>OY987326.1:96450752-101450752 GCA_963920685.1 Polydrusus tereticollis | reverse complement strand
CCCAGTTTAAATCATTAAAATCGTTAGTGGTGACTGGAAGTGGGGAATTGGGTTGTTAATGTAAGAACCTGAAATCAGTCGGCTTTTACATGGTTTGAGAAACTGCTTCTAAAGTATCTGATTTTTCTTTCAGGTATTTCCAAGAAGTACTAGGTTCCCATACTTTACCTTCAGAGTGTAATGAGATTCAGTTGCTCAAAGATGGTAGTTGGAGTAGCCAAACTAATGAAAAGAAAGTTCCTAAAGTTGAAAAATTGACTACAACCAGTATCGCCATAGACGATTCTATCGAAATTATTGAGGATAACGTTGGTAAGTACAAACAATAAACGTTCTTCGTTGTTGTTTTATTCTGGTTTTTAAACAAATATTAGCCCCAATTACTTTAATTTGAAAATAATCACTTGACAATATTGTTTTGCCCCGCGCCCAACCCATTACTACTACAATAGTGCCGGCTTATATCGAACCCGCTTATTACAAACGTTATGTAAGGAACCAATCTATAAGATACAAACTGAGGTATCATTAAACGTGTGTTTTCGCAGATACGAACCCGTTTACATCGAACTTTGGGATAAATCTAACTATGCACCGAAATCTTTCGACTTGCGAATGTGGTCCGCCTTTGTGTATTGAATGTGTTGAAGGCGTGCAATCGTGAGTGAATTGAGGCAATTTCAAAGAAAACACGTAAATCACTGTGATTAGCAAACACGACATTGTTAAAAGGTTGCTTGGAGGTACGAAACAAAGCGAAATTTGTTCTGAAATGGAATTAATTAAATCACATAAAATAAAATAATCGGGTTTTTTAAAATTACATTCTTAAAAACAATCGTTAACGGACTTATATTTACAAAACATATTAAATTAATTAATTAATAAATATAAATTAAATTAAATCAGAAATTAATAAAAATAATTAATTTATCGTTTAACCGTTTTCGTCGGTTCCTTGAGGTTCGTTATAAGGCATTACTGAATTTACTTTTTATGCAATAAAACTATACAATATATTAAAGGAGCTTGTAATGCATTAATAATAAAATAGAGGAGCATTGATTTTAATCATATTTATTGTAACCGCAATGGCATGTTCTCTGATTGTAGTACTAAAACTTCCACAACTTTAGTATATAATTAACTATATTTAACGGTAAAAAATACAAAGTTATACGGAGAAAATATTAAACATGACATCTAAACAAAATGTCTTTTGGTACTCGTCGTCGGTGGTAGCGGCTCGCTTTACTGCATAGGGTTGGCGCGCGGTGTTGCCGACTCGCTTCATTCCGCCCACCTTGAATTGCTCGCTATTCAAGACTACATCGACGTTATATGCAGCAAACATACTGTCTTAAATATCTTAAAATTTACCGAATTTAACGACGTAACTTAGTCTGACATTGGTAACGCACATAATTTGCGAACAGCACGCTTAACTGTGCCCCTTGAAGTTTTAACAGTCACTACCCGTACGACTTCATCTGTGCCCGGATGAACGTTTTCCACTCTCCCGATTGCCCACTGCAACGGAGGAAGATTGTCGTCGATTAATAAGACCATTCTTCCTATGGGTACATTTTCTTCTGATGCAGCACCTTTAGATGACCTTTGCTGGACTTCGGTCAGATAGTCCTTGGACCAACGTTTCCAGAAATGCTGCATAATTTGAGTAAGGTGCTGGTATCTAGTGAGACGTCCAGTTCTAATCTCGCGCAGGTCCGGTTCTGGTACTGCCACCAAGGAGCTCCCAATCAGGAAATGGCCGGGGGTTAACGGATTTTTATTTATTTATTTATTTATTTCCTTCCATTAAATAGACTACAAAGTATTAATATCGTCATGCAATAGCAATAGTTTAAAACAAGAATAAAAAAAAAAATATATCTACATATTATGTAAAACTTACAAAGTACAAATTAGGTACATGCATAAAAATTAAGTACAACTAACGGGAAAAGACAAAACTAACTCAAATATTCGTATATAGAGTAAAAGCGGTTTTCAAAGAGATAGCACAGTAGAGATTTTTTAAACTTTCTAATGGATCATCGGGATCGGTTGATAAAGGCGAGAGAGGACGGGAATTTAAACAAGCCTCTATTTGCACTATAATAGTGTTAAACTCTTCATATGTTAAAGAGGCATTACCGATTACCCGACGAAGGTGATACTTTACGGCCTTAACTGCGGCCTCCCAAATTCCACCGAAATGTGGGGAGCGAGGTGGAATAAAGTGCCACGTTATATTTTCCACCGACCAAAAATCGGCAAACACGTTTTGATTTTTTGTTTGATGAAAAAATATGGCTAATTCGTGATTGGCGCCTACAAAATTGGTGTTATTGTCGGAATAAATATGTTGAACATTTACCCCGCCGAGCTATAAAGCGTTTAAATGCATTAAGAAATGCGTTGGTGGAGAGATCTACTGCTAATTCCAAATGTATAGCCTTGGTGAATAGGCAAACAAAGACGCATAAGTATGCCTTTACAAGCTGCTTGCTTCGTGACAATCCTACCTTAATCTGAAATGGACCCGCATAGTCGACGGCGCAGTTTAAAAAAGGTCTGGATGGTGTCACTCTTTTTTCCGGCAATTGACCCAATAGAGTACTAATCGTAGTAGGTTTTACTTTAAAACATATAACGCATTCTTTGAGCACTTTACGAACCTCATTTCTTCCTGCAATTGGCCAAAACCGTGTGTGAATATTAGCTAGCAGTGCTTGAGGTCCTGCATGTAAGAGTTTACGATGTTCGTGAGTGATCAAAAGTTTTGTTAATACGTGACCCCTGGGTAAGATTATCGGATGTTTAAAATCATATTCGAGATTGGATCTTTTTAGCCTACCGCCCACCCTAAGCAGTCCATCATTATCGAGAAATGGATTCAAGTTTTTAAGTTTACTTTTATTGTTAACATACTCTTTGGTTTTCAACGCATTTTGTTCTTCAGAAAAACTTTGAGATTGAGCAAACATTTCATCGATAGATCAAGTTCCTGTATTGTTAATGGACCGTTTTTAGGCGACCTATGTAAAGCATTATTTTTAAAACGTAAAACATATGCAACTACTCTTTGGAGCCTTAAAAATGACGAAAATTTAGTAAACAACGATAAATCTGGATCGGTAGCAATCATAACCTTACTGGTGGCCTTCCCTTCAGGTGCTTCTAAAAGTTTGATTGGCATGCTAACTGGCCATTTGCTATTAGCATTTTCTAGCCACTGTGGACCATGCCACCACAGCTTGGAATCAATAAGCTCTGAAGGGTTAATACCCCTAGATATAATATCTGCTGGGTTATCTTCAGAGCGAATATGCCTCCAAGTGCGTTTGTCAGTCAACTCTTGTATCTCTGCTACCCGATTTCCAACAAAGGTTTTCCATTTGTACGGTTCATCAAGGATCCATGTAAGTGTTATGCTGGAGTCAGACCAGAAAAACATTTGATCTACATGCAAGTCTAGAGCCTTCATAGCAACATTGCTTAATCTTGCAGCTAATAGGGCACCACAAAGTTCTAAACGTGGTAGTGTTATAAGTTTCAGCGGCGCTACTCTTGATTTAGCGCATAGCAAGTTTGTTCGAATGACACCATGAGTATCCAAGGATCTGACATAAATGCATGCTCCGTATGATGTCTCAGAAGCATCGCAGAAAGTGTGTAATTCGATCCGAATCGGATTTTTGCAAATAGCGTGGCGTGGCACAGCTATGTTTCCCAACGATTGGATTTGCTCTCGATAGGTTTTCCAACAGGAATATATTTGCAACGGAACACTTTCATCCCAGTCCAGAGATAGCTGCCACAAATGTTGAAGCATCATTTTTGCCTTTATTATTATTGGGCCCATTAAACCAAGAGGAACTAATATTTTAGATACAAAGGACAAAATCGTTCGCTTGGTTAGGTATTTAGGTGTTACACAGATTATTTGTAAATTGTAACAAAAAGTGTCATTCTGGCTATTCCAGACCAAGCCCAGAGTTTTGGACTCTTTGTCTTCAGAAAACACCAACTGTTCACTGTCTAGATTTTCTTCTCGAATTATCGATGTATGATTTGATCTCCATTTTCGAAGTTCGAATTGTCCTTGTGACAAGATTTCTGTAATGTCCTTCTTTATCTTTAGGGCACCCTCAATGGTATTGCCACCTGAAATAACGTCATCTACATAGAAATCTTGTTTGATTATGCCGCTTATTTGGGGGTTTCTGGACATGTTCTCTTCAGCTAGCTGATGCAAACACCTTACTGCCAAAAACGGAGCACAAGTAGTTCCATAGGTGACAGTATTTAACGTGAAAGACTTCAATGGCTGTTTTTCGTCATTTCTCCACAAAATGGCTTGAAGATGCCTCTGGGCACTTCCAACGTTTATTTGGCGATACATTTTTGCACAATCAGCTGTTATCACGTACTGGTGTTTCCGGAACCTGAGTAAAATAGAAAATAGGTCTTGCTGAATGGTAGGTCCAGTCATTAGCACGTCATTTAATGACATTCCGGAATTCGTCTTAGCAGATGCATCGAACACCACTCTTACTTTCGTCGTTGAAGAAGATTCCTTAAGAACACAAGTATGTGGCAGATAGTTCAGCCCAGGCACATTAGGATCCACTTCTGACATGTGGCCAAGTTCACGGTACTCATCCATAAATTCAGTGTAATGAGTTTTTAAGCTGTGTTTGTTGTGCAGTCTTTTCTCTAAGGAACTAAATCTTTTTAACGCCATCTGCTTAGACTCACCCAATCGTGAAATTTCATGCTTTAAAGGAAGTTGAACAGAAAACCTTCCATCATCCTCACGTGTATGAGTAGACACAAAGTTATCTTTACATGCCTTTTGTTCCGAAGACCACATAGGTCTTGCCTCACAATGTTCAATTTGCCAAAACCTTTCAAGCTGGTTTTGTAAAGTTTGATTTAAAGAAATGTCTTACTAGGATTATGAAATACCGTAGCAACCTGACCAGACAGAATCCACCCCAATTTAGTTTTCTGTGCTATTATTTGGGTATTGGATAATTTGATCTGTCCAATGCATAGTAGATCCCAAAATATAGATGCACCTAACAAGGCGTCAATTTTGGAAGGAAAATTGCATGATGGATCTGCTAAATTTATATTATTAGGTATTTGAATACTTGAAAAATCAATATGATTTACAGGTAAGTTATCAGTTATTTGATTTACAACAATTAACGAAAGATTAGCCTTAAAATTATTATAAACCGATTTGATTGTTGTTTCGGTTGTATGTGAAACATTTGTACAAGCTTGGCTCAAACCTGAAGTAGGAATATTTACCTTTTTCTTTGATAGTTTAAGACGCTCGCAAGGCTCTTGTGAGCCCGAATCAAGAAGAACTTTGCTTTTACGTTGTTTACCAACAGAGTCACAAATAAATACGATAGCCGTAGATAATAATACTTGATCATCTTTAAATGTAGTATGAACAGACACTAGTGCATTCTGACTTGTGTTATCTTGCGCACCCCGTTCCCCTGAGTTTTCATTATTAAAATGCAATAATAAATGATGTTTATAATTACAAATTCTACAGTTATTGTCAACTGTGCATTACTGAAAAGAGTGACCTCCACCCAGACAATTTACACATAATTTATGTTTTTTGACTTCAAGATACCGCGACTTAGGTGATAAACTTAAAAATTTGTCACAAGTGGTAATCTTATGAGCTTGTTTACAGATCACACATGTTTTATAACAGAGATAATTGCGCGATTGATTTTTAGGAACCTGCGGAGGGGGTGCTTTAGCATCATGTTTCTTGTAGCTTATAGTTTGAAGCAAATTATAACGTTTATTCAAAAACTCTGTAAAATGTCTCATGGTAAGACTAGTCAATGGTTCAGAAAATGTTTCCCATTCTCTCCTAGTCGTATTATCTAATTTTGAACAAATTAAATAGATAAGTAAAGTATCCCATTTGTCAACGGGTTCTTTTAACGATTCTAAAGCTCTCAAATGCTTATTAAGATCATTTAATAATTGCCTTAGACCTATATGCGACTCTTTATTTAAGGAAGACAGCTCAAAAATTGCTCTTACAAGATTATGTATAATAAGACGTTTATTGTCATATCTGTCTTTAAGTAATTGCCACGCTATTTGATAGTTTACCGAAGTAGTTTCAATGCCAGATATGACATGAGCAGCCTCATTTTTTAAAGAACTTCGAAGATAGTGAAACCGTTCAATGTTAGTTAAGGTAGGATTATCATTAATCAAAGCATTAAAAGAGTCATAAAAAGTCATATACTCTTCATAGTTGCCGGTAAAAATAGGCAAATCTATTTTAGGAAACTTTACACCTGGAATTGAGGATGGTCCAACATTTTGAGTAGACTGTACTGCAGGTTGATTTGACTCCATAATATTTATTTATTTATTTATTTAGTACATACAGAAATCAAATCCAACTTGTACCTACTAGTTCTGATATATACAATTCGATAAATTTTAATATAAATATTTAACAATACAACAATACAATAAAATTAGTCTTAGTACCATGGTATAATCTAGGTTATAATAAAAAGGAGTACATTAATCAGGAAATTAAAACAATTTACAAATACATCGGAATCACAATTATAATTATATTTACTTGCATGTTTGCTATTAGTTGTTGAAGACATATTACATTAATGAAATCAGTCGTTTTTTAAATGTCGCCGGAGTGCAGTTAAAATCAAAGTTTGTTGGTATATGTATGTTAAAAAGATGCATGATACGATTTATGACATCATTTCTACCGATGTCCGTTCGGCTTCTATTAGTTAAAAACATGTCATTTAAACGCGTATCGTGCGTTGGTACACGAATGTTTATAAAAGCCAGGAGTTCAGAGCACTTTATGTTATTAGTGATTATTTTGAACCCGAATACAAGTGTAAGAAAGATTCTACGTCTTTCTAAGCTATCGACATTTATTAGACGTAGGCGATCTTGATGCGAAAATTGTCTTTTGTCTATTCTAAGTTTGTGTAGTAAAAAATTCACGAATTTAATTTGAACTCGTTCGATACGCTTAACATGAGTTTGGTAAAGTGGCGACCAGATTACGCAGCAATACTCAAGGTGACTTCGCACTAGTGAGAAGTACAAAGACTTCAGTACCTCAATGTTGGAAAATTCCCAACACCGGCGCATTATAAAACCTGCCATTTTGAAAGCCTTTGCCAAAATATAACTTATGTGTTCGTTAAATCGCAATTCATAGTCGAAAATTACCCCCAAGTCATTGATTACATTTGTTCTGGGTAGAGGAGAGCTAGAAATGTGGTAGGAATGTAAGATTGGTGATTTTTTCCTAGAAAAAGATATTATCTTGCATTTAGAAATGTTCAATTCCATTCTATTTGTTAAGCACCATTCAGATATTTTATTGACTTCAAGCTGCAATAGGAAACATTCATGAGCGTTGGTGACTTTTCTAAAGATTTTCAGGTCATCCGCGTAGAAAAGAAATTGACAATTGGTAAATATATTAGCAAGATCATTAATGAATAAAAGAAATAAAATCGGCCCCAAGTGTGAACCTTGGGGTACGCCAGATGTCACTGTTATTTCCTTGGATATGGTTCCATTAATTTTAACGATTTGTGTTCGGTTTTGAAGGTAACTTGAAACCCACGAAAGAAGAGGATCCATAACGCCAAATGATTCCAGTTTATTAATCAGAATGTTATGATCTACTCTGTCGAAAGCCTTTTTAAAATCAAAATATATCGAGTCGACCTGATCTCCCGAATCTACTACTGTTGACAAATAGTGGGAGTAAATACTTAAATTCGTCTGGCATGAACGTCCAGGTAGGAAGCCGTGCTGATGTTCTGAAAGACTGTTGTATAGATTTGACAACAGTTCATCAACAACGATAGACTCTAGAACCTTGGCCATACAATCAAGGCCGGATATGGGTCGATAGTTGGTTACGTCCCCTTTGCTGCCGCCCTTGAATATAGCAGTTATATAGGCTGATCTCCAGAAGCTGGGGAACTGACCTGAACTAAGAGAAAGCTGAAAAAGGTAACTAAGTGGAACTGCTAGGGTGGGACTACAGTTTTTAACGAAGATTGGAGGAATTTCATCTGGTCCTGCACCTTTTTTTTCGTCTAACTTAATCAGTCTCTCAAACACGATGGCACTGTTGATATCTATGTTAGAAATAACTATATTATTATTAGGAAAGCAAGAAGCGCTGTCAATGATTGTGGCATCAGACGTGGTAAATACCGACTTGAAAAAATCTGCAAAAAAGTCTGCAATGACTTTAGGGTCACCAGAGTCGACTCCGTTAAATTCTAACTTTGCAGGATGACCGGCAGTATTACGTTGAGATTTTAAGTAAGACCAAAACGCTTTCGTGTTATTTGGAATGTGATTTTGTGTAGTGCAAATGAAGATATCAAAATCTTTTTTAATCGAGGTTTTCGACTGTGATCTTAGTGTTTTGTAACGGGACTCATCACAAGCCAATCTTGTACTCTTATACTTTTTAAATGCTCTGTTTTTATTATTAATCAGAGCAATCGTTTCCTTTGAAAAATAATGAGGGTATTTTAAAGTCAAGACTCTTGTTTTGGGACGTATATGTCGATTGCTATGTTTAAAATAGTGTAAAACATTTCAAGGGCGTTATTTATGTTATTGTAATGCATGAAACTCCAGTCTATTAGTTCAAAGTAATCATTTAATTGATTGTAGTCTGCTTTATGAAAGTTGTATTTAAAAAGTTGCAAGTCCGATGTATAATTTTCTAAAGCGTCTGTGCAGAAATCTATTATTAAGGCAGGATGATGAGAATCGGCTTTAGTTAAAGGTGACATATTTTGTGATATAGACATATTACAGTAGTTTGAAAAAACTAAATCCAACTTAACGTTATTAGAATTACATACATTATTATGCTGAACAAGGTCGTAAAAACATACACAGTCAAAAAGTATTTGTTCGCATTCATTGTTCGAGGTAAATATTTTCTCCACATCAGAGTCAATATTGGTGGTAAGTAGATTAAGATAGGTGTCATGTTCAGCTTCAATTTTGTCACATGTTTCGATCTCGACAAACGAATTCATATAATTGGGTAAGTTAAAGTCTCCGATTAACAAAACTTTAGACGTAGGAAAGTGGTCTAATATATAACTAACTGATGTTGCAAAGTTCTCATAGACTTCGGCCTTGGAAGCTGGTGGCATATAGGTCGCCGCTATAATGTTGTTGACGTTTCCATACCGCATGCTAACCCAGACTTGTTCAACATCATTGTCTGGTACTATACAGATCGATGACTCGAAGGATCGTTCAACAGCGATAAGGACGCCTCCACCTCTTAATTTATTTGATTGATTTGGATTTCTATCTCTTCTATATACAACATAGTTTGGGGGAAATAATTCCTCACTAGTGATTCCATCGTTTAGCCACGTTTCCGTCAGCACAATTATGTCATAATTACAATTTAATACTTCGTGTTGAAATTGTACCGTTTTAGTTCTCAGCCCACGAACATTCTGATATGAAATTACGATATGTGTATTTGGTGAGGTTGCATTTTTATAGAAATTTGTTGCGAGGAACGAGGCGTCAATTGTTCTTGAACCTACCGCTGACCGACGTAGTCGTTGCCTAAAGGAAAATTTTGTGGGTTATATTCATGATCGAACAATTCATCGCAGATAAACTTGGATATCCGCCTCTTGATTTCATAATTTAGGAATCCATTATGATTACGCTCATAAGCGGACATGAGACTATCACAGGACAGGTAAGAACAATTAATGCTTCTCTGCTGCAAGCGTTTTCTTATATCCAAATTGAAGTTATAAATAAAATTGTTGAGAACTCTTCTGTTATCACAGAAGGGAGGTGTGACAATTATGAGGTTAGTTCTGATAGACATTTCGGAAATCGTATCCCAACAAGAATCGTCGATGATTTTGCCTTGCAAAGCATTAACCATACCAGAGAACAGAACGACGAAATCATTTTTTGTGAAATTTTGACTTAATGGAGCAAATTGTTTGACAAGTGTTTCCGTTGGCACTCTCGAGTCAGAGTACTGACAGTTTATGTCATACTTGCTACGACAGAGTGATTTGACAAGCAATCCAATTCCACTGACACAAGTCTTGTTTCCAAACAGAAGAATCTGATGCTTTGCTGTTTTGAAGGTGGTGGGAGATTTTATTTCATTTGAGCTAAAGGCTGGTTCAATTACAGTTTTATCAACGCTAGCACACAATTCATTCTTCAATTTCCTGATCTCGTCCTGATGAAGACTGTTCTGAACTGTCAGGGTCTCTATCGAAGTAAGAAGATTTTTCTTTAAAATATCAAGATGATTTAATTCATTTTTGGCATTGTTGAGTTCATTTCTGTATGTTTCTAGTTCCTTTTCGATGACATTTTTCTCGATGCTTATTTGTGTAATTTGTTCGGTAAGGTTCACTTGATTGTGGTTTGCCAGTTTGTTTTTTAAATCTTCAATATTCAAATCTCGAGCCTTTAACTCCTTTTGTACTTGTATAAGTTCATTTTTTAAATCGCTGCATTCTAAGTTCAATTTATCTAATTTGTCGGCGTCTTGGCTTGGGTTGGAATCGTTAGGTACTGATTTAGAGGTATCATCTTTTAGTTTTTTTCGGCACTGCTTGGAACAAACTATTTTATGACCATCAATAGTGCCAAAACCTGATTTTCTTGCAACACAACTTGGATGATAAGCGCCATGACATATGATACAAAAGTAACTACTGAGTTTGTTTGTTCTACAACAAGTAAATCCGACTTCAACCTTCTCGGAATCCATACCGGTTATTAGCACAGAAATGATGGCAAAATCAGCTCCACTAAGATAAAAACTATTCACGGGACAGTGTGTTAAGATGGGCAAGCAAATCCGCTAGACTAAATTTAGGATCTCTGCAGTATTTATTGTAGATAAAAAGTGGAATGTTGTTTATTATTTTTTTATTAATAAAATCACTGATATCCATTGTTCTTCAGTATTTTTACCATTGCGACTTAGTTTATGAAATCAACACGTTAAAATTATAAATTTTGGATTTTATAACTTATTTCGAACTCGACGATATTAAAAAATTATTTAATTTTAAACTAAATACCACATAAAAAGCACGTAAACACGGAGCACGTAAAATACAGTCATACGATACGAACAAATTTTCAAGCTTTTGGCTTAGCTTTAGAAACTATTCGATAAAAAGAATCTTCAAATGCAGCCTGTTCCTCACTGTTGGCATCATCCGCAGCATCCCCTTCAAGCATTCCTATCTGCACTTGTAGTTTGTTGAAATCATGCCATAGTTTATGACATTGTTCTAATCTTGTCTTTAATTGGGCATAATCGCCTTTAAAATTATTCACGAAGGTATCGAAACGTGATAGCTGACCCTTAGCATTGGACCGCTTTTTCTTAAAATTTTGTAATGGTGTATTAGGCATTTTAATTAGAAAAAAGATGTGTCAAATAATTATTAATTACAATACACGGATCACGCTAAACAAACTATAAAGTAAATAAAACGACAATGTCTTCCTCCACAAATTTAATAAAGGTAAAATTCTTGTTCCCTACATGTTTCGGGCGTCTAGACGTCCATCTTCAGGGGATACTAGAAGGAATTTCATCTTTACAAACTTAAGCTAGTTAGAATCATGGTGAACACTGACCTACCCATAATCGAGTTGACTATAAAAACTTTAAATGTTTGCCTCAAATTAATGAGTACAGCCAAAATTGAGTAGGAACCTCAGAAATTGGGTGGACTTGTGAAAAATTATAATTTGTATATTTATAGAATGAAAATTTTTGTGAAAATATAAGAATTGAATAGCAAATATATTATTTTAAAAGGTGCATTTTATTTTTTAATGATGATTTTCTAGAAAAACATTGTACTTAGTTGTGAAGAAAGAAATTTAAAATAAAATTTTGGAGGCATGCTCCGTGTTAATTTTTAAAAAATTGAAATTTTTATACCAGAGGGGCTATGCCCATGGTAATATATAAATTATGAAATCATTTCATTTAATGAAAAAAGAACTTTTTATTTTTAAATTTTTTTAAAAAACAGAAATAGTGCTAAATCACCACCATGTTCACTTTACACACACGTGTCTTAGAGTGAAAGAGAGTAGGTAAAGCGGATATGACATCGCTTTACCTACTCTCTTTCACTCTAAGACACGTGTGTGTAAAGTGAACATGGTGGTGATTTAGCACTATTTCTGTTTTTTAAAAAAATTTAAAAATAAAAAGTTCTTTTTTCATTAAATGAAATGATTTCATAATTTATATATTACCATGGACATAGCCCCTCTGGTATAAAAATTTCAATTTTTTAAAAATTAACACGGAGCATGCCTCCAAAATTTTATTTTAAATTTCTTTCTTCACAACTAAGTACAATGTTTTTCTAGAAAATCATCATTAAAAAATAAAATGCACCTTTTAAAATAATATATTTGCTATTCAATTCTTATATTTTCACAAAAATTTTCATTCTATAAATATACAAATTATAATTTTTCACAAGTCCACCCAATTTCTGAGGTTCCTACTCAATTTTGGCTGTACTCATTAATTTGAGGCAACCATTTAAAGTTTTTATAGTCAACTCGATTATGGGTAGGTCAGTGTTCACCATGATTCTAACTAGCTTAAGTTTGTAAAGATGAAATTCCTTCTAGTATCCCCTGAAGATGGACGTCTAGACGCCCGAAACATGTAGGGAACAAGAATTTTACCTTTATTAAATTTGTGGAGGAAGACATTGTCGTTTTATTTACATTACGTAAACTCCACTGCAAGTATGGACTACTTTTTCAAACTATAAAGTATAGTGCAAATAGAAAACCTATCGAAAGAAAGGATGTACAAAAGGTAAAAAAGGAATTATACGACCTGGTGCGTCACAGCTCCTCGACGATGCTTTTCTCCAAACGGCACAAAAACAGTCTTATATCGCACGAGCGTGGTTAACAGGTCCCAATTTCGAATTGCATGGAAGAAGCAGTTCCTTCGTTAAACATCAATGGTATATGCAGTACGCCTCCGCCCTTTCACGTATATCTAGCCTCGTGATAACAATCTAACGCACCCTCTCGAAGACACAGTTTCGCTAGTGTACCGAACCGCCTGGGAAAGAGGCTATATTTCGTTTTACGGGATGATGGAATATGGCTGCCGACCGAGTTTGACGAAGTTAACGAAACGACTATGTAAATCATTTATTTTACACTAAAAATCCGGCTCGAAGGACCAATGTAAACGCAATGGCATGTTCTCTGATTGTAGTACTAAAACTTCCACAACTTAGTATATAATTCACTATATTTAACGGTAAAAAATACAAAGTTATACGGAGAAAATATTAAACATGACATCTAAACAAAATGTCTTTTTTGGTACTCGTCGTCGGTGGTGGCGGCTCGCTTTACTGCATAGGGTTGGCGCGCGGTGTTGCCGACTCGCTTCATTTATTGTTATGCTTCTGAGGTGGCGTTGACAATTTCTGCAAGTTGGCGTGATTTTAGAGGTCCTATAGCCGCCATCATTGAATAGGTTAAAATGCTAAATAATCCGGTGAACTTTTAATGGTGACTGACATTTTCACTATTCACATACTTTTGGTTTAATCATATTTAAGTTGCTAAGGATGCACAGGAACAAAGTGCCCGACTCGGGTCCTAACAAATTGTACTGTCTTCTCTCGGATTTCCCAATTGATTGCTGACGTTTCAACCAAAAAGTGTCTGCTACATGGCAGGCGCTATGAGTAGGTCATGCACTTGTGGCAACTCTGATTGAGTTTTATGCTTAGCGCTTCCATCCTTTGTTCTCCAAAGTAATAATAAAATATGGAGATATTCTCACTAGCGTTATCGCCAATATACGGTTTGCAAATGACTTCGCACGGGGTATTTCAATTAAAGAGTAGTAATTGTTAGATAGAACTAGCACTGAGCATCTCTGTAGAGTGTCAAAAAGTATGTTGATGTGTGCATGTATGTTTTTGATACAAACAGATAAAACAGAAGTAGAGACCAGTGCCCACCCTGCGATACGCCTGACATCGCTACAAAACCTTTTCCTACTTTAAACTTAAATGCGCGGTTCTCCAAATAAATCTTCAACCATCGTACTAGTGCGGGACTAAAAAGACATGGTCCGACTCATAGACTGTCAAACAGTTTGCTAGTAACGCTTTCTTTGTCGCCGACTTGTCAATTAGAACAAGATTACTTTTCTTCCTCCTCGTCGGAAACTTCCCCACTTCTAATGAGCTATTAAATATAGCAGACAGTCGACATGGTACAAACGCAGCGTTACAAATAATAGTTACGTATCTCATCAGGACCGGCCGTAAGCTTATCAGGTTGTTGAGGGATTTTGTTAAATATCTCGTGAATATACGAAGCATGACAATTAAAATTATAGTCAGGTGCAGGAGCACTCTTTACAAAACCCTCGATAACTATTCCATAAAAGAATCAGCCACATCTTGTCCAGGAGTAGCCTTCGAGTTAAACCGTAGTTGTAATTCAAAAGAGACTTGTTTGCTATCAACAAATGACCAGAAATTGTGAGGATTGCCATTGATGCTTCATTTCACTCTGCACTGAAAATATTGCACTGTGTAATAATAGACCTTTGCTTTTGTAGGCTTTAATTAGCAGAACTTGGCTAAAACTATACTGTCACAGTAGTGCAGGTGTTCCTCTAAGCCCATCTTTACGACTAAAAACGCTTTATGCCCGACGCTTTACGAACGCTGAACGCGACGCTCCATTAACGCTGACACTCTGACTGTTTTAATTTAGATGCATTGTTTGGTTTACTTGTCTACATGACGCTCGACGCTCCCACTCTGGACAAGCCTTTAGATAAGTACAATTAGTCAACACAAGTACACAATTTTGTGTACGTCTTTTTCCCATAACAGATTCGGGCGAATTAAACGTCACTTTACACACAGCTTAGCACATGGAAAACATTGGCACAATGAGCAGTGTACAGGGTCTTCCAACGAGGACTGAACAGGGGCTCATTTTTGAGCTTCCTTGTATTTAAAGAAAAATCCAAAATAGCCAATCGATGTACTTTTTCCTGCAGAATTCAAAAATGAAACCAAAAATTTATTTGAACCAGAAACAAAAGAGTTACGCTATGGATAAGGTGTTTTTTAAATGGAACATAGCTTTTTTTATACGATTTTTGGAACGAGTGATTTTTTTTTGTCCGTTCTGATTAAAATATTTAATATTGTGACAGCTATTTTTATTAAATTTTAATGTTTTATCCAGTATAATTTAACTTTAACCTGTTTGAAACATACACTAGGTAATAAAGGTATAATCACCTTTGAATCCTTCAAAGTCAAAAAATTTGACAAATTTACTATAATATTGCCGAAATGAAATATTCATTAGATGAGAGATTGCAGATTGTTATCTTGTTCTACAAATGCCAAGAAAATGCAAGAGAAGCAAGGAGAAGATTTATTGCAAATTTTCACAGAAATATATCCGTCAATACTATTCTAAGGATAAAGAACCTATTTGAGGAAAATAAAACATTACATGACAGAAAAAGAAATCCAGAAAGGAATAGAAGTCGAGACCGTGCCATTGTGAATTATTTTCGACTGAATCCAACCAAATCAATTTCGGACGCAGTTCGGGACGTTCAATACGGCGGCGGTGTAAGACGCAGAAGAGTTACCCAAGGAACAGGCACACCGGCACAAAAAGAACTTCGCTTCCAATTTGTTTCCCAAATTGTGATTCGGAAAGAAAACGAAGACCCTAATTTATTCAGAAATATCTTATGGACTGACGAAGCCACATTCACAACATCGGGGGTTTTCAATAGACATAATAATCATCACTGGGCCGTTGGAAATCCAAGAAAATTTCAGACAATTAAATTTCAAGGAAGGACTTCAATCCATGTTTGGTGTGGCATAAAAAATAATAGAATTTTGGGACCAATATTTTTTAACGGGACTTTAAAAGGACAGAGATACTACGAGTTCTTAGAAAACGAAATTGAGAACTTTTTGGAAGATTTACCATTGGAAGAATATCAAAATTTAATTTGGCAACATGATGGGGCCCCTCCGCATGCCGTGCGTGAGGTTACTCAATATTTAAACGGACGCCATGAAGAATGGATTGGTAGAAATGGAACCTATGCTTGGCCACCCAATAGTCCCGATTGGTCAATATTAGACACATTTCTTTGGGGCCATTTAAAGAACGTGGTATACAAGCAGCGAAACCACGATATTGAAGAGATCATGCAAAAAATTGTGAATGAAATAAATCGCCTTAACCAGGAAAATCACAGTATAACAGCAAGTTTGGAAAGGCTACAAAGAGGTTATCGCACATGTTTCGAGAACAACGGGGGTCACATTGAACAATTAAATTATTAATGTTTTTTTTTTAAATTAGTATAGAGTTGGATTTCTTTTTCTGTCATGTAATGTTTTATTTTTCTCAAATAGGTTCTTTATCCTTAGAATAGTATTGACGGATATATTTCTGTGAAAATTTGCAATAAATCTTCTCCTTGCTTCTCTTGCATTTTCTTGGCATTTGTAGAACAAGATAACAATCTGCAATCTCTCATCTAATGAATATTTCATTTCGGCAATATTTTAGTAAATTTGTCAAATTTTTTGACTTTGAAGGATTCAAAGGTGATTATACCTTTATTACCTAGTGTATGTTTCAAACAGGTTAAAGTTAAATTATACTGGATAAAACATTAAAATTTAATGAAAATAGCTGTCACAATATTAAATATTTTAATCAGAACGGACAAAAAAAAAATCACTCGTTCCAAAAATCGTATAAAAAAAGCTATGTTCCCATTAAAAACACCTTATCCATAGCGTAACTCTTTTGTTTCTGGTTCAAATAAATTTTTGGTTTCATTTTTGAATTCTGCAGGAAAAAGTACATCGATTGGCTTTTTTGGATTTTTCTTTAAATACAAGGAAGCTCAAAAATTAGCCCCTGTTCAGTCCTCGTTGGAAGACCCTGTACTTTTCCCTGCCCAATTTGGGCGGCGTATAAACTCCGCCAAAAATATATTCTTCTGCCTTGCTCTTACATTAGTGGGCCATACGCGAAGGTTCAATACTGTCATTGTTTCCTTTAATGAAACTAAATGAAAAATAAAACTGTTATCGCAGACTGGCACACTTAATTGTTTAGCGTTCTTTTCTTGTCTAATTTCTTGACGAATGAATTGCAAATGAATTTAATCAAGGTATCACTTACTGACCCGCATTCATTCTGTCGGGATTGATCTTTCTCACAGGAACGATCGCCCATGTATAGCCGGCTTAATTTAAATTATTATAAAAGATTCAAGATTTGTCTAAAGTTTTATTTGATAATAAATTCTGGCTACAACTTTGAAAAGTTAATAGTCTAACGGCGACGGCATGGAAGTCGTATTATGTCACCGCTATTTGGTAAAAAAATCTCCCAAATTGAATTTTGGTCATGAGTAATCAGATATACGCCACCCCACCCCAAATAAACAGTTGTTTATGCATTTTTATTTATTAACACATGGGCGATTCACTAAGGATTTACACATGAAAATAGCAAGAAAAAAAAAGGGTTTGTGAAAAATCATAAAAAAATTTACTTGTTCTTTTAATTTACCTTATTACAATTATTACTGAATGACAATATCTTGCAAATGACCGTGGCTCATCTGACATGGCGTAATCCGCTTGGAAGCATTTTCATTTCCTCAAACCAGTATATCGGCTATTTTACTTAGCAATGGCAATATTTGTTGTATGCGGAGGTGTTTTGATGTTAAGTGTGAATCCAACCAGGATCGTTTCTTATTGAGTTACACCCAACAATTATCCGATTTCTTAAATCTTCCACATTCTCCACTGGAGCAGCATACACTAATGACTTTAGATAGCCCCATAGGAAATAATCCAGGGGGTTTAAGTCCGGAGTTCAAGCAGGCTATAGGTGAGGTCCACCTCGACCAATCCAGCGATCTCCGTACGTTTCTGTTAAAAACTCACGAGCAACCACACTAAAATGCGCTGGTGCACCATCGTGCATAAACCACATTGCGTTCGTATAGCGATTCATGATAGAGGACTTCAATAACAAAAGTTTAACTATTAAAGACAGAAAATACACGTCAAACAAAAAAACGTTAAGCAGTGTCAACAAATTCGTATGCTCGGTAAGCCCAGTGTAGTACGCCATGCTTTTATTTCGACTACATTAATAATTTGAAAAATTTCAAAATTGGTTTTGTCGAAAATTTTGCTTGCCCTATATCTTTGAAACAAAGCGGCTTTTCAAAAATCATCGAAGGACAAAATATTCTTAGGATAGTCCAGGGAATAACCCCTTAAGATTTTGCCGTATGTTTAATAAACACCCTGTATAACATTATGTATAGCAACATACTATAATGGTGTATTGCTTCATAGGTAAAGTCGGCTTCCACTTAACTAGGCGCGTTATGAATTTATCATAGAGAAACTTATATAGTGTCTTGCTCAAACCAAGGTTAAAACGGCATTATAAAGATATCCGTAATATAAACGCGATAAACTTATTGGTTATGAATCGGAGAGAGAAGCACATCTAATTTTCAGTAATTATCAAAATGTGTTGAAGAACACTTCCGTATTACATAATGTCGTGAATAAGCTCCCTAGTTTTGACAAATTTGTCATTTATTAAAAATATTGTGACATAAAATGACGAATATAAATCGGTATTCAGGTTTTTTGCATCCCCAGGCGAAAGAAATGGTTCTCAATTTGGTACCACTCCAGTTTATCGGCTTATGCGAAAAATGGCGTAAAATGAAAAACGTTTCTTGCAATATGTAGCACGTACTTTCTAAACGACAAATCCGCGAGCGGAAAACCATTTTTTTAATTGCAAATATAAAAAAAAAAATTTGAAAATAGGGTACCCGCTTGTGACAATAATGAAAAAAAAATGAAAAACTCTTGTTGATTTATGTAGCATATACCGAATTGGCACCAAAAAGGCGGATTAGATGCCGTGTTAGCGTCTGTTTAACCAATATAAGTCTATAATTATTACAATTTTTGTCGAGTGGCAAACAGCTAGAGAAACATAACCTCACTTGTCACTCTCACTGTGCTTTTCGGTCGACTATTTTCGCATTTTTTTTATATTTGCAATTAAAAAAATGGTTTTCCGCTCGCGGATTTGTCGTTTATCAAATCAAAATCAAAATCATTTATTATGTTACTACAAATACAATTTGCTTACACTCGTCACTAATTAAAAGTAAATCAGTAAAAATAGTAATAGATGAAAAGAGAAAAAACAAAAAAGAATAACGAAATATAGGTAAAAAAAAAAACAAAGTAAAGCACACAGAAAATTAAAATATATCAACAATATTGTCAACTAGGAACTCAGATATCTGGTAATAGGCTTTTAGTAGAAGAAAATTATGCATTTTGGTTTTAAATTTCTTTATCTCTAGGTTTCTTATGCATACTGGCAATTTATTATAAAATTTAGGACCATAAAAGTTCCCATTCATTGATTTATTCAATCTTAAGTAAGTCAAGTCCATATCATTCCTGTGGCGCGTAAGATAATCATGAGTATTTGAATGACTGTTATATTTTTGTATATTGGTTTTTGTATAAATAAGACATTCAAGGATGAAAAGGGAGGGTAGCGTCAGTATTTTATTTTTAACAAATATCGGTTTACAGTGAGCTCTGCTATATGCGCCCGACAGGGTCCGAACGGCTGCTTTTTGTATTCTAAAAATTGGAAGTTAATTTCCACAGTGACCCCAAATCAAAATGCCATACTGTAAATGTGTGTGAAAAAAAAAAAAATTTTACGCCATTTTTCGCATAAGCCGATAAACTGGAGAATTACCCTCAATTTAATAAATTATTTTAAAAATGAACAGGAGAAGGCTACTGAAACCGGCGAGTTATTAAATCCCAAGTCTATTAAAGAGAAAGTCTCGGAAGCACTAAAACTAAGTTTAAGGCAATGCAGAGGATTGTTCATGAAAGTAGTAGAAGTATACCAATGAAGAAAACGCAACGACCATCAAGGAAAACGAAGAGTTATTACAGGAAGGTAAAAAAAATGGATGTAAGGAGTGTTATATACGACTTGTCTGCATCACAAGTTGATATAACGCTTTCAGTTTTGAAAGATGCTTTGAAGGAACGAGGTATTTTAGAAATAGGTCCCAGGTCATTGTCAGCGCTAATATAAAAATTGGGATTTCGTTATAGAAAGGACTGCAACAGAAGATATTTGTGCGAACTACCAAGAATTGCAAGCGAATTATAAAATATGTTAAAAATCATCAATCAAAGTTTGGAAAAGTAGTTTTTTTAGATGAAACTTGGTTATTTTCGAATGGAAGTGGGTCTAAATCATGGCAGGACGACTCAGTGAAATCAGTAAAACGAAAAAGAGGTTGTGGTACCGGAAAACGTTACTCTACTGGTTTTATAAAGGAAGCGAGTTTAATTTTTTCCTCTAAATCAAAGAGCGCCGACTACCACGATAACATGAATTGTGAGCTTTTCGAAAAGTGGGCTATAGAAAAGCTGATACCAAATTTGGATGAACAAATGACAATGTATCTTATCATTCCCGGGTAATAAATAAACAGCCAAATTCATCCTGCAAAAAAAAGACATCTTTCAGTGGTTAGTTCAGGAAAATGAGAATCCATCACCTGATTTAATAAAATCTGAACTGACAATGAAAGCGACAACTATTAAAAAACAAAAGATATATGTCGTTGATGAAAATTTGCGATAACACGGTCTTGAGGTTTTGCGGTTACCACCAATGCCAATTTAATGTCATAGAGCTAATTTTGGCAGACGCAAAATCGTTCTTTGAAAAATATGTTGGTAATGGTCTAAGTTCAGATAAGGTAGAAGAAGTTTGGAAAAACTCCCTAGCACTCATTACGGGGGACTACTGGAGAAAAGCTGTAGAACATACAGAAAAAATTATCCTGGACTAGTGGAACAGAGAAAAAGTATTGGATGTTCAATTGAAACCACTTATTATTTCAAATGCAGAAGTTAGTGAAAGTACTACTAAAGATGAATTTGACGAATCAGAGTTTAAAGAGTTTTGAAGCTGTGTTTATTTTGTATTTTTTGTTTATTTTTCAACTTCTATTTTAAATTCTGTAATAATAGTTCAATTAGAAAAATGCCCCTCATAAATTACTGGTCCATGGTGGCCTTAAAGTTAGTTTAGGTACTTGTTATATTTTATCTTGACCAGACTTGGAATTTTATTTTGCCTTTTCTTCATTGGTATACATTTCTACTACTTTCATGGACAATCCTCTGTGTAGGTCTTAAGCTTGGTTTAAGAACTTCCAAGACTTTCTGTGTAATAGATTGGGAATTTGATAACTCGCTGGTTTTAGTAGCTTTTTCTTGTTAATTTTTGAAGTAACCTATTAAATTGGCAACATTTTTTTAGCCTGATATTACACAACAAAAATTTAGCCAATGTGTAATTTAATTTGAATTTTTATGATATTTACTATATTATCTGCTGAAATAAACTAAAATGTGTGTAATTTATCTAACATAAAAAAAAATCTAAAGATATATTCAAAATTTCTATTACATGCAACCTTTTGCAACAATACGAATTCACCTTTGTGACATTAATTTCATCATTATCCATGATGAGTTTGAATTTTGCCATAAGAACAATTATTGCAACTGAAAAGTTTTCGCGTGTTTTGGGACTAACGTGAGTTCTTGAAATTGGCGGAAAAAAGGAAATATCTTTCTTTAGATAAAATTGAAATAAATTTTTATTTGTTTACTACTACCTAGCTTACTGCGTCGTGTATATAGTATTTTATATATTTTTTTGTTTTTGTGACTTGTCTAGACATATTGTATGTATATGTACCAATAAATTATTTGTATTTGCAATAATATATACATTAGTTTACTTGAGATAAATGTACACAAAAACATTCAAAATTATACAATGTAAAATGCAGACCAGTTCTGATGTTTTAATTTTTCTCTATTAAACAACCACCCCTATTTACCGACCAACATTTAATTCCCGAGGGTGGTCGCTAGTCGGAGGTTTTAGTTATTAAATTTTTTAAATATAAAATTATTGTGTCGACCGTGTGCAACAATACGAACGCACCCCTGAGAAATTTGTTTTGGAACGAGACCCGTCACCCTTCATTTTCATTATGACTGATAGTTTCAAATTAATTGTTAACCTATTAAGATTTAACTTTTATGGAAAATCAGCTGTCCATATACCGCCATATTGGTTTTTATATTTTGAAACATTTTTAAAACCTCTGATTCTACTGATTTCATTCAGAGATCATGTGCGTTTAGTTAAGTGGAAGCCGACTATAATTATGTTCATACTTTAAGACTATTATGTAAATCCAAACTGAATCACCCTTTATATCTTATGATATGACTTTCGTGGCTACAGAGAACGTAAAAATCTCGAGTCGTCAGAAGTACGGGAACTTCCGCACGATCGGTGTCTCGGCGTACATCGTTTTGAAACCAAAAGTGTATTCGTTCGTCCTCGTTGGCCTGCGTCCTTAATACTCTGAATTTTTTACGACTATAAAGATTTATTTCTTTTACAGAAATTGTAACGACCAATAATACAGCCACCTCTTCGACAGACATGCCAAAGGAACCCGAGAAAAAGAAGGAGGTAGTCGATCTCACCCTGTCGGACTCGGACGACGACGAACCATTAGCTAAACGTAGGCCTCCGCCGAAGCCGGATTCCACTATCAAATTTAATGGTGAGTCTTAGGATGCGAGGGCTAGATCGTTGCGTTTACATTTAGCTGTTGCACTCAAAGCTTCATCCAGTGATGTCAAAACGTCATCCAGTAGTGTCAAAGCTTCATCCAGTAGAGTCGAAACTTCACCCAGCGTCAGTACTGTCGAAGCTGACAATGGTAGGCGTGTACGAAAACGAATCTAGCCGGGTTTACAGCTGTTATAGTCGAAGTTTAGTTGGATCTGTGTCAACTGATTTAAATTCAGTAATTGACGATCATACGAACAACATTATATTGAGTTTTTGACACCTAAAATCAAACACCGATTAAGTATTTAATAACGGCTGATTTTGACAAATATGTCCATTTACACGGGCAATAATTTACTTTGACATTCAAAGCACTTTTTCAATCTAGGTATAAAAATATTATTTATATACAATTTTTTTTTCTCAAACTTTGCTCTATGGAGTGATGGAGATGTAATACTTTTTATTTTCTTGTTTAATTGTCTAGTCACATATATTCTTAACATTTTCTTTTTTAGCAGCAAATTAATCAGAATTACATTCTGATACTTATTGAAGGTACATGCCAAGGCATATTGCAGCTGTCATTCGTGTACGCCATTTTCGTTATTTTAGGTTTACAGTTAATAATAATTTTTTTTTAAAGTTTGTAATATTTCTTTTAAACAATCTGCGACAACAATTAAAATATAGGACCAAGAAAAATGTAATAGATGTGACTTGATAATTAAAGGACAAAATAAAGAATTTGACAGCTAAATCACTCTTGGACATAACTTTCTTAAAATCTCAAATGTGTCTGAATGTACCTAAAATATAAAGAAATAAATAATTTAAATCGGAATTAAAATAAAATTATTCACAATAAAAATATCTGCTGGGTTCACACTTCACACCCATACAGGATCTCTCCTCATCAATAAACAGCTTCTGCTGACTTTGTTATTAGAAATAAAAAAAATCGTTTGAAATGAAAGTTGTAGGAAGGGACCTAAATCGCCAAAATATGTTATAAAGAAAACCATGTCTTGTGTGATGTAAAACATTGATTATAATAAATTTACTTAACAGGCTTTATTTTACATTATACAGCTTAATATTAATTAATTAAATTGATTAAATTGACAAGGCCAAGGCCAATACATTTTTTAAAATAATAATATTTGTGAATCAGTTGGGTACAATATATGAATAGCTGCAACCTTCCTCTTTGGTTAAAAGCCAATGTAGCACAAATGTGCTGGTTAATCTGCTAAATTTTCATTTATGTCTTTTGGGTAATTAACTTTTAGAAGTTGTGTCCTCATTCTCAAAATCGTTCTTCATATTCTTCAAAATAGTAACATATTGAAAACCAAAAATGTTACTAAGTTTTCATACGTTTGCCCTCTGTGAACTAGAGGCTATACAACGTGTCCAAGATAAGGAGGGCCAGTACAGGGATCTCGGAAACTGTAAGAGATACGAAGTCGGTCAAATGGAGGTAAAGTTTCGCATTTACGTGCCTAATTATATGCCGTTTAGAAAGTTTTAAAATTCCGAGTAGTTCCCAAGATATCCGGAAAAAACCGAAATTTTGAAAAATCGTTTTATTTTTTTGCAGGGTTTTTTTGAGAACGAATTCTAAAGTAAATTGCACTTTTACATTGCCACTTTTTCCGCTCTATCTAACAGCGTTAATTGTTTTGTAATCCGACGAGTCGTCTTCGAGGGGCCATTATCAACTTTCTTTTTTTAAATACGGTCCTGTTTTCCTGATATTGGAATTTGAGAGCTTTTTTCTTCCGAATGCAACGATGTATGACACATTGTGGTTTAATGACGTTTCGAGGTTTTTTTTTAACATCAGGAGATTTTGGGATACGGTCCTGTATTTCCCCTAATTTTATAAATAATATTTCATAAGTAAGCTCTAAATTTTTACTTATGTTGGACTAGTTCAATAAATAACAAATAATTTAACAATAAACAAATAACTTAATAATAAACAACAAATAATTTAATAATAAACAACAATAAGTGAACAAAAAACATACCAAAACAGTAATAAAACGAACAACGAAAAAAGTTAGGAACTACATAATCAGGTGTTCAAAATGATTTCCGTTGTTTTCTAATCACAAATAACATCTTCTACCTGTCGATTCTAAAACATTTGACAACATTTCTGGCGTAATACTTTGAAAGGCTTCAAGCACCAACCTTCTAAGTTCGTCTTCTGTTTCGAAGTTGTGTTTATAAACATATTTTTTGACATACCCCCAGAGGAAAAAATCTAAGGGTGTCATATCAGGCGAACGTGCTGGCCATGATGTTTCAGAATACGTGCCAATCAGTTTTCCAGGAAAGTGCACAGAAAGGTACTCTTTAACTGCTCTAGAATTATGTGCAGGTACACCATCCTGTTGAAACCAACACCCGTAAGATTCCATTAGAGGCAGATTATCCAGAGCTTCCTCCAAATCGATTTGGAGTAAGTTACGTAACGCTCAGAAGTTAAATTTTGATGATAAAAAAATGACCCCAATATTTTTGTACCTAAAATTCCAGCCCACATATTAAATCCAAACCGATGTTGGTGTCTGAACTTTTTGTATAAAAGAAGATTTTCTGTCAGCCAATAATGAACATTTCTTCTATTAAAAATTCCATTCTTAGTAACCATGCTCTCATCGGACCATATTACCTTGTAATGAAAATTGTGGGTATCCTAACATTTTCTGGTGTACCACTCGCAAAATATTCGCCGTGCATCACCTGGCCTTAATCCTTGGCAAATTCTGTATTTGTATGGACGAAAACTTTCTTTCTGTAAAATAAATTGCGCTGTGGATTTCGCTACACCTAAATTTTTTTCAATTTGCCGAGTTGATATTCCGGGGTTTTCAACAACAGCTAATAATACGTTGTTGACTTTTCCTATGTTGCTGGGCTTTTTTCGAGATAGCATTAGTTTTTTAAATGAACCGTATTGTTTCAGATTAGTCACTAACTTACTAAATGTTCTTTTATTTGGTTGTCTCCTTTCTGGATACTTCTCCAAATGCATGCGCTCTGCTACATAACAGTGTTTTTAAGATAAAATAAAACACGATAGAATATCAAACTTTTCAGCATTTGTAAAATTATGTACCATATTTTCTGGAAAATACAAAACCTCTTAAAACGCTTTCAAATGTTGACAACGATCACTATGGGAATGTCAAGTGAAACAAATAACGCGTCACCATCTTAATTTTTTTTGTTTCAAACGCCTACTTTTCTTTTAAACCCCGAATCAACAGAAGTTTGAAATAATGTTTCTATATAATTTTTGTTCACTTATTTGTGGTTTATTATTAAGTTATTTGTTATTTATTGAACTAGTCCAACATAAGTAAAAATTTAGAGCTTACTTATGAGATATTATTTATAATGTTAGGAGAAATACAGGACCGTATCCCAAAATCTCCTGATGTTGTTCAAAAATCTCTCGAAACGTCATTAAACCACAATGTGTCATACATCGTTGCATTCGAAAGAAAAAAAGCTCTCAAATTCCAATATCAGGAAAACAGGATCGTATTTATTGATAATGGTCCCTCGAAGACGACTCGTCGGATTACAAAACAATTAACGCTGTTAGATAGAGCGACAAAAATTGGCAATGTAAAAGTGCAATTTACTTAAGAATTCGTTCTCAAAAAAACTCCGAAAAAAAAAATAAAACGATTTTTCAAAATTTCTGTTTTTTCCGGATATCTCCGGAACTACTCAGAATTTTAAAACTTTCTAAACGGCATATTATTACGGTTTCCGAGGGTTCAGGGCAGTTATCTTAAAGTTGTATATTTTTTATATTTATGACTGCGGATTTTAAGTAAATGCCTGTCCATATGAGGCGATTTACGCGCGATTGTCATATACTGTAGATCCGTATACTCCGTCCACATCATAGAATTAAAAAAAATAAAGACTAAGAATCCTATTCATAACCGTCCCGCGAAAGCGATCAGTTATTGTTTAAAATTTGTAATGGGTGCGACGAAGATCGCGTGGCAGAAAAACTGCAACACCGCGTGATGACATTATATTTTTACTTTGAAAACTTACTGGTGGAAGCTTGCCGCAGGACTTAAATAGTCCGATTTTTTGCAAATTTGGCACTGCCGAACCATATTTAAATCTTCAAATATAAATTAAACACAAATGCACGAAATTCAACAACACACATAAAAACCTTCAAGTCAATTTTTGGGCAACAAACACAATGTTAATGATCTAATAATAGGAGAGAGTTCATGCCGTAGTTAGTCCGGTAAAACCAACGTGGAATAGTTCAGGAGTTCTCAGTGCCCTATTATTAGGTATGTTAAGTTTAATTGCTTTGAGAAGTTGCAGACAATGTATCACACTATTAGCAATCTTTCATATAAAGCGAACATCTGAGACAATCCTCCTCTCCAGAGTATCCAGTGATTAAAGCATCTAGGACAGTCTCGTAGTTGTAAGGCATCCCCAACCTATATGCACAGTATCTGACAATTTTTTTCTAAACTTTTTCAAGTTTCTTTTTGCATATCTCATAGGATGGACACCAAACAACTGAAGCATACTCTAAGATAGATCTCACCAGAGAACAATAGTCTTTAAAGCGCTTACTGACAACTCCCTACAACTTCTCAAGATAAACCCAAAAGCATTTTATAAGCTTTTTCAGTAATAATATTAATATGGTCTTAGAACCTCAGAGAGCTGTCAAAATTGACCACCGAATCTTTAATTGCATTTAAATATTTTGTTAACTTATTTGCGCTGTAAAGGGACATTAAAAAATCTTCATTGGTAAAGCATAACAGCATCCTTTTCTGCGTTTAGCTGTAAAAAAAATATACCAACTCACATATAAAAATAATTTAACAGACTTGTCAACACTGCAGTCTGCAGTCTTTGGAGTTTGCTGTTCGGCCACATTACAGTCGACCAGTGAAGTTCTCCAGGTTTAATGTTTGTTCACGTTTAAATGTAAATAATACAGTCTTTATTTTTTGTAAGTCTTATGGTCCACATAATAATCAATAATTAGTACTGTCATATCAAACTGTATCGAAAACACCAAAATCACTTTGGCATGTTCCCGTTTCTTTTGACCGTGCTTTAGTTGTGAAATAACTCTAAAAACTATATATTTTCCTAGTGGCTATTTTATCAGCAGTAAAACACACACCATCTATTAAATGTTTTTCGTAATATGATTTTGCCTCGGCCCATATTCTATTTCTATTGCTTTTAACTGGCAATGATCCGGCGCAAAACCTTATGGTCATGCTCATCTACCCCGTCTACTTTCGGTTTTTATTTTGTCGATAATGGAAGTTTTTGTTTTTGTTTTTCAAGCCACTTTAAAATATCAGTTTAATACAATTAAAGAAGGATCATCCAAATTTTGTATCAACCGTTCTTTTAGTAACTTTTCATATTAAAACTAAGGACTACGTCTTTTTTTTTAACGCTTTTAGGAGATACATTTTGCCAATATTTTTATCCACTTTCATTGGCAAATATCCACGTTTCATCTGAAAATACCACCTCTCTAAGTTTCGATCTGTAATTTTCTGTATAGTTCTTTAAAAACTGGAGACGTTGACTTGCTATTGTCGCTATGGCTGTTCACATAAAAACTTTTTGTTAGAATATTTCTTAGACTAAAAACCTAAATTGACCTCGAGGGAATACATTTTAAAACTGGAAGGGTCACATTTGTTTGTAAATAATAAATCAAATTTCGTATTTTCACCCTTTTGAGTGAATTTTCAGTCTTTGATTTTTTTCGTTTCCATCTTTTTGATTTCTTCGATATAAGTATATTATGCTTTTTTTCGTAGACAACTTTCTGCATAGTCCTTAATCCGGAATCAGAGGACTCGTGTAGTGGGCAATTATTTGTCACTTGAGAATACTTATCAAGTCGTGTGAGCGGTCTACTTGGACAGTTATTCGGCACTTGCACTGCCCATCGGCTGTCGGTAGATTGTGCGAAACGAATTTACTTGCTTACTTGGATACTTGTCAAATGTTCAAATATTTGCATATTCGCCAAGTACAGGGTGGCCCACGTAAGATGACCCTGTACCTTTTCTCGGAAACAGTAAGAGTTATGAAAAAAAGTTCATAATAAAAAGTAATTAATTGTAAATAAAATTTAATTTTATTATATTTTTATGTATACAAGGTAAGTCGTTTAGCTGGAATTGATATCAACTTTCGTTTATTAAATGGAACACCCTATATATTTTTATATTTTTAAATTTGACACGACATTGTAGATGTTTTCTGTTAATACATATATTATAAAATTCTAAACCATTCTTCAGTAAATTAGATTTTTCCATAATTTTTAAAAAATATACAATTTTTGTAAACGAACAATTTTACATACTTCAAGTTACATTCAAATGGCCGAAGATATAAACTACTTAATAAATGATTAAGTTAAAAAAATTTCATGCGGTTGATGTAAAATATTATAGAGGGTGTTTAAAACACATAGCTAAAGCTTTTAGTTTTCAAACATGCACATTTCATTTTTTTAAATGAGACACATATATATATATATGTTCTATACCTAAATTAAACACTTTTAAAGTTATTTGCTTTTCTTTGCAATTCCACTTTTTTGTCTATGTTAAGGCAATTTAAATTACTATTCGAAATTGATAAAATATATTTCACCATAAAAAAAATATATTGGGACAAAAAATGTTAGTCGAGCTCGAGCATCATGTTAGAACAAGAATATTTGAAATATATATATTAAATATTTAATATAACATAAGAAACATGAACAAAACAAAAATATTTTGCAAATAAACAAATGCAGAAAAATATTAAATTATAATATATTCTTTACATAACCTCCCTGCATCGCAATACATGTCGTATATATTGTCTTAATCTTTCTAACGGTACTCCTGATAGCATTACTTTCATTGATGTGCCTTATTTCTGCCTGTATCAACCTTTGGAGTTCGTTTGTATTCTGGCATCGATTTTTATAGACCCTCTCCTTCAGAGTTCCCCAAAAAAAAAATCTAGTGGTGTTAAGTCCGGACTTCGAGCAGGCCAAGATATGGTTCCGTGTCTCCTTATCCATGTTTAAAAATTATGACTTAATAATGTCGTAACCGGTATTACAGTATGATAGGGTGCACCATCTTGCTGATAAACAATATTTTATCTCAAATTAGGCGGTAATTGGTCCATAAGTGGTAATATTTCATTTGTTAGCAAATTGAGATACCTTATTCCGTTAAGGGCATAATTGTAAAATATTGGTCCAATTATTCGGTCGGCTATAATTCCGCACCAGACATTCATACTTTGACGCCCTTGTTTTTGAATAATTTTAACTCTATGCTCATTACTGGAAGACCAATAGTGTGAGTTTTTTCTGTTAAATAAACCAGCTGTATTAAAAAGGCGTCGTCTGTCCAAGGAATCCTACGAAACATGTCGTTTTCAAAGTGTCGATCCATCATTATACTGCACAAGGTCATTCGGTTGTCAAAGTCCGTCTGTGATAATTCTTGAACCGGAAGAAATTTATATGGATGAAAATTACTCATATCTAATGTACGCTGAATACTTGTCCTACTTACGGCCTGCAAGTCTCTATCTGCATCTCTTTCAGAGTTCACAATTTTCCTCAAAATACAACAACACTTCTAATTGCTTTGCTTCTGTGAGAATTGTTTTCGGACGATTTCTTTTTTTATTTATTACTACGCCGTTTCCTAAATTTCTTGTTATCCTTGAAAAAAATTTGTTGGTAGGCATCCTATTTTCAGGGTATAATTGACGGTACTCTCTTAGGGCGAGTTGGGGACTTTCTTGTTTCTTATAAAACACTCAAATAACTTTAAACGTTCGTCTACACTATATATCGGCATTTTATAGCAATGATTTTTAATATAGGTTACTTATTACTTAAAAATTGTAATAAAAGTATTGACAGATTTGAGTTGCAGCGGATTTCCATGACAACAGTGGAGTCATAAACCACTAAGTTTAAGTAAGAAAATTAAAAAAACGACCTATGGCTTAATTAGTCTCATAACAGTAATTTTCAAAGAAAAGCAGGTTGTTCAGATGCGCATCCCAATATATTTTTTTATGGTATGATATACTTTATCAATTTCGAATAATAATTTAAATTGCCTTAACATAGACAAAAAAGTGGAATTGCAAAGAAAAGCAAATAACTTTAAAAGTATTTAACTTAGGTACAGAACATCTATATATGAAATGATAGGGGATGAATGCCTAAATGAAAATAAATTAAAATATATAGGGTGTCTCATTTAAAAAAATTGAAATGTGCATGTTTGAAAACTAGAATCTTTAGCTGTGTGTTTAACACCCTGTATAATATTTTACATCAACCGCATGAAAGTTTTTTATCTTAATCATTTATTAAGTAGTTTATATCTTTGCGCCATTTGAATGTAACTTAAAGTATGTAAATTGTTGGTTTACAAAAATTGTGTATTTTTTAAAAATTATGGAAAAATCTGATTTACTGAAGAATGGTTTAGAATTTTGTATTATAATATGTATTAACAAAAAACATCTACAATATCGTATCAAATTTAAAAATATAAAGATATATAGGGTGTTCCATTTAATAAACGAAAGTTGATATCAATTCCAGCTAAACGACTTACCCTGTACATATACATAAAAATATAATAAAATAAAAATTTCTTTACAATCAATTACTTTTTATTATGAACTTTTTTTCATAACTCTTACAGTTTCCGAGAAAAGGTACAGGGTCATCTTACGTGGGTCACCCTGTACATTAGTCGTCTGATTCCGGCTTTCAACTGACTCTCAATGCTGTTATCTGAATATTGACGAGTGAATTTCCATTTCCAAAATTATCTACGATATTAGGTGTCACTTTCTTAGGTGTAAAAAAACAGAATATTGGATTTTGTTTTCCATGTTGGACTTTAAAATCCTTAAAGTTCCAGAATTGTCATCAACTTGACTTTGACACAAATCGCCTGACACCTGTAGCCGAGTGAGTCCCTGATCGTTTGACCAATCACACTATTTCACGGGTAGTGATCGGACAAGTGTTTTTGTTTAGCCTAGGTGTCAGGCTTATTTGTTTTTACTTAAAGTCCCTGTATTGGAAAGTCTGGACACGAGCTATAAAGCCCGTGTGTAAGAAAGAGAACTCTGTGTCCTTTTCTATTTCCTCCTTTTAAGAAATTAATGGCGCCCGGGCGTGCGCGCGGTGTCAGTCTCTCCTGTCATGTTATGTCATGTGTTTTAAAAATGCAAACATGCAGCTATCCCGGTTGCAAAAATTATACCAATCATGGGAGAAAATGTTATATGGCCTCATTTCCCTCGGATGAGAACAGACGTGAGAGATGGATAATTAATGTTGGCCGAAAGAACTGGACACCATCAAAAAATTCATTCATATGCGAGGTATAATAACTTTTAGCACCATCGCGGATGGGGTGGTTTGTAATAGCAGTTTGAATTAAATTTCAGTTATGATAAGACAATTTATTTATTTTTTAATATTATAATTGATTAATTTATAAGCTTATATTTATTAAAAGAGCATTACAGTAGTACTTGTGTCTTCTATAATTTAATTATTACATAATATATTAAAATTAGTAGACGATTCAAGAATTAGTAAATAAATCCACATGCATGTTATGTTTCCAAAAGCACAATATTTGTTTATAATATAGGTACCTACATACCTGTGATCTCCATAGCAAATCTAAAAAATGATATTCCTTCGCCGGTTTTAGAAGGGCGTTCGGGGTAAGCTCCCGATATGCCACCTTTCTGCTTCTTTACTCCCGACATTAAAATCAAAAGAAATCCTTTCTAAATTGTAAAAAACCAAAAAAACAAATCACTTTTCACTTTAAACTGCAGAAAAAAAAATATTTGTTGGGTTTTCTAAAAGTAAACAAACGATTTGACAGATTGCGAATGATGTGAACATAGCTGCGAATAAGTCATCTGCGCTTCTCTTATTGGAGCCGCCATTAATTTCTTAGCTCGAGGCCAACCAATCGCGTGAACGACCGCTCGTGTCCAGACTTTCCAATACAGGGACTTTATTTTTACTTTGGGGTTTGTGAAAAATTATTTTTTTAATGCAATGCAAAATTTTTGTAGTAAAAGTGGGCACTAACTTAGTTTAAATTTTTTGCCAGAATCAGCTCCTCAGATGCCTTATTGCGGACGTTTGACATATACCTAAAATAATTAACTTTTGTGGTTCTTTCATGTTGTTGGGCAAATGAGTTTTAAATAAAATTATATTTTATTCTACTGTTTATACCTTTAAGGTTAACTAATACAGCTGATATGTATTTGGTTGAAGCAAGACAAATGTTTGACACCATTAATGATACTAATAACTCGAGCTTGTTTTACCGTGGTTGAGATCACATTCCGAATGTTTACAAATTTTAACTGGGTTAACGTGATTATTCTAATCTCCAGAGGTCGTAGTTTTTGATTTATGATATGCGGTAGGTATTAGGTCAATTATTGTTGCTAAAAGATTTTCATATATTTATCTGGTTTGTCAATATAAAAACTATTTAATGCAATGTATCCTTTAAACATTGAACTAGTGCTGCAAAACCTACGAAATAGACTGTACAGGGGTTTTCATATTTGTTAGATTCTAGTGATTCTGTAGATTTTCATTTGTGTTAATTGTTTCTTGAAATTTTCGGCGAATTTTTAAAAATCTTGTCAGCAGGATAGTAAGTTAAGTGGGCACTATTGGTAACTTATTAAAGGTACCATATCAGTTAGGTTAGCAAACTATAGTAAAATTAAAACCAAGAGGTCAAAGGTAAACAAGGTAAATGCACAAATTATTTACGCAGTGTATGTATGTAAACAAGGTAAAGTGTATTCACAAATATAAGAAACTGACCAAATGACTCTTATTTATTTCTACCTAAATAGGGGTATTGACACAAAGCTGACTGAGCTAGGACCGTCTTAGAAAATACATAGTATTTAAATATTTAATTTAGTAATAATAAACCTTTCTGTTGCATTCATAATACAAATGTAGCTTTCTTCTACTTTCTTTACATGTTGTACGCAGTTTTTCCAGTTCACCTCAGAATTTTTTTTAGTTTCATCATGAATTAGAGTTAATACACTAGAATTAAGTGTGGGTGAAATATTATTGCGACGAATTCCAGCTTTAAGTTGGTGCCATATTTGTTCAATAGGGTTAAAGGCGGTAGCCGCAATACTATGTGCCCCATGCTTTTCGAAAGTTAATCCCAGTAATATTCTTTTTCAATAGACATACTTCTAAGCACTTCTAGTAAGTCTTTCTTTCTAAAGTTTTCATGAAAAAATATATATCATTATCAAACATATATTCTTAAATTTTGGCTTTAGTGTCTTTTGAAGAAGGAGCTTTGTTTAATTGTCTACTATGATAACTAGCGTTATCCATAACAATGACACTATTTGGTGGAATGTTCTGCAATAATTTAGTTTCAAACCAACTTTCAAATAACTCCGCTGTTGTGTCTTCATGATAGTCAACACATGATTCACTAATATTTTTTGCCGAAAGAGATAGACCATTCGGCACCCACCCATCTTCAGAACCAGCATGTAAGATTGTTATTCTTTTTCCACGGTTTGACGGGGCACATGTCACACATTTGCCGCTAGAATCGACCCAACGACTTGACGGGGTGTCGTGGTTGTCAAATCACGTTTCATCTAAATAAATGATCGGCCTACCTTCAGTTCTGTATTCATTTACTTTTGTCAGATATTCCCACCGCCATTCTTAAAGACGCTTGGACTCCATCAAAACCTGCTTTTTATTAATACTTTTGAATTTAAAGCCCATGTGTTGTCCACAATGTCGTTCTTGACCATTTAATTTCTGTTTCATCTGTTGTCAGCCTTCTCATTAAATTGTCCAACGTTGGTACACTTTGCTCTTCATACATTTTATAAATTTTTCGTCGTATAAGTTCCTCGTCCCCTTGATCCAACGTTCTTGATTTTCCAATATCACTTCTTTTTCTGCGTTCCAAAATTGGCCCTTGTGTAATTTTCCAAACTGTGGAAAAGGATTTTTTTGTAAGTAAAACCGTTTCCTTTACAACTTCTTTAGGGCACAAATTTCCGCGCGACATTAATGTCAAAAACACATTATTTATAATCTATTTGGCATCTGTTGATAAATGCACTCTGTTGTTTACTTCAGCTTCATTGCTTTCACAAATCTAGCTAGAACACCAAGGACGAAACATTTCAAAAAACAAACTGAACTCAACAGTGTACTATTAAATCAATATCAATTAGTACGTTGACAGACTAAAATCAAAAAGGACCCTGGTTTATCCGCATTTTTATTTACCTGAGTACGGTACTTAAAATTTATTACGCCCATATCATTTCACACTGGTTTATTGTTGTTAATTATATTTTAAATAGCCTAATAATAGCAGTCATTTAGGTCGGTTTCTTATATTTGTGAACACACTTTACTTTACATCAACCCAAGTGGCCAGAGGTAAACATCATGCCACCCGCCCCCAACAAATAGGCGTCGCTTCTCATCGCCCTTTTTTTTAAATTTTAGCATCTGGTCGAACACTGTACCTGTATTTGATAGACAGGGTGAAGTCATTGTAGTGTAATCAGAGCAGTAAAAATACTCCAAAATTATTGATACTTGCTCCTAAAAGTATCTTAGGTATTAGATACTCAATAAAAGTATCCAGATACTGTAACTAAGCTACTTTAAAGGTAACTAAGATACTCAACACTCCAAAAGTAACTAAGATACTCTTAAAGTATCTCTGATACCTACTCAAGAAATAACCAAGATACAAGTATTGGTAAACGTGCCTGTGACGTTGGTTAAAGTAAGGGCCGTAGTCGGCCATACACTGACAGTGGACACTTGGTTATGTAAACATCCTTTATAGGTATGAACTATCCAATAGAGCCAACATTAGAAATTATGAAGAATACAAGACATATAAAAGCAAGCTACAAAAAGAAGCAGATTTCGAATGGCACACTTACTCGACTCAAGAAGACAGGACACACGCCTTTGTCATAAGAGGACTTGACCATTTACCGGAAGCAGAAGAAGTTAAAAACGAACTAGTAACTGAACATAACTTAAAAATTAAACAAGTTTATGTGATGAAGACCCCATTTAGGCCACTGTACTTGGTAGTAACTAGCTCGGACTGTACCCTTCGACAGCTACAGCAAGTCAGGTACCTTAACAACGTTCACATAACGTGGGAGCGAAGAAACTCAAGTTCAAAGGTTATCCAGTGCCGCCGCTGCTGCCAATGGGGGCATGCGACAAGTAATTGCTATAGGGAGCAGAGATGCATGCACTGTGCTGGCAAACACCAAACCAGCCAGTGCACAACACCTAACGCCGTAAAATGCGTAAACTGCGGCAAAGGACATCAGTCAAGCTCCACCAACTGTGCCGTATATGCCTTCAAGTTGAGTAAAATCAATGTCGCGCCGCAAAACCAACAAAAATATGCGCCCGCACCTAAGCCAACAAACAATGCTTGGGGCACCAGCAACCCCAGGGCAAGTGGGGCAACGGTGGCCGAGGGAAGAGGCCCGTTCTCCCAGAGGCAGCAACTCGGGCAACAAAATGTGGAAACAGAAAATGAAAACATGACATACGACGCAAATTTCCCAGCACTACGAGATAGGAGACGTTCCCAGACAGGCGCCCAGACGACAAACGAACACAGGACAACGGAGACTCAACCAAACACCAACTCGGTAAGTGATTTTATAAATACTATAAAGGAGTTCAACAGAGTTGTCAATTTTCAAGAGCTTAGTAGATTTTTTAAGGATTTCACTTCGATTTTCAAAAAGCACGCTGATAAGGCTGAGCGTTTGTTTGCGATAATGCAGTTTGTAAGTGAAAACCTTGAAAGTTATGACTTATAGATGGCGGGAAATGTAAGGAAACTAAAAATAGTAATATGGAATGCCAACGGGCTTTTGCCCAAGCTTGGCGAATTAATTTATTTTCTTAATAAACTTAAGGTAGACATAATGGTGATCTCTGAGACTAAATTAGTTGTAAACAAAAAACTTAAACTCAGAAACTATATTGTGCATAGAACTGATCGCAACAACCGAGGTGGGGGTGTGGCCATTGTAGTCAAAAATAATATTTCGCATATACGATTACGCAATAGTAATACACAAATTGAACATGTTAATATAAAATTAGAGAATGGTGTTATTCTCTGTGGATGCTATGCAAGGCCATCCCTACGCCTCGGTAATATGGACTATGACAACATATTTAACTTGGGACAGGAAATAATGTTATTAGGTGACCTCAACGCTAGACACCAACTATGGCGTAACCGGCGCAATAATAGGAATGGTAACCTAGTGCACGATTACGTCATAGATAACAACCTACAACTGCTGTCAACAACTTCACCCACGCATTATCCAGTTAATAATATGACACCTTCTTACATTGATCTGGTAATAAATAAAAATATACTTAACCTCCCGGATTTGCGAGTCTTGAACGAGCTATCGTCGGACCATCTCCCTCTGTTGCTAGAATGGGAAACCAGGGTAACTAATGGGAGAGCTCCGACGTCATGGATATACACCGACGCTAACTGGAGATTATTTCGACAAGAACTTAACCAAGGAACAGAAATCAACAGCACCATTACGGACGTAGAAACCTTAGAGAGGGAAGTACAAAAACTGACCAATAACATCCAGTTAGCTAGAAATAAAATCGCTAAAAAGGTTAGCGTAAAGCCCGCTGAAGACCGCTTACCTAGGGAGGTTATAAACTTAATTAAATTTAAAAATCTTGTGCGGAAAAGATGGCAACGCTTCCGTAATAGACTGGATGGTGTGCGCGTGAGGGACCTACAAAATACTATAAGACAACGAATAACCGAACACAAAAACCAAGCCTGGCAGACTACCCTACTAGGACTATCAACACAAAACAATTCTCTTTGGAAGCTTACCAGGCGGCTCAAAAATAAATTTAACAAAATTCCCTCGTTTGACACAGACCGACCTCAAACAGACAAAGACAAAGCTAATGCTCTGGCCCAACATTTAGCTGACGTAACAAGAGGATCACCTAATATAACCATAGAACAAAACAACATAACTGATACTGCAAATAAAATTATTTTTTCCAAATACCCTATTCCCCCTCCTGTTCTCTCCAAGCTCATTACCTCCCCCAATGAGCTAAAATCCATCATTAAATCCCTCCCCAGCAACAAAGCCCCCGGAGTTGACGAAATTTCTTATATTTTGCTAAAAAATTTACCCACTAAAGTAATTGTGCAACTGATGTATATCATAAATGCAATATTCATACACCAGCACTTCCCAAGCAATTGGAAAAAAGCGATTATAATTCCTGTGTTAAAACCTGGCAAAAACTCCGCTGAACTAGGGTCTTATAGACCCATTGCACTGCTCAGCGGAGTCTCAAAGGTTGCCGAGAAAGTCATACTTTCCCGGCTTTATAAATTAAAATTGTTAAAAAATATACCAGATGCACAATTCGGGTTCAAAAAGGGCCACGATACCACCTTGTTGGTAGCGAAAGTGGTACAAGAAGCCATAGACAAAATGAACATGCAACAAAACACAGTTTTACTTGCGTTGGACATTAAGCAAGCTTTTGATACGGTGTGGCAGAATGGCTTAATCTTCAAATTATTATCAGTGCATGACTTCCCACCCTATATCATTACCTTAATCTATTCATATATAAATAATAGATCTTTTCAAGTAAAAGTGGAAGGCACGCTTTCTAACGTACAAAAAGTCCACTCCGGCATCCCCCAAGGCACAGTTCTCTCCCCCCAACTATTCAACCTTTATACTGCCGACATTCCGACCTACCCCTCCACAAAACTGGCTATATTTGCGGATGACGTGCTGGTTTACGCCAGCTCGTTCTACGCAAACGTGGCCAAAGCACATATAAATTTCCATTTAAATACCCTAATTCCTTGGTATAAGAAGTGGAAAATGAACATAAACCAATCCAAATGTGAATGTTTTATATTATCCCAAAAACGTACCAACAATTATATAAACGTACCCCTAAAAATAAACAATGTACCCATCATACCAACCAAAAAACTGAAGTATCTAGGAGTAACCCTAGATACACGTTTAAAATTCCACCAACATACATCCTTTGTCATCCAAAAAGCCTTTGCAGCAACGCAAAACCTTTATTCCCTTCTTGCTCCTAAATCCCCTCTCTCCCCTCGTAATAAATTAACGATTTATAATTCTTTTATTAAACCTGTGCTCACATATGCAGCGCCCATATGGTGCAGCATGTCTGATACACAGATGAATCGACTGCAACGGATACAAAATAAAATGTTAAGGAACATAACGTCGTCTGGAAGGTACACCAGGATCGATGATTTGCATGCAATGGCGAATACTCCATATTTCGGGGACTATGTCCGCGAAGTATCGAGCAAATTCTATAAAACCAAGCCACAAACCTCGATCTTGACAGCAAACACCTTCCAGACACGTTTCGCGGATCAGCCAACTCACAAACCGATTTATTCGCGACTTCCAATTTATTACGTGCCGTAAAATCCCTGAATTAAAGTTCACTTTTCACCTCAAGCCCGCACCTGTGTGGGGGCGCCGCCCAAGAGGCAAACTCTTCCCACACATTTGCGGGCACGCCTTCCTCTATACTTACAACTGACTAACACATACAATCCCAAATTTCCCATCCTAACTAAAATCTCATGCTTCACAAACATGGTACATATAGTACGGTCAATGAATGAATGAAGAACGAATGGGAATGTGAAAGACTAGAATGAATGATATTTAAAACTAAATTAAGTAAATCTAAACCTGGGTAAATACCACTAATTATGCCACCGCAAGTTCCTTTTTAAAGCAAGCAGGTTTTTTCAATGCTTTTTCCTGTGCCATCTGTGAGTAAACTCTAAAGTCATTACTTAAAATCATCAAACTTTATCCTTGCTAAAAACACAACTCCTTAATAGTCTTTGCAAGGTCACGCCGGAAAAGACTTACAACTAACTGACAAATAGACACTTGGACTACCACGGACTAAAATCGTCCCGGACTAGACACACCTGTCTAGCCGCGCTCTCCAGATGAAAATACCTTATATTTTGTATCTGCGAAACTCTCATTCGTTCTATATTGTAACTGTGTTGTATTTTATATTCTATGTATTATTATATATTGTGTATTATATATTCATAGTTGGAAACAATTTAAACTAAAGTGGTCATAAGTGTGCAAGCATTGTAAAAATTTTACGAATAAAGAGTTTTTAAAGTAAGTAAAGTAAGTAGAAATTATTTTAATTGAATGCTGTTCTTGATAGTCATATTTTCTTGTTATTAACGGCAGTTGGTGTTGGGAACATGTCAATGCTTAATTGTCTGACATATAAACATCGTTGCCAAAGCTAAAGTTATAGGTAATACTAAAATGTTATGAAATAAAAAGACGAGTCTAAGGCGGCTCGTCCATTTCCGCAACGGTTGTATGTGACCAGTAGATCTTTTAAAAACCGTCACTGTAATATTCATGATTGAGTGTAATAAGCCTTACTTATGAATTCCATGGTAATTGGTATAAAATTAATTGTCTGTTTTGAGTAAAATAATCATGAACTTTTTCGTGTATAGTTTGGTACATTTTGTTTCATATACACCAGATACTGATTGTAATTAATACAATAATATAATATTAGCTACAATAAATGGTTTAAACAAATATGCTTTAATAAATGATCGATTTTTAGTAACAGCCCGCGTGGGTATTGGAAGAGGACGAGACGAGGCTTTGCAGAAAAGTATGCATGCGAGAAAACGCCAAAATCGAATTACAAATTACTTTTGTAAACTGTAATCGATTGTTTTCGAAAATAAAAACATCCTTTCAATTTCATATTATGGACATACCTGGTTTTTATAAGTTCACATAACCGAGCGCCCACTGAAGTTTGCAAGCATTCAAGATTCTCCGAAATAATCTTAAGATATTTGGAAATATCTAAGATACTTTTAATGGTAACCAGTTACTGCTTAAAAGTATCTTATATTACAAAAATCATTTATCGCCTTGAAAAAAGTATCTTAGCTATCAGTAACTTAGTTAATCATAACGAATGACGTGTTGACTGCGTGAATAATTTGTGCATTTACTTTGTTTACTTTTGGATTTAATTTTACTATAGTAGCATTTTTCCCAAGGAATAAAGTGGTGGCAAGAGAACAAAAATTAATTAATTGACGATCGCGTTTTGAAAATAAATAATAGAAAGTTTTTTAATTGGCACCGTGTATTGTTGTATTACTACAGCAGGCGTCGAAAGCTGAAATGTAAATACTTTATATGACTTTTGTATAAATAACAAAAAAAGTAAGATTCGACGTCAAAGTTTTAAACAAATGCAATTTTTAAATTCCGATATTTCAAAATCGTTTAGACATTATTATGTTGAAAACGCGACGTTTCATTTATTTTTCTCCTATAACATCATTTTAAACTACGGGGAAAATACTACTTTAGTTTGCTAATTTAGATGATGTAGCTATTAATATGATAATACCAACAGTACGCATTTAATTTGTATACAAGGATTATCCATCATAATTGTCTACAACTTCGGTACTTTCGAAAATGTCATTGAGATTGATACATAATTCAACAAAATGGACAAAGACTTTAAAGTAGGCCAAAAAACCTGATTTTTTTTATTTATCAAACTAGTTTTGATTTTAATTTAGTAACTAATGGATATTATATTTATTTGTAACTGTGTGATCTTTGCCAATTTCTTTATAAATGCATTTTTTTTTTAATGTGAAGAACTGTACCTGGTGAAGTTATGTTTTCCATAGAATATGTGGCAACGTGACTTTTATTTAAATTAATTTTTTGTCATAAAATCATAAAACTAATATCAGAGTTAAAACATAATTTACTTATAGCAAGTCAAAAATAATATACAGTCTGTACGAAAGAAGCGTGACCGGTATCAACGTCATCAGCGTAAAAATCGAACAGTTTCGCACTTAGAATTTCGAAAATTTATGTAAATTTTGCTACCCTCAAATATTGGCTTGTCCCTTAATTTTACATTAAAAAATCGGTCCGGAAACTGATACAAAAGCAGCCGGTTTAGAAATAAATTTGTGCGTTCAGAGTCGTTTCAAATATACGATTTTTTCGTCATGGAGATAAAGCATTTGGTAATCATTTATACAGTGACCGGCAGAAAGTGCGCAGCATTCGGGAAAATTTTTTATTTATGAATTTAGTAAATTTAATTTATTTCAGAAAAGTTCTGCATATCCTTAAACCAAAATAACACCCAACAAATGCGCTAAAAGTCTTATGGTATACGAGGGAGAGTCAAAAGTTAAAAATTCCGGTAAGAGTGAAGTACCTCCATTTTTCATTTTAGAAAAAAAAATGTATTAAGAAATATTGTTTCAATTTGGAAGATATGCTCAAATACCAAGTTTCGCTTATGCAAATAAAATCCGTACAAATAATATTTTCAATTATCAATTTTTTTCTTATGACGATCACAATTGAGGCGGTCAGAAGCAAGGGGTGTAAGTGCAGGTTTTGGCATTTTGAGAAAAACAGGTTCAAAGTTTAAGCTCTATAAGAAAATCACGGGAATTTAAAAGCCATTAAATTATTTTTTTTCACTTACTAATATATTTTTAAAGATTATTTTTATAGATTTTAATGCATTTAAGATGGTAATTTTAAAAATATAGGGCTAAAGGTAAGGGGATGGCATCACTTACACCCCTTTACATCCAAACATAGAACTTTATTTTTTTTAGCATCTAATTTTTGATTAATACTTACATTATAAATCCTATTTTCTCTACCTATGATTGCTTACGTGGACGCAAGCAATTTTTTTGTAAAGGGTGTTCGTAAATTATTGCAAAATAGTAAAATAACAGACTGATGAAATCGAAAGTTTATTGACAAAAAAATAAATTGAAAAGAAAATATTCAAAAGTTTTAATGTAGATCACCAATTACTGACTGGCTCTTTATTATTAGATTTATTTCTACTCATCATCAGACTCCCATTGAGTTGAAACATCTTCGGAATTTTCTGCAACAGTGTCTCTTTGGCTAGAAGTAGTGGCATCTACTTCCCTATTTTCGTTTGTTGCTGAGGCTACACTTTTCCTCGCGCTTCCTTGGTGTTTAAGTGATGAATAAAAGTTATGGTGGACGGGGGGAATAAACTGAAGGAGTTGCTGAAGGTTCTCGTATTTCGCGGTTTTTATAGATGGTGGCTCAGGATGCAATAACGTAAGGTCAAATTGCGTATTTGGACGGCCCTTTTTCTGTTTTCTAAGGTCAAAATGCTCAAAATCCAGTATCTCATTCAAACTGTTCTTGTATTGAAGAATATTGGGGTTATCTTTTTCCAGTCGGAACCACTGAATATTACGTATCCCTGGAACACTGTCTTTTATCCCTTTTTTCATTTGTTCAACTGACACAAAATCTTCATTTGTCATTCGTACAACTGTGAACTTTCGACTTGCTTGAGCTACTATGGTGTTCCAATCATTTGGGACAAAAATATATTGATGTTTCTTCTTTAACTTTTCGATAAGTCCGAAATCTTGGTCGCACTCCATGTAAGAGTGACCAGAAATTAAAAATTTGTGGTCAACTCTACGAATGGATGTTGTCTGAACAATATGCCTCCAGAATTTTATAATGTTATGATTTTTATTTTGACCGCCTGCGTTATCGCTAAATGCGATGATATGTTCTATTGAATTAGGAAGTTGCTGAACATATTTCAATAAGCACGATCCAATTTCTTGCGATCCCCTAGACGCTTCACCCTCGTGCCACATAAACATTGATGCTTGATCATTTGCAAGATTATGAACTGCAAAATTGTAAGTCCACAGTTGTCTGAGATAGTAAACCTTACTACAGGTTAATACAGGCGTGGGGAGAGTTTTTTCAAGATCGAAACATATTACGTTTACGGTATTAGGATTATCGTTGGCAAATTTCTTGGCATCATTTTTAGCTGATCTAGCCTTTTCAGCTCTTCGTAAATTAATGTCTTTCTTGATTTTACTATCATTTACTACCTCAATATTAATGTCGTTTTTGATTTTATTTTCCAGTGCATCGCATACTGTACATGTATCAGTGTGGGGCCGTTTGAAACGAAGATTGAATTGCGTTGTAAAAATAAACCTGTAAAAGCTTTCCTTAACAGGATTTTGAATATTATTTTCCTGGCAATACTGCAAATAAAGGCTATACATTTTGTGGATGTTTAGTTCGCCTGACAAATATTTTGTATCTGGATTTTTTTCTCGTGAATAATGACTCGAATACTTTGGAAATGATTGAATGTGGCCCTTTATTATTGCAATATCGTTGTCTGAAATCTTATTTGCTGCGGTATGCGTACCACGTTGGTCAGTTGAGGCTACACCGGTGGGCTTTCTTTTTTTTAACACGTTGTCGTATCGTTTCTGACTTATGTTAAGAGTTTTCAACAAAAAGAGTTTACAAACCCTTTTCCCCACTAATTTTATTTTAACGCTCACCTGTTTACGTGCTCAACATCTACTTTTCTCTTTGAAGGTGTATGGGTTTCCATACAAGCGGTAAGAAATGCCGTTTGAAGATTCCAAGACCCCAAATTCCAATAGTCTTCGAAAATTTGTTGGCGATCTTCATTTGAAAAACTATTACACTCGTATCGACATTGATGATCTGCCAGATTTTCAACCTGTCTAGGTGGTTTTAGCAATTTCCTATGACCGATAAACTCACCGCCATTGTTCCTGGACTTCTTGGCTTTATTTCGTGCCCAAGATGATTCGTTTCTGACCCTTTTCCTGCTACGTTTTGTCTGGTGATTGTCTATATCGTCGTTATCCGACTCTGCTTCAGACGTAGATGCATCTTCTGGGTGGTAATCGCGATTCAGATCGCTATCATCGACAGGTTCTGCAAAAAAAAAAAATAAGAACCTCAAAGCACTCGTATGTAAGCCCAAAAAATCTCAGAGTCGGAAAAAAAGACGATCAAAAAAAGTAAATACAAGAACAAAAATCTACTTTAGAACATCATAAACGAGTGACTATAATATACCATAGGAATATACAAAGAATTTATATTAATACGAGCATGAAAATTCTTCAAAAAAAAATAAAACTTTACTTCATAACCTAAAACCCAAATAACAAATTTATTTTTAACTTGATTTTATTTTACTTACCATCTAACTCAAAATCTATCATATTAAATAATTTACACAATTAATATTAACTAATATTGAGGAATTGTTATTGTTCAAAAAACAACAATAATATCTATCACAAATACGCCGTACACACGCACGTTTGGAAACGATAACATTATTTGATCTGCGATTTGGAGGCAAAGAGATATAAGTAAGCACATACATCACATTGCTTCCAAACAAGTTGAAGATATTGCTAAGTACTTTTTCTTTAGGCGGATAGATGTCACCACTAGAAAAGAATTCGGATATATCCCTTTGCCTCCAAGTAGAATTGTGCTTTAAAAATGTAATTTTGCACTTGAATCGGGTTTGGTGGAAAGGTCACTTACACCCCTTTGCTTCTGACCGCCTCAATTAAAATCTAAATAAAGAGAAAACTTGTACTTTCATGTATTAATATAAAATTTCGAAAGTGCTTTAAATTAAAGTGTATAACAAAATATTAGTTACCTTAAATTATTTTGTTTCCTCAAAAAATAAAATACGGTGTGCAGCAACAATATTTAATATTTTTATGTTTTTATTTTAAAATGCCATAATACTGTTAAAACTAACTAATCTGAACATACTATTTACGGTTATCTCTAACAAGGTGTACAGAAAATACAATTTGCGTACTGCATGGTTGCGATGTACTTTTTATACAGGGTAATTCAGAAAAAAACTATTAACCCCCATTTTTTGTCCAAAGTAAGCGAAACTTGGTATTTGAGTATATATTCCAAATTGAAACAATATTTTTTTTCTAAAATGAGAAATGGAGGTACTTTACTCTTACCGAAATTTTCAATTATTGACTCTCCCTCGTATACCATAAGACTTTTACCGGATTTGGTGGGTGATATTTTGGTTCGAGGATATGCAGAACTTTTCTGAAATAAAATAAATTCACTAAATTCATAGATAAAAGATTTTCTCATATGCTGCGCACTTTCTGCCGGTCACTGTATGTTGCGTAAGAGAAGAAAGTACAAGAAATCAGATGCCAGAAAGTTTTGGATACATCCCATAATGTGATAGGAACTGGTTAGGTGCTTTTAGAACTCTATCTCCAGAATTACGTGAAAACGAGAGTAAATTTTTTAATTACTTTCGCATGTCCGTTACGCCTTTAAATTTATTTTACAAAAACTTTAGAACAGATACACAAGACTATTAAAAATTATAATAGGTATGTTCCCGCTAATATCACAACTAACAAATTCACATCGCGTCTGTTTTTGGCAAGTATGAACGCGCACATGAATTTCTATAATTTTTACCACTCGGACCGACATTTTGACGAGCGGTTTTGGGCCGATCTAGAAATCATATGCGAAGATATTCCGCTGTCGTTCCGAATATTTTTCGGAAAACAGTAGTGTGAAAACTTAAATTCGCAGTAATTGTTTTTAACTTCATGCCTGATTTTTAGACGGACCGATTATTTCCCGGTCCGACAGCAAGTCGATAGTGTGAAAGAGGGCTTAAGGTTTCTTTGCCGTACTCCGATATTTTACATTGTTCGCCTCCAATCCGTTGTGTACATATGTACATTGTACACATGTATGTATGAATGTACAAATGTATATGTATGTAATAGAAAATAAAAAAACGTAAAATAAAATTAGTTCGTAGGATGAAAAAAATCTGGTAATTTACTTTGCGTTGTTGGGGTAGCGTGAATTTTTTGAATCAATTTAGCTCTCGGGTCTTGAAGAGCAACTATACTAGAATATTCCAGTTCATTCAAACGTTTTTCAGCCCATCGAATAACAGTATTTAAAGATTTCAATGCTTCACCAGTGGAAATCAACTTTTCTGTTACAAGTGGATTTGCAGCAACTTCAGTGTCTTCATCCTCAATTTCAATTTCTTCATTTTGCTCATTTTCTGGCTGGCGGTCCCCCTTCCAAAACTCAACATCATTTCGATGCCATACCTATAAATTGTAATTTTAGGAACATACATACCTGAACTTTTTTATTTTTTAACTTACACTGGTGTTCATGACCTTTAAGGTGTTCATAATTTCAGCTTCTGCATATTCCGGATCTTCGTCGTTTAATCGTAATTTTAAAATACTTAAAGGGATGTTTGCTTCTTCTTCAACAGAATCGTTTGTTTCGAGTATTTACGTTTATTATTTGTATGTGTGCAATTTCGCTCTAGGGAGGTTTTATTTATTCGCTGTTCAGAGGTTGATGTTAATATTTTTGTATTCACTGGACTGGATAGTTTATTACATTTATTATTTTTATTTTTTATTAGTATGTTCGCTATAGCGGGACTACTGTATTTCCAATTTTGTTTTTCCTGTAGTCAGGGTAATGTACCAAAATGATATCAATATTTTCCTTTCAACGCGATTATCAACAGTAATGCACCGATAGAAGAGGCGTCTTATGAAATAGTATTTTCATTTATGATCTGATATGACCCAGAGAGCATTAGCTCGAGGGGTCTTATCTCTGATTAATCATTAGGTATGAGTTGTTTTACCTCTTGCCAGTGAGTGAATTTTGAATTTTCTATAACTGGAGGATCCTGATAGTGGTGTTGCAGGTATTCGCCCAGTGTTGGTGCGCAGAGGCCGGCTCGCTCCATTCATCTTTAAAGTTTATTTTGCCTTGTTTTTTCCGTTAACTAAACATACTTTTGGTTCAGCATCTGAAAATGACGAAAGCCTGTATTCAGAGCCAGAGTCTTAAAAAGGCTCGTCTTCTGACTGCTCCGGTTCCGCCGTCTGTAGCTCCGTTCCCGCAATTTCCAGATCTAGTACCATTCCTGCGATATTCTCCTCCATTTCCGCTTCTGGTTGGATCATGTTTCTGCGATTTTCATTTCCAATCCCGTTTTTGTGACATTCAGCTCTGGTTCTGTCATCTCTAGTTCTGGCTCTGCGGTTTTAAGTTGCAGTCCCGGATTATCGGACTTTGGCACTGTGGTTGTTTTAGATCCTGTGAAGTGAAATAAATAATTATTAATTTAGCCCTTAATTTGACTCATAATACTCTCCTAAAATTCGTGATAATTGTAAAATAAATATTGGTACTAGACCTAAATAACTTACCGATGTGCAATAATTGATTTCTTATTAACTGACTAGATCCACCTTAACTGAAACCAAGAGCGATTTGAACCATCTTCTTTGTTCTGCTCATTCTTAAAGATGAAATAACATAATTAATAACACATAGTAATACAGGTTGACAACTGTTTAATTGACCACTATTGTATCTGGTAAACGGAATTTTTACGAAGTTGATTGAATGGAAGAAAATCTCAAAGTTCTTTAAAGATCCAATAATTGCGTTGTCGAATTGTTTGTGATTTATTGTTTCATGTTCCTTGAACTTTGAAAATGCTTCAAAAACTAGAAACACTGAGAAGAAGTAGTAGAATATGTGATTTATGGGGTTAGATTTTGGATAGTTCTTCTTGTAGTGCCTATCCGTTTCGGATGTTAGCGCTCATCATGGCGATCCTCACTTTATCCACTGCAGCCCGGAACAAACCCATTGTCGTCGTGTCAAACCATGTCCCTAGGTTTTTTAGCCACGATATCCTTCTCCTTCCTGGCCCTCTTTTTCCTTCGATTTTTCCCTGCAGTAATAGTTGTAATAGTTCATATCTTTGGCCATTCCTCATGATATCACCTAAATATACGAGCTTTCGTGTTTTTATTGTTGTGATTAGCTCCTTCTCCTTCCCCATTCTTCTCAGAACTTCCTGGTTGGTAACGTGTTCTGTCCAAGGAATTCTCAATATTCGTCGGTATAGCCACAGCTCGAATGCCTCGATTTTCCTGCAGGAAGCTTTGGTCAAGGTCCATGATTCCACCCCATACAATAGTACCGAAAAGACATAGCATCTCAACAAACTGATTTTGGTTGTCAATAACAGATCATGACATCTAAATAGTTGTATCATTCTTAGGAATGCAGTTCTGGCTTTCTCGATGCGAAATTTTATCTCCAAAGAGTGGTCCCATTCCTCATTTATTGTTGTTCCAAGATACGTGTACTTATTTACTCTTTCTATCTGTTGATTATTTATTAAGAGTTGATCAGGTTGAATGTTGTTTTGCGAGATTAGAGATGTGAGAGGAGAATATTCTCTGTAAGAAAATTCTCCCGAGAATATTCTCTAGAGAAGTTTTTCTACATAATCTATTCTGAAAAATTTTGCAATGATTTTTAAAATCTTGAGCTTTTCTAACTTTTTCTATAACTCTGGTAACAGTGTTTTACGTCGGCGCTTCTAGGGAAATCCGAGTATAACAGTAATTCAGGGAAATCCCCTAGAAGCGCGAACGTATATTCGTATACACCTGTGTAAACTGTCAATGATGTCGTGAGGCTACTTTTATTTTGGCGTTCCGTTCGGCTCAGTTTAGACCGTCTATAAAAATAAAAACATGGGAGCAAAATAAATTAAAGGGTATCACAAAACCAAAAAGTAACGTTTGGAAATATTTTAACACAAAAAATGTACTGTAAGTAATGTAATATAAAAATTTTATTTCTTTTTATTACCATCTCTAGCTATTTTCTTACCATTCTCAGAAAATTCTCTAATTTGAGAATGTTCTCGAGAATAATCTCCAAAAGATTATTACCGAGAATTTTACATCTTTATGCGAGATAGGTACTTGGTTTTCATTGTATTAAGAAAGAAGAAGTCTGTAGTCGAGGCTAACTTCAGTTACTCTATTCATAATGTTTCGAAGGCCCTCCATGCTATCAGCAAACACTACCGTACCTTATATTGTTCAAACACTCACCATTCACCTTAATGCCAGCATCTTCTTTAATTCTTTGGATAGTTAACTTTCTTAATTGTTACTGACAATGACATACAATTTTATAGTTTAAAAATGAGCTTTGAAAAACATAATAGTATAACAATAATATTAAATTATTTTACTTACCTTAGGCGACATTACAATTAGAAATAAATACAAAATTATTGCAACAATTACACGCCTAAACAACAATACACGTCGTGACATACAGATATTTACAGTATCCACTCGCACAATCCAATGACATACGTTTTTTATGATATTACTTAATTTCTCCAATTGTATTGGGCGTTGACATACGTCGTTTTGATAGTTGCCGGGAAAGGTATATTTGGCTACGAAACCATATGAATCTCAGAATCGACATTTTATGACATAAGTCCTTTGCCATATCCATTTTATAAGAAAATTTCCCTCGGGAAGATATCTTATTGTGAGTATGAAATTTGTTATAAATTTTCTGAAAATCTATTTCTTGTAATTACCAGCGGTATTACGGATAAGGCGCTATGGGTATATTCCTGTTGAAATTTACCCCTAAATAAATTATAATATTTTCGGGTTATACTTCTTAATGATCTTTATAAAAGATCTTTATCTGCATCTCGTTTAGAATTCTGGATATCATCCGTCTACGCCTCGGTCTACAGTATACGCAACAAATGACTATATTGTTCTATAATGGTAATCCGCTTCTATTTTTTTCAGTCGTTCTAGCTTTCCTGCTTTTAAGCAGATCATTGGATTCATTTGTAAAGCGTTGTTGCCGGACTTCATAATTTTTCTTGCGCTTTGGGATTTTTTTAATTATTATCAACGCGTTGTTGCTAATTAACAAATAAAGTATTTTACCGAATAATTATCGTCATTCATTTATTACATTTTGATTTGAACATATTATTATGACTGTGAGGTGTTGTTGGCGCCTCTCCAAATGTTAACAAACGACTTCCATCCGTGTTAGGTCGTTGAATTATTCTAGATGCCGGTCTCGGTCTTTTCGTACAGACTGGTGACGTATTTTTTAGTAGAGCTCTTGCATTTAACCAGAAGAAAATATCTATTTTTGGAAAAATTGTTCGGGTGGAGCACATGGTTTATCAATATTGTACCTCCTCAAAAAAAAATTATACGTTACTTAATGATAGGCCGTAATTCCAAGAGCGCATTTCTGAACCAAATTCAAGTAGAAAAGTTTATATAAACATGTATCCTAAAAAGTCTGGTTTTCAAGATATAGGCTGTCAAAGTTTAAAAAAAAAATCGGTTTTTTATTAATATCTCAAAGATTCTTTTGCCAACTTTGGTGAAATATGGCAGTGTTGTTCGTTGTTGATAAGACGCTAACTTAGCACTAACTAAATAATAATTATGAGTTTCAGTAGCGTTCCGGGGGCAGTCTCACGAATAATATTCACAAAAAGACGTACGCTACTGAGTTGTTTAAAAAAATTGTTTTGTTTTCGGGTTAAGCAGCTAAAAATACAACTTTTTTTTTCTTGATATTTTTTCGTATCTTACTCCGTTTTCGAGAAAAAGAACTTTTCGACATGCAGTGAAGTGGCTTTTATGTTTTTTTCTCGAAAACGATACGAAGTAAGATACGAAAAAAATACCAAGAGACAAAAAAGTTCTATTTTTAGCTGCTTAACCCGAAAATAATATAAAATTTTTAAACAAGTCAGTGGCGTACATTTTTTGTCGATATTATCCGGGAGACTGCCCCCCGAGACGCCACTGGAACTCATAATTATCATCTAGTTAGTGGTAACTTAGCGTCTTATCACAACGAACAACACTGCCAAATTTCACCAGAATCGGCAAAAGGATCTTCGAGATATTAATGAAAAACCGATTTTTTTTTAAATTTTGACACTGTATCTTGAAGTCGGACTTTTTTGGACACACGTTTATATGAACTTTCTTACTTCAATTTGGTTCAGGAATGCGCTCTTGGAATTACGGCCTATCAGTAAGTAACACCCTGTATACTGTTTTAAAAATTATTTTTGTAGTATTTCAGTTACTGTTTAGGGGAGCAAACTTAAGTTTTAAATATTTTCAAATAAAGAGAAAAGCATAAGAAATTGGTTAGGATTTATTTAGATTGTAAGATTTAATTTAAAGTATTAATTTATATTTTTTTAGGACAGAATTGTGTTCATTTATTTGTTTTTCTTAATTGATTGTGTTTTTCAAATTATATTTTTTGATCATTTTTATTTTTGCCTTTTATTTTTTGTTAACGTCGAATGAGAAAACACAATATTACTTTAAAAATTAAATTACATAAAATAATTGAATAAGGTAAGTAGAGGACTTACCTACAATTCGCACCTGATGAGAATCATATATTATACAGCGGGTCTAAAAACGATCTTAACATAGAGGAATCGTTTATACTCCTTAGGAAAAAGAGTTATTGTTTGTAAAAAGTTCAATAATATTGGTATACCAAAAGTTGACGTAATGGTAATATTTGCTAAAATAACTACAACTCTTATAACGCTACCCCTAGATGAGCACAATTCTAGTATTTCTTACATAAGTAAAATGACCGAAATACCATTAAAAAATTTATTTGTTTATTAATAATTTCTGCCTTAGCTTACCATATTTCGTAGTTCTAGCACATTTGGTAATTGTAGAGCATTGGGCCAACCTGCTTCAGCTCATGTCATACCAGTGACGGAATTATCCTACTATCCATTTGTAATATAAACGTAAATGTGGTGAAAGTATGATGACGTTTCGTTCAGAGAGTAGTAGAACTGAAAAAGATTGTCTCTTAATCACTATCTTCTTAACTTTCGGAAATTTTTTTTGATGCATCTTGCGATATTTCTACACCTAGCTGCGCCAATGAATTTTATGAAATTAATTATAAGCCCATACTTGTGACACTAATTCTGGTTAAGATAATCTGATTTCTTGCAGCCGAATAATGCTTCTTACATACAAAAGAAATTTCCTAGCAACGTTGCTTTATATGAAAATAAACAGAAAACAATTAATAAGATGTTGAAAAAATAGCCCATACTTTCAGTGGAGTCAATGTATTGTAAATAAAACAATGCAGTCTTCCTCCACAGTTTAATGATTGACATAAAATTCTAAGTTCCCGACATGTTTCAAGCACTTAAGTACTCATCTTCAGGGGATACTAAAAGGAGAGTACAAATTTGAGAATGAAAAATGAATATAAATCAAAGATTAAGAAGGACTTACCCAACATCGAGTTTAACATAAAAGTAAGTTGTCTCAGATTAATGAGTACAACTCAAAGGTTGAGGACTTGGTGTATGAAATGGTTAATTGTATTTAAACATAAGTGAAGTTTAGATTAAGTTTTAAAATTTAGAATAGTGAAAAACATTTAAGAGAAGATGATAAACTGATTATAACATCTGGAGGAGAAAAGTTTTCTTTTATTTTATATTGTGATGTGCTGTTAAAGCTTAATTTATATTTATTAAAAAAAAAAATTATTAAAAGATAAATTGAAAAATAAATATTACTTAGTTATATCATTAGCTTATAAACTCCCGGACAAAAAAAACCGGCACCCTGAATTTTTTGCTAACTTTGATCCTTTATAACTTCTTTATTTTGAATCCGATTTTTACAGTTTTTTTGCCATTTAATAGATAATTTAATTAGGAATGCGCTGAACTTTTTTTATTTATGGGTCATGATTGATAGGGCGATATTATAGCGTGTGACCCAATGTGAGTTTTTTCGTCCTAAGTTTTAAACACTCTGTGGAGTTATTGAGGATATTATTTTTCATACTGTCAATTTCAGAATAAAGCTACATGTATTCGTAACATTTTCTTTTTTTGACTCATTACGATATCTCTCTTTTTAAAAGAGATACGATTTTTTAAATAGAACTCTGCAAATTACATTATTTTATTAGACCACCAGTCATTGTTAAATTGAGTCAACTTATGTAATTGTTATAAGTATTTGACAGTGACAGCCTTCATAATAGTTATAATAATTATTGGTGTCAGCATGGTGTTAACTACAACAGACGTAGCAAAAATAGTTGCGCTAATAGAAGCGGGTCATAATAAAAGTTATGTGGCTCGTACGTTGGGATTTCCAAGGGCCACAGTTCAAGATGCTTGGAATAGGTACTTGGAAACAGGGAATTTTACTAGACGACAAGGATCTGGAAGAAAGAGAAACACAATTGCAGCTGACGATCGCTTCCTTGTGGTAAGATCCTTAAGGGAACGAAGAGCCACTTCCGTGGTTTTAAAAAATGAGTTGCGAATGACACGTGGAGTTAATATTAGTGACAAAACGGTTAGGAGGAGGTTAAACGAAGTTGAGCTCCGTTCACGTAGACCGGCAAAAAAACCACGACTACTTCGGCATCATCGACGAGAGCGGCTACGATTTGCCAGAGAACATTTAAACTGGACTGTCGAGCAGTGGAGTAATGTTCTCTTCACAGATGAGTCGAGGGTTTGTCTTCGGTCACCGGATGGTCGTGAGCGTGTTTATAGGAGAGCAAACGAAAGATTTGCTGAATGCACCATAACAGAGATAATATCTTATCATGGTGGTTCCGTTATGGTGTGGGCGGGTATTTCAGCTGATTCGCGAACTGAAATGATATTTGTGGATAATGGAGCACTAAATGCACATCGGTACATTGAAGATATTCTTCAAGAGGCAGTAGTTCCATTTGCTCCATTAATCGGTGAACAATTTATACTAATGCATGATAATGCGAGGCCACATGTTGCACGGATAGTAAATGAATATTTGGATGAGGTTGGTATTCGACGGTTAGATTGGCCTACATGTAGTCCGGATTTGAACCCAATTGAACATTTTTGGGATCAGTTGAAAAGAGCTGTTCGTCGTCGCCCTATGCCCAGGTACTTTACAGGAGCTGAGGATAGCACTTTCCCAAGAATACACAACAAGAAAGAATCGTGACACTTATTCAGTCATTACCTAGCAGAATGCGTTCTGTTATTGAAGCTAGAGGAGGACATACACGTTACTAATTTGGTTTAAACTTTAACATTGTTTTCAAATTAATTGTTTTAATAAAAAAGGTTTTATAAATAGAGTTTTATTTAAAAAATCGTATCTCTTTTAAAAAGAGAGATATCGTAATGAGTCAAAAAAAGAAAATGTTAGGAATACATGTAGCTTTATTCTGAAATTGACAGTATGAAAAATAATATCCTCAATAACTCCACAGAGTGTTTAAAACTTACGACGAAAAAACTCACATTGGGTCACTCGGTATAATATCGCCCTATCGAACATGACCCATAAATAAAAAAGTTCAGCGCATTCCTAATTAAATTATCTATTAAATGGCAAAAAAACTGTAAAAATCGGATTCAAAATAAAGAAGTTATAAAGGATCAAAGTTAGCAAAAAATTCAGGGTGCCGGTTTTTTTTGTCCGGGAGTTTATGATGATATTATATTTTTATGTTATTTTTATTTATTTATGAGAGGAAAAAGAAAGAAAATTTTTGTTGAAAAACTATTTAAATTAGTTATAAAGGAAAATTCAGTACAACCTGTGTGCAGACACAACCGCGGTACTCTCCGCAACGTGGAAATGCAAGTGACGTTAAATAGGAGAGTACCGCGGCATAGCCCCATATCATCATATAAGCTAATAATATAACTAAGTAATATTTATTTCTCAATTTTTCTTTTAATCCTTTTAATAAATCTGTGGCAAATAGTTAAAAGGTCATAAGTCCCTTTTTTGTGATTTTCTTATTTTATTACTTATATTTCAACGTAAAAATTATATTACTTACACCTGGTTTAAAGGGAATTAGTAGAAATATACCAGAACCCAGTTAAAAACAGGGTTGGGCTGATTTAAATCACTTGATTTTTTTTTTAAATCATGATTTAAATCACTTTATTTAAAAAAAAAATCATGATTTAATAAAACTATTTATTTTTAATTCAGAACAATGAACAATATAACATTAAAAAAAAATATTTTCAAAAATCAACAGTATATAGAACTCGCGCTTTTAAGAAATAAAAAAGTAGTAGGTATATAATACATATAAACTTTATGTTTCTGTATTTTTGTTTTCGTTGTATAGTTTAAACAAAAATACTAATTTTCCTCTTTTTTTCTACACCCATCCTGTTCCTAATATCAGAGTGTACAAAGCCAAAAGTGCTAAACACTCGTTCAACTGATGCTGAGGAAGCAGTTGCGCACAGGAATTTTCTTGCAAGAAGCGCGTTCTGACAATATTTTGGGTAAAATGAAGTCCTACTATATTGTTAGACCGACATTAAAATAATTTGTATTAATTTGAAAAGAGAGAAAAATGTTAAATTTTTAATAAAATCAATAAAAATCAAAAAAATCAATGATTTTTGATTTTTTTAATAAAAATCAAATTTTGCCCAACCCTGGTTAAAAATAATGATGAAAATTGATCATTGGCTTCAAATGACCGATTTTGTTTAGTAAAAATGTCATGTGTTTATACTCAGCTCAATTGTAAATTTCTGTTTAATTTTATTATAGGAACATAAGTATACATATAAATTACTTTTTATAGGGTAAGTATACATAACCCATTTCACCAGTTCTCCAAATTATTCTAGGTATGTCAACTTATGCCCTTTTTAGTAATACTTTGTTTAATGAATTACCCCTGTAAGTCAACTTATAGCGTCTAATGGAGAAATCGTGTATAATTAAGTAAATATGTGTCACTATTACTGGCAATTTTGTGAAGTACATATGACTTATAAAGGGATATATTGTAGTTTATTTCTTAATTTAGAGCTATTTCGTTGTTTTAACAACATATTATTCTTTAATTTCTAAATCCAAGAAAAAAAAAACTCGATTAGCTTTAAATCGTACGAAAGTAATAGCCCAAAAGCATACCAGAAGGTGGTTACAACATTATCGTCATTTTCCTCAAAATAAGAAAAACATACTTATAGCCTTTTAACTATTTGCCACAGAAAAAATAGAGATTAAGCTTTAACAGCACAACATAAAATAAAAGAAAGCTTTTCTCCTCCAGATGTTATAATCAGCTTATCATCTTCTCTAAAATGTTTTTCACTATTCTAAATTTCAAAACTTAATCTAAACTTCACTTATATTTAAATACAATTAACCATTTCATACACCAAGTCTTCAACCTTTGAGTTGTACTCATTAATTTGAGACAACTTACTTTTATGTTAAACTCGATGTTGGGTTAGTTCAGGTTAGTCCTTCTTAATCTTTGATTTATACTCATTTTTCATTCTCAAATTTGTACTGTCCTTTTGGTATCCCCTGAAGATGAGTACTTAAGTGCTCGAAACATGTCGGGAACTTAGAATTTCATGTCAACCATTAAACTGTGGAGGAAGACTGCATTGTTTTATTTAAATTAATAACATGTTCACTCTGCGCAAGTGGAAATAATAGATGCGATGTCGCTAGATTGGATCTTGGGCGATATTTATTTTATATCCACTGAGAAGTATTTAAAAAATCTGATGGGCTCTAAACCGTAAAATAGAATAATATTATTGGCTGCTTATTACCCAATACATTTGTATAATAATTGTGATTGGAAGATGTTAAAAACTTATAAATGTTTTATATTTGAATGGCTCCACTTAGAAAAATGTTTTATTCTACTTGACCAAGTATTAGGGTATATTGAATGACGGCTTGCTTCAAAGGCAGGGTTGACCAAACCCCGTTTTTTTTTTGGTCTGAAATTTGTAAAAATTATTCAAAAAATAATAGTGTCACACAAAATTGATATTACAATTTGGTGTGTGGCAAAAAAGTCGCGCATAATGCTTGTAACTTTTGAATTACCTCGTATACGAAAAAGTGACCTTTATGAAAATTGGTTAGTAAATTATTCACCACATTTCTACCTGCATGAATTTTTTCTGTCATTTCTGGTTTGGTTACCATAGAGACTAACTTACTTTTTTTAAATGGAGCACCCTGCATATGATTGCATATTTGGATTCTACTGGGGAAACTCTGAATTTTTTATATGTGAAATTTTCACCTATCTGCAAGCTTTTCCGATATAATGACAGCTCAAAAATGAAAAACTTCCTAATTATAATTATTCCTACCTAATACCAACCAGTTGAGTCAAAGGTGTTTTCATGACAGCGACCTAAGAGGTGTCAATTTTGAGTTCCTGTTTAATTTTTTGTTGTCTGATTTCTAATTTGTTTACACTATGGTTCATCTGAATGAGAAACAACGAGTTGAAATTTTAATAATAAGCTGTTACGGAAATATGAAGAGATCGCAAGGTCAGGTTTGTCAACTTTTTAATGAATTATATCTAAATAGGCCTCCAATAAATCAGTCAACGGTGTGTCGAGTGGTAAAGAAATTTCGAGAAACAGACAGTGTTAGGGAAGCCGCTAGATCAGGTCGACCTAAAACAGCAACCGGGAGAGACAAAGCTTTGGATATCATGCTCTCAATATATGAAAATCCAACACAATCATCCCGGCCAATGGCAATGGATTTTAATGTGTCTCATCAGTCAGTGAAAAATTTGTTTAAGCAGGAGAAGTTGCATCCCTACAAGATAAAGTTGGTGCAGGAGTTAAACGAGGACGATTTTGATAGAAGAGCTGCATTTTGTGAGCTGATGATGGAAAGATGCAATAACGATAATAACTTCGCAACAAATATCATTTTCTCGAAAGAAGCTACTTTCCATTTAAATGGCATTGTTAATAGACACAATTATCGTTATTGGTCTGCTGAGAATAGTCACTTGTTCCAGGAAGGTCATACTCAGAGGCCCGAAAAAGTTAATGTTTGGGCGGGCATAGTTGGTAGACATATTGTGGAACCTTTTTTTACATAATTCCTTCTTGCAGAATGGTTTTCCCGGGTGTAAATAATGGCATTAAACGAACAGGTATGGTTCCAGCAAGATGGAGCGCCCGCGCATTATGCGGCAAATGTTAGACAATACATAAGCAAACAATTTCCAGGACGTTGGCTAGTCAGAAGAGGTGCTATTGACTGGCCAGCACGATCCCCGGACTTAACCCCGCTCGACTTCTTTTTGTGGGAACACTTAAAGAACAAAGTCTATGTTAACCGTCCAAATGACTTAGAATCTTTAAAGGTCAGAATTAGTGCTAAAATTCGGACCATTCCAGAGGACTTCCTTTTAAACGTTGTAGACGGGATCAGGGATCGACTGGCGTTCTGCTTAGCAGAATATGGTGGTCATATTGAACACCTGATCTACTGAAAAGGTTTCACTTGTTTAATATTCCGATGTTAAGTTGGTCAATTTTCTAGGCTATTTATTTTGTTATTATAAAGTTTGTTACAATTTTAATTAAATAAAAAATTGAAATACAAAAAATTCATAGTTTTCCCAGTAGAATCCAAATATGCAATCATATGCAGGGTGTTCCATTTAAAAAAAAAGTAAGTTGGTCTCTATGGCAACCAAACCAGAAATGACAGAAAAAATTCATGTAGGTAGAAACGTGGGGAATAATTTACTGAACAACCTTCATAAAGGTCACTTTTTGCTATACGAAGTAATTCAAAAGTTACAGGCATTATGGGCGACTTTTTTGCCACTCTGTATACATAACAAAGGAGAAAAAGTAGAAAAACAAGAAATACTTACGAACACAACGTAAATAAAATAAAAATAAATTCCGTATGCTTTTCATTTTTATACAAACATTTGCGCAACTTTACACAAACTATAATTAAACAATAACATTTTGTTAAAGTTTACAAGCTAAATAATAAAATAAGTACTGGGCACCACTACACCATGAACTACAGTAACTTGCAAGTTGCAATTTTCCCTGACAGGGGAATTCCTTTGATAAATAGAATTATTTACACACACACACACAACCTCCAGCGCCACCTACTGAGCAGTGGGTAGAACTGGTAGACGAAGACTATGACGCTGTACAATTTATGGTGTATAAGAACCTACTCGTAAAGCATACAAATTAAAAGAACCTATTCAGTTCAAAAAAATATAAAAGGGAGATTTAAAAAGCACTTGTTCACTATTCTCTTACTATTTACAAAGTTCTTTATTTTAATTAAGCAAATAAATATATTATATAAATGCAGCCAATTGTAATTTTTTGACATCTTGACTACTTCTATATATCATAAAATGCTTACTGTTAAAACGCTTTTGAAAAGTGTCTATTTACGTAACAAGTTCCGTCGGGAATTGAGTCTGTCCCTCTCGTGGTATTTTTTACAACTAATGTGGTTTTACAATAAAATGCATAAAGAAAAACAGATTATAGAACTCACAAATTAGGCATGACTGGACTGTAATCAAAACGGTCGAGATTATTTAAAATAATAATTGAAAATATACCGGACGTCTCATTTAAATATTAAAACTTGATAGCAGACACTTCGAATCTAAACAAGGTTTGGCAACACTGTCATAGTATAGTTAATAAATTCACAACTCAATTTTCCCCTATAAAATTTTATTTTGATATATCTTAAAGGAAAAAGTTATCAGGGCAAGCCCCTATTTTGTGGCACCCGATATATGCAACGTCAACTTAATACCAATGTTATTTTCTTATTCAGCAGAACTTTTTGTAAACAGTGAATTTTTCGTTCAATGGTAAAAATATAGAAAATTCCCGTAATATGTAAAGTTCGTGAACTGTTTTTCAAAAAGGATAGAATTCTTGCCTGAAGTAGTTAGTTTACATTTATTTTTAATCAATATTTTCTTAGTCAACTCAGCATGTTAACATTAAAAGCATTCTATCCTTTTCCTTTTAGAAAACCAAAGCACCATAACCTCGAGCACCACCCCACAACGAGCGACAACCACCCCAGGTCCATCTTCAGTTTCCAGTTCTGGATATCCAGCCAGTCCGGGAGTTATTAATTTAGATAGTCCGTCACCGCCAAGATCCCCACTACCTCTTCCAGTATCACAGCCGCCTCAACAACCACCATCTTGTATGATGGCGTCCAGTGAGCCGCCAAGTAATTGTAGTAATGGAGGTCAGCCAGTACAACCAGGGTTTAGTATGACTACTCCCGCTAGTATGCCTTTTATTGATATGGAAAATGAGGCGGCAAGTGCAACTACTATAAATTATCCGACTTATTAATATTAAGAGTTATGATAAATTCGAATTTTTACGAACTGACATTTACCTAGGAGTTATTTTTATGAAGCAGATTCGTTCTATGATATTTCTGTGTCAGAGGCGGATTTATTTCCTTAAACAAATTACTTGATTTGTTATTAGTTATCCACTAATAATTGTGACGTTTTGTCTGAATTACAAAATTAGCCAAGTCAAGGTCTTTACAATCTTGTTCAGCGTCACGCCCATAATTATTATTGTAATGATGGTTACCCAGGTTTCAGTCAGTATGGCCACTTCTGCAAGTACATATGCCTTTTATGGATATGGAGTTGATTTGTAATGGTCTGGCATTTAACTAGATATTTTTATGGAAAAGATTTGTTGGTAGGACGTTTTTGTGCCACCAGCATATTTCCAAAAACAATTTGCTTTTAAGTTTTACACTAATTGTGACATTTTACCTGACTACAAAGTTAGCAGAATTAGTAGAATCAGATGGGTAGTGTGTCACCTCAAAATTCTCCACAACCTCCAGCAAATAGTTGAATGAATGTAGTAACAGAGCTCAACAAGTACAATTAGAGCGTTTCCTTAAGTATGTTTTAATAGATACTAGGATGGAAAATGCAGTTGCAGTGCAACTGTAATTTGGACTAGAAATGACTGGATTTTTATAGACTGGCCTAAAATTATTTTTTATTTGGTAATTTTGCTTTTGTGTATCTTATTTCTTAAAAGAAGTTATTTTGAATCGATTATCCAACATTGAGGGACAATAGAAAAAATATTTGTTGTAGGCGCAGGTATCTTACACATAAATATGAGTAAAACGTTTTGAATTAATAAGTCGTTGATTCAGTCTGTTTTAGATTTTTAAGGCCACCAAAGTACCTTTTACAGCCTTTTTTAAATATTCAGAAGTCTTAACCAAATATTAATTATTACCAACCAAATTATTGTAAAAAATGCTCTGTCCATCATTTTTTGAAAACCCCGGAAATATTAAAAAAAATAGTTAATAGGTAATTAAAGATGGTGTTTCCTAAGACTGTTCGAGAGTTGACGGTTTCTCCGTAAAAGTAGCACGTTAATGGGCTTTTTTATATTTTATTATTTACTTCTGTACCTTTGATTTTGTTACCTATAACCTACATGAAACATTATTATTTGAGGGTAATAGTTAACCCAGATGGGATATGTCAACAACACCGACAATACAAGGGTTTGGTGCTCTCGCGTGACGTCACCGCAGGCAGGTGGCGCGTTGAGTCGGCAGTCCATGCTGACCGCATATTTTATTATGAGGTTTTCGCTGTTAGCATTAAAAAATAGATATTTTTAAAACCTTTAAAGAGTTGAAAGCGGGTGCCAGTCATCAACTGAGCCCTTTTCTGCAGTCGGTTTTATTATGGTAAAACGAAGTTCCAAAGCAAAAACCAAAACAAAAACCAAAACAAATCTTTAACAAAACGCCCTATTTAGTAACAGTCTTTAATTTACGACTTTTAGATGAGTTAGTCAATCGGTCGTTTGATTTACCACGGTAATTTTTTAGAAGCGTGTTTAAAATCGTAGGAATAGTACATTTATAATTGACAGACAGATTTCTAGAATAAATTTTAAAATATATTGGGTTAGAAATGCACGCTTATCATAAACTTTTAAAAAAGTTTCCTCAAATTCATCCAAAATTTTGTTAAATATTGCATATGCATACAAAACTATTTGTACGGTAACGTCTTGGGGATAAAGCAATTTTTCTTGAGTTCGAATTTTAAGAAGGGTGAAATTATCTTTAACGGTAAATTCGCCATTATAAATTATGTTTTCCTTACATATTTCGCACTAAATTTTCTTTAGCGTAATGTAACAACAGTAACCTGCTAAGTAAGTGATTACGGGCATGTCATCACTGGCATTGTCTATCTCATTTTCTACTAGCATAATGCCGGGGTTAAATAGATGATTTTCTTCAATTTCGTCAGGTATTTCAATATTTTCGCAAAACTGCTTAATTTGCTCACTAGAAAATAATGGCGGGTGACTGAGGCGACACGCACAGAGCACCGAGTCCTTGTATTCTCGGTGTTATTAGGTATGTTCACTTTTTAGTGACATTTTTAGCGGGGTTATCTTTAGGAAAATTAACGTCAACTGAGGATTCTTTGGCCTATTTTATAAAAAAAATCTCTTAGCTCGACACACTCACAATTTTTGACAATGGCATTAACCTTTGCTCTTCTACGCACTGCATGCAATTTGTACACTGTTTTAATATGTGTGTACTTCAAGCACACGTGAAGTGCGTTTCAAGTGTGCTTCACGGACACTTCACCTCAACCAATTCACTGCTCTGGTGGGCACGTAGGAAGAGTGCCTTCCTACGTTGCGATGTCACCGCCCCAGCCGAAAACTGTTCTTATGGCTGGATAATATGACTTGCAACTAAATGCAATATGATCATGTGAATTTGTATTGTATGGGAAAATGAAACTTTTATGACGGTTTCATGGTCTGAATAAATAAACTCATTTTTGTTGAAAAGTGGAGAATGTGAGTTTTGCATCTAGACCCCTCAACTAACCTTAGTCTTCGTTGAGTAAAGCAGTCTGAACGACAATTGACAGCGCGGCAACCGGGGATTTATTTTGTTAAGGACATTACCGATGTTATATTAACAAGACTTTAATTGAATAGATACTTCGTAATTTAATGTAGAGTTCTATAAAATTTACCTAAACAAAATATTAAATGAATGCTTTTTGTGTTTCCTAGGGGACTCATGTGCTCTTAAATAGGAGCAGCCACTAACCTTTTTTGCATAAAATAGTCCGGAGTCGTCTAGTGACGTTAAGTTCCCTACAAAATGTTTACTTTTTTTAAGTTTTGATCATTGACTGCACAAGGATATCTTCTCTAACTACTCAGTTAATCCCTTCTGTATTGTGATGTATGACCTCTTCGATTTTGAATCTCAAATCAATTGGGCGATTTCCATTTTTCTAGATCAGTTCTATAATGGTTAATAGCCACGTAAATACCGGGTTATAATAAAATTATATGATTGCATATTTTACAACAGGACTGCAGGTAAACCGTAGGGTATTACATATTTTTAGGAATTTACCCAAGCCCGGTCAATTCAAGGAAGTGAACTAAATTAAGCGTATGTATTTTTTTTCCACAAAATTATGAGAGAATTTTCATAAATAATAAAATCTGATTCTTTTTTGCTCTACTGTCTGCAAAATTTTCGATCGGTATGAAAGCTTAGCCAAAGTCGTGAATGAAATTTTTTACGACAAAACCACGAACCACAGGTGAGAGTTGCAAGTGAAGAACGGCTCGGTGTGATGGTATTTTGTCAATAAGAAAACTAGTGATATAAGGTTTGTTCCAGCCGACCAAAAACCGTACCTAGTATCGTCCCCGAACGATCATTTCTAACGTGTCAATCAGTGATGTTAGAACCAGGCAGTGCTCCATACAAGCCCAGTCAGAAGTGAACGTCATTTAAAGTTATAGAAAGCAACATGTTTACTAAACTGTTTAAAACGCAAAAACTTATATTTTAATGTAATATAATAAACGTCCATTTTTAATTTTTTAACAAGCGAAATTACTAATCTCTTGCACTTTAACCACATCATAAAGAAACCAGCAGGCGCTCTCAGCGTAAAAATATAAGCATCCTAAGCAGGTGATTCAGAATGCAGACCGCCAGTCACGGAGAACGGATTTTTGCGCGCTCATGCTTTTTCGTTTGCACCCAGAAATTTTTATTTATTAACTTCAGAAGATTTCTTATCAAGAGCGTCTGCTGGTGTCTTTATGCTGTGCTGTAACCTATTTGCATCTCATCTAACATAAACAAAATGTTTTTGGAGACGAATTCTTAAATGGACAAAATAATTCCTGTAAAACTGTTTTTATATGGTTAACCTAGGAAAATAGTAATCTCGATTCAAGAGTATGTCGACCCGGCGGAATAAAAAGTGTAGTACGAATCTCAAGAAATTATGGCACTCTGATTGGGTCAGCTCAAGGCCAAATATTCATACCGCCACAGATTTTAATTAAAGGGATGACGTTGAAGTTTCAGCTGCGAAGATCTGATGACGGTTAGGGATGACTCTTTGGAACAGGATCTGTTTTTTTTTAAACAGGTTTTAATATGGAACAGGTTGAAACAGGTATGAATCGATAGGTTTTCCTGTTCCGATGAAACAGTTAGCTAACTGCGATCGCGGTTCGCAGTCCTCTCGTTTACTTGTTGCCGTTCCAGCTCTGTACTGTTCTGTTTCAGCAGTCGGATAACCTCTTATCTGTTTCTGTTTTGCGAATCGGATCTTTTACCTTGTCTGCTGCGGCGCTCGGTGCATAAACGAGAACCCGTGGCTTGGCCCGCGCGGTGTTGTAGATGTTCATTATTTTTTAGAAAATACAAAAAAATAGAAACATATTTATTACTTTTCATAACAAAAATATTAAATAAATATAAAATAAAAACTCTTTGCATGAAGTCCATAGTATCAGTACACATTAGTACCTACACAATAGAAATATTAATAAAAATAACATGAAATAAAAAAAATCATCCCTGTAACAATAAACTATTAAGTACATTAGGTTGTACCGTAATGATAAAAACACATATTTATAAACTAAGTGGAGTGAACAAAGTAGCAAGTATAGGAACTTAAATTTTTCAAAATTTATAATAAATAACTAAATACAGTATACTTAATTACCCAAAAATCAAATCAAATCAAAAACATTTATTTGTCAAATAATGACTTTTATGACAAAATTGGACTGTACCGCGATTATGTAAAAACCGGTAGTTCTGCGCTCATATAATATAAATACAGAATGGTACAGCCCATTTAAATAGTACGTTTTTCAAAGTGCTTTTGATTTCATAACGCTCTAACATATACAAAAAAAATAAGAACAATGGGCTGATGGGAGCAGAAGAGTGGATGCATGCCATTTGAAGGCATTCGTTGGCCGAAAAACCCAGAAGAATGGTGTTTTTTTAAGATTGTTATCAAAAATTTATAAGATATTTGCAATTTGCACATATTACACTGTGCATTTGTCTTATCGGTGACTGTAAAAAAATTTCACACTGGGCTACTTTTATCTCGCATTGTTGAACTTTTTAATAAAGTCATTCATTATAAATTTTATTTCAGAAAAAAAACTGTTATACTTACTTAGTTACTTAAATCGGCGACATTAATATAGACAATCGGCACAACACGATTTACTACGTACGACGTATAAAACATAGATAGTAAATACAAGAACATGAGAACAAATAGAAAACAGCGGAGTCCCTAAAAGAGAATATTTTATTTCTACTCTAACGCTTCTCTGCTATTAACGCGACAACCGGCAACCTTGTCTGGAGCAACGAACACCGCGTGATCGCAATGCAACAGAATGAGAGAAGCGTCAGCCGCTAGCGCGAAACAAGTAGGTACAATTACGTTTTGGTACAGCTCGGAACTGAAACAGGTATTTCTTAAGACTGGAATAGGTTATACCTGTTTCAACAATCAAACAACGAGGTGTGCGAATTAACATAGCCGACGAGTTCGTATATACAGAAGTATTAATTAAAAACGAAATCCAAATATACTACGGTTTTTGGTCGGGTTGGGACAAACCTATAATTAGCGAAAAATGCAAGAAATTGTCCTGTTCATATAAAAATGCATTTTGTGGGAAAAGCGACGAAAAATGCAAAAAACTTTAGTAATAATTTTCTAAAAATTATTAGCTAACATGAGAAAAGCTTGACAATAATAAAAAATAAACAGCATTGGCGTGCCACTGTATGTTGAGAAAAAATTGTCAAGATATCAAGAAGCTCTTTTGCTTAAAGCAAAAGTACGTCCCGAAACTTTGGGAAGTATTATTTAGCAAATAGCTCAGTTAAATTGGATTTTAATCTCAGTTGGAGGCGCCTGTGCCTGAGAGATTGTTTTTAAAATCTTGAGTTTATCAATGAAATCAGTTGCGTTGTATAAAATAATTAAATACAAATTTATTTAACAATGTTAAAAGGCTGCTTAGGTTAATCAAAAATCGTATGTATATAAAAAAAAACTTGTAAAGTGTAAAAAAGTTACCTCTTTTAATTAAAGTCAAATTATTTGTACAGATTTTTTAGTTTTAGGTTACTTTTTTACTAGACTTACGAAAGTATTCCTTAGTTACTGGTAGAATAAGGCCAAAGTGGTTAATGTTTATGCAGCATTACTTAGTTTTAAGCTGATATGTAAATAAAATGTGTTTACACAAACTTAAGTGTTTTTGCAGTTGCAGAAACGGTTTTATTGGGAACAAAAGACAATATATGTTGGCAAATAGTTATTACAATTAGCCGCTTAACAGGCGCGCATCATAACACGTACTGCTGCTTTCTCTTTCCACTATCCACAGTCAACTGGACCCGAATATTAGACATGGCAGTTTCCATGCGGATGCAAAACGCTCAAATAATTAACATAGTTTGTCAAAAATACTTAGCATTCAAAACCTAACCTTACTTACTTTCTTCTTCTTTTGGCCTTGAGCATTGCTCATTTAGCCAAACCTTACTTAACATATAATAAAATGTATAGACAAATTTATCAATACCATATTATGGTTACTTATGTTGTAAATAGAAATTATTGTATTGATTTTGGACTTCCCCGTGATATGAGGTTCTCCCCCTATTGATTCGCAGCATTTCTGGTACGGGTATTCACACAAGTTAGTTTTTAGGGTAGGAGTACGAGATGGGAGTGCTTTGATAGAGTTTATAAATTTAATTGAAACAGACCCGTAATTTGGGAGATAAGTGCGCCGAATATTCCAATAAAATCTTGAATGATCGAGGTTGAAGGCATTTATGTAGGATTCCTGTTTATGCATTTTTCATATTGCTATTTCATTTCCCAACAAGTAAGTAATGTAATGTTTATATTTTTCTTAATATATTTACACTTGCATTGTTTTTTAATTATTAAAATATGTACAGACTTTATTATTCCAGATAGAAAAAAAATGTAGGGTATCATCCAAACAGTCCGAATTTACTACTTAAAGAACCAATTGAGTATCACTGGTGAACTTTTTGACTTATTGTATACTTTTTTTAATGGAACACCCTATATATTATGTGTTTATTGGATAGCGCTTAAAATTCTCTTTTCAAAAATATATAAGTTGCCTATAATTACTTCATCCAATGTTGAAATATCCGCTATTAAAAAGTCAAAATATTACTAATTTACTATATGAAATAAATCACAGTAACCATTAAAATAATCAACAGTTTTGATGCCAAAAACAATAAAAAATTTGATTTAACATTAACAATATAAAGTGTTTACAAATTTTGTATATGCCCGCCATTATTATTTAGGCACTTTGTGTAATCATCTTCTATTTTATCAATAGCATTCATAATAGAATGCTGCTTTTCCTCGACTAAATTATTTATGCGATTTAAAATTTCATTTCTTAACTCTTCCAACGATGCGCTTCGTTCTTTATAAACTGTGTTTTTCACGTAACCCCAAAATAACAAATCTAAAATTGTTAAATCAGGGCTATTGGGTGGCCATCCATTGCTGCTATTTCTACCGATCCATAAGGGATATCGACTGTCGAGAAAATTGCGAACAACCAAGACATTATGAGGTGGCGCGCCATCTTGATGCCAGATTATGTCATTATACTGACGAATAGGCGAATTTTATTCCGCGGGGGTTTTCTAATGCCCATAAATGACTATCTCGCCTGTTAAACATCCCAGTCGTGGTAAAAGTAGTTTCATCCCTCCATAACATGTTTTAAAAAAAATCGTTATCCCTTACTTTCCTTTGAAGCATGTCTGCAGAAGTTTTGCCTACTAACTTTTTGTTCCTCCGTCAACTTCTGAACAGGTAAAATTTTGTATGGATGATATCCATATTTACGAAGGATAGTACTAATTTTCTTTTTAGACCTATTAAAATATTTACTGGCATCTTCAGTTGAAAAAGTAGGATTTTCTGCAAACACACATTTAAATTAATTTTACAAAATTTAAAGTCCTAATTAGTTATTTACCTTGAAAATATAATAAAATCTCTAATTCTTCGTCCTCATTTATCTTCACAAATCTTTTTTTCCTTTGCAAATTTTTGTGAATCCTAAATGTCTTTCTATGTTATAGAAAGTGCCTCTTGACGGCACCGGCATACCTGGGTGAAAATTTCGATAATGGGCTGCACTGGCATTTTTATTCTTATAAAAGAAATAAATTATTTCCTTTTTTTCCTCTTCAGTATAACCCATTTTGCGACTTAATATTATCAAAATTTAAAAACAAATTGACAACTAAATGTTCCATGCCGCCAGTAATGTCATTTGATAACTTTGTTTTTCAATGGTTACTGTAATTTATTTCATTATTTCATATAGTAAATTAGTAATACTTTGATTTTTTTATAGCGGATATTTCAACAATGGATGAAGTAATAATTATAGGCAACTTATATATTTTTGAAAAGAGAATTTTAAGCGCTATCCAATAAACACATAATATAAAGGGTGTTCCATTAAAAAAAAGTATACAATCAGTTAAAAAGTTCACCAGTGATGCTCAATTGTTTTTTTAAGTAGTAAATTCGGACTATGTGGATGATACCCTACAATTTTTTTTCTATCTGGAATAATAAAGTCGTGAAGCGCTCGCTTACGTCCACCTTCCCAGGTAGCTCGGACGCATGCGCACTCCAGTTTAAAATTCGCTGACGATCAGCTAGTTCGACATAAACGTCTTTTTCTTCGTTTTCACCCAGCATTCCCCACGGCTGTACATCTTCACACCACGACCAGAGATCCTCTTCTTCAGGCTTCGATGTTAATGCCCTTTTTGAGCCACCCACGGGGTTTGGGTCGCTTGCCACTTCAATGCCACTCGGCCGGCAGCCGGACGGAAGTTTGGAAGGCCCTAACAGGTCCTGGACACCACGCAAGAGATTGGCATCTCGGTCTGGGCCCTTTGCCACCTCCGTAGAGTCGACGGATGAGTCATAGCTAACTCCCTGGAGTTCTGCTTGTCCATTGGGCGAGCACATGCCCATGGCATCGATGATCCAGGCCTCCAGGAAGCCGCTCGGCGAAGACGGTAGCAGCACGTCTTGCATTCGGTCTAAGACTGTTGCGAAATTTAAGGCCATGTGTCTGACTTCCAACAGCTTAGTTAAAACGTAGTTTAAAATATTCGAGTTTTATTCTAACCCTGTATAATATTTTATTTCTTAACACTTTTTATGTCTAAGTATTTTTCCTAACTTATAAACACAAAATAAACAACTGCGTAATTTTTCCAAAACTTTTATTCATCCGATTTACGATGCTTTATTACTGCCAGAAAAGTCCCAGATTATGCTTTAGGAAACTTTTATTTAAATACAAAAAAAACTTTAATTACTATGAAAATAACTCATCATCTCGAGTTATGACGTCATATGATGACTGCAGCTAATTAGATCTTTCTTGTTTGAACCCCCGTGAATGACTGAATCAATAGCACGATTGTCGGCTATTTATAGTAAAATCCAATACCAGAACAGTCGCTAGAAGCTGTCAAAATTTGAGGAAACACCCTATATATCCAATCCAATCGGTTGCTTATGTATAATGGAAGCACTAAAACCATGCATACACTCATAAAAAACCTTTGGGAAAACGAATAAATAAATCGTGAATAAAATGACGAGCTGACAAATTCTAGACTTTAACTTGTGTAAGGTTATGTTGTGTTTTTAGAAATTAATTTGGCAACGCACTTATGAGTATGAGCATGCGCAGAATTCGAAATGTCCCTATGTTCTATCTCTGTTGCTGCTTTAATTTGTTCAAGGTAATAGCCATATAGTACTTGCTTAGAACTCGATAAAAAATTATCACGAGATAAGTCTGATGCAAATAAATTTAAAAAAATAATTATGGACATGTATAAGGAAGCCATATACAGATATACCGGGTGATACATGACTTAGTTGAACATAGGAAATCCCATGTAAGTTCAACTAAGCCATGCATCACTCAGTATATATATGAGGTAGAGGGCAAGTTCAACTATCACTTAAATTTGTTCAGAGGTATGCACAAAGCCAAATTAGGAAGTTTTTCCAAAAACTGTTCAAGAGTTATCAAGGACAACATTTTTACTTGCCCTAACCGACAAGATTTCAAATTAAAAAAAAATATCAGTGGTGTGCTATTTTATTCTGTAAAAATCTTGAAATTTCCGCACGGATGAGAAGACGCACGGACGTTTCAATGTGAAACCCGCCATGTCTGAACATTACCGATTAGCGGTGAACGCGCGGACTTCTGCATTATACGTTCTTTAAGTGGCGAATTGTAATAACCATATGGCGAACCTATATAAAGCTTTTCATTTGAAAATCATAATAATATGGTATCTTAGTGGACATTTTAAAAAGGAGAGACAGTATTTATATTTCTTCTTGCCAGCAATAAAATGATGCGTGAAACCAGGCCTTAAAGGTCAGTTTGCTGACAATTTTTATTTGCGGCATATTTTCTAATATTAATTCTTGGTAACTTCTTGCTGCATATACTGAACAATCAATATTTCCTTTGTGTTGGTATTTTAAAGGGGTTACCTTTTAATAATTGCTGTTTAATGGGACAATTAATAATTGTCCCTGATGCTTTATAAAACTTATACTTTAGTATACTACCATAATGAATGCATGAAATATCACAAATAATATTATACTTAACCACGGTTTAAACACTAGGATGGACCGAAATAAACATTTTTTGAAAAAAAAAAAATCAGAAAGTTTCAATACTCATCAAAAGTTGCGTTTCACTGTGGTTTTCTACGTTTTTTTTTTAATTATATCATAATATCTTCAGGCCTCTACCGCCCCCTGAGGGGGTGGAAAAATTGTATATAGAGGGTCGTTGTTATGTATGGAAACGGTCGATTATTTCTTAAAGCACAACAGCTAGCAAAAAATATTTTAGACAAAAGTTTTAGCGTTTTTTATAGTCTGTTAGAATTTTAAAAAATTAAGTATACAGGGTGAGTCAGAAAGCCGTAGAGAAATAAAGTTACCTTTTTTTTAATGGAATATCTATATCTACGCCTTAGAATATTTTTGGATTTAACATAAAATCAGAATTATTTTTTATTAACTACATTATAAGTCTAAACCTGATGGTTTCTGAGATATCGGCTTTTGAAAAATGACATTTTTGAATTTTGACAGTTTCTAGCTTTCTAACGGTACGTCTTAGAGTAAAACGGCTTACATGCCCCTATCTTAGTTTTTAACTGTCTTTCTGAAAGTGGCAACTTCCGGTTAAACCGGATGTAGCTCAAAAGTCGTAAATGTAGTACTTACGGCTTAACCGGAAGTTGGTATTTTTGGGAAGATAATAAAGAAGTAAGTAGGGGCATGTAAGCCGTTTTGCTCTATGGCGTACCGTTAGAAAGCTAAAAGCTGTTAAAGTTCAAAAATGTAATTTTTCAAAAGTCGATATCTCGGAAGCTATTAGGTTTAGACTTATAATGCACTTAATAAAAAATAATTGCAATTTTATGTAAAATCCAAAAATATTCTAAGATATACCTAGGCTGTTCTATTAAAAAAAAGGTAACTTTATTCCTCTACGGCTTTCTGATTCATCCTGTATACTTATCTTTTTATAATTCTAATAGGCTGTATAAAACCATAAAACTTTTGTCTTAAATATTTTTTGCTAGCTGTTTTACTTTAAGAAATAATCGACCGTTTCCATACATACCAACGACCCTGTATATATATAATCGATTTACAATACCGTGTAAAAGTTGTGTTACGACTCTGTCGTGGTATATCTTTGTCACCCGCTATATGAACAGTCGAATACCAGTTATATGTTGTTGTAAAAAAGAAAAACTGTCACTGTCATAAAAAATGTGTTGTCATGTTGTTAATATTGTAAAATTGTTATTTATTAATCAGTAATAAAATTAAAATACAGTCCACTAACCATATCCAAGAAGAATAATTCATTTCATCAACATCAATAAAACTATTGGTCCATCGAGAAGGATATTGATCAACAAAAAATTGCCGAAAACCCAAGCAGAAAACCCAAAAAGTCAAATCAGTGAGTAATCCTATCCCTTTCCTTTTCCTATACGATTTGCAGGCTTGCCTGTGTGAAACGGTCGAATATTTGTTGCTTTTGTTAAGTAGTTAAAACGGTGACATATTAAAGAATTTATAGAAAAATGGTTAATCCAAAACGTAGAGGTATAGATTTGACGGATAATATCCGTAAGAGAAACGCTTTGATAAGTCAGTTGGGGCGTTTTAAGATATTTTTTGAAAATTTTGATATAAATAAAAAACAGCAGTTACCAGACCGGGTTAAAAAGTGTAGCGAGTTATGGGATAATTTTGAGGAAATTCAAAATAAAATAGAGGCGTTACTTGACGATGAATCGGAATTAGAGGTCGAAAAAGGGGAAAGAGCGACATTTGAGGATGAGTTTTTTGAAGTTATAACGCTTGGTAAATCATTAGTAGCGAACCACATAACCCAGTCTACATTAGTAACAAATAATATCAGTAACATGTCACAGAGTGTCGGTTCTGCAGTACAGTCAGTACAAGCAAGGCTTCCTTTAATTGAGGTTCCAAAATTCAATGGATCGTACAAGCAGTGGGTAACATTTTATGACACGTTCAATTCACTTATTCACAGCAATCAATCGCTATCAAACATACAGAAATTCCATTATTTAAAAGCTTCTTTAACTAACGAGGCCGCCTTGGTAATTCATTCGTTGCCTATTAGTGATCAAAATTATATAGTTGCATGGCAGTTGTTAAAAGATCGGTTTGAAAATAAAAAGCTAATAACAGATACATATTTAAAAGAACTTTTTGATCTACCTGCGGTAACCAGCGAATTTCATTCACAGCTTAGGCAATTGTTAGATAAATCAAAAAAGATTTTAAGAATTTTGGAGATTTTACAACACCCAATCAAATCGTGGGACACAATTTTGCTATTTTTATTATCCAATAAATTAGATGCTGGTACTAGGCGTGAATGGGAGTCGTTTTTACAGAATAACAATAACCAAGCAACGTTAGATAATTTCTTTGACATTCTACAAAAAAGATGTTCGTTATTAGAAACGTTAGACCAAAATAAGGTAAATACAGGACCGAGTTCGGTTCAAAAATCAGGCGTAAAATCATATCAAAAACATTCATTTCCTGTAGTCACAAAACCAGGTTTTGCATGTCCTTTTTGCGGAGAAACACATTTGCCATTTTATTGTAACAAATTTCTAAATTTATCCATACAGGCAAGAATCAACGAAGCAAAAAAATGTAATCTTTGTTTAAATTGTCTAAGATCCAATCATACAACTCAAGAATGTTATGGCACTAATTGTAAAAAATGCGATAAGAAACACAATTCACTGTTACATTTAGAGTTTGAAAATGTAACAAGAAACTCAAACACAGATCAGTCAAACATACATGCGAGGCAAACATACAATCAAAGGCAAGCACAAATCAATCAAGCACATGGTCAATCACAATTAAGACAGAATTCATCGCAAATAAATACAAACAGAAATCTACACGTTAATCCAAACAGACAACACAATTTATTTGCGCAAAATATAAATACTATGCAAAATCAAAACACAGAAATCTTAAACACAAACTTTATTGCAAATGAATCAAACACAAATGCTAGGCAATATACTACACAACATGCTAGTCAAAATACGAGTATTTCCCCAAACATGAATACAATTCAACAATTCAATAGAAATAATATACAAGGCAGTGCGCCAATGTTGCCAAATGTTATGCAAAATCCAGAAATATCTGAGAATGCAAGATATTCAAGGTTTCAACATTTACATGGTGATATTAATATATCAGATCAAATACCAGATCCAACTATGAATCAATCACCAATATTTCCTAGTCAACAAACAATGTCCTCGCAAAGTTTAAATACAGAGAATAGTTCAGAAGTATTACTTTCTACGGCTATTATTTATATTATGGATAAATTTGGAAAACCAGTGGAATGTAGAGCACTTTTGGACTCAGGGTCCCAGTCAAATTTTATGACTCAAGAATTATGCGCTCGGTTAAAACTAAATCAAACAAAAATCAGTATACCAGTAGTAGGTATAGGTCAATCAATTACAAGTATATCGAGTATGTCGGAAACAACTATTTCATCACGAATATCCGCATATGTTGCGAAAACTAAGTTCTTGGTTGTTAAAAACATAACCGGAGAGTTACCATCTTGCAAAATAAACACGGGACGCTTAAGTATTCCACAAGAACTGATGTTAGCTGATCCTACATATCACATTCCGAATAAAATCGATGTATTAATTGGAGCTATTCTTTTTTGGGAATTGCTCTCGGTCGGTCAAATAAAACTTAACAAGGGCGAACCATGTCTACAAAAAACAAAGTTAGGTTGGGTTATAGTTGGTCCAGTGTCTCCTCAGTGTTTAAACCAAGCAAGTCGATGTCATTTATCAGTTAACGATGTGCATCAGCAAATGGAACGGTTCTGGAAGATCGAAGAAACCATAAACGACGACGAGCTGTTGTCTAACGAAGAAAAAGGCTGCGAAGACATATTTCAGGACACTACAACTAGAAATAACAAAGGAAGATTTTGTGTCAACCTACCCATAAAAAAGGACCTACCAAGACTGGGAGATTCATTCAATACAGCTAAACTAAGATTTGAAGGTTTAGAAAGGAAATTTGCAAAAAACTCAGACTTTAAGAAATTATATGTAGATTTCATGGAAGAATATGAAACACTCGGACATATGACAAAGATAGATTTGGAGACAGAAGATATTGAGCAAGAAAACTATTATATTCCACATCATGGCATCTTTAAGGAGTCGACCACAACACGCTTAAGAGTCGTCTTTGACGCCAGCGCATCTACAGCAAACGGCGTATCACTGAATGATAAGCTAATGGTTGGACCCAAAATTCAAAAAGATTTATTTGAGATATTGTTAGGGTTTAGAAAGAATAAATATGCCATGGTTGCCGACGTTGAAAAAATGTATCGGCAAATCAATGTAAACCCCGAACAAAGAGCTTTACAACGAATACTTTGGAGAAGCAATGTAGACGAACCTGTTGAAATATTTCAGTTAAACACTATCACTTATGGAACAGCTTCGGCTCCATTTTTGGCAGTACGATGTTTAAAACAAATTGGAATGGAAGCTAAATCAATTTATCCAGAATGTAGTAAGGTTCTAATGACTGATTTCTATATGGATGACGTACTAACAGGAGAAAATTCTGTTGAAAGGGCTAAGAAATTACAAGTCGACCTTATAACTATTTTAAAGGATTACGGTTTGAATTTACGCAAATGGATATCTAATTGCCCGGACATCTTAGCTAATATACAGTCTCAAGATTCTACATACTTTATTCAAGAGGATACAACTACAAAAACACTAGGCTTAACTTGGGATTCTAAACAGGATACATTCAACTATTCAGTTAAGCCATTACAAACAAATAAACCTACCAAAAGAGTAATACTCTCAGCAATATCCCAGATATTTGATCCACTTGGATTAGTTGGACCGACAATAATCAAGGCTAAGATTCTGTTACAACAGTTATTTAAACTTAAAATAAGTTGGGATGAGTCATTACCGATGGATATTCACACTTCATGGATACAAATTAATCAGCAACTACCTACACTAAATGAAATTCAAATTCCAAGGCTAGTATTTGATCCAACTAATATGGTCAAATTGGAACTACATTGTTTTTGTGACGCTTCAGAGCAAGCATATGGTGGTTGCATATATATAAGAGCAAGTAATACAGCAAATAAAATAACAGTTCAATTGCTTTGTGCCAAATCCCGAGTGGCTCCGATTGAACAAAGGTCTTTACCCAGACTGGAACTTTGTGGTGCGGTACTTGTTAGTCAATTGGCAGCAAGAGTTATTAAATCACTTCAATTAAATTTTGATGCAGTTAGATTTTGGACGGACTCCACTATTGTCCTTTCCTGGATAGCAGCGGAACCATATCAATGGAAAACTTTTGTTGGAAACCGAGTGTCAGAAGTTCAACGACTTACATCAGAATATAGATGGAGCCATATTCTTGGTGAAAACAACCCCGCGGACGTAATCAGTAGAGGCTTAAATCCGGAGCAATTGAGTGCCTGTAGACTTTGGTGGAATGGGCCAGAATGGATGACAAATCCAGATTGTCAATGGCCATCTGGTAAATCGCTAGAACATAATAATTTGAATGTACCAGAAAAAAGAAACGTTTCGGATAACCTCAAGGCACATCCTATTGTTATTCAAAATAATTTATTTACAGATTTATTTACAAGATATTCATCGCTACAAAAACTTCAAAGAGTGTTAGCATATATACTAAGATTTGTAAGTAACTGTAAGGGAAATTTACTTAATAAAAATAAAGATTGTTTGACAATAATTGAATTAAATGATTCTTTGAGTTTATTAATTAAAATGTGTCAGCTTTCTGAATTTGCAAATGAAATAAAATGTATTAAAAATTCAAAATGTCTACCTCATTCGAGTAAACTGTTGGCTTTAAATCCCGGTCTCGATTCTAAAGGTGTATTGCGCGTAGGCGGTCGTTTGGAAAACTCTAATCTAAGTTATGATCAAAAACATCCAATTATACTACCGAAAGATCATGTTTTAACTAAACTTATCATTCTTCACTATCACTATCAATACTTACACTCAGGGCCACAGGCTCTTTTAGCTATCATACGTTTACGTTACTGGCCTATTTCTGGGAGAAATACTATTCGAAAGGTTCTTATAAAATGTATTGTCTGTTTCAGAAATAAACCTAAATCTTTAAATGAAATAATGGGTGAATTACCAGCAGATCGAATTACCCCATGCAGACCGTTTAGCATTTGCGGCACCGATTTTGCTGGGCCTTTTAAAATTAAGGCTTCTAGCCTTCGGAATTCTAAGATTCTTAAAGCATACATGTGTATTTTTGTATGTTTTGTGACAAAGGCCGTTCATATAGAACTGGTGAGTGACCTTAGTACCGACTCGTTTTTAAACTGTTTTAAGAGATTTATTTCACGGCGCGGACTATGTTCCAAAATTTATTCAGATAATGGTACTAACTATGTGGGAGCTAATAATGATTTACAAAATATATATGAAATGTTTAACAATCAGAATTCAAAAACTCGCCTTATGGAATATTTAACTAACTTAAATATTTCCTGGAAATTTATTCCCCCTAGGTCCCCACACTTTGGTGGTCTGTGGGAAAGTGCTGTTAAGAGTGCTAAATATCATGTTGAGCGAGTAGTAGGAAATACCGTTTTGACATACGAAGAATTATATACCGTTTTCACCCAGGTAGAGTCCTGTTTAAACTCCCGTCCTTTACTCCCGTTAACCGAAGATCCCAGTGATATCCAAGCATTAACCCCTGCTCACTTTCTAATTGGGTCTTCACTTGCTGCACTACCTCAAAACACAATTATGGAAAATCCAAACCGTCTTAGACGATATGAGTTGTTAACTCAGTTAGCTCAACAATTTTGGAAGAAATGGTCGCAAGATTATTTGAGTTCGCTACAAGTTCGTAATAAATGGAAAACTAGTTCTTCAGATTCACCCGCATTGAAGCCTGGAACTTTAGTTTTGATTCGAGAGGAAGGTTTACCTTCCAATCAATGGGTATTAGGACGAGTGGTAGAGACTTTCACTGGAACCGACAACCGAGTGCGCGTTGCAAATGTGCGTACAAATTCCGGACTAATAAAACGGGCAATAACTAAACTATGCGTTTTACCTATACAGGACTAAAAATACTTAAATAATATTAATGTTCCGTGTTGTTTGAGTATTGTATTGAAATGAGACATTTCAAGGTCGGGCGGAATGTTACGACTCTGTCGTGGTATATCTTTGTCACCCGCTATATGAACAGTCGAATACCAGTTATATGTTGTTGTAAAAAAGAAAAACTGTCACTGTCATAAAAAATGTGTTGTCATGTTGTTAATATTGTAAAATTGTTATTTATTAATCAGTAATAAAATTAAAATACAGTCCACTAACCATATCCAAGAAGAATAATTCATTTCATCAACATCAATAAAACTAAGTTGTGTTTCACATTCTATAATAATCCTGATTTTTTTTATTTTTAAAGTACCATCTTTAACCCTCTACAACACTCTCAAGATCCGTTTGATCAATAATATCCTTATGATATCTAACAATTGGGGATATTACAAATTTCCAGATAAAATATTTGTTAAAAAAAAAACATAAAAGGTGCATAATAATGCATTTATTTCTTTTTCTATTGGAAATAGGTTCGGTTTCTTCAAATTTTGCTGCTAGCTCTCTGATGTACTTGTGTCGAAAACATTTCTTTCTAAATGTCTATCATTAAATAGCATTAAAATGCCGTTTTGAATATCGAAAAGATGCTTATCACATGCAGTATTAAAAAAAAATGAAAACTTTTTTACTGTTGATTTTACAGAAAATCTTATTCTTAATAAAAGTTGGAGTCCTTGTTTTTAAACGCTTAAAGGGCCCGAAGACGGTCAATAATATCGACGGTTTCAATTGAAGTGCGATTGATGGTAGTTCAGTCAACACCTCAAGAATTTAATCAATATTAAGCTGTTCTATGAACATTTAGTATTCTCAGTGGACGTTTCCGCTGTCTTGGAGTGGATATTTGAGTATATATAAATATCAAATACAGATTTGAGCTTCATGCCTTGAAAGACAGAAAATAGGATATGGTCGAAAGAGTGGTAAAAACTAAGAGACCTAAGATTACAGATTCCTAGCGTCTGGCATAGATTTGGAGATCTTGAAATGTGTGCTTGATATTTTCCCTCGAACATTGAAAATAATCATATTAGACAAAACGGCTAAGTTCGGCATAAAACCCAACAGATCGGGGCGAGCCAGTACCGAGAAAGTGACAGACACAAAATCACATGCCTTTTCAATCGATAATGGGCTCCTAAAACAACCTCTCCAGAGATTTGAGATTTCTTAGTATATTTTTTTTAACAATTTTAGAAGTCCCTATCGTCACTACATTTAAAAATATGGTCTTTTGCTTCTCTACATCCAGCAGTTCAATTTGCCTCAGTTTACCCTTAATCACCAATAAAAACAACGCATAACCTTCTATGACTTGATGGCAACTGTCGGTCTCGTCTTAAAACATTTATTGGTGACCTGGGAGCCGGATTCCAAAGTCGTCGTCACGACGACGATTCAATCTTAAAGCAGGTGTAGTTGCGAAGGGGAGGCCAACAAAATGTTAGTTGGTTATATCTTAAGTTTGACGTGAGCGCTTAAGACTAAGCCAATCGTTAGAGTATCTTTTCCGCATTTGTAACTAACTACACCAGTTTTAAAATGAGATCAGAAAAACGTACGAAAGCGATCTTAGTAGATAATATTAAGCAAAGTGTTCCGTGCCGAATTTAGTGACGCGTGTACAAATCAAAAGTGGCCCTAGAATAAACCACCCTTATTTTAGAGATAAATTATTTTCAAAAATGGCCGAAAGCCCAAAAATATGAAATTTGTGACGAAATAAAAAAAGAGTTTTTTCATGTTAAGCAATATTTTGCTTTATCAGTATATCTAGTCGCCCGACGGGTGGCAATTAAAGTGAGATATCACAAAAATCTAAAGTGTTTACATTTTCTTACAAGATTTGGGGCGTTTTGCATTCCTGTAAATAAAGTAAAACTTCCTAAAGGCTAAATGTCTTCAAAATGAAGGTGGTTCACTCTTGCACTATTTTCGATTTTTTTAGTACCTACTTGATTATTGCGAGATAACCTGGACTGCACCCTCCCCCGGATAATCCGTTTTTTTTTTCTTGTAAATTGTAGTTGTACATAAATAAAGCTATTTTAACAAACTCGAAAAAAACTATTACTAGGAACAAAACATATACGTTGGCTGTTTCTAAGAGTTTCTCTGTCTTGCTCAATATCTATCTATCTGCATTTTTAAAAGCAAACTATCTGATGGCGTGGACTCGAGTTGGTGGTCCACATACTGCAAGACTTCCTAATGCAGCAAAACTTTGGTTAGAGAGGCTTTCAACAACTCTCTTTCTTCTCTTCTTTTTCAAGCTGTTCTACGTCTAAAGTTTGTTCAGATGTAGTCATCTCTTCTATAGAAGGCTTTTGCTCGTGGCCATCAGAAGCAATCCACTGCATCTTTTGTAACATCACATCTATGAATGACTCTGTTAATCCATCATAAGATAATCAAGAGTAGGTACTTCATTTTTATATTTGCCACGTTATTAAAAACAAGTCCTACAATGTTGAGAGTTTTGGAAATAAGTAGCAACTTTTACCAAGAATAAAATATTCTGAAAAATTAATAATTTTATTCTCTGATATCTTAATACACTTTTTTGACCATCCTGGATTTTTAAATGGGTTTCTGCAAAACTGCAATATAATATTTCATGTTCGTTTAGGAAATTGAATCTATTTTAGGATGATTATATTTTCTGTTTTAAGAAAAATATGGGTTTTTTTGTTAGTTTGAATTAAATATAGGTGCGAAGTGAAGTTGTGCAAACATTTTCCAGACTGAGCGTGGTCAACAGTTTTGTTCTTTTTTTTATTTATTGAGAGTTTTTTTTACGACCATATTCAGTTAAATCTAAGGGCATGAGCGTTAAATTAGAAATGCTTGTTGCAATGATAAATTTAACGCTTGTGGATTCGCCGACTATGTTTATGTTGTTTTAAAATTATATTGGAATTGTTTTTAATGTAAATTATTCTTTTACATTACAAATTTAATGTACTTTTTTATATGAATATAGTAATATTTTTATTTTCCTTTTATTTTATTTTTTACCTACCTACTTTAAATTATTATCCTGCAAACTCGACTGAACAAAAAGCAAAAAAATAAATTGTGTTTTTACTTGCCAACTATTCTGAAGTAAAGTTGTGGGATCCAAGGGCATTGCCAAGGAGTTGTCTTAGAGATTTAAAAAATATGAAAACAGATAGAGATTAGTGATACCTTGATACCTACAACCTAGGTGGTGAATAAATGAAAATGACGCTAAAAACATACTATTACACTGCACTTGTCCTTGGCAACACTGTACAGCAGAACAGAGCCCTGGAATTTGCGCTTACCAACAATTTACTCCCCGCTAACAACAAATTTGCACAAAACCCGAGATGTTTTAATTCATTAATGTACTTATTTGTACCTACGATTCATATTAGCCCCATCCGCTCTCTCATCTGAATATACAGGGTGTCCATTTGGTGTGCCGGTGGACGATATCTCGTTAACGGTCGACTTAAGGAAATAAACTTTTATACAAAAGTTGTACAGGTTGACGCCGCGCACCTTTTAAAAATAATTTTAAATATACAGGTTGGCTTACAAATCCAGGTTGGGCCAAACATCTTTTTTTAAATGGAACACCATATACTTTTTTTATTATATTAAAGCCTTTGATAGTTCTCTATTCCACTCTATCAGTGGCGGCTCGTGGGTGCATAAGGGGGGGAGGCTATAAAATAGCGCCGCAGGCGAAAATTTTTCGATTTCAAGGTCATTGGCTTAAAATGAATAGTTAGGAATTCAACCAGCAATATAATTACTTTGAAATACTTTTCCCGAGAAAAATATTCAATTTGCAAGGTCATGGTCAACTTCTCTCAGTGCATCCGCTATTGTGTCTCTATTTTGCTCTACTCTCGTAAGCGCCACAGAATTCTTAATATTATGTTCTTTGGAACATTCGTGTGATTTTACCGCCAGTGAAAATTTTTTTTAATCAGAATACCCACCCCCTGAACTCCAATTGTTTTTTACGCTGCCTAATAAAATACAAGGCCAACAATATAAGCTTTCCTTATAAATACTTCCACACAGCCACTTATAGGTTTCGTACCAAGTTACCTGAAAAGCTCTTGAATATTGCTTACCCTGTCTCTTATCGTTAAATATTGCCGAAATTTTTGGTGTCGGACGACTACATAATATTTGTCTTTTTTCCGTTTCGTTTCTCCTTAAAAATAGGTATGAGAGAATAATATACAGGATTTATATTTTTTTAAAATAATAAAATTTAGCGTTTAATAATTAATAACATAATAAAGAAATCTTAAAACTTACCGGATCTTGAAAATATAACCTTAATTTCACTTTAAGTCTTTTATAAACAATTTATCGTCGTAAGACAGTCGACTAAATCTATATTTTATCAAGTATTCGGACGATATCTTTGCAATTTCGAACATTTATTAGCATTACAGCTTCTACTATATTCGCCAATTTCAGTTATCTCCATTTTTATAATAATATAGAGATAAAATTAATAAATAAACAATAAAATAATAATAACTTACATAAAAGTATGATTTGTGCACAAAAAAAATCGCTAAAATCAAACTCGACACACAAATAAACAAATAGTTCCGTATACTGTACCGGCACACACTACGGAGCTTCCCGCGAAATATTTGTGGGCGTTTCTGCCTCGCTATCAGTTTTTCACGTGACAAAAACAACTCGCGTCGTAGTGACGCTCGGTTCTTGCAGTGTTATCCGTGCTGAAAAATTAAACCGTCGGAAGCATGCCTCCGTTGATAATAGTCTAGGCGCATATTCGCTGATGCGGGCAGACACCACCTAATAGTACTAAAGCTGAGCGGCAATAACAAAAATATTATATTATAAAGAAAGTGTTTTTCTAGAAGTAGCTAATTCAGAATTTTTGATACACTGAGAATATAAGAATATGAAAGTATCATTTTCAAAAATGAATAAAGTTATCTTTAAAAAAATAAAATGTTATTTCGTAAGTTTTTGTTGGGGAGGCACTGCCTCCCCTGACGAGCCGCCACTGCACTCTATAAGAAATTTTGATCATCAAATGCGACGTTGTCAAGATATGAATTTTTCAATGGAATTTTGGCTAAAAACGATTTTACATAAAAATCCTTGGATCTTGACTATCTTTACAATTTTTTTTACTAAAATTTAGGAAAGAAAAGTTATAACATGTAAAATCACCTAACTGTTATTAGAATTGGTATACGTACTACAGAGTGTTCAACATTTTGGTCCAAACTTAATGAATTTAAAACCAAGTTTTCGTTTTTTTTTAATGGAATTAATAATTTATTAATTTTTAATTAAATATTTATTTTTTCGAAAATATATTTTTATTCCCTTTAATTTAATTTCAATATCTGATACTTATTTCAAGAAGTTGTTGAAGGAAACAGGATTTCAAAAAATTGTGTTAAAGAACCTTAATATCATGAGCATTTTTCATGTTTGCTTATTCAGTTTTAAATTTACTTCCAAAAAAATTGAGAACTTAATAAATTAGTATATAATTCATACCTGAGTAGTTATAAACAATTTTACAGAAGAAACTTAAATTATTACCTATCGAAAAGTATGTAAATCTCCAATTTTGAAAATATCCCACCAATTTAAAACGAATACATATTAACGCATTAAGTGTTCAAAGTGTCTGCCATTTTGCAAAATGCAAGCGTCAATTCTCAATATTAATGGGGTAATTGTACTACTTGTTGAAAGAAATCCATGGCCGTTAGGTCAGATGACCTTGCTGACCAACTAATCGGACCTTAAAATAATACAAATATTAGGTAAAAAATATATTTTATATTACTGGGGTTTCAACAACCATTGCTCCCTATCCGCCGCTCTGGAAACTGTGCATTTAAATGCTCCCGAACATATCTGCTGTAGTGAGGGGGTGCCCCATCGAGCTGAACCCACATCCTGTTCGTTATGAACTCCAGGAGATTATCAGTCAGCCTAACAAAGTCATGTTGCAAAAATTCCAAAAACAAGCGACCATTCAAGCGCTCTTCAAGGAAATAAGGTCCAATGACATAATCGTGGATAACACCAGCCCAAACATCTAAGCTCCACTGATGTTAAAAATTATTTACTAAAGTCCGTTTCGTCGCAGTTGATAGCTCATATCGAGGGTTGAAGCCATAAAACAACTGTAAACCATAGGTGTTGGTAATTAGTATATTATTATTATAATAGTAATTACCTACTATGCCTCATTTAATAAGAAAATTGGCCTCTGTCCATTGTTAAATATACATTAGGAATATTAGGGTAAAGTAGGTACAACAGGAGTAATTAGTAATTAAATTTACCTATTTTTGCCTGCTTTAGGATATTATTACGCCATTTGATGTGCGTTTGTCAAACTATGTTTTTAGTGTATTTAGATAATGAATTATCCCAAAGTTGAATTATTTCCCATTCCTATACTTGTGACAATAGCTTCAAGTTTTTCGCCAACGTGTCTTCGTCAAATTAGCAAGAGTGCATATTCTCTCCGAGAAAAGACATTAATATTAAACGTGCATGATGCTCTAGTGCACCAGAAACCTGCAAGTGATGTTCGTAGCATCATTGCAGAGTGTGCCAATATGGTAGGAGTTGGAGAGGCTACTATATATAGGTTCTTGCGTGAAAGAAAATCTAAGAACCTTAGTGAGCCAAAACCACTCCCAGGAAAGAAACCGTTAGAAATTGACGATTTCATTAAAAATGGTATTAGAAGAAAAGTACCTACATAGTTTTTATTTTGCCAAGGAAATACCAACTATAGACAAAATTTTACAAGCCATTAACTATGACGAGGACTTACCACAGCTATCACGAACGAAACTATGGAAAATACTTCATGATATGAACTTTCGTTGGGAGAAGCAAAACAGAAAATCTTTTCTTATTGATAGAGCAGATATTATTTGCTGGAGACGTCAATACTTAAGGTCCATCCGAAAATACCGCAGCGAAGGCAAAAATATTTTCTATTTGGATGAAACTTGGCTGAACGAAGGGCACACCGTATCTAAAGTCTGGCAAGATGAAAATGTCCTAAGTTCTTGACAAGCTGTCATGGAAGGCTGGTCAACAGGACTTAGACCACCATCTGGAAAGGGACGCAGACTTATTATAACTCATACAGGGTCGTTGGTATGTATGGAAACGGTCGATTATTTCTTAAAGCACAACAGCTAGCAAAAAATATTCCAGATAAAAGTTTTAGGGTTTTTTATAGTCTATTAGAATTTTAAAAAACTAAGTATACAGGATGAGTCAGAAAGCCGTAGAGAAGTAAAGTTACTTTTTTTTTAATGGAACACCCTATATCTTAGAATATTTTTGGATTTTACATAAAATTACAATTATTTTTTATTAAGTACATTATAAGTCTTAACCTAATAGTTTCCGAGATATCGGCTTTTAAAAAATGACATTTTTAAATTTTGACAGATTCTAGCTTTCTAACGGTACGTCTTAGAGTAAAACGGCTTACATGTCCCTATCTTAGTTTTTAACTATCTTTCTAAAAGTGTCAACTTCCGGTTAAACCGGATGTAGCTCAAATGCCGGAAATATAATATTTCCGGTTTAACCGGAAGTTGGTATTTTTGGGAAGATAATAAAAAAGTAAGATATGGGGCATGTAAGCCGTTTTGCTCTATGGCGTACCGTTAGAAAGCTAGAAGCTGTTAAAATTTAAAAATGTCATTTTTTAATAGTCGATATCTCGGAAGCTATTAGGTTTAGACTTATAATGCACTTATTAAAAAATAATTGTAATTTTATGTAAAATCCAAAAGCATTCTAATATATAGGGTGTTCCATTAAAAAAAAAGTAACTTTATTTCTCTACGTCTTTCTGACTCATCCTGTATAGGGTGATACATGACTTAGTTGAACATAGGAAATCCCATGTAAGTTCAACTAAGCCATGCATCACTCAGTATATATATGAGGTAGAGGGCAAGTTCAACTATCACTTAAATTTGTTCAGAGGTATGCACAAAGCCAAATTAGGAAGTTTTTCCAAAAACTGTTCAAGAGTTATCAAGGACAACATTTTTACTTGCCCTAACCGACAAGATTTCAAATTAAAAAAAAATATCAGTGGTGTGCTATTTTATTCTGTAAAAATCTTGAAATTTCCGCACGGATGAGAAGACGCACGGACGTTTCAATGTGAAACCCGCCATGTCTGAACATTACCGATTAGCGGTGAACGCGCGGACTTCTGCATTATACGTTCTTTAAGTGGCGAATTGTAATAACCATATGGCGAACCTATATAAAGCTTTTCATTTGAAAATCATAATAATATGGTATCTTAGTGGACATTTTAAAAAGGAGAGACAGTATTTATATTTCTTCTTGCCAGCAATAAAATGATGCGTGAAACCAGGCCTTAAAGGTCAGTTTGCTGACAATTTTTATTTGCGGCATATTTTCTAATATTAATTCTTGGTAACTTCTTGCTGCATATACTGAACAATCAATATTTCCTTTGTGTTGGTATTTTAAAGGGGTTACCTTTTAATAATTGCTGTTTAATGGGACAATTAATAATTGTCCCTGATGCTTTATAAAACTTATACTTTAGTATACTACCATAATGAATGCATGAAATATCACAAATAATATTATACTTAACCACGGTTTAAACACTAGGATGGACCGAAATAAACATTTTTTGAAAAAAAAAAAATCAGAAAGTTTCAATACTCATCAAAAGTTGCGTTTCACTGTGGTTTTCTACGTTTTTTTTTTAATTATATCATAATATCTTCAGGCCTCTACCGCCCCCTGAGGGGGTGGAAAAATTGTATATAGAGGGTCGTTGTTATGTATGGAAACGGTCGATTATTTCTTAAAGCACAACAGCTAGCAAAAAATATTTTAGACAAAAGTTTTAGCGTTTTTTATAGTCTGTTAGAATTTTAAAAAATTAAGTATACAGGGTGAGTCAGAAAGCCGTAGAGAAATAAAGTTACCTTTTTTTTAATGGAATATCTATATCTACGCCTTAGAATATTTTTGGATTTAACATAAAATCAGAATTATTTTTTATTAACTACATTATAAGTCTAAACCTGATGGTTTCTGAGATATCGGCTTTTGAAAAATGACATTTTTGAATTTTGACAGTTTCTAGCTTTCTAACGGTACGTCTTAGAGTAAAACGGCTTACATGCCCCTATCTTAGTTTTTAACTGTCTTTCTGAAAGTGGCAACTTCCGGTTAAACCGGATGTAGCTCAAAAGTCGTAAATGTAGTACTTACGGCTTAACCGGAAGTTGGTATTTTTGGGAAGATAATAAAGAAGTAAGTAGGGGCATGTAAGCCGTTTTGCTCTATGGCGTACCGTTAGAAAGCTAAAAGCTGTTAAAGTTCAAAAATGTAATTTTTCAAAAGTCGATATCTCGGAAGCTATTAGGTTTAGACTTATAATGCACTTAATAAAAAATAATTGCAATTTTATGTAAAATCCAAAAATATTCTAAGATATACCTAGGCTGTTCTATTAAAAAAAAGGTAACTTTATTCCTCTACGGCTTTCTGATTCATCCTGTATACTTATCTTTTTATAATTCTAATAGGCTGTATAAAACCATAAAACTTTTGTCTTAAATATTTTTTGCTAGCTGTTTTACTTTAAGAAATAATCGACCGTTTCCATACATACCAACGACCCTGTATATATATAATCGATTTACAATACCGTGTAAAAGTTGTGTTTCACATTCTATAATAATCCTGATTTTTTTTATTTTTAAAGTACCATCTTTAACCCTCTACAACACTCTCAAGATCCGTTTGATCAATAATATCCTTATGATATCTAACAATTGGGGATATTACAAATTTCCAGATAAAATATTTGTTAAAAAAAAAACATAAAAGGTGCATAATAATGCATTTATTTCTTTTTCTATTGGAAATAGGTTCGGTTTCTTCAAATTTTGCTGCTAGCTCTCTGATGTACTTGTGTCGAAAACATTTCTTTCTAAATGTCTATCATTAAATAGCATTAAAATGCCGTTTTGAATATCGAAAAGATGCTTATCACATGCAGTATTAAAAAAAAATGAAAACTTTTTTACTGTTGATTTTACAGAAAATCTTATTCTTAATAAAAGTTGGAGTCCTTGTTTTTAAACGCTTAAAGGGCCCGAAGACGGTCAATAATATCGACGGTTTCAATTGAAGTGCGATTGATGGTAGTTCAGTCAACACCTCAAGAATTTAATCAATATTAAGCTGTTCTATGAACATTTAGTATTCTCAGTGGACGTTTCCGCTGTCTTGGAGTGGATATTTGAGTATATATAAATATCAAATACAGATTTGAGCTTCATGCCTTGAAAGACAGAAAATAGGATATGGTCGAAAGAGTGGTAAAAACTAAGAGACCTAAGATTACAGATTCCTAGCGTCTGGCATAGATTTGGAGATCTTGAAATGTGTGCTTGATATTTTCCCTCGAACATTGAAAATAATCATATTAGACAAAACGGCTAAGTTCGGCATAAAACCCAACAGATCGGGGCGAGCCAGTACCGAGAAAGTGACAGACACAAAATCACATGCCTTTTCAATCGATAATGGGCTCCTAAAACAACCTCTCCAGAGATTTGAGATTTCTTAGTATATTTTTTTTAACAATTTTAGAAGTCCCTATCGTCACTACATTTAAAAATATGGTCTTTTGCTTCTCTACATCCAGCAGTTCAATTTGCCTCAGTTTACCCTTAATCACCAATAAAAACAACGCATAACCTTCTATGACTTGATGGCAACTGTCGGTCTCGTCTTAAAACATTTATTGGTGACCTGGGAGCCGGATTCCAAAGTCGTCGTCACGACGACGATTCAATCTTAAAGCAGGTGTAGTTGCGAAGGGGAGGCCAACAAAATGTTAGTTGGTTATATCTTAAGTTTGACGTGAGCGCTTAAGACTAAGCCAATCGTTAGAGTATCTTTTCCGCATTTGTAACTAACTACACCAGTTTTAAAATGAGATCAGAAAAACGTACGAAAGCGATCTTAGTAGATAATATTAAGCAAAGTGTTCCGTGCCGAATTTAGTGACGCGTGTACAAATCAAAAGTGGCCCTAGAATAAACCACCCTTATTTTAGAGATAAATTATTTTCAAAAATGGCCGAAAGCCCAAAAATATGAAATTTGTGACGAAATAAAAAAAGAGTTTTTTCATGTTAAGCAATATTTTGCTTTATCAGTATATCTAGTCGCCCGACGGGTGGCAATTAAAGTGAGATATCACAAAAATCTAAAGTGTTTACATTTTCTTACAAGATTTGGGGCGTTTTGCATTCCTGTAAATAAAGTAAAACTTCCTAAAGGCTAAATGTCTTCAAAATGAAGGTGGTTCACTCTTGCACTATTTTCGATTTTTTTAGTACCTACTTGATTATTGCGAGATAACCTGGACTGCACCCTCCCCCGGATAATCCGTTTTTTTTTTCTTGTAAATTGTAGTTGTACATAAATAAAGCTATTTTAACAAACTCGAAAAAAACTATTACTAGGAACAAAACATATACGTTGGCTGTTTCTAAGAGTTTCTCTGTCTTGCTCAATATCTATCTATCTGCATTTTTAAAAGCAAACTATCTGATGGCGTGGACTCGAGTTGGTGGTCCACATACTGCAAGACTTCCTAATGCAGCAAAACTTTGGTTAGAGAGGCTTTCAACAACTCTCTTTCTTCTCTTCTTTTTCAAGCTGTTCTACGTCTAAAGTTTGTTCAGATGTAGTCATCTCTTCTATAGAAGGCTTTTGCTCGTGGCCATCAGAAGCAATCCACTGCATCTTTTGTAACATCACATCTATGAATGACTCTGTTAATCCATCATAAGATAATCAAGAGTAGGTACTTCATTTTTATATTTGCCACGTTATTAAAAACAAGTCCTACAATGTTGAGAGTTTTGGAAATAAGTAGCAACTTTTACCAAGAATAAAATATTCTGAAAAATTAATAATTTTATTCTCTGATATCTTAATACACTTTTTTGACCATCCTGGATTTTTAAATGGGTTTCTGCAAAACTGCAATATAATATTTCATGTTCGTTTAGGAAATTGAATCTATTTTAGGATGATTATATTTTCTGTTTTAAGAAAAATATGGGTTTTTTTGTTAGTTTGAATTAAATATAGGTGCGAAGTGAAGTTGTGCAAACATTTTCCAGACTGAGCGTGGTCAACAGTTTTGTTCTTTTTTTTATTTATTGAGAGTTTTTTTTACGACCATATTCAGTTAAATCTAAGGGCATGAGCGTTAAATTAGAAATGCTTGTTGCAATGATAAATTTAACGCTTGTGGATTCGCCGACTATGTTTATGTTGTTTTAAAATTATATTGGAATTGTTTTTAATGTAAATTATTCTTTTACATTACAAATTTAATGTACTTTTTTATATGAATATAGTAATATTTTTATTTTCCTTTTATTTTATTTTTTACCTACCTACTTTAAATTATTATCCTGCAAACTCGACTGAACAAAAAGCAAAAAAATAAATTGTGTTTTTACTTGCCAACTATTCTGAAGTAAAGTTGTGGGATCCAAGGGCATTGCCAAGGAGTTGTCTTAGAGATTTAAAAAATATGAAAACAGATAGAGATTAGTGATACCTTGATACCTACAACCTAGGTGGTGAATAAATGAAAATGACGCTAAAAACATACTATTACACTGCACTTGTCCTTGGCAACACTGTACAGCAGAACAGAGCCCTGGAATTTGCGCTTACCAACAATTTACTCCCCGCTAACAACAAATTTGCACAAAACCCGAGATGTTTTAATTCATTAATGTACTTATTTGTACCTACGATTCATATTAGCCCCATCCGCTCTCTCATCTGAATATACAGGGTGTCCATTTGGTGTGCCGGTGGACGATATCTCGTTAACGGTCGACTTAAGGAAATAAACTTTTATACAAAAGTTGTACAGGTTGACGCCGCGCACCTTTTAAAAATAATTTTAAATATACAGGTTGGCTTACAAATCCAGGTTGGGCCAAACATCTTTTTTTAAATGGAACACCATATACTTTTTTTATTATATTAAAGCCTTTGATAGTTCTCTATTCCACTCTATCAGTGGCGGCTCGTGGGTGCATAAGGGGGGGAGGCTATAAAATAGCGCCGCAGGCGAAAATTTTTCGATTTCAAGGTCATTGGCTTAAAATGAATAGTTAGGAATTCAACCAGCAATATAATTACTTTGAAATACTTTTCCCGAGAAAAATATTCAATTTGCAAGGTCATGGTCAACTTCTCTCAGTGCATCCGCTATTGTGTCTCTATTTTGCTCTACTCTCGTAAGCGCCACAGAATTCTTAATATTATGTTCTTTGGAACATTCGTGTGATTTTACCGCCAGTGAAAATTTTTTTTAATCAGAATACCCACCCCCTGAACTCCAATTGTTTTTTACGCTGCCTAATAAAATACAAGGCCAACAATATAAGCTTTCCTTATAAATACTTCCGCACAGCCACTTATAGGTTTCGTACCAAGTTACCTGAAAAGCTCTTGAATATTGCTTACCCTGTCTCTTATCGTTAAATATTGCCGAAATTTTTGGTGTCGGACGACTACATAATATTTGTCTTTTTTCCGTTTCGTTTCTCCTTAAAAATAGGTATGAGAGAATAATATACAGGATTTATATTTTTTTAAAATAATAAAATTTAGCGTTTAATAATTAATAACATAATAAAGAAATCTTAAAACTTACCGGATCTTGAAAATATAACCTTAATTTCACTTTAAGTCTTTTATAAACAATTTATCGTCGTAAGACAGTCGACTAAATCTATATTTTATCAAGTATTCGGACGATATCTTTGCAATTTCGAACATTTATTAGCATTACAGCTTCTACTATATTCGCCAATTTCAGTTATCTCCATTTTTATAATAATATAGAGATAAAATTAATAAATAAACAATAAAATAATAATAACTTACATAAAAGTATGATTTGTGCACAAAAAAAATCGCTAAAATCAAACTCGACACACAAATAAACAAATAGTTCCGTATACTGTACCGGCACACACTACGGAGCTTCCCGCGAAATATTTGTGGGCGTTTCTGCCTCGCTATCAGTTTTTCACGTGACAAAAACAACTCGCGTCGTAGTGACGCTCGGTTCTTGCAGTGTTATCCGTGCTGAAAAATTAAACCGTCGGAAGCATGCCTCCGTTGATAATAGTCTAGGCGCATATTCGCTGATGCGGGCAGACACCACCTAATAGTACTAAAGCTGAGCGGCAATAACAAAAATATTATATTATAAAGAAAGTGTTTTTCTAGAAGTAGCTAATTCAGAATTTTTGATACACTGAGAATATAAGAATATGAAAGTATCATTTTCAAAAATGAATAAAGTTATCTTTAAAAAAATAAAATGTTATTTCGTAAGTTTTTGTTGGGGAGGCACTGCCTCCCCTGACGAGCCGCCACTGCACTCTATAAGAAATTTTGATCATCAAATGCGACGTTGTCAAGATATGAATTTTTCAATGGAATTTTGGCTAAAAACGATTTTACATAAAAATCCTTGGATCTTGACTATCTTTACAATTTTTTTTACTAAAATTTAGGAAAGAAAAGTTATAACATGTAAAATCACCTAACTGTTATTAGAATTGGTATACGTACTACAGAGTGTTCAACATTTTGGTCCAAACTTAATGAATTTAAAACCAAGTTTTCGTTTTTTTTTAATGGAATTAATAATTTATTAATTTTTAATTAAATATTTATTTTTTCGAAAATATATTTTTATTCCCTTTAATTTAATTTCAATATCTGATACTTATTTCAAGAAGTTGTTGAAGGAAACAGGATTTCAAAAAATTGTGTTAAAGAACCTTAATATCATGAGCATTTTTCATGTTTGCTTATTCAGTTTTAAATTTACTTCCAAAAAAATTGAGAACTTAATAAATTAGTATATAATTCATACCTGAGTAGTTATAAACAATTTTACAGAAGAAACTTAAATTATTACCTATCGAAAAGTATGTAAATCTCCAATTTTGAAAATATCCCACCAATTTAAAACGAATACATATTAACGCATTAAGTGTTCAAAGTGTCTGCCATTTTGCAAAATGCAAGCGTCAATTCTCAATATTAATGGGGTAATTGTACTACTTGTTGAAAGAAATCCATGGCCGTTAGGTCAGATGACCTTGCTGACCAACTAATCGGACCTTAAAATAATACAAATATTAGGTAAAAAATATATTTTATATTACTGGGGTTTCAACAACCATTGCTCCCTATCCGCCGCTCTGGAAACTGTGCATTTAAATGCTCCCGAACATATCTGCTGTAGTGAGGGGGTGCCCCATCGAGCTGAACCCACATCCTGTTCGTTATGAACTCCAGGAGATTATCAGTCAGCCTAACAAAGTCATGTTGCAAAAATTCCAAAAACAAGCGACCATTCAAGCGCTCTTCAAGGAAATAAGGTCCAATGACATAATCGTGGATAACACCAGCCCAAACATCTAAGCTCCACTGATGTTAAAAATTATTTACTAAAGTCCGTTTCGTCGCAGTTGATAGCTCATATCGAGGGTTGAAGCCATAAAACAACTGTAAACCATAGGTGTTGGTAATTAGTATATTATTATTATAATAGTAATTACCTACTATGCCTCATTTAATAAGAAAATTGGCCTCTGTCCATTGTTAAATATACATTAGGAATATTAGGGTAAAGTAGGTACAACAGGAGTAATTAGTAATTAAATTTACCTATTTTTGCCTGCTTTAGGATATTATTACGCCATTTGATGTGCGTTTGTCAAACTATGTTTTTAGTGTATTTAGATAATGAATTATCCCAAAGTTGAATTATTTCCCATTCCTATACTTGTGACAATAGCTTCAAGTTTTTCGCCAACGTGTCTTCGTCAAATTAGCAAGAGTGCATATTCTCTCCGAGAAAAGACATTAATATTAAACGTGCATGATGCTCTAGTGCACCAGAAACCTGCAAGTGATGTTCGTAGCATCATTGCAGAGTGTGCCAATATGGTAGGAGTTGGAGAGGCTACTATATATAGGTTCTTGCGTGAAAGAAAATCTAAGAACCTTAGTGAGCCAAAACCACTCCCAGGAAAGAAACCGTTAGAAATTGACGATTTCATTAAAAATGGTATTAGAAGAAAAGTACCTACATAGTTTTTATTTTGCCAAGGAAATACCAACTATAGACAAAATTTTACAAGCCATTAACTATGACGAGGACTTACCACAGCTATCACGAACGAAACTATGGAAAATACTTCATGATATGAACTTTCGTTGGGAGAAGCAAAACAGAAAATCTTTTCTTATTGATAGAGCAGATATTATTTGCTGGAGACGTCAATACTTAAGGTCCATCCGAAAATACCGCAGCGAAGGCAAAAATATTTTCTATTTGGATGAAACTTGGCTGAACGAAGGGCACACCGTATCTAAAGTCTGGCAAGATGAAAATGTCCTAAGTTCTTGACAAGCTGTCATGGAAGGCTGGTCAACAGGACTTAGACCACCATCTGGAAAGGGACGCAGACTTATTATAACTCATACAGGGTCGTTGGTATGTATGGAAACGGTCGATTATTTCTTAAAGCACAACAGCTAGCAAAAAATATTCCAGATAAAAGTTTTAGGGTTTTTTATAGTCTATTAGAATTTTAAAAAACTAAGTATACAGGATGAGTCAGAAAGCCGTAGAGAAGTAAAGTTACTTTTTTTTTAATGGAACACCCTATATCTTAGAATATTTTTGGATTTTACATAAAATTACAATTATTTTTTATTAAGTACATTATAAGTCTTAACCTAATAGTTTCCGAGATATCGGCTTTTAAAAAATGACATTTTTAAATTTTGACAGATTCTAGCTTTCTAACGGTACGTCTTAGAGTAAAACGGCTTACATGTCCCTATCTTAGTTTTTAACTATCTTTCTAAAAGTGTCAACTTCCGGTTAAACCGGATGTAGCTCAAATGCCGGAAATATAATATTTCCGGTTTAACCGGAAGTTGGTATTTTTGGGAAGATAATAAAAAAGTAAGATATGGGGCATGTAAGCCGTTTTGCTCTATGGCGTACCGTTAGAAAGCTAGAAGCTGTTAAAATTTAAAAATGTCATTTTTTAATAGTCGATATCTCGGAAGCTATTAGGTTTAGACTTATAATGCACTTATTAAAAAATAATTGTAATTTTATGTAAAATCCAAAAGCATTCTAATATATAGGGTGTTCCATTAAAAAAAAAGTAACTTTATTTCTCTACGTCTTTCTGACTCATCCTGTATATTCGTCTATTTTTAATTCTAATAGACTTTACAAAACCCTAAAACTTTTGTCTTGATAATTTTTTGTTAGCTGTTTTACTTTAAGAAATAATCGACCGTTTCCATACATACCAACAACCCTGTATAGGAAGTTCAAATGGCTTTTTGGATCAAGGATTATTAGAATTTCAGTCGAATTCTACAAAAGACTACCATGAAGAAATGACTGCTGATGTTTTCGAGGAATATTTTAAGCAAATGATAGAATACATTCCCGCTAATTCTGTAATAGTGATGGATAATGCCAGCTATCACTCTAGGCTAAAAGAGAATCTTCCCACAACTTCATGGAAAAAGGCGGAAATCGTAAACTGGTTACAACGGAAGGAATTGAGTTACGATAATACCATGGTAAAAAAAGAACTTTTGGGTATTGTTAGGCTACATAAAACGCAGTATAAAAAGTATGTTATTGACGAGATGGCAAGAGATCGAGGTATTATAGTGCTCCGTTTACCACCTTATCATTGTGAGCTAAATCCTATAGAATTAATATGGGCTCAAGTAAAAGGATATGTTGCTAGAAATAACAAAACTTTTAAAATGCAAGAAGTGCGACAACTCTTGCATTGCCATAAAACATGTTATAGTAGAGGAACAAAAAATGTGGGAACTTGACAACGTAATTGACACAACTATGGAAATTGAGCCTTTAGTAATAAGCGTAGGACATGATGACTCTTCAGATTTTTCTGAGGACGATTTTATCGAGTTATAATTAATAAAATTGTCAATATTTTTTGATCTGTAAATAAATTAGTTTTCTTGTAAAACATTGTATTTATTCTAGAATAAATCAATCAATGGTTATAATTTACCAAAATTCATAAAATCATAAAATCTATTATATTTAAATAAAATAATAAGCGGTTAGATTATATTAAAACCCAACTCTCCGACCATGGTGGGCCGTTTTAATCATTATCATTTCATTTTATGGCTCTATTGTTACTTTATCTGTTACCGGGTGGAATAGGTCAAAATTTATTCATCCTTATGCTAGATGTACGTAAAAAGACCATTTTATAGGTAAAATATTTTAAGCCACCCGAGCTTTGTTTTGAATATTTAATGAGGGTATCGAGCTATCAACGGCAATTTTAAATTCATTAAGTTTGGACCAAAATGTTGAACACTCTGTAGTACTTATAATTCTAATAACAGTTAGGTGATTTTACATGTTATAACTTTCCTAAATTTTAGTAAAAAAATTCATATCTTAACAATGTCGTATTTGATGATCAAAATTTTTTAAAGTAGAATAGAGAACTACTAAAGGCTTCAATATAATAAAAAAAAATATATGATGTTCCATTTAAAAAAAGATATGTTTGGTCCACCCTGGATTTTTGAGCCAAGCTATATATTTAAAATTATTTTTAAAAGGTGCGCGGTGTTAACCTGTACATCTTTTGTATAAAAGTTTTTTTCCTTAAGTCGACCGTTAACAAGATATCGTCCACCGGCACACTAAATGGACACCCTGTATAATAATTAATTAAAATTTGTTTTTGGAAAACATAACTTGTAATAAATGCTGTGATACCTATCTTTGTATCTTTGTTCTCTGAGATACTAAAGTCCATTTTCCATTTTATCAATATCCTGTTAGCGATAACACCCACATAACTTCCATGACAACAATAATTGTTTTAGTAATGGTATCCTTTATAGTTGCTGTTAAGAGGCCGTTGATAAAATGGGCCTAAGGGACTGGAAGTTAGGCCATACCTGGAGACTTTTTACGCTATTACCTAATCTTAAATGCAAAACATACGATTTTTGTACTAGCTTTGCAAATCACATTATCTCCACTATATGAGCTTTAACTCGCGAACATTTTTAATCCATGAAGAAATTTTTAGCATAGTGGACATTTCGAAATCGAATATTCACAATAATGAACTCGACACACAGCAAATTGTGCTGATATTGTAGGTACCTATTGACATCTAACAATATAACTTAACAAAAGTGGACTTAACGGGATGGACACTAACCTACCTGTATTGGTAAATCTGTAGGTATTTATAATTTGGTTAATACGAATTATGCTAATATGCACAAAAATACAGTTTTCTTCAGAGACATGTAATGTTTCACGAAACTGGACAAAAAATGCACTTTGCATATATTCCGCCCTTTACTTATTATAGAACACGATCTCTTATTTGGTCTGGACTCGTTCGTAGTAGTGGCGTTAGGGTAGAGCGTGGCTGGGCGATTGCCCACGGCGCCAAACATAAGGGGCCCTTTATTTCGGTCCGCTCATTCAGTTTCATATTATTGTGACTTGTTGCATTCTCGGTAGCGGCCAGGTCACCTTTAAGTCTTAAAATACCTATAGTATCTTAAGGACTAAGGACTCATTTACTGATTTTATTCATGACGCTTCAATTACTTTGGCTATTGGAACTGAAAAAACTGTGTTGTTAATGTTCAAGTGTCATGAGACCACTAGTAATAGTCTAGCCGAGCAGTTAAAAGATTTCAGTTTCATAGCTTGTTTGGTATGAGATACTTTTTCAGATTTATATCGTAAGTAAATCTCTACAATTAATAGACATGGATCTCGGTAAATGCACAGAAATGTTGATAAAATGCTGCGCATTCTTGGAAGAATATAGAAAGATGGGCTTTAAAAGTGCCATTTTAACAGCGAAGGAGTTGGCTGAAGAACGTGAAATTTAACCTGTATTAAAAGCCACAAGAAATCGACATGTTAAACGCCAAGCTGGTGAAACTGCCCGCGATGAGGTTTTAACTTCTTCAGAAAATAAATTTGAAGTTGAATTTTTCAACTGTCTATTGGAGACTCAATGGAAAATTTGAATAGCTAAATGAGTATACACGGTGTCCCATATAAGAATGCACACTACAGGGATCTCGTAAACCACAGAAGATACAGAAATGGTTAAATTAGAGACAAGTTGCGCTTTGCTAAACCCTTCAAAGTCACGATTCGAAATCTAAAAAAATCCGATTACTTCCGAAGATATTTGGAAAAAAACGAATTTTCCTGATTTCGTTCTTATTTCTTTCTGACTCTATTTAAAAAAGATATGACAAAATAAATTTCACATTCTTATTGCCACTTTTTCTGCTCTACAAGCCGGCGTTCTTAGATTTTCAATACGACGTTTCGTTTCTTCGCAACCATCATTAACTTAATTTTTTTAAATAGTCGAAAAATTTTGTGTTCTCCCTAAAAAATTCTAACTTTAATTCTAAATCCCACGACATATCGTTTCTTACATTTATCCGACGTTTTGGACGAAAAAATCATCGTCAATATTATTTGATGATTATTACGAAGGAACGAAACGTCGGATCAAAAATTTAATTGCATTATCATGTAGAGAAGAAAAAATTAAATAGAAATGTGGTTTTTATTTTGACCTGTCTTCTTCTGTGAAATCAGAAAAAAATTAATTGCCAAAATTTATGTTTAAAATTTCAAGAATGCGTAGATTTTTTTCTGATTCTACTGTAAGAGATATATTAAAATAAATTTTACATTTTTATTGTCTTTTTCTCCTCTACAGCATGATGTCCATTCAATTCTTGATTCTACATTTTGGCGTTTCAATTTTCACTAAATGTTTAGGTTGGAATTGTTGGCAATTTCCTTATTGGGCCATATTTTGTGCCTCCCAGACTTAATGGCGACAATTATCGGCAATTTCTGGAGTATGTTTTACCCGAACTATTAGAAGATGTCCCAATAGGAGAAAGAGCTCGAATTTGGCTTATGCATGATGGTGCTCCTCCACACTTTAGTTTAGCTGCACGACAGTATTTAGATGAAAATTATGCCGATCGATGGATCGGGCGTGCAGGACCTCAACCTTGGCCACCCAGGTCGCCCGATCTAAATCCAATAGATTTCTTTCTTTGGGGGCACCTAAAATCGCTAGTATACACAACTCCAGTTCTGAACGAAGGGGATCTAAGAAACAAGATACATCAGTCGTGCGAAATTATACGGAATTCTCCTGGTATTTTCGAGAGGGTCCGCCAGTCGATGGTGAGGCGCACCAATGCATGTGTTAAAGTCGGAGGGGGCCATTTCCAGCAGTTGCTTTAGGTTAAGTTTATTTCTTAGCTTAAGTTTTAATTTAGTTTACCATAATTTTGGTTTGAAAATGTATCAAATAACGTTGTCTCATGGACGAAACAATACTTATTAGATAATCCAATATTACCAATGCATTATTTTATTTTTCTCAAAATATCTTCTAAGCCGTAAGAGATAGTAAAAAACTTCAAGATAGGTAAATGTTAGAGAATAAAATGACAAATTAGATTTTGTTCTTAAAATTAGTCAGTGACGTCGTATTAAGTAAATTGGACGGGCGTAAAGGGGTCATGACCACAGAAAAACGAGGACCCTGTAGATTAATTTAAATATTAATAATGTTAGTTCGTAGATACTGGTAAATCTATTATTTGTGCAAAATTTGAATTAATTATTCCTAAAAATTCCAAAGGAATATTAAGAAAACCAAAAAAAAATTAAAACTTTAGCACCCTGCATATCGAAAACCAAACATTTTGGGATATACGTTTATATGAACTTTTTATCTTAAAATTATACAAGGAATTATCCCTTAAAGTTTGTCTACGTACTTAATTAACACCCTGTATAGCTGCTGCTGCATTTATTCAATCGAATAATGCATCTCTAGTGTTTACTTTACTTGAATATACCAATGATTTAAACCACCCTTAAAGACAATAATCCAGAGGATTAAGGTCTGGCGATCTAGCTGGCCAATTATGCGGACCACCTCGATCAATCCACCGGTTTGGAAAGTTATTGGTTTAAAAAGATTCGTGCTTGTAAACTGTAGTGTGCAGGGCCTCCATCATATTGTAAATACATGTTCTGTCGTAAATTAAGTGGATCATCTAATAGGATTTGCAAGTGATTCTGTAGAAAATTTAAGTATACTTGTCCTGTGAGATTATACCGTCGATTATGAGTGGACGGATTAATTGACTATTTAACATACCACACCACACATTAATGCTAAATTGATGTTGAAAATTATGTTCTACAGTAGCGTGAGGATTTTCATAGGACCATCGGTGTTCATTGTGAAGATTATTAATACCAACGCGAGTGAACTGTCCTTCATCAGTCAACAGAACATACTTATACAGCCTTCGATTTGCATTAATCCAATTGCAGAATTGCATCCTTAACGCAAAATCACCATCGTGCAAATGTTGAACTGGTTATAAGTAATAATGGATATAAACAATAAATGTGAAGATCCCTCCAAGCAGACGATTGTGTAATTTGATAAGTATCGGCAATTCGCCTTGTACTTAAGCTCGGATCATTTTTAACGGCGTTAAGGATAGCCTCTTCTAGTTGAACATCAAATCCCGATTCCCGTTCAGATACAATTGTAGCGCCCACCTTCTATCCTCAAATGGGTACTTAGTCTTTTAGGACCTCATCCCTAGGAGGAACCTATGCCGGTTCTACGCCTTTCTTCAACTTGTCTTAGGCGTGTTCCTTCTTCTTTCTTACTATCCTATAAGGTCTCTCTTGACCACATCTTCCTTCTTCTATTCTAAACCTTTCACGCTACTCTTCTCTCTTCAAACCCAATCCTACGGTGGTGAGGAAATCCGTGCCTAAGGGATGCATGGCACATGGGAGATGTGCTGCAAACGAGCCCTCTAGAATACCAGGCGACCTTCTAGAGTATCTAGCCTTGCCCCGGTACACGGCTCTGCTGGGGTCGATTTTTATTTCCGATATACTCGTGGGACAAAAAATGGAAAAAAACGAAAAAGAAAATTTAACCACCTCTCCGAAGGGAGCTGAGGTAGTTCGCACAGAACAAACCACGGCCTCTTCAGTGCCACAACCATCTCCAATGGAGGTAGTGGAAGCTCAACAAGAGCAAGCCACAACCACCTTGAGAGAGACCACCGCAGAACCTGGAGTCTCCACTCATGCTCCGTTCTTAAAGCGGCTCTCTGGCGCTCAACGCCGGAAAATAGCTGTGGAAGCGGCAAGGGCTAAAGGTGAGCCGATTAAACCTAGGAAGCCTAGGAAAAATCGCAGCCTAACAGCAACAACCTCGACCGGCAAACCTACCCAAAAAGCTGGGAAACTTTCAGGGGGGGAAACATCGGGGGCAAGATCCTCTGGTACATCTGGGGAAGAAACAAAAAACCCAGTACATCAAAAGAGACTACGCTCTGAGGACAGTGCGCCGTCGCTATCTCCATTGCAGAGGGAGCCTAAAAGACTCAGACATGAGGGACAACCCAGTACTTCTACTGGGGTATCGTATAAACAGACTCTCTCTGCTTTTAAGATGGCGATTACTCTGGAAACCTACCCGGAGGCAAGACTGTCTGAAGAGCAGTCTAAAAAGGTACAACTGGCACTCACCAGGGAAATCTGGAGGTCTCCTACGGGAGAGGGTCCGCAGGTTATAAACAGCTATGCTCAGGGGGGCGTGCTGTTTATGACCTGCGCAGACAGCTCCACCAAAACCTGGTTGCAGGAAACGGTGCCAAACCTACAACCCTGGGAGGCGGCAAACCTTAGAGTCGGCGACGCTAAGGATGTCGTTAAAACCTTCAGGGTGGTAACTTGGGTTCCTACTGATGATCTCGAGATCAAGGAACCCAAACAAATTCTTCAGCTTCTGGAGATCCAAAATAGGGAATTCAAAACAGAAGACTGGAGAATTCTAAACACCAAAAGCGAGAAACAGGGCCTAAACCTTGTACTCGCTATACCTGAGAACAGCCTGAAGGATCTGGCCAAGAGGGATTTTAAAGCCTTTGTCGGTCTTAAAGAGATTACCTTCAGGACCTCCAAAACCCCTAAAAAGGAAGATGGCGCTGCGGGTCATACAAATAAACCTACAGCATAACAGGGCAGCTACAGCCGCCCTGTGTAGACTTTTATGCCTTGGTAACTTCGATGTGGCCCTCATCCAAGAGCCCTGGCTACTCAGGGGAAGGGTAGGGGGCCTCACAGAAGCTAAAGGTAAGTTAATTTACAACACACTTTCCGACAATGTCAGATCTTGCATCTTTGTCAGAAATGAACTACAAGCTTTTAAACTGACCGATCTCTGTTTTAGGGATCAGGCAGCAATAAAGCTGAAATACAAACTGGCGGGGACCCATTCAGAAGCTGTCCTCGCTTCGGTCTACCTGCCATTTGACTCACCCAGTCCACCTCCATCAGAAGACTTGGAGAAACTGCAAACGTACTGTAGGGAACAGAACCTACAAACCATCATTGGTATGGACGCAAATGCACACCACACTGCATGGGGCAGTAGTAACATAAACAAAAGAGGTGAGTACCTTCTAGATTATATTATAGCTAGGGACTTGGTTCTGGTAAATCGGGGTAATGAACCCACTTTTGTTACGCGCGCTCGTAAAGAGGTAATTGATATAACCCTGGCGTCCCCTCGTATAATCTCACAGATAACTCGGTGGTATGTGTCTGATGATCCATCGCTTTCGGATCACAGATACATCTGTATGGATCTCTCAAATTTTGAGAGATCAATATCAACTTTCAGGAATCCCAAAACCACAAACTGGGAGAAATATAAGGAAGATCTAACGATCAGCACAAGGGATATCAAGAAAAACATTAGAAATGCCACTGATATAGAGCTAACTTCCCACCAATTACAGGAAGCAATGTTAAACTCATATCAGAACAACTGTCCTCTAAAAAGGAAAACCATCAGCAAGGACACAAACTGGTGGAACAAAGATCTTGCAAACATGAGGAAAAAAACACGCCAACTATTTAACCTGGCGAAGATCACCGGAAAATGGGAAGAATATCACTCCGCGCAAACGGAGTATAGCAACCATATACGGAAAGCCAAACGAAACTCGTGGAGAAAGTTCTGCCAGGAGGTTGAAAACACCCCCGAAGCAGCCAGACTACACAGAATCTTGGCAACGGATCCCATAAACCCAATCGGGACTCTCCTTAAACCGGATGGGAAACACACAGAAACTGGAAGGGAGACTTTGGAAATTTTGCTCCAAACACATCTTCCAGATTCAAGTGTGATAGAGTTAAATGAACAACTTCCTGATATCTTAAACCCAAATCTAAGGGCCACTGATAGGGATTGGAAAATTGCAAAGGAAGTCGTAACCCATGAACGACTTGATTGGGCAATTGACACATTTGAAGCGTACAAAGCACCCGGACCTGATGAATTGATCCCAGCACTAATACAGCAGGGCAAACAAATCATCATTCCTATAATTTGTAGGATAATAAGGGCTAGCTTTGCAACTGGCTATATTCCACATACGTGGAAACAAGCCAGAATGGTCTTCATTCCAAAACCTGGAAGAGATTATTCTCAACCCAAGGCATTTAGACCGATCACACTGTCGTCTTTTTTAATGAAGACGGCAGAAAGACTTATTGAGAAGCATGTAAGGGAAACCTCTCTAAGTGAGAGGAAACTACACGCAAACCAACATGCTTATCAATCTGGAAAATCGTGTGAGTCGGCACTTCATCAATTAGTATCGAAGATAGAACCGGCACTCGCAAACAAGGAAATTGCCCTAGCGGTATTCCTTGATATTGAAGGAGCCTTTGATCATACCTCCTTCGGTTCAATGACAACAGCACTAGCTGAACGTGGCGTGGGCGAGACCATCTGTAGGTGGGTAGAAAACATGCTGCACAGTAGACAGGTCAGCGCAACACTGTTTGGTGAAAAAGTGGAGGTATTGGCAGCAAAAGGCTGCCCGCAGGGAGGTGTTCTGTCCCCACTACTGTGGGACCTGGTAGTCGATAACCTTCTTTCTGAACTTAATAACAGAGGGCTCTATACCCAGGGGTATGCTGATGACTTAGTTGTACTCATTCGGGGAAAACACGCCCACGTTATATCAGAACTTATGCAACAAGCTCTGAACATCATCGAAGATTGGTGCAACAGGGAAAACCTCAAGGTAAACCCAAGCAAGACAACGATGATCCCATTTACAAAACGAAGAAAATTGGAAGATCTAAAACTACCAAAACTCTTCGGAAAGGAACTGCAAATATCCCAGGAGGTAAAATATCTAGGAATAACCCTAGATGCAAAACTAACCTGGAACTCCCATATGCAGAATATCATTAATAAAAGTAAAATGGCACTCATGGCCACCAAAAGAGCTGTAGGGAAAAATTGGGGACTCAATCCACGCATGGTACACTGGTTGTACACGACAGTGGTTAGACCAATGATCACATACGGATCAGTGGTTTGGTGGACCAAAACCGACCAAAGAAAAGCAGAACTGGAGTTGACAAAAATCCAGAGACTTGCATGCCTTTGTATTACAAGTGCTATGAGAAGCACTCCAACAGCGGCTATGGAAACCCTACTAAATCTTCCACCCCTTGGCATACTTATCAAGGCGGAAGCTAGAATGGGGGCGTATAGACTGACCTGTAATAGCACCTGGCAATCCAGTCCTGTAATCGGACATACCAGGATTACAAACATAATCGCGAACTCATTATTGGAGATGAGCAGTGATTCAATGACCCCAACCACTAACTTCCACAAACCACACAAAACCCAGATACACTGGAGCATTAGGTCAAAGGAAGAAGCAGAACAGTCGGGTGGACTAGTATGGTACACCGACGGATCCAAGATGAAAGGAGGTGCGGGCGCGGGAATTCATGGGGCTGTTCCTAAGCATAACACTAGCGTACCACTGGGGATACATGCCACAGTCTTCCAAGCAGAAGTATGCCTGCGTGAGAACCTGAGAAGGGGCTACAGAGGTAGAAACATCTCAATTTTCACGGATAGTCAGGCAGCAATAAAAGCTCTAGCATGTAATCAGATCAATTCAAAGTTGGTCTGGAACTGTCTTCAATGTCTTCAAGACCTGGCTAGCAGCAATGTCGTAACACTTGCTTGGGTGCCGGGGCACAAAGGCATAGAGGGCAATGAAAAAGCAGACGCTTTGGCCAGGCAGGGATCAATTACTGCCTTCATGGGGCCGGAACCAGTTTTTGAGGTTCCAAAAGCCTCGGCAAGAGGATGCGTGACTGGGTGGGTGAAGCGACAACATCGGTCATATTGGAACCAAATTTCGGGGCTAAGACACAGCAAATCAATGCTGGATAACCCCTCAGAGGCAATGACCTCTGAAATCCTAAAACTAAATCGAAACAAGCTTAGAATCGTGACAGGCCTCTTAACCGGTCATAGTACTCTAAGGAAACACATGCACACCATGGGCATATATAACGACGAACCCATATGCAGGCTTTGCAATGAGGAGGAGGAAACAGCCTACCACATTATCAAAGAGTGCTACGCACTGACACGCTGGAGAACAACCCACCTGGAGAGTCAAATCCCCCAGGGGGTATCCCCTGAAAAAACTCTGATAAGGGGGCTGCTCAGCCTAATAAGGGTGACTAACCTCTTTTAATGAGAAATCGAGCAACAAGCGTCACAATAAGTCTTTTTAGGCTGCGGTGTAGAGGTAGTAATAACCTTGGCTTGCTGCCTGTATTAATCATCATCATCATCATCATCACCTCATCCCTTGAAGGCGGCTACTTAAATCCTCAACGGGGTTCGCAGTGCCAGTGTGTTACACCAAATATATCCAAGAAGTAGTTTATATTTTGCTTTAAAGGAAGCACTATTTTGTTGAAAGGGAGCAACCGTGCCAAGTCAATAAATAAAGGTTTTCTACGGCCGCGACGATACTTTACTACCTCCGTGTGACTTCGGCATTTTACAAAGGTAATTATCTTAATTTATTTGACAGTTATTAGAAAATAGTTGCAGCTGGACGACAGATGTTCTGCAGGTGTTACTTGTTGACACCAACGCGATCCGTCCCCATTCCGCGATCTATCAAGATAAAACTAGTGTAAGTCAGAGATTTGACAAATCAGGAATCGTACTAGCGCGTCTTCTCCGAGGTGAGAGAGAGATTATTTAAACTTTGGCAGCGCCTAATTTCATCAGTTTCTCTCGTACGGTACCTTTTTCTCGGTCAAATATACAGCCAAATTTTACTTAACTTTAATTTATTCTGTTTGAAATATTTTTGTTAACTTGTGATGGCTTCTGTTAATAAACCGCTTATTGGATTATTTTATTTTAAAAGCTTTTGCTTATTTGTGATATGTTCGGTTATAATATACCCCACTGGATTATTTTATTTTTCAAACGTGAGTTTTCCAAATATTTTTAACTCGTTTTATAAATTCTTCAATTTTTATAACATTATTTTAGAGTTATTTGTATTCTAATGCCACTTATGCTCTTGGTTAACTTATAAATTTTATTTATTTAATTTTATCCGAAAATTTTTAAAATATTTTCATTCTTTTTATTTTATTTTAAGTTCTTTTGATAAATCTTTGAAGTCCAATTTAACTTCAAAAATTTTTCAAAAAAGTTTCATATTTTATTTTGGAATTATTTTAATTTTCAATATATTTTTCCAACACTTATTTTAAACAAAATATTTTTCGTTTCTTAAAGACTCCTCGCACTGAATATAAATGTAATAAAATTATTATTTTCTTTTTAATTTGAATGATAATAAAAATAAATTCTTTATTTCTAAAACGACCAAAAGTTTTCCCGAGTTTTATTTAGTTATAATATTCCTAAAATGCCGTTCACCACACAATTCTCGCACTTGGAAACATACCAGATTCTCCAGCAGTAGTAAAAACTTGTTGAAAAACGCTTCCATCTGGTACTCTCCGATTCGGAAATCGACGCTGGTACTCGGCGACTACAAGATCTAAGCTCCCGTTGCAGGAACCATAAACGAATATCATATCAGCATATTCACGATGAGAGAATGTCGCAGGAATAATGAAATTAATCTAATGTTTAAATTGTCAGAAAATACAAATGCTGAGCACGATTTGACAGTGACAAATCTTATTCTTATTAATACCTAATGGGGTACTATTGCTCAGCAACAGTACAAAGGCAACAGAACATACCTTTTGAAAACTATAAAACAAATATAATACCTAACGACGGTAATCTCACAGGACAAGTATACTTAAATTTTCTACAGAATCACTTGCAAAACCTATTAGATGATCCACTTAATGTACGACAGAACATGTATTTACAACATGATGGAGCCCCTGCACACTAGTTTACAAGTACGAATCTTTTTTAAACAATATCTTTCCAAACCGGTGGATTGATCGAGGTGGTCCGCATAATTGGCCAGCTAGATCGCCAGACCCTAATCCTCTGGATTATTGTCTTTAAGGGTGGTTTAAATCATTGGTATATTCAAGTAATGTAAACACTAGAGATGCATTATTCGATTGAATAAACGCAGGAGCAGCAGCTATATAAGAAACATATACCTGCATCCATTCATAGAGCGACCCGGTGGCATTTTTGGAAACTAGTAAACCTATAGCCTACTTGTTATAAATAATTTAATACAAATTTTAATTTGAATATTGTTTACCCCTGTATTTCGGTAACGACCGGAAATAGGACGCATGTTTATAGGAACTGTAATGTTTATTTTGGGCCCCCGAATACGTACCTAAAATATTGACATTTCCTCCTGAATCACCCTGTAGATGGTTGTATGTTGCGTGATGAACTCATAAGCCTGAAATCGTTTTTGCCTGATCAAAATGATGTTGTTTCTCCTGTGGTGAACGGCATTTTAGAAATATTGTAACTAAATAAAACTCGGGGAATATTGAACATTAAGATAATTCCAAAATAAAATAAGACACCTTTTTGAAAATATTTAAAGTTAAATTGGACTTCAAAGATTTATCAGAAGAACTTAAAATAAAACAAAAAAAAATTAAAAATAACTTAAATATTTTCGGATAAATTAAATCAATAAAATTTATAGGTTAAGCACGAACGAAAGTGGTATTCGAATTCAGACAACTCTACAATAATTTTATAAAGATTTAAGAAAATTAAAATTAGTTAAAAATATTTGGAAAACTCACGTTTATAAAATAAAATAATCCAATAAGGGGTTTATTAACAGAACACATCATCACAAATTCACAACAATATTTCAAACAGAATAAATTAAAATTAAATAAAATTAAATTTTGAATTTAAATAAAAATTAAATAAAATAAAATTTTAATTTATTTTTCATTCCCGACTATTTATTCGACCGAGCAAAAGGTACCGTACGAGAAAAACTGATGAAATTAGGCGCTGCTAAAGTTTAAACAATCTCTCGCCCACCTCGAAGAAGACGCGCTAGTACGATTCCTGATTGGTCAAAACTCTGACTTAAACTAGTTTTATCTGGATAGATCGTGAAATGGGGACGGATCGCGTTGGTGTAAACAAGTAACACCTGCAGAACATCTGCCGTCCCGCTGCAACTGTTTTCTAATAACTGTCAAATAAATTAAGATAATTGCCTTTGTAAAAGGCCGAAATATTTTGTTTTTCTCGTACCGACAAAGGGAGTCCAGAAACTGGAACACTTGTGTAAACATCTGTGAGCACTTGGAGGTGTTGCTTTGATCAATTTTCCCCTATAAATAGGTGGGATTGCTAGAGGAAAAGGCAGTATATAGTTTTCGTGCCGTTATAGTCAAATGTAGTGGTGAAAAGTTCAGTTTGGAAGTTGAAAGTGCGTTGACCCGAAGTCATACGGAGATAGTAAAGTATCGTCGCACGGTAACGCGAAAAGTTTTATTGAATAAAGCGTAAATATAGCGCATTTCAAAAATTCAATGTCGACGTTAGGATTATATGTAATTTAAGAAATAAGTGAAAATATTTGTTTGTGAATTTAAATTTTAATGTTGGTGGCTCCCATAGAAATTTGATGTTTTAATAAATAAGTGAAACTGATAGTGACTTTATGGTTTTACTGCTAAAAAGAAGTAAACTCATTTAATTTGCGATTAAATATTGCCCTCTTTCAACAATATATTGCTCCCTTTTAAAAGAAAAATATAAACTACTTCGATTCAACTACAATTTGGATGTATTTGGTATAACACACTGGTACTGCGAACCCCGTTGAGAATTTTTGTAGCCGCCTTCAAGGAATGAGGTCCTAAAAGAGTAAGTACCTATTTGAGGATAGAAGATGGGCGCTACACTCCTGTCAATATTTCATATTTCATTAAAGATAGCAACATACAAGAACTGTATCCAAATGTATGGATGGCATTGCGAATATTGATCAATATACGTGTAATGGTTGCCAGTGAAGAAAGGAGTTTTACAAAGCTTAAGCTGGTAAAAATCTATCTGCGATCGACAATATCTCAATCTAGTTTGGCAAACTTGGCAACTTTGTCAATCGAAAATGAAATTGCGAAAAACATAGACTTCGGTGTCTTAATAAGAGAGCATACCGATAGAAAGGCAGAAAAGTAAAACTTGATTAGTTTTTTTTAATAAGTCGTTATTATTTTATTATATCCCTTGTTTTTATTCTCTCCTTTTTTTCACATTGGTTTGGATAGCAGATATGGGACGCCGTAGCAATCGCCTAGCGCGCTGGTAGTGCTAATACTGGCACTGTAGACTCGGCTTGTTGCAATCTGTTCTTTGCAGGGGAGAAATGTTCTAATCACGCCACTGATTGGCTTTAAAAAAACAACGATATCTTTAATCTTTGATTTATTTTTTGGAAAAATCGCTAATCCCTCTGTAGAGTAGTATGCTCTGATTTTTGTGATAAAATCCTCGTTTCACTAGAAGCGCTGATAATTCCACAAATATACCGTACAATTTCCTCCATTTCCATAGTCTTGAAACATTCCCACCTGGCCGCCACATTATAGAGCGAATCTAATTCGTTACTTATAAGAGCTTGCAATTTTCCACAGTGGTCGCTAAGTTGATCGTCTAAGTAGTTAAAATTGCTGTTGATAAGTTTTATCAAGTCCAGCTTTATTTTTTCTTCTGGAACTTCAAATGATTCATTTGTAATAGGTTCTTCTTTGGATTCTTGAATGTTGGCACTGCTTGATGGTTGTTCTTCCGCTTCAATTGAAAAATCCTTTTCCTGTAAGATTCATAAAACTGTTTAGGTAAAGGGTTTTGGATATATAAATTAATGTGAAGAAACATGAAAAATAATAAATGCCCAGGAGAGGACCATATTACAGCAGAGATGCTAAGGCTTGGGGGAAGTACGGAGGAAAAAGCTATCCAAATTTTATTAAACAAATGCCTGCAGGAGAGTATAATCTCCACAGAATGGCGAGATGCAGAGGTAGTAATCCTATTTAAAAAAGGTGACACCACAGACATCGAAAACTACCGACCTATCAGTCTGCCTTCACAACTATACAAACTGTTTACCAAGATCATATGCAACCGCATAACAAAAAAACTGGACTTTTACCAGCCGGTAGAACAAGCAGGCTTCCGTAGCGGATATAGTACCATCGACCACCTGCAAACACTGCGAACCCTAATAGAAAAAAACACTGAATAATATCCCTATCCATCTGGCGTTTATCGATTTTCATAAGGCCTTCGACACTGTCGAATCGTGGTCAATCTTAAGATCTCTGGAAAATGCAAGAATAGACTCGAGGTATTCTGCCATACTCGAAAATATTTATAAGAATGCGACTTTTCATGTCAGAATCGACGAAGAACGTGTCACCAACGAAATAAAAATGGGCAGAGGAGTACGACAGGGTGATACCATCTCGCCAAAACTATTTACAGCAAGTCTGGAGGACGTCTTCAAAAAACTTGAATGAGACTCTAAAGATATAAAAATCGATGGGGTATACCTTAGCTATCTACGTTTTGCTGACGATATCAACTTAACCTCGAGTAACCCAATGGAGCTAATGGGAGATGCTGCAGCAACTCAACCAAGCAGCCAAAGAAGTCGGACTCACAATGAATACCAAGAAAACGAAGATATTGAGTCAGATTGACCCCCATATATCGCTAGACAGCGTAGCTATCGAGTGCGTAAACCACTATACCTACCTCGGCCATACGATCATGCTAGGGAAACCAAATCAAACAGCAGAAATCACTAGACTTATAGGCCTCACATGGTCGGCATTTGGTAAACTTCGATACATCCTGGGAACAGTAGTATACCTTTAATCCTAAAGAAAAAAGTATACGACTCATGCGTTTTGCCAGTGACTACGTACGGTCTGGAAGCAATGAGCCTCACAAAAAAGAGCATAAGTAGATTAAGAATAACACAAGGAGCGATGAAACGAACAATACTTGGAATTTTGCCGGGAGGCAGAGTAAGATATTATGATAAAATTCGAGAAATACCAAGACTTACCGACGTAGCAGAACGGGTAGCACGACTGAAATGAAGCTGGGTGGGACATGTCGCAAGGCAGGACAACGATAGATGGACAGTTAGTGATACACTGGCGGCCAAGAGAAACGGAAAGGAACATAGGACGACCACAAGGAAGATGGCTAGACGATATTAAATCGGCAGTCGGTAGTGACACAAAGCCCAAAATCGCCAAACATGGAAGATGTACGGAGAGGCCTATATGCATGTCCAGGAGTGGAAGAGAAAAGGCTGACTAAGAAGAAGAAGAAGAATTAATGTACTTTATTAAAAAAAGGAATTTTGCTTCAATATTTTTACATTCACTGAATGACCAAGGCGCGGCGCGTCATAGCATCTAATCATACCATCATATTGTAAACCTACTAAAATGAGAGCTGATAACCAGTGGCATAACCACAAAATTTGGGACAAAGGGCCTCCCTACGCCCTACATATCTTATGTATTACATGCTCGTGAACTTATATAATTACACAGGGATTTCATTTTAAAACGAACTACCCTAAATATCTCTTGATATTGCGGGAAATAACATTTGGCAAAACACACGTCCATTTTAATATCAAGGGGAAAGTTTAATGACTCACTTGATAGAATTTTACTATTGCCCAGTCAACCGCCTCGCTTTGAAATGTCAAATGGCACTACCTATCGAGTGATACATCGTTGTAAAGAGCATTAAATTACCTCTCCAACTGTGCCAAGAAAGTGAAATAGGGTAATCGGTTTGCGAGCTAGATAGAAAAGAACAATAAAAATAATTTTGCGTAATTGTTTTCCATTTTGAAAGTATCAAATTCTGCATAGTGCACAATATCTGTTGGGGAAACGTGTATTAACACGCCAAAGAGAATAGGTTGGTAAATGCTGTGTGCGTGCGATTTCAATCTCTGCTATTTTTGGTTGTAACCTAATGCAGTGACTGGCATTCAGTCACGTAGCTAGTAAAACGCGCTTCGCCACTGGATTTGTAAAACGTTAACATTGGGACGCGACCTTCCTATTGGGTAAAAAGTAGGTGAGGTCGTATCGCGCGCCAGTTAAAAGAGATAAGAAGCACGGCGCAAGGGTGAAGCCCAGGGGTATGAAGCTTTTCATTGGGCGTACGCCAACGTAGGCATTTTGAGGGGACCCCGATTTCTGGTAAGGGACGAGGTAAAGCGTCAATCAAGCTGTCATCTCATATGAAACCGAACTTGGGTGTTGCTATCTCTATCTATTAATAAGTGTCACCCAATGGTGCTAGTCTTTACTAGTCCAAGACATGAGTTCAGAGTGGTACAGGACTGATTCACTTCGTCGGTCCATTCAGTTTGCAGTCTGGTCAGATAAGCATGTCATTTTGTAAAGCTGTTTCTTTCTAATACGTATTATCGGTTACTAGTGTTCGTTCTAATTACTCCGAGATCTGATTTTAAACTGGCACTGAGTTAAGCGAATTGTTCAATATCGATTTTTACTAGGAATGCTAAAAAATGACAATTTTACCATAGAATTTTTGGCGCCATTTTATATTGATTTGTTTTGTCGATGTTTTGTACCGACAAAATTTGGTGTTATATCGTTTTTATTTATATTGTTTGTAATTTTTACCGTTCCCTTTTTGCGACATGGAAGGCAAGTACAGGAATTGCCAGAAAACAACTCCCGTATTGTGTCCTTTTCCCTTGATGCCTTAAGGTTAGGAAATCGTCACCCTCTTTATTTTAAAACTATTTGGTAAGTATGTTCTTTACTTTACGTACATGAATCTATACCTAAATAAATCTGCTTGTATAATAACACTATCTGTAGTTTAAAATGCTGTTGCTTCTTTCTAAAGTATGTTCGAGTGCTTGGTCTGCATGCAAGATAAAGTCGAAGCAAAAATTGTTTTAACTTTAGATTGGTTTGCTGAGTTCATGTTGGTGTAATTAAAGAAGGTAGTGTAAAGCTACATGTGTATTTGATTAGCTTTTCTTTATTTTTTTTCAGATTTGTATATGACCAAGAAAGCTCGGTGGGTGCATTACAATTCTTTGTGTGAATAAAGTGAATTTCATCATTTATTGTTAAAACAAGTCAAGTGACATTTTCTAAATTTAAAAATAAATAACCCAAGTGCAACACTTAGGGCTGTTTGTGTACTAGATGGTCAGAATATGTTTGCAAGCTAACTCGTATAAAACCTGTGATATTAAGTATTTTTGTTTTTTGCAGAGTTTTACCAGGCAAGGCAAAGCAGCCACAGAAAAAGTGCATGAGTCCAATGCAGACTGCCAATCTTTGTGTCAGGTTTGATAAAAATTCTGGTTAGTTCATTGTTCATCATTGTTTTTTAATGGAAAAATGTAATTTTGTCTTTTTTCAATAAGACTATATACCTATTATGTATAAATTAGTAATTTTTTCCCTCGTTTCAGGAAGCGTATTGATCAATCTGAGTAAGCCTATCAGACTGAAACTCAGCGACAGCTACTTACACCCACTATGATGGCTGCGCAAGGCCCTAAAATGATTTACACCTTCCTAGAAATGTGCCTCAGGTTAGTTCATTGTTAGGCGTTGTTTCTTACAAGAAAAATGTAATTTAAAGTGTAATTGACTCATATTTTGTATAAGCCTAAAGAATACTTATTATATTATAGTAGTCATTATTTTCCTCGTTTCAAGAGACTGGTATAGACTAATCTAAATATTGAAAAGGGTTTGCTTTTTCCTTCTGCCAGAACCATCCTCAGACGCGTTTCGCTGTATAACAGCTCATCAGTGAGGCTATGGGTTCTGACAAAAGGAAAAAGCATCGGCGTCTGTTTTAAAACAGAAAAATCGGTTTGATACAACCTTCCTTTTGTCAGAACCCATAGCCTCACTGATGAGCTGTTATACAGCGAAACGCGTCTGAGGATGGTTCTGGCAGAAGGAAAAAGCAAACCCTTTTCAATGTGTTAAGTTTTCGGTTACTAAACCGACAAAACGCATAGCGCTGCCTAGCGAGGACTCCTGTAATTGTGACGTTCTGTCTTTGCAGGTTTTCCTCTGATATTTGTGGCTTGATAAGTCCATGTCAGAGGGCGCAGGTATGCTTAGAAATTGGTGTTATTTACCAGCACCACGAGATGGAGCCATCTGGCTTCATTCTCTGTATCTAATCTAAATATGCCTAGCAGACTGAGATATCGGCGACAGCTACCTGAAGTGATGTACACCTTACTAGAAATTTACATTTGTGTAGGAATATGTTTGGGTGCTTCTATGCTAGGGCTGCACAAGGATTGAAGTCATGTACAGGGTTATCCAACCAAGACTAGACAAGGCGATTTTTTGACTTTTCCTGTACTTTTATAAAAAAACTGAAATAGCCATCTTAAGTCATTTTCTCCCGCGAATTCGAATATCTTCAGCAAAAAACAATTGAACATCAAACAAAAGTACTAGGGGTCACTTTGATATTTTTTTTAAATGGGATGCCGTATTTTTAATGAGCTTATCCGATTTCTCATATAAATTTTGATCTAAAATGTTGGATTTTTAATTCAAAAACGCCTTTTTTCTTCAGTTTTAAATTCGGAAAATGTTCGTCTACAAAAAAAAAAAAAATAAATAAATCTAAAAATCCAACATTTTAGATCAAAATTTATATGAGAAATCGGATAAGCTCATTAAAAATACGGCATCCCATTTAAAAAAATATCAAAGTGACCCCTAGTACTTTTGTTTGATGTTCAATTGTTTTTTGCTGAAGATATTCGAATTCGCGGGAGAAAATGACTTAAGATGGCTATTTCAGTTTTTTTTATAAAAGTACAGGAAAAGTCAAAAAATCGCCTTGTCTAGTCTTGGTTGGATAACCCTGTACACTATCGTGATACTGAACAATATTGAATGATACCTACTAAACTGAACGTCAAGATGCACATCTTAATGATATTTACTTAACCCTTGGCTTACTCTGTGCTAAAACTAAGGTCCTCACTACTTTCATAAATGATTGTATAAACTTTTAAAATATTTAGTTATTTATTCTGCATTTTTATTTAGAACAATTTATTTATTTCGCCAATATATAAGTTAGGTGTATAGATTTTTATATTATGTTTTATTATTTAAATTCTTTAATTTTTAGTATTTAAGTTGTTTTTACCCTCAGGACGTATTTTAATTCATTTTTGTTGATGCCATCAGCAAAAATGTAATTAAAATGCGTCTTGAGGGTAAAAATAACTATAATACTTAAAATTAAGGAATTTCAAATTTCCCGCTCTGCTTTTACACCCCTCCCCCGTTTCCGCCCACAATCCGACCGATCGAGACAATAGTTCACGGAACCGCACTACCGAACCACCAGTTATAGACTGCGCTGCCGTCGGAACAGATGGTTTGAAAGGTCTTTATGTTGTATCTCTCTTTACATGGGAACCGCTCTTCTTAAATTTTTAAGTTCTGTGGTGAAGCCAGCAGTCTTCCACGATGGCTCCGTGAAGCAGGTGCTCTTACGTACGTTTACGATTTTAAGGCCTTTTTGGGCAATTGAGAGAGTCCATTCCAAGATGGCTCCGTGAAACAAGTTCTCTTGTCGTGAATCCTTGTAATATGCTACTATCAGGGGAGGGCTGAGGGGGCTCAAGCCCCCCTCCATTGACCGGCTAACAACATAATGGGAGAATTTATAACATGCTAAGGACTCTGAAATTTCTGGCAAGACAATGACTTTCAGTGCCACTATAAGAAGAAGTGATTTCATAATTATTGCCCTGGACGTCACCTCATGCATTTTATCTTATACTTTAAACTTAAGCAACTCCTTACGAAATCCTGAACAGGACCTTTCTGCAGTCCTATCAGAAATAGATTTGGTTAAGAAAACTCTAAAACGTTTTAGGGAAAAACAAGGACATACATAATTTTAACGTCATAGGTATACGCTAAGTCTTGTGAAACTGCAACAAAAATTGGTTGCACTATTACCATGCCCAAAGTATGTAAAAAATAAACACAGAGAAGCAACATCCCCGTTGGATATATGAAATATATTCTCTTTCGGATATGCATATTGAGTGGCACATCCTCCGCAGATCCATAGATTTTTATACCAATTTCTAGATATGACTTGGATATGCTATGGATATATCCAAACGAACATGATTTTAATCAATTTCTAAATATGACATGGATATGCTATGGATGTACCTAAACGAATGTGAGTTGTGGGCTGTCGATAGCATATTCTCAGGATGTGAATATACCTTTTTTGCTATGTGGGGAGGGATTAAATGGACTAGCTTTAGCCTACATCCATAAAACACAAGAAGTGAACCTTGATGACCCTATTAATTTGTTTTGCCTGATACGACCACGGCGGTTGCTAACGTCGGACTGGACAGCTTAGATTTTTAGTTTTTGTTCTGTCAATAAATAGATATTTCGTACCATAAAAATTAATTACTCAAACCTAGCCCCAGGCGCGGATTCATTTTGCGCTAACCACGGCATGTATTCGATATATTATTTAATAAGCGTTCCAGGCAAATAAATTAAAAAAAATAGTTCTACTTCCGTGCAAGAAATATCTTTAATTTGATAAGGGAGTACTTAAAACATGTAACACCAAAACTCTTTCTCGTGTATGGAACATAGTATGGAACCGCTAAAGCTAAATATTAGATAGGTAGACAAAGACGAAATATGGTTGTGGTAAAAAAAAATTTTCGCCTGCAGCACTATTTTAAGCGCCTTCGGCGCTCCTTGATTCCACCAAATCATTTTTAGGATCTGCGCCTGCTAGCCCCCCCCCCCTCCCCACCAATTCCTAAATCCTGGATCCGCCCCTGGCTAATATAACCTAAATAAAAACACAAGTGTTTAGTAAACAATTGTTTTAATCAAGGGTACCAGAAAATTAACGAACCAGTGAGCAACCCTATTGGTCACGCAGTAAAAATTAATGTAACCACTAGGGAATAAACCCGGTGCGCCATCAATATCATTTTAACATTTAGGATATGTTCCGTATATATAATATTTTCACCAGCTTCTTGGTTTGATGTCCCGAATATATAAGTTCCTGAAAAAGTGTCAATTTTTGGGACATGGTTTGTCTGAAAGTGGTAATTTATCTGCCACCAAAACTACCGACGAAAAACATCGGTTGGAGAGGTGACAACTTCAGTTTTGGCGGAAAATTTTAAAAATATGACGTTCTGTCATTGATTTAAATAATGATAACCTACTTTTCTATATGATTTGCGTTTTCATCGCGCTGGGACTGTTTTTTAAACAATCAATTAATTATGGTGAGTAAAGTGTGTATAATCATTTTCATTTAATTAATAAGATTTCATTATTTCGTAGGATTTCGACACGTCTGCCAGTCAAAATAGGATGATCTACTGTGGCCATTGCAACGCCCAACTGGGATATTTAGATAAAATATGTAAGGAAAATAGTCTTATTTGCTCGCATCATGAATGCTTAAAAAATACGGCCCACGTTTCCTTGGAAAATTCCAAAATATTCCGCTATGAAGATAATGATGCCAGTAAGCCAGATAAAAATAAGCAAGATAAAAATATTAGTGCCGAGAAAGATTATCAAACAAATGTGCTTGAACATGAACAACCAAGTCCGTCAAGTTCGTTATCTTCATCTCAGTGGAAGGAAAATATGACAAAATGCCTTATTACAGCATACAAAACACATAAGGAAAAATTTCAATCCCCAATGTACGATAGGAAGCAGGTGTGGGACGTAATAAGTCAAGAATTAATGAAACATGGGATAGAAAAATCAGGGAAGAAGTGCGACGAAAAATGGAGAAACATGAAGAAGATGTATGACAAAATATTAACAGACCAAAAAAGTACAGGTGCTGGCAAGGTCTTCTGGAAGTATTTCGATGACTTCAAAGAGATGTACTTCAATGATCCTCGGTTTAACCCAGTGTTAACAGCTTCTAGTACTGGAGTTTTAAAAAGAAAAAATATGAATATTGGAGCTACTGAACTACATCTTGAATTAAATGAAAATGAAGAAACAATTCCGAAGAAAAATAGAGTATCTTTGAAATTATCACCTGGTGAGGAAAAAAAAATCTTATCATGTTATGAAGTTGAACAAAGACGACAAGAACGTCATGATGAAAAAATGGCTTTGAAAAAGGAGATGTCTAACTGGTTTAAAAAGAATTTTAAAACAAAGCAAGGAAGAGGAAATGATAGTTCAGATGATAGTGATTAACAAGAAAGAAGTTAATTTTTCAGTTTTAAATAGTAGGTAATCTGTTTACTTTTAGCAATTTTGATGGAGTTGTAATAAGAAACAAAGTACATAATTAAAAAATCTGGCTTTATTTAAACATTTAAGAATACATATAATGTATAAGCACATCCTCGTGGGATGCATCAAGTTTATTTCCCAATAAAATAAAAATAAACACATTGTAGATATTGGAAAAAAGTATAGTCCTAATCATTAATGACAGGTGTTGCTCGGAAAATATAAAATTAAATGAAAATGCATAATTATCATGTGACCTCATTAATTTATATAAGACACTCAACGCTTAAAATGCTTGCCTAAATACAAATGTAGGAAAGACTATGAGCAAGTGAATGTCGATCTTGCTCTTATATTTCCAAGTCCATTGAGAGCATGCAGAAATGAATTACATACTTTATTTCATTAAATCCTGTTTCTTCCTAGCTCAACACATATTCTGTTTCTTTTATTTTTTCCCATAATAAGCCTCTCTCTCATTACTTCTAAAATTGGCTCCATATTCCACCAATAGGTCCTCTAACATTATCCTCATCTTCACTTTCTTCCTCGCTGAAAAGTAGCAGTTCCTCAAAGAATAAAGCAGTCTGATTTCGAATATCCATTACCTAAACTTAGGATTGTTGAAAACGAAATTATTTAGAAAAATGACGTTATGTCTGCTGTCTGCTCAAACAAAACTCATGTTCCGTGTCCCACAAATAACCGAATTTTCAAGTAACCATAACACAGCCAGTATACAACCGCTTGTTACCGACTGGTGAGCAAAAGTCGATATACGGAACATATCCTTAGTAATATTAACGATTGTCTTTATAAGCCACAGAAATGAGACAAGTCTGTAGTATGAAAGTAAACAAGCTACAAATAGTATATTATGTTACAAGGACGAAAAATGCAGTATTTCGGACGTATTGCGGGAGATTACTGGACGAGGCAAAGCCGAGGCCAGTAACCCGCATAGTCCGAAATACATTTTTCGTCCGTATAACATACGTTATTTTTTATCCGATTGTGTTTTTGCTCGGATTATAAAATAATGTAAAAATTAAGAAAACCAATATATTTCATCTTGCATTGTAATTTTTTGTCCCTTGAATGTTTGAACAATGAAACCTGTAATATGCGTATCCATGGATCTAACAAATAATTAAATTAATATTATCAACTGACGTTTTATCAATCAGGCGATAGTTTTAACTAATCTTTCGTGTTCTGCTAGTTTTAAAACCTGAAAAACACAATTAAAAATGGAAATAGACGATGATCTTATAGAAGGTACACCACCTGACATTCAAGAAACTGCCAAGGAAGTAATGTTACATTTGTTGCCACAAAAATCTAAGGAAATATATGAAAGAGCTTATAAAAAATTTATGGATTACCGGCAAGAAAAAAATATACAGTCGTTCTCCGAAAACGTCTTCTTGGTCTATATGGCGAAATTATCGAAAACTATGAAGTCATCTACTCTGTGGTCGCAGTATTCTATGCTACGTGCAGTGGTAAATGTAAAACAAAATATTGATATATCTAAATACATGAGATTACGAGCATTGTTGAAACAAAAAAGTGTTGGATATTGTCCAAAGAAATCAAGGATCCTAACTAGAGAAGAGGTTCACAAATTCCTTTGCCATGCTCCAGATGACAAATACTTAATGTTGAAGGTAAATGTAACTATATAATAGTATTTTAAATTTCTGACTAACAATTTTCTTAATTACAGGTTGCTTTTATTTTTGGAATCGCGGGCGCATGTCGTCGAGAAGAACTGGCTCATATGAAAATTGATGACATACAAGATTTGGGAACGGCTTTGTTAATAAAAATTCCCTATAATAAATTTACGGTGACTGGAGAATATCTAAAGTATTATAGAAATTATCTGGCTTTACGTCCAACAAATATGAGTGATGGGCGATTTTTTGTGTCTTATCGCAATGGAAAATGCCATAAGCAAGTTGTCGGTATACACAAATTTGGCTCTATACCTCAGGAAATAGCATCTTACTTAAAACTGCCGAATGCCAAGGAATTCACGGGACATTGTTTCAGAAGAACATCGGCCACATTACTTGTAGATGCGGGAGCAGACATAACATCTCTAAAACGGCATGGAGGCTGGAAGTCTTCGGGAGTAGCCGAGGGCTACATAGATGATTCCTTAAGTAATAAGTTAGAGCTGACCAAGAAAATATTCAACATTCCACAATCTGACCTGCAGTCAGTCTCGACTTAGGTGTCGCAATCCGTCTCCCAATCGAGTTCAACATTGGAGAATAATATCATAACGGAGACCAAAAATAATAACACATCCTCAAAATCAAATTTACATCACCCCGTTCTTGTTCAAAATTGTTCTAATTGTACATTTAATATAAATATTGTAAATAATTGAATAAAATAAACTGTTGAAAATATTTTAGCGTCCGACAAAATGTTTTTCGGACTAGGACGACAAAGGTTGCCTAGCTACCAGCGCAATAATCAATACCTTATTGAAAAGGTTACCTTTTCGTCCAAATATCTGATCTATAAAACGTCATTTTTTGACACAATCGGATAAAAACATACTTTTAAGGTTTGTTTAGTAACTATGGACTATTTGACGGGTATTTGCACAATTATTGTCAATATTTGATTAATGGTTCGCTCTGTCGTTTTAAGGAAGTTTAAAATTCGAAAAGTAATAAGTAACAAAGTAAGTAACCTGAGTAAACAAAAATAATCTTTCTTTACGGGGCTGAAAATCGTTGTGCGCGTAGAATCGCCATAGTATTTATTGGGAGGCATCGAGACAAAAACGTCGCGCATAAGTATGTCATAGAATTGGTGTTTGAAGAAATTGGATCTGTATGCAACAAAAGAAATGCACAAGCAAGGGTTTTAGATGAAGCTTGCTAGGTTAAGGTACTCCGTCAATTCGCTGTAGGTCCAGCCAGTGGCGCAACCAAGGGGGGGGGGGGCTACCGGGCTGCAGCCCCCCCCCCCGAGCGAGCGTAGCTCGGGTCGTCTAACTACCTGTTTACAAGAAAACTAAACTCATCACTATCTAAGATAGGTAAAATTACACAAAAATTGAAACGAGTCTGGCTGCTTTTATGATTTTCTTTTTTCGCCTGCGACGCTATTTTTTCCAACAACCCCCAAACTTATTTTCTGGTTGCGCCACTGGGTCCAACTTTCTATTCCGAAACTCGCTAAGCTGACGAATATTTCTTCTGGTTCTTTGCGCAAAATTTTAAAAAATAATAAACTCTTCCTTACAGTTAGTTTCTTTCTAAAGAGTTTTGTTTTTGAGTTATGATCCAAACTTGTGTTTTATTAAATGAAACACCCTATATAGTATTTCTTTGTCTTATATCTTATACAAACATATCGTGTTTTTCATAATATTAATATTTATTATTTTGTGCCATGTTGAACAATTTTTCACAGAAACTAAGAAAAATAAGTAAATCAAGCAAATACATACCAGTAATATTTGACAACAATCCGTAATGGCGCATAATTTGGTTTGCTGTCATGGCTATTCGTGATTGACCATGGCATAGTCTTTTATAGCCTTTTTAAAAGAAATAAATATATATTATATATTTTGAAAGGCTCTTAAAAACAGGGATAAGACAATAAGGAAGTAATATATAGGGTGCCCCATTTAAAAAAGCACAAATTTGGGCCATAACTCAAAAACGAAACTTTTTAGAAAAAAACTAACAACGCCACTGATTTCTACATAAAAAACTGTATAATAAACCATGTTTACCTTATTGATAAGTTATTAAATAATCGAGATATAGGGAAGCATTAAAAATGACAATTTTGTAAAATCATCATTGTCAGAAACTGAGAGGGCTATGATAATTTCGTTTGCGGCAATGAAAGTTTCACAAAATAATAAAACATCGGCCGCAATACCCATCTTCCTATCTTTTATATTAAGGGAATGGTATATGAAAACACACGAAAACTGGACGCCCTGTACAAAAATATTGTCGAATTTAACAAATAAAGTTTGTAAACCTTATATACTGTATAGTGTATATCCCTCCCTCTCGACGACCCTGCGTTCGAGCGCTGCGAGATGTCATTTTATGCTACATCCGCAGTTGGTCAATACTAATTCAAAGTGTTTTAGAAAAACAAGCTGCACTAGAAAATGATAAAAATATCATTAGGAAAATAAGAAAAGCATTACCATATTAGCATACAATCAACGAAGCAGCAAAAGCAATAAAATTGTCAGCACCCAAACCCACCCAAGAAGTTGTTCTGAACAGAAGTACGATAAAGAAGAGGAGTAAAAGATAAAGATCTAACTCAATGTCCAAATTTAAGTCAATAATAATTTAAGTTTTTCAAAAAATTATATCTAGAATTCGAGATACTGCCCCGATCCTCCACTAATGGGTCACCCTGTATAATGTTTTGACCAATCATAATTTGTAATTCTCACCTGGCTCATATTTTCGACTTCATAACTACTATCTTCTCCCATAAAGCTGTCACTCTCCAACATTTCCAAACCAAAGCCGTTTATAAAAGCCACTTGGTTTACCGCAGACGGATGCATCTTCGAGCAAATTTGAGGCTTGAGATGATCGGACATGTTATAGACGTAGATCGAACCGTCTTCCAAACCAGCAATCATGTGCTGGTCGTCCGAGCTTATATCGATTGATTTAAGTGGCTGATGAAGGTTTTTTCTACAATCAAATATTAAAACTACATTAAAACATGCGCTGAAGATGCGCAAAAATAAATTTGAATTAAGAGCGGCATTCGCCATATGTTAATTAATAATGTTCCACAACCACATTCTAATGTTGATGGAATACTTGGAGCAAATATTTTGAAATCGCCAAAAACTAAAGATGGTAGCTTACCTGAAGATACATTCTTGCGCTAGAGTATCTACGACACATATTTTGTTATCTCCTCCGCAAGTAATCAACAACTTATCATTTCTTGACAGGGCGATTCCAGTAACTTCTGCAGAATGCAACTGGTACGTCTTCGACTCTCTCTCCCTGGCAATATCCCATACAATGACAGCTCCGTTGAGACACCCCACCGCGACATGCGCTGAGCTCTTGTTGAAACATTTTAACACCGTACAAACGTCGGGGTTCTTAAATTCTATTTTTCCTACATTTACCAGGTTAAACACTACCAAAGTTTTGTAATTGAGGACGGCCAGGTCGTTGGCGGAGGTAAATGACATCAGCGTTATTTCGGAAGGGAGTTTGCCAAGATGTTTGGAGACGCATCTATTTTTTGTGTCGTATAGCATAACTTCTCCAGTTCGATTTCCTAAAGCTACAATGTAATACAAAAAATAACCATTATTTTGCTACTAATAAGTAGATACATTATGTTTACAATCTACTGTACGGGTAAGTATTTTCAGCATGGTTTACGCATTTAGCAAAAAGAAATTCACAATACAAATCGATCTAGTCTGCCAGTTGCTTTTTATTTAAAAGAAATGATGTAGCATTTTTAGTTTAGACCAAAGTCGATTTGTAGCGATGGACCGGTTATAAATATTCCTAATTGGTATTTACCAATCGCGTTGTAGCGACTGTGGTTATAACTTTTCGGTGATGTCTGACGTCACCACCAAGCCCTTCAGTACGTCATTAGCTGTCATTTCTTGGACCGGTAATAACCTTGCTGCTGAGGTGTTTTTTATTCTCCGTCTCTTTTTATTTGTGGTTGTGTCTTTTTTGCCGTTATGTTTTGTTGTTGTTTTTAAAATGAAAAAATATCAGTTATATTAATTATGAAGGAAATGATTACACTATAGACGTTTTAATGGCTTAATAATCAAATAGGGTTACAACTAGAAGTTAAATTTACAAACAAATTTGAGAATTGACATTTATAACCGGTAATAACTTTTCTTCGTTCAAGCGGTTCTTGAGCGGCGTGACGTAATAAGTCAAAAAGGGCAAATTCAAGGTTAACCAAAGGTATAACCGCGGTTAATACCGGTCCATCGCTACAAATCGATTCTATAGTCGTGAGTTGGCAGCCAGGGTTGGCAGTTCGGTACAGGTGTGGACAGGGACGCGCCGTCCATATGGGCAAGGTCGTGCGGCGCACGACGGCGCCAAGGTCTTAAAAGCGCCAGGCCTTTAACACAAATTAACCAAAAACTAAAGAAATTATCTATGAATACCGGTGGTGAAAATGCATTATCCACCAACACCGACCGCCGGTCGGCGACTAGTACCAGTGGTGAAATTTTACTACTCCTCTGCCTCTGGGGGCGCGAAAATCCGCGTTCGTTCGGCGCGCTGGTTTATGCTTGCAAAATTTTGCGTGTTCGTAATCGATGTAGCAAGTTAATTTTTTATTATTGTCTTTATAAGCGCATAAGACGTATAGAGTGCCTTATTTGCTATTACGTATCTACCGCAATGAAATTGTGATAAACAATTACAAATAAGATAAGTAAGTTATTAAGTAAATTAATTAACAGGAATGCAAATAATTGTTTTTCTTTTTAATAACTTTTGTTAATGAAACAAATAAGGCTTTGTTTAATATTTTTTATTTATTTTATTTAGATGGCCAAAGAAGAAAAAAATAAATTGTGTGGTTACCAAAACTTGCTTAACAAGCGAAAACGGGAGGAAGACTTGGAGAAAACCAATTTCAAAGTTAGTAACTTTTTTCGAAAGACCACACAAGACACTACTTCTGATAACAGTAATTTTCTACATTCAACAAAATCCAACTTGCCATCAGAATTAGAAAAGCAAGCTATGAGGATGAAGATCCAAAAGAATTAGATGATTTATGAAATTTTATCCGGAAATAATTTTGACAATACTACAAAACATTTAGCTACCTCCCTAGGTAGAAATAGATGATAGTCTTGTGATACAAGAAGTTATTAGGTACTAAGATTCTGCAATCAAAAACATTTAATATTTCCCAGGCTTGCGAAAGTTTAAATACCCTCAATGAATCTGTAAAACAATATCGATCTAACAAAGGGTTCAGTGACTTATTAGTAGATGCCAAAGAACTAGCTTCTTGCTTAGAAGTTGATGAAAATTTATATTTTAAGGCCACGAAAGATTGAAAATCAAGAAATGAAATTTAAAGTAAATTGCTTTTTCGGAATGCTAGATATTACTCTTTTATCCGTACATGAAAGATTTAAACTATTATCGTGTCATTCTGATGTTTTTAATTTTTTGTGGTATGTTGAGGATTGAGGATTTTTGTAAAAAACTGGAAGAAACCTTAACTCACAAAGATCGAAACGAAAGAGATATAGACGGAACAGAACTTTTACACGAATTACAATTTCTGCAAAATGGCGACAAAAACGCGACGTCTGTAGTAGAAACACTTAATTACATTGCAATAAATAACCTAACCCACTTATTTCCAAACATTACGATTGCATTGCGCATATTATTAACCATTCCAGTTTCTGTAGCTACAGCCGAGAGGTCATTCTTTATATTAAAGTTGATTAAAAATTATTTACGATCTAGAATGGGCGAAGAGCCGTTAGAAAATCTTGCTATCATTTCTATAGAATCTGACTTTTTAAAGCAACTTGAAATGGAAAATCTTGTTAATGAATTTGCAAAAAGTAAAGCTACAAAAGTCCAATTTTTGTAGGACTTCTCCATCATGTATCATGAGCATGTATTATCTGTTTCAAAACAATCGCTATTGTATTTCTTAATTAATATTTTGAATTAATGTTTTGTAACTTTGATAATGTTTTTGTTTTGTTACTGTTGTTTCGTATTCTAATAATATTTTTTGTGTACTTTCTGTTTGTCACAAATAAATATAGACATTAGTACTAAAAAGTATAGAGTTATCTTTAAATATTTCAACGATCAACTATGAGAGAAGGCTGGTAATTTTAGCTTAATATTATAATATTGATGGTTAAAGGCGCCTATCATTATTTCGCACGACGGCGCCGAAAATACTTGGCCCGTCCCTGGGTAAGGATCCACGAAAAAATGTTAGAGAGGGTTAAGGAACTTCGAAGGCGCAAGGGTAGCGCCTCAGGCGAAAATTTGTGGATACCACTCCCAAATTTAGGTTGTCTACTATTCTAATATTTGCATTCAACAGATGTATGATATTTATGGAATAAAACTCAAAGTCTGCTCCACTAATTTAATAAAATAAATTCATATTATATGCCCATACATGTTTCGAAGGCATAAACCTTCATCCTCAGTGGGTAATTATTAAGATGTAATCAAATATGAAGAGACCAATGACATTGTTACATTGTAAACTGAAAGGGGAAGGAAAAAATACAATTAGATAATGTGAAAGCAACACAGGTATCATCAATAAAAGTTTAATATATGGAAAAAGATATTTTGTAAAATTTCGTGAAATGGAAGTGAAATTGTTTAATTTCACTTCCATTTTTTTTATTTCTATGTAAAAAGGTAGGTTTGAGAAAACGTAAATTAAACATTCTTTATTCATGATAATATTATGTACCTAATATCATATTTTTTTAGGGGAGGGGGGTCATTCCCCATAATCCCCCCCCCCAGTTCCGCGCCAGAGTCAGTATATTATTTCTATTTCTTTAGATAACTTAACTACAAATAAAAAAAATATAGAGTTATGTGATTTTAGTGAGTTTTAGATTCTAAAGCGCGTTAAAAATTTAGACACGAAAAGCCTCGCTCATTAATTTGACACGGATTGATAATAGTTTATAAATTTCCGGAACGGTGTTTTACAATAAATTTGTATATGTTATGCCTAAATAAGATAATAAATTTGTCCCAGTTTACAAAAATTATCGGATCAACCTTGCATTTCTAACTGGTTCTCTACGTTAAAAAAAAATGATTGATAGCATTGACAACAGATTTTCCAACAAATACCTACTTATCATATAAAAATGTTGTTGTTTACCAAATAAATCAAGTTCTTTTAAATTGTCGTACAGCCGCACGACGGATTTTAATTTTTTCCTTTTTAAGTTGAAAATGAAATGCATGTTATGGCCAATTAACAAAACAATGTTAATAACCTAAACTAACCATTGTTTTTTTATTTTACTTTGTTCCTCCAATAAAAGAGAAGACGAAAATACAATGAATAGGATCATTAGGATCCCCTTTTACCTCAGTTTCAATTTGGTTTTCGTGTTATTACGTGATGCGTGCGTCCAAACAAGATATTTTATTTAAATTTTAAAACACTTACCCGAGGTCCTAATCCTAAACGAACCTATAAACGAAACCGAAAGTTTTGTTTTTCAACAAAGCACACTCACTCTGACTTATCTTACACTAATTCAGCCTTTTCATTCAAGAATAATACAAACAAACGATAATTCACAAGTATAACAACTAACAAATAATAACAATAACTAAGTTACTAACTTAACCTTCTTTAAAGGTTTGTTCCAACCCGCTATTCTATGTTGAAAGGATCATTTCCAGCCTGTCAATTAAACTTTGAACGTGGCAATCGACTATTACAGTGGCGGGCAGGGAGTTCAGAGAGTTAACTCCCGGCCTGACCAGGTGGTTTTTCCATGGGTCGAATTCACTCCCAACATAGGTCGAGTTCATTCCCAAGCGAATATGCATTAAAGGAGGATTAAAAGTATTTTTTTGCAATGGAGGCTTCAATAGTTAAAAGTGAAAAAGGCAAAGACATGTTAGTTATCAACGGTTTCAAATTTTCTTTTCACAAGTTGTTAGCAAAAGGCACTTTAAAAATATGGGCTTGTACGTCCCGGAAACCGCCGTGCAATATTAATTTATAAAAAATATTTCTTTTAAATGTAGAATTTGACAACTATTTGTATTTGTATAATTGTATATATTTGTATAAGTAAAATCTTTATATCATATTTTTTTTTCGGAATTTTTGTACGGAATCGGAATTTTCTGATTTTTTTTATAAAGTTTGTATACATAATAAAATTTTATTTTTTTTTAATTTTGTTTTTTTACTTTGCTACTGTCTTATTTTAAGAAATAAAATAACTTTGGCGAAAAGAATGACTTGGCAACAGTGTTTAGATTTTAAGGTATCATAAATACTTATTCTAATTACGGTATAAAATTGTCTGGGAGTGAATTCAACCATCACCTTTTTGGCAGTCAGGTAATATTTATATTTTGGGAGTGAACTCGTCTCCTCCGACAGTGGCAATTCCCCTCATATATAAATAGTCCCATTTAAAATGTCAAAAATCGTAGTTTGCTGTCGGATAAAAAGGAAGGAAGAGGAAATGTAACTGGACAAAAAAATCGGATATATTTTCTGCTTTTGCATTTTAAACTAGTTATTAAATCATCTGTCAGGCAATTGTCACAAGTACTAAATAATTGTTTAAGCTGTTTTAAAGTCGATTTTTAAATAAAGAAGTCTATTTTTTAACATGCAGCGGTTTGGGACAATTGACGAAAAGGAAATAAATAACGAAATAGAAAATTCCATTCCTATTCGAGGAATTGCCTTACTAAATACCATTCGAGCTCAGATTATGAGCCTGATATTTTTTATGCTTGCTATCTCATACTTACTTTCAGAAAATTTAACTCGATCTGTCCGATCGGATGTATCGGAACAGCTCTCGTTAAATTTTCTGAAAGTAAGTGTTCGATACCAAGCATAAAAAATATCCGGTTAAATCTGAGCTCTTATGGTATTGCTTGTGGCAAATCAGTTGAGCGACCGTTCGGAGAACTTGTACGGATACGGTTTTTGGTCGGGTTCGAACAAACCTTAAATTTACCGGCAAATCTATTTTTTCCTATTTTGAGGGTATGTGAAGTTTTCAAATATATTACATGTGTATGTTTGGTTGCCTATCCTAAACCCTTTCGTTGTAACGGGGCAGCTGGCCTGCCGACCCCAGCATGAGTTACTTGAAAAGTAAAACAATTTATTTTAAGGCGGCTCGGCGTAGTATGGGAGTATGAGGTCCGGGCTTACAAGGGCGATTTAAAAAGTGGAACGGTTATTCGCCGGCAGTTTGCGAGTCATTAAAAATTTATATTAATGTTGATAAATAATAATATTATACTGTCTGTTGCCGAGAAGAGCCAAACAACGAGAAGCGACAAAATCCCGAGTTTAGCATTGATTAAATGGGGACCAAATTATATTATTATGTCCTTCGCCTTGAATTTTGACAGTTGGCCGGGTTATTACACTAAAAGAAGCACTAAAACGATTAAGAAAATGCTTTAGACTGAAATAAAATTGTGGGTACCAAGTAAGAAGTAATTTTTTCATTAATATCTTCTGTGTTTCATGTAATTGGCTTTCCAGCAAATTTCGTAAAATCAAAAAAAAATTAAATAAAATAAAAATATTTTTGAAATGTTTTATTGATTGTGCGTTACTTACTGATAGTACATTTTAGAAAGGAAATGAATTAGTATATTACATACCAAGAGTGGTAAAAAGCCTATTACACACGATTTCGAAAATTACAGTACGAGCGTTAGCGAAAATTGCCCTTGTTAATGCAGACATTATAATATAACGTAACTGGTCTTACGCACAGCTTGGCTTCTTACTATATAGTGTGTGTAATTACGGATAAAGTAGACAGTGCGTAAGTAGGTTCTTACTAACATAGAAGTAGAAAAACAGTAATATGTATGTTTAACATTTGTAAAAATCTTAAATTACTGGGGTCCTTAATTACTCTTGAGGGTGAACCTACCTAGAAAAAGGATCAGTATACCTACATTCTAAACCATTATGCGGCTTTCATTTGATATGTATTTAGGCAGAAATTGTTTCTTAGTCTACTCCTATAATTAAAGTCGAAACTGCTCTCTAGAAGGGACATGTTTAATGAGGGATAAATAAGATTGGGAAAGTCCTATCACCTTCTTTATTTAAAAATAAAATTCCTACACGTTTCGATCAATAGATCATCCTCAGGGCGAGTGGTCTGTAAGCAAATGTGAACTAGTTATAATTAAATGTACATTATAAAATCTTGTGGAAGTACTTACAGGTTAGAACGAAAAATTATCAACATTCAACAATCAGTAACGCACACACATAGTCATAGTTTAAAATCGGTAAAAGTCATAAAATACATTTAAAATTAATTTTAAAAAAATTAAAATTGCGAAACAAAACACATAACTATACCACAAAACAAATTAAAACTATTAATCAGAGGTAAACTATATTTCACTGTCGTTTCTGCTGAACCGTATAGGTTGTGTAGAAAAAAATTCAGTAACTTTTTCAGCTTGTGTTGGTAAATATGGGTCAGCCGTCGCAGGCCGGTCTGGACCATCGAAGTTCTAATTATGTGGAGTCCAGTGGAGGAAACTTCGTGATTCATATTTACCGTTACTGTTGCGCCCTCTAGCGCCAGTCTGAGAAACTTGAAAATAATTTCCGGCAATTTCTCATGACCACTTTACCTGATATAGTTTTTTTCCGCAAGCCATACGACTAACACTTTCTGAGATACGGCCGACAGCCATTCTTAGTGGGACACCCGGTACATAGAAGTTTTTTTTATAAATATTATTATTTAAACTACCTCTAGTAACGCCGCTGTTACTACAGGTAGTTTTCATTTCATTCCCCAAACTGGTATTTCTATTGTCTGTTGTATGCTTATTAGGGCGACCATACTTTAGGATCGATTCGGGATGTGTAGATCTGAAATCCGGAATTTTTAAAACTATCATTGCAGTTTACCTGAAATTCATAATGCAACCTTTAAGTTGTAACTAACCGAAACGAAGGGAGGGATACTAAGACTTATAGAGTTAAACCTTAAACGACACTTACATTGGTTTATTTGTCAACTGTACGGATATGAACTTCCCCTTCGCCACTTGCTTAATAAATTAGACGTTAAAACAACAGGACCAAAAACTTTTTCTGGTCCTATTGCCTATTGGTATTTTGTTGCAAACTTGTGAATCATTGCCAATAGTAGCGTTTGCCAGTATAAGCTTCGAAAAAATAACATTGGATCCAACCACCATAAGCACAGATCAAAAATATTTATTAGATATTAAGATTCAAGAAGTAGTCCATTTTCTGTGGCGAGATTATTAAAGAAGACAGACCTTGTTTCCTTTATTAGATATTAGTTTGGCAGTCGCTTCCGGGAAAGTTTCAGAAGACCTTGCAAAAAGGAATCCTGGAAAGTTGTCACATGCTCGTTGGTTGACTTGTGCGAGTAGGATGTTACGTTTGTATGTAGCTACAAGTGATCCTTCTGATATATTAATAACACTTGCAACATATGTCGTAATAGATATTTACGTTATAAGTCCGGTAAATCAACTTTTACAGTATGAGTGAAATGTTTCGAGGCGAGGCGACGAAGGAGCCGAGTCTGGAATTTTGAAACGAATACTGTAAAGGATTTGCCAGACGAATGACGTACAATATTTTATTTCATACTGTTCTGTTGAAAATTATAATTATGTTTTGAAATTATAATGAAGTTTTATTCTGCGTCGTATATTTGAAAAGTGCTTATATTTACTGGTGGAAACATTGTGTGTTTGACATTGATTAAACTAAAACTTACAAATTTCAGTCCGGTAAAGAAATTTTACAGGACTAGTCCGGTAAAAAAATTTTACCGGTCTTATTGCTGTAAAACCTTATTTTCTGGACTAAATTCAAATATGTAAAGGTACAATACAGTATGAAATAAAAGTATATGTTCCCGTTTCGTTCCAAATTAAAGGCAATTATTTGTGCACTGATGATGCAAAAACTCTATTTTATTTGATAAAGCTTTCAAGATATTTGGATGAATCCATAAGAAAAGAAATCGATGCTACTATTCAAAGAAATGCTTATGTTGGCCATCCAAAAAACGTCCTTCTCTGCATGGTTAAAGATCAACGACGTCATATAAGAGAACTTGCCTTCTAAGAGGTAGAGAGTATCAAAAGGAAAATTACAATAAACCCAGGATCTTTAAATTACCTAAAATTAATTTCGAAGCTATCGACTACATTGATGTCATTGACTGGCAAAATATTAAAGATACTAATCCACCCGCAATATTTAAGTATTCAGATAATGAACTTAAGAATTTTATTGAAACAGGCGCTATACCAGACATTTTAGAATTCTCATGACATACTCAAATAGTTGAAAGATACATAAAACTTGTAACGGAAGCTTCATCTTCTGTATGTGGAGAGGCTAGAAGAGATGGATATATTCGTTCTAAGATAGAGTCCCAAAAAAAAAAACACCGAAATTTGAGACAAAAAAGCAATTTAATTCGTAAATACTGCTCTACATTGGTTGGGAGGTGGGGTGAAGCAGGGTGGAGCTCGGTTGGCGGTCACCTCCACGTGGTGAGCTCTGGGTTAATTTGTTTATTAATATGGCATTTTTATCATATATTTTACTCAAATTAAGCGAAGAACTGCTAGAAAATCGAAGTGAAATAAATTCATTTCAATAAAATAAGTATCAACTATAACCAAAAAATCATGATTTTCACTTAGTCTGCGGGACCTCTAAACCTTTAGTAGAGCCAAAAAACCAAAAATGGTTTTTATCTGTATACTAAAATAGGGCTTTTGCAAGCTAATGTACATTCAATTAAAATAATTAATATTTTTTTGAAAATTTAATATTATGTAACAAAAACTCGAATATTTACAAGTCTGATTGCCCTGCGGACCCTCTAAATATTTTTTTATTTCAAAAACCAAATTATATCTGTAAAAGAGATTATAAGACGCAATTTTTCTACAGTAATGCTATTTTGATTTGAAGAAAAAAAAATGTGGGCTTCTTTCGCTCCACCCTATTGTAGAGTGATTATTAATTATTTTGCTCAAGGGCGGCTGTGACCCAGTATACATAGTGTAGCAGTAGCGCGTAGATTAAATCATAGGGCGAATTTGCAAGAAAGCAGCGTTGTCACGTTGAAAACCTAAAATAATGTTTTTTGACGGTATGTAATATAAAATCCTGAGCTATCTTACTTTGAAAGCCTACTTTATATGGCCGCCTCCTACTTCTAGACACCTTCTGATGTTTCTTCTTACCCTCAGAGACACATTAACCAATACGTTTGGAGAATTATTAATTTCGGCAATTTTTTCTGAAATCCTTCGTTTAAGATCATTTATATCCTCAATTGGTGTTCGATAAATGGAGTTTTTTATAAAAGGCCACAAGAAGAAATCGCAGGGTGTTAAATCGCAGGAACGAGGTGGCCATATTTGTTGCGTATTTCGGCTTACAACTCTGTTTTCAAAAAATTCACTTAAAAAATTTAAATTTTCTCTGGTTACATGAGGTGTAGCGACATATTGTTGGAAGTAACCTTCCCGCAATTCATCATCGTGAAGCTCATTAATAAATGTTGTCAGAATTTCGATCCGATATCTCTCAGCTGTAATTGTGCCATCAAAGTAATTTGGGCCTACTATTCTTCTAGAACTAATTGCTGCCCACACACCAACTTTTTGAGGATGAAGAGGTCTTTCTACAAAAACATGCGGATTTTGCGTATTCCACATTCGCATATTTTGTGAATTAACATAGCCTGATAAATAAAAATAAGCCTCATCGGTAAAAAATGTTTTTTCAAAAGCACCACTATTTTCTTCTTGAAAATTGTTTAAAAACCATTTACAAAAATTAAGTCTTTGGGGAACGTCATTGGGAAGGAGTTCATGAATAGCCGTAACACGATAAGGGTATAGATGCAGATCCTTTTTCAAAAGTGTTTGACATGTACTATAGCATAAATCCGTTTGCTGAATTTGTTGAGATAAATGCCTAATAGAAGTTGAAGGATTATTTTCCATAATTTGTCGCGCTTCTTCAATAACCTCATTCGATCGTTTCGTTGGTCTTCCAGCCCCTTTTTTATGTTGAACAGAACCAGTCTGACGAAATTTATCAATTAGGTATTGTGACCCAGTACGAAAATTATGAAAGGTCACCGCAACATCAGGAAACTCGGTTCGAAATTCATCAAAGCAGTCATGCATAGAGTAATTCCACACACCGCCTATTTTCTTTCCATTTCTAAAAAAACTTTCAACAATAAAAATTTTTTGTGCTTCACTAAACATTTTTACTGTAGAACTTTCAATCCGGCAACAAAGCTTCACCAAAACTTGATACACTGAAAAATAAAAAAAAATAAAAAATAAAATCATATCCTGCAAATAGCACTTTATAATAGTCAAAAGACGACTCCCCGGAGAAATATTAGTTAAAGCAATAGTAAACCTACCTTCAAATAACTGCAAAAATTACCAAATTTCTCCAATTTTTAAACTTTACAAATACACAAATTCAAATAAGACGTAAATGTCATAAAACAATCATGTCATCTTATCTACGCAGTACGGCCATGATGCTTTTAAAATGCATGGCCTCCCTTGAGCAAATTAATTAAAAATCACTCGTTATATCCTGCTTAATGGGTCCTGTCACAAATTTACATTTTATTGCTCTCTCGCATTAAGAAACAAACTATAGACTTACATGGGCTAAAAAGGCGCTAACCGGTTTTTGATTCGTCTTTTTGTTTCAAATTCGCGATGTAAATAATAATCATAAGTTTATTTCAAATAGTTTCAGTGTTTTTTTTTTATGGCTCTGGTTAAACCAACTGGCCAGTGTAAATGTTATTTTTTTTATAAACTTATTTAAAAGTATTTAAAATTAGGAATATTTAAGAATGTTTCTATAAAAAGTTGCAAGTATTCAATAAAGGCTACTTTCTTCATGATAGATTATTAAATTTCTGAACAAAATTAATTATATAGTTGATTCACATTGATAACAAATATTGTTGTTCATCAGCAGAGATCACGTGAACCAGGATGAAAAATGGGAAAGGTTCTAAAAGATAATCAAAGGTGCGGGTTGGGTTATATTGTGATATCTTATAATTACTTTTTTAATTTGGAAAAGAAGATACATCCCAATATCGTACTTGTAAAGTGAAGAAATGTTAATATTTTTTTTTCCTTAAAGCTACTAAATTTTGGAGAAAAGAAACTTCGGATTCGTGATCAGCGACCTCAAATTAGGCCTTAAATAAAAAACTAGCAAAAAATTCGCTGTAGGTAAATAATTACCAAAAATAATTGAGTACTTAACCTGAACTAACAGGCACAAGAACCTGCAAAAAAGAGCGAAAAATTATATGAATCCACCTTTCCGAATATTTATTACCAATTTTATGAGTAAAGTCTGTTCAGAGATATAAGAAAGTGACTAACTGATCCCTATTAGGAAAAACCCGGGCCAACTGTAAAATTGAAATATGGCCGAACAGGTCCGTATTTTGCTTATAATTTAATCATGTTTTGTAATAAAAATAAGTAAGACATTAAATAATATTTTATTTATGTTTAAATGTGAAACTACAAGTTATTTTATTATTAAAAATTATATTTATTGTTACAAAAGTATACAAATTATTCGGTACTTATAATAATTATTCACTTAATATATCAATATCACTATCGCTATCGTCATCTGTTCTAATTATTATTTGTGCTATAAATATTGTTTATATGGATATAGGATTTTTTCACTTTTTCAACATGTGTAACAGAATTTGCCCAACCTTGTGAAGGGATGTTAAAAACTTCAGTTTCCATAAGCTCAAGTACACTGGAGTAAATAGTAGGGCAAATATTGTTACGACGAATGGCAGATTTCAGTTAATGCCAAACATGTTCAATGGGATTAAATATACAATGGTATGGTGGAAGCCTTAAAACTGTATGCCCTAGATTTTTTGCATAATTATCACAGAAGTATTCCTCTTGTAGTTTTAAACTTTGTAAAACCTCAATCAATTGCCTTTTGGCGTAATCTTCCTGAAAATAAATGTCATTATCATACATGTAGTTTTGGATTGTTGCTTTTGTGTCCATTCGAGGAGGGAGTCTTGGTCAACTGCCTACTATGGTAGCTTGCATTGTCCATTACAATTACGCTATTCGGAGGTATATTTGATATTAGCTTGTTTTTAAACAATTCTTCGAATAAATCAGCAGTGGTGTCCTCATGGTAATCCAGAGAAGAATCTTTAATGTTTTTAAATTGAAATAAAGGTCTGTCTTTACCACCAAATAACTTTATTTGCCCCTCTAGGGTAGTAAACAAGGGTTATAGAAAATACATAAAATGACGATGAATTAAGTTAAATTTGTTAACGTATGTGTTGTACTAGTTTCGACTTTAGAAAAAGTCATCCTCAGCAACTAACCATTTAAGAGATTTAAATATGAAAAGAAGTTAAAACAGTTGGGGGAGCACAGAGGTGATTCAATAATATAATATAATATAATATAATGCAAATTATGCAACCATTGGAATCGACAGGAGTTTAGTATAAGAACGGTGTATCTTTATGTGAAGGTAGGAGTTGATTTATACGCAAGTAGAATAAAGGACCTTAATCATAGTAGAGTGATTTAAGCAATGTTGAAGTAAAAAAATGTTGTAAAAGAAGAATTTTAACATATCAATTCAATCTTTTTTTTTTTTTAATGAAACCGACTTAGTGAGTGGACATGTTTAATGTTATTGTGGATTAGATTATTTCTAAATGAAACTAAATAAACTTGCTATTCTTGTCAAAATGAAACTATGTCATTTCATATAAAAGTGGGAATACATCAAGTGGTCACTATTCACTTCACACTAAAAATAAAAATTAAAAATTGTAGTTTAATAAGTCATTAGATTGTTGCTTTATTTAATTTTCTTCCTGTTGCCAGGTGAAGAAATTAATTTTAATTTTAAATTCAACATGCTATTCAAAGCAAATGGCGTCGCTAAATTATTTAATTTAATGTTTTTTTGCAGACAGAGAAAGTCCATTTGGAATCCATCCGTTTTTAGATCCAACATGCAAAATCGTAATTCGTTTACCTCTTTTTAATGCCGCGCTTGTTTCACACTTGCCGCTTGAGTCAAGCCAACCCTTTTCCGGGGTAACATATGTGTCGAACCAGATTTCATCCAAGTAAATAATCGGCCTTTGCTGATCTCTGTAAATCCTAATTTATTGTAGATATTCGGATCGCCATTCCCAAATTCTACTGAATTCCATTAAAACTTGTCTTTCGTTAATTTTTTTAAATCTAAAACCCATGTGTTGGATAGACTTCCATAACGTTGTTCTGCCACATTTAACGCCGGTTTCATCTTTTTCAAGCCTCTTAACTAAATTATCTAATGTAGGCACGCTTTGTTCCTCGTATAATTTGTAAATTTTACGTCGTATTATATCTTGATCACTTCCATCTACCTTCGAGAAAATGCCAATATCGGTTCTTTTTTTCCTCGCTAAAATGGGATTATTCACAATTTTCCATACAGTTGATGTTGGAATTTTTGTTAATGTGGCCGTTTCTTCTAACGCTGCTTGCTTGCTGACCGCACGTTCAATAAGAGTTGAATAAACATTGTTTTTCCACTACTAACCTATAACATCGCCATTATTGACCAATCATTAACGTTAGAAATCGTTTTTCTCTACCTTATAAGTTATTATTGACAATGGTCAATAATAAGGCATTAATAGTATATTATTAACCAAGGTTTAGACAGCCATCATTATTGCCCGAGCGGCAAGTTTAAATCACGAGGAGCGAAGCGACGAGGGATTTAAGACGCGAGGGCTATAAGCTGTCTAAACCGTGGTTAATATAATATTTTTTCCACTACTACAAACTTTTATAAGACATTTATCTTTATAGTATTAATAATTATAAAAAATTATAGGTAGGTATAAGTATATTTTTTAATCAAGTTACCTGCGCTTTGGAATTGGCAAAATATTTTGTTGTTTTGTCAGGTGGCTTTGTCAATGTCAATTTTTGTTCATTTATGTTATCAGATTTCACGAGTTTTCCGTTTTTTTAATTGAGCGAAGAAAATGTTAGTGATATTATTATGTGTACACCTCCAGAATTAAGGATGGAAGCAGAAAAAATGTTGATTGTACCTATCGATATTTTACAATATCAGGCGTCTCTAATAATCTAATATGTATTGATAATTATCTGGTTGCCTAACCACAAGAAATGATGTTTATGAATTCATGTTGTATTATCAAAAAATCAAGTTACCTGCGTTTAAATAGATTCTTGAAGATCGGTCAATAATGGATTTCAATGCCTTATTATTGACCATGGTCAATAATAACTTATAAGGTAGAGAAAAACGATTTCTAACGTTAATAATCGGTCAATAATGGCGATGTTATAGGTTAGTAGTGGGAAAAATCCATTATTGACTGATCTTCAAGAATCTATTTGAACGCAGGTAACTTGATTTTTTGATTCTACAACATGAATTCATAAACATGAATAACCTGAAAGGTGATTTCTTGTGGTTAGGCAACCAGATAATTATCAATACATATTAGATTATTAGAGATGCTTGATATTGTAAAATATCAATACAATCAACATTTTTTCTGCTTCCATAATTCTGGAGGTGTACACATAATAATATCACTAACACTTCCTTCGCCCATTTTTTAAAAAAACGGAAAACTCGTGAAATCTGATGACATAAATGAACAAAAATTGACACTAACAAAGCCACCTGACAAAACAACAAAATATTTTGCCAATTCCAAAGCGCAGGTAACTTGATTAAAAAATATACTTATACCCATATATGTATTAGTACTATATGGCGCCTTGCCCATTTAACCAATGTAAACGAAGTGAAGCCGAGGTTCCTTGTCCCGCCAGGGTCATTTCGCGCAGTGCGCATGCGCGAGATGACGTTTGTTTTAACAGGAAAAAAATGAGGTTATCACATTTGACTTTGACAACTGGACAGAAATTTGTAAACAAACATTAAAGTTCTTAATTTGTTTAGGATTTTGTATAGTATTTCGACTGAAAAAAGAAAAAAAACGCAGGTAAATATATCAATAAAACTTTTATTAGATATTTTACATTCATTTTTAGAGTTCAACAGGTAAAATAATAGGTTTTAATAGGATTTTTTGGAGTACATGCAATTTTCGGTAAAAATAGATACCTAGGTACCTAATTATATCAACAGCAGCAAAGGAAAGTATAATCTTTAGGAAATGGACTACCTAGTTATTGTTCCCTCACGAAATTAACGTAAGTAAGTTAATAGAAAGAAACATTCGATCTGGGTACATACCTGTAGAATGATAAATCTTTGTTCAAACTTCTACGCCTGTTTAAAATAATGTAAAATATTCCGTTTTGCCTTGGCATCGTCACAAAATGGTCACAGTTCACACACACAATCAAAATTTGCAGAAAAGTAAAGATAAACAGTACACAAAAGCCGTTAATAATAACAAATCTACTCGCTGAAGCGAGCTGTCAACCAAATTAACATTTGCTAAAGATTTCGAGGTTATGTCGAGCAAAAATGAGACGTTGTCACGTTGTCACCCTCTAGTCATATGAAATTGTTATTTGACGCGTTTTAGTTTAGAAATGGAAACAAATAATTTGAAAACACTTGGAAGTATGGACTTAATGCTTATTTTGCAATTCTTTAGCAAGATTTTTGGTAATTCTATCATTGCTCTAATTTTCTAAGACTCACTCTTCTGCCCTATTCTAAAGAAATAAAAGCATATTTGGCAATACCCTGACGGCGCATGCGCACAAGTCGAAATGACCCTGGATCTGCTATCTCTGTTGTTGCTTCAAGATTTTCAGGGTAATAGCCATATAGTACTAATACATATATGCTTATACCTACCTATAATTTTTTATAATTATTAATACTATAAAGATAAATGTCTTATAAAAGTTTGTAGTAGTGGAAAAAATATTATATTAACCACGGTTTAGACAGCTTATAGCCCTCGCGTCTTAAATCACGAGGAGCGGAGCGAGAAACTTGCCGCTCGGGCAATAATGATGGCTGTCTAAACCTTGGTTAATAATATACTATTATAACTTCCTTAGTTTCCACAGAAAAGTATTTTCTGCTTTTCGACGGGGTTACCTCCTGAGATACATTGGGCTCGCACATATTTTCCATGACTCACACACGATTAAACAAACGCTGTATTACACACGAAGTAAGAATAATTACTAAACTTAAAACTAACTAGAGTGGCTATATATACAGTTTTAGAACATAATTTGTTTTATGGGATTAACCCTCTCATTTTGAATCAGGTAAAAATCGGTTTAAAATCACCAAACTATTACTACTAATAATGAAATTACGTCTTCCGGATTTGCAGTTTACTTTAAGACATTTTTAAGTACGGACCATAATTTACCTGCATTTATTCATTCATTCATTGTTTGTTTATGGCCACCCTTTGATAATCCCATTCAAAGGCAAAGTGTAACTTTCTTATGTCTCTGGACAGGCTTTACCTAGGTATCTATAATTTTGTCTGTAAGGTTATTTTTTTATTTCTAAAAAATGATTGCATAAAAACGAAAAGAAAATGTTAAACTGAGATAACCACACACCACAGTTGTGTTTTCTAAATTGAACGCAGAAATACTGACCTAAAATCCTCTTGGTGTTGTTTTTAAATCGCAAGGAAGTTACCTCGGGAACTAAAGAAATTGTGTGCACCAAAATTATATTACTCGGATCTTTCGACGATAGAATTTCTGGATTTTCGTTTTCTTGCAGGATTGCGATATAACTGTTATCATGACACCAGGATATATTTGTAATATTTTCCGTGGATTTGGGCACGTACTTTGAAATAGCTTTGAGGCTACTGCGCTCTAAAGAGTAGATATTTAAAAATTTCCCAGCTGATGCAAACATATTGAAATTTTTGGACAGAATTTTAGATATGACATTGAAGTTGTGAAAATTGACACGATTTAAAACTGGTAGCTAAATAATAAAAGCATGACTTCCAGCCTCCGCAGGTATACCTACCGACAAATTGAAAGTACAAATAAACTGGTCGTTTTGGGTTGTACAAAAAGGATAAAGTCATTTTTTACCATCATTCTCTAACATCTGTAGCTCAAAAACTTTTCCGATTTCCCGATTTGACCGACATTTCCTGATTTTGAGTGTTTATTTCAAATACAGGAAAGCCATGCAAAACTAAAATATTTTATTGGAAAATTATTCTTTTAACCTTCATTTTCGGTTTATTCGATTCCCCCGTAATTTTTGAACAATTTCTCCCTAAAGTTTAGAGATATCTGATTTTATGCCTCGAAAACGGGTAAAAAATTACGAATTTTCGGGATTTTCAACATTGTCAATTATTGCAGGGTCGGCCATGAAAAAACAGGTTTGTATTAGGCTGAGCTCAAATCTGCGATAGACGTCAAGTAAAATTAGAGTTTTAATTTCATTCTAATGGTGTTGGGCTTAAAAAATATGATATGTATGTGTTTTAAAAAATGTTTTCGTTTAGTGGACGTAGTAATTTTTTTGCAAACGGCCGTATTTATTTTATAAAAATTAACATGCAAAAGTCATTGTAATATTTCTAATAACCATATACCTAGAGAGTGATTACATTGTTTTTCAGTGCGTCCAAACCGTAAGTGCCCTTATGGATCATGATTGTCTCTTAAGTGAGTCTGCGACTATTACTTCTATTTCTTCACAGGTTGCTGTTCAGCGGGACATAATTTGGGGACTTCAGAAGATATCTTAGTTAATTTAAAGAGGGGACAGCAGGGAAGTAGTTACTTTTAAATAATTTTTGGTCCGGTGTTGTATTAATTCATTGTATTGGAAGTGGGCGACAAGGTGGTACAGGAGTGAGCCAGTCTCTCGGTAGCCTGTATGGTTTGTTGGGATTGGAGTGGATGTGTGATCGTGTAATGAGGGGGTTCAAGGAAACGTCCGTCTATTTGTAGTAATTGATAATGAGTTTGTCTATGTGTTCAGTGATTGTCGGCATTTGTAAATCATTGTGTAGAGTATGCACTATCGTAAAGCGTGGAGCACCCGTCATGACTTTAAGGACTTTGTTCTGAAAAGTTTAAAATGTGCGGAAAGTTGACTTATTTAAGGTGCACCAGGAGGCGATACCATAAAGCAGAACTGGCCGAATAATTGTCCTGTAAAGTAATGTCTTTGTCCGTATGTATAGTCTACTTCTACTGTTGATGAGAGGGTAGATAGCGCTGAGTTGACCATTTGCTTTTTTCAAGCGTTGGTCTGCGTTGTCAGTCCAAGCCAGCCGTTTATCGAAGCTCAGACCCAGATATTTAACTTTTTCACCCCAGCTTAAACTGGTGTCTTTGACTTTTTTCAGTCTGGTTTGTGGAAATTTGCTTCTAGCTCTTGAAAAGTAGATAGCTTGGGTTTTGGCATCATTAAAGCGAATTTTCCATTTTCTAACCACGCCTCGAAAGTTTTATGTGACGTTGCAGCTTTGAGACTACCAACCTTGGCTGTTTGGCGGTGGCGTAATCGCGGTATCGTCAGCAAACAGATACGGTTCTGTTTGACCAAATTTAGGAATATCGCTGGTATAGATATTGTACAGAGCCGGCGGAAGGGGGGAGCCCTACGGTAGTTCAACGTGTCGCACAGTTGATATCGCATTCTCTGACAAGACCGCGAAAATCGTGTCCGTCAAAAATGTATGAATCACCTTTATTAGGTAGTTCGGCATACCTTTATTAACCTTAAAATTAGTTTGTCGTGTCCAAAGGCCTTGCTGACGTCGAAAAAGACCGCTCCCATACTGAATCGTCTGTTAAAGCCATTTCGTATATTTGAAGCCAGTCTAGTCGTTTGGCGAGCCGGGCAATGAGCAGTCCGAAAACCGAACTGCTCTGGTGGTAAAATGTTGTTATCAAATACAAAATCGTTAATACGATGAAGTATGAGTTTTTCAACAACCTTGCCAAGACACGACAGAAGGCTGATAGGCCTATAGCTGACTACCAATGTTTGATCTTGTCCTGATTTAGGGATAAGAATCACTTTGGCCTTTTTCCAAACCTTGGGGAAATGACCTTTTTTGATAATAGCCTGTGCAATGTTTACTACGTCTGTTATCACATTGTCGGGCAAGTTTTTTAATGCCTTCATCCTTATGCCGTCGATGCCCGGAGCCTTTTTGACTTTAATAAATTTAATAAGGTCTTTGACTTCTTCCATATGCATATTGCGAATATTCTGAATTATCGTTCTGGAGACCTGCGCATTCCTCTCTGGATCCGTCGTGGGGTTGTCATTGAACTGTTCGTGGAGGCTGTCCGCGAACAGTTTAACTTTTTTCCTGAGATCGGAGACTAACGCGTTGTTAAGAGAATTTCTGACAAAGGACATAGCGTGCCCAAAATCGTAACAGTGACAATGATTTCTCTAAATACCAGGTTAAATAGGTATTAAACTTGAATATTTTGTATAGGGGCTTCTTAAAATGTATAGTGTGTTAAAATAAAAAGGTATTTTACCATACCTTACATTACATTACCATAATGAAATTATTTAAAGCGATTAGGCTGTATTCATCGGATGTTGTCGTCACTCAACGAGAACATGTTCGATGGTGTGTTTTGCTCCAAGAACGTCCCGTAGGTATTAGTGAGTACGCCTGGCGGTATTTAATTGGCAAACTTATAGTCCAGGATGTCAGTATGGTTAATAAACATATACAGGGTCTACATAAAGTACGGAACAAATTCATTATATTGCAATTCAAAAATATTTCGAAATAATCCTCGGCCATGGTCGTATACAATACATTGGTTAATATATATAGCACACATTTCAAGGTAAAGGCATTTATAATACTGATTGTATGCCAACCCGCATTTATGAATAAATAAATGAGAATCCTAGAACTTTAAGTAATGGCAGGCAGCAATCAATGAGAGTCATACTCTCTCTGGTTGTGTAACAGTATTTACCTAATATGATACAATATACTGAGCGGCGTATAAGGTAATAAATGTAGTACTTGCTTGGACCACAGTGTAAAAAAGTGCTACCTTGTATTAAAATATTTGAATATCCCGCCATTTTGTCGGGATCACAGAAGTCAAGTGAGTTGATCATAGACGACACACATCGCGGGTCGCTCTGATTTCGGTCCACGAGAAATTGCATAAAAGTAAGTAAAAAAATACATAATCATTTTAAAGTTGTTAGCAAAACACATTGCTCGACGTTCATTAACTAAATATACAGTCCGCTAAAAGATTTCGAAGGGAAAAAGCACATCGAACCTAGTGTCCCTTCACATCGGGTACTAACAGTACTGTAAACGGTGGGATTTTTGAAAAAACGCTCGGACCGGTCGAATCTTACTTCTTAATGTTTTTTTATGGTTAATTCATGTATACAAGGTAGGCCAAAAATAAGTTACGACCATTAACTTCATTTTTTCAAATTGAACATATCAATAAGTAAGACCGTATCTCTAAACGATGACTTGCCACCGTTTAGTCCCATAGAAACTGTATGACAATTTTACTTTAAATAAATAATTGTCAAGCGTAGTTGCAAAGTTGCGGTTTTCACAACGGTGAAGTTAACGGAACGAGAAAAAAATAAAATTTTATGCATGGTTGGGTTTGGTGATAGAACACGTACTCAAATAGAAACAGCTCAATTATTCAATGAAATCCATTCTGATCGTCCTCCTATATGTCAAAAGGTGGTGAGTAGAATAGAGGCTAGATTTAGAGAATTCGGTCATGTTAGAGATTTGCCTTAATCTGGTCGTCCTGCTCGAGATGAAAATGAATAACTTGACGTTTTGCTTTCTTTGGAAGAAAATCCATGTACTACTCTGTCGCATATTGGGGCCAATTTACACATACGGAAATCTGTTGTTCACCGAATAGTTCAAAAGTACCCATACAAAGTTATTCCAGTGCATAAGTTATTTGAAGATGACTTCGATAGGCGAAATGAGTTTAGTGAACGCATGCAAAATATGTGCAATCTAGATAATAATTTAGTAAAAAATATTATTTTTTCTACGACAAAATTGTCGTTATTAGGCAACAGAAAATCCGCATTGGATGATGGAGGTTCACAGCCAGTACCCTCAAAAAACAAATGTGTGGTGTGGAATAGTGTGCGGAAGAGTAATGGGTCCATTTTTCTTTGACCAGTTTTAACTGGACAAGTATATCTCGAACTTCTCCGACTTGAATTAAGCATTAGTGGCTTTATTTCCGAATCCATTGGGCCTTGACTCCCCTGACGAAGAGCGAAAAAATATAAATGGTGTTCCATTAAAAAAAAAATAAATAAAGAGTACTATATTTATTACCTTATACCCCGCGCAGTATATTGTATCATATTAGGTAAACACTGTTTCACAACCGAAGAGAGTATGACTCTCATTGATTGCTGCCTGCCATAACTTAAAGTTCTATGATTCTCATTTATTTTTTGATAAATGCAGGTTGCCATACAATCAGTATTATAAATACCTTTCCCTTGAGCTGTGTGCTACATGTATATTTTAACTAATGTAATAACTCCCAATATAACCTTTAATTTCATCTGCGAAGCTATTTTTTTCACATCACAGAATCCGGCGGCCTCTAAACAAAAATAATGTACTACGTCTATGATTAGATCCCCCCCCCCCCTCCCAAACAAAATCCTATCAACGCCACTAGAATACGCACACGCAAACCCACATTTTCAATTGGATGTCTCACATGCAACTTTAAACAATGGAAATATGCAAGTTTCACAAATTTCATGATCATTGGTTTTTGCAATATCTATACGAATCACATAAATAATAAAATTTACGCCAATTATTTTAAACTTTAGTAGCAATGAAACAGAAAATGAAACCAGATGGCTTCATTTCTAAGCATACCTGCGCCCTCTGACATGGCTTTATAACCACAAATATCACAGGAAAACCTGCAAAGACAGAACGTCACAATTGCAGGAGTCCTCGCTAGGCAGCGCTATGCCCGAGCTGGGCGTCTTGTCGGTTTAGTAACCGAAAACTTAACATAATGACAAGGGTTTGCTTTTTCCTTTTGCCAAAACCATCTCCAGACGCGTTTCGCTGTATAACAGCTCGTCTGTGAGGCTATAGGTTAGGTTCTGACAAAAGGAAAAGCATCGGCGTCTGTTTTAAAACAGGAAAATCGGGATAAAACAGAAAATTAAAAATTTATAGCCTCACTGACGAGCTGTTATACAGCGAAACGCGTCCGAGGATGGTTCTGGCAGAAGAAAAAAGCAAACCCTTGTCATTTAGTAGCAATCATATTGCCATCCATTCTATTTCAATACGTCCTTACGCACGATAACATTTACTACTATCAAAAAACATTATAGCTACGCAATAGTTTTCTTTGCTACTACTATTAAATAAACAAGAATAAATCATTTTTGTTATTTTATTTATAGTATTCGGGTTTACTAGAATTCGTTTTGTTTTCTACCAAACCTTAACAGCATGTTTGAAAGAAAGATCAACATATTATGGAGGCATATGCCATATCCTGGCCACTGGTATTTTTCTGGGCAAAGTATAAAATAATTTACGCATATAAAAAGTCCAGCAATAAGTGACCCAAAAGTAATCATAAGCCAGATAAATAGGTACATTCTTGCCACTGCTGGGGAAAAGCAACCGTGGTAGTTCCATCCATCGTAGAAAATATGGGCAGGGATGATGTTAATGAAGAAAAGCGCGACCGTTGTAACAATCTTTTTGTGCTTGTTACAACGTTAGTAGATAGCCCGAGTTTTTATCAAATTTTGACCAATTTAAATAATTAAATTTTTTAAAAATTTTGAATACGCCCCTGTCTAAAAGGTTCTAGACCCAGGCCGATTCTTCTTAATATAATAACCTACGTATAGGCAACCCGTAATATGACGATATGCATGACTAGCTGTCGGAATATCACTTGCACACCCAGATGGTATTAAGCTATCTTTTACATGTTTGGGATGACTGCCGGGTTTTTTGACGTTGCCTAACCTAGTATTTTGGATGCATTTAGTTTCGGGTCAAACTTGCATCTATTTTCATGGCTTTTTTGGTTAAAATGAGTAGATTCCCGTTTTCAAGTTCAAAGTGCCCTCCAGCTTTACTTGTCATTTCCGGAAGTCACATGGGTTTTCGAAGCAGTACGAGTCACGAGTGGGAAGTTGTTTTTTTGGATAGGAAAGTCTATTTAAGGACTTTACGGCGTAGTGCGTCGGTCTGTTCGTTCTAAATACCGGTCCAGAAGACTTGAACAGCAGGTGACGAAAATATAAAAATTATGGTTTTGTGTTAATAATTCACATTTTATATGTGTCGGCAATGGCCGGATCGGAATTTAACACAGAAGCTGTCTTTTGAGCCTTAAATGGGATTGTTTCGTCACCTAGACCGTAGGAAGCCCGACCATCTGGTGAGTAGTATTTTTGGGTTACACAAAGTGGCGTCCTAATGTCCACGTTTTGTTTTAGGCTTCATTATTTATTATCTTTCATTATTTATTATCCTTCATTATTCTTCGTCTACTTTCATTATTTATTATCTTTTATTATCTTTCATTATTTATTATCCTTTATTAGCCTTTATTATCCTTCACTATTCATCATTTTTCTTTTATCAACTTCTTTTTCTACTTCCTTTATCTACTTCGATTACCGTCTATTTTTCTTTTATCTTCTGGTTCTTTTATCTCCTACATCTTTTATCCTCTACCTTTATTACCTTCTACTTCTATTTTCTACGTTCTACATGGATTTAGCCATGTGTTGGAAATGCTTAAGTCAGTATTCGTAATCTGGAGTCTTCCTCTTAATTCTTTACCCTGCTATGGATCCCATGTCTGGAATGGAGGATGTATGTCTTAGAGAGGCCAAGACGAGTGGGGGTGTCATTTTGGATGAAGTTCCTGTTTCGGTGCATGTGCCGGTCACCCCGACGTGCTGTATGGTCAACCGTCCACATTGATCTGATGCTGGAGGTTGATGCATAATCCGTCGTGCCTGTCTGCTAGAGTCCTGCCTTACATGAGCTAAGTAGCATATTTTTTCTCCTTGTTTACTGTACTAACACCACTTCCGACTAATTTTTATTAAATTTCATAAGATATAACACCAAAAAAACCCTTCCTTTGAGTTTGAATAAGTAAATTTCATGTGTCCAATAATTCAGGATAATTTCACCTCTGTACTTCAGTTAAATCACTCGTAATGTACTATTAATGGGCCTAGAGCCACCTTTTTATGTCATATTGCTAAAATACCTCTTTTATTCACTTGTAACGTTTTGACTGGCACAATGCCACACTTACCGGACTTAACCTTTTTTATTTGATGACTGATAGCCACTAAAAGTCAATTTGTTAACCCTTAACTTAATTTCCTATGTTATAAATCTTTTATGTGGTGATTTGGTAGACTGTATTATATTTGTATATTCTTCCCTCTGTATATTTTTATGTATAGTGTATAATTACCCTAGCTTCGCTTAAGACTGTTGTAAATTCTTGTAGATTTCGCTTAAAGTGGATGGGTCAATCCAGTAATGTACATATTACCTAAACTGCTTATCTTGTATCATACGAAACTTAGTTTTCAATTTAAAACCGAAACCTCCCTCGTCAAGGAATGCTTGAGTGGTTGGTCTATTTATTGTAAATTCATTTGTATATTAATCCCTAGTAGGTTTTATGATTATCTAGCTGGAACAGGCTAGTTTTGATTTATGATACTAACTTTCACTCGTTAAGGAGTCTAAGATGGTTTTTTAATTCTCTTAAATTGAGATTTACATTAAACAAAAAACGTAAGTCTTACTTTCTAACAGAAGTAGCGGTTAAATGTTTAATTTTTAAGTATAAATCTATTACTTCCTCAGGAAGTATGCGTTTTCGCACTAAAGTTATTGAGATATTATATCTGTAATTTCTTTATTTTTGCTTAATGTGATTAAGATATCCCTATAGAGTATTGAGTTATTTCTATAGCTGAAATTTTCTCTATTTTGACTTAATTTTATTAAGATACCCCTATGAAGTTGTTGGGATATTCCTATATCGGTAACTTCTTCATTGGACTTACTCTCGTAATGGATATACCTAGATCTGTTGTGAGCAGGTTAATAAGAGACTGATAATCTCGGTTTTGAATGCATTACTTACTGACCCAGATATTTTAGTCACCATCAGTATGTATCTTTTGTCATTCTAGGTTTTGGCTATATATCTATTAGTTAGACTTAGCTAGATAATCTTTACCTTCACCCCTAAGCTATTTTGCTGGGAACATAACTAAAGTTTTAAGTTCCCATTTCTATTTTGGAATAGGGCATGGTAAATGTTTTTATTAATATAACCTGGAAGTGATATTACTATTTATGAATTTGATTCTAAATTCTAACTCACTTTAAATTCTGGCGTAGGGAATGCTATATATATATGTATATGATTTTATATTAACTTTACTTTCATTGACTTTACTATAAAGAACATTTTATTTTCAATTTTGGCATAATGAATGCTATAATTTGATTTAGTTACATTAAATTTAAATTCTGTTTTATTTTGGTCACTACCTTTAAAGTAATTACACTTTAATTATGTTCAAAGCTTTATTTAGTATTTGACTCCTATTATTGGGTGTTTAGAAAGAATCCTCACTTCTTATTCTGTTTGATTTCCTACAATCTAATATATCTTTTAGTGGAGCTGTCTAGCTCATGTGATAACTTTTTCTATGTTATTTTTTATATCTTCTTTCTCTGATTTAGTTGCTTAGCCTTTTATTCAAATCCTTTTTCTATGTTATGTTTATTTCTTCCTATATGAATAAAATGGGTGTTAGTTGGAAAATATTATTCTTTTAATTAATAAAATAGGAATTGATTAAAATAATTGTTTTATTCATACTGCTTTCTCTTTCAGGGCTAGGGAACTAAATATTCTATTTGCTATTTTCTTTATAATCTTTTTCAACCCCTTTGGTTGATGGCGCCCAAAAATCTTATCTGAATTAAATCTACGACCTTAGCTCTCAAGCGAATTAAAAAACTGAGTGGCCGTGGTGACCCAAGTAATTAATTAATAAACATATAACAAGAACAATCATAGATTGAATAAAGTAGTTAAGAATCATTTTTTTATCTTTTTTTTTAATTTTTTTAAATTTTTTATTTTTTATTAATTATTACAAATGACGCTCTAACGTGGGGCCAGGAATAACATTTTGTGGGTAGCTCAGTCGTATGTAACAAGTAAAATTTTTAACAACATTTCAGATAAAAATCTTCATTTTTCCTTGCAGTGATATCTTTCTAAACACATAACTTTTCTATATTTTTGGCTTGGCCAGAAATATTATTTTGACCATTTTTTGATTGTATTTGGAATTTTTTAGGTACATTTTGGTATAGAGAAAAATGTCTAAAATGAACCCTACCTACCTGTGGAAGGATGAGTTGGTTTGGGAACTCTGCGTCAGAGGAATCCAGGCTGATCCAGGATCAAAAGTCAACATCCTCAAATCCTTATTGCGACAGCTACAGAAAGCTGAGAAAGATGATTCTATCGTGCCTCATCCGGCGATATCGATGGATTTTCAACAAGAAATACAAATATGCCAAAGAAAACTCGTGATATTACAAGGATTGGTAACCATTTTTAATTCCAATAAAGAACATGTTGATTATAAAAGAGCTATGTCACGTTTACTACATGTTAAACGTAGATTAGAGTATATCTCTTCTGGTAACCCAGAAGAAGATAATTTCAAATCCGAACTTATAACGGAAACAACCTCTCTTATTGCCAATTTAAAGGCAAAAGCTCAAAATAATGACGTCAATCTTTTGCATTTCAAGGACACAGATGAAAGTTCTTCAGAGACCTCGTATGAGAGCGATTCTGAAACTCCTGAAATTGTAAATTCTCGTAGAGTATCTTTTGCGACCGACGAACAAAAAGTAAATCCAGGAGAAAATCCTAAAATAATTATTCATTCTGACGTTCTTGTTCGTGGGCCAGCACAGGAGGCTTCGCAATTAAATTCCGTATCTCAACATATGAGTAACAATAATGATTTTGAAAGCTCTATTCAACCAACCTGTTCTCATACATTACAGCCTAAAACTTTGTTTAGTAGGGACACACAAGAAAACGTCAACCTGTATAGACGACAATTTAGTTTAAACTCAATATCTCAAAATAAAGTTGATAATGGCGAAAATTTAATTGATAATGACTTTGAAAGCTGTGTCCAACCATATTGTTCCCGCACACCAAATCTTGCAACCTTATCTAGTAGAAACACCCAACAAAATACAAACTTAAACACACGACAATTCAATTTAAACTCAAGACCTCAAAGTTCGCGAATAATGCCAGACTTTTATAATGAACAGGGTAGATTAGATTCCTTGGATAGATTTTCACATATGGCCACCTTGGGAGACTCTCCACACGACATGGATAATAGCCTTATTAGGGAGGAAAGTGGGTTTATGTCAGGAAACCAAGTAAATCAGGCCGCAGGTCATATTTTTCAGAGACCACAAAGTTTAGAGCAGGGTCCTATTTTGCCACAGGCAAACTCGCATAGCAGATATCAATCTGAAGGAAATGTCACTATAAATCGCTCATTTTTGCAGGGTCCTATTTTGCCACAGGCAAACTTGCATAGCAAATATCAATCTGAAGGAAATGTCACTATAAATCGCTCATTTTTGCAGGGTCCTAACTTGCCACAGGCAGATACCTATAACATAGATAGCTCAAGACCAGATATAAATAGGAATAGTTTATTTGCACAAGGTCCTCCACCTAATATCACCGCAAGCTTACCTAATCCGAGTTATAACTGTTTTCCAAACTCAGGAATTTTCGATAGCATAGCCTCCAATTTAAATTTAAACGAACCCCGGCCATTTAATCAACAATTAAATAACGATCCTTATCGTACTTCATTCTTAAATAGACAAGTGCCTTCAAATTCGTTAAGTAGTCAGGATAATTACAGACTACCTCCCTTAAATCGTATTGGTCTTAAATTCAATGGTAGAAACCAAAGTCTACACAGCTTTTTAGAGAGGGTAGAGGAATTTTGTCTAGCATATAGAATACCTAGAGAAGGGCTCTTAAATTTTTCACACGAACTTTTTGAAGGGGATGTTTTAATTTGGTACAGGTCAATAAGAAGTCTAGTTAACACTTGGGATGAGTTAGTTTATCAGTTGCGTTTAAATTTCTTGCCTATAGACTATGAATTAGCATTGTGGGATGAAATGAGATCTCGTACTCAAGGTATTACTGAAAGGGCGCTTATCTATATAGCGGTTATGGAAAATTTATTTAAAAGATTTTTAAACCCAGTTGACGAGAGCGTACAATTAAAAATAATAACTAGAAATCTGTTACCCTATTACCAGGGACAATTAGCTCTGAGGCAACCAGTATCTTTATTTGAGTTAAAAAATCTTTGTCGAATTTTAGAAGACACAAAAGTAAGAACTGATAAGTTTCAAGCTCCACCGTTTTGCAATTCTTCCACTCTGGAACCCGAGCTAGCTTATAGAAAGCCTTTCCAAAAATTTAATAATAATAATAGAAACGTTAGTGAAATTAATCAATCTCCTAGCAATGTCAATCTAGAACAACAAAAACTAAATTCAAGTCACAATGTCAATAGTACTGATAATTTAATAAATTTTCAAGACCTAAATTTAAGCGCTTTAGATCAAACAAATAAAACTACTGGTATAACTCAGCCTATTTTAAAAAAGAAAGTGAAATGTTTTAACTGCGATGAAGAGGGGCATATCTTCTCCGCCTGTAAAATGAAAAAGAAAATTTTCTGTTATAAGTGTGGACACAAAAATGTCACTAGACCTAACTGTAAAGCTTGTGGCCCAAAAAACGTAGAAACCTACTCTCATCAGTCGATAGAGAGTGTTTAAAAGCAAATTTAGAGTCCGATATTTTTCATTTATCGAACAACTGGTCTCATGGGGGCACCTAAGAATATTTCCACACCCTTTAAATTACTTTCTATAGACATTCAGGGACCTTTTCCAAAATCCAGGTCCGGCTTTTGTTATTTGCTCGTCGTAATAGACTGGTTCACCAAATTTACTTTTATTCATAAAATGAAACGAGCTTTGACTAAGGAAATTTGTAGCTTTCTGGAGGAAATAGTTTTTATATATTTTGGCGTTCCCCAAGTTCTAGTAGTAGACAATGGTACGCAGTTTAAATCAAAAGAATTCACCAGCCTGATGAATAGTTATAAAGTAGGTCACATCTGGTACAATGCCAGATACCATCCCCAAACAAATAACGTAGAGCGTGCAAATAGAGTGATAGGCACCGCGATTAGGTCCTATATTAAAGAAAATAACCACCGTGACTGGGACAAACACGTACACCACATATGTAACGCTATAAACACCACTACACACATATCAACTGCATTTTCACCAGCTTTCTTAACTTTTGGACGTAACTTACCTACCTCTGGAGATTATTTTGGTATCATAGAAAGTAAAAATCTTTGTCCCTATAAATTTGACGACAGACAAAACTTAGCTCAAGAACTTTCTAAATTACCAGACATTTATGAACAAGTTATTAAAAACATCAATAAAGCTTATGAGCGAAATAAGAAATATTATGATTTGAGAAAAAGAAATATTGAGTTTAAGGTGGGTGACGTAGTCTATAAAAGAAATTTCATCTTGTCTGACGCTGGGAATTATTTTTCTAAAAAACTGGCAAAGAAATTCATTAAATGTAAAATCATTAAGAAAATTTCTCCAATCATTTATGAACTTAAGGATGAGCACGATAAAAGCATCGGTCGGTATCACATTAAAGATCTTAAATCCCCTCTGGATAGCAGTCTTGATCTTGAAGACGCTGACCAGCCCTAAGCCCAACCGTTTTCCATAGCTAGTAAGTTAGTAATTAAGACTAAAATATAAACCGAAATGTATATTGTATCTCAAATGTAAAGGCAACCTGTAGCCTAAAAATTTTTTGGTAATTAGACGTTAAGAGGTACTCAATTGTCCTGAATTATTTCTTATTTTTTTTAAATTTTTTGTTGAAAGGGGGTATTTGTAACAATCTTTTTGTGCTTGTTACAACGTTAGTAGATAGCCCGAGTTTTTATCAAATTTTGACCAATTTAAATAATTAAATTTTTTAAAAATTTTGAATACGCCCCTGTCTAAAAGGTTCTAGACCCAGGCCGATTCTTCTTAATATAATAACCTACGTATAGGCAACCCGTAATATGACGATATGCATGACTAGCTGTCGGAATATCACTTGCACACCCAGATGGTATTAAGCTATCTTTTACATGTTTGGGATGACTGCCGGGTTTTTTGACGTTGCCTAACCTAGTATTTTGGATGCATTTAGTTTCGGGTCAAACTTGCATCTATTTTCATGGCTTTTTTGGTTAAAATGAGTAGATTCCCGTTTTCAAGTTCAAAGTGCCCTCCAGCTTTACTTGTCATTTCCGGAAGTCACATGGGTTTTCGAAGCAGTACGAGTCACGAGTGGGAAGTTGTTTTTTTGGATAGGAAAGTCTATTTAAGGACTTTACGGCGTAGTGCGTCGGTCTGTTCGTTCTAAATACCGGTCCAGAAGACTTGAACAGCAGGTGACGAAAATATAAAAATTATGGTTTTGTGTTAATAATTCACATTTTATATGTGTCGGCAATGGCCGGATCGGAATTTAACACAGAAGCTGTCTTTTGAGCCTTAAATGGGATTGTTTCGTCACCTAGACCGTAGGAAGCCCGACCATCTGGTGAGTAGTATTTTTGGGTTTCACAAAATGGCGTCCTAATGTCCACGTTTTGTTTTAGGCTTCATTATTTATTATCTTTCATTATTTATTATCCTTCATTATTCTTCGTCTACTTTCATTATTTATTATCTTTTATTATCTTTCATTATTTATTATCCTTTATTAGCCTTTATTATCCTTCACTATTCATCATTTTTCTTTTATCAACTTCTTTTTCTACTTCCTTTATCTACTTCGATTACCGTCTATTTTTCTTTTATCTTCTGGTTCTTTTATCTCCTACATCTTTTATCCTCTACCTTTATTACCTTCTACTTCTATTTTCTACGTTCTACATGGATTTAGCCATGTGTTGGAAATGCTTAAGTCAGTATTCGTAATCTGGAGTCTTCCTCTTAATTCTTTACCCTGCTATGGATCCCATGTCTGGAATGGAGGATGTATGTCTTAGAGAGGCCAAGACGAGTGGGGGTGTCATTTTGGATGAAGTTCCTGTTTCGGTGCATGTGCCGGTCACCCCGACGTGCTGTATGGTCAACCGTCCACATTGATCTGATGCTGGAGGTTGATGCATAATCCGTCGTGCCTGTCTGCTAGAGTCCTGCCTTACATGAGCTAAGTAGCATATTTTTTCTCCTTGTTTACTGTACTAACACCACTTCCGACTAATTTTTATTAAATTTCATAAGATATAACACCAAAAAAACCCTTCCTTTGAGTTTGAATAAGTAAATTTCATGTGTCCAATAATTCAGGATAATTTCACCTCTGTACTTCAGTTAAATCACTCGTAATGTACTATTAATGGGCCTAGAGCCACCTTTTTATGTCATATTGCTAAAATACCTCTTTTATTCACTTGTAACGTTTTGACTGGCACAATGCCACACTTACCGGACTTAACCTTTTTTATTTGATGACTGATAGCCACTAAAAGTCAATTTGTTAACCCTTAACTTAATTTCCTATGTTATAAATCTTTTATGTGGTGATTTGGTAGACTGTATTATATTTGTATATTCTTCCCTCTGTATATTTTTATGTATAGTGTATAATTACCCTAGCTTCGCTTAAGACTGTTGTAAATTCTTGTAGATTTCGCTTAAAGTGGATGGGTCAATCCAGTAATGTACATATTACCTAAACTGCTTATCTTGTATCATACGAAACTTAGTTTTCAATTTAAAACCGAAACCTCCCTCGTCAAGGAATGCTTGAGTGGTTGGTCTATTTATTGTAAATTCATTTGTATATTAATCCCTAGTAGGTTTTATGATTATCTAGCTGGAACAGGCTAGTTTTGATTTATGATACTAACTTTCACTCGTTAAGGAGTCTAAGATGGTTTTTTAATTCTCTTAAATTGAGATTTACATTAAACAAAAAACGTAAGTCTTACTTTCTAACAGAAGTAGCGGTTAAATGTTTAATTTTTAAGTATAAATCTATTACTTCCTCAGGAAGTATGCGTTTTCGCACTAAAGTTATTGAGATATTATATCTGTAATTTCTTTATTTTTGCTTAATGTGATTAAGATATCCCTATAGAGTATTGAGTTATTTCTATAGCTGAAATTTTCTCTATTTTGACTTAATTTTATTAAGATACCCCTATGAAGTTGTTGGGATATTCCTATATCGGTAACTTCTTCATTGGACTTACTCTCGTAATGGATATACCTAGATCTGTTGTGAGCAGGTTAATAAGAGACTGATAATCTCGGTTTTGAATGCATTACTTACTGACCCAGATATTTTAGTCACCATCAGTATGTATCTTTTGTCATTCTAGGTTTTGGCTATATATCTATTAGTTAGACTTAGCTAGATAATCTTTACCTTCACCCCTAAGCTATTTTGCTGGGAACATAACTAAAGTTTTAAGTTCCCATTTCTATTTTGGAATAGGGCATGGTAAATGTTTTTATTAATTTAACCTGGAAGTGATATTACTATTTATGAATTTGATTCTAAATTCTAACTCACTTTAAATTCTGGCGTAGGGAATGCTATATATATATGTATATGATTTTATATTAACTTTACTTTCATTGACTTTACTATAAAGAACATTTTATTTTCAATTTTGGCATAATGAATGCTATAATTTGATTTAGTTACATTAAATTTAAATTCTGTTTTATTTTGGTCACTACCTTTAAAGTAATTACACTTTAATTATGTTCAAAGCTTTATTTAGTATTTGACTCCTATTATTGGGTGTTTAGAAAGAATCCTCACTTCTTATTCTGTTTGATTTCCTACAATCTAATATATCTTTTAGTGGAGCTGTCTAGCTCATGTCATAACTTTTTCTATGTTATTTTTTATATCTTCTTTCTCTGATTTAGTTGCTTAGCCTTTTATTCAAATCCTTTTTCTATGTTATGTTTATTTCTTCCTATATGAATAAAATGGGTGTTAGTTGGAAAATATTATTCTTTTAATTAATAAAATAGGAATTGATTAAAATAATTGTTTTATTCATACTGCTTTCTCTTTCAGGGCTAGGGAACTAAATATTCTATTTGCTATTTTCTTTATAATCTTTTTCAACCCCTTTGGTTGATGGCGCCCAAAAATCTTATCTGAATTAAATCTACGACCTTAGCTCTCAAGCGAATTAAAAAACTGAGTGGCCGTGGTGACCCAAGTAATTAATTAATAAACATATAACAAGAACAATCATAGATTGAATAAAGTAGTTAAGAATCATTTTTTTATCTTTTTTTTAATTTTTTTAAATTTTTTATTTTTTATTAATTATTACACCGTAGCAGTAATGCCAGGCAGTAAGTATGCTGGATGTAGTCCAATAGTATTTTTCACATCGATATCGGCCAAGATCCACCAGCCTGAGAAAAACAGGGTACTTGATATTCCTGAAATGATGGCATTATATTGTATATTATTTAGGGGCCAACAATATCGGCTCGTGCAAATTGGCATTTTTTAATAGATCTCATTTGAAAATGACCATGCAGAATTTTGGTTAGTAGTTTTGATTTATTGTCACTTTTTGACGTAATGGTCTATTAGTTCAAATGGCTTTAGCAACGCATATTTAACGTTTGTAGTATAGTACAATCAATCTGTAATGGAAAAGCGGGTTTACGGGAAAAACATACCATAAGCGATTCTATTTCATAAATGGTTAGGGGGGCATGTGATTAGCTTAAAACCAAATTGTCGCCCCCCCCCCCTCCCTTGGGCGCTTGTGGGAAACTCAAAAAGAATTTTGACTTGATTTTCCGCAAAAACGGTAAGTCGCAGAGAAATATTTTGTTAACAAATATTGTAGATAACAATATTCTCCACAATTTATCTCATGGAGTCACTGCGCTACGACTAAAAGTGCAGAAAGCAAAGGGCGCCAAAAATCACTTTTTTCTTATTTTCGATGCGAAAAATATTTTTTAATACAAAAGTTGTAGAGCCCAAAAAATCCTATAAATTGAGCCCGCGCTTGTTTTTTACAATTCACGGTTACGGATATATAGCGCCTGGAAGTACCAACCGAATGCAGCATCATTTGTTTTATGTCCTGTGTAGCATTCTATTGTTGCAGATCCTCACGTCTAATATGACCACTACGCCACAACTAAAAATGCTTTATAGGGGAAAGGAAAGTCGAAGTCTTTCTCCATAAGATTATTATAGTTATAGAATAGAATAATCAATATACCTACATTAAGGCGAATTGACAAAACGGTTCCACCCTGTGAATCATCGACTATGCGCGATTTATTTACTTAGCTTTAAATCAACCTCAACAGTGAACAGAAATTATTGATAGGAAAGTGTAAATTTAAATAAAAATGTTAAATGCCCTTGATATTTTAAAACAATTAGGGGATATATCTTGATATGGAGTAATAAGAACTCGTAGAATGGAGTAATATTTTCAAATCGACGTTAGAATACCAGTATAATGGCCTTATACAAGTATTGTTAATAACTAATTCTAATTGTGTTACGAGATTACAATAAAATTACCATTAACATTTTGAATGTGGGTCAAAACGCCTGCCTTTCTGTGACGTCAATAATCTGTAGTTACCATTACCGATGTTATCAAATATGCTGTTTTTGCAATTTTATTACTCTAGTACAATAGTATATTTGTAGAGTTAAATGTACTAAATTGATTTCATGACCATACATTATCAGTAATAATTTGATTAAAATGTGTTGATATTTTTAAAGCGATTTGGTAAAACAATACAATAATCAGTAAAAAATCAAACAATAAATGACAGCCGGATAATTATTAATATTCGTATCGTATGTTCATTCATGGCAACTGTGATTTGATACAACAGTGGTATACTTAATCAGCATTTTTAAATTGAAATATCTCGAAAACGGCTGGAGCAAATATCAACATAATATTATTATATTTTTAATATTAAAAAATAAAATGCATTACATGTTTCTAAAATATACTGGATGTTCTACTTAAAGTTACCCAAGGTTGCATGTTAAACTAATTTGCCATATTCATTTGTTTTACTTCGTAACAGTTTCCTGTGAATAGTGTGCCAGGTAAGGGTCAATATTAATAGAATGCTAAGACGCTGCATTCCGTTGGTACTTCCAGGCGCTATATCTCCGTAACCGCGCATTGTAAAAAAAATGCGCGAACTCAATTTATAGGATTTTTTGGGCTCTACAACTTTTGTATTTATGCGATTGAGCAAAAAAATATTTTTCGAGTCGAAAGTAAGGAAAAAGTGATTTTTGGCGCCCTCTGCTTTCTGCACTTTTAGTCGTAGCGCAGTAACTCCATGAGATAAATTGTGAAGAATATTGTTTTCTACAATATTTGTTTACAAAATATTTCTCTGCGACTTACCGTTTTTGCGGAAAATCAAGTCAAAATTCTTCTTGAGTTTCCCACAAGCGCCCAAGGGGGGGGGGGGGGGCGACAATTTGGTTTTAAGCTAATCACATGCCCCCCTAACCATTTATGAAATAAAATCGCTTATGGTATTTTTTTCTCGCAAATTTTACAGATTGGCTGTAAAGCAAGAGGGTTAGCACAGCTTAATATAACAATATTAAGCTGTGGGGTTAGTATGAAAACCGGCAATTGAAAATTCAAAAATAAAACCGAAACTATACAGGGTGTTTCAGAAGTACAGTACGTAACTTAAGGAAGTGATTTTTTAGGATATTCTAAGGGAAAGTTTGTATGAACGTGTGTCCGGAGTTGCTTCGTTATTAATATACAGGGTGTTAAAGTTTTTAAAAAGAAATCGATGCTTAATAATTTTTTTAAATATACTTTTCCCGATTTAATTGAAATCTGGTACCGTTATTCATAATAATGAGGGGCTTAATTATCTCTAACTAGATTAAATTTATTAAATGCAGTGGCATCCCGGGGAGCACCTTAACGAATATTATTGGCACAAAAATGTACGCCACTGACTTTTTCTAATTTTAATAGTTTTTCTCGGACTTACCAACTACTAATACAACTTTTTTGTTCCTTGAATTGTTTTCGTATCTTGCTTGGTTTTCGAGAGAAAAAATAGGAACCACTTAATTGCATGTACAAAAAAAAAATACCTACGTATTTCAAAGTTAACTAAAACATGAGGTAAAGGTAAGTTTTGATGTCTTATTTAGCTGTTTTGGCAATAATAAGTCAAAAATGAATAACTTTACTAACGCTGAAATGGCCCAGATGCATTTCAATTATGGGCTGGCAAATGAAAATGCTAAAGAAGCTCGGCGAATTAATCAGGAACGTTATTCAAACAGAGTACTGCCATGTGTCAAAACATTTAGACAGCTTCATGTAAGATTAAGTGAGACTGAGAGTTGTAAACGTAGTACGGAATTGCCTGCAGACCTGCAACAGTAACCACGCCTGAGCTAGAAGAGGCTATATTTCGGGAGATAGAAGGTGATCCTTCAACTAGTGCCAGGAAGGTAGCAGTACAACTTCAAACAAGTTCATCAACTGTTTGGAGGGTTTTGCATCTTTATCAACTATACCCATATCATATTCAACGTGTGCAAGTTCTGCTTCCCCGTGATTTTCAGCCAAGGTTTGATTTTAGTAGGTGGTGGCTGCATACAGTAGCACATAACAACAATTTATTATATAAAATTAGAAAAGGTCGTTTTCAGCAACAATTTTCGGTAAATGTAGGGACAGGGATCATTGGTGACTATCTTATTGGACCATACTTCAGGGGCGGCTCGTCAATAAGTGCGCCCGTGCGCGCGCACTGCCTAAGAAAGCCAAGCACCAAGCAAAAATAAAATGTATAAAAAAAAATATCAAGAAAACTTGTATATAAGAATGGCGAATGCGAAAGACTTCAAGCGGGACTGCAGCGTGTACTTACATCTACTGATTGAAATGGTCTGCCCATAGAAAAAAGAAACAATTCTTTTTTCTATGGGTCTGCCGTTTGTATTCGTTCGGCGCTCTCGTTAAATGGATTTTCCCTGTGTGGATTGATCGGGAATATTTGGTTAATCGCCCGATAAAAGGGCGTCGCCGTGCGCTATCTGAATACACACTTTATAATAATTTAATATGATTGTTTTAGAGTTTTTTTACGCGATTAGAGAAGTTTGAAGTTTATTGACGGTGTTGTGGGTGTTTTTTGTTGTTGTAATTTAATAATGGCTAGTAGTTCGGATTGTTTCACACGAAGTGTTATAGTTATGGACCAAAATTCTGTTGAGAACATTCTAAATAACTTTTCGACAATCGATTTCCAAGGGAAAATTGAAATAAAAATCCCATTTAAAAACCGCGTTTTTTTTTTAATATTCTTCTGGGATAAAAAGCTCAAAGAAAATCGATACAAAGGTAAAAAGGGGCGGCACCTCGAAAATTTTTCGTCTGCGGCGCACACCCTAAAATAAATGTCACGAGCCGCCACTGCCATACTTCTTTCCACCTCGATTGAATGGAAACTCCTATACGGAGTTTCTATCTGAAGAACTTGACGTTCTGTTAGAAGACGTACCTCTACAAACAAGAACTAATATGTGAATCATGCACGACGGCGTCCCAGCTCATTTTAGCCTAGTTGCTCGTCCATACCTCAACAACACTTTTTATAATTGATGAATTGGACGCGCAGGTCCCCAAGGTGGGCCAGCTCGCAGTCCCGACTTGAATCCTCTAGACTATTATTTATGGGGTCACATCCCAACCAGCATAAATACATACATAAGACGTTTTAAGTACGTACTAGTCGGACATAAAGTACGTCTTATGCATGTACGTTATTGGACGTAGTACGTACATTTTACAAACTTAGTACGTAAATTTTCCACACAATTGTACTTAATTAAGACGTACGACAAGTACATCTTATGTACGTACGATAAACGTATATTTAATGTACGTACATTTACTGTACGTGTTAAAGATGTATGCACACTTCGTGCTATGTACGTACTACATACGTAAGAAGTACGTTGTTTGTACCTACAATGGATAAATAATAACTACTGATAAAGTATCTACAATAATATATTACAATAAATTTGTTGGTTAATATTTAGTAACATTCTATATATATATTGTGTATATATGAATGTATTATTATCTATCTGATACCCCGGGATTATTATTTGTTTCCCCATCGTTATCATTCTTTTTCGCTTTTTGTTTATATTTTAGTCGATCGGGGGTTCTACTTAGCAATTTGGCTATTTCCTGCTCTGCCTCTTTTTTATTTCAGCTTTTTTCTGTTCTCAGAAGGGCATCTTAAATGAAAAGACTTTAATTACAACCCAGAAAAAATAATATTTTATAGTACATACAAATACAAGTCAACTGAATAAAATAAGCCATATTTTAAAGAAACTTTAAGATGATTAAAACAAAAAATTAGGGGAGATAAAATAAAAATAATATCAAGATACAAAATACACTCATATCCTACTCTACTTGACTACTATACACTACACCTCTAGTTGAAAACGTCCAATTTCCGTTTCATCATTTAAATTAGTACTTACTTATTATAACTTTTGCAATTAAAAACTGCGAAAATCTTTTTTTCTGCTATCTTTTTAGCCTGGTGATTCCAAATAAATGCTCCCATGCTTCGTTTAATAAAGATTGCAAATTATTTCCTGCCAATATGCACATTTTAGACTCCTAAAATGGTAAATGTACTTAAAACATTATCAAAAATAAACATTCTTACTATATTAATACCTAACGTAAAGGGCTGTTAAGGTCTTATTCAATTGAATTTTACCTTAAAATACATATAGGTATCTGTATATCAAGTTTTACTATACTACTTTTTAAATAGAATGGGTGGTCAAATCTTACCAACTTTCTGAAATGTTCTGGTAGATTTAAGAAATCTTCAAGTGCCAGTAGATCTGCTTCACTATTACAAACTCGATTACAAGTAACTTTTACTTGACTAAGTGCCCCAGGACTAATAGTTTCAGTATTTGATACCTTAAAGTTTTTTACTTGGAATGTCAAGCCTCTCAGAAAAAAATGCTGCCTTAAAATTTCAGCATTGAATTCAGCTAAAAATAAAACGAATCGTAATCGACATAGCTAAGTACATTTAAGGTTTTTTAAGCTTCGAAACTGTTTAAGAGGCATTTCTACCACTCAAGTTACTATTTACCTGTAAATTGTATATCAAATAATAAATTAACGAACAAAGTAATAAAACTTAACGCATTTAGAGGAAAACGTCCTGGTAAAATTCGCCAATTATTCGTTGAGAAACATCGACAATACAACAAAAAGAAGCAAGAAGCCACACTTACAAACTCAAAAGTTTGGTTAAGTTAATTTAACTGCACAGAAAGACGTCCGAATACCCGAATAGTGTCGGATTTTTACGACGTAAGCAAGCGCGAAATTTAAATCGGTAGCGGATAATAATAATTAACCTTACAATCACAGAACAAAAAAATGTCCAAGTTTGAAAAAGGTCTAATTTAATTATTTTTTATTAGTAATTTAGTTTTACATAAGGTAAAACATTGTTACATTATGTAATAAAACATACCTACATAACAACGTATCATCCCAACCGTTTTTTAGACGTTGGTACATTTAAGGATGATACATTGTACGTACAATCAAGAATGATCGTTGTACATACACAATATGTCAGAAAAAATACGTACTTAAAATGTACATTTTACTTACTGTACGTACGGGACATAAAACGAACACAATAGGTACGTCTTTAGTACGTAGGGTGTTTGTTGGGATCTTGAATACAAGACGCCTGTACTAGATGAGAACGACTTAAGAACTCGAATTATTGAAAGTTGCAATGGTGTTTCACTGCGTTTTTTTTTACCTATTGCCATTGAGAGTGGACAGTAGTGTGGTTTAATTATTAAAATAAGAGGAAGTAAATTTAGTTTATTAACTTATAAAATATTTATATGAAACGAGGCATCGCACGCTTATGCCGCTACAGTTAAACCTGACTTTTTTGTGCCTTTCACCCCCCTGTCTCCAGCCGTCGTAGCCACAGACTCGTACGGCGGACTATAGGTATTTTTTTTGTACATGCAATAAAGTGGTTTGTATTTTTTCTCTCGAAAACGAGGCAAGATACAAAAGCAATTCAAGGAGCAAAAAATTTATACTATTAGTTGGTAAATCCGAACAAATATCAAAATCAGAAAAAAGTCAGTGCCGTACATTCTCTTGTCAATAATATTCGTTAGGGTGCTCCCCGGGACGCCACTGGACTTAATAAATTTAAACTAGTTAGGGCTAATTAAACCCCTTATTATTATAAATAACGGTACCAAGTTGAAATAAAATTGGGAAAAGGATATTTAAAAAAACTATAAATAAAACATTTTTTTTTAAACTTTAACACCCTGTATATCAAAAGCGGGCAACTCCGGACACATGTTTTACTCTTAGAATATAACGGAATACCACCCCAGCGCAGTAAAGGCATTGGTCATATAGTAGTTGTCACGCAGTGTCTGAAACACAGTTTTCTTAATTAATTCTTCATTAATTGTATTTGTTTGTCTAAGGTCAGAAGTAATTAAGGACGACCTGATTAGAAAATTCTGAAGTCAGTGCAACACCATGTCTTCCACCTGTCTCATTTAAGAGCTTTTTTTGCTTAAATATTTTTTTTTTACTGGTTTAACACGCATATTTGTAATGAATAATGGGCTTCCGAATCTGATTCGGAACCCAGATCTAGTAGATTTTCCATTACACGAAGTTCAAATACTTGTTTTACTAAAAGCTGCTCATCTACGACTAAGTAGACGGTCACAGTCTATTCACAGTCAGCCTGCGTTATCTGTCATCAATATTGCTAACTAGCCTGGTTCACGCATTGCGCTCGTGTTGTGCTGCTCTGCGTTCCCTGTGCTGCCTGCATCTTAATATGCGCTGACTTTAAGCAGGGTTGGCTCAGTAGAAAACTTTAGGTAATGCACCTAGGTAGAAAGTTAGCAAAACTCATTCAAAAACATTATTATTATTTAGAAAACAGAAGAAAAATAGACAAATCATAGGTACATAACCCCACATTTTTGACAGTAAGTACCTACATGACAGTATTATTTTTTAGACTTGCCTCAAAACATTTATAAATAGCACCAAACATGGAATAATTAAAAGACTTTCCGACAGAGCATTCGCTTTCTGTAACTCCGAGGAAGCGCTTGTATGAGAACCCAACAACATCAGAACGGACCTCAACACAAATTGCAGGAGACTAGTTAGGAGACTAGTTAGTAGGCCATTAAGAATAAATGTTAGAATTACACGAATAGACAGGAGAATGACGTCGAAGCTAGACCCACCCTAAATGTGCCATTTGCCAAAGGAATCTACGAAAAAACTCGAAGATTAGAACAACATACCAGTCGATAAGTCGAACAGTATTCAACCCTAAAGCTTCCTTAAGAAAGAATAAACCGTACCTGACGAAGACAACGCCAACAAGTCAAAGAGACATAAAGAATTGTGTATAACGAATACCTTGCAAGTGCCACAATCCTATGTTGGTGAAACTCTACGACCTTGAAACAAGGATCAAAGAAAATTGAGAACACATGTAGGTACACTGAAGGGAGAAACAAGCAGATTCGGTTCAGCACATTACGCTTAGACCGACGGTCACAGCAAACTTTTCTGGGCCCAGGTCACCACTTGCAATGGTCAGAGGCCCAGAGAATAGCTGTTTTAGCATAATTTGGTTAATCCTGATTGTATAAGGTCTCAGCAAGTGGCTAGAGAACAAAGTTCTCACATGTATACATATTTATATGTCATATTATGATTACCACTTGCCAAGTAGTATTCTCTTACTATTTATGGCAGAAGATAAGTTGAAAAGCCTACAAGATACCGGTGTCAATTTGTCAGCGCAAGTCTTAATTACGATGACTGGAATATCGTCAGTACCAGAAGCTTTTAACATTGAAAAGGTTTATATTATCGCACGGGCACGTTAGTATGGGTACAGAATTCAACGAAATTCTTGTGTTGCATTTGTCCCATACGTCACACAGTCTAAAGACACCGAATTAAAATTATCCACAAGCGGAACTACGCGAACCGCCGCCGCCGAGCCGGTGGCCCGATGATGACGGGGAAGGGAGAAGGGAGATGGCTCCATACGGCCTAAAGTCCGTCGGGCCTCATCTGATGTATTCGGCTTCGCTCGGTGGGGCAGGCCAATGAGATGCCCCGAACAGAATAAACTGGAGATCATTGGTGAATTAACAGGGTATTATTGACGTGCAGAGAATTTTTGTATGCAGGAACACGCTGACGTTCTCAGGCATCCATAAAAACCAATGACGTACGGAACTGGACAGTGCACGACAATTCAAATTTATTAAACAAGCCAATAAAATTAACAATAATACAAATAATGTGTTAATAATGGTCTTATGTACCATTTAGAATTGATTTCTGTAGTGTTTTAAAATAAGTAAATACTTTTTCGCCATTTGATCAAACCCGTCAGATACGGAAGGCGCTGTCCCATTCTCTATATGTCTATGGTTATAGCCGACCAAGGAATTTTGAAAATGTACGAAATGTATGGCCTTATTCAAACATTAATTGAATGGTCCTTTTAATTAAAAGCAGTTCCTCAGTATACTTACACGGAAGCAGCTATTTGTAACTAATTTAAAAAAATTTTGAAGGTTATGTTAAAGAAGCCTATTTTTTTGTTCAAGCCGATTGCTGAAATTGACTCTAGTCGTCATGAATGCCTTTTTAAGAACATTCTACTCCTGCTTAATGGGTCTACGATGTCGGTAGACCGTTTCAATGCTGAAAAATGTTCATTTGAAATTCTTTCTAACGATTTTTTATTGACATGTTGAACCTTTCAGATTTACGTTACTTGAAATTACCTTAGTCTTATTGGCTATAAAGTTTCCAAAGCATAAAAATAGTATCGCAAAAGTGTAAAAAAATATTAGTGGGTACTTAACACATTGGGAAAAATAAATAAAACAAAAACATTGTTTTAACAAAAAATATAATTAAATTTACCAATAGGGGCATGTGCTTAACTATGCACAGAAAAAAAGGAAACAAATTACCATGCATACCTACCTATAATTAGAGAAAAAAGCTTTAAAAAAGAAATATACTTAGGCGAAAATATAATAAATAACCTACTTAAATCAATGCTAAAATTGCAAACCGAACAAATAGTAACTGCAGGTATTGTCACATACAATAATATTGGTAATACAATAATACAAACACTCACAGCAAATTATTAAAATTAGTACTCTCACTGTATATTCAATTAACAAAAATATGTTCGAAAGGTACACTCAATACAATTAGCCACCGAGCAATAAAAGGTATGGCCAATAATTAAGGATCAAGTAGATTGGATCAAAATAGGGTCAAAAGGTCATGAAATATCCTGTCATATGTCACCCATTATTGAGCTACAGTCTTCAAAAGAAAAGCCATAATTTGGCAAGCTGTAGCTCAGTAATAAGAGGACAGCGGACAAAATATGTCATGTCCTTGTGACCCTATATTTTCATCCAATCTACACGCTCCTTAATTATTGGCCATTACCTCTTAGGATATCATGTAGATAAGTAATAAACTTAATATTAATAGTTGTTATAATTCTGTAAAAAAAAATAGCACAACCGTTACGAATTGTAAAGAAAGAGTCACTGGGTTGATGTTCGGGCAGCTAGGAATCTGCAAGAAGTGTGGTTGCCTTGAAACAGCCCTAAAAGTACCTTCAATGAACTTTAACTGTGACTTCCAAATGATGAAATGAATGAATGAAATTCCAGTTGTTCATGCCCAATCTTCACCAGTATTTATACAGAACCTGAAAAATTAAACAATCCATTAGGACTTGATGATACCTATCCCATTCCATTGGCACAATTGGAATGTTATCGAGGCCACTCACCTGATTACTGAATATAAAATTGCTTCCAAATTCTCTAAATTTGCAAGGATATTTGATATTGTTGCCTGGCTCCACATACATTTTTGCATTCTCTGAGTTTCTAAAACAAAAAAATTATTTTAGTTCCACTGAGAAAAGTTTTTAATGAAAAAAAACTTTACTGCAAGTAGGTATTTTAAATCGATTTTTTTACCTTTTGTAGCAGTCCGCTTGTAAATATTTTTTAAAGGGCTCCTCTCTTTGACACAGTTTTATATTCAGCTGCCCCAGTATTATTTTTTGTCTTCTCTGGGATCGTTGTGCGACAAACATTCAGGACTGCAAATCTTTATTTTTGGTTTTGCCGTACATCCAAGTCTGATTATGTAAAGTTCTTTCGTTTTCTCTAACATCCATTACGTACACTAACTTTTAAAAACTTAACAATAATAAATAACCAAATTAAAACTGTATAATTTTAATGTAGTTCCTACTAAAAATCCCAAAACACAATATAAGAAGTTAGGTTAGCAACGCTTAGCTGTCCCGAATAGTTTTTTCTTAAAGACAACGGACCACGCCACAAATGGAGGAAAAAAGATCGCATGCGTGTCCTGTCTTTGTTTGCCGGCTTCCCGCGGTCTGCCATCACGATTTCCGATTACACCCGAAGAGACGTTCGTGCGGTAGGCCTTTTCAAATTTAGTCCTCGTGTGGCGATCCCGGCCTTTTCAAATTTAGTCCTCGTGTGGCGATCCCGGGAGAAGGGACGAAGGACGACGGGATCAGACGAAGTCGAGAGTTAGAGGCGCGTTAGAGTTTATAACCTTTATTTTACTATTTTTTTTATTATGAATCAATAAAACTTATATCAACTACCTAAATATTACATTCAAATCTATGAGTTTTCGCAGATCTTAAATCTCACAATAGTCACAAGCGTTGCACTCTGCTTCGGCATTTTCAATGTCCTCCCCGGTTGCTTCTTTGTAAAGAACTGTACATTTTTTGTTGTCAAGGCTCCTCAAGATTCGTTTAACATGGCGGTGCTGGGAAACAATCTCGGGCATTCTCGATTCTACAGGGGGAATGTTCGGTGGAGTTTTTTCCTGAAAATTAACCGTTGAATGTGAAGACAAGGCTCCAGTAAGTGTGCTTTTTCCTGTACTTGGGTCGCAATGGTGCCATTAGAACGTATTAGAAGTGGAATGGTTGACTGGGTAAAGTTCTCACTGACGCCCTTAACTACCGACCAAAATGATCTTGAGCCGTTAGGACATTCAAGAAGTTTGTCCTTGATCCTCCGGTTGTGTGCTTCTTTGCCTTGGTTTATCGTTTGCTTGCATTGGTTTCGAGCGTTAACAAAGATGGTAGGATTTTCGGCGGTGGGTTTTTGACGCCATTGTCGGCAGAAATAATTTTTTGATTTAACAGCTCCTTTGCAATTTTTGGTAAACCAAGGCTTGTCGTTAAAAGGGCACTTTTTTGAGAAAGGGATGAAGGCTTTCATGCCAGTAAGGATAACCTCCGATACCTACTTCTCTAGCACAGCTGGATGGATCACCAGAGGTAAAGCGAACGTTCTGCCAAGGAAAGGTTCGAAAATGGTCCTTTAGGTCATTCCACTTAGCTGATGTGTAATGCCAGATGTTGCGAGGTTAGGAGGCTGTTCGGCACTAATTGGTAGTTTGCTCAGTGCCGAAATAAGGTTGTGGTCAAACGTTCCTAACAAAGGCCTCACAGTGACAGTGTACAAGTCGGGGTTTGAAGTTAGGAAAAGATCCAACAAACTAGCAAAATCACCATCTCGGTCTGGAATCCGAGTTGGTTCACCCACACCCACGAGCTGGGTGAGGCCAGAGCTGATGGCAAAGGATTCGGCTTCGCGACCTTGCTCGTCGGTTGTATTTGAGTATATGAGCCAGTTGACATTATGAACATCCTTACCATACCGTATAAGTACAGTCGCCAAGAATGACGATTTCGGTATTGGGATGGTGGGTTTGGGTTGATCTTGGAACCATCTTCATAACATTGTTCACACATGTTAATATTTGACACCATACGAATAAATGGGCATAAGTAGGGTACTGGTCATAAGTGGTGCCTCTGCCCTAGCTGAGGTATAAGGTACCTATGCACAATGAAGACTCCTATATATGCATGCATGACTTTCATGCTTATACCGTCGGCTCTCCGATATAAAACGTCACTCGGACGTTCTGGTAAGTGAACCCATGCAACCCATGCATACAATACATAATTATTTCACGATATTGCCTATACCTATTAATATTCATTCCATAAAATTATATTATTATGAACTATGCTAATGTTACTATGGATGGAATACTCACAAAATAGTGGGTATACTGAAAAATTGTACTATATCCTTACCTAATGTACACTTTCGGACAGTCAGAATAAAATCATTCTGAAATGGTAATTTTTTTAAATTTTCGACTCCAAGATATTGAACCCCAGGTGGTATTTTAATAATAATGCACATGCAATCATTACAGGAAAAGTTCGTGCAGGGTGTGTACGAACAAGGCGATTATGGTTTTGGTTTTGAAGTTTTGAAGGGTGCATGTATTCGTTGGGGAACACGAGGAAAGTCGTTCCAGAAATACGGCGTTCTCAAAATTAAAGCATTCTTGTACCTACAATGTCGTTTGAGGAATATTAAGCTAAACTACGTTTTAACTACACACTTTTTATGTTGTTTTACAATTCGCCTAGCATAACGCAGGGCCGTAACTAGGTGAAATTCTACTACAGGCAAGGTTTCTCAAGGTTTGCGCCCCCTAGAGAAATGCGCTGCAGTAGGGGGGGGGGGGGATTATTTAGCATCTTTTTAAAGAACACACAACCATTTATATGTATAACTTTTCTCACTTTTTATTAATGAAGTTATAAGTTTATTAATATTCCTTCGTTTAAAACAAATTTTTATCAGTTAATTATTAACCTTACTTATTAATAAGAGAATATTATATAATATACACTGTGTTCAAAAAGTCCCGGACCGGTCAATTATTTAGAAAATGGCGCACAATATAAAAAAAACTTTCGGTATAAAAGTTGTAGGCCTTAAAAAAGTCTATAAAACTAGGACACCTGTAATTATACAGGGTGCCTCAAACAGTCATGGTAAACAAAACTTTCATTTTTTTAAATGGAATGTTCTATATGTTATAATACTTTTGGATTCTACATAAGATATCAATTATTTTTTAATAAGCACACTATAAGTCTAAACTTAATAGTTTCTGAGATATCGACTTTCGAAAAATTACATTTTTGAACTTTGACAGCTTCTAGCTCTCTAACGGTATATCTTAGAGCAAAACGGCTTACATGTCCCTATCTTACTTTTTTAAAATCTTCCTAAAAACATCAATTTTGGGTTAAACCGGAGGTACTATATTTCCGGTTCTCGAGTTACATCCGGTTTACCCGGAAGTTTAATCTTCTGGGAAGATAATAAAAAAGTAAGATAGGGACATGTAAGCCGTTTTGCTCTAAGATATACCATTAGAGAGCTAGAAGCTTGTCAAAGTTCAAAAATGTAATTTTACGAAAATCGATATCTCAGAAACTATTAAGTTTAGACTTATAGTGAGTGTACTTATTAAAAAATAATTGATATTTTATGTAGAATCCAAAAGTATTATAATATATAGGGCATTCTATTTAAAAAAATGAAAGTTTTGTTTACCATGACTATTTGAGGCACCCTGTATAATTACAGGTGTTCTAGTTTTATAGATTTTTTCAAGGCCTACAACTTTTATACCGGGAGTTTTTTCATATTGTGCGCCATTTTCTAAATAATTGACCGGTCCGGGACTTTTTGAACACAGTGTATATTATAAAACTAAAAAAAAAAATAAAATAAAAAATGGAAATATTGGAAATGTGTAGGTATAAATAAAATACTTACAAATAGACTCTACACTCTACTTAAATATTTGATTAGGACGATAATTTTACAAACAATATTTTCTGGCTTTTTGTGTTGCGAAATCTAATATATATTTATCAAAAGAAATGGATTCTGCAATAAGCCTTTCTATGGATGATATGGCAGTATTAGATAATTTTTCTTGGGACATGGTCGATCTTAAATGGTTTTTTATAAGTTTCAATTTTAAAACAGATCTTTCACAAGAGCACTGGGACTGGAATTGTAAGAAAAATTTGTAATGCTGTAGCAAAATTGGGATACTCTGCCAGTAGCTCAAATTTATATAGGTTTTGGTACATTTCCAATCCAGATTGACACTAGAAACCAAAAAGTTCTTGCGCTTGAAATTTAAAACTTTCTGCTTCCTGAATAAATTCGTTACAATTGAAGTCGTTTGGATATTTAGCGCACAAATCTTTAATGAATTTTTCAGTATCAAAAAGATTCGTTTTGGAAAGAATTGCTTCATAAAGAAAACTAAAATCACTGCAAATATCATGTAAACTTTTATATCTGTTACTTAACCCTTTGACGCCGGAATTAAATTTAACAATTAAAAAAGTTTTTGTGATGCACAAATGCATTGAGGGAAGTCCAAACAAACATGTTAGCCGCAAAAAAAAAAAATTGTAAAGTGACTTTAAGACATTAGAAGGTGTCTTAGGGTTTAGGACACAAGGCATCTGTATGTCATAAAAAAAATTGATATACTTAATCACATGATATATTTTAATTAAGTCTTAAAAAATATAATATAATAATATGTCACCCTATTTTTTGTGGAAAAGCATAAAACAATTTTTTTTGTCACTAAGACAAAGGCCAATGTCACATGTGGAACAACTCCAAGATGACTTGTGGGGTTCATTACGGGTACTACAGAGAGCACACCTTCGTGGCTTCTTATGTACGGGCATATGTGCACATTTATCATACCTTATTTCTGGAGGCACATTTACCTTGTAATTACTAACAAGTTCAGCACTGTCGCGTTTTCGGCCTCTTTGTGGCATATCGGGTTTAGCTCCAATGAGCCCAAGGATAACGGAAAGTCTGAATATTTTTAAATTTAATGTTTTTCCTTCAGATCGTGTTTTGAAGAGAATAAACGCATTTACCAGAGATACATCAAGAAAATAAAAAAAAATGCGATGCCACCATTTTTTTGATTTGCGACTAACTTCGTAGATAGATTTTAACATGTCCATTTTGTCAACAAATCCCATATTTGAGTTATAATCTTTCACTAGTATAGGACATGGTATTTCTTCTGTAGAGCCATCTTTCATTTTTCTGAATACTGTTCCAAGAATCGTTGGATTATGATGATTGCTAAGAAATAAAACTCCTTTCTTATCTTTCCACTTTAGAAAGACGATTCCGTCTTTACTAATTCTCCAATCACTCTGTCCTCTTTCCAGATCCTTGTCTTCTTTCACGTCCGTTGGTGTATCTTTCCTCCCTTTTCTTGCTGTCCCACATGCATAAATAAGATTGTCTTGAAGATATCTTTGTAGAGGCATTGAGTTGAAGAAATTATCGAAATACAAATTATGTCCTTTTCCAATTAAATCCTTGGTCAAGTCTTTTGTAACTCTGAATCCTAAACTCTTTTCTGCTATATCCGACACTTTACCGGTGTATATTTGGAACTGACACACATATCCACTCTCGTCCGCTCTAATCCACACCTTATAGCCGCGTTTAATGGGTTTCATTGGCATGTATTGACGTAGAGAACTACGCCCTTTGAACTTTATCATTGACTCGTCAATGGCTTGGTTCTTAGATGGCTTATAAGAAGAGATAAATGTATCGGAAAGTATATCTAATAATGGACGAAGTTTATACAGCTTGTCGAAATTATCTTCACCTGGTTTGGGTTGTAAGGAATTATCATTGAGATGAATATTTTTTAGAATCCAAATGAACCGGTCTCGTGACATACATGAAGATATGAAGGGATCTCTGAGCTCCCGACGTGAAGACCAGTAATCTCTCATACTCGGCAAACGTTTTAGGCCCATAAGCAAATTTATGCCCAAGAAAACCTTGATTTCTGCTGAATTGGTGGGCATAAATGAATTTGAATTTCCGCCGGAATTTTGTAGAGCATATAAATTTGTTTGAAATACTATGTGATCCATCAATTTTGTTGGAAAGATGTGTAAAAATATGTCAGTGGGGGACTCAACGTTATCTGGAATACATGGTCCAAATTCTTCAGTAAAAGCATTCTGAATATGAACACAGTTTTCCACGTTGGAAGTCCAGATTGTGTTTTCTTGTAGAAGTTTCCGTCTAAGAACCGCTAAACTGATTTCGTCATCACTGTCGTATTGTTCATTATTTTGGTCCACAGTCCGAGCAATTTCATCTTCCAACATATCATCAGCAAATACAATGTCCATTGCATTTATGTCAAGCACATCATTTTGTTCTTCTCCGTCATCCTGCAGCTCGTCATCTGAGCAGTCTTCAATATCAGACTCGGTGGCGGCCGGGATCTCCTCTAATAAAGTAATATACTCCTCCTGGCTCATTGCCTCCAACTCTTGAAAAGAAAACCTCTTCTTGTTGCCTGAAAATATTTAACAATTCAATGACCATGTAAACTAATCCCACATATGCCTTGTGTCCTCACCGCTCGACCACCTCTTTTTTTTAGACTATATTCCCAGTTCAAGTCATATAGTATTGTTCAAAACACATAATTTTCCTTCAAAAACCTATTTACAAACAAAAAAAGGTATTTACTAACCTGCCATGCCAAAAAACAATACAAAACATAAAAAACAATAACCTCTAAACACCACGTGCGTCACAATAGATCACTCGATATGAAGCGATTGTAAATAACTAAGAAATTCGGGGCAAAATCCGCGGCAAACTCTTAAAAACCGTTAATATACGTATCAGCTTAAACACGCCCACATGTGGCACCGCTGTGCGAACACTAGGCGCTTGAGAAGAAATTATTTGAATTGTGTCCTAGCCTCTCGACCACTAGGATACAAAGGGTTAACTGCGTTATTATTGAATCGATGACTTGAAATAATAGTTGTTTTTGTTTTGTTTTTGGATCTAAATAAAAATCATTAGCAAGCTCATCGCTCTTTTTTTCTAATTTTTCTTTTTTGAACTTCCGTGTATTCAGTTGAAATATTGCAATTTTGACAAATCAAATTGTTTTCAGATTTTTCAAAATAATCTCTATTTGCTTTGATTTCTTCCAATAACCATTTAATGTGTTTGCATGCTGTATCTAATGTTAACTCCTTTTTCTGAAGTAAGAGATTTACTTTGTTAATTTTATCTAATATAGATAAAAAAACTGAAAGAATTACAAAGTCGATATTTTAAAGATTCTTTTAAAAATTTTTTGCCCCAATTACTGTTTCACCAGAATATCTTGAAACATCAGTCATCTCTTCTAAGAGATCCAAAACCAATATAAATTGAGTGATAAGTGCGTTCAACGCTATTGCTTTGCATGACCACCTTGAATCACTAAAGCCTTTTAAAGTAATATTTATTGTATTTTTTAATTTACTCCAGCGTACCGTGGGAATGCGCAAAAAAATGAAATTAATTTGAAATAATTCCAAAAAAGGTTATTATTTCGGGACTAACTGAAGCACTGTGTAATGCCACTAAATTTAAACTATGTGCAAAGCATGGGACAAATCTTGCAGTAGGATTTTCTTGCAATATCCTAGCTTGTACGCCTTGATATTGACCTGCCATCTGCCATCTATTCTAATAGAAGTCTTTATATTTAATATGTAGGCCAGATGGATCTATTCTAATAAACATTTTTATATTTATTCAAGATATTTATTTATTATTTCCTATACTTGTGACAATGGCTTCAAGTTTTTCGCCAACGTGTCTTCGTCAAATTAGCAAGAGTGCATATTCTCTCCGAGAAAAGACATTAATATTAAACGTGCATGATGCTTTAGTGCACCAGAAACCTGCAAGTGATGTTCGTAGCATCATTGCAGAGTGTGCCAATATGGTAGGAGTTGGAGAGGCTACTATATATAGGTTCTTGCGTGAAAGAAAATCTAAGAACCTCAGTGAGCCAAAAGCACTCCCAGGAAAGAAACCGTTAGAAATTGACGATTTCAGTAAAAATGGTATTAGAAGAAAAGTACATAGTTTTTATTTTGCCAAGGAAATACCAACTATAGACAAAATTTTACAAGCCATTAACTATGACGAGGACTTACCACAGCTATCACGAACGAAACTATGGAAAATACTTCATGATATGAACTTTCGTTGGGAGAAGCAAAACAGAAAATCTTTTCTTATTGATAGAGCAGATATTGTTTGCTGGAGACGTCAATACTTAAGGTCCATCCGAAAATACCGCAGCGAAGGCAAAAACATTTTCTATTTGGATGAAACTTGGCTGAACGAAGGGCACACCGTATCTAAAGTCTGGCAAGATGAAAATGTCCTAAGTTCTCGACAAGCTGTCATGGAAGGCTGGTCAACAGGACTTAGACCACCATCTGGAAAGGGACGCAGACCTTTTATAACTCATATAGGAAGTTCAAATGGCTTTTTGGATCAAGGATTATTAGAATTCCAGTCGAATTCTACAAAAGACTACCATGAAGAAATTACTGCTGATATTTTCGAGGAATATTTTAAGCAAGTGATAGAATACATTCCCGCTAATTCTGTAATAGTGATGGATAATGCCAGCTATCACTCTAGGCTAAAAGAGAATCTTCCCACAACTTCATGGAAAAAGGCGGAAATCGTAAACTGGTTACAACGGAAGGAATTGAGTTACGATAATACCATGGTAAAAAAAGAACTTTTGGGTATTGTTAGGCTACATAAATCGCAGTATAAAAAGTATGTTATTGACGAGATGGCAAGATATCGAGGTATTATAGTGCTCCGTTTACCATCTTATCATTGTGAGCTAAATCCTATAGAATTAATATGGGCTCAAGTAAAAGGATATGTTGCTAGAAATAACAAAACTTTTAAAATGCAAGAAGTGCGACAACTCTTGCTTAATTCTTTAGCAAATGTGGCATCAGAAAATTGGCAAAATGCCATAAAACATGTTATAGTAGAGGAACAGAAAATGTGGGAACTTGACAACGTAATTGACACAACTATGGAAATTGCGCCTTTAGTAATAAGCGTAGGACATGATGACTCTGCAGATTTTTCTGAGGACGATTTTATCGAGTTATAATTATTAAAATTGTCAATATTTTTTGATCTGTAAATAAATTAGTTTTCTTGTAAAACATTGTATTTATTCTAGAATAAATCAATCAATGGTTATAATTTACCAAAATTCATAAAATCATAAAATCTATTATATTTAAATAAAATAATAAGCGGTTAGATTATATTAAAACCCAACTCTCCGACCATGGTGGGCCGTTTTAATCATTATCCTTTCATTTCATTTTATGGCTCTATTGTTACTTTATCTGTTACCGGGTGGAATAGGTCAAAATTTCTTCATCCTTATGCTAGATGTACGTAAAAAGACCATTTTATAGGTAAAATATTTTAAGCCACCCGCGCCTTGTTTTGAATCTTTAATGAGGGTATCGAGCTATCAACGGCAACGAAACGGACAGTATATTATTATTATTAATAATATTTATTATTATTATTTCTTAGTTATTTTCCTTTGTTTTTTTTTTTCATCTTGTATATTATTTTCTTACTGACAATAAAAGTATTTGTTATTATTATTATTATTATTATTATTATGGCTATGCCCCATAATTTTAAATATAAGTTCAAATTGTTCATATATTATATGAATTACAATATTATTCATAATTTGGAAAAGTATGTGGTTATAAAGAAAAAAGCTTTTAAAAAAAATATAACCTGTGCTAACCACAATCGTGTTAACTACTAAATGTGACCAAAGAAGTAAGGTTAATTTAAAGAGAATTGGAGGAAAAATATAGGAACTCGACTATAGGCTTACAAAAACCGTATGGGATCACAGTCTTTTAACAATAATTGTAGTTATTGGATGTATAAAGTACCTGAGGGTCGAAAGAACACAGACATCAGATGTCAATTGGCAATGCTGAAAAATATTACTTCACGTGTAAAAGTAAAAGTCGTGAATTTTTGGATTAGTTCCTTTTCTGGATTTGATGGAGCTGTTTACATTAATTTTTTAACTAATTTTAAATTTGACTCCATGTACTTGTTTGCCAGGGGCAGATTTAAAACGTTTCGAGGGATACCTACAATTCAGCCCATATATGTGCATATCATTGACCGAGACTTCAAAATCAAGAAAATAACGAGTAATTGAATATGAAACACTTGGAGACAGTTAAATATATTAAAAAGTTCCAAAAATTTTATACAGGAGAACTATTATAGAGTTTATTTTAAAAAACATTTTTACATTCTGCAAGTTAGGTTTAAAATGTTAGCTTCGTCGTTTTAGCTTGTGTTATATTAAAGCGAAGTTTTTCCTAGTCAATTCTTCTGCATGTAAACACATTTAACAACTAATGAAAATAGCCTCCAGTATCCGCTTAAACTTAGTTTCGTTTAGTTCGTGTTCTCTTCGCTTAGCTTTTAGCTTAGTTTCGTTTTGTTCGCAGTGGCCGGCCGATTTAAAAATTATTTGTTTGTTACACACTTACCCCAAAAGCACATGCCATTTACCACTTACTTCATATCTCTCTTCATAAATTATTATTGACAACCGATAACTTTCAAATAAATCATACTTCGTTGTTTTCGGTATACGGAATGTACTAATATTTGTACAATTGCATTGCATCCAACAGCCCCGATTGTGATTATTTGATCAACATGCTAGACCTCCGCAACGCAAGTAGGCACGGCAGCGTCCGGGCAGGCACGGCAGCGCTACGGTTCAGCTTTTCCGCTGGAACAACCGCCGAGCCGGCCGTTGTTCCATCGGAATGGCTTTCATCTTGCTGTTCGGCAAGCAGTGACTTTTAAAAAGTTTTTCATCTCCTCTGAGCTGTATTCTCGGTCGTAATACAACGTATCAGTTATTTGCCGGTTTCTTTTGAATAAAAGCTGCCCGGTCCCGGTAAATGGGCATGCAAGCATGGGATGCCATACAAGGTAAAGTATTTATAAAAACTGTTGTCCGTGAATATCTAAATTATACACAATAACCAATTATAAATATAATTTAAATTGTGTAATAAAAACGAATATGGAAACAATAAAATTAATAATCTTGTATTTAACAGGTAGGTATTATTAATATGTAGTTGGAGTAGGTTTTCAAAGTTATAGGTAACATAACTAACAATAAAAGTAGGTGTAGGTATAGTAAAGTTTACATTATATCGTTGATCTTTTGACTGCCATAAAACCCTAATTATCCCTCTGGCCAGTGGCGTAACTCAGGGCATGTGCGCCCCCCGCAAAATTTTGAAAGCGCCTTGCTATTTTGCACCTGTCTGAATCCTTCACACTTACACTATAGTAAAAAATATTGTCATTTGTAAGCGTTGTTTAATATAGAAGCATATAAAGTATTGTAGAGAACAAAGAACAATTTTTTGTTGTAAAAATAATGACAACAAGCTTTTATCTTATACTGTTATTGGGGTATAATATTAAATTATTAAAATTGTTAATTATGATTTAGTACGTTACTCTTATTTTATATCGACTCATATTACATTATTTCTCATTCATTATTGTTTATTTTTAGCTTTAGTATTGTGATAATGGAACTATTATTTTCGTCGATTTTCATTTGATTTATTATTTTCATCAAGGGACTTGAGGGCGCCCCTGGCTTTGCTGCGCCCCCCCCCCCCCCCCCACAATGCGGGGCCTGCGGGGGCGGTTTTTACTCCACTGCCTCTGCCCATAAAATGCCCCAAATTTACATTTTTTCGTACAGAGCCGGAGTACAATTACCTGCATTTCTAATTGCTATTAAGTAGGTATAAATACCTACCTACCTAATAATATACAGGATGTTAGTGAATAGGTGCGACAAACTTCAAGGGGTGATTCTACATGAAAAAATAATGATAGTTTGCTATATAACTTTTTTCCGCAAATGCTTTGATTTCCGATATACAGGGTGTTAAAATTTTTATTAAAAAGTGACGATTTATTTATTGCTCTGAAACCCATCGAGATATATGCAAATAAAATTTGGTAGGTTTTAAGAGGTAGTTATTGCGCATTTTCTGACATGCAATTAAGAATTTTATGTTTATCATTGGCGCGCATAAGGGTAATAATCTCAATTTTTTTAAAGAAAAATAGATACGTTACTGAGATATTATATCAAACTAAAAACAATTTTTGAATTTCTCATTCAATTTGTGACAAAAAATCTCTCTCTTTTTTTTCGTATTGGGCGCCGTTTTTATGCAAAAAAATAAAACATCTTAACGCGTATTTTTCATTTCTTTAATACATTATTAAAAACTATCTAATACAATAACATTAAACCAGAACAATAACAGAAAATAACACTAATAAATAAATAGGCGCAAAGCTACAACAAATGTTAAAAATTACCTCCCTCAGACGTGATACGAGATTCAACTCTTCGCCTCATTGATTGTCGTATTCGGGCAAATATTCCTGGTGTATTTCTTATTGTCTCACAGCCGGCTATAATTCGATTCCTCAGATCTTCAACATTTTCGACGGGAGTGGAATAAACTAACGACTTAAGAAAACCCCAAATGCAAAAATCTAGAGAATTTAAATCCGGCGATCGAGCAGGCCAATTTTCCGTTCCTCTCCTACCTACCTATCCAACGATTTGGATATACTGTATCTAAGTGATTACGTACATTAATGCTAAAATGAGCTGGTGCGCCATCATGCATAGACCAGAAGTATTGTCTCAGCTGTAGAGGGATTTCTTCTAAAAGAGCAGGTTAGTTAGCTCTTGCTGTAGGAAATTAAGGTAAGAGTCGCCTGTTAGTCGTTGTGGGAGGAAATATGGACCGACTAAATGATCATCAATTACCCCAAGCCATACATTTACTGAAAACTGATACTGAAAATGAGCTTCACAGATTCCATGTGGATTTTCCTCAGCCCATAAATGATTGTTATGGAAATTTCGTATACACTGTCGTCCAAAATTAGCCTCGTCAGTAAACAAAACGCCATTTAAAAAATTAGGAATTTGAGCGATTTGATGAAGAATCCAATGGCAAAAAACTAGGCGCGGAAAAAAGTCTCTAGGTATCAGTAGAGCTTGCACACGTTGAATGTGAAACGGACACAATTGCCGTTCTTTAAGAATTTTAAATACAGTGAAGTTCCTTATATTGAATATGTTGGCAATTTTTCGAGTACTTGTTTCAGGTGACTCCGCAATTAACTCGAGAACTGCTTCCTCTAGTTGCACAGTTCGTATACTTCTCGAGGGCGTCCGCAGTCAGCCGTTTGTTTCTTAAATGTACCATTCCCACTTGGCAAGAAAACGTGAATTTCATGTATAATTTTACGTCAGACTGAAAAACGTTAGAATACGAATAAACGTGTTTTGAATGTGTAAAACACGCTTAATGTTACGGTGTTCTGACGTTGGTAAAAATAACGTTACTAATTTTAACGTTTTTATAACGTATTATATTATGGTACAATTCTGCGTTTTTGTAACATATTTTTAACTTATAAAACTAAATTTTTCCTCAGGAAAGTAGCGTATTATTTCATACATTATTATTTGGGTACTTATAAATAAACAACAAAACATTCAAGTTATGAACTTTTATTTTTTCAGGTTGCCTAGGTTACCGTATACAATTTACGAATTTTAACTTATTTTAATTTAAAATCTAGTAGCTATAGGTATAGTATAAGTTTTCATTTTTTTGTTTCTTCAACGGTTCGCGGCATACCTGAAGTAGTCCATTATTATTTTTTCCATCGAGTACTCAGTAGTTCCTCCAAACTGAACTTGCGCTATTTCTAAATTAAAAACGAAACATTTTTCAAACATTGTTCCAACAACCTAATTACACGAGATATTACATTAGATAGGAAACATTTTCAAGGCTCCACAATAGTAATAAAGAACTACAATAATCATTTTTTATAGAGGTTAAAGTGTAGAATCTAGAGAACTATTCAATTAAAGGAAAAAATAGGGTGGCGTATCTTGTTTTATATTTGGAATTAACATTAAAACGCTGGTATTTTTGTTACATTAAAGGGATCCTTTTAGCATTGTTTTGTACTGAAAATAAAATTTACGAGACGCCATTTTGCCCTTCAAACGTTTGTGGTAAAGAACAAAACAACTCGTGAAATATATAAAGAATAAACAACAGTTATTTCATAAAGACTAAACCATAAAATTAAGAACAACTTACGCTTACAATAAACGAAAACTCACAAAACTTAAAAGAGATTCGGTGTTATCCAAAATTTTCATCAAAAACTGCTCCATCCACTATACACTCACAACACAACGACACAACGTCAAACGTCTATGAGAGAAGTGACAATCGCCGATCGCTGGGTTTTAGGCGCGAAATTTAAAAATGTTAAGATAAAGTGAAAAATAGGTTACTTATTTCGACGTAATAAAAAATAACGCAAATTAAATGTTTTATAAGTAACGTTACTTTTATTTACATAAAATTAATGTAAAAATGTAACACAAATTACAACGTGAACAAAAATTACATTAAAATAACAGTATTAAAAGAAGATCACGTTTTTAAAACGAAGTTTTTGGTAAAGGGAAATAACATTACCATTTTCACGTAAAAATAACGTTTTTTTCTCAAAATATGTCAAGTGGGTTTTCGCGCAAACGTTGGTGCAGACGGGGTACTCTACGTCCTGGATACAACTCAGCATACAATCGTCGAGCTTGCCGACCATTTCCATTACTTCGACCATAGACAAAATGCATGTCTGACAATTCCGCATTTGTATAATAATTTTCCATTCTTTTCGATAAAAGAAAAATTAATTACTTATTAACATTAATGCTATACCAAACTAAAAGCTTAAAAATGAAGAAACTCTAATAATTTGACATTTCGTTGAAATATTCGTATTTAACAGAATGTTGACAGTAGCCTACTAGATGATGTATTAAAGAAATGAAAAATACGCGTTAAGATGTTTTATTTTTTTTGCATAAAAACGGCTCCCAATACGAAAAAAAGGCAAGAAAGATTTTTTGTCACAAATTGAATGAGAAATTTAAAAATTGTTTTTAGTTTGATATATCTCAGTGGCGTATCATTTTTTTCTTTAAAAAAAAATTGAGATTATTACCCTTATGCGCGCCAATGATAAACATAAAATTCTTAATTGCATGTCAGAAAATGCGCAATAACTACCTCCTAAAACCTACCAAATTTCATTTGCATATCTCGATGGGTTTTAGAGCAATAAATAAATCGTCACTTTTTAATAAAAACTTTAACACCCTGTATCTCGGAAATCAAAGCATTTGCGGACAAAAGTTATATAGCAAACTATCATTATTTTTTCATGTAGAATCACCCCCTGAAGTTTGTCGCACTTATTCACTAACACCCTGTATAAGTAGCAAATTGATTTTTATTAATTTTAGTTCCAATTGGTTTTCCGAGGAGTGAACTTTGTTATATTAGTGTTTGGTTTATTGGCACGTGATATATTTGTTGTATTTACGTTAGAAAATGACGTCCATGGGCTTGTCCTGAGAGTGGGGCATCTTGTGTCACTTTCAGAAGAAAGCATTTATCTCCTACTCCTGATGCTAATGAAATAATTAAAAATGTGCGCACCAATCCTTGCTGAAAAGAGATTTTAATTAAAGTGCCGAGACGTCTGCTTTAACAAGTACTTCTTTATCTTCGATAAGGGATATATAGTACTGAAACCCATCAGTCCCAGAAAAAAGCGAAGTGAGTGTGGCACATTTAGTATTGACGAGAATGATTTGGATTTATTGACAAGGACAATTTATCAAATGGGTTTTAAATATCACACAACTGTTAAAAGACAAACCTTAATGGAATCTCAACGTTTACGAGAATGGCGTCACAAATATTTAACAGCTATTAAACAATAGAGAGCAGAAAATCGATTAATTATCTACCTTGACGAAACATGGTTCGATACACATGACACTGCAAGAAAAGGATGGATGATTTTTCAAAAAACTGTTAAAATGAAGGCAAGATAATAATAATACACGCAGGTTCGCAAAATGAATTTGTTCGGAACTGTCTGTTGTTTTCAGCTAAAAACATAGCAGATTCTTCTCTAGATTAACACCAAGACACTGACGCACAACTTTTTGAAGATTGGTTTGAACATCGACTTCTTTAAAATATACCCAAGGTTGGGATGATTTTTCAAAAAACTGTTGAAATAGAGGCAAGATAATAATAATACACGCAGGTTCGCAAAATTAATTTGTTCCGAACTGTCTGTTGTTTTCAGCTAAAAACATAGCAGATTCTTCTCTAGATTAACACCAAGACACTGACGCACAACTTTTTGAAGATTGGTTTGAACATCGACTTCTTTAAAATATACCCAAGGATGGGATGATTTTTCAAAAAACTGTTAAAATAGAGGCAAGATAATAATAATACACGCAGGTTCGCAAAATTAATTTGTTCCGAACTGTCTGTTGTTTTCAGCTAAAAACATAGCAGATTCTTCTCCAGATTAACACCAAGACACTGACGCACGACTTTTTGAAGATTGGTTTGAACATCGACTTCTTTAAAATATACACAAAGATGGGATGATTTTTCAAAAAACTGTTCAAATAGAGGCAAGATAATAATAATACACGCAGGTTCGCAAAATGAATTTGTTCGGAACTGTCTGTTGTTTTCATCTAAAAACATAGCAGATTCTTCTCTAGATTAACACCAAGACACTGACGCACAACTTTTTGAAGATTGGTTTGAACATCGACTTCTTTAAAATATACCCAAGGATGGGATGATTTTTCAAAAAACTGTTGAAATAGAGGCAAGATAATAATAATACACGCAGGTTCGCAAAATTAATTTGTTCCGAACTGTCTCTTGTTTTCAGCTAAAAACATAGCAGATTCTTCTCTAGATTAACACCAAGACACTGACGCACAACTTTTTGAAGATTGGTTTGAACATCGACTTCTTTAAAATATACACAGGGATCGGATGATTTTTCAAAAAACTGTTCAAATAGAGGCAAGGTAATAATAATACACGCAGGTTCGCAAAATGAATTTGTTCGGAACTGTCTGTTGTTTTCAGCTAAAAACATAGCAGATTCTTCTCTAGATTAACACCAAGACACTGACGCACAACTTTTTGAAGATTGGTTTGAACATCGACTTCTTTAAAATATACCCAAGGATGGGATGATTTTTCAAAAAACTGTTGAAATAGAGGCAAGATAATAATAATACACGCAGGTTCGCAAAATTAATTTGTTCTGAACTGTCTGTTGTTTTCAGCTAAAAACATAGCAGATTCTTCTCTAGATTAACACCAAGACACTGACGCACAACTTTTTGAAGATTGGTTTGAACATCGACTTCTTTAAAATATACCCAAGGATGGGATGATTTTTCAAAAAACTGTTGAAATAGAGGCAAGATAATAATAATACACGCAGGTTCGCAAAATTAATTTGTTCCGAACTGTCTGTTGTTTTCAGCTAAAAACATAGCAGATTCTTCTCTAGATTAACACCAAGACACTGACGCACAACTTTTTGAAGATTGGTTTGAACATCGACTTCTTTAAAATATAAACAAGGATGGGATGATTTTTCAAAAAACTGTTCAAATAGAGGCAAGATAATAATAATACACGCAGGTTCGCAAAATGAATTTGTTCGGAACTGTCTGTTGTTTTCAGCTAAAAACATAGCAGATTCTTCTCTAGATTAACACCAAGACACTGACGCACAACTTTTTGAAGATTGGTTTGAACATCGACTTCTTTAAAATATACCCAAGGATGGGATGATTTTTCAAAAAACTGTTGAAATAGAGGCAAGATAATAATAATACACGCAGGTTCGCAAAATTAATTTGTTCCGAACTGTCTGTTGTTTTCAGCTAAAAACATAGCAGATTCTTCTCTAGATTAACACCAAGACACTGACGCACAACTTTTTGAAGATTGGTTTGAACATCGACTTCTTTAAAATATACCCAAGGATGGGATGATTTTTTAAAAAACTGTTGAAATAGAGGCAAGATAATAATAATACACGCAGGTTCGCAAAATTAATTTGTTCCGAACTGTCTGTTGTTTTCAGCTAAAAACATAGCAGATTCTTCTCTAGATTAACACCAAGACACTGACGCACAACTTTTTGAAGATTGGTTTGAACATCGACTTCTTTAAAATATACACAAGGATGGGATGATTTTTCAAAAAACTGTTCAAATAGAGGCAAGATAATAATAATACACGCAGGTTCGCAAAATTAATTTGTTCCGAACTGTCTGTTGTTTTCAGCTAAAAACATAGCAGATTCTTCTCTAGATTAACACCAAGACACTGACGCACAACTTTTTGAAGATTGGTTTGAACATCGACTTCTTTAAAATATACCCAAGGATGGGATGATTTTTCAAAAAACTGTTGAAATAGAGGCAAGATAATAATAATACACGCAGGTTCGCAAAATTAATTTGTTCCGAACTGTCTGTTGTTTTCAGCTAAAAACATAGCAGATTCTTCTCTAGATTAACACCAAGACACTGACGCACAACTTTTTGAAGATTGGTTTGAACATCGACTTCTTTAAAATATACACAAGGATGGGATGATTTTTCAAAAAACTGTTCAAATAGAGGCAAGATAATAATAATACACGCAGGTTCGCAAAATGAATTTGTTCGGAACTGTCTGTTGTTTTCAGCTAAAAACATAGCAGATTCTTCTCTAGATTAACACCAAGACACTGACGCACAACTTTTTGAAGATTGGTTTGAACATCGACTTCTTTAAAATATACCCAAGGATGGGATGATTTTTCAAAAAACTGTTGAAATAGAGGCAAGATAATAATAATACTCGCAGGTTCGCAAAATTAATTTGTTCCGAACTGTCTGTTGTTTTCAGCTAAAAACATAGCAGATTCTTCTCTAGATTAACACCAAGACACTGACGCACAACTTTTTGAAGATTGGTTTGAACATCGACTTCTTTAAAATATACCCAAGGATGGGATGATTTTTCAAAAAACTGTTGAAATAGAGGCAAGATAATAATAATACACGCAGGTTCGCAAAATTAATTTGTTCCGAACTGTCTGTTGTTTTCAGCTAAAAACATAGCAGATTCTTCTCTAGATTAACACCAAGACACTGACGCACAACTTTTTGAAGATTGGTTTGAACATCGACTTCTTTAAAATATACACAAGGATGGGATGATTTTTCAAAAAACTGTTCAAATAGAGGCAAGATAATAATAATACACGCAGGTTCGCAAAATGAATTTGTTCGGAACTGTCTGTTGTTTTCAGCTAAAAACATAGCAGATTCTTCTCTAGATTAACACCAAGACACTGACGCACAACTTTTTGAAGATTGGTTTGAACATCGACTTCTTTAAAATATACCCAAGGATGGGATGATTTTTCAAAAAACTGTTCAAATAGAGGCAAGATAATATAATACACGCAGGTTCGCAAAATGAATTTGTTCGGAACTGTCTGTTGTTTTCAGCTAAAAACATAGCAGATTCTTCTCTAGATTAACACCAAGACACTGACGCACAACTTTTTGAAGATTGGTTTGAACATCGACTTCTTTAAAATATACCCAAGGATGGGATGATTTTTCAAAAAACTGTTGAAATAGAGGCAAGATAATAATAATACACGCAGGTTCGCAAAAATAATTTGTTCCGAACTGTCTGTTGTTTTCAGCTAAAAACATAGCAGATTCTTCTCTAGATTAACACCAAGACACTGACCCACAACTTTTTGAAGATTGGTTTGAACATCGACTTCTTTAAAATATACCCAAGGATGGGATGATTTTTCAAAAAACTGTTCAAATAGAGGCAAGATAATAATAATACACGCAGGTTCGCAAAATGAATTTCTTCGGAACTGTCTGTTGTTTTCAGCTAAAAACATAGCAGATTCTTCCCTAGATTAACACCAAGACACTGACGCACAACTTTTTGAAGATTGGTTTGAACATCGACTTCTTTAAAATATACCCAAGGATGGGATGATTTTTCAAAAAACTGTTCAAATAGAGGCAAGATAATAATAATACACGCAGGTTCGCAAAATGAATTTGTTCGGAACTGTCTGTTGTTTTCAGCTAAAAACATAGCAGATTCTTCTCTAGATTAACACCAAGACACTGACGCACAACTTTTTGAAGATTGGTTTGAACATTGACTTCTTTAAAATATACCCAAGGATGGGATGATTTTTTAAAAAACTGTTGAAATAGAGGCAAGATAATAATAATACACGCAGGTTCGCAAAATTAATTTGTTCCGAACTGTCTGTTGTTTTCAGCTAAAAACATAGCAGATTCTTCTCTAGATTACCACCAAGACACTGACGCACAACTTTTTGAAGATTGGTTTGAACATCGACTTCTTTAAAATATAGTCAAGGATGGGATGATTTTTCAAAAAACTGTTCAAATAGAGGCAAGATAATAATAATACACGCAGGTTCGCAAAATGAATTTGTTCGGAACTGTCTGTTGTTTTCAGCTAAAAACATAGCAGATTCTTCTCTAGATTAACACCAAGACACTGACGCACAATTTTTTGAAGATTGGTTTGAACATCGACTTCTTTAAAATATACCCAAGGATGGGATGATTTTTCAAAAAACTGTTCAAATAGAGGCAAGATAATAATAATACACGCAAGTTCGCAAAATGAATTTGTTCCGAACTGTCTGTTGTTTTCAGCTAAAAACATAGCAGATTCTTCTCTAGATTAACACCAAGACACTGACGCACAATTTTTTGAAGATTGGTTTGAACATCGACTTCTTTAAAATATACCCAAGGATGGGATGATTTTTCAAAAAACTGTTCAAATAGCGGCAAGATAATAATAATACACGCAGGTTCGCAAAATGAATTTGTTCCGAACTGTCTGTTGTTTTTAGCTAAAAACATAGCAGATTCTTCTCTAGATTAACACCAAGACACTGACGCACAACTTTTTGAAGATTTGTTTGAACATCGGCTTCTTTCAAATATACCCAAGGATGGGATGATTTTTCAAAAAACTGTTCAAATAGAGGCAAGATAATAATAATACACGCAGGTTTGCAAAATGAATTTGTTCCGAACTGTCTGTTGTTTTCAGCTAAAAACATAGCAGATTCTTCTCTAAATTAACACCAAGACACTGACGCACAACTTTTTGAAGATTTGTTTGAACATCGGCTTCTTTAAAATATAGCCAAGGATGGGATGATTTTTCAAAAAACTGTTCAAATAGAGGCAAGATAATAATAATACACGCAGGTTCGCAAAATGGATTTGTTCCGAACTGTCTGTTGTTTTCAGCTAAAAACATAGCAGATTCTTCTCTAGATTAACACCAAGACACTGACGCACAACTTTTTGAAGATTGGTTTGAACATCGACTTCTTTAAAATATACCCAAATAGTGTTATTATAATGGACATAGTCGTCAAGTAAAAATGTTTCCTGGTTCTAACTGTACCTACAACAGCAGAAATCCAAAATTTTATGATAAATAGTAATATACATTTTGAAGAAACTTGCAATAGAAAATGGACATACAATGTTGCGTCTTCTCCCTACTATTGCGTATTTAATCCAATATGGCACCAAGTAAAATCAAATATTAGAAGGAATAATACTTCCTCCACATTAAATACTTCTGTAGTAGAAATAATAAAAAACATAGTACCTGATGAAGATTGCCCAGCAGAAATATTCGATTTCAAACAAATACCTTAGAACTAATAGACAAAACGATTCATTCATAATTCCCATAAAAGTATCGACTATTATTGTTTTAAAATAATTGGCGAGTGCGAGAGAGAAAGGCAGATCTCTTAGACCCGATCGTCAACATTGTAAACCGTCCCTTGGTTTTGCTCGCCAGTGGTGTAGAGGTTAAAACCTAACAACAATGTATGAAAATAATAAAATAATTTTTATTCGTTTACTGTTAAGTAGCTACCATGAGTTATTTAGCAATATCTACTCCTAATTGTTTTTAAGTATAACAAAATTTTTTCATTGTGCATAAAAGTTTTAATAAAAATGGTGCTACCACAGCATTACTAAACAAACCCATACGCTACCTACACCAATGCTTTCTATAAAACAATAACTTAACCATACTTACCGATGAAATGATAAATTTGGATTAAAATGATTCACTTTTTTACACACTACACACACAGGCATGAACCATGATTGAACGAAGTAGCTGTTATGACAGACTGCCAACATCGCAATCGCTATCGTCGTTCTTAAAATCTCTCCGGTTGTAAAATCGTATTACAATGTTGCCGTAGTGCCTGAGATATGGAACAATAATGTTAATACTTTTTAAAGTTTTTAACAGTTTTTAATAAAATATCCGCATAACATTACAAACATGAATGCATAATTTGGTACGCACACCTTAACTTTTTTGTATATTAGGTTCTGGACGTTACTGCAATTACTAAGTAAATCTTTTAAAAACAGTTTTCCCTAATATTTCTAACAGACAGTTAAAGCCGGCTAAGTCCAATTTTGAGTGACAGAGATGAATAATAAAAAGGGAATGATGATTTGCCGCATAAAAATGTAAACAATTTGGTCTATTAGTTATAATGTCTTTGATTTCGAAGGACCAGCAACTTCGTTCACTTGGTTGCAAGTTGTATCTCCATAGGTGTAGGGGCGATGCAATAGTGAAAACACTTTTAATTTAGTAACAGTAAATAAATTATTTATTTTTTTTAAATATCTTTAATTTGCCAACGATGGTATAAAGGTTAATGTTAAAAACAATAAAGGTAGCTAAACTAGTTTGTTACAGAGGACCTGCCGAAAGGTTGCCTCGGTCGCGACACTAGTAAATGTAGATCTTCATAAAAAAATGTATTTGTAGTTGTCAAAAAAAAAGGAAACACTATAAATAGTGGTTTAACTTGTACATTGAGTATAACGTGAAAAAAACTGTGCCGTAGTTGGCGAGTGTACGAGTTGAACTATATATTTCCCGACTGTCCCGGTGGATCTCTGTATTGTACCTACCATAAAAATAAATATTCCATGACAATGGATGTTAAGTTTTAAAATTATTTATAACTGGGATTCCCTTTTATTATACTTCATGTAAAATGTTGTAATAATATTATGTTTTACAACGGGGACGTTTTACAATGCCCTAAAACTAGCGTGAGAATATGAGAGAAATAGAATTTTGAACAGTACCTAAGTAACATTTCTGTAGACAGTTGGAAAAACTGTATACAACATATAATTAAGGTGGAAAATTCTTATATGTGTATAACTTATTAATTTTTAACGTGTTAGCGAAACTATGGCTCTATTATAAAAATGACGAATTATTCCCAAGCGTTTTGTAAGGATGTGCTTGACGTAAAAGCAAAGACAATAGTTTTAAATGTACATGACACACTTGTACACCCAACACCCTCTAGTACTGTTCGATGCCTAGTATCAGCATGCACCAATATGACGAAAGTTAGTAAATCAACAATTTACAGGCTTCTTAGGGTAAGAAATTCTGGAACGGTAGCCCCTTCTAAACAGTCGCCAGGAAGGACACCTGTACAAATTGATAAGGATTGGAAAAGTGTCATAAGAAAAAAATTCATAATTTTTATTTCAATATGAATCCATTCAATTGGGGGGACTTAGAAAACATGATAGAAGAAACGGTAGAACCACTTATTATTTTATTTCAGTTCATCAATCCTTCGAATTTAGTGATAGTGGCACCTTTTTGGACCCTTTAATTTGTTTATAAATGTGATGTAAACAGTTTTTATGAAAATTGCATAATAGAAACCCAAACGTCCACCACTGTCGTAAGATTTATTCTAAATTATCGGCTTGTTCTATTGTTATAATTTTCCGACCCTATTACGAGTGTGTCGATCTATACAATGTTGAAACTATCTGTATTGTAAATTGTAACTGAAAAGAAAGATACTTTCAGTCTAAAAATAATATGTTCAGACTGTAACCCAAAATTTGAATTTTGCGTTTACAATTGAGGGTTATTCTGTTGTTCCAAGCCTAATTTGATGAAATAAAAAAGCATTAAACTCCTGACCATAGACGTCGCTTTTACCAAATAATTAAAATACGAATAGTTGCAAAGAACACATGCATTTAATATTTTTAAAATGGTCTTTCGGTAAGAAAATGTCGATTTTGCCGAAAACAATTTAAAAAAATTGTCTATGCCCAGCCAGGACCTCGAGGAGGTATGAGTTTTCCTTGCCAAGAAAGGATAGGGACAGGTACTATGTTAGTTGGAATATACAGTTAGTAGTTAGAATTCACTGTCTATATTTTAGCAACAAATTAATTGCATCAGCAGAATCACAGTAAACGTTCTGTAATATAACAAGTTTTTAAGATACGTGTTAAAGGAACATATTTGATTTAAAATTCATAAACAATTTAATGACTGGAATCGTCAGAACTTTCAGAAGTAAAATCGTTTCCAGGTTGGATTACTACTGGCGCTATAGGTGGTGAAATAGAATATCCATTTTCTGTTTTTATAACATAAGCTACGCAATTTTTCCATACATCGCTACTCATTTCGTTATTACCTGCCAAATATTATCAAGGACAACTGCACTTAAAGTTGGAGATTGATTGTTGAGTGATATTCTTTGCTGACAAGAGCAACACATTAGGTACAAAGCCATCTTTACTTCCTGCATGATAACGCGTTTTCCTCTCGAACACGGTTTACCAAAAGTACAATTTGTACTGTCTACCCAACCATACTTAACAACATCATAAGTATCAAACCAAGTTTTGTCTAAATAAATTATACTTTTATCGGATTCATGGTACTCCTTTATTTTGCGCACGTCGTTGTTCAATGATACGTGGGGATTCCATTATAACCATTAGATTATCTAATTTTTTATGTTTAAAGCCACATTTTAACAAAACACCACGCAATGTTTCTAAAGATTGTTACTTATAATCAGGGTAACCTCGCAATTATCACGAAACAGTTCTAAAGTTGCCGCTATATTATCCTCGTAAAAGTTGTTAATAGTTCGCAGAATAAAATCCCTTGTAGTATTGTCCGTTTTGAATTTTTATTTATTGGTTTGCGCTTTATGGAGGGAGCAGTTACAGTCCCCAAATTAATTACGTTATAAATTTTTATAAAACCCAAGTTGTGTTAATTCATGACAAGTACATTCTTGTACAAAACGCATTGTTTTTCCCGAATTTTCTTTTTTTAAACACGCGTACATATTTAAAATAATGCGTTAACATTGAACATGTAAATCTTTATTTCTTAATTCCGGACTTATTTTGCTTTCGATGGCCGACTCTGGGACCGACTCATTATATTCTTGCGATAATTCACCTTGACCTTCTGTTTCAAATTGTCACCAAAAGCCACACTGATATAATAAAATATAGGTACCAAGTAAAAACTTACTTGTCTAAAACCCCACAGTTATAGCAGAAAATGAAATATGTAAATTACAGTAAATTGTTTCAATCAGTCATGCCGCTGTCCGATTTCCAATATCGCATACCTCAATCATCTACTGATTTTAAAGCTGATAAGGTATCACTCAATTGGCAGAACCTTAAACTATTTGCTTTTCTTGTCTACAGCATATATATAAATTTGTATTTATATGCTGCTCTATTAATTTTCTCACTCGGAAAAAATAGTTCACACTTTAAATTGGCAGTGGCCCTCGACGGTCTATCGCCAGGGTGTTGCCAGTTCTACAAAGTTTTCGTAAATGTAGTAGGAACATAAGGGTTTGTTAATTGTTTATTTTTTTTGTTTAACAACTGTGGAATTCATTTTTAGTTTGATTTAAATTATTTTTGTATAAATAATATTTATAAGCTTTTTATGTCATCAAACTTACTTTGGAAAAAGTATACTTGCTGTCAGGCAGCCAATTTTTTGACAAATTTTGAATACGGAGCTTTAATTTGGATTGTCTGGGTAGAGTACCAACCATAGGCGATTCCAGTGATGGAGGATCTTCACCACCACCTGCCAATATTATTCTGCCCGAGTCCGAGGAGGCAGATGATATAGAAATGGAGGAAAATGTCCCGATATCCACGAACTAGAAACTAGAAAGAAACCGGGAAAACGGATAGAAAAGAAACATCAAGGTCCGCGAAGCTGAGTGGAAGCTTCAGCTGGATAAAATGAAACGATCCATCGAGGGGAAGGTTGTAGGCTTGGAGGTAATCATCTTTCAACAAGGAAAGGAGCTAGACAGATAAATAATAAAAAATAAAAGCCAGCTCTCTATCGCTGAAACTATCACAATAAATTCTGCTCCTACTGCGATGACACTATTAGAACCAGTACTAATGTGGTTGACGATGACACTACCGAATTTCAACAGGTTAAATCCTTAAGGAAAAGACCGAATAACAGCGGCTCTGCTCCTTTAGCCAAAAAGCAAATAACTACTGAATGGGCATGTTCGAATCTGCCTATTACCAATAACCAAGCCTTAAAGGAGCATTTTGCCTCCAAGGCGGGTACATCAAATATCCATTCCAGGCATGACGACTTAGTTCCTCCAAAGTCAATTGTGGCAAATAATGACTTACGAATGCCGACGTTAAATGAGTTTTTCGATAAAATCATAACGAATTACTTCAGACCGACAGACGTGTCGCAAAATGAACTGATTATAAGCTCCCACATTCATTCTCTACCAAACAGTACATATAAATTACCAAAATACTGGCTTCCACCAAGGCCCGATTAATTTCGTTAAAGCAACCTTCCAAATTCAATTAATTTAAGTACCAACTTGAACACTGTCGACACACGTCAATTATTTAAAGAAGTATTTCCGAGTCCAAGACTTATCTAATGATGACCAGCCGAACAGTTGAACGAGGAAAGAAAAGAAGTTAAAGATTGGATCTAACTTAAAAAACGCACATGATTTTAAATATGCTGTCAGGCAATAGGAAATACAGTTTAGTATCTAGGGGTGTCAATCTTGACGGATATGTCTAATTCCGGGATACTGGGAGAAATGCAAATAAAAAATTATAATTTCTATTAAAATAGGTACAAATTAAGTAAATAACATGTAATTGAATTGACAGAATTTTAAAACAGAAATATAGAGGGTGATCAAACAAGGGTAGGATGAAAACTACATGAAATCTAAAGAGCTTTGCCGAAATGTTCATCGATATTAAAAAAGTATTTCGATATTACGAAGGCGTAGAAGGGCCACATAAAATATTAATATAAAAATTTCGTCTTACAACACGAAATTTTACTTTAAAATTTCGACATATAACTTAAAATTTTTAAAATTTCGTGTATTAAGTCGAAATTTTTATTTTGATATTTAAATTAAAATGTCGTGTTATAAGACGAAATTTTACAATTTTGTGATATAACTGGAAAGTTTTGAAATTTCGTCTTATAACGCGAAATTTTACTTTAAAATTCGGAGTTATAAGTCGAAATTGTAAAATTTCGTCTTATAACACGAAATTTTACTTTAAAATTTCGACATATAACTAGAAATTTTAAAATTTTCGTGTATTAAGTCGAAATTCTAAGATATTTTTATTTTAATATTTTATGTAGCCCTTCTACGCCTTCGGACGATATTATGATATGTATGTATATTATATACAGTGTGGTCGATTATGTGTGCATCAAATGGAAAAATCTTTACTATTGGTTCTTGATAAAAGTTGGTGCATATCCGATAACCATTTCAGGTGCACTTAGAATGGCGTCAAGTCAAATAGGATTCAGGGTATATAGGGCCAAAAAATATGAAAATCGTTCAAGAGTAAAGTACCTATCCTTATGTCGAAAAATAGAGAAAAAGTTTATTAAGAAAAGTTGTTAAGAATTAAAAAATATGTCTAAGTACAAAGTCATATTTTTTGCCCTACCCTGTGTCCTCCTATACAGGGTGTCCCATAACTAATGGTACACAGTAAAACTGCAGATTTCTTGGGTAACAATATTGCGATTTGGCCAAACTTCAAAAGTTGATAATAACCGAGATACAGGGTGTTCAACGGAAAATTTCATTTTTGATTTTCCTAATTAACTTTTTTTTTTAAACCAATATTTTAACATACAACTTTGTGATTGGGGGTTTTTCGGGGCGAGAAATTTAAATTTGTTGCGAATTTTAATGTAGATTGTAGAGGGCGCTCTCTGCGGCACTCTAGGTACATAGAAACAAGTGTAACTTTTTGGCGCCTTAGTGTATTTATGTTTTTATTAAAAATATCAATTTTCTCATTAATTTTACGCAAAAAAGGTGTACTTTGTAAAAGTCGCTTCGAGTAACGGTTTTCGAGATTTATACATTTACAATTGTCCAATGCGCATTTTAAAATACATATTTAAATAACACATTATTGTGTTAAAAATTAATTATTACATTATTGATAACAGAATTTAATTACAAACAATTCAGATTATAACAGTAGTTCTAACTTAACCTAGATATTTTAAAATATTATTAATTTATTAATAATCTAAAAATTATGAAAACTCCAGACTACTAAGAAATTAAACGGCCACGAATGAAAATATTAATAATTTAAATAAAAATTGTATTTCTACATAAATAAATACAAAATATATGAATAAAAGAAAAGATCAATTTTTGACAATAATTGCTTAAAGTGATTGCCGTTAACTTCAATGCATTTGGCTACCCGCTTATTGAACGACCGCCTGATTTTAAATAATAAGTGTTCGTTTTGAAACGATTGCGCCGCATTCTCAATTCTTTGCCATAGTTGTTCCCGAGTGTTGATCGTTTCTTCATAAACAAGTGATTTCATGTATTCCCATACACAAATATTAAGGGGGTTGAAATCGGGGCTTCGGGCAGGCCAAGGCATTTCGCTTCCACGACCTATCCAGCGGTTAGGAAATGTTGTATTTAAGTAGTCTCTGACAAGCCTGGAAAAGTGTGGCGGGGCACCATCTTGCATAAAAAACATATATCTTCTTAGCTCTAACGGTAGGTTATCCAAACAGTCGGTCAGCTGATTCTGCAAAAAATTAAGATAGAGCTGTCCGTTTAAATTGGGTGGTAGCTCGACTGGACCCAACATGTAATTGCCAATAAGTCCACACCAAACATTTATTTTAAACTCATGCTGGAAATGGCGTTCGGTTACTAAATGGGGATTTTTTAAATTCCACGCATGTTTATTTCTAAAATTGAAGACACCTCTTCGTGTGAAAGTCGCTTCATCATTGAATAAAACTGTATTCAGAAACATTGGGTTAGCGTTTTGCTGGGTACGACAGAAATGGGCAAATTCCAGTCTGGCTGGAAGATCAACATCCAATAAATTCTGAACAGGCGTAAAGTGGTATGGATAAAGCCCCTCTTGGTTAAAAACTCTAGAAACGGATGACTTACTTACTGGAGTAACTGCATCCATACGTCTTGTGATAATTTCCGGGTTCTCAGCCACGCGAACTAGTATTTCCTCTTTCTGCTCGGGTGTAATAATCTTTGGACGTCCCCCATAATTACGTTTGGGACGCAACGATCCTGTTTCTCCCAGTCTGTCGTAAAGGTTTCTAAAAATTTTAAAATCTGGCTGCCTTCGATTTGGATACATTTCCAAATATCGTCGATGTGCTCTGCGTCCCTTAAACTTTTCTTGTGCGTATAACCATACCATGTCTGGCATTTCTTCGTTAGACAACAAATTATGTCGTGGCATTTTTAACTTAACTTTTAATAACAATTTCTTTAAAAACTCTTTAAAACACCCACAATCCACAATGCTGACAAATCACAAGGGAGTTTGACAGAAATGAAGTTTTAAAGCGCTTTCATTGCATTTATTTTTATCAAAGCCTACTTTAAAAAAATTCACACTTGCAAATCAAAATTTAAAAGGATGCATTAGGAATTGTAAATGTATAAATCTCGAAAACCGTTACTCGGAGCGACATTTACAAAGTACACCTTTTTTGTGTAAAATTACCGAGAAAATTGATATTTTTAATAAAAACATAAATACACTAAGGCGCAAAAGAGTTACACTTGTTTCTATGTACCTAGAGTGCCGCAGAGAGCGCCCTCTACAATCTACATTAAAATTATTAACAAATTTAAATTTCTCGCCCCGAAAAACCCCCAATCACAAAATTTTATGTTAAAATATTGGTTAAAAAAAAAGTTAATTAGGAAAATCGAATATAAAATTCTCACTTAAACACCCTGTATCTCGGTTATTATCAACTTTTGAACTAAGCTAAGTTTGGCCAAATCGCAATATTTTTACCCCAGAAATCTGCAGTTTTACTGTGTACCATTAGTTATGGGACACCCTGTATAACCTGAAGCCATTCTAAGCGCATCTGAAATGGTTATCAGCCATGCACCAACTTTTGTCAAGAATAATATTTTCTGAGAAACCAATAATAAAGAAGTTTCCCATTTGTTGCACACCAAATCGACCACACAGTATTGAGAACTTAAGCAGACATGATATGAAAAACATTACATTTTCATTGTAAAATTAGAAACATTTCTTTCAACACTTCACAATAAAATTTATTTATTAAAAAAAAACATCGAGATATTTTGAATGTTAAAATTTCACAATTTTATTACATATTAATATATCCGTATTATTTTACTTGACAAGGGCTTCAGTAACTTGACTCTTGTCCACTGCATACTGCATACCTATCTTTTTGACTTCTGACCAGTATTATAATCGTAGACCTATGTTATTATGCAGGGGCGTGCGGTCCCTTTACACCAAAGTGCGACGGTGCGACATCTTGTTGAAACCATATTCTTTCATAGGGAATATTTGGATCATCTTCGTTAGGAAACATAACTGCTAATGCAGGTATTAGTTGAACTGCAGTAAATAACGCTGAGCAGTAAAATTTTCGTCAAAGAACTATGGTTCTTTAACTCTATTATTAATTATTCCAGCCCATACATTGACTTTTTGAGGATGTCGTGTATGTTCTTCACGTATCCACTGTGGATTTTAATCAGACCAGAATCAATAATTATGTCTATTGATCATTCCATTTAAATAAAATGTAACCTCATCAGAAAATATAATATTTTGAGAAAACATGTTGTTTTCATTTCATTTCCTCACAGAATTGTAATCTCCCTCGTAATTGTCCTCGAAAAGTTCCTGTACAGGGTGTCCAGTTTTCGTGTGTTCTCATATAACAGCTCCCTTATTGTAATATATAGAAAGATGGGGTTTACGACTTACTGTTCTATTATTTTATGAAATTTGTCATTTTTGACGCTCCCCCCCCCCTGTATCTCGAATATTTGATAACTTATCAATAAGGTAAAATGGGTTATTATAGAGTTTTTATGTAAAGTTCAGTGGCGTAGCTAGTTTTCTAAAAAGTTTTGTTTTTGAGTTATGACCCAAACTTGTGTTTTTTTTTAATGGGACACCCTATATATTATTTCTTTGTCTTATCCCTCTTTTAAGGAGCTTTCCAAAAATATATAATAGTCCATATGTATTTATTAAAGGGGATAATTTTAACATTTTTTATAAAATTAATCATTTTTCGAATAGAAGGCTATGCCCGCAAATAAAAAACAAGATTAACAACATTATTTTAACTTTATACTATTACATAACTTTACACCAATTTTTTCACCAATTTATTCTATTTTATTAAATTACAAAAATTGCTCGAATTGGGCTCCGTTGTGTTCTAAACACTTTCGACACACCGTTTCGATTATTCGCAATGCATTTGATAAAATAATTGGCCTTCCCTGCAAAAGCCGAAAGGTTTGATAGGTAGCTTCTCGAAGTTGATCAATATTATGGTATTGCCTCTTATATAACTGATTTTCTGTATTCTGTATATCCCCATAAAAAAATCCAACACGAAAAAATCTGGTGATCTTGGAGGCCACCTGACAGGTCCATTGATAAACGTGGTGTCTAAATATTCTCTCACGATATGAGAATTGTGACTCGGAGCGCCATCTTGCTGGTTATAAATATTATTTAAATCGGCCAAAGAAACATCCTCTAATATTTCCATTTGTGCATCTCGCATTATATCCAGGTGTCTATTTCCAGTTAAAGTTCCTTTATAGATAAAATACTTAATTTTAGTGCCAAAAATAAAGCATGACACGCTAAATCCAAACCGACCTTGACGTTCTCGTGGAAATATTACCTGTTGGTTCTCTTGGGACCAGTACCTTGAATTGTTTCGGTTTATGATACCAGAACTAGTAAAATAAGCCTCGTCGGACCATACCACCCTTCTTTCAAAATTTGCGTTTTCCTGCAAAATTTGTAGGTACCAGCTGCAAAAAAATATCCTACGCTCTGCGCCAACGGTATGCAAATGTTGGACGAGATGGTTTTTGTGTGGTTTAAATTTATATTTTTTTTAGAATTAACTGCGTTCTTGAGTTTTTAATCCCAGCTTCATCATATACTTTTTTGCATGATATGGATGGTTGTACCGTGATAGAGGCCAAAACATTTATTTCTTTTTCTTCCCATGTTTTCCTTGTTGTAAAAATTAGGCCTTGGTTTTTTAAAACATCCGTGCTCAATGAGTTTGACTTGGATTTTTTGAAATATTCTTTTAACAGGTTATTGTCTATCTGGATATCTACAAAAAATTTAAATTTGTAACAAAAAGCTAATAATAGATAAAAATAATGATTAAATCTTTTTTATTTTTATTATGAATATTAATGGTACCTAACAAATGATCTTAAAACTTACCTATTAAAATACAGCTCCGAGGCTGCATTCGCGTCTTCATTAACTTGGATAAAACAAACATACATATCGTGTTCTTCATAATTTTTATATTTATTATATTGTGCCATGTTCAACATTTTCTCACAGAAATAAAAAATAAACTTACAAAATCAGCAAATACCAGTAATATTTGAAAACAATCGGCGCATTTACAGAATGTGGTTTTCTGTCTTGGCTATTCGTGATATAGAAATATGTAGCACCCCTTAGTTCCGCCGCGCTCCGCACTACCGCTCTCGATGGCGCCACCCGTATTCATCGCCGAGTGCCGCGCCGTACTACCCTTAGCAGCTTCACCCCCACCTGTGACGTCAGCCGCCAGCGCCTTGATAAGCAGCCACCAGTCCTTAGGACGGCAGTTCTTCTCGAGCTCGCTCTCTCGCCTCTACCTTGGCATCCTGGTTGGGATCCTTGACGTGCAGAAGCTACGCTTGAAAGACAACGCGACGCTGCTACTCGAGCGCTCTAGGTGTGAGCCTTGATAGTGGTACTCTGACGGATTATAGACATTCGTGCGGAAATTCTCAACAGTGCTATTTACTTGTTATCATACCTTTGTACATATATTCTTGTTTTAATAAACTATTAAAACCAATCCGTGTCTTAAATAAAATACATAACACTCCCATCGGTGTTAAAGTGGCGCCCAACGTGGGGCGCTTCGTCGGCATCTTCCACAACAGGCAACCAAGAGAACCATAACGGAATAATTTCATTTAGGTTAATCTGCGAGCTATTGTACTTCATAACTTTCGTGACGGCCGAAATGGCGTTTTCCGTAGCGTTGATGTTTCTAGGGTCCTTTGATTCCGGGTCGTTAATGACTTCCACTAACATCGGTACGATTTTCGCTAATTCGCCTGCAAACTGTTCCCCTCCGAACAACGTCAGACAATGACGCAACTCCTTCATGACTACAGCTCCGTGTTCGCCCTCCATGGACCAGCCACGCCGTTTGCTGAGCACCGGATCGCCACTGGAGACCACGCTCCACTCAGTGCTCCGCCTTACCGAGTAACGCCCCAGAAGAGTGAACGCTTGAGACAAGCCATTCAAGAATTACTGGACCACGACATCATCGAAGAATGCGAGAGCGCTTGGGCAGCTCCGACCGTCCTGGTGCCCAAACCTGGAGGAGGGATCCGTCTATGCATTGATTTCCGCCGGTTGAACGCCGTCACCATTGCTGACCAGTATCCCCTACCCAACCTAGACGACCTGCTCCATTCAACTGGCAACATCGGATGCATTAGCACCATGGACCTTCGCGCCGGCTACCATTAAATCCGAATAAAGGAAGAAGACAACGACAAGACCTGTTTCGTCACCCCTTTTTGCACTTACCGGTTCAACCGCATGCCATTTGGACTCCGCAACGCCCCCGCTACGTTCCAGAGACTAATGGATCGTTTCCGACGACGACTCCCAGACCTACGCCTCTTAGCCTACCTAGATGACCTAATCCTTCTCTCCGATCACATCGACGACCACCTTTACGCTTTACGCCGTGTTTTCGACATGCTTCAGGAATTCCAGCTCCGCCTCCATCGCCCGAAGTGCCGCTTTGGCTGCCGCGAGACACGTTACCTGGGCCATGTCATCAGCACACAAGGAATACACAACGATCCTGCAAAGATCAGCGCCATTCAAAACTTTCAGGCACCACGCAACGCAAAACAAGTGATAACCTTTCTACAAACGTGCAGTTGGTACCGAAAATTCATTCCCCAGTTCGCAAAACTATCACAACCACTCAGTAAATTAACCCGTCAAAAGGAACCCTGGGAATGGGGCTCTGAACAGGACCAGTCTTTTAACAAGCTAAAGTCTGCCCTAACTTCTGCTCCAATCCTACGGCCCGCTGACCATGGACAACCGTTCACACTCCGCACAGATGCCAGCGCTTACGCAATTGGTGCAGCATTACTCCAGGGGGAGGGAGTGGATGAACGACCCGTTGAATACGCCAGTCGCCTGTTGACCGCCCCGGAACGGAATTACTCAACAACCAAGCAAGAAGCCTTAGCTATCGTTTGGGCTGTCAATCGTTTCCGAGGATACCTAGAGGAAACTTCTGTCATCATCATTACTGATCACCAGCCGTTGAAGTGGCTGATGTCCCTACGATCTCCCAGTGGACGACTCGCCCGATGGGCCTTGCAGCTCCAGCCTTACAACCTACAGATACACTACACGCCCGGAAAAGCTAACGTCGTAGCGGATACGCTATCCAGACCTCCCCAGGCAAACAGTGAAAACCCCGCAACAGACTTTAAGTTCATCAGTCTAGACTTGCCAACAATCGACGCCTCCTCCCTAAGGGAAGCTCAACAAGCCGACCCCGAACTAAAGAAAATACTAGATGCTTTCGACGCAGGAGACCAGGAGATTACCGCTCCCTGGACCTCCTGAGGCTACCTTTGCTCCCAAGGAATCCTGTATCGGTACTCCCCCGATGACGACGTCGAAGAAGCCCAGCTCGTCATTCCTAACGACCTGAAAACTAAGATACTCCACGATCATCACGATGCCTCTACCGCAGGACATTATGGTGCCGAACGAACTCTTCATAAGATACTACAAAAATTTTATTGGCCCGGAATCAGACGCGATGTTACCAAGTATGTAAAAACTTGCCCTGAATGCCAGAAATATAAACCCTCCAACCAAGTGCCCGCTGGCCTGTTACAAACCCCAGTGATGAACCAGCGATTCGAAGTTCTCGCCATAGATCTGTTCGGACCCCTACCAGAAAGCATCAACCAGAAGAAATGGATACTGACCCTAGAAGATACCGCCTCCCGGTGGATAGAGCTTTTTCCCCTGTCCAAAGCCACTTCCGAAGAATGCGCTTGGACCCTGGTTAACGAGGTATGCTTACGATATGGTTTACCACGCCGTGTAATCAGTGACAATGGACCCCAGTTTATCAGCTCAGTCATGCAATGTCTTACTTACTGCCTAGGAATTGACCAGTGCCTAACCCCCGTATATCACCCTGCTGCCAACCCTATAGAGCGCAGACACCGAGACCTAAAAACTCAACTAGCCATCCAAGTAGGAACCGATCAGACTTCATGGGATGAGAAGCTACCAGCCATCCGTTTCGCCATGAACACCGCTCGCTGCCAGTCAACCGGTTACTCTCCCGCCTACTTAACCTTTGGTCGTGAACTACGGACCCCAACCGGTGTCAATCACGACCTACGCACCATCGTAACTCAGGAGAACTTCGTACCAGAAGTTACCCCCCGCTTGTTACGTCTGGCCGACACTCTAGACCAAGCCCGAGAAACGAAAAAGAGCAGAACCGACGTAAGGCCCAAGCCGACTCTCGTCGCCGCCCTTCACCAGGACTCAGCCCCGGAGATTACGTATACGTCACCTCTCATACGTTGAGCAGCTCTGCACACCATCGTTCCTCAAAACTGACCCCCAAGCGCGATGGACCGTACCTGATCCTCCGTCAGCAAGGACCCTGTAGCTACCAGATTGACCACTCCAACCAACCAACCGAGCCTATTGGTGTATACCATGTGTCAGCCCTCACTCCATACCGACCTCCCGAGGATTCCAGCGTCGTACCAGCTCCACTTCCCGCGCCGCTGTTACCTATTAGACGTCGAGGACGCCCCAGGAAGGTGACCACTCCTACGACTACAGAGCCTAGTACGAGGACGACTCCCAGGCTCTGAGGGGGAGAATTGTAGCACCCCTTAGTTCCGCCGCGCTCCGCACTACCGCTCTCGATGGCGCCACCCGTATTCATCGCCGAGTGCCGCGCCGTACTACCCTTAGCAGCTTCACCCCCACCTGTGACGTCAGCCGCCAGCGCCTTGATAAGCAGCCACCAGCCCTTAGGACGGCAGTTCTTCTCGAGCTCGCTCTCTCGCCTCTACCTTGGCATCCTGGTTGGGATCCTTGACGTGCAGAAGCTACGCTTGAAAGACAACGCGACGCTGCTACTCGAGCGCTCTAGGTGTGAGCCTTGATAGTGGTACTCTGACGGATTATAGACATTCGTGCGGAAATTCTCAACAGTGCTATTTACTTGTTATCATACCTTTGTACATATATTCTTGTTTTAATAAACTATTAAAACCAATCCGTGTCTTAAATAAAATACATAACACTCCCATCGGTGTTAAAAATATAAATGTACGAAAAATGATTAATTCTACAAGAAATGTTTTTTTTTTAAAGAAATAAACATGGACTATTAGATATTTTTGAAAAGCTCTAAGAAAAAAGAATAAGACAAAGAAATAATATCTAGGGTGTCCCATTTAAAGACACACAAGTTTGGGTCATAAATCATAAACAAAACTTTTTAGAAAAAAGCTAAATGCGCCACTAAATTCTACATTAAAACTTTATAATAACCCATTTTTACCTGATTGATGTGTTATCAAATAATCGAGATACAGGGGAGCGTCAACAATGACAAATTTTGAAAATCGCCCTGTATGTCAGAAACTAAGAGGATTATGAAAATTTAGTTTGCGGCAAACCGTAAACCTTATCTTTCTATCTTTTACAATGAGGGAGCTGGTATATAAAAATACACGAAAACTGGACACCTTGTACAACATGCCCTTTACATGGCTTTTTAAAAGTCTCTTCACGGAAGCTCTAGTAACAGTAGTAACATCGTTATTAAGCGCTAAGGTATTAGTTGAAGATTGCGGATTTTCACTTACTGATAGGAGTATCTCAAGTTTTTTTATCTTCAGTTAAGGCGGGTGGTCGGCCACTTTTAGGTAAATCATGTACTGTCCCATGGTCTTCAAATTTGTCAATTGACTGCGTAATTGGACTCTCAGGATACTTTTCATTAAATAGCATACAAACTTCATTCTGAGTCCGACAATAATAAAATTTCAAAACGCTGCTTCTCTGATTCTGAGAGCGCCAGCCATAACTCAAAAACACAGAACAATGGGGAACTAAACTACCCAAATACTAACATTTGCTTACAATAAAAGGTGATAAGAAACAGAACGAGGCAGAAACAAATTCTTTATTTTATTTAATAAAGGCATAAAAGAACATGTTTTACAATTTAGATATGGTATCCTTTTTTAAATGTAATGGTAAATACTGTAAGCTTTAATAACAGATTTTTGGGAAAAACTTATTTGGGTTGGTGTTACCGTAACGAAACCCCTACTTTTTTTTTTTAAGAAGTAGTCCATATTCTGTGGCGAGATTGTAAATAGAAATAAAGGTCTGTCTTTACCACCAAATAATTTTATTTGCCCCTCTAGGGTAGAAAACAAGGGTTATAAAAATACATAAAATGACGATGAATTAAATTAAATTTCTTAATGCATGTGTTGTACTAGTTTCGACTTTAGAGAAAGTCATCCTCAGCAACTAACCATTTAAGAGATTTTTATATGAAAAGAAGTTAAAACAGTTGGGGGAGCAGAGAGGTGATTCAATAATACAATACAATATAATGCAGATTATGCAACCTTTGGAATCGACAGGAGTTTAGTATAAGAACGATGTATCTCCATGTGAAGGTAGGGGTTGATTTATACCGAAGTAGAATTAAGGACCTTAATCATAGTCGAGTGATTTAAGCAATGTTGAAGTCAAAACGTGTTGAAAAAGAAGAATTGTAACATATCAATTCATTCTCTTTTCAGTGAAACTAAATTAGCGAGGGGACATGCTTGATGTTATGGTGGATTGAATATTATTTGTTAATGAAATTAAATGAACTTATTATTCTAAAAAAGGGGGTTGTCAAAATGAGACTATGTCATTTCAAATAAAATGGGAATGCATCTGAAAAGAGAAAAAATTTTCAAATTTTAGGAACTAATAGATAGCAATAAGGTTTTTTTTTTTTTGTTTCACAACTTAACGGTTTGTTAATTATATTTGTTCATTTAATTTCATTAACAAATATTCAATCCACCATAACATCAAGCATGTCCCCTCGCTAATTTAGTTTCACTGAAAAGAGAATGAATTGATATGTTACAATTCTTCTTTTTCAACACGTTTTGACTTCAACATTGCTTAAATCACTCGACTATGATTAAGGCCCTTAATTCTACTTGCGTATAAATCAACCCCTACCTTCACATGGAGATACATCGTTCTTATACTAAACTCCTGTCGATTCCAAAGGTTGCATAATCTGCATTATATTGTATTGTATTATTGAATCACCTCTCTGCTCCCCCAACTGTTTTAACTTCTTTTCATATAAAAATCTCTTAAATGGTTAGTTGCTGAGGATGACTTTCTCTAAAGTCGAAACTAGTACAACACATGCATTAAGAAATTTAATTTAATTCATCGTCATTTTATGTATTTTTATAACCCTTGTTTTCTACCCTAGAGGGGCAAATAAAGTTATTTGGTGGTAAAGACAGACCTTTATTTCTACCTACTTTTTTGGTACCATGGGATTCAGTTTTTGAAAACCTTTTTATATAGCACCCTTGTGACTTAGGTGCCATTTAAAAAAAAAAAGTTGTGGTAGCTAGAGGTTAAGGAGTTAAAATATTACAGAACGATGAACAAAAATTAAAATCAATTTCCGTGTTTCGGCGTTTTTCTTAAAAATAACTAATAGAAAAAATATGAATGCAGGACTTTTAAACAACCTTGTAGAAACCTCTAAGATCGGAAGTCATGTTGAGATCGAAATACTTATAAACTATACTGAACTCTCTTTATCAACACATTTTAAGGTAAAATGACAGTATACAGGGTGTTACCTAATGATAGGCCGTAATTCCAAGGGTGCATTCCTGAATCAAATTCAAGTAGGAAAGTCCATATAAACAACATGTGTCCTGAAAAGTTTGGTTTTCAAGATACAGGGTGGCAAAGCCGAGAAAAGTAAACAACAAGAAGCGACAATCCCACTTAACCAAATAACGTTAAAAAACGTCAGATTAACGTTGTGTTGGAAAACGTTGACCCGCTGACGATGTATAAAGTAACGTTATTTTCAACACGAAAATAACATTTAATCGGCCGCTAAATAACGTTAGTGTATATAACGTTAGATATTTTAACATTTTTTTAATGTGTTAATTTTGTTGCAAATTAACGATATACCAACTTATTTCTAATGTAAAATATCATTTCGTTTAAAAACGTTGTTTTTTTTTTAATGTTATTTTAACGTATAACATTTGATGTAGAACAACGTTATTATAATCTACTTTGCTCAGCCTGATTGTTTCGGTTCATAATACCTAAAAACATGCTTTAATTTAATAATTTAAATAGAATGGGTAAAAATGCACATTCAACTAAAAAGTACTTAGGTAGGTAGGTATTATTATGGTAATCTCCAAGAAGTATATACATACATAATAATCGTATAAATCAATAACCAAGAAAAAACTAACACAAAAGGCAATTAAAAACCAAAATAATTGTTCTTTATTAAATTTAAAATGGCGTTTTTTTTATCTATTCGTGCTAAATAGTGATTTATAAACATTATGAAAGGCAAAACTAAATACTTAGCTACTACTTAGGTACCTCAATTTAGCTCTAAGTAAATAGAATTCAATGCTCAATCTCTCTGGGATGTCGATCATTCATATAGTTGGGTTAAAGTGACGAATTTCCTGTACATAATCATCCGAATGGTTGCTAGAAAGGGCCTCTTGCATATCCGACACAAAAGCAAAATCAGGCTCGACAAATCCTTGCCTTCTTCTCGATGGTGGCACGTAATGGTCTGCACGGTATTTCTTGGCTTCCAAAGATAAGCAGCACTCCTGCAATCCTTCCAATGTTCCAATAAATTGCACAAAGCCATATACTTACTGCGTTTATAGCAACAGGTAACAAAAGGTAACAGGTCTCCACAACACAGAAGAAAAAATGACGCCGCAAGAGCAATCATCGGTAACTGAGGAAACCGCCCCGTGAGGCGCTGCACTAATCGCGCGGTAAATTTAAAAACGTTACTTAAAAGATAAAAAAAGGTTAGTTTACCTAACGTTAGATCTAGACTCATAAAATAATGTGTTTGTAACATTAGAAAATAAAACGTTATAATTTACAACTTAAAACATTGATGTTGTTGCTGACAGTATTAGTATTACGTTGCAAAAACTAACGTTGTATTAAATAACTTTTTAATCACGATATGATAAGTTACGTAAAAAAACATTACCCTTTTCACGTTTTTTCAATGTTATTTTAACAAAGTGTGTTGAGTGGGATATGACATTTGGCGATATCATTGGAGTGGGAGGTAACCCGGCCAACTGTCATAAGTTTAAGCCAGCCGTGTTTCAGCCGTTAGTCCGGTAGTTGATGAGTTATCGTTATCGAGTTTTTGTTGAAAGAAGTGTATTGTTTAACTGTTTCTTTTTGTGAATGCTGTGCTATTGTGAAACTATTCCCGGTAATACCTGTGCCTCTGGAGGGTGCCACTCAAAAGAAGGTCAAAGAATAAGCATGTTTGCATTTCCAAAGGATCCTGAACAGTAAGTACATTTGCACTGCTTTAGGATTGTTGATTAAAAGTGCAAAGAAAGATAACAAAACTGCTGTTCAATATTTAAAAGGAAATAAAGGGATACAAAAGAAAATACTGTTTCTCTACTTTTATATTAGTACGAACTTCTTACGCACTGTCTACTTTATCCGTAAAACTCTAATTACACACACTATATTGTTAGAAGCCAAGCTGTGCGTAAGAGCAGTTACGTAATATTATAATGTCTGTATTAACAAGGGCAATTTTCGCTAACGCTCGTACTGTAATTTTTAAAATCGTTTGTAATAGGCTTTTTACCACTCTTGGCATGTAATATACTATTTCATTTCCTTTCTAAAATGTACTATCACTAAGTAGCGCACAATCAATAAAACATTTCAAAAATATTTTTATTTTATTTAATTTTTTTATTATTTTACGAAATTTGCTGGAAAGCCAATTACATGAAACACGGAAGATATTCATGAAAAAGGTACTTCTTACTAGGTTCCCACATTTTTTATTTCAGTGTAAAGCAATAACTTCATCGCTTTAGTGCTTCTTTTAGTGTAGTAACCCGGCCAACTTTCAAAATTTCAAGGTGAAGGATATATAATTTGGTCCCCATTTAAACAATGCTAAACTCGGGATTTTGTCGCTTCTCGTTGTTTGCTTTTCTCGGGTTAAAGTTTAAAAAAAAATCGGTTCGTTTTGCCGATTTTGATAAAATTTGGCAGTATTGTTCGTTGTGCCAAGACGCTAAGATAGCACTAACTGGATGACAATTATGAGTTTCAGTGGCGTCCCGAGGGGCAGTCTCACGAATAATATTGACAAAAAAAATTTACGCCACTGACTTGTTTAAACATTTTTTAGTATTTTCGGGTTAACCAGCTAAAGATACAACTTTTTTCTCTTTTGATATTTTTTCGAATCTTACTTCGTTTTCGAGAAGAAAAACAAAAGCCACTTCAGTTTTGTCGAAAAATCTTTTTTCTCGAAAACGAAGTAAGATATGAAAAAGTATCAAGAGACAAAAAAGTTGTATTATTAGCTGCTTAACCCAAAAACAGTATGAAATTTTTAAACAAGTCAAAGACGTACATTTTTTGTCAATATTATTCGTGAGACTGCCCCCCGGGACGCCACTGGAACTCATAACTTAGCTTCTTATCACAACGAACAACACTGTTAAATTTCACCAAAATCGGCAAAAGGATGTTTGAGATATTAATAAAGAACCGATTATTTTTTTAAACTGTGTCTTGAAAACCAGGCTTTTTAGGACACATGTTTATATTAGCTTTTCTACTTGAACTTGGTTCAGGAATACGCCCTTGGAATTATGGCCTATTATTAAGTAACACCCTGTATCTATATATAAACCTTAATTTAGCATGCAATAAAACAATAAAAACACAATTATTGCATACATTTTGAATATTGTAATAAAAGGTTGATGTAAACAAAATTATCATGAGCAACCACAAATATCGCAGAAAAAAAGAACGTTTGTAAATAAGGTTCAATAAACACGTTTGGTAAATGAACCACGTTCTTGGAAAATCCGGCAATTTATGTCGTTCTTCAAAAATAAAAATTCTTGTCGCATGATTGTGTCATGTTCACGTAAGTCTATAATAGGTGTGCGTGTTTATCAAACTGCCCATATGAAACACTCCATACCTATTAAATGCTTATATACGCATAAAATTAAACGTAATGGACAAACCTAGCACGAAACCACACCTATAACATTTCAGAGACCATTCGTTAAGTAAAAAATGTGACGTCGACGGACCTCTTCGTCGACAACCATACAAAACAGCAGGATATAATCTAGCTATTCAATCTTGTATTTGTAAGCTTTTAAATTCATATTGTTTGTTATAATATAATTATTGTATAATGCTTCAAGCAGTTTTTTTTTAAATTGTTTTTTGTATGATAAAACGTTTTAGTTAATTAAATTATTGAAAAACGCAATACATGCATGGTATGGGATTTCCCATTTAATTCATAATATCGGCCGACCGAGAAGTAAATTTCGCAGCCTCGATATATTCTCCTCCTTTGTACATGTCTCTTTCTACAGATCTTTCCCTGCAATTCCTGCACAATCAATTCCATCATAGCGTACTTTTCCCCTCGAGTGAGAGGGTAAAGTCACCTAAAGCCCCCATTAGACGGCTTGTAACTTGACGCGCCTGGCTTGTGAAGTGTCGGGCTGATGCGCCTCTAACTCTAGACTATTGCGAATGCACGGCCTGTGAATCGACAAGTCTCGCGTTGCGCGTTGGCTTGTTTCTCATTTAAAAATGCTCCTTCTGGCGCCATGTAAATGGTTGCCCAAGCCGCGCCGCTTCGCGCCGCTTCGCGCCCGGCCCATTTCCTATGAAGTATGTACGATCAGGGGCGGCTCGTGATTTGTCAGCCAGGCTCGGCAGTTGGGTACAGGCGTGCATTCAGGCAAAAATGTTAAAGAGGGTTAGGAACGCCGCAGGCTAAAGTTTTTGGAGACCACGCTCACGTTTCGGTTAGTTCAACTTAGTTATGTTATACCTAAATAAAAAAATACATTTTTCCCAATTTACAATAATTAGCGGCTCAGCCTTGCATTTCTAATTGGTTCTCTACGTTAAAAAAATGATTGATACCATTGACAACAGATTTTTCACAAATACCTACTTATCATATGAAAATGTTTTTTGTTTACCAAATAAATAAAGTTCTTTTAAATTGTCGTACAGCCGCACGACGGATTTTAATTTTTTCCTTGTTGATTTGAAGATAAAATGCATGTTATGGCCAATTAACAAAACAATGTTATAAACCTAAACTAATCATTGTTTTTTTATTTTATTTTGCTCGCCAAATGAAAGAGAAGACGAAAATGCAATGAATAGGATCATTAGGATCCCTTTTTACCTCAGTTTCAATTTGGTTTTCATGTCATTGCGTGATGCGTGCGTCCAAACAAGATATTTTATTTAAATTTTAAAACACTTACCTGAGGTCCTAATCCTAAACGAACCTATAAACCAAACCAAAAGTTATGTTTTTCAACAGAGCATCACTCACTTTGACTTATCTTACACTAATTCAGTCCTTTTCATTCAAAAATAATACAAACAACCGATAATTAATGAGTATAACAACTAACAAATAATAACAATAACTAACTATAACTAGTAACTAACCTTACTTTCGTGTGAAGTATATTACTATATATCATATATGTATGTTTGGTTGCCTATCCTAAAGCGGTTTGTGCTAATGGGGCAGGGTCGGCCTACCGACTCCAGCCTGGGTTACTTGAAAAGTAAAACAATTTATTTTAAGGCGGATCGGCGTAGTATGGGAGTATGAGGTCCGGGCTTACAAAGGCGATTTAAAAAGTGGAACGGTTATTCACTGGCAGTTTGCAAGCCATTAAAAATTTAAATTAATGTAGATAAATAATAATATTATACTGTCGGCTGTCTATTGGGGGATTTAGAGTGCGCATCTAACTTTGGCTATGCTATAAAAATGAAACTATTTTTTTTTTTTTTGGAAGAAGTTTTTATTATTATAAAATAATTATAAATGAACGAAATAAAACCAAAATCTAAGTGAAAAAAACAAAATAAAATAAAACCTGATATTTCCCATCTCCGTTTCGCTACAAGAGGACGCGGCCTGTACTGCCTGTAGTCCAAGAGTATATACTCTCTAAGAGTGCGCGATAGGACATAAAACGCAAATATATTCTAAACATCCTTCCTATGTAGTATAAACCCTCTTAAAACCAGTCTTTATAAGTTTTGCATTGAATCAAGTCTGTTTCTGAAGCGTCACGATAGTTTTCTTGGCAGGTCAGGCTTACCTTTCTTTGTTCCTTTGTGATCTTCACCTCCTTATTTAGGTTTCTTTTTACTACTTTTTATCCCTCAAGTTATTCTGGTCTAACAAGTCCTTATACAGGGTGTCCTGATAAGGTTGGACACTGGCGATATCTAGAAAACCATAATGTCTAGAGCTTTGAAAAAAAAAATATTGGAATATAAGTGACCACAAAAAATCGCTGGAAATTATTTTCAAGTTTCTAAATTGGCCATAAGAGGGCGCAACACATATACTCGATTAGAAAATATTAATTTTTTTCAGAATTTGCGTATCAAAGGTTAGTTTTGAATATGCACATAGTTTACTGCACGTATCCGGCATATTTTTTGTCTCGCACTATTTTCTCTAGCTTTGAAAATAAAGCGGTGGGGGAAGTTTTAACACTGTTTCCTATCTATTTAATAACTCTGACGTGGCGTATCGAAATTGTACAAACTTGGTCTCGCATAAAAGAGCTATCCTTGCTCTACTTTGCTGAGTAATAAATAAACCAATACATTAATTACAGTGACCGCTAGATGGCGTTAATTGTTATATTAAAATTGTCGATTAAAAAATTAAATGGAATGATATCTCTTTTTCTCAGTAGGTTTACAGAACACAAGGAGACGTACATTTCGCCGAAAACCACATGTTGATATCCTTATTCGTTTTCGACTTATTGCCAAAAAAGTGTATCAAAATAGTTTTAAAAATATTTTGTCATAATACTGCCATTAAATCAACACAGCCATGGAAGTAAAAAATGATTTGCCTTTGAAGTTGCCATCAAGAATGCCATGAAAACAAAAACAAGTTAAGATTTCTTAGTTTCACAATCTCTTTATTTGTTCTCGACTTATTGACAAAGAAGTGGCTCAAAATAATTTTAATAATATTAGTAAAAGTAACAATAGCACAGTAAAACAGAAATACAACTTATCTAAATTCATTTATCTAATCTTCCATGAGTATTAAGTTCAGCATTTTCGATCTCAGCTCTTGAAAGGTGGACGCGTTTTCAGAACTAAATCCTTTATCCTTTCCCACAAATAGAAATCCAAAATGGTAAGATCCGGGGCTCCACAGTCCACAGGCTTGCCCTACCAATCCATGGATTTGGGTAGATGTTGTCTAAAAAGTTTCTGACAATGCGCAGGGCATCCATCATCCTGATACCACATCGTTCTTCTCATGTTTAAAGGAACGATTTCCAAAAGACCTAGCAACTCATTTCTCAAAAAGTTTAGGTAAATAGTTCAATTCAAATGACCATTAAATACAGGGTGTTAGTGAATAAGTGCGACAAACTTCAGGGGGTGATTCTACATAAAAAAATAATGATAGTTTGCTACATAACTTTTGTCCGCAAATGCTTTGATTTCCGAGATACAGGGTGTTAAAGTTTTTATTAAAAAGTGACGATTTATTTATTGCTCTGAAACCCATCGAGATATGCAAATGAAATTTGGTAGGTTTTAAGAGGTAGTTATTGCGCATTTTCTGACATGCAATTAAGAATTTTATGTTTATCATTGGCGCGCATAAGGGTAATAATCTCTATTTTTTTAAAGAAAAAAATGATACGCCACCGAGATATATTAAACTAAAAACAATTTTTGAATTTCTCATTCAATTTGTGACAAAAAATCTCTCTTGCCTTTTTTTCGTATTGGGCGCCGTTTTTATGCAAAAAAATAAAACATCTTGACGCGTATTTTTCATTTCTTTAATACATTATTAAAAACTATCTAATACAATAACATTAAACCAGAACAATAACAGAAAATAACTGTAATAAATAAATAGGCGCAAAGCTACAACAAATGTTGAAAATGACCTCCCTCAGAGTGATACAAGATTCAACTCTTTGCCTCATTGATTGTCATATTCGCGCAAATATTCCTGGTGTATTTCTTATTGTCTCACAGCCGGCTGTAATTCGATTCCTCAGGTCTTCAACATCTTCGACGGGAGTGGAATTAACTTACGACTTAAGAAAACCCCAAATGCAAAAATCTAGAGAATTTAAATCCGGCGATCGAGCAGGCCAATTTTCCGTACCTCCCCTACCTATCCAACGATTTGGATATACTGTATCTAAGTGATTACATACATTAATGCTAAAATGAGCTGGTGCGCCATCATGCATGAACCAGAAGTGTTGTCTCAGCTGTAGAGGGATTTCTTCTAAAAGAGCAGGTAGCTCTTCCTGTAGGAAATTAAGGTAAGAGTCGCCTGTTAGTCGTTGTAGGAGGAAATATGGGCCGACTAAATGATCATCAATTACCCCAAGCCATACATTTACTGAAAATGAGCTTCACAGATTCCATGTGGATTTTCCTCAGCCCATAAGTGATTGTTATGGAAATTTCGTATACACTGTCGTCCAAAATTAGCCTCGTCAGTAAACAAAACGCCATTTAAAAAATTAGGAATTTGAGCGATTTGATGAAGAATCCAATGGCAAAAAACTAGGCGCGGAAAAAAGTCTCTAGGTAGTAGAGCTTGCACATGTTGAATGTGAAACGGATACAATTGCCGTTCTTTAAGAATTTTAAATACAGTGAAGTTGCTTACATTCAATATGTTGGGAATTTTTCGAGTACTTGTTTCAGGTGACTCCGCAATTAACTCGAGAACTACTTCCTCTAGTTTCACAGTTCGCACTTCTCGAGGGCGTCCGCAGTCAGCCGTTTGTTTCTTAAATGTACCATTTTCGCGCAAACGTTGGTGCAGACGAGCAAATATTGTGTGATGGGGTACTCTACGTCCTGGATACAACTCAGCATACAATCGTCGAGCTTGCCGACCATTTCCATTACTTCGACCATAGACAAAATGCATGTCTGACAATTCCGCATTTGTATAATTTTCCATTCTTTTCGATAAAAGAAAAATTAATTACTTATTAACATTAATGCTATACCAAACTAAAAGCTTAAAAATGAAGAAACTCTAATATTTTGACATTTCGTTGAAATATTCGTATTTAACAGAATGTTGACAGTAGCCTACTAGATGATGTATTAAAGAAATGAAAAATACGCGTTAAGATGTTTTATTTTTTTGCATAAAAACGGCGCCCAATACGAAAAAAAGGCAAGAGAGATTTTTTATCACAAATTGAATGAGAAATTTAAAAATTGTTTTTAGTTTGATATATCTCAGTGGCATATAATTTTTTTCTTTAAAAAAATTGAGATTATTACCCTTATGCGCGCCAATGATAAACATAAAATTCTTAATTGCATGTCAGAAAATGCGCAATAAATACCTCTTAAAACCTACCAAATTTCATTTGCATATCTCGATGGGTTTTAGAGCAATAAATAAATCGTCACTTTTTAATAAAAACTTTAACACCCTGTATCTCGGAAATCAAAGCATTTGCGGACAAAAGTTATATAGCAAACTATCATTATTTTTTCATGTAGAATCACCCCCTGAAGTTTGTCGCACTTATTCACTAACACCCTGTATATGGGGACCAATACTTTTGTCCCCCAAAACACCGCGCCAGACAGGGAAGAAGCAATAACACACCAGTTCAACGAAATTCGAGACAGTCTTGGAATGTTGTTTCAAGTACAACAACAACGAAAAAACATCCGTCGGCACAAAACCGATCCCAACAGTTTTGTCATGGTTCTGGGACGGTACAAAAATTGGAGCAAACCTTATGGTTTTAGAGTTAGAGCTCGGCGATTTCAAAATAACGTAGATTGTCATCAAACAATCAATTTCTCAAATCAAGTTTCTAGAGTTTTTAAAACGAATATATCGTTGCGATTTCAGCGTGAGAGAATATTTTTTTTTGTTTTAAGCTCGAACTATCTAAGCAAGAGAAATCTGGAATCCTAAACTATAACTTTGAATGTTCTTAATTCTCAAATATGATGATTTCAAAGGGATAATTACGGTATTTACGTTCCAGGAATCTTTTTTCTTATTTTAAATCTTATTGTTTTTTTAATGTGAAGAAGTTCTCTATATTCAACATCTCAAGTATTCTAAGAAAATAAATATTTCTGAAAGCACTTATTTGTCTGAAACAAGACTTCATTTTTATGTGTGCAAGAAATCCTAAATCCGCGCCTGCCTCTAGCCTCCCCCATTCCTAAATCCTGAACCACCCCTGCTTTCGTCCCGATTGACGGACCACTATTTAGGAACACCCGCCTATATAAACGTTTTGATGAATAAAAAATATACATTTCACCCGTCATTCCGCATTATTTAAATATCACCCCGTATAAACTATACGATGAAAGATACAATTAAATGATCCTAATCAATTTTAGTTTAATTAAGTGTGGGCTAAATTCCAATTTAGAATTCCCAAATCAAAGCAAATTCTGAAAGCCTCATTTCAAAATACGACTTGCTCTAAACATTGAAACAAAATAGGTTACGTCGGCACCACAATCCACTTAAACCACACAATCCTAGATAGAAAGCGCCACAGAAAAGCCTTACGTTTTTGCCGTTGCCGTTTCCGCGATTTTAACTAAATTGGAACTATACCTAATTGTGAAATTCAAGAAGGTAAACCCGAGCATTAATTTTGGCGAGGTCCTTTATTGTTATTTTTGAATAACGATATTTCTTATTTTCTTGTTGTCTGCTTCTGTTTTAAGCAAAGTAGAACTAATTATTTTATAATTATCGAATAGTGTTGACTTAAGAATAGTCTTGTTTTCAGGGGCGGATGGGCCCGCCGGGCAACCGGGCAAATGCCCGGTGGGCCGGTCGATCTCTAAATGTTAAGACTGACATTTTTTTCTCAAAAAGAAGTCAAAGATAGTTCTGGAAAATATAAATGGCATAAAGTTTATAGTCGGTACCATGTTGTTTAGTGCAGTGAAAGCCTAATCACTATTTTCTTTGCTTAATTCAGTCGCCACCTTCTTTCGTGAATCGTATAAGAGGATTAATGTTTGGTCATCTATTTCTTGTGACAAAAAAAAGAGAAAATTAGGAGTAATTAAACAAGCTAGATGGTGGTCTAAAGAAAAAGAGTTGGAGAAGATTTTTGGAGATAGCCCATTATACTTAGATGTTCTTGAATCATCATTGTCAAGTATTTCACAAAACCTTGACCTAAATCCTGATATTCGATCTACTGCAGAAAACTTAAAACAGCAATTCCTTAAATACGAAAATATCTTTCTTTCCCAGGTGTTTTTAAAACTGTTTTCTATCACTGGCCCACTTTCAAGATATCTACAGACTAGAGGTTTGGATTTATTGAAAGCAAATGCCATGACTAAAACGTCAACAGTCAACGGCCGAGTTAAAAAGAATTCAACGAGATTTTGAGGCTTTTAAAAAGTCAACACCAATTTTTCTAACTTGGGCTAATAGTGAAATGAAGAAAAGAGATATTAAGAAATTAAAGAGATATTAGTTTTGACATGGAAGATGAGTTTCCAGTTACGAAAATACGAAAAGTCAAGAAATTCTTCGACGAAAATTGCAGTGATGAAGCTGTTAGTAATTCGAAAGACAAATTTAAAATAGAAACGTTCAATGTTATAATGGGTACCGCCATTATGTCAATGAAAAACCGATATAACAGAAATTTAAACTTATGTGCTGATATGTCCATTTTCAATCCTATAAATTTTAATGAAATCAAAACCAATGGTATTTCTGAAAGTAGCTTGCAGAGCATTTTAAAGAAAATTTTACAATTTAAAGAAGATGCCCAAGTGTCAAATATTAAGGAAGAATTGTGTCATTTTGTATTGAATTGGGATATTTATAAGATGACTTTAAATAAATCCTTCCAAAAAGATACTTTGGCAGATTATGAGGAGATAACTGACAAAGATGACCCAGATGTTATAGATTCACAAACAACCTATAAATGTCAAGAAAAAAAAGTCCTAGTAGTCTCTGCAGAAGCTGTGTACATTGTTGCTATCTAGCAATAATGAAATACAATATGTATCAGAATGCCTATCCATGCTTATCTGTAGTCTACCAATATATTTTAACTTTGCCTGTCACCCAAGTGTCATGCGAGAGAAGTTTCTCTATTTTAAAATACATCAAGAACCGACTACGCAATTCTTTAAGCGATGAACATTTGGAATCATTTATGATAATGAATATTGAAAAAGAAATCTTATAGACAATCGACAATGAGGAGGTCATTAATGAGCTAGCAGGATCATCTAGTTTCTTAGGTAGATTGTTAATCTTATAATTTAAAATATCCTTTATTTTTAATTGTCTATTTTGATAAAATGTTGACTGCTATTACACAAATACTATTTTATCTCAGTTGTTAAATTTAGATTTAGATGTTGTTGTAAAAAAATTATAATAGAAGGAATTAATTCTATTAGAAATATTTTTAGTTTTGTTTACTATTTTATTAGGTTAGTAATAAACATCGCAAAATAAAGAATGGTATTATTTTTTGGTGTAATTTGTGGGCCGGTTTTAGCAAGTGATTGCCCGGGCCGGTCTTAGGTAGCCCATCCGCCCCTGCTTGTTTTGTAGCGCATATCGTTGCGATAATTTTGTTCGTTAAGAAAAATATTTGCATCAAATTGTCTTATAACGGCAACTTACTTACAACTTTTAGTATAGAATAAATGATTACCTATTGTTTCTTTAAGAATTTTATAAAAGTATTATAATACGAGATACAACCTTTAAAAATATACAGAGTGTTTCTTAACCTCTCTGAAAAAATGAAGGAGGTGAATCCTCACCTTATTTTAAGACGAAAATGTGGTATAAAAGTTTTTCGCATGTCGCTTCTTTTTCGAAATACAGGGCGTTAAAAAAAAATTAGTAAAGCAATAATAATCATTTTAATAATTGATATAAAAACTTTTAATAATGAACTCACATGAACAAAAGTCAAATAAATTGCTGAAAATGTCCTCCATGAGCCAGTAAATACCCATGTATAATATTTGCAGAATTATACCGTTGACTCTTACTGCCATAAATAATCTACCTGATTAAATCCTATTGTATATGCCTCAACCTCTTCAAAGCTGAATAAATGGGATCAGGGTCGGCTTGAAAATGTACCTACACCACATGATTTATTTTTATAATTTAAAATAAATAGACAGGTATTTTTAGTTTTAGGTACCTAAAATAAATGTAAAATAATGATAACAATTAATGATAATTGAAAATAATATAATTTCAAAGTATAACTATTAGGATGACAAGTACAATAAAAATTAATTAAATTCTTAAAAACTATTGACAATTTATTCAAAATTTAACTCTGTATCGCTATCACTATCTTCATCTAAGCCTAAACTTATAATTAAGGGTTGAACATTTGTAATCATACAATTGTAAGAATTTTCCACCTTAACCCATTAACGCCTAACGGTACCAAGTGGTGACAGGGGGAGCCACTGATTTTAAGTGGGTGGAGTTAAGACAAGTGTCGACTTGCATGGCAACAACTATTGAAGTCGTATTGTAGATGTTATGTGAAACACCTGTAGCGGCTTTGTATTCTGTTTTCGCCTTATTTACGTGATTGGTGATTTTTTAAAATTAGTGGAAATAAAATAAGTGCAAAATTATGGACGTCAGATTGGTGTAAGTTGTATTATAATTTGTTTTTAAATATATTTTATATTTTTTTGTTAGAACTGAGATTTAAACATTTAAAGCAATTAAATTCTGCCCAAAAAGAATAATTCTGAAATTTGGTTTAGTCCTTATTTTACTATAAATATAGGTGTCCCCATATGGGCCCTTTAGGCGGTTTGGCCAAAATTCATTTTTTCATACAATATATTTTATTTTAGCGGAATTACGCTTCAAGAGGCTCTAGATTAAGCATATGATGATGAAAATGTTTCAGAAATATATATTGAGCCTCCGGACAGTAATGTTCTTACCGACGAAGATTCTGGCGATGAAGATGAGGCTGGTTTGGTCGATAACTTCAGGAGCCGCTAATGCAAGAACCAATTCCTAAGGTACTTCATGAGCTGAATATATGTGTCCAACTATTTGAGTTATTTTTTACCGATGAGTTACTAAAGAATATTATAAAAGAAACTGTAAACTACGCTTTATCGAAAAATAGTCCCGACCCAAAACAATCGATTGAAGAACTAAAAGTATTCATTGGTATACTTATTATAAGTGGATATAATATTTTACCTTCTAAAATAAGTTATTGGGAAAATGCGAACGATCTAAAAAACATTATGGTATCAGAGGCTATGCGAAGGGACAGATTTTTGCAAATATGTCGATATATTCATTTGGCGAATAATAATGAAATATATATGTCTGATAAAATGTATAAAATGCGTCCTTTAAAAGATTATTTAAAAGAAAAATTTCTTTATCATTTTGTACCTGAGAAGAATCTGTCATATGATGAGTCTATGATTAGATATTTTGGCCGTCACGGATCACGGATATAAACAATTCATCCGTGGTAAGCCAGTAAGATTTGGCTATAAAGTCTGGTGCCTAAATTCACCAAGTGGATACCTTATCAATTTCGAAGTATACCAGGGTAAAAATCCAAGGTCGAATCCAAATTATGAAACATTAATTGGGAAACCAACGGCTCCCATGCTTCAAATGATTGAAGACATGGCTGAAAAAAATCATTACGTTATTCCTGTACCAGGAGGAAATAGGAAACGGTGCGGTGGAAATGATTGTAACAGCAAGGGCCGAACAATGTGCTGCAAATGCAATATTGGACTTTGCATTAATTGTTTTAAAACTTTTCATGAGCAATAAGATAGTTTATCGGACACGTCATGATTTAATTTTATGTTTCTAGGTAACGCCTAAAGGGCCCATATGGGACCACCTGTTTTTCAGTTTGTTTATAATTAAAAAAAAAATGTTTGTATAAAAATATGTTTTTTTTTACTTGCAATTGTAAATTTCAATAAAAACCCCAGATTTCAAATTTTTGGCTTTCTCGGCGGTAATGGGTTAAGTACATGCTGTACACAGTTTTTCCAGCTGTCTGCAGAAATTTTTCTTATTTCGTTTCTAATTAATTCTACTACAGATGCATTTAATGTAGGAGAAATATTATTTCTCCTAATATTGGATTTTAATTGGTGCCATATTAGCTCAATAGGATTGAATATACAATAGTACGGAGGAAGACGCAACACTGTATGTCCATTTTCTGCTGCAAGTTTGTCACACTCGTATTCCTCATTTATTTTAAAAGCTTTTAATACTTCTAGCAGTTCTCGTTTTTTGTAAATTTCTTCAAAATATAAATCATTTTCAATCATATTAATTTAAGGAGTTTATGTTTAAACCAATCTTCAAAAAGTTGTGCGTCGGTATCTTGATGGTAATCTAAAGAAGAATCTGCTATGTTTTTAGCTGAAAGCAACAGACAATTTGGAACAAACCCGTTCTCTGAACCAGGATGTAATATTGTGATTATTTTGCCTTTATTTGATGGTGCCTTGGTTTGACAATTTTTGGAAGAATCATCCCAACCTTTTCTTGGAGTGTCATGGGTATCGAACCATGTTTCGTCAAGGTAAATAATTGGACGATTTTTTTCTCTAACTTGTTAGCTGTTAGATATTTAAGTCTCCATTCCCGTAAACGTTGAGATTCCATTAATGTTTGTCTTTTATTAATGCTTCGGTATTTAAAACCCATTTTATGCAATATTTTCCTAAGACTTGAAAGGCTACAAGAGATATTTGTTTTGTCTTTAATCAGCCGCTCTTTAAGGGGAAATCCTCGGGGAAATCAAAGTGGGTACAGTTTGTGCCTCATACATTTGGTAAATCTTTCTTCTTAATAAATCCATGTCATTTTCGTCAATGCTTCTAAATGTGCCAAAATCACTCCGATTTTTTCTAGGATTAACAGGTTTAAGTACTATGTCTCTTACCGACGATAAAGGAGTTTTTGTCAAAGTAGATGTCTCTGCTAAAGCATCCATCGAATTATAATTTCTACTCAACAAAGATTGATACACATTTTTAATTATTAGTTTGGCATCGGTAGATAAATGCTTTCTTTTAAAAATGACACTTGAAGATGCCCCCCTATCAGCACAATTCCAAGGACGCCACATTCTACCACTAATAAGCCCAAATAAAAATTACTCGCCGGAAAACCACTAAAGACTAAAATTATTAAAAATCAAGTTTGTATTTATATATGCATCAGGCATAGGTATAAATTGAATTTGTACCTGGTCCGGCTCTACTCGAAAAGGTTTTAAAATTTGTGATTTCCTTATTTATTTTATGATCAAAGGGATAATGAGGGTTTTATTGCAGTCTAAAGATCAACGATATAATTCTACAAATACTATACAACTAACGTGATAAATTGTCTCTTACGTGTTGGAAAATTTCCGGACTGGCGCGAATCGTATTAAAACCATCAATAATACGCAGTCGAAGGTCTCCTTCAGTTTCAATAGGAGTAGTATAAACGAGTTGTTTAAGGTGACCTCAGAAATAAAAATCTAATGGATTCAGATCCGGCGAACGGGGTGGCCATGGGTGAGGTCCTCCTCTACCTATCCAACGAGCAGGATATTGTTGATCTAAATAGTTTCTAACACGTACTGCAAAGTGAGTGGGAGCGCCGTCATGCATGAACTACATTAAAGTTCTCGTTCTTAATGGCACTGCTTCCATCAATTTTGGCAATTCATCTCTAAGGAAGTTGTAATAGACATCACCAGTAAGTCGATTTGGAAAAAATACGGTCCAACTAAGCTATCTCCAATAATCCCTGCCCAAATAATAAAGGAAAATGTATACTGGTGATGTCCTTCAATGATAGCATGAGGATTATTTTCCGCCCAAATATGGTTGTTGTGAAAATTTATAATGCCTTGTCTGGAAAAATTCGCTTCATCTGTAAATAGTATTTTTGCCCAAAAATGTGGGACCCTTAAAGAATTTTCTTGAAAGCAATTACAAAAATTAACTCGAGCTGGAAAGTCTCTAGGCAACAAAGCTTGCACTCTTTATACGTGATAAGGATATGCTACAAGCAAAATATCCTGGTATTCTTTAATTTGGCTGACTCGCAAATTTAATACTTCATTTTTTGTTTTGCGACGTCACATTTTCTTAAATTATAGACAGTCTATAATATTTGACCCCGAATTTAGTAACTGTGAAACAATTATTTTATCAAGCAAAAACTTTTATAGACTAAAACTTTCTCAAAAATTGATAATATAAAATGTTTTCCCAAATATAATGAACATTATGGTAGACACAATTTATATCAGAATTATAACAGCAAAATATTCTCCATGTAGGTATATACTATAAAAACAATTTATTAAGCGAATTTTTCATAGTACAATATTCCAGTTTATAAACAGTAAATTTATAATAACTATTATTATTCATTATTTTACTGAAAATAATATGCAAATAAAAATTTTAATTTAAAAAATTGGGGAAAATGTATAATTTTTTTATTTTCAAATTATTTATAAAAAGTAATAGGTAGTAATAAAATTCCTACACATTTTGATATACGTATTTTCGTGGTTTCTATACTTTTCTTTAAAGGACTTTTTTAAACTTTTAACATCCCCTCAACACATAGATATACAATGGATCTCTAGTGGATGTTCTCCTATGTCACCGATGTTCCGTTTATATAGGATATCCATACATATCCATCAGATATCCATTAGACATTAAGGTTTTAAATTTCATTTTAATGCTTATCTTCAGTACAAAGTTGCAGGATATTTTATAAGTTTTGTTTTTTTTACTATATGTATAAAATTTGGAACCATATTTTGTTTATTTAATATCCGGTAAAGATATTCGATGTACATCTAATGGATATATGCCATGGATGTGGACATTCAGTGGATATAAGGCTATCCATTAGATATCTAAAGGATGTTGTGTATCGTTTGGGTGGATATTCTTCCACCATGTTTAAGACCTCTTCCTCAAGTTGTACGGTTCTAACTGTAAGTGGTCGGCCGCCTATTTTGCTTTTTACTAAGCTACCTGTTTCCTCTAACCTGATGTGCAATTTTGTAAATGTTTCCGAACACGGTACTCGTCTATTAGGAAAATGTTCTGCATAATTATAAACGTCTCGCCTCTAGCGCATTTCCATTTGCCAAACCGTACATAAAATGAATTTGAGCCATTTCTTGATTGGTAAACTAAGTCATTATGAAAAGTATGTAATGTAGTACAAATAAGTTCAAAAACAATTCAAAAGGATATTATTTGAAAGATGTTAAACAGGAGACAAATGTTACGGAGAAAACAAATGTGGTTGCCATGGAACGAAGCAAAGCCTACTCGTATCATTTGACGCATAATAATGATAAAAATACGAAAAATAACTGAAATATTACGGCACTCTTTTACCCAGATCCCCTCCAATGAACTAATTGTAAAATTTAAAATTTACCCAAAGTAAAGTGCTCTAATCCTTAATGTTTAACAAATAATAATATCATTAGAATATCGTTTGGCATTAATTAATAAAATGAAAAAAAAAACATAAAATTTTTTTTAACACCCTGTATTTCGAAAACGAAGCGACATGCGAAAAACTTTTATACCACATTTTCGTCTTAAAATAAGGTGAGGATTCACCTCCTTCATTTTTTCAGAGAGGTTAGGAAACACATCTATAAGTAAAGGGAAACGAAAGTCTGTCTTTACCACCAAAATTTTTTTAATATATTAACTACACTACAGCCTAGATTTGGGTATCGAGGGCATATATATGGGAGGGATTCAGCATATGAGTTAGATGTTCAATATACATTCAAGTTTGAAAATTGAGTCGGACTAGTTTCGACCTTAGAAAAGATCATCATCAGCAACTCTATATAATTATAATGTAAACAAGGTAAAACACAGTAGTGGATAGTTCAATGAATGTGTGTGCCTGCCTATGGACCTGACTGGGAACGTCCCTTTGGCTACACAAATAGGTTAAGAATAAGAGGTTAATTGGAACACTTGTTGAGTATTGAGTGTATAGGTTTTATATTATATATAGAAAAAAGGATTAATTATCTCTCTCAATAATATATTTAATGAAAATAAATAAAATCATTTCCCTACTAGCATGGGTCAAGAGAAAAAACAAACTTGTTTAAGACCTATTTCTCCTACTATTTACAGTTATTAGCTTACGTCAAATAAATATAAAACCTATACACTCAATACTCAACAAGTGTTCCAATTAACCTCTTATTCTTAACCTATTTGTGTAGCCAAAGGGACGTTCCCAGTCAGGTCCATAGGCAGGCACACACATTCATTGAACTATCCACTACTGTGTTTTACCTTGTTTACATTATAATTATATAGAGTTGCTGATGATGATCTTTTCTAAGGTCGAAACTAGTCCGACTCAATTTTCAAACTTGAATGTATATTGAACATCTAACTCATATGGTGAATCCCTCCCATATATATGCCCTCGATACCCAAATCTAGGGTGTAGTGTAGTTAATATATTAAAAAAATTTTGGTGGTAAAGACAGACTTTCATTTCCCTTTAAAATACATAACCACAGACCATGGACTACTTCTTAAAACATCTATAAGTATTGCAACCATATTGTGAAAAAGTCGTATACTTGCACAAATAGCTTTTAATTAGCGCCTTATCTTATAGAATACTTGTATATATCTGTTTTATTAAGGTTATATGAGGGAAATGATAAAATTATTGTTGAACGTTGATATGGGCTCATTTATAAAATCGTTTTATAGTTATGTTTAATCTAGAAAAATGCTTAATCTTTTATAAATATGTTCTTTTGGGTTAGGGTTAAATTTATCCTATTATGAAGTTAATTAAAACGTTATAGAACAGAAAAATTGGATAGTGCGTGTTTATAGGAAAACCATTTTGTGAAACAAAGTTTAATTATGCGTTATATAGTTTTATCGAAGTTTTAAAAACAGTGTTTTTAAATTTAATTGAGGATATAATGGTACAAGTGAATCTTATAAATATTACTTCGAAATCCTAAGATTTATACAAAGACAACTAATTAATCTTTGAATTAAAGTCAATCCGAAGTTTTAAAAATGCAAAAAAGTACCTTGTATGAAATTAAATTTTAGATAGGTACCAAAGAAACTTCTCACTTCATCTCAACCTCTGATATTTATCGAAGTCGAATTTTTGAAGTACAATCTTATCACAATAAAAAAATGTGGAATTCAACACGGGAAATTTTCACGTCATACTTGAAAAAAGCTTTGCTTAGCTTACTTTAAGGCCTTTATTCCAATAAAAACATGAATTTGTGAAAAAATGCAACTGAAAAAACTTTTTCTGTATAACATTTACATAATATGTCTGAAACATTGCAATTTTTTTCTATATTTCGATTTCCAAAGGGGGGACTAAGAATAATTAGGGGCGGGGGGGGGGGGGGGGGGGGGAGGCTCGAATAGTACGAATCTTGGCTTGAACAACTCAACACCCGCTTTAAAAACGTTTCGCCGCCCCTGTGTAAAATTAAGTCGGAGACGTAAAAACGTAGTATTTTATTAGTTTTGAAAGACTATTATCTAACGTTATTCTTAAATAAAATAATAACTTAATATTGTAGGTATATAAAAAATATCGAAATAATAAAAAAAAAATATAAGATAATTTTTTTTTTAATTTTAAAGCAAACGTGGTCAAAACTAAATCTTTTTTATGCCACAAACATAGATATAGTTCGAAGAAATAGTCCGCCATTCTCAAAGAGATCTGATATAAATATAATAAATAAAGACACACTTAGTCTTGGTCTCAGTCAAATAATAATTTTTTTTTTCGTATCGTTTTACATTTTGTAATCGTCCAGCAACGTTTTTTAAAATTTTTTAATTTGTTATGTGTCATTCGTGATTGTGTTTTTATTGGTTTTTAAGTTATTCTTCCTAAGGTCGGATGATGCCCATTGTTTGGGCGAAACATGTAACCATCACCACCTAATTAAAATTATAATTTGACTGAGACCGAGACTTTTAGTGCGTCTTTATTTATTATATAGATATAATTTATCAATAAATCACTTTTTAAATAAGTAGGTACATATTTATAATCTCCATTGTTATACGCTCCTTTTAAAAGAATTTGGTTCTAAAATTCTGCACTAAAAAATTAAATATCTGTTTAAGTTGCTATATTATCAGACTGCATTAGACATACCTACATCACTATATAATATTTGTGTACCTAAGACTTTTAAAGTGTCGATAAAATATTGTTGTATACTAAATATCACCAAATATACACTACAAAACAAGTCTATAGTTGTTGCATTATGCTTTGAAAGTGTGGTACACATCTTCTATAGAACGCTTATAATATCAAAATGTTTTATAAAAGTGGGCCGTTTTTGATCCTATAAATATCATATAAAGGGTGTTTAATCACGTTATAGTAATTTTGAGCTTCTATAAAAATTATTGTATAGCCGTTTATACTACCTTTATAAAATTTATGTTGCTAGTTGGGAGGGACACCGCTAGGTTGAAGGGGGGGGGGGGGGGGTAGATGGCGAGCTAGTGCGCACTGAGACTATACGACATCATTTTATTAAAAGTGAAATTTATCTTATATAATTTTTGACAGATTTATAAATTCATGAATTAGAGAGAATTTCCATTATATTAGGTTCTATTTTCTTTTTTTTTCCACATTATTTTTTTAAGCCTCTCTTCGCGCCCATGATGCATGATTATAACAGAGAACTACGATTAACGAGAAGCGACACCAAGGCGTTTTGCGTGTACCGTTTTCGTACGCGCATGTCCAAAAATAAGTTGTTTATCACTCAACACCATTCGTCTCTCGAAGTCGTGTTTAATCCGCGAGCTGACCTTAAGCCAAACTACTATTACTAATATTAATCTAGTGTTTTCAGAAGTTCACATGTATTTTAAAATAAAAAAAATTTCGTTTTCTTACAATAGCTTTTCTTTATTTAGTCAATAAAAACTATTATTTCGGGGTGAATTTGCTTTATTTTAATCTCCGAGGGACCACATTTCTTTTATAATCCCTGGGGAAGTAAATATGACGCTGTAGTCATTGTCAAATTAAAACGCCACTTTAGAACTTGGAATTACTGAAATTTTAAAACATCAATATCTATCGTAATTTATATATTTTGCCGATAACAGCGTACCGATATATTTTTAATTTAAATACTTATAATTCAAAAACGGCTTAAGATAGGAACATATTGGTTATTAGCAATTAAATAGGAAATTCAATTTTCCTTTTAAAGGTAAATTAAAATACAGGGCATTCCATTTAAAAAAAAATTGACTTATGTGTGTTAATGCTTTACCTATCCCAACAAAGTTTGACTTTAGAAACACCCTGTACAAACAATATGTAACATTTGTCATGAAATAAAAAGAACCATATCTTCGTTAAAAGCTGTCAAAATTTAAACTATTCAACTGCACTAGTTTCAAAGTTATTCGACTTTATTTTTGACAATGTATTATTAACAAAATTTGCTTGGAATTCCACGCACAATCTAAAAATGTTAAAATATAATTATATAGCATCCCATTTAAAAAAACGAAGTTTGGCTTAACCTCCGGTATAACCGAAAGTGGTAGAAACGGTCAAATGCACTTTTTAAAAAGGTTAGAGCAACCCTTATATCCAGTAACAAAATTTCAAAACCATATCTTGTATAGTTCCCGAGATCTTCTAATAATCATTATACAAATATTTTTGATAAAAATTGTAAAAAAATATACACTGTATATCGAAAATCGAACATTTAAGCAAGGAAGTGTGTTTATTACTGTTTATATGAACTTAACGACTTAAAATTGGACTGAGAATCACAGCAATCACCCATTAAAATAAGTGTACCTATATTGTATATAATATATCGTTGGTCTAATTCTAATACCCCGTAACTGCCTAGATCGGAATTTTACAGGGGAAGCTTTTTTTAGTTTATAAAGGCTAAATATGATTCAAAAAATTACAAAACTTTTTTTATGTTACAATTTCACTACTAAATGATAAAATAAAAGTCACTTTTTTCTAAAATTGTTTTTTACTTAATTAGGTCAGATACGGGTTATTACAACATAAAAAAAATAAACAATGTTACGATACGGGATATTATAATAATAGGTAACAGGTAATAGGTAATAGTAAAAATTTAACTGTTAACAACTTAATGTCACATCTTAAATATTTCTAATGCGGCAAATTATCATAAAAGGTATGGCAGTCTTTAGACAATACGCATTTGATTTCTTGTAGATGTTTCCACTTTATTTCCTTGATTTTTAGTCTGCGTTGATGAAGCGTCTTGTACTCGATTTCGGGATATTTGAGGGATCGCGCTGGAAGAGTCTGAAATTCATCATTAAAGTCTATCTTATATTCGATTACTTTTTTCTCAAAATTATATTTTAAATGGCGCAAGTCAGTCACGGTCGGATCGTTCACCTTTCTTCCTGGTCTTATTGAGTTATAGGTCCACGTTTTCTCGTCTGCATAATCCAAAAAAAAATCATGGGTTACTGTGCAAAATCGAATATCAAATTCAATAATCCACAAGTTCAAGTCCACTCTTAAGATGGAGTCATGTGACGTGAACTGTATTTTTTTAGGCGGCTGACTGAACCCTCTCTTAAAAAATAGAACTCCTTGTACTTTACATTAACAAACACTTTATTAATAAATATTTGTTCAATATCACAACAAACTTGTCATAGACAAAAGAAACTCTTAAGACTAAAATATTAACACTAAAGGCATTCATACTGCAATCACACAACTTAAATTTACTGGAAACAACCCAGTTAGTTATTTTATAATAAAAAAGTAACGTACTGTATAACGAAATTAATATACAATAAATACGATTGAAATTAAAAGTTAAGTACTTATATGTAACATGTTCAATGAAAAAATAATACAGTAGATTTGCTTCTAAACAAATAATACCCAAAAACCTTTGACATAATACACTGAGCTTTTGCACTCCCCCGTATCACACTTATATTTCTATTTCCCCCGTTCATACAAGAATAGTAAAAATGTAGTAACACTTACAGTTTTCTCGCTTCTTATAAGGTTTGCAACAATTTTCACTTGTCTACTGAGGCTTCTACGTCACTTTCACTTTATAGAACTGCCTTCAACAATTTGCAATGTTTGGATTTGTTGAATTGTGGCAATTAAATTTAGTAGGTGTTTTAACTATAGTTCACACTGTATAATTTGTCCCTTTTTTACAAGGTTTAAAACATTATAACACTTGAATGATTTCTTGGTCAATATCACCCAGCACAAACGGCCTTAAGTATTCTAACTGTTAAACTTGAAATTGCTTCAAATAAATTTCCTGGCGCGGAATAAAAGATAATTTTAAGGTTTTTTTTATGCGTTGGAGCACGCTAGATTCCGGGCTTTCTTCGTACTACTCGACTCTTAGATGCACATCTCTTTCTGTCCCCACTGAACCCCGTCCGCCGCACCCACCCCCGAATATCGATTTTTCTTCGGTGTGTTAGGTAGGTAGGCGACAAAAAATGACTCATTTGTATCTATAACTATCCGGGCTGTAAATTTAAAGTAAAAACCGATTATACGAGGGAAGTTGCGATGCTCGCAACATACTCCCCCGTTGAAGCTGTAGCTTCAAGAACTAGAATTGTTGATCTAACTTGGGAAGAGGGCTTAATTTCGTAACGGATCGCATGAAACTACCATTTTTAGTTGTGATTTCAACTGCCCTAACTTTATTATCACTACCGGGAAAAACCTTTGATACTCTGGCCAAGGGCCACCTTAGGGGAACAGTAGACTCGTCCAAAAGTAAAACCAGGTCTCCAGGCTCTAAATTTCGCTCTGGATCGGTCCATTTGACACGTTTTTGCAGAAAATTTAAGTACTCTGCAGTCCAACGATTCCAAAAACATTGCTTAATTTGAACACAACGTTGCCAACGATTTAAGCGATTCTCCTGAACCTTAGAAACGTTTTTGTCAGGTATGGAAATCAAAGAAGTGCCAATAAGAAAATGTCCGGGTGTTAAACAGGATACGTCAGTGGGGTCATTAGTTAAGGGACATAAGGGCCTTGAATTCATAATAGCTTCAATCTCAACCAAGACCGTACTAAATTCCTCGAATGTCAGTACCGAATCACCGGATAACCTTTCTTTGGGAAGATCAGCCATCATCTGAGTAGCTGGTTGAGCTCTAAATCTAAAGCATGTCATACATTGTCTTATAACGCTTTTTACTTCACGTAAGCCATCGATTGGCCAGTATCTTAACCGAATGTAAGATAACACATTCTGAGCACCTGCATGCAGCATCTTTAAGTGCTCTCTCTTAATCAGCAGCCGAACAACATAGTTTTTAGCTGGAAGGAGGAGGGGATGTTTATGCTCATAAGCAATGTCTGCATTCTTCAATCTACCTCCAACACGCAGCATCTCAAACTCATCTAGCACGGGACTAAGAGATTTGATTGATTTATTGCTTGACAAATGTCCTAACTCTTTTATTTCGTTAATTTCTTGCGTGAAAAATTTATTTTGAATAATTTTGATTATTATTCTTTCAGCATTTTGAAGCTCGTCTGGCGACAATGGTCCACTTAATCTTTCAAATGATAAATCGTTACCTTTTTTACAGTTATTAGAAAACCGTAAACAGAACGCTATTACTCTTTGTAATTTTCTAAATGACGAAAATCTAGTTAAAATTTCATCATAAAAACTTGGTTCTTTCTTGTGAGTTACCAGTACTGTCTTCCTTTCTTCTGGTATACATGTTAGTTCCTTGCTATGATCAGACTTAGACAACTCAAACTCTGAGGTTTGCAAAAATTGAGGACCGTGCCACCATAAATTAGAGTTTATCAATTCCTTTGGCATACCTCCTCTTGACACTATATCCGCTGGGTTATCTGAAGACTTGACGTGATGCCAATGGCAGTGCCCTGGTAAACATGTCTGAATTTCTGAAACTCTATTTCCAACAAAGATTGACCATCGCGATGGGTGGGATCTAATCCAGGACAGTACAATTTCAGAATCTGTCCATAAATGTACTGAGTTTATTTTAAGGTTATTTTCGATCACAGCGCTGACCTTTTTTGTTAGGTTTGCCATCAAAACAGCTCCACACAGTTCTAAGCGAGGTAAAGTTATCTGCTTTAACGGAGCTATTCTACTCTTTGAGGTCAGCAAGTTACAAGACACCAGGCCATTTTCATAAATAGCACGTATATATACACAAGCGCCATAGCACTTTAAACTGGCATCCGAGAAGGCATGAATCTCAATGTTGGCATTTTCTTTTGATTGTGTAAATATATTGCGAGGAATCTTCACATTGGCTAAGTCTGCTATACTGGATGAAAAGGTTTTCCACTCTTTAATCAGTTCTGGACTTAGGTGATCATCCCAGCCTAATTTTGTTATCCAAATATTTTGCATAAGTATTTTGGCGATTACAATAAACGGGTTTATCAGACCTATCGGATCAAATATCTGACCAATAATGGAGAGAACCTGCCTCTTCGTAACCACATTGTTAAGCTCTATTTTAGGTTGCGTTATAGTAAATTCATCTTGACTGGGTTGCCATGATATGCCTAGTACTTTGCTACTATTGGTTTCTGGTGAAATGACGTAGGCATCTTGATTTTGGTCCAAAGAAATGGCATTAAGAAATTCTGAGCAATTTGAACACCATTTATGCAAGGACATATGCGCAGTTTTTATCAAAGCTGTCAACTGCTTATAAGCTTCTTGAAGTTCCGCCAGCGACTCACAGCCATACAGTATGTCATCGACATAACATTGATGTTTTAATGCATCTGCTGCCAGAGGAAACTCTTTAGCATTTATATTCGCCAATTCTATCAGACATCTAGTACTTAAGAATGGCGCACTATTTGTGCCATAAGTGACAGTTTGTAATTCCAAACATTCAATCTTGTCTGAGGGAGTTGCTCGCCATAAAATGTTTTGCAAGAAGGTCTGTTCAGGATTTATCTTGATCTGCCGAAACATTTTCTCAATATCAGCAACAAAAACAAATTTTGAAGTTCGAAATCGACATATTATATCGAACAGTTCTGGTTGAACTTTACCACCCTTAAACATTATGTCATTCAATGAATAGTTAGTATTCGTCTTCATCGAAGCGTCAAAAACGACACGTAATTTTGTTGTCAGACTTTCGTCTCTGACAACGCAGTGATGTGGCAAAAAATACTTCAACTCCGATTTTTCATTTTTTGTTGCAAATGGTACCTTTTTGGCATGACCCAGAGCTACGTACTCATCTATAAATTTTCCATAAGTAACATATAGATTCTCATTTTTCTTTAGTTTGTTCTCAAGGCTAAAAAACCTTTTCAATGCTTGAAAGCACGATTCACCTAGTTTAAGGTGTTCTTCTGGGGTTTTTAAAGGCAAATCGACTTGAAAGGTGCCATCTGCTAATCTTGTGGTCGATTTAATAAAATTTTGTTCTGCAAGCTCGTCATCAACAGAATGTGCAACAGAAGTGGAAATATCTTCAACATGCCAGAATCTTTGTATTAGATCATCAGTCCTTTCTTCTGCACTTACTTGAGAACAAAAAGTATGAGTGGCTGGACCAGAATTATTTTCTAAATTACAGTCCATTTCAGAATTATTGATAAAATGAACAGTTCTTTTTTGTGCTGGAACATTACCAGCTATTGTCCATCCAAGATATGTATTAATTAAAACTGGAAGTCCCTTTCCCAGCCTTTTAAAACCTGCACACATAAGTTCGCTGTAAATATCCATTCCTAATAACAGATCAATAGGTTGGCTCTCAAAAAACTTTGGATCCGCTAAAGTAATTTCTTTTGGAATCTTTAAAAAGTCTGCGTTTATTTTAACTGTGGGTAGGCTACAGGTTATCTTGTCCAGAATTATGCAAGACACTGTGAATTCCTTTTTATTATTAATTAAGGAATATAATTTAATATCAGTCATTTTATGAGTGTGTGTGACCCTTTGAGATATACTAGTAATTTGCATATTTTTGTTGTAAGCCTTACATTGCAGTTTTTGCGCCAAACGTTCAGTAATAAAAGAAGTTTGACTTCCATTATCTAGTAAAGCTCTTGCTATAATTTCTTCCCCTGAACCAGAATAAATGACTACTTGAGCTGTAGCCAAAAGAGTTTCACTAACAGTATTGCTAACTGCGGAACATGACGCCGATCCTGAGTCACGGCTATGAGTTTGAGTATTTTGGGAAGAAGGTCTATCATGGCGCTGATTACCTTGAGAAGCACTCTGAGGAGAAGAGTGAGGTTCATAAGATTGAGATTGATACTGTCTGTTTGTCAAATTATTTTCTTGACGAAACTGGAGATTCGAATTGTGGAGAAGTGTATGGTGTTTTCGACCACATATGAGACAACTTCTAGGTGATGGGCAATTGTCAAACTGGTGGTTGGGAGAAAGACAATTTCGACACAATTTTTTATCCTTTGAAAGAGAAAATCTTTGTGGCACAGAAAGCTTTCTGAATTTTTCACATTGGGAAATGCGATGAGACCTTTGATTGCACGAGGAACATCTGATATCACTGGCGATATCTCTAGGCTTATTATCATTATAGGAATGATTGTCTTGATAAGAATGGTGAGAACCCCTAGCCCCTGAGGTTGTGGAGGGAGGTTTAAAATTGTTGGCTGTTACCGTTTCCATTATGGCACACCGTTTGTCTAGAAAATCAAAAAAATCCTGAAGTGTTGGACGTTTTTTGGGGTCTCGCTCACTTTCGAAGGCCTTATTTGTGTTAAAATCTAGCTTCTGTAAATATATGAAAATAAGCATAAGGTCTACCCACTCTTCTTTCGGAACTTTTAAATTTGTTAAAGATTGTACACCTTGCCTGGCCTGAGTGACAAATCTCCTAATTTCTGGCGCGGTACTTTTCATCAGCGTTGGCACGTCAACCAACTTTCTAATGTGGCAAAAGATAATTCTAAATTCATTTAAATACCTATCCTTCAATGTATCGATCGCAATAGTAAGATTGTCATTTGTTAAAGGTAAGCTATCTATTAACCCTAAGGGCTCACCCTTTAAATATGACTTTAAATATATGAACTTTTGAATGTCAGTAAGAGAAACATTTTTCATAATGAGATTTTCAAACAATTCATAGAAAGTATTCCATTCAGTAAAATTGCCGGAGAAGGGATTTATAGAGATTTCTGGAAGTTTTGTGCTGGGCGCTATTTGTGCGGTGGGAGGTGGAGCAAGTACCACGCCCCTTAAATTATCAATTTCATATCTAATGCCCGATAAGGTAGAACAGTATTTATCTTCCATAATGTCACAATTTCCCTTAAGATCATCATCACCATGCTCTTCAATAGTCTCTAATAAGGCCTCATACTTGTCATAAGATTTGAGCAAATGTTGCTCTTTTATTTCAAATTGATAAATATCATTTAATTTCCCTTTGTTATTTAAAAGCCAGTTATGAATTTTGGTGATGTTGCCCCTAATGGGAGCCAATTGTTTTTTAAGCGTGTCCATATTGTTCAACAATATAAAACAAGAAAAATATGTGCAAAAATAGGTAAAGTAATCAGCTAAATCTCTCAAGAGAGGGCTCACTATTTGCCATATCCGGCTCGAAGGACGATTTTGTGCAAAATCGAATATCAAATTCAATAATCCACAAGTTCAAGTCCACTCTTAAGATGGAGTCATGTGACGTGAACTGTATTTTTTTAGGCGGCTGACTGAACCCTCTCTTAAAAAATAGAACTCCTTGTACTTTACATTAACAAACACTTTATTAATAAATATTTGTTCAATATCACAACAAACTTGTCATAGACAAAAGAAACTCTTAAGACTAAAATATTAACACTAAAGGCATTCATACTGCAATCACACAACTTAAATTTACTGGAAACAACCCAGTTAGTTATTTTATAATAAAAAAGTAACGTACTGTATAACGAAATTAATATACAATAAATACGATTGAAATTAAAAGTTAAGTACTTATATGTAACATGTTCAATGAAAAAATAATACAGTAGATTTGCTTCTAAACAAAAATAATACCCAAAAACCTTTGACATAATACACTGAGCTTTTGCACTCCCCCGTATCACACTTATATTTCTATTTCCCCCGTTCATACAAGAATAGTAAAAATGTAGTAACACTTACAGTTTTCTCGCTTCTTATAAGGTTTGCAACAATTTTCACTTGTCTACTGAGGCTTCTACGTCACTTTCACTTTATAGAACTGCCTTCAACAATTTGCAATGTTTGGATTTGTTGAATTGTGGCAATTAAATTTAGTAGGTGTTTTAACTATAGTTCACACTGTATAATTTGTCCCTTTTTTACAAGGTTTAAAACATTATAACACTTGAATGATTTCTTGGTCAATATCACCCAGCACAAACGGCCTTAAGTATTCTAACTGTTAAACTTGAAATTGCTTCAAATAAATTTCCTGGCGCGGAATAAAAGATAATTTTAAGGTTTTTTTTATGCGTTGGAGCACGCTAGATTCCGGGCTTTCTTCGTACTACTCGACTCTTAGATGCACATCTCTTTCTGTCCCCGCCGCACCCACCCCCGAATATCGATTTTTCTTCGGTGTGTTAGGTAGGTAGGCGACAAAAAATGACTCATTTGTATCTATAACTATCCGGGCTGTAAATTTGAAGTAAAAACCGATTATACGAGGGAAGTTGCGATGCTCGCAACAGTTACATCAACTACCTCTAATGGGAATGGCTTAGTTCTAGCTTCTTTGGTTAATTTACCATAGTCACTTGGTAACTCAATGTTTCGACTTTTTAAGTTACGTTCTATAAGTGAGTGGACGGAGTCACACTCCATCTGAGTGTGACCTTTCTCTAAATATTTCTGTTCAATGAGTATTTTTTGTTTAATAGAATAATTTAGAAGAGCGTTTGAAAGAGTACAATTACGATTTTGATAGCAACAGCCATCTGAGTACAAAATTATGGGGATATTCTTAGTGCATTTATCTTTAATAAAATCAAGTATAAAATTAGTGAAGGTCGGTGCACATAAATTACCCTCGGTTTCGTTAAACCAATAATTTCGGCAAACGTGAGTATCCATGTCATAAATTGTAAAATTATGTACGGCTAACTTTGTCTTGTAATAGATTTTGCTTGCATTGACCACTGGGCAAATTTTTACTGCCTGCAAATCCATACAAAATGTGTATACCTTTCCCTGCTTCGCGAGTTCCTTGTCTTGTGCTTTTTCTTGCCTTGCGCGTTCTTTTTTCTTCAAATGCTTTTGATACTCGACTTCACTGATATTTTTCGTTTCGAATCCGCAACAAACATCACACCTATCTTTTTTTGGTTGGTACAAAGCTAAATTTAATTCAGAAAAGGTTTGATCAAAAACAGGGTTGCTTAAAATCAGATTGGCAAACCCGTTCTCGTCGCAGTAATTTTTGTACTCTCTGTAAAGCGCTTGCTTGGTTTGAAAAAACTGTTCCAAGTACAATTTAGTAGAATCTCTTCGACAATAATGTGAGGGCATCTTAGACAAACTATCAAAAAACTCCCTCAATTTTTTACGTTTTTCAACACTTATTTTTGTATCTTCCCTAGGCGGTTTACTAGTGACATTAATACCATGTTCAGTTTTTTTAATCCAATCCTGAACCATATCCTCTTTTAGACCCATTGTCCCTAGGAACATTTTTTTGCATACCTTTAACTTTGAGTTATCAATTTTTCGTAAAAAGTAATTAAAAGTCCCAGTTCGTCGCGAATTTTCCCCTACGGAATTTCGTTTTTTTGGTACGTATTCGATACTTGAAGTTGTATACACCTTTTTTTCATCCCAATTCATGTTATTCCAAAACTTTGTAAAAATATTTTTGCGCTCGTCATCTGAAAATTCACCACAATGCCTGGTTTTCATCTTTTTACAAGCATTTGAAAAACACGTTGCAGTCATTTGCCTATCCGGACGTGAAATTCCTTTGGTAACCATTCCCTCCCTATTTCTCTTATAGCCTTTATATTCTTTACCTTCCATGCGTAGTTTTTTAGTTAGGTTCTTTGTCCATACTTCTTTTAAACATGTTCTATTTCTTTTTTTACTGGATGATGTATTTAGCTCTACTTCTTGTTCTTGTTTATCTTCAAGTTCATTCTCTTCTTCACTATCACTATGTGATTCATTTGAGCTTATTTCATAGTCGGGGTCATTCTCTTTTGTTTCTAAAGTTTCTGCACCTGACTGATCATCCTCAACACCGACCTCTTTGTCTATGTCAAGTCTGGTGTACTTGTCCAAAATATGTGCTGAAAAGAAAAGGGAGATTATTTTATAAACGTTTTATGATAGCTATGACACGAGCTAACAAAGTGGCACAATAGAATAAACAATAGGCATAAAACGCGAATACTATGCCGTTTCCACGCCTATTGCAGGTTTTTTAAAATTATAATTTCGGATTCATTCGTAGTAGAGCTACATTTAAATAGTCGTCGCAAGGCGTATTAATGCTTTACGGACATTTTTACCACATTACATACCTTCAGAAGTGCTTAAACATTCATTTGCGACGATCCTATTTTGTACCTTGTATGAATCTTCGGTAGAGTCATTAATTTGTCCACTATTATTAACAGTCTGAATAGTTGAATTTGTTCCAAAATTATCTAAAAAAAAGAATTTTAAATACCTACTACGAAGGTAACCAAACCAAATAAAAAAATGTACCTACCATCTTTAATGCTCACGTCAGTCTCGTTTAACCGATTTATTGCGACCTCACAAGCCTCCAAAAGCCTATCGTCGGATTCAAAAATCATGTCGTCAATCTCGAAACCGGAAGGATTTGCCACAGGTGGCATATTTTCACTACTTTTCGGTATATTTTTTTCCAAGCCTAAACTCAGCTCTACCATTTTTCTTCCCCGGGAAAAATTCAAATGCTAAAAAAAAGTTTACCTAATTTAAAAATAACCCGTATCGGACATTACATTTTTAATTTAAACGGCAACATTTAAAAAGTAATAACCCGTATCGTAAACATTAAATAAAAATTAATTATTTTCTATTGTAAACTTTAAAAATATAACATAAAAATTTTGCACGTTTGTAAAATATATATTAAAAAACATTATTTAACAGTGTCCTTACCTTAAACGATGACATTTCTTAACAAAATGCGTTTTTTGTAACAAACAACAGACCAGGTAACCTTTACACGTGCAAACTAAACGTGAACTGAACGATACGGGATATTATTTTGTATATTTGGCAGCGCTGCAATACGGGTTATTAGAATGGTCAAATCTTTCGCGCCAATAATTTCCAAGGCCAATATGGTGTATTTCAACTCATGACAGAGCAAACATGCAACCGAATGGCGCGAAAAAGCTAAATTTGAATTTTTTGCAGATACGGGGTATTAGAATTAGACCAACGATATGTACCCTGTTATAGTAATGTATAGTTGACTAGGTGACATTAGTGACATTAGTTCCCTTGGCGCAATAATAATCAAATAGCATAGAACAAGAAACATTGTTCGATTTTTGTAAAAATGCATTGATATTTTTTTTACAAGAAGGTACCTATCTCATATATTTTGGGACGTGATCAAAATTGATCAGTATCGAACTCTCTCATTCTTGACTTGTGAGCTTTACTTTATACATTCCTTCCTCGATTCCTTCTTATCTTATTACCTATACAAAACAAAAAGCTAAAATAACATTTGCGTTTTCTTGAACAAATACATTTGAGTCATTTTCCAATAACAGAATTTTATTCTGTTGATGAGGATCTTTTGTAAAGTTGTTAAATAAACTACATATCCTAGGTACATATATCGAATGTCTGTAGTGTGTAGCAATAAAGGTCTGTAGTTCTGTAGATCTTAATAGGGAGGCAAGGAGAACCTGAGTCTGAGTCCAACTGTAAAAGCTGTCCCTATCCCTAACACCACACCGCGAATTTGTTTTGTATTGACGTGAGCGTTTTTAAAATAACTTAATAGGCAACTTAGTTATAATAAAAGGCCAACAATAAAAATTCATTTTGTCTAATTTTGAGGAGACAGCAAGTATATAAACTGTAAACAATCCTCTTTCTTTGGGCTTCCTGTCCTTCGGGGATGTTCATGTTCGGATGATCAACCGTTCGACAAGCTCCGCGTTAGCTCGGAAAACTGCCGCCCGTGGTTGCCAGTGCTATAGTTTTCTCCGGGATCATCAACAACGTTTAATTTACCTCATTAAAATGTCGGGAACAAATTCAACAATTATTCCTATTTAGTTGATAAATGACCTAAAACATGCGATTTTTGATGGTAAAATAGATATTTCGTTAAAATGGTTTAGTTATGTAAAATCACTATTCACATGTGAATTAGCAAATAATGTTGCAGAAGAAGAATAAATGAGTATAATTAAATAGAAGTTCCAACTTATTTCCTTATTTTCTTTATAGATTTAGTTTTAGATTATTGTATATTAAAATTAGGTATTTAGTACTGGGTGGCTTAAAAGTACGAATTATACAGCTTTTATTGTAGTGTTTGAAATAAGAAAAAAATTGACGAATTCTAGAAGATTGACAGCAAAAATCGGCCATTAGCAAGTCGAGTGTCTACCTACGTCCTTTTCAAATTGGGCAACTTATATATAGGTAATATCGTAATATCTATTTTTTAAAGTCCTTTAAAAGTAGGTGTTATACATACATATATGCTATTACTAATATAGCCTTTTTACCTCCTTATAGAAAGTTAGGATAGGTAGCCTCACGTAGCTTAAACATCGTTTCTCAACCTGGGGAACAATGTACAGCTCTTCATCAGAAAAGTAAGTAAGTAAGTAATGCAAAATTATTATAATTATAGGGTCTAATTATCATTATTTTGGGCATCAAAGTAAGGGAGTTGTGAGGTGATTAATTTTATTTTTGGTCCATTTTGGGGGTTACGACACTAAAAAGTTTCAGAATCGATGGCTTAAGACAATCAATTAAACATTTTTGGAACCTATTTGGTAGCCTATTATGGGCTAAGGGCTATAATAGGTGTCTGCAATTATGATTTTCTATTTATTCATATAAAATAAATCTTATATCGTATGTCTTCTGAAATATTCAAAAACATTTGATTAATTGACTTGCAATTAAAGAAATAAAAGAAGCGGTTATAGGTATGTTGCTTATTGCCTTTTCCAAGACGTCCCGACATTTTTGGTGCTCTGTATGTGGGTCTCGCTTGCAATGAGTATTTTGCCGATTGTTTTTTTGTTCCTTCAATTGAGTCTGGTTAAACAATAGATATCTTATAGGCATCTACTTCAAATCACAATTTTTTTAGCCTAATATGCCTCTATTTCATGTCTTCCTGCCTGCAGAATTTGACTATTTTAAAATATTATGTCAGATCGTTGCCAGATAAACTCGTCTGCGAATGCATAAGTATAATTTTTCTTATTAATTTTACACAGTATGGGGCTTACTTATTGGTTGGATGGTTGGACCTGATTTTTATAGAAATGAATGAATTATTAAAAGTTTAAAAAATGGGGAAAATACGTTTAAAACTTGGCAACGTCGCTCCGAGTTCGTTGTATTGAGAACTGTGCCTTGCGGACTGGTGGCTGCCGCTCGGTGTTCTCGTGAATAGAATGTCCGAGCAAAGAGTGTTGTGCCAATAACAGGATTTTATTTTGTTTCATGTGTTTTTCTGTGTTGTGGCATTAAGCAGGGTAAATTTTAGCCCATAATGTGTGCTTTGTGATACTAGTGTAAGTGTTTTTAGTGTAAATTTAGTGGTTTTTATTGTACTTGTACCTTTTCCTTCTGGATTAACTTTACTCGCCGTCGCCGCGTTTATAGACAGGGTAGTGCAAGGATAGCGAACTATTTTCAACGATCCCAGTCGGTAAGTAATCTAAAACCATCCCCTAAAATAAGTTTTCATTTTCAATTTTGTTCATTGCCTTTTGTTTGGTTGATTTATGCCATATTAGCCGTTTGTCCTTTTCTGGTTTATTGCTTTTATTCCGTTATCTCTCTTTTCCTTATTGGCATCCTTTCCCAAACCGAAATGTTCGGATGACATTCTGTTACACTCTAGCAAATGCCAGGCCGTATTTTCTTCTCTGTCTCAATGTTTATTTTGTATTGGATCCCAAGGAAGCCATCTTGTGTTTGTGGCTTGACAGATTGGAAGTATTGTCTTTTGTTTTTTAACAGGCCTACCGATTTAAACTTTTTTGCATATTTACAGTGGCATTGCTCATTCTGTAGATATTAATTTTTGAAAACAAACTAAATTACTAATTTCATATTAAAACCACAACCCACAATGGCGTACTGATAAACCCATTGGGGTTGGTTGTTGGTTGGACAGTGTTAACTTTAAAACGACCTTTACAGCTTTGTCTTGTAAACTGTGAACAAATCTAATTTATTCTTTTTTATTAAAAAGAACACCGAGATTTTATATTATTGGGAAAGCGAGTATTAGGACCGCTTAGGTATTTATTTACTTTAAGGGTAAATTATCGGATTTAATAGCATATTGCATATAGCATATTATAGGTTCGGATTACTTGGAAGGTTACAGTTTAACCTGAGGATTGGTAAATATCCGGTGTTTTGGTATGTCCATTCCACCAATTAAACTGAAGATTTAAGTTAACCGTAACCTGTAATACCCATTTTGAGATACCTACTTCAATTATTATACTTACATCAAAGAAAAGGTGCTAACCCGAGCGCTAACCAGTTTCCAATATTGGATATTTGACTTTACCATAAGCATCTTTTCTTGGTATTTATCGGTACCTACCCGGACACTTATCGATAGCCACTAGCCAGCGTGCAATTATCTTATCGCTGTGATTTTAAATACTTACGAGTTGTCATTTTAAGACCGAGAGGAACCGGGAGTGGCGTTTATTTTCTTTTTAGGTAAAGATCCCCCTCAATACAGCAGTTAGCCAAATTAGAATAAAAAATGTTTTAACATAACGCTATGGTGCTCTGTACAATAATCTCGTTTTCACCCGGCAGTGGCGTAACTAGAATTTTTGGGCCCCAACGCAAAATTTATAAGAAGGCCCCCCTTTCGGTCACAAATCACAAATACTGAATAAAAATAAAACAACGAGCTTTTTTCTTATTTATTTTACAAATATATAACTTAACAAAATATTTCTTTTCATCAAAAAAAAACAAAACTTCAAAATAACTTTAAATTTAAACCAAGTCCAAGTATTAGTTATTAACGAAGTTGCAAATTGTAATAAAGTCTACCGAATTTAAAAGAAAACTCAACTTAAACCTATTAAACACTAAAATGACTTTTCTAGCGTTACACATTGCAAATTCACGAATTAAATCTTAAGGTCTAATTTATTGGCAGCTTCACTTTTCACGGAAATTAAAGACAAAAACTACAGTGGGCCCCCCAAGTTTTGGGGCCCCAACGCACTGCGCTTACTTGTCTTATGGTAGTTACGCCACTGTCACCCGGTCTACTCTAGGCATTACGAGAGGCATTATGTATAATCTGTACGAGAATATGTACATAAATAGTACCAATAGTCTGGCGGAGCAACCCCTGAGTTAAGACGTAAAAGAGTGTTCGGCGTTTCTGCGTATGTGAGACAAGGACATGATGATGTGGACGTGGACCCTGCAAACGCACTTACGCTTACGCAAATACTTTTTCAGGTCTTTTACAATACAGTACCTCCTATACGTTTTGTAGATATTATGCCGAGTATGAAGAGAAACATTTTTCCCTTCGACCATTCCATTTTTATACATTGACCACGACTAAAGCTAGGTATGTATGCAGTGATGAAGTTTAACGAAATGTTCGAGTTTTTGTCCAGACGCTGTAATAATCAGCGCGTGTCATTACTTCGTATACATCCTTGATGGTTCGCTAGTTTACCGACAACTGACGGTTCGCTACGAGCGGCGCAATGTGTGACGTAAAGTTCAAAGATTAAAATAATGCATCCTCAAAGAATGTAGGTGAGTATGTACACTGTTTCGAAATATATAACCATTGAGGATTAAACTTTTACATATTTCGTTCTTGGAACATAGTTCTTTCGGTCGCCTAAGGTTTGACGATCAGTAAATCTCGAGGTAAATCTAGAATAGGGGTGACGAGTAAATTTAGAATATATTATATACTTACGGCTTTTGTGCCAAATTTTCCCTTGATTCCCCTTTTCGTCTCATGCAATCTTTCGCTCGTTATACTTTAAATGACGGTATTTTGAGACACGACGAGGTTCGACATACCTACCGTCGAAATGGACGTTACAATTTACAATGTAAAGTTTACGAAAGCATGTTACGGTACGAGGTTCAGTTACACGTCTGGACACGGCTTTATTCAATTCTCTTCTCACTTTATTCCAAAATTCAAAATACATATGTAGGTATACATAATTTGGAAAGCGAGTTACGATTTTTTCTTGGTCAATATGTCGCATTGACGATCGATATGTCGATTTGACGAACTGGTTACTAATACTGAGTAAGAAATGCCTTGTGATCCATTAAGGTCCCTGGAACCCTGGATTAGTATTTCAGTAGTGAATCATACAAGAGAGGAGTAAAAACTTAATCGCGAGTAGGGGGTCAGGGGGTGACCATCACACTGCAAAGAGCCCTTGAGCGAGACTAGGTATGCAACCTAAGCCGTGTTCATAAAGGTCTTACAAATCCAGCGTGTTCTTTGAAAAGACGCATCCGGGGAGTAATGAAATGAGTGATGAAAGCGATAGAACGTCAACGAACTTGGAAGATAATTCTTGTATACTATACGGAATATTCTGGTCCGCCGTTTAAGCGCCATGAAATCGGAAAGGCAGCGCCTGAATGGAGAAACCCATGGAAATAATTCCAAAATTAGGGGCAGGACTTCGATATGGAATTAGACACAACCCGGGACGTCGACGACTGTTCTTTGCATGCCATGGTGCGAAGGCAGCCATACTGATAATGGTGTTAAGAAGAGTCTCGAAAAGAGTGCTTGATCTCGTGCTTGATATATGTAATAGTGTGAAGAAGCATGAATCCGTAAAAGCCATTATTTATCTCTAATTAAGTTTTAAGACATACTTACATACAGGATGTTACTTAATGATAGGCCGTAATTCGAAGGGCGCATTCCTGAACCAAATTAAAGTAGAAAACTTCATATAAATATGTGCCCTAAAAAGTCTGGTTTTCAAGATACAAAGTTTAAAAAAAAAATCGGGCTTTTTATTAATATCTCAAAGATCCTTTTGCCGATTTTGGTAAAATTTGGTAGTGTTGTCCGTTGTGATAAGACGTTAAGTTAGCACTAACTAGATGATAATTATGAGTTCCAGTTGCGTCCCGGGGGCAGTCTCATGAATAATATTGACAAAAAAAATGTACCTACGCCACTGACTTGTTTAAAAATGTTATATTGTTTTCGGGTTAAGCAGCTAAAAATACAACTTTTTTGTCTCTTGATATTTTTTTGTATCTCTTACTTCGTTTTCGAGAAAAAAAAATAAGATACGAAAAAATATCAAAAAACAAAAAAGTTGTATTTTTAGATGTTTAACCCCTCGTTTAACCCGAAAACACATTTTTTTTGTCAATATTATTCGTGAGACTGCCGCCCCCCCTGGGACGCCACTGGAACTCATAATTATCCTTTAGTTAGTGCTAACTTGGCGTTTAATCACAACGAACAACACTGTCAAACCAAGATCGACAATTCTCTTTGAGATATTAATGAAAAAACGATTTTTTTTTAAACCTTTTGACACTCTGTATATCTTGAAAACCAAACTTTTTAGGACACATGTTTATATGAACTTTTCTACTTGAATTTGGTTTAGGAATGCGCCCGTGGTATTACGGTCTATCATTAAGTAACACCCTGTATGTACCTACCTACCGGAAATGACGATGACAAAATGTTCAAGGAACCATAATTTTTTTTAAAAATTAGCGAAAATATAGTCGGCGAAAAAAATATGCCCTAAATATCCCACCATCCCTTTTATTACCAGGCTACAATATCGGTTACCTGATATTTTAAAAGTTGATTGACCTCTCCAATAACACATCGAATAACTCTAACTTATACGTAAAAATTAATTTCTGTCGTGTAACTACAGGTGGTTCTTTGCCGGTGCGTCATTACTTTCACGTGACTATAACCATATGAATCTTATCAATATTACTAGATTCAAAAAGTCAAAACAATGTCTAAGTCCAAATTTTCGTCGCTAGCGTTCGGACTTAATAAATAATAATAACAAATATCCATAATTACTTACCGCCAACACGAAAGTACTATGAAAATGGCTCTGAAAAGAACAGATAGGATTAAATTGAATTTGAAGGCACAAAAACGTTTAAAAACAAATTAAAGTTGACAGATGAAAACGATGACTTTGAAATCAGTGGACAACTCAACTCTTCAAATATCTATTGTCTCCGTCTAGCCAGTTACTTTGAATTGACCATTTTCAAACACGTTGCCTTGACAGGTCGGCCATTTTGCCTAGAGGGCAAACAAAGGTTCATGTCCTTTTACGCTAGTGACTTATTAGACTCTTTTGGTGTTTCGGAGTAATTTTAGGATTTATTTGTGACCATCTAGGAACTATCTATCTATACCTGTGCTATCTGGAGTTAAATACTTTTTCGTGTCAACTGTATTCCTATCGTAATACTTATTTGAACTCTTTTGTTTACATTCTAAATTTAAAATTTCAAAACATGGAAAGAAGTGAATATTTGAGGCTCTTAAGTGCGCTGTTAAATGTAGATGCGAAGCAAAACTTAAAATTATTGGTAGGTACATTGATTCTTATCTGCCTGGACTGATTTTGGAAATTTAATGTCTGCCAGAAGTAGCAATGATGGACTTGGTAAACTCCCTTAATTAACACATAGTTTTTACACTGGTCAGCAGCTGAAGGCATACTACAAAGGCTTGCAAGCATTTAAATTTTATGAATCTGGTTTAGTGCAAAATGTTAATGCAAATGAATAGAAATCCCAATACTTATATGTTGCAGGTAGGAGTCGGTAAGGTAAGATTAAGTTATAATAAGGTTTGAGTTTTGGATAACTCTGTTACCGTTTCATTGGGGCCTAAAACCACAGTTTCATGTTTTCGAATTAAAATGTTATATAAAATCAAGTTCTCATAGGGCAAAAATTTGTCAGACGAGTATAAAGCTTTCGATGCCATAAAATGTTTCACTCTTTTCTTGTACTGCCTCATTGGTAGATCCTGCACTATTTTAGAGAGAGACACAGTCATGAATAAATGAATAAATAACAAATCACAATAAGTAGATACGAGTTTTCATATATTTTACATTATTTTAACCGCTTCTCCAATTAACTATAATATATTCTAACATTACTATTAGTACACTGTTCGAAAAGTTTGCATAACTCATTAATACTTAACTCAGTCTGTTTGGCAACGTGTGTACAGTTTTCATTAATTTCAACATTTTTTTCTTCTCTACTACTTCCCGAAGTATCTTTTTCATGTGCTTCAATCTGTTGTTCTATCTACAAGAATACATCACTTAATAAAAAAAAAATTCAAGCTAAATCAGCACTATGTCTACGTCATAATGCAATCAATTCTACTACTACCTACTATTTACAATATTACACCATACCTGATATTTTGCTCGTTTGCATTTCTGAACTCTCTCAATAATGTCTGTTAACTTGGGTCTGAGTTTCTTCCTTTGGATTAAAGTACCCCATATTCTAATTAGGGATCTAGTTTTTTTTTGATAAAAATGTTTGATAATTCTGCTAGAGCTCCTAGAAATGTCTACATCGATTAGATCATTTTATTAGGTCATTATACCAGAAATCAAATATTACGACTTATAAAATGTCTGAAGCAAATTCTTTCATACTTTAATTGGCTGTCATTTAAAGGTCCTCTTTTTAAAGCTCTTATCCACATTTCACACCGTTCTTGTGAGAGTCGATTAAGGTTTTAAAAAACTGCAGGAATTCCAAAGGATCGCACATTGTCCTTATTTCCCCTTATGCCACAATTTACCACTAAACAAAAGGACGGCATTTTATTTAGAGCACTTTAATTATTAGCAGAACGAACAGAGATCTTAAATTTCAGGGGAAACTGTTAAGAAAACTTGAATTTATAACTCACACGCTTGTGTTTATTTACTTTGTTTGTCGTCCAAGCAAAATGGCCGCCGACCCTATGAAAATGCGAACTTGCAAGAATTTTAGCGAATTTATAAAACGATTTGTAAAGTTACCTAACAAAAGAATCCAACAAACCTACCCCAAAAAAATATTTTTTGTTGAAGCAGTTAACACTGCGGTGATCTGGCTGTAGCCTGTGTGACCAGACCTTAATGATTGCCTTCAAAAACGTTTTATATCCGATTTAGATAATATGATTAAGTCGGGGATTAAGTGGAAAGATAAGAAAATTGATCTTATTTATCTTTATGGAAATGAAAGGATCGATGAAAGGTATATTTAATGCTCTTTTTATCTTATGTGGTAAGATTACCTATAAGTTCTTAAGTATATCTACTAAAAAACCTTTCAATTTCCTCTAGTCAGAGTTTTCCGCACTTTATAGATGTTGTTTCTTCATTAGGAATGCACATGACATCGGGTCAAAACATCGATATTTTTACATGGATGGATTTGGACTCGACGCTTTATGACATCGATGCATAGAAATATCGACGTTTTTGGAAGTACATCAACTCTTTAAAAATTGATAAACTAATCAATTTTTATTTTAAAACAGCACCTATTTATTTATTTTTTAAAGCCTTTAAAAAATATTTGATGTTATTGCTTGCTGCAAACGTCAAACACGTCTGGGATAACCACAGGAGTGAGCCAGTCTCTCAGTAGTCTGTATGGTTTGTTGGGATTGAAGTGGATTTGTGATCGTGTAATGAGAGGGTTCAGGGAAACGTCCGTCCGTTTGTAGTAATCGATAATGAGTTTGTCTATGTGTTTAGTGATTGTCGGCCATTGTAAGTCATTGTGTAGAGTATGCACCATCGTGAAGCGTGGAGCACCCGTCATTATTCTATAAGGACTTTGTTCTAAAAAGTTTGAAATTTGCGGAAACATCGATGAATTAAAGCCGATGTTTCTGCTACTACAGGATAGTAATTTGATGCATCGATTTCCGATGTATCCTCATATCATCCCGCCACTGACTGCGGCGATTGTGTAAATTTATTAAAAATATATTTACTCACAGTGAGTAAGTATATTTATTTTAAAAGTCAATAATAAAACGTCTTTACCAAATCAATTTATTTGACCAAAATAAACTTGCGTCATTCGCTAATCTCCAACTAAAATAACTTGACACTGCAAACATTTCAAAGCATTTTCACAACAAGCAATTTAAGTATATAAAGCTCATTTTTCATTTCCGTTGTTTGTTTAGTCCAACGAAAATATTTTACAGGCGGAGAAATCGGTTACTATTCACTTAACTGCTTTGTTATCTCAATCTGGCAGATAAAAATAATTAATTCAAATATTATTCCCACATTTATTTATTCAGTAAGCCTGAGTATTAGCTAACCAACTAAAATATGGTTTTATTTTTGTTAAATAATGTTTAATGTTTATAATGCCTTTAAAGTAACAGCTCATTGATATTAAGTAAGAAAGTATATGAGATCATGTGCCAAGGGCGGTTTTAGCTTTTCAACAAACAAGCATGCAGTACCTAATAAATAGAAAAGCTCTTATTAACCTGAAGTAACCAGGAAATAAGTAGGAGGGGGGCAGAAAGAAAATAGCGCCGCAGACGAAAATTTTTTGGGCGCCACGCCCTTTTTTCAATGGGAGGAGGGGGGGTAATTACCCTATTACGAAAACTAAGCTTCGCGTCAATAGAGTCTAGATTAAATGGTGCCAAGAAGTAAAGTACCTGAGACTTATCTTCCGCCAGAGACTAAACTGGAAGTTAAATTCAATAAATAGAATCAAGTTAGCGTTGTGTCAAATGAGCTCAATATACCCCCTGCTTTACAGGCGGAGTAGACTTAGTAATAGAACCAAAGTTACCCTCTACAAGAGGAAACACGCACGCACGACACGACAATTCAAAGCTACGGCTGAATAACCATTAAAAATTAAACGAAAATGCGTAAAGATCCCAAAGAAGACCTTGTATGACGAAATTAATCGGATTTTGGATTAAGCCAGTCTTTTGGTGATCTATATGTACTGTTTGGTGGAGAATGAACGTGGACGCTTATAATTAGATCATTTTGCGACACGTCTGTCCGTTTGAAGTAATTCGTTATCAAAAAATGTATTTAAGGTCGGCATTTGTAAGTCATTGTGCAGTACGTGACTCTTCGTATGTCTATAGGCGCGCCTGCAATAATTCTTAGAACTTTGTTTTCAGATCGTTAAAATCTTGTCATTTCTGTCTTTTTCATAGTGCACCATGTCGGAATACCGTATGTCAGTCCTATTATTATTTTGTACAAGTTCGTCTTTGTCCATATGCCTATCCTGCCATTTCTGTTTAGCAATAATAGATATTACAGGCGCACGAAAGACTGACTCCCTGTTGGTCCAATCCCATAGTAGAGAGGCACTAATATCTAGTAGTGAGGCATTATCAATATCAGAATCAATAGAACAGGCGCTAAAATTTTGCAGTAGAAAAGCTTTTTAAATCAAAGAAGCACAAACAAGAATAATCAAGGAAAAAGTAAATTTCAAAATGTCTACAAATAATAAAACCTAAACAGTTTGCGAACATTCAAATGAAGTCGCAGGAGCATTCCTAACTTAAAAGTACAGTGAGATCCCAAGCAGCTTTGATACTACTCACCAGGGCTGTTTGGCAGTGGCGGTAATCGCAGTATCGTCAGCAAACAAATAAAGTTGTATTGGCCCAAATTTTGGGATATCACTGGTATAAATATGATACAGAGCCGGTGCAACGGGTAGAACCTTGTAGTGTTCCGGCTCTGACATCATCTTTAGTATCAGTATGTCGTGCCAGACCTTGTCGAAAGCTTTGCTCACATCGAACAGAACCTCGCCCGTGTGAAATCGGCGATTGAAGCCCTTAAGAACATTGGACGCCAGTCTTGTCGTTTGGCGCACCTTGTAATGAGCAGATCTAAAACCGAACTGCTCTGGTGGTAAAATGTCGTCGGGTACAAAATCTGTGATACGACTCAGTATAAGTTTTTCAACGACCTTTTCCAGACACGACAGCAGATTGATTGGTCTGTAACTGGCGACCAGTGTTAAAATACGGTAAGTACTACATGGAATGAAGGTGACAGACCAATTGAAAACTATGGCCTGGTGCATCATACTATCTCGAGCAATGTAGATAATACCGAGGAGATGCTAAACATGCATGTCGTGTAAAAATGTATTAGAGGTAGATATATTATGTAGACTGAATAATTAAGTAAGTAATGCACTACTGCACTGATTTTTAATAAACAAAAGCAACCGGTACAATTTAATATAATCTCAAGGAAATTACCAACTTAAATGTCGGTTTTTTATAATCTATTTAGTTATTTTCCTTTTCACTTGTTGTAAGTTCACATTATTGTAGGTAGACTAAGCTAATTCCGGGAAAAAATTATTTGATGCCATATCCTCATGCAATCCTACATATATTTTAAAATCTTATTTTGAAACGAAAGTTGGACGACGGTATTTTACTTAAGTGACTAAAGTTTTTCTGTACAACATCCACGGTTCAAAACTAAACTGAAATCATGGTGAGTCGGCTGATCTGACCTAGCAGCAACAATTATTGCTGAATGAAACTGTTTTGGACAAATAAGAATTATTTCGGTTAAATAACTTGTTATTTGAGAAGTCTCACGGTTAAAGGTTAAATAATAATAATATTTGTTGGTCTGGTGTCTACCTTTAAGGCAGAAAAAGAAACAAAGGTTTTTGTCGACTGACAAATTTCCAACGTAAGCCTATGTCGGGGTCTATGTCTTCGTTTTTAAATTTTTAGGGCACTTCTTAATTTTATGTTTGCCTTCTCTACAAAATGTGCATATTTCTTCTTTTGTTTGTGTTGTATATGCAAATTCCCTTGGCTTTTGTATATTTCTGTTAAATTTTTTTGATAAAATACCGAAATTTGCTGTATTTGACAATTCCTACGACCAATCTCAAAATATGGCAAGGTCTGAACTTCTATTTTTCAATATTTGGCAACTATTGTACTAAAGCTGTGGATTTTGAAGATGCTTTTGGCAGTTTAGGGATTTTATAGTCGCAACTAAACATGAAAGTTGATTTGAAAATTTGATCATACCTTCTAGATCATTTTCTCCTACTGGATGAGTTGCGGTTACTTTTTAAATAATCGTCTCAATAATTTGGTCGGGTCGTTCAAAACACATTTCTAGAGTCTAAGAACAGTATCTAAATTATCTGGTACAATTAACATACCTTGCATTTCTAGCTTCTCCATGTAAACATTTTTGAGCTTTGTCGTCTTCTCTTCATTAGTGTAGTTGCATGTTGTCGACATTTTGTAAAACTTTGATATAATGGACAATCAGCAGGATTTCCATCAAAAATTGCAAAGTCTCATTGAAAAAACCGTTTTGTGTCCACTTTATTTTTTAATGCTTCACATAACTTGTCAATATCTATCTTGTATTTTGTCTGTTCATTTAAATATTTAGGTTTAGGTCTTGAAATGCTGAATTTCCTGACCGTGCAGCTGACTATATGACTACTAACACTCATAGATACAATAACTGCAGTTTCATGTAATTGCTTTTCCATTTCAAGGACATGTAACTTTTGTTTCAAAAATTCTTCCATTAGGTCTCGCATCAGGTCTAGTTTCTTTTTCTCAACTTCAAGGGCTATCTTCATTCGTTTAATATCATCACAAGCTCTATTGCTCCAGGATTGATCATCAATTAGGTGTTTCTCACCTTCAGTCATTTTAGCAGGTATTAGAGTTATAGCTATCAATGGTCTTGTCCTCAATTTTTTAACATCTTTTTTCCTAATTACACTTCCTGTTTCACTTCTCGATTTTCTAAAGGCTTTATCTCCACTTACTTTCCAAGGACCAACGTTAAAAGGAATATTCGTCGGTCTTAGAAGCTACAATTTAAACTGAAAATGTCGGACTTCCGACCTATTTTTATACATATTTTTTATTAGTTTAACCAGCTAACTGGAACTATGAAAAATAAAATTTATATTATTATTTCAGGCCTAACCAATAAAAAATGGAATAAAAAATAGCTGCGAAATATTTTATTGAACTGTTACATCATAATTTAGAAAAATTTACAAATACTATGTCAAAAAAGTCTCCATGCACTTAACAATAATTAATATTAATTAACCAAAAAGTTTAAATATCTTTTAACCTAATATTTAGTTGGACCTCCGTTGGCCTTGATAACCTCTTGTAATCTTTTTGACATGCTTGCAACCAGCTTTCTAGTAATTTCTGGAGGTATGGTCTCCCATTCGTGTATTATTCTATTTTTTAACTGTTCCTTATTTGAAAAATTGTTTTTGCGAATGCGCCGTTTAAGATCATCCCACAAATGTTCGATGGGGTTAATATCGGGTGATTGTGGAGGACTATGAAGCTGCTGTCGCACATTATGGATCATCCATTCGCGGACCATCTTTGCGGTATGTTTGGTTGGGATCATTGTCCTGTTGGAAACGGTACCTTCCTTCGAGTCCTAATTTCTGGACACTTTCTCGCAAATTGTTCCTTAAAATGTTTAGATAAACATGCTGATCCCTTGTACCATCAATAAAGTTTAAATTTTCTCCTTCCCCTGAAAACATGCATCCCCAAAGCAGAACACTGCCACCTTACCGTAGAACAAATATTTCCAATTTTTAATGCTGTATTCTTCTTTCTCCAAACTTTAGTCCTGCCATTAGACCCAAGATTTATCTTAGTTTCGTCACTAGAAATTATTGTTCCCAAAACTCAGGAGGCTTTGAAACGTATTTCCTAGCAAACTCTAACCGTTTTCTGCGATTAATTTCTGAAATAAACGGCTTCTTTCTGGCTACACGTTCATTATTAACCTGCCCCGTGACCCGTGTAAACAATTTCTCACAGTTTGCGGACAAACGTTTTTCGAAAATTCTTCTCTAATTTTTTCTGCAACTCTGGGTGCACTTTTCTTTGAGTTTTTACTTATTTCTCTAACAATACTGGCCTCTTCACGTGGAGTTAATTTCTTAGGTCGAACGGAGTGGGGTCGAATCTTATACGAACCAGTTGATTTGTATTGGTTTACTATGTACTGAACCGTAGCGTGTGTTTTCCCTATAATTTTTCCTATATTTCTAAATGATTTTTCACCTTTCCATAAATAAATTACAATCTTTTGAACTGCTTTGGGAATTTCACAATTTCTTTCACTCATTTTTGTAACAATTAAATAAATTCACTGCAAAATCAATTACAACCGGTGACAGATTAAAAAGTATGGCTGAAATGATTCATTTGTTTTAAATTTAGCTAGCAACTACTTGATTAAGTGCAACTGAATATAATGTAATTTTCCTTGCGTATATCTTACTGTATGGAGACTTTTTTGACTTAGTTTTTGTTAATATTTTTAAATTATGATGTAACATTTCAATGAAATATTTTGCAGTTATTTTTTTATTTCATTTTTTATTGGTTAGGCCTGAAATAATAGTATAAGTTTTGTTTTTTCATAGTTTCAGTTAGATGGTTAAAACTAATAAAAAATATGTAGTGTATGGAGACTTTTTGGACTGAGTGTAAATATTTGCCAAACAAACTTGTTATTTGATTTTTCCCAAAGCATCCTGTTCTACTGAAAAGATTAGTGCTCATTAGTCGACTTAATTGATCAATTACTATGAATCTATGAAATTCCAGTCTTCGTGATTAAGTCAGGCGCTGATGAATTGACACCGGTATTTTGTAGGCTTTTTAACTTACAAAAAGGAATATTTCCTTCTTGCAAAAAAGGCAAGAATATCTTGCCAAGCAACTATCGTCCAGTCGCTTTGTTTTCGGTTATATCAAAAATGTTGATTAGAAGCCTATAAACGCAAAATATTAAAGTACCTGGAAGGCTTCAGCATTATCAATGACCGCCAGTATGGATTTCGTAAGTTCATATCAACATGAGACCTTTTCGTTTATGTTACCCGCGTTTAGAACAACGCAACAGAACATCATGTGCAGTTCCGGGCGGTAGCACTAGACATTTCCAAGGCATTTGACCAGGATTGAAAAAAAACATGTTTATTTGAAAAAAAAAACTTAAAACGTGTTTTAAACACAACCAAAATTAATTTAAGGTTTGAATAAAAAAATCCATCTACTAAGATCCGCATTTTAAAAATAACAGAACAACAAATCGAATTAAATGTTGAAAATGTGCGCCATTTATGGCTTGACAATATACAACGCAATCAATAAACTCTCGTTGCACGTTTTCAACCAAGTCCGGAGTTATGGCAAGCATTTCCCTTCAGATCATCTCTTTCAACTAAATTGTTTGGCCGGTCAACACACACTTTCGATTTGAGGTAACCCCACAAGAGGAAGTCCAGCGAGGTTAGGCCTGGCGATCTAGCAGGCCATTCGATAGGGCCTCTCCTTCCGATTGAGAAAGGTTTTATCTAAACATGTACGCACAGTGGCAGCATAGTGCGGAGGAGCACCATCTTGCTGAAACATCAGTTCTTCGTCAGGGGAGTCTGGGTTCAATGGATTCGGAAATAAAGCCACTAATGCTGGAATTAATTAAGTTGGAGAAATTCAAAATATATTGGTCCAGTTAAAGAAAAATGGGTCAATTACTCCTCCGCTCACTATTTCACACCACACAATTTGTTTTTGGAGGGTACTGGCTGTGAACCTTCATCATCCAATGCGGATTTTCTGTTGCCCAATAACGACAATTTTTTCTGTCCACATTACCAATCAAAGAGAACGTAGCTTCATCGAAAAAAATATTATTTTTTACTAAATTATTATCTTCACTCAGCTTCAGCTTCATCTGCAGGACTCGAACGCCTTTTCTCGACCTTTGGCATAATTCATAGTAAGCTTCAAAATCGTTCAGGAACAGAAAATGTCGCGAAACTTGTAACTATATTTAAACAGCTTAATTCAAATCAAGAGTAGAGTTCAGTAGAATGACTAGGAGAATTTTTGTTTAGTTTTTAGTTTGTTTGTCTTTTGTTACTTTTATAAGGCGCTTTTCTCGGAGCTTTTATATGTTTACACTTTTTATTTGGTTATGTTATTGCAACACGGTACACAGACTGTAGGTAGGAAGATAAACTAAGACCTAGAGCTAGTCTTAAACGTGTTTTTATAATAATGTATTTTTAATATTAAACGTTAGATATAAATATTGCTATTTTTCTTTTTGATTTAATATTTTTTGTTTTAACAGATTTTATGTGATTTTCAATAAAGCTTGACAAAAGAAACAACTTAACAAAAAAAACTGTTTTAAACAAATCTGTTTAAAACACTAGGAAGTGTTTTAAACGTGTTTAAAACAAATGTTTTAAATTTGAAGAAGTAGTCCATACTTGCAGTGGAGTGTAGGTAATAAATTAAAACAACACTTCTGTCTTCCTCCACAAATATTATATAGTTTGAAAAATTTTCTAACGATTCTCCCTACATGTTTCGACTATATATACAGTCATCCTCAGGGGAACTATTTGAGTGTAAATTGGGTTCTAATAGTTGTCTCAAATTAATGAGTACAACATTTAAGATAATCATAGCAAGTGAAATTTGTTTAGTTGAAGACTAACTTGAGGTAACTCAGAGTTGTGGATATGTAAATCAGCACATTTTGGTTTATTTTAAATTTGTTAATAAAAGTAAGAAAATTTAATTATTTTTAATGAGTATGGAATAAAATAAATTTTAATGATTAATAGGTATATGAGCATTTTTCAATATAAAATGTTTTTAAACATTTTGTTTTAAACATTACAACCCTGCATTTGACCGAGTTTGGCTCCTAACTAAAGTGAGATCATACGAAATGTCGGTTCAATTTTGTTCATGGCTGTTAAGCTTTCTTAAAGACCGTTCTCTGCGCGTGACACATGATGACACATCTATGCTGGAGTTCCTCAAGGTTCTATATTGACTTCTATCCTTTTTTTCCTATACGTTAACGATCTTTTGGAAACAATTAAAAATCCTATATATACAGGGTGGCCGTTTAGTGTGGCTCCGTTTGTATTCATAATACACAAAAAATGTTAATATAAAAGTTGAAGGACAGTAAGTGAGTTATAACGTAAACTTATTTTTGACTCTATACGGTGGCTCAACAAAGAGCAACAATTTTTTTTTAATAGAACACCATATAGTCGTTGAGGGATACTCCACTTCGTATGCTTCAGTAATTTTATTGGGCGTCAATTTGGATTGACTTGTTGTCCTTTTTTTTAATAGAACACCCTGTATATTTTTGCACTTTTAAATTCCCCTCGATATTCCGTGTATCGTGGCAAACATAGTTTTTAGTTATTTTGCAATGTTGCCAAGTTATTTAAAAATATTCTTTTTTGGAAGAAAAAACTTGGCACCCTAAAATTTGAAATATACCTAATTGAATTAACTCAAGAGACATTCGAAACATTCTCGAGGGTATCAAAGATAAAGACCAATTCAAGACTTAAGACCCTCAGAACATTCCATATTTTGTACAGGGTGTGCTCTACAAAAGTGTAAACTTTTCACATTTTAAAATTTATTTACTCTTTTTTTTCAAATATTTTAATACTTTATCTTGTACAGCTTTTTGCCTTTTACAACTTTTGTTAAAAGGTTCCTTAGTTATTTTTGCTCATTTTGGTGTATTATTTTTGTTTAATAAAAAGTCTGAGAAAATGTTTTTTTTTTAATTTTATTTTATGGTTAGCCATGACAGACAAAAGCAAATAATAGCAAAAGTAATAGTAAAATTTTATTAAGATGTCATTGTCATTTTGTTTCTTTCTTTTTATCAAGTTAAATTTATATTGTGACAAAAATAAATTATTGAAATGCAGAAATGATCGATATGATTTATGTTTTGGGTGCTAGTGATAAAAATGCTTTATTAGCTACAAGAATATATGAAGAACGATACCCGCAGCGAAGACACCCTAATAAAAAGACATTCGTAAAGCTAATGAAGAGATTTGACACTACAGGAAGTGTGGCTTATGAAGAAAATGACCGCAGACCAATAGACACAATTTTCATTATTATTCCACTACAAATCTTCATTTTGTTAGATTTCGCTCACAAAACAGATGGTCCCTAAACGTTTGGTGAGGAATTGTAGGAGACTACGTAGTTGGTCCACATTTTTTCGAGGGAACTCTAACGGGACAGATTTATTTGGACTTTCTCCAAAATGATTTACCACAGCTTCTTGCTCATATACCGAACATAGTTCAAGAACGCATGTGGTTTCTTCATGATTAGGGAATTCTTAGACGACACTTATGGTCAGCAATGGATTGGAAGAAGAGGACCTGTATCATGACCAGCTAGATCGCCGGATATGACGAACGTAGATTTTTCTATATGGGGATTTGTTAAAGATCAGATGTACAAAATGTCTCCGACAACTAAAGAAAACATGAAAATTCGTATAAGAAATTGTTTCCAAGCGATTACTCCCGAAATATGTCGCAATTTAAGCGAAGAATTTGAAGATTGTGCCCAGAAGTGTATAGAGGCTAATGGAGGATACTTTGAACATTTGATTAGATAGTTTATGTAAGCAGTTAGATAAACTGATTAAAGCACCTTAAATAAGTGAAATTAAAAAAAAAAAACATTCTTCTCAGATTTTTTATTAAAATAAAATATTACGCCAAAATAAGCAAAAATAACTAATGAACCTTTTAACAAAAGTTGTAGAGGGCAAAAAACTGTACAAGATAAAATATTAAAATACAGGGTGTTCCATTTAAAAAAAAAGTAAATTAATTTTAAAATGTGAAAAGTTGACACGTTTGTAGAGCACACCCTGTACAAAATATGGAATGTTCTGAGGGTCTTAAGTCTTGAATTAATCTTTATCTTTAATACTCTCGAGAATGTTTCGAATGTCTTGAGTTAATTCAATTATATTTCAAATTTTAAGGTGCCAAGTTTTTTCTTCCAAAAAAGAATATATTTAAATAACTTGGCAACATTGCAAGATAATTAAAAACTATGTTTGCCACGATACGCGGAATATTGAGGGGAATTTAAAAGTGCAAAAATATACAGGGTGTTCTATTCAAAAAAAATTGTTCCTCTTTGTTGAGCCAACCTATAGAGTCAAAAATAATTTTATAACTCAACGTTATAACTTACTTACTGTCCTTCAACTTTCATATTAACATTTTTTGTATATTATAAATACAAACGGAGCTATTCTACTTTGCCACACTAAACGGCCACCCTGTATAGTACCTTTGCTGACGACATCACTCTTGTTTTCTCCTTTACTTTGGATGCTCGAACATCGACTGCCATTGCACCTCTCTGTATAGGCAGCAAGATGTTTTACATCTCAACAAAGACCTGGAAGAAATTCTGTCTTGGGGTGACAGTAACCAGGTAGAATTTAACGCTACGAAACCCAGGCGGCAGTTTTTTCCAGGAAAAAAATTAATGTTAGAGAACCAGATATAGTCGTTGAGGGATACTCCACTTCGTATGCTTCAGTAATTTTATTGGGCGTCAATTTGGATTGATTTGTTGTCCTTGGGATAATTTTCCGAACTAAAAACCTCTATACCCAACAGCGTTTGCGCCCAAATTCAACCTTCGCTATAATACTGCCCACATAATAATATTTGTGGCTCTTCTAAACATATCCTGAGATTGCTGGATTCCATTCAAAGAAGGGCCATTCGCTTGATCGGCGATCATGATCTGACAAACAATGTAGAAAGCCTAGGACATTGAAGGCGACTTGTCCTTCTTTTACAAATATTTTCATGGTAAGTGCTCAACTGAGGTTGCCCGCTTGATTCCACCCAGAGCGGTGCATGGTAGAAATGCACGATGAACCATTGCAGCCCACCCACCCGTATACGTGGTTTAGCTTAGTGTCCATAAAAAAAGATTCAAGACCAACGTGAATCATTTTCTGTGCATATGCAGCACTCGCAGAGCGCTATAATAGTTATTTTTGTATTAAGTGCGTGAAGTGAGTGTTTTTTTAATGGAATATGAGAGTGTCAATTTTTTGCCGAGACCGCAGGTCGAGGCGAAAAATTCTCTCGAATGTGCCATTAAAACACGAATTTCACAAACGAAATACAAACAACATTTTTTGTACAACTGAAAGTTTGAATTAATCGGTAAAATTGTATATTATAATAAAAATTTTACCATATAATTTCACATAATCAAGTTAACAGCCCTGTCGTTACTATAGAAATGGTTTGTTGGCACGTTGCTTGTTTTGTTGTCATACGTTGATAGCTGTTCATATTTATTGCAATTTTTTAAATAAATAGTATAAGTACTTAAAATGGATGTAGATTACGATAGTGATAGCGAGATTCCTTCAGATATAGCCGATATAGCAAATTCGGCTATAGCTAACATGTTACCGGCGAAATCAAAATTTATATACGAGAAAAATTATAACCAATTCCGTGAATGGTGCGGCAAGAAAAATATACAAAAAGTGTCTGAAAAGGTACTTATATGCTATTTTGAGGAGAAATCAAAAACTGTAAAACCTTCTACTTTATGGAGTGTCTACTCAATGTTGAAGAGTACATTGAATGTTAAAGAAAATATTGATATAAAGAAGTTTTCAAAATTGGTGCCTTTTATTAAGAACAAAAACGTCGGATACCGAGGGAAGAAATCTAAAGTTTTATCGAGAGACGATATTAATAAATTCATTCAAGAAGCTGATGATGAAACAAATTTACTTTATAAGGTACAGATGATCAAAATTTTGTATTATTTCAGTAATTTCAATATTTTTTTAATTGTAGGTTGCGTTAATTTTGGGAATCAGCGGTGCTTGTCGCCGTGAAGAATTATTGAAGGTAACTATTGATGACATTGAAGATACCGGGTCTATATTGATTGTTAAAATACCGGATACAAAGACCTATTGCCCAAGAATGTTTACCGTTTCAAATTCTGATTATATTGAGATATATCGCAAGTATAGAGTACTAAGGCCGTCCCATACACACAAAAAGAGATTATTTTTAAAATATTCAAGAGGAAAATGTGTTGACCAACATGTGGGAATAAATAAAATAGGGGAAATTCCTAGCTTGATTGCAAAATGGCTGGGAAAAGAATTGCATAAGAGCTACACAGGTCACTGTTTTAGGAGGAGTTCTGCAACTCTCTTAGCCAATGCAGGGGGTAACATGACATCTATAAAACGCCACGGTGGTTGGAAATCTGCCGCCATAGCAGAAGGATATATAGAAGATAGTTTGAGTAATAAAATTGATATTTCTAATAAATTAAATTGTTCCTCTACTTCCAAACAAATCAATATAACTGATACAATTGTGGACTCAACTTTTCAAGGAATATCTAGCGTTTCTGATCAGCAGCAAGGTGGACTAGCTTCGGGAATTAATATTGGAAGCAATTGTTCGAACTTCACCATCAATTATTATTGTAACAAATGAGATTTTTTGGTAGTTGGTAATTAATTAGTAAATTTGTACAAAAAAATTCAATACATTTTTTAAAAAGTAATGTTTTATCGTTTTTTTTGTAAATCATTTTTCCAGTTAAAAAAAGTCTTTTTTTCACCGTGAAAAAAAGTCTTTTTTTCACTGTTAAAAAAACAAAAGGTTTACGTATCGATAGCGATGAAAAAATGTCAACTTTTTTTGACAGTTGTACAAAAAAGATTTATTCTGTAGTGCTGTGCCTGATCATAAAAAAAATATGGCTTTGAAAAAATCGTTTTATAATCTTGTGTTTTAATGAAAGTGAGACGAATTCCTACTTTGGCTGATCGACGGGACTAATTCAATGATATTAAACAGTGTTTGACCGTGAGAACAACGATTGTTGTATTGAAAACAATACGAAGTGAGTTGCGAGCTTGTGTAGGGTGCCTTTTTTCTCTTCGCTCATTCTTAAATGGTTTTTATACACATCCAAATCATCTACAGCTAACTCCGAATTACATCTTTACAGAAGCACCTTCATAATATAGTCTTAAGATCCATGTTCTGACCCACCAAGGGCGAGGATTTTTTGTTTCTTTTTTAAATGTTCACACAAAGTACGAAGACTGGTTATTCAATACCTCCTCTTGAATCATGTGAACAAATTTTATTATTAATTCTATATTCAATGATATTGATCAATAAAGTCAACTAATGAGAACTGATAGAGGAACAATGATATACGCGCACATATTATGTATCGTAGAAGTAGAACTGCCAAATGTTGATGTAACTTGAAATACTTCACGATCGTTCCAGCTATCTATGCAACCTGTTCTTGTCGCTTTTTGCAAGTCTAAGTTATTTAGGAAACTTATTTTTGCGATACATTTTATATGACATGTTCCATCTAAGTCGAGAGCTTTTAGCTAAAGTCTGTTCAGAGATATAAGAAAGTGACTAACTAATCCATATTAGAAGAAGTAGTCCATACTTGCAGTGGAGTGTAGGTAATAAATTAAAACAACACTTCTGTCTTCCTCCACAAATATTTGTGGAGGAAGACAGAAGTGTTGTTTTAATTTAATCCATATTAGGAAAAACCCGGGCCAGCTGTAAAATTGAAATATGGCCGAACAGGTCCGTATTTTGCTTAGAATTTAATCATGGTTTGTAATAAAAATAAATAAGACATTAAATAATATTTTATTTATGTTTAAATGTGAAACTACAAGTTATTTTATTATTAAAAATTATATTTATGATTACAAAAATATACAAATTATTCGGTACTTATAATAATTATTCACTTAATATATCAATATCACTACCGCTATCATCATCTGTTCCAATTATTATTTGTGCTATATTGTTTATAGGGATATAGGATTTTTCCACTTTTTCAATATGTGTAACAGAGTTTGCCCAACTTTGTGAAGGGATGTTAAAAACTTCAGTTTCTATAAGCTCAAGTACACTGGAGTTAATAGTAGGGCATATATTGTTACGACGAATGGCAGATTTCAGTTGGTGCCAAATATGTTCGATGGGATTAAATATACAACGGTATGGTGGAAGCCTTAAAACTGTATGCCCTAGATTTTTTGCATAATTATCACAGAAGTATTCCTTGTGTAGTTTTAAACTTTGTAAAACCTCAATTAATTGTCTTTTGGTGTACCTAATCTTCCTGAAAATAAATGTCAATTATCATACATGTAGTTTTGGATTGTTGCTTTTGTGTCATTTGAGGAGGGAGTCTTGGTCAACTGCCTACTATGGTAGCTTGCATTGTCCATTACAATTACGCTATTCGGAGGTATATTTGGAAATAGCTTTTTTTAAACCAATCTTCAAATAAATGAGCAGTGGTGTCCTCATGGTAATCCAGAGAAAAATCTTTAATGTTTTTTGCAGACAGAGAAAGTCCATTTGGAATCCATTCTTCTTTAAATCCAGCATGTAAAATCGTAATTCGTTTACCTCTTTTTGATGGCGCGCTTGTTTTACACTTGCCGCTTGAGTCAACCCAACCCTTTTCCGGGGATCATATGTGTCGAACCAGGCTTTATCCAAGTAAATAATCGGCCTTTGCTGATCTCTGTAACTTGTCTTTTCTCAATTTTTTTAAATCCAAAACCCATGCGTTGGATACACTTCCAAAACGTTGTTCTGCCACATTTAACGCCGGTTTCATCTTTTTCAAGCCTTTTAATTAAATTATCTAATGTAGGCACGCTTTGTTCCTCGTATAACTTGTAAATTTTACGCCGTATTATATCTTGAACACTTCCATCTACCTTCGAGAGCAAATGCCAGTATCGGTTCTTTTTTTCCTCGCTAAAATGGGATTATTCACAATTTTCCATACAGTTGATGTTGGAATTTTTGTTAATGTGGCCGTTTCTTCTACCGCTGCTTGCTTGCTGACCGCACGTTCAATGAGAGTTGAATAAACATTGTTTATAACTTCCTTAGTTTCCACAGAAAAGTGTTTTCTGCTTTTTGACGGGGTTATCTGCTGAGATACATTGGGCTCGCACATATTTTCCATGACTCACACACGATTAAACAAACGCTGTATTACACACGAAGTAAGAATAATTACTAAGCTTAAAACTAACTAGAGTGGCTATAAATACAGTCTTTAGAACATTACTTTAATAATGAAATTACGTCTTCCGGATGTGCAGCTTACTTTAAGACATTTTTAAGTACGGGCCATAATTTACCTGTATTTATTCATTCATTCATTGTTTGTTTATGGCCACCCTTGGATAATCCCATTCAAATGCAAAGTGTAACTTTCTTATATATCTCTGGACAGGCTTTACAGTATACATATATATATAAATATACACATACCTGATAACATGCTCATATTGCTCATACAGTAAATTTTTGGTAGCGTATATGAGCCTGTGTTTTCATATTTCTGTTTTTAAAATACCTACTTCACTGCAAAAACTCTTTGCATATACTTACCATACTATAATAATATATACTAGCTCGATTTGTTTTTTTAAAACGGTTTTAAAATTTATCTTAATTCTATCGTTTCTATTTTACATATCATGCCTATCAATTTTCAGCTTAATTTAATTAATAAATGTCTACTTTAGATTGATTTACATAATAATTTACATAGAATAGGTGCTTGGTTCGGTTTCAATACCTTTGACTATAAAGGTAAGTTTGTTGTTCTGTAACTCCGATGAAGTGCCTTGACCCATTCTTATTAGCGTACCTAATTGTTTAAGCGAAGTATTTATTGATACATTCTTTTGTGCGAACATGTGTGTAAAATATTCAGATAACAGCTGATATGTATGTCTCTCGCTTCATATACAGTGTTTGGCAATAGACTGACAATATACAGGAAACTTTTAATTGCCTATCATTTTGTCAGAAAAGATATTAACCCTGATCGTTGTACCTCGCTGAAAACACAAAGCAACTACAATATCCGCTGACCCAAATCGACACAACGGCGATAACTTGAGGCTCCATCTGCTTTGACCAAACCAAAAAGTTTTTATAAATAGAGACCGTCATGGGCGTTATAAGTAAACGGAAACCCAAATCGTCTGTCTCGTTACGCTACCCTGAGCCAAAGCGAATGCATGCAAAGTAATGATTGGTTAACTACTGATTTAAAAGTACTATCAGTAATGTGTTGTCGCGTTAAAGGAAAATGGCCCTATACATTAAAGTTTTTTATGTTAATTGTATGGACTTAAATTATTAGCTCATAATTTATAAGCGACTGATTTTTTATGAAATGTGTTTCTAGTCTCTTCCTATGCAAATATCACTTAAGTTTTTAGTATTTAAATATCTATATCGACCCTTTTGGTAAATTTACGCCTTTACGTTGAGTGATTATGACAGTGGCAACCTTTTGTCATGGACAACAGGTTGTCACTTTCTGCTGACGATAGCTTTTACAGGGTTCGGACTAACCTGGAAAACCTGGAAAACCTGGAAAGGTCATGGAATTTAAAACTGGGCATAAAAAACCTGGAAAAGTCATGGAATTTCGTAATTGTACCCAAAATCCTGGAAATTTGATTTGGCAACCTGGAATCCTTTAATATATTATTTTTACCAAATTGATTTCTAACCAATCGGTGCAGTTTGTACCACGACATTGAATTTTCTAATTTTAAAGTTGATTAAATCTTCTGTCCATGCAGATTGTCGTATTCTCCATTACCTCGCCGCGATTGGCGAAGACTTTTCGCCGACAACCTTCGATTGATCCGAAGGAAGCCTCGACGTGCGGTAATATTTAATCCTTTTCTTTCAATATTTATTTTTAATGAAGTTTAATTATAGACATCAGATCTTAAGTCGTAATTATGGTCGTCAATTCTCTTTGCAATTCGAATCCGAATCGTATACAAATGTTTGTAGAAGTTTAACGTGTTTTGACTCTTTTGTAAAGTGTTTTAAATTTTAATCAGGTAGGTGCTAAACTTTTATTTTTATGATATTGTTATATTATTTTTGTTTTAAATTTTAGATGTGTAGTAAGAAAAAAACTGTTTTTAACCCCGACTGGACAAATCCGAATTTAAACCATGAATGGGCCGAGGTTTTTAAAGAAATTAAAGGGGATCCTTTCTCTGCATATTGTAAACTATGCTCAAAGAGTTTCTCTTTAAGCAACATGGGCAGATCTGCTCTTACGAGCCATCAGAGATGTAGTGTCCACTTAAAGAAAGTTGCTGCGAAACAAGGAACACCAAGCACCTTACTTGTTTTAACTAAATATACTTCAGACAAAAAAAAATACCCGCAAACTGAATCGAATGATGAGCAGAGCGTACCAAGCACTTCTAATTCTATAAACGACGACCATAATCTGCCAAGTATGCATAAATCTGCGAATGAAATTTTTTTTACATCAGAAAATGTACTGGAAGCAGAAATTTTATGGGCTTTACATTCGGTTGAATCCCATATGTCACTCAACTCCATTAATAAGACATTGCCAATACTAAAATTAATGTTTAAAGGCTGTAGTACTGCTGAAAAACTGAAACTCTCTTCCAAAAAATTATCATATGTTATAACCTATGGTCTAGCTATTTATTTTCGAGAGGAATTGGAAGAAATTTTACTTAAATGTTCATTTTATGTTGCTTGCTTTGATGAGTCACTAAATAGAATATCACAAAAAGGCCAAATGGATGTAGTGATTAGATACTGGGATGAACATAAAATGCTTGTTCAGACAAGGTACGCAAATATTATATTAAGGTCTTAACATCGAGACAGTGTTACGGTTTCAGTTGAAGTAGTCACAGTTAAATATTTCTTTTATTTTTAGATATTTAAAATCAGTTTTTATGAATGGATCAAAGGCAAATGACATCTTAGACTCATTTAAGATAGGATTACATCCATTAAAATTGAAAAAATTACTACAAGTATCTATGGATGGTCCGAATGTCAATTGGAAATTTCTAAAGCTTTTAAAGGAAGATGACGACGTAAATTTAATTGATTTGGGATCATGTGGATTACATGTTGTCCACGGAGCATTTCAATCGGGCCACAAAGCAGCTAAGTGGACAATAAATGAATTTTTAAGAGGCATCTACTGGCTGTTTAAAGATTCGCCTGCCAGGAGGGCTTCTTTTAAAGAGCTAACTAGTACAAATGACTTTCCTCTAAAATTTTGTAGCGTGCGATGGGTGGAAAGCGCGGTTGCCGCATCTAGGGCAATAACATTACTGGAATCACTTACTCATTATGTTGATAATCCAAACACCAAGCTTCCAAAGACTACCACTGTTCAAAATGTTAAAGACAACTTAAAGGATAAGCTTCTTAAACCCAAATTATCGTTTTTTTCATTAATAGCCACAAATTTGGAAATATTTTTAAGAAAGTATCAATCTAATGAGCCACTTGTTCCCTTTCTTTTTAAAGATTTAGACCTGATTTTCAGATCACTTTTAGAAAGAATAATTAAAAAGGATTATTTAATAAAAAAAACAAATGAATTATTAAAAATCGATTTTGATGACAACAATATTTATTGTCCATATAAACAAATTGATTTGGGGTTTCGTACAAAAAAATTTCTCAAAGAAAGCCAAGCTAGCGAGTCAGAAAAATTATGTTTTCTTAGAGATTGTCGTTACTTTATTAGTGCTTTAATAAAAAAGCTTATTGAGCGGTCCCCACTGAAATTTAAAGCGACGAAAATGTTTAGTTGTTTAGATCCCAATAATTTATTCAACGACATGGATTTGTCAAAAAAGGGATTTAATCAATTGTTAGAAATTTTTACAGATGGTAACTTAATAGATCTTGAAATTGCAGAATATGCAATGTGTCAAATGAATATTTTTCTAAATAACATAGATACTTTTAAAACTACTTATGAAAGCTACAAACTTTCACCCTTAAGACTGGACAAGTTTTATGGTAGTATTTTTTTAAATAAATTGGAATATAAGGACTTATTTTCAATAATAAAAATGGTATTATGTCTTTCTCATGGCAACGCCGACGTTGAAAGCGGCTTTTCGGTTAATAAATATATGTTAGTTGAAAATCAGATGGAATCTTCTTTAATTGCTCGACGTCAAGTTTATGATGCCATACTTAATAAGAATGGAGCCACCAGCGTCGAAATTACTAAAAAAATGAAGTTGTACTGCAAAAATGCCCATTTTAGATACACACAGGCTATTGAAGAGAGCAAGAAGCGAGATGACGAAGATAATAGAAAAGTGGAAAAAAGAAAAATGGTTATGGCAGAAATAAATAAATTGGAAAAGAAAAAACTTAAAATAAATGATATTGCTAATTATGAATCAAAAAATATCGATGTAAGGTTACATAAACTTAGAAAAGAAGTATAAATGTATGTATCATAGAAATATAATCACTGTAAAATATCTATATCCATATTTATTTTGTTTCTATGATTTTGATAAAAATAATAAAACATTTTCATCTAGTCGAAATTCAAAGATGATTGTAGGTACTTGATTGCAAAGGTAGTGTTATGTTTCGTGCGAGAGTTTGCTTCCTTTTTTCCTTCGTTCACTTTTACTTTAATACCTATCTACTAGTAAGAAAAAATAAAACATACTAAACTATTTTTTTAATTTTGTGAAAGTAGTCCATCTCACAGTGGAGTGAATATAAAATTCAAAGGTGAAAAAAACACAAAGTCTGCTCCACTAGTTGTATTGAAAAAATTCAAAAAAGGGTTATTCTTTTGTGTTCGTACATGTTTCGAAGGCAAAGGCCTTCATCCTCAGCGAACCAAATTGTACAGTGAAGAAGAGAATTCTCTCAACATTGAGTTCAAAAACTAGGAAGGCAGAAAAAATTCTTTCATTTTTATAACTTATTAATCATTGGCAGTTGTATTAAAAATTTTAAAAGATAACATTATTAAAATATGAAAAGATTTTAGATTAGTTAATAATTTGAGGGTGTTTTTTTTTCCCTCAAATTATTAACTATTAAAAATCTTTTCATATTTTAATAATGTTATCTTTTAAAATTTTTAATACAACTGCCAATGATTAATAAGTTATAAAAATGAAAGAATTTTTTCTGCCTTCCTAGTTTTTGAACTCAATGTTGAGAGAATTCTCTTCTTCACTGTACAATTTGGTTCGCTGAGGATGAAGGCCTTTGCCTTCGAAACATGTACGAACACAAAAGAATAACCCTTTTTTGAATTTTTTCAATACAACTAGTGGAGCAGACTTTGTGTTTTTTTCACCTTTGAATTAAACTATTTTTACTTGACCTGGAATATAAGGAAATATTTGCCTGGAAAACCTGGAAAAGTCCTGGAATTTTACAGCTGTTCAAGAGTCCGAACCCTGTTTTAGTGTGGAGGCACTATAGGTCGTGGTCCGGTATACTTACGCCTTCCCTTCGTCGTTGGCTTGCCTTAGGCGCCACCTGGTTTGATCGAAGTGAAAACCAGGAAAAATATACCGAATGTCAGTTAGTATTGAAAATCTATGTAATAAATAAAAGTAAAATTTCCCACACCAACGGTAACGTTTTTATTAGAATAAATGAAAGGAAAAGGGGGCTTAGACAGCTTGTCTTACAAGTAAAGAACATTTTATATTATGACTTAGTTAAATTGTGAATGCCTTAAAACAGCCTTTCCGGGTTCAAGAATTCAAATAAAATAGGGTATAACCTACGAAGATTCTAGAACTTTTTAAATATCTCAAGGATGTACGGTTATAAAAGTGTTGTTACCTTTTGCCGAGATAGCCTTACATAAAAAGGATGATTAATTTAAATTGATTATAAAAAATGTGAAATGAAATTATAAAACTGAAATGTTAGATGTAACTGTTGAACGATAAAAATTAATTAAGCTTAAAAAAAATTACTATCAGACAACTTTATACCAGTCTGCTATTTCACTTCAGGATGACCCCTTGTGGTTTCTTTCAGGCTACTCCTGGTAGGCAGGTGGAATTTGACTTCTTAAACAGCTTTAGCAACACCCACATGGTAGCTCGTGGGCCTTAAAATCCCATGTGGCTGTGGTTAACCTACTTAAATGTCGAAGGGCAGCAAAATCGGCATAATCGGCCGAAACCCATCAACCAAGGAACCCACCAACAAAACCAAACCTATAAAAATGACAAAAAGAATGACCCATTGAACTCTCAACAAAACAACATACCAAAAGGAATTAAAGGAGCTTACCTCTAAAAGGGGGGTGAAGACTTTGTGGTCTTTTTCTTTGAAATGAATGCCAACGGCAAGTGGCTCGACTTCCTTGATGGAAGGTATTCGATAAAAGGCCACGAGAATCCCGAGACACCCCTTCTCCCCAAATATAAATCAGCTGACCCCAAGTGTTGCCAAATTAACATAACCAAAAAAAAAAAGAAGGGAACAGAGACACTACAAAAGATCAGAACGATACGAGAGTCTGGGCTTTTACCAGAACATAAATTAAATAATGAAATAAAGAAAGTAATTCCAAACAACTTTGTTTTTACATAAAATTGCCAAGAGTGCAAAATGGGCGTTCTGCGACTTGACTGAAACGGAAATACTTGATCAACCTACTTGCAGCTCCTTGTGCAATTAACCAACAGAAAAGCGAACGCACTACTTCTAACCCCACATATTTTGACTAATTTTCTGTAGACAAAGATGCACTTTGTGGAAATATTATGCCTGTAAGAATCAAAGGTAAGTCTAGGATTCCCCACAAAGTCAATACATAGTCACAGTATAACGGAACTATACAGTAGCGACACGAGGCGATTTAGACAGACCCAAATTTCTCTGCGCAATGCGCGTAGCGGCCATCTTTTTAGTGACAAATAAGTCAAGTCAGAAAGGTAAACAAAGCTTGCGTGGATTGTAGTTTGTTTAGTTTTTGTAAATTTATTGGTTTTTATCGTGCGTTTAAGTGTTTGAAGGTGCTTTGAAGTGTTTGTGCCGAACTTTTGCTGACTTTCGATGGATTCCCAAGAAAAAATAAGGAGCAGATGTGCTTTAAATTGACTTTCTTTCAGTGTAAAAGCGGTTTCAACATAAAATTTCATATGTTTTCTCAGTGTAATAGAGGACAATACCGTCATCCGCGTCATCCTTCTGTCACTGAAACTGACCCCTGGAGATCAAAGGGACCGACAGCTCGTGTCGCTACTGTATAGTTCCGTTATACTGTGACATAGTGGCAATTTAAAATTGCTACAGGATTTTGCCTCTACGTCGCATATTTTTTCTACACGCGTATTCGTCTAATGTTGGTTGTAAACAAAGTAGTTAATGATGGACTTTACAAGACAAGTATCTTTTGAAATTCTATGAACTAAACAATTAAACATATCTGTTTGTGCAGATAAATTGCGCAGTTTTATCTTTACTGACAGACTTTAATCACAAGGGATTTAACGAACAAAACCTAACGAGAATACCTAATGTTTCTTTCTTATCACCTTAACTTTAAAATGAATTCATTTTGTTAGTATAGGTACCTATATATCCAGTTATTACCAAGACCGTAACTAATTAAAATTGTATAGATAATTAGTTACGTTAAATTAACGAAAGGAAATCGTAAATTTAACCAATTAGTTGGTGATAATAAAATATTTTCTTGTATCACATCGAAATGCCAATAAATTAAGCCAACAATGTTTATTTCATTTGGCTGGGCTATTATTTGTAGTTCCCCTTTAATTAAATGCTAAACAGATGTATTAAATGATAATAGAGACCGAGAACAAGTATGTACCATGGACAGGCAGGCTTTCAAAATAAATAATTGTTCAATGTTTCCTACGCATTAACCATAATAATTGTGTATAATAATATCTTACCTGTTTGTTATGGTAATATATGTTAGAGTATTTTTTAAGTGGCACCGTTTTTTCCTAATACTTAGTTATAACATGATAGCACATTTCATTAACAGTCATTTAAAAACACTATGAAATATATGGCGTGGTATAATTATTACTAATTATCAGTAGCGGGTTGCGGGGATTCTAAAGGTAGTGGTACAAACTAATTTTAAAAAATGGCAGAAATAGAGTCCACCATGTTAATAACTATTGGTATACCTTATCCAAAGTCAACTAAATCAGTGGTAAATTAGCTTTGCAAAATATCAAGGGATCGCGCCTTTAAGTTGTATGCATGCCGAGCTTTGATCTTTGCGAAGAAGTCAAATTGCACTCCTTCAGTGTTTTGCCGGTTATTTGTTGTTGATCTAAATGAGGTAACTTAAACAATGTGATATGTTACTTGTTTATTTTATTAGCTTAAGAGGCCGTCTCTGAACTTTGAGAAAATATATATTTTTCAATAGTGTCTAAAATTACATCTCAGTTATTTTTTTTAATTTGTAAAATGTCGCACTAGTTAAGTATCCGATTGACGTGAAATCGGCGTCTATTGCATGAACTCGGATAATGCATGCATTTTTCTTACTATACTGTGTTTCATATTGCCTGACAGCAAGTAACCGTCACTATAAATGCAAAATACAAATTTTGGGTTACAGAGTTACAGTGAACATATATTATTTTTAGACTGAGAGTATATCTTTTCAGATATAATACAAGTCGTTTTAACATTGCACAGATCGACACACCCGTATTATTTTATCTTTCACGATAGGGTCGGAAAATTATAACAATAGAGCAAGCCGATAATCTAGGATAAATTTTTGAATTACCTGGTATACGAGAAAGTGACCTTTATGAAAGTTGTTCAGTAAATTATTCCCCACATTTCTACCTGCATGAATTTTTTCTGTCATTTCTGGTTTGGTTGCCATAGAGACCAACTTACTTTTTTTAAATGGAACACCCTGCATATGATTACATATGGATTCTACTGGGAAAACTCTGGAATTTTGTATTTAAAATTGTAACAAACTTTATAATAACAAAATAAATATCCTAGAAAATTAAACAACTTAACATCGGAATAATAAACAAGTGAAACCTTTTCAGTGGATCAGGTGTTCAAAATGACAACCATTTTCTGCTAAGCAGAGCGCTAGTCGATCCCTGAACCCCCTATGAAAAAAGGTCCCACAATATGTCTAGCAACTATGCCCGCCCAAACATTAACTTTTTCGGGCTTCTGAGTATGACCTTCCTGGAAACAGTGAGTATTCTCAGCAGACCAAGAACAATAATTGTGGCTATTAACAATTCCATTTAAATGGAAAGTAGCTTCATCCGAGAAAATTATATTTGTTGCGAAGTTATTATCGTTATTGCATCTTTCCATCATCAGCTAACAAAATTCAGCTTTTCTATCAAAATTGTTCTTAACAATATTAGTCCTACAAAACGAAAAACCCAAGGAAAATATACACCTTTCCAGGTAATCAAAGGAAAATTAGACTACAAAAACCCTCTCGAAATCTCTGAAGAAGAAAAACTGACACAATTTATACATGAACACTCTGAAAGAATAAAAAATTTAAACGAACATATTCTTAATACCCTTCAAGAAAATCAAAAGTAAAACACTCGAAAAACACAATGAAAATCGACAAACAGAAATAAAAATCGGCCCTAATAAATCCCTTTATGAAAAACGTTTTCCCATAAAATCAAAAATTAAACAAACAAATAAATACAAAAAATTAAGCGTCCCTGTAAATGCCTACCCCACAAAAATAATCGCACAAAAGCGAGGAATCCACGTTAATAATAATGAAACTTCCAATGTTGCTGTTCGCTCTTCCAATAGTATGGCCCTACGAGGAAAAAGAGATTTTTAACCCTTTACTTCCCATTGTACTTGGACCCACTTATATAACACACTGTTGTAACCCTATGTTTCCACATGTGTATATAAGTTTATATGTATAGGTACGATACTTTATTTTTAGTAAGAATACGTCATTCAACCTTATTTTTATAGATACCTAATTATCTTAGATATTATACCAGACGATAGTAAAACGGCGACAGACCCTTCTATTGTAAGTTTATTATTATTTCTTCTAAATTTTAATTACTGTTTATTTAAAAACCTTTTCAAACAGAACAGACTAATTTCTATGATAGACGCCAGGTATCGAAATATTTAACCATAACAAAACTTTCCATTTTAGAGAAATTACTCATTTCATTAAATTAGTTTATTGTATCACATTGTAAACTTTGCAAATGGGCTTTATCACTCTTTGTTAAAAACATATTCTTGTTAAATAACAAGAAAGCTTTATTTGATTTGCTTTGAGTTGATTTAAGACCGCCCATTTTCAAAGGCACGCCCAAATTAGTCCTTAGGTTAGCTCTTAGAAATTTGAGAACGGAAGTTACTTCTGAACATTTGTAAGAACAACTTGTGCTCCCAAAATATTTTAAAATCGTATTTCTTACAAATAAACGAAAGTGTTTTCTTTTTCTTCGTATAAAAGAGTTAGTTTTATTTCTTAGTTTAAAACTTAAGGTTCTTGTGAATTTAGTCACAACGCTCGTGGCTAGATCCACAACATTGGTGGCAGCGGAAAACTTTTCGGATTTTTGAAGGAGCGCCAAGACGCAGCAAATATCCAAGAAGTCTCAGAGAAGGAAGCAAGAAAGTCCAGAGGCAATTTGAAGGTGCGCCAAGACGCAGCAAAGACCCCAAGGAAACAGAAATCAACTGAATTAGTTTGAAGGAGCGCCAAGACGCAGCAGACTTTTACAGCCGGAAGTCGACCTTAGTTCACAACCATCTGCAGATTCCCGACGCGGAGTACGAATCCAGGTTAGCCAAGGCTTTGGAAAATCGGAGACGTAGTGCAGGATGAACAAGTAAGTCCCTTCTTTGTTTTCTGTGTGACGCTATTTTCTTTGTAACCTTTTTTAGTGTTAGGTTAAGGATAGGTATTTGATTTCAACATAAAAAATATATTTTTCTTTTGTGATACTGCAAATAACAAATTATTATTATAAAAAATTATCAAATCAACTAAAATTATACTGACAAATTATCAATTTATTATTATTACATTAAGTTAAGTAATCAAAAAAAAAAAAAATGAGTGATAAAAATGCATTTGACGTTTTAAACCAAATAGACTCTTTTGATGGGCATGGCGATACAAATTCACTAAATTTCTTTCTTAAAAGTTGTGACGCTATGATGAAAATTGTTAAGGAAACAGAAAAAAATAAGTTAGCTGAGTTAATTTTTGCAATGAAATTAAAAGGGAAAGCACAAGAAGTAACTCAATATCACGAATTTGAAAACTGGGAAACAATAAAAGACTTTTTACTTGAACATTTTACAGATAAGAGACCTCCTTCACATTTTTTAAATTTATTAATGAACATTAAACAAAACTATAGGGAAAGTATAAAAGAATACGGAGAGCGTATTCAAGCTCTTTTTAATAAGTACAAAGAAACTTGTAATTTAAATCATAACTTAAATGAAGCTAAAGTGCTTATAAATAGTTTACAGTCTGTGTTAGTAAGCAATTTTAGAAAGGGTTTACATGACGAAAAAGTGCAGATGCGAATAATAGCAGAAAACACCGTCGATTTAGATAGGGCAATCTCAGTGGCAATAGAACTCGAACTTGAGCAAAATGATAAATATAAAACTAGTCAAAATTTTAGAAATATTAATGTCACACAAAATCGCCCAAGTAGAAATCAAAATGTTATGACCCCCCAAAGTCAAAGCTCGTGTATGTTTTGTCACAAAAATAATCATTTTACATCACAGTGTAGACAACTTTACCGCTTCGAAAATAATCAAAATAATAGTAATTTTAATTCAAATAATAATCATCAAAATTTCTATTCACAACAAAGAAAATTTAGTAATTCTGGAATACATAACAACCGCCGTGATTATTTTAGGGAAAATAATTCTTATACGCCAAATAATAATATGAGTCGTTCAATTCCAAATAATAATAGCAATTATCCTCGCAATTATAATAATCAACAAAATTATAATAATCGTAGTTCTAATAATCATAATGACCACAGGCATCGATTTTCTAATCAACAAAATTTTTCTTTTGAGAACGCCAATTATCAAAAATACCCCATGCAACAAAGAACTTTTAACGAACAAAATCATTCACATCAATATCACCCCAATCAACAAAATTCTAGTGAATCTTTTATTCCACAAGTACAAACTGTTCAAGCACAAATGTCAACCCAAAACAATCCCGTCAATTCTACCACACTAACTAGCGCGCCTCGCGAAAATTGTTCGGGAAACGAATTGTAAACCATAGCCGCGAACAGCCGACAATGGTTTCTTATAATAGCTGTTCAAAAAATAATAATAATACATTTTATTCTCCAGATACGCCTAATAAAAATATTTTGAATAATAACATAAAATCAAATATTTCGTGCAAAACAATTTTACTTTCCGAAAACCATAAACAACTAGATATAATTGAAATAAATACTTCTGATACAAATAATTCTACAGTGCAACTTTTATTAGATACGGGTGCCGATGTCTCTCTTTTAAAAGCAGGTAAATTAAAGGACCACTCCATTATAAATAAAGAAATAATCGTAGAATTAAAAGGTATTAGCGAACAACCAATTTACACCTTAGGTACCTGTTGTATTTTAATCAAATTAGAAAACAATAAAACCGTAACACATTCATTTCACATTGTTTCGGATAATTTACCAATCAAAAACGACGGTCTTTTAGGGCGTGACTTTTTGCAAAAATATAGAGCCAAAATCGATTATGAAAAAGAAACGTTGTTCTTTAATGGTAATTATTTTAAAATTTTACCATCCGAACCGTGTAAAATTTTTATTCCTGCGCGATGCGAAACAATAATTCCTGCATTAGCAAATATTTCAAATACTGAGGGAATAGTAGAATTAAAACAAATTTCTGATAAACTTTATTTAGGGTCTACTTTAACAAAAGTGAAAAACCATAAATGTTTTGTCAGTATTCTAAATATTTCGGACGAAACTTTAACAATAGCAATGCCAAGAGTTAATATTGAACCATTTATTTCTAATGATTATAATGTTATCGAAACAAATAATATTAATCATATCGAACGTTTAAATAAATTAAGAAACGCTATTAATCTTGAAGGCTTAAATACTGAAGAAACTACCTCATTATTGGAAACTTGTAGTCAGTTTAGCGACATTTTTTATTTAGAAGGTGATAAACTCTCTCACACAAACACAGTTAAACACAATATACAAACAGATTCCGCCAAAGGACCAATTAACATTAGACCTTATAGATTACCATTTAAACATCGCGAAGTAATAAAAAATCAGACCGATCAAATGTTAAAAGATGATATAATTTCACCTTCTTGTAGCCCATGGAATAGTCCTCTATTAGTTGTACCTAAAAAAACCGATCCGTCGGGCGAACCAAAATATCGCGTATGTGTAGATTTCAGAAAAATTAACGATATTACGATAGGTACAGATGCGTTTCCCCTCCCTAACATTACAGATATTCTTGATCAACTCGGAAAAGCTAATTATTTTACTACCCTAGACTTGGCTAATGGTTTTCACCAAGTACCAATGGATGAAAAAGATAAATTAAAAACTGCATTTAGCACTTCAACCGGACATTACGTATACAATCGAATGCCATTCGGATTAAAGGGGGCTCCTGCAACCTTTCAACGATTAATGAATGCGGTTTTAAGCGGTCTTAATGGTTTAAAATGTTTCATTTATTTAGACGATGTAGTAATTTATGCCAATAATTTAACAGAACATAACCAGAGATTAACCGAAATATTTCAAAGATTTAGGCAACATAACTTAAAAATTCAACCATCAAAATGCTCATTTTTACGTAAAGAATGTTTATATTTAGGACATATTATCACAGAGGACGGCATTAAACCCGATCCTGCAAAAGTAGAATGCGTCTCAAAATTTCCTCAACCCAAAAATTCAAAAGATATAAAATCATTTTTAGGTTTAGTTGGCTACTATAGGAAATTTATTCAAGATTTCGCAAAAATCGCTAAACCTCTTACCAAACTATTAAAAAAAGATGAAAAATTTATATGGGATAACGAATGCAGTATTTCATTTCAAACACTCAAACAAAGTATAATCTCGCCACCTGTACTTCAATACCCCGATTTTTCTAAAGAATTCATAATTACTACAGACGCTAGTAATTATGCAATAGGCGCCATTTTGTCCCAGGGTAAAATTAACAGTGATCGACCAATAGCATTCGCCAGTAGAACATTAAATGCGGCTGAACAAAATTACTCGACCACTGAAAAGGAGTTAGCAGCAATAGTCTGGGCAGTAAAGCATTTTCGGCCATATGTATTCGGCACTAAATTTAAAATAGTCACAGATCACAAACCGTTACTTTATGTTTTTAACATAAAAGACCCAGGCTCGCGACTTACACGTTTTAGATTAAAATTAGAAGAATATAACTATGAAGTAATTTATAAGGCCGGAAAGAAAAATACAAACGCCGACGCATTAAGTAGAAACACAATTATTTTACTTATATAAAATAACACCATTTCCCAAACTAATAGCATTAAACGAATTTATTTTGATCCACCCTTCATCTAAATTTATAGCAATTGACGAAAGCAAACAACAGTTTATACAAATTTCAGATATCGAATACACTTCTTGTCTTAAATTACTAGAAAATAAAATTATTTGTAAGCAACAAAAACCTGTATCTCTTGCCCATCTCGTAGACAATTGTGAGATAAAATTGTTACAAGGTACAAGTAAAATACCAGAAAATTGCGATAAACGCATTGTTATGTCAGATAGAGGAATTTTTATTCAATTATTAACAAGCAACACTTGGTTATTTGCAGTACCTCAAACAGAAACTTTAACTATTTCTTGTGTAAATAAAAATAAACCGATAGATTTAATGTTAAAAAATTGTGGTAGCGTCACACTAGCGAAACAATGTAAGGCCTACAGTCCATCGGCAATGTTGGTGCCCCACGACAACACATATCAGTCCGAGATGTATAGTGAAATTGTTCCATCAGTTGATATAAGTGATGAGTGTTGTGAAAAAGGTAAAACAAACCAAATGAATTTTTCTGAAATTTTGTTAAGTGAAAACTATAAAATCTTAAGTAAACACATACCAGAATTAAATATTGCTAGTCATAAGCTGGACGACATAGAAAGGCTGGCAGATAACATTCAAAAAAAGAAAGAAATTTCTCATTACACAACTTTTACTTCAACTCTAGCATATATTTTAGCAATAATTACTGTTTTGTTTATAGTTTATAAGATATATAAAAAATGTTGCTGTCCAAAAAATAAAAATTCATGTTGTGGCATAATACCAAATTTTTGCATTAGAGTCAATCAAAATGTAGAACCATCTTTCGCCGACGATAGATATGTAACACGTTATGTTCATAGAAATAGAACCTCGGAGAATATAAACAATGCTGACGATTCAGAGGAAGAAAGTATTGCTTTACAAGTTCATCCACGTAAAAGCATTGGTTATACACCCACGAGGCGACCAACCAAACAAATTTAAAATGTATAATATCTATATAGGATAAAAATACTGATTTTATATATCGCCATTTATTTTTAAGTGCATTAAATTAGTAACGAGTAACTAGGTATATTAATTTAAATAGCTTTATTGATCTTATCAACATGTAGCTTAGTCAAGAACCATATTATTAGGGTTATTAACGAAATAATTTAGTTTAAATTTCATTATTGTATTTAAGTCAAGTTTTGAGATTTTACTCCATTTAGATTACATAAAATCTCTCATTAAGGTGGGAGGTGTTGTAACCCTATGTTTCCACATGTGTATATAAGTTTATATGTATAGGTACGATACTTTATTTTTAGTAAGAATACGTCATTCAACCTTATTTTTATAGATACCTAATTATCTTAGATATTATACCAGACGATAGTAAAACGGCGACAGACCCTTCTATTGTAAGTTTATTATTATTTCTTCTAAATTTTAATTACTGTTTATTTAAAAACCTTTTCAAACAGAACAGACTAATTTCTATGATAGACGCCAGGTATCGAAATATTTAACCATAACAAAACTTTCCATTTTAGAGAAATTACTCATTTCATTAAATTAGTTTATTGTATCACATTGTAAACTTTGCAAATGGGCTTTATCACTCTTTGTTAAAAACATATTCTTGTTAAATAACAAGAAAGCTTTATTTGATTTGCTTTGAGTTGATTTAAGACCGCCCATTTTCAAAGGCACGCCCAAATTAGTCCTTAGGTTAGCTCTTAGAAATTTGAGAACGGAAGTTACTTCTGAACATTTGTAAGAACAACTTGTGCTCCCAAAATATTTTAAAATCGTATTTCTTACAAATAAACGAAAGTGTTTTCTTTTTCTTCGTATAAAAGAGTTAGTTTTATTTCTTAGTTTAAAACTTAAGGTTCTTGTGAATTTAGTCACAACGCTCGTGGCTAGATCCACAACAACACACACACACCAAACAACCTACTATCATATCGACTTAAAACAAGTACAAAATTGTTTAACTAATTTAGAATATTCTCACAACAACTAAAATAATTCTAAGTAAAAGAAAATCTACCGAACACTTTTCATATCTTGTAAAAAAAAATTAACTCAAAGCTATGAATTACTACATATTTTAAAATTAAATACACAGCTTCCTAAATCTTCCAAGCAAAAGCGCGGCTTAAAATGCTGTAGGAAAAATTAATAAATGGCTCTTTGGCACTCTAGATTCAGACGATGAACAAATATATAAACGCCTTATCAAGCAATCAACATATACTCCAGCACGACGTAAAACAGGCAATATCAGTTCTCTCTAATGCAGCACAAACATACCTTACATTTAAATAAAATCGAAGAAAATCAAAACATTATCAGGAATAAATTAGCCTTACTAGAGATTAAAGAAATAAGTATATCTGATGCTTTATATCTTTCACCTATTATCGATAACATAAATGCCCAGCTCTTTAAAATAAAAGCACTCTTAAACAGTATTGAAACTGCCATTAGCTTTGCGCAATTAAAAATAATGCATAATACCATTTTAAATGAACTTCAATTAGAAGAAATTTTAAATAATATTCCAAAAGAGAATATAGTTCAATTTTCAAAAATAATTAATTATTATAAAATTATAACCCCTCAAGTTAAAATATTAAAAGATTTTGTAATATTCGCTATTCATGTGCCAATTATTTACCCTACCCAATGTACATTGTATAAACTATTTCCTATTCCCATCCAAAACCAAACTTTAATTTTACCTAAACCCTATATATTACTTGCGGAGGCAAAACACTATTCGACTGAAGAAGAATGTCCAAAAATAGAAAACATCTTTATGTGTTCCCAAGAAAGCTTAACCCAAGAAGAATTCTGCGTTGTCAAACTACTCACACATAACGAAAATACCTGCCCGACAGCCAGAGTCCACTGCACTAACCCAAACATTATGAAAATAAATAACAAAGAAATTTTAGTAATTTCCGCTGAACCAATACCTGTGGTCAGTAATTGCCAAGAATTAAAGCGATCTTTCTATATCTATAAACCTTCACTTATCACTATGGATAAATGTCCACTTGAAATCAATGATCAAATATACGACATTGAAGAAACAAATAATCTATACTACAGCCTTAGTATGCCACCAATTAAAATAGAAGAACAGGAAGACTCTCCACATTTACAACTTCAAGAAATTAATCGCCAAGAAATCAAAGCAGTAAGCAAAATGATTTCTACAATAAAGTTCCACAATTTAGAAACAACAGGAATAATCAATAACCATTGGAAAACGCCAACTACAATTGTTAGCCTTTTAAACCTGATTGGTTTCTACACAATCGCCTGGAAAATGACCCGACGATGCCGTAACAAGAAGAAAATCAAAGATGCCCTACAAGACATCGAATTGCAAAAACCTCAAGAATCGAAAAATCGCCAAATGCTATTTTCCGAACTTACGGAGGGAGGAGTTATGTAACCAAAAAGACTCTATCTCTTTTATATTTCGTTTAGATTACATTTACGTATAAATACGCTCTTAGCCTAGAGAGCGTCACTTAATGTTCAGACCTCATGTAATTAAGTCACTGTATCAACGTATTACCTCAATGTATTGCTATACTTTATAAGTTGTAATTTGATATTTTAAATAAAAATTGTTTTTTAAAACAAAGTGTCAAGTGTGAATAACTTAACTCACGTTGAAACCTAAACTAAGTAAGTTGGAAATATTCTACTATGAAATAATGTACCTGTGTCACGCCTATGGTTTAATGTTTGCGGTATTACGACTATAGTATACTTAGGGTGATTCTTTGCTGGAGATGATGAACCAGTCAGTCAGTCAGTACACCTGTAGCTATGAAGCTATCAGCTTTAGACTTTATGTATTTGAAATCAACTTCTTTTGGGGATCACAAATCTGAACTAATATACAGGGTGTTACTTAATGATAGGCCGTAATTCCAAGGGCGCATTCCTGAACAAAATTCAAGTAGAAAAGTTCATATAAACATGTGTCCTAAAAAGTCTGGTTTTTAACATTTAAAATTTAAAAAAAAAATAGGTTTTTTATTAATATCTCAAAGATCCTTTTGCCGATTTTGGTAGTGTTGTTCATTGTGATAAGACGCTAAGTTAGCACTAACTAGATGATAACTACGAGTTCCAGTGGCGTCCCGGGGGGCAGTCTCACGAATAGTATTGACAAAAAGAAATGTACGTCACTGATTTGTTTAAACATTTTATATTGTTTTCGGGTAAAGCAGCTAAATATACAACTTCTTTGTCTCTTCATATTTTTTCGTATGTTACTTCGTTTTCGAGAAAAAAAATAAAAGCCACGCATGTCGAAAAATTGATAAAATAAAATCAAGTTAACTGGAACTCATAATTATCATCTAGTTAGCGCTAACTTAGCGTCTTATCACAACAAATAACACTGCCAAAATTCACCAAAATCGGCAAAAGGATTTTTTGAGATATTAATAAAAATCGATTTTTTTTTTAAATTTGACACCCTGTATCTTAAAAACCAGACTTTTTAGGGCACGTGTTTATATGAACTTTTCTACTTGAATTTGATTCAGGAATTACGGCCTATCATTAGGTAACACCCTGTCTAGCGGTCGCTATTTCAAAAATAATCGATGAAGTCATATTTAGGCCGCCATATCAATATTGTTTTGATAAAAGAGACCACAACTTAAATTCCTAAAATTATCCGAGCATTTTTCCTAAAAAAGCTATAAGTACTTATTTGATATGATTATGTTTTAAAAAATAATCGACTTTGTGACATTTAATTTATGTTTTGCAATATTTAAGACCCATACTGTTGTTTTTAAATTCCAATATTGGTTTACAAAACGAGATTAATTACGACTTGCTCACGATCTTTCAATTGTAGTTTAAGAGCGTAATTCGTGAAACTAGTCCATCAGTTCATCATTTTCTCAGGCTCATTTACTAATGACCTCTTATTAGTTTAAGGCTTATTAGAGGGAATATTGTTAACTCCATTTATCTTTATGAACAATTGCCTTTTGTCGGTAACAAGAATATAAAATGGCTCATAAAGTATCGGAATTAAATTAGAAAACTTCTAGATAAACACAATAATGTTTTTGGATCACCCATCAGCAGCTTCTAAATTCTTATGAGGTTCATAAGACTGCTTGATGAACGTCTATACACACTTAAGTCTTGTAAATTCTGCAGAATGATTTAAAAGTTATTAATAAAGTTAGTCGCCCACGCACGACGAAATACCTATAAAATTTCGTTTTTCTATGACGCCCTGTATGTTACCTACCAAGGTCAAATAATCAATCCTCGAATAAGACGAGGAATAAGACAATTAAATTGAAGAAATAAAAATAATAATAAGTGATGGCATTCGAAAGAAACATCATTATACTGTTTAAAAAATCAAAATTATCTCCAATACATATACCTAAAATCTAATGTTTTCGACCAATGCGAAGTAGGGATGGGCACATCGATGTTAAAAACATCGATGATTCTGTTCTTAACTTGATCGAATCAGCCGATAATTAGTGGAGATCCATAATTAATTACGGGTAAACAGAAAAACAGGAGTTTTACTGGCAAATTTCCACTGTATTACATCAAATAACTTGACATGTTTCGGCTACACAGTAGCTTCTTCAGAATATTCATACACTTTATTTTGAAGGCATAAGAAATACTGGAAAGGCAACTCATCAGACGTATAGAGAGAAAGAAGAATGACTGGATTCGAGATGGTCAAAAATGTCTTAATAGCCAACATAGAACGTCTTACCTTAGGATAAAAATATTGAAATTGAAAATGATTATTTACTTCTATCAAGAGTTAGGAGAACGCGTTCTCTCGGAAACGGAAAAGAGAACGGGATCATATCGTGAGAAGTGCGTTAACAAACATCCGCGTTTAGTTAACAAAATGTGATGTGTGAACAGTCACATCTCCCGGGAGAACATTCAATTCTCTTAAGTTGAAGATTACCCGTCCTGCTGATGCCTTTTAAAGACAACACACTACACAAGATGAAATGGTTTGGTTCTCTTCAGTCTTCAGACTTGGTGTTGGTTGTGCAGTAGCTGTAGAGCGCATGGAGGTGCATGGAGTCGAGCTTTGTGCTTATTGGCATACATTTTGATCACTCTTTTATCACTGTCAAACGATGCGTAGTTCGTTAATCAACGTCTACACCCTATGCGTGTATGCGTAAACGTAAACGAATCACCGGTTTGTGGTAATGCCCCAGCCTTTGGTATTCGTGAGTTTACCGTCTCCAAGAGCGAACCACTGCACCATACTATTCACAACTTCTCTGCGAATCACGAACACCTGCGTGTAATCTGTAGCGAGCTTAAGAATCCCCAGGAGTTGATGAAGGGAGGAAGAAGGAGAGGCCTATGTCCAAACTTGGAGGTCTAAGTGTGCGTGGATAGATAATCGACTCTGTTGATTTTGAAATGTATAAAATGATACTGCATATCATAAGTTCGATTCTTGATTGATGTTCGTGAAGTCGCGAATGGGCGAATCATCATATTTTATTTTAATATGAAACTATAACCTTCAGAGGTTAAATATGCTACAGGTAGGTATAAGGGATTATTCATTAAAATGTTCTTTGGTAATTTTAAAAAATTATAAAGATTTATGGTTTGCAATTTCCGAATTCAGTCACCAGAGGTCACTTCCAAAGAAACTTTTAATCCGCCCGTGTGCAAAAGAAATTTCGTTTTGTCGTGTTTGTACTATGAAGTCGAATTCGGAGGATCGACAGTATTTTATCCCATACTAAATATTTACAGTTGAGGTTCCTAGACTTGTCTATATTTTCTGGTAAGCGAATATCTATAATTTTAAGAAAAATCTTATTAAAATCCCAAAAAATGTTAGTTTGAATGTTGTTACTGTTTCCGGAGCCGTAGCGCTCCAGCAGTTATCAAAAACAAATTTCAAATTTGAATAAGACTTCTTTCTTTTTTTCTTTAATTATTTAGGTGTCTATATTTGCAATTGGTTTGTGGGTTTATTTAAAACATCTTAAAGCTGACCATATACAGATAATTAACCCATTATTCATTCACTATCGTCTTATAAGCACTAAAAACAGACGAAAGTGTTAATAATTTGTTTATTGGGCGTGTAGATACCAATATCTTCATAAAACTCATTAAATTAAATTGGCACGGCGATTAAGTCCTTATATCCTTATAAAATATTCGGTTCGGTGCCACTTTACATCGATTTTTCACACAAAGAACTCGGCGCGGCAATCCGAAAGCCGATGTTTTCTGGACGCATAATACCTGCACATTTTACGGCCTGCAGACGAGGCATTCGTCCAGAAAAAGACAGTTGTATGCCGAGAACGAGATCGGGAGAGAGAAGTGAGAAAATCGTATTGGCAAGACAAGAATGCAGACCTTGCAGACAAATAACCCGAGAGAGACGGGCGAAAGCCGAGGAGAGGCCTTTTGTATATAAAATTGTTATGAAAAAGGAAATAATATGATAAAAAGGTACGTGATTTCACTGTTTTCATACTCGGATTTAATAAGGTCTTTTTGTCGAACCAAAAGCAGATAAAACAGTCATTTTGCGTTTTGTTGGTTGGCGTGTTAAGGAACCGTATTTTTTATAATGGATGTAAAGTATTAAAAATTATATAATTTTTCGTCGTATAATAATTATCTTTTAAGTTGCATGAACCAATTAAACGGTCGATTGTCGAAATTCAAAGTTGTCATGCTAGTGCAGGTAATTCTTTGTTCAAAAATCTAATATAGACAGGAAGAAGAGAGCAGCTCAGGAAAAAGAAAAGAACAAACAAGAAATCTTCAACAAAAGGTTGCTTGAAAAAAGAAAAAAAATATGATACTTTGTACAAGACGGAGTTAGATGTATGAGCATTCAAATGAATTCGTTTTTGTGCCTTGCAGAAATGAATTTAAAGAAAATTACTACTTTTTGGTCCTATTTACAGGAAGAGGCAGCAACATACACAAGCTGCTAGCTGGTATCGGAAACGAATAATCCTGGATCGCCAAATTCGAGACAAGCGCATAGCGCAATCATAAAGTTGTGGGAGACGTTGTAGTTTTCAAGAAATGTCAAATAATTTTCTTGTCTTTATACCCTATATCATCCAACCAATTAAATCTGCTCTGGTGTTTTCACAATTTTTTCCCGTGCGAGAAGAAGATGGAATAAACGTTTAAATGGATTTAAAAAGACGAAAACAGCAACAGTACATTACACATTAAATACAAAAATGTCTTTATTTACAACTATGTATACAGGGTGTCCCAAAAGTAATGCGACACAGAGCAACAGCAGAACAGCACAAAATTAAGAGTTTTGGGGTTTTTTGAGGTAAGGAATTCAAAATTATCCATAGTTTTTGTGTAACCAGTAGGGGGCGCTCTCTACGGCATGCCCCACTCATTTTAGCTGGCATAACTTTGTTTAGGCTTCTTATATCGACCCGACTAATGAAAAAATTAATTACTTTACTTCTTTTACATCAAAAACGTATAACTTATTGAAGTCGCTTGGAGCAACCATTTTCGAGGTAATATCATTTCATATGTCCAATTAAACTAAGTACGTGGTCCAAAAGCAACGGAAAATCAAGCAACGGTGAATTTATGACTTAAAATTATTGTAAATCAGCAACATTTGCTAAGTGTCAAAGTTAATGTAGATACTTAAGGTTGACTATTTTTTCTAATAAACACGCTTTTTCAACCCTTGCAGATTTTGTTCACTGAATCCATTAAGTCTTGATGTTTCTCCCATTCAATGGAAATGAAGTTATGTAACTCCGATTTTTAAGTCCGGAAATAAGTAGGACATTTAAAATTACCGACCTATTAGTATCCTAAGCACAATACCTAAAGTCCTTGAGAATGTGGTTTGTAATCAAATCAAGAGCAGGCTGTGTCAGACTTTCATTGATAAGCAGCACGGTTTTCGTGAGAGAACATCTACTAGTACCAACTTGATTCTGTTTGTTCAATATGTGTTGGAAGCCCTGGAGAATCGTGAGGCAGTTAGTGCAGTTTATACTGACTTCTCGAAGGTTTTCGACACTGTTGACCATTACATCTTAAGTCAGAAAATGCGTGCAATTGGATTTGCTGGCGGATTGTTGGAGTGGCTGATTTCTTACATACAAGACCGTAGTCAGATTGTCAAAATAAAGCACTTCATCTCTAGAGAGATACAGGTGACCTCTGGTATGCCGCAGGGTAGCCATCTAGGTCCATTGCTTTTTAATATTTTTATTAATGACATAACAAACGAAATATCACACAGTAAAGTGCTTTTATATGCAGATGATTTAAAGCTTTTCAGCACCGTTAAGTTTAATGCAGATTTTGAAAATATACAGTCAGATTTAGATTGAATTGCACGTTGGTGTACAAAAAACCGACTAAAACTTAATATAAATAAATGCAAATCCGTCTCTTTTTCCAGGTCAATAATTGGGAATGATGAACATTTTGTTTATTACATAAACGGTCAACCTTTAAGAGTATGTGACTTCAATATCGGATTTGGGAGTACAGCTTGACAGTCAGTTGGATTTTAAGAAACATTATAGTCACATACGTAATAAGGCCTTAAAGTTGCTGGGCTTTATATGAAGACACACCAACGACTTCAAAAATGTAAACTCCTTAAAGCATCTTTATGTATCTCTAGTGAGGCCAATACTTGAATACGCAACCTGTGTTTGGTCACCGTTCTATTTGGTACACAGGAACTCATTGGAAAATATTCAAAATAGTTTTCTCTTAAATATATCCCGCAGACTTGGTGTGTCGCGATTGGATTTCTCTGCTACACACATGCGATCGAACATGTCGGACTTGGTGACTCGTCGCAACCATGCCGATCTACTTCTACTCTATAAGACTTTGAACAACATTATTAAGTGCTCTGATTTTTTAAAGTATTTCGCTCTCAATGTTCCGCCAAGACAAACTAGAAGCTCACAAACATTTTCTGAGGCTTATCACAGTGTGAATTACGAAAAGTTCTCTCCAATTGCACGCATTCTTGCTAACGCTAAAGGGTCTGGCAATATGGACTTCTTTGGAAGCTCATTCCGAACATTTAGACGCCGGCTAGGTCTAATAACTATAGATAGTAATTAAATAAGAACTATTTTATTTGTTCGCTTTTCTAGCGTTGTTTTGTTTGTTTTTGCTTTGCTCTTGCTTCTTTTTCGTTATAATTAATTTTATATATATGTATTTGTGCATATTATAGTGGCTGCAGGGTCATTGTGCTCGTAATTTCTATTTTTCCTGTTTTTTTTTTCATTGTTACATTGTTAATATTTTGTAATTTTGTATTTTTGTATTTTTTGAATTTTGTAATTGTGCAATTTGGTAATTTTGTAACTTGTAACTTGTATATGGATTATTTTATCCGTAAATAAATAAAAATAAAATAAAAAAAAATTACTAATTTTATTCTAATTAAAAATTTTATTTAATACCTACTTAGTTTATTAACATTTAAAAGTAACAAAATAGTTAGAAATAAAAATGGTAACGCCGTGATAGCAATTGTTTAAAATGGCCACCATTGACCTCAATACATTTCGCTATGCGTTTTACAAAAGACTGTCGGACTTTAAACAAGAGATCTTCATCATTTCTGAGCAGATTAACAGAATTTATAATTTTTTGATTTAACTCATTACGGTTGTTTACTGAACTGTTATAAAAAATGGTTTTTAAATAACCCCAAATGCAGAAGTTCATTGGATTATAATCCGGACTTCGCGCCGGCCAAGTCAAGGGGCCACCACGGTCTATCCAACGTTCAGGGAACTGTTCATTTAAATAATTTCGCACTTGTTTGGAGAAGTGTGCCGGGTTGCATGAAATACATATTTCGCCGGACGTTTAGTGGTACATCTTCTATAAGCCCTCCAAGTTCATTTTGTAAAAAATTTAAATACGAATCTCCGTTTAGAGTTGGCGGTAATTCAAAGGGGCCTATAAGATGATTTCCGATAATTTTACCCCAAATGTTGACCTTAAACTCGTGTTGAAATTGACGGTCAACAACTAAACGCGGGTTTTCATTTTCTCACGCATGTGTGTTTCGGTAATTGAATACACTCCGTCGAGTAAATGTCGCCTCGTCCGTAAACAACACACGATTTAAGAACATTGGATCTGTATTTTGCAGATTTTGGAAGAATCGAGAAAACTGAAGTCTGGCTGGAAAATCAGGCGGCAGTAAATACTGTACGGGTGTAAAGTGGTATGGGTACAGGCCTTCATCGTGAAATATTCTAATTGAAGATTTACTTACACCTGTAGCTGCCTTCAATCTCCTGGAACTCACTTCTGGATTTTCTGCTACACGAACTAAAATATCTTCTTCCTGTTCTAGTGTTATATTTTTTGGACGGCCCGAAACCTCTATTTTTTTGTCGAAACGAACCAGTCTCTCCTAGTCGGTCATAAATATTTTGAAATAATTTGCGGTTTGGTTACCTTCTATTCGGGAACATTTCTTGGTACCTGCGCCCTGTACTCCGATCGTTGAAATTTTCTTGTGCGTAAATACAAAGCATATCACGCATTTCCGCATTGGAAAAGAAATTATGTCGAGGCATTACTATAAAATTGAATAATATCTGCGTATTGTACTTAGTAAATTAATAACTTTGGCAGATGATACTTTGTGTAACATGTTGTTGCCTTAGAAACGTCGTTGTTTTTAATCAGGGCCAGCTGTGATAAATAACACTAATACGAATACACAATTATTTTAAATATTTTAGCATTCTTGCATTATAAATATGAAATGCCATTATCTCGAAAATGGTGGTAATAAGTTATAGGTACGTTTTTGATGTAAAAGAAGTAATGTAACTTATTTTTTTATTAGTCGGGTCGATATAAAAAGCCTAAACAAAGTTATGCCAGCTAAAATGAGTGGGGCATGGCGTAGAGAGCGCCCCCTACTGGTTACACAAAAACTATGGATAATTTTGAATTCCTTACCTCAAAAAACTCCAAAACTCTTAATTTTGTGCTGCTATGTCGTTTCGTTAAGAAATAATCTCAAAAAAACGAAAACAAAATTAAAACTTTGACACCCTGTATCTTGGTTGTTATCAATTTTGGGATAAGGCAAGTTTGAATAAATCGCATTATTTCGCCTTAAGGAGTCTGCTGTTGCTCTGTGTCCCATTATTTTTGGGACACCCTTTATAATGTTGACATTTCAGACTTTTTAAAAGTTTAAAAGAAACATATTTCTAACTTTTATCATCCATTGGAAAGTGACATTTACCCAGGTGAAAAGTTTCACTTCATTGAATAACCAAAATGTTTGTTTCAATATTATTGCGGCTTCTCTCAATTGAGGAAGAGTACAAATGATTTCTTTTGAATCACTCATTGTCTTCATAAACACTTTTTTGATGACAATATATCAAAGATGCAACTAGGTTTGTATGCTTGGCTTGGTACCATAGTAACCATTGTCAAAATATCAACTTGACGTTTTTTTTTTTTGTGGTGAAGCTTGTGGGTATACAGGAGTCTTACTTTGTTAACTTCTCACATAGGTATTTATATTTGTTACAAAGAACATAATTTTCATTAAGATTGGTTGTAAATAAAATAGTATACAAACCTCAGTGAAAAGTTTCATTCCTGTTTCGAGAAATGGTTCAGGTTAGTTACTTTTCTCTCGACAAGAATGAAACACTTTCCACCTTGGTATGTAATATACTATTACATAGCAGTACTTATGAGTAAAGAAACTGCTGTCAGTTTTCTCCGGACTATAATAGGTTTCTAAATTTGATAGTGTTTTCTGACATCTTTGTGGAAAATATTCTCCTTTGACTCATTTTGACGGTTTGTTTAAGAAGGAGCTGAAAAGTTTAATTTCGTAGGAGAAACTGCAAAAGTTGAGGAAAGTAGTTGGATACAATTTTTGAAAATTGCTAATTTAGTGGACGATTCTATGCTGTCTAATTTACTTATTATACTTTTCCTACCTGAATTTAGTATGTATACCTATTAAGAATTATTGGAAAATTATTAATAATTATAAAAATATGGGCTTTTATTCACGAACATCAAAATAATCGCAACAACCTAACCTATCTTTATAATTCGTTGCCTATATTATGAACCAACAACTCATCTGAGTTTGTCGGAACCTTTGTACTTGGGATCATTTGTATCCGATACCGAGTGGCAGCTAGTGCAACATAGTATCAGAGTACAAAATATCACCGAGTAAAGTCACTCACCCAAAATCCTTTGATGTTTTCACCTCAAAAGCAGAAAGCCGAACAGACAACTGCAGCGCCACAGCAGCGCGTCAGTCTCTCGTCAGCTGATGCAAAAATAATTCTAAGGCTGCGTTTATGTTGGAGCTGCGATAAACGATAAGAGCGGCGATACTATAGTCTGTTGCCTAATGCGAGATAGTAAAAAATCATTATTGAACTATAAAGCCCAGTGGTTTTTACCGTATTCTATAGGTGTAGTCCAATTATTATTATTTAATTATGTTTATTGTCAGGGGTCTCGAGATCGGGTAGGTAGAGGCACAGGTACTTTACCTACCTGTGCCTTACTGTTTCAAAAATTTGAAATGTTTAGTTACTTTCCGGCCGTGCGTTGTTGGAAAACTTCGTTCTTGAAAATGGCTAGTGTTTCTGAATTTGTTGCTGAGAAACGTATTAGTAAAACTGCGCTTTCAAAAAATGAGAAAATTATTATCCTCAATGTGTTCAACGCTCTTCGCCACCACCAAAATGGATTTGTCGATGGCGGCTTACTAGCATTTAAATCAAAACGGACTGGATACTATCATTAAGATATGAACGCTGATATATTTGAAGAATACTTCCAGCAAAGGCTAGATCTTATTCCTCCTGGGTCTGTTATAGTCATGGATAATGCCAGCTGCCACTCAAGAAAATCCGAAAAAATACCAACGTCTTCTTGAAAAAAGAATGACATCATTCATTGGCTTACTGTAAATTAGAAGCCATTTCACAAAGATATGCTGAAAAAGGAGCTATTGGAGATTGTAAAGTTGAATAAACCTCTTTGTACGAAATTTGTTGTCGATGAAATCGCTTCAAAACGAATTATAACGGTACTTCGCCTTCCGCCATATCACTGGGAATTAAACCCCTTAGAATTGGTGTGGGCGCAAGTAAAAGGGTTTGTAACACGGCATAACACCACTTTTAAAATGAGAGACGTTGGAAACCTCTTGCAAGAGGGAATAAAGACAGTGGATTCTGAAAAATGAAGTAAGTGCGTCGAAGATGTGATTGAAATAGAAGAAAGAATCTGGGTAGCTGATAACATGCTAGAAAACACTGTAGAGCCCCTTATTATTTCTCTGGACCCCAACGACGATATTTCATCGGACTACTCGGAACATGATAACTAAAATTTAAAAATTAAGTTGTTGTACATGGTAGATTTTTTTTATAAATATTAATATTTATTCTAATTTATCTATTTGCATATTATTCTTACATCTATATAAGTTTTATCTACGTAATATTAGAATAATTAATGTCTCAATCTCTATAATTATTAAAATCAAGTATAATTATTATTATTATACCTTTTATTCTAATAAACTACCTGAAGTAACGCCGCTGTCACCTTCCTTTCATTCACCAAGCTCGTCTTTCTTTTGTATGCAAATTAGGGTGACCTTAATTTAGGACCGATTCGGGGTGTGTATAGGTCTGAAACACGGAATTTTCAAAAACTATCATTGCAATTTACCTGAAATTTACAATGCAACCTTTAAGTTGTCCAATTCCTAATGGGTCGTGTCATTGCAAATTTCCATTTTATTACTCTAATGCATTAAGCAACAAAGTATAGTGTCAATGTATGTAATGAAAAGAGTAAGGTTGCTGGTCTTACTCTTATTATTACATGCATTAACGCTAGTATTGCAGCTCTTATCGTTTATCGTAGCTCCAACATAAACGCAGCCTTATTCACCGTATGGTGCGATTAGTTATCTTTATATTGCAATTTTATTGCTAAAAATATTGCAAATAATGAAATCAATATTAAACATTTAATATATTTAATCTGTAATAAGTCTGACATATTTACCACAATTATATAATTATTAGTAATTAAGTACCTAGATATGGATGTGCACTTAAGTATTGGCGACTTAACTTGAACTGCACTAATAACGTTTTTTAACAGATTTTAATTATAGGTACAGTGTTTTTCATTATATAACTACTGACATTATTGCAATTTCTGCCGTCTGTCCTATCTGTAATAATATGTGGTGATTATTTTTAATGTGCGCACACATACATACATAATGAATAGAAAAATATACAGTGGAGTAAGTAGTTTAAATCGATCGTCTGTCGTAATGTATGTATTTTTACTTATCTTTTTTTTCTGTATAATTTCGAGAATACGAACTAATTGTTTTTTTTTTATCGCATCTTATTACGGCCTAGGTAGGAACCGTCTTGGGTGTTTGTAAATATTGTTAGAAGGGGAGTGAATGTGAAAATGTGTAATTGGTTTGTTTTGTGAGACGTCTGTCCGTCGGTAATAGTCCGTTATTATATTGTCAAAATGTTCAGTTATTGTCGGCATCGCAGGTCTTTGTGAATTACGTGGTTCATCATATACTGTGGTGCGTCCACAATAATTTTGAGTACTTTGTTTTGAAATACGTCTTCTAAATAGTAGGTGGGTATTCTTTAGGTCACAGTACCGGTCGAACTGTACACAGTAAAAAATTGAGTGTTAAATTTAACACTCAATGGTGGTACATATTATAAGACCACACTCAATAGGGTATATTAACCAATCAGTATATCTGGTAAAAAAGATATTTTTGAATGATGTTTTTACTTTTTGATGAGTGTTAATTCTTCTATTTTATGGGTAGGTACATTTACACTATCGTGTGTAAATTAAACTCACAGATTGTAAACTTATCCTTTTAGGGTGCAAAAGAAATAATGAGAGGTGTAAGTAAACCATTTTTTAATGGTAATTTGTGATTAATTAGTGTAAATATCATATTATCGTAGTGTAAATTTTATTTTATTTGGGTGTGACTTTACTATAGTGAGTGTAATAAAATAATCTTCTTAGGGATATAATACTTTCCACTTTGATTAAGTCATTTAATTCCGTATCAAACTAACCGGGCGTTTATAATTAAAATGTAAAAAATTATGCATTCAAGATGTTATACATTATTAATTAACCTCTGCTTCGTTTGATACATGATTGAATGACTTAATCAAAGTCAAAAGTAGTAGCCCCTAACATTATATAAATCTTCAGATCGCTTGCAAAAAGGTTTGTTAAATGAATAAAAATATTAAGTATTATTTATCGTTTATTTATTTATTTATAAACAAAATGATGATTACAACAGAACTGGAAAACCCTGTGATTTTTTTAAACTTTTTATAACTAATTGAACAAAATGACACACCTATTATATAGTTTAACAATTTAGTAAAATAAACATATATCTACGTTTAACGTACCTCATTGTTAAGCTTAACAAAACAAATAATAATAAATATATGTATAGAATAGAACACTAAACAACTAAATAAAAGTATGCTTTGGAACAATATAAAAGAATGAAAATGACGAGTATTATATTAATCGTATATTTATTTAGAGATCTATGAAGTAAAATATGTAGGTAGGTACCTACCTAAGTATTTATATAAAAAAGGATTACCTACATTTATATATAAGCTTATATCAAAATAATTTAAAAGCTAAATGAAAAACTGCAACAATGTAAATACCTACTTAGTTTTTTAAAGGTGGCGTACTTATTAGTAAGGTTTCTATTAAATTTTGTTAATATGCTTACCCAATTTAAAAAGATCCTCATATGAGGCACTCTCGTTTGGCACACATAACTTTGCTTTGTTTCTATTTTTTAATTTAAATATAACATTATTCTATATCTCGTTCAAAGAGCAGTCAGACTGACATAAAAAATGAATTTGCACGTAGCTTCGGCGTCATGTGTCAATTCCTAGAATTTCACACCACTTGTTGCCGCCTGTCTTTTAGGTAATACGGGTTTAGGCATTTTTACCCGGGGCCGTGTAAAAAAAACGATTAAAGAATAAGTTTTACACTCAATGTGTTAAAATAACCTTCTAGCGGGGTTTATTTACACGCTAATATGGTGTTATTAATTGTTATTGTATTTAATTTTCCTAATAAAGTGTAAAAAGGTGGTAAATTATGTTGATCCGGGTGTTAACATTAACACTACTTTTTTTTACCACCCCTGAAATGATTCTTACCAGGTGGATATTTTTTACTGTGTAGTCTTGTAAATTTTTGTTGGTATGTCGACTCTACTCTCTCTGCTGAATAGTAAGTAAATGGCACCGAGTTGAGCATTAGCTTTTCCCCGCGTTGGTCTGCTTATTGTCAGCAAACAGATATAATTGTGTTTGGCCAAATTTTGGAATATCGCTGGTATTAATAGATGTGTACAGGGCCAATGTAAGTTGGGAGCCCTGCGGTACTACGGGTCATTTAGCGTTTTTTTAAAATTATAATTTCGGAAAGATTTTGGAATTTTAGTGCGAACTGGAAACATTTTTAATTTTCTGACGTCTCTAAAGCCTTTAAAATAATTTACGAATGTGGACTCGCGGGATTTGGTTACTTGCTGTTTACTACTAAGAAAATTGGTGGCTGTACATCGCCCTTTCTTCGTTGCGGGTAACGGAGTTGACATCGACAGGAGGGAAAAAAATAATTTTTAATAAGCTCTTTTTCTTTTTCTAAAATAGTGTTAGAGAAAGTAGTATAGTCTAGAACTCTTATGGAATGACATTTCCTACTTGTTATATGATATACTATTAAAAGTAGTAATAGTAAGCTGCTGCTTTAACTGGACAAAAAAATACAGTAAGCGCATGCATCTCCCTTGTATATGCACAAAAAGACCGTTGCACAAGTTCAAAGCGGACGAAATGTAGGAGGTAATGACGTCACCACCTCGCAAGCGTTTTCTTAGATTATGATTAGTGTATTTTGGAAACTACTTATCGGATTGACAATTTTCAGGGCTGACCATACCTGGATGCTTCATAAAAATTAGGTAAGAAGTGTAATTTGAGGTTTGACCAAATGACCCATTAGGCATACCTATAACCTTATCAATTTTAGTATGCCAAACCTTATCATATGCTTTACTCACGTCGATAATGACCGCGCCCGTGTGAAAGCGGCGATTCCATTTTGAATGTTTGAATACTGTTTCTAGTTGATTCGAATGGATGGGTGGGTGTACGCTAATTGGACTAATGTCTGCCTACATATTTGTTTCCACTTACTGGTTGTTTCTATATATGTAGACAATTCACAGACACTTTAAACCTGTATTTAATTTGTAAATAAGTAGCTTATATCCACTAGGACACTATGGCTTTTAAGATTCTTTTCCTTGCTACAAATCTAATTTTTGAATAATTGGATAAACCACGAACCTAATATTCCAAGGGTTCTAAGTATTAAAGTAGACGTACCGTGAGTTACCTTTTATAGTTGTGCTTACAAAATGAATACTTTTTTTACTTTATGTGCTTTATTGTCCAAGAAATACAAACGTACATTCTCACAGACAAAGCTTACTAAAACTAGTTCTAATCTACATAAATTACATAAATTGCTAGATGACATGAATTGCTAGATATGGCATATAAAACTACAATTAAAAAAGAGAACAAAACAACTATTCTAATAGCAAAATGCAAAGAGCAACACAGTCAATAACAAAACATGTATAAAAATGTACAGAGTAAAAGACTAAAAGAACAAATGAACAATAAAGTGGGCATGTATAAACTCACATAATATACGTAACGGGCCACCATAACACAAGGACAGGAAAGAAAGCCATAACCAACTTAGTATGCACAGCCTATGCAGGACATAAAACGACAATATATAAGATAAAATAAAAGTTAAACTTGTTAAATTTGTTAAAAATGGTCGAGATAAAATTCATCTAGACTATAATAAGCTCTAAGCGCAAGGTGATCCCTTACGGTTCTCCGAAACTGCACATACGCCAGCGATCTACAATCAACACTCAAATGATTATACATCTTTATACTTTCATACATTACAGAGTGCTTGGTACGAGCCAATTTAGGAATCGGGAGCCGGATGTCATGGTTTTGTCTCGTTTGGTATCTATTGGAAGGATTAATCGGACCATTGTTATTGTTGGAATATTTTCGATGCATTAAACATACTGTTTCCAAGATAAAAAGACCAAAAACAGTTAAGATCCGAAACCTAATAAATAGTGGTCTACAGTGATCCCGAAACCCTGACCTACACAAGTATCGAATCGCCCTTTTCTGCATGACAAACACGGACTTCAGGAGATATTGGCCACAAAATCCCCAAAATGCAATGCCATATCGTAGATGGGACTCGAATAAAGAGTGATATACCATCTTAGCCGTCGAACATCCAAGCTCCACCGCCGCCACTCTAATGGCAAAACAGCCCGATGACAATTTTTTGTTCAACTCGGAAATGTGTTTATCAAACCTCAACTTTGAGTCGATATAGAGACCAAGAAATTTAGTAGCAGGCTTATTTTCCACGAGTTGATCATTTAAATGAAGATCATTGTATGTAAAACCAAAAGTGAGAATGTTAGTTTTATTTATATTAAAACATAAGCAGTTAGCTTCGCACCATTCTTTGATTTTCTGTAAGTCTTCATTAATGACACACTTCAATATTTCGCTGCTTTTTGAGCGCCATAAGAGGGTGGTGTCGTCAGCAAAGATGGTGAACATGCCCCGAATGTCCAGGCCCGCGAGATCATTAATATATATCAAGAACAGGATTGGACCCAACACTGAACCCTGAGGCACCCCGCACTCCACTCTCAATGGGCCAGAGCAGGCACCATCGACCGTTACCACCTGCGTCCTCCCGGAGACATAAGAAGAGAACCAGCGATGTGCCGTATTGCGTATACCGCAATGTTGAAGCTTCTGCAGCAGTATCCGATGATTCACACAGTCGAATGCTTTGGAAAAGTCGCAAAAGACTGCCGCAACAACCTCACCCTCATTTAGACCAAGAAACACCTTTTCAAGAAGTGAGAATATAGCGTCACTGGTGTTTCTTGATGCCTGAAAGCCAAACTGACATGGCGTTATAATATTATATTTTGCAAGAAACAGAAGTAGTCTGGACTTTACTAGCTTCTCAATCACCTTGGAGAGGGTCGCAAGCAGGGAGATTGGTCGATAGTTTGAGGGAACGCTAGAATCTCCTCCCTTATACGAGGGAATGACAATACTCCTTTTAAGACAAGAAGGAAACTCTCCCCGAAGAAATGAAACATTAACTGAATCAGCTAAGGACTGCATTGCCACCGCTGGCAGGTTTTCCAGTATTTTAACTGAAATGCCGTCAGATCCGGCTGAATATTTATTTCCTATTTGCTTTATAACGCCCCGCAGCTCGTCGACATCGGTCAAAGTCAGTTCAAAGTTATCTCGACATTCCGGACGGTCAAGATAATTGCAAGGATCAGATTGACAATTTAAGTTTGATGTTAATTTCTTATATTATACAAAGGTTGGAGGAAGCATTTACTATTTTGGGGTATTCAACTCTTTGTGCGGTGCAGAGTGTTTTATCTTCTTAATTTCATTCACGGTTCAGTTCTGGAAATTGAAAGTCAAAGATAATATGCATTGCCACAATTATACCTACTTATGGCAGATTATTCTAACAGACAAAATACAAGTTTATTGATAATTTAAAATAGAGCGGTTATGATGTTTATAATCTTTTCATATAAGTATGGTAATTTAAAACATTTTTATAAACGAAGATAACCTCTGAAAATTGAACTTTTAGATAGACAGGAAGAAACTGTATGCTGTAACATGATAAAAAACACATCATCACAGTAAAATATACGTTAAAATTAGAGTTCGCACGATAACGATATTGATATCCAAGTTGATATCGTTATATCGGCAGTTGTTGCCGATTATCGGTATCGGATCGTGTCGGCAGAAATATTCTTGATGTATCGGCAAAACAACTAAAATAATCCACAAATGGATTCAGAATGTTGTCCCTATATACCGCTGTGCTGTAAGTGTGTCATGGAAAAAAATAGGGCCAACAATTCTTCTTCGGGAAACAGCCAACCGGACACCAATTTTATGAGGGTGAAATGTGGATTCTACAAAAAAATGGGGATATTCACTACTCCACATGGTGTATGCTGAGAATTCACATAACCGGGGAGGTTTAACCAGGCTTCATTGGAAAAAAATGTCATGTCTAAAAATGTATTTCCTTCAGATAAATTTTGGATAAACCACTTACAGTAATTCCTGCGTCTTTCAAAATTTGTAGCTCATATTTCTTGAAATACTTGCACTTTATAAGGTTTTATTTAACTGTTTCTTAAGAATAGTCCTGCATGTTCTATAAGATCTTCCCACTTCTTGAGACAGGCGTCTTACACATTTTGTAGGCGTATTTTGCATGATTTCACGAAAGTCTGCAACAAGTTCTTCTATTCTTACAGATGGTCTACCAGTTCCTTTTTTTTTTTTTGTATAGAACCTGTTTCCCTAAACAGAGCCACTGTACTTCTCAGGCAATGATAAAAATTCCCAGTAGTTAAAGCGACGCTATAAAAATTTTCGTGAAGCTCGTCCATGCGCAAACGCTAATTGTATTGCCACTCACCATTTACTCTAACCCCGTTTCGAAAAAACGCTTCAATCCTGAATTTTTTGTTCTGTTCCGTAAAACTCATTGCGTGAGTTATTCAAGAAATTGGATAAATTAGCGATGAATCAAATTACTTATAATCACTATGAAAGATGACGGAATAATTGATTGCTTGATAATGCTGGTATTTACTGACACCCAACAGGTATTAAGTTCTACCGCTAGGCAGTACGGCCTTAGATGTAAAGCACACTTTGATGATAATAATTTTTGAAGGCAAATTAGAAACATTTTCTTTGTAAGTTTAGTTTAAGTACTGCCTAAATATATATTACTATATTATGCAAGTGGTAAACCCACACACGTATTGTTGGTATAATCGTCTCTAGCTCTCGAGCTACTTAAAGCTTACCAAAGCTTGTACATTAAGAAATGCACCTCATTGTGGTGGGATTTCCAAATGCCAAAAGCACATGGCAAGAATGTAAAAGCTCTCTTTTCTGTCGGCTGTTTCGTTATTAATTTTTTATAATACCTATTAGTGAAATGGGATTTATAGAAATAAAATAGTTTGGTTATGAACGCTCTCTTCGTCGATTGCTCTAATCTTTTACAATCCGTGTTAAGTATAGTTCATATTATAGATGCGAATTGCGAATAATGCTCTAATTGGTCAATTTCAAATATTTTTTGGACGGTAAAAGTGTCAGAACGAAGTTTTAAGATTTTGCGAATTCGCAAGATTTAAAATCTGGGGGCAGGAATCTTAAATGACTTTCAATATTTTACGAATATTCGTGCTATTTTTCTCACGAGCATGCGTCCTTGTATCCGACCGCACAGCTGTTAACAATTCCTATAACCTTATTTTTAGGTTTAAGTGTAAGTATTCTTAAGTTTTGTGGTATTTTTTATAGATTAGTGATTATAATCATAATAAAAACGTGGAAATCACGGGCGAAATAAATAAATAAAGGTAAAACCAAATAAGAATTTACGTTGAGGCTTGGGGTTATGTAGTTTCGTTCCGCCAATGTTTTGCCAACCGTTTAAAATGTTGAAAACTAAAAACACTAAAATATCCTTAAAACACCAACGAAATTCGCATTCGCATGATTTAAACTTAATAGTTCTACGATTATCCAAGGGAAGGGCTGTGAACGCGCTACAGCCCAGTTATAGCGGGCCCGGGCATCAGTGCTGCCTCTGCACACCCTGAGAACTTCGCCTTTAACGAATTTATACAATTATATCAACACTAAATATTGCGATTTAAATACATACCTGTATCCAGGGCTGTTGTGCTGCCCGTGTGCGAGAATAAGTTTGCCTCCCCCCTCCTCATACCGTATAAATTAATATAAAATTTTAAAATATTTTTACCTTAAATGAAAGAACGAATTACAGAAAATATAATAAATTTAGTTTATGCTTTAATTTTACAACAACAAAACAAATATCAAAAGACCATAAATGTATTATTTCAATTTTTAACCGCACAAAAGACAAAAATATCATCAAGTTTACTTACTTGTGAAATATCTTTATTGGCCAGCCAGCAATCACAATATCGAGCCCAAAAATTAGATACCAAAAGGTTTGTTTTTCAGTTTTTGAGATTGACACGTTTAAAACTAATATAGTGCAAATAATCCCGGTGCGTGTATTTATAGGCTCAGGGCATAAACGAGTATTTTCCTGCAACCTGACAAAAACCGCCCACGCCGACGTTATTTAATGGGATGATGGGTTGGTTAAAACGTGTTAAAACAAAAACGTACAATGTATTTCCCAACTGGTTGCGACGTGGAGTAGCGTTTTTAACACCAATGTGGTTTTGCTTATTTCCAGTGTTATGTTTGTAAAATGCATTTTTGACTCTAAGTAGTTACCTAGTATAACGATAATATTTTTATATTGACTATTTTAATTAGTTTAAAATTTATTATTTTGAACTGGGCGGCTATCGCCGTCCCCTTGACTTTCCGCCCTTGTGCCCCGCACCTCTGGCACCCCCTGCCTATATCACGATATATATATCATGATATTCATCCAATGATACATCCTACCATTGTAATGAACCAAACATATTTTTTTAGAACTACTTAACTTCTAAAACATACTATCTGGCTAATACTACACGCTGACTTATCTGACCCCCAATTAGTTACCGGAGTTCCAGCAATCCATTATGTCTAAAATGTTCTAAAAAGATGTTTTGTTTATCGCTATTTTTCAATTCCCGCTGGGGGAATTATTTACGACCATTAGACAAGGACAAATGTTGAGGTTTCGTGTTTGAATTGTGCTTTCGATTTTTGCCATTTCTACCTACCTGGAGAACTTCGGTCGACGTCCATCTGCCTCATAATACAAGACGGCTAATGGTTCCAGTAAATAATACAGGTTTTACAATATAATCAATCGTGTTTGTCCTTTGCAGAAAGTATTTTACGACGGGCTTAAATTCTTTGTTAATGCAAATGTGATTGTTTTAAAATAGGCATGATCCTATAAAAAGGTTTCATCGCATTAGTGGATTTACCCTGTTCTGTGTTTAAAGCGAAAATTGTTTGTCACTAGCCAGCCATATTGATTGACACGTTTGCTTATCATTCTTATGTTCTTTTTCGTCCTGCTTAAAATTTTAAATTTCTATTTTTTAAATACTGTGCAGGAAAATCCAAAAAATAGCAATTCCATGGACGTTACACGAAAAACTGTTAAATAAAAAATAATTTAAATATAAAACTACATTTTTTAAAATTATCGCGATACTTTTCTAGAAGGATTATCTACTTATAGAATTTGAAGGTTGTTTCCCTTCGTCGGATTCATCCCCAGACGCGTTTCGTCGTATAACAGCTCGCCAGTGAGGTTATAGAATCCGACGAAAGGAAGCAACACTGAGAGCCTACTTGACCCTGAAAAGTCGATGGAGAATGGCAGATGTAGCTTTCGAGCGACACCTCTTGGCAATCAAATAATGACCGGCTCGTCTGGTCTTTGCAGGAGTTTCCTTTTCCGTTTCTGACTGATTCTTGTCGGACGGGCCAGGTGATGCGTTTGATTGCCAAGAGGTGTCGCTCGAAAGCTACATCTGCCATGCTCCATCGGCTTTTCAGGGTCAAGTAGGCTCTCAGTGTTGCTTCCTTTCGTCGGATTCTATAACCTCACTGACGAGCCGTTATACGGCGAACGCGTCTGGAGATGAATCCGACGAAGGGAAGCAACCTTTAAATTCTACAATTGTTGGTACTCGGTCCGTTAACCGAACTAGCTCTTAAGGCTGCGCACCTGGCGGCGACTTCTGCAATAATGACCGGCTCGTCTGGTCTTTGCAGGAGTTTCCTTCTCCGTTTCTGACTGATTCTTGTCGGACGGGCCAGGTGATGCATTTGATTGCCAAGAGGTGTCGCTCGAAAGCTACATCTGCCATTCTCGATTATCTACTTGTTGTGAGAATTCCTTTTGAAAAAGGTCGAAGGCTATTATTACTCAGATTGAAAGTGATAAAGGATTTACAAACGGTGGTTTACTTAATGTCCAATAAAACCATAGATTAACACGGAGAAATGTATTTGAGGAGTATTTCACCTAAATTATTGAATTACTGCCAAATAACTTTTGTTTAGTTATGGATAACGTATAGAGAAAATCTCTTGGGAGAGGAGGTAAAATACTTTTGACAGGAAACTAACGGCTATACTCTGGCAACTGCGCCGGGTAGTGCGAAGAAAGTAGGGCCTTCAGCCCCGCATACTGCATTAGTTGTACACCGCTGTGATAGGACCCAAGATCACGTACGCATCAGTGGTCTGGTGGCTCGCAGTGAAGAAGACTACCTACGTCCTGAAGTTAGCGGGTCTGCAAAGACTAGCTTGTCTGGGAATATCTGGCGCAATTAGCACAACTCCAGGGCCAGCTCTTAACGTTCTGCTGGGGTTGCCAAAAATTTTGCTCTGGATACAGAGGCAGGAAAATCGCGGAGAATAGAAACTGGGTAGGACAAGTAGGGGTTGGTCATCGGTTGGAGATCGCAAAAACGCTGCGGGTGGCTATTCCTATACTTTCCTGTACCGGGTCCTCCGAAGGCCATCTTATACTGAACAGAAATTTTAAGGTACATATTCCCACGAGTGAGGAAACAGGAAATAGACCCAACCCGAAGGTCTGGTATACTAACGGCTCAAGGATGGCTGGCACAGAGTTGCCGGAACCGGAGCATACCGAGAACACACAGGAGAAGGACAGGCATTTCTTCTGGGAAGATACACCACGGTGTTCCAAGCCGAGGTCTTCGCTATCCTCGAGGTTCCAACCAGAGAGGAGGTTAATACAGGAGACGAGGAAGATATACATCTACTCAGATAGTCAGGCAGCACTGAAGGCAGTCCAACGACCAAGGACGAGTTCTGAGCTCGTTCGACAGTGTCAGGCTGCCTTGACCTTTTGATTGTGGCCACGTTGGATATACAGCAAATTGTATCAAGCAATAAGTTGACAATGATGTTGTATATCTAAACTAAAATTTGTACCAGCCGGGTTTCGACAATATTTTTGAAGTGTACATCAACATGGATTTAACGAAAGCTCAAGGTATTAGTGCCGCTTTTCCTATAATCAGTACACGCCAAAGTCTAAAACGAAATGGGGGATGGTGGACACAAATTCAAAATTCATTCAAATTCAACATATATCTTGCGTCAGATATTCAAGCGACGTTGAAATGTTGTCGGCCGTAATTTAAAAAGTATCCGGGAAACATCGGTTGTTGCTGTGTGGCGGCGATTATCTTCCAGTCTGTACACCATTTTTATTTTTTATGACGCCAGACACTCGAGCTATATTGGAATGTTGTCGGCAGCAATTTAAAAAGTATCCGGGAAACATCGGCTACTCTCATACATTTTAATTTTCATATCTCGTTCAATTACAATTTAGCTGAAACAAAGTGGTTCTAACTATACCAAATAATTATGTTCGTTATTTTTAGTTTTATCTTTTAATTTTGATTTAACATTTATTTTCTACCTTGATCTAAATATTATTCAATTGATGTTATTGGTTGGCAACCGTAACTAATCACATTATATTAATGACTATTCAAAATAAGTATAATTAACCATTATCATAAAGTTTTAACGACGGGTTAAAGTTTACAACTAAAAATAATATCCAGACGTTCTGTTTAATTACACTATAAAGTTGGTTAATTATTTTTAGTAGCTTGTATATTCTGCATAAACAAATGTTTATTATAGCAATAAAAATAATTGTTTTTTTTTTGTTCTAGGTGAAATTCTGTCGACAGCGAGTAAGTACTTTAGCACTAAATTAATAATTATTTTTATGTAAATTAAGGTGTTATTATGGTGTTTATTGCTGTTGTTCGTTCGACACTTTAATGCGTGGGAAATATGTTAAGGAAAGTTCCCAAATGTAGACAAGAGTCAAGTTGCTGTTTTGTATGGTTTAACATTTTAATGCTTTTTTTTAACTAATCTTTTTGAATAACTCATTTATATGTATAAAAGTTTTTATAATGTGCTTAAGAAACAGCTTAAGTGGTAGTTATGGAAAGAAGCGCATTAACCATTTTTTAAGAATGGCAATATATATATATATAATATTATAAGTGACAGAAAAAAAACTTAAAAATACAAAAGTTGCATAATTATTCCCGTGTTATCGTTTGGACTTGTCAAAAAAGAAACATAGGCGCATTGCAAAAAGTATATAACATATCAACATTTAGTTCAGCCGTTTTTGAAATATTTGAGTTTACAATTTTGATAAATTGAAGTGATGTCGAGGCGTTCCGCATACTTGAACGTGACATATTTGTCGCTTTACGTTAAATTGACACATTCAGTAAGAAATGGCCGGCTTATAGCCCTGACCTAAGTCGGCAAGATATTTTACTGTGGGGATTTCTAAAAAATCGAATTTATTATGACCGACCTCAAAATATACAAGTGTTGAGACAAAGGATTGAACAATAAATATTCATGCTCAATACAGATCAAATATTAGACAATGTGTCAGAAGTCGTGGCGGATATACAGAAAACATATTGTCATTTCCTTCACCTTATATCATAAATTATAAAATATAAATTTCAATTTAAAGTAAAGCGTGCCACGTTGAAGTAAGCGGAACGTCTCGATAACTCGATTATCACCAATTAAATTTATCAAAATTTTAAACTCAAATATTTCAAAAACGGTTAAACTAAACGTTGACGTGCTATATATTTTTGAAATCAGGGAAAAGAGATCTTTTGACCCGGTGAAAAATATATAGGGTGTCCCATTTAGAAAAAGAAAACTTGCGATGCGCCTATGTTTTTATTTGACAAGTCCAAAAGGTAACACGAGGAAAATTATGCACCTTTTGTATTTGAAGTTTTTTTCTGTCACTTATATTAACTCCTGTGGTGGGTATGCAAATATAAAAAGTAACCCTATACCTATATAATTATTATACTATAAATTACACATTTTGCGACTACTAGATTATACTAAATTTTACAAAAAATAATTAATAAATAATAGGACCTATCTGAAGTGAAACGGCAAAATAGTTTCCGAAATATTCACATTCTAAGATGACTGTTTTAAATTATTAAATACATCTCCTTTAAATGTGAATTAGGTAAAACTTTCCGCTTTTCCACAAAAGTGGAACCCGAGAGATGTTTTTCTTCCGCAGAAGTTTATATAAATTTATAAGTATACAGGCTAATAGAAATTAAGTGTCAACCATTGGCATCTTTGTTATTAATAAACATACAAAATTGTTTAAATTAGCAAACCAGTAATATTTTTATCGCTCATTAAGATAGAAGAAGAAGCAGAAAAGCAATATAGGGTCGTGTTCTCGGGTTTTGAGGTAAATTGTCACTCTTTTAATGGAAACCCCTATGAAACAACTTTTTGTAAATTGTTTGCTTTTAGAGTCATAAATATTCGGTGATATAAAATTTATAAATATAAGCAGTATTAAAATGTTAAGATGTGTATGAAAACACTATTTGGTTGCATTATGATAAGCTATGAACTGCATAACAAAAACTGATAACTCTGTCAAATTGTGTCAAATATTGGTATGTATATTCATATTTTGTTTGTCGCTTATAAGAGTTATTTAAGTTAATAATCCAAAAGAATAGTTTTCATTTATGCAGTGATATGCAAGATCTTATTTAGTGTGCAGAAAATCCTCTTTAAGAGCTCTTAATACTCTCAATTACACCCACTTGACATTAACTGTTCGAGCGATATTTTCTGAGACTGATTTGAAAATTTATAGGCAATGAAAGTATTTATGCCAAAACAAGGGCAAAAGAGAATTTCATAGCCATGGAAATTGCAGTTATTTGATATTTTAAAGCCTACCGTGCTTCATACGAGATATTATCAAGGACAACTTGTTCAAAGGATTCTAAAAAAGTACAGATTTACTCCTTGTAGTATCGACCATCAGTTGAAGTTGTATCCAGATATAACTTTTAAATGTTCACTTGATAATATTATTTTTGACAATCTAATAATTAACAACCCTTAATTTATCAAACTTTTAGGAATTTACATTCTTCAAAATCTTTCTTTTAATGAACATATAGAAAAGTTATTTAGAAAACTATATAGCGTCAGGTTGTTATGCCCTGAGAGTGCTTTCTCATGAAGTTAATGATGCAGTTCTTCTAAATGTTTATTTGGTTTAATAAAATTCCTTTTGAGATATGGAATTTGCTTCTGGGGAAATTCATGTCAATATCTTCTTAATCCTATTTTCATTTTACAAAAAAAAGTTATCAGGTATTTGTGCAAGGCAAGATCTAAAGATTCTTGTAACACTTTGTTTTTCTCAAAAGAAATTTTAACATTTAAATTTTTATTGGAGACCGTTTGTTTGGTTAAAAAAACAAACCTAGAAATAGTATTCATTTACTTGTATATTACAGTTACACTTATAATACAAGACAATACTTTAATATATGTCTATTCTTTCTTCAAGTCTTGTAAAGACATCTATGATTTATGAAAAATTTTGAATTATCTTCCAGTTTATGTCGAATTTTAAAATGTTTAAAAGAAGTGTTAAAAATTTATTATTGAAAACAGCTTATTATACCATAAATGAATATTTTGATGATAATCTATCATAATTATTTGCATTTTTTATTCTAATATTTCAAATTTTTCTACCTATATTATATTTTATTGTTAAAACTTCTAAAAGCTTTGTCGATAAAGATGTTTCTTTCAGGCAATAAAGCAAATTTTGACTTTAACATTGACTTTGAAGACCTGTTTTATGCCATTGATATCTTAACTATTGTCGCCAAAACGTAAATAAGTTTCCTTATATTTTATGGACTGATTAAGCATATTTCTTAAATTCTGGAATGTATTCATCATTACTGATCAAGTGAAAATCTTTTATTAGTAAATCCAAGAAGTCCACAAATCCATTTCAGTTTTAACGTGTGGTGTGGTTTAGTTGGTTCAAGAACTGTTGGGCCGTTTATTTATGAGATCACCCTGACTTGTGAGAGATTCATTTCTTATGCGGATAATACACCTAAATTTTCTTCATTACGATCGTCATGAAGTCGCTTTTCATATTGTGATGCGGTAATTTTTCGTAAAGAAATTGGCGAAGTTCGTCGTGACGACCATCACGAAATTAGCGCATCTTCTATGTCTCCGTGAACTTTTGCGTGAAGTCAGAATTGCAACCTCAACAAATGAAAAATAAGGAATAAGGTTAAGTGTTTCGGTATTTTACCTTGCAAGACAGACTGATTTTTATATTATAAATTATAATAATCAACAAACATACAACCTTACACTACAATATTTTGTTACATTGGTACAATAGTTTATTGACATTAAAATTGTTAAAAACTCCACGACGGCCGTTAGTAGTGCAAAGACAACACAAATGCATGACGAGAATCGCGTGGAACTTCATGACGATCGTCGTGAGAAAAATCTAGGTGTAATACTCGCTTTAGGCCAACTAGATTTTGCCAGTAGGGAATCTGCATTTTCAGCAGGATGACGCGCCTGTTCACAAGTACAGGAGGTACTTACCCACTTTTAAGTATTATTTTTAATGATCAGTGGACAGGAGCTAATGTACCATATTCACTGTTTCTTTTAAGTAAAGTTGGACATCGACTTTTTATAATATTGTAGAATAGGAAACTATTCGAGCATCGTTAGGTATTGTTTTAATTAGACAGTCTATAGAGTTGCGTGATTTAACCGAGAATGGCTTCTTTTGCGTTTTGCATGTGTCATTAACCGGCATATTATAAAAGAACGGAATTAGAGGAAGTATGCTACGCACTTGTAGTTTATAAATAATGTAAAGATGGTAAAGCTTAAACAAAGGACGGAAGTTTCGCTGAAGAATAATAAATAGAATATTATAAAAATACATTCATATTGATGTACCTGAGTCGACGAAGACTTTTGTGGTGTACTATTCTTTGAGCTCCTATAAAAAAATATAGGGCTCTTAGCTCGTAAAACATTGATACAAAAGGTAAACCGTGATCTATCGAAAGTGGATACAGATATAACAATAATTGATTATATCGAGTTTTTGAGTTTCGAGCTACTGTATCATTCTGACGACTGTCACAGAAATTGTATATTTCTAGTCACGCACAACACAATGCCTAAATCATTCTTTCCGCACTGCCCACAAAATCATTACGTATGTGAAGTGCCAGTAGTCGTCGACGTCGCAATGCCATTGGAAGCATCGATAAGAGCCGTTTCCATTCCCATGTCACTGTCCTATCCCTTATGATGGAACTCCTTAACCACCAGACGGTATACGGTTCATTCCAACAATTGATATTTAACCGCATAATTTTTGTTTTGTTTGTCCAGGGATGCCCAGTCCCGACTAGAACTAGGGTGATTGTTGGCAGGACGGTCGCGTCTTGTCAATAGTCGGAGTGGGCCCACCACCTCCCCATCAGCCAACAGGATATATTGACAGCTCACGTAACAACATTAAAAGTGTGCCAGTGGGTGAATCATATAAAAAGATTTCTTTAATCATGAAAATAGCGTTGGCTGAAGGAACAACTCTTCTATAAAATTGCTCGCTCGGACATCTTGAGCTAAAGTCAAAACAAAGTGACACGGTTGTTAGCTGTTTGATCTTGACACGAGAAGTTCTTAAACTACCCCCTTACTTAGATGGCCTAACGAACAAAGTAAACAAAATAGCAAATGAATACTACTTGATAAGTGGGAATCTTAATATGACATATAAATATATGTATAAATCGACTAGCGAATATTGGGGAGTGCAGCAAATGAAAGAATACTCTTTAAAGTTATTCGAAGCTTTCGGAAATCATTTATTTCATTTCCATCCTCAGGGAGGCTACAAATTTATATAAAAATTGAGATTAGGAAAATTTGTTGTGATTAATAATCATAATGTTTACTTACAACTTTCTTGAGATTGTTCATAAAGATGTTCGTATAAATCATCAGTCAATCAGTTAAATTCGATTTTTATTTTAAATTGTGTGTTTCTTCGTCGATATATAATGGTTTTAATAGTATCTCCAGACGTCGGCTTTAATTGCAATTTACTTTGATTTTCAACACATTTTCTTCTCACATGTCTCTTATGTTATACGAACATCTTTATGAACAATCTCAAGAAAGTTGTAAGTAAACATTATGATTATTAATCACAACAATTTTCCTAATCTCAATTTTTATATCCTCCTTGAGGATGGATATGAAATAAATGATTTCCGAAAGCTTGGAATAACTTTAAAGAGTATTCTTTTATTTGCTGCACTCCCCAATATTCGCTAGTTGATTTCTCAACTAGTCAGCAACGACTACCCTCTCGATAAATATGTATATATGTGAGGAACTTTGTTCTCTCTAGCCACTTGTTGAGACCTTAAGGATTAACCAAATTGTGCTTCAACGGCTATTCTCTGGGCTATATGCCCCATGTGAGTAACATTTGGAAACAGATTCATTCCTTTCTTTCCGTAGTTTCTGCAATCTGACCTAATCACGGTAACTTATTTACAAAGCAGGCATTTTCGTTTTATTTACAAAACACCAGTTTTTCATGGTCGTTGGGCAGCGGTTCGGTACCCTATGCCAAGCAGGCCGATCCTGACAATCTTTACCTTAAAATTCGTGGCAACTAAAGTTATAACACAATGCATTAACTTTTTCACTTATGTGGGTAAAGCCCTGAATTATCGTGCTTGATAGGTACAGTTTATATGAAGTTAATTGAAACCGCAAGGAAATTGAGGTACGATTCATTTACTAGCCCTTGCATTGAAATAAGATGCAGAATTCTTATTGAAGGCTCCTCGTAGGAGACTTAACGTGGACTTGACGAAATTTGTGGGCGGGATTAGAAGCCTACCGCATTTGATTGGTCACTATCGAAATTTAATGTGTAAAATGGGTTGCATACCACATAGGAGAAGTGAAGTCGTATGATTTTTACGCGGCTGACAGTGCGCTACCGCACTTTCTTTAGCTCTATTGAAAGCAATTAGTCTTAAATTTTCGTTCTTGCGAAGTTTAATTCAAACTTTGCTCGGTTGACGTGCTTTGCTTTATATTTTGTTCTTGTCGGGTGGAACTTTGTTTACCTTTGTTGTTGCTGTTGTTCTTGGAAGTGCGCTCATGTTTTAGAAAGGAGGTGCCGTTTATTATAAGCCGAGTTAGTTATTTCAATTGACTTCGTATACACTATTTATACCTTCATAAAAATGAATGTTGATTCTTTTTTTCTTTGTTGGTGCCTTATGCGTTCATATACCATTCATTCAATTGCGATGAAACTTTGCTAAGTTGTTGTAAGCACGCCCGTGAAGGTTTCTATATAACCAGAACTAACCTAAACTTAAAAAAAAAATATATTATACTTAGTGCATAGACAAGAGAGATGCCGTTATGGATTTGGTGAACGTTTCTGGTACTGTCAACCTTCACAACACGGCCACCTATTTATAATACATGATAATAATATACACTGGTTATCTATTCGCGTATAAAGTTTTCGTATCGGAATCCTAAACAGTAAAAGTCCTTTTAGCTCGAAATACGAAATATCGAAATACGGGATGAATTGCAGCGGGATCAATGCAACGGGATGAATGACATTGCAACGCCTGCCGGTGCCCGCTAGTAGACTATAGAAGAATAAAAGTGATTATTTTACTAATACATTAAAACATGATAATTTCAAAAGTCGTCCTTCTACCAAACCCCGAAAGCTTGTCGTGGCCAAGGGGAACAAGCCAAACCTGATATACTTAGGTACTTACACTTATTTAGAGATGTGAGAGGAGAATATTCTCGAGAGAATATTCTCGAGAACGAGAATATTCTCGAGAACGAGAATATTCTCGAGAACGAGAATATTCTCGAGAACGAGAATATTCTCGAGAATATTCTCTGTAAGAAAATTCTCCCGAGAATATTCTCTAGAGAAGTTTTTCTACATAATCTACTCTGAAAAATTTTGCAATGATTTTTAAAATTTTGAGCTTTTCAAACCTTTTCTATAACTAGAAATAGAAGCGCGATCGTATACTCGTATACAGCTGTGAGAATTGTAAATGATGTGGTGAGACTTGTTTTAATTTGGCGTTCCCTTCGGCTCAGTTTAGACCGTCTATAAGTATAAAAACATGGAGCAAAATAAATTAAAGGGTATCACACAACCAAAAAGTAATGTTTGGAAATACTTTAATACAAAAAATGTACTGTAGTGTAATGTAAAAATTTTATTTCTTATTATTGCCATTTCTAGCGATTTTCTTACCATTCCCAGAAAACTCTCTAACTTGAGAATATTCTCCACAAGATTATTACCGAGAATTTTACATCTCTACACAAGATTATTACCGAGAATTTTACATCTCTACACTTATTACACACAATTTTTCAGCGACTACAAATCAAAGCCTAAATCTAGCAAGAAACCTTGTTTTCCTGATGTTACTCTACCAAACATGCACGGTCTATTTTCCAAACATGGTTCTTTACGAACGCAGATTTTAAGTTTACACCCGGATTTCTATGTAACCTACTCCTCGGAAACGTCGTTCACTTAAAGAACACGCTGGTTTTGCAAGTCCTATGAAGGGGGTTTCCGGCACACACACCGCTTTACCTAGCCTCTCTCAAGAGCTCGTTGCAGTGTGTTGGCCACCCCTGACCTCTTCACTTCTTTTTTCCGTTCTTCACTCTCTCCTGAAAGGCCGGCCACTGAAAACAGGCAAGGGGATCGATGACCGGATCAGAAGGTATTCCCCACTTGGTATTGGTAGTCAGTTCGTCAAATCGGCTATGAAGTGTAACAATTGACCCCGCATGCATGTGAACCGTTGATTAGTTACTCTCTAACTGGTAATGCATCTTGCTAAAATTGCAAATTGTCTTCGTTGTGTTCCAGTGCGCCATTTTCATCCACAAAGGTTGTACTTACAATGAGGAAGTCCTATCACATTTTTCAAATGATTCAAATACAAATCACCAGTAAAATTTTACTCTAAAAAACTGGTCCAATAACTTCGTCAAAGGTTTTGGGGGAATTGAGTGTGACCTTCCCGAGAAAATCGCGGATTTTCATTATCCTAATCTCTGCAATTGTGTTTGTTAACAAACCCATTAAAGAAGAAAGTTGACTCGTCGCTAAAACAAATATTTCTGATGAAGGTACGGTCTTCGTAAACTCTCTGGCACATTAATTCGCTAAATTTGATCCTTCGATCGTAATCGTCTTCATGGAGTTCGTACAGAATTTGTATTTTATACGAGAAAACTTTCTTGTATAAAATATTGTGCACAGTACCACGTGGTCCACCTGGGTGGGTGTGGGTACCAATAATTTTCGATTCTTCGATTTTCGAGCGGGACGAATTTTACGTTGTGCTTTAAAATCCCTTTCACGACAGTATAAGAAACATCACCCATTTTTCTCTAACGGTTTTTTAACCGACCTGTCTTTTCTGCCGAATTAGCACATATCGCTTGTCTCATGCAGGCAAACTGACGATCTTAGAACTGCAATATTAACAATTCCTGGTTGGTAATTATTAAATATATGTTTCATGCAAAAATTTCGCACAGCACAGCTCCAGTATTTTATAGAAATTAGGTACCTATGTATATCATTATATTTAAACATTTTTCTTGTTAGCAGATATTATAATTAGTTATCCGTGTATAGCTCCTTACTTAATCATTAAGGTGTACAATAAAATTATTACACATTAATTACAATGTAATCATTGTTTCAGTCTCGGGATTTAATTTTAATTCCAGATAAGGAAACACGATTAAAATAGACATAAACAATAAACTCTATATTATTTATGGCTATAAAACAACGGCCTTGTTTTAACAGACAAGCGTGAATGTCTGCTTAAATAATATGGTAAAAATAATTGAAACTAACCAAGGAATATGCTCACTTACACAAAGTGGTCGTTAAAAATAAAATACAATTACAACTGCAAATAAATAGTCGATTTTCTACATCTGCAACAAATTATTTATAATTTAGGTATATGGATATAACTAAGTATCTTTATATTTATGGCATTAACTTGCGCGCAATACGGCCTGAAGTGGCACTTTTATGGAGGAAGAGGTGAATTGGCTATTTTTAGTTTTAAATATTTTTGTTTTACCCATCCAATACATGCTTCAAATGATCTAACTAATTTAATTACGTTTGACTAGGATAAAAGTCAGGCGCGGTTAGGGTATTTTACCACTGGTTAATAGTTGAACCTCGAGTTTAACGATTTAAAATTGAGAAAAAAAAAAGAAATTTAAGAAATAAGTAAGGTGCCAGTGTCATGAAATGTAAAGGGAAATTTACAAGGAAATTTATGTCTAACCCAAATGTTTCGCAATAGTATATTTTACCGCGTGGTTCGAATGTATTTCCTTAGGGCCGGCGCCTAAGACATGACAACCGGAGAATCGGCGAAGTCGACGAACACGCTGGCGCCCAATTTGCGGCCCGTCGAAGATTTTGTGCTGATATTTGCGCCTCTTTTTAACTTCATTAAATAATATAATCATATAATAATATTTTGATGCATAATAAGTACCTACAATAAAAATTAATGAAATACTGAAATACAGATTTATTCGTTTCAATAAAAATTAAGTTTTTACAGTCGTCAACAAAGTACAGCGTGTCCAATTTTCGATGTTTTTACGGGGTATCTCCCGTATCTCCCGTATCTCCGTTATTAGTAAAGATAGAAGGATACGGTTTTCGCAGCAAAAGATGCCGCAATCAGAATTTTTCAGTCTTCCTTGTTTTTGATATACGGAATGTTTTTGAAAATTTTACATCTTGGGACACCCCCCATATTTAGGTTACCCTGTAGCTTATCAAAGAGGAAACAAATGTTCTTCCTGTAGTTTTTTACGTAGAATCCAGTGACGTACTCAGATTTTTCTTACGTTCAATAGTTTACGAGAAAGAAAAACAAACTTGCTTTTTTAAATGGGTCTCCCTATATATTTTTTAATAATATAATTTAGTTTATAACAAGCTTCTCAGAAATATATAATACATTATTCTTATTTTTAATATTAAGCACGAAATTTACGTTTTATTAAAAAATATACATTTTTTGTTAGTAGGCCATGACGGGTATTTAAAAAAAGAAAAGAACACAGTAATTTATGTCATATTAAAAACTTCTTTAGTTTCTGTCAGAGTATTCAGGATCTCTAAGTTGTTTTAAAATATCTAATTAATAGTGTCCTAATTATGGCAGAAAATGTAAACTCTGAAAATAATGATAAATACGACATGCTCGTTTGTTATGTTCATTGTAATGAAATTGCAGATGAAGCATTAGAAGTGTATTTCAATAGGTAAATATACGCCTTTTTGTAGTATCTCTATAAAGATTTATTAAATTTCTTAAATTACTTGTAGAGTAGATATCCCGAAAAACGACAGCCGAATAAAAGAAAGGATGAAATCAAATTTAATTGAACACGGTTCATTTTCTAACCCTTGGCCCAAAATCTACAGCAAGGAAAACCGCGAGACTGATGAAATAAATGTTTTAGCTAGGGATGTAACGGGTAGCCCTTTTTAGGATCCGACCAAAGGGCCAAACCGGGTACCCGGTCTTGCGGAATATTACAGGAAGCTATTGGCGACAGGCGAGATACAAATAGAAAATCATCTGCTTAAGCACCAAACATACAACAGGACGTGGAGGTTGAAATAAGTTTATATTTGGCGTTGCCGTTAATTGATGGACAATTAAGCCCATTTTCGTGGTGGAAAATAAATTCAGAGAGATTCCCTAATCTAGCAAAGCTTGCTAAAAAGTTTCTTTTAGCACCTGCCTCAACAATATTTAGTGAACGGTTGTTTTCAGAAGCGAGTAATATTTATGAAGAAACCCGAAACCGACTATCCTCTGAGAATGGTGAAATGTTAATTTATCTTCATCACAATTTGCCATTAATTGATTTTAGATATTAAATGTTTTATTTAACAAAGTTTGTTGTTATAACCTTTTAAAATCTGTTTTTTTTTATGTATTTTTTATCATCACAAAAATACACTGTTTCAGTTCTTTTATGTTTTATTTTACCAAAAACAGAAAACAAAATAAAAACCCGGGTACCCGGCCGGGTAACCTGATACCCGGCGAAACCGGGTATCCGGCCGGGTACCCGGTTTTGGCCGGGTAGACCGGGTACCCGTTACATCCCTAGTTTTAGCTTTAATCGAAACAAATCCAACTAGCTCTTGCAGAACGGTTGAAGGTTGGGTCGGAGTAGTTAATTCAAGAGTTCTAACAATCCTGAAAAAACACAATTTTAAGCCTTTTAAGCTTGTTATAAACTAAATTATATTATTAAAAAATATATAGGGTGGCCCATTTAAAAGAAAAGCTTTTTTTTTCTCGTATATTAAAAACAAAGAGGACTAGAAAAATTCTGATTGCGGCATCTGTTGTTTAACAAAAAGGTAGCACAGTGCTGCCAAAATCGTATCCTTATATCTTTACTAATAACGGAGATACCCCGTAAAACCATCGAAAACTGGAGACCCTGTTACTAGGAATATGAAAAATATTTTTACAAGTTATTATGATTAAACATTACAATGTTACGATTTAAATTACACACCAATACAAGATTAAAATTAAGTTTTGGATTTAAATACAGTACAATGTGTGTCACTATCACTATCTTCATCTAAACTTATTATTAAGGGTTGAACATTAGTACTCATACACATATAAGAATTCTCCACCTTAATTACATGTTGTTTACAGTTTTTCCAACTGTCTGCAGAAATGTTATTTACTATGTCATTGTTTTTTAATAATTCTACTACAGATGTATTTAATGTGGAGGAAGTATTATTCCTTCTAATATTAGATTTTACTTGGTGACATATTAGCTTGATTCGATTAAATATACAATAGGGAAACGCAACACTGTCAGCACAAGCCCATGGACGCCACATTCTAACACTAATACAACAAAAAATATCACGCGCCGGATGGAACTAAAATTAATAAAAATCAATTTGCTATTTATATATTATTAGGTATTTATATCTACTTAAGAATCTTAACGTTAAGATGTTATATCAATTAGGGATACCCGAAAATAGGTAAATTTGGGGTATTTTATGGCCAATTAGGGTTTTATGGCAGTCAACATATCAACGATATAATGTAAACTTTACTATACAATTCTTGTACGCATTAATTGGCAAGTAGAGAAACAAACATCTTTGAGTGTTTGTGTTATAAAAGTACTAGAAACCGTAAAAATACATTTTAGCCCTTTTCGCCCTCTTTTAAGGAGTTGGCTATCTAAAGGAATCTGAAATTATTGTTTACGTAGAGGAGCGTGGGGTAAAACGAAAGGTCGGTGCAAAATGAAAAATTGGTGTATTTTTTTTTATAACGTATATCTCTCATTCGCTTGATCGGTGACCATAGTCTGACAAACAACCTGGAAAGCCTTGAACATCGAAGGCAGGTTGGCGACTTGAGTCTATTTTATAAATATTTTCATGGCAAGTGTTCAACTGAGGTTGCCCGCTTGATACCACCCAGAGCGGTGCATGGTAGTAATACACGACGAGCCACTGCAGCCCACCAGTACGTGGTTCAGCTTAGTGTCCCTTGAACGACACTGTTTCAAAATTCTTTCATCTGGAGAACGTCATCACTCTGGAACGACCTCCCTGAGATCGTGTTCCCCAACGAGTATAATCCCCAAAGATTCAAGACCAACGTGAATCGTTTCCTGTGCACACGCACCGCTCCTAGAGCGCCATAAAGGATTTATCCTGTAGTGCTGTGCCTTATCATAAAAAAAAAAATTTAGATTTAGTAAAATATTAAGGGGTATTGTGTTTTAATCAATGTAGTACCTATTCATTTTCAGTTTATTTCGTTTAATATTTGCATATCTAATTACATTCTTTTAGAGTATTTGACCCTTAAACATATTACTCTTATTTAGCAAACAATTTCTTACCTATAGTTGATGCAATACAAAAACCCATGCGCGTCATACCCTTCAAGTGACGTCAGTTATCGACAGTGTTGCCAGCTTCTAACCAAAATATCCGAGTGAGGGAATAACACAGTTTTTTTTTTCATAAAAACAAGTTAAATATACAAAAATTTCTCATAGTTTATATATTTTTTTACTGCATAATACATTTTACCATCAATTTTGGTAGATCTAACACTTCTTTTATTTTCATCTTGCCAAGATCGACCAATGGTACCATTCTGAAAAATCCATGTTTCATCCAAGAAAACGAATTGGTACAAGATGCTTCTTTTTCTTTAATTTATTCTCTCAAAAATACCAGTCGTTTGAAATCTACATGGGAAAGTTGAGAAAGTTCCATAATCCCTCGCCTCAGTTCATCTTTTTACCATCCGAAGACTATTTTTGTGAAGAGGCTTCTAAAAGAGTTAAGACAACCATCAAACAGTTCTCTGTCTTTTAATTCCTAACTTAAAGTTGTCAAAGTTACATGATGTTCTAAAAAAAGTTACAGCTAATGAATAACCGATGTAAAATATTATAATTTTTAAATAATATACAACTTACTTGTTTCGTATACTATCTATAGCATATAGACCGTAACATACTCTTTAAATTTACTCCTCTGTACTGCTGTCAAGGGTAACAATAGGCCATTGTTGTTAAGTTATTTCTATTCTTAGAGAAGCTATTAGCTCTTTGCGCCGACTATTTAAATGCTTTGGCATTTTTCACAATTAGTAAACAATGTAATCGACAGAGATATGTATGTGCACTTTTGTTTCTCTTAATAGAACAGTTTTTTAATGCTACTTATGAAAATATTTGGAGTTTTTGTTAAAAAATAGACGCACAGCAATACGGAACCACGAACAATTAAGGTTAGTTTTGCACGAAACGTCAAAGAAAGCCAACGAACGAGCTGGCGCCACCGCACCGTTTACAGTTGTGTTGCCAACTATCGGCCAATAAAATTCAAATTATATTAATTTTTACAAGCTTAAATAAACAAAATATTTGCTATAAGTGGGTTCGTATCAAAGAAGAATACTTTAAGTTTGTAGTAAATTCAATATCGCATAAAGTTTTAATACTTTTTGCCCAAATTTAATTTCCTCGTGTTTTCTTACGGATTTACAATTATTCTAGCTGATTGATGACGTGCATTGGTTTTTGTTTTGCATCAACTGTATCTCACTGAATTATTTTATATACTTATATGAATTGGATTATTTTTTATGTTTAACCTAAAACTTAGACTTTAACTTTCAAATGATGAAATACCCTGGAATGTGACACACGATAGTTAAAGCTTGTTATTTTTTTTTTTCACTTACATAGGTGAACCTTAGATATTTCATTTGGCCCACAGTCCCATAATCGTTATAAATATTAACCTTATTTATTGAAAAACACGACCCTTAAATTACCTAAGCATCTCCCAAGGGTTTCTGTTGCTTTTTTTCACACCTAGGGTAGTTAGTCTTAGGATGCGTTTATGCTGGATCTGCGATAAACGAAAAGAGCGGCGTTACTACATTCAATGCATGTAATAAAAAGAGCAAGTCGTAATTACTCTTTTTATTACATTTATTGACGAGGGGGAATTTTTCAGTTTCATATTTACTTTCTTAGGCCTTGTATCTCATACCTACTCGTGGCAAAATTTAAGATTCTACGGCGTCTGAAAGTATGAAAGTAATACAACTGAAAAGTGTTACCTAGTGGAATTTTGAATAAAACATAAAAACAAAAGTGATAAAGTCATACAAAAAAACAACGAGATTGGCTTCTAAAGTAATCCCCAAATTCATTCTTATATCCAGCAACAATAGATTGGCGACGCGAACAAAGTGAATGCTCGATAAATAAGAAAGCAAACATGAAATTTCCAAGTTTCCTCCCGAAGTCCCGAACTCCGGCAGTTTATGGCAATTTTATTCCCAATTTTGCACTCGGTCCCGTTTTCCCAGCCAGAAAGAAAATGGTTTCTCTTTTGTCAATACAATGCCATGCTTTATCAAAGGCGAAAGGTCTAGCGTGTCTCAAGCAATCGTTTGGTACGTAGTGGTTTAAAGTACAAATTATGTTGAATCGGATGAAGACATTATTTATTTCGTATCATGTTACAGTGGGTTACGCCTTCACTGAATGTCAACGCACTGAAATGACCAAGAGTATATATGATGTATACACAAAGAAATCGATTTTTACGTTTTTTTGAAAGATATACACTATCAGGCAAAAATAAAGCAATTTTAAGGAAAAATTAATAAAATCCAAATAGCTTAGTTTCACTCTGTAGGGATATAAGTGTTATATAGATAGTGCAAAACAATTTCCGTTGCACGTCATACCCTTTGAGTGACGTTAGTTATCAGCAGTGTTGCCAGATTGTAACGAAAATAACCGAGTGAGGGAATTACCGAGGGAATTACACTGTTTTTTTTTCCATAAAAATAAGATAAACTTACATTAAAAAACCGACATTTATTTATTTTATTTTAAGATCTTCGAGGAATATATACACCTACATTGTATTGAAATCAGGGTTGGCAAATATCATGATATTTATATAAATATCAAATATCCGATATATATCCGATATATATCCGATATATATCTGATATATATCAAATAATTTTTTTCAGCCAAAACAGATAAAATCATACTTATAGTAGAGCCAAGTAAAATCAAGGAAGTAGATATTTGAGTAAATATTTTTATTAAAACATAAATATTATTTCTAAACAGAACAAGCCTCGGAACAAGCATAAAAGCTAACAAAATAATAATAACAGATATTCACCTAGACAACAGATATTTACCTAGGGCGAATGCCTACAACAAAAAATAATCCCGAAAAAAAAATAATATAAATAACCATCAGCCTTATCAATGGTAAGTCATCGTCAGATTCGTCAGAATCGATGGAACGTCCCGGTAATTCTTCTGGTACAGTTCCTGCCCAAATCCAATCAATATTTTCTTTTTTATTTGTTTCTATTTGATTAGAGTATTTAAATAAAAACGTTAATTTTCCAGCTTTTTCATTTTCAAGCCTATTGCGTAGTTTCGATTGCACGAGTCCAAATGATGAAAAGGTTCTCTCAATGGACGCGGTAGACGCAACTGCAGTAAGCAGTTGTTCACATAAAGCCAGACAGGAAGTCTTTTTTATTTGGGCAATCCTCATCCTCAATAACAATTATTTTCCACCACACCATAGGAACTATGTACCAAGCCAGTTAAATTACTAAATAGTGTTACCAACCGTAATACCAACCTAAACCATACAAAATTTGGCAGTAAATTAAAATTTATTTTTTAATAATAAATATCATGATATATATCGAGCAATAAATATCATTGATATATATCGTGATATATATCAGTGATATATATCATGCCAACCCTGATTGAAATAGCCATATATGTTAGGCTATTAATCTATCTACCTACATTTATGTATTTATATTGTAAAATACATTTAATACTATATATACTACGTATTTTTGTAAAAAGTAGGCTAGGCAAAAATATAGCTACAATTACACGTAAAGTTCAAAGATTAAAAGAATGCATCCTCAAAGAATGTGGGAAGTATGTAGGTACACTGTTGCGAAATATATAATCATTGAGGATTAAACTTTTATTTCGTTCCTGGAGCATAGTTTTCGCGGCCGTCTATCGTTTGACCAGTAAAGCTAGGATATGTTGGACGAGTAAATCTAGAATATACCGCTTTTATGCCAAATTTCCTCTCGATTCCCCCTTTAGTCTCATGCAATTTTTCGTTCGCTATACTTTAGATAGTCATTATTTAAAAATACTCTAATTTTTTTAGTTCTTTAGGTTTCACTATTAAGAATACCTACCATTACCATCAACTTTAGCTGATCTAACACTTCTGTTATTTTCATCTGTCAAGATCCAAATCCATGTTTCATCCAAGAAAACGAATTGGTACATGGATTCTTTTTTTTCTTTTATAACATATTCTTTCAAAAATACCAGTCGCTTGATAGCTACATGAGGAAGTTTCATAAGCTCTCGCCTCGGCTCATCTTTTTTCCATCCGAAGCCTATCTCCTTTAACAGGCTTCTTAAAAAGACAGACAACCATCAAACAGTTGTCTGTCTTTAATTTCTTGCTAAAAGTTGTTAAAGGTACATGATGTTCTAAAAAAGTTAGAGCTTAAGCATAAGCAATGTAAAAAATTGTAGCTTTTGAATAGTAAAACTTACTTGTTTCGTATATTCCATAAATAATGTCACGTATAGTAACTAACCTGAACTAATATCCAATCTTGGTACTACATTTATACTGTGGGAAATAAAAAGTATTTATAGATATATTGTCATCCAGGGAACGATAACTTTAGTAGGTATAACACTTCTTTTATTTTCATCTTGCCAAAATGGACCATTCTAAAAAATCCATGTTTCATTCAAGAGAACGAATTGGTACAAGGGTTCTTCTTTTTCTTTCATATATTCTTTCGAAGATACCAGTCGTTTAAGAGCTACATGAGAGAGTTCCATAAACCCTCGCCTCGGTTTAACTTTATTACCATCCGGAGTCTATTTCCTTTAACAGACGTCTTAAAGTGTTAACACAACCATCAAACAGTTAGAGCTTAAGCATAGCCAATGTAAAATAATATAGTTTTTGAATAATATAACTTACTTGTTTCGCATATTCCATAAATAGTGTCACGAATAGAACTAATAAGTATCCAATATTGCCACATTTACATTCCCCTTTGCATGAGAACGTTTCTTTTTAAGTGATTCTAATACTTTATTTTCCTCAACTGGCGTTGAAACTGCGCTTAGTGGAGATATTCAAATTTAGGGCAGTCGCTACACGCTAAAGTAAGTGAAGTAGAAATATAATATGTAAATTAATAAACATTCATCATAAAACACTGATGGTTGCTCTAATTTGGTGGCATTAAGACACGTCAACTATAAAAAAAAAACATAACAATGTGAAAAAAGTCGCTTCCATATTGTCAGTGCAATTTTAGTCTGTTTTGACCACTTATTTGGGAAACTGACAAAGCTATAGAAACATAACTTTTGGCCGATTCACTGTCATTTTAAACCGCTTTACTGTGCGAGACCTGGTGATGTTTTATTTATCGCATCCATCACTTCGTCCCTCTTCATATCGTATGCTCATCTATTCAGTCTGTTGTGTTAAATTAAATAACGGCATGGGGTGCGGAATAAATCCCCTGGCTCAAAGGACCGACAAAGAGGAACTTACAGGATAGGCAAGAATAAGCGACTGGCATATGGTGGCGAAAATGAGTCATTAAGATTTACATTGTGTGCAAAGTCGCTATAAAGGATACGACGTACATGATTTAAAAAAAAATTATTGAAATAAACACGTGATATAGAATCATAATTATTTCAAAATGTTTACTGTAATTAATATCTTAGTCCAGAAGGAAGAGCCATATCAGAGTAAGAAAATTCATTGCAACAGAAGTGAACAAGAACTAAAATAATTAATTGCAAATATGAAACAACACGTCTCATAATATGATTCTCATTTGCCATATAAGATAACCTTTTAATGAAATTGCCAAAGTAATACAGTGACAGACCAAACATCATCAAAGCGAAACAAATTCCGGTGATTCACCACACAGAGGATACTCAGCAAAGATAAAAACCTTATGTAAAGGAAAACAAGGTCTGTCTATACCACCAAACTAAAATTTTTTATTTGTCCCTTTAAGGTGAAAAAAGGATTACAGAGTGTACATAATAAAAAAAATTTTAGTTTGGTGGTATAGACAGACCTTGTTTTTCTTTAATAATCTCGCCACAGAAAATGGACTACTTCTTGAATCTTATGTAAAGGGTTTTCCAATAAGAACGATATGATTTTGAAACGATATGGTAACCATGGTAATAAAGTTATACCTATCACCAGTTGTTAGTTATTGTCAGTAAACTATAACAATTTATTATGGCTAAATACGCGCTTCAAGAACGTTTGGTTATTATCCAAAAATTTTATGAAAATAGACGATCTTTTGTGAAAACTTATCGCGCACTTCGCGAAAACTTTGGTGTAAATAATCGTCCTTCTTTGCTTGCCATTCGTCGCATCGTTGAGAAATTGAAAATAATTTTACTCTTCACGATGCAAAAACACCAAGAAGACATCGAAACGCAAGAACTGTTGAGAATATTGCTGCTGTAAGAGCTAGTGTTGCAGTGTATCCAAATTTATCAATTCCTCGTCGTGCTCAAGAGTTAAGGATTAAAAAAACGACAATTTGGCGTATTTTGAAAGAAGACTTGAATTTACACCCGTATAAGATTGTTTTGACCCAAGAACTTAGGCCACTGGACCATCGTCGGTGCAGAGAATTTGCTGCTTGGAGTTTAGAACAACTTGAAAGGGATCCTAATTTTGCCAAAAAAATTATCTTTTCAGATGAAGCTCATTTTTGGTTAAGTGGATACGTTAACAAGCAAAATTGCCGTTTTTGGTGTGAAAACAATCCACAACAGATTCATAACAAGCCTTTGTATCCGCTAAAGGTAACTGTATGGTGTGGTTTATGGTATGGTGGCATCATCGGACCATTTTTTTTCCAAAATGAGGCAGGAGATGCAGTTACAGTGAATGGTGAACGATATCGACAGATGTTAAGTAATTTTTTGTAGCCAAATATAGATGCACTTGATTTGGAGGATATGTGGTTCCAGCAAGACGGTGCAACATGTCACACTGCTCATGAAACTATCGATATACTACAAGAAAAGTTTGACGAAAGGATAATTTCAAGGAATGCTACTGTTCAGTGGCCTCCAAGAAGCTGTGATTTAACTCCTTTAGATTACTTCTTTTGGGGCTATTTGAATGAATAACCTCGCCCAAAACGAAATATTAAAAAGGATTTGTGAGCTCACTAAACTTGCTCGAGCTATAATTTACAAAGTGATTAGAGCAGGAGTTATCATCGACCATTCCGTAAAGCGAAATAGAGCTAATCAGAAGCTTAAAAAAGTTGATAATTATGACAAAGAAGTTATACTTCGAGTTGTATATCAATTTGACGAGGAAAACAAAGTCCCGACATTAGATATGATTCGAGATAAGTTACGGGATTATTTTGCTCGATTGTGGCTTCAAGTACAAAAAGTTGAACAAGAGAATAGTATACTTAATGGAATCGTCTCGTGTCCTAGCATGGCGGCAAGAATATTTACGTGAAATTATGATATAACGCCGATTAAAAAGGGAGATAGTGTATATGGTTGGGTGTATGATGGTAATAAGTGCAACACTAAATGGACCTTGTTCTCGCGGTAAACGAGTTATGATACTACACGCAGGCAGTAAAAGGGTTTTGTTCCTTCTTCTTCTTTATGTGCCATGCTCATTCGAGCGTAGGCGACCTCTCGCATATACCTGTGATGTGTGCCTTTTTCAGATTTTTCACAGGTATATGGGACCTACAGTTTATCGCCGGTTCCGAACGGCACTATTTGAGAGGTTGTACTAGGCAAATTACTACGTGGTGGTTTGCCATTGCCTTCCACGAGGTGACGACCGAATAAATAAAGATCGATGCATGGTCCCGGGATCGAACCGGGGACCTTCGGCTTAGTAGTCGGACACACTAACCACTAGGCTGCGGTCGCCACTTTTGTTCCTAACGCTTTATTATTGTTGGCTAAAAATATAAATCACTCATGGGCTGACTACCGTAAAGATATGACCGCCAGTCTATTCGAAAAGTGATTTATTGAACAATTGCTGCCAAATCTATCCCCCAACTTTGTCATTGATATGGACAATGCATCCTATCATTCGGGTCTACTACAAGCTATAGAAAAAGAGAACTTTAAAAAGGAATATGTAATCGACAAAGTATGCGAAGCACATGTCATACTATTTTATGCACCCCCCCCCCCCCCCCCTGTTACTGTATATTTATTCCAATCGAGATGATTTGGGCTGCAGTCAAGAACAAACTGAGGAAATGTAACCAATAGCCAACTGACAATGCTTTTGTACTTGGAAATATAAGCACAGTTGTTGATGAAGTAAATGACAGTGATATATGGATGAAATGTATCCAGCATGTCATACAGAAAAAGGACGAATATTGTATTTTACCGGCAATTAATTCCATTATTATATCCCCAAATACGGATTCAAGCTCTGGAAATTCGGATAGTGAATTTTGACTTTTTATCAAATTCACAGGAAATAAAATATAATGATAAACGGGTGTTAAGTCTTTTCTTATCATCACTATATATAATGCTAATTAAAAAAAAAAAAAAGATCCGTGTAGTTATATGAAAATTATTGGGAATAAGATTTTATAATTATTATAACTTAAATGGTCAAAAAGAATGCTTCAAAAAGAAGTTGCCGCCTATAACTCAAATTTCAGTTTTTTGCTGTTCGGATTGACTTCGTATATACTATATAACTAAGTTTAGTAAATTATCACTTACGATATTAAGTAATATTGCAACAATAATCCTTATAACAACTATAAGGTTAACGTGCAGAGCTACCCCACTTTACTCTGCTGGGCACTGAAACTATTTCACTAATTCAAAGGATTTTACTCTGTTGAGTCTTCTTTTTAACCCGTTCTTATCGATGATCAGGATATCATTGACATTAAAGTAATAGAAGAGTCGTTTTTCGTTAATCTTATGGCCAACACTTTGTTCGTAGGTACTTTATTCTAGAAGCGCTGAATTATTCCAATGTTGCTCGTATGGCACGCCCTCACAGCTTATCATATCGTACCTAAACACCTTTCCCCAGTCATCTAACAATTCACCCTAAACACACAATGCAGAAAATAGAACTAATACATTATACCCTATGCACCCTCCATTGCCAGGAACCAAACTTGCACAACATATTAATGACGCGGCTGCCCGATATCCCGCCGACTTATTACTGAATGCAAACGGAGAAGAAGTTGGTCACGTGACCGCACATTTTTAATATTAACAACTGTAAATGGAGGAATTGTACGGGGAATAAAAGTTTAATGATATTATTTTTGCATCTAATGTTTGAAAGAACTAATATTTTATTCTTATAGTAGTAGAAAATCCATAAATAACTAAATTAGCAAAATTTAATTAATCCACTAAAATTTCGTTTAGGTTAAGAAAATATTCGGCAATTAAGTAATTTTATTGAATTAACTAAATTTTTTTCGGTTAATATCTTCCCTGCAATATACTTCGCCTGATGAAATATAGACTGTATTGTGACAATTATTAACAAAAAACAATTAGGTAAGCGTTTTAATTCGCACAAGAAAAGGTTTTTCCTCAGTGCAGTAGGGGGTCAACATGTCAAAAAGAAAAAGCCTGCTGCGACTGTTGAGCATTTTACAGGAAAAGGGAAAACATTATTATGGTGTAAAGATTGGTACAAAAAATGAATCAGTTACTAAGAATAGAACGATTTTCTGCGAACGACGATATTTGCTCAGTAAAGTTGATAGAAAAACAAGCAAATGGGATACTGTTAGTAAAGCTAAAGCTGGAGGAAAGAGTAACAGTGACCTTGCTCTTCTGAACAACTGAAATGTATTGATTGCCTATGCAAGTGAAAGTTAAATTATTACTGTATAATATAGGGGGTTGAGGTATCTTTAACAGGAAAGTATCAGGAAATATTTTTGTTTGACTTAAAGGAGCTTTTAGTAAACCAACAATATTTTGTATGTACCTATACTGTTACATTTAAATTCCGGATAGCAATTTGCCATATTGTAAATATTACTTTTTTGTTTGTACATTAATTATTATCTTCACCCTTGTAAATATTAATATATGAAAGGTATCAAGAAGTGAAAATCCCATTTGTCAGTCGGTAAGATGTAGAAATAACAGTAGCAGAGAGATTTGGAGTAGGGTTTCTTCTGAATAGAAGAATTTTATTTTATTTTATTTTCCAAAAAAAAATTCAGGATATTATAATCATAAGTACCAAAATTATTATTATTGTTTTCTAAAATAGTGATGAACTATTAACCCAAGGTAGTTAGAGATTTAAGATTTAAGGGTAAAGATAATGCCATAAAGTGTCAAATTGGTGTCTGGATTTTAATTGCCCAACTGTGTAAACAGATCTATGGGGTTGGTAGACACAAAGTCTCGGTCTCAGTAAACTGTGTAAACAGATTGCTTAGACCTATTGTTACGAAGGGGAGGGGGAGGGGGGGGGGGGTTTGTTGACCACTGTAGTGCAGACTATACGGCTTAAAAAGAATAAAATAGCCCTATTTTTTTTTTTTTTTTTTTATGATAAGGCACAGCACTACAGGATAAATCCTTTATGGCGCTCTAGGAGCGGTGCGTGTGCGCAGGAAACGATTCACGTTGGTCTTGAATCTTTGGAGACTATACTCGTTGGGGAAGACGATCTCAGGGAGGTCGTTCCAGAGTGATGACGTTCTCCAGATGAAAGAATTTTGAAACAGTGTCGTTCGAGGGGCACTAAGCTGAACCACGTACTGGTGGGCTGCAGTGGCTCGTCGTGTATTTCTACCATGCACCGCTCTGGGTGGTATTAAGCGGGCAACCTCAGTTGAACACTTGCCATGAAAATATTTGTAAAATAGACTCAAGTCGCCAACCTGCCTTCGATGTTCAAGGCTTTCCAGGTTGTTTGTCAGACTATGGTCACCGATCAAGCGAATGGCTCTTCTTTGAATGGAATCTAGCAATCTCAGGGTATGTTTAGGAGCAGAGCCCCAAATATGCGAACAGTACTCCAGTGATGGTCGAATTTGGGCTTTATAGAGCATCAAAAGTTGTTGGGGTGTATAGAGGTTCTTTGTTCGGAAAAGTACTCCAAGCTTTTGCGAGGCTGCCCTAGCAATGGCCGCAACGTGGCCATGCCAAGACATATGACTATCCAGATTAACGCCCAATAAATGAATTGATGAAGCCAAGGGAATTGAGTGTCCCGCCATAACTATATCCGGTTCTTCAACATTAACTTTTTTAGAAAAAACTGCCGCCTGGGTCTTTTTAGCGTTAAATTCTACTTGGTTACTGTCACCCCAAGACAAAATTTCTTCCAGGTCTTTGTTGAGATGTGAGACCTCTTGCTGCCTATAGAGATGTGCATTAGCAGCCGATGTCCGAGCATCCAAAGTAAAAGTTGAAACAAGTGTGCTGTCATCAGCGAAGCTATATATAGGATTTTTAGTTTTTTCCAAAAGATCGTTAATGTATAGTAAGAAAAGGGTGGGCGACAATATAGAACCTTGAGGGACTCCGGCGTTGATGTTAAATGTGTCTGAAAGAAATCCGTCCATCGCCACTCGCAGAGAACGGTCTTTAAGAAAGCTCGACAGCCATGAACAAAATTGAACCGGCATTCCGTATGCTCTCACTTTAGTTAGGAGCCCCTCATGCCATACTCGGTCAAAAGCCTTGGAAATATCCAGTGCTACCGCCCGGGACTCCCCATGGTGTTCTATTGCGTTGTTCCAAACATGAGTAACATAAGCGAGAAGGTCTCCTGTTGATCTAGACTTACGGAATCCATACTGGCGGTCACTAATAATATTGAAGCCTTCCAGGTATTTTAGTAATTTTTCGTTGATAGCCTTCTCCATAACTTTTGATATAACCGAGAGCAATGCGACTGGACGATAGTTGTTTGGCAAGGTCTTCTTGCCTTTTTTGGGTATGGGCTGGACTCTCGCAGTTTTCCAGCAAGAAGGAAATATTTCTTTTTTGTAGGATAAGTTAAAAAGCCTACAAAATACCGGTGTCAGTTCGTCAGCGCATTTCTTAATTACAATGACTGGAATATCGTCAGGACCAGAAGCCTTTTTAGTGTCGAGACTCCTCAAGATTCGCTTAACATGGCGGTGGCGAAAGACAATCTCGGGCATTCTCGATTCTACAGGGGTAATGTTCGGTGGAGTACTTCCCTGAAAATTTACCGTTGAATGTAAAGAGAATAGTTCCGCCAGTGAGTTTGCTTTTTCCTGTGCTTTGGTCGCAATGGTGCCATCAGAACGTGTTAGAGGTGGAATGGTTGACTTGGTAAAGTTCTGACTGACGGCCTTAGCTACCGACCAAAATGATTTTGAGCCGCTAGGACATTCAAGAAGTTTGTCTCTGATCCTCTGGTTGTGTGCTTCTTTGCTTTGGTTTATCGTTTGCTTGCATTGGTTTCGAGCGTTAACAAAGATGGTACGATTTTCGGCGGTAGGATTTTTACGCCATTGTCGGTAGAAATAATTTTTTGATTTAACAGCTCGTTCGCAATTTTTGGTAAACCAAGGCTTGCCGTTAGAAGGGTACTTTTTTGAGAAAGGGATGAAGGCTTCCATACCAGTAAGGATAACCTCCGATATTTCTGTTGCACAGATGGATGGATCATCAGAGGTAAAACAAACGTCCCGCCAAGGAAAGGTTCGAAAATGGTCCCTTAGGTCCTCCCACTTAGCTGATGTATAATGCCATATCTTGCGTGGTTTAGGAGGCTCTTCAGCACTAATTGGTAGTTTGTTCAGTGCCGAAATAAGGTTGTGGTCAGACGTTCCTAACGGCGGCTTCACGGTGACAGTGTACAAGTCGGGGTTTGAAGTTAAGAAAAGATCCAACAAACTAGCAAAATCACCATCTCGGTCTGGAATCCGAGTTGGTTCACCCACCAGCTGGGTGAGGCCAGAGCTGATGGCAAAGGATTCGGCTTCACGACCTTGTTCGTCAGTCATGTTTGAGTATTTGAGCCAGTTCCTTTTTAAATGTTATACCTATTAAAATTGTTTAAATAGTTTCATCAAACTCTCAATGAAGACATTATTTTTATAACTGAGCCGGTAGAGTAAATTTTGTTCTTCTATTTTATGTCTAAGGTAATAGGTATGTTTTAACAATGTATTATTATTTTTTATGAGTTTTTATGGATATTATTTTTGGATATAGAAACATACCAAGGATATTCTTCGGTGCAGTTTAACGTTGTAATAATTAGATTTTTCTTTGTAAGGATTAGTTTACTTGAAATTACCCCACTTTAAATCTATTCGAACCCGTTTAGCTACACTCAAGTGTACTGCTTTTTGTCCGATTATACCCTTAAAGTCTGCCGACAAACTGATCCTAACTGAATCGAACGCAAAGCAGGATCACTTGGATCGATTCAGTTTGAGTTGGGCGTTTTGTTGTTGAGGCTGTAGAGGTCACATGTGTTATTTTTAATATTTCTTGTTTTACATTACATTTTTATATTTAAGAATAGTGATATAATTATTAAAAAAATATATTTAGCAGATTTACGGAAATTAGTTCAGCCAAATACTTTATGGAGTAAGTACTCTATGTTGAAAAGTGTCCTTAAAATCAAAATAAACTTGGATTTAAGTTAATATTTCAAGCTAACATTGTTTCTAAAAAAGCAAAATGTGGGATATCGTCCGAAAAAGGCCAAAATTTTTGACAAAATTGAAGTTTCCAGATTTATGGAAGAAGCACCTGATCAAATTTACCTTCTAATAAAAGTCGCCACCATTTTTGGGTTGGCCGGTGCTTGCAGGCGCGATGAGCTTTGCAAGATAATGGTTGATCACATAGAGGATAAAGGAAATTATTATTTTAACTTTTCACAATTAAATTAAATATGATATACAAGTTATGTTCTAAAAACCCGAGACATCTAGTAGTTCATTCACCAACCTATTCTGTTAAATCCGCAAACACATTTTATATTTAATTGTTTAATATTATAATTTTCTAGAAGCAAAATAGTAAAGTCGCTCTTTATAAATAAAATTGCCTTTAAAAAGTCCTGTAGCTCTAGCAGCTGCTTCATATGTTTCCACATTTTGATCGTATTCTTTCAGATTATCCATCGAGAATCGCACAGATTTAAAAAAGAACGTCTTTTATCTCTATCTGGCGATTCTACTTTGTGATATGCGAAGCCTATATCTCTGCTCCTTTAAAAGACGCGTTGTGATTGAAAGTAAAGCACTATTTCGTCAAACTTAGTAATAATTTTGCTGCCTTATTATTTTTTGTAAAATAATAATTGTTTAAACCCTTCTATAATGTTGTAGATATAGCCGACGTAGTATTTCAGTTCACTCATCATATTATATCAAGGCTCTTGATGGTTTGTAATAAAAAAAAATTTTCATTCGCTTTGCGGTTAAATTTTTAATGACTTTGGCATAATAAAATTCCTAATTTCATCTCTAAATATAATATGTTGCCACTTAACTAACTAATTGCTGTTGGCTGGCTTGCGTTGTTTGAAACAGCCAACATTTAAAATGTCTCAACAAATTTAAATCGTTAACATAATATAAGTAACTACATTGTGTTGATTTTAAAACATGTAATGAGTTAATCAATGTTAATCGTTTCGCATTAAAGTATTTTAACTTGCCACACCTGCTGCGAAGGTGTAGGTATATGGCTGAAAAAAATTCGAGGCCTAATAAACTATTTTAGCTTATGGTTTATGTATAAAATCTACGGTTCTAGGTCATGGTAATTTTTTAATTAAAGAAAGCTTTGCAAAATCGTTGTATATTTATTGTAGTGAATAATAATTTTGCTAATAAGTATTCTCTTCTGTCATTACTAAGATGTTGGAACCAAGACATATGCTCCATAATATGTATATCCGGTGCTTTCCTGATTTCTTTCTGTTATTTTGGGCTAGTTTGAACCACCAAGCTGTTTAACCTAGGTTATTACATGCTAACGTCGATCGACAGGACGTATTAGAAGGAAATCAGGGAAGAAAAAACATTAGAAGCTATACAGTGTGGCCCAAATTGGGCCTACATGTATGGGGATCTTGGAAACTATAGAAGATAGAGAAACGGTTAAATGGGGAAAGTTTTTGACAATTATATTTCTAACTGAAAACCGTTTAGTACGCGACCCTATCTTGTTTGGTTTTTGAAATATGTTGAAAAAACCAAAAAGATGTATTTTCGAAAATATGCTGTAGATTTCTTATTATTCACTATTTTGGCAATCTGTAAAAACATTTTGAAAGCAACTTTTTAAGTAGATTTCAGTTCTGCAATTTAATTTTGAACACGACGTTTCAGTTATTTTATAGCATCATCAGGTTCATTTTTTCTTATGGGCGCCATATTGTATTTTATACTTAAAAGGTAGCTTATGACGTCAGCTTTTCAACGATGTATTATTTGTTGGAAAATAAATGAAATTGACTTGAAAAATAAAGAAAATTAATTTTCGCAACACGTCAAATTTGAGAAGAACACATTAGGCAGGGTTAAATTTGTTTAAAATATCATAATATTATAATACATTATTTTATTTTTTCCTTATGGTTAAAAATCTCATATTAACATTTCAAATAAAGAAAACTAAAAACGCAATGAATAATAATTATTGTTTTGAAAAGAAAATAAGAAAAAATATCTAACTTACTATACTTATTCGAAATGTTGGCCGTTTTTATTAATACATTTTTGACACTTTTTTAACACAGTATTGATGACCCTGCGAAGCGTGTTGCCATTTATGCTCGTAAACACATTCCTCACTCTCTCTTCTAATTCTTGTCTTGTTGAAACCAAATATTATTCAATTGATCTTGAGGAACTCTTGCTCTAATTGCCGGTAATATTTGATCTTCTAACAGATCCAAGTATCTTTGGCCATTCAACGTATGATTATAAAAGAATGGTCCTATAGGTCTGTTGTCTAAAATGTAAGGAGAAAAGTAAAGCTGGGTTACTTAATACCTGCTATGTATTTAGCAAGCTAGGTGACATTACTTACCATACATACCACACCATACATTAAAACCAAATCGGGTTTGCAGTCTTCGTTGAGCCAATTGGTGAGGGTTTTCTGTTGCCCAAAAATGATGGTTATATCTAATAAATACCCCGCAGTTGGTAAAATGTGATTCATCGGTCCAAATTACAAGACGACTGAAATCATGATTTTGTTCGCATTGATTCACATACCAATTTGAAAACTGCATTCTTCTTGGATAATCCGTTTCTCGTAAACCCTGAACTATAGTTGGCTTGAATGGTCGATATTTATTTTCCTTAAGGACTCTTTGTATGGTAATTCGCGGGGTTGGTAAGTCTCTTGCCGACGCTCTTGTAGATGATGTCGGAGCGGCATTAAAATAGGCTCTGACATTTTCGTCACGCTCGTTGTTACCTGCTTTTTCGTAACTCTTGGGCCGCGGTTTTTCAAAACTTCCATGGTTTCTCAGGTTCATAACAATTTTTGGAAAAAGTCTGACACTTGGCTGCGGTCTTTCAGGAAAATTTTCAAAATACCTTTCTAATGCAAGGTTTGCATTTCTGTTGCAATGAATGTAATATTCTAGCAAATCAAATTTTTCTTCGTGAGAAAAACGCAATGCCATTTTATTTTAAATTCAGAATACACAAATAAATCGTTATTATTAGATAATAATAATAAAAACTATTATACTCGTTCTGACAAGTAATATTTTTGTTTCATTTTCAAACGGTAGTGGTTGGTCATAGGCTACTGGATTTTATTTTTAATTCATAGGTTATTGTAAGGTCATAGGCTACTGGATTTTATTTTTGATTCATAGGTTATTGTAATATTGTTGATTGAAACAATGCAAGCAGTGTTTTGTGAATACTACAAAATGTAAACCTTTTAATTGGTATTCAATTTAGGGAGTTATAGTGCAGTTGTCAAATTTGACGTGTTGCGAAAATTAATTTTCTTTATTTTTCAAGTCAATTTCATTTATTTTCCAACAAATAATACATCGTTGAAAAGCTGACGTCATAAGCTACCTTTTAAGTATAAAATACAATATGGCGCCCATAAGAAAAAATGAACCTGATCATGGTATAAAATAACTGAAACGTCGTGTTCAAAATTAAATTGCAGAACTGAAATCTACTTAAAAAGTTGCTTTAAAAATGTTTTTACAGATTGCCAAAATAGTGAATAATAAGAAATCTACAGCATATTTTCGAAAATACATCTTTTTGGTTTTTTCAACATATTTCAAAAACCAAAAAAGATAGGGCCGCGTACTAAACGGTTTTCAGTTAGAAATATAATTGTCAAAAACTTTCCCCATTTAACCGTTTCTCTATCTTCTATAGTTTCCAAGATCCCCATACATGTAGGCCCAATTTGGGCCACACTGTATATACTAGAATGGAGAAATCTACACATGTGCTTGGAAGCAACAAATAGAATTTATATATGGAACATCCTGGAAAATAGGTATAAACCAAAGCGTAAAATAAGAAGTATCAGGGGCCTATATCCGAACACGTAAAATTATATCCGAACAACAAAAATGTTGGATACCAGAAGTGATAATACTAGACGAGGCGATAAAAGATGTAAAGAAAAAGATATTAAATGGGTAGACCTAAGTGAGGTCATCCTTACTGGAAGCCTTTATCCCTTTCTCAAAAAGTGCTCTTCTAACCAGATCCGAAATGATACATATCCACAAGGACTAAATACGAAACCAATGGAACAAAGTATAGAAGAAAATCCGTTAAGAGAATAAATGATGGAAGGAAATTAAGAAGAATATTTGAATCAAGAACAGTAAAGACAAATAATGGAGGAACACTAAGAAAAAGATGGTAAAACAGCGATAGAGAAGAGAATAAATTAAATACAACAGGTGCATCACAAACAAAGGATTGGAAGAAATGGAGAGAATTTCTGAAAAGAGACTGAGAAAGCTCATCTCCAAATATCATATCATATTCCAAAGGGAAGTCACTAGAATTAAGTAAGTAAGGAAATAAGTAAGTAAGCAGGTACCTAAGTACATAAAGAAATATGAAAGAATAATAAAAGTATTATAGTATGTCTATAAAGTATCCGGATATTCGCAGTTGTAGGAAATTACATGTAACTTTCTTGTAGAAAGTTCTACGCCTCTAAAATTTTGTTTTCCTACTAAGGCCATGGATAAAATTAATAAAATTCTCTATTATGTCAAATATTGTTTACTTCCAAAAAGTTCAAAATAGGTGTAACAATGTAGTAAGTAGCAAAAAGACGTTTAGTAGAAGAATGTTTGTACCGAAATGGAGTTCATGAAGCGAAAGAACTGGTGCCATTAACAGGCTTAGGAAGGAATGCAGTATATGAAGCATTACACCGCATTGGAAATGCCGAATGAATGAAACATAGGCCTGTTACGCGGAAACCATTTAAGAGCCTCGACGGCTCTATGGCACTTCGAAATCCTCGATCATGATTTCGAAAATGTAGCAGAAGTTTGGAAATTTGAGAGGGTTGCAGATTTGTCCAGAATCAGCGAGAAGAACGCTAAGGAACGTATAGGTATTCGGTCTTGAAATCTGAAAAAAATCCTGCCACAACGCCAGTACATACCTATACAGGGTGTAATTTAATTGAGTGCCGATACTTAAGGGTGATAATCTATGAATGATTCTAAGATAAAAAGTTCATATGGACATATGTCCTAAACCTCTTCATTTTTGAGCTACAGGGTGTTAACATTTTAAGAAAAATATAACCTTTTTATATAAATCACTCTTAGATATTTTTATGAAATTTTGTACATACCTTTTAATCAATAAGGAGCATTTTTTGACCTAACAGATTTATAAAAATTTTTACCAGTGACGTCCGTACGGGGTTTGAACTGAATATTTTTAAAGAAAAAATGGATACGCCACTGCTTTTTCTAAAAACGAAACTTACTTTTGAAATTCTCATTTATTTTAAAGCAAATTTCGTTTATAGACTTACTTTTGTACGACGCACCGTTTTCGCGTAAAAAATAAAAACAAAAAAAAATAAAAAATTTTATTTCAAAAATCGCGATTAATTTAAAAGGAAAAATTCCAAACCTTAAATCGAAAGCGAAATGACAAGAGAAGATAAACAGAATAAAGAACCCACATTATTTACAGTAGTTGTTCGAAGTGTCGTCCACCCACACGTATGCAAGCATGGACTCTTCTTCCCATAGACTGACGCACATTTTCGAAGATTTCCGGGGTGTTTCTTATGGTTTGGCAGCATACTAATATACGATTTCGTAACTCTTCTTCGGTATGAATCGGCACTTGGTACACTAAGCTTTTCAGATGCCCCCAGAAAAAATAGTCTAAACTGTTAAGGTCCGGAGATCTAGGTGGCCATGGCTGCGTTCCTCCGCGACCTATCCACCGATTGCGATAGGTGTGATTTAAAAATTCACGCACTCGTAAGCTAAAATGTGGAGGCGCACCATCGTGCATTAGCCACATCTGGTTTCTTAATAATAATGGAAGGTCTTCAAGCATTGGCGGCAGATCTTCTTCAAGAAAGTGTAAATATGATTGTCCATCAAGTCTTCTTGGGAGAAAAAATGGGCCTATCAAATAATCATCAATAATGCCAGCCCAAACATTTATTGAGAACTGTTCTTGATGATTTGATTCTACAATTGCATAAGGGTTTTCATCCGCCCATAAATGGTTATTATGGAAATTTCTTATTGAGTTTCGAGAAAAATTAGCTTCGTCGGTAAAAAGAATGTGCCTGTCAAATAACGGATTTTCCATCAGGTTTTTAAGAAACCACACACAGAAATTAATGCGCATCGGGAAATCTCTAGGGAGTAATGCCTGGACTCTTTGAATGTGATATGGGTATAATAAATTTTCGATGAGAATTTTCCAAACAAGAAAATGTGAAACATTAAATGTTGCCGCGATTTTCCTCGTGCTACTTTCGGGGTTCTCCTCAATTTCGTGTAAAATTCCTTCTTCAAGTTCCGGTGTTCTTACTGTTTGATGGACTCCTTTAGCACTGTGGTCTACTTTTAAAGTTCCGGTCTCGTGGAGACGTCTATGAATCCTAGAAAATGTTCTCGGATCGGGTAGTACGCGATTTGGATACCGCTCTTGGTATATCCGCCTGGCTTCGTATGCATTACCGTCTGCAAGCCCATAAATAAAATGCATGTCAGTTAATTCACTGTTTGTAAAATTTACCATTCTTTTATTATAATTTAACGTCTTACTGTAATAATAATTATTTAATAATGCAAAATCAATGCCAGGCCTTTTGTCTTTATGAAAAGAAACGTCAAAATTGATGTAGCTTTACCCAGCCTACTGATTTTTATTTGATTTGCTTTAAGAGGGCATTTAATATGGTTACCGTTTTTTTGTTTTCAAACGTTCAGTTGAATGTCACTGGTGAGTAGAAAATAAATTGTTGTCCCAAAAAAAGTGTTTCCACTCATGGTGGGTGCCAACCAAATTCAACAAAATAAATAAAAGCAGTCTCAATGAACCGAAGAAAAAAATGTTTTTTTTGTTTTTATTTTTTTACGCGAAAACGGTGCGTCGTACAAAAGTAAGTCCATAAACGAAATTTGCTTTAAAATAAATGGGAATTTCAAAAGTAAGTTTCGTTTTTAGAAAAAGCAGTGGCGTATCCATTTTTTCTTTAAAAATATTCAGTTCAAACCCCGTACGGACGTCACTGGTAAAAATTTTTATAAATCTGTTAGGTCAAAAAATGCTCCTTATTGATTAAAAGGTATGTACAAAATTTCATAAAAATATCTAAGAGTGATTTATATAAAAAGGTTATATTTTTCTTAAAATGTTAACACCCTGTAGCTCAAAAATGAAGAGGTTTAGGACATATGTCCATATGAACTTTTTATCTTAGAATCATTCATAGATTATCACCCTTAAGTATCGGCACTCAATTAAATTACACCCTGTATATGAAGTAGCGAAGATTAGATTTCTGTCGAAATTTTGAATAAGATGATTTTGGAACCCGTACCTTCAACAGCGCAAAATATTGCGAAATTTTAAATGGTTTTTATATTGAAGCAGCAAACGTTTTGTATCCAGATGGGTGGAGGCTGCAGCAGGATAATGCCAGATGGCATACTTCTGCATTTACAATTTTCTGCGGGCGCAGCAAAACGAAACTATTCCTTGGCCTGCAACTTCACCAGACCATTTTAGTCCCATTGAAAATATCTAAGTCTGATGAAAATTGAAGTTGAAAGGATGACATTACGTAATTGAGTTAGGACATATTACATTAGTAAGGTATTGGTATAGGTTTTTTTAAAGGATAGATAGAAGGCGGCTATACTAATATATTATAGGGCATCTGTTGCTTTATTAAGATATCTAGCTATACATAGGATCTACGGTCGAAACACACATGTCTATGGATCAATAGTTTACTTTATTTTATTTTTATTATTGACAATAAACGACTATACTATTTCAGCTCATGGACAGATACGTCAAAATTTCTGATACTACACTGCACTTTAAAATAGTAAAAAATTACAACTGACCCGGATAACAGCCACAAAAAGAAGTGCTTAAATAAGGGAAAAGCCAATCCAAACGGTAAATAATTGTTGTTTCATAATACGCAGCACCGTTAAAACCATCAATGCCTAAGTTACCCTCTTTAATCCGACCCCGAAAAGTGATGAGGGTCGGTATAGAAATAGGAACCCCCCTTATGCGTGGAATACTTAATGGCCCGTTTCGGTGTGGCATCCGATGTCAAACCTAATAATTTACAAGGTGGTGCTTGTGATGTTTGCTGCTGTGTGCCATATAGGCGCCCTTAACACACGGCGAAAATCAAACATATGGCCTTATGACGTTGTTTAGTTTACGTTACGGCTAACGAATTTGCTTGTTGTTGGCAGATTTGTTAAATAAAGCGGATATGATCTGTATACTGTATATTGCTTTGACAACTTAATATAAGTTTTGCAACTATTGTTGAATGCAATGAAGAAAATCAACTTTGCACAATATCGGCATGATGCATGTATTAAAATAAAAAAGAATATTATAGCTAGAGTTATAAGTTTCTTTAGTACAATATAACAACATTGTGAGGTTGGAAAATCACTTGAATCAGCAGTTCAACTTCTGAACGGCCGAACGTGGGCGTTCGGTTGAACCAACACATGACTTAAAAAATTAGGAGTAAAACATCGACAATGAATACATAACTAAGGTACAATCAAGAGTTTATAATTTTAAATATTATTTAGCCTTTACACTTTACGTACATACAAAATTTTGAGATAGCAATGGTAACCAAATTACCAACATAACACATATATTACAGTTGATACAAACTACAATTTAGAATCAATCACAAACGGCAATCTAATAAAAACCATTATTAAAAATTTCATAAAAGTAAGGTTATACATTATTTTCTTGAAAAAATTCGTCTATATTATAAAATGCTCTTGACTATAGCTTGGCCTTTAATTTCTTACGAAACAGTTTAAGGTTTTGGCTATTTCTTGTCTCCAAGCTCATGTCTTAGGTGTGATTCAATATTGGCAATATTGCTTCCTATTCCTGAGAGGTAATACAAATTGAGTAACAGCGAGAGGTCAATTTTTTTATTTAGTTTTAAAATATGTTGCTGAAACTTTAAGCTACCGTCCAAAATTGACCCAAGAAACTTAGAGTTGTCAATAGAAGTGATAGAGCGACCACCTAGGTGGATGTTATTTACCGTACAGTTAAACCCAATCACGTGAGTCTTCGAAGGATTCAGACAGAGACGATTTGAATCACATCATTCTTTAATATTAGAGAGGTCAGCCGATATCGCAGTCAAAAGTTGATCTTCATCTCGATTTCTCCATGTCACAGACGCGTCATCTGCGAAAGCCGAGGTGTCAAGTTGAAGAAGATCATTGATATAGAGATCAGAAATAAAGTTGGACCCAAGACTGAACCCTAAGGCACGCCGCATGAGATACGTTGTTTACTGGATCTGGTCATGTTCCGAGAGAAAAGATTGAATCCATTCAGGAGCGATGCCACTAAAGCCATAAACTGCATTCCGCAGCAGTATTTCGTGGCTAACGCAATCAAGAGCCTATCTTCAATATGTCTCAAAACACTGCCGCCGAAGCCTCTCTTTTGTTGATACTTGATAAAAATACTTTTCGTACAATACCGATATCAAGTGATGTCGCGGTGTCCACACCATTAAATTGGAGCTATAGAGCGTCTTTCGGTTTCCTTGGCGAAGCGCACGGCATATACCTCGTGGATAAATAATTAATTTTTTTCGCCGATGCGGTATCACTTGGAATTCTTTTAGGCTAATAAAATACGCTCCGCCCAGCCAGTCAACACTTTACCACTTTGGTGTAGTCTTAAAATTATCTATCAATATGTCTATTTTATGTTCTGAATATCTGAGCATATCGGTACCCTACCATCCTGTACTTATATCTTGGTCATCAATATTAAAGTTTCAGTCAATTATTATAACCACGATTGTAACAATATTTTTCTTCTTTATTAGTAAAGTTTTTATTTTAGGCTGTGTTGGCCTTAATTTTAATTATTCTGTGTTACATTTGCTGTGCGTTTAGAGGGGAAACTGTCATCTGTGTGATTCGGTGAGATTCACACTTTAAATGATCTACCTTGTTAACTTTAGTTATTCAGATTTACATATAAATGTGTAAAAGTGTAAAAGAGTTGCAACTTTTGCGCTATAATAATTAATAGGGTGTATATAACATATTACAGTTGCTTAAGTGTTTTTATTATTTCTGTCAGATTGGTAAATCAATTGCTTACGGTTTTTGTTTTTAGGTAGGTAAGCATTAAGCAGTACAAAGTTTTATTGTTTTTAGGTTAGGCTGTCTTTGAACTTTTCAAATTAAATAATCTTTATTTAATTACTTTTTGTGTTTGTTTTCGCACTTTATTTGGGCCCCATTGCTCACTGACAGGAATTTGGAAATTAGGGAATTGGAGTGGCAATAATAATAATAATAATAATAATAATAATTATTATTTATTTACATGCCCGGACCAATCAAAACATTCATTAATGTGAACACCCAGAAATTTTACATTTTTAGAAATCTGTATGTCTTGGTTATCTATTTCGATAACGCTTAGCTTTAATTACAAGGTCATGTAAATTTGAGCTACCAATACTTAATTAAATTAGTATCGTCTGCGTTAACAATATTCTGACTCTCTTCATGCATTACAGAAACCAAGTCATTGACAAATATAACAAAAAGAAGCGGGCCCAGGATGCTTCCCTGTGCTATTCCAACTTCATTATTTAATACCTGTGATATACCAGTTTCTGTCTCCTTTGTAATTGTCACAGTTTGTCTTCGATCGCAAATATATGATATGAGCCATTCCTTTACATTTCCCCGGACTCCATACATTTCAAGTTTATCTATAAGTATCTTTCTATCTAGACAATCATACGCCTTGGATAAATCAAGAAACATCCCTAGGGCAAACTCACTCCTCTCAATGTGTTGTATTATTAATTGAAAAAATTGAAAAACAGCAGTCTGTGTGGACCTTCCCTAAATAAAACCATGTTGACACTCATTAAACAATTTAAAGTCATTAAACAATAAAATAAAATAATAAAAGGAGTTCGGGAACAATAGATAATACATGTTGAATATACCTTTCAGCAATAATATCAGGTGCTCAAATCTCAATCTTATGTCATTGGCTGGTACAGCAACATCATTTGGGGTTCGTACATTGTGCACATTGTTGTTTAACTGGCAAGGACCCTTTGCAAAAGAACCATCCCGGTTACAATTGCTACGAGCTTGCGCTAGCTTAGGTAGCTCTGCTGACTAAACTTTATTTACCATTAAAATTACCATCAGTTTGATATTGTTATCACCAAAAAAGGTTTTAATTTCCCTGGGCTAGGGATAAATAGAAGACTTCCATGGTTTACCGTTGGTAAGGAACATTTCAAACGTCTCTTCTTGTAAGATTCGAGACACTGTATAACAAACACCTACTCGTATATTATCTTACTTAAATTGAACAGGTACACATAAATTACTTTAGAAGATTAAATACAAGATAAATACGAACCAAAATAATCAATGTTTTAGCTGTACATACAGTAATAATACCAAATCAAATAAAGAAAATTACAAAATAAATAAAAATACCAAAGCAAACACGTTAAATAAACGTGAACATCAGGATTAAATATTTACTTGGTGCCTTTCGTCTCCTTAATATTTCAGCCTGACTAAAAGTTCAACGCTTTTACTTATAAAAACAAGCATGGGCGTGGGGGAAATAGGAATACACGATACTTTGCCGCAATTTTTCGGTTTAATTATAGAAAAATTTATAAAATTTATAAATATTATTATTAAATCGTTAAACTTGCGATTTGAGGCAGGAGCGTCCTAGGTCGACAGACCCTCCATTAACGCATTTCAATACGCGACAGTTATCGCGCTGTAGTAATTAATTGTTTTCTGATATTTAAGGAATTTTAAGCTACTCGTTTAAAAAAATCATCGTTATCTACGCATTCAACGTAGTGGATACGACAAATACCTTAATATACGTGGTACTTACCTATACTATTTTTGTAATTAATTATACCATACCTACTGTGTGTTCTTGTTAGTGATCGACCGATACCGATACCGATATATCGGCTATATCGGCCGAGAGCCGATTATCGGTATCGGCCGATAGATGTAAATATATATCGGCTATATCGGCCGATGTATAAAAACAACCATAGCAGCTTAAAACATTTTTTTTTATATTTAAATTTAAAGTAATATTTCAAATAAGTTAATCTTAAGAAATTATGGTAGATATAACATGAAATAGGCATTTAATATAAATAATGTAGTTTAGGCAAATTATCATGTAAAAATATTAGTTTCACGGTTGTTTCTGGATTCAGCCGATTCCTTTTCCCCGAATTTACGGTTCCAGCTTCTGAAAACATTTGCTCACTTGCAACACTGCCAACTGGTGCAGATAAATATATAAGAGCTTGATTATATAATAATGGTAGAACTTCTCGTTTTTCTTGCCACCAAGAAATGGGATTCGCTTTTCTTTCAAGAAGAGGATGTTTCTTATATTCTGTAATTTCAGCATTCACTTCTTCACAAATGGATGCCCTAGAAGATGATTTTGTGTCACAAGAAGATGTTGGAATGGTTTTTGTTTTTGTGGAGCTCATCCCTTCTCCGGCAAATTCTTCGTAGATTTCCCAAAACAGATTTTGGCCAGATGTTCGACTAGTCTCAGGTTCAGAAGTTCGAACATACTTAGCAAGTGGTTCGTTGTCATCACTATCAATTTCTATAGAATCTATAGTTTCATTTATTGTATGGTCTTGAATGTAATCCGAAATGTCAGGGGAACTGGAATGTTCTAGAGATGTATTGTTTTCTTTTATTTGGGACTTTAGATTTGTAGTTATGTATTCGCATATAAAATCACGGTCTTTTGTAAAAAAATTGTCTTTGAAGCGAGGATCCAAGAAAGTCGCGATGGTATAATGTTTTTTTATAAATATATTCTGAAATCGTTTATTCAAGCTGTTTTTCAATTCTTCTTTCATTGTACCTACTCCTGCAAAATTAGCGTTTTCTTTGTTAAGATAGGCAGTGATAGTCGAAACAAATGGAATGACTTCAGATATGCAGCAGTCTGAAGAACTTGTAATTTTTGTTATGTCTTCAAATGGCTTTAACAAATTTAAAATGCTTCCAACTAATTCCCATTCGGAAAATGTCAAGACTGTAAGAGTCCCATGATCCAAAATATATAAATTTACTGCTTGTTTTTGTTCAAGTAGGCGAGAGAGTAGATAAAATGAGGAATTCCAACGTGTTTGTACATCTTGGAAAAGTTTGTGTTTGGGAAGGTTTAGTTGTTCTTGTAGTTTACTTAGTTTATCGCAAGCAGTTTGAGAGTGATTAAAATGCGAAACGATTTTTCTTGATCTTGCTATTTAAATCACTGACTGAACGTTGACTTTGTATAGCATCCTGTATTACAAGTTGTAAAGAATGAATGAAGCATGCTTCATAATTTACTTTTGCCTTAACAAAACCATTCCTCATATTGGCAGCATTGTCTGCTAATACTAAGTGAATATGTTCCCTTTTTATATTCCATTCTTGTAACAAAGAATTAAATGCTTCAGCTATGGCGTCTCCTGTATGAGATCCTGGGAACTTCTTGCAGGCAAGTGAAAAATGGGATCTCTGATTTAAACTTAAACATGTTTTTTCAAAAAAATGGATTGTGAGAGACAAAAAAGAACTGTTTGTATATTTGCACGTCCAAATATCTGTAGTAAAAGATGCTTTTCCCAACATATTTGAAATTTTTTGAGTCACTTGTGCTTTACATCTTGAGTAAATATCTGGTACAACTTTTTCTCTGAAGTATTTGTCAGAAGGAATTTCATAATTTGGAATAGCTTTCTTTAGTAGCCGAGTAAAGCCATCATCTGATACAATGCTGAATGGCTGATTATCTAAACATATCATTTCACCTATAAGGTAGTGAAACTCCTTCGCTCTGGATGAATTAATGTCCCACTTTTGCATTTGCTTGAAAGAGTCAGCCAGTGAGACTTGTAATAGCTTAGAGTTATAGTTAGAAGTACTACTAGAACTGCTAGAAGGTCCAGCCGTTTCTAAAAAAAATATACTCAGGGTGATCACAAGTCAAAACGTCGAAATAAACGGGGAAATTTGTTTTTAAATAAAATCATATCGTAGGTGTTAATTGTTAATGAAACGATTTAAAGTGATGAAAAAGAAAAATGTCCCCCCTCCTACACAAATTCCTTTAATTTCCCCAAATTCCCAACAAATTACTTAATTCTTCAGATTTTTTCAGTAATTTTTTTACACAAATTCCCTAAATTCCTAATAAAATAAATTCCTAGATTTTTAGCAAAAAATTCCTGGGTGGTTTGCCCCTCAATCCTATATAATAATATAATCCTGAATGAGCAGGTCCTATTGTTGGTAAATATTTTTATAACGTGAACTGGAAAATAAAAATTTAGTACTAACCTGAGCTTGAATCAGTCCCTTTCAATTTATAATATTCTTGAGGATGTTTTTTCTCTAAATGGTATTTCATGTTTGAGGTATTCGCCGATTTTCCCACTCCCCCTAATGAAATGGTTATGTCACACAATTTACATTTTGCGGTGGATTTCTTATCTGCTGGGGATAATTTATTCTTTATGAAATATTTCTAATAAATACTTTTTCCATCCATTTCGCTACTTTGCACTCCACCAAACTCCAATAGGATTATTATTAACTATTAATATTATGTCTTTGTTAAAGATTAACTAAATTACGCCAAGAAATAATCGAACTTAAAACGATCTGCTTTAAGAATGCAATACTGAATGCACGGCAATAAACGCACGGGATTCACCGAGAAATTCAAATTAAGGGGATTCACCAATGACTTGGCGCTGAGCCACATAAATTACCGCCTATTGCTGTGTTGCCAAATTGCAATTTTTGTTTTTATTTTTGTGCTTTTAAATTGAACGTTAAAGAATTATAAATTATATTACAGAATATTCAGATTTTAGACATTAATAATGTTATCAATTAAAAAAGGCCGATATGCCGATATATATCGTTATCGGCCAAGACATTATCGGTATCGGCCGATTATCGGTATCGGCTAAAAAAGTCATATCGGTCGATCACTAAGTTCTTGTCGACTTGACGAATTTGGGTAAATTAAGTCTCAATTTTTTCAAATGAATTTGCATTTTTTTAGCGACTCGAGATATTTTAAACACCATTATTTTTAAATTTGAAGAAGTAGTCAATACCTACAGTGGAGTAGGTAATATAAATTAAAACAAAACTTCTGTCTTCCTCCACAAATGTTATATATTGTAAAATTAAACTCTTTTACAGCGATTGCCCCTACATGTTTCGACCATACATACAGTCATCTTCAGGGGAACTAAAAGGAATCTATGAAAGTACAATGACAACAGGCACCATAAAGGACTTACCTAAATCGAGTTTGGTTTCAGTTTTAGTAGTTGCCTCAAATAAATGAGTAGGTACAACTTTATTAAAAAGTTTTAGCAAGTGAAATTTTGTTAGTTGAAGACTAGCTTGGCTGAACGTGATGGATAAATAGATGAGCACAGTTTTAAAAAATTTTTAATTTTAATTTTATATCAATTGGTAAAAGCAATAAAATGTGGTTATATGTAGGGGTGGGCGATTATCAAAAGTTATAATCGATTATCGATTATGAAAAATAATCGATAATTTCGATTTAATCGATTAATCGGAAAATCGATTATTTCGATTAATCGATTATTTCGATTAATCGATTATTTCGATTAATCGATTATTTCGATTAATCGATTTTTTCCATTAATCGATTATTTCGATTAATCGATTTTTTCCATTAATCGATTATTTCGATTAATCGATTATTTCGATTAATCGATTTTTTCCATTAATCGATTATTTCGATTAATCGATAATTTCGATTAATCGATTATTTCGATTAATCGATTATTTCGATTAATCGATTATTTCGATTAATCGATTATTTCGATTAATCGATTATTTCGATTAATCGATTATTTCGATTAATCGATGTTTTCCATTAATCGATCTTATTATATTTATCATTTTGGATAATTTCGATGTAATCGGTATATCGATTATTTAGATTAATCGATAAATCGGGCAGGTAATAAATTTATTGTCCAATAATTTATTTGGTCCTTGTCGATTAGGCAATTTTTATTTAATTAAAACAATGTCCTTTTATGGGAAAAATTATAATATAACAATATTATGTTTAAGCAACGTTTCACTTTTTTTCAACTTTAGAATAAGAATAAAAAGCTGTTTTTATTTGTATATATTTTAAGTAATAATTATTTTCATTTTTATTGCGCTATTTCGCCTACATTTAATTTCCATCGATGGCTATTTTTGCAAATAAATCGAAAACGGTTACAGATACGAGAATAGTACAAGAGACAAGAACGCTAAACAAGGAAACAGAGAGTTCAAATTTCATACCGGAATTCATACAGGGAGCCCCAAAAAAAGTTCTGAAAGATAAAATTGTAGCGGGTTCAAGAAAATGTAACACCCTGTATACTGCGACCAACAATTTTGATACTTTATTGTAGAGATTCTAAAAAATGGTTGTTGTTCCAAATTTGAAACAATTATCAGAGAATATAAGAGAGAAAACGCAAGATACGAGAAAAAAAATTGAAACTTTGCCACCCTGTATAACGAAAATAACGCGTTTTAGACCATGCATATATTTACATTTTTTTCTTATTTTGACGAGTACTAACTATCACCCCCTGAAATATCTGCATACCATTAATTAACACCCTGTATACTAGTAGAAATACGGGCGCAGTACACGTAACTGTTATTGTATAGAGTAATAATTAATTGTGCAGTATATTAATTAATATTTCACCAGCAACTTCAAAATCATTCAATAACATAATAATTTATATTTTCGATTATCGGGTAAAAATTTATTTACACTCGATTTTACAATCGACTAATCAGAAAATCGGAAAATCGATTAATCGGAAAATCGATTAATCGAAAAATCAATTAATCGAAAAATCGATTAATCGGAAAATCGATTAATCGGAAAATCGAAAAATCGATTAATTGAAAAATCGATTAATCGGAAAATCGATTAATCGAAAAATCGATTAATCGGAAAATCGATTAATCGAAAAATCGATTAATTGGAAAATCGATTAATCGGAAAATCGATTAATCGAACAATCGATTAATCGATTAAAATTTTTCCTAAATCGAAAAATCGATTAATCGATTAATCGATTATATATCGATTAATCGATTATTTTGCCCACCCCTAGTTATATGTAGCATGATTTTGATTTGGATTTTATAATTGTAATAAGGAAAGTTTGTTAAGTAAGTAGTATAGTGTGGAGAAATCAAAAAAAGAAAAGAAAAAACATTTTTCTCTTAACTAGTTATTTTAGGAGTGTTCCCTCGAAAGGAATCTTCAAAAAAATTTTTTTTAATTTATTTTCTATTATATATAAATTCTAAGGAAATATTTTAATTTTTATAACATTAAGGTGGAAAAGGGGGCTTAGCCCCTTTATTGTTTCTTTAACTTTAAAATGTTCCTGTTTGGTGTCGCTCGAGATCGATAAATCCGTGGCGTAAGCGGGTGACGCTCTGTACTATTTCAGTTTGAATTTAAGTCTACGAGTCTCGCATATCTCACCCCAACCACCTTGTTTATGTCTTGTGTAAGAATTTTCCCCTACTCTTACAAACAAAAAATCTCATAATCTAAATCTTATACTTTTTGAAATATTTAAAAATTAATCCTACAAGCTACGCAAAATGGGTAATTAAATCATATTTCCTCATTTTATCAGTACTCATGAATAAAAATAAAAGAAATTGGCTTAATAGTACCCACACATTTATTAGAAACAAAACGTTTTCATCTGAACAAAACATAATTCCGAAATAAGCCGTAATATAAAATAACTACTTTGGATTAGTTATTAATTGACACAATTATATCGTTCATTTTATAACATCTTAAGTTATTTACATATCCAGTGGCGCAACCGGGGGGGGGGGGGGCTGCTGGGCTATAAAAGTGGCAATCTTCTCATCTGGCATGACGACTTGAGGTGCATGTACACTGGATCAAGCAAGCTGTTCAAAATAGGAATCTATGGAAGTAAGAAAGGTAGGCATATGACCAGCGGTAGCCTTTAAGGAACGCTAAGAAAATGCTCCTGTGAGAAATTATGCTAAATCTTTGCACAGTCAACAAGGTGGAGCCCCTTCTTCCGTAGTAATTACAAAGAGACTATGTGGCCATGTTGTCATCTGACATGATGACTTGAAACGCCTCCACATCAACTAGATGCGAGCTGCTCAGGATAGAAATCTATGGAAGTAACCAAAAGGAAATAGGAAATCTATGGAAGTACACAAAAATTAAAACGAGCCTGACTGTTTTTGTGATTTTCTATTGCGTTTTTTTATTTTCCTTACTTGAAAACCAAGCATCATCATTGAAAAAAGGGCGTGGCGCCCCAAAACTTTTCGTCTGCGGCGCTATTTTCTTCCAGCCCCTCTCATACTTCTTTTCTGGTTGCGCTACTATACATGTCGTATTTTATAATATTATTTCATTTAATCAAGAAAAATAAGATATTTGAAAGAAACTGAAGCGTGGTTTTTTAATATCAAACACAAATTGGGCGTCAACTTTACAACCACAACCCATTGCAATTTGCTGCAACTATATGGTTACTATGGGCTAAATTCAAAATTCTCGTCGGGACCTTCGAGAAATCCTGATTTTATAAGAAACCCGGATTTTGATGTAAAAACTAAACACGTAAATATAATAGAAATATAGGTTTGAATAATATTATCCCCTGCAAATAAATGGATTCCCTCATTTGTACGAAGCATAAGGAAATGAAAGTTAAACCCGTGTGCAATGTGCCAAAGATTAATAACCCATAATTACCTCCTGCTATCGGCTTATTATTTATGTTATTATACTCTGTTGCCTGTACACAATTCAATTTACCCGCGGAGATATTAAAAAGTGCCGCTATTATTCTCGGTAATCGCATAATTTGTACTTTGCTTATGGAACGCAATAAAAACTGTTAATAATGTTGTTTATGGAATATAAGTTTTTCATTTTTAATTAGTAAGTTAGAAACAGTTTAATTGTCTCGGCTTATGGGTTTTATGTTACTGTTACGACATAATAGTCCTCTTACTAATTATATATATTTAAGTTGATACACAAGACGTTTAAGTTAAGAAATTATTATATTTAATGTCAATTGATCTAATTAATAAGGACGTACTTAAATGTTTTTAGTTTAATTATAGGTATGTTCTTTCGGTCTTAAATAAATGTGCAGGGTGTCCAGTTTTCGATGGTTTTACGGGGTATCTCCGTTATTAGTAAAGATAGAAGGATACGGATTTCGCAGCACTATGCTACTTTTTTGTGAAACAAAAGATGCCGCAATAAGAATTTTTCTAGTCCTTGTTTTTGATATACGGGATGTTTTTGAATATTTTACATTTTGGGACACCCCTCATATTTAGGTTACCCTCTAGCTTATCAAAGAGAAAATAAATGTTATTTTTGTAGTTTTTTACGTAGAATCCAGTAAAGTACTCAGATTATTTCTACGTTCAATAGTTTCCGAGAAAAAAACAAACTTGCTTTTCCTTAAATGGGTCACCCTATATATTTTTTAATAATATAATTTAGTTTATAACAAGCTTCTCAGAAATATATAATACCTTATTTTTATTTTTAATATTAAGCACGAAATTTACGTTTTATTAGAAAATATACATTTTTTGTTAGTAGGTCATGACGGGTATTTAAAAAAAAAGTATTACTGGTATGATAATTACTGCAGAAGAAATATATTTACTCCTTAATCTAATTAGCAGTTATTTCAGAAAAAAATATTAACAATGCATTAATCGAATTTTGTTTTACTACGTAAACCATTAGAAACAAAAGCTGAAAATTTATAGAACTTTCTCATAAATATTGCTGAAATTGTTCTCCATTATGCCTTAAACATACATAGTTCTTATTCGCCCTAATGAATTTAAAATAATAAAAGGCCGCGTTTGTAACTCCTAACTCTTTCAGTGGCATTTCTTAAATCTGCAATTGTTTGGTATTGAATAGAATAAATTTTATTATCAAGGTATCCCCACAAGAAGAAATCCAAAACCGACAAATCGGGTGACCTTGGTGGCCATCTTACAGGTCCATTAGTTCTAATTTCTAATCCAGTGGCCTGGGAAATTATTGTTTAAGTAGGCTCTGATAATTAGCGCGCATTGTGAGCGGGTGATCCATCTTGTTGCAGATGCAAGTTATTGAGACCCGCTAAGGGCACGTCTTCTATTAGTTCCGGCACAACGTTTTCCAGAATTTCCAAATATTTATTTGCATTAAGGCTGCCTTCAAATATATTATAAATTATTTTGCTTCCTAGTATAAAACATGAAACGTTAAAGCCGAACCTGCCTTGCCGTTCGAGTGGAAATATTACATGCTGGTTTTCCTGAGACCAAAACCTCGTATTGTGCGGATTAAATATATCAGCACAGGTAAAATGAAGCGTAGGAAATTTTGGCCCCGGCCAGGTAGCAGCCCGATTTTGACAGGAACTTTCGGCCCCGGGATGGTAGGGTCATGTTTTTATTGCAGGCATTTTCGGCCCCAATGGTCTAACGTTATAACATTTTAATTTTTTTATGATCTTTTGTGTTTTGAATCATTTATAAAATGAAAATGCAACTAACCTGAACTAACTCAATTTTTGACCTGCAACTCGGCTAATGCGGTTTTATAGACTTATATTGGTTAAACAGCGCTAACACGGCATCTAATCCACCTTTTTGGTTCCAATTCGCCTTTTTCAAGTTCACCGGGGAATATTATTATTAATTGTTTGCCCCTTTTATAGACTTATATTGGTTAAACAGCGCTAACGCGGCATCTAATCCACCTTTTTGGTTCAATTTGCATTACCCGCAATGTTTGGGGCCGAAATTTCTTGCAAGATTACTTGACCTAAAATTTCTAGCAGGTACCTTACCCAATATGGGGCCGAAAGTTCGGCCGCCCGTAAAATGAGCCTCATCGGAATATATAAGGATTTTTTCAAAATTATTTTTCCCGTTGATATTTTGTAAATGCAAATTACAGAACTCTATACGGCGCTGTGCATCACCAAGATGTAAGTTTTGTAGTAGGTGGAATTTATATGGCTTAAAATTGTGTTTTTTTTTAGGATTGTTTGAACTCTTGATTTAACTACTCCGACCGAACCTTCAACCGTTCTGCAAGAACTAGTTTGATTTGTTCCAATTAAAGCTAAAACATTTATTTCATCACTCTCGCGGTTTTCCTTGTTGATTTTAGGCCGGTGTTTAGAAAATGAACCGTGTTCAATTCAATTTGATTTCATCCTTAGAAAGCTTCTTTTATTCGGCTTTATTCGTCTTTCGGGATATCTACAAGTAATTTAAGAAATTTAATAAATCTTCATAGATATACTACCAACAGGCGTATATTTACCTATTAAAATGCTTCATCTACATTTTCATTACAATTGACGTACCAAACGAGCATGTCATATTTTTCATTATTTTCAAAGTACATTTTCTGCCATAATTAGGACGAACTGATTTTTTACTATTAATTAAATATTATAAAACAACTTAGAGAACCTGAATACTTTGACAGAAACTAAAGAAGTTTTTAATATGACATAAATGACTGTGTGACGGAGATACCCCGTAAAACCATCGAAAACTGGACACCCTGTACATTCTCGGAATATATTATGAAGCTCCATATTAGATCGACCGAATAAATCCGGCCATGTATCGGAATAGTACACAACCGGATTAAGTAAAAATTCTGAAAATATCTACAGTCTACACTGGCATATTTTAATTGGCTTACTCAAAAATTTGTTAAAAAAAAATCGCGAAAAAGTAGATTTTTTGTTATATTTTAGATCTCGTTTTAGATTGTTTCAAAAATGTCTCATGGTTTTGTTTCAGGGGGGCGTTAAAGAAGTTTCAACAGTTTTGTCAAGTCATACCTACATTTTGTCACAAACTGTACAACACTTTGTAACTTTTACGGTGTCCGAGATCCCCATGCTGTTCATCCTTATCTTGGACACCCTGTATATAATCTAGGTAAATAAACCACGATTTGTTTGGGACAAATATAAGTATTTCCGAGAGTATTTCGTAATAATAAACATTGGCCGAAGAAAGTATAGTTCGCCACACGGTTCTAGAGCTACAACGCCTGAGGAGGCAGGGCGGTAAAAGGCATAAAAGAGTCGCTATGACGGTGACAGTATAGGTGTGCGTAATATTTTTTTTTTATTATTTTTGTCTTAAATTGCCTAAAATATAAAAACAAATGCTCAGTGATTTATTGCCAACTACTGCCCTAGCTTGGCTATGAATAACTTTATCTTTTATATATTTATTCATTTTACAAACATCAACGTTTAAATATGATTATACTTATAAATTAAATATAATAATTTTAAACTCCGGCAATGCCTGTAAAATTTCTGAAGGTATCATGATATGCTTTTTATCCCCACTAATTCAATATCATGTACGATAAAAAGAGACAAAACCATTAGTAAGCGAGAGAAATCCGGTTACCAAACATTATCCTCACCGCAGGGTATACAATATACAGGGATACGAATAGGTACGTCTAATTGTTTTAAGTAAAAGTAATATATTTGAATTATATACAAATTAACATTTTATCGAAATTTAAACAGAGAATTACGGCAACAATGCGCTTTTTTTGTTCGGATTCCTTCCGTAGCTCACCAGCCGTTTGACGAACTTTATTTATTTTGAATTTTCTTAAAGTTTCATAATTTGAACTTTCTTAACTTTTCATCGGAGTACCTACACTGTTCTTCTTTCTCATTTATCATAAGTTTTCCCACAACACACACGCAACATGCGAAACTAAACGACTATCACTAAACCGTAACAGTGTCATTATTTCATAAAAACAAGAGGGTCGCGAGCGTGTAAAAGCAATCATTATACTCGTACTTCCCCTGTTATAATTGCAGCCCCGACACGATCCGGATGGATGAGAATACAAAAAATAACAATAGTTTACTGCCACCGGTTTTAGTGGTGCGGAAAGGAAACGCTATTTATAGAGGATAAGGGTTGAGAGTTATGTTCGTTTTAATAAAATTGAAACTGTTAAAATTGGAGTTTGTTGTTTTTTTTTAGTATTTTTAGCATATTACAGTGAAACGTCTCATAAGGGGACACTCACGGTTCCGCTGATTTTGTCCGCTTATTGGAGGTGTCCGCCTAAAAGAGTAAAAAAAACTACGAAATTTTAACACATTTATTGGAATTATCAGTAAATATTTACATATGTACATACTTATGTATCAAATTTACTTATTTACAAATTCTAAAATGTTCTGTTGACGCATATTTCGTATTTTTTGCTTTAAAAAATTAGACTGAAAATGATCTTCTAAATTTTTGAGGTGTTGAAATGCAATGTAGTCGTCATTTACAAAAGTTTTTAAGTCGTTAATTACTTTCAAAGCCTCTATGTGTAGATAGTAATTGTGTTGTTGCTTTTAACAGTGCCAAGCTCGAGATCGCTGTCTTCGTCCTCTTCCGGTGCAGGATCGTGGTCAATCATGTTTTCAATCGCATCGTCAATGTTCAAACTCATTTCTTTTGTTGCTGCAATATTGTCGATTCCAACATAACTTTCAAGATTTTCTTGTGTTATGTTCATTTCTTTGGCACACCTTTCCGGTTGAACTATCGTGGATAAAAGAAGATAATCTTTTGGATCCCATTCGAATGATGTAGAATCGCCATTATTTTTGTGAAAACCAGCTTTTTTAAAACAATTTTGTATTGTTGCTGACGAAATTTTGTGCCTCTAAAACATTTATGGACTTCGCTAACTCTAAAGCGGATCTTACTTGATCCATTTTTGATAAAATGTGCTTTAATATTAACCCTCGATAATAGAATTTAAAACTCTGTATGATACCCTGGTCTAGAGGTTGACACATTGATGTAGTATTGGAAGGTAAAAAGATAACTTTTATGTTTTGTAGCTTTACTTCACGAGGGTGCGACCCTGCGTTATCCAAAAATAACAAAATTTTTCAGTTTTGCCTGATCATTTTTCTATCAAATTGGAGCAACCATTCACTCATATAATGTCTTGTATCCTCCATGCTTTTTTGTTAAACTTCCACATTGCCGACAAATCTTTCGTTGATACATTTTTAAATGCCCTAGGTCGGGCCGCCTTTCCGATCACCAGCATATCTTCTTTTTGCCCTGTCATATTAGCACAAAATAAAATTGTAAGCCTTTCCTTGGAAAGTTGCTACATTTTTCAGACCTAAGGCAAGGGGTTTGTCCAGTAAAGCTCAAAAGAAAAGGCCAGTTTCTTCGGCGTTGTACACATCTGCTGGCCGATACCCAAGGTATAGCGATGGCAACTTAATTTTAAACTGATTAACGTCATCTTTACTGACATCTGCTGATTCTCCGGAGATACACTTAAAACTTATCGCGTGTCTCTTACGCCATTTTTCCAGCCAACCATTAGATGCCCGAAAGTTGACAACATTTAATTTTTCTGCTGTTTCCTGAGCTTTAGCCTTCACTAAACTTCCTGATATTGGAATGTTTTGGCTACGAGAACGAGAAAACCAATTAAAACACATTTTGTCAATTTGAAGTCCATCAGCTCTTAAAAACCCCCTTTTTTTTATCAGTATTGCTTCCTGACTTCCTTTATAGACGAATGTTGTTTTATTTTTAATAATTTCCGCGGCTTGAGTTTTTCCGATCTTAAATTTTTCGGCGAGCTTCCGCACTGATAAATGTTCCTTTTTGTGAAGCGTTAACAACTTCCATTTTTTCACGCAAACTAAGAAGTTTTTTACTAGGGGCCATTTCAAAAATCTTTAGCACTCACTATTTAATATTTGCACAATAAAAATTAAACAAGCAACGGTCGCTAGTCGTGCAGAACTAAATATGCAATACGACAGAAATCCCCAACAAATCAATACCCGCATTAAAACGAAAAACTGTAATTATTACAGAGTGCAGTGTCGCGAATATACACACATTATTTTACTACGTACAGTTGGGTTGTTAGAGGTTCGCGTCCGGTTAACGGAGGTCTTAATATTTTTTGTACCAAGAAAATTGTCCTTCGCGTCCGGTTATAGGAGTTGGTTTTACATGCAAAGAAATAGGCAATACTTTTGTTCCAGTAAAGTTGTCCGGTTAAAGGGGGTGTCCGCTTAATAGAGGTTTCCGCGAGGAGAGGTTTCGCTGTATATCCAACCGCTATCTAGCGGTATTTCCCGTTTGTCAAAATACACTCGTTTGGATACCTCAAATTCGTTTAACTTTTTGTACTATGCAATTAACTTTTACTAGTAGAAAGTTTACTTAATCCTGACAAACGTCTGACAGCGCCAGAAAGTCTAAGTAAGTGCAAGTTCAAAAGGCCTAAGTTCATATTATTTTATTAATAATTAAACAATTAGTAATTTATTCATTCAAAGAAGTTGAAGATGTGTTTACAAAAAAAAATACCCGAGATATTACCGAAGTCCGTCGAACAAAATATATTCGTTTAGGTTATGAAAGATAATGATTTTAAGAATACCTAAGAAGATGGTGATAAAATGATCATGACGATATTTTAATAAACAATGGTTTTCCAGCTCTTAACCGTATTATTCCAATAAAATCACCTGCTATTTTTTTCATAAACATATTGCCGAATTATAATTTCGCGCACTTTTTATCAGTTGGAGCTTCGCGAGCACTTATGTTAATAAAATACCTTGTTATTAATATCATAAAAATTAATTTACTAATATATTGTGACAGTTGGCAATTGTTTTTCAAAGCTACCTGGTATATTTTTAACATCTTTCCGAAGATTAGTAAGTGAATTTTGTTAAATAAACATTAATAGTTATTTTGCAAACCCACCAGATTCATAATTTTGAAAACATGGGATGAAATATTGTTTAAAACATTTTACTCAATGATTATATGTATATATGTAGAATTTTTCATATCATCCGTGGTACTCACAATTTATTTTAGTTGTATATAAATACAATAAATAGCATGTCCCAACATTTATCAACGAACATGATTCCATTACCATTTAGTTGTTATACTCTGTTGCTTAATGCTAGAGAGTAATAAAATGTAAATTTGCAATGGTAAGGCCCATTAAGCAGGGTAGACAACAGGTTAAAGGCTGCATTGTAAGTTTCAGGTAAATTGCAATGATAGTTTTTAAAAATTCCGTATTTCAGACCTACACACCCCGAATCAGCCCTAAATTAAGGCCACCTTAATTAGCATACGAAAAAAAGACGAGTTTGGTGAATAAAATTAAGGTGGCAGAGAAGTTACTTCAGGTAGTTTATTAGAATAAAAAGTATAATAATAATTATACTTGATTATAATTATAGAGATAGGCAGATAATTGAGATATTAATTATTCTAATAACTCTCTACTTAAGTAGATAAAAACTTATATAGAAGTAAGAATAATAAGAAAATAGATAAATTGGAATAAATATTAATATTTATAAAAAAAAATCTACTATAAACAATACAACAACTTAATTTTTTAATTTTAGTCATCACGTTCCGAGTAGTCCGATGAACTATCGTTATTGGGGGCCAGAGAAATAATAAGGGGCTCTGCAGTGTTTTCTAGCATGTTATCAGCTTCCCACATTATTTCTTCTATTTTAATCACATGTTCGACACACTTACTCCATTTTTCACAATCCACTGTCTTTATTCCCTCTTGCAAGAGGTTTCCCAACGTCTCTCATTTTAATAGTTGTGTTATGCCTTGCTACAAGCCTTTTTACTTGTGCCCACACCAATTCTATGGGGTTTAATGCACAGTGATATGGCGGAAGGCGAAGTATCGTTATATTTCGTTTTGAAGCGATTTCGTCGACAACAAATTTCGTACAAAGAGGTTTAATCAACTTTACAGTCTTCAGTAGCTGCTTTTTCAGCATATCTTTATGAAATGGCTTCTTATTTACAGTAAGCCAATGAATGATATCATTTTCTTTCCAAGAAGACGTTGGTATTTTTTCGGATTTACGTGAATGGTAGCTGGCGTTATCCATGACTTATAACAGACCCAGGAGGAATAAGATCTAGCATTTGCTGGAAGTATTCTTTAAATACATCAGCGTTCATGTCTTCATGATAGTCTCTAGCCCGTTTTGATTTAAATGCTAGTAATCGACAAATATATTTTTCATTTAACCGATTTTTGTCCATATAATAGGTATTCCTGTTTCCCCTCAAACTGTCTAACTGCCCTCAAATATTGTCGTCGCCAGCTGATGATTTCGTATTTTTCTATTAAAAGTGATTTTCTGTTTTGAATTTTTCATAACAATAATTCATTTCCTTCAAAGTTTTCCATAGTTTCTTCTTACCCATGTGTGGAATGAAATCATCCTTTTTCGATTCAGGCATTATTTTGTCCAAGGTAGGTGTTTCTTTTTTTAAGTAAGACGAGTATATGATACTGCTCGCAGTCTTTTCATCCTCATTACAGTTTCTATTCTTCCTGTACTTCTCTTTGGTGACCCGATGGGGCCGCGCTTATCCTCGTACACAAGTCGGTATAGATATTGTTGACTGTCCGACTTCAGTCATATTCGAACGCATTTCAACTATTTTTGCAACTCCGAATGTTATATAAAATAATAATTGGACTACACCTATGGAATACGGCGAAGACCACTGGGTTTTATAGTTCAATAATGATTTATTACTCTCTCGCAATAAGACACAAACTATAGGGCTCGTTTTTATATTGCAAAAACGTCATGTTAAAGATAATAAAATACCGAGTTAAATACTAAACAAAAAAGCTACTTTTCATTAATTAATTAAAGATTTTATTATCATTAACGGAGGCAAAAGATCAATTAATTATTAGTTCAAAACCGTGGTTCAGGTTAGTTTTGAATTGAGTCCCTGTGCCAGATATTTATTTGATTAATTACAAGAAATATACTATTTTGAAAATTATCCCTTGCCTTCTGCTCTGGATAATTTTCAAAATATTCGTTACCTCGAAAAAATTTCCAGTAATAATTTAAGCATTAGGGATATTATAAGTGAAAACAATTGTGTAATTTTTACCAAAAATCCTCAGTGTATTATAATAAAAATATATAAATTGGTCCCCTATGTAATCCAGTGCCATCAAACCGCATCATCTCACAAAATAACATGTAATAAACTTTAAACTCTCTTATCGATAAAAATATCTTATAAAATAAAATGTTTTATGGTGAATATTATTATTTATTATCTTAAGTAAACCGCATATTAATAAAAAAAAAACATCTTGCACGAAGATAGTAATTTTCCCACAAAAAATTTTATCGATGCTGGTATTTTAAAATAGTATCAATAACCAGTAAATATTGTAATTAATACCTAACTCTACAAGAATCTCGGATCGTTGACTATTATTATCTTTTATTCATTAGGATTTGTATTTATGTCAAGAACTTATTGTAAGAAAAAAACAATAATTTATTGATATTCCATAGCGGGATAACAAGCATTTCAATACTCGTATTTGCAAATTAATGAAAATTTTATTATATACCTACCTAATTGGTTGTTTTCATCATTTATTAACGTATCTGATGTCAGTCGTTTTGTTTAGTTTAAGAGCTGACATAAAATAGGTGATTTTTGGTATTTTTCTTTATTATATGGGGAACAATGATATGAATTTACTTTGTTTTATTTAAGAGGTTATTGTTATTAACGTTAACAAAAATGAAAAAAAAACTTTTTTTTCGAAAATTAACTCTAAGAAAAACTTGAATCGTCTCCCAAAAAAAATGCCCTCCTTTGTAACGGAAAATAAGAAAATTGTAGACCCCCTTGTAAACCCTTTTCCTCTTAAAGGATAAGACATACATTTGGCACGGTGGATCTTTGCCGTTGCGTCATTGCCTGCACGTGACTAAAACCATATGAATCTAATCAAAATTACGAGATTCAAAAAGTCAAAATAAAGTCGACGTTCATAAACGTCAAAATTTTCGTAGCTAACGTTCGGACTTAAATTAATAATAACAAATATAATAAATACTTACCGCCAACACGAAAGTACGATAAAAACAGCTCTGAAAAGCACAATTTTTAGGATTAAATTAAATTTCAAGGCACAAAAACGTTTAAAAACAAGTTAAAGTTGACACATGGACAACTTTCCAAATATCTTTTGTCTCTGTCTAGCACGTTACTTTGAATTCGAGACGCATTGCGCAAGCCCGGACACGCTCTATTATATTTTTATTCACTTTTAAGTTTATAACAAACAAAGATGGGTAGTTGTAAATCACGTTGTCTCTTGATCGTTAATCCATGACGCACCGGCAACTATAAACTACGTAGCGTACAAGTTCAAATCTAGAAATGGGAGAAGAGCATACTCGATACGAGATCACCTATAACTAGTAGGTGCTTTCTTGCATTGTTGTTTTACCCATAGTTCAAATAAATAATTATTGTGACAAAATAATAATAATATAATAATATAATAATAATAATAATATATTTCCAAATATAGCAAATATAACAAAATAAGTTTTACGAATGATGTTTCGCTTTCTACAATGACAATATGAAAATAAATCCACTAAATCCACTTAAGGCTAGTACGTGGATTCCATTTTACACTTGTGTTTTCTGCTAGTTCTTATTTTATTATGTAGTGGAAACAGAAGTACGTACCTATGACTCAAAAATTACCAACAAGAAAAAAATAAAAATAAAAAATTATTAGTACATTAGGTATATTCTCCCTAGATTGATTTTGCTTAATTTAAATAAAAAATAAAAAAGAGATAAACATATCCTAGTTAGTTATTATTAATTACCTACCTAAATTAATGTGTATAAAAACAAATTCTTTTAAAACAGTTCACAATACCAGTAAGAAAAAGAAAAATTCCTATAAAAAGTCTTTTTGGGAGGAAGGTACAAGTTTAAATGCATTCGCCATTTATGAGTAAAGTATTTATTTGATATATCTGATGTAATCGAAACGACGTAAGTTTTGTAAATTACTTATGTTAATTATTTACTGTTTATATTATTAAATCAATAAACTTTCGTGTTTTCTTTCTAGGTAAAGAGAGAATCCATTTTTTTAACTTCCCTAAATGATCTGTTGGTGCTTTCATGTCTTATGTTTTCCGGAACATGTGTATTTATACATATGTGGGACTAAAAACGCTAATGCTCTTTGCCCTATTTTCTTCTTAGATTTACGAGTTTTTGTTTGCTTATGAATTTTGTATCTAGTATAGTGTTTATGATCGATTTTTTCAAGATTATCCCTATTTTTGTGCTGTAATGTAGCAGTTTTGAAGCAATAAATCTGATTAACATCCAACAATTGACTTTCCTGATATAGTAGATCACTTGGGTATGTTTTTTTTTTACTAAGCATAATACCACAGCCTAAAGAAAGGACCAGCAGGCGCTCTTAGCGTAAAAATATAAGTGTGCCGACAGCATGCTAAGCCATTTCCTCCGTATGCAGAGCGGCAGTTAATAAACTGCCACTCTATAATCAAAAACTTGCACTCTTTATGTTTTGTCTAGAATCTGAAGATGTATCAAAATTTGTGTTGCCATTTAACAAAATTAGTTTTTTTGAAGTAGCGCTCAATCTGGGAACAACTCGTTTATTTTTCCACATATTTTTCTTAGTTGGACTAATTCCTAAAACTCTGCTTTAGGAACTATAGGTATGTCTCTTCAAAGAAGAAAGGTAGCCTATGTCAAGTTTAAAAAAAATAACCCTGTATAAGTCCTTTTCCACTGGGATTTCTGAGTCCTTACGAAAATCCATCCATAAATGCTTGCCTTGAACTTTTAATATTTAGATCTTGCCATACCTTCTCAACTGTGTGCCCTTCATTGAGCCATGTTTTGTCGGTGTACCTAGTACAATTTTTTACCCTTTTCCGAAAACACTCCTCTGTTTTTTTCAAAATATTTTCGTCGCCATACAATACTTTATTTTTTTTTAATTAGTAGGCTTTTCCATTTTGTTTAATATACCTAAAATTAATTTCTTTTAAAAAGTTTCGTTAAAACGCCACATATTTCTGCAGCATCCAATGTGGTTAGTTTAGGATTTCGTGTTTCGTGCCCGAATTACATGGTATACGTTTTTAACTATTATTAGTTCTTTTAATGTCAATTGAAAATTTTTTGTAGGTGTACAACTAGTTGAAGGTTCGTTAATACAGACCGATAAGTTTATTATGGTGTCTTGGCAAGATTGTTTAAAAACTAATACTAAATCGTATAATCGATTTTGTATTAGACAACAATATTTTACTAACTGGAGCAGTTTGGATTTCGAGCTGCTCATTGCACGGTGCGGCAAACAACGCGACTAGCGACGAACATACTAAGAGGATTTAACGACCGCAAATCAACGGGAGCAGCCCTTTTCGACGTTTCTAAAGCGTTTGATAAAGTTTGGCATAATGCTCTCATATTAAAGTTGATAAGGTTGGGGTGTTGGGGATGCCCAATTATTTGATAAAAGTTTTGATTTCATACCTCGAGGACAGGACATTCGCGGTATCATCAGAAAATACAATTTCAAGCGTCAGAAACGTTAAGGCGGGAGTACCGCAGGGGTCGCCACTGGCCTCTCTAACTATACAATATTTATACTAGTGATATCTCGCGGGATTCGCGCACCCAATTGTATTTGTATCGCTGATGATACTGCGATTACTGCAATCTCGAAGTTGCCCTGGGTTATAGTCCTTTGTTTGCAACGCCATATCAATCTCCTTCAGAGATGGTTCAACTTTTGGAAACTTTGTCTTAATGATGGTAAGACCCAAGTAATTTACTTTTCAAAAGCTATCATAAAACTACCCCAAACAAGAGTAAAAGTGGGCAATGCATGAAATTATTGTGACGACAACGTGACAAAAAGACTTGCAAAGGCACAATGCCAATTAAGTACTGTCTATTCATAATTAAACAAAAGAAGCAACATAAGCGTCAAGACGAAAACGTTGATCTACAAAACAATAATAAGACCTGTACTTACATACGGTGTACCTACGAGGTGCACCGTAAACAAGACGAGACTGAAAAAATTACAAATATTACAAAATAAAGTTTTACGCACAATAACGCATGCTCAAAGACATGTAGCGACAGACATACTGCACAGGGACTTACGAATGGACAAATTAGATACTTTTTATGACAAGCTTATTAAAAATACCATACGCGAGCAAGTACATCCACGAATCGGTTTATTTTAGACACATACACTCATTACCAAACTTGAAGCAGAAATTTCCTAAGATTGACTCTTCCCCCCCGATAAATAATACAGGTATTAAGGAGAATACTAAAAACACATAAGACCAAAACAGAAGAAGATGAGAAGAAAATCCAATACAAAATTGAAAATCAAAACCTTTCAAGATTGTTATCTACAACAAAAAACAAGAGCAAAGGACTGATCTCTAACTCAAGAAAATTGATGATAAGAAAAAATAATTAAAATAAAATAAAACCCAGTGTACGATACGAACGTATATTTCCGACTGCCCTCATTATATTCTCAAACCAAGAGCCTTTTTGGGGTCTCAATTAACCCATAAACACTTCTTAATAATTACAGGACTGTTAAAGAAATTTAATACCTTGGCACAATCCCGTTAGCAAATTAGCTTCTCGCCTAAATGGTCATAGTTTCTACCGGATACAGGGTGTTCTTTTCTTAATGCAGCCAGTGGTTCACATTGCGCAGCGGATCCTACTAACATTTCATGTATGACAATTTTATTATATTTTAAATACATATATTTTATTAATTTTATTAAATAAACACCAAATAATGTTCCAAATTAAAGGAAGAAAAAATATCTAACAATTACGGCTCCGTGTCCATTGAAAAATAAAGGTTATTTAGCTTGTATGTGAGACAAAAAGAAATGCTTTTACTTTTATATTGTATTGTCTAGCGGATATCAGTTATTTACTTACAAATATTATGTTATAGTGTAAATTGGCTATGACGGAAACGGTAACTGTCTAGTTAGTTCAGGTTAGATCCTACACAGTAAAAAATTCAGTGTTAAATTTAACACTCCATGGTGGTACAGATAGGACCACACTCAATAGGGTATATTAACCAATCAGTATATCTTGTAAAAAATACATTTTTCAATGGTTTTTTTACTTTTTGATGAGTGTTAATCCTTCTTATTTATGGGTAGGTATATTTACACTATCAAGTGTAAATTAACCGCGCAGATTGTAAACCTATCTTTCTAAGGCGTAAAAGAAATAATGAGAGGTGTAATTAAACCATTTTTTAATGGTAATTGGTGATTAATTAGTGTAAATATTATATTATTGTAGTGTAAATTTTATTTTATTTGGGTGTGACTTTACTAGGTATAGTGAGTGTAATAAAATAATCTACCCAAATTTGTTTAAGTCATTTAATCCCATATCAAACTAACCGGGCGTTTGTAATTAAAATGTTAAAAATTATGCATTCAAGATGTTTTACATTATTAACCTCTGCTTAGTTCGATACATGATTGAATTACTTAATCGAAGCCGAAAGTAGTAGCCCCTAATATATATAAATCTTCAGATCGCTTGGAAAAGGGTTGTTAAATGAATGAAAATATTGAGTATTATTTATCGTTTATTTATAAACAAAATGATGGTTACAACAGAACTGGAAAACCCTGTGATTTTTTTTACACTTATTATTATAACTAGTTGAACAAAATGACACACCTATTATATAGTTTACAATTTAGTAATCTATGAAGTAAAATATGTAGGTAAGGTACCTAAGTATTTATATAAAAAAAGGAATACATTTATATCATAAGCTTATATCAGAATAATTTAAAAGCTAAAGGGAAAACTGTAGCAATGTAAATATCTACTTAGTTTCTTAAAAATGTCGTACTTATTAGTAAGGTTTCTATTAAATTTCGTTAATATGCTTACCCAATTTAACAAGATCCTCATAAGAGGCACTCTCATTTGGCACTTTACAGAACTTTGCTTTGTTTCTATATTTTAATTTAAATATAACATTATTCTATATCACGTTGAAAGAGCACAATCAGACTGACTTGAAAGTTGAATTTGCATGTAGCGTCATCTGCCAATTCCTAGAATTTCACACCACTTATTGCCGCCTGTCTTTTCGGTAACACGGGTTTAGGTATTTTTACCCGGGGCCGTGTAAAAAAACGATTAAAGAATAAGTTTTGCACTCAATGTGTTAAAATAACCTTCTAGCGGGGTTTATTTACACGATAATATGATGTTATTAATTGTCTTTGTATTTAATTTTCCTGATAGAGTGTAAAATTAAATAAATAACACCCATTCAACAAAATTAACTTTTTAGAGAGTTAAATTCATAGGCAAATTTAAACAACTTTGGTCCCATATGAGTGTAAAAATGTGGTAAATTATGTTGATCCGGGTGTTAAGATTAACACTACTTTTTTTTACCACTCCTGAAATGATTTCTACCAGGTGGATATTTTTTACTGTGTATTTAATAATATTCCATACTTTCTAACCCCCCTCCATGTTCCTTATTTAAGCATTACTATTTTTCAGAATGTTCGATATTTTTTTCAAATAATATTATACACCGAGAGCGAGAACATCAACTTCTTGATTTTTGCTAATCCATATAGATTAACCGTTAAGTATGATTAATTACGTGTTTTGTTTATTGTTGACTGATATACTCAACTGAAACGTTTAGAACCGTTTCTTTTACCATTATTGATTATTTAAAGAAATCGTTAAAACAATGTCAAATTTTACTTTGCATTGGTATTTGACACGGTTCCATAATTCTTTTACGCACGTTTGGGCAATAAAAACCAAAGAAAAAACTTTAAACAATGTACCTATTACTTACTTAACTTTTAACTTTCTAAGCTAACAGTTTTAAGTGGTTTTCAAAGCGTTAAGTGTAGAGACAACAAAAGAATTAAAATATTTATTTTTAGAACCTAGTACTAATTAGGCGGTATTATGCTTCGTGAATGAATGTTCCTCGACTTGCAAGTCGAGTAACAGTGCTAAATTAAGATTTTATCACGACGTTGGTAAATTATTTTAAGAACCGTCCCCAGCCGTTTCGTGACACAAAATGCGGTCTACTTTTAAAGGATTAAAACAAATTTGTCAATTTTTATACCAAAACTTAAATTTTTATTTTAAAACAAAATAGGCAAACAACAAAGTATGAATGACTCTGCCCTTCAATTAATCAATAGGTCCAAAAATTCTCGTTTTGTATCACTAGTGGGGAAATAGAGGTAAATCAAGAAGTTATTTTAGTTACTAAATAAGCGAGGGACAGGGACAACCCCCGAATCGTCGAATTTGAAATCAAATTGTGTTTTACACCTGTTCTGTGTTGCTATAAAACAGAACAGACCAGGTGTAAAAGACAATAATTGTATTTTAAATTCGACGACTTGGGAGTTGCCCACGCCGCCCAATTATTTATCTTATTGTCACACATTTGCACACCTCTCGTTTTACTTCTCGAACTGCAAATTTAAATTGATGTTTTTTTTTAGGCCAAACTTACTTTTATTCGTGGTACTTACTAAGACTGACTAGTTTCGACATACACGCACAAAGGGCAAAGGAGTACTAATATTATAATAATATGTAGGGTAGGTAATAAGTGTAGTAAAATCATCAAGTGGATAAACGCCGTCACTTGTTAATAAACATATTATGATATCAATAAAGCTATCTTTATCTATTTCTTAATGATTGACAGGCACAGTTAACCTCAATTAACCTAAACTATAGGCGTGACAATAACAGGTACCTGGTCTCAAATTACACAGTTTTATAGTTGTTTTTTTTTTACAGGAACGCTCATGCTCACCATGTGCGGGCTCTTCTGTCACACATGGTAGTGTGGGACTCGATAGCTCCTGCTAGCGCCTAGCCACTAAAAACCTCTCTTTCTTGTCTCAGTTCGTGCCACCCCGGCACCGTCCCTGAGAACATAACATTAGGATGACAGTCATTTTTACCTCTTTGTATTTTCCGCTTACAGAGTATCCCATTCTTTCTGTTTTAGTTCTTATCATTTCACACATGATTCCCCATTTCTGTTTAGATTCCATCATTTTAGCACATATATATTATTTATACGTATTCCGCCCTCTGTCTAGCTTCTACCCACCTTACGAACACAAAGGGCGTGTACTCTGGATCGTCCACTTTGTTACAGTACCTGCATGTATCTTCCTCGGTTATATTCATTCTTTTTTTTATACGATCCAAAACATCCGTGTCCCGTTAATGCCCGTTTTTTTATCCATTTCTTCATCTATTGTGCCTTTCCTTTATTTTCGTTCCACCTCTGTTGTCAGATTTCCATCGTATTAGATCTTAACAAATTTTTTAACAGTTCCTTATTTTCCTCTAAGGACTGATGCAGTTCTTCTTTTCATTATCAGTAAATCGTTGGGTGCAACTCCTGTTATTACATTTAGCGCTACCGCTGACACTATCCTATATGATGACGCTACACGGAGTAGTATTCTTCTTTGAATGCCATTTAAAATATTTGCATATTTTTTGATATTTATATACCAAATTAACAGATTTATGTTATGCATCATTAACGAGAGCATCATCTGCCTTTTCGCACTGTATGGTTCATTTACATTGGGCATGATTCTAGTTAACACTGCTAGTTTGGTCTCCACCTTCCTTGCAATTTCCATTACGTGCTCACTGAGAGGCTGCTAGCACTTCCGTGTCGCAAAGCCTGAATGTAATTTCTCTCTTTCTTGGGCCTTTTAATATTATTGCCTCAGTTTTACTTGGCGCCAGTGATAGTTTTTGCATGCTCATCTATCTATTTATCCTATACAGACATTCGTTTGCACATAATATTAAGAGTTTCTTTATCATTCGCTGACACTATTAGCGCAAGGGCATCAGTAAAAACGATTGTTTCGGCTTGCACCATTAATGGTAGTTTCAGAACTCCCATCATATAGTATGTTTTATAGTAGAATATTTCCAACTTACTTAGTTTAGTTTTCAACGTGTTATCGAGAGCTTGTAGGTCTACCCAAGTGGCAAAGAACTCTTATTATAATTTGGGTAAGAGGAAATTATGGCATATGAAAGTTGTATAGAGTTTCCCATTACTCATTTTTGTTTTTGGAAGTAAAGCTGCTGCAACAATATGCTGTGAGAATATTCTAATAGCCAAATTATAAATCTGTTTTATAAATATTTATGTGGTGTAAGAACATCTATAGAACTTTCTCTACAAAGCACTATAACACTATAAGCACTTTTACTTTTTAATTTATTTATAATAGTTCCGAGAATAGTTCCTATGTGCAACTACACAACTTTTATAGGGAAAATAAGGAATATTTTATAAACCTCGTTCTTCTCTACTTTAGTATGATAAAAACTTTGCCGGAAGAATAATTATAAGAGAAAGAAGTTGCCACGAGATGTCGCCACGTGTAACATCTCGCATATGTACATTGAAAAAACAAATCCTTTAAACCAAGGAACTATGATACTCAGCCAAGGCTTTTCGGTTTTAAATAAATAGGTCCAAATGCGAAGTCTCTTAAACCAAATCCCTCACTCTCTTAAAAACAATCGCGGATTTTTTTTCTTATGAGAATAGCCTATTCTATTGGTTCAATAGCGAAATTTCTCTTGTTCTAAGAACAACCAAATCAAATTTGTTCTTGACTTAAGATCTTTCTCTTGATCCAATAGCTTTAAATATCTAGTACCAAGAGCTTTCGAGCTTGGCTTAAAAGAATTATTCTTGTTCCAAATACGGCATTGGTTTTAATTTAAAATCTTTCTCTGGATCCAATAGCATTAAATATCTAGTGCCAAGAGCTTTCGGACTTGGCTTAAAACGAATTTATTACAAAAATAGATATTGTTTATACATATTTTGTATAAAAAAACGACTTTACAAAAGATACCGCCTAACTGATGGCCATAGAAAAACCCATGTAAATTGGGCTTCCCTGATAGTTTTACAGCAGAATTGTATTAGACTTTTTTGAAAGTCCTTGTATGTTGGACTCGCATATATCTAATAATAAAATTATAAGGTAATTCTCTTACCCAGCGTACTGTTGGTAGCAAAACGGTGTTCTGTACAACATTTAAGAGATAAATGCATTATAATGCGAAATAGTGTTAAAATTGCTACTGACGAATCGATATCAATTCGATCTATAATAGGCAATTTGATTAATCGTTTCGAATCGATTTTTTCGCTAATCGACTCAGGTTTTCCCGAATCGCACAGCTCTATTTGGTAGGTAAAGTACCGAATTTCACACGTTAAAAAATGTATATTAATGTATACTTACACGTTTTTCCGCGTAGTAGGTATAGAAGATCAGTGATACCGGAAAAATGACAAAATTAAAATTGTCTCCTTACAATGGTTCGCTAAGTGTTTTCTGCCCTTTGATGTATAATTGCCTTTTCAACAGCTGTTTTGTGCCATTAGTGTTTATTAAAGGGCCAGTTAGGTTTATTAACATGCGGCCAGTAGTAGAGTCGATTTAAAAGAAGCCATCTTGTCCATATACAGAGGGATTCAGAAGTACGGTACGTAACTTAAGGATGTGATTCCTTATGATATTCTAAGAGAAAAAGTTCATAGGTCCGGAGTTGCCCCGTTTTTGATATACAGGGTGTTTAAGTTTTTTAAAAATAATCGGTTGCAATCGTGCGTTTTATCAGAGAGTGGCTATTTTTTACGTTTGCTTTGATTAACTGTTGCATGTTTTTTGTATTATTATTTAAAAAAAATGGTTTTATTTTTAATTTACTTAAATGTTTTAATTGACTTTAAAATACATAGATATTTTTATTGTACATGCAATAAAGTGGTTTTTATTTTTTCTCTCGAAAACGAAGCAAGAAACGAAAACAATTCAGGGATCAAAAAAGTTGTATTGTTAGTTGGTAAATCCGAAAAAAAAATATCAAAATAGAAAAAGTCAGTGGCGTATATTTTTTTGTCAATAATATTCGTTAAAGTGCTCCCCGGGACGTCACTGGACTTAATAAATTTAATCTGGTTAGGGGTAATGAAGCCCCTTATCATTATGAATAACGGTACCAAATTTCAATAAAATCGGGAAAAGGATATTTAAAAAAATGATAAAAACGATTTTTTTTTTCTCTTAGAATGTAATAAAGAATCACCCTCTTAAGTTACGTGCCCTACTTCTAAAACACCCTGCATAATGATAATTTTACTTTTTCTTAGCAGATTTTTACATAGATATAGATACATACCTATAATTCAGTAATTTAAGTTGGCTTAGATTTCCGTTTAAAAAAATAATATTCCTTCCTGCATGGACGCCAGTGGAAAACTAAACGCTTTTACAACACAAGTTAAACAACATTTATAAATAATAAATCAAATGAAATTCGAGAAATTGGAAACCCACTTGTACGAAGATGAATGCTTTTATACAATTTGAAAATGTATAATATATTTTTTGTCAATTGTCACATCAGTATCAGGAAATACCAGATGTGTTTTTTTATCAGCACGCCACAAGCGTTTAAAATTATGTCTAATGGATTTTTGATGTAAACTTGTTGATTGTTCTGATGTTGAGATATTGAGGTCGGCCGTAAAAACTTGTTATTATGTTTTGACATTTTGTCATGCATTTTATTTCATTACGTTATGATTAAAATATCATTCTCTTATTGGATTTTTTATCGCTTTGCTCTGACTTAAGCTCAATTTAGGTTAGTTGTTGTTTGACACTAGCTGTACCACCACAAGTAGAACATTTTTTAATCGCTCTTCTACATAGTTTCCGATTTTAGGATGGGTTCTCTCGTAAAATGTGATAAAGATAATTTATTAGTATTCCGTGATCATAAATACATGGCAGAGAAGTCTTAATAAGATGTGGATGCCAATTGGTTATCTACAAGCGGTTTTTTTTCTCAGGCCCGTCCTTATACGGAGCACGTCATAGGCCGATTGTGCAATTCTTCGTTTTGTTGTATCCACTCGGTTAAGTTTAGTTTCACGTATTAACTTATACGCGTCAACTGCAGACTAAGTGGCTATTTTATTCAGTTCTAGTTCTAGTTTAACTTTCCCGAATATAGGTGCCCACTGCGATCAAAGGACTCGCATTCGGCAGATTATAAATATGATAAGTCCATCCGAACATATTTCGTTTGACCTAATAACTGCAATAATAGTTTTATTATATTGTAAACACCCAAAGAAACCCCGTTACCTGTTCGATTGCCAAACCTACGCTTTTAAAGAATTTCTTGGTAAAATTACCCATATAAAACTGTCGATGAGTATGCCAACCAGCGAAATCTACCTGGCCCCAGCTAGCATCATTGTTTATATTACTGGAATGAAATGAAACAAGGGGTACTGCTTTGCACAAGAACGGATTTTGCAGTTAAATAAAAAGCCATAGTAATACCTTATAGTAGCAATGTTTATTATGTTTATTTTTACCATTACCTACTTGTATTATGTATAATAATTTATTATAAGTACAAAATAAGTGTGAAAAGTTTGCGTGCGGAAGAGGGCAACTTTTCGCGCGCATTTAGGTAAAAGTAATGATAACAATTAATATACCTACTTAAAAAAATATATTTACATATATACATACACAGAAGGTTTTATTATAATTATAAAACGTTTTAATCTATTCCTAATCAGTCTCGCTATCACTATCATCCACATTTATAATAAGAGGATGTATTTCGTTTTGTTGTGTAGTTATATAAGAGTCTTCAATTTTTAAGACATGGTTAACGGAGTTTTTTCAAATTTCATCTGGATTTTCAACGAAAACTTTCTTTATTAGCTCTATTACACTGCCGCTAAGAGTAGGTGTGCTATTTTCAGTTCTCATTTTCAATTTAATTTCATGCCACATGTGCCCAATAGGGTTAAAAATTCAACAATATTGTGGCAGTCGTAACACAGTGTGACCCATTTCTTCCGCCATTTTATCACACACATACTCTTTTTTTAATACTAAATGCCTTTAACACTTTTAACAGCTGTTTTTTACTATACGTTTCTTCGAAGTATAAATCATTTTTTAACATGAACTCTTTTATTGCGGATTTTCTGCTTGATGCATTCGGTACTTTTTCCAGTTACCGGCTGTGGTAGCTTGCATTGCCTATCACAATAACACTGTGTTCTGGTACATTTGAAAGCAAACTGTCTACACCAGCTTTCAAAAAGAGCGGCGTTGGTATCTTCATGATAGTCCAGACTTGAATCCTTTATATTTTTTGCCGACGCTAATAAACAATTAGAGATCCATCCATTCTCTCAACCTGCATGAATTATTGTTATTCGTTTTCCTTTATTTGAAGGGACTTTATTTTGGCATTTTTCAGTTAAATCAACCCATCCCTTTTTGACAGTCTCATGAGTGTCAAACCACGTTTTATCCAGATAAACTATTAAACGTTTTTCGGATCTAAACTTTTTTATTTCGCTAAGGTACAGAAATCTCATTTTTCTTAATCTTTTGGACTCTATAATAATTTGTCTCATGTTTGTTGTCTTATACTTAAATCCCATCTTTTGCAAAGCGCGGTGAAGACTTGTCCTGTTACATGATATCATTGTATCGTCAGTTGTTAACTGTGTTTTTAAAGAATCTAACGTGAGCACAACATTTTCTCCATACATTTGGTATATTTTCCTGCGAATAACATCTTTGTCACAATCATCTACGCACTTCATTTTTCCGGTATCTTTGCGCACTTTTCTTTTAAAATGTCCTTTTAGCATAATATCTCGTACCGTCGATAATGGAACTTTCGTCATCTCACTGGTGTTTTTAATGGCAATTATTTTAGGGTAGCCGCTCTTTAATAACGATTCACATACATTTTTCATTTTTCACGATCACTTTGGCGTCAGAAGATGAATGCTTCCTGGAATGTTTAGGGTAGCTAGATATCGCATTAGCTGAAGATTCCCAAGGTCTCCAACTCTCCACATACTTTAAATATTAACTTGTTGGACACTGTTTCAAAGTAAAATAGATAGGTACTAATCTATTTCGAATATTATGTTTACTATTTATATAAGCTATATAAACAGGTACCTTTAACTAAAATGTTTTGAGAAATATCCTAATACTAAAGTTGTTTCTAGAAAACCCTTATTAGATAGTTTATTAATTTTTATAACAAATGAAGTTATATACATATTATCTATTGTTATTATAAACTGGCATTAACAATAAATGTGGGTTAATACGTCTCTGCGAAAGCGAAAGCCGAGTTTATGAGGGGTTTTATTGCAGTAATTAAGCCAAACGAAATATGTTGGGAAGTACTTTACAGGTCGACACATTTATCTGTAGCTGCCGAAAGAATAATTCTATACAATAGCATGCATGACCATATAATATTAAAAGTAAAAGTGTAGCACCTATTAAAATTAATTTAATGAATACAATCCATTATTTGTAATGTAATAACAAATTACCGCTAAATTACGTTGATATAGTCCTAAACAAGACACCTGCATGACAGCCACGGCACACCCACGCAAGAATGAATGCCTGCGCCACATAAACCCAATAAAAATTTAATCCGCATTTTAAAACAATAACACACAGGAAAGATCGCAGTCATTACAACAATAAAAAAATCGTTATCGTTTTCAAACAACATAAATCAGAGCGGTAATAAAACGCCCACGGCTAATTCCGGACACCCAATAATGTAACGGTTGATTGGCTGATTTCCAACTTGTTAAATGGTCTCTGAAAGTCAATTTGTGTTACATTGTCGATTCAAATTACACGTATTATAGTTAGTTCAACTCGCCTTTTATAAATTGCCTCTTTTAAATTCATTTAATCCTTTTCTATATGTGAAATACACTTCCATCGGTTAATCATTTAATTTGATTAATATGTTTTACCAGTAAAATAAATTAAATATGAACATATGCGCCGCTCAGATAACGTAATACATTTTATACTGTGGGAATTGAAAAATATTTATAGATATTGTCATCCAGGGAACGATAACTTTAGTGGGTCTAACGCTTCTTTTATTTTCATCTTGCCAAAATGAACCAATAGTGCCATTCTGAAGAATCCATGATTCATCCTGGTTGAACGAATTGGTACAAGGATTCTTCTTTTCCTTTCATATATTCTTTCAAAAATACCAGTCGCTTGAAAGCTACATGAGAAAGTTCCATAAACCCTCGCCTCGGTTTATCTTTTTTCCATCCCAAGTCTATTTCCTTTAACAGGCGTCTTAAAGAGTTAACACATCCATCAAGCAGTTAGAGCTTAAGCATAGCCAATGTAAAATATAATAGTTTTTCAATAATATAACTTACTTGTTTCGTATATTCCATAAATAATGTCACGAATCGAAATAATATCCAATCTTGCCACATTTACAACTCTCTTTGCATGAGAACGTTTCTTTTTAGGCGACTCTAATAATTTATTTTCATTAACTGACGTTGAAACTGCGCTTACAGTGGAGATATTCAAATTTAGGGCAGCTGCTACAATCTAAAAATTAGTAAAGTAGAAATAAAATATGTAGACATTAACATACTTTTTATAGTTACCTCTCTAACTGCTGTCAATGGTAACAGTGGGCAATTGTTGTTAAGTTCTTCCTGAAAATAGCTTATTACAGAAGCTATTAGCTTTTTGCATCGGCTATTTAAATGCTTCGGCATTTTTTACAAATGGTAAACAACATAATCGACAGAGATGTGTATGTACACCTCTGTTGTTATTAAAATAACAGTTTTTTAATGCTATTTAGTTTTTGTTAAAAAAATACACGCACAACACGAAATAAAATGTTAAAACAAGGCAACGAAGGAGCTGGTGCCACCGTAGCGTTGACAGTTCTGTTGTCAACTGTCGGTTTAAATAAAAAAAACATTTGCAGTTGGCATCAAAGTATAATCTACCTCAAGTTTTTAATACATTTAATATCGCTTGATATTTTAATATTTTTTGCTTAAATTTAATTGCCGCATGTGTTCTTACCGATTTACAATTATCAGGTGATTGATGACGTGCAACGGAAATTGTTTTGGATTAGGTTTGTGCACAGTACTGCTGCTGCCGCCCTCTGCGAGGCACATCAAATCTTGTTGTCAGATCTGGATTTCCATTCCAAAAAAAACTTTTGATATCAAATTTTGTGCAAATTCTGCTATTATTAAGATAAATAGATAAAAACAAAACTTCTGTCTTCCTCCACAAATAGTATATATTTCAAAAAATTAAATTTCTTTAAAAGCGATTGTCCCTACATGTTTTGACCGTACAAACAGTCATCTTCAGGGGAACTAAAAGGAATCTATGAAAGTACGATGACAACAGGCACCATAAAGGACTTACCTAAATCGAGTTTGGTCTCAGTTTTAGTAGTTGCCTCAAATAAATGAGTACAACTCTTTTAAGATTATTAGGCAATTGAAATTTGTTAGTTGAAGACTAGTTTGGCTGAACGTGATGGATAAAAAGATGAGCACAGTTTAGAAAATATTCATTTTATTATTGTATCAAAGTAATAAAATATGATTATATGTAGCATGAATTTAATTTGGGTTTTATGTTGTTATAATGAAAGTTATTCAAATAGGTAGTAAAGTGTGGAGAAATCAAAAAAGAAAAGAAAAAAGTTTTTCATCTTAACTGATTAAAGATGTTTTCCTCAAAAAGGAATCTTCAAAAAAGTTTATCATAAAAATTGTTCTTAAGTACCTATGTCAAAATTTGAAGGAAATTGTTTTTGGAGGGGTTTGATTTTTTAAATTGGGACAGGGGGCTAAGCCCCTGTTGTGGTAAATAATAAATCATCATTTAGAAAATTAAAAGTATTTTTGAAAATTTATATTAATAAAATCAGGTTATAGTGCTCACCACTGCCACGCCAAACGCGAAAATAATTGAAGTAAAAGTAAGGTTAATGTCAATATGCGAAATCAAAGAGATTTGGCATATGACATGACAAGTCTAAGATTGTAGAAATATTAAAAGTTTTAAGTGTCGGACCAATTAGAGTGACTCGATGTTAGGTTTACAAAGTCTATAAAATAGATTACCTAATGGTTGAAAGTTGTAACTGTTAAACGCATATAGTACCTGAATAAAGAAAAGACTGCGACATCTATGAATTAATTGCTCAATTAATGAATTTTTAATAATTTAAAAAGAATTTTTTAAAATTTTCTTTTTTAAAATAAGGGGATTAAATGTTTATAGGAGGGTTCTCTTTACACAAGAACATGCACTTTAAGTTGAGGTTCACTGCACTGACAGTGGGTGGGAAATTTCAAATTTAAATTGAATATAAATCGAAAATAATGATGTTAAAAAGGGAAATACTCATAAAATAAATTCACAAACACACATATTTCCATATACAGTATTTTACTTTATAACATCATTATTTTCGATTTATATTCAATTTAAATTTGAAATTTCCCACCTACTGTCAGTGCAGTGAACCTCAACTTAAAGTGCATGTTCTTGTGTAAAGAGAACTACCCTCCTATAAACATTTAATCCCCTTATTTTGAAAAAGAAAATTTAAAAAAATTCTTTCTAAATTGTTAAAAATTCATTAATTGAGCAATTAATTCATAGATGTCGCAGTCTTTTCTTTATTCAGGTACTATATGCGTTTAACAGTTACAACTTTCAACCATTAGGTAATCTATTTTATAGGCTTTGTAGACCTAACATCGAGTCACTCTAATTGGTCCGACACTTAAAACTTTTAATATTTCTACAATCTTAGACTTGTCATGCCATATGCCAAATCTCTTTGATTTCGCATATTGACATTAACCTTACTTTTACTTCAATTCTTTTCGCGTTTGGCGTGGCGGTGGTGAGCACTATAACCTGATTTTAATAATATAAATTTTCAAAAATACTTTTAATTTTCTAAATGATGATTTATTATTTAACACAACAGGGGCTTAGCCCCCTGTCCCAATTTAAAAAATCAAAACCCTCCAAAAACAATTTCCTTTAAATTTTGACATAGGTACTTAAGAACAATTTTTATGATAAACTTTTTTGAAGATTCCTTTTTGAGGAAAACATCTTTAATCAGTTAAGATGAAAAACTTTTTTTTCTACTAGCGTGCGGAAAAACGCATTTTCCGCACATGTTTTAGTGCGGAAAATCCACTTTTCCGCACCGTGCGGCAAAGATTTTTCCGCACTGTTATATTTTGAAATTAAATTTAATTAAATTAAATGCTGTACGATTTGAAGTCACTGTTCATCATATTACCTTTGAAATATCTTAGTTGCTATGGTGTATATAACCAGTTGTTGATTCCTCACGCTAGTAGAAAAACTATTGTTCCTAACACGTGCAGAAACCTATTTTTCCGCACTTAAATGCTTGACACCACTCCGCTACGCGTCGTGCTGTCAACGGCATTTGCGTGCGGAAAAATCGATTTTCTGCACTTGTTAGGAAAATAGCTATTCTTTTCTTTTTTGATTTCTCCACACTTTACTACCTATTTGAATAACTTTCATTAGAACAACATAAAACCCAAATTAAATTCATGCTACATATAATCATATTTTATTACTTTGATACAATAATAAAATGAATATATTCTAAACTGTGCTCATCTTTTTATCCATCACGTTTAGCCAAACTAGTCTTCAACTAACAAATTTCAATTGTCTAATAATCTTAAAAGAGTTGTACTCATTTATTTGAGGCAACTACTAAAACTGAGACCAAACTCGATTTAGGTAAGTCCTTTATGGTGCCTGTTGTCATTGTACTTTCATAGATTCCTTTTAGTTCCCCTGAAGATGACTGTTTGTACGGTCGAAACATGTAGGGACAATCGCTTTTAAAGAAATTTAATTTTTTGAAATATATACTATTTGTGGAGGAAGACAGAAGTTTTGTTTTTATCTATATTACCTACTCCACTGTAAGAATGGACTACTTCTTCAAAATTAAAATAAATGTTTGGGAAAAAGTAAAAAAAAATAATATATTTGACTACTAACATGGACTAAGGTAAGTTGTGTTATATCATCATTATTTTAGCCCTAGGAATTTGTGCTAGCATTTTGTTCACATTTTTTAGAGACACCCTGTATAATGAAGCAAGCAGTAATGCAGTTTTTCATGGATGGTCAACAGTTTTGAAAGTGAAATTACTTATTTAGCTTACTCTGACCGTTCTGCTTATTGCATGTTGGTTTTAAAAAACAATAAAACAATTTAGGACCCAAAAGTGATATATTCGAAAACAACTAATGGATAGTAATCCAAGCAAATTTCAGCTTAGCACCCTGTATTGTCAGTATGCTTGTGGTAGAACAAGGTCTGAAAATAAATCCCCATGTGTAAGCTACTAAAACAATTCTCTATTTGTTTAGTTGCCAGTTCGTGTGACCAGAATAGCGTACAATAATTGGATTCACAGAGGTGGAACTAATGTCTGCCTTCCTAAATAATTATTCCAATTGTTGGGTGTTTATTCGTTTGGCATTCATATACTTTTAAATTAGGTTGACGTTTATGTTGTAATTGATTGAAACACATTTGAACTGTCTCTGCCGTTACTCGGCGGTATTCCATAGAAAGTAATTTTTATATTTTAACAAAATTCTACTAGTTCCGCTAACACGTTTTGAAGAATATAGTGGAATACAGTAAAAAGTTTGTTTAGTTTCCCATTGAATGAAACACATTTATTTAAATTACATAAGTCTGCCTGACTGATAATATCTTCTGCAATCCAAACAATGTTCCGGTTTAGTGGGACTAGCATTAATTTTCTTGACGATAGTTTATTTTACGCAAGATTTAAATAAATTGGCATTTTAATGTTATGATGATTAATAATACCTTGTTCAGTGCAGTTGCTCAATTTCAGAATTAAGTATATACAGGGTGTTATGAAAGTGGTGACATAAAATTTTTTATATGTAGAAAGTATAAAAAGAAAAATATTCTTAAATGAGATTATATTTATTTGTTTCGTGTTATTATTGTGGTGATATTTTAAATATTTTTGCAATAATACATTAATATAAGCAAAATATTGGGCGAAAAATAATAATATGGACTGTAAGCACAAATCACCGAAATAATTTTAGATACGTAAGCTGGGCGTTCCCGCCAAACATTATTATTTTGTTTGGATCGCATTTCATAGATGACGCCGGTAGTGGCATCGCTCAATTTGGTTTAGTTAAGTTCGTATAGAGGGCACCACGTTCATTTGCGATTTGCGATCGAGAAGAAGCACCCTCCCAGATTTCGTTGTTGTCAAAAATTTGAAGTGTATTGTCAATTTTCTACTCTCGATTTTCTTTTAAGTTGTGTTGAGTTTTAATTAGGGTTCGACCGAAACAGTGATTTTTTGCCGATACCGATATATCGGTATCGGCCGATATAAAATGCCGATACCGATATATATCGGCAAAATTTTTATGTTCTCTTCAACGTATTTCTATAAATTGTGTTTTCAGTATTACCAAAATCAGAAAATATCGGCACTTAAAACATATTTTACGTTAAAAATCGCACATCTTCTGAAAGGGTTCAAAGGATTATTTTCTGCTAAAACTCCCTAATTTCCAGTTGAAGGTCTCGACGAACGTTGTAACCGCCGCGCCGGGGAATCACCGTTTGAATAAACGGGAAATAATCGACGTTAACGTTCATATGTGATAGTTTAGAAATTTACTTGGTGGCAATTAAAAGCTGAGGACCAGACCTACTTTTGCTGTATTTATTTGCATTTTTTTTAAATTAAAAAACCATATCGGCATTTATATCGGCACTTTTTTGCCGATACGATATATCGGCAAAGATGCCGATATTGCCGATAACCGATATATATATCGGTATCGGTCGATCCCTAGTTTTAATGCCGTTTGTGATCGTTCGGTCTCTGTATGTATTATTAGCGTGTTTTTTGATAGTTGTTTTGACTTTTTGTTTAGTTTTAGTGTGTTTTCGGTTTCTTTAGTTAAAGTTCGCGTATCTATTTCCTACGCACCTCCGTTAAAACCTGAAAAATATTGTGTTCCAAACTGTTTAAATAAACATGGCATGCGACACCGTTTGTCAAAAAGAGATCCGGTAATTTTTGATCATAAAAATAATGTTTTATTACCTATTTCGCTTTAATCAGCTGTATTTTCTTAAATAGGTATTGTTTGGTTTAAGTAATTCCTCGAGTAATTCCTTTTTTGCTGCTTTCCATTTGAACTCTTAGACAACGAAGACTAAGGTTAGTTCAGCTCTTAGATATACGTTATTTGTTACTTTACCAATAAGATATTTATTTCAAACTTAAAAAGAAGAGTTCCAAATAACTAACCTGAACTAAAAATAAAAGCAGAAAAAATGAATATTTAAACCATGGAATATTTTAAATTTTAAAGCGGCATCAATATCTACTGATAAAACAGATTTCATCAAAAGCTGGTAACACAGTTTTCTTTATTTTTACCCACAGATGCCAAACAGGTTTCTTTCTTTCTCGCGTGTTTCGGATCGCAAATACTAGGACATCAGCGCCAATTAGTTTTTGACACCTCCAAGAGTCCAGTTGCGTATCTAAATTTATTTCGGTGATTTGTGACTGTAAGTAATAATTTAATTTTTATATTTTAACATAAATTCTTGGTTCTTGGTATTAAAATTATTTGGGTTAAAAGTTGCGTGTGCCTTTCACTTTAGGTTTAATTAACCTAAACTAAGGGCTTTATCATACAGAAAATAAGAACATTGTGAAGGCTCCAAATCATTTATTTCGTTCTTTACCAAAAAGTGAGGAAATCATGACAGTTTTCACTTTTCACAAGCTAAACTCTAAACTTTACAGTTCCCGACATTAAAAATAAGGATGTCGTCTGTAGGTTCAGAGATATAAGAAAGTGACTAACTGTTCCCTATTAGGAAAGACCCGGGCCAGCTGTAAAATTTAAATATGGCCGAACAGGTCCGTATTTTGCTCAGAATTTAATCATGGTTTGTAATAAAAATAAGTAAGATATAAAATAATATCTTATTTATGTTTAAATGTGAAATTACAAGTTATTTTATTATTAAAAGTTATATTTATTAGTACAAAAATATACAATTTGTTCGGTACTTATAATAATTATTCACTTAATATATCAATATCACTATCGCTATCATCATCTGTTCTAATTAGCTTGTATTATTTGTGCTATATTGTTTATATGGATATAGGATTTTTCCACTTTTTCAATATGTGTAACAGAATTTGCCCAACTTTGTAAAGGGATGTTAAAAACTTTATTTTCTATAAGCTCAAGTACACTGGAGTTAATAGTAGGGCAAATATTGTTACGACGAATGGCAGATTTCAGTTGGTGCCAAACATGTTCGATGGGATTAAATATATCTACAATGGTATGGTGAAATCCTTAAAACTGTATGCCCTAGATTTTTTGCATAATTATCACAGAAGTATTCCTTTTGTAGTTTTAAACTTTGTTAAACCTCAATTAATTGCCTTTTGGTATATCTTCCTGAAAATAAATGTCATTATCATACATGTAGTTTTGGATTGTTGCTTTTGTGTCATTTGAGGAAGGAGTCTTGGTCAACTGCCTACTATGGTAGCTTGCATTGTCCTTTACAATTACGCTATTCGGAGGTATATTTGGAATTAGCTTGTTTTTAAACCAATCTTCAAATAAATCAGCAGTGGTGTCCTCATGGTAATCCAGCGAAGATCTTTAATGTTTTTTGCAGACAGAGAAAGTGCATTTGGAATCCATCCGTCTTTAGATCCAGCATGCAAAATCGTAATTCGTTTACCTCTTTTTGATGGCGCGCTTGTTTTACACTTACCGCTTGAGTCAACTCAAACCTTTTCCGGGGTATCATAATATATATGTGTCGAACCAGGTTCAGGTTTCATCCAAGTAAATAATCGGCCTTTGCTGATCTCCGTAAATCCTAATTTTTTGTAGATATTCGGATCGCCAGTCCCGAATTCTACTGGATTCTATTAAAACTTGTCTTTTGTTAATTTTTTTAAATTTAAAACCCATGTGTTGGATACACTTCCATAACGTTTAACGTTTTTCATAACGCCACATTTAACGCCGGTTTAATCTTTTTCAAGCATCTTAATTAAATTATCTAATGTAGGGACGCTTTGTTCCTGTATAACTTGTAAATTTTACGCCGTATTATATCTTGATCACTTCCATCTACCTTCGAGAAAATGCCAGTATCGGTTCTTTTCTTCGTCGCTAAAATGGGATTATTCACAATTTTCTATACAGTTGATATTGGAATTTTTGTTAATGTGGCCGTTTCTTCTAACGCTGCTTGCTTGCTGACCGCACGTTCAATGAGAGTTGAATCAACATTGCTGGTAACTTCCTTAGTTTCCACAGAAAAGTGTTTTCTGCTTTTCGACGGGGTTATCTCCTGAGATACATTGGGCTCGCACATATTTTCCATGATTAAAGAAACGCTGTATTACACACGAAGGAAGAATAATTACTAAGCTTAAAACTAACTAGAGTGGCTATATACACACTCTTTTAGAACATAATTTGTTTTATGGGATTAACCTTCTCATTTTGAATTAGGTAAAAATCGGTTTACATGCAGAATATAATATGCTGAATAGCGAATATAGAACAATCAATTATTAGTGGCTAATCAGAGGCTATTTGGTTACATAATTAAACCAAATAATCAAAAGAATCGTAGAAAATAACAAAACCAGAAATATTCAATAATCAAAAAGTGAGATTAATGTTAATCAAGTAGCTTCGTCTCTTCTTTTTCTCATATATTTAGTCAAATTTTACGATATTTTTGGGACTATTAATACTACAATCTCTATCCGATTGAAGGACACGAAAATGCTAAAACTTAAAAAAAAATTATAAGATTATTCTTTACAAGATTATCTAATTGTGATGTAATTATTTTAATTTTTTTTGTTAATTGACAGTTAATAATGTATAATAATAATTGCTCTGCTTACTAAGCAGCAATAGGTTCTTGATAGGTTTTTGATTATTTCCGCATTGTTCGCTTATTTTGCAACACTGTTCTATAATATAACTATTAGCTTGTATTATATTATGTCTATAATTCTAAAGGATTTTTCCGAGGATTTTTCGCTGCTGGAACTAAGAAGAACGATCTTTTTAAATCCGGAAACGTCATTCGAATCGGTTAAGAAATTTTCGAACAACCAACAATAAAAATTATGGTAGTCAAAGTATTGAACTAAATCTTAAAAAAAAAAGTTGACAGCTATTTTCGGTATAACTGAAAATTAAAAGACATTCCACCATAAAAAATATTATTAGATGAGAACTTAAAGGTGACGATAAATATGAAAAATTGGGATTGTATCGTTTTCAATGAAGAAAAATATCCTTGTTGCGACATCTGTGTGACTGGGGGAGCTTCGTAAATTTGTTGAGATTAGTAAAAGTATATGATTTTGCAACCAATTTTTGGTGTGGGCGAGGCCTGGTTCTACGGCAACTTATACTAATTTTCATTTCAGTGTCTCTTAAAACATGGACACTGCTCTTGTTAGAAGTTACTAACTAATTAAGTTTGACTATCAATAACTTAAAAATACTTCCTCTATTAATTGAGTTGATTTCGTGTGAGACGCCAGATGATACTGTTAGATTGCGATCAATACTGAGCTTTCTCATTCTTTCAATCTAAAACTTCTTGTTAATAATCAGCTTGTATCTAGCGAATCGTAGGGTTACTGTAATTAATATACAGGAATGTTCGGTTATATCATACTGTAGGGGAACCTTTAAAACCGGTAGGTTATATTAGAAGCATTTAAAAAAAAATTAAATGTTTTTATTACGCAAAATTTTAGCAAGTAATGCTTTATCGTTGTTTTTTTGGAACGGGTTTGCCAATTCTCTTATTTTGTTTAGACATTTCGCGGTATCGTGGACACTCTGCTTTTTTGATATGCCTAGATTTGCGATTGTCGACTTCTAGCGTCACCTTCTGTTGGCCGCTGCCTTTATTTGTTTTAGCCAAACATAAATTGTTTACTACATTTCCATAGGTTGCGTGGTTCAAAATATGTCAGTTGAAATAAAAGGCTTTTTCTCACACAAAATATATTTATTTACTTCTATTATCTCGGTTACTCGTTGTCACATTTGGTCTGCGTAGCAGCAAATACGGTTTTACTATTACATCTTAGTATGATAACTACTTACTTCATTAAATCAACTACACATTTTATTTCACTAACAACAAACAATAATATCGTGATACAATACTACTTCTTCCACCTTCGAGAATTTATCGCATAAACTTCACGAATTTTCGATTGCTTTTTACAAAAACTTAACTAGACTCGAGTCGTGATATAATAATTACATTATTACATCTTCGGGATGTAAGTCCGCGAATTGACCGAGTTATTTCATGGCTTGGATGCCATAAAAATCAACTAGAATTCGTTGTAAACTACCGCAAGAAAAGGAAATAAGGCACTTTAAAAAAAAAACATTAATTCGAGGATATTAAATTAATAATATTTGGCTTTTATAAAATCACATAAGTAGCTATTTTGTTCTAAATTTACTGCTTTTATTTTTACTAATTTTAATTTATTTTTCTACTTGTTAACCCACTTCTTTCGATATGATCCCGTTCTGTTAGAAACTTTCGAGAGAAGCCGTTCTTCTAACTCTTGAAGGAAGTAAACAGTCATTTTCACTTTCAAGAATTTGGTTTAAACATTTTTAAGAGAAATAATTGACAGAAGACTAATCACTTCTCTTGATATGAGCATTCCCTTAATTCGAGGTAATTAAACCGACAATAGGATTGCCGAAACACAAACTCCCCATAAAGTCACGTTGTTTTTTGCTTTAATTAAAGCATCGAATACAAAATACATTTCTTCGTCAAATCCCCCATTTACGCTACAATTTATTATAAAATCATTAACGCCTTTGTGACGTCGTAATCGCATAAATAATAAAATCCCATTAATTTCGTTTGAGCCCATCAGCCCTCCCAGGGTCTCAATTCCCGGACCACAATGGGCCGATGCCGCTGCCTGGCAAAATAATTAATAATCGTTGAGCCCTTTCGACTCCCGACGGCCTCCAACAAATTACAACTGCTATCGCCTTCGGAGACTGTCGGCTTTTGTGTCTCTTTTTATTCTTTGCTCGCCTTTAATGGACCCTTGTGATTACCGACAAACATGTGGGGAATTTCAATGTTCGCTCCGGTGTAATCGTGTATAAATCTCGAGTCCGTATAGGTTGGGGAAGTTATCGACAATTCACTTTGTTGAGAATTCGATAGAGCGGAATGTGTGATGTAAAGCCTAATGTGCAGTGTTAACCAAGTATTATCATGGCAAGGTTGTTGGCAAACAAATCAAATCAAAATATTTATTGTTAATTTTGCATATAGAAGTAGCTGGTTAATACGACAGTCAAACTATGGTTACTGCCAAAATACTGTGTTGTCATTGGTGGTGTGCATAGGTATCCTTGGTTTTGACTGCTACGTCAGTGATATTGGGTTTTAAAATTGGTTATAATTAGACAATACACTTACAAGAAGATTATAAAATCAACAATGAAATAGGAATTGGTAATGTGTTTAAATGAACAGTGGCCAGCAAAATATAATAGAAATGAGAATTTCCCTTTGAAGTGGGTAAGTAGAAACAGCCCCTTAGAACCGTGGCCTCCTAGATCACCGGATATCACTCCTTGTGATTTTTTCTATGAGGGCATTTAAAAAATAAAGTGTATGATACTCGGATGCGTAACAGGGAAGATTAGGAAAGCATGTCGAGTAACTCCTCAAACTTTAACTAAAGTATAAGGGAACGGTTAAGAAGAATTGTTGAAAAGTGTATCGTATTAGAAGTTACACTGTATATAAAGTCTGTTTCGGCCAAACTTTCAGTAGCGGCTGACACAGGTCTTGTTAACATTTAGTTCATTTTGGTTTAGTAACATTGAAAAATGGAATACGGATTTTTGGTTTTTAGGATATCTATAATTAATCTGAAAACATTGAAAGTAGTCTCTCAATCTTCAATAAATATTCTTATTATACTATTTCGTATGTCTCCAAATAAAATACAATAACACCAAAATGAAGCCAATATTATATCGATATACATTATTGTATGATGGAATATTTTGCACTTATAAAACATTGGCGCGGTCTGGACGAGACAGATTCCCATATGCTCCATAAAATTTATTAACTTAGATAATCAACAAAAAAGAAAATGATTTGTGGTCCGTTTTCTGTGTCACCAGGGTCGCTAACAAAAAAAATACCAGCATACTTGAAACTTATTTCCCGGAAGAGCCTGATATTGATTTAAAACCTGGTTTGAGCAGAATGAATGAATTTTATACCCAACGAAAACTTTCTTGTTATATATATTATACAATCATCTGGGAAATTATCGTTTCTAGGTTTTAATCAGGTTAAATAGTATATTACGTTACAAGACTCGAAAATACTGTTTTACAGGACGATGAAAGCAATTTCCAGGGCGAGCCGCCAGACGAGTCCTGTTAATGTACCGTGTGATCCACTTATCGTGCCCACATTTTAGTTTGATATTATAAAGTTGCCTTAAGAGTTAAAGAAAAAAGTTAAATACATAAATTTCTTGCATTGACGTCAAATTTTATCTGTTCATTTTTCATATGTACAGGCTGTTTCATTTTTCCCGTCCAGGCATCAGTTTTCTTATTTTAAATGGAACACCCTGTATATTGATAGGTATTTAGATTCCCTTTAAAATTTATTGTGAATTTTGTATAACCTTTAATATGCCCATTTCTTATCGTTTAGCCAATATTTCTTTGTTAATAATTTAATGGATATTTATTCGAACCTGACGTCTTCAATTCTGCAGAGATTTGTTAGGTAAAATCGAAGAAAATCCCCAATTTCTTAATAATATTTTATGGACTGATGAAAGCTGTTTTTCAACGCGTCGCATACACCATAGACAAAATACTCGTCACTGGTCCATAGAAAGTCCACATTAATCGCTAACTTCCCGAATATTATGCGGGGAGCCCCATCCTGCTGCCACACAATAGCTGCTACCTCGTTTAAAGGAAGATTTTCCATTAAACTGTCTATATCATTTTGAAGAAAACTAAGGTATCTAGTCCAATTATTTTAGAACCAAAAGCCCCACACCAATTATTTTAGAACCAAAAGCCCCACACCAGACATTTATAGATACCAAGGATGGCAGTCTATAAATGTCTGGTGTGGGGCTTTTGGTTCTAAGATAATTGGACTAGATACCTTAGTTTTCTTTAAAATGATATAGACAGTTTAATGGAAAATCTTCCTTTAAACGAGGTAGCAGCTATTGTGTATCCTCTGGCTTCTAAACAGTCCTGATATTAATCCAATGGACTACTTTTTTTGGGGTCACATTAAAAACGAGGTATATAAAACTCCATGCAGTGATTTAAATGAGATTATATTTAATTTTAGAAGAATGGTATACGATTTACGAGAAACACCTGAAGTATTCGTAAATGTAAACAATTATTTCTTGAGAGCAATCCATCGTTGTATTGAAAATAATGGAGGTCATTTTCAACAATTTATGTAAATATTTGTAGTTGTAATTGTAATATTTTTGTTCGAATAAATATCCATTAAATTATTAACAAACAAATATTGGCTAAACGATAAGAAATAGGCATATTAAAGGTTATACAAAATTCACATAAAATTTTAAAGGGAATCTAAATACCTATCAGTATACACAACCGACACAACGCCAATGGAACTCAGAAAAATATTTTATAAATGAGATATTTAGACTAAATAAAAAAAAAATTGGAAATAAGAAATTGAATGGTAATAAAACAGTTAAAGCACTTAACAATTGAAAAGAAACTACTTTTTAAACATTTCTTTTCATTTTTAAATTTATCTACGTAAATATCATCTTGTAGGGATATTGATAATAAATTGTAAAGGTTAGTACGATCAGTATTAATTACTTAACTGTTAATTTCACAATACTGATGCCAATAGCTAATCATACTAATCGTTTGAAGGCATTGAATAAAATAAGTGATTGGATTTAATTTAGCGTGTATTATAAGGTATATCTATATCGTATTACAAATAACGATGCGTTTTTAGGTTCCCCATTGCTATTGGCAAATAGCCTTAAAAAATCCCATCTTGCCCCAACGGATTTTTTCTGGGGGAGGGGGGCTCACTTCCTAGAGTTAGGCCTATGCAGACACCATTTTACAAGAGAGAAAACCAAGAAATTACACACATTTATTTGTTTTTTGTGTTCGTGTTTGTTTAATTGTTAATTGATTACTACACTAACCACCGTCTTTTCTTTTAATAAACGCATAACACACAAATATACACCACAAAACACAGAAATTTACACCAGGAACTAATAAACAAATGTGGTTCCCTACAATGTAACAGGGAAAATGAGAAGTCTCCAATGGAAAAGTTCTCTGTGTTGTTGCCACTAATCAGAACGCGACAACCAGGACTAACCCAGTCCGGCTTGGGCCGACAACAACTATTGCCACCTGTTGAATTGCATTATTAAATATAAATCTTGTACCAGAAAAATAAAGCATCAATAATTATTAATTCAGTTCAGATATATTAGGTACTCAAGAATCAAGATCTTTATTTCTAACATTTGTTTGAATTGATATTGGTATAGACTTTTTTTAGTTAGGCATGCCCCCTCCATAATCGGGTTGTTCCTCCAAGGAATCGACACCTAAATTGTCGATAACTTCCATCTCTAAAATTCCTTTTCAAACCACAACCGGTTCAGCAGCCTAAGTAAGGTAGTTTTATTTCAAATAAAAAACAACTTATGTTGTTGTTTTGATATGATGCGATGGGATACACGTAATGATAAGATGACGGTAGAACAATTTGAGACCATAAAGGTGTAACAAATGATACTGCTTAGAATCTAATGACACAAATAAGTGCGTTTTTCTTTTCAGACTCCTTTTGTCTTCACTTTCTTCATTTCTTGATGCAATCAGAATTATGGTTTAAAGGTATATCTTTGTAAATGGCAGTAAAGATGCAATAATAAAAGTCGTCATGTTTGGACGTATTAATGAGTTTAAAAGCTGCCTGTAACACGTTCCATATCATGATCGTTACCCCATAAAACACGTGATAAGGGTTGTTTGGCTTTTTCTGTAACATTGTAAAGTAGGTATTTTGTAACATGTTACTGATAAGCACTTTGCTATACAAGGTTATGATATGTACCTTTAACAGTAAGGAAAATTTAAACTAGTAATTACGAAAATGAAAAACCTTCACAGGATGTCAAAGTTTCTTTCTTGTGGTTGAGCAAGGTGTTAATATGTGCTTCTGATGGGACAGTCCTTTATCTCTGCTTTCTTATTCGTCTACTCACTGAATTCTACAAATCTATCAGCTCTGATAACCACAGATCTGAAGAAACCATCTCGGCCATTTAAAATTGTTTATATTTAGTAGAAAACATTGTGTGGAAATTGAATTTTATGGTATTGTGAACACCGTAATTGATTTAACAAAAAAAAAATGGTATGCTGTGTTACTTAAGGTTAGTCGTGTGACGTGAGAGACGATAATAAGATGGAAAATTTTAATTGCATGCTTTTTTGTTCTACCTTTTTATGATAACAATTCTAATTGCGCACAATTATACCATACATTCTGCATAAATACTTACTTACTTAATCATAAAGCCTTTTTACTCAAGGTTTCTCGCCATCTTCTTCAATATTGTGCTTTCCGCCGATTTCGTTCTCTGAATTCCTGTATTTCCTGCTGTCAGCTTAACTTTCGCCAACCAGAGTTTTTTCGGTCCACCTTCTTGTTTTGTCTTTATAATAAATGGTAAAAAAACAATTTGACACTTTCCACAAATATACAAGTTTTATTAATTAACTCGACATGTTTCGCAACACTGTTGCTTCTTCAAAGGAGTACAAAAGAGTGATATTTTTAAAAACTAAATAGGGTAAAAATTTTAAAGTAAGCAGGTATACAAGTTTAACTGAGGGAAAAACCTATATTTACATACTAATTAAATAAATTTAAAAGAGGTGATGAGTTTAAGTCTAATTGATCATTAAGTAGAGTATTGTAATTTTTAGGTTTGTTTATTTCTAAGGATTCAAGCAGTTTTAATTTTAAACTTTTCTTCTCAGTATGTAAAATATCGTAGTTAATGTTAAATGCATGGTTTTCTTTGTTCAAATGGTTACAATAATTTGAATCAGTTTTGTTTTTTATGAAACTAGAGTAATGTTCGTTGACACGTTTTTCAAAATTTCTGCCAGTTTGCTCCATGCAAACTTTGGGGCAATCGTTACATTTCGATTTATAAACACCAGATTTCTTTCCTTTATTTAATTTAGTTTTATTATTTTTATTGTGTTTCCCTAAAGTAGTATTTGTTTTGAAGGCGATATTAATATTCAGATTTTTAAAAAAGTTTTTTATTTTAGTACTTAGGTGGCCAATGTACGAGATAACTTGTTTTTATTCTCTCTTAGTGTTGGAAAAACTAAATGTATAGAATTTTTATATAATTTTTTATTTAGTATTTTATCTATTGTTTTCGTGGAATACCCATTATTTACTGCAATTTGTTTATTAATGTTTAATTCTATTTGAACGTTATATTTGTTTAAAGGTAATGTTACTAATCGATGTACCATACTAAAGAAAGAAGCTAATTTATGTTGTATTGGATGGCAAGACGTATTGTGTATGGTATAGTATCAGTATGAGTGGGTTTATGGTAAATAGGGATAGTAGACCAAGTAACAGCCGAATCAATTCATTTCTTGTTTTGTTTATTCATAGTTCGTGCCTTGTATATCTTTTTGACTATGTTCTCTCACTCTTATCAAGAGCAAGATACTAATCCACCTCAGTTGGCTCTCTTCTATTAGTGTTTGAATTGGTTTCGTTATTAGATTTTTTCTGAATCTAGTATTTTTCACCTTGTCTAATCTAGTTGTTCTTCTATTTTTTTCAGTTCCATGCTCTGTAGGTACCTACTTTACTTTTTTGACATTGTTGTCCATGTTTCGGAATCAACTACACTCGTTTAAAAATTTGCACTATTGCTTCCTTCAGTTTTTGATCAAGGAAGAATTTTCAAAACTGTTAGAAAGTCTTGCCGCTGCTCCTGTTCTCTCTTTGATTTGTTCCTCCCAGTCTCCCATCTCCCTTTACTTTTGTTCTTTGTTTGAAACAATTTACTTGTTCTAACTTTATTTCTCGTACATAATACTTTATGTTCTTTTTTTGTGTTACTTCTGACCATTGTTTCTTTTTTCTTGTCGTTTATTTCCATATTAATTTTATAATTTTCCCTAGGCTTGAATGGGCTTATTTGGTCAAACCTCAAATTACACCCTACCTAATTTTTATGAAGCAATTATCAGCCCTGAAAATTTCAAGTCAATCTCTTCACGGGCTTAAGATACATCCTTATATTGTTGTGATTTTTCGTTACGTTCTCTAATTATTATTATTTTAGCAACTCCTCGTTTTTTAAGAATTTTCCTATATATATATATATAATATATTTATTAATCTTGTCGAAAGCCTTCTCTAGGTAAATAAATAATAGGTGCCTTTTGCTTCCTTTATAGCTCTTTCCGTTATTTTTTTTAACTATAAGATACTCCTGTTACACCTCTCTTTGGTATAAAACCGAATTAGTATCTTCTAATGTTTCTTTCAAAATGCTTCTCAGTATCTTTTCTAATATTCTCGCATAAAATTTTTCCACTGGAGGTACCCTTGTTGTACCTTTCCTTAAATCTTCTTTTTTTGTGTGTTGTGATAAATGCATATTGACAGTTTTCTTGTGCTGAATCAGATTTTGCTCATAAGGTTCTGAAGGAGTCGCTCGATCAGCCTTTCGCTTTCTGCTTTTGCTAGGGTGGGGTACATTATACATTGTGGTGCTTCTTCTGCTTTCATTGCTCTAATGGCATCTTTGATTTCTTTCAATGTAGTATTCGGCATTCCTTTCTATATTGCTGTTCTTCTGAATAATTCACCAGGACTAATTCCTCTTTGTTCTCTTCGTACGCAGTTCTATAATAACTCTTTGAAATAATGCCAAAATCTTCATAAGCTCCTCTTCTTATGTTATTATGTCTCTCCATTTTCATCTTTTATATTTCTTATTACTTTTCTAAAACTGTCTTTATAATAATAATAAGACAACACAATGAAGTGCGGGCGTCCTCGATCGCCAACAACCCGCCATCTATCAACGTATTTCATTACACCTCGGGTCATTAAGATTGAAGCTTCAGTTTATGGTCACTGTATTAAAAGCAACGGAAAATAATAAATCGTGCATACCCAACATTCGTAACATAACTTGCCTAACACTAATCTTATTTTGCCATTACTATAAATAAATTATCCTAGTAGAACTATTAATGCAGATTACCATTATAACTGCCTTTAAACATACTTTGTCCGCATACCATTTATGACCAGATTGCACGACCATGTAAAGTTAAAATGCGGTTGGTTATACAAATGGCCGGCTCTATAAATGGTAAATCTTGGTAGCGCTGAACACGTTGAATAAGCTGTTGCTCGGTGGTGCGGTGGTGTGAATTGTTAAAAAGGGCGTAAGGTTATAGTCGTGATAAAATGACTTTTATTTTTTTGTGCAGATATTACAATCATAATAATAATAATAATAATACACTCTTTATTTCAAAATTACATTATAATAGGTATAACATAAAATGAAACAGTGTCAGATATTCTAGGCAAAATTTACACTACAAATTTGAGATCTTGACAAAATACTCTTCGATATTATACGGTTCAACCTTTCAGTAATTTAAATGCGTTTTTTTTTACTTTTTTAATGTTGATGTATCTTGGAAGTATTGTGTAGTTTAGTAGAGTTGTAAAAAGCACCACTTTCATACAATGTCAGCTTATGTTTAGGCAAAGTATAGTTCATCGTTCTTGTTGGATATTTATTTTGTGATTCACTTTATCTAAACAAGGATCTGTTTTTACAGTTACAGTTTTATATTTCAGTGTAACTACTTGTGACTATAATAAGAAATTCAGCTCTAGTCTAATTCAAACCATAGTTTTTACCCTAAAGCATTATTTAGGTTCTGTCATTTAACTACACACAAGAGGGGTATATGTTGGCCATTTGGTTTGAACCAGTGCCATAAACTTAAACACACATACACACACATTTAACTACACCATATTGTGTACACTACCACACAGTTGCTTATTTACTGACATTTACATACTGACAGAAATTTTCCGGCCCAATAAAACCACTTTCTCTCTTAATATAACCGCCCTGCTAACTAGTCTCTCAATGCCGTCAAAAAAATGATCTGAATTTTTATCTTTAAAGTAATCAAAAATCGCTGACTGAACCTCATCGTATCTTATTTCAATTTTGTAAACAAAAAAACGCATTATGAGTAGGGATCGACCGATACCGATATCGGTATCGGTATATCGGCCATATCGGCCTTCTTGCCGATATCGGTATCGGCCCATATCGGCCAAGAGTATATCGGTATCGGCCGATATATTCTTTAAAGAAATTAAAACATAAATTTATAAAGTAAAGTAAATAAATAAAGAATTTTTGAGCTCAATTTTAGTATAGTCTGCACTCCAGAAAAATTAGCTCCTTCAGCTTTGCCGAGATAAATCAAAAGTGGCTTAAGTAATGATATTATTTCCGATATAGATGCACTGTTCTTACTAAAAATGTTGGTAATCTCTTCAAAGGGTTCTAATAAGTTTCATAAGTTTTTTGCTAGTTCCCACTGGTGATATGCTAGTTCCTTATCTTTTAAAGCTGAATCATCCATTATAAATATATTGAAAGCGTTTTTTTTTCTACCAAACGTTCCAACATATAAAAACTTGAGTTCCATCATGTAGGTATATCCTGAACCAAAGATTTTCTCGCCATATCAAGTCTTTTGAATATTCTTCAGTCAATCACAAGCCAAAGAGGAGTGACTAAAATAAGTTACTATACGCCTCGCTTTTGCCAATAAATCCATGATTGATCGTTGACTTTCTATCGAGTCTTGTATGGCTAATTGTAAAGATGTATAAAACAAGTTTGGTGTTTTAGTTTAACTTTGTCGATGCCCTTTTTATGTTGGCGGAATTGTCAGCCAAAACCAAAAGAACCTGATTATGAACTAACTTCCATCTCTTCAGTAAATCATTTAACATCTGGGCAATATTTAAAGCTGTATGTGTTCCTGGAAAATGTTTGCAGGCCAGTACAAATGAACATCTTTCAGTCGTTTTAAAATCCATCCAATGAGCAGTGGAACACATAAATGAATTGTTATTGTGTTTGCACGTCCATAAATCTGTAGTTACAGAGACTTTAATGTTTTCTTGTAAGGAAAGTGATGATGATAATTTTTCACTAATTGCTGAAGAACATTTTTGGTAAATAACAGGAAGTATATTTTCTCTAAAATATTTATCAGAAGCATATTGTAACAAGGATCCAATTTTTTTAAACGCTGTTTAAAGCCGACATCATTCAGAATACTGAAGGGTTGTATACCTATAGCTAATAATTCTCCAATAGAATAGTGAATGTCTTTAGATTTAGTACTATTGATGTCCCATAACTGCATGTCATCAAAGGATTCAAATATCTTTAGCTGTGTGGTTTTACTTGAGCGGGCAGTTGAACAAGACGGACATTAATTGTAGCTAATTTATATAGCAAAATATCCATAATAGAAAATATAGCCGATATATCGGTATTGGCCGATATCGGCTATGAATATATCGGTATCGGCCGATATCGGTATCGGCCACAAAAAATCATATCGGTCGATCCCTAATTATGAGGTCTGTATTAGTGTCGTAGGTCTGTAGAGCCGCAGTGCTAAATGGCAGCCTTTACTGAGGTGTGTACGTGGCACATTGTCATGTAGTTACCTCACCCGTTGCCAATTTTCACTCGAGGGCGTCCCGTAACTATATACAGGGGCGGTCATACGGGGGGCGTCGATTTACATTAAAAATTTTATGAACTATGGCAACAGCGCTTGGCGCGTGTGACAAAACTGACCAATCGTGTCAAACCCTTAATTTTTTAAAAATATTTAAACGCAAAAAATATTAATAAAAATAGTTAAGTAAGTAGGTATAATATAGTATAGGTATCTATAACTTTCTTAAAATTTACTTAGGCCGTTTTTTGCGTATTTTTCCTACTTGAAAACCGAGAATCATCAACAGAAAAGGGCGTGGCACCCAAAAATTTTTCGTCTGCGGCGCCAAGACTTTTCCTATCACCACCTCTCTGAATTGGCACAAACCGCCACTGGCTATATACCTAGTATAGTCCGCCGTACGAGTCTACAGCACAGATTATAAACTATAGTTAATAGTTTATAAGCTGTGTCTACAGCTACGAAAGGAGTTTGAGAAATGTGGTCCCAAACACAACATTGTTGCCGTAATACTCTGTTTAAATTTCCAGAAAATCTTAATATGTATGGAATTCAAATACATTACATAAAACAATAAGACGTATCCATATCCCTGTATATAGTGCACCTGTAACAACTGTAAGATATATCCCGTTTATTTCCTCTCTTACATTGCAAATTATAATCGTTAAAGCGGGAAGATAATATTTAAGAAATAATAATTATTCATTTATTTTGGTAAATTTGGCAACCCCCGTCTAATAGAGCCAGAAATGATCACAAGTGCCTTGATATTGGTTTTGTCTCTTTCTATCGTATATAATATTGAATTTGTGGGAAGTTGCTTGTCATCATGGCATATTTAGGATCACATGTGCCTTGATATTGGTTTTGTCTCTTTCTATCGTCTATGATATTGAATTTGTGGGAAGTTGCTTGTCATCATGGCATATTTAGAAATTTTACAGGCATTGGCGGAGTTTATTTAATTTATTATTAATAATTATATTTGAACGTATGTTACTGTGCTTGTCAGAATGAAATTGCACTACTTGAAACGTATTATATAAATCTAGAGAAATTTTTTTCTATTCTTATGTTTTAACGAATTTATTAACTTATAAAATGTTAATATGAAACGAAGCACCGCACGCCTACGCCGCTCCAGAAGGGTTTGAGTCTTACCCTTACAAAGTCAAAGAGTGACTGGTGATACGTTTGATATGAAGTGTCAATGTTGCCCATACCATGGGGTATTAGTGACACTTTACCGTTTTTTTTACTTATATGTATATACAGGGCGACATTGAAAAAAGTACAATGCATAGTACCACACGATAGATGATCTCAAAAGAATGTAAAAAGTGCATATAAACATATGTCCACAACCGCTTTATTTTTGAGCGGAACAAAAAATATGTACGCCACTGCCGTTTTCTGTTTTGATAACATACCTATGTAGACAGTTCAATGTCTCATGCATAGTAGCTTTTGATATCGGCTTCGTTTAGGAGATCAATGCAATTTTATCAAACTCTGATATGTGCATACATACCGATACACTGATAAAAAAAATGTAAAAATACACACTGAAACATTGGTCACTTTTATGCCACACAAGTTAAATTACATCTTGTCCGAAATTCTACATTTATCATGTAATTATACATTGCTCATAATAAATTTTATAATGTAAATCTACCACTAAGAGTGGATTATTAGTGTATAATAATAAAATGTAAATATAGTATTGTAGATCTATATGTAATTACACAACTTAGTCGACTTTAATTCATGTATATTTAAAATATTTTAGTGTGTACATACTTCCACATTATATATAGTATATGTAAAATACCTCTTAATTAATAACTACTACTCCTACTACTAGTAAAAATATATTATACCGGGTGACAATGGAACTACTACCCAGGCTGACGTTTCAAAACGACTTTAGATAAAAATTTGAAATTTTGGTCGACGTCTGGGTTAAGTAATGTGCATATTTTAAGCAAAAAAACAAATGACAATCACTTCCGGTTTCACCGGAAACGATTAAAATTTTGATATTTTAAATTGCAACCCCCGTATATTTTTGCATATTTGAATGCTGCGAAAAATTCTAAACATTTTTTATGTAGCATGTCCTATACCTAAAGTTTGAACTATTTTAACATTTAATTCATTTTTCCAAAAAAACGAAGAGCGCTACGACCAAAACAAACGGTTTAATTCGTACTTCATTAAAGGCATTCTAGGATAGTAAAATAAAAAAACTGATGCTAGCAATTTTAAAAAATCGATATTTTCGACAAGACGTTTTTCAGTTTTTGATCCATTTTTGTATGAAAACGGTTTAACTTACAACCATAGGACTTTCACTACCCAATCTTACTTTTTTATCTTCTATCCATTTATGTTCTCAGTTTTCATTTTCAAACAACGGATATTATTTTTGAACTAGCTGGACGTTTTATGCTCTTTTTACTAAAATTAAACTAATCATATTAGCCATGACACAGGTTGCTATGGTTTTTAGAAACAATTATATTACCTATGTCAGTTATTTTTTATCACCTAGTGTGTGTTTTGCAGATTGTTGGAAATTCTTGTAAATTATCGTTTTTTATTTCGTGATTTTTTTTGGCGTAGTTCTTTGTAATCTGTTTCAAATGGTAATTTTTACAAGAGACGAACAAATAGATATGCTTCTCGTTTATGGCGAGTGCTTGCAAAATAAAAGGCAGGCTTAAACACCACGCAGAACGATACCCCGACAGAAACCAACCCTGCTATGCTTATTTTCTGTGGCTGGTACAACCTTTGAAAACAGTTCCCCAAAATGAAAATGAAGAAAATTTTATTATTAGCGAAGAAGCAGAAATAAACGTTCTGGCATGTGTGAATGCTGATCCAAATATTTCTACTCGCCAAATTGAAAATGAAGTTGGAGTTAACAGAGAAAGTGCAAGAAAAATTTTTAAGAAACATAAGTATAGGCCTTACAAATACCAAATCCACCAACACTTGGGTGTTAACGACTTTGCTCGGCGAGTTCAATATTGCCGATGGTTTATGGAAAATCATAACCATAATAATAACTTTCATAGATTGATATTATTTTCTGATGAGTCTCCCTTCACGAATCTGGGAATGTTCAACAGGAACAATGTAAGATATCATTTAATAATAAGGATCATTTCAAGAACGCTTCGGTGTGGCTAGGTGTTTTAGGAACGACAGTTGTGGGTCCAATATTTTTTAATGAGCACCTTAGAGCGTAAACTTATTTGAACTTTTTGAAAACAACAGTCAACGATTTTCTGGACAATTTACCTCTTGCACAAATTCCCAACATTTACTTTCAACAAGATGGTGCGCCGGCTCATAATGCTAGGATTTGTGTAAATTATTTAAATGACAGGTTTGGGGACCGATGGATAGGGACAAATGGCCCTGTAAAGTGGCCAGCACGTTCGCCAGATTTGACGCCCCTAGATTTTTTCTTCTGGGGTCATATCAAAGAACAAGTCTATTTAACTCCACCTGAAAATGTGGACATTTTAAGAACTCGAATTACTAGGGCTATTATTGATATTAGTATACCTCAAAAAGAAAATGTATTACGGAAAATTGTTGAAAAGTGTGAGACCTGTATTGAACAAGAAGGTCGGGTTTTTGAAAATCTTCATTATGATTAGGTTCGTTTTTTTCATTTCTTTTATTATTAGCTAATTAATATTAATCATGTGTACACCTTTGTATAATAAAGTATTTGTTTGTAGTTTGAAACGTTTGCATTTGCGAGTTATTAAATAATATCCGTTGTTTAAAAATGAAAACTAAGAATATAAATGGATAGAAGATAAAAAAGTAAGATTGGGTAGTGAAAGTCCTATGGTTGTGTTGTAAGTTAAACCGTTCATACAAAAATGGATCAAAAACTGAAAAAGTCTTGTCGAAAATATCGATTTTTTAAAATTGCTAGCATCTGTTTTTTTTATTCTACTATCCTAGAGTGCCTTTAATGAAGTACGAATTGCACCGTTTGTTTTGGTCGTAGCGCTCTTCGTTTTTTTGGAAAAATGAATTAAATGTTAAAATAGTTCAAACTTTAAAGCCCCATAAGTCAAAATCTGTTAAGTTTAGGTATAGGACATGCTACATAAAAAATGTTTAGAATTTTTCGCAGCATTCAAATATGCAAAAATATATGGGGATTGCAATTTAAAATATCAAAATTTTAATCGTTTCCGGTAAAACCGGAAGTGATTGTCATTTGTTTTTTGCTTAAAATATGCAGTATGCACATTACTTAACCCAGACGTCGACCAAAATTTCAAATTTTTATCTAAAGTCATTTTGAAACGCCAGCCTGGGTAGTAGTTCCATTGTCACCCGGTATAGCTGTTAATATGTTGTTTATTGGCAAACCTTTTTTGATGTCTAATCTATTCGTTTCATCTAAAAATATTTTGCTGGAAATTTCCCTAGTGTCAATTTAACTGGAAATTTTACACGGAAATTTTAAAAAATTGATAAGTGGAAATTGCATCCGTTTTGAAAATTACATCTGGAAGTATCCCGGGGATAATTGTCATTTTTGACATTTATAGTTTTAAAACATCAAAACAGTCGACCTGTCAAAATTATAAATACTCTGTACCTAAATAAACTTTTATCAACTCGGGAAATTTCCGATCAAAAATAACACGTGCCTAAAATATTTCCTAACGGAAATTTTTCAAAATTTGGTCTTCATCCAATTTAAAAAAAAAAACATTCGTGCATTGCACCAAAGAAAAAATCCCTCACCCTGCGGGTTCGGGATTTTTTCAGGTGCAATGCAGTCATGCTTTTGTTAAAAAATTGGTTTCAGACAAAATTTTCAAAAATTTCCGGAAATATTTCATGCACTAGTTATATTTCTACTGGAAATTTACTCTCTTTCCAGCAAAATATTTTGGACAGAACAAATAGGTAATATCCAGCAAAAAAAGTTTACCAATAAACACCCCATTATAACAGCCAAAAAATATATTTTTAACAAAAAAAGGTTACCAAGCTGAACCCATAAAATATATTAATAAGAACTGGCCGAATTTGTTGAAAAGGTGTGGTTATAAAAAAAACAACCCATCCGTTAAATTAAGTTTCTATTAAGAAAAATAGATGTATAGATATCTTAAACTAATAACAAATTAAAAAAATTCACAGATATTCACATCTTACGCAACCATCCTATGTATTGAAAATACCCGACACAACTTTTACATTTTAATGTTTTTCTATGTGATGTGATAAAAATCCCTTCCAATATAGGTAATAATAATATACTGTTTACTAAGTTTATCTTAATTTGTTATTTGGCAGCATCTTATACCGAGTGGTGAATCGCCAAGCTGGCGACAGGAAATTCAACGTAATGAGAACCATACAATGTATGCTACTGATACATAAATTTTTTTTTTTGAATATTAAGGAGAATGCAAAATTGCAAAAGTTAAATAAAATAATGCCAGACACGACTTATACCTTCTGATGTTTAAATCTAATTACTCGTTACTATTATCAAGATTTTGATTTGTGTCAACATTAACCTTCAATTGGTATTTTGCCAAAACAACCAATTTAATTTTTTTAAAACTGGTGCTGTTTGCAGCATCTCAATCGCATTGCCATATTATCCTGGTTAATTATTATTGTAGCAACAGCTGCCATAGTGAGCTAAATGATACCTTTGAAAAATTACCTTGTTTGGCAATAACAACCCATTATTCAAGCCATTTTAAGCAAATTATTAAAAAATTACATTGGTTGTTTTTGCAAAATACCCTTCAATTAAGATGAAAAAATCAGAAAAACAAATATAAAATAAACGCATTTTAATATTCTTAAAGTACCTATGAAAAATGTAAACATTTTACTAATATACTTCTATGCGGGCCAGAAAGGCCAACAATACCTCTTCGCGCTCCATTTGAGTAAAACTTTAAAATTGCTTTAAATCGCATTAATTAAAAAAAAAATTATGTGTCACTTGTCTTTTATGATGTTACAAATGGGTACAATTTCGACTTTAGTATTTTTAATCTCATTTGGAATACTACAGTTTTTGACCTGATTTACGGGTATTTATCATGGATATTTCATCTATAAACCTTGGAAACTGGCCATCCCTTACCTATAAAATTTCCGTTTTTTGACAAAATCCCGTCATCTAAAATAGTAAAATAATTACTATACGATCCAGTCACCAGTATAATAGTACTTCCTACCCCTTTACGAAATTTTATTTATTTTATATTATACCAATTTGAAAACTATTAAACACCCAAACTATGTATGTTTATTTATTAGACAAATTTGTCACCGATTAAATAATTTTAAAGTTCATTCATATTAGATACGCTAAGCAGTCTCAAGCCCGTAACATTGCGACTAGAATCAAAGACAGATGATATCCCACTGCCGACTGCCGCCGCGCGCCACTGCATGTCGTTTTCTTCTGCATGTCGCCCGTCGACTATTCCCATATAAACGCGCCCATAAGTATTTTCAATACTAAAATAGGTTTCCTTTTTAAAAAAAAATATAATACAGTGACAAATGTTATCAAATAAGGATCTTAAACAAGAAAGAAAATTAAATGGTTTTCTTTGGGCTTTTATTTTAAACTGACATACGTAAACTCAACAAAAAGTAACAAAAGTAGTCAAATATGTTAATAAAGATAAACTGTAAACGAAATTGCAAACATAACAAATAAATTATTTGGTAAAACCTGGATTGCTTTTCGTGAATAAAATGACATAATCATATTTTAAATACTCTCGAGAACTGTATGTAAAATATGAAATTGCAACAAGAGTACAGTACTAACATTAGCATGGTACGTACATAATATGCGACCAATAAAAAATTAGACCAAAGTTATTATTTAACAGCAATTGAAATATATGACATAGTTGAACGTAAAAAATATGGTTTTAAACAGAGAATATATGCCAACATAATTTTAATAGGATTGGTTAACGATTTTATGTGCTCTACTATTTTATCAAACTTTTAGTTAGCATCACTTTTCAACCTAACTGACACTAGCTTACGGTTTTAAAGAAATTAAAATAAAAATATTACACTCTTAAGTTTAGTTACTTTACTAGTGGTAAGTTGTATAAATAAAACATAAGTCTCTTAGGCTTCTACTCGGGCTTCTGTTATCAACAACTATCAAAATAACATAATAATAATACAGTCTATTAATAATTAGTTTATTATTTGATGAGCATGTTATAGTTATTACATGCGAGTAAAATACTATGCTTTTTCTATGACCAATATACAGGGTTAAAGAAAAATAGCACACAACTGTTATTTATAGAATTTATTATATTTTATTCACTTAGAATTAAAAGTACCTACATAGATTTAGATGAAAAATAAAGACAATACATAATATAATGTGTAACCAATGAAGTATTTATTTTAATACCTCTTTACAATTATTGAAATTTATTATATTATTTGAACAATGAGCAAAACTTAATGTTGGGTTTGTATTTGTACTTAAGCCAAAACTAACCTTTTCTTCTGTGGTTATCGTTTTTTCTACATTGAGTGTTGATGCTGAAAACGACGAAGATGGTACACCATAATTTACAGAATTAGCAATTATATTGGCTGTATTTAATTTGTTTTGCAATGAATCGTCTATATAGCCTTCCGCAACGGCTGTTGACTTCCAACCCCCGTGTCTCTTAAGCGTCTACTATATCTATCTATCTACTAATAGTGTAGCAGATGACCTTCTGAAACAATGTCCTGTATAAAGGTTAGGATTGTGTAACTTCAAGTATTCAGCCACTTTTTTGCCCATTGCTCCAAATTTATTAATTCCGATTCTTTGACTTGTGCATTTTGCCTGCTTGGTGATTAATAAAGAAATGAGGAAATGGCTACATTTTTGGGGCAAAGGCTTATATAATTCTTACAAATATTATATAAATCTCCAGTAATAGTAAAGCGTCGTGTTATTTTTGTTTTTGTATTGGGAATCGTTACCATTAGCGCTGAACCAAGGTCCTGAATATCTTTAATGTTCATTAAATATAATTCCTGAGATCTACAGGCTCCCATTATTCCCATAATTAGTGCTACCTAAAATTAAATTAAAAGTTATTGAATTAAATTCCCATTTTTAATTTGTGTTTAAAATTTTGTTAAAAATCAAATAAATCAATTGTTTAAAATATTCTTACTTCTTATATTCTGTCAACTTAATAAATTTCTTACCTTTGTTGCAAGGTAAATCTTGCCAGGTGCATCCTTTATAAATTTATTTATCTCTTCAGGTGTAAAAACTTTGGCCTTTTTCGGAATGTAACCTTCTGATCTTCGCTTCAAAAATGCCCGCAATTTCCCATACTTGCTAATATCAACATTATTGTTAATTACCAGAGTAGTTTTTAGCATAGAATATTGTGTCCATAGTGTTGAAGCTTTATACTTGTTTGCCAGCTCTCCAAAATAAGCCAGTAAAACGTTTTCGGAGAAAGACTTTACGTTTTTTTCGCTTCGCCATCCCATAAACTCATTAAAAATGGCCGCTTCGTCGCTTAAACTCATTTTTTCATAAGAATAAACTGACTAATATGTAATAATAATAATAGTATATTATTTGATGAGCACGTAATATTAGCTATAACTCACGAGGATGAAGTTTGCGACAGGAGCCGAAGGCGTAGAAAAACATATTTATAAAACTTACATGCCGTACTTTTTCAACCAGATAAATAATTTAGAATATATAAATTAGCACAAAACTGAAAAATTGCAGCAGTTGCATGACCCAAAAAAAAGAACGATCGAAATGGCCGCACGCACGATGATCGGTGGTCTGGTAAACGCGTGACCCGAACCGTTAATCTGATTGGTAGTTAACTAAGTACATTGTAAATTTACATTTTTTATGGATTTTCACATTGTATTTGGTTTTTCTACATAGTTGCGTGTAGTTTTAATGTAAATTTACATGGAATTGGAGAGTTATTACATAAAACATTGTAAAAATAGACTCAAAATGTATTTTTGCCATGCACTGATATGTTCAAATACATTTTTGTGTGTATAAAACTATAAACTTTGTGTAAAAAGTAATGTAAAATTACCCCAATTTTTATTAGTGTATGCAAATAAATGCCATTTATTTTTTTAATCGAAAACCGTTGGTCACACAAAGAAAAGTGTCGAGACAATTTTTGCTAAGTAATAAAGCGCAAATTTGGAAATAATATATTTTTTGAAAGAAAACAGCGGCGTATAATCTTTTTGTTAAAAATTTCAGAAGACTTGTAGCGCGGACGTCACTGGTAGAAGTAGAGCAAATCTTTTTTATGATAAAATTTGTTTTTATTCCTAGTTAGTACCTACTAAAATTTAAAATGATATCTAAAGCGGTCTCAAAAATATTAAGAAAAAACTTTTTTTCATTTTCAACATCATGTACTTATCTCAAAACTAAAGCGGCTGCGGGCCTATATTGATACGCACTTTTTACATTTTTTCGAGATGTGTGGTACTCTGCATTATACTTTTTTTAATGTCACCCTGTATATTACGACAACAATCATAGCATATATATAATAGTTACGTTACCTAAACTAAAAACATTTTTTTAAGTTATGCCAATGTTTGCCCCCTTATATCGTAAGTCCATTCATCAGACTTAAGTATTTGTTTGTAAAGTAGAAACTTATAATGTAATAGACAAAGTGAAGTTCCTAATCAGCCATTACATTTTTATATATTTGATACTTTTTTTTCTTGGCGTGATGTTTTTAGTTCCACTTCCAAGTTAGGTATATTTGCGCTGTGTATGTTTTATCGATTTCAACTTTTTGTTCATAAAGTTGACATATTATGATGATTTTGTTTCGTTTAGATTTGTTCGTCATTTTTATCAAACATGTATTCAAACTACTGATTTAATTTGTTTAGTTCTTTTGTTGTTCGTAGAGAAAAAAATGATTGAAAGAATGGAATGGAATTGCAGTTTACTCTCGGTTTGTCCATTGATGTAACTAAATCGCAAAGCTGGTTTATAGGAAATTAAAAATAAAAGATGTTCAGATTAGTTCAATTAAAAAAAGAAAGAAATAGCTTTGGCTTTATGGTGTATCACATTATTAAGAATAATATTATCTAACTAATCTTCTAATCAGATTGTTAGTTAATATGTTTATCCTCCGAGTTTTAACGGCTACCCCATTATAATGCCTTCTTTTGTTCGCCTTCTGTTCCTTTTAATTTATCTCATTCATTACTTTCCTTGATGGTCAGCTTGCGTGACACAACTATTAATGTATTATTTAAACCGTCCTCGCCGGCAGTATAAAGCTTTTAAAAGCATTCATTATAAATAAATATAAATGCGTATACCTAATGTTTTTAGATTTATTTTCTAATAGGTTTTACACACATTAATAAAAATTCATTTATTTCATCTAAAAAAATTTCTAAAACGTAAAAACAAGGTTCTAGCGGAAAACATACTCAGCACTTCCTGAGTAAATCGGCTCTAATTACAACAGTCTTTATTATGTAATGTTTTTTTTATTCGACCAAAAAGCAAGTACTTTCTAGATCATTTTTTAACCGGAAAATATCACTTTACCGGGCTAGACCGTAAAGGTACGGACAGACATGCTCATTATTAGCACGAAAGCATGCCACTATTGAGCAATTGCTACTTAGTAGCATGTGTGTACGTACTTTGCTAGGAATAGGCATGCTTATTTCGAGTATGCTCAAAAATCAACAGTCGTTTGATTTTCGAGCATGCTACCTATGGCGCGGGTGGAAGGGGGCGTGCTCTGAGCGCATCTGAACAGGTTTGCTTATTAGCATGCTAGACTGCAGTATCGATAGATCTCTGTCCGCGAGAGGTGTGAGTCCAAAAAGCATGCTTCTTTATGAGCATGTGTGTCTGTACCTTTAAGCAAAAAAGAGGGGCCGGTAAAGTACTTTACTTTACGAATTCAATTTTTTGTTTAAACTATTTTTTTTTTAATTTAGTCTGAAAGTACGTTAACAGGCTTCGTCCTATATAATAGTACCTTCCGGTCTTGTAACACAATATAATATTACGGAAACGCTTACTATACAGTGTCTTTCAGAAGTACGGTACGTAACTTAAGGGGGTGGTTCCTTATGATATTCTAAGAGAAAAAGTTCATATAAACATGTCCGAAGTCCCGTTTTTTTATAATTTGTTTAAATATCCTTTTCCCGATTTTATTGAAATTTGGTACTGTTATTTATAATGATAGGGGGCTTAATTAGCCTTAACTAGATTAAATTTATTAAGTCCAGTGGCGTCCCGGAGAGCACCTTAACGAGTATTATTGACAAAAAAATATAGGCCACTGACTTTTTTAAGAACTAATAATACAATTTTTTGGTCCCTGAATTGTTTTCGTATCTTGCTTCGTTTTCGAGAGAAAGAATAAAATCCACTCTATTGCATGTACAAAAAAATACCTATGCATTTCGAAGTTAATTAAAACATTTAAATTAAAAATAAAATTATTTTTTTAAATAACAGTACCGAAAAAAATGCAATAGGTAATCAAAGCAAAGTTGAAAATGGCCACCTACTGATAAACCTACTGATAAAAAAAGCACGATTCCAACCGATCTTTTTTTTTTAAACTTTAACACCCTGTACCTTTATCAAAAACGGGGCAACTTCGAACACATGTTCATATGAACTTCTTCTCCTAGAATATCATAAGGAATCACCCCTATAACTTACGTTCCGTACTTCTGAAACAACCTGTATATACGGTATCAGTGTTATCTACCTTAGCAAGGGTTATGATGGACTTCAACGAAAGCTTATTATTAAAAACTGACTAAACTCGTCTTTAAATATATAGGCAACAAATAAACCTATAAAAATATGTTTACGTCATTTTAAAATATTCATACTATATTAGAGCTTTTAGCTATAAATAAAATTACTATTAATAATACTGAACTGGAATACATTATTAATTCCAATAAATTCCTATTGTTTTCATGGGTGGGCCCAATCAATTTATTATTTACGATCATCCTCTGGCAATATAATGTTTTATTACTTCGTTCACAAAATATTAATCCTCTATACAACAAACGATATAATCAATAGGGCTTTTTAACTTTTCAACGCCAGTAATATAGGGAACCGATTCTTCAATCGAATAAATTGATGTCGTTTAAAATAAAAGTCGCTTATTTTAAATAAAATCCCTATTACTTTTTATGCCTAATCGAAATGCATTTTTAATACAATTTGAATTATGCTGGGGTTTTCTATACCTATCTGTGTAGCGATAGCATATAGACGATTTTTTTATAATTTAGATTCAAAGTCAAGCCATTGATTTTTTTAACCTTATTACCCAGGCTCTCCTACCATATAAGCTTATTGCTCATTTTCTCAATAGAGTGCCTTGGACGCCAAAGCAACGGCAATAAAGTTTTTTTAAGAGAATCTTATTTTTAAACTTGAAAAACCTTTAAAAATTAATTGTTTAATTTTCCAAAACTTTATTTTATCTAAATTAAAACAACACTTCTGTCTTCCTCCACAAATAATATATATTTTTGAAAAAATTTTTAACGATTGTCCCTACATGTTTCGACCATATATATAGTCATCTTCAGGGGAACTAAAAGGAATGTGTGAGAATATAAAGACAATAACAGGCATCATAAGAGACTTACCTATATCGAGTGTGAAATTGGATCCAATAGTTGTCTCAAATTAATGAGTACAACGTTTTATATTATAGCAAGTGAAATTTGTGTAGTTGAAGACTAACTTGAGGTAACTCAGAGTTGTGGATATGTAAGTAAGCACATTTTAGTTATTTTAAAAAAAAAATTTTTATGTTGATAAAAGTCAGAAAATTTAGTTGTATTTAATGAGCATGGTGTGAAAATAAATTTTAATAATTAATATATTTAAATTATAACATGGTTTATGTGGAGAAATCAAAAAGAAAAGAAAGAAAAAATTTTTTGGTTATTTTATAAAAATATGAAATTTCATGTTCTTAGAATACTATTATGAAAAAATAAATAAAGTAGAATGGGGGCTAAGCCCCTATGGGTTTAAATAGAACCGCATTGTGATGTTAAGAAATAATTTTTTAAGTTCTTTACAAAATTTAAAAGAGAAACGAAGTTTCGTGCAAACCACTACCACGTTTAAATTAAAAAGAATTTTTAAGGAAGGTGTGGTTAAAGTATAAAATGAATGACAGATTTGACATATGGCATAACAAAAATCAGACTGTAGAAATCCTAAAAATTGAAATGTTGGTGTAATCTAGAGCAACTCGATAGTAGGTTTACAAAGTCTACAAGATATAGTGTACCTGATGTTTGAAAGTTATTATAAATGTTAAACACACAAAGTACCTGAATATGAAAAAGAATGAGACATCTGTGATTGAATGTATGAATTAATAGTTTACATAAATTAGTAGTTTACAACAATTTTACAAAATTATTTTTAAAAAAGGAAGTTATAAAAGTTCATGGGAGGGCAGATACTACTGCACCGAAGCATATATTTAGAGTTAAGGTTCACTGCACTTTACACTAGGTGGACATTTAAGAATTTAAACTAAAAATTATGATTAACATTATAAGGAAAACAATAACATAACCAAGATTGAATCTAACAAAACTAGAATGAACATTGGGCAGACTGACGTAGGTATGCTACAATTAACAATTAATTGTCAAGGTTGAGTAGTGTATAATAGGCTGAAAAGAGTAATGATATATTGATGAAGCAAACACGAGTGCTGCAGTAATAATGGGAGGGGTGGCGCTGTCCCGCCAAGAATACCAACAGCAAAACACCAGGATCCGCAAATCGACCTCATAGCAGCAGCCTCAAAACTGAAACCGTGAGACTAGTGACTAGCCGATGCACTGATGCATGAGTCGCTGATTTAAAGGTCCAAAAGCGACCTCCACTGCCCACCGTGAGAAGGTGACAGGACAACGCCAGCTCCCAGAGACAAAAACAATCGTGATGCTATCTTAAATTTAGAGCATTGAAGAAATTTGTACTGCTATGAATAATTTGATCGTTGACGCAATTTATATTGATGTTGTTAAAATTTTTATTAATTTCAACAATCTCGAGTAGGTCCAGCTTATTCCCTTTCGTACAAAAATCCAAGAGTTTAGTGTTTGTTTCAGGATTAAAAGTATGTTTGTTAGCTGATACATGTCTTGAAAAATTTGATTTAATATTAGAAGGTGATAAATTAAGTCGTGAAGCTCTTTCGATCTCCTTGCAATGTTCATTTATGCGAATTTTAAACTTTCTACCAGTCTGCCCAATATACGCTGTAGAGCAGCCATCGGTCGAACAAGTATAATGTTAATCATAATTTTTAGTTTAAATTCTTAAATGTCCACCTAGTGTAAAGTGCAGTGAACCTTAACTCTAAATATATGCTTCGGTGCAGTAGTATCTGCCCTCCCATGAACTTTTATAACTTCCTTTTTTAAAAATAATTTTGTAAAATTGTTGTAAACTACTAATTTATGTAAACTATTAATTCATACATTCAATCACAGATGTCTCATTCTTTTTCATATTCAGGTACTTTGTGTGTTTAACATTTATAATAACTTTCAAACATCAGGTACACTATATCTTGTAGACTTTGTAAACCTACTATCGAGTTGCTCTAGATTACACCAACATTTCAATTTTTAGGATTTCTACAGTCTGATTTTTGTTATGCCATATGTCAAATCTGTCATTCATTTTATACTTTAACCACACCTTCTTTAAAAATTCTTTTTAATTTAAACGTGGTAGTGGTTTGCACGAAACTTCGTTTCTCTTTTAAATTTTGTAAAGAACTTAAAAAATTATTTCTTAACATCACAATGCGGTTCTATTTAAACCCATAGGGGCTTAGCCCCCATTCTACTTTATTTATTTTTTCATAATAGTATTCTAAGAACATGAAATTTCATATTTTTATAAAATAACCAAAAAATTTTTTCTTTCTTTTCTTTTTGATTTCTCCACATAAACCATGTTATAATTTAAATATATTAATTATTAAAATTTATTTTCACACCATGCTCATTAAATACAACTAAATTTTCTGACTTTTATCAACATAAAAAATTTTTTTTTAAAATAACTAAAATGTGCTTACTTACATATCCACAACTCTGAGTTACCTCAAGTTAGTCTTCAACTACACAAATTTCACTTGCTATAATATAAAACGTTGTACTCATTAATTTGAGACAACTATTGGATCCAATTTCACACTCGATATAGGTAAGTCTCTTATGATGCCTGTTATTGTCTTTATATTCTCACACATTCCTTTTAGTTCCCCTGAAGATGACTATATATATGGTCGAAACATGTAGGGACAATCGTTAAAAATTTTTTCAAAAATATATATTATTTGTGGAGGAAGACAGAAGTGTTGTTTTAATTTATTACCTACACTCCACTGCAAGTATGGACTACTTCTTCAAATTTATTTTATCTCTTGGAATGACGTTGACGTAAGATTAAAGCTGGATTTATAAACTCGAAAAGTTGGCGAGGTTGAGGTTCAGTTGGTGTTGGAAATAGGAGTTCAATTTAAACTAAAGGGAACACTCAGTTCCATTTATACACTCGTTCATGTTGTTTATGTAAAGCTCATGTAAGGTTCGAAATCTTCCCGGGTAGTTCGAGATAACCAATATTTATGCTCGGAGTTCGGAATATCTATCCTCACAAACTTGATCATAACTTCAACCTCACCAACTATTCGAGTTTATAAATCCAGCTTTATAAAATGAACAATTGGGCGCCCAAGGTACTATATAACTATAATCTCGGTTCAAGAATACATCCACCTGGTGCAAACAAGTACAGTACGAATCTCAAGAAATTATGACACTCTGATTGGCCAGCTCAAGCGCCAACGAGGTGTGCTTATTAACATAGTAGACGAGTTCGTACGTACAGAAGTAGTTAAAATACATATTAGGCATTAGGTACTGATTAAACGTAAAAAGTATTTTATCAGCCCAAAAAAAGTATTCTTTATATTTTATGAAAAATTATTCTTATAAACTTATATTTAAGACGTTTTGAAAATGACATATTTCAAAAGTCTTAAACTCTTGTTGGTACAGAGAAATTCGATTAATCGAATAAATGAGCTTTTAGTATGGGAATTTATTTGTCGAAAAACTTCGAATAGCTTAGAACACGTAGGTAGAGTTATTTTTTCAGTGTGAAAGAAAAAAAATTGCTTCACAACACAATAGGCTGAAAATAATAAAAACTATTGTTCGCATGTGAGAATAAAAATTACCTCACTTTCTGTTAAATTATACAAATTGCCGGCACTGTTATAAAACATATGCTTTCTTTTAATAACAGCTTAAAACCGTAATGCCATAATTCGTATTCGAAACGAATATTGATTGAAAATGAGGTCGAATTATCCGCCTAGTCGCTTACAAAAAGCATTCCCTGTCAAAGCACATGCACGCCATCGCCATTATAAAAGTTGCCTCGCATGGGATGCATGTTTAAAATAAATCTACGCTACGAACAATCGTTTGGAAGTAAAACAATGTTTCCTCGCTGTGTGTGTTTTTAAAAAGGGATTTATTTAGTTATTTTGAAAATAAGAATGGTTTGGTTTTATACCCTGCCAGCTGTTAGGAAAATGTCTTATCACTAAAGCTGTTATAGTCGACTTGAAATTCAGTGACGTTATCGTTTTAATTAGTCTATACTGGGTGTTACGCCAAGTTTTTATTTTTAAATGACAATTAGTGTGTTTTATTACACAGTCGAATTCTTCTCATAATTACCTTCTCAACGACATCCAAGAAGTTGACATTCCCTTTCAAAATGGCGGCGTAAGAACCATTTTACAAAAGACACAGAAGGCGTACTTAATGCAAAACAAAAACCAGTGCACGTCATACTCTTCGAGTAACGTCAGTTATCGACAGTGTTGCCAGCTTGTAACCAAAATATCCGAGTGAGGGAATTACACAGTTTTTTTTTTCATAAAAACTAGATATACAAAAATTTCCCATAGTTTATATATTTGTTTACTGCATAATACCTTTTACCATCAACTTTAGTAACTCTAACACTTCTTTTATTTTCATCTTGCCAAGATCGACCAATGGTACCATTCTGAAAAATCCATGTTTCATCCAAGAAAACGAATTGGTCAAGGATGCTTTTTCTTCTTTAATATATTCTTTAAAAATACCAATCGTTTGAAAGCTACATGGAAAAGTTCTATAAGCCCTCGCCTCGGTTCATCTTTTTCCATCCGAAGTCTATTTCCTTTAACAGGCTTCTTAAAGAGTTCATCAAACAGTTGTCTGTCTTTTAATTTCTTACTTAGAATTGTCAAAGTTACATGATGTTCTAAAAAAAGTTACGGCTTAAGCATAACCAATGTAAATTATTAGCTTTTGAATAATACAACTTACTTGTTTCATACATTCCATAAATAGTGTCACGGGTAGAACTTATATCCAATCTTGACACATTTACAACTCTCCTTAAATAAGAACGTTTCCTTTTAGGTGACTCCAATAATTTATTTTGCTTAACTATTATTGAAACTGCGCTTACAGTAGACATATTCAAATTTAGGGCAGCTGCTACACGCTAAAAATTAGTAAAGTAGATATAAAGATAGGCCTTAACACACTCTTTAAATTTACTTCTCTAACTGCTGTCGACGGTAACAATGATCCATTGTTGTTAAGTTCTTCCTGAAAATAGCTTATTAAAGAAGCTATAAGTTCTATTTAAATGCTTCGGCATTTTTCACAAATAGTAAACAGCGTAATCGACGGAGATATGTATCTGCACTTTTTTTATTCTTAAAAGAGCAGTTTTTTAATGCTATTTATGAAAAGATCTGAAGTTTTTGTTAAAAAGTAGGCGGCACAGCAACACAGAAGCACAAAACAATTAAGGTTAGTTTTCCATGAAACGTCAAACAAAGCCAATGAACAAGCTGTCGCGACCGCACCGTTCACAGTTGTGTTGCCAACTATCGGCCAATAAAATTCGAATTATATTAATTTTTACAAGCTTAAATACACAAAATAGTTGCTATAAGTGGTTTCGTATCAAAGAAGAATTGTAAAAGAAACAAAAATCAACGTCTCGGTCTCAGTATTTATTTTTGGTGACGCGTTTCGCCCTATAGGGGCATCATCAGACCTTAAAAATATGGTCCAGTCACACTAAACCCGTTCACAGCACGGGAAAACAATAGAAAAATATTAATGTTGTTTGGTTTGTCCTGTGTTGGACAAACAGGTAAAAAATTTAAGGTCCGCATAAATGAACATTGTAAAGAGATAGGAAGAGCTACTACTAACCTTAACTTGTCCCCTTCTAAAATCAAGTCCAATTTTTCCAGACATGTATCTACAAATAAACATAATTTTAACCCGGATTACATCTTTGCAACAAAATCAATAAACTAGACCTTCTTTAAATAATGGGAATAAATAAAATGATTAAAAATCCAAATATAGATGTGGTAACCGAGGTGGTAACGACCAAATCATCCATAGCAGTACTAATTTTTTTAATGCTTTGAATCTGGGTAGATTATAATTACACAACACTTACCTCTTCCTATCTCTAGTCAATATTTTCTAGCTCTCCTAGATATTTCAATTGTATCCAACCACTGTTCGAAATTGGAAAACGTTTTCATTATTTTTCAAAAATTTTATAAAAATGTTCTTAATACTTAAATTTCGTACATTTACTGTGCCGTTTAGTGTCAGTGTCATCACCATCCTTTTCAAGTATATTCTTTAGTGCAGCTTTTTATCTCCCTCCGATAGACATTTATAACAACCCCCGTTTTAACAAAACCATGTAATTTGGTCATTCATTGACAGATGTCTGTGTTCTGTCGGTCCTTAAGTACTTTAAGCGTCCAGTGATGACAACTAAAGATCAATTGATTCTGTACAGATTTTATAAACCTAATATGGAGTTCCTTAAATTTTCCCATTTTATTTGAACAATATTTTTGATTTTTAATATTAATATTTGGTTATTTGTCTTTAATGTCATTATTCCCTTTAAAGTAATCTCGCCTCAACAATCACGTTGCAGTAGATAACACGGTCGTTGTTAGCACGGGTTATATTTAACTTTTATAACCACCTACCCTTTCTTTTAAAAAAAAATCCTAAAAAACAAACAAAACACAAATTTTTTCATAATTATTATTTCAGTGTCTGGTTTAAAGTTCGAAGGTTGGATAACGAGCGTAATTACAAAATCACAAAATATAATGATACTGATAACTGAGAGAAAATGCGTTATGATTTCCAAACGCATTTAGGTGACTAAGGATACCTTAGACTGTGATGTTAAATAATGAAAAGTAGATCATACCATGTAAAGAAAGTCTGTAAAATTTTGAGCCAGTTTTCGAAAACAAAGGGGCGTGATTAACTATAATAAATTATAAATAAATACTAATTACTAAGTATTACGATTTAATTGTAATTAGAATTTATAATTACATTTTATGTAATTAATTGTATTTGAGTTCGAGTATAAGGGGTAATTAAAATTAATTGAGCTTAACAATAAAATTACAATAATTATGTTCTTAAATGGCAATGTAATTAATTGAATTCAACAATTATTGTAATTACTTATTTTTAACTGTAATCATTCTAAACTATATACCACACAATAATTTAATTTAGTTAAGTGGAGGGCAAACTTGATTTATTTGGGAGGGGATATCTCTCAGTAGAAGTATCTTTACTTAAAATGTTATAGCAATTAGGGATGCAGGTAATTTGTACTCAGGCTCTGCCCGAAAAGAAGTAAATTTGGGGCATTTTATGGCCAGAGAAATAATTAGGGTTTAATGGCAATCAAGAGATCAACCGTATAATTTAAATCTCACCATACTGCGATCCATAATTGAATCGGTCATTTGAGAAAGCCCGCATAAGTCATAATTTGACGGATAATGGCGTAATTCTATTATTTATATGTTAGCGCACATTCCAACGAGAAACCGCATAAGTCATAGTACTCCTTGGATTAAATTATCAGTCAAAATTTGGTTTACTTGAGAAAAACGATAAGTCGCTGACTAATCATTTTTCTCTAAACTCGCAACAATCACGCTATTACAATATTAGGTCTTGCTTAAGTCTGTTCTAAAATAATAATTAAAAGATAAAAATGAGTTTTATTTTTGAAAAAAATGCATTAGCTGAAGATAATTCTGGAGCTATTTGCATCGGTTTTATGCAAAATTTGCAATTGCCTAATGTGCCCATCCAAGAAACATTTTATCTGCGCCAGTTTAGAGTAAGCGGTTTTTTATATAAAATCTGTTCAAAGATATAAGAAAGTGACTAACTGATCCCTATTAGGAAGACACGGGCAAGCTGTAAAATTGAAATATGGCCGAACAGGTCCGTATTTTGCTTAGAATTTAATCATGGTTTGTAATAAAAATAAGTAAGGCATTAAATAATATTTTATTTATGTTTAAATGTGAAATTACAAGTTATTTTATTATTAAAAATTATATTTATGATTACAAAAATATACAAATTATTCGGTACTTATAATAATTATTCACTTAATATATCAATATCACTATCGCTATCATCATCTGTTCTAATTATTATTTGTGCTATATTGTTTATATGGATATAGGATTTTTCCACTTTTTCAGCATGTGTTACAGAATTTGCCCAACTTTGTGAAGGGATGTTAAAAACTTCAGTTTCTATAAGCTCAAGTACACTGGAGTTTATAGTAGGGCAAATTATGTTACGACGAATGACAGATTTCAGTTGGTGCCAAACATGTTCGATGGGATTAAATATACAATGGTATGGTGGAAGCCTTAAAACTGTATGCCCTAGATTTTTTGCATAATTATCACAGAAGTATTCCTTTTGCAGTTTTAAACTTTGTAAAACCTCAATTAATTGCCTTTTGGTGTAATCTTCCTGAAAATAAATGCCATTATCATACATCTAGTTTTGGATTGTTGCTTTTGTATCATTTGAGGAGGGAGTCTTGGTCAACTGCCTACTATGGTAGCTTGCATTGTCCATTACAATTACGCTATTCGGAGGTATATTTGGAATTAGCTTGTTTTCAAACCAATCTTCAAATAAATCAGCAGTGGTGTCCTCATGGTAATCCAGAGAAGAATCTTTAATAATTTTTGCAGACAGAGAAAGTCCATTTGGAATCCATCCGTCTTTAGATCCAGCATGCAAAATCGTAATTCGTTTACCACTTTTTGATGGCGCGCTTGTTTTACATTTGCCGCTTGAGTCAACCCAACCCTTTTCCGGGGTACCATATAGGTATGTCGAACCAGGTTTCATCCAAGTAAATAATCGGCCTTTGCTGATCTCTGTAAATCCTAATTTTTTGTAGATATTCGGATCGCCATTCCCGAATTCTACTGGATTCCATTAAAACTTGTCTTTTGTTAATTTTTTTAAATCTAAAACCCATGTGTTGGATACACTTCCATAACGTTGTTCTGCCACATTTAACGCCGGTTTTACCTTTTTCAAGCCTCTTAGTTAAATTATCTAATGTAGGCACGCTTTGTTCCTCGTATAACTTGTAAATTTTACGCCGTATTATATCTTGATCACTTCCATCTACCTTCGGGAAAATGCCAGTATCGGTTCTTTTTTTCCTCGCATAAATGGGATTATTCACAATTTTCCATACAGTTGATGTTGGAATTTTTAATGTTGCCGTTTCTTCTAACGCTGCTTGCTTGCTGACCGCGCGTTCAATAAGAGTTGAATAAACATTGTTATAACTTAACCTTAGTTTCCACAGAAAAAATGTTTTCTACTTTTCTACGGGGTTATCTCCTGAGATACATTGGGCTCGCACATATTTTCCATGACTCACACACGATTAAACAAACGCTGTATTACACACGAAGTAAGAATAATTACTAGGCTTAAAACTAACTAGAGTGGCTATATATACAGTCTTTAGAACTTAATTTGTTTTATGGGATTAACCCTCTCATTTTGAATCAGGTAAAAATCGGTTTAAAATCACCAAACTATTACTTTAATAATGAAATTACGTCTTCCGGATTTGCAGTTTACTTTATGACATTTTAAGTACGGACCATAATTTACCTGCATTTATTCATTCATTCATTGTTTGTTTATGGCCACCCTTGGATAATCCCGTTCAAAGGCAAAGTGTAACTTTCTTATATCTCTGGACAGACTTTACCATATATAACTTAAAAGAGAGTACTCCTGATTTTTACGTGTACCATGAAGGCATTGCGGGTAAAGGTCGAAACAAAGTTGTGTTATCTATTTTGGACTGCATAAAGAGAAAGATGGCTGGAATTGGACATCTTCATATTTTTTGGATGATTGCAGCGAGCAGACTAAGAACCATGCTCTGGTTAGACTTGTTTCCGCATTGGTATCCTTAAACAAATTTAAAACTATTGGACAATATTCTCCGGTTAAAATATTATGTTAAGCTCATAATAATATCTAATAATATAAAGTAAATTTAACCGTTGTAACGGTGAATACAAATAACATTATCGGTTTTAAAGAGTGGTGACCACATTTCTACAAAGAAAATATTCCTTCCAACGAATCTACTGGAAAAGCAGTACAACGAATTAAAAAAGTGTCTTTTAAAATAAAGTACATTCATTTTAAACAATTACATCCTGCATTAAAGATTTTAAAGCAATACTTATACTATTAATAGTCATTATATAGTGAAGTTATAAACTACATTGTACGATAAGACCTACATTTTTAACACACGTTGTATTGTTAATACGTATAACCAAACAAACTAATTATATCCAACTGTTGGAAGTTTTTAAGCGTATCTGGTAATTACCGAAGCTTAATTACTTTCGGAAAGATTATAAACCTTTCATTTTGCCGGTTATACTTGGTATTTTCAACTTAAAGTAGTAATTTTCTTTGAATATCCTCAATAATTTTAACTCGTTTTAACATTTCAATTTAACTTATCCTGTGATCCGACAGGCTATTCATTTACAAAAAGAAATTCTTACGATCCTGCATTAAAAGTTTGTTTCGAGTTATTAGAGAGCTTTTATGCTGAAATTTTAAGCGCTTAACTTAGACGTACGGGACGAAAATCTAGCCTATCAAAAATAAAATCGATATACTGATGGCATGGCACGACCCTATCCCTTAGCATAACCGCAAGTTCAAGAATTTTTAGGGCACTTATTTGACGGGGTTTTTAGTTAACTTTAGTCAGGGCAAGCATTGTTTAAACTGTCCTTCAGCCCTATATGATCAAACACACAAGTTAACTCTAGACGCTAGCATCAAAATTACCTGTTTTTCAACCACAGTGAAAAATTAACAAGTAGGCTTTTTTTGGTTGTTGTCATGGAAACGGTACGTTAAAAGTTAACTTGTGTGTTTGATCATAGGGCTGATTAACGAGTACGTGAAGCGGTGCTGTTAGCTACACACTCATGCCCTTACCCTTACGGTATGTGGTAAATGTAATGTCTGTTTAGAATTTACTTTGATTGGTTAAATCACGTCAACTTAACTGCTAACTGAAAACGTTAAGCGCTGAAAATTTTGATGGCTTAAAAACTATTGAAGCATAATTTCTAAATAATAAACAATTTTCTGATATCGTTTGATTCGTATAGATTGAAAAGTAATTAACATTTGTTCGATTACATAAATTTTATTTATTAAAATTCAAAAATGCTTTCGACGAAAGTTGCACAAGAATTACTGTATTTTTGTAAACAGGTTCAAAGCAATTCAGAACGGAGGTTGTGAATGTTTATAGAGTACAGTTAATGCAAAACAAAAACCGATGCACGTCATACCCTTCGAGTGACGTCAGTTATCGACAGTGTTGCCAGCTTGTAACCAAAATATCCGAGTGAGGGAATTACACAGTTTTTTTTTCATAAAAACAAGATAAATATACAAACATTTCCCATAGTTTATAGGGTGTCCCAAAATGTACGCACATTTTAAATATCGTGGCATTTTCGTTTTTGCCATAGTAGCCTTCTGAAAATTTGATAGCTGTCATGTAATTTATTGCAATTAATAGCCATGGAACGCTACACGGTAGAACAGCGCGTTGTTATCGTGAATACGTATTATAAATGTGGAAAATGTCATGCGGAAAGAGTTCGTAGAGTGCGAGCCGATTTTGGAAGAAATAATGCACCAAAACATACGACAGTGCAAAGATTAATCAGGAAATTTGAGCAAAGTGGTTCAGTTGGAAACATAAAATCAACAGGGCGGCCGCGTACTGCTCGATCTATTAAAAATATTGCAGCAGTATCGGAAAGTGTTGGTGAGAATCCAGGCACGTCGATTCGCCGTCGGTCACAGCAATGAACATTACCAAAAACAGTATGTAGCGAATTCTTATAAAAGATGTGCATTTGCATGCCTATAAAATCCAATCGACCCACGAATTGAAGCCAGCAGATCATGGGTTGCGTCGTGAATTTGTTAATTGGATTCTGGAAACCGAGGCAAATGACGGAGATTTTTCGAAGCAAATCCTGTTTAGTGATGAGGCACATTTTCAATTAAATGGATACGTCAATAAGCAGAATTGTCGAGTTTGGGGGGAAGAGAATCTTCGTGTTATTCATGAAAAACCAATTCTTCCTCTTTCCTCTACGAGTCACCGTTTGGTGCGGTTTTTGGTTCGGCGGAATAATTGGGCCATACTTCTTTGAAGACGAGGCTGGAACTGTACTAACAGTGAATGGCGAACGTTATCGTGCAATGCTAGAAGAGTTTCTGTGGGCTAAATTAGACCGAATCAATGTGAAAACTTATGGTTTCAACAGGACGGAGCGACCTGTCACACTGCGCGTGAAACAATGGACTCGTTACGACTGAAATTTCCTGGTCGTGTCATAACTCGCAATGGTGATCAGAATTGTCCACCACGATCCTGCGATATAACACCGTGCGACTGCTTTCTCTGCGGTTTTCTTAAATCTCGTGTTTATGCCATTAAACCTGCCGCAATTCCTGACTTAAAGAACGAAATTTGACGCGTCATTGATAAAATTTGTCCACAAATATGTGAAAATGTTAACAATCATTTCGTCAAAAGGACAAGGGCCTGCCAGTAAAGCCGCGGTGGACATTTGTCGGATATTGTGTTTCACACTTAATCGTGATATGTATTTTTTCTCAGTAAAGTTTTGACATATTTTAAGAAATAAGTGTGTTTGTTAACAAATAAAAATGTGCGTTCATTTTGGGACACCCTTTATATTTGTTTACTGCATAATACCTTTTACCATTAACTTTAGTAGGTATATCTATGAAAAGATCTGGAGTTTTTGTTAAAAAATAGACAGCAACACCGAACCAAGAATAAGTAAGGTTAGTTTTGCATAAAACGTCAAGCCAAACCAAAGAACGAGCTGGCGCCACTGCACCGTTTTCAGTTGTGTTCCCAACTATCGGCCAATGCCATGGAATTCAAATTATATTAATTTTTACAAGCTTAAATAAACAAAATATTTGCTATAAGTAGGTTCGTATCAAAGAAGAATACTTTAAGTTTGTAGTAAATTAAATATCGCATAAAGTTTTAATACTTTTTGCCCAAATTTAATTTCCTCGTGTTTTCTTACGGGTTTACAATTATCAACTGATTGATGACGTACATCGGTTTTTGTTTTGCGTCAACTGTATATAAATTTGATAAATATGTGCATTTGTCGTGCATTGGTACTTTGCAGTGGCGCAGCCAGTGGGGGGCTGCGGGGTTGCAGCCTTGTCCGAGCGAGCGTAGCTCGGGTTGTCTAACTACCTGTTTACAAGAATTGTTATATCCACTACCTGGGATAGATAAAATCATACAAAAATTGCCCCCCTAAACGACCCCGTTCTCGTTTTTACGTTATTTGCTGATTCGTGGTATTGTCTCTATAGAATCTACAGTTACTCTATAGCCCAGTCATTACGAACCACCTTGTATATCCTCCACCTATATAGCTCGGTTCTCTGCAGTGCTCTAATTCTTATAATGAACTCGAGCGATATTAAGTGGCTTTAGTCGTCATTAATTCCATAGACGTGAGATTTACTTCGAATCGGAACACAAACAAACATTGGCTGTTCTATACCTATCCGCCCGATTATGTAAAGTGCATTTCCAACGTAATCTACACCGCACAAATTCCTATATGTGCAATTTGTCTTACAATGGCGGCATTGAGTATTAATTGCCAATTAAGGATATACCTTCGTTATTAAGGGTGTTATTAGACAATTAGTAATGGGGTAACCAGGTTTGCATGTCCTTGTGGTTATACAGCTTTGCTCAAAAGTATTGAGCAATCTCCTGATCTAACTCATTCACTGAACTATTTCTTGGAAGCAATTTTATTGTTTGGTATTCGTATTAGCTGTTTTAGGTTCTCGTTAACAGAAAATCTTAAGTAGGTATAATGACACGAGGGATAATTTAATAATATTTATTTTATTTGGCAGTAGTATGTTTTAAAAATAATATTGGTGCCCAGTTGACAATACCATCTCTCGATATAACTCCCCAGCAAATTTGTCTTGAAATATGTCACGAGATGTGTGGGCAGTCCAGGCTGCTCGAACAAAACCCTAAAGATAATAGCAAATGAACACTACTTGACAAGTGGGAGATATAATATGACATATAAATATGTTTATATAAGAGAAACTTTATTCTCTAATCACTTGTTGAGACCTTATACAATAAAAATTATTCAAATTATGTTAAAACAGCTATTCTAAATACTAAAAAACAAACTCAGAAACTACCGGAAAGAAGCGAATTAATGTCAGTTTCCAATAGCAGGATGCTACAGCGCTGCTACCTTAGACCGACTTCGAACTCTTTGGTTCTCGTGTGTTTATAGTATAATATTTGCAGAATTATACCGTTGACTCTTACTGCTATAAATAATCTACCTGATTAAATCCTATTGTATACGCCTCAACCACTTCAAAGCTGAATAAATGGGATCAGGGTCGGCTTGAAAATGTACCTACACCACATGATTTATTTTTATAATTTAAAATAAATAGACAGGTATTTTTAGTTTTAGGTACCTATAATAAATGTAAAATAATGATAACAATTAATGATAATTGAAAATAATATAATTTCAAAGTATAACTATTAGGATAACAAGTACAATAAAAATTAATTAAATTCTTCAAAACTATTGACAATTTACCTGGTCCGGCTCTACTCGAAAAGGTTTTAAAATTTGGGATTTCCTTTTTTATTTTATGGTCAAAGGGATAATGAGGGTTTTATTGCAGTCTAAAGATCAACGATATAATTCTACAAATACTATACTATACGGTATTTTTCACTTCAGATTGCTAGAGACTGCTGGAACCTGGCGCTACTTATGTTGTACTGCCTACGCAGTATTGTAGCTTTAAGGTGTTTCGATTTTCAAAAGGTCGGTATGCTCGCTTGTCGCTTGCTCTGTACTGACGAGAACCAAAGAAATGGAAACCAGTCTACAGGTAGCACCATTGGAAACAGGCATTAATTTTCCGGTATTTTCTGCAATCTGAGTTTGGAAACGCCATTGCCCAATATTTCCCCTGGACATAAGACTGGCAAAACAAAGTGGAAATTATAGTAGATGCAACAGCAGCGTTGTATAACCTTGCATTTACAATGATTGAAGCTGCTGTTAACTTGGTCAACCACGTTAATAATAATAGACTTTTTCTCCCACACCAAGTGGCTTTAAACATCATAAACAAGGCTCCCCTAATAAGATAAGATTTACTTTAAAATTGGTTGGAATTTGTGTGTAATATGTTATATTATTTACGTTAAAGTAGGTATACCTACTTTTTTACTTTTGCCATTACTCTATTTTGTATTATACCTACTTATGATAAAACCACTGATTTTTTGATAATAGTGTTTGAATTTGACTTAACTTATGTTTTTTTTACATTTATTTTAAATAGGAGTGCCCATGATTATTTATATTAAAAAAAGGCTCGACTTATTTAGTCTAAGATAATAATATATTCTTAACACTAGAACAATGGCCTTATAATTTTGCACAAGGGCAATAAGAATAGCCTCTTCTTTGCCAGTAAAATTTGATGTATGTTCTTTTCCCGCTACTCATTATGGTATCAATACTTTTCGCCCTTTTTTCCTTAATTTTGAACTTTTAAGACAGAAAATTATAACAGTGACGTTGATTGATTGATTATGAAATGAAAGTAACTCGATAATGTTATATTTAATGAGAAAATGTTCAAAACAGAGTTGTAGATGACGAAGTTTCGCAAGTTTTTTTTTGGTATATGTACTTTTCTTGTAAGTCTAAGAGGGACCGAGATACAGTAGAGGTAAGATTCAATTTAACGAAATTCTTGCTCCAAAAATCGTCAAACTGCTACGTAAGCGTTCTAAGTTTCAAAAATCGCAAAAATGTTTTTCGACGAAAACGACTAATGTAGCGCTATTTGATTTGAATCCTTTGAAATGTTCCTTGTAATTTAAAAGATGGGCCGTTCTTGTCACTCAAAGTGATGTAAGTCCCACAGAGTTTATTCACACCATTAATTTATAAATTCAATGACGTTTGTTTTCTGTGTTTTTTTTTTTGTATTTTTTGAGCATATTTTCCAATCTTTCCTAGAAATCTCATTGATATATTTTTTCCACTACTAACCTATAACATCGCCATTATTGACCGATTATTAACGTTAGAAATCGTTTTTCTCTACCTTATAAGTTATTATTGACCATGGTCAATAATAAGGCATTGAAATCCATTATTGACCGATCTTCAAGAATCTGTTTGAACGCAGGTAACTTGATTTTTTGATTCTACAACATGAATTCATAAATTTGATTTCTTGTGGTTAGGCAACCAGATAATTATCAATATACATATTAGATTATTACAGATGCTAATGTAAAATATTGATACAATCAACATTTTTCCTGCTTCCATCCTTAATTCTGGAGGTGTACACATAATAATATCACTAACATTTTCTTTGCTCATTTTTAAAAAAACGGAAAACTCGTGAAATCTAATGACATAAATGAACAAAAATTGACATTAACAAAGCCACCTGACAAAACAACAAAATATTTTGCCAATTCCAAAGCGCAGGTAACTTGATTAAAAAATATACTTATACCTACCTATAATTTTTTATAATTATTAATACTATAAAGATAAATGTCTTATAAAAGTTTGTAGTAGTGGAAAAAATATTATATTAACCACGGTTTAGACAGCTTATAGCCCTCGCGTCTTAAATCCCTCGTCGCTTCGCTCCTCGTGATTTAAACTCGCCGCTCGGGCAATAATGATGGCTGTCTAAACCTTGGTTAATAATATACTATTAAGTTATATGGTGACTTTTAAATAATTTTTTTATTTGAATACTAACCAGAATCTCTTTCTCAATTTTCTTAAAATAAAATAATTGGTACTTAGATCACATTGCCTTGCCACTCTTTAATTATATTTAATAATTGAATTTATCAATACCTATTATTACTTATTAGTACCAACTACAGAGATATGAAAGTCGAATTAGAAAAGTGATACGGTGGTGGACAAACAAAATATACTATTTTTAAAATTGTTTATTGTATTATAATGAATAAAAATTAAAAATGAGATTGTTATTATACAATATAATTACAGAAGACGCTTGGTTATGTAAACATTCTTTATATGAACCACCCAATAGAATGAACAGTAGAAATTAATTTAATTGAATGGAATTTTGTTTTTCTGTTAAAGACAATTTGGAGTTGGTGTAAGGATAAGGCTTTGCAGAAAAGTAGAGGTGCTAATGCGAATTACGACAACAAACCTTTGTTAAATGTAATTGGTTGTTTTCGAAAATTAAAACATACTTTCGATTATATGAACAATTTGATTTTATGAGCCTACCTGGTGTGACGAAGTATTTGATAGCTGGTGGACTCTCAGGGCGCGTGGGGTGAGTGTGCGTAGGAGGTAAGAGAAACAACACCGGTGGTGGAGGAATAGTTGTTTATTTTACTAAGTAGATGTTGACAATCTAAAATAAAGGCAACAGAAAGCCCCAAAATAACCCACTAGTGCACACAAATACGATAAAACGAAATGCAATTTAAGCATAAAGTCTTAATAACTTACCTAAAGCAGATATTATACAAGAAAATCACTATTTATAGGGTTTCTCTACCGGCACCAGAGGCTTTTATGACTGTCAAAATATCACTAAATAAGGCGTTTAATTTAGTGATAAGAAATCGAACCATTGAAGGCAAGAAACACACAATGGGTCGAAGTACCTAACAGTATAAAAGTACCAAATATAGCTATGGCAAGGCACATCGGCAATTTGTAGGACAAAATTATTATTGCTTTGTTACACTGGTTTGTATTAGTTCACATGACCGAGAGAGAAGAGGCCACGGCGTCATCAGTGTGCAAGCGGTTAACGTATTCTATCTCACGTTGACTTTAAACTGTTCCGTGCCGTGTCGTGTCGCTCGAGATCGATAATCCGTGTCGTAGGCAGATGACGAGGTAGCTTCTTCTTACTTGACGTGGATTCTATTAGGGGTTTTTATTCTTTATGAGGGTCCTGGTCGATCGACTTATCATCTTCATCCTTATCGTTGAATTCGTCTCTATTGATACATTGAATCATATATATCTCCGGGGTGAAGATTATTCATATTGAAGAGGAAAGAAAAATCCAAAATTATTCACAAATATTTAATATCTTGCTCTACGCACTTCGGTTTCTTAAGCCATTTTCAAGAGCTGTCTAAAAAGTTCATTTATATAATAATCTCAATTCAAAATCAAAATTATAAGGTATTACTTACATAATATAATCACAAACTTTACATTAAGGACACAAACAAGTTCACAATGGCGAACACAGGTTAACTAACTATAAAATTGATCAACGGGATAAACCCAAAAAAAATTTAAAAAAATTAAACGAAATATACCGAACCAGAGCGACATCTAAGTCGCACAAAAGGAGGTACGATTATTTAAACAAACATTCACTACTTAAACTCATTCACAATTATCGCTGCTTCTCTATAGTGGGCGTTGACAGGATCGTTCAAACACTCAATTTGATTATTAATCTCTAATTTGGCTATTTCTATATTTCCTAAAAAATTCAGCTTATGGACTTTATTCGCATTATGTAGTAGGTATTTGAAAGTTGTCTTTAGTATTAAAATTATGTAAATTCTCTCTTAAATGTACCTAGGCCAATTGCTGATACATTTTCATCATCTCCGATCTCGCCTCTCGATGGGAGTATTTTATGTATTTTCGCATGATTGGGCATATCAGAGAGCACTTCAATCCAGCTTTCCTGCAGCTACATGCTTTACTACAGCTACATGCTTTACTACATCCCTTTTTGCAGCTAGAGGCAATTAGGTTTCATAATTTGTAAGATTCTGGTTGCTCTGTCATTGTTAGTACTGGAAAATGGACTATATCTCAGTCCCTGTTACACACGAAAGGACAAATACAACAAATTTGCGAAATTTCGTCCTCTTTAACTTTGGTTTGAATGTCTTTCTTATGAAATAAACCGTTACCGACTTACTTTTCATCAGGGTCACTACTTAAAGAACTTTATTCAAAACCTTTTTTACCCCACCTTTTGTAAAGTAAAATACCAACTGACTGGACTAATAATGTTATACCGGTTGCACCACTTGACATATCGTGATATGGAGGAGGTTTTGAAGTGCGAAATCTTTAAAGCTTTATTTAAAATTCTTTTTCCTCTATTCCATTCGTATATATACATTTTAAATCTTTGTCTCCAAATTTCCAATTCCGACTGGCATGAAATTTGTAATTCATAAAGAACACGCCTCGCATGTATAGACTAAAGCCCCGCAGTATACAGACGTGCTTCGAATTGGTTGGGTAACCGAATTGTTTAAATTACATTAATCCAATTCGTTTGAAATTGTGTATTGATACTATTTGCGTTATAGTTTATGTGGGATGTATTTATGTTCGTAATTATTTGCATCGGTACTTGGGATATTACTTCAAATATTAGTTTACAGGCCAAGTATACAGGACATGTAAAAGCTTCAATATCTTATTAAGTAGTGTAATCCAAAATTGATTTCATGCGTAGAGATGCAAGGCAACAATAATGCTCAAGGAATATTTTTTGAAATTCTAAAGTATATTTACACAGAAAAATAATATTCTCGTGGTTGTCCATACTTGTAGAGCAAAAAGAAATAATGACCGAATACTGTGCATAATCTTCCATGTTGTGTTATGATGAGTTTAAATAAGGTATGCAAAAAAAGGAAGGTAAAGTCTGTTTAGAGATATAAGAAAGTGACTAACTAATCCCTATTAGGAAATACTTGTGCTATATTGTTTATATGGATATAGGATTTTTCAACATTTGCCCAACTTTGTGAAGGGATGTTAAAAACTTCAGTTTCTATAAGCTTAAGTACACTTGAGTTAATAGTAGAGCAAATATTGTTACGACGAATGGCAGATTTCAGTTTGTGCCAAACATGTTCGATGGGATTAAATATACAATGGTATGGTGGAAGCCTTAAAACTGTATGCCCTAGATTTTTTGCATAATTATCACAGAAGTATTCCTTTTGTAGTTTTAAACTTTGTAAAACCTCAATTAATTGCCTTTTGGTGTAATCTTCCTGAAAATAAATGTCTTTATCATACATGTAGTTTTGGATTGTTGCTTTTGTGTCATTTGAGGAGGGAGTCTTGGTCAACTGCCTACTATGGTAGCTTGCATTGTCCATTATAATTACGCTATTCGGAGGTACATTTGGAATTAGCTTGTTTTTAAACCAATCTTCAAATAAATCAGCAGTGGTGTTCTCATGGTAATCCAGAGACGAATCTTTATTTTTTTTTGCAGATAGAAAAAGGCCATTTGGAATCCATCCATATTTAGATACAGCATGTAAAATCGTAATTCGTTTACCTATTTTTGATGGCGCGCTTGTTTTACACTTGCCGCTTGAGTGTCAACCCAACCCTTTTCCGGAGTATCATATGTGTCAAACCAGGTTTCATCCAAGAAAATAATCGGCCCTTGCTGATCTCTGTAAATCCTAATATTTTGTAGGTATTCGGATCGCCATTTCCGAATTCTACTGGATTCAATTTGTCTTTTGTTAATTTTTTTGAATCTAAAACCCATGTGTTTGATACACTTCCATAATGTTGTTCTGTCACATTTAACGCCGGTTTCATCTTTTTCAAGCCTCTTAATTAAATTATCTAATGTAGGCACGCTTTACTCCTCGTATAAGTTGTAAATCTTACGCCGTAGTATATCTTGATTACTTCCATCTACCTTCGAGAATATTACAGTATCGGTTTTTTTTTCCTCGCTAAAATGCGATTATTCGCAATTTTCCATACAGTTGATGTTGGAATTTTTGTTAATGTGGCCGTTTCTTCTAACGCTGCTTGCTTGCTCACCGCACGTTCAATAAGAGTTGAATAAACATTGTTTATAACTTCCTTAGTTTCCACAGAAAAGTATTTTCTGCTTTTCGACGGGTTATCTCCTGAGATACATTGGGCTCGCACATATTTTCCATGACTCACACACGATTAAACAAACGCTGTACTACACACGAAGTAAGAATAATTACTAAGCTTAAGACTAAGTAGAGTGGCTATATATTAGTATATAAATATACAGCCTTTAGTGTGGAATTGAACACCTTTAAAAAGTTTTGTTCTCAATATGGTATTTTTAACAAATTAGCGCCATTCGACTCTATGTTAAAAAACGGCTTTCTAATTAGGCCAATAACAGTTTCATTTTGGTTTCATCACATGTCTATATAGCTACATAGATCTGTGGTTTCACTACCTGTATACTATTTTTCTGAAAATGACCCATTACTCCCCTTGGCTCTCTTTTTTTTTAAACTCAAAATATATTAAATAAAATCACTTTTTATCTCAGTTTCAACTTTCCCTCGATTTTTCGGAATGTCCAGACAGGATATTCTATTTAAATTTTAAAACCCTTACCTGTGGTCTTAAACAAACCAAACCGAAAGTTTTTCAACAGAAAACACTAATTTAGTTCTTCTGTTTCAAGAATAATCACAACTTTAAAAACTACAAATCGATATACAAAATATTTCCTGTCGGTAATGAGTATTAAACATAACCTCACTTTAAATTTAGCGGCAGGTACGATATTGCCGACCCTGGGTTTTAACTTCCATACATGGTGTATGTTTGGTTGGCTATCTTCAAGCTTGAAATTCTTAGTCTTCATTCATTCATTCGAGATAAATAATATAATTAAGTGTCTGTTGTCTGTTTCGTCGGCACTGCCGTCACTGATCAATCTTAGATTTAAAATATATTGTTAATGCTTAATTAACTTCCCCATATTTTTATCACCCGCTTTTTTTAAAATCAGGAGTGTAGAAGTGTCTATGAAAAGAACTATAGTTACTGATATGGTATATAATACCTACTTATAAAACCAAACAAGCAAGAAAGAAACAAACGTGTTATGATAGCTTCGAAATAAATTATACTTCGATAGCCCCGTCCTCGAGATCACACTGTAGTTTATGCTTCTCAGCACTTCTCGGCGTAATGTTTACAGAAAGGAATTCGGTGCTTCACAGCCGCTGCCCCGCGCCCTGCCCGCCAGCTTATTCATTATGTTTCTTACGCTGACGGTGTAGACACGTTTGCAGGAAGTTAAAGTGAAAAAGTGTGAAAAGTGATGCCGAAATCAAGAAAAAGACAGTTAAAAGCCTTTAAAACAAAAATACAGAAAAAAATGAAAAAAATTACCGACCTGTTGGAAAATTTTTCGTCAAGTAAGTACACTTACTAATTTTTTGTGCTTTTTGAAACTGTTTTTTTAGGTGTTTTCACAGCAAATTCATAACGTAGGTTTTTCTTCAGCAATATACGTGGGTGTGGCTTGTAAATATGAGTAACATCTTTTTACACCACTGTGGAGATAACACTCCACATACTACCCCAAAAAATCTGTCCTTGCCAAGTGCGACAAGTAAACTGAGTAAAATCTTTTTACAGCCTGGCCAAGGGTGGCACGTAAAAATGAGTAAAATCTTTTTACGGCCACAACACATACAAATGATTTAAATATATAGTGAGCATAAACCCTCACATATATTTATCTAATTATACTTAACCTGAACCAAAATTAATTTTTTCAAAAGTCAAAAGTATCAGGAATAATATCATATTACTTTCTTTCCTCAACATCTCACTATAAACATTCGGATGTTTATCTTAGCATATCGTCAGTGGACGCGCCGTTGGTGCTGATGACGCAATGTTATTTGAAGTTTGCTTTTAACACATTAAATGTTTATGGGTTCTCGTTAAGCTTTGAAAGAAGTACAGGGTGCAACAAAATAATTTTAAAAAATATTATCTTTACTATTGAAATTTATTTTTCTTCACCAGGCGATAGTGATTCAGACAGTTCACAGGAAGGCTTAATAACACCGGATTCAGAAGAATCACTGCCAGACCAGAATACCGGAACCATACAACCGGCATTTGAAATTGCAGACCAACAAGACCCAACACAAGACCCGCTAGAAGTTCTCTTGGGTTCCCGTCCTACAAAAGAAAACATTGAAGGACCTGCCATAGCGGCTGACTTAGCCGTTCGTTGGGAGTCATATTTATCTTTAGGTTTGGATCAAGAGACTAGAAAGTCCTTACTGGAACAGTGGAACGTTCCTAGTAACTGCAAACTTTTGACTGCTCCTGGTCTGAATCCCGAGGTTCAGAGTTTATTAACTCCATCTGACCTCAAAAGAGACAAATTTTTACAAAATTTGCAAGACCTACTCGGAAAAGGCCTTAGTGCCACGGGCATCGCCCTAACAAAGATTTTGGAAAACCGAGATTCTGTGGATGCCTCAACAACCCAAGCTCTAGCAGATTCGGGTAAAATTTTATCAGACTTATTTCACAGCATGTCAGTTCACAGAAAATTTCAATTTCATAAATTTTTTTCTGACAAAGTCAAAAAAATTGCCATTCAACAAAATGTAGATTGCCTTCTTTTTGGAACGGACTTCGCAGAAAAATGCAAATCAGTAAAAACAGTGGAGGCAACAGCCTTAGAATTGCTTATTCCACCAAAAAGGGAAACTCAACCACGCCCCTCCCAAAGTCGTTTTTTATACGCCCATCAACGTCCACCCTTCAAGAAGAAGACCTACCCAGAAAAAAGAGGAGGGGGGAACAGGTATGTCGCACAACACCAGAACCGGAAGTCGTGGAGATCCAACAGGAACACATCAGAGAGGTTTCCGAAATCCCAAGACAAGAGTCGCCGCCCGTACTAGAGGTAGGCTATGCAGGTAGAATTAAAAACTATCTTCATAACTGGAAATTAATTACTCAAAACAAAAAAATTTTATCGTGGGTCACCGGGTACAAAATTCCTTTTATAAAACGACCCAGGCAGAAAATATACCCAAAAATAAACTCTGATTCAAAATTTAAGAAAAGTATCGCCGAACTCGAAAAAATTGGTGCAATTAAAAAAAGCAGGCACTGCAAAAACGAATACATATCATCCTATTTTTTAAGGAAAAAACCAAATGGTAAAAACAGGTTTATTTTAAATCTTAAAAAACTCAACACTTACCTAACTTGTCCACATTTTAAACTGGAAGATTTCCGAACGGTTAAAAACCTTATATCTCATAACTGCTATATGGCAAATATAGATCTAAAAGACGCTTATTTTCTTTTACCAGTTGAAAAAAGTTATAGAAAATATCTTAAATTTCAATATAAAAACCACATATATGAATTTACATGCTTACCATTTGGTTTATCTACTGCTCCATTTGTCTTCACAAAAATATTCAAACCTATTGCCAATCACCTAAGATCTTTAGGGTTTGTTTCAGTTATATATTTGGATGACATTTTACTCTTTGGAAAAACCAAACAATCTTGTATTAACAACATTCAGTATACCACTCAATTACTCATCTCACTAGGTTTCTTGATAAATACAGAAAAAAGTAATTTAAAACCAACTCAAAGTATAAAATATTTAGGCTTCGATTACGATAGTAAAACGCTGACAATGTCAGTACCAATAGAAAAATGTAAAAAGATCTTATCACTAATAAAATCCATTAAGACCAGGTCAAAAATTAAAATAAGAGATTTTGCAAAATTTATAGGCACTTTGGTATCAATCTGTCCTGCCATTCCCTATGGCTGGGCACATCTAAAATACTTTGAAATAGAAAAATACAAGGCCCTAAAACAGTCTTTTGGCAACTATGACAGGACAATGGAATTACCAAAATACCTACAAACTCAATTTTCTTGGTGGTTAGAAAATCTTACCGAAAGTAAAATAAGTTTATTTGAAAAATCATATATCTTAACCATCTATACGGATGCCAGCAGCTCTGGATGGGGCGCATCTTGCGGAAAAACAATTGCCTGGGGTTTCTGGAACATCCAAGAAAAAACTTGTCATATCAATTACTTAGAATTGCTAGCTGCTTTTAATGGTTTAAAATCCTTCGGGAAAAAATATAATAACTGTCACATTTTGTTAAAAATAGATAACACAACTGCAATATCCCATATAAATAGAATGGGGGGTATAAAATATCCAGAATTAAATAACATAACTCAAAAAATTTGGCAATGGTGTGAAAAGCGAAAAATTACCATTTTTGCATCCTATATAAACACAAAAGATAACTTTTTAGCCGACAAGGCGTCTCGACAAAAAAATATGGAAACAGAATACTCTCTAAATATCACAGAATTTAATAAGATTGTAAAATCCTTCGGTAGGCCAGAAATTGATTTATTCGCGTCACATCAAAATAGAAAATGCGAATTATTTGTCTCCTGGCACCCAGATCCACTCTCATATTCCGTAGATGCATTCACAATAAACTGGTCCAAAATATTTTTTTATGCTTTTCCACCATTTTGTCTCCTCTCTAGAGTCATCAATAAAATAAGAACCGAAAAGGCTAAGGGTATCTTAGTATTTCCTATCTGGAAATCTCAACCCTGGTTCCCTACGCTAGAGGACCTTAGGGTATCAGAACTGATTATTTTGCCACAACACAAATACTTATTACTTTCTCCTTCTAGGGAACCACATCCCTTGTGGGAAAGCCTTACCCTGGGTGCCGCAATATTATGCGGCTAGCTTACATAGAAAAAGGAGTTCCAGGAGCCGCCATTGATGTTTTAATATCTTCCTTATCTGAAAATACATTAAAACAATATAATTGTACCTACAAAAAATGGTGGCTGTTCTGCCACGGTAATGAAGTATTCACGACAAATCCAAATAGTATTATTGCTTTTCTAAATACCGAATTTAAAAAAGGCGGTAATTATAACACCCTTAACCAACATAGATCTGCCCTGAATACTTTGTTACAAATCAGTGATCACCCAAATATATCTAGATTTATGAAGGGCGTATTTCGGACAAAACCAGTTTTTCCGCGATATAATGAGATATGGGACCCAAACTCTGTATTGGATTACCTCGAGACTCTAACACCCTTTACATCATTATCTCTGGAAAAACTGACCTATAAACTCGCAGTTTTACTAGCCCTAACATCCAGTCAACGTGTACAAACACTCACAAAAATACAACTAAGTAACATAAGCCACTTTGATGACAGGATAGAAATAATTATTACAGATATTATTAAAACATCAAAGCCAGGGAAGTGCCAACCAAAAATAGTACTTCCTTATTTCCACGAAAAACCAAATCTGTGTATAGCATCCCTCTTAAGCTACTATATAAATTTTACAAGCACGCTACGAACAAAACATGATAAACTTTTTATTACCATTAAAAAGCCACATCACCCAGCTACATCCCAAACTGTGTCAAAATGGATTAAAAAAGGCTTAACCTTGGGGGGTGTAGACACCTCAATTTTTAAATCACACAGTACCCGACATGCAGCCACCTCGGCAGTTTTCAAACGTGGCTTAAATATTGAAAACATTAGACGAACAGCAGGGTGGAGTACAAAGTCAAATACATTTAACAAATTTTATAATAAACCAGTTCTAGAACACTCAAAATTCGCAAAATGCTTAATAAATAACAAAATAACTTAAAAGGGCATGCTACAGGTACTTTAAGTTCTATTACTAAACAATCATTTTTCTTTCATGTTTTTGTTTTGTGGTTTTATTACGATTATTCTATACTTTAAAAAAAATAAAAATTATATATATATTTTTTATCAAATACACTATTATATAGCATTAGTTAGATTGCAATAAATCTTTTAATATTATATTACAATTACAAGTTTAATTTGTACCTATTGTTTTGACAATATTATACTTTTAAATTTCAACCTGTTTTTTCTTACAATTTGTCAAATATTACCCCTCATTCAGATCGTGGGAAAACCTTTCAACATCTACAGTGTGATCTCGAGGACGGGGCTATCGAAGTATAATTAGAGGTTAAACGACTTACCTTAAGGAAGTTCAATCCTCAATTATACGAGATAGCCCCGTCCGAAGAGATCACACCCACCCGCCACAAAAGCCCAAATTTCCACGCTCTGAATGGAAACATAATGAATAAGCTGGCGGGCAGGGCGCGGGGCAGCGGCTGTGAAGCACCGAATTCCTTTCTGTAAACATTACGCCGAGAAGTGCTGAGAAGCATAAACTACAGTGTGATCTCTTCGGACGGGGCTATCTCGTATAATTGAGGATTGAACTTCCTTAAGGTAAGTCGTTTAACCTCTAATTATGCATAGCCGACATCCACATCAATCGAACTTCCTGAAAATTATATAAATACAAAAGCCGTTGTGCGTAATTAAGTTAACTAAACACGAACCAGGCTCTCTGGCTGTGATCCGAATTCGAATAAACTTCGATAGTAATTAAATCGGAATGTTAGAGCTCTACTAACGGCCAATAAAAAAAAATACTTTTAGTTCCGAATAGTTATTCAAATGTTCGAAGTGACTAGTCAAGGGGGCGTTCTTTTTATATTAATGATGCCTTTTATTAAAACTTTTAGGTATCTATATTTTTATGACAATTAAGAATGCCATCTAATGTCAAAATGTACAGGGTGGTCGCGTATATTTTGCCCAATAGATATCTCCATTATTATTGGTTTTAGAGAAATTAGCAAAGTTATAGCATTTTCACCGAACCTTCAGAAAATGAAATGAACAAAAACAACTGAGTATCGGATGTGACAATTTTTTGACAAGTGGCAGTTTTTTCAAATGGAATACCCTCTATTTTTTTCTTGTATCAGTTAAAGAATTTTATCCTCTTTTTAAATATATAGTGGTTGTCGGGGTTATTTTTTATCGTTTTGAAACGAAATTAAAACATAACACAACATATATATAGTATTTTTATAATTGCTCAAAATGGCCACCGTTCATTAAAATGCAGGATTGGTAACCCTCTTTTAGTTTTTCAATTGCATTAGCAATCATATCTGGCCTACCGAAGTTGAGAAAGTCAATTTCAATTTGGATTTGTTCCTGTATATTGGCAACACTATTTGATCTGGATGCAGATATCTTGTCTTTGAGGTAGCCCCAAAGAAATGTGTCTAATAGTGTCATATCGGGACTATTGGGAGGCCATGCAATCGTCCCTCCACAACCAATCCAAATGTCATAATTCTCATTGAGGTATTCTCTAACTGGAAGAACACTATGACATGGAGCACCATCTTGCTGCCATATAAGATTCCTTGCGGCGTTTAGAGAAAAAGTTTCAAGAATATCCTCTATTTCATGTGCAAGCATTTCACGATATCTAACTCCCATTTAAAGATTCATCAATGAAAATTGGACCGATGATTCTGTTTTGCACTATGCCGCACCATACATTAACTGATACCCACCCAGAACGTATCACTTCAGCTGTAAGATGCGGATTCTGCGATGCCCAGAAGTGTGTGTTTTTGGGATTTGGAGCTAAAGCCCCATTAAAAGAAGATTCATTGGTCCATATAATGTTCTCAAACAAATTGGCGTTATTGTTGAGGATGTTTGTCATGTGACGGCAAAACTCCAAACGTCTTTGCTTCTGTTCTTCTGTTAATTTTTGAATTTTTCTGAATTTAAAGTCGTTGAATTTATGCCGTTTCAGAATTTTAAAAACTACTGTGCAATATTTGCGAAGATATCTTGCACAGGCCCTTATTGAATTTTGTGGATTTTCTAAAAACAAATTAAGCTTCTAAATGATACGAAGCGAATATAGAAACGAATAAAAATTGCCTTGAAAATATAAAAGAATAGGAATAAGTTCTTCATTCTAAAGTATCCGACAATGCCTTCTTTCTTTGTAATATTTTTCGCTTAGAAAATTGACGAAACACATTTCGGAAAGTGTTTTCGCTAGGAATTACTAAATGTGGATGTCGCCTTCTGAATTCGCGTTGCGCTTCTCGCTTGTTGCGTCCACATTTGATATATATTTTAAGAATTTCGAACTTTTGCTCTTCAGAGTATCCCATTTAGACCCTGATTTTGAAAACGTTTATTAAGATTTGTTAAGAAGACAGAAGTTGCCAAGAGCAATTTAGTCAAGGTGACAGGTATTGCTATGAGTAACATGAGCCATTTACAAAACTTTAATGAGGATAATGATAATTGTATTATATTTTCGTATAATTCCAAAACGGTAGAAAATAACCCCAACGACCACATTTTATTTAAAAAGAGGATAAAATTCTTTAACTGATTCAATGAAAAAATAGGGGGTATTATTCTATTTGAAAAAACTAACACTTGTCAAAAAATTGTCACTTCCGATGTTTTTGTTCATTTCATTTTCTGAAGGTTCGGTATATAGTATATATTCGTCGCTCACATTACGAATAGGCCTAACTCGGTTTTTGTAGTTTTTCAGGAAAGCGGTTTAAAGAAACCAATGGTGTTCATTTTGGATATAGCATTGACACTAATTTTTTTTTTTGCTTTATTTTTTTATAGTTTCCTAGATAAATCAATTTAGAATGATGAGACATCATTATTTTTAATGAAGGTTTACGTGTTTGGTAAAAATTAAATAATAATCAAGATAGGCCCCTTCGTAAAAACAATAACAAATTCTTATTTACACATCAAACCAGATAGGCCCCTCTGATATTGTTTTTCAAAGAAAAGGGAGTGAAATTTTTAAACTTTAAACATCTTTATTTTATAAAAAGGATACAAGAAACTTCTTAACATAATATAATTACAGTCAAACCTAAACTGAAACAAATACATAAAGCAAACACGAATGCTAACCTAAACTCACACTGATCTGTGCGGTAAAGAACTATAAAACAAAATATCGTCAGGACTTCTAATAACAGGCTTATCACCCGTACATAGTGCCATTAGGTCATTGTATTTTAATAAAGGTATCGGCCTGGGTCCTTCGTTTTACTTCGGAAGCGTTACAGTGCCTCCAGATTTTCTTCACAATTATTCAAAGATATTAAATTACTTAAAGGCACATTATCATCAGAAGAGGAGTTTGAATGGGAGTCACAATTTTTATCCAAACACTCTTGAGGAACAGTCTTATTGGGGAGAGGCTCATTATCCGATAAATCAGAAGAACATTCATTGGTTAATGGCCCTTCAACCATTACAATTTTTCCATAGTACCATAAGTTTTCAAAAAACATTTTCACTCGTTCGCCTACTTTGAATTTTCCATTGTTCTTAACAGTTTTTAGGCTTCCGACATCCACACAGTTGATAGTTTTATCATCCCACTCCACAAGAACATCTATATTCAAAAAGAGGATCTGAAATGAGCCATTTTTGTAATGCTATTGAATAGCAATATACTATTCTTACTTACCGATTTGTTTTGACAAGAATTTTCCTGTCGATTTGCTAACTAACGTCTCGACGCACCTCCCGCTACACAATATAATTTAACACTAACCCGGTCTTCTAAGCATGTCGCGGTGGTAAAATTGCAGGGCTGCAATATTTTATATTGTTCCTTGCTACCACCAATTTTCAAAATAGTTAAAATTTTAATAACAGCTACTGTTATATCTAATTATTTATTCTCTAGACTCTAGAGGCATAACAAATTAAAAATGGGATTGTTATTTATTTAATTTCTTACGAATTGTCTTTTATTTGCTAAATAAAATTGCCATAAAGAATAACTTAATAAGACCTATCTGGAAAGTAGTGTCCATCCTTTAAAAATATTTTATAACGTAAAGGTATATGTTAAGATTCGCCGAGTGAGACGCATACAAAAAATATAGCTAGGGGCCAATCTTAACTTTGGTCTTTACGTAAAAATATTTTTATGGATAATTCAAGATAGGCCTGACCATGATAATGCTATAAAATAAAAACGATGTACTATTGAGATATGCCACTTCGTCATAACGTTAAGGCACTGTTCCCCTGACTTTATATGGGTATAACTCATTTTTGCCAAATATCGAGATAGGCCCCTACGTAATGTGAGCGACGATATATACGATAAATATATGCGAATAGCCTTGTATGTAAATTTTTATAGTATATTGTACAAAAAGTTTTGAAAATAGCTCTTTTTACACGAGCAAGACATAGTCTGAGCCGCAGGCGAAGGCCATAAGTCGAACGAGTATGAAATAGCATATTACATAGCAAGAGTGGTAAGAAGCCCATTATACACTATTTCGAAAATTTACGTACGAGCCTTACATTTACCTTATTTTAGGACTTATTACACCCCACAAATTGACAACCCATAAATAAATTATTGATGAAGCCAAGGTAATGGAATGCCCTGCCGTAACTATATCTGGTTCTTTAACATTAAAAACAGTTACCTTCTCTATACATAATATTTCATGGTTATTGATTGTGTATTATTAAGTTTGTTGTCGATAAGTTTCGTTGTATACAATGTGTTTTATAAAACGTAAGCCATGCACGGCTGATATGTGACTAATAAAAACATATTACTCTTGCAATCTCCTAGATATAATAATAATAATAATAATAATAATAATAATAATAATAATAATAATAATAAAAAATGTCTTTATTTCAGAATATTAAATTTTCTGTTACAAAAGTACAAAAAGAAGGGATACATATTACATATGTTATTTTGAAATAGGCGAAGTCCAGATGAGGCATCCTAAAATACCTCCCTGATCTACTTAACCTATAGCTAATCTTAAATATCTTAACCTAACCTAGCGGTGTATTGGTAATTAACTTTTTATTAACTTTTATTTAACGTGACAATCACGATGCAGTGGGTGAATGTTTATCATACATGTCTATTTAATATATGTTTAATATAATTCAGCCTAAAGGAAGAGAGCGGAAGTATTTTTAAGTTATCTGGCAACGAGTTATAGAACTTAGCAATATTGTGTGAAAAGCTTCGCTCAAAGATTGCAGTGTGGTGATGCGGCGGCGTTATTCTGCCTTTAAATCTGGTATTTAGAGTATGTACGTCAGTTCGAAAAACAATACGGTTATACAAGTATGCAGGACATTTCAAAGATATAATTTTATGATAAAAGCATGCTTGATGCAGCTCCCTCCTCTTCGCCATACTCAACCCGTGCGACTCGTCCAGCTTGTGGGAGATATGTTCATATTTCCTTACTCCATGAATAAGTCTCAAACAAGAATTCTGAACAAGTTGTATTCGTCGTTTATCGACTACAGTGAGACAATTTCCGTAGACAACGTCGCCATGGTTAAATAATGAGAGCACGAGGGAATCGCACAAAAGTGATTTAACCTTTCGAGATAAGAAGTGCCGCATATGGTATAAGAATTTTATTCTAATGAAAGCTTTTTGTATACAACCTGACACATGCGCACTAAATCTTAGAGAACTGTCAAAAATCACTCTCAAATTACGCACATTCTCCTTCAATGGCCAAATAATGTCATCAATCTGAATTTTAATTTCACTTTTAACTGAGTCCAAGTCGGCCTTGTGCCCAAAAACCATTACACAACACTTCTTAGGGTTTAGTGTAAGGGAGTGTTGTAGAGACAATTTATTCAGGGAGTTTAGTTCAGAACTTATTATTTTACAGCTTTCAACAGTATTGGTTCTACTAAATGATTTATATACCTGCGTGTCGTCAGCATAGTATTGAACTGAACATTGTTTTAATGAGTTTGAGAGAGATGATGTATAGATAGCATATAACAGGGGAGACAGAGTCGAGCCCTGTGGCACCCCATTTTTAATTATGAGAGGATTCGATATCATACTTCCGACACGCACTGATTGAGATCTATTTGACAAGAAATTGGTAAAAAATCTAACTGCCCCATCAGACAGTCCCACATGATGCAGAATAGCTAATAATAGGGGATGGTTTATAGTGTCGAAAGCCTTGGAGAAGTCCAATAATGCCAAAACGGTTATTTTGCTATTGTCAATAGCCTGAAAAACATCGTCACTAACATCAACGAACATTAACAAGAGACAAGAAGGATCACTCCAAGCTCCTCCCCTCGTTATGCCTATCTCGCTGGAATATCGGATGCTACTGTATCTAGAGCACCGTTAAGCCTCCGACGCGCGATATGCATAAACAGGTTGTCCGTCGTAGAGATATGTACCAGTTGTCTTTATGTGTCGGCGTGAGTGAATTCCTTTAAAAATAAAATAAACATTTACGTAGTGTTTTGTGTTCCGCAATAAAATGCCACGAATCTGTTGCGTGGATGGATGTTGTACTCAAGAAGGGTCACAAATATCACTATTTCATTGCCCCAAAGACGAAAGTAGGTAAGTAAAGTATTTGGAATGCCCATTTTGATTTAAAATGTAAATATTATTATTATATTATAATAAATAATAATGAAAAGTCGTGTTATCTTTTGAATTTTATGTGACTTTTCTGTTCATATGACGATCTAGCTAGAGGTATTCGCGATAAAGTTGTTACTAATATTTTTAGATGTCAACGTTGGAAGCAGGCCTTGGGATCCTTGAAATTCAACCCCAATTCAATTTTGTAGGGCATTCAAGAAATTATTTTCTCTAAAATATTTTAATGAGGTTGAAGGTTCCAATTGTATCAAAGATATTAATACAGTTTTGCTTAATGTAACTCCTGATATTCTAGAAGAATATAAAAATATCGATGTACCTATATTGACAAATAATAGTTCTTTAAAAGTTTTCACATGCGACTATAGAAATCTTTCTAGTACGGACGGAAATGCTATAGTTTACATTACAGGGTATCTATTAAGGAAATGCTTGCTGCAACACTCTTGTAGTGCTTGCACAAAGTATAATGATGAAAAGACATTACCAAAAGAAGCTGCTGTATTTCTAGAGCATAAAGCATATTCGACTTCTAAAAACTATGGAGGTCTAAATGTACCTCCTAGTAATATTGTAGAATATGTTAAACAGCTAGAAATAATTTTTGTTGAAAATTTTAATAAAATTAGTTGCCACGAGAACGTTGGAGCAACCCTTAAGATATTATATGAAAATGTACTATTTACACATCCTTGTAAAGAGTTTCCTCATAAATATTTTTTAAACCTATATATTAGGGTGCGTATTTATTTTACAATTAAATTTTCTAACCGGGATATAAAAAAAAGATATTCTTTGAAACAATCAATAAAACCTAACATAAAAAAATTAAATATCTTAAAACATCTTTAAAAAGCGGCCGGAAAATTTTATTTCAGAACGTTTAAATACATTATTTAATATAGCTATTAACGGGCTACTAGATTTGTAAAAGGCATCGAACAGCAATTCAGAGGTTTTAACACATTTGGTTAAACGCCTTTGGCTTAGAATGGTTCGTTTTTCGATTTTCACAATTTTCCATGCAAATCGCGATAATTCGTTTTCCCAGAGTATAACTACTCCTACCCGTATTTTACTGTTAAGTAAGTAGGTACTCTTTGATGGCCTCGAATTTGAAACAACCTGTATATATTTTATGTAATAATAAGGTAATTAGAATAAGTACCTATTTCAGTTAGCATTTGCAAATATTTGATTGTTAATTTTTATACCTACTAATCTCGTTTTTAGCTTACTACATTGTTACTTTTGGAAGAAACTTTCCTTTTTTCCTTAATTTTTACTACCAGTACTTTTTATAATTATGTTAAGATCTACCAATTAAATAACCTGACGATTTCCTCATTTTTCTTTTAATTCAGACAAAGCAGAATAGGACACAATAACAATAAAATTATTACTAGATGTTTTTAAGTCACCCTCGTTTATTCGTTTTAATCGCTAGCCGTTTGCATCAACCTCGTATAAGCACGAACAGGGACACTGCCTCAGGAATTTATCGAAATCGTCGGCGCGCTTGTGTAAGCAGGACATCAAAGTTCCGACAGAGTGTGACCCTTCTTGTCTTGTTAATGTTCGTTGCTAACATTAAGCAATGCTGTAGCGCAGCCATGATGTTCGCGGAATCCCGATTGTGTTTGGGGCAGGATATTATTACTTTCAATATGTTTACTGTTTAGTCAGTTGAGCGTTTACCACCTTCTCCAAAACTTTCGCCATACAAGGCAGAACACTGATAGGCCGGAGGTCCTTAAATTCCTTTGGCGACGAGACCTTAGGAAGTGGTATCACTGAAGCCTGTTTCCATACTTCAGGAAATTCCGAGTTACGAATGCAAAAGTTAATAATGTGAGTAATGTAAGGTAATAAGAAGGGACAGCCCACTTTTAAAATATAACTGCCAATATTGTCAACTCGCTCAGCCACCGATCTAATGTTTGTTAATATTCTGAACACGTCAGCCTCAGATACCTCCTTAAGACTGAGAACAGAAGAAACTTTATCATTGGGCTTATTTTTATAGGTATTAAGTAGGTGGGTATTATCTGTTTGTGGTCGTCCTACTGTAAAAAATAAATTAAGTTCATCGGGTTTTATTAGAGCATCTGGAAATTCAAATTTTTTATTATCATTTAAGAGACGAAATGTTTTTAAGTTTTGCCACACGTTTGACGTGTTTTGTAATCTAGCTTCAAAAAAAGCCTTTTTTTTCCCTACGAATTGTTAGTGTCACCAAGTTTCTGACACTTTTGTAGTAATCCCAGTGCGCAGGAAACTTGAACTTCTTAAAACGAGTCAGGGCATTATTTCGTGTTTTAATCATATCGCGTACGGTATCTGTGATCCACGGATCATTCTTTTTTGTAATCCTAGCAGTTCGTAATGGCATGTGAATGTTTAACAAAGCCATTATATTATCGTTAAAAAATTGTACTTTTTTGTCAATATTATTATAATCAAAAATGTTTCTTATGGCGTTTATATGGCGCTTGCTCTTTGAAATACCCTGTATATTGCTAGGAATTCCATTCTAATCAAAAGGACCACGAGTAAATTATACTCGCCCACTAATCTTAATGGACGGCATGTTTGTTTATGCATGCAAACAGTAGTAAATAACGCTCTGAAAATTATTGCTCTGCATTGTTCGGCAATACATACACAACATTGCTCAACTAGAATTAATTACTACATTATAGCAAACGCTATTCTAATCGGTATTATTGCTATTAATCAGATTTATATACGTACATATTATTTGAAATTGTTTGTGTGCGTCACAGACGATTTATTTTGTATTTAAATATAGCATTAATAATATAATGGATTTACAGCCGAAGTAATACCTAATCATAAGTTGGTTAAAATAAACAGAGCGTTATATTGGGGTGTGCGTGAGGGGAGGTTTACAGAATGTGTGGTTTCGATAATTAATGGGATTGTTAAACAAGGGGTTATCAAGCGATAATGCGATAAACAGTAATGCGTATGACTAGTGTGGTTAAGTCTCAGTTATTTTAGGTTAGTTCAGGTTTTAATTGACAAGGGCCTTTTAAACAAAGTCATCAAATTCCCTATTTTCATTCGAACCTCCCGCGTTCATTACACAGAGTGGCAAAAAAGTCGCGCATAATGCCTGTAACTTTTGAATTACTTCGTATACGAAAAAGTGACCTTTATGAAAGTTTTTCAGTAAATTATGCCCCACATTTCTACCTACATGAATTTTTTCTGTCATCTCTGGTTTGGTTGCCATAGAGACTAACTTGCTTTTTTTAAATGGAACACCCTGCATATGATTGCATATTTGGATTCTACTGGAAAAACTCTGAATTTTTTGTATTTTAAATTTTCACCTATCTGCAAGCGTTTCCGAGATAATTACAGTTCAAAAATGAAAGCTTCCTAATTATAATTATTCCTACCTAATACCGACCAGTTGAGTCAAGGTGTTTCCATGACAGCGACCTAAGAGGTGTCAATTTTGAATTCCTCTCTAATTTACTGATTTCTAATTTGTGTACACTATGGTTCATCTGAATGAGAAACAACGAGTTGAAATTTTAATAATGAGCGGTTACGGAAATATGAAGAGATCGCAAGATCAGGTTTGTCAATTTTTCAATGAATTATATCCAAATAGGCCTTCAATAAATAAACTAACCTGTATATAAAATGTGTAAAAGAAACAAAATTTTACCTTATTACTGTGGTCCACATAAAGCATTGTAATTAAAATATATAAAAACATAGACTCGACATCTTCACAACACATTAAAAACAACACTAAAACTAAGGTTAGGAGAGTATCAGAATTGTTTAAATCTATACCTAGTTTGGACATAACATTTGCCAAAGAATAACATTTTTACGTCGATTTTTTAGTGGTATTTGTATTTTTACACTGCGAAAATAAATATTTTGATATTTTTAACTATTATTATTTATCCTACTTGAAAAGCAGGATTCATCAACAAGAATTGGCCTGACACCCTAAATTTGTCGCCTCCGGCGGCCCTGCAGGCTTTCTTTTTTGCTCACCCTCCCGCTTTATCGTTTCAAATATCTGGCAACCCTATTGACGAATAGTAAAAATAAAAACGATTATAAATTATATACCTACTTACCTTTACAGGAAGGCGCGTAAGGATTTAATTTAGAAAATTGATTCAAGTAATAGCAACAGCAAATTTAATGTTGGACCGATTTACTTGCATGTATATTACAGTGTTCTCATTATAATGCATGGTTAGTAGAATGCCGTAATGGGTAATTTGCTTCAAAACCACCAAAGCTAAATCAATGAATATTGGTGCAGGTAGGAAACTTAAAAAATTAAACGACCTTGTCAAGTTTTTAGTTTTCTGTAATTCAAGGTTTTTTTTTTTTTAAATGTCTCACTAGTCTTTTTTATTGAATTCGATTCCTTCCATTAACTTTACTTGTTTTTATCGACAATAATCTACAGGGTGTTCAGTTTTTGAATAAATCGATTTTTTTTTATTAAAAAAAGAATCCCGATTTAAACCCTAGTTTACGCTATTTTTTATTATTGGTCCATGGCGTCCATGGTATCCCTAATCATCTAATGTTCCATTAACGCTAGAAGCCACGTACCCTTCATGACAACAATTGTTCCATAAATGGTATCCTTAGAAGTTATCTTGTAGTTAGGATTTTGACCTAAATGCATCTTCGAAATCATTCAATATCACATCAAAAAATAGCTACAAAAATATCCGAGATAAATATAACAGATTTAAGTACCGATTGTACGTGCGTATAAAATTTGTTGTGCTGTCAACTCAGGAACATTTCTAGAAGATTTAGCAAATAAATCACCTGGAAAACTTTCACATACCAGGTGGTTAACACGAGTAAATAGAATCCTGCGTTTATACGTTTCAACCGAGAATCCTACTGACATTCTAGTCAATTTGGGAACTTACGCAATGAACGTTTACGCACCAATGTGGTTTTTATAGTAAAACTACATCCTTGATGTAAAGATAAACCTCGACACCTATACCAGTTAATTGAAGACTCACACTACCTGTCAGATGATCTACTAAAAATTGTTGACCCACTGATTCATCGTAACAGCTACTTCGCCCCTCCGGAAAATATTTTGCAAGCTATGCTAACCGATGAAGACAAAAAAGTTCGACGTTTTTTAAAAGCACGTAACAATGTGGCTAAAACCAATGTAATTCGACCATATCACCTACCAAGGTTAAATTTGTTGGCACAATGCTATTACGACCTGATCGATTGGCAAGAAAACTTGCTTTTGCACAGATTTCCTTAAACTTCTAAGACAAAGCGCGACCTGAAGATAAGGTGCTATTTACTTCAAATTCTACAATAATTACACTGTTTTCGTGTAAAGACAACATCATTTTACTAACGGAAATTAAAAGCACAATGTTTTCTCCATACAAAAATAACACACCCTACTATGAAGAGGTATACCGGGACTCGGGAATGGAACACTGAAGACAAAAATTGCATATTTGAATCAACATTTACTAATGTATTTATTTAGTACACCTTGGTGCGATACACTTTTTTAAAATGGTACTAAACAAATTAAATTCCCATTTGTTTATTAATTCGTTTTTTATTTATGCTGCATCATTTTGCTCTTATATCAAATGCATTTTAAAATGCATTCGTTTCACGGTTTCAAATTCATTGGAATGGCTTTGCCTTTGGACCTCAGCCAAATGTTGAAAGTTAAAAGCAAACCATGAGCGAGATTGTATAAATATTAAGATGTCTATTGGCGGCTCCTATCAATGTTATAAATTGGTTAAATTATTTTTATGACGTAAACATTCCGCTTCGCTTAAAAGTTATTCTAAATAAATTTGTTTTTAACTTACGCCTCCGTTTATAGTTTGTAATTTATTTGTCAAATTATTAAACAAAATATTTTATAGCGTGCGTGAAATTTAAAAATGACCTATAGCCAATTCTATCGGTTGAAATATTTGAGGCATTTAAACGGATTGTAGTAGATATTATATACTATAATAAATTTTGCTGTTTTAAACCTATATATACATAGGCCATTTTATTTAATATGATGCATAGGTTAATGTGATTTATACAAAATAAATAATGATTACGTATGGCGTATGGAGGTGTGACATAGAAAGGGGAAGTATTACTATAGCAGTTATATTAGATCTGCAACGGGCTTTTGAAACTATAGATCGCTATGTGTTATTAATAAAGCTATTATAATATTGGAGTGCGTGGGGTTGTATTGGAGTGGTTTAGAAATTACTTAAAAAATAGGAAGCAAAGAGTAAAATTAAATAGGATATTTTCAAAGGAGCAAGTAAATAATAATGGTGTACCACAATGTAATATTTAGGGGGTAGTACTCTCGGCCTGGTAAGCACACGTATCCAAAGTGACCGAGACTACCTCAATAACAAACCTGTACTAACTCTAAAAACAGTACACCAATTTTTTAAACTTATTCAAAAATAGATATTAACATCGTATAGTAGAACCACGAGCATAGAAAACAAGTAGAACTGTAATAATGTGAAGTTAACTTAACCAATTATAACGTTGGCACTTTCCCATTGTTATAATCATTGTTTTGAAGGTATTCTAGCTTTTTCCGAGTGTTGAAAATTAATTAGAAAATCAATGTGTTTTAGACATTGGTTCGCCCTGGTCTTGGATAGATACTATATCACCCACAGTATCAGGTTGGTTCGTTTAATTTGTGCTGGACCAATTAAACACAACTTATTTTGCTATGTCTTTTATTTTTCCACTTTTCACCACTCTTACAATATTACAATTTTTATATTGATAAACATGAATACATCTTCGTAACAACCCTAAAGCATTGCACCGAGATACCGTTAGGATTTCATTGGTTTTTACCGTAGATAATGAATCAGAACTTGAATTAATTATAGCCTCATTGCCATCTGAATATCACGAGGGTTATTTGAAAGACATGTTTTGTATAGAACGGAATATTTCACGTATTTACGCAAACTGTAAAACACTGAGGTGCAACTTCGTGCACGTCTTAACCAAACACAAGAATTGTAACTAACCTGAACTAACCTGAAGCACGTTTTTATGTTTACACAAGACTTGATGTTTTTCGAGACTTAGAATACTGCGGGACAAAACACTAGTTTATTACTTTGATTATTAGAAAACGTGTTTTCCAAACACAATGAAAATAAATACTTCTAACTAACCCTTTCATAATGCAAAATAGAAAGTGTTATAATACCAATAATTCAGAAAGCGGTGTTGCTGATATTTTTAATGAACCAGATAGGGTAAAAATGCAGGTAATACTTGGGGTATCGGGTATCTACCGGCCGACTTTACCTATGACGATTAAGGCAGAACATTTCTAGCAGGCCGAGTTTACTATCTCCCATTTAGGGACCATTGCTTTTTGTGGTGTATTATTAATAATATAGTGAGGGTTGTGGATGTTCACTTATTTGCGGATGATACTCTAGTAGTGTATCTATATCTCTGTTGATTTCTGTTTCCTTTGGATCTATCTTGTGCCAGAGTGTTTCTAATAATTGTTTGTCGTTTGTAATGTTTTTATCGATAGTTGTTAATATTTGGTAATTAGTAATTAATGCTGGATTTGTGACTGCTTTGCTTGTAAAAAATTATTGTGAAAAATTGTAAAATGGTTTATTAGCTGTGCTAAATAAAAAAAAGAGAAATACTTTTTAAAACTACAGGGTGATTCACAAAAGCGGGACAACTTAACCATAAATATTTTTAAATAGGACACCCTATATTTTACCGGGAGTAGTACCCCTCTTTGTTCTTTATGTAATCCCAATTTTTTTTTTCAAATTTGGTGCGGTGTTGTCAAGGTATTAAATTTTTTTTCTTTCGTACGGTCGCAATAAATATCCCACAGTTTATTTATCGATTTTAATTTAAGTACTATACTTTTTGCAAAACAAAAACCGATGCACGTCATACTCTTTGAGTGACGTCAGTTATCGACAGTGTTGCCAGCTTTTAACCAAAATATCCGAGTGAGGGAATTACACAGTTTTTTTTCAGAAATGCAAGATAAATATACTTACAAAAATTTTCTATAAGTTATATATTTGTTTACTGCATAATACCTTTTACCATCAACTTTAGTAGATCTAATACTTCTTTTATTGTCATCTTGCCAAGATCGACCAATAATGGTACCATTCTGAAAAATCCATGTTTCATCCAAGAAAACGAATTGGTACAAGAATGCTTCTTTTTCTTTAATATATGTTTTCCAAAAATACCAGTCGTTTGAAAGCTACATGGCAAAGTTCCATAAGCCCTCGCCTTGGTTCATCTTTTTTCCATCCGAAGTCTATTTCCTTTAAAAGGCTTCTTAAAGAGTTAAGACAACCATCAAACAGTTCTCTGTCTGTTGTCAAAGTTACATGATGTTTGAAAAAAAGTTACAGCTTATGAATAACCGATCTAAAATATTATACTTTTCAAATAATACAACTTACTTGTCTCGTACATTCCATAAATAGTGTCACGGATAGAACTTATATCCAATCTTCACACATTTACAACTCTCTTTAAATTAGAACTTTTATCTTTAAGGTGATTCTAATAATTTATCTTCCTTAACTGTTGTTGAAATTGCGCTTACAGTGGAGATATTCAAATTTAGGGCAGCTGCTACACGCTAAAAATTAGTAAAGTAGAAATAAAATATGTAGACCTTAACATACTATTTAAATTAATTTACTTCTCTGTACTGCTGTCAAGGGTAACAATAGGCCATTGTTGTTAAGTTCTTCCTGAAAATAGCTTCTTAGAGAAGCTATGAGGAGCTCTTTGCACCGACTATTTAAATGCTTCGGCATTTTTCACAAATAGTAAACAACGTAATCGACAGGGATATGTGTGTGCACTTTTGTTTCTCTTAATAGAACAGTTTTTTAATGCTGTTTATGAAAATATCTGAAGTTTTTGTTAAAAGATAGACGCACAGCAATATGGATGGAATTATATTAATTTTTACTTAAGCTTAAATAAACAAAATATTTGCTATAAGTGGGTTCGTATCAAAGAAGAATACTTTAAGTTTGTAGTAAATTCAATATCGCATAAAGTTTTAATACTTTTTGCCCAAATTTAATTTCCTCGCGTTTTCTTACGGATTTACAATTATCAGTTGATTGATGACGTGCACTGGAAATTGTTTTACATCAACTATATTTGTTTTACGAGATGTCTTTATACAGGGTGCTCTAATTTTACATCAAAATTTTGGAAAGTTCAGGTTATAGTTTTAGTAGGTGGTAGTTGATGGGGTTTCCATTACCTTGTTTTAGATTTCGAAGGACCAGTTCCCTTTGTTTGATTGTTTTTGTCCTTTGATTGTCATAGTCCGTTACATAAACACTAAAAATCACTCGCGTGTTGCGGTTTACATCTGCTTGCCGATCGCCATTTTGCGAAGAGAGCGAAAGTCTGAAAGTGTTGCCACTATGTACACTATTTCGTAGGACCGGATTTAAACTTATAACTTTATAGCTTAACAGTAGTATTTCAGTTTTTTTTAAATTTCCTATCTATGGGTAAACTAACCTAATATTAACATAATATTTTCTGTTGTTTCAGGAATAAGATGCAGTGTGGCCAGTTGCGGGACGCCGGCGCGGGGCAGCTTGTCGGCGGCGTCGGGACGGGCAGCTCGGCAGCGTGCCCGGCGGCATGGCGGCCCCAATGAGGTCGGGCCATCAGCAGGACGGCCAGGGCCACCGAGCGAGGGTGGCGGACTCCTGCAAGGACGCGACGGCCGCCAGAGGGCCCAATCAGCCATCAGCCGGTCAGCCGCAGCAGCACCAAAGCAACCAACCTACAGCAACCACAGCCAACTTCGAGTACGATGACAACGAGTGGGATATAGGTTAGTACTTTTTTTTTCAACAATTTTATTTTCGTTTAAAGTTCTTGATCTGCCTATGCTAAGACATATTGTAACTACCCAAATTTGGAGCCGAATAAGGTAGATTATGAAGCCAAGGAAATTCAATGCCCTGCCATTACATCGCAAATTGAAGGTATAGTCCGTCTATCTATCTTACAAACTCATTAAAGATGCTAATCCTTTACCGTCATAATAACCTATTGTGTGAGGTATAAAATTCGGCCACCGGATCTGGGGACTCCAGGTACGGATCTATTTAAAGACTATTATATTATTATATTTTCTCAGTAATCCTCTTAAAATAATAGGGTAAAATAAAATAGGCTTATTTTAGTTATTTAAATTTGCCGATTTTTTGTTTTAAAATTCAGTTAGATGTTTGTATTGGTTTAGACAAGAAGTTATTTGTTGCCAATTAAACGTTTTTCCACGCTTTTATAGAGAGTGGCCCACTCTCAACTCAGGCTTCCATAGCATCTAAACTACTCAACTTATTAATATTTTTTAATAACGGACTACATAGGGAGGCATTAGGCCTACAATTTAAAATGACTTTAAATTATACAGGGTGTCCCAAATAGTCAGGACATATCAAACATACTTTTTTTTAAACGGAACACCCAATATCTTACATTACTTTTGAATTCTGCATAAAATTACAATTGTTTTTTAGTAAGTGCATTATAAGTCTAAACTTAATAATTTCTGAGTACTATATTTCCGGCTTTTGAGCTACATCCGGTTTAACCGGAAGTTGACACTTTTAGAAAGATAGTAGAAAAGTAAGATAGGGACATGCAAGCCGTTTTGCTCTAAGACGTACCGTTAGAAAGCTAGAAGCTGTCAAAATTCAAAAATGTAATTTTTCGAAACTCGATATCTCAGAAAGTATTAAGTCTAGACTTATAATGCACTTACTAAAAAATAATTGTTATTTTATGTAGAATCCAAAAATATTGTAAGATATAGGATGTTCCATTTAAAAAAATATAACTTTGCTATGGATCTTTTTTTTGGGACATCTGGTATATTTCAAAATAATTTTAAACTGTGGGCCTAATGTCTCCCTATAACCCTGTTTTTGAAAAAGCTTTCATTCGATCACCCGCTGGGTCTTATCGGCATTAGGGATTAGCATTTATAATGAGTTTGTAAGATAGATAGACGGACCATAAAAATGTGGTTAACTGTGAGCCAAGTTGCGCGGTCGAATATTAAGTTTCCCACCCGTTTGATATGATGCAAATTTACACAGGCTCTTGAAAAATTCTATTTATTGGGTGTGGGTGTACAGGTTGTCCAGTTTTCGTATGTTTTCATATTTCAGCTCCTTTATTATAAAAGATAGAATTATGAGGTTTGCGGCTTACTGTTCTATTATTTTATCAAACTTTCATTGCCACAAACGAAATTTTCATAGCTCTGTCAGTTTCTGACATACAGGGTGATTTTGAAAATTTGTCATTTTTGACGCTTCCCTGTAGTAGTTTTGTTTTTGAGTTATGACCCAAACTTGTGTTTTTTTTTTTAAATGGGACACCCTATATATATTATTTGTTTGCCCTATCCCTCTTTTTAAGAGCTTTTGAAAAATATATCTCTCTCTCTCTTCGGTCCATTACCCTAGGGAGGGTTTGGTGGCATCATGCGTAGTCTGGCTGACCATTGGTCTCGATTCTGGGCCATATGGACTGCTCCATGCAAGGTGGCGTCAATCAATGATTTTGTTTGGTCTACCCATCGTTTCGGTGACCTGCCTCGTGGTCGGCGTCCATTTATTTTTCCCTCGACCATTAGACGTTCGATCGAGTCGTCTTTTCTGGCGATGTGGCCAAAATATCGGAGGAAAGACTGGCTGACTCTTGTGGACAGACGCGTCTGAATGTTTAGTTCGTCTAGAATGGAGGCATTCGTGCGATGTGAAGTCCAGGATATTCGCAACATGCGTCTATATGTCCACATTTCAAACGCATCTATTCTTCGCTTGTCTGCCTCCTTTACAGTCCAGGTTTCTGAAGCATAGCTGGCGATTGGGAAAATTAGGGAATTGAGCAGTCTTAGCTTTGTATTTCGTGTGATAGCAGAATCTCTCCATATGTTGTTCAGCTTCGTTGTTGCTGTTCTGGCTATAGCTAGGCGTCTTCGGATCTCCGTTTCGCATCCTCCAGTGTTTGTGATAGATGCACCGAGGTATATGAACTGATGTACAACTTCGAATCCTGCTATCTTATGGATATGTGGTAGGTTATTGTTCTGGCGGTCAACTATCATCACTTTTGTTTTTGTAGTGTTAAGCTCCAAACCGTAGTCCTTGCTAACCAAACCAAGTCTCCTTATCACTGTTTCCAGCTCTTCCCGGCTTGCACCTATGATTAGGGTATCATCAGCGTAAAATATATAATAGTCCATATTTTTTCTTTTAAAAAGGGGTAATTTTACATTCTTTGTAAAATTAATCATTTTTCGTATAGAAGGCTATGCCCGTAAATAAGAAACAAAATTAACAACATTATTTTTGTTATACAACTTTATATTATTACATAACTTTAAACCAACAATAGAGCAAATATATTATTTTATTAAATTACAAAAATTGCTCGAGTTGGGATCCGTTGTGCTCTAAACACTTTCGACACCGTTTCGATTCTTCACAATGCATTTAATAAAATAATTGGCCTTCCCTGCAAAAGCCTAAAGGTTTGATGGGTAGCTTCTCGAAGTTATTCAATATTGTGGTATTGTCTCCTATACAGGGTGTTATGTAATAGGTGTCTGATATTTTACAGGACGATTCCTCAGTTATGTATAAGGTGAAAAGTGCATATAAGCATGGGTCCGCAAGCCCTTCATCTTTGAGATACAGAGTGTTAAAAATTTATTTTTATTTTTGTTTTTCGTAAATAATTTTTGAAACAATGTCTATATTTAAACGAGAATTGGTATTTGTGGATTTTTTAATATGAGAAATTTAAATTCAATCTTAGTTTGGCCCTTAATTGTAGGGGGCGCCACCTACAGGTTTTTTTTTCTCTTTTGGAGAGTCACAACTTTATCGTGCATGTATGTATCACATTTTCTAGAAGAAAAATCGATTCCTCTATCATTTTTACGTGAAAATAGTATGCTTGTCAAAAGTCGCTACAAGCAGCAGTTTTTGAGACATCTTGATTTAAATTAACCGATGTATGTGTTTGTCAAAAAGTGAAACAATTTTAAAAAGTTTTTTTTAAGGGGATTCTTACTTTTTTCTAGTCGTCGCATTTCTAATTTTAATCTGTATTTGGCTACGCGTAGCGCGGTGAAACCGACGTGTATACATATTTAAGTTGAATAGAGTACACCTCATGCAACAGTTGACAAATTCGTTACTCGCGTGAACGTCGCTTTGTGATGTGCTTTAATTAACTGGTCTACTGAGATCGACGAATTCCTGAAGGTCGCTTTGTGCAGTGCTGGGCGAATATTGCTTTAAAATAAAACTAATTTTTGATAGACTTTAATTCACATTATTATGTATTTTGCTATTTTTCAGTAGCGTAGAGGGTGATAAAGAAAGTTATTGAAAATAAATCCACTAATCTACATAAATTACAAATTGTATGTAGTAGGTATATAGCTGATAAATATATTTTAATAAATTGTTATTTTATAGATACATAATAATATATAATATACCAATATAAAATCCTTACATGTGACTGTATTCACTCACTCACTTAAAGTAGGAAGCTTCATATGGGAATATAAGTTTATTTTGGGATATATGTGGTCAATAAGAAGCCATTTTCAAAATCAACCCTAAGGCGTTGAAACAATATATAAATAAATAATATATATATAAAACTATATACAGGGTGTTTTCAAAGTAATGGGCGTTATAGGCTGAGCGATATGATCTCTTGCACCATGCTCCATCGGCTATGACTGTTATTTGTGGAATTCCATCTTCATCCACCTCACCATTTTATTTAGCGATCTTGGCTTCTTCTGCACCAGCTTGACTTTACATCACCTTTTTTCCCTTTTGCTTTATTTGTAGGACTAAAGGTGCTATCATTTATAATTTCAGCATCTATATATTCGGTATCCTCCATAGCTTCATTAGGTGTATGTAAGGTGCGCTACAATTTATGAACAATATTAGTTACTTTCTCAAGCAGTACGATGCATGGTACAACCTTTTATTTATCAGTTGTGATTTTGAGGAACAAGGTTGTTCTAGATCCGATGAATTGATATTAGTTTCGCTACCTTCCACTATTATATTAGACCAAATGCTGAAACAGTTTATTTTCTAATAAAAATATTTTAAAAAAGGAACGACGAAGTTTACCTGTCGACTGGCGTTACTGATAATAAAGGAGACTGCATAACTGGGGTCTGAGAGGTCTGAGAAGTCTCTAATTCTGATATATTTCCTTTCATTTCCCTCTTTTCAACGGTCAACTTAGTAGAAGCTTCTTTGGCCATACAGATTTCTATTTTTTTTTTATGAATTTTTGCGTACCTGGAAATACTATGTTATAGGATTTATACGCAAGTTTACCGATACAATACTCAATTCATTTTAAATTATGCTTATTATTTGAACTGTCTTCATATCCTTCCTTAGCGACCTTGAAAGTTGTTGGTATTTATGATTCCGACTATTTCCGAAGATACAGTTTTTTTGCATTTCCGTATTTAAAAAAATTTACTTTTAAAAACTTTTCAAAGGTAAATTTGTTTAAATACGGACCTGAATTTTTGATTATGTTATTCGGTAGCTTTCGCCCTCCTAACGTTAGATATGTACCTGGTTGATTCAAAAATCAAATAGTACCGATGTATTTAACAAAAATCCATCTTCTGTCTCTCTCAAACACATAGCACTCTTACAACAGGTGCCTTAAATATTTATTTTAATAATAAGTGTAACAAATGATCGAATTAAGAAGGCCAAAAATGATTGAAAAATGCAATAACAATTCCTGATACGTATTTAAAAAAATTAACTTGATTAAGGCGGCCCCCGGAGGCGATACATCGAATACAAAATTTGATAACACCACCTTATGGACGACAAAAAGTGCCAATACTTATACTTATTTAATAAAATAATATTAATAATATCTACTTACCTTCGTTTTGCAATTAAAGTAATGTTTTTTCTATGGCTATTTAGTTTCTTTATTTTTTTATTTCACATTATTGCACAGTACTTGGACACATAAAAGTTATAAAATATAACGACAAAAATTCAACACTACTCCAACACTGCACTAATACCTACCGATATCAGCACGTAAAGCAATACCAGGAATTTCTCATTGTGTCGACGTGTCGTCGCGGTCCGCGTCTCGACCGAGAAAGAAAGCATGTGAAGGATAGAAGCGTAAACGCTTCGAATTTAGTATTTTTAATTCAAAAACAATCAATTTTTAAAAAGGAATTGTGGCAGTTCTAATGCATCAAATTGTTTCAAATTTTAATGTCACATTACGAACTTGTGTAAAAAGGGTCCTCTTCCATTATTTTTTAATAATTTGTAAATATACATGCGTAATTATTATTTAAAGTTGGGCAAGTTTTGACTGACTTTGATTTATTTTAATAGGCCTCCTATTGATTGTGTGAAAATTCTGGTTGAAGAGGACTCTAAGTTTGAGTTATTTGTACAACATATATTTTTTTCAATATCATCGGATAACTATATCAGTCACAATTCCTTTTTAAAAAATCTCCAAATTTATACCTATTTTTAAAAGTAAGAATCCCCTTAATCAACATAAAAACATTTCAAACGGTAATTTTTAAACAACAATAAACAACGAAACACTAGATATAAGACCATATCAAAATCACAATAAATGTTGGCAATGTCCACGTCCTTGCTGTAACACCCTGTATCTCAAAAATGAAGGGCTTGCGGACCCATGCTTATATGAACTTTTCACCTTATAAATAACTGAGGAGTCGTCCTGTAAAATATCGGACACTTATTAAATAACACCCTGATATAACTGATAACTGATTTTCTATATACCCCCATAAAATAAATCTAACAGAGAGATTAGGTGATATTGGAGGCCACCTGCTAGGTCCTTTGGTACCAGGGTTGAGATGATTAAAATCAATTGATTAAAATCACGATTAAAATCATGATTTTAATCAGTATGATTTTTTTTTAAATCATTATTAATTTAAAAAAGAGTTTTAAAATTTTAACACTTAAAATGTATTTGTTAAAACCCAGACGCATTTTTATGTGGTGTTATTTATTATTTTATTATAATAATCGAAGAGAACAGCTATGGTTATTACAAAAATAAAACTTTAAAAAATTAAAACTAAAAAACCTTTTAATACAAAAAAATACTTAATTTAAACAAAAAAAAATATAAAAAACTGAATGTACAGGGTTATCCAACCAAGACTAGACAAGGCGATTTTTTGACTTTTCCTATACTTTTATAAAAAAACTGAAATAGCCATCTTAAGTCATTTTCTCCCGCGAATTCGAATATCTTCAGCAAAAAACAATTGAACATCAAACAAAAGGACTAGGGGTCACTTTGATATTTTTTTAAATGGGATGCCGTATTTTTAATGAGCTTATCCGATTTCTCATATAAATTTTGATCTAAAATGTTGGATTTTTAATTCAAAAACGCCTTTTTTCTTCAGTTTTAAATTCGGAAAATGTTCGTCTACCGTAAGATTAATACCTGATAGATGGATACCCGTTTCACCTGTTCACCCTTTAACCTGCTTTAAAGCGTCCGTCAGTTAGACAAAATAATCAAGTTTCAAATTTCTATATATTTTTCACGAATTAATTACAAATAATGAAATATTCTTTAGAAGAACGGCTAAATGTAATAAAATTATATTACAAAAGTGGAGAGAATGCTCGACAAACACAAAGAACATTTTTTGAGAGTTTCCAGAGACACATTTCAGTGGATACAATTCTCAGAATTAAGACCCTATTTGAAGAAAGTAAGACATTGAAAGATAAGCCAAGAAAGATGAAAAGACGGAATATAAGGGATCGAGCTATTGTTCAATATTTTACTATAAATCCGAAGAGTTCTATTCCGCAAGCGGTACGAGAAGTAAGGTATGGTCCAGGGCTCCGGAGAGTAAGCTATGGAACAGTTCACAGAACTTTAAAAAAATGTGGTCTAAAACCATATTGCATCCTTCCCGTTCAATACTTAACACAGCTTCAAAAAGAACTGCAATTTCGATTTGTTGCTTCAATGCTGATGAGGAGAGCAAGACGAAGATTATAATTTATATAATAAAATTCTATGGAGTGACGAAGCGTCATTTACAACATCGGGGGTATACAATCGGAAAAATACAAGATACTGGGCAGCAGTTAACCCTCATAGATATGAAATGATAAAGTTTCAAGGTTGGAGCTCACTTAATGTTTGGTGTGGGATGTTAGAAAATCGAATTATTGGACCACTATTTTATCATGGCTCTTTAACAGGCCAAAGATACCTCCATTTTCTTCATAACGATATCGAGGATTTCTTGGAAAGGTTGCCATTGCAAGCCTACAACAATATCATTTGGCAGCAGGATGGTGCTCCGCCTCATGCAGTTCGAGAAGTGGTAACATACCTAAACGAGCGTTACAATCAGTGGATTGGCCGTAACGGAACAATTCATTGGCCACCAAATAGCCCCGATATCACGCCAATGGATACATTTTTATGGGGTCATTTAAAAAATGTAGTTTATCAACGACCCAACAGAAGTCTGTAGGACATTCAGCAAAAAATTATAAATGAAATTAATAGACTTAACCAGGACCAAAATATTGTAAGAGATTCTTTGGAGAGATTGAAAAGGGGGCATCGGTCATGTTTTGAAAATAATGGAGGACACATAGAACAATTATATTATTGAGATTGAAGTTATTCACTTTAGTTTATAGTTTTTTCTAATATGTCATACTTTTTTTATACGTAAGCAATAATAGATTTGCAAAAACTACTAAATTAGTAATTAATTCGTGAAAAATATATAGAAATTTGAAACTTGATTATTTTGTCTAACTGACGGACGCTTTAAAGCAGGTTAAAGGGTGAACAGGTGAAACGGGTATCCATCTATCAGGTATTAATCTTACGGTAGACGAATATTTTCCGAATTTAAAACTGAAGAAAAAAGGCGTTTTTGAATTAAAAATCCAACATTTTAGATCAAAATTTATATGAGAAATCGGATAAGCTCATTAAAAATACGGCATCCCATTTAAAAAAATATCAAAGTGACCCCTAGTACTTTTGTTTGATGTTCAATTGTTTTTTGCTGAAGATATTCGAATTCGCGGGAGAAAATGACTTAAGATGGCTATTTCAGTTTTTTTATAAAAGTACAGGAAAAGTCAAAAAATCGCCTTGTCCAGTCTTGGTTGGATAACCCTGTACGAATCCATAAGTAGAAAACATCCTTTCGATATCAGCAGACGATGCACAGGCACACAAAACAGAAATTACTATAAGGAGCACTTGCTTAATTTCTGAAACATCTTCTTGAGATCTCCATCACTGTACTGCTGTTACATTTTTGATTATTTCCTCTGAAAACAGAGTTTTGTGAAAAGGGTCCGACTTAGCTGCCAACTTAATTAGTAATGGTAATAATCCTGTGTCTGCAAAATATTTGGAAACAATGTGTAGAGCATCTCTCTTTTCTTCAGCTAGTAAGGAATATTCTTCTTTGTTTATTGTAGGATCCAAAATAGACGCCAAAAAGTGAAAGGGGGTTAGAGCTTGAACATATCTGTTCTTAAATAATTAATATTGACGCAAGCTTCTTTCTTCTTCAAATTCAAAACTGTCAAAAATAGCCAGTAACTTTTTCCATATGTAAACTGCTTGAGATAAAAATGCACCTTTTTGTTGCATTGCATCCAGTGCTATAGAAATTGGTTTTAGCAACTGTAGAACATCTTCAGCCATCCTTTTAATACAGATATCTGAAACTTTTTTAAAAATCACTGGATCAATTTGATTTTTATGCTCTTCACATATTAATAACAATTTTGGCCACTCATTTACATAGATCTCAAGACAATCTGAAAGTGTATTCCATCGAACATCCTGAGGTAAGACCAATTTCTTGCCCCCTTTTTCTTTATACCAAGCATTTGGCAATGGGTATTTCTGAAGTATTTCACAATATGTACTAATATGTTCTTTTATCTGCGATGCTTCTAAATCTTTGGAGAGCAAACTAAGTAAGTGTGCCGAACAACAAATTATAGGGTAATTGGACGACTCGGTAATTTTTTTCTTCATACTGACCATGTTGCTCGCATTACCTGTAACAATACTGGTAACTTTACAGGTAGGTATATTAATTTTTGCACTTATTTATTGAGTTAATAGCTAACTCGGCAAGATAGTCAGCTGTATGGGGATGACCAGATGTATCTATGCTTTCTAAAAGAACACTGTTTCCATCCTCTGGAGTCAAAACGACACAGATTATCGGCTCATTATGTATTTTGGACCATCCATTTAAGGACATACAAACAGATTGTCCGGATAACTTGTTAAAACAATTAGATTTTTCTTCTTCAAATATTTCATTCAAGAGCGTTGGTTCTTCAACATTTGTAGGTACCAGTTGCAAAAAACTGCGTCACCGGGATGCAAATGTTGGACGAGATGGTATTTGTATGATTTAAATTTATATTATTTTAGTATTAACTGCGTTCTTGATTTTTTAATCCCAACTTCATCACACACTTTTCTGCATGATATGGATGGTTGTACCGTGACAGAGGCCAAAACATTTATTTCTTCTTCCCTGTTTTCCTTGTTGTAAAATTTAGGCCTTGGTTTTTTAAAAGATCCGTTCGCAATGAGATTGGCTTGGATTTTTTGAAATATTCTTTTATCAGGTTACTAATAGATAACAATAATAATTACAACTTTTTTATTTTTATTATGAATATTAATGATACCTAACAAATGATTTTAAATCTTATCTATTAGAATACAGCTGCGAGGCTTCGTTCGCGTCTTTATCCATATCGTGTTTTTCATATTTATTATTTTGTGCCATGTTCAACAGTTTTTCACAGAAATTAAAAATAATCTTACAAAATCAAAGAAATACCAGTAATATTTGACAACAATCCATAATGGCGCATTTAGAGAATTTGGTTTTCCGTCATGGCTATCCGTTATTGACCATGGCCGTAGCCTTCTATACCAAAAGTGAATAATTTTACAAAAGATGTTAAAATTATCCCCCCACATAATTTCTTTAATACGTCTTTCGTTTCATACCACAAGTCTATTATTCTAAGGCCATTCTAAGTTTTTCAATTTCATTTTTCAAAAGTCTCTAATTTTAAATAGGTACAACCCATATTAATTTTTATGTCTGATGTTTTTTTATTTTTTACCATATTTTTAATACAATTTTAATCATACTAGGGTTCCCTATAAATACGTATCTTTTATACCCAAACATCTCTCCCTTTAAACTCGATTCTCATTTTCTCAATACAGTGCATTGGCCCCGCGATGTGTTCGTGGGGTTTTTTTCTCGAGGGCCATGGACGCCCAACCAAAGGCAATTGGTCATTTTATTAATCTTATGTCATTTCACACGACAAAATAAAGTTTTGGTAAACTAAACAATTCATGTTAAACATGAAAAACTTTTCTTGGAACAATTTAATGCGAAATTAAATTGAATTAAATAAATAAATTATTGTCATCGGTTATGTCATGGCACTTGCGAAAAAAAGCATTGTACGGACACAATGCGGCGTCCAAGGAGGCGGGCACTCTATTAAGAAGATGAGTATTAGGATAAAGAAAAAAATAGCTATTATAGGGAAATTATGAAATATATAATATTATAAAATCAAGGTATCGGGAACCTCAATTAATATTGTATTAAGAAAATGCTTACGCATAAATAATAATATGGGTTGTATTTAAAATAAGAGAGTTTTTAAAAATTGTTACATTTTAAAATTTTTATTTTTTTAAATATGCTTTTGTCGCTACTAAACAATCATATTCCATAATCCAAATTCCATGTATCACTGTCGATCTGTAGCATTTTCTTAGTGCTGTAAAACACCAAATTTTTGTAAAATCGTCAATAGCTTGCTAGACTATTTATTTTAGACATAGGATATGCTTTACCTACACAACTTTCTTAGAATTGATCGAGAAATCTAATCAATCCCAACTAGCAAAATAAATTTTATGAAGGTAGTTAGTTATAAACTGTTATACCTACAATAAATTTTATAGAAGCTTAAAATTCATATAACGTAGTTTATATACCCTTATATATGACATTTGTAGGATCAAAAAGGGCCCACTTTAATGAAACATTTTGATATTATAAGAGTTGTACAGAAGTTGTCTGCCATACTTTAAAAGCAATTTAATGCAACAACTATAAAATTGAAGAAATAGTCCATACTTTCAGTGGAGTTGATGTAATATAAATAAAACAAAGCAGTCCTCCTCCACAGTTTATTAAAAATGATGATAGATGAAAAGGTTCCCTACATGTTTCGAGCGCTTAAGCACTCATCATCAGGGGATACTATAAAGGAAAGTACAAAGTTAAAACGACCAATGAATATAAAAGAAAACTTCTTTTATATTTTTATATTCATTGGTCTTCAACTTTCAAGTTACTATGAGTTGTACTCATTAATTTGAGACAACGTTTTGTCTACAAAACTCGATGTTAGGCAAGTCCTTAAAAATTTCGTTTTATATTCATTGGTCGTTTTAACTTTGTACTTTCCTTTATAGTATCCCCTGATGATGAGTGCTTAAGCGCTCGAAACATGTAGGGAACCTTTTCATCTATCATCATTTTTAATAAACTGTGGAGGAGGACTGCTTTGTTTTATTTATATAAACTATAAAATTGTTTTGTAGTGTATATTTGGTGATATTTATTCAACAATATTTAATCGAGACTATAAAAGTCTTAAACAAATATTATATAGTGATTGTATAATGCAGTCTGATCAGTGACGAACCCAGGGGGGGGGGGGGGCAAGGGGGCCATGCTCCCTCCCAAAACCCCAAATGATTAAAGATATGTTTAATTTTTTAGGGCAGAATTTTGGAACCAAATTGTTTAGAGGCGTATAACAACCGAGATTATAAATATGTACCTACCTACTTATTTAAAAATTGATCAGCTGAAACTTAGTGGCGCCCGTTCGTAAAAAATGATTGATATTATGTCACCTTCATCGTTTTAACCTCGGTTTTAACAATCTCGGATTAGCGTTAATGACTCAAATTCCATTGCGCCCGAAATTTTATTGATAAACTATGTATATGTTTGTGGCACAAAAAAGATGCGCTTTAGTTTTGGCCACGTTTGCTTTAAAATTAAAAATATATGATATATTAATTTTTTTTTATTATTTCGATATTTTTATGCCTATATAATATTAAGTTATTATTTTATTCAAGAATAACGTTAGATAATAGTCTTCCAAAACTAATAAAATAACGTTAAGACTACATTTTTACGTTTCTGACTTAATTTTACATGATGGCGGCAGTCGCGGATCCAACAAATCATTACTTAAACATGGCGCATACAACCATTTTTATCTACTTTCATTAAGTAATATGAATTTTACAGTTCTGCAAATCGTTTTGTAAGGGCATCTATTACAGCACTAGTGCTGTAATAGATGCCATTACAGCACTAGTGCTGTAATAGATGCCCTTACAAAACGATTTTTAATAGCAGGTGCATTTTTATTTTTAAAAATGCCTTTTGCCAAATATTTTTATTCATAGATGAAAGTAGATAAAATTTTGTACAATATTCTTGTTGTAAATTCATATAACTACACTCGATGTTTGATTAAACTCGGCTGACGCCTCGTTTAACAACTTTAACATCTCGTGTTGTAATATGAATCTTTACAACACTTATATCGTAAATAACTATATATCAAATAAAAACGTTTAATAATATTCTGATGTAAATTAGAACGGTGTACGATAAAATGGTTTTATAGTGTTGCATATTACGGCGTTTTAAATTTTCTTGGAACGTGAAAGCAAGATGTTGGTGTTGCAACGCTTTAGAAGTTGCCAGATTTCGTAAAGCCAAGACTTGAAATAAAATTATCGTTATAATATCCCTATTAATATGTTTTCCTACATCCTAAGACAATTTGATGCAAGTATGTTTCAAAATTATCGCAACGATATGCGCTACAAAACAAAACCATCCTTAAGGCAACGCTATTCGATAATTATAAAATAATTTGCTTCTTTTAAAGTTCTACTTTGCTAGTTGGGATGTGTTCCATTTAGCTAAGAATGTTTGATAAACCGAAACTATTTGGGACACCCTGTACATTGAAGAGGAAAGAAAAATCCAAAATTCTTCACAAAAATATTTAATATCTTGCTCTACGCGTTTCGGTTTCTTAAACCATTTTCAAGAGCTGTCTAAAAAGTTCATTTATATAATAATCTCAACTCAAGATCAAAATTATTAGGTATTACTTACATAATATAATCACGAACTTTACATTAAGGACACAAACAAGTTCAGAATGGCGAACACAGGTTAACTAACTATATAAAATTGATCAACGGGGTAAACCCAAAAAACATTTTAAAAAATAAAACAAAATATACCGAACCAGATTGACATCTAGGTTGCACAAAAGGAGGTACGATTATTTAAACAAACATTGAGTACTTAAACTCATTCACAATTCTCGCTGTTTCTCTGTAGTGGGCGTTGACAGGATCGTTCAAACACTCAATTTGATTATTAATCTCTAATCTGATTTGTTTATTTATTCGCATTATGTAGTAGGTATTTTAAAGTTGTCTTTAGTATTAAAATTATGTAAATTCTCTCTTAAATGTAGGTCACAAGCTGATCTCTTGTCATTAGGCGATTTCTGAGAGTTTAAATGTTCTTTTATTCTAATATTTAAACTACGTCCTGTCTGACCAGCATATTTAGCTGTGCATGAGTTACAGGACAACAAATATACCCCACTTTTGTCAAGCACGTTAATTGAATCCTTTACTCTCGAGAATAAGCTACGTAAATTGTTTACTGATTTGTAAGCTATTTTAAAATTGTTGTTTAACGACTTCAATGCATTACCCATAAGGATTATTCCTTAATGACATGCTAATATTTAAGGAGGTGATTCCTCGATACATTTTAAGAAAAAAACTTCATATGAACGTATGTCCTAAACGTCTTAACTTTTGAGATACAGGGTGTTAAAGTTTTCAAAAAAATAATCTATTTTTTAATAATAACTGTGATACTATTATAATATCTTTATGAAATTTGGTACACATCTTCTATGCATTAAGGAGCATTTTCTGATGTACAAACAATTCTATTATTTTTACCAGTGGCGTCTGTACGGGTTTTGCATTTAATAGTTTTGGAGAAAATAATGCTACGCCACTGCTTTCTTCTTAAGTAAAAATTATTTTTAAAATCTTCATTCATTTCTGAGCAAATTTGATCTCTTGATTTTCTTTCGTCCGACGCATGGTTTTCGCTTAAAAAATATAAAAATCGTTTTACTTCAGGGTCAAATCGCTGAAAATCTGAAGCGGTGACTGTTTTGCTGAAATATTGTCTAAATAGTCCCCTATCACAATGTCTGTGTTCAATTAAATTTATTTTTTAAGCGAAAACCTTGCGTCGGATGAAAGAAAATCAAGAGATCAAATTTGCTCAAAAATGAATGAAGATTTAAAAAATAATTTTTATTTAGGAAGAAAGCAGTGGCGTACCATTATTTTCTCCAAAACTATTAAATGCAAAACCCGTACAGACGCCACTGGTAAAAATAATAAAATTGTTTGTACATTAGAAAATGCTCCTTAATGCATAGAAGATGTGTACCAAATTTCATAAAGATATTATAATAGTATCACAGTTATTATTAAAAAAATAGATTATTTTTTTGAAAACTTTAACACCCTGTATCTTAAAAGTTAAGACGTTTAGGACATACATTCATATGAAGTTTTTTTCTTAAAATGTGTCGAGGAATCACCTCCTTAAATATTAGCATGTCATGAAGGAACACCCTGTATACCTAAGAGGTTGAAAAGATGTTATGGTCTTATCCAAGGGGTCAGTCAACACCTTCCTAAGCGAGCCATTAAATTTTTTTCTTAGTAAATTATTGATTAATGATATCTTGTATCCGTTGTTATAGTATTTGTAGAATTATATCGTTGATCTTTAGACTGCAATAGAACCCTCATTATCCCTTTGACCATAAAATAAATAAGGAAATCCCAAATTTTAAAACCTTTTCGAGTAGAGCCGGACCAGGTACATTTATTATAGGTACCTAAAACTAAAAATACCTGTCTATTTATTTTAAATTATAAAAATAAATCATGTGGTGTAGGTACATTTTCAAGCCGACCCTGATCCCATTTATTCAGCTTTGAAGAGGTTGAGGCGTATACAATAGGATTTAATCAGGTAGATTATTTATGGCAGTAAGAGTCAACGGTATAATTCTGCAAATATTATACAAGCAATTCGAAAGATGATGTTCTTTTCCCTCTCAAATTCCAAAGGTAAGAGTGGGATGGTGAACAAACGATGGATCAAAGAGTTAAACGCTGCCATTTTATGAGCTAAACAATGATTTGAGTCAGCTGGTATAACATTGTTTGTATGTGTGTTTTTCCGATAAATAGCATACTCAAAAAAGTTATTTTATTTCTTTTGTAATTTTGATGTGGTTGTTTAAAGAATTTAAAAAATTGAAAAAAATTTCCAATTCATTCCCTGTTCCTGTCCAGACAATAAAAGTATCATCAACATATCTGCGCCATAATAAAATTTTATTTAGAAGGTAAAAATTTGAGAATTGTGAAGAAGAAGTACTGAATGTTTGTTTAAATAATCGTACCTCCTTTTGTGCAACCTAGATGTCGCTCTGGTTCGGTATATTTTGTTTTATTTTTTTAAATGTTTTTTGGGGTTACCCTGTTGAACAATTTTATATAGTTAGTTAACCTGTGTTCGCCATTGTGAACTTGTTTGTGCCCTTAATGTAAAGTTCGTGATTATATTATGTAAGTAATACCTAATAATTTTGATTTTGAATTGAGATTATTATATAAATGAACTTTTTAGACAGCTCTTGAAAATTGTTTAAGAAACCGAAACGCTCTACGCGGCAAGATATTAAAAATTTTGTGAAGAATTTTGGATTTTTCTTTCCTCTTCAATATGAATAATCTTCACCCTGGAGATATCTATGATTCAACACCCTGTATAATTCCAAATAAATTTAAATTGTAAGCCTAATGCCTTCTTATAATTCTGGTTTTAAAAAAATATTAAAAAGTTGAGTAACTTGGATGTCATAGAATTCTGCGTTGAGAATGGCTCTTAAATTATTTATTTCTTTTGCAATCAGAGGCGTCATAATTGTCAAGAGTTTATGAAATTGATGACTCATTCCATGGAAACAAAAACTTTGCTCATTTAGAAATTGGCCGTCTTGTTGAGCCGCTGTCAACTGATTTATAGGGTAGTAAAAAAGCCGACTATTATCGTTCGATTTTTATTTTCAATTTTGTATGGTATTGTTGGGGTATGGCACTTATTGAATATTTTTTTGACAGTACCTACCTACCTATTATACTACGATCCCAAAATAATTGGCAAAACTGTTCTTATCACCATTGACGGTGTGCGAAGAAAATAATTAACATCGATTAACACTTTTAACTGAAATAAAAGCATTCAAAACCGCTTGGGAAGATTGTGCATTAATAAGCCGTTACATGTTGCCAGGTTTTAAAATATTTCATTTAAATTCTCATAAAATGTACCAAAATCAGCATGTCATTAAGGGCCTTTACACCCTACGGTACTTGGTCTACTCAATTTGGCAACGCAGGTAAGAAAAACCCATGTCTAGAGGCGCTCGCACGCTTTCTTATCGGCTCTAACCAACGTTCATTGTCGTAGACAAGTTTTAATCAAGAGGATATTAGCAATTCAGTTTTATTATTTTGGTGGTTATTCAAAACAGCAAATATTATAATGCCGGCGAGTTCTTCAAGTGATAGTAACTAACAAGTTACAAAACGACGTCATCTAAAACCTGGGGAGCGTACAATGGTAAAAAATGTGTATGAGGGAATTCTAAGTACACACAGTGGAATATCATTCACTGATGCAGCAGAACTTTGTGCCACATTGACTAAGACATCTTGCCGTACTGTTAGAAGAATAGAACTATCAAGGACAATATGAATACTAAAGTGTCCGATCAGAAGGAAACAGGAAGACGGAACAAGATTTTTATTGATCAGCAAATAAAGTTAGCCATTCGTCGAAAAGTGCATTTAACGCCTTTATCAATGGACTGTCCACTGGATTGAAAGCTCCTTCAGAAAAAGGTCGTCGGTTACTTATAACCCACATCGGGAGTGATTCTGGTTTTCCTGAAGGTGGGTTAAACGTGTTTGAATCTCGTAAAACCGGTGATTATCATGAGGATATAAACTCGGGAGTGTTTGAAGATTGGTTTAAATCCATCTTACCGCGTATTGAACGTGGGTCGGTAATTGTGATGGATACTGCACCGTACCACAGTCGTCGGGTGGACGCTTTCGAAGAACAAAATATTGCATTTGGCAAAAAAATGCTAAAAGTGCAGTTGCTCGATCTTGCAAGATTTCACAAAAAAAAATATACAAAATATGTACCTAGTGGATGAAATGGTTCGTGAACGAAGTGTTACAATATTACGTTTACCGCCTTACTATTGTGAACTAAATCCAATCGAGCTTAGGTATATGAGCACAGATAAAAGGCGAAGTGGCGCGTGAAAATAAAACTTTTAAATTAAAAGATGTTAAAAAACTGTTAAAAACGGCAATAGCGAATGTACAAGCAGCAGATTGGCATAAGTGCGTATTACATGTCGAGGGCGTAGAACAAAAAATGTGGGACTTAGATGTACGCGTTGAAGTCAGGGTAGAACCTATTAGATATTATAAATCCTGCAGATGACAGCAGTAGCGGCAGTAATGAAATGTTTCATCGTGGATAATCGCTGTAATGGTAATAATGAATTTAAAATTGTAACGTATTGTCATTATAACACTTTTTAATGTCGGCGTGGAATCTTATTTGTCAAATTATTATCAATTAGTGTTCATTAGGTAACAATAGTTAGGAAATTTATAAACATTTATAATTTATGTTTAGGTTTTGCCCTTAATCCACTATTATATGTTTCTATTATTACGTACACTGATAAAATTAATTATTTGAGTTAAAAAAATTTACCATTGACTCAAATAAATATTTGTTTCCTATTAGTCAAACAAATATGTATTTGAAAAATACCAAGGGATTATTTGCCTCAATTAGTATCATCTGATTTGATACAAATTACTTTTTATTTGGAATTAATCACTAAATACAAAATTCAAGCAAATATTTATTTCCTTAACACTAACCTAACTTAAATAAGCCGTTTCAATGACTTAAGGTAAATAGGTTAACAGTTAAGTTAACAAAATGTTTATTTGATTGATATGTATATATATTTTATCAAGTACATATTTATTTTACTTTTGTTTTACATGTATTTGCCGTAACAACAACGTTATTTAATTAAACAATTTAAGTGATTTGATTTAAATAAACCGGTAATTTCCATCAAAGTGATTGTTTTTTTATTCAAGTACATAATTGTTTAACTTGTCTTTTATATTTATTTAGGTCAAATACCAATTTATTTGGTTTAAATACCTTTTTTTAATTTGCAATAGATCAGAATGTTCATTCAAATCACTTCTTATTTTATCCAAGTACGTGTTTATACAGACGTCACATAAAAATAAGAAATATTGAAATTTTGCTATTGAATATGGTTTAATCAGTACCTATACCATAATAATCACAAACCTTATCAAATTGTTTTTATAGTGTTCAAATAATAAGGCAAACCAACAGAAAAAACCGAGGAAAAAACACATTTTTGCCGAAAATATAGGTTATGACAAATTACGCGCACGCGCACAACGATTTTTACATAAAAATAACATAAAATTTAAAAGATAACCATCTCTTATTTTATTTCTTATTTTTATTTTATGTTATGTTATATCTTGCTGTATAAACCGACCATTAGTTGTTGTTCCCCTTAAAATATACGTCAATAAAACATTATAGAGAAGTTAATAACTTTGATAAAAAATTAAATAAAGGCAAATTTGCAAATATTAGGTACAATAATTATTAATATTATATTAATTATATTATACTTTTTACGTTAGGAGGTTTGATAGGTATTGAATTATGGTGAAAATTGAGAAAAACTGTCTTATTTGTAACCTAGGTGGCCATGATTTATAAATACCTGGCTACATTTTTCTAAAAAGATTTTGTGTTCGAAATTTCAAATTAGGTACATATTACAAGTATCTTTTCTTTGCCTCTTATCTTACTTTTTTAACTCGTTTCATGCGTAACTAAAATATTCAAATATAGTTTCCTACCTTGAAAATTATCTATTATGGGATATACCCCTCGATATACCCCAATCTTCTAAATAATTATTCATATTACGTTTATTCCCCATATCTTCGTTTTAATATTTGATGGAACCACTAACTTCTGTGCCACTAACAAAGAAGATTTCACTCTCACTCATAAATTTCTACAAGACAAAATCGAACACCAATGACCAAAAACGCGATGATCAGGCCACTTTTGTATAACCAATCAAATTACTCAAAGCCCAAAGTAGGCGACAGGAGTTCATTTAAATACTTAATTATTAGTTTGGATGACCAAATTATTTGAAAAGTTCGGCAATGAATGATTTAAATTAAAGTTAAAGGTATTTAGTTCTTAACTTGAAATGTACTTCGATTAAATAATTAGTTATTTGTAAATATTTGGTTGTTTTATGTTAAGGATTTAATGTAAATACATAATTATTTAGTTTAAATGACCTAGACATTTAAATAGTTCTCTATGGGGTGATTTAACTAGCGATTAACGGGATTTAGTTCCTAAATATAAATTAGTTCGATTAAATAATTAGTTATTTAGATTTTGTTATTTTAGTGTTTTTTTGGTAAGATATTTGTTTGAAGGGTTCTATTATTTGACACAAATCAACCAACAGTCAAATAATTTTGCAAATAAAACGAAATACTCTCATTTATTTCAGTTAAATAAAATTTAGTTAATTAAAATCACATTTATTTATTTCCAATAATTATTCACCAAATAAATCAGATTATTTGATTAAGGGAGCACAGTTTTATCAGTGTAGTATAATAAAAGCATTATGAAAATAACATATATCCTTGCTTTATTATTCTTTTTGGATTTTATACCTGCGTAATTTAGTTTCTCTAATTACTTCATTAGATCACCAAATGTAAAAGCTTAATTTATTTTTCAGTTTAATTTTTAATATTATATTTATTATAGTAAATGTAAATATATTATAATAATAAACAAAGAATTCATATATTTTTTGAATGATTATTGTTTAAAAAGACACGCCTCTGGAATTGGCGTTCCCCTTACGTCTTGGTCTTGCACACCCCGGTAAAAATGAGTCACTGCCACTTATTTTGGTACCGGAGTATAGGTAGGTAAGTACTTACTGATCATAAAAAATAATTATTTCGCAATAAACTTTATTCAACAAGACTAAATGCTGTTCGTTTCTTAAACTTGAAATAAAAATTGTCATTTAAAATGCACCAAATCATCATCGTAATAAATGACAAGTACGGTTTCGGCCACATATTTCTCTGTTTTGCAATCAGTGATCACTTGAGGCTGTTTAAAGAGGAACACCCAATTCAACAGGGCCTCCCAGACTCTATGGCAATATCTGTCTGTATAATACTTAATTGTTTGATCGCTACTACACTTATTTACTAGAGATACCTAGTTAAGTAAAAATAGTTTATTAAGCAATTTAAATTCCAAAACAATTCAATTAATTTTGTAAGTACCTATCGACATCATATTAACTGAACAAAAGATATAAAAGAATTTTTATTATAAAACCATTAGAATAAACAGTATGATTAATTTTAAAAGTGCCTCATAAAATTTTTACCTGGTCTACTATCTAAAGGTGTAAGTCTAGCTTCAAAATACCTTCAGAGTATTATATATCTATAGACAAGTGCAATGATCAGTTTTTGTGCGTCGTTTGAACTGAAGGGTGTATTTGTTGTAGATTCTTAGCTTGTTTACAGATTGTTAGTCACATAGATATTTTAGCTTCGAAAATTTTTAAATTCTGTGCTTTTTAGTTTTGTGTTTGTGATTTAAGGGTGAATTTAAATTAAATAGCTTTGGTTTTCTTATGTGCCTCTCTGTTCTCGGTCGAATTTGTATGTTTCCAATGATTTTGCAATATTGTAAAATATATAGCTTGAAATCCTTATTTTATTTTCGTCGAATGATGTGCTCACGCCAATGTAAATAATACATCACGGATATATTTCTTTAATGTGAATGAAGTATCTGTGATAATGTGACTTTTTTGTGTAAATGTATTAGTTATGTTAAAAATACTGATAAATTGTGTCATACGTGTTCAGCTAAACTAAGCTGTGAATGATAAGGATTAATAAGTTTCGGTAAGTAAGTGGGTTTAGGGCGCCAGTTTTATTTTACTTGAAAAAAGTTTCACAAAGAATCCCTTTCTTATAGGTCTCAGGCCTCATTGATTCCGTAACAAATTTGAGATGTTTGCTTTAAAAAGTTTTAGGCTAATCTAATGAAGCGAATAATATTCCAACTAAGGGTTCATGATTATCCAAATTGTTTATATGTGTGTCATTAAACTCAAATTTCACTAACATAGAGGGTGGTTTAAAGCTTATGAATAAGTAACTAGCCAGGTCTGACCTTTAAAGATCTGTAAATCTGAAGGAGGCTCAAAACGCAAAAAATGTACATGGTGATTCACCTTACTGTCCCACCGCCCAAAGTTTTTTGTTTTTCGTACTAGGTAAAAATAAAAAATATTAGCATGGAAGGTATTTGACCTGAAATAGCTTTGCAGGGGTGTCTATAAATTGAAAAGAAATACTCACAAACATGCGAGTAAAAATTATTTTCATCCAAGAGGGCTTGGACTGAAACACGTAGGGCTTGGTTGAGATCACAATTATAAGGGCACGATATGTCTAACCAAATCTAGGTTAAAATTGTGTCAAATTCATATTATGACATGATGATAAGCCAAACATAAATATTAAAATAAAGGCCCCCATTCATTGGCGAGCGCGGTTGGCCAGCATTGTTGTCATTTTTTTGAAGACTGTTCGCCCACACGCACGAACATTGTATCCCAACAACGTATTTTAGTACCTACACTATCGGACATAAGTATTGCAACAAATTGAAAAATCAAAAATTTGCATAATATTTAGCGGACCAACGAGGGTCTGTTGTAAAAATCACAACAACATTGTTTTTCGAGTTGGCCGTGATCATATCTGACATAACAAAACATTATTCCATCAACAGTTACGATTTTATAATTTGGCGTTCAGTAATTTGCTGTTTTTTAAACGACAAAAGTATTGCAACAAACATATTTTATTGCATTTGTGTAGTGGTTTTGGGAGTAAATCCTAGCTTGCAACTTAAAATTTGTTAACGCCAGTTCAAAGAAGTATTTTTGGAAAGGAATTGCTGTGTCCAAAGATTTAAGATCACGAATTCTAAGAGCTTTTCAAGATGGAGAAAAACAAGCTGCTATTGCTAGAAGGTTTTTGTTAATTCCCAGTACAGTTTCACGGATAATCTCATATTTTAATGAAATACATCATTTAGATACTATTGCCAAGTCAGGTAGGCCAAGAAAAACACATGTGCGCACAAATAGGTTAATAAAACGCATTTCTGAAAACGATCCGTGGAAGTCTGGTCCTCAAATCAAAGCCGAAGTACCTGATATAAACATTTCCTGCAGAACGATTCAAAGAAGGTTAGTGCAGGCAAAGTTATATAGTAGGAGACCAGTAAAAAAACCATTAATTTCTGCCAGAAATAAAGCTGCTAGGCTTGCATTGGCACGAAGGCATATCGACTGGACTGCCGCTGACTGGAAAAAGGTTCTTTTTAGTGATGAAACACGTTATAATATTTTTAATTCTGATGGCATGAGACGAGCTAGAAGACCTGTAAACCAGCGTTTCAATCACAAGTATGTAACGCCTACAATAAAACATGGCAAAGGTAGTGTTGTTTTGTGGGCTTGCTTTTCGTCTGGGGGGATTGGTCCTCTACACTTTATCGATGGCATAATGGACAGGTTCATGTACCTACAGAAACATTATGGAAAACGTTATGCTTTCTTTCGCAGAATGGGAAATGCCCTTACGGTTAATTTTTCAGCATGATAATGATCCGAAACACACGTCAAATCATGTGCAAGAGTGGTTCAGACAGAACAATATTAGAGTTTTAGACTGGCCTGCGCAATCTCCCGACTTGAACCCGATAGAAAACCGAATTATTTCCCAATAAACAAGCACTGATGAATAAAATTTCAGAGGTTTGGAGAAACTTGCCACTTTCTGTCTTAGAAAATTTAATCAACTCCATGCCGAGAAGATGCGCCAAGGTTATAGCTAACAATGGATATGCTATTGGTTATTAAACTTGTGTATATTTTTAAATGCTATTCTTGTTATTTTAGCGTGTTTAAATTGTTCGTTCTTTGTTTATTTAATCAGTTAACCTTAATAATAAAAAATATTGCAATACTTTTGTCGCCACTATTTCTTAATAAATTACTCTGAGAATTATTTACTGCATAAATGTGGTTTTAAATCCTACTTCAAAGAAGTTTTTGTTTCATTATCACAGTCTCAACTATTAAGAAAACGACACTAAAGTTTAAAGAAATATGAAATTTTTTTATTACTTAATTACAATTTAAATTTGTTTTCAATTTGTTGCAATACTTTTGTCCGATAGTGTATATGCAGTGTGTCGTAGCACTGGGGTCTAGAATCATTCAGTTTGTCACTGCCGTTATGAAGACAACATATATTTTTATTTATTTATTTATTTATTTTTTTTTTTATTTATTTATTTATTTAATTCAATTTAATTTCACATTAATACATTTTCACAATACAATGTGGCATATAAAAGTTTATTTACATTTGATTTAATATAATATACTCTTAAATTATACACCTAGGTGTGGAACACCTGTATGTGTTGATTTAGGTAAAATTTTAAAGATAAACCTATCATCTTTATTAAATGCCATGCAGTATACAATATAAATTTCTTTACCTTATTTGTTTATTTAATTTATTTTATATGTATATTTTTTTTTTTTTTTTTTAAACAGAATGAGTAGGCAACTAAAAAAACTGAAGAAATCTAGCAATATTCTCAAAGAGGTAGTCACTGAATTGTTTTTTAAAATGTTTTTTGTTTGTTAAGGCTCTGATTTTTTGAGGTATTAAGTTATATAATTTTGGACCATAGTATGTTACAAAATGTTGCATCATTGTTGTTCTAGTTCTATAAATGTATACTAGTTCATTTGTATTGCCTCTGGTCTGATGATTGTGTGACATTTTTAATTTGTTGAAATTTTCATTTGAGTGAAAAAAATTACATACCGTAATAATATATAATGTTCTAATATTACAAAGTTCTCTGCAATAAAGTTGGTCTGTAGGAAAAAGTTTTGGTTTCTTAAGACTAATCTTTACAATACAATTTTGGACAACTCGGAGTTGTTCTAGATTATTGTTATACATTCCTCCCCAGACCAGAATACCATATCGCAGTAGAGGTTCGACAAGCGCCCTATATACCATAATCATGAGCTTTTTGTTGAGAATTTCTCTCAGAGTATAAAATTTGTGTATTAAACATCTAACTTTTTTATACAAATATAAAACGTGTTGGTCCCATTTAAGGCGCTTGTCAACGACTATACCTAAATATTTAATGTGATTGACCTCTAATAGTGGTTCATTAATATCAGGAATAGCAATTTGATTAAAATAAGGTCGATTTACAGAATTTAGAGAGAAGGCAATGTAGTGTGACTTTTTGATATTTAAAGTCAGTTTGCGACTGTCCAAAAAACTTTTTATTTTTAAGAAGCCTTTTTTTATTTTCTTCTGCAATAGAAACCAACTTTCATCGCTGAAAACAACAACCGTATCATCCGCATACGCCACAACCTTTTCACCGACGCCAAGACTGCAGATTTTATCTATGTACAGGTTAAACAAGATTGGTCCCATCACAGTACCTTGTGGTACCCCATGCCTAACAGTCCCGGGGGAACTAAGCACGTCCCCAATCCTAACGTGCTGGACACGTGCGCTTAAGTAGCTTTCCAGAACTCTCCACGCGATGCCCCTAATGCCACTACATTCAAGGACATCAAGCAGTATGGAATGGGATACCGTGTCAAATGCCTTTGCCAGGTCCAAAAACAAAGCAATACATTTTCTCCCCTGGTCTAAGTTTTGGGCTACTTCGCGTGTCAGCTCAAACATAGCATCAGCAGTGCTGCGTCCCTCAACAAACCCAAACTGATTCTTAGATAACAAATTATTGTTATTCAAAAAGTGGACAAGTCTATCTTTTAAGCATTTTTCAAAAAGTTTTGCGACATTGGAGATAACGCTTATTGGTCTATAGTTATTTATGTCTTCTTTACTGCCAGACTTAAAAATTGGTGTGACAATTGATACTTTAAATGCTTTAGGAACATTACCTGTCTTAAAAATTAAATTCACTATATGCACTATAGGACTAGTTATTTCTCTGTGCAGAAGCTTAAGTACACTGGAAGATATGCCATCTGAACCTGATGAACAATTGTTCTTTAAGTTGTTTATGTGTTTGTTAATCTCAGTGTCGTTTGTAGGATATAGAAACATTGATGTACAATTGTTGTTCTCTGGCTGGTGTTGATTTTGATTTATAATTTTGTCGAACATATTTTTTCCGATATTAATAAAAAATTCATTGCATGTGTCTGCTATTTCTTTTTGATTTGTTATAATTTTATTATTTTTATCCTTTATCTGAGTTAAAGTATTTTTTGATGTAGTCTCGTCGGGCGCTTCACTAATCAAATTATAGATTTTTCTCATGTTGTTTTGATTTTGTTCAATTCTCTGTTTATAGTAATTATTTTTTGTATTTTTTATTATTAAGTTCAGTTTATTTCTATATTCCTTGTATTCTGTTAGTTTTTGTGGAGAAGCGTTCAACCTCAGTACCTTTTTTAGTTTGTCACGTGTTTTTATAGATTTGATTATCCCATTTGTAATCCATGGTTTAATTTTTTTATATTTATTATTAATACGCTGTTCGTATTCAGATTTCTCTATTATATTTCTTAGATTCTGTGTAAGATATTCAGTGGCTTGCTCGGCGTCATTAAAACTATTTGTATGATCCCAGTCTATATTATCTGATAAAGTTTTTAGTTTGTTAAAATCAATTTGTTTTATAGTTTTAGACCAACAGTTTTTGCTCGTACCTGTGTTGCCATGCTTGGGGTCTGTTACATTAATCATTAGCGGCAGATGATCAGTTATATCATGTTCAATGATGAAAGATTGAATGCTTTTTAACTGAGATTTTAATCTATTACGTATGAAGATGTGATCAAGACAAGACTGACTTGTTGGTCTTGTGATATCCTGACAATGCGACACATAACCGTTCATATTCATGATAGAAAGGTAGTGATTAACATTGTCATCGTCAGCCAGAAGTAGATTGATATTAATATCCCCTATAATAATGTCCAGACTGGAATCCCTGGCCGTGACTAGATAATGTTCAATATCTTCTAGAAAGTCTTTTATTTTTGATGATGGTGATCTATAAATTGCTTGTATATTAGTGTTTATATTGTTAATACTTAAGGTAATATTTGTTATAGTTACTTTTGACCTTACGAGCTTAAAGTTAGTAAAAGTTGGATTTAAGTTCGATTTTATATAAATAATGATTCCATCATACGAATTATATTCAGCTCGATTATAATATGTCGTATATCCGGGTATGCTAAATTGGGCATGTGATTCCAGTCTGTGACATTCTGTCAATACTATGACATCACAATAGGTTAGATAATAGGACTGCAAAAAAACCAAAAAATTATTAAAGTTAGTTTTAACTCCACTTATGTTAAGATGTATAATACTAAGAAATGTATCTTTAGTTTTTACACACTGGTATAAATCATTTGGAAAAATCCTAACACTGTTTTGAATTTCTTCACTTATTATTTCAAGAGTTTGCGCCTCATTATTAGCCATAATTAATTTTGGTTTTCATTATTTCAACTTGGCGTTTAAAATTAGGGCATTCCCAACTGCTAGCCTGATGTTGTATGTCGTATTTGGTTTTATATTTAGAGTTACTATAGATACAATTTTTGCATTTATGAACATTACCTTGACAGTCTTTAGCATCATGTTCTTCAGCACATCTATGACACACTTTCTTATTTTTGCACTCGGTACTTTTGTGATTAAATTGCTGACATTTAAAACATTTTAGGATAGGGATGTCCTCGTAAACGGCGTACCGTTCCCAACCAATGTAGATTTTTTTAACGCTCATAAAAATTTGAAAGGCTTTGGGTGAACATTCTGCATAAATAGTTTTTGTGTTTTTGTTTTTAAATGATTTGATGTATGTAACTTGAAAAGTATCCTGATCTGAAATAAAGTGATTTTGTTTTGCTTTATCAGTGTCTGTGTTTCTTCTTTAGTATAATTATGTAAGAAACCAGGTATTTTGATTTTAGGGTTTCTTAAATTAGTCTCTTCTATTTCATAATTAGAACCCATAATTTCCCCTGCAGATTGTTTTAGTTTTTCAAAATCTTTTAGTGATGGTAGTTTCAGCATAATTCTTCCGTTTGATAGCTCTTTTGTTGTGTCAATTCTTATACCCATTTTAGCGGGGTTTATTTTTTCTTTCACTTCATTTTTTGTTACTTGTCCGTTTATTTTAAGTAATTAGTTATTTACATACATCTGCTTCTCCGTTCTCATCCCTACCTTCATTGATTGTGTCTCTGGGCTCTTCATCATCAGCAGTAAAAAGAAGTAGGTTATAGTACCATAAACTAGGTTCCTTAACTTCTTCTCCTCCAATACCAGATTTACGAGTCTTAAATTTTTTGTGTCCTCTTCTGAACGAAGCCCGCATTGAAGAAAATTTTTTTTTCATGATAAGGCACTGCAGGATTAATCGGTGCGTGTGCGCAGGAAACGATTCACGTTGGTCTTGAATTTTTTGGAGATTATACTCGTTGGGGAACACGGCCTCAGAAAGGTCGTTCCAGAGTGATGACGTTCTCCAGATGAAAGAATGTTTAAACAGTGTCGTTCGAGGGACACTAAGCTGAACCACGTACGGGTGGGCTGCAGTGGCTCGTCGTGTATTTCTACCATGCACTGCTCTGGTTGATTCCACAAGCGAGCAACCTCAGTTGAGCACTTGCCATGAAAATATTTGTAAAATAGACTCAAGTCGCCAACCTGCCCTCGATGTTCAAGGCTTTCCAGGTTGTTTGTCAGATCATGGTCGCCGATCAAGCGAATGGCTCTTCTTTGAATGGGATCTCAATCTCAGGGTATGTTTAGGAGCAGAGCCCAGTACTCCAGCGATGGTCGAATTTGGGCTTTATAGAGCATCAGAAGTTGTTAGGGTGTATATAGATAGGTTCTTAGTTCGGAAAAATATTTTAAGCTTCTGCGAGGCTGCCTTAGCAATGGCCGCAACGTGACTATGCCAAGACAACTAACCTGACTATCCAAATTGATGCCCAATATATAAATTGATTAAGCCAAGGGAGTCGAGTGTCCCGTCATGACTATATCCGGTTCTTCAACATTAACTTTTTTAGAAAAAACTGCCTCCTGGGTTTTTTTCAGTGTTAAATTCTACTGCTGAGATGTGAGACCTCTTGCTGCCTATGGAGATATGTATTTGCGGCCGATGTCCGAGCATCCAAAATAAAAGATGAAACAAGTGTGCAGTAAACGGAAAATATGGATACATCCGAGTTTATTAAATCGTAAAAGGGGAGAAGAATTTCACACCTTCTATAAGGAACTAATAGATGATGAATTAAAGTCTTATCAGTACTTTAGAATGCCAAAACAAAAGTTTTATTATTTACTGGACAAAATCGAAAACGGCATCAAAAAACAACACATCTTTCAGAGAATCTATCACAACCAAGCAACTGGCAGCATGTTTGAGGTACCTACTTTCTGTATTGTACACGTTATATCAAAGAAAATTATAGCTACGCAATAGAAGTCCGATGTAATGTTAATAATTCAATGGATCCCAGTTTTCAAAGCGGGGATCCTTCTTCGTTAAGCGGCCTGCTTTTGCCGAATGCACGTCCAGAGTTGTCGTCTTTCCGGGTGCGAAGCCACGGATACCATCATAATATATAATATAGTCTTGATTATTAATTAAATTTGTAGACTGATTATTGGGATTACTAGGCCCATTAAAACAATACGGCGCGGCCGGCATAGGTGAACCAATATTTTCATCGGGTTTACCAAGGAGCTCAGGTTGATATAAAAATGCTTAAATGAGTCTATTGTAATCTTCAATTTGACTAGGTACCTCAATCGATTTTTTTGTACAGAGTGTTCACAAAAGATATTCCTTTAAACTTATACGAAATTTGTTGGCATACGCTCTTGACAAATACTAGCATTTTTGAAATACTACTAATACTTATACAATTATTGATCAGTTATTAATTTAGTCCAATGACAGAAAAATAAAATAAAAAATCTTGAAGAAGTGTATTAACAACATAAAAAGGGATATAAAATGTACGTTTATCTGCAAATAAGGTGGTTCAAAAAATATCCGTTTGTATATGGAAGAAACTTAATTTACATTTTTTTGTATCTGCCGAAATTATTTTATTAACTGGACTGTTTTGCTCACTTTCACAGGTGGTCGGAGGTAAAGTTTTTTATGATAAATAAATTCTTAAAAATGAGTTCATGATCGTAGAAAATCTATATAGTATTTTATTCGCAAGTAATAAAGCTATACCTTGGTAGTCAAATATTGTACTATTAATCTATAAATCCACTAATATTAAAGTAAAAATAAATTTACAAAATATTTAAAGCAACAAAAAATAATTTAAAAAAAAAGTTTTGGAAGTAGAAACGAACTCGCCACTGGCAAGACGATATTTATCTAAAAGACTCCGCCCTAACCACCGCGCCACAAGCACATCTTAATGCGATGAAATAGATTAGTGTCCTTCTCGCCCCCAGATCCGATGAGAAAATTTAAAACCTAGTTCCGTGTGGTTGTATTAAGTGTCTTGTATCACCGACTGTAGCCAATTTTTATTATTATACTCTTATTATTAAAACTTTAGCTAATAAAAGATGTAATAACTTTCACTTCTATATTTCAATCTCAACCTTTTTTAAAAGTATACAACTATTGGCAACGTAGCTAGCTCTCCATCAAGCTGAGCCCGGGACGCGCGAATTCAAATTTGCTGCAAAATCGTCTGTTTATTTATTAACCTGGTACAGCGCCTCTCTCGGTTCTAACCCGCTCATAACACTTCTATTGCGCAGCTCTAATTTTCTTTGGTTATAAGTATAATGCAAATGATCTAACCTAAGTAACCCATTGAAAAATGAACTTAATATATTTTACATTGCCATTGTTCTTAAGTAATAATGGTTTAAAAACTAAATTTAGTTCCACAAAAGAATTGTAACATCAGGTAATTATAATGATCAGATTATTGGTGTGTATCATCATTCTCTGGCGAATATGCTTCATAGTATGAGGCACAAGAAGGGAGAGCAGATTATGACTGTGTGATAATGATACAATTCACGGTGGTTACTGGCCATTCCAATTAATATTTCATCTCTGATGAACAGAAATCCCGCTTTTGTATTCACACTGACCGCTCAAGTCACAGACTGATACGCTCACCCTTAGCTGAAATATTCTTTTTGAGAATTCCTGCACTCAAGTGACCGTATCAAGACTTGAGCGTGAGCTTTAGTGCGAACACTTCCACTTTGCAACTAACTGAAAAATACTTGCGCGGAACTTGAGTTGAGCGTGCTTTGACGGATCTTTCAACATGTATACCTGATATATTAGGTAACACCGCTCAACACCAAAAATATTTCGGGCTTAAAAATAGCTATTTTCGAAGTATTGTGTCTTGCTAATAAATAAAAATCACCATGAATAATTCAGATTAGCTTTTGTTTTCAATATATACAGGGTTGGGCAAAAAACATCCATGTTTCATTTTCAACATCGCTGTTTTTATCACGTTTCATGTTTTATTTTCGATGTATTTTTGATACCATCGATGTGTATTTTAAATATCGAAACATCGAAAAAAAATCGTGTACAATTGCGAATAACAATAAGAATTCTGACGCTGACTGAACTCGTAGCGCCATATTTTAGAATTGCATTGAGACTTGATACTGTACCGGTGAGTTCAGATGTTATCTCGATCTTTCGATGTTTAAAATAAACCTCGATAGTATAAAAAAAACATTGAAAATAAAACATCGGGTTAACGACATCGATGTTGGATGTGAAACATGAATGTTTTTTGTCCAACCCTGTATATTGAAAACAAGAGCTAATAAAAAAATTTCATCGTCATATTCGTATTTACTCGACCCAAAATTAAGATTTTTGTTTTTTTGTTGGGTTGTGTAATCTAAGTTAGTGGAAAGTGAAATTAAACAATTATATGTCGTCTTTATTTAAAAAATAATTTCATTTTTAACAAATATTTCGCTTTATATGACTTTTATTTTTACAACTTACATATTTACTCCATTATTACGCGAGGAAAGTTTTTTGCAAAGCAATTTTTTAGCAGTCAACAATGAATAATTAAACCTGAATTGTTTAGCAAATGAAATTTACTTAATTACTTAATAAATTTGGAAGGCATGTTAGATGGCACGTTAAGTGTGACAGTGCTCAAAGGTGACATTACCAGCCTTTCTTTACACATTACTGAAATTTATGAACGACTATTGTGACGTAGTTGGCTGTTCTGTTGTTAGCGTTAAGAAACATCAGGTTATTTCAATTCAGAAATAAATTATTCGTTGATAATTAAATTTATCATGAAATGTACTACTATAAATAGCTGACGTACTTAAAGATTGTGTTTATTAGCTTGATCCCACTTTAACCTTTAAGTGTTTTTTAAGTTTTTAAGTGCAGAAATATTGTACAACGTCTTGCTTATCGTTAAACATTTTGATTGACTGATTGATTGACTAAATTTGAAATACCATATACTTATCTTAATTATCAAAGTAATTGGTTTTAACCCAAATAAAATATACCGGGTATGAACAAAATCATTGTACATAGAACTACAGCGATATCTCAAAAATATATTTTATTTAAATTTGGGTTACTGCTGTGTTTCAGTGGGATCTTAGTTTTTACCTAACAACCAAATAATATTTCTTAATGTGTGTTTTTTTTATGGTAAATTCATGTAGGTATACAGGGTAGCCTAAAAATAAGTTACGACCATCAAATTCATTTTTTCAAATGAAAACATATATTTTTTACTTGATTTTTGAATTTTGCATCAAATTCTAAGTATGTTTTATGTCCTATATATCTAAAACTGAACAGTTATAAAAAAAAATACGATTGAACATACCAATAAGTAAGACCTGTTTATTTAAAAGGAACAGAGCAACAATTCAAATTAAATGTTGAAAATGTGCGCCATTTACGGCTTGACAATTTCCAAGGCGATCAATAAACTCTCTTTGCACGTTTTCAACCATTTCCGGAGTTATGACACGCATCGGATTCTCTCTTTCAACTCGTGCAGATTGTTTGGCCTGTCAACAAATACTTTCGATTTGAGGTAACCCCACAAAAAGAAGTCCAGCGGAGTTAGGTCTGGCGATCTAGTAGGCCATTCGATAGGTCCTAGCCTTCCTATCCACTGACTGGGAAAGGTTTCATCCAAAAATGTACGCACAGTGGCAGCATAGTGCGGAGGAGCACCATCTTGCGTAACATCAGTTTTTCGTCAAGGTTCAATGGATTCGGAAATAAAGTCATTAATGCTGGAGTTAATTCAAGTCGGAGAAATTCAAGATATACTTGTTCAGTTAAAACTGCTGAAAGAAAAATGGACCCATTACTCTTCCACGCACTATTCCACATCACACATTTGTTTTTCTGTTGCCCAATAACGACAAATTTTTCTGTTCACATTACCATTCAAACAGAACGTAGCTTCATCGGAAAAAAAATAGTTTTTACTAAATTATTATTTAGATTGCACATATTTTGCATTCGTTCACAAACCTCATTTCGCATATCGAAATCATCTTCAAATAATTCATGCACTGGAATAACTTTGTATGGGTGATATTTGTGCTTTTGAACTATTCGATGAACAACAGATCTCCCCATGTGTATATTGGGCCCAATGTGCGACAGAGGAGTACATATATGGATTTTCTTCCAAGGAAAGAAAAGCGACAAGTTGTTCATTTTTATCTCGACCAGGACGACCAGATTTAGGCAAATCTCTAACATGACCAAATTCTCTGAATTTAGCCTCTTCTTTTACTCACCACCTTTTGACATATGAGAGGACGATCAGGATGGATATCATTGAATAATTTAGCTGTTTCCATTTGAGTACGTGTTCTATCACCAAACTATGTATAGAACTTCAATTTTTTCTCGTTCCCTTAACTTTACGATTGTGAAAACCGCAACTTTGGAACTACGCTTGACAATTACTTATTTAAAGTAGAATTGTCATACAGTTTTTATGGGACTAAACGGTGACAAGTCAACATTCAGAAATACCAGAATTGAAAAAAAAAAGAATAAACACACAGTTTGGGACACACGTCATATTTCTGTCGTGACCCAGTACAAAAGTTAAAGTAAATGCGTGGAACTCAATTCTAGGAATTAATGTAACGTAATACTAATCTAAGCGGCAACGCCGCATTTCGTGGTAAATCATGTGTTTATTTAACACCTAACGGTAAAAAATAGAGAAAAGTGCATTATATTTACATGCAATATAATTGGCAATACCGCATATTACAGTAATGGCAACGTTGTACAAATCCATGAAAATATAAGTTTAAATCAAAACCTTATGCATAAAAAATCTGTCTGATTTTGTATTATTCTCCAGCACGCAAATGTAAGTGCGATATAAGCCACGTGCATGGTAACAGCAGATCTGTATTCTCATTGGCTAGCAACAGTATTTTGACGTGAAACAAGCCATTTTGGATTGTGACGTGTTGCGACCTGATTGGTCGGGATGTCGGGATGTGGTACGAGACTGACAATGTTTTGTCAACAAAGTAGTGTCACACTGAAACCCAAAGAGTTAAGTTGCGCTCCGTGGACCGGTACAAACTCCACGTAAAAATGGTCGAAAGTATGTGAGAATAATAGTCTACGATATTTAAAGTTAGTTAAGTGGTTGTTTGACGAGTCTAGTTAGAAATGTGTTAGTAGGTCATACCCATGCTAGGGGATAAAATGGCAAAGTGATTAATCTGTTAATAAATAGTTATGCAGTAAAATTCAGAAGAAATTTTATTTTCCAAGTAAAGCAAAGTTTTGAACCAGTCGACTTGTGGATACACAGGTTAAAGTTTTTAGTGTCGTTCATTGTTACAAACGTGTTCGCACACACGCAATGAAATGAATAACGGCAGATGTAGCCTTCAAGCGACATCTCGTGGCAATCAAATGCATCACCTGGCCCGTCTAACAAGAATCAGTCAGAAACGAAGAATCAAACTCCTGCAAAGACCCGGCGACCCGGTATTCCTACAGGAGTCGCCGCCAGGAGCGCAGCATTAAAAGCCAATTCGGTATACGGACCGAGTACCAACAATTAGAAATCTAAAGGTTAGTTGCTTCCTTTGATTGCCACGAGATATCGCTTGAAGGCTACATCTGCCGTTATTCATCCATCTTACAGGGTCAAGTAGACTCTATGGTGTTGCTTCCTTTCGCCGGATTCATCCCCAGACGCGTTTCGCTGTATAACAGCTTGGCAGTGAGGCTATAGAATCCGACGAAAGAAAGCAACACCATAGAGTCTACTTTACCCTGAAAGATGGATGAATAACGGCAGATGTAGCCTTCAAGCGATATCTCGTGGCAATCAAAGGAATCAACTAACCTTTAGATTTCTAAATGTTGGTACTCGGTCCGTATACCGAATTGGCTTTTATGTTGCGCTCCTGGCGGCGACTCCTATAGGAATACCGGCTCGCCGGGTCTTTGCAGGAGTTTGCTTCTCCGTTTCTGACTGATTCTTGTTAGACGGGCTAGGTGATGCATTTGATTGCCACGAGATGTCGCTTGAAGGCTACATCTGCCGTTATTCATCCATCTTTCAGGGTCAAGTAGGCTATATGCTTTCTTTCGTCGGATTCTGTAGCCTCACTGACGAGCTGCTATACAGCGAAACGCGTCTGGGGATGAATCCGGCGAAAGGAAGCAACTAACTTTTAGATTTTTACACAATGGAATGTTTTGCTCGATTTACAAATAGATCCTCAGAAATATGGTCTTACTTATTGATATGTTCGATCGTAATTGCTTCGATAACTGTTGAGTATAGGTATCATGGTATATGAAACATACTTGGAATTCGATGCAAAATTTAAAAATGGAATAGAAAATATATGTTTTCGTTTGAAAAAATAAAGTTAATGGTCCTCTTATTTTTGGGCTACCCTATATACATGACTTTACCATCAAAACAACCACCCGACGGGTCCGAGCGTTTCTCCAAAAAATATACCGCTGAATTTTAAATTAATTTAGATATTACTTCTGGGACTCACTGTATAGGTTATACATATGATTATATGTAACAGTCAAAATACGCCAAATTTTGCTATTTAATTCAGCGCTCGTTGGGGCATGTAGCCCAGAGAATAGCTGTTTTAAGCATAAGTTGGTTAATCCTTATTGTATAAGGTCTCAGCAAGTGGCTAGAGAACAAAGTTCTCACATGTATACATATTTATATGTCATATTATGATTATATGTATTTAATGTGATGTTTTGACATTTTGTTGGTTAGTTCAGGACCTCTGTTCGACCCCGGTACATTGCGTCTGCGTGATTTATTGGAAAAGACATGAACAAACGTTGTTCTCGCCTGATCGATGTTTTACATAACGCATAATTTGCGCTAGCTACATGTCCTTAATGTTTTAATATTTAACAGGAGATATTGGGTTCTATACAGTGACAATAAACTTAGTATTCACTCTATTAGTCAGAATTGACGGAAAAGTGGTCGTTCTGTACAAATTTACCGTTTGCCTTTTTTTTCAGGCATCGGCGACCTGATCATCGATTTGGATGCGGACATTGAAAAAACAAACGAGCAGCAGCAACCAATAAACAGCAATATGGCGGCCAACACGGGCAGTGGACCTCAAGCGTCCAAGGCCGCGGCCACCGCCAAGATGCACATCGAGCATTCGGCCACCACCGACAAGGGCCTCAAGATGAAGATTAAGAGGACCAAGCCAGGGACTAAAACGTCGGAGGTAAAAAATATTCAAAGCTGTGTTTTAGAGGTAAAAAATATTCAAAGCTGTGTTTTTCTTAAATATAGGCCACTAACAAATGGCATTTTATCCTTCTGGAAAAAAATCGTAATATAGGTATACAACAAAATTTTGACACAATTACCATTAAGATCTCATACCTGCACGATTAGCAATTTAGGTACACGGTGATCATTTATAATGTCCCCCCTCTTAATTTTTTTGTTTTTTGCTTTAGTTAAAAATGTTAAATATAAAAGTTGTACAGAATAATGTAAGCTATTTGCAGAATAATATATGATTATACAGAGTCTTGCAGAAATGAGTCACAGGTTAAAATATGTTTTCTTTAAATGGTACACCCTATATATTGTTAGCTTTTTAAAATCTTCTAAAACTTCTGAGTATTTTCCTTATAACATATACCTAAATATAAAAGTTTTCGAAATAATCGTATTTTAACTAAGCGGCTACATTCAAAAATAAATATTGTCGATTTCAGTAAAGTTCTTAGGTGGCTGTGAATTATGCGGTCACGGAGCAACAAAAACTATGTTTATTAGTGACAGTTACCAACATATTAAGTAAATATTACATTTTTTTGATAAATATGCCGTTTTCAGAAAGGGAAAACAAGTAATTTTGCAAACATTTATTAAAGCAAGCAATAGCGTTAAATTAGCTCAACGGGAACTGCGTAGAATTAATCCCCGGATGCACGTTTCAGACACAAAAAAAATACCATCAAATCTATGAAAAGTTTCAACAAACATCTAGCCTAGCGAGAAAGAAAAGAACAATGGAACGGGACGAAAATAGTGATTTAAGTATACTAATAAAAGTTAAAGAAAATCCAAACAGTTCTATAAGAACAGTATCGAAAAGTTTAAAGGAAGAGCTTGATGATTTAAAAAATACCTCTTATGGAAGGGTTCAAAACACTCTTAAAAAATGTGGATATAAAGCTTTCAAAATTAGGCCTGTAACAAAATTAACGCAGAGACAGCGAGAAAAAAGGGTTGAATTTTGCCAAACTATGTTGGAACAAATTTATTTAAATCCTAGTTATTTCGGAAATGTATTTTGGCATCATTTTCAACTAGTGGCATGATAAACAGAAAAAATAGCAGACAATGGGTCACAGTAAATCCCCACTGCTACAGGGAATTTAAATTTCAAGATCGTCAAACACCACAGTGTGCTATTTTAAATAACAAAATAATAGGTCCCCATTTCTTTAACGGTACTTTAAATGGAGAAGGTTATTTGAATTTTCTCCAACACGAGCTAGAGGACTACTTTGATGAGCTTTCGTTGAAACAAGAGCAAAACATCGTCTTCCAACAAGATGGCGCTCCACCTCACCGTGTAGTATCTGTTACAAACTACCTTAATCGAAGGTTCAATGAATGGATTGGACGGGCTGCACCAATACAATGGCCACCTAACAGCCCTGACTTGATGCCGATGGATGCATTTTTATGGGGAACGCTAAAGGATCGAGTGAATGCAAATACAATTGAAAGCACTGAACATTTAAAAGAACTTATTAGAACAGAAATTCAAATTCTGAATGAAGGTTATTCCCAATCTATCACCGCCGCATTACGAAGGTTACGAAAAACGTATATCAAATGTATTCGAGAAAACGGTGGCCCAGTTGAGCAATTTAATTTGTAATTACCACAAGTTCTTCTTTATTGTTGAGATTTTAATTTTAAAAATTATATTTTAAATTTTGTATTTCATATACTTACTTTTAGTAGTATATTTAAATCACTATTTTCGTCTCTTTCCATTGTTCTTTTCTTTCTCGCTAGGCCAGATGTTTGTTGAAACTTTTCATAGATTCGATGGAACGTTTTTTTTGTCTGGAACGTGCATCCGGCGATTAATTCTACGCAGTTCCCGTTGAGCCAATTTCACGCTATTGTTTGCTTTAATAAATGTTTGCAAAATTACTTGTTTTCTGAATAAGGCATATTCATCAAAAAAATGTAATATTTACTTAATATGTCGGTAACTGTCACTAATAAACATAGTTTTTGTTGCTCCGTGACCGCATAATTTACAGCCACCTAAGAACTTTACTGAAATCTAGAATATTTATTTTTGAATGTAGCCGCTTAGTTAAAATGCGAATATTTCGAAAACTTTTATATTTAGGTATAGGACAGGTTATAAGAAAAATATTCAGAAGTTTTATGAGATTCTAAATAGCTAACAATATATAGGGTGTACCATCTAAAGAAAAAATATTTTAACATGTGACTCATTTCTGCAATACCCTGTATATTCATATATTATTCTGCAAATAGCTTACATTATTCTGTACAACTTTTATATTTAACATTTTTATCTAATGCAAGAAACAAAAAAGTTAAGAGGGGGGACATTATAAATGATCACCGTGTACATTGTACATACCATAATTTTGATACGTTTTTGTTGGGTAAACTCATGGTTAAACGTTAAACCACCCTTAATCTGATTGCTAAAATGGAAACGGTTTTTTGGTTCTAGGCTAATTCTTGATAGTTGTCCAATAATATCTAGTTTTGTACAATATACCAGGGACGTAACAATTATTTTTCTTTTTTAACTGAAGTTTTGAGACGTACTAGTATAATAATATGTATGTAAAGTCTGTTCTACGCTCTTTCGTTGCCTTTCGACAAAAAGACTATGACCTTAATACATATAATGGGATATTAAAGTACAAGTTTTATAAAGCTCATTTTAGCGCACGCGTCTATGTTAGAAAACGAGCTGCATGCGGCGAGTTTTATGACGGACAAATGCGCTAATAACTTTATAAAACGTGTGCTTTATACTATTTTTCTATTTTGGCATTTTTTTCAATAAATAAATAAATCCATATTTAAAAAGAAAATAAAACATACAAATTTTCAAAATTTTTAGGTCTAAATTTTATGTTGGTAATACAATTAAATTATTTATCATAGTAGCCTTGAAATCAACAAATAATTTTATTTCCGTGTCAGCCATTTTGTCACGAAGTTGTCTAATTTTTCTAACATAGGTACCTACATAATTTTAAAATATGGAGCAAGATGAGTTTAGTTTAACTCCCCCAAAGTTAAGGGAAATTGCGGTAAATTTTATAGTTCTATGTTTTATAAAAGATTATTTGATATTCTTTTAACTCATCTCCATTTCATACAATTAATGCAACCAAACATACACGATAGCAAAATAAAACATTTGTGAATATCATTACCAACCCTAGAAAAATAAAGAAAACTGTTTCATAAAAAGCTCATTACGATACTGAAAACGATATCGAAACAGCTTTTTTATGAAACCAAATTAGAAAAATATAATTAGGTATTCCCTGATTCTTGAAAGGCGTCAGAGTCGAAGTGGTTTCAATTCGAAATAATTTCGGAAACATTGTTAATATACGTAGGTATGATTAAAACATTGTTTATTGATTTATATGTAACATTATTACTTTACTAAAATTATTGTAGTTTAATCGGTTTCTATGCCACTGCCATTTTCATCTAGGTACATTAATAACAACTGGTTGTATGTTTTCAGTAAATGAAAAATAGGAATCTTCAACTTTAACCAAATGGTTAATCGAATTTTTCCAACTTTCTATATGAATGCCATCTATACCTTTTCTAATCATAGTCCAAACGGTAGTTCTTTGCCGGTGCGGCATGGATAAACGATCAAGAGACAACGTGACTTACAACACCCCATCTTTATTTACTATAGCGTTGAAAGTGAATAAAAACCTAATAGAGCGTCTCCGGGAATGCGCAACACGTCTCGAATTCATAGTAACGTGCTAGACAGAGAAAGATATTCGAAGAGTTACCCCTCGAGTTACCCATTGATGTCAAAGTGATCGTTTCAATATGTTAACTTTAATTTGTTTTTAAACGCTTTTGTGCCTTGAAATTCAATTTAATCCTATACAATGTTCTGTTCAGAGCCATTTTTATCGTACTTTCGTGTCAGCGATAAGTAAAGCTGGATTTATAAACTCGAAAAGTTTGCGAGGTTGAAGTTATGTTCAAGTTGGTGAGGGTCCATATTCGAGAGTTCAGAATATTATTTATAAAGTCAGTAGCGAAGTTCGAAAAGTTGTTGTACTTACGATTGGTTGAAGTTTGTGTCTAATAGAATGAATTAAAATATTTCATAATTTTGAATAAAGTCGAATAACAACAAATTAGTGTAATGACCTTGACTCTCTATACTATCCATTTTTCTTTTCCAATTTTCCGACGCAAGGCACAAAACTAACCGTACAACAACAAAAAGAAAATCCAAGAACAAATGACGGAATGGCAACGTCAACAGTGAACCATATGACTTTAAAATAGCGTCTTCATTGGTCGGAACGAACTTTCCGAACTCCGAATATAAAAATTGGTTATCTCGAACTACCCGGGAACTTTTCGAAACTATCGAACTTTGCATAAACTAAGTTTATAGATGGCACTGAGTGTTCCCTTTAGTTTAAATTTAACTCTCTTATTTTCAATGCCAACTGAACCTCAGTTTTGCAAACTTTTTGAGTTCTTTTGAGTTTCCGAACGCTCGCCACGAAAATTTTGACGTTTATGAACTTAGACTTTATTTTGTCTTTTTGAATCTAGTAATTTTGATTAGATTTATATGGTTTTAGTTACGTGGAAGTAAATGACGCACCGGTGAAGAGCCACCGTAGAGACTGTATTATTACAACACTTGCACTTATAGTCGGGGAAGTGTTTTCTGCTCTAATAAGACGTGAAACCGTATGCCGCATATCGGTAGTAATGGTTTCACATACATAATATTCCTTCTTAATTTTAAATGTTTAATGTTTAATATCTCACATTTTTAACATATTAGTTCTGAATTTAAAATTAAGTGGTATAGGCACATTGGGCAAAAGGTGATTTTAAAACCTATCTTCAAAAGGTTCAAATTATATAAATTTGTACTGATTACCGAACTAGGGTAATTAATATGATTTCTAGGGATTTCTAATGATTTACCACTGATTTCCAGTGATTACCACTAATTTCCAGTGATTACCGACCATTTCCAATGTATATCAATGATTACTATTGATTTTCCATTCTTACCACTAAACAACTGGTTACCACTTATTTACAATTCCACTGATTTAAGAGTGGATAACGGCTACACGCTTAGGATAAGAAGAAGGTGAGGTCCCTCTTGAACGCCGAATGAAAGGAGGAGCCTAGCACATTCCCATTTTCGCAATATTTGGCTGTTTTTGGGTGTTCGGATTGAAATTATTTTCTTTCAGCTAGTAAATAGTATTACCGAGTGACGCCCGCTTATCGATCGAAAGGCGGATATGTTTCTTTTTTTTCTTTCTGTACTGTTGGCTTCTTAAGTTAGCCTTTCTTGACTTTTACTTCTATTTGCTGCAGACTTTTCTTTTCGAATACTTTTTTGAAGCTTTTTTGTTTGTTCTTTTTTCATTGCTGTTATCTTTTTTCATTCTTTTTTCTCTTGGAAGTCGTTGTTCTTTTCCAGTTTTTTTATGTTAATTTTTTAATATTTTTCATGATAACTTAGCATTCAGGGTGGGAGCCAGTCTTTCGGCATTTTGTATGCGGATATGTTTCGTACTTGCAAGAACATTTTTTGTCTCGATGGAATGGTGGGGGGGGGGGGGGCGACCAGGGCAGATTTGTCATTTAACCAATTTCTAATTTAGGGATCCGTGATCCGTCCGAGCCAAGAGTGTTAATTTTGTGTTTCGAAAATCCGTATGGATCTCCGCGGCAGAATACTAAGGATTGTTGTTTATTTCCATAAATAACGCAGTAATTACCAGTTGATTACTGGTGATTACCGATGATTTCCAATGATTACCGGTGATTTAAAATGGTACCGATGATTTCCAATGATTACTATCTAGTGATTTCCTTACAGTATCTACACTGATAACACCCCTCGGTTCTACTGTGGTGCCGTTATGGTATTCCAAAGATAAATTTTTAATATTTTTTGGAGGACAACCAGAAACAATTCGGAACCCGACCATTTTTGGAACCAGCATGTCAAATAGTAGTTATTTTTCGCTTGTTCGATGGGGCATTGGTTTGACATTTTTCTGATGGATTTATCCAACCTTTCGCTGGGGTATCATGAGTATCAAATGTTTCATCGAGGTAGATATGGGACGATTTTCTAATATGTTCTTCTTTTTATATAGATTTTAAATAATCGAAGCGCTAGTGTCGTAATCGTTGTGATTCCATTATTATTTGTCTTTTATTAGTGGTCGATATGTAAAACCCGCTTGAGATTGTACTCCCCAGATGCTTGTCCTACTCCAAGTAGTGTTGGTTTCATCCTTCATTAGTCGCTGCTTTCATGAAACCAACGTAGGCACAATTTGCTCTTCATACATACCACACATTTTCTACGAATTAAGGCTTTGTCGCTTTCGTCAAGACATTTGCTTTTACCAGCATCACTACATACTCTTTGTCTTTAATTTACATTGCACGATATCTTTCACTGTAGACAAATGAGTTTTCGTTAATGATGACGTTTCTGCTGCAGCTGATGCATGTACTTTAAAAGCCTCTACACACGACCCAATCTGCAGGGACCCTGCAAGTTAGGTGGTGTGTAGGCATGTCGGACCGACAAAAGCCAGATCGGACAGTTGGTTGAGCACGGTTGGGTCGATTTCATCGTTATTTGACGGGGCACGTCATGTATTAATTCTGACAGATTTGCCACAATGTTGTTGTTTTTTTAATCAAAAATGTCTGAAAGGGAGATGCAAGCTTGGAGAGAGATTTTTGAGCTTTATAGGGAAATGCCCTGCCTGTGGAATATTTCCAACGCCTATTATTTAAATAGAGACAGCATGCAGTTCCTCAAATGTCTCGGTATTCATTCTCAAAAAGTTTTTAAAGTCAATTGGTCATACTTTTTTAAAAATATTATATGGCTAAACTTTTTCCTCTATAATAGCCACTTCTTAACCCAGCATTTTCTTTTCTTTCCTCGCGAGTTATTTTCTAATAGCAATTCCGATTTTTTGACATTTACTAGAAGCCATTTTGACAACTAACCCTTATGTTCTGTGCTTTTGACCTTAACGACTCAAGATTCGAAACACACTGACTTTGTTTCGGTTTTCTGTGTACACTGCGATATCGGGTGGTGTGGAGAGCAGCACCCGATTTTCCCTTTCCTATATGCCCTGCAAATCGGACCCTGCAGATTGGGTCGTGTGTAGAGGCTTTAAACCGCCTGTTCAATAAAGAAACATACAGTCTTATGCCAATTTGCTTGGCACAACAAAGCTAGTCAAAATAGAAAAAAATTCTCATATACATGCGGTCAAAAAGGCTTCATTTTTGATATACAGGATTTGACCTTTAATTTTTTTTAGTTTTTTTAGTTTTTCTTCCATATTCTCCGAGATAATTGTTCCAAATTTGGTACATTTATTAGTTTTTGGAATCTGTACAATAAAATGTCTAAACTGTCAGAGGCAGTATACATAGACCATGCCGAAATCGATAAAGCAAAAATTAGAGCAAATCATTCTTTCATAAGACATTCTGGTAATCCCTCTAAAGCTTCATGGCAAATTATTAATAAATACCGTGCCGGAAAATCGCGTCAATTCGCTGAGGCTGGGCTAGGTTCAGTTCAACGATTTTTTTGTTAACATTGCACGAAACTTGGCTGATGAACTGCCAGTCTCCAATAACAATAGCGATTATTATTTAAAAAAGTTAGAAATTGACAATATTCCTGTGCTTAACTTTCGTGACGTGTCGTTTAATGAAACCAGATACATCATTATTAATTTAAAAAATAGGCAAAGCAAGGATTACTACGGTATCAATACTAAAATTATCAAATCAATTGTAAATATAATAGTGTACCCTCTTACTAAATTAATGAATCACTGTTTAAAATCCGGAACATTTCCCTCTGCCTTTAAAATATCGCGTGTTGTCCCTGTATTCAAGAAGGGAAATCGAACGGAAGTATCAAATTATCGACCTATTTCCATAATCCCCCTCCTCTCAAACATTTTTGGGAAGGCCATCAAAACAAGAATAGCTGACCATTTTGAGGTCAACAATCTTTTTAATAAAAGCCAATTTGGTTTTCGGAATGGTATGTCTACTGGTACAGCAATTAATAGCTTAATTTCTAAAATAACAAGTGCTTTTGATGTGGGGGACCATACTGCAGCCCTATTCTGTGACCTGACAAGGGCATTCGACTGTGTGTCGCCAGCGATACTTCTGGATAAGCTAAAATATTATAACCTCTCAACAACAGCGCTTGAACTATTGGCCTCCTATATTAATGACCGGTTCTAATTGGTCGATTACAATAAACAGCGATGTGAGTTGAGGGCCGTAACCTGTGGAGTGCCGCAAGGATCGGTCCTGGGACCACTACTATTCATGATCTAACAGTTAGTGATCCTTCGGCTAACTTCATACTGTTTGCTGATGACACGACTGTGTTTCGTGCGGGTAGGGATGTAGTTAATACCTCTGGCTGTCTCAACGACACGCATTCTACCGTTACCGATTGATTTCGCGCAAACGGCCTGAGTCTGAACGTCGCCAAGACCGAAAGGTTCCTCTTTAGTCTCAGCACCACCGTGGAAACTCAGAATCCTTCTTCTCTGCGGTTTTTCGGTATCCGGTTGGATCAGAAGCTTTCGTGGCAGCCACATGTTAACTCTCTAGCGAATAAACTCTCCACCAATGTTTTCGTGTTGCGCGGCCTCGTGCGAAATGTCACCAGGGATGTGCTGGTACTGACGTATTACGCTCTCATCCAGGAGAATATATTCTATGGTCTTCTGGCTTGGGGACACGCCGCGGGAGTCGATCGAATATTTGGCCTGCAGCGTAGAGCCGTGAGAGTGATAATGGGCATTAACTATTCTAACCCATTCTTATAACAGAAATCAAAACAATGTCTTCCTGGATTTTCATACAATTGCTAGATCTAGATTTGCTCTTAACTATCATGCACCAAAAATGTTTAATAAGCTTCCGATCCATGTGAGGGAGCTACCATCAAGAGATTCCTCACAAAAATAAAACGTTTTCTTAGTACAAATGCATTCTACTCGGTTAATGAATAATATGATTTTAATTGCAACAGTATTGAATTTTAATTGTCGTGGTTAGTATAAGAGTATGTTACACCCTTAGAGATAGATATTAAAAAGTTTTAAAATTTCCAATGTTCCTTTGTATCTATCTGTGCATTGTCGCATTTTTGGTATAATTAGTGTTTCTGTTTTATTGTTGTATGGATAGGTATAAGTAATAGCGCTGTTTAATTATCTTCATCTAGTGTATGTTTGACTTGTGTAAGCATCCTTGCGATAGCACCAATAAATACTTTGACATAGTGTTTTTTGTGCTACCAGCACTCCCTCTCCTGAACTTGTTTTTGGGATACTGTATATAAATACTGATATCATATTTTGACTCCCCGTTCTTTTCTCATTCTTTTTGATTCTCTGCGTTTATCGTATCTGTCATCGTTTCCCAGTTTTCTTTTTAGTTAAGAAACAAATAAAAATATTGCAAATTTAAGACATGAAGACACTTGTCAATAGAAAATCTCCATTTTTAAAGGTCATTTTTAAAGTCCACAAATATGTGAAAATGTTATCAATAATTTCGTCAAAAGGGCAAGGGCCTGCCAGCAAAGCCGCGGTGGACATTTGTCGGATATTGTGTTTCACACTTAATCGTGATAAAGTCTGTGCGTTTTAAGAAGTCCGATATCGGATTAAATCACCAAGGGATGTTATCGCTTTTAAAACAGTAAGTCGGTTAAGTTACAATATCTTCGCACCTTCGCTATACTTGATCACACCGAACATCCCACTGGTTTACTGTATTCTATTACTGGGCGAAATCAGAGGTTTCAAAACAAAATTTATCTTAGAATTACGCGTTGAGCATAAATAATAATAAAATAGATAATTAAATTATTTTGCTATTATTATAGTTAAATCTATATAATAATCGCTATTTTCCAAGTACCAATTAAAATTTGCTCAAGTGCGGGATGGTTAAATATGTTAAAGATTTTGTCAGGTATATACTTTTCCGATAATGACATTATTTTGGGATTATTATAATTAAATCTTCATAATAATTACTATTTTCCAAGAAATAATTAAAATTTGCTGAAGTGCGGAATGGTATGTTCTACTTTATTTTAAATAAGTAGTTGTGCTTTTCACTTTTAGTTTGTTTCTCATTGTGTGAATTAAAATCAGTTATTAAGCAAAGTTATGGAAAATGTTCAGCAAGGTGGCACATCGCCTAGAAGGCATTTATCTCCAGGTGAACGCCGTTTGGTATTACAAGTGGAACGTTATTTTACTTTAGAAAAAGATAACTCGGGCCCGTTAGAGTCTGTTTTGGCAGTGCAAAAACGAACGTCTGATGCTTGCGGCATTTTAGAGAAGACCTTAAGAAGACTTCGAAAAAAGAGTGAAGAGGATTTGGACAGACCATATAAAAGGGTTCGACTCCATTCAAAAACCTTGGATTTATCCCAAGGCATAAAACTCTCTATTAGGAATATTGTTTATGATATGTATAAAGCCAAAGAATATGTTACCCTCAAAGCTATTCTTGGAAAGATAAAGCAGAAAAAACTTTGCGATATTGGAACTAACAGTTTGTCCATCATCTTAAAACATATGGGTTTCAAATATAAAAAAAGAACAACAGAAAACTGCTTTGCGAGCTGTCCAATGCTGTTTCGAAAAGATGGCAATTTTTAAGGGATTATTTAAACAACAAAAAATCGGAATTGTCAAGACAAGTTGTTTTTCTTGACGAAACATGGGTATTTGCAAACGGAACTTGAACAAAAACGTCTTGGCAGGATGACTCAAAGCATTGTTATAAGTACCTGTGCAAGTAATGGAAAAAGGTATATTATATTACATGCTGGTAATGAAGAAGGTTTTGTTTTAAATGCCAGTTTGATATTTTCATCAACAAAAAAAAACTGATGATTATCACGGCAATATGGATGCTGAAATTTTTGAGCATTGGTTCGAGGAAAAACTTTTAAAAAGTTTAGAAAAACCTTCCTTAATTGTTTTAGACAATGCCTCTTACCATACGAGACTCGAAGAGAAATTCCCTAGAAGCAGCTGGAAAAAGGAAGAAATAAAAGAGTGGCTGTCAAAGAAAAACATAAACCATGAAAATTTATATTTAAAAAGTGAACTTTTAAGCGGGTGTAAAGAGCAGTCATTAAAAAAAAAGTATGTTGTTGACGAATTAGCCCTCAAATATGGACATCAAGTTTTGAGATTGCCGCCCTACCATTGTCATTACAACGCAATTGAATTGGTATGGGGTATTAGCAAGAACTATTATGACAAACATGCCTGTAAAAATATCGGTAAGACTAGCGTTATAAAGTTATGGGAGGAGGCGCTTAGCCAAGCGGGCAAAGAAGAATGGCGGAAATGCATTGAACACACAGAAAAAATTATGTTTGAATCTTATGAGACAGAACAGGTTATAGACGAAGTAAGACCGTTAATTATTACGAATGATGATGATGATGACGATGATGTTGATTCTGATGAGTCTGAAAGCATGGGTGAAATTTCTTATGCAGAGGAAGACTACTTTTAGTAGTACCTATCTACAAGTAGGTACGTTGTGTCGCAAGACTACAAAATCGGTTCTTTTTAGAACCAAAACTTTATAAAAAAGAATTCGTAAAACTAATTTGTCTGAATACTACAAAAGCTAAAAAATTATTATTTTTCTTTACCTAAACTAATTTTTTATTTTTTTTAAATTATTTTATTTAGAAAATGTAATTTATCAACATCCAAAATTACCTTCAATATAATTTATTGTTTGAGAGCCACCGACTCAAGAGGTTTTATGGCTTAGCGGACTTCTTAAAACGCACAGACTTTATTATGTATTCTTTCTAATCCCAGTAAAGTTTTGACATATTTTAAGAAATAAATATGTTTTGTTCACAAATAAAAATATGCGTACATTTTGGGACACCCTTTATAATCATCTACGCAAATATTACGGAAAATGTTTGCTTGCTTTTGCCAAATGGGAAATGCCCCTACGATTTATTTTTCAATAGGATAGTGATCTAGATCACACATCTAATTACGTGCAAGCTTGGTTCAGGTAGAATTATGCCAGATTATTACATTGAACTGCACAATCTCCAGACCTTAACCCTATAGAAAATCTGTGGGAAGGGATAGAAAGATGAATATGAACCGAATTATTTTCTAATAACCATCCGCTGGCTAATGAAATGTATCTGCTGAATCTTTAACATTCTTGCGTTTAAGTGATTTCCGAAATGTCAACGCTTTCAATGGTTCCTTTATGCGTCGCACTTCGATTTGAAAATGTATCAGAATAAATTCTTCCTGCATCCACACAATTGCCGAGTGCTTGTTCATGAGTTAAATGCATGTGAGCATTAATGAGATGTAATAATGAAAAATTTTATTATTTTAATGCGAATTATTAGTTATGTTGTTATTTCTTGATGTTGTCAGATCAAAATTTCCCTAAAAATAGGAAAATATACGCCGCCTTAATTCTGATGTTACAAGACAAACTAAAAACATTTTAAGAACTGCTGAAAATGACCTCCTCCAACGATTTTAAATGTTCCCAGGAAAAATAATCTAGGCAACTTAAATCGGGGTACCTAAGGGTCTATGGCTAAGGTCCACCTCGATCTATCCAACGGTTGAAGTGTTGATTTAAAAACTCCCTTACCACCAAACTGAAATATGGCAGTGTACCATCGTGCATAAACCACAACTGGTTTTTTAGTTCAACTGGTACCTCTACTAATAGTACCGGGAGTTCATCTTCTAGAAATAATAATATTGCCCGTTTAATCTTCTTGGCATTGTGGGTTTTTCCTATTGTTATACAGGTTATCAAAAAATATTTATTTTATTATGCTGTTGATAATTGGGTTAGCACTTGAAGATATTTCTGTTTGATTATTGACAACATTACTTTTGTTTTTTTATTGCTTTTTTGATTGTAAGTGATTCTAGAAGGTTCAATTTTTTGCTTTTGTTCTGGATATGAATAGGTTTTATTTTATTTGCACTTGAATGGTTTTCTTTTATGCAGTGGTCGGCTATACCTGTTTTATTTTGTTAATATTAATATATAGTTATTATTAGAGTTCTTTCAGTCTAGTTTTCAAATTTCTGCCTGTTTGTGCAATTGCATCGCAGTTGTCACAATTTATTTGGTAGATGCCGCTACGTAAGAGTTTGTCCTTTGTCTCTATTTTAGAATTGCATAAGTGTCTACTTAAGTTGCTTTTATTTACTTGTATAGAAGTAATGTTGAAATTTTTTAGTTTTTTACAAATTTTTTGGCTTTTATTGCCGGTAAAATTAAAAATTTCTGATGGCAGTTTTCGAAAGACTTGCTTCATTACTAAATAAAATTTTGTTTTTGAACATTGGATTTTGGGCCAACATGTGAATATGAACCACTGGTAAAATTTTAATCGGGGTAGGAATAGGAACTAAACGAAACTTTCAAATTTCTCTGGTTTTATTATACTGTAAAAGGTCTTTACAAAAACCTACCACATATTCTTCAGACCAAAATAATTAGTCGATTTAAGTAAACTTACCTTAGTACAAAGTTGCTTAGTTTGGGCGCTAGACGGCGCTGAAGTGACAATTTTTAAATCGTTTTTCCGAATTATTTCAAAAACTGCTCATACTATTTTGCCGAAATTTGGTACGTTGGCATAGCTTTATGGGGCAAAAAAACCCATGCCACAATTCTGATTAATATCAATCCATGGGCGTAGAACCTGGGGTTTTTTACTAATTGCTTGTTTCAGATTTCTATGCCAATGGAACAAGAGGGGTTTGGGTACAAAATTCAGATGAACCAACTCATTTGCTACAAAAAAGGTACTCTTGATAAGATTTGATTCCTCTGACGGTTTTCGAGAAATTTGCATTTTATTACTTAATACGTAGTAGTTTTTACCACGTAGTAAAAGGGTTTTCCAATAAGAACAATATGATTTCAAAATGAAATAAAATTAAAATTATTTCAGATACAATAAAACTTTTTATATTATCTTAAAGTATAGTTGATAACATTTATGTTTTGAATAACACATCGTTTAAATGTCCTCCGCGACTTCGTGTACACGAGCGAATTCGACGAACCCAATTTTCGATGACTTTATGCAATAAATCGGGCGTGATCTGACGAATGCAGGGTTCAATGTTCAACCTTAATGCATCAAGTGTTTGTGGTCTGTTTGCATAAACCTTAGATTTCAAATAGCCCCAAAAGAAGTAATCTAAAGGAGTTAAATCACAGCTTCTTGGAGGCCACTGAACAGTAGCATTCCTTGAAATTATCCTTTCGTCAAACTTTTCTTGAGTATATCGATAGTTTCATGAGCTGTGTGACATGTGGCACGGTCTTGCTGGAACCACATATCCTCCAAATCAAGTGCATCTATATTTGGCCACAAAAAAATTCTTAACATCTGTCGATATCGTTCACCATTCACTGTAACTGCATCTCTTGCCTCATTTTGGAAAAAAAATGGTCCGATGATGCCACCATACCATAAACCACACCATACAGTTACCTTTAGCGGATACAAAGGCTTCTCATGAATCTGTTGTAGATTGTTTTCACACCAAAAACGGCAATTTTGCTTGTTAACGTATCCACCAAAAATGAGCTTCATCTGAAAAGATATTTTTTTTTGGCAAAATTAGGATCTCTTTCAAGTTGTTCTAAACTCCAAGCAGCAAATTCTCTGCGCCGACGATGGTCCAGTGGCTTAAGTTATTGGGCCAAAACAATCTTATACGGGTGTAAATTCAAGTCTTCTTTCAAAATACGCCAACATACAGCAGCAATATTCTCAACAGTTCTTGCGTTTCGATGTCTTCTTGGTGTTTTTGCATCGTGAAGAGTAAAATTATTTTCAAATTTCTCAACGATGCGACGAATGGCAAGCAAAGAAGAACGATTATTTACACCAATGTTTTCGCGAAGTGCGCGATAAGTGTTCATAAAAGATCGTCTATTTTCATAAATTTTTTGGATAATAACCAAACGTTCTTGAAGCGCGTATTTAGCCATAATAAATTGTTATAGTTTACTGACAACTGGTGACATGTATAACTTTATTACCATGGTTACCATATCGTTTCAAAATCATATCGTTCTTATTGGAAAACCCTTTACTTGAGTTTTATAGAATTTTTCAGTTTTTGATTTCTACGCCAATGAAAGATAAGAGGTTTAAGTTTAAAATTTAGATTAAACCAACTTATTTACTACAAGAAAACCTCTTAAACAGTTTTCTTATCATCTGCTTTTTGTTCGCACGGTATTTTTCAGGTATGTACAACACGACATTACACCTCACAAACGATTGTTATTGTTAGTTATTATTAGTTTCATCTGACAATATAAGATTATTGTCAAATTTGTAACATTTAATATTGTTGCTTCAACGTTCAATAATTTTATCTGCTTGCAGTAATTATTAGAAAACTTTGATTGTCGTGAATTATCATGGCGGTGCAATACACTAATGCAGAATATACCGATATGATATTGGTATTTGGGTATTGCCAAGGAAATGGTCGAGAATGTGTCAGAGTCTACTCCGAAAGGTTTCCAAGTCGTCGTAAGTACTTCAAGAACAGTTGCTATATCCATACCATAAGATGCCATTTCAAGATCTTTTACCTAATGATCCTAAAATGCGCCTGGTTTTTAGTCGGCTTGTTCATAGGCAGAGAGAAGAGAATCCCAACTTTGCCAACAATATTTTGTTTACCGATGAAGCATGTTTTACAAGAAGAGGGATTACAAATTTTCATAATGAACATGTTTATGCGGATGAAAATCCACATGCTATTAAGGTAAAACATTTTCAAAATGAGTTTAGAATTAATGTGTGGGCTGGAATAATTGGTAATCACATTGTTGGTCCTGTCATTATTCCACAAAGATTAACCGGGGAAATTTATTTGCAACATCTACAAAATACGCTGCCAGATTTGCTAGAAGATTTACCTTTACAACTTCGGAGAGATATGTGGTTTATGCACGATGGAGCTCCACCACATTTTGCATTAAATGTTAGAAACTTTTTGAATCAGCAGTACCGAAATAAATGGATTGGTAGAGGTAATGCCCCTGTAAATTGGCCACCACGATCTCCGGACTTAAATCCATTGGATTATTTCTTATGGGGGGCATCTTAAGACAGTGGTTTACAGGACAACTCCAGATAACGCAGAACAACTATGGCAACGTATTCAAGATGCAGTAAATATTCTTAAGGGCGATGAACACGTTCTTCAAAGAGTGTGTTGTAATTTTCTTCGACGTATAAATCTTTGTATTCATGAAACTGGTGGACATTTTGAGCAATTTTTATGATATTCTTATTTATTTCTGTTTATGATTTAGTTATTTTTTCTTTTTTCGTAAACACTACTACGTATTAAGTAATAAAATGCTAATTTCTCGAAAACCGTCAGAGGAATCAAGTCTTATCAAGAGTACCTTTTTTGTAGCAAATGAGTTGGTTCATCTGAATTTTGTGCCCAACCCCCTCTTGTTCCATTGGCATAAAAATCTGAAACAAGCAATTAGTAAAAAACCCAGGTTCTACGCCCATGGACTGATATTAATTAGAATTGGGACATGGGTTTTTTTTACCCCATAAAGCTATGCCAACGTACCAAATTTCGGCAAAATAGTATGAGCAGTTTTTGAATTAATCCAGAAAAGCAACTTTGTACTAAGGTAAGTTTACTTAAATCGGCTAATTATGGTCTGAAGAATATGTGGTAGGTTTTTGTAAAGACCTTTTACAGACACCCTGTATTATTAAGCCAACGAAAAAGCGTGAAACGGACTTTATGTATACAAGGTGTTAATTAAGTTTGTGGTGTTATACCTTCCTAAATTTTAAGACAAAAAGTTCATATAAACATAGGTCCGCAAACGTTTTGTTTGTGAGTTACAGGGTGTTAAAAATTTGAAAAAAATGGTTTTTCGCTAATATGTTTGAGAACATTTTAGATATTAGTTTAAATTTTAGTAGGCATAAAAACACAGTTTTTCATAGAAAATAGTTGGTTCACCAGTGGCGTCCACGCTAACATATCTTTTGATATTTGTAACGAAAAAAAATTATACGTTTTTTTCAAATATAAATATTATTTTCATAATTACGCCTTAATAATCAAAATTGGTTCTAAAGTTCTTTTCGTGTTCGGATAAGGATATGGAACGATACGTCTCACAGATTTGAAAAAAAAACTTTATAAGAATTGGCAAGAGAAATTCATTAAAAATAATTTCAAGTTTCGAAAATGGCCGCAAGAGGGCGAAACGGCTAAACTTTTAAAAGTTCATTTTACGGTAGTAAATGCGACTTAACCGTAGAAAAACAAATAAATAGTTAAAATCAGTAGATCGTTCGCTACAACTTTTTTTATTGGTATTTTTTCGAATCTCGCCTAATAAAGGATTGGGGAAAGCTTTTAAGACATTTTTAAAAACTGCCATTATTATGTTGTTATTCTTCAACGGATTTTTTTGCACTTGGACTTGTTTGAAAAGGAATTCCTTGGAGTTTAAATAAATGATTCCGAAATTGTCACAAGTTTCCTAATACAGTTTTAAGATGGTGCTGTCATTCAGCCTAACTTATTTCTTTCTATATTATTTTTATCCGGACACCTTGTATATGACTATGCGCCTATCAGAGAAATTGCATGTATCTCCTAAACGAAGCCAAAATCATAACAATATTAAAAAGTTTTTGGTATAAGACATTGAACTGTCTAGATACTTGTGCTATCAAAAAGAAAATATGCAGTGGCGTACATATTTCTGTTCTTAAAAGTTTTAAAACCCTGTATCTCAAAAATAAAGCGGTTGCAGACCTATGTTTATATACACTTTTTGTCTTAGAAGTTAGTAAGAAATAACACATACACAATTGTGAATCACATTCATAATTATAATTAGTTTATTTTTCCTAAGTATTTTGTTTCTTTATTGATTCGAATTACAGATATATAGAGTTTTCTAGAGAGTAGGTCTATTCAAATGTATGTTTAAAAAGATCCTTATATCTTCTCCAAAAACTTGAGATTTTGGAGTAATGACAAACTTGAAAAAATCGTACTGATTCAATCTGCAAGAGGTAAAACCTACCATCTTTTGTTCTCGCGTATATTGCATAAAACTTATATTTAACAACGAACTGCCTAATAAATATTTTATAATTCCAAATATATTATTTAAAATAGATAGTCCCTTCATAATAAAGATGTATTATAAGAATGTTTTTTTACAGGCCAAACACGAAATCGTAAAATCCAACGAACAAAACGGAGTTGTAGATCCTTCCGATCTCACCAAGGGACTGCAGGGCGGTCCGGGGGGTAACAAGCACATCCCCTCCTCGACTGGTCCCTCTCAACCAAATTCTGGCAGCGTTTTGTCAGGGAGCGCCAGCCAAAGTTTATCTTCAGGGCCTTCGGCTAGCCCGAACGCCGGTGGTGCAAATAAGCGAGGATCAAGTGGCCACAGACGAGATAAGGCGTCTAGGGATAAGCATGCAGATAGAAATGGTGAGTATACTTTATTTCACAGTTAATTGAAACATATAAAATCATTCGCATTATTAGCAGATATTATTAAAGACCTGCCTTTACGTAGGTAGTAGCCCAATACAAATGCCGTTATTTTAATGTTTTGCAAGGAATTGCTGAAATTTAATTATTTATTAGGTATTGAATCTAGACGGAGTTACTTATCCATAGTTTCATAAAATACCTTTTCCAAACAATACTTTATGTCATAATGTAAAAGCACAAACGTATATAGAACATGAGGGGCATTTTGAGTTGTGCGCATGCGTTGCCTTAATAACTCCTACTGTACAAGGACAAAGCGTTCATTTGTGAAGTCATCACCCGTAGGCCGACGAATACGCGAATACGATATGCTTTTCGTTGGATTAATGATTTTGTGTGATTTCTAAATTTACCTATGCACTTTAGACCATTATTTAAGTATTTAAGCAAATAATGCGTGAATATGGTCATAGACCAACCTAGGTTGGTCTATGATATGGCTAATCACCTAAGTTATAAGTAGATAATGATTTTTAAAAATCTACTTTGGCTAAGATATTTTACTGTAGTTTTTTTTTTTAATAAATATGTTAACGTGAGTAAGTAGGGGAGACTGAGTATGGTTGATACAATTTTTTGATATTTGCAGATAAAAAAACAACTAGATTTTTTTAGTTTTTTGACTGTTGAATGTTCTTTAACATAATCCTGAAATATTTCTATAATTATAATTGGATGTTTTTCGTATCATGTATCTTTTTAATAAGGAGGAATGGTACAGCTGTGGGGAGTAGAGTTGTGTAGTTCGCGAACGAACTAGTTCAAAAGATCGAATCTGATAACTGAACTAAAAGATTCAATCAGTAATTCTTTAAAGATTGAATCAACGCGAACTAAAGCCTTGTACTAGACGCAGAACGCGAACGAGAGCGAAACGACCGTGAAGCAGATCCTGAACTACCCGGAGCCTGGAGACCGACGCGACGATAGGTGGACTGCTGCCTCACGTACAACTCGGCCAAGATAGCGGTAACTCATTCGATGCACCGTGGCTCTGGCTAGAGACAAGATTTGTCATATTTATCGAGACTTTCATAGAGTAAAGAACGGTATAGTTGCACTGTAATCTCCACGAAACAACATGCTTCTCTTTTATTTATTTACTAGGTCTCATTGTTATTTATAATATTACCCTTATATATTTCTTTTGCTTCACTGTGCGTGTGCGAGTTAAATCAGTGAACTAAACGAACTAGTCTTTTGTACTATTCACGTTATTGAACGAGATCGAAAGATTGAAATCGGCAAAGTGAAGTAAACTTCCCAGCACTAGTGGGGAGGTATAATACACATGAAACTAGAATTATATTATTATATAAAATGGTTTATTTTTAACAAAGCTGAATACAAAAGAACAAACGAAAAATATCTCTGTCAAAACTCTTAAATATTACTATACAAGAAGGCTATCAAATTTTTTCTTAAATTTAAAATACACTCACTAGACGATCATTTTTATAAAAAAAAAAGCGTATCTATTGCATATTTTTCAGTAGTTTTTCTATGAATTTTTTTCATTAACATCTTCCTTAATGGCTCTTGCTAATACGTCACGAGGTACACGAGTGCATGCTTTGGTTGGAGCTTTCTTTTGGCTTAAAGAAAATGGCATATGGATATAATTAACTTTGTGTAAAATTGAAAAGACGCTGTTTCAATTTCTTTTTATCAGTTTAACAGGTACAGGACAATAGTGGATCCATACAATATTGCCCTTTCCTATAGCAACATTTTTAATAAGCTATACAATCGTGCCACATTCATATCTTTAAAGTATAAAAATTATAGAGCCGCGTCAAGTACTCTCGTATTCACTGTATCAACTAACCTCAAGGGACAATTTTGCACAAATAGTAGCGTCATTCTAGAATTGTTAATTTGAACATTCTAGAATGACGTCGCTGGGGGGCAAAGTTCCCAGATGGAGGTTATAGTTTATGTCAATGCCATGAAATTACCATTACATATTTGACAACGGCCATATTTGCTAGAGGGCAAAGTGACAAGTTTAGGTTATACTTCATGTCAAAGTCATATGTTCTGGAACGGTCAATCCAGTATCTAAAAGAAAATCTAACCTCCACATTTTAAAAGACAAATCTATCCTTATTAAAACAAGATTGGACAAACTTCACAAATATTTATATTTATTCAGTTTCACCAATGAAAGTGTAAAGTTTGTTACTTTATTTTTTATTTAAAGAACACTTTTTCTTCTAAACAACCACAATATAATTCTGTAACCATCCACCGCTATTAGAAGAACGGAACCGTTGTTATAAATACAGTATTGGCAGCTTTTTACGAAAATCAGTATATTGACAAAAATAAATTGACTGTATATCAAATCTCCCGGTGTATCAACCATCCCCAGTCCCCTCTACCTATATGAATACAAATGATAAAAAATAATATGCAGCATCAAACTATGAAATCCTGAAGATAATATCTCGGATTTATATTTTCAAAAAGCTAGACGTATACGAAGATTTTAAGTTTATAAAGAAGCCAAATTTTATAAACATGTTGTGCTCCAAGACTTGCAAGAACGGCACCTTTTTCTTCACCAGTGAGAAAGTCAGGATATGTAAGTGTGTCCCTACATAATATACATTTTACATTTTAAGAGATCAATCAAACAAGTAGAATAAAGTTCTTTTTTACATCGACAGGATGTGGGTACACTATACTATTAAGGTTCCTTGTTTGGTGAAAAATTTGACATAGCTTTCTCACTCGCTTTTTTATTAATTCCATTGTTGTTACGAAGCACACAAAAAACTTTATATCCAATAGCCTCTAAACGATGTATTAGGTACTGTTTTGAGAAAATGGAAAAGCAATTCATGGTTTATTTTAGATAGAGGGTCAATGTGAGCAACTTCTTGCAAATTTGCACAAATCCTTGTAATCAAGTTGCTGCTAACAACTTATTATTATTAACTGATGCCCCCACCACATTTCCCCCTTAATAGTCTTAAGGAGGGTTAAAATAAATTTCATCCATTAGCAAAGACACATATTTGTCTTGATCATTGAAGTAAATATTTAAAAATATGTTGTGCATAAGTTTTAGCCAATGATTTGTTAAATATATGTAGGCGTGAGGACCGAGGCTCTATACAATTGAACAAAAGACAGCAAATCTGACACAAAGTTTAAAATTTTATTAATTTTTGACATATCCATGTGGTTGTTGCTGTTGTCATAGGGCGCATTCAGTGGATGTAACAACTGTTCCGAGTAGCGGTCACGATTGTTCAATACGTCTCCTGAACACGGTTTATTTGTTTTCTTTTGACAGATCAACTGACAATTCGATTTTCTGTCCTATTATATTCTACTGGATTGCAATGGTTTCTTGCTGAAATTCAGCATCCAGCCAGCTAAATTGTCCTGTTAAAAGTTACAAATCGTTCCAAATTTCTTCTTTATAATGGATTTGGCAATTTTTCACGAAATTCGAGGATGATAATCATATAAATTGTCATTTAGTCGAGCCACTCGTAGGTGTCCTCCATCTTTACTGTCTAAAAAACATTAAAAGTAAATATGTTACAAAATAGTAGCAAACTTCAAAAGTACTACCACAAATGGCAGCCTCTCAGGAACACGTTACCAACCTAGCGTAAATGAAGCGGTGTATTCGGGTGACGTTTTCAGAACAGTTCCGTAACTGTTTCCTCCGCTGAATGCACCCATATTCCGGATGTTGATCAGGAGTTGGTCTCCGAGTTATTGTCTTATCCGAAATCTGAAGGAAGAATGTCGAGAAGAATATTCATCGAATAATCAATGATATCCAGTGAATTCCGCAATTCATCCACACTACTTGACAAAAAGGGCGTTTTGTGTTTATTGCGTTGTCCGTATAAATACCACCATAATAATCACCATTTAAACTTTTAAATCCTTCGTTTCATAGTTTGTAAGTTCTGCAGGGGTACATTTTCATGCTTGCTTTCTAATTTTATTTCGTCTAACGTCTAATTCTTCAAGCTTTTCTTCTTTGCCTTTTTGACGCGGTGAAGTTTGTGATAAGCATTTTGGATAATTGTGAAATTCACTACGTTCGCTGTTTCTTTTTATTTTGAAATATTTAAATTTACTGAAATGATCTCACCTGTTTTTGTTTCCTGTTGGGAAATTTGCCAGATAAAATCGTCTTCTGTAAAAGGAGATTCACATACTCGCTACCTAATCCCCCCAGGGAGAATAAAATTGTCACGATTGATCGCATTTTGTTATTTTAGGCGACGTTTCTCACTTTTTGGAAACCAAAACACGCGCACTGTTGGGCCATTTAGGCAATTACCCTTACAACCGACTACACACGATTTATACGGTATTTTAAAATGATTTATCACACTATTTACACCAGTAATGCACTATACTATTTCACTAAAACATAAGCAAATATATCGATTGTGGTTATGTTAACACGAATCCTGCGAAAATAGCCGTTCCACGTGGTGTAACATTGCCAGTCCGCGTTAAACGTTCCGCCCGACTACGGCACGTTTTTTAATAATTGTTGTTGTTATTTGTTTATTTAACTCCAAAATAATCTCAATAAAATTCTGTTTGGAAATTATATTAGACTTGATGTGTTAATACCTAAGTCAAGGTAACAAAACACATTACTTAAAGAAAACCTATTTCAAACCTAATCCTACCTAACTAGGAATTATGGATAATCTGACAATGTCGCTTCAAGGACAAGATCCCGGCCATACCAAAACGCATGTTAACCACGATCGGGCTACGAACCCTGACGTCACTAGCAAATTTACCTTGAGCACCTTGTCCTTGTATTATAGGAATTGTTGGTGCCCTCCAAATTTTCGGTAAGTCGAAATCTGTAATTTGACAGTTCGTTGTGTTATTTGTATTCTCAGAGGGTTTTATGATTGTATGTAGAATTTTTGTGCTTCCAATATAAATAAGCAACCGATTTTGGATATATTTGATTAACGGGAACCATGTACAGGGTGTCCCACATTCGAGCCTCATCATGGGGATCTCGGAAACTATAAGAGATACAGCATCGGTCAAATAATGGCAAAGTTGCGGAATTTTGTGCAGAGCAATATGGTAAAAAAATATCTGAGCTATCTTTTTTTGTTTTATAAATATTAAAAAAAAAACAAAAATATTGAATTTTGGTTTTTTTAAATTGGACGACTTATTTTATCCGCTACAAAAAAACAAACACAACATTGTTAAGGCAACTTTTTTCGCTCCATATCGTGGTGTTCTTAGAATTTCGTTTCAACGTTTCGTTTTCGTGGAACTATTATCAACTTTAATTTTTTAAATACGGACCTGCATTTTTTATTCTATTTTTTGAAATCTCTTTAAGCCCTGAATTCAACCATGTAGCGCACTTAATTATATCTAGACGTTTTGATGCCATTATTACATCATCAGGAATGTGATAATTAATTTTTAAATAAATACGACCCTGGAATTTATCTAAAGTATTTTTTTAAAGAAAAAAAATGCATTTGCATGCCATGTAATAGTAGCCAACTTTTGGAGCAAACAATAGCCCATTAACCAATTTATTGAACGCCAATATCTTGGCATTCGCCAACTCAAGCCTGATTTTCGGTTATCTAGAAATAATGATGTCTGATTGTCAAACAGGTATTTAACAAATTGTTTAAGACACCTCACAAGATATTTTTGTTTAATTTGTTTTACTCACAAGAGGATATAATATGAATAATATAAATTTTTTAAATAAAAGAGAGTAAATGAAAAATGAAGAAATCTTATAACACATTTATAAATGAATAATATATTATGTAGGAAATAAATAAAAACGGAAAATAACAGAAACAAAAAGTAAAAAACTGATTATATTAAGTGTTCAAACAAGTGCCGTTCCTCTCGAATGCATTTTTGAGTAAGCCTCCTTAATTTAAATATCGCCCGTTGAATAACCCGTGCGGGGATTGCCCTGACTTTTCGGATTAAATTTCCTCGTAAAACATTAATATCGCGTGGCGTATTACGGTACAGACGATTTTGTAGGTACCCCCAAAGAAAATAATCCATCGGATTTAAATCAGGACTTCTTGCTGGCCATCGTATAAATCCACGATATCCAATCCATTTATTTGGAAAAATTTCGTTTAGTAACTCGGTTACTTCTCTTCCATTATGAGGCGGAGCGCCATCTTGCTGCCACCATAAGTGTCTTAAAGTCTCCAAAGGCTCGAGATCTAATGCGTCCAAAATATTATTATTTATTATATCCAAATATCTTCGCGAGTTGAGGTTGCCTTCATAAATAAAGGGTCCAATAATTTTATTGTTCCACATTCCAACCCACACATTAAAAGAAAGTCGTCCTTGAGGTCTTACTTCCTGATTTTGTCTGGGATTTTCCACAGACCAATAATGTTCATTGTGTCTATTAAATAATCCATTGGTTGTAAAATTGCATTCATCAGTCCAAATGACTTTGTTTAAAAAATTATCATCTTCATTTAGTTTGAAGCTAAGCCAATTACAAAATTCAAGTCTTCTTTCTGAATCACCAGGCCTAAGCGTTTGACTGATATGAATTTTGTATGGTTTGTATCCATGAGAATTTAAGGTTCTCCAGATCCTCATCCTCGGTTTTTCTAGTTCGTTGGAGAAATGCCTAGTTGAAGCGCGAGGGGCATAATTAACCTTAAATAAAATTTTCTAAATAGAAAATTTGGTAATTTTTTAAAATAAATTAAAACTTTCCGAATTGATAATATTTTGTTGTTCTTCCGGTTCCATACGTGTTCCATAGTTTACTCTTGGTTTATTGAAACTACCATACTCGGCTAAATTTCTATCAAGTGTAGCAAAATAAGTATAATGAGGCTGTAAGCGTTCAGGATAGTCCTGAAAATAACGCTGACAAGAAATTTGTGAATTCCTATTGGAAGAATAATAAACTCGTAACATGTCGCGTTTTTCTAAAGCAGAAAACATAATTTTGCTGAAATATTCAACATAAAAATATGGTGACAATTGTCAACATAATTAAGCCACACAATCAAGTAAGCATAAAGTTGACGTCTAAGCCACGCCACGTTTGTTTTTTTTTTTAGTTTTACTTTATACTTTGTTATTATAAAAACTAAAATATATGTTATATATTATTATACGAAATTAATTCTTTATAACTAATAAATTCTGGCTCCACTTATATGTTGTATTTGGTAAAAGAAATAAGTAACACCAGGGCCGTATTAATTTAAAATTAATTATCACATTCCTGATGATGTAATAATGGCATCAAAACGTCTAGATATAATTAAGTGCGCTACATGGTTGAATTCCGGGCTTAAAGAGATTTCAAAAAATAAAATAAAAAATGCAGGTCCATATTTAAAATATTAAAGTTGATAATAGTTCCACGAAAACGAAACGTTGAAACGAAATTCTAAGAACACCACGATATGGAGCGAAAAAAGTTGCCTTAACAATGTTGTGTTTGTTTTTTTGTAGCGGATAAAATAAGTCGTCCAATTTAAAAAAACCAAAATTTAATATTTTTGTTTTTTTTTAATATTTCTAAAACTAAAAAAGATAGCTCAGATATTTTTTTACCATATTACTGGGCACCAAATTCCGCAACTTTGCCATAATTTGACCGATGCTGTATCTCTTATAGTTTCCGAGATCCCCATGATGAGGCTCGAATGTGGGACACCCTGTACGTGTGCACTTATTAAGAAAAATATATTGATAACATTACCTACTTGTTGGTAAATGAAATAGCAATATGAAAAGTCGTTGAAGATATCTTTGAAAAAAGTAATAAACATTGTTCCATCAAATATCAATTCTTTTATTTTTATCAATCGAACTTAATGCTTGTTTACAAATTGCTGTTGTTAAATTTTCAGGACGTTCTTTTTTAATCTTACGGTATAATATGCTCTATGTTGACAACGAATAGTTCTCTAGTTCATAGAAGAATGATGATTTGTTAAGTTATTACCCATTTATTATATCAGTTTACATCAGGGTTGATAAAAATTATGATTTTTTTGATTTTTTAAAAAAATTTACCAGCTTTTACAAATATTATTATTTTTAAATATTTCTAACTGCTTATATTTTGTTTTGTTAAGTAAACAAATATTTTTAGGCAGGAATAGTACAGATACAAAGCAAAACTGGAGAAGTTTTAACATGCAAATTTCGTTCGCGTAGTAGGACAGTGGTATTTTCGAAAACTTACAGCGGATATACAAAATCGAAAATACCACTTGTCCAGTGTCACTTTGTTGACAAATTCCTATTTATTATTTCAAAGTTGACAAAATGAATGTTTTTGGATTCGTGAAATATTCCTTTAAATACCATCCTTCGGACTCGTGAAATTAAAGAAAACACGCATTCGTAAAAAATTATCGGTAATTTTAAAGCACTCGTGGTATTACACCCGAATATTTCACTCATGTATAAATTTTCCCATAAGAAACGTTAAAAATAAAAAAATATCAGCGGATATACAACGTTGCCTAGACAACGTTGTATATCCAACACACAACAATCGAACCTATTTGACGAGACAGTTTTTTTTTTTACCTTTTTACTGCGAACGTGATCGTTATTGTTATGAGTTCCCTTCGGGAAATTCATTGCTTTTGAAAAACAAACCCTCTCAACAGATAACGACAAAGATATAATTATGGCATAAATGAAAAAATAATATATATTTCATTCTAGAAATATTCTCCCTAAATACCGCTCGTGCATAAAAATTAACCAGATAATTTTCATTCAAGCTTGTTATACTAATTCCACTCGTTCTTCGAACTCGTGGAATTATAAATAACAAGCTTTCATGAAAATTATCGGTAATTTTTAAGCACTCGTGGTATTACCCCCGAATATTCCACTCACGTATAAAAAATCCCATAAGGACAGTGATATTTTCGAAAACTTACAGGGGATATACAAAATCGAAAACACCAAAACGAAAATACCACTTGTCAGTGTCACTTTGTTGACAAATTTCTATTTATTATTTCAAAGTTGACAAAATGAATGTTTTTGGATTCGTGAAATATTCTGTAGTAATATATTAAGGGATAGGGAAATTATCGAAAATCATTCCGAAGATTTTTTGCCGTGGAAATCGCTCGAGGGCTTGCCCGAGAGCGATTTCCTAATGGCAAAAAATCTGAGAATGATTTTCTGATTATTTCCCAATCCCGAAATGTATTTTGAAGATTATTTACCAAATAAAAAACTAACGATTTCTGACGGGTGAGATTTTCACTTTTTACAAGGGTGATTTTCACCGGAGAACGGGAGATTATCGCTGGATTTCTGACGGGTGAGATTTTCACTTTTGACAAGGGTGATTTTCACCGGAGAGCGGGAGATTATCGCTGAATAATCAGGTGAAAATCAACCCGCTTTTATAATGGATGAGGTAAATAATCCTTTAAATACCATGCGTGCTTTAAAACTAACCAGATAATTTTTCACTTATACGTGTTTTCTTTACAAATTTCACTCGTCCTTCGGACTCGTTAAGTTATTACCCATTTATTATATCAGGTCTAGTGGACAGACTAAAAAGTCATTGGGAAACCTGCAAAAGTGAAACTAGTGACATCCTCAGTGGTCTTGAAACTCTGCATGGTGATTGTCAGTCACAGCCTGGAACTAGCCAGAGTGAAATTATCCAGTTGGCAAAGAAACCGAAAAGCGATAACTGTGAAAAGGGAAGTGTAGGTGGACATGAAAATAGTGTAAGTAGCGGTCAATTGGATTCTTTTGTTGTGCGAACTGGACAAGATAAGAAAAAAAATAGCCAAAGCCGTTTACGCAACAAATTGCAGTTTTAGAGCTATAGAAAATAAAGAAGTTTGAAAGGCCATAGAAATGCTAAGACCTGGGGTTACCTTCCACCATCTAGATTTCAGTTATCATCAACGCTCTCGAATGAAATATTTGAAGAAGAAAAATCTAATTGTTTTAACAAGTTATCTGAACAATCTGTTTGCATGCCCTTAAATGGATGGTCCAATATACATAATGAGCCGATAATCTGTGTCGTTTTGACTGCAGAATATGGAAACAGTGTTCTTTTAGAAAGCATAGATACATATGGTCATCCCCATACAGCTGACTATCTTGCCGAATTCGCTATTAACTCAATAAATAAGTGCAAAAATGAATATAACTGTAAAGTTACCAGTATGTATTGTTACAGATAATGCGAGCAACATGGTCAGTATGAAGAAAAAAATTACCGAGTCGTCCAATTACCCTATAATTTCATATGGTTGTTCGGCACACTTACTTAGTTTGCTCTCCAAAGATTTAGAAGCATCGCAGATAAAAGAACATATAGTACATATTGTGAAATACTTCAGAAATACCCATTTGCCAAATGCTTGGTATAAAGAAAAAGGGGGCAAGAAATTGGTCTTACCTCAGGATGTTCGATGGAATACACTTTCAGATTGTCTTGAGATCTATGTAAATGAGTGGCCAAAATTGTTATTAATATGTGAAGAGCATAAAGATCAAATTGATCCAGTGATTTTTAAAATAGTTTCAGATATCTGTATTAAAAGAATGGCTGAAGATTTTCTACAGTTGCTAAAACCAATTTCTATAGCACTCGATGCAATGCAACAAAAAGGTGCATTTTTATCTCGAGCAGTTTACATATGGAAAAAGTTACTGGCTATTTTTGACAGTTTTGAATTTCAAGAAGAAAGAAGCTTGCGGCAATATCAATTATTTAAGAACAGATATGTTCAAGCTCTAACCCCCTTTCACTTTTTGGCGTATATTTTGGATCCTACAATAAACAAAGAAGAATATCCATTACTAGCTGAATAAAAGAGAGGTGCTCTACACATTGTTTCCAAATATTTTGCAGACACAGGATTTTTACCATTACTAATTAAGTTGGAAGCTAAGTCGGACCCTTTTCGCAAAACTTTGTTTTCAGAGGAAATAATCAAAAATGTAACAGCAGTACAGTGGTGGAGATCTCAAGAAGATGTTTCAGAAATTGAGCAAGTGCTCCCTATAGTAATTTCTGTTTTGTGTGCCTATGCATCGTCTGCTGATATCGAAAGGATGTTTTCTACTTACTTATGGATTCGTACATTCAGATATAAGAAACAGACTTGGCAGTGACAAAGCAGCTAAACTAGTATTTCTACTTAAGCATTATAACACTTAGGTTTTATATATTTTTTTTTTGTTTAAATTAAGTATTTTTTTGTATTAAAAAGGTTTTTTTAGTTTTAATTTTTTAATTTTTTTAAAGTTTTATTTTTGTAATAACCAGCTGTTTCTCTTCGATTATTGTAATAAAATAATAAATAACACCACATAAAAATGCGTCTGGGTTTTATTTTTTGTATGAACAAATACATTTTTAGTGTTAAAATTTTAAAACTCTTTTTTTAAATTAATCATGATTTTTTTTTTTTAAATCATACTGATTAAAATCATGATTTTAATCGTGATTTTAATCAATTGATTTGTATCATCTCAACCCTGCTTTACATAAAGTTGGCTTGATTTACTAAACTCTTCTGTTGTAGCGTTTTTTATAAACAATTTCATTTTTAACGGAAAATAAAGTGACCGCTATACTTACTACGGTAGGAAATAAATAAGACATTCGCGATATCATCAGAAAATACAATTTCAAGCGTCAGAAACATTAAGGGGGTCGGCACTGGCCTCTCTACTATACAATATTTATACTAGTGATATCCCGCGGGATCCGCGCACCCAATTGTATTTGTTCGCTGATGATACTGCGATTACTGCAACCTCGAAGTTGCCCTGGGTTGTAGTCCTTTGTTTGCAACACCAATCGACCTCCTTCAGAGATGGTTGAACTCTTGGAAACTTTGTCTTAATGATGGTAAGACCCAATCAATTTACTTTTCCAAAGCTATCACAAAACTACCCCAAGCAAGAGTAAGAGTGGGCAATGCACAAATTAATTGGAGGAACAAGATTAAATATCTTGGCCTCACATTTGACAGAAGATTATTGTGGAACGACAACGTTACAGAGAGACTTGCAAAGGCACAAGGCCGATTAAGTGCAGTCTATTCATTATTGAACAAAAGAAACAGAATAAGCGTCAAGACGAAAACGTTGATCTACAAGACAATAATAAGACCTGTACTTACATACGGTGTGCCTACGTGGTGCACCGTAAACAAGACGAGACTGAAAAAAATAACAATATTACAAAATACAGTTTCACGCATAATAACGGACGCTCAAAGACATGTACCGACAGACATACTGCACAGGGACTTACGAATTAAATACTTTTTATGACAAAATTATTACAAAATACCATACGCAAGCAAGTACATCCACGAATCGGCTTATTTTAGACACACACATACACTTATTACCAAACTCAAAATACAAATTCCCTAAAGATTGGCTCCCCCCCTGATAAACAATACAGGTATGTATTAAAGAGAATACGAAAAACGCGTAAGACCAAATCAGAAGAAGATGAGAAGAAAATCGAATACAAAATTCAAAATCAAAACCTTTCAAGATTGTTATTGACAAGATATCTACAACAAAAAAACAAGGGCAAAAGACTGATGTCTGGCTAAAAAAAAAATTGATTTTAAGAAGAAATAAATTCTCCCTAAATCCATATATTCGTCTAATCCTGTGATACAAATATTTTACTGTTACCCTTGTTCAGTGTAAGTTTATAGTTTTTGAAAATGAGTTAAGTTATTACAAGGTGCTCCATTATGGTTGAAATTTTCAATTACCTTGTCTCGAATAAAAACGAACATAAAATAATATTTTCAACTATCGACCTCGAATCATTGAAGTAGAGAAGAACTGGAAGGGACGCCGAATGAGCCGTGGCTGAGGCAAATTTGTCAATAGAAAGAGATGGAACATTAAAGGTGTAGCTGTCTCTCTCTTACGTGTAGAGACGGGCGTATCTCGTGTAGCGCTTCACGGAAAATCAATATTTTGGAAAAACTTCTTGTTTTTGATACATTTTGAAAACACACATTTAAAGTAAGGGTTTGAGCCAGAAGTTGTTGATATTTTCATGTAAAAATAGTGTAAACTGACAGTATAATTAGCACGCAAACATTTAGCATATTTATTTAAATGTAGTTAGGTACTACTTAACTGTTTCTTGCAATGTAAAGTTTACAATAAATAAATGAATCCATTTTTTAATTAGTTATTGCGTTTGATAATAATTGTTAAGGATATTTTTTTAATCAATATTATATAACATTTTTTTGTTGGAATATCTAAATGTAATAAAAACATATTTTACATTGTAGGTAGGTATTTTACTTGTAAATGATTGGAAAAAAGAAAACACATATTATAACAAAATGTTTATTTCTTACATAAATAAGTAGGGCTGAGACAGCAAATACAACAAATTTGCTTAGGGAAACTAAATTTTAACAAAACCAAAATAATGTCTTTAAATGATAAAACGCACATCAACAATTTTTGAACAAAATTAATTTGGTCAATTTCGGTCTGATACTGGCTGACTTTCCTAAAATTTTCATGTTTAATAATTTTGAGTAACGATGCATTTTGCATTTTATGAAAAGCTCCGTTATTTTCCGGATTATTTGTACCTCGTGAGACTCTTCCGCCAAAAATTCCTCAGTAACTGGATGGGAGGGTAAAAATTTATTTCTTTTATCTTATTCCTTTTGATATGAAAATTATTTAAAATATTTCCATTTTGAATAAAAAACTGAAATTGCTTTTCAGTGTAACTTATAATTTCAAAAACAATGTTTGAAGCATGTAATAATCCACCACGTGTAACAAAAGAAGTGAATTTTCTGAAGTTTTTTGGTTGACAGTATTGATGATAGTTAATGCTATCTTCTCGGTATAATAAAATATCAACGCAGTGATTACAAAGACTTTGATTTATAAGACATTTTACTATATAACCAGCTATATAACACAAAATAATCTGTTTAAAATCTGACAAAGTTTTCTGTTCCAAATAGTCCATCATTTCTTCAATATTCTCATTTTTGTCTATTTCTTTTGATTGTCCTAGCGCTCTTTTGTCAGAACGAAAGTCAAATGCTGGACTGCAATAATCCTCAAGATTACAACAATTACTGTTAAGGCTTGGGGTTACAGAATTTCGAAGCAATAACTGTCTTAATGCCCATTTCAATTGTTGTGAATTAGGGTTATTGTTCCAGCCTCCTCTGGATCTTACGCAGGAAAAAAATAATTCTAAGTGGTCTTGGGATGTTTTATAAGTTAAAAAATATTTTAGTGGTTCTTCTTGTAGGCTGAAAAGATCCTTTGCCAGATTTAGAGTGCTTTGCATTGTTATTATTAGCCCATAGGCAAAAGTTTTTCTGTTGTGATTTGAAATGGGAATATTATCAATTTTCAACGATTTTAAATAGTTGACAGTATCATTAAAAACTTCTTCAAAATGCTTTATGGTTCCTGGTCTCAGAGGAGCCTTAAAACCTTTACCATAGGGATTTCGAGAGTTCAACATATCAACCAGTTTTAGGTTTTAAAATTGTACATTGAGTTTTGCAGTCAACAAATGTTTTTAAAGAAGCCGTTGAAGTTGATGAAATAATAGACTCTTTCTCCAAATAGCTCTTGTCAACATCCATAGGCACATCACAACATACTTCCTAAAATATGATAATATAATTTGTAGCAAGATTTACATAATTTTTTTTATTCTCTGTCAATAAATAAAATGCAACAGAATTTACCTTCCTTAGTTGTCGTCGTGCCAGCACAGCTTTCTTTTGCAAATGTTTAGGAAAGGAAAAAATACTCGGAATGGCATCAGGCTTAAGAAATCTTTTAGTAACTCCTGATCTATCTTGAAAGTCGAATGGTAGAAAAAGCTCTGAACAAAGTTTACTTGTTTTGGACGGTTTCCATTTTTCCCGGCGTATAGCTTTTATCCAACACTCTAGTATGTCGGGATTTTTAAAAGGAAACCTAAAAAAATATTGCTACATTACTTTTAATAGTTATTTTTTATTTATAAATTACGAAGAGTATTAAAATTGAACATATTTACATCTTTCTTTATGAAAAATTAGGTTAGGTTTACATATTTTTAAAGTTTCTTACCCAAAAAAAGATATTCCCTTCTGTGGAATATATTCATTACTACATCCATATGCAGCACAAAAATTTACCATATTTGGTACAAAAAACACAACAATTAGAAACCCAAAGTCCAAAGTTATCACTAACACAACGAGTACAACGACATAAATAGTAAATACTTATAATATGTAAGACAAAGACAACCACCCCTTTAATTTTCGGTCTTTTTCTAATGCAAAATGTGCCTCAAAAAGTCGATATTTATGACACAGCCGGGTCCCTTCCAGTTCTTGTTAGAGTTCGCTGCCTCGAATACAACCAACAATATTTGGAATGGCTTTTCGGTGACCATTTACAGTAATAACTTTTTATATTAGTTTTATGGTCCTTTTAATCCGACCTGTTCACACCTACTTGCCGTGGTCCGTACTTGGGCTTTTTAATACATGGTTGTGATATATATATTTTTTTATTGAATTAGCCGATACTTGTTGGAGATCCATAACAATAGGATGTTTTTAGAAAATAATGTGACATGTTTTGCTACATTGTAGCTTTATCAAACAAATGTCAATCCATAGAGGCTTGTGGACCTTTTTATAATAATATGCAAAATCTTAACACAATCTTACATTAATGGGGTTTCCTAAATATATACAGTATACAGATTACGGTCTTAATTTGATAATGTGTTATTATAACAAATAATGATGAGGTTTTATGTGGGTTTAAAACATATTTAATAAGGGTGTTTGTTGTTTATTTCTATAGACTCAAGCAAATTTAATTTAAAACCTTTCTTTTCTGTATGTAATCTTTGAAATTTTCATTAAATTGGTGATTATATTCTATTAAATGGTTGACATAATTCGTAAAAGTATGTAAATAGTATTTTACATTATTTCCTAAAAACATCCTATATATTTTTTTATTTTAATTAACGAATTATTATAAAAACCAACCCTGTTTGTAACTACCTGGGTAACAACTTTTATATACCTGCTTTACCTTGGTGAAGGGCAGACATTGGGTTGGGTTAATAGGGTTATTTGCATATTAGTTTCACGATTACCATTGTTTGAACAATGGTTTCTTTAGAAGTGATCTTATTAAAAGAGTTATCAGGACGATGAGTAGGGATCCTAGTAGATTTAAAGCTAATTTTGATCTTCATGTCGACATTAAAGCAATCACTCGGCCAATCATTTCCTTGGATAACTCTTTTATGTTGAATAAACTAAATTTTGGTATAATTTGTCCAAAATTGTACCCTTGCTGTTTAGGGCCATAAATTAACTACCTGATAAAATACCATTGCGTGGTGATAAAGCTCAGTAAAATACAAAAGATGCTACAGGGTTGGGCTCTTTTCAGCTCTAAAGTAATGTATTTTATTTATAAACAATTAATTCATTAAATAAAATAGTAATTTATTGACGATAGTATTTTCGTTCAACACCACTTTTATATTACTTCTTTAACTATGTATTCGAAGCACCACTTTTTTTTGTATAAAACGATTAATAATTTGTTTTAAAAATCTATTTGATACATCTTAATTTTTTTTGAGTTTATTTTCGAACAAGCAAATTATTTCACGTTCCTTCCATAAAATTCACCATTGCAGAAGAGTGAAAAAGTAAAAAGTGTCAATTTATTAATATTATATACAGGGTGTTCATTTGAAAACTTCCCACCACGGATTTATCGAAAACCACTGATTAAAAGAAAAAACGCCGAGACACGTCAAAAGATTTGCCAAAGGGGACAATTTTTTAACTAAAAACTACTTCACCCCCTTTTACCCTCTGCCCCCCGGGGTCATCCCCTTAAAAATTTTAAATGACAGGGGGTATCAAGTAATAGCTTGTTTGAAAGGTCTTTCAAAGTGTTTTATTTTGACGTTTGATTTTTTAAAATCGGTCGATTCGTTTTCGAGAAAAGTAGAAAAATCTTTATTTATCTTAATTTGTTCAGATAGAAAAAAAAAACACACAAAAATATCACTTTTTATTTCAATAAGTGCTCAAAAACCAACATAAACAGCAATTAGACGTGGCAGCAACCAAATAACAACCCGACTTTTTTTTCAGCCATCTATTTATAAACACAGATAACATGGGCGAACTGTATTTATTCTTATACCTGTTTAGTTTTTTATAGTTGATAAGGAAAAGAAATAATTTAATTTGCTGTCAGTTACCTTTGTGACAATCTTGGGGTAGTGAAAATTAATTTATTAATTCAGATTTTACTTCCAAAATGGTTTACACACTAGCCGAAAGAGTGGAAATGATTCTAATTTATGGTGCCCAAAATCAATGTGCTCGGCAAACTGCCGTCACATTTAACGCCAGACATCCGGAAAGGATAACTTCGCATGCATAGGTATGTTTTGGACCTTGTTACTAAATTTACTCAAACTGGATCTGTTGCAAATAAAAAACGTAATCATCGTAGAGTTTTGGATGAAGCCGCTCAAGTTGAAGTTTTGGGTCATTTTGGCATAAATCCTAATACTTCATTACGCAAAATTGTTGATGCGACTGGTATTTCATTAGGCTCTTGTACACACAGTTACTAAATTACATAAATTTCATCCATTCAAAATGAAAATATTGCAAGAGTTAACCGAAGATGATTTCGATAGGCGAGTTGAGTTTTGTGAACAAATGACTGCAGCGATTAATGATAATACCATTCATGTAAAGAATATCTGCTTCAGTGATGAATGCACATTTTATCTAAATGGATTTGTTAATAAGCATAACTGCAGGTATTGGAGCAATAAAAATCCTCATTCTTTTGTAGAAGGGCATACTCAGTACCCCCAAAAAATTAATGTATGGGCAGGCATTTTAGGAAACAAAGTGATTGGGCCATTGTTTATTAATGGGAATTTAAATTGAGGCATTTATTTAGATATGTTGGAAAATACCATCAATCCGCTTATCACTGAAACCATTGAAAACCAAATCGAAGACGATGGAAACCCTATACTTGATGAGGCTGAAATTTATTTCCAGCAAGACGGCGCTCCTCCTCACTATGTTCTTCCGGTTCGGCAATGGCTAGACGACGAGTTTCCAGATAAATGGATAGGGCGAAGAGGGTCTATAGAATGGCCTGCTAGGTCTCCTGACTTGACGCCATTAGACTTTTTTCTATGGGGCCATTTGAAATCTATTGTGTTCACTCCCCAACCTGAAAGTTTGGATAAACTTCGTCAACGCATCATCGAAAGCTGCCATGATCTCCCACAACATGTTTTTGAAAATGTCCGTCAGGAATTTGAACATCGCCTATATCATTGTTTGGCCAATAACGGGCAACATTTTGAACACTTATTGAAATAAAAAGTGATATTTTCGTGTGTTTTTTTTTTCTATCTGAACAAATTAAGATAAATAAAGATTTTTCTACTTTTCTCGAAAACGAATCGACCGATTTTAAAAAATCAAACGTCAAAATAAAGCACTTTGACAGACCTTTCAAACAAGCTATTACTTGATACCCCTTGTCATTTAAAATTTTTAAGAAGATGACCCCGGGGGGCAGAGGGTAAAAGGGGGTGAAGTAGTTTTTGGTTAAAAAGTTGTCCCCTTTGGCAAATCTTTTGACGTGTCTCGGCTTTTTTTCTTTTAATCAGTGGTTTTCGATAAATCCGTGGTGGGAAGTTTTCAAATGAACACCCTGTATATGACCAACATATATTTTCTATATCATGTACAATCATTAAAATAATTTCCTATAATACCGTTATATATTTTTTCAAATTATCGCCAATAGTTCCATTGCTGCAATATGCCAAAGAGCAAGTTAAAGAGTCAAAAGCTTACAAAACTTCTCATTTCGGCCACCCGTTAAAAACGGTCACCCCTCTGAACGGTCAGTTTTGGCTTCTTAAAATAAATCTTATAGCATTTTTAATAATAAAAGACCCCTCGAATACCGAAACACCTCTAAAACGGCCACGGTCACATGAACCCGTAACTTTTAAGAAAATTACCTTAAATTTTTACCCTTAATTGCGGTCGTCTCGACCCTTCTGGGAATGTTTGCACCCAGCCGGTACTTTATTACTGGTACTATTGGAAATACCGGAGAATGATAAAACCTAATTATGTAAATGGGTTTTTAAGTACGTACAAATATAATTTGTTAAATCTTAAGATGTTTTCATAAAAGGTAAAATTTTATTCAGTTGCATTTTAACAGCACAATAGTCGATCATGTCTCTGAAACGTAAACGTTTATCTTTTAAACAAAAGTTCGAAATCATCGCGGATAGTGAAAAATATGGTATCAGTGCTCGAAAGATAGCGGAAAAGTTTGGTGTTGGAAGAACGCAAGTAAATGATATTCTAAAAAGTAAAATTGAACTGAAAAAACTTTATGAAGAAGGAGGAGTTAATGCAGATCAAAAACGGAAGTTTCCAAAAACAGACGGACTTGCGATTGACCAAATGGTTTATGAATGGTTTTGCAAAGCAAGAAACAAAAACATTCCAATATCCGGACCACTACTAAAGGAAAAAGCTCTGGAAGTGTCAGAAAATTTGAAAAATTGTGATTTTAAGGCATCAAATGGCTGGTTAGATAGATTCTGCAAAAGACATGACATCAATTTTAAAACAACTTCTGGTGAGTCTGCTGATGTGGATGAAGTGAGTGTTCAAGATTGGTTCACTAAGTTAAAATTAATTATCAAGGATTATGATGATAAAGATATTTTTAATGCAGACGAAACAGGCCTTTATTATCTCGCAATGCCAAACAAAACTTGATACCCCTTGCCATTTAAAATTTTTAAGGGGATGACCCCGGGGGGCAGAGGGTAAAAGGGGGTAAAGTAGTTTTTGGTTAAAAAGTTGTCCCCTTTGGCAAATCTTTTGACGTGTCTCGGCGTTTTTTCTTTTAATCAGTGGTTTTCGATAAATCCGTGGTGGGAAGTTTTCAAATGAACCCTGTATATGACCAACATATATTTTCTATATCATGTACAATCATTAAAATAATTTCCTATAATACCGTTATATATTTTTTCAAATTATCGCCAATAGTTCCATTGCTGCAATATGCCAAAGAGCAAGTTAAAGAGTACAAATTTTCATTATAGTATTACCGTCTACGCTAAGTTGTAAATATTTTTTAAAAATTATAGTATGTATCCACTTATAAATACCATTACGGCCAAGCAAAAATTTAACCAAAAAGTAACTTAACATAAAGTATAAATGAGTCTGTTTTCTTTAAATACTTTAAGAAAAAATAGGCGTTACTTTAACGCAATATTGACCTGCGATGCGTAAACCCAACATTGGCTGGATAAAGAAAATTAATTATTGTGGTAGGTACTGATTAAAACAAGCCGAATATAAATCAAAGTTGCATCTTGGATATATATATTGTTTGACTGTGGCAAACTCTGCAACGTCTTCTCTCTTGTCGTATAATAATGTGAGCAGAGCAGACTGATCCAAATGGACCTCATCCGGAACTAACATAGGCACTGGTCTGACTGCTACTTTTGGTCCGCAGTAAGCGTAAATCTAATTAGGACATTTTACTTTTATTTGCATTATTATAAATCTTCCAAGAATTGACTACGATGCTGTCAATACTCTTAACGAACAAAGGTCATCACCATTTTCACTATTATCGTGGAGGTCAACACCACCTTTGTGTTGATTTTAATGAAAAATAGTGGATTGCTGAGGAATATTTTCTTTTTTTTTCTGTTTCTTGTTGAACTTTTTGACTGATTTTAAAGGTTCTGCGCTATAATGGGTACTAATTATAGTAACTATTCAGTTGTCATTTCACCTGAATCACATGAATACCTCTATTCTATTTAGAAATTAATTTGACCGACTCTAATGTACCGGGTGTCCCACTCGGCCGTACCTCAGAAAGTGTTAGTCGTATGGCTTGCGGAAAAAAATATATTAGGTAAAGTGGTCATGAGAAATTGCTGGAAATTATTTTCAAGTTTCTCAGACTGGTGCTAGAGGGCGCAACAGTAACGGTAAATATGAATCACGAAGTTTCCTCAAAAGTCGCCTAGTTAAGGTATCCCGAAAATAACATTTTTGTATATTTCGAAGATTTATTAATAAAATTCACCTATATAACGTGTTCGTTACTTTTCAAATAAAGTGGTGGGGGAAGGTTGAACATTATTTGTAATAAATGCTGATAACTCTGGTCTGGCTTAACCTCGGGCGTAACATAATTTAGTAAACTTAGTTTTGTTAAAAAGGGCTGTTCTCACTCTATATATCATCTTATGAACTACGGCAATATGTGTTTTACACTAGGCGCTGTCTTACAACTTCACAAACATTGCGCGTTTTTTCCATAATTGTAAATATAATAGTGTATTCAATTTTACCTGATTACAATTCAATTCAATTCAATTTATTCAAAAAACAAAAGCAAATATACAATACAAGGATGATTAAAAGTCTAAGAAGTCAGCGAAAACCGTTAATATCTATTTTCAATCCGGAGATATTAACAACAATAATCATAATTACGGAACATTATGATTTTATTTTCAAGTTGCCATTGTAAAGGTTTTTTTAAGTGTCAAATAGGTCTTGGAAAAACAAAATATGAATTGAAACTGTGCACGCGTCACCTTTCATTATTACGTCAAAATTTTTGTCGTGCCAACAGTGTTGTGTCCTATTTGATTTTCAAAATGCCTCTGTTACCTGAAGAAGCGGCTGACATCATTGCGGTGTATTTTGATTTTTGAATGTTTGGGAAATGCAACAATTGCTGAACGGGTTTACGCAGTACGATACCCTCAAAGGCGCCGATACGACAGTAGAATGTTTAATGGTTTAGCTAGCCGTTTTCGTACTACTGGAAGTATTCGTTGCCCTGTATATCGCAGACGCCGCCGAGGTCGAACCGAGGAAAACATTGTAAATGTTTTTGCATATGTGGAATTTAATCCATAAATTAGTATTAGATTAATTGTTAGAGGCCTGGGCGTCACTCGCTCTACTGTGCATAGGATTTTATTAGAAGAAAGGTAAGTAATTATATATATATAATGTAATCTTTTAAGACTTAACCAATGTTTAATCCTGGTTTCCATTAAAAGTGGGAGATCTTTTAAGACTTAACCAATGTTTAATCCTGGTTTCCATTAAAAGTGGGAGATCTTTTAAGACTTAACCAATGTTTAATCCTGGTTTCCATTAAAAGTGGGGGATCTTTTAAGACTTAACCAATGCTTAATCCTGGTTTCCATTAAAAGTGGGGAATCTTTTAAGACTTAACCAATGTTTAATCCTGTTTAATCCACATGTAATAGTAATGGGGAAGTAAACCGCCATAATATGCATTATTTGTCGCGGGAGGTGCAGCATCAAGAAAGATGGAGTGTCAATGTCTGGTGCGGCATTTTGGGTGGCAGAATAATTGGACCGTTTGAGTCGCTTACTGGGCAAAGATATTTACATTTTTTAAATTACGAACTCCCAATTCTTCTCGAAGATGTGCACCTGGATATTCGCAGAACTATGGTTTTCCAACAATGGATGTCCTGCACATTTTGCGGCAAACGTTCGTCAATTTCTTGACGACACATTTCCTGCAAGGTGGATAGGAAGAGGGAGTATATTTCCGTGGCCTGCCAGGTAATATACGATATATTGTGATACTGTTAATGAAAGTGGTAATTTCTATTTTAGATCACCCGACTTAACATGCCTAGATTATCTATGGGGGAGATTAAAGGATCTTGTTTTCGTTACCAGACCCACCACAAGGGAAAACATGATAGAAAAGACAATGGACAGCAGCCGCCGTGTCCCTATGACAGAGGTGGAAACTGCAGTATTATCAACCGGGGAGAGATTGGAGTCGTGTATACAGAACGATGGGCGACAATTTGAACATTTAGGGCGCCACTGAGAATTATTGTCGTAACGATATATTTGCTTGAAACATACGCACCTTCATATTTTGTTTCTCCAAGGCCTATTTGACTCTTAAAAAAACCTTTACAATGGCAACTTGAAAATAAAATCATAATGTTCCGTAATTATGATTATTGTTGTTGATATCTCCGGATTGAAAATAGATATTAACTTGCGGTTTTCGCTGACTTCTTAGACTTTTAATCATCCTTGTAATCAGGTAAAATTGAATATATACTATTATATTTACAATTATGGAAAAAACGCGCAATGTTTGTGGAGTTGTAAGACAGCGCCCCCTAGCGCCTAGTGTAAAACACATATTGCCGTAGTTCATAAGATGATATATAGAGTGAGAAAAACCCTTTTTAACAAAACTAAGTTTACTAAATTATGTTAAGCCAGACCGGTGTTATCAGCATTTATTACAAATAATGTTCAACCTTCTCCCACCACTTTATTTGAAAAGTGACGAACACGTTCTATAGGTGAATTTTATAAATAAATCTTCGAAATATACAAAAATGTTTTTTTCGGGATACCTTAACTAGGCGACTTTTGAGGAAACTTCGTAATTCATATTTACCGTTACTGTTGCGCCCTCTAGCACCAGTCTGAGAAACTTGAAAATAATTTCCAGCAATTTCTCATGCCCACTTTACCTTATATATTTTTTTTTCCGCAAGCCATACGACTAACACTTTCTGAGATACGGCCGAGTGGGACACCCGGTACATTAGAGTCGGTCAAATTAATTTCTAAATAGAATAGAGGTATTCATGTGATTCAGGTGAAATGACAACTGAATAGTTACTATAATTAGTACCCATTATAGCGCAAAACTTTCTGAGATACGGCCGACAGCCATTCTTAGTGGGACACCCGGTACAATAATCATTGTTGGTTCGATTTTCACGGAATGCTGTGGCATAGACTCCTTTTTCTTCTAGAATTGAAAAAAACTACCTATATGAAAAAAAAAGTTTAAAAGATTATACAATATACAGGGTGAGGATTTTAAAGTGTTACAACGCAATATCTGAAAAACGGCTATAAATATTTTAGTCAAATTTTGGGACGTGGATAGGGAGGTTGGGGGACAAATTTTAAAATATTTTTGATATTTACCCCCCCTCCAGATTTGATGTGGCTAGTGACAAATTTGAAATGTCAAATGGAAAGGTATTTTTTTTTTTTGATAATTCGATTCCTCGTCAATAACTACGTAAGTGAGCAGAAAATTGTTACATTTGCTCTACTAGTTGCTTAGTTACGAATTTTTCAATAAATAAAATAGGAATACTTAAAAATGATAATTCCTTAAAAAATCTAACGACGATCATGCTTCAAAAGGTGTTCGAAATGACCCCCATCCATTTCTAAACATTTTGCAATTCTTTTTTGACATGAGTTGCGCACGCGAGTTAACATTTGAGGCGTTACTAAATTACATGCTTGTTGAATACGATCTTTCATGTTTTCTGGTGTGGTCGGTGGTGTAGCCATAACTTTCTCTTTTATAAATCCCCACAAGAAAAAATCTAATGGGGTTAAATCTGGTGACCTTGCAGGCCAATTTACAGGACCACCACGACCAATCCATCTGTTTCCAAACATTTCATTTAGTGTATCTCGAGCTTGTCGGGCAAAATGTGGCGGAGCACCATCTTGCTGAAACCATAGTTCTTGTTGATTTCCATTATTATTCAGAAGTTGTGGCAAATCGGTTTGTAAAAAATTATTATACATTTCTCCATTTAGGTGACGGTCAAAAAAATGTGGTCCAATGACTCTATCTCCGACTATGCCACACCAGGTATTAACCGACCAAGGATGTTGGTTTGGCAGAAATCTCATCCAGTGAGGATTTTGAGGTGCCCAATAGTGTAAATTGTGCCGGTTGACCTTAAATTAGGAAAAGCAAAATTGATTGAATCAGTATAAAATTAAAAATAAATCTAAATGTATGTGAATATTCTCTAAACACCCGTTAACGGGTGTTTAGATATGTATTTATTTATGTACACCCATCAAGTAGTGGATTACATATTTTTGATTATTAAAAGTTACATTAATCCATATTGATTTAAATAATTACCTGACCACAATTGGTAAATGTAGCTTCGTCAGAAAATACTATCTTTCTTAAAAATGCATTGTTTTCGTGAATTAAAGTTTGTAACCACGTACAAAATGTAATCCTATTTTGAAAGTCTTGGCCATACAATTCCTGATGAATAGTTATGTGGTAAGGGTGAAAATTGTGCTTGTGTAAAATAGCCAGTACCGATTTTTGGCACATTCCTGAATCACGAGCAAGTTCCCTTGAACCAACATGAGGATTTACAGCTATTACACCCAACACTCCAACGGCCATATCGTCATTAGTTTTTGTTTGTCTTCTAACTCTGTTCTTATTTTTTAGGATTCCCGTGCTGCGGCCTCGATCTTCTAATCGCTTAAATGCCATATGAGATTTTTGAATGGCGGGAAACCTAACAGTCCACAATTGCGCCGCTTCCCGGTAGTTTTTTCTACATTCTCCCAGAATTAACAACATGTCTATTTCAATGTCATAAGATTGTTCCATAATTGCACTGAATAATGAACTTTATCAGATTATCACTACTTGTCAAAGTCAAAAGTGGTTTCCTAGGATACAACATAATTAAAGGTTTGGATAAACAATAATCATAGGTGTCATGATTTAAAATGTGTAGTTTTAAGTATTCCTATTTTATTTATTGAAAAATTCGTAACTAAGCAACTAGTAGAGCAAATGTAACAATTTTCTGCTCACTTACGTAGTTATTGACGAGGAATCGAATTATCAAAAAAAAAAAATACCTTTCCATTTGACATTTCAAATTTGTCACTAGCCACATCAAATCTGGAGGGGGGGTAAATATCAAAAATATTTTAAAATTTGTCCCCCAACCTCCCTATCCACGTCCCAAAATTTGACTAAAATATTTATAGCCGTTTTTCAGATATTGCGTTGTAACACTTTAAAATCCTCACCCTGTATAATATATACAATTATTATAGCACAACTTGTGTACCTAATCCATATTCCCTTTTGTTTTGTGCTGCCACTCCATATGGTATGAACTTGTTCAAATAGTCATTGGACGAGCAGATACACCACACCTTGAAACTGGCTTCTCTTTTATATAAATTTTGCAAGATGACGTTCAAAGTATGGAACCATCTGCCTGTCAATCGACAAAGTATGGGAAAATATATCAAACTGCATACATTTTTCGTTTAATTGATCAAAAATGGTCGCAATTTAGAAAAGTTATCGTTGCGGTTTAGTTTACTGTTGTCGCTCAGGTTTAACTTTCGTTTGATATTTTGAACCTATTTCTGCTCTTTAATAAGTTTTATCCCTTTATCTTCATGCGAGGACCAATATAAATCTGCTTGAGGCAATGTGTGGTATCCAGAAGAAAGCATCTAACAGAATATATCACTTTTTCCCTTGTCAAAGGAAATTCTAGTTTATTTTTGTCAGGTGCATATTTGTTTAAATATTCCACTATCATATCAATGGCCTCGTCAAAAAATTTATAGTATATCTAGTTGAGATTTTCCTCCTATAAAATTAATCTGCTTATCTGAAATACTGTTGTTGCACTTCTATACTTTATTTATTTAGAATGATGTCATTTTTACCCTGTGAACAGTAGCAACTAATCCACCCAACAGTCTCAACTAAATGAGGAACGTCTTGACAGAAACATTTCCGCGACGCGGCATGTTGCATGTTATGTCAAGAAAGTTTACGTCAAAATTATTCGCTTTGACAGTGTTGCGCAACAACAGACCAGTTCAGATGAAAATTTTGACAAAACGGTTACCAAGATTATGTAAATAAAAACAAGGTTAACATTTTACGTTGCCTCCTTGAAGATATTTATTATAAAAAACATACCTTCAATAATACTTAACACACATCAAACTTTATGTTTCACATAGCGAAAAATTTTACATTTTTCAAATTATTTTTTTTACCTTCTCAAATAGAAAATTTTGCTTTCATTATTTCCATTGGACATTAGTCAAATTGATGCAGCTATAAAAATTTTAACTAATGTAGGCTTTAGCTACTTAAAAAAAAATTAAAAGTTAACGCAATAATGGCGGTAAATGGGTTAATCCTCGATGTAATCCTTAGAATACTACTCTATTAGTTTCCTGCTCGTTTGCATCCCTCTTCATTAAATAAATAAAAAATTAAACCATAAATATCAAAATCTACAATTTCTTACAGAATTTTAGAATGTTTCAGCATGTAATCTCTTTTGGTTCAAGCTCTTTTATAGGGTTACTGATCGCTTTAGGTTATAGGTAGTCATTTTACCTATCCTTCATTTCCACGGAAATTTTCCCTTGCTCATTTAGTTATTGAGTTGTCAGTTGTCTTCAATTGCTTTTCTCTCATTTCTTGCTTAGCTCCATCTGCTTCGTATGCTTAAGGTAAAGAACAGATATGAACTTTTCAAGTCTTAATAGTCTCAGCTGGTCTTCGGCATTTTTCGTATTAATACTTATTTTTTTTTGTATTTTGTTATATTGCCTATATTGTTAATCGAAATAAAGGCCTTATTCAGTGCCGGCGTTAACAAACGCGAGACCCTGTGCCGTGTATTTTTTTGCGAAGCCTTCGCGGTTAAGATTTAATTTCACCTGTGACCTGAAGAGGTGAAAGGTGATATCTTGAAACATTTTTTACCGATACTAAGAAGTCCATGAATCAATTATTATTATTCTATAGTATTGCTGTAGGTTTAATCATTACTTTATTGAATGGGTATCCTTGTTGGAAACGCAATAATATACTACATACGATAAAAATTGTTTTATTTTATATCTAGTATTCTTAAAAATATTCTCATGCACATGACCATACATCACAATATCATTTATTGTGGTTTTTTTCTTTAATAATTGGGGTATGCTATAATAAGTTTAATTAAATACATGTACACTTCAGACTTTAAAATTGACTTTGCGAGTTTTTTTTTTGCGAATATGTCAATGACGGTGTCGAAATTTATGGTACGTGAAATATCTTTTTCGATCGACAAAATCGCAAGCGATGTCAAGCGATCCTGAGCCATAGTTAATCTCAAATAGTTTTTGATTAACTCGAGGATTAACTTGAATTTTAAAAACGAACTTTCAGCACTTGCGACAGATATTGGAATGGTCAATAAAATCCTATATCCTATAATGGTGTTCGGGAAACCACTACCGTAAGAACGGAGAAATTAAAGAACCTGGATAGTGCTTTGCAGTTCATTCGTGATAACATGCCGGAAAATTTTGAGTTCCGAAAAAAGTTCAGCACCATCCAGATCCCTCTTGTTTTCGTGACGCAGCGCCCAATCTAAATCTTAATAATTCGTCATTAGATAATGTTTTCAACTTTATTGGATCGTACAGAAATCCAAAGAGGTTTTCGTAGTTTTCAAATTGCTCAAACCATTCCGACACAGCCAACAAAGCATCATCCACAACGATGTTGAAGAATTCAATTTGCAAAACTTTTTCGGCTGATTTTTCCGAGTTGAGTAGACCATCATGACCATCATACTCGAATTGTTTTTTGACTTTCCAAATTCGCTTTTTTTCGAATGTTGGTTTTTCATCGAGATCTTTCAAAATTTCACGAGCTACAACTACTGCTTTCTCATACCCAGTACAACGATATTCAGACAGAAAACACTTAATTCCTTTTAGCCCTTTTACAGTTTTATCCAAGATCATGTCTTTCGACTGCAACTTTTTACTTATGACATTAACTGCAAGTAAAATATCATACCAAACGACCAGACATACGACAAACTCCATTTTCATCATTTTCTATACCAATGACTGAGCTCTATGTTTATTCACAATATCTGACTCTGAAGAAGCATACTCAGACATAGCTTCGACAACACCTTTGAGTTAAAATCTCGCTGCTTTTACACTGTTGATGCGACTCTCCCATCTCGTCACACGATTTTTGTAGACAATCGTTTTAAAAGTAACTTCCGATGCATTTAAGCGTCCATTGCTAACACTAATAAATGCACAGGCACACCATATAGTATATCGATGTTTGTGTATTGGTAGATGGCAAACATAATATTTTACACAAATTACTACTTTGTTCTGAACAATTATTTAAATAAACTTACATGTTGATCTTATTGTCTTCTATTTAAATTTACTACTGGCTTCAGAGCTCTTTTATTTGTCAGTTGCTTCTTATTTTGCAATTATGTTTGTTATTATTACACGACTATTTAAACGCATTTTGTAATTTACCTTTCTTTCAAGCCTAACGTGTTTTCCTTACATCCTTTCAAATTGCTTTGGTTTAAGTAATTTAATTATTTAATTTCCTGGTACATTTAAGTTAACGATATAGTTTAATTAATTTTATTGATAAGAGCCGAGGAAATACATTAAGCATTAGATTAACATTAGAGGTTGACAACTGAATATTTACTAACACTACTACTTTGTTTCAGTGCACAATTCGTCCGCATCGTCCGGATCAACCAGCGCGTCGTCGCAGCCTACGTCCGGCTCGTCGTCGTCGTCTTCCAGTTCCACGTCGGGCGACAAGTTACCTAACAAGGGCGGTGGGCCCGGGGTAGCCCAAACGCCGACGTCGTTTAGCGGTGCTATTTCGTCGTCTGCAGATATGAACGGATTATTGCGGGCGGCTAGTGCTCCCCAGCCTGGTCTTCCCAGGTCAGTGTTTCCGGCGAGTACGGGTCCTGGACCGCCGCCTCCTTCGCCCGGTCCTCCTGCGAGTCCTGCGGCTGCGACCGCTCAAGGATCTGCGGCGAAACCTGAACAATCAAAAGTGGGTGTAACCGGTGGTAGCGGGAACGTGAATAGTGTTAACGCCGGCGTGAGTGCGGGGCAAAGTGGTAATGCGGGACAGGATGACCACAGGACTAATAGTACTTCACCGCCTCCGAGTAAGAAGACGAAAACGGAACCTAAGGTAAAATTCTTTATTTTTATTATTAGTGTATGTAAAAATTTAAGTAGGAATATCTACATATTTTAGGTAATCAAAAACCATTATTCCTTGGGTCCAAACCGGTCGCTGGGTAATAAAAGCTGGCGGACGTTTACATACTTGTTAATTTTCACTGTAACTGGGTACATATTGTCATACTTTATCACAGAAAGCTAATATAATTAACTACCTATTTATAATATATCACAGTGACGCTAATTCTAATTCTAATTCTAATTGACAGATCCCAACCATAACATCCCATCCCTCATTTAGAATTTGCTCTTCTGCATTTCTTCCGAGCTTTTTTCATTATCTTCATCTCCTCTTTCAGGATGAAAACATGGTCGAACAAATATTCTGTTAAGACCATTGTGCCACTTGGTAACATATGATATACTCGGGTATATTGTCGATTTCTTCCTATTTCTGTCCCTTTATACTCCAATTTTATCCCATAATTTTGAATTCGGGCTTTGTAATTTGGCGGTTCGAATTTAGTTGACCGATTGTTGTTGAGCAACTAAAATCAAACGAGAATAGCTGTGACGAGAGCTGTAAGAACATATTTCAATTGTTGTCCGAAAAATAAAGTTGATTCCATAAAAGACTGCCCGATTCAAAGTGTATCGTCCAAGCAATGAATCATAGTCATCAGTGTGTGTTAAGAATGATGAACTGTAGGTACCATAATCTGATGAATCTTGAATCATATACTAGACAGTTATAAAAATAAACATGCCAGAGAAAGTGATAATTTGCCGCAGTTCCTTTATCACTAAACCAGATTAACTTTTACACCCGCACTAGGGGCGACATTTAACGCCATTTTATTTAACCTGTAAATTGCACCCTTGATTCGATTAATATTGAAACGTCTAAACGAAAGTTAGTTTCGATTTTAGTTAATCAACAAACATTAGTCAACTAAGATCGAACATCCAGAACGCGCCTCTACGCATTTATGAGAACTCTTGGTTCGACTATTTAAGGTCAAATCAGTTTCGTTCTGTGAAGTACAAAACTCTTGGTTGGTTGGGGAAAAATCATGAATTTGTACAACAGTATCCCGTTCTTCTTCTTCAGTGTTTAGAGCTATGACCATTATAGCTAGGCGTCGCAAAATAACTGATGAACACCCTGCCACTATGCACTAACGAACGACTGATATATGAGGGTATACCTATTTGAATATGCGTTACAGGTTACAGGTTACAGATGTATTCCGGACATTACAAGACGGAGATGTAACTGATACGACATTGCGTAGTTTGATGAGTGTTTATGGGTCCATGGTGTTTATGGGCCTTTTAGAAGGGGGTTGTTTGGTTTTCGCATAATTTATGGTTATAGGTATGCAAATCATAGTTTTGTGACCTCATTGTTTAGTATGACCGACTGTGTAAACCATGAACTCCTGCGTAATGAAAGCCTCTATGGTTCTTATAGGCTACATTAGTATTTCTAATGTAGACTATGAATGCCAATGAAATTTCACTATGTCTCTCCATATACTAGACAATATTATGTAGGTACACATAGGTACTTACAGGAAAACCTACTTATATAATTTTGTGAACTGTTGGGTCCTATCTAATATGACTCTACTTTATCATGATAATAAATTAGATAAGTATGATCAATTATCTATTTTGCGAATGTTAGGTATACTTTTATTTCCGGAATATTAAATTAACCATTACTTATCTTAAATCCCAATTAATCATTAGTAAATCTTTGATCATTGAACCAATAAATTAATTTGATTTTATTTCATTTTATTATTATACAAAGAGAAACACTTTCATAATTTCAAAATAGCATTAATCTGTGATAAAAGTAAGTAGGTACGTAAAGTCCGTCTATCTCTCTTACAAACTCATTATAAATGCTAATCCCTTAAGCCCAGCGGGTGATCGAATAGAAGCAGGGACGCAGTCGTTGCTGATAGTGTCGTAAGCTAATTTTTTTTTATGTTAGAAAGAAAACGCAAAAACATATTTTAAATGCAATTTAATACTTAATAAGATAATAAGTAAGTAATGATAATAAGTAATAATAATAAAATAATGATATAACAGTACCTATATAAGATACAATACAATTAAAATTATAACATACAGGACGGTTATTAATTGAAACAAAATATACATATACCTACAAAAAAGTACCGTGTCAGAAAAATAATTACATATTACATTTTAACCCAAGTCAGTTTCACTGTCACTGTCGTCATCCAAGTTCACAATAATTCTTTCTCTGGGCAACATCTATATTTACGTATAATTTTTCTACTTTTTGAACATGCGCTACGCAATTTTCCCAGCTTTTGTTTGGAATATTTGGCATCTCTGACTGTACTAAAGCTGTCACAGAAGAATTTAAGGTTGGCGAAACATTATTCCTCCTTACCGATGCTTTCAGCTGGTGCCATATACGTTCAATTGGGTTGAACATGCAATGATAAGGAGGAAGTCTTAACACGGTATGACCCATTTCTGCCGCCAAAGTGTCACAATACTATTGCTTTTTTATTGAAAATTATTTTAAAATTTCGAGCAATTGCTTTTTTGTGTAATTTTCCTCAAAATACATATTATTTTCCATCATATAGTCCTGGATGGTAACTTTTGTGTCATTGGAACACGGAACTTTATTTAACCTACGACTGCGGTAGCTCGCATTATCCATCCTCTCTGCCAAGCCATGCCCAATGGCCATAATATAGCTTCACTTAATCGCTCAATAACGCAAACAAAATAATCCTACACTTTGTGTCGGCCATGTTGCAGGCGGAGACAGTAATTAAATGAATAAGTTGGTGTAGCAGAAAGCTGGAAGCGCACTTCAAGTTACAAGATAATTATAGCGATAATGCGAGTACGGTAACCGCAGCGCAAAGAGATTCCCGCAGGCATGCGATAGGATGCTATGGGGGCAACAGTTTATATAAAACGAGCTTATAGCGAGAGTAAATAGCAAATTCGGTTCATTAAAGCTTAACAAAGCTGAAGTGGTTTAAATATGTCAGCCATTTAAGGAGAATTTGAATGGTTAAGTCGAGGGTAAAGTGAGTTTCCGCCATGCTCGATTTCGTCACAAAGTTATTACGAAACAAAGTGCTAGTCGAAGCGGCAGAGATGATTCCATCAGCGACATCTATTCCGTATTATCTAAGATAGGCACATATCACAAGCAGAATCAAGGCAATTTTAAGTATACGTGGAATAGAAATAAAAGCTGGTAAAGTTCGTCTGTCTATCTTACAAACTCATTATAAATGCTAATCCCTTACCGTCATAATAACCTATTGTGTGAGGTGTAAAATTCGGCCACCTGATCTGGGGACTCCAGGTACGGATCTATTTAAATACTATATTATATTATTATATTTTCTCAGTAATCCTCTTAAAATAATTAGAGTAAAATAAAATAGGTTTATTTTAGTTATTTAAATATTCAGATTTTTGGTTTTAAAATTCAGTTAGATGTTTGTGTTGGTTTAGACAAGAAGTTATTTGTTGCCAATTAAACGTGATATTTAAGAATGTTTCGTCCGTAAAAAGAAACCAGTACGCCAAGTGGATCTACGGGTCGTGATAAAAACCAATTAAAGCGTGATATTTTATCAGTTGACACAAAAAAAGTTATCTTCGGCGTTTACACCCCGATACCGATACCGATACCGATATATCGGCTATATCGGCCGAGAGCCGATTATCGGTATCGGCCGATAGATGTAAATATATATCGGCTATATCGGCCAATGTATAAAAACAACCATAGCAGCTTAAAACATTTTTTTTTTATATTTAAATTTAAAGTAATATTTCAAATAAGTTAATCTTAAGAAATTATGGTAGATATAACATGAAATAGGCATTTAATATGAATAATGTAGTTTAGGCAAATTATCATGTAAAAATATTAGTTTCTCGGTTGTTTCTGGATTCAGCCGATTCCTTTTCGCCTAATTTACGGTTCCAGCTTCTGAAAACATTTGCTCACTTGCAACACTGCCAACTGGTGCAGATAAATATATAAAAGCTTGATTATATAATAATGGTAGAACTTCTCGTTTTTCTTGCCACCAAGAAATGGGATTCGCTTTTCTTTCAAGAAGAGGATGTTTCTTATATTCTGTAATTTCAGCATTCACTTCTTCACAAATGGATGCCCTAGAAGATGATTTTGTGTCACAAGAAGATGTTGGAATGGTTTTTGTTTTTGTGGAGCTCATCCCTTCTCCGGCAAATTCTTCGTAGATTTCCCAAAACAGATTTTGGCCAGATGTTCGACTAGTCTTAGGTTCAGAAGTTCGAACATACTTAGCAAGTGGTTCGTTGTCATCACTATCAATTTCTATAGAATCTATAGTTTCATTTATTGTATGGTCTTGAATGTAATCCGAAATGTCAGGGGAACTGGAATGTTCTACAGATGTATTGTTTTCTTTTATTTGGGACTTTAGATTTGTAGTTATGTATTCGCATATAAAATCACGGTCTTTTGTAAAAAAATTGTCTTTGAAGCGAGGATCCAAGAAAGTCGCGATGGTATAATGTTTTTTTATAAATATATTCTGAAATCGTTTATTCAAGCTGTTTTTCAATTCTTCTTTCATTGTACCTACTCCTGCAAAATTAGCGTTTTCTTTGTTAAGATAGGCAGTGATAGTCGAAACAAATGGAATGACTTCGGATATGCAGCAGTCTGAAGAACTTGTAATTTTTGTTATGTCTTCAAATGGCTTTAACAAATTTAAAATGCTACCAACTAATTCCCATTCGGAAAATGTCAAGTCTGTAAGAGTCCCATGATCCAAAATATATAAATTTACTGCTTGTTTTTGTTCAAGTAGGCGAGAGAGTAGATAAAATGAGGAATTCCAACGTGTTTGTACATCTTGGAAAAGTTTTTGTTTGGGAAGGTTTAGTTGTTCTTGTAGTTTACTTAGTTTATCGCAAGCAGTTTGAGAGTGATTAAAATGCGAAACGATTTTTCTTGATCTTGCTATTAAATCACTGACTGAACGTTGACTTTGTATAGCATCCTGTATTACAAGTTGTAAAGAATGAATGAAGCATGCTTCATAATTTACTTTTGCCTTAACAAAACCATTCCTCATATTGGCAGCATTGTCTGCTAATACTAAGTGAATATGTTCCCTTTTTATATTCCATTCTTGTAACAAAGAATTAAATGCTTCAGCTATGGCGTCTCCTGTATAAGATCCTGGGAACTTCTTGCAGGCAAGTGAAAAATGGGATCTCTGATTTAAACTTAAACATGTTTTTTCAAAAAAATGGACTGTGAGAGACAAAAAAGAACTGTTTGTATATTTGCACGTCCAAATATCTGTAGTAAAAGATGCTTTTCCCAACATATTTGAAATTTTTTGAGTCACTTGTGCTTTACATCTTGAGTAAATATCTGGTACAACTTTTTCTCTGAAGTATTTGTCAGAAGGAATTTCATAATTTGGAATAGCTTTCTTTAGTAGCCGAGTAAAGCCATCATCTGATACAATGCTGAATGGCTGATTATCTAAACATATCATTTCACCTATAAGGTAGTGAAACTCCTTCGCTCTGGATGAATTAATGTCCCACTTTTGCATTTGCTTGAAAGACTCAGCCAGTGAGACTTGCAATAGCTTAGAGTTAGAGTTAGAAGTACTACTAGAACTACTAGAAGGTCCAGCCGTTTCTAAAAAAAATAGACTCAGGGTGATCAAAAGTCAAAACGTTGAAATAAACGGAGACATTTGTTTTTAAATAAAATCATATCGTAGGTGTTAATTGTTAATGAAACGATTTAAAGTGATGAAAAAGAAAAATGTCCCCCCTCCTACACAAATTCCTTTAATTTCCCCAAATTCCCAACAAATTACTTAATTCTTCAGATTTTTTCAGTAATTTTTTTACACAAATTCCCTTAAAATTCCCTAAATTCCTAATAAAATAAATCCCTAGAGTTTTAGCAAAAAATTCCTGGGTGGTTTGCCCCTCAATCCCGAGCTCAATCCTATATAATAATATAATCCTGAATGAGCAGGTCCTATTGTTGGTAAATATTTTTATAACTTGAACTGGAAAATAAAAATTTAGTACTAACCTGAGCTTGAATCAGTCCCTTTCAATTTATAATATTCTTGAGGATGTTTTTTCTCTAAATGGTATTTCATGTTTGAGGTATTCGCCGATTTTCCCACTCCCCCTAATGAAATGGTTATGTCACACAATTTACATTTTGCGGTGGATTTCTTATCTGCTGGGGATAATTTATTCTTTATGAAATATTTCCAATAAATACTTTTTCCATCCATTTCGCTACTTTGCACTCCACCAAACTCCAATAGGATTATTATTAACTATTAATATTATGTCTTTGTTAAAGATTAACTAAATTTCGCCAAGAAATAATCGAACTTAAAACGATCTGCTTTAAGAATGCAATACTGAATGCACGGCAATAAACGCACGGGATTCACCGAGAAATTCAAATTAAGGGGATTCACCAATGACTTGGCGCTGAGCCACATAAATTACCGCCTATTGCTGTGTTGCAAATTGTGTTTTTATTTTTGTGATTTTAAATTGAACGTTAAAGAATTATAAATTATATTACAGAATATTCAGATTTTAGACATTAATAATGTTATCAATTAAAAAAGGCCGATATTGTCGTGAGACTCTAAGGAAATGTATTTTAAGAAACGGTTTTAAAATGAAAAAAATTAACAAACGACAAGTAATTATGGAATCGGCCCGGTTAAAAAGATGGAGGATGGAATACCTAATTGCAGTCCATGGATATAGACAGGATGAAAAGGATTTTATTTATTTGGACGAGACGTGGTATGACACAACACGAAGTTCCAGATAAAGGTTGGGTAGATTTTATGGTAGAACTAAAGCTCCATCAAATAAAGGTAAGCGTATAACAATAATTCATGCTATGGGGCAAAAAACGGATTTATACAGAACGCTTTGGCCTTATGAGCCAAAAATATAAAGGAGTCCCTTGTTGATTATCACGATGATACTACGGCAGAACCGAGGGCAGAACTATTTGAAGGCTGGTTTAAAAACAATTTGTTATCAAATATACCACCAAATAGTGTGATAGTGATGGATAATGCGAGCTACCACAGTCGTAGGTTAAATAAAGTTCCGTGTTCCAATGACACAAAAGTTACCATCCAGGACTATATGATGGAAAATGGTTTACTTACACCTCTCATTATCTCTTTTACACCCTAGAAGGATAGGTTTACAATCTGTGAGTTTAATTTACACTCGATAATGTAAATGTACCTACCCATAAATAAGCAGAATTAACACTTTTTTACTGTGTATGGGTAATCCTCTCCCAGTCAATGTGTATTTACATAAATACCCAGGAAAGTTAAGCAATTTTGCGTAAACGGCGACAAAATATAATTATTCAGCCACGTCGTGCTGACCATTCCATGGGAGTACCTGCCTGTCTACTTATTTAATATTAATTCTTAGAAGTATTATATAGTCTCAATTACAAAGATACCTGGTAATGTTATTACCTGGTACCTTAAGCAGATTAATAACCTGTATGAGCATGAGTGCTTGCGGCATAATATTGTCACGAGGGGCACCGGGGGCTTGATTAAATGTAGCTTTTATTTATGTCAAAACTAATCAAAAACGAATAAATTATTAGGCTAACCCAGTCCTACCTTGTAGTCAGTTCCCTTGACGTCGCGGGGGAAGTGTCTCGAGGCGTCGGTCTCAATTTGGGGCTCTACTCGCTGGTCTCTCTGCCTTGCCGTCGTTCACGGAGTTCAATATCTAAGTATTTCCCGCGGCGCCGAACTCGGCAGGCCGGTGGACACGCACGACTGCTGCACCCCACTTCCGCCCTGCCATGGGCGCTCTTTGAACGTGCAGAAGCAGTGTCGTGCGTGTGGGAATGCAAAAAAGTACCTCGGGACAACATACTCCTATAGTATGTTTTTGCTAAATCTTTTGGGATTCATTTCTGTTGGGAACATAACCATTGAACATAACACTTTTCACGACATTTTTAAAGAAAGTTCCCAATATTTTATAAAATAGTTTTGTGGCAACAGAAGTCAATCAAATGAAGACTTGTGAATTAACACTTGAAGTGATCGTCATACGTAACTGTATGCAGCCGTGCAGTTCCTAGTTGAGGTGTCTCGTCCATATAAATAAAAAGTACAAAATTGAAAGTTAAGGTAAAAGCGTAAAATAGAATTAAATAAAGGGGGGAAAACAAAAAATTTCAAAAAATACGAAAAAAAAAAACAAAAAGAAGAATCGCCTGAGTAAAATAAGTCTAGGGTACCTGATGTAGATGTAAGTAGTATAAGATTGAATTAAGAACTTTCAGAAAATTGGACATGAAACAAAACAAAGAGAGATGCGCTATAACACAAAAAAAAGTGTCTCATCCTCCACGTGTGTGAAAATGTCAGACTTATCTTAAAATTCTTAGCTAACATTTTAATTTTCACTCATATTAAAAGCCAATGATACACACAAGTAGTTATTAGTAATACACAGTATTATCATAACATCAACCAAAAAAGCAAAAACCACTAAGAAATTTAGATCAGAAACATTAAAAAACAAACTCCAAGCAGATGGAGAATCAAGAATCGTATCGTCTACAAAGCACGTGAGACGCTAACGAGGAAAATATTTCACTGGCGACTGCGCAGATGTCAATTTACGTCGATGTATCACTTTAAAACTGTGCATCAAGGGTCTATTGATTACGAACATGATATGCGTAAAGAAATTATTGCTATTATTACCTTGCTCTTCTTGGTAAATATTATTATGGCGTGGCTTGCACCGAACGACCTAGAAATGAAGAAAATCCCCTCGGAAATCCCATTTTTTCATATTTTAAACAGGATTAAATTCCCATCAGTCCAATCACTTTAGCAAAAGCATAAGAAAACATTATCCTCGATATTATCAAAAACAATATCTCTCTGTATAAACACCGAACAGGTCGCACCTCCACCTCGCACTCGGTTGTTTGTATTGATACCCAGGATTTATTGCCGCCGCTATCCAATAATACCGGAGGATTTCAACCTCGTTTGCATTTTATGGGCCGGAGAATGCTTGCTAAATTCCCCTAAAACTTTTATGTGCACTTTCGGAGCCAAAAATAATAAAAACATAAAAAATATGCTAATTTTGTCACTGCATAAATTCCTCAATTTGTAGCGAGATTTGCATTTTTAAGTGGATTTTCATGCGCCATGTTGTTTCTAATAAAAATGCAAATTTTATACACATTTAATTTAGAGGTAGAGGTTTAAGTTTGTTAGCAAATGTTAATCTGAGATTTTCTTTTCCAATTTTTTTCATGAAAGTACTTTTTTATACCTACAGAGTGTCCGGAAGTAATGAGCAAAAAATTTTAGGGTATATACAACTCGTCGAAGATAACGTGAGATAAGAGAATATCAAAACCATTCGATGCGCCGTGGTTAGAGACAAAATTTGTCACATTTATCAATACTTTAATAGGATAAAGAACGGTATAGTTGCACTGTTTTATGCACGAAGCACCAACACTGATCGGTCGCGCGACCATGCCTCTCTTTGGTGTCATCAAAGTTTTTTTTTGCTTATTAGGATCTAGTCACAATGTAGGAATGAGCTTTTAGGTATTTTCGAGGGTATTTTATAAGGTTACTTTTTTAAAGTATCAGGTTACCCATATTGCAACGAGTGGCGTGGTAACAAAAGGGTGGTGCGTTTTAATACATTATGGTATAGTTTCTGTTTTGTAAGTAGGTACACAGTAAAAAATTGAGTGTTAAATTTAACACTCAATGGTGGTTGGTGGTACATATAGGACCACACTCAATAGGGTATATTAACCAATCATGTTGGTTGTAAGCAAAAATTATACTCGTTTATCTTAATGTTAGTTTAGTTAGTCGATGGAGTTTTCAAGAAAGCTGAATCAGTTTGTTTTTATGTGTGGCGGTAGCTTTGTATATTCTTATCATTTATAATTATGACTATAAATTTTTAAGTTTGATTTGTACCCAACACCCAACAGAGTTAGTTATAAAATAGAATTCGTATGTAGGTATAAGACACGGCTAAAGTTAAATTAAAATAAAAGGCTTAAATGACAATATCATTTTTCTTTTGATCACAACCCCATACCTTCCTATAAATCAGTATACCTGGTAAAAAAAATATTTTCGAATGTTTTTTTTTACTTTTTGATGAGTGTTAATTCTTCTTATTTATGGGTAGGTACATTTACACTATCGAGTGTTAATTAAACTCACACATTAAAAACCTATCCCTCTAGGGTGTAAAAGAAATAATGGGAGGTGTACGTAAACCATTTTTAATGGTAATTTGTGATTAATTAGTGTAAATATCATGTTATTGTAGTGCAAATTTGATCATATTTGGGTTTGACTTTACTATAGTCAGTGTAATAAAATAATCTACCCAGGGCTAGAATACTTTCCACTTTGTTTAAGTCATTTTATCCCGTATCAAACTAACCGGGCGTTTATAATTAAAATGTAAAAAATTATGCTTTCAAGATGTTTTACATTATTAACCTCTGCTTAGTTTGATACATGATTGAATGACTTAATCAAAGCCGAAAGTAGTAGCCCCTAATATATAATAATATAAATCTTTAGATCGCTTGGAAAAGGTTTGTTAAACGAATGAAAATATTAAGTATTATTTATGGTATTAATGATGGTTACAACAAAACTGGAAAACCCTGTGATTTTTTTACACTTATTATTATAACTAGTTGAACAAAATGACACACATATTATATAGTTTACAATTTAGTAAATTAAACATATATATCTACTTTAAATTTAAAGAAATGGTCCATTCTCGAAGTGGAGTTGAAATATAGGGAAAAGGGGGAAAAAAGTCAAAAAGTCTTTCTCCACTAATTTAATAGTGAGCTATTAAAGGCTCAATTTTAAAATTAAATTGTCTCTACATGTTTCGAAGGTAGTAACCTTCATCTTCAGGAGACCAAAGTAGTGCTGCAGTTATTATTAGCAGTAGAGGGAAAACAGTTGGTGGAAAATTACGTTGATGGAGCTTTTTTTATTTAAAAATATTTTGACAAGATATTAAAAATTGAATGTAATCAGCATACTGAAATTGTAAATGAAAGTGAAATGTTATATTTAATTCAAAGTTTCTGAAAAGACTCTGTCAATATGTAGTCGAATTTAAAAAGGGAAGATATTCGTTATTTGAAAATCATAAGTCAGGATATATAAAAAGGATCTTTTGGACATTCTAGGTCTTGTTACAGAAAGATTTTTGTTTGTGATTTGTTTTATGAGAAATTCTGCAATAAGAAAGGAATTTGTAATTAGTAATGAAATAAAATTATTAATTACCTATGTAAGTACAGACATTATTAATAATTTTATTTCATTACTAATTACAAATTTCTTTCTTATTACAGAATTTCTCATAAAACAAATCACAAACAAAAATCTTTCTCTAACAAGACCTAGAATGTCCAAAAGATCCTTTTTATATATCCTGACTTATGATTTTCAAATAACGAATATCTTCCCTTTTTAAATTCGACCACATATTGACAGAGTATTTTCAGAAACTTTGAATTAAATATAACATTCCACTTTCATTTACAATTTCAGTATGCTAATTACATTCAATTTTTAATATCTTGTCAAAATATTTTTAAATAAAAAAAGCTCCATCAACGTCATTTTCCACCAACTGTTTTCCCTCTACTGCTAATAATAACTGCAGCACTACTTTGGTCTCCTGAAGATGAAGGTTACTACCTTCGAAACATGTAGAGACAATTTAATTTTAAAATTGAGCCTTTAATAGCTCACTATTAAATTAGTGGAGAAAGACTTTTTGACTTTTTTTCCCCTTTTCCCTATACAGTGAAAGCTCCCTTTGCGGACAGCTCCTATAAGCGGACATCTTCCAGATCCGGACAGTTTTTCTGGAACCAAATTTTTGGGGTATCAATTCCTATGTAAAACAAGCTCTCATAAACGGACGCTCCGTCGGACGGACACGGACAGCATAATTGTCGCCGACAGGCTCGAAACGCTCTTAAGAGCGGACGCGAATCTCCAATAACGGACGAAAATTACATACATAATATGTATAGAAATCACTCATTTCTTTATCTTTCGACAGCCCTGGTGTTTCCCCGCAGTATGTACAGTATGTAGGTGATTCCCCTTCACGTAAATGCCCTGCGTTGCGGTTGTTATTTCATTAGTTTGTTATGTGTCTTTTATATGTAAGTGTCTTGGAAGGTGTATAGCAATGGCGCCGACAAAAATGTTTTTAACTTTAAGACAGAAAATGGAGGTAATTAACGTTGCAGAACAGGAACATTTAAGTTTTCGAAATTAGATTTTGTTGCATTCGAACATTTAAAAAATATTGAATCGCATTTTCAAAATTGGGTTTTGCAAGAAAAACTTAAAAAATTAAAGCAGTCAAAAATACTAGGTTTTTTTTTTAAAATAACCTTTTTTTGTACGTTTAAATGTTAAGTTAGGAGTCGATTTATTTTGTAATCAACCTAAAGTTTTATGTATGTATGTGTTACTATTTGATGTAACTAGTTGTATTATGTTCATATGTTTTCCAATATTTTTACATAAAAAAGTTACCTAGTATATTTTTTGTTTAATTACGATTTTTTTAAAAAATTTTATTTACCTTTCTTATATGCGGACACCTCCCATAAGCGGACAGAAATGTTGGAACCGTGAGTGTCCGCTTATAAGAGCTTTCACTGTATATATCTACGTTTAATGTACCTCATTGTTAAGCTTAACAAAACAAATAACATAATAAATATATGTATACTTAGAAGACTAAACAACTAAATAAAAGTATGCTTTGGAACAATATTAAAGAATTAAAATGACGAGTTATATTAATCCTATATTTATTCAGAGATCTATGAAGTAAAATATGTAGGTAGGTAGTATTTATATAAAAAAGGAATACATCATATTATAAGCTTATATCAGAATAATTTAAAAGCTAAAGGGAAAACTGCAGCAACGAAAATTCCCGCTTAGTTTCTTAAAAATGGCGTAAGTACTTATTAGTAAGGTTTCTATTAAATGTCGTTAATATGCTTACCCAATTTAACAAGATCCTCATAAGAGGCACTCTCATTTGGCACTTTACAGAACTTTGCTTTGTTTCTATATTTTAATTTGAATTATTATTCTATATCACGTTCAAAGAGCACAATCAGACTGGCTTGAAAGTTTAATTTGCATGTAGCGTCGGCGTCATCTGTCAATTCCTAGAATTTTACACCACTTGTTGCCGCCTTTCTTTTCGGTAACACGGGTTTAGGTATTTTTACCCGGGGTCGTGTAAAAAAACGATTAAAGAATAAGTTTTACACTTAATGTGTTAAAATAAGCTTTTAGCGGGGTTTATTTACACGCTAATATGGTGTTATTAATTGTCTTTGTATTTAATTTTCCTGATAGAGTGTAAAATGAAATAAATAACACCCATTCAACAAAATTAACTTTTTAGAGAGTTAAATTCATAGGCAAATTTAATACAACAACTTTGGTCCCATATTATATGAGTGTAAAAATGTGGTAAATTATGTTAATCCGGGTGTTAACATTAACACTACTTTTTTTACCACTCCTGAAATGATTTTTACCAGGTGGATATTTTTTACTGTGTAGATCTTAATAAATTAGAAAAACACACTTTGATGACACCATCTTCAAGGGCCTGGAAACATTTGCACCTTAATATGAACTTTTTTTCATATTTTTTTATGTATAATCCGAGGTACAGTTCTTATGTATTTCTTGTTGCAAGTTGGACGTAAATCGTTTAATGCCAAATGGCCTTACCATCTAACCTGGTTAAAAGCGAGATATATTGAAGATCATCAAAATATCTTTAAAAAGGACCCTCTTGTTCCACGATAAAATTAACCTTTTTCGAGAAAATCGCTTTTCAACAGTTTTATTTCATGTGAAATATCGATTTACTTCAGCTCATTTTCAATATTATCCAAGCACGCGTTATGAACAACAAAAAACACACTTTTAACATATTATGTTAAATGAACATAACATTTCTTATTTTCCGCTACTGCTTTACAACAACCATTTTCTAGCAAATAACTCGTTAGTAGTTGCAGAGCGTATGTAAATCAATTTATTAGCATAAATACTACATTTACAATTATTTACGCCTACATTTCTAGTTCATTACAAGATTAAAAGATAATATAAAAAATGGTCATTTTAACACATGAGAATTTATAATATAAATACTCATATCACGTGGGCTAATAGCATCTGCATTCGTGTGCCTGGTAAAAGCGAATAATTATATGGTTCAATGGTTTATAAAAATTTATTCTTAAAGGTCTTATTCCTAAAGGTCATAGGCAATAATCAATGATATATTATGATATAAGTAGCTTACCGTTAGGTATTACATTAGCAACGATAATATATCGGCTTGAAAAAAGCGTAGCCACTAATTTTTGAGAGAAAGTTATCGCTCAGAGAATTCCCTGATGTCTCTAGTTATGTTTTCTGCCTATTGCCTTGTGAAACCAAGCTTCCCGCCTACATGAAAAAAAAAGGAATTAAAGATTTTTTTCTCGACCTTACCACGGGTTAGGGGGTTAGTTAAAGTATGACGTCAATAGTTTTCGCCTGGTTATGGTAATGACGCACCTACATGTGTAGAAAACGTCAATTCTGACAGATGGCGAGAAGCTTGTGGAAGTGTTGTAATATTAAATGCGTATTTGTTATTAATTGGTTTATTTTTTGTTTGCTCCTGTTCTTATTTCGATATAATAAAACCATTTACTTACCTTACAAATTTTTTATGATCTTTGAAACCTACAAATGTTCATGCTAAGGAATACTGCTCCAATAAATAAGCATGGTTACGTATGGTTTGACTGTGGCTAGTTGTGGTAAGGTCGAGGAAAAATCCTTTTAGTCTCTGGCATGGTCGAGCTCGGTAAGCCTATATTATACTGACTAAATTCGTCATTTCTTCTAGTCTCATTGTCGTCAATTTCTTAATAAGACCTGTAGTATTAAGATAATTAAAGTAGGAAATGCGTTTGGGTTAGGTGTCCCAGTGGCGGCTTTTCAGGGTCGGCAGTGCCGACCCAGTGTCAAACAGACAACAGACAGTATATTATACTACTTATCTCGAGGGGTGTCTCACCTATAAAAAACTTGTAGGTACACTGATTACTAAACTAGGGTAATTTACATGATTTCTAGCGATTTTTGATTATTTACCACTGATTTTCAGTGATTACCAATGATTCCTAGTGATTACTAGTGATTTCCAGTGGTTACCACTGATTCCCAGTGATTACACATGATTCCCAATGATTATCCATGATTACTATTGATTTCCATGATTACCACTGAACCACTGAATACCACTCATTTTCAAATTTACTAATTTACGAAGTATATGCACTGTTGGGGAAGACAAAGGTAAAGTCCCCCTTGAACACCAAATTCACGGGGGAGCCCAGCACATTTTCACTGTCGCTGTATTTGGCCATTTTTGGGTGTCCGGCTTGAGATTATCATCTAGTAACGTATAATTTACTATACAGTAGAGAATGTACTAGTCATTGATCTTGCCTCCAAATGTTTTTTCACAAGGCTGGCTGCGACATAACCATGGAAGAAACTCTTTTGGATTCAGCCGGCATTTTTCCATCAATAGAAGAATATTATGGGCATTTATTTGGAGAAAGGTATACGCGTGTAAGGTAATGAAATTGTATTGCAGGGTCAAATTCTTGTTGTTGCGAATCCAATTATCTCCATATATGCAAGAAAAGTACCACATACCATATCGAAAATATTCATTTCTCAGGATCAACAGTTTTATCCAGAAATGCATCAATTATTAACATGGTAATTTTTAAATATTGTTGGGTAGCGTCTGTATCGGCCATATTATTTTGTAATATGTTTATTACACAAGTAAGGTCGGGATAAATTTTCTATAAGGTTTATTTTGGTTCTAAAATAAGGATTTATTCCAAGCAGTTCGAGAAGTGCGCAGAACTCGGCGTGCAATAAAATAAATCCTTGAACTGTTTTAGAACTGTTTGTATTTAAAGGAAACTAAAACAGTTTATTGAAAAAGAAAGAAGAGGAAAATTAACAATAACCCCAATATTTCAAATTTCAAAATTACCTTTTGCCACTTGAATAAGACTTTTGAATTTATATGGTAAAACCAAACAAGTTTGACGCCTGGGATAAACAAAAACACCTGGCCGACAACTACCCGTGAAGTAATGCGATTTTGTTGTTCCATCTTAGATAAAAGAATTTTAAAAAATTCGACTGGAAAACTTGCAATGTAGGGTTGAAATTTTACTTCAAGGAATAAATAGCTGGTAATTTATTATCCTATTTATTTAACTGAACTGCAGGAGCTCGTTCAAATCCAGTATCTTGTGTTGGATAGTATAGGCTCTGTTTAAATTCTGCCGCCAAGCTAACTACGATTGCTCTGGGGACTATAAAATGTTCTATAAGTTGAGTGTCCGTGTACATACATAGGGTCAGTATTTTCAGCAATTAACTCGCTTTTTTGTTGACGCTGTATAATTTTTAGTACTAAGCTATTTAATATATTATTATGTCCACCCTCCGAGCTGGAGCTGCTGGAGTTTAAAAGCTAATCCTACAAAAACACTGTAACAAATAATTTTTCAATACTCTTAAAAACTGTCATTTACTAAATTCCATATTACAATCAATTTTTCTATATAGATTTCTACTTATCATAACTATAGGGTTATCCTTTATTATAATTTTTAGTGAACAAACCTTTTTTTCTGTGATTTTTAGTTTCAACAAAACCAAAACAATAAAATCAGCTGATTAGCTGAGAATACTGCGCGTGCGTTAACTAAAAATCCCGAATCGATTCTATCAAAGAGGTCGAACTGCATTGATAGTTAAGAACGTTAAATTTCAGCTCGGAATCGGTTCTAACTGAACCAAAACAGAAATATCTCGTAGCGTGTGTGCAAACTGTTCTAGAACGCTTCTAAGTTTGTACCAAAGCAAACCTATAGTGTCCACGTAGTCGGCATTCCAAGCAAACAGAATCAGCGCCACGCGCATTCACGAATCGCTATCGGCTGGCCTGTCGACCGTTGCCGAACGTCGCCGTCGCGTAACGTGGCAGTTTGCTAAGGATTTTTGCTCATTTCCATAAATCACGCAGTTATTACCAGGTGATTACTGGTGATTACCCAGTTGATTACTGGTGAATACCAGTTGATTACTGATGATTACCGATGATTTCCCAATGATTACCCATCATTTCCAATGATTACCAGTGATTTTTAGCGATTTCCTTACAGTATGTACACTGATTACCATGGGTGAGACACCCCTCGACTTATCTACATCAATTTGCATTTAAATAACTCTCAAACTGCCAGCAAATAACCGCTCCACTTTTTAAATCGCCCTTGTAATCTCGGACCTCATACTCGCAAATTACAACCGCCGTACAATAAATTGTTTTACTTTTCAAGTAACCCAGGCTGGGGTCGGCATGCCTACCCTGTAGTTGGAATATCCGGCTTGAAGATAGGCAATCGAACATACACCATAAAACCCAAGGTCGGCTACCACGGCCCTGCCGCTTAATTCAAAGTGAGGTTATGGTTATGTCTAATACTTATCGATAGGAAATATTTTGTATATCGATATGTTGTTTTTAAAGTTTTTGTGATTATTCTTGAAAGAAAGTAACTACCTAATTTAGTGTAAAAATAAGTGAGAGTAAGTGTTATCCTTGGTGTTATCTGTTGAAAAACAAAACTTTGGGTTTTTTTTTTTAAGATTTATGGCCTCGATAAGTGTTTTAAAATTTAAATAAAATATAGTGTTTGGACTTTCCGACCACTAAAATGTTGCAATATACAGAATTGGAATTCTTGATCAATTGTAAGAAAAATTTGTACAACTTATCTCTCGAAGGTGAAATCACCTGCCAATATTTGTACACTAAAATTCCCTTTTTCTAACAAATTCCCGTAATTCCCTTAATTGCCTTCAAGTTCGTATAAATTCCTGCAAATCTCCATAAATACCACAAAGTTTTTATTAACCAAAAATAAACTCGCATTTCGAAAGTACACAGAAAATTAAACAAATTGACATACAAATTGTATGTAGTTATGGTTAAAACTGAAAATGTTACAAGACATATAAAAATTAAAAAAAAAAAAATATACCCAATAGAACTCTTAATACATATATATCAGCATCTTATTACCTATTGTTAACAAAAATAAACTGCTGTTTTTTTCGTATTTATTTCGGAATGTCTGCAAGGCCTACGAAATGAGACTTAATTTTTCTTGGATTGATCGTGAAATTGAATATATTGTCGGGGGAATATTTTCTGAATTGTATTTATTTCTGCCTCCCTTACTTGCGCTATTTTTCGAGAAATATTCGCAGCGAACGTTTCTGTCGTTATTCGGTGTCTCGCTAGAAATAATTTTCCCCGTTCAAATCCTGGTTTGTTAGCAGTAAACCTAGGTATTTTGCGTCCTGTATCATCCAAATTGCTCTTAATTTTCATTCGGACATCGTAAAGAGCAGTGGCGTAACTAAGGGCATGTGCGCCCCCCCGCAAAGTTTTAAAAGCGCCCTGCTATTTTGCACCTGTCTAAATCCTTCACACTTACACTATAGTAAAAAATATTGTCATTCGTAAGCTTTGTTTAATATAGAGGGATATAAAGTATTGTAGAGAACAAAGAACAATTTTTTGTTGTAAAAATAATGAAATTTTAAAATAATGCACTGCAATTAAAAAAAACAATGTGATAATTAAAACAGACATAAAAGTTGTGTACTCACTGAGATAGAAAACAAAGTCTTAAAATATGTATGAAAGAGGAATTAGAATTAGTTGAAAGTTGGAATGTATTAAACATACATCTACTTATGCATGATTATGATATTTTCACTATACAAATACAACTATCTTACAAACTAAGCAGATATATTATTTTCATCAAGGGACTTAACGGCGCCCCTGGCTTTGCTGCGCCCCCCCCCCCCCGCAATGCGGGGGCGGTTTTTACGCCACTGATAAAGAGACACGGGAAGACCATGCTGACCTATTGCGAGAACGTGGCTGACAATTATCTTTTTTTTTTATGGTAAAAGCGTTCTACCTCTTTTCTGTGTTTTCTTAGTAATTTGTTTTTCAATATAGGCCGAGGAATTTTATATAGTCTCGCCACAGAATTAACAAGAATTCTGTGGTCACGCGGTGTTTCGTTGGCCCAGAGCACTTGATCTTATTTTTGCAACAGCTTCTCGAAGCTTGGCTACCGAATAGTTCGACTTATAAAACCACCAAAAACTAAACTTTAATCAGGAGAACCTCCGCACAATCTCGGCCAAAAATGACAAAAGGCAGCGAAGTTAAGTTAAACTTCTCTGCAATAGGTGGCACCATACATACTGAAGTTGTATTTTGAAGTAAAAATACAGGGATCTGTGATGGCGCAGTGGGTTAATTCCCTAGTGGTTACATTAATTTATACTGCGTGGCCAATACGGTTGCTCACTAATTCGTTATTTTTGTGCTACCTTTGATTAAAACATAGTAAACAATTGTGTTTTTATTCCTTAATGCAGGTTATGTTATCATGTTATAAGGATTCATGACAAATACACTGATTGACACTTAACGTTCACATTAATAACTGCTTTTTTACATTGGTTCCCTAACTATTCCTTTAAAATACATCACAAAAACGTCCCGGTATCGTAGGGAGTTCAATTTCATACGTCAGATAACGCGGAATCGCCATCTGCTTAGCTTTACTTAAAAAGACACCATAAATTGCCCAAAAAGGTCTTAAAATCTGCCGCTTGCGTATGAGCACCTTGCGTCACGGAGCCGTCATGGAAAACTGCATTAATTGTCCAAAAACGCCTTAAAATCGCGGAATGTACGTAACAGCACCGAGTCATCTTGGAAGACTACTGGCTTCACCCTTGCGCCGTTTTTCTTGCCTCTTTCAACCGGCGCGCGATTCGACTCAACCTATATTTGGCCCAATCAGGAGCTCGCGTCCCAATGACGTTTTACAGGTACCGCGTAGGCGCGCTTTTTACTAGCTACGTGACTAAATGCTAATAACTGCTTAATTTACAAACAAAAATAGCAGAGATTGAAATCGCACGGACAGATCATTTACCAACTTATTCTCTTTGACGAGTTGATACACGTTTCCCCAACTGTTTTGGGAATAAATTTAAGAAACCTTATAGCAAACTGTTTTTTGTTTGATGCTGGATCAAATATACCGTGATGTGCAAAGTTACCCTAAATGACTGTACCTAATCCTTTTACTAATTTTATTATTAAATAATTATCCTTTTACCAGTTTATGTCCATAATACTTTGTTGTTTAAGACCCACTTTACCTATACAGTCGCTAAGCGTATCAAATACAATAAAACAAAAAAACGATGATATTTCATAAAGGGACATCTTCTATTATTACGTCTTTTGGCAATCTCTCCAAACTTCATTACACAGGGTACAGCAATAAAATCATTGACGTCTACTTCGGTTTATCGATAACTTAACTTTGAGCCTTTTTATTTTTTCGGCTCCCTTCGTAAAACATGCGACGGAGACGGCCTTTATTAAATCTTGAATTGGGGTTCTCGCCGGTTTAGGGGAAACAGAAGGTGGATTGTGGGGTTTCGGGATCCGATATTTCTTTGTCAAGTAGACGACCAGCGGCGTAGATTAAACAGTTAAACAAAAACAAACATTTTATTGTAGTGGCACAAACCTGATGGAGCCAGGGAAAGAATGTACTCTAGGAAAATGTACGCTTCAAGTTTCTTTAAATGTCATGGGGCAAACTGTGCCGAACAATGCTCTATTTCTCTATGTTTTTAATGGTCGTAAAACAATATCTACATTGTACAGTATGGAAAAACTAAGTCTTTAAAACAAAAATGTTAAAGAGTGTTTTTCTTTTTTAAAATGTTCATTGTAGGATCACGGTAGATCCACTACCCCCATATTTTCAATTTCGCCGGCACCGCTCGAATTCGAAGTGAAACCAGTTTTAACTGGATAGTGGCTAGGGCGAGCACTAATCTGTTTGAGCGGTCGCGTCTAATGAACATAATTATTTAGAGCGCTTATTGAATACCTACCTGAGGTACTTACGTATTCTTCACGATAATTTTTCTGGATGAAGGATAAATCACCCAAATTGTCAGAATGAACTCTATATTATTATAGCATCATGTGGCAAGATTCTGAGGCTTACTGACGTAACATTGTAGACATTGTAAGTGCCTTTTTAAAGATAGAACAATAAATCTTGGGATTAATCTTAAATAAAAAGTCAATGACAGATCACAGTTCCTTGCTAGTTTCCCAATGAAAAACTCTGCGCTTCTTTAATCCATTAAACCACAATCCAAGGTCTGACAATAAGAAATTCCTAAGCGCCTTTGCGCCCATTCATAAACCTTAAACGAAAACGCCCCAAACAACAAGCGTTTTCTTTGTATGCGCTCTCGGGCGAAAAGATATGCTCCACCCTATCTATCTTATAACTCTCAGAAGTGGGTTAGAGGCAGATATGTTCGAGGAAGCGTCATTTTATGGTAGTTCTCAAGACGCTGAGTATCGATCGGCGGAAGACGTTCTGGCTTTTACATCTATAGAGTTGTGACCAGTGTCGTATCGTTAGTTTTACTTTGTTGCAAGTAAACGTCAAAGTTTATAATGTGCTAATTATTATAAAGATATTTGCGCATTTAAATCTAATCATTTTAGATCCTGACAATTTATTCATAAAAAAAAATATTTAGGTTAGCCACTCAGTAATGTACATTGATAACGAATCAATAATTAATTTAATGAATGTGTATATTGCGAGATATATTGACTTTGCGAATCCAATTTTTAGATTTAGGTTTGCTCAGTTACAAACAGAACAAATTCTCGTATATACGATTAATGGAAAATTTTTCATCATAGTTATGTTGCCAGTATTATTACATGATTTCTTGATATCCAAAATTATCGTTCATCGATTGCATCTCACTACTCACTGATATACTATAATCTACGGGGTGTCCAGATTTCGATGTTTTTGTATCTCTCTTATTAGTAAATATATATTATGTAGTTTTCGTCATAGGTTGTTTAGATTGCCACATGGAAAAATTTCAGAGCCCTCTGGGTTTTTGATATACGGAGCGATATTGAAAAATTTCCATTTTGGTCTACACATCATCGCATAACTTATATCTTATCAAAAAGGTATAAACTGATTCATATGTGGGTTTATTGAATGGCGTACGAGTTTTTTTCTCTATTCTATTTTACATATTCTTCAAATCATGGTTGGTTGGTTAGTTCGTTAAAGTCGAAGGTCAGGTTAACCTGTTCTTTGCACTACAGCCTTACGGCTTGTTGTGCTCCCCTGTTTTGTTAGAAAAGTCCGGTTCCTAAGGTTAGATCCAGTAACTTTCTTCCAAGATTTTCATGTAGAAGAGTGGCCCCATTTTGAATTGCTCCAAATATGTGATTATGCAACTAGGTAGGTTTCCTCCTCTTCGACCTCTTCTCTCTATGGGTCCGGCGTGAATACCAATCCTCTGCAGGTGTTTTCTCAAAGGACAGTAGACTGTTAGTAAAAGCTTATGACTTGTTTTTTGTCTGAGTGCGTATTTAATGCAGCATATCAGTTGTTAATTTCTTTGAGGGGTTTCCTATTACAACCCGTGCGTGTCTCTGGCCAGGTATAGTGGTCCACCGGTTTAGATGTTGTAGGGATCATCTGTTTATTGCTGACTTCATCACCTGTTTGGACACACTTAGGGCCCCTGAAGTTTTGAGCAGCTCCAATCCTGGCTAGTCTGTCTGCTTTTTCATTCTTGCTATCCCCAAGTGATCAGGAACCTATATGAGTTCGATTTTGTTATTTCTGGATCATAGGTCGTGCAGGCACTCCATCGTGATGTTTAATGTGAATTGATGGGAGTTTAAAGCCTTACGGGCAGCTTGGCTGGCTGACAGAATATATATTTTGCTTGTGGTAGTCCCGTTCAATATTTAGTTGGATACATGCTTGTATTGCATAAATTTCGGCCTGGTATACTGTGTCTGTCTCTCCCCAAATATTCCAGCACCCACTTCATCTTCCGTTATTGACTCATCTAATGCCAGCCTTTGTAAGCTGTTTAATCTGACGGCTGTTGTGATTTGGTGCGTTTTCGTCCATACCACACTACAGCACCATATGATATTAAGTGTCTGAGGACTGTGACGTATAGCTTCGGTCTCAGGCCCCAGGTTTTCCCCAACAAGCTTCTGCATCTCATGAAACATATTTTGGTTCTGTTTAAGGTTTTGTTGATGTGCGCGTTCCAGGTTAGTTCAGGTTGACATCTAGGTATAACCCCAGATATTTTACCTCACTTACTGTTCCGATCTGTTTTCCAAAGATGCTTAGGTTGTGGTAGTTCCCTATTGTTCTTCGTTTGGTGAACGGTAGTATTGCAATTTTTACAGCGTTGTCTTCGAGATTGACTTTCTCACACCAGCGCTGTACGCTGTTCAGGGCTTTTTGCATAAGCTCGGTTATAATGGTGGAGGGAGTTCCTTGTATAAGTATCATCACATCGTCTGCATACCCTTGGGCGTAGAAGCCTTCTCGATTGAGACGTGTTAGCAGCTCATTTACCACTAAGTTCCATAAGAGAGGGGACCGAACGCCTGCTTCAGGGCATCCTTGAATTGCATCCGCTTCTATGGAGTCTCCATGTAAGTTGACTCTGACCTACCGACTTTATTACATGTTGTGGATCCACCTACGGGTGGTACCATCGATTCCATGTCTCTCAGCAGCTGTTATCATGGCAGCGCAGGAGGCATTGTCAAAGTATATTAATGAAGGAACACAGGGCTATTTCGTTTTGATTTAGCGACGTCTCGACCTTCATGACAAGGTTTGCAAGCAGTGTCACATGATTTCCCTGATCATCAACCATTCTTATCCCTGATCATAAATCATACTTTATGTTTTCCTAAAAGGGGCACCTTTCATAATTCGGCTTAGCTTCTCTTGGGCTTTTCAAAAATACATAAGGTTTGCTCCTCGGTTTACTCTGTACGAACAGGACAAACCTTATTATTTAATTAATGGAAAATGTTTCATACACATCAATAAACTTGTTTAAAACAATGTACGGTTGATTAAACGTTAAAAGATTCTTTAATGCCACAAATTGTTGTTAAGTATATGTAATAATGTAATATCTTACTGTTTCTCAATGTACATTGATTACGATGAAACTAATTTATTCGGTACGCGACCTTTTGGCGGTGTTGTTTTGGCTGCTCCAGGACGTTTTCGTTCTACGACGTTTTGGCGCCAGAACTATTTAATAAAATAGTTTTAGTAACTATTTATTAGTTCTGGCGTCGTAGAGCGAAAACGAGATGTGTTAACAAAATTAAGCCGCATTTTTGAGGACACGAAAATGAGACAAAAATATTTGATAGTGTAGTGAACCAGAATATTGTATTTAAGTAGGAATTTGCCGTACCTACTGTGGATTGCAAGAAAAAATTGACAAAAATTAAATTAAATAAATAAAATTCGTTTATTGATTATGGGTTGTTCAGTACACACAGCACACACCTAGTTAATAAATTGATGGAAAAGGTTTCACGGACTTTATCTATCAATAAACCTCTATAAAATAATGTATACTTCACGAATCAATAAACAAAGATTTGGGTTTTTTTCGGTATAAATAGAACACACCTATTTATTCCATTTATAGAATCACTAAACGTGTTCTCACGTTCATTAATTACATTATTAAAATTATTGGTGGGTTATTAGACTCAATAAAAATCAATTCACAACAGTTTTCAATAAATTATATGCTGCTTAATGAGTCTATACACGATCTGCAATTGAATGGAAAAATACTTCGAGCTTTCTTTTACATTATTAAGGTTTATTGTTTCAGTTGCAAATGGCGAACAGTGTATAGAACAATACTCGTAAAAGCAATTTTAAACTTTATTACCCAAAAGCCAGTGTGAATTATTTTTATTTGGTCTATTTTTTATGATCAGGCATAGTACTGCAGGAAAAATCCTTTGTGTCGCTCTGCGAGTGCTTCGTGTGCAAAGGAAGCGATTCACGTTGGTCTGGAATCCTTGAACATGAAATATATGTCATGACATAGATATTTCTGTAAAAGAGGCTCAAGTCACCAACCGGTCCTCGACCTTCTAAGCATTAAGGTTGAATGCCGATTAAGCAAATGGTTTTTCTTTGATTGGAATCCAACAGTCCCAGAGTATGTGTAGGGGAGCAAAGCCGTAAGGTGCGTTCAGACTTGTGACGAAACCCCGTGTCGTGACACCGTCGCGAATCTCGTCGCGTGACATCGTTGCGTATCATCGTTGCGAACTTATTTGCATTTTAATAAAATTAGTTAATACATGAAACGGACTGATGACACGCGGTAAACGCGGCGATATCACGCGACGAGGTTCGCGATGGCGTCACGACACGGGGGTTTGTTACCAGTCTGGACGCACCTTAAAATGTGTTAACAGTATTCGAGTGATGGTCGAATGTAGGCTTTATTGATTATAGAGTGCCAAAAGGTGTTGAGTTGTATAGAGGTTCCTAGTTCGGAAAAGTACCCCAAGTTTTTGCGGATTGCCTTAGCTATGGCTGTCATGTGATTATGCCAAGACATAATATGTATTATGACCATCCAAATTGGCGTCCAACAGATTAATTGATGAAGCCAAGGACCATGACATATTCTTTGCCATTATTTTTTTAGAAAAAACTGCTGCTAAGGTTTCTTTTAGCAAGACAGAATTTCTTCCAGGTCTTTGTTGAGATGTAAGACTTCTTGCTGGCTGTAGAGATGTGCTTTGGCAGCCCATAGAGCTGCGAGTAACTTAATAAAAAATATACCTTCTTCCAAGTATGCCTTTTTTACGTTGGAATGATAGAGAAATCTATTTTTTTGGTTAGAAATGTAACCCAAGCACGTAAAAATGGTATGTCTCCTCAAACGAGTAAAAATACATGTAGGTGGCGCACTCTATACAAGTGAAAGCCATACTAACATCAAATTCGAATTTCAAAAACCCCTAGATACCAATTTTAGTTGAAATATCGATATTAGTTCAAGAATTATTTAATTTAGAAAAAATAAAAATAAAGCTTTAACACCCTGTATCTCCTAAACGAAGCAATTCCGGACATATGTTTATAGTATTCTTCGCAATAATAATGAAACACCCTGTATAAATAACCTACCCAAGATACATAAGTTTTATTATAAAGGCGTAATTAGAATTGAAAATTATTTATATTTTGTATGCGTCAAGAGTTAATAACGCTGAAACAACTATTCGGCCCTTACCTTGCAATTTAATTTAAAACTCCTCATCGAACTGTTAGTCTTCCCCAACTTGCAATTCCCATATTATCTATCCACAGTCAAATTAACTCGGATCTTACAGATGTGACTCGGAATTCATTACTCTATTTCTATTTGTGCTGTTAAATAGAACGAGACCCTATCTTACTCAAAACCCTCTTAAACACACTAGTGTGGTGTCAGCTTGCCAGAATTAATGGTGTGTTGAAAAGCTGTGCATATATAAAGCGTGAATTTACTACGTAAAGTGCATGGTATACCCCCCATAACGGTAAATCGTTATCCGCTTCGTCGCAAAAAAAATGCGTTGCAGAGAATTTTCTCTAAATTATTGCTCGAGTTTTAATTATGATATTTGTACAAGCCTATGTCCGAGAAAAGCAAACAACGAGAAGCGACAAAATCCCGAGTTTAGCATTGATTAAATAGAGACCAAATTATATGTCCTTCACCTTGAAATTTTGACAGTTGGCCGGGTTATTACACTAAAAGAAGCACTAAAGCGATGAAGTTAATGCTTTACACTGAAATAAAAAATGTGGGTACCTAGTAAGAAGTACCTTTTTCATAGATGTCTTCTGTGTTTCATGTAATTGGCTTTCCAGCAAATTTCGTAAAATCATAAAAAAATTAAATAAAATAAAAATAGTTTTAAAATGTTATATTGATTGGGCGTTACTTGGTACATTTTAGAAAGAGAATGAAATAGTATATTACATACAAGAGTGGTAAGAAGCCTATTACACACGACTTCGAAAATTACGGTACGAGCGTTAGCGAAAATTGCTCTTGTTAATACAGACATTATAATATTCCGTAACTGCTCTTACGCACAGCTTGGCTTCTAACAATATGGTGTATGTAATTAGAGTTTTACGGATAAAGTAGACAGTGCGTAAGTAGGTTTTTACTGGGTAATATAGAAGTAGAAAAACAGTATTTTCGTATGTATCCCTTTATTTCTTTTTACATATTGAACAGCAGTTTTGTTACCTTTCCTTACATTTTTAATCATCAACAATCCTAAAGCGGTGCAAATGTACTTACTGTACAGGATCCTTCGGATATGCAAACATGCTTATTCCTTAAACTTCTTTTGAGTGACACCCTCGAAACGCACAGGTATTACCAGGCATAGTTTTACATCAGCACAGCACTCACAAAAACAAACAGTTACGGCCCATGTTACTTTTAAAACGTAAAAATGTCATGTTATAAAATAATAATTTTAACTACAGTTATAACAGATTTTATAGCACATTTACTTACACTTTTTACATTGGCAGGGTTGTTATGTTTAAAACATTTATTAGTGTCTCTAAAGTTGTTTAATTTGAGAGGCTTTACTAAAATTCATATACCTAAATCTCTTAAACAAATGTTAAAATAAAAACAAAAAATAAACATTCATAACTAACGTTTAATATGAAAGAAACTAGGAAAGAAAGCATGTAAAAACAGAGAAAACACTGAAAATATGTTTAAATACAATGTTTTTTAAATTTAAAGCAGTTCAGCATTTTTTTGTACCAGGAAGTAGTGCACTTACAGTGTACTAATCCAAAACTAAAATTTGGCAGAACTTTTCTTAAATTTATTAAACAAACAAAAACTATCCTAGGTAACATTTACAATTTAAAAAAGTCGACAAAAGTAATTAAAAACACAACTTGTTTTTAACAGTCAAGCAGCATACTATTGTACTGCTCCTTACTGAAATTGTAAATTGTTCGTTATTAGAGGGAAAGTATCCGAGTCACTCCTCTATATGTATAAAAAAGGCGATCATAACAATTTACAGAATTTTCCTTCAATCAGTAATTTACCCTCGTTTTCAAAAATATTTGAAAACGTGTTTTATTATAGGCTATTACAGTATTTTTTGACAGCTGACTTGTTTTTGAAGTTCCAACATGGATTTCTAAAGAATCGATCTATTCAAACATCTGTTTTTGACTTTGTAGAGGGACCGTCGAAAGCATTGAAGGGGGAGGATTAGCATGTGGTCTTTTTCGATCTCTCCCAGGCTTTTGACTGTCTCTCACATATCGATCTATTACATAAACTATATAAATACGAGGTGAGAGCACTGGCATTATCGTGAATTAAAACTTACGTCAACGACAGAACTCTAAAAGTTCTTTTTTCTTATGATAAGGCACATCACTGCAGGATTAATCCTCTATGGCGCTCTACGAGCGGTACGTGTGCGCAGGAAACGATTCACGTTGATCTTGAATCTTTGGAGATTATACTCGTTGGGGAACACGGCCTCAGGGAGGTCGTTTCAGAGTGATGACGTTCTCCACATGAAAGAATTTTTTAAGTGTCGTTCGAGGGACACTAAGCTCAACCACGTACGGGTGGGCTGCAGTGGCTCGTCGTGTATTTCTACCATACACCGCTTTGGTTGGAATCAAGCGGGCAACCTCAGTTGAGCACTTGCCATTAAACTATTTGTAAAATAGACTCAAATCGCCAACCTGCCTTCGATTCAAGGTTCATGGTCACCGATCAAGCGAATGCCTCTCTTTTGAATGCAATCCAGAAATCTTAGGGTATGCTTAGGAGCAGAGCCCCAAATATGCGAACAGTACTCCAGCGATGGTCGAATTTGGGCTTTATAGTGCATCAAAAGTTGTTGGGGTGTATAGAGGTTCTTAGTTCGGAAAAGTATTCCAAGCTTCTGCGAGGCTGCCTTAGCAATGGCCGCAACGTGACTATGCCAAGACATTTGACTATTCAAATTGGCGCCCAATAAATGAATTGATGAATCCAAGGGAATCGAGTGTCTCGCCATGACTATATCCGGTTCTTTAACATTAACTTTTTTTAGTTTTTTAGAAAAAAACTGCCGCCTGGGTTTTTTTAGCGTTAAACTCTACATGGTTACCGTCTCCCCAAGACAGAAATTTCCTCCAGGTCTTTGGTGAGATGTGAGACCTCTTGCTGCCTACAGAGATGTGCATTGGCAGCCGATGCCCGAGCATCCAAAGTAAAAAAAGTGTGCTGTCTTCAGCAAAGCTATATATAGGACTTCTAGTTTTTGTCAAAACATCGTTAATATATTATGGTAAAAAGAGGGTGGGTGACAATATAGAACCTTGAGGAACTCCGGCGTTGATGTTAAATGTGTCTGTGTCGTATTAAAAATAATCATCAAAAGTTCATTTCTGAGAAACTTTCAATTAAAATTGGTGTACCGCAGGGAAGCATTCTCGAACCACTCCTATTTAGAATATATTTAAATGAATTACCTTCAGCTTTTATAGATCAACAGGCAAAAATTGTTAATTATGCAGATGACACTAATATTATAATTAAGAATGAGAACATTACAAATTTACTTAAAAATTCTGAAGAACAATTTCCAACATTAAAAAGATGGTCTCGCGACAATGATCTTATCGTTAATACAAATAAAACACAATGTATTGTTTTTAAAACACACATACATTTTTTTTTTTTTTTAGAACATATCATTTATTAAAGCAATCGGTTACAATTTATAATTTATAATTTTTTTATATACGTAATTTAAAGCTAACATATATGTTATCGACAGCTTATCTAAATGAACTGAACTCCTAAACAATGCATTATAGCATTGGTACCGGAGCTTGTTATATAGAGTTTATAAACTTTGTGTGGCCAACAATAAAGGTATAATTATCTATCAAATCTTTGTTTCACTTTCTTAATAAACTTGTTATAAGAGGTTTCCTGTCTAAGTTCCCTCGGCAGGCTATTAAAAGTTCTCGAAGATTCATCAATAGGGTTTCTCAAGGCAACATTTGTTCTCGCACTCTTTAGTCTGATATTGTGAAAAAACGAATTCCCGACGAAATAAAACTAATTGATTCCGATGTAGATATTATTAATAATTGTAAATTTCTTGGGCTTCACTTAATAACTAATCTTAAATGGAACACTCATACTAATATTTTATGTGAACAGCCTTGCAACTTCTTATTATATGTTAAGAGTAGTATTTAGGTGTTAATGTCTCCCTTATGAATTATCATAGTTACTTTACGTCTTTGGGACGCTTTGAAATATTTTTTTGGGGACACACCCCAGGTTTAGAGAGCGCACTTATTTATCAAGAAAAGGCACTAAGAATTTTTATTCATATTCATACTCAAACCTGTCTAGGAATTTTTAAATTTCAAAAATTATTAACAGTACCAGGTATTTACATTTATGAGTGCATCTTGTTCTTAAAATAGCACCCGGATAAATTCTTCCACTTAAAGAGAGACCACTCTCATTATACCAGGGGCAAGCTTTTGGATTTTGACTACCCAATACATTCATTCATTCATTCGTTATATGAACATAACTGCCAATATGCTGGTATAACTTTTTATAATAGCTTGTCATATCGTATTAAATGTATTAACGATCTAAAACTCTTTAAAACTGCTTTATTTAACTATAATAATAATATTGAACCATATACAATTTGAGAACATTTGGTATTTAAAGAGTAAAAAGTAAGTGTTAAATTGTTAGTTTGTTTTGTGAAAGATGAATGTACCTATAACGTTTTGTATTGTTTACTTTATATACCTATATTTTATTGGCGTATTTCAAACTTTGTAATCATTGCAAATATGTTTCGAAATAAATGCTTCTATCTATCTATCTATCTATCAGCATTGTTATGTTTAAAACAATTATTATCATATATAAGCAGGTTTGTAAGTTTAAAAAACATGGACGATATCCGGATTTAAACCCCATTGTCTTTTTTCTAGGGTAATTTTTAGTTAAAGCTTTCTTTATTAAAAAAAAAATTAGAAGTTATTTCCATTGTAACGTATCTTCTTCTTCGTATACAGTAAGCAAGTACATAACGATGAGCATTAAATAGCAGAAATAATAAATACCTTAACATATCGACAACATTTAGGTGTAGAAACGTCCAAACATTAATATCTCCCTTGAAAACGATGGCCTATATTGATTTGTTCGGTAAAATCACCCTATTATTGATAGGCTCAAATGAGGGTTTGCACCCCTATTATATTGTTCAGCCAAGTAATAAGTATAGCGATTGGGGTGTATCCCAATTGAAACTAGCCCAGGCTGCCGGCTGCAACTGCCAAACGCAGATGTTTGGGATGGGCGCAGTTTAAACTGATTTTGTCACTATATGTAGGGTTCAATTTGTTTTTATGAGTTGGTATTGTTTACTAGCAGCATAATTCGCGTACAACAATAATCCATTGTGTGAAAAAGGGGTTTGAAAGCGTGATAGAATATTTATTATATTGATACTTTAGTACAATCGTGGTGGTTTAAAGTGTGTGCTGGTACCTCTAGTTAAAACTCCATTAACGCGTTAGTGAACCGAGTTTTTCGATTTACGTTTTGGGAAATTTTTAGTCGTTTTTTTTTTTGGTATATATGCATAATAAATGCATATTATATGTCTTAGTTGTATGTATATCTTCTCGCAAAGGGCATTTCCGACCCAATGCACGCATGCGCGAGAAAGTCAAGTAGGCGTTAACAGGAGAAATGCTGATTTTCCGTCGCATTTGACAGCATCAATTAGTAAATCAACATTTAAGTTGTCCTAGTTGAAATTTGTTGTACTTTGTAATTAAAGCTCTGAAACATTCACCCAATAAAACGGCAACTACACTAATTTGTTGGCGGCAACGCATGGTCGATACTCCGCATGGCGATTTAACCCGTTTAAACTTTGTTAAACTTTAATGAACCAAAACTGCCATCGTCCTCGCTTCGCTCTCGCATTTACGTTCGTATAAGCTCATTTTATCTAAAAGCTTTATCCACAAACAAGATACAATGTCAACAATATGGCTTTTACGGATAAGCTGAAAAAGGATTGATGAAATTGCTTTATCCGGAAAAACTTATTGTTACAAATAATACGACTGCTTATATGGTTTAAGCTTCGAATAGTTTAATTTAATTGAAATGTAAACAACAACTTCTATTATCTAATATACCAAGCAATGTATTGGGCATTTTTAATTGAGGACGTTCTCTAATTCTGCCACGTGTGTTTCTGTTACCTTAATAGTATTTTTCCCTTTGGCAGTCTCGCTATACCCCTTAGCCGTTCCACACACTTAAACGGTTTCCGTCCAAACGGCTTAGGATTTGACCTGTCCTAGGACCTGTCATATCAACGATTGACAATTGTCTGTCTCTGTTAGGCCCAAATTATCAATCTCCTGTTAGCGATAACAGCCACATAACTTCCATGATAACAATTATTGTTCCAACAATGGGGTATCCTGTAGTTAGCGTTGACGGGACACTGATAAATGGTGCCGATTGGACGGAAATCGTGTGTGTGATTGAGCTGTAAGGTCCATTTGATAAGTTTAATGGCATTTTAATGAAATCCTAGACAGAATCTGCCCGTTCATCGCATGTATGATCTCCCTGTTTGCTCTAATCGTTAGGTCTCCAAGTCATTACTGTTTAGCTTACATTGGGCAACATACACTCACATAAAAATATTATGTAAAATTACACACCTCGTTACAGACACTATAGGTCGTTGGTAACTTTGGTGCCACACTAGATGCATGGAATATTACATCCAGTATGTAATATTACATTTTTTAATGTTAAATAAATAAAAGTGTAAAATTACTTTCCATTAGGTAATAGTACAACATTTATGTAATTACAAAATGTAAACTTACTATGATATTTAAGTTAAAGTTTTCTTTATTAAAAAAAAACATTAGAAGTTATAAGTGGGGAATGTCGGTTTGTACGCTGTGTATGACAATAAAACTAAACTTGAATGCGTATTCATCGTATAATTCTTGGGGAAGTTCAGCCAAGCGCTTTCGGCTCAATACTGAGTCATCATCAGGGCTTAGGCTACGTCATGGTCAGAGGTCCTTTAAAGTAGGAAAGTATCGTTTCGCGAATTTTGCTTTTCGCATCATTATTGGAAAGTTGTATTAAAATTATTTTGTTTTTTTTTTATTTTTTCATTGAACATTGACAATAATTTTAATACAACTTTCCAATAATGATGCGAAAAGGAAAATTCCTGAATCGATATTTTCCTACTTTAAAGGACCTCTGACCATGACGTAGCCTAAGCCCTGATGATGACTTGGTGTTGAGCCGAAAGCGCTTGGCTGAACTTCCCCAAGAAAATTATACGCTGAATACGCATTAAAGTTTAGTTTTATTAGAAGTTATTTCCATTGTAACGTATATGTTTATATAATATATTTCAGATATTCTTACAATATTTGAGTCATTTTATACAACACTAGTAAAATTAATTACTATATTTACCATAATAAAAAATAAATTTCTAATTATTTCTGTTAGTTAAGTTAGGTAAATTGGACATTATTATGACAATATCTAATCAATTCCTAGTGAACGATGTAAAATGAAGTACATTTATTTTATAAAATTTTTATTATTATTTATTTTTTAAGCAAATTTAACTTTTATGTTTGAAAAACAAAGATGTTTTTAAAATAAAAATAAACTTTTTTATCGAAAGATTTGAAACAGAATAATGGGTATTTCTCGAGGTATTCTTAACTTACAGCAACATAGGTTTATAGGAATTTTTTTTATAGTTTTAGGCAATGAAACTCATCCCGAATTTGTTCGCAATGTTAATGAAACACCCTGTATACAGTGACCGGCATAAAGTTGGCCTAATATGTAAAAAAGTTGTATCGATGGAATCTTGAAAAACCTTTTTTACCGATTATCTCTGCATAATCGGTACCCTAAAAATTAATTCTACGTCACGTGACTACTGGTTTAACGGAAAAATTATAAAAATTTATTTTGTTATGAACAGTAGTATTAGCTGACGAGATATCAAAAAAAGTTATTTGAAGAAAGTGCTTATAGATTTTAATTCTATACTGGTTTGCAAAGTTTGAAGCAAAAATACAACGAATATTTTTTTTACATTTTTTGAAAAAATATCCAATACTTATTGCTTTCATATTTCCATAAATTTAATGAAAATGTGTTAAATGATCGAACACCTAGGTATTCAAATGTTAGTTAAATATTTTTTTTGTTATTAAAGTTTTTATTCGTTAATATTTGAAATTAAGTCCTTTCACCATGCACTTGAGTGTCTAACAAACATATTTACCATTTATAATTATTTTTGGAACAATAAGCATGAAAAGGACCGTTTTTTCTAGCTTTGATCAAGTTTTATCGTATATCCTAAATATTCATTCCTACAAAATAAAAAATAAAATCTTGAATTTAATTAGTTTATTTTTAATCAAATATCGCGTGACCATTGTGTAGAGATACGAAATTTTAAATAAAGTAAATGTATTCATTTCAAGCTACTTAATAAAGTATTTTCATTTCAGGCAAATTATTAGAGTAATCGAACACTTGACACATCGTAATATGTATTTTTCCGTTGTCATGTGAATTTTTAGATTGTAAATTCTAATAATTATTATAGGTAATGAAAATATAGATAGTACTGAAGAATTATTACATCGTAGATTGTAAAACTACATAAAAAAATAATAAATGAAAATATACATAGTACTGAAGAATTATTACATCGTAGATTGTAAAACTAATATAATAATAAAAAAATAATAATTACATCTGCAAGTATAAATTATACACTATTTAAATAGTAGGTATAAACACACAAATATTTTTATTGTGTAAAAAATCATTCATATACCTATATGCATGTAAAAGCAATACTACCGTAAAATTTCATTACTTTTTAGCAGTGTACCCATGCTTATCTGGGCCTGTGCTATTTAGTATTTAGTAATCGTCATAGGGTCTCTTCTATAAAAGATAAGTTACTTAATTAGCTTGTAAGAATTTTCTATTCTTTTGCAATAATATTATGTGCAAATTAACGGTAAACTAAAAAATTGTGTATGTTTTTCACCGTTTAACAATTTTCTAAGAAATAGGTGTGTATTTATTTTACAAAATTAAACTGACTTTGTAACAAACAAATCCTGCTAATTGATACTGGGAATAAGTAATTTAAATATTTTATGCAAATTTCGTTAAAATATTTTTATGTTTTATTTTCATAGGTTTATTTAATTAATAATTAATTACCATATTTTCTTATTTGACATAATTCAGCGTTTATAAATTAATTAAGTATAATGCTCATTATAAATTGTAAAATAGTACTATTATTTTAAGTGATTAATTTAAATTCAATCTGCCGCAACATTTTATGTTTTAAAATGCATCTATGGATCCCCATCAAACACACAAGTTATCTCTAGATGCTAACTTCAAAATGACCTGTTTTTCAACCACAATGAAAAATTAACAAGTAGGCTTCTTTCGGTTGTTGATCATAGGGCTGAATAACAGTTATACAGCCCTATGATCAAACACACATTATTGAAAAGGAATGTTTTCAAGGCCCACTGCAAAATATTACTACCTACTAAATTAACCTAAACTAACTTGAATAAGTGAATTGGTTTTCAGAAGATTCATTGCAAAAACTAAACTTTGTATACCTACTTTTGAAATCAATATTATTTATGGACATTATAGAGAGCTACGGCCATTTATTATTCGAGATGATTTGTTGAAACCATGTTTTTTAGATGTTGGTGCCGTTTTTTGCTACCATAAACGCGAATACCCGATAACGTGTCTGAAGGCTACATTCAAACTCAAAATGTGCTTAATTATACAAAGAAATAATTCTTGTTGAGGAAAAAAAACTGCTGGTAGACCCGCAGGAGGGCGAAAATTTTTTTGAAGCCACACCCAAAATTCACGAATTCAAAAAAACAAGTTAACAAAATGATAGGAAATATTACAAAAAATACACCATTTTACCGTTCATTTACGCATTTTGCTTTTAAAGTCACCATATCCATCCAAACTCCAAACGTTTTTACCTCGGTTTTTACCTATACCTAATAGCAAGCAGGGTCAACAATATAAACGTTGTGTAAAATGGCTTCCGCAAATCTACATAATATGTGTGTTGTACCAATAAGGCGGTTGAAAGGTTCGTGGTTCGTGTATATTGCCGGCCGTCCTTTTTTTATTTATCCTTAACTAGGGTACTTATCGTGGGAGTAGGTCTTTCGCCATGTAGAATTTCCCTTTTCTCTGCTTCGTAACGCCTTGAAAAAATGCGTTTCTATCGACGACATAACAATGTCCTGAAGAGGATTCATTTTTGCACACAAAAAGTACTAAAATACCAAAAGTCTTAAGACACAAACCAGGAAACAGGGTTGAAAACGCGAACGTCGGTAAATCACGTAAAAAAAAACAATTCTCGCTCGATTCACGGGAATTACGGGTCGATATTATCGTGTGTGAAATCAATATCATTGTTGCCACACCACAGTTCTGTTATGTCAAGTTTTATACATTTTTTGAAGCGGTGAGGCGCTGCCTCAGTTGTCTCATCCGACCAGCCGCCACTGGTAAGGTATATTATATGTTCATATTGAAATTAGATCACACTTGGGTAATTAACACAAACATTATTAAAAGCAGGACACACAGTTAATTAAGGAATTATATTTATTACAAAAATAGAATGATCTAATCTTCAGCTAAATAAAAAAATATACTAGTTTGACTGATCATGGAAGGCTCAATGGTGTGCTTTTCCATCTGCTTATCCACTTAAAGAATATTTGTTAACCTTTCTTAAAGTTTTTATTGCCGATTTCCTAATGTAAGTGGAAGATTCGATGGATAGTAATTGATTAAACACTTTTTTGCTACCATATATTAATGATTTCTTAATTTGGTCAGATGTTGAAACGGGTACATAAGCTAGGAAAAAATGAGTGTTGCGTATTAAAATGAGAAGGCCGAGGAGAAGGAACTGAAAATTCGTTTTTATATATTAAACAGGCAATTTCCAAAATTAAAATACAACGAAGTCAAAATTGAGTTTTTTAGAAATTAGGGACCACACGCGTCACACAAATTTTAGTTCAACATAATGTACTCACCTAATTATCCTGATTGTAACAAAAATTGATCTACAAAAAATAATACTGACAAGATCCCCAAAAACAGATCCCATATCAGAGATGGGACTTCAGTAGTATATATACGCATATAATACGAGTTTTTAGCTGTTACCAAGTCTTAAGTTAGAAGATAATAGCAGCAAGCAGTCTTACTGCAGCTTTTCTTTTAAACAATGTGCTCCTTAAATCAAAGAACATTCTCAAAGAAAAAACCTACGAATTTTATGTTTTAAATAAGAACTATATTATAAACACCAATATTAAAGTAAAATTTTTAGTTGTTACTAATTAAGAAGTTTACTAAAATTCGTCTGCTGAGTCGAAAATGTATAACTACCAACTGGGTGTCCCACTTATAATGGAAACGGGCTTATATTTTCGTTAATTCTGAATTTTTGAATTCGTATTATTGCACCCTTTTTTTTAATGTAATTTAAATGGTGTGATATTTCTGGAGTTCTTGCAACATAATTTTTGGGATGCTGTTCACGGTTTGCCGTTAGAATATAGGGAGAATTTGTATGTTCAGTTAAATGGCGCTTCAATTCATTATTTTGCCCTGTTAGGGGGATAGCTCAATGAACATTTTGAAAATAAATAGATTGGTCGCATTAGTCCTTTTGTTGCTTTGCCTCCTAGGGCTTCGGACTTGACCCCTCTGGTTTTCATCTATGAGGTACTATAAAAAATAAAGTTTAGCTACTTTACAAGCTTTGAAGGATCGTATAAGACCGGCATGTGCAGAAATTTCCCGTCAAGAAGTTCGAAAAGTTTGTTTAAGTGTTAGAAAAATATATGAAAAATGCATTAGAAGTTATGGTGGTTTGGTCACCTTTTTTGGTAAGTAACTTGTTCCGAGACTTCTTCCGTATCGCGCGTATTTAGATATTGTAAATATTTTTAACAAGAAATAAAAATAAAATTGGCCATACGCACGCCACTTTATTGAAAATTAGTGATTGGTCGTTTCGAGGGATGCCAAATCGATTTCTGATATTAGTTTTGAAATACAATAATCGCTTAAGGTACTTTACTCTTTAAATTATTATTTTAATCCTGTATAAAACCGTACGCTAAAATTCTAAGCAATAGAAAAGTGCACCAGTGTCATACGTAAACGTACCAAAATTCAAGAAAATAAATTCAGAAATATAAGCCTGTATCCATTATTAATGGACATCTTGTATATACATGTTCTATTTAATACTATTCGTATTAAAATCGTCCTAAAGCCCACCCAGGCGTAAACAACATAATGTAGGTGTACTGTTTACAGAAGCATTTATGGCATCGAATCCTTTTCAGAACAAGATAGCTCCTTCCTAAGGAAGCACAAATCAGCGTGACATGTAATGACACCTGTAATGATATACATATTATACAAGGACTCAGCCAAAAATGTAACCAATTTAAATAAACCTGTTAAGCCCACGCCACACTATTAAAAAAATAACAAAGCTCGGTATAAATTTTTCGTCCAATTACTAGCCTTAATTGGAAATTAATTATCGGGCTAATCAATTCGCATCCGCCATTCGTATCGTCGTCGTTCTGAACGGTCTGTTAGGCCCGTTTCGCAGCTAATTAGGACGGGCGCCAGTCATCGTCTAAATTATACGTTTTATTACAATAGCTTTAAGTTAATTGCAACCTTTTTAATTTATCGATTTTCGGGGGTGTTGAATGGGAATTTTTAATTACAGGAACGGTAATAATTAAATGTTCGTAAATTATTGGTATATTTGTACGGACCACCCACGATATTTAGCTAACGGAAGCGATTTGATGAATGCTGAATTAATTTTATAACTATTGTGTTCTATTGCTACAATTTTTGAATTTATTTAAAAGGTATTTATTTATTTTGCAAATGCGATGCCGAGCACACCAGTGATAAAGGCATTTATTTTATTTTTGGTCCATTGTTTTACGGCAATTCGTATTGTCTGCTGTGTGTCAAACTTACCGCTGCATATGTACAGGGTGTCCATTTTTCGATGTAATTGCAGGGTATCTCGGTAACCAGTAAACATAGAGACTTGCGGTTTTTACATTACTACGCTACTTTTTCGTGACACGAAAGATGCCGCAATTAGAAATGTCATAGATTTCTTAGTTTTTAAGCTACGCAGGGTGGTTTCGAAAATATTTGCATTTTAACCACCCCATGTATTTCGGTTACCCTTTAACTTATCAAAAAAATGAAAGGTGTTTCTAAGAGGGGGTTTTAAGTAGAATTCATTGGCGTACTTACTTTTTTTTTCTGAGGGTCTTACTTTTCGAGATTTAAAGCAGACATTCTCTCTGGTTATCTATGAAAGTAAGAACTCTATAAGTTAGATATTTAAATTACAAGATTGTAAACTTACCTATTTTCGTGGCACTCTATCAAGCAAACTAACGTAACGTCGTAATTTTCAAAATTTCCATACTATAGTCTGTTGTTTAATGCAAGAGAGTAATAAATCATTATTGAACTATAAAATCCAGTGGTCTTCGCCGTCTTCCATAGGTGTAGTCTAATTATTATTATTGTCCCTATGATTATTGTCAGGGGTCCCGAGATCGGGTAGGTAGAGGCACAGGTAATTTACCTACCTATGCCTCACTGTTTCAAAAATTTGAAATGTTCAGTTACTTTCCGGCAGTTGTTGGAAAACTTCGGTCTTGAAAATGGCTAGTGTTTCTGAATTTGTTGCTGAAAAACGGATTAGTAAAACTGCGCTTTCTAAAAATGAGGAAATTATTATTCTCAATTCTCAATGTGTTCAACGCTCTTCGCCACCAAAATTTAACATTCGGAGTTGCAAAAATAGTTGAAATGTGTTCGAATATGCTGGAGTCGGACAGTCAACAATATACCGACTTGTGTACGAGGATAAACGCGGCCCCATCAGGTCACCAAAGAGAAGTACAGGAAGAAAAGAAACTAATAAATGACGACGAAAAGACTGGCATCAGAAGAATCATGCACTCGTTTTACTTAAAAAAAGAAATTCGTACCTTGGACAAAATAATGTCTGAAATGAAAAAGAATGATTTCATTCCACCCATGGGTAAAAATAAACTATGGAAAACTAGAGAAAGACGAAATCATCTGCTGGCGACGACGATATTTGAGTGCAGTTAGACAGTTTCGAAGGGAAAACAGGAATATCTATTATATGGATGAAACTTGGTTAAATGAAGGATCTACCGTTGATAAAATATGGCAGGATAAACATAAAAAGCGCGAGATAAGCTTTTATGGAAGGGTGGTCCACTGGAATAAAAGTATCCTCGGGAAAAGGTAAAAGATTAATAATTACTCACATTGGTAGTAAAAATGGATTTGTCGATGGCGGCTTACTAACATTTGAATCAAAGCGGACTGGAGACTATCATGAAGACGTGAACGCTGATGTCTTTGAAAAATATTTTCAGCAAATGCTAGATCTTATTCCTCTTGGGTGTGTTATAGTCATGGATAATGCCAGCTACCACTCAAGAAAGTCTAAAAAATACCAACGTCTTCTTCGAAAAAAAATTACATCATTTATTGACTTACTGTAAATAAGAAGCCATTTCATAAAGATATGCTGAAAAAGGAGCTACTGCAAATTGTAAAGTTGAATAAACCTCTTTGTACGAAATTTGTTGTCGTCGAAATCGCTTCAAAACGAAATATAACGGTACTTCGCCTTCCGCCATAACACTTTGAATTAAACCCCATAGAATTGGTGCGGGCGCAAGTAATAGGGTTTGAAGCAAGGCATAACACCACTTTTAAAATGAGAGACGTTGGAAACCTCTTGCAATAGGAAATAAAGACAGTGGATCGTGAAAAATGAGGTAAGTGCGTCGAGCATGTGATTTTGAGTCCCTTATTATTTCTCTGGACCCCAACGACGATAGTTCATGGGACTACTCGGAACATGATGACTAAAATTTAAAAATTAAGTTGTTGTATTGTACATAGTAGATTTATTTTATAAATTAATATATATAAAATAATTATATCTCAATTATCTGCCTATCTCTATAATTATAATCAAGTATAATTATTATTATACCTATTATTCATTCTAATAAACTACCTGTAGTTACCCCGCTGTTACATTACTTTTATTCACCAAACTCGTCTTTCTATTGTATGCAAATTAGGGTGACCCTAATTTAGGACGAATTCGGGGTGTGTAGGACTTAAATATCTGAAATACGGAATCTTTAAAAACTATCATTGCTATTTACCTGAAATTTACAATGCAACCTTTAAGTTGTTTACCCTGTTTAATGGGTCCTGTCATTGCAAATTTACATTTTATTACTCTCTGGCATTAAGCAAAAGAGTATACTACATTTTCGTAATTTTTTTAATTCTAGTGAAATGATAACATGTATATAACAAAACGTTGTTTTTGCCTATACATTTTGACGAATAGACATGCCAGATAGATATTCTTTTGTTGGTTTCAATGGTTTCATGGCTTATACTATACCCTAAATTTCTAAATTTTTCGTATTGTGTGTTTATTGTTAATAGTAGCTATAAACTATTTTATTTATAACTAACAACTTTTGAAAGGCTTAAAAATAGCCTAATCAAATAAGAGAAAAATATACAGAGTGTCCCATTTAAAAAATCATGTTTGCTTTAAATCTCGGAAAGTAAGACTCCCAGAAAAAAAGTAAGTGAATTTTACTTAAAAAACTCTCTTAGAAACAGTTTTCAATTTCTTGATAAGTTAATGGAAACTGAAATACAGGGGATGGTCAAAAAGCAAACATTTTCGAAAACACCCTGTAGCCCAAATACTAAGAAAGCTATGACATTTCTGTTTGCGGCATTTTTGGTTTCACGAGAAGGTAGCGAAGTAATGTAAAAACCGCAAGTCTCTATCTTCACTAGTTACCGAGATACCCTGCAATTACATCGAGAAATGAACACCCTGTCCATTTTGTAAAGCTATTAACGCCCTTGTCCCTTTAGAAATCCTCGTAAGCGGCTTGTTTTTTAACACGGACGGCCGCGTGCGTTAAACTAATGCCGAGACTAATGCTTTATAAACTTGTACAGGGTCTTTGATTATATTTACGTGAACTCTAGAGCCTTTATTATTAGAGATGGAAAAAAATCTTAGATACAAAAGTTCTTGGGTCTGTCTTCTATTATCTTTTGAAGTTACCAGAAAAAACAAAGTCGCATCGGAAAATGAAAATATATAGGCAACTTCAAGTTTTTTAAATGGAACACCCTGTATATTATGCGTTAAAATGAAAGATCTTTTTTCCGTGATTCTAAATATATATATGTTGATGACATTTGTGTGAGCCATTTTTGACATATCTTAGCTTAAAATATAAATAAATTGAAAAGAAGGTTGATAAACTTGTCAAGTAAACCATGGAAACAATTCATAAAGCGTAATAAATAACTTAACAATTATTGTTTCCATGGTTTGCTTGACAAGTTTATCAACCTTTTTTTAAATTTATTTATATTTTAAGCTAAGATATGTTAAAAATGGCTCACACAAATGTCATCAACATATATATATTTAGAATCACGGAAAAAAGATCTTTCATTTTAACGCATAATATACAGGGTGTTCCATTTAAAAAACTTAAAGTTGCCTATATATTTTCATTTTCCGATGCGACTTTGTTTTTTCTGGTAACTTCAAAAGATAATAGAAGAAAGACCCAAGAACTTTTGTATCTAAGATTTTTTTCCATCTCTAATAATAAAGGCTCTAGAGTTCACGTAAATATAATCAAAGACCCTGTACTTTGGCTTCCTCTTGTCAACCTTGTGTTTTTATTTTATTAAAATGAATGTCTCCTTATTTTCTTTTTTTTTTTAGTTCTCCCATACTCCATCGATTATTTAACCCATTCTACATATAAAGCGATTCTCTTTTATTTGTGCTTTTTTCGCAGACCTTTTCTACCGTTTTAAAGCTGTCAACAACCATAGCGACTCCCCAAACGGTCATATACACACTCATCAGCTTTCCTTGCCCGGTTTCATTACTGGTGATTACGTTCTCTGCTTTTAGCCCTTTTTGCTTCTGTAATGACACCCTAAAAGTTTTAGAGGCGGTTTTCTCCCTTTATGCGGTTTAACCCGCCCTTTTGAAATTATTTGGCGACCTTCTAGCCGTAAGCTAGTTATCATATCGATATGGCCGTTCAACCGTAAAAATGTGTTTTAAATTGTTACAAGTGGTTTTATAAAACGATTGATGACAGGACTTTCTTTTTATCATCATTGAGTTTTATAACAATAAAATTATGCACATTGTCGTTTGGACGAAATCGACGCTGGGTCGACATGTAATGTAAGCGATCGAAATATGAAATGTAATGCCCTAGAGAAAGATGAAAATAAATTTACTTAGAGGAAAGTAGTCTTTGGTTATTTAATATTAAGCGATAGAAAAGACGTGAACAATACCCTTGACGTTTACTTTAAAATGTAGCAACTGCTCTCTATGTAAAATCTGTGATAGGCTTCCGGCGCATTTGGTCAATGACCTACCTACTAATTTCGAATCTAATTAATCTATTTTTTAAAACCCAAAAATAATTTTTCTAAAAAAAGTGCATTTTCATTAAAAAACTCACCCCAAAAAATAATGGAGCTAAGCGTGTGCTTACTCCGCGGGCTCGGCCGTGTTTTAAATTCACCTCACAGGTTTACATGGCAATAGAAAACTATCATATTAATGCATTAGGTTCGTTTTGGTTGTAAAATAAGGATTTATTTCAAGCAGTTCGAGAACTGCATAGAACTTGATGTGCAATAAAATAAATCCTTGAACTGTTTTAGAATGGTTCGACTTAAAAGACACCGAAACAGTTTATTGAAGAAGAAAGAAGGGTTAAATTAACCATAACCCCAAATATTTCAAATTTCAAAAATACCTTTTGCGGCTCAAATAAACAATTGTAATTTTTATAGTAAAATAAAAAGACCTGACCGATAACTATCAGTGAACTAATGCGGTTGGTTTTGTTGTTTCATTTCCTATAACAGTATAAAAAATTCTACTGGAAAACCTGCAATGTAGGGTTAAAATTTTACTTCAAGGAGTAAAATCGTAATTCATCCTCCCATCCTAATTTTTATTGAACAACCCGTTTTTCTGTGATTTTTAGTGATCTATCAAAAAGCTGGAACTGCATTGATAGTTCAAGAAAGGTTACGAACCGGTTCGAAACATAACCAAAATGCTTAAATTTCAGTTCGGAATCGGTTCTAACTTCTAACAACCAAAACAGAAATATCTCGATGCGCATGTGCGGACTGTTCTAGAACGGTTCTGAGTTTGAACCAAAACAAACCTTTTGAAATTAAGACATCTTTTTGGGCGCTCGCGTCGTCGTCGACTTCGCCGATTCTCGGGTTGTCCCGTCTTGGGTGCTGGTCCTATGGAAATACAATCGAATCGCTCCATGAAATATACTATTGCAAAACTATCGGGTCAGACAAAGAAAAACTAATTACTCAATAATATGCATTGCATTTGCATGAATTTCTGTTTACATTTCATGACACTGACCGTAGCTCTTTGGCAGGATATTCTACTTATGTTCGCTATTTATAGAGATGCTGCTGTGCTGAAAGGGTGAGTGAGATTGCACGCTATACGATCCTGGGAATGCCGGAAAGTGGATTAAGTAGATAGTGTCATGTTGATATTTACTACGAGACAAGTTTTAAGATCTTGGGTCATAATACAAGTTCCAGGAGCTAGACTAATTGAATATGTATAGAGCTTAAGTAGTAAAGACATTAACAGCAGTTGCGGTTTTTCTAGATTAAATTAATCAAATCTTTACTAACTAAACTAACCAAAGAAAACAAATCTAATTTTCTCTGACTAAATCAAGACTTGAACTACCCGAAAATAACCTGGTTTTAATATGCACATATCATATGACACCTCATCTGACCCTAACTTAATGTGGTTTCCCCTCGGGTTTACCTCTTTCTGTGATACATTTAGGTCCAAATTTTCAATGATTTTTACTATACAGTACTTCCTAATTTCTTAGGAGCATACAGAGGAGTTCAAAGTAACCTCAATTTGTCATAGAAAGGAATTTCCAAAAGTGCCCCTTAACGGAGATACAGAGCTCTAAAGGGGTACCCAGCTATTTACTTTTTTGGCTCTAACTTTTGAACCGACTTGTATCATTTAATAAAATTTTAATATTTTATGTAGGAACGGACTTGCCACTACATTCGTTGGTCCAATATTTTGACCGATGTCATTTGACACAGTTGAAAACTGATTACTCTGATCATTCCTCTTTAAAAAAGGTACTCTTAATTTATTTCGATAAAAGTGGCGGCTTTCAACATAAATCGGTTTTTATGCGAAACACTCAAATGTTATGCTAAACACAAACAGGTAAAAATAGAATACACAGGGTAGTGATCGACCGATACCGATACCGATATATCGGCTATATCGGCCGAGAGCCGATTATCGGTATCGGCCGATAGATGTAAATATATATCGGCTATATCGGCCGATGTATAAAAACAACCATAGCAGCTTAAAACATTTTTTTTATATTTAAATTTAAAGTAATATTTCAAATAAGTTAATCTTAAGAAATTATGGTAGATATAACATGAAATAGGCATTTAATATGAATAATGTAGTTTAGGCAAATTATCATGTAAAAATATTAGTTTCTCGGTTGTTTCTGGATTCAGCCGATTCCTTTTCGCCGAATTTACGGTTCCAGCTTCTAAAAACATTTGCTCACTTGCAACACTGCCAACTGGTGCAGATAAATATATAAGAGCTTGATTATATAATAATGGTAGAACTTCTCGTTTTTCTTGCCACCAAGAAATGGGATTCGCTTTTCTTTCAAGAAGAGGATGTTTCTTATATTCTGTAATTTCAGCATTCACTTCTTCACAAATGGATGCCATAGAAGATGATTTTGTGTCACAAGAAGATGTTGTTGGAATGGTTTTTGTTTTTGTGGAGCTCATCCCTTCTCCGGCAAATTCTTCGTAGATTTCCCAAAACAGATTTTGGCCAGATGTTCGACTAGTCTCAGGTTCAGAAGTTCGAACATACTTAGCAAGTGGTTCGTTGTCATCACTATCAATTTCTATAGAATCTATAGTTTCATTTATTGTATGGTCTTGAATGTAATCCGAAATGTCAGGGGAACTGGAATGTTCTACAGATGTATTGTTTTCTTTTATTTGGGACTTTAGATTTGTAGTTATGTATTCGCATATAAAATCACGGTCTTTTGTAAAAAAATTGTCTTTGAAGCGAGGATCCAAGAAAGTCGCGATGGTATAATGTTTTTTTATAAATATATTCTGAAATCGTTTATTCAAGCTGTTTTTCAATTCTTCTTTCATTGTACCTACTCCTGCAAAATTAGCGTTTTCTTTGTTAAGATAGGCAGTGATAGTCGAAACAAATGGAATGACTTCAGATATGCAGCAGTCTGAAGAACTTGTAATTTTTGTTATGTCTTCAAATGGCTTTAACAAATTTAAAATGCTTCCAACTAATTCCCATTCGGAAAATGTCAAGTCTGTAAGAGTCCCATGATCCAAAATATATAAATTTACTGCTTGTTTTTGTTCAAGTAGGCGAGAGAGTAGATAAAATGAGGAATTCCAACGTGTTTGTACATCTTGGAAAAGTTTGTGTTTGGGAAGGTTTAGTTGTTCTTGTAGTTTACTTAGTTTATCGCAAGCAGTTTGAGAGTGATTAAAATGCGAAACGATTTTTCTTGATCTTGCTATTAAATCACTGACTGAACGTTGACTTTGTATAGCATCCTGTATTACAAGTTGTAAAAAATGAATGAAGCATGCTTCATAATTTACTTTTGCCTTAACAAAACCATTCCTCATATTGGCAGCATTGTCTGCTAATACTAAGTGAATATGTTCCCTTTTTATATTCCATTCTTGTAACAAAGAATTAAATGCTTCAGCTATGGCGTCTCCTGTATGAGATCCTGGGAACTTCTTGCAGGCAAGTGAAAAATGGGATCTCTGATTTAAACTTAAAACATGTTTTTTCAAAAAAATGGATTGTGAGAGACAAAAAAGAACTGTTTGTATATTTGCACTTCCAAATATCTGTAGTAAAAGATGCTTTTCCCAACATATTTGAAATTTTTTGAGTCACTTGTGCTTTACATCTTGAGTAAATATCGGCTACAACTTTTTCTCTGAAGTATTTGTCAGAAGGAATTTCATAATTTGGAATAGCTTTCTTTAGTAGCCGAGTAAAGCCATCATCTGATACAATGCTGAATGGCTGATTATCTAAACATATCATTTCACCTATAAGGTAGTGAAACTCCTTCGCTCTGGATGAATTAATGTCCCACTTTTGCATTTGCTTGAAAGAGTCAGCCAGTGAGACTTGCAATAGCTTAGAGTTAGAGTTAGAAGTACTACTAGAACTACTAGAAGGTCCAGCCGTTTCTAAAAAAAATAGACTCAGGGTGATCAAAAGTCAAAACGTTGAAATAAACGGGCAAATTTGTTTTTAAATAAAATTATATCGTAGGTGTTAAATTGTTAAACGATTTAAAGTGATGAAAAAGAAAAATGTCCCCCTCCTACACAAATTCCTTTAATTTCCCCAAATTCCCAACAAATTACTTAATTCTTCAGATTTTTTCAGTAATTTTTTTACACAAATTCCCTTAAAATTCCCTAAATTCCTAATAAAATAAATCCCTAGATTTTTAGCAAAAAATTCCTGGGTGGTTTGCCCCTCAATCCTATATAATAATATAATCCTGAATGAGCAGGTCCTATTGTTGGTAAATATTTTTATAACGTGAACTGGAAAATAAAAATTTAGTACTAACCTAAGCTTGAATCAGTCCCTTTCAATTTATAATATTCTTGAGGATGTTTTTTCTCTAAATGGTATTTCATGTTTGAGGTATTCGCCGATTTTCCCACTCCCCCTAATGAAATGGTTATGTCACACAATTTACATTTTGCGGTGGATTTCTTATCTGCTGGGGATAATTTATTCTTTATGAAATATTTTCAATAAATACTTTTTCCATCCATTTCGCTACTTTGCACTCCATCAAACTCCAATCGGATTATTATTAACTATTAATATTATGTCTTTGTTAAAGATTAACTAAATTACGCCACGAAATAATCGAACTTAAAACGATCTGCTTTAAGAATGCAATACTGAATGCACGGCAATAAACGCACGGGATTCACCGAGAAATTCAAATTAAGGGGATTCACCAATGACTTGGCGCTGAGCCACATAAATTACCGCCTATTGCTGTGTTGCCAAAGTGCAATTTTTGTTTTTATTTTTGTGATTTTAAATTGAACGTTAAAGAATTATAAATTATATTACAGAATATTCAGATTTTAGACATTAATAATGTTATCAATTAAAAAAGGCCGATATGCCGATATATATCGTTATCGGCCAAGACATTATCAGTATCGGCCGATTATCGGTATCGGCTAAAAAAGTCATATCGGTCGATCACTAACACAGGGTATGCTGATGTGCATTTAATTTTTGGGAAGCGCTTTCCAATTCTTCAAAGGCAAGAAGACTTTATGCTGAAAGGATTTCCAGCTCAGTCCAAAAACCTTTCAAAGGGTTGATCAGAGCTTAATTAATTTACAATGTTATTAAAATACAAAAATAATGAAATTTTATTTTGACAAGTGTTTAATATGGGCTCCACGTACTTCAACACATTTTCTTAGTCTTCGAATATTATCCCGCTGCATTGCTAATAATATTCCGGCATTATTACGAACTTCCTTAGAATGCTGTGTTATTTTCGCTAGCAATTCTTCTCTATAGTATATACTGGTTCTTTTAGATGTCCCCAGAAGTAAAAGTCTAAGGGATTTAGGTCTGGAGACCTTGGTGGCCATAAAACAGGCCCATCTGGACCTATCCATCGAGGGCCAAAAACGCTTGACGCATGTTGACGTACTATACGGTTATAATGAGGTGGAGCACCATCATGCATTTGCATTCTTCTATCAAGAGGCACGTCTTCCAAATTATTAAAAATTTGCTGCAAAAATTGTAAATAAATGTCACCATTGAGTCTTTCTTCCAAAACAAATGAGTCTGTAAGGTTACTTCTGATAATGCCAGCCCACACATTTACCATAAACTACTACGTGTGAAATTTTTGTAAAACCATTTGTTATTGCCGTATATATTCTTTTTCTATAGTATCTCAATTAACACGTTGACTGCCAAGCAAAAAAACCTATTTTTTCTCTGGGGCCAAGGATGACGATACGTTCGTTGGGCCTATAGTTACCCTCTCATTCAATTAATATTAAAATATTGTTTGTTTTTTCTATAGTTTTTAAGGTTTTTTCATGCTGGTCCTAGGGGACCAGCGCGGCCCCTGCAAAGAAATTTCTAGTAAAATTCTACTGTGGCGCCGCTGGTCCCGCGGCGTCCTGCGGCGTAAAATATGATGAACGATATAAGCACGATATGAGTAGATTTAGTCATTGCTCTGTGGTCGTTTGTTCGTATTGTGATAATTGGTAGGTTATACTTGCTTTTTGTATAATCTGCTGATTGTTGACATTCTCCTTTGTAGTAAACAAATTTTTATCGATAAGGTAAGGTATATTAGTACAGTTTTTTGTATACAGTAGTAATGTGATATTATTCTAGATGTCTAAAACACCCCTGACAGAAAAACAGTTAGAGGAGCTGGCGACGAAATTTATGGATTCAGATTCAGATGAGTCATTCATAGAGCCTTTTCCAGGCTCCGGCAGTGATTCATATCGACCATCTGATTCCTCAGAAGACGACTCAGACGATGATTTTGGTGAACCAGTAAGAACAAAAAAAAACAAACAAAGGTTAGTGATTTCATCAAGTAATGAGGCCAGCACGAGTAAATTCATACAAGCACCTGCATCTCTATCCCAAACTACCCAAGACGAACCTGAAGCTGGAAATTTGGGGGAGTCTGATTTACTAGAAACGCCGGCGCCTACTGCAGCAGAGCAATGGGGGCCAATCGCAAGACTTTACAAAGCCTGTCCAACTTTTTCCCTGTCATCTGGAATAAAACCAGAAGTAGCGGCATTACTAGCAAATGCAAGTCCAGGACAATTTTATGAAGCTATTGTAGACGATTCGATTGTTTCGTATATTGTGGATCAAACAAATCATTATGCCAGTTGCCTCTTGCTCGAAACCGATGCAAGTGACAATTCCCGCTATCATAATTGGGTACCAACAACTAAATCTGAAATAAAACATTTTTTAGGGCTAGTGGCATGGATGGGATTAGTCAAAGCGCCTACGTTGGCTGACTACTGGTCAACAGATCCATTATTGAACTTTAGTTTTCCTCGTTCTGTATTCAGCCGTAATCGCTTTGAAATTTTACTCCGAACAATTCATTTTGCGGACAACAATGAAGCTATCGCTGGAGATAAACTTGCTAAAATAAAACCCCTACTAGATAAACTACTAAAGAATTATAAAGACCTTTATACTCCCGAAGAATACGTATGTGTTGACGAGACTATGTTGCCTTATAGAGGAAGATTGTCTATAAAACAATACATAAAATCGAAAAGACACAAGTATGGTATCAAACTTTTTAAGTTATGTTCAGGTACAGGCTACACATATAATATAAAAATTTATGCAGGCAAAGAAAATGGCGAACGAGTGACTCCAGAAGCTATCGTAATATTTCTTACCCAAGACATTGTAGGAGTCGGCAGAACCTTAGTGACGGATAACTGGTACACTAGTTTACCCTTGGCTAAAAGGATGCTTGATTCTCATACACATCTGATTGGCACAATACGCAAAAACCGCAAGGGGCTACCAAAGGAAGTTGTAAACCAAAAACTTAAAAAGGGGGAAGTTGCGGCCATGGAAAATAAAGAAGGAATAACAGTACTGAAGTGGAAAGACCAAAGGGATGTATTGGTACTTTCTACCAAGCATGACGCTAGAATGGTAGAGACAAATACAAATAGAATACCTAAAGTCATAATAGATTACAATCAAGGGAAAAGTTCTGTGGATCTCTCTGACCAAATGGGATCGTATTCTAATCCTCTACGAAGATCTGTAAAATGGTACAGAAAAATTGCAATTGAGCTTTTGCTTACAACTTCAATGGTAAATGCTTTTACATTATATAAAAATGTTACCGAAAGTAATATAAAGATTACGCAGTTTAAAAAGGATGTAATAAAATATCTAGTAAATACTACTGAAAACGAAAACATTGATCAAGACAATGAACCACCGGCAAAAAAGCGACGAATCCACTCTCTGAAACGAAAAGATGGTGAAAGTAAGCACAAAGTAAGAAGATGTTGCAAGCATTGCTACAAAAAAAATAACGAGCTTCATGGTAGGAAGTATGCTACCAATCGTACACACAAAGTAGACACCTATTGCGATGATTGCGAGGGAAAACCATTTATATGTTTACCGTGTTTTAATAAAATACATCAAGAATAGTTCGAGCTAGCTTGATATTTTTTTAGTTTCTTACGTTTTCATTATTTCATAGAGTATCTACTTTGTAAGTTAGTTTTAATATACATACTTTTTTATATTGAGTCGTTTTATTACCTAGTGGGACCACACCCAACAGAAAAAAGTAATTTTTAAAACCATGCTTATAGGTATCTTCTCTGAGGCTGTGCTGGTCCCCAACCCACCATCATTACATTATAAAATAAACCAGCGGCTCCACACCAAAGTAAAAGCCTGCTGGTCCCATGGGACCAGCGCGGCCTGAGACAAGTCATTTAAGCTGGTCCCATGGGACCAGCGTGGCAGTCAACGTGTTAAGAAAGTAAATTATGCGTCATGCGTACACCTACATTGGACACGGACAAAAAAATGTACACGTATACCCAGTCTAAACAACAGAATATTAAGAAATTCTGTTAACCACTTTCTTGTTTAATACCATATGATTCTTTTGCCTGCGAGGATACCTCCTGAGTAAAAATCATTCTAAATTTTATTTGGCGCATAAATCGTAAATTTACGAAGTTTCCGTAAGCAATAAAATAAAAATTCTGTTATCCAAGAAAATCCAATCTTACAAGAAATCCATACCTACCCCGCCGCAGTAATAAATTATCGTTACTAAATCCAGTCCATTAATTTCAACCACCTTTACCGGATCATCCCATATATCTTTTTAAGTAAACGCCGTCAATAAATCTTGTTTTCTAAATCCTTTTTTAATTTGAGTTCTCGACATCCAGCAGCAGCGAGAAAATAAGTAAGGGAAAGAAAATTAAATCAGCAATCTAAAAGAAAGAACTAGCTTTCACTCGATGAGACACATGATAAGCAGAGAAATAACCCCGGGAGATGTCTGTCGGCTTTCAAGTGCACGAAATGGGGTTCAACTCGATGAGTTTTAGGGGTATAGAGGCAGTTGACAACAAACCAAATTAGCTTCAAAGCCTTTCTCGTTCTCCGTCTTTCTCGTAACGGTAACGTAAGCAGTCAGTCGGTGTCTGTCGTTTTCTTTTCTACGTCAGCCTTTTTTTGTTATCTAAATTGCGACTGGAAATATGTAAAAATAAAAAAATGATATTGATACAGAATGTTTTCATTTTAATATGTAACAATATGACTCTGACTTAAAAAAAAATTGCAGATAGCATGTACCTTAACCCAGAGAATTCTAAAGGTTGGTTTTCTGGGCCCTAACCTAACCTAAACAGTAACCATACGTTATTTTAGAAGTAAGAAGTCAACCTAACTCTATGCTTGTTTGGGCCAATTGTCAGCGTAGTTGTAGGCTACTTTTTACATGTTTTCCCTAACTATCACTCAAAAGTACCTCACAAAAACGCCCTGGTATCGCAGGGAGTTCAATTTCGTAAGTCAAATAACGCGGAATCGCTAGCTGCTTAGTTTTACTTAAAAAGAAACTATTAATTGCCCAAAAAGGCCTTAAAATCGTGGAGCGTACGTAAAAGCGCTTGTTTCACGGAACCATCGTGGAAGACTACTCTCTCTTGACCGTTGCGCCATGCCGTCTAGTCACTCAACCGGCGCGCGATACGATCTGACCACATATTTTCGCCCAATGGGAAGCTAGCGTCACAGATTAACCTATTAGGTTATCTGTGCTAGCGTTTCAATAATGACGTTTTAACTGCGTGAACAAATTATAACCCTTATGCTTTTTACAAACAAAAATAGCAGATATTGAAATCGCACGCACACAGCATTTACCAACCTATTCCCTTTGACATGTTAAAACACGTTTCCCCAACAAAAGCTTAAAATTGATTGAAAGAGACATCGTTTTTTTGAAAGTTGCTCCTTTTGGCTCCTTATAATAATAATATTTTAACAAGTACACACACAGTTTTTGTAAATTTTCAACAAAATCACTACTTGACTCGGCACTAAACTATTTGACTAAAAACTGGCTACATGTGAACGGTTGTTTTCACTCTACTGGAATAAATAATCTCTACTGATTTACTTGACTTGTGGGAACGGTAGATTGACTTGACTAAATTTCTTTACTCTACTAAGTTACTGGCCACGTGTGAACATTGCTTTAGGTTGCGGAGTTGTTTGAAAAATTCGCGTACTTACATCAGTCTTTAAGTTAGTTAGAAAAGGACATACAGGGTGATTCAAAAGTACTTCGACAAACTTCGGGAGGTAATTGCCGGCAATATTTCAAGATGAAAAGTTCTTATAAACAGTGGTCCCTGGCGACTTCGTTACGGAGATACAGGGTGTTGAAATGTTAGAAGGAATGGTAATAATTTTTAAATAACTCCTTAACGAGTAATTTTTTTTTTATGAAATTTGGTGAATTAAATAAGCATCTCAGGACACTTATTTTCAAAGTAAAACACATTCGTAAATTTAACCAGTGGCGTCGGTACAAAATGTGGCTATCATATTTTTTGTGGAAACTATGCCTAACCTAACCACACCACTGACTTATTTGATTTTAACTTTTTTTTTATGAATCCCCCATTCAATTACAACAAAAAAGTTCACGTGTGTTATTTTGCTACGAGGGCCAGTTTAATGTCAAATGATTATTTTATTTGACTATACACAAATATTAAAAAATATGTTTTAAATAATTGATCAAACACTCAAATATTAATTTAAGTATATTAACTAAGATCTATACATACTTACAATAAACAAATATGTAGGTATATGCCAAAGGAAGGCATCTGAGGATGCCTATTTAAGTATAACATGTTCTCAGTGACATGCATATTTATTTATTAGTATGAATAGTATGTTATTTTCTAATATTTTCTATTTTGACAAGGCGGCTTTGGAAATACTTTTTTGATATTTTGTATTTTGATAAGGCGGCTTTGGAAATGCATTTGTCGTGAATTAAAACATATTTGACAGTTAGTTGCTTATGTGGTTTATTTCTCAGTTTTGTCATTTTCATTGAATATTAATAGTATTGTTTAAAAGGTATGGATTACTTAAGAAATAATGCGCATTTAGCTGACATGCATTTTGTATATGGCCTTGCCGATGGAAATGCACGAGCAGCTAGACGAATCTATCAAGAGCGATATCCTAACAGAGTACTGCCTGCTGCTGAAACATTTTCAAATCTTCACCGACGTTTAGCTGAAACAGGGAGTTTTGCGAGGTCACGTGACATTCCTGGAAGACCGCGAACAGCCCGAACTCCAGAATTAGAAGAAGCTGTTTTAAATGCTGTAGTGGAAAATCCAGATACAAGCACTCGAATAATTGCTGATGCTCTCAATTCCACCCAAGCCACAGTTTGGAGAATTCTGCACGATGAGCAGTTGTATCCGTACCATATTCAAAGGGTACAAGCTCTTTTACCCAGGGACTTTCCTCAGCGCATTAATTTGTGTCAGTGGTTTTTGGAAAAATTTGCTGAAAATCCCCAATTTTTAAATTATGTACTTTTTACGGACGAGGCAAATTTTTCTCAGAGTGCGATTACAAACTTTCACAATAACCATATCTGGTCTTTGGAAAATCCCCACGCCGTTAGTGAACGAAATTTTCAATACCAATTTTCATTAAACGTGTGGGGGGGAATAGTTGGCGATTACTTAATAGGACCTTTTTTTCTTCCACTTCGGCTTAATGGCGAGACGTACCGACATTTTTTGGAAAATGAACTTCCTCCCTTACTGGATGATGTGCCCTTAGAAACTCGAAGACGTATATGGTTTATGCATGACGGAGCTCCCGCCCATTTCAGCATAGTGGCCAGGACCCATCTTAATCAAATTTATCCAAATCGATGGATAGGTAGGGGAGTTAAGGAAGGAAATCAACCGTGGCCACCAAGGTCCCCAGATTTAAATCCTCTTGATTTTTATTTGTGGGGACATTTGAAGTCAATCGTTTACAAGACGCCAGTCGAAAATGCAGAAGTGCTAAGAAACCGAATAATCGATGGTTTTGAGGCAATAAGAAACAGACCAGATATCTTAGCACGCGTACGAGATTCCATGCAAAGGAGATTAGATGCCTGCATCTTGGCTGAAGGTGGACATTTTGAACAATTTATTTAAAAATCATTTAATTTTTGCAACGCACTTATTTAATTATAATTAAATTAAATGTTATACCTTACCCCTTACATAATAAATCTTTGAATTTAAAACATATTTTTTAATATTTGTGTATAGTCAAATAAAATAATCATTTGACATTAAACTGGCCCTCGTAGCAAAATAACACACGTGAACTTTTTTGTTGTAATTGAATGGGGGATTCATAAAAAAAAAGTTAAAATCAAATAAGTCAGTGGTGTGGTTAGGTTAGGCATAGTTTCCACAAAAAATATGATAGCCACATTTTGTACCGACGCCACTGGTTAAATTTACGAATGTGTTTTACTTTGAAAATAAGTGTCCTGAGATGCTTATTTAATTCACCAAATTTCATAAAAAAAAAATTACTCGTTAAGGAGTTATTTAAAAATTATTACCATTCCTTCTAACATTTCAACACCCTGTATCTCCGTAACGAAGTCGCCAGGGACCACTGTTTATAAGAACTTTTCATCTTGAAATATTGCCGGCAATTACCTCCCGAAGTTTGTCGAAGTACTTTTGAATCACCCTGTATACAGGGTGTTACTTAATGATGTGGCGTAATTTCAAGGGAGTATTCCTGAACCAAATTCAAATAGAAAAGTTCATATAAACATGTGTCCTGAAGAGTCTGGTTTTCAAGATACAGGGAGTCAAAGTTTTAAAAAAAAATTGGTTTTTTATTAATATCTAAATGATCCTTTTACCGATTTTGTTGAACTCTGGCAGGGTTATTCATTGTAATAAGACGCTAAGTTGGCACTAACTAAAAGAAAATTATAAGTTCCAGTGGCGTCTCGGGGGGCAGTGTCACGAATAATATTGACAAAAAAAATGTACGCTACTGAGTTTTTTGAAAAATTTAAATTTTTTTCAGATTGGGCATCTACAAATACAACTTTTTTGTCTCTTAATATCTTTTCGTATATTACTTCCTTTTCGAGGAAAAAAATAAAAACGACTTCATTGCATGTCGGAAAATTGTTAAAATAAAATCAAGTTAACTTTGATCGTTGCTAGGAAATGTTGTTTTGTTATTATGAACAGAATGGTTTTGACTTTCGGTAACAGTTTGTTATTATTTTTCCTCTGGTCAAAAGGCTAATAATTGTGCTATTCAAAAAATGGCAAATAATTATTCTAATTTGGAGATGACAAAAATGCATTTCCTTTATGATCTTGCCAATGGTAATTCGGCGGAGGCCCGGCGGCTCTATCAAGAAAGGTATCCTGACCGTGTCCTTCCATGTAGACAAATATTCATAAACATTCATCGTCGTCTGACTGAATCTGGCAGTTTTAAACGTAATACCTCAGAGGGAAGACCTCGTACAATTCGAACTCCCGCAGTTGAGGAGGCTGTCCAACATGCGGTCGAAGAGAATCCTGCAACTAGTACCCGAAAAATAGGTAGGGAATTAAATATTTGTTATAAAATGGCATGGGAAATTTTAAAAGATTCCCTGTTGTATCCTTATCACGTACAAAGAGTTCAGGCACTTCTGCCAAGAGATTTTGAACCGCGTACGCAATTTTGTAGATGGTATCATCAAAGACTTGCAGAAAATCCTCACTTTGATTCCATCATTATGTTTACGGACGAAGCCCATTTTTCCAGAAATGCAATAATTAATTTCCATAATAATCATAACTGGGCTCAAGAAAATCCTCATGCTATTACAGAGTCAAATGTTCAGGAACAATTTTCTGTCAACGTTTGGATCGGTATCTTAGATGACTATTTGATTGGACCTATTTTTTGCCACGACGTCTTAACGGACAATCTTACAGTCATTTTCTACAAAATGATTTGCCTCTGCTTCTTGAAAATGTTCCTTTATATTTACGTCAACAACATTGGTTCATGCATGACGGTGCTCCTGCCCACTTTAGCATATTGGCTCGTGAGTATTTGAATGGAGCTTACCAAAATCGTTGGATAGGTCGTGGAGGACCACAATTCTGGCCACCTAGATCGCCTGACTTAAACAGCCTAGATTTCTATTTGTGGGGGCACCTAAAAGCATTAGTTTATGTTACACCAATCGAGACAGAAGAACAACTAAGGAATATAATTACTGAAACCATTCGTAACACTAATGGAATTTTCGAAAGAGTTCGTCGCTCGATGAGAAGGAGAGCAGAAGCCTGCATAGAAGCGGGAGCTAGTCATTTCCAACATTTCTTGTAAATAGTCATTACTTTTCGTTTGTTAGATTTTAAAAAATGGCTTAGAAATAAATATATTGAACGATCAAAGTTAACTTGATTTTATTTTAACAATTTTCCGACATGCAATGAAGTCGTTTTTATTTTTTTCCTCGAAAAGGAAGTAATATACGAAAAGATGTTAAGAGACAAAAAAGTTGTATTTGTAGATGCCCAATCTGAAAAAAATTTAAATTTTTCAAAAAACTCAGTGGCGTACATTTTTTTTGTCAATATTATTCGTGACACTGCCCCCCGAGACGCCACTGGAACTTATAATTTTCTTTTAGTTCGTGCCAACTTAGCGTCTTATTACAATGAATAATCCTGCCAGATTTCAACAAAATCGGTAAAAGGATCATTTAAATATTAATAAAAAAACAATTTTTTTTAAAAACTTTGACACCCTGTATCTTGAAAACCAGACTCTTCAGGACACATGTTTATATAAAATTTTCTATTTGAATTTGGTTCAGGAATACTCCCTTGAAATTACGCCACATCATTAAGTAACACCCTGTATAGTAGAGATTATTTAGAAAGACCGAAACCCCAATAAAACGTGCAACAAAGAACTCTACAGGGTATTCTTTGTTTTCATACAAATCAAAAGCAAGAATAAATTAAAGGGAATATCCAGTTGACGCCCTTCAAAGAGAGTAAAATAAAAAAATCACATAAGTCTTAGTGTTCTATCTTTTACCAGGTACCCAAGCGTCTACCTGAGAAAGAGAGGCAGAATGTAATATGAGGGTGTATTTTGTATCCTTTTATAAACTGATTGATATCTGTAGTGAATGCTGGTGGGATATTCGGTCAGATCCGGAATGTATTATTTTAGAAGAGTTAAGTAAAAATTAAAAATAAAACCAGTATTATTGAAATTATGTTTTATTTTACAACTGATGTTGCCCGCTTAATTCCACCCAGAGCGGTGCATGGTAGAAATACACGACGAGCCACTGCAGCCCACTCGTACGTGGTTCAGCTTAGTCTCCTTTGAACAACACTGTTGAAAAACTCTTTCATCTGGAGAACGTCATCACTCTGGAACGACCTTTCTGAGGCCGTGTTCTCCAACGAGTATAATCTCCAAGGATTAAAGACCGACGTAAATTGTTTACTGCTTACACGCACCGCTCGCAGAGCGCCATAAAGGATGCTGTGTCTTATCATAAAAAAAATGTGGAAACGGCAAAGTTATATGTCGTTGTATGTTGTATGGATGGCAAAATGACTCCAACAATGCATACAATTTTGATTCATGGTGCAACCATCTTTATTGCCCTTAGGGCAGTTATCAGAAGCCCTAAACCAACATTTTCGATCGAACCGCCAAAACTTGCACAAGTTTCGAGGGAAGACTACAACCTAGATATAGTCGAATGAACCCCAAAATTCCTCGCCCGTACCTGAATTTTTGGTACCTGGAAAAAGGTTCTTTGTTCCGCTTTAATTTCTCACACCTGACAAAGAAAGGCAATTAAGGGGTTTGGTACTTGCTAATAATTTTATGCCTATGATTTGTTTAGAAGAAAGAGAGATGATTGAAAGCTGTAGCTTTCTTTGTTGCAGGTTTTATTGCCCTTTCGGTCTTTTTAAATCATCTCTACTATAGTTGCCAACACAAATTTGTCAATAACAACCTATAAAAACAAAAACCCTTCTTCCACGCATGAAATTGACTGGCTGTTTTTGTGTCGACCACATGATGCTGACCATACATTTTAAAATATTTTACCACGCTCAACTCTCAGTGACGTATCCATCCAAACAGAACTCCAAATAAGCCAGTGTCGTACTGTGTGTGACTGACTATTCACATAATTTGGAACACAAATTACCAACTCTGTGTAAATGTATTTATTTCTGACCGGTATATTATTAGCTTATAACGACTTAGTTACGCGGGTATTATAAGGGTCATAACTCCCTTGGGATATTAAGAAAAATTTGACATAAAATCAAACGATTGACATCTAATGTAAATTTGATTGTCATCTATTGAAACATTTATTCCACTTTAAAAATGAACAAAATGTTACTAAAATCGGTCAGTAATAAAATTATCTATGTATCACTGGAATTATAAGGGTCTCAATTACCTCGGGCAATTGCTGTCCCTCGGGCCAAAGGCCCTCGGGACGTAAACTTTGCCCTCGGTAATTAAGACCATTATAATTCCCTAGATACATAAATAACTATTATTACTGATTAAAAAGTAAAAAACTAATCACTGGCGGTTTGCTCCTGGAATAACTTATCTACGTCACTGATTACTTTGTACAGAAATGAGATTAGCTTAACAAAGTAACAAGTTTTTAATAACAGCGACACCTGCCATGTTGTTGCGTGTCAGTTTATCACCAAAAATTTAAGTATAATGTGCACACAACATTCAACCTATTTTAAAAAAAGACATACTAAGCATGCACATAATAAACAGGTTACTTTTAACATTGTCGAAGGAACAGGGTATTCATTATAAATTGACAGCTATGGATTTTTGCACGCGATTTTCCTATTAAACTTAGGGAAACATGACTTTTGCGTGGGATTATACACCCGTAACTTAATACAAATGCGTGTCGAGTTTTTGAATAAAGGTATATAAAAGATAAACATGTAAATAGGTCGCAGTGAGTTAAATCGGAGATTTTATCGTGCGGAGTTTATTTGACTGAAACAAAAGGGCCGTACGAATAAGATCCGCCAGTCAAATAAAGTTTTAAATAGATTTTAGAGATTACATTGTTTCGTATCGATTAACCAAAAATTAAAAATTTAAATATCCAACCTCGTTGCAGTAAGGGTGTATAAATCTAGCTACAGTGCAACTTCCAGTACCTGCAGTACTTGGCGGTCCCTGCAGTAAAACTTGCAGAATCTGCAGGATCGTCATAAATATTTTACAGGCCCGTTTCATCAAAGGCGAGGAGGGAATGGGGGTAATTTTTAGCATACGAATGTACAAATAGACCAAACTACATAATATTTCTAAAAAATCAGTTAGGTAGGAATGCAAATTTTAATTGTGGATATATATACAGGGTGATCCATAGTCCATGGTCGATGGTACGTTAGACGCACATACATATCGAAAACGGGTAATAGGATCGTTTTGAAAATTGGTTTCTTACATAAGCGCACATCCATCTAAAATATTTTCATTATTCGAAAAATAGTGGCAACTTTGTTATTTTAAGAAAACAACAAACTTAAAATAAGTTCGCGTATAGAGTTGTTCCTTGTCCTTCCGTCAGACCCAATTCTTTGACGCGTTTCGCCGTCTACGGCTCATCCTTAAGGCTTCGGGTATGACGAAAAGGTAATGTACCTCAAAGTGCTTTTGACACAGACATGCAATTAAGCAGATAAAAGTTGCAGCACGTGGCTACATCTCGTTGCAACCACATGCATCAACCTAACCAGGACAGTGTATTGACAATGTGACCAAATTATAGTCAGAACTTGCAGAAAGTTTAATGTAAGTTATCCTAATTTACCACAAATGAAATGATGGCTTTAAATTAAAGGCGTCAATCAGTTTACCAAATCCTATAACTAAACGGACGAAGATAATATTATAAATGTCTTGGGATACTTCCATGCGTATTCACAGGCTTCCATCCGAAGTGCAAAAATAGGTTTGGGCATACCATACACATTAGTCCAACGAATTTTAGTAAGTCACGATGCTTCGTATACAGGAGGATCCGTTATTTGGACCGGACGAGGCAAATTTTTCTAAGGAAGGGATTTTTAAAACATTTTTGGGCTAAGCAAAATTCACATGTAACAAAAGAAATGTGCTTTCAGTTTTTATGTTAATTGTTTGTTGAAGAAAAACAAAATTAGCTTCTTAATAATTGGTATTTGTGTTTGTATAATAATAAATCGATTTCTATATAAGGATTGAATCCATTGAGATTCGCTGAACTATTTCCAAAATTTTAATTCTTGGTGAATTTAGAGCGAGAATTTACAAATTTTTAAAAAGGTCATATTTTGTGCAAAATTGAACAGAAATTATTTTTTTATCTCGGAAACAGTAACAGATATGCAGGGTTGGGAATTATACGGTATAATTGGTTTTATACGTTACATGTATTATACTGACGTATAAAACGTATTATACTCGTATTATACGTCGTGATAAAGAAAGTCGTATTATACCGTATTATACCGTATTATACAGTACTATACTTGTAATAGCACCACATGTCACGTTATAAACATAACCCTAAAATTTAGATTTAAACTTGAACTGTCGTTTCCTAAACTGTTTGTTATTGTGAAATTTGTGAACTGCAAGCAAAGTGAATAAGCGGTGACTGCGGTGAGTAATTAAGTACCTATAGACCTATACTATCATATATTGTAAGAAATTGTTTTTGTACTGTTTTATTACTTTTTGTGAACCAGGAGCATACGGGTGGGGTTTCAATTGTAGTCCGGGTTTAAACGTTTTCAAGTTGGGTCATATTTTAAAGGCTATTGGAAAGACTGATAAATACCGAAAACGTGAAAAGTAAAACAGGCAATGGGCTGCTGAAATAAAGCTTTAAAGATAAAAAATGTACGATTGCTAATTAGTTTCTTAAACCTTAAACCTTTAAGAAAATTTTATTTTTTCAGAGTAAAATTTGGTTTTATAAAGAAATAAAAATGTGAGGCAGTTTTTTTAAACTTTAGGAACATTCTGTTTTGTTTGTTAAAAATACAAAATTTGGTTTAAAATTGTATAAAAATAAAACTATTTTTTATTTTACTAAGTAACTAAAAAAAACACTGTTGCCAATTGCCATGTTCGGGTTCTAAGCTCCAAAATCCGGGGCTCTTACGGTTTTTGTCCTGGTTGTAATATTTTAGAGATGCAACCCTAGATGACTGACTAGTACTGAGATACAATTTTTTTACAGATGAGTTCAGGCGGTCGTCCAAGCCATCCAATATGGGCTGCAGGCTTTAAAAAATTAAAGGAAAACAAAATGACTTTAGCTTTGTGCACTGTATGTGAAAAGAAAATTCATAACACAAGTTCAAGTCGTCTTTCTATGCACAGAAATGTATGCAAGTATCAGCCCCACTGTGATACTTTAGTAGGAACGCAAAATTTAGCTTCAACAACCCGGAAGTCACAACAAATTAAACAAAAACATGCTACTAAAATAAGTCGTGTTATAACGGAGACTGACACTGATACTGAGAGCAACAGCATCGTCAGTATTTGTGGTGAAGAATCTGAAGATGAGGGACTATTATTAGACTCGGAGGTGCTGGTGATGGTATTAAAGTTCCCAATGAAGAACTCGCACCTACGTGTTCTTCTTCTAGATCTAGATCATTGGCTTCTAATTCACTGACATCGTTTATTGATACGATGTCTATTCAAGACATTAGTAAAGGAAATGAGCTACTGGGAAAATTATTTTTTGGTTGCAATATACCATTTAGCGTAATTGAATCGACACATTTTCACAACTTTGTGCAGCATATGCGACCAAGCTATCGTATTCCTTCCAGAAAGGCCTTGTCTGGAAAAATATTAGATAATATTTTAAATAAATTTACGAAAGATATAAAATTTGAAACTGATTCAGTTATGCTGATTGATGGCTGGAAAAATGAAAATGCAAATACGAAGAATGTCACGGTTTTGCTACATTCCGCAACAGGCAAGGCAGTTTTCCTGGACAACTGGGACCTCAGTGAAGAGAAGGAAACAGGGAAAAAATTAGCAGAGATAATTGAATTCGCAAAAACTCGAGCAGAAGAAATGTACCAGACGAAAATTTTTGCAGTAGTTAGTGATAATGCTGCTAATATGATGAAGATGGGTCGATTAACTGATATAATACACCTGACGTGTAATTCTCACACAGGCCAGCTATTGGCAAAAGATATTTTACCCACTGAATTAGCTACTCGAGTAACATCCATTTTAAAACAATTTAATGGTCCTGATATGGAAGCACAAATTTTAAGATTTGGTGGCTCAAAAATTAGTTTACCTTGCGAGACTAGATGGTGCTCAAACAGGGATTCATTTTCATGTTTCTTAAAAAACCTTCCGTACATCAAGCGAGTGATTTCAGAAAACCCTCAAAAATCGTTACCAGCCCATTTGACTGCGTTAATTTTTGATCAACAGTTTGTCAAGAATGTTACCGAAGCTGTTTCATTATTGGACCCGATATGTTTATTAATCAATAAATGTCAGTCGTCTACTGCAAGTATTGCATGTGCAGCTGAAGCATGGCTAAGTATAGAATTTCCACCAGGGTTTGTAGAAGCAGAAGAATGTTTAGAAAAGAGAAGAAGCTATGCCTTAAAAGTTCCACTTTTGGTCGCAAATTATTTACACCCAGCATATAGGGGAAAAAAGCTTAACGAACAGCAAATAGATTTAGTAAATGATTATCTTTTAGAAAATTTAGATGCTGTCGGGTTAGAAGACTTGGTTAAATTTAGCAGCAATACTGGAGTTTTTGAAGTGCTTAATAGTAAGGAGGGCTTAAATTTAAAACCACATCTGTATTGGGAATTAGCATCCAGAAAATGTACAAATTTAAGTCATATTGCTAAGAAACTGATATCTATTCCTGCTTCTTCTGCACAATTGGAACGCGTTTTTAGCAATTGGTCGTATGTGCATAACAAACTGCGTAATAGGTTAAGTGCAGGTTAGGTCTAAGAAATTAGTTACGGTGTATTATTCCTTAAAAATGCAGGATAGTGCCAAATCATGTGAATATTAGGAACCGTATAATACGTCAGTTTTATACTCTTGCGTATTATACGGTATTATACGCCACGTATAATACGTTTTATACAAAACGTATTATACGTTCCCAACCCTGCAGATATGTATAGGACAGTATTATTAAAATATTATTAGAAGTAAAAGATGATTCTGAAAACTTAATAATATACAGTGTGCTCCATTTAAAATAGCAAAGTTGCAACTATTTTTCGATAGAAGCAGCAACTCTGGAAGACTTAAAATATTTTAGATGGATAAAGCACGTGCGCTTTTGTAAGAAACCAAATTTTAAAAAGGACCCTATTACCCGGTTGCCATATACGTCCAACGTACCATCTACCGCAAATCACTCGGTATATAAAGGGTGCTCGGAAATTCTTGTAAAGTGTATTCACAAATATAAGAAACTGACCAAATGGCTCTTATTTATTTCTACCTAAATAGGGGTATTGACACAATGCCGACTGAGCTAGGACCGTCTTAGAAAATACATAGTATTGAAATATTTAATTTAGCAGCAAATAAATATGAAACTGATGTTTATTTAAGTTTATTAAATTCAAAATATAAAATTAGAATTAGGTATGGTCTTACACTTACACTTATGTAAATTATTATATTAATTAATAAATTACCCAACTAAATGTACTTCACTATCGCTATCATCATCTTAAAGTAATAATAAACCTTTCTGTTGCAAATGTAACTTTCGTCTACTTTGTTTACATGTTGTACGCAGTTTTTCCAGTTCACCTCAGGAATTTTTTTAGTTTCATCATGAATTAGAGTTAATACACTAGAATTAAGTGCGGGTGAAATATTATTGCGACGAATTCTAGCTTTAATTTGGTGCCATATTTGTTCAATAGAGTTAAATATACAGTGGTAAGGCGGTAGCCGCAATACTATGTGCCCCATGCTTTTCGCAAGTTCATCGCAGTAATATTCTTTTTAAATAGACATACTTCTAAGCACTTCTAATAAGTCTTTCTTTCTATAGTTTTCATGAAAAAATATATCATCAAAACCTGCTTTTCATTAATCCTTTTGAATTTAAAGCCCATGTGTTGAAGGCGCTTCCACAATGTCGTTCTTGAGCATTTAATTTCTGTTTAATCTGTTGCTGCCTTTTCATTAAATTATCCAACGTTGGTACACTTTGCTCTTCATACATTTTTTAAATTTTTCGGCGTATAAGTTCCTCGTCCCCTTGGTCCAACGTTCTTGATTTTCCAATATCGCTTCTTTTTCTGCGTTCCAAAATTGGCCCTTGTGTAATTTTCCAAACTGTGGAAAACGATTTTTTGTAAGTAAAGCCGTTTCCTTTTCAACTACTTTAGATTAGAACACATAGGACGATACATTTTCAAAAAAACAAACTAAACTCAACAGTGTACGTTGATAGACTAAAATCAAAAAGGACCCTGGTTTATCCGCATTTTTTTTTACCTGAGTACGGTACTTAAAATTTATTACGTCCATATTATTTCACAGAACCGGTTTATTGTTGTTTATTATATTTTTAATACCCTAATAATAGCAGTCATTTAGGTCGGTTTCTTATATTTGTGAACACTCTCTCAAAGGTTTTTGCACTTGTGTTGAATTTTAATTTTGGGTATTTCTCGAAAACGATTGGTTTTGCTCATCGAACTTTTTAGCATAGAATAGTTCAAAGAATTGCCTGGTGATGTATGCTGTAGTGATGTTAAATTGCCACTAAAATGTAACTGGATCGACTATTCTAGGGATGTAAAATGACCGTAATTTAAAATTTAGGACAATATGACCCACGCTATACAATAATGATGGATGAAATATGATAAAATTATTCTTCTACCTACTACTGAACTACTGCCACTACGCGGCAGAATTTAATTTATAACTTTCTACTCATTATGTTTTATTTATTACTTTAGTCTTATTTTCACAATACAGTCGCTTATTTTAAATCATATCATACCCCAACCGATACAAAAACTAACGTCCATTGACAAGGGGGATGCGCTTATGGTAGGGATAAATAGGCAACTTAACATACTAAATTGGTTCCCTAATAGTGCCATTCGTGACTGGTTGAAGAACTAAATGTAGCAAGGGCGGGGGGTCGGCGCCACGCATGAAAATTTAAATTTTACAACTTTGAATTCAAATTTTCGCGCTTCTAACTCTGATGAAAAAGTTAGAAGCGCGAACCCTTTGAATTAAAGTCAATATATTTTGGGAGATTAAAAGGAAGTTGTAACAACGTTTCTGATATGGCGACAAGCTTTATTAATATTAGATATTTACATAAATTAATATAATAACAAGGCAAGTTTTACCTAGGATTGTGCTTTAAAGATTTAACATAGGAACAGCGTTCAGCTTTAAATACGATCCTCTTCTGCCATGCTCAATTTTCTGGTCATATGCAAAATGTGTGTGACAAACTCTATAAGTTTTTTGAATGCCAATCTTGTCTTTGTCACAGAGTAATGGATTTTAAATAGCATTTACCCAAAGTTTATGCGTCTAAAAATACCCGGACATTATACTAAGATCGTAAAGTGTCATAACTCTAAGAAAAATCAGTATATAGGTAATGTTTATGATTATTCAGGAACAAAAGCTGTCCTACATAGGTACATTTTTTTTTTAGATAGCAACACTATTTTGTATACAGTATAGGCGCAAGGTGCCTTTTTGGCTCTTCACGATACACCCTTTTTATTACTTCGCTAAAACAACAAAAAACTTACCTGGTCGCTTTTTGGAAACCTGTGCATTTTCACACGTTTCCCACTTAGTACTTTACATCCGGGAACGCAACAATAAATCACCATATTAGCAGAATGAACTTAATATAATTATAGGTCGCGCCGCTTCGTTTAAAAATTTAATTTTAAAATGTCAATGTCGGTTGGATCCGACTCCGGAAGATATTTTTATTATGGTAACATAAGTCATATTTTTATCTTTATCGCACCTTAGCTGGAACGTTCACCGCGCTCATTCTAAATACATGTTTTGTCGCTACCAGCGTTAGGATATGAACAATTGAACAACCTTATGAAACAAAATCCCTACCATAGCGCCATCAGCGTCTGGTTGAAGAACTAAACGAACGGGGAACGATCTTCGCCATTTAAGTTATCCTAGCCTGCTACTGTCTTACGCGTTCCCGTGTGATGACATAACCAAACTAGTTTGTGAACCGCCATAACGAAATTTACCGTTGTCATAATGAAAATTACCGTTGCCATAATAAAAATGGTCGTTGCCATTTTAATATCTAGCGGCAAAATGACAAAGTCATCATTTTGCTGTCACAATGCAATGTGACGTGACTGTCATTTTCATTATGATTGTGACCTGACCGTGTTAAATGACTCAGCCCACATCCCTAACTATTACCCTCAAATAATGTTTCTTAGTTGGTAATTTATCACCTAAAACGAATACCTCTTCTTCAAAGCCTTTAAAAGTTATTAACTAAAATCCATTTTTGTAAAATAATCTTCAAATCCGCCTAGTTTTAGTTTTTTTGCGGACCCAGGTTTATATGAAATAGAAATAATCGCATTTTGCGTTGATCAATCTGCGCCTAAAGTGAAGTACATACTACTATTTCTGAACACCATGTATAGTATGCTTCATTTTTAGATTACGCATATTTTGTTGACCATAAATTATACACGAAGTAATACTAAAATTTATAATTAAATGGATTTAATTGTATGCAGAATTAATTTATATTTTAGGCAAATAAATGGCAGATATATGTTGTATTTGTTTTGGTAAAATATTAAAAATCGAAAACAATACAATTCTATTAATTTAACCATTTATTATTGACGTATTTCTGTGGCTTTGAAATATTAGGAATTTGTTTTATTAAAAGCGCAAAATTAAACATTTACTCAAAAAGAATAAATTTATGTTTAAAATTATACTGTTTTAACAAAAATAAATAACTCATTTAATAATGAATGAGGAGGATTTATAATGAATATAAATTTTATTAACTGAAGGAATTTATTATTTAAATTTTGTATTTTCGCTAATAATATACGTGGAAGTAATTTGTTATTAAATTCACTGAAATAATTTATACACCGAATTAAAATATATCATTACTAATTTGCCGTTATAAATTAAATTGATTAATGCCAACGTTTTTTGGATATTCCAGTCATCAAATAAAATTCTTGAAATTCAGCAGTGATACAGTGTGATTAGAACTAGCCTGATTCTGACTTATAAAAAACTATTAGGTATTCTGCTACAATATGATATTGTCTTAAATCATTAAGTGAAAACCAGCAGTTAGTTGGGTTTATCTCCTTCTATAGAATTACTTTGAATTTATTAATTTTTAAGTGTGTATAGAAATAAAATACAAATACATTTTTTAAATTTCAACAACTTTCCTAAAATAAATCGAGAATAAGGATGTCCGAAAATTATTCACGCACAATGCAAATTCGCAGAAATATATAACACAATTCACCACTAAAAATATTCCTCGCCTATCATCTAATTTTACATACTTATTTATACCGCGTGTAATATGAAGTAATTTTACAGAGCAACACAGCGTTATGTTAAAATATATTTTGTTGAAATTTGGGTTGCTGCTAAAAATCAAATTAACGTCACTTCCGGCTTCACCGGAATTTTCGGTAACTTTTTATTTTTAACTGACAACCTCTATGTTTTTATTGCACAATCGAATTCTTCTCAAAATTACCTTTTCAACGACATACGACAAGTTGACATTTCCTTTTAAAATGGCGGCGTAAGAGCCATTTTACAAAAAAACAAAAGGGCGTCGGTAAAACAATCCGTTAAATTGGGTCCTTTTACAATTCTCTAAGCACTGACATTTAAATTATTTTATTCAGTTCTTGATTAAATACATTTTTTTATTTAGAAAAAAAAATCCTTCAATTCTGGTTCACAGATTTTTTTTTAAATGGTTTCATATCCTTAATCATGTGAAGGCATCTTGGAAGTCGATGCATATTGCTTCAATTTGAGACATGTTTTAATAAGAATTTAATTTTTCTCTTTCTTGTTTAAAACTGAAGTAAAACGTATTATGATTTTCAAAAGATGATTAAGGGTACCTTGGACCTTAAATAATTATGCTGGCGACGACGATATTTGAGGGCAGTTAGACAGTTTCGAAGGGAAAACCGGAATATCTATTATATGGACGAAACTTGGTTAACTGAAGGATATACCGTTGGTAAAATATGGCAGGATAAACATATAAAAAGCGCGAGGCAAGCTCTTATGGAAGGATGGTCTACTGTAATAAAAGCACCCTCGGGAAAAGGTAAAAGAATAATAGTTACTCACATTAATAGCAAAAATGGATTTGTCGATGGCGGCTTACTAGCATTTAAATCAAAACGGACAGGAGACTATCAAGAAGACATGAACGCTAATGTCTTTAAAGAATACTTCCAACAAATGCTAGATCTTATTCCTCCTGGGTCTGTTATAGTCATGGATAATGCCAGCTTCCACACAAGAAAATCCGAAAAAATGCCATCATTCATTGGCTTACTGTAAATAAGAAACCATTTGATAAAGATATGCTGAAAAAGGAGCTACTGGAGATTGTAAAGTTGAATAAACCTCTTTGTACAAAATTTGTTGTCGACCAAATTGCTTCAAAACGAAATATGACGGTACTTCGCCTTCAGCTATATTACTGTAAATTAAACCCAATAGAATTGGTGTGGGCGCAAGTAAAAGGGTAGCAAGGCATAACACCACTTTTAAAATGAGAGACGTTGGAAACCTCTTGCAAGAGAGAATAAAGACAGTGGATTGTGAAAAATGGAGTAAGTGCGTCGAACGTGTGATTGAAATAGATGAAAGAATGTGGGAAGCTGATAACATGCCAGAAAACACTGTAGAGTCCCTTATTGTTTCTCTGGACCCCAACGACGATAGTTCATCGGACTACTCGGAACATGACGACTAAAATTTAAAAATTAAGTTGTATTGTATGCAGGGTGAGTTTTTTAAAGTGTTATGCGATATCTCGCAAACGGTTTGTGACAATCCGATTTTGTCACAAATGAACTATTATAATCTAATGCCTCATATCACATGTCTGACTTGTATTGTGTCTTTTAAAAATTGTATTTTGCATTTTTATAGCGATGTTTGGTTTCCTGTATAGAAGTAGTACGTACCTAAGGTCAACGGCCTCTGTTTTCGTTGCCTTTGACGAAGCAGGCTACATTATCCTCCTATTTTAAATCACATATCTCCCTGGAATACACTATCCGAGAGTTATACTAGTGTTTCATTATGAAATTCAAAGACATTGCTTTGTTTTCAATTCTTATGTTAACCTGTCAGATTGGCTGATGAATTTTCTAGGTTAATATTCTTCTTCTGAAACATGTTTGGGCCAAAATATTCAGCAACCCAAATTTCAACGACCGTTTGCCCCTCGAATGGCAGGGATATTCTGGGACTTGGGTTTTCTTTAAATAATTTATAATGGATTGAATGAATTACGAATTGACTTCTTATGTAAAATAAATTTGGGTACATCTGTTTCATTTCTCTTGGCTTGAGCAGGACACCAGCAACTGAAAGAAAATATGAATCTCTATTTAACTACATGTCTCGATAGTACACATTACATGAATAAAATGGGGTCGAACTACTCGAGGTGTCCAATTGCCTCATTAAAAAAAAAATTAAAGGGTGTCAAGAAATATTTACTCAGCTAACGAAGCCAATTATACTCGGTCATAAGTACGAAAGGCACATTTATCTGACAAAGCATGTGGTGTTAAATTATGGCGATTTGGAAGCAATATACAGGGACAAATAGGAAAGAAAAATGAATTACGCTTACCTAACGGGAGCTGTAGGGTCTTTAAAATTGAAATTGGGGGTTCCAACAGTGATGAGTGCTCCAGAAGCTCGTCCCCTTACGGTCCTGGTGACCCGACTTAACTAAAAGAGAGCCCCAGATGGTGTTTTAGGAGAAAAGTTGAAAAATCGACACAGAAACGGCATGGTATATAAAAAAAATTACCTTCAACAGCGAAAACACAACTTAAATCCCACGTCGGTGGTTCCTTGGTCGCCCACGGTAAACCTAAGCCAATAATACACCACGTCTTACAGAATTACCGTAGAGGCGACGGAAAATATGGTCTTCAAATCCTATATCCCGCAAGGATGATTCAGAAAATCCTGGATTTGAAGCCGGTTGCTTGTTTCGCTGCTAGAAGTCAAGTGAGGTCACTGAAGAATTTCAGGTTAAAGTTAAAAAATGTACAGTTAACAGGATGTGAGAGAGAAGAGAAACGCCAGAGAGAGGTGGAGAGAGATGAAGCGAATTTCGATCCGAAAAAAGAGACCAGTTCACACTCTGGCGGCGACACGGAATGAAGTCTCCAGAGCCATGCCTATTCAATTGCAGATACTCCAAGCCAAGAGAAATGAAACAGATGTACCCAAATTTAGTTTTACATAAGAAGTCAATTCGTAATTCATTCAATCCATTATAAATTATTTAAAGAAAACCCAAGTCCCAGAATATCCCTGCCATTCGAGGGGCAAACGGTCGTTAAAGTTTGGGTTGCTGAATATTTTGGCCCAAACATGTTTCAGAAGAAGAATATTAACCTAGAAAATTCATCAGCCAATCTGACAGGTTAACATAAGAATTGACCATTTAAGGATGACGTCGCTGGGGGGCAAATTTGACAAATTTAGGTTAAAGTTTATGTCAAAGCCATGAAATTACCATTACATATTTGACAACGGCTGTATTTGCTGGGGGGCAAAGTCACAAGTTTAGGTTATACTTCTTGTCAAAATCATATGTTCTTAAATGGTCTATTGAAAACAAAGCAATGTCTTTGAATTTCATAATGAAACACTAGTATAACTCTCGGATAGTGTATTCCAGGGAGATATGCGATTTAAAATAGGAGGATAATGTAGCCTGCTTCGTCAAAGGCAACGAAAACAGAGGCCGTTGACCTTAGGTACGTATTACTTCTATACAGGGAACCAAACATCGCTTTAAAAAGGCAAAATACAATTTTTAAAAGACACAATACAAGTCAGACATGTGATATTGTGATATGAGGCATTAGATTATAATAGTTCATTTGTGACAAAATCGGATTGTCACAGGTTTGAAATATTTTCTTGAAATTTTAACGAGGCAATAGTAAGATGGGGGGACATATTTAAACATATTTTTATCATATACTCCCTGTCCCCATATTGAGGAGTGGGGGGTAACTTTGGAATTTTAAATAGGATTATGTACTTTTGTTTATTAATTTCGAATCTACGTAAAAAACTACGTATGTGTACAAAAAAAATTTGATTTGCTCCACTGGTTACGGAATTATGATTTATTAGGTTATAAAAATTAAAAAATATTTACCATTTAATTTCTACTTATTTATTAAATTTCTATTGGATTTAAAAAATAACTATATTTTACCAATAAATCAAGTTCACTTATTTCAGAATTATTATTGGTTTACATGGAAATGCGTTGTTTTGACTTCTGTCAGTTGAGAATTTTTACGTATCAACGATTATTTCTCAGTTTGATCAATTAAACATGGAAGTGAATTTTAGTGTGCAAGTTGATATGTTGTTAATGTTGGGGGAGTGTAGAAGAAACGAAGAAACTACAGACAAGCTTCACTAATGTGGACCGAGAGGTTTCCTAACAACCCGAAATCTCACATGGCATTTAAAAGGCTGGAAACAAGAAGTCGTACTACTGGCAGCCTGAAGTCAAAACCACGATTTCGGAACGAACTAAAACGGATGAAGATAGGGCAGTTGAAGTTTTAGGAGTGGTAGCTATTAACCCGCATGTAGGTGCCAGGCGACTTGCTGCAGATGCTGGAATGAGGCAAAGATCGGTTGTGACCATATTGCATATGTACAAATTTCATCCATACCACATTACACTCCACCAAGAGCTTTGTGGGCAAGACTTTGAAAATCGCGTTACGTTTTGCAATTGGGTACATCAAAGGCAAATGCAAGGAAATAACAGGTTCCTAAAGAATGTTATTTTTTCTGATGCAGCTACTTTCCATAATTATTGTGGCCAGGTAGGATTTTAAGTTATCCCTTGTCAGTAAAAAATTGTTTTTTTTTTGTTTGTTTTCTTAAAGGTAAATAGACACAATATGCACTACTGGGCATCGGAAAATCCCCACTGGATGAGAACTGTGCTAAATCAACATCCTTGGTCAGTTAATGTCTGGTGTGGTATAATTGGAGATAGAGTTATTGGTCCGCATTTCTTTGAACGCCATTTAAATGGAGAAATGTATACAGATTTTTTAAGGAACCAATTACCCCAATTATTAAACCAAAACATAAATCCTGAGATGTGGTTTCAACAGGACGGAGCTCCACCGCATTATGCAATACAGGCCCGTAATCATTTGAACCGAATTGTTTGAAAACAGGTGGATTGGTCGAGCTGGTCCGGTCAATTGGCCTGCTAGGTCCCCAGATTTGACCCCTCTTGACTTTTTCTTCTGGGGATTTATAAAAGACAAAGTGATGGCGACTGCACCTACAACTGTAGACGATATGAAAGACCGAATTCGCTTTGCCTGCTTATTGGTGACACCTGAAATGTTAGAGCGGGTACGAAATTCATTTAAAAAAAATATTGAGAAAATGTTTGGAAGTTGAAGGGAGACATTTCGAACATCTCCTAAAACATGACAGGCGATAAATGGTAAATAATATTTTTTAATTTTTATAACCTAATAAATCATAATTCCGTAACCAGTGGAGCAAATCAAATTTTTTTTTTGTACACATACGTAGTTTTTTACGTAGATTCGAAATTAATAAACAAAAAACATACCTAATCCCATTCAAAATTTCAAAGTTATCCCCCACCTCTCAAAATAGGGACAGGGGGATATGATAAAAATATGTTTAAATATGTCCCTCCATCTTACTATAGCCTCGTTAAAATTTCAAGAACATATTTTAAACCGTTTGCGAGATATCGCCTTGTAACACTTTTAAAAACTCACCCTGTAGTAGTAGATTTTTTTTATAAATATTAATATTTATTCCAATTATCTATTTTCATGTCATTCTAACTTCTATATAAGTTTTTATCTACTTAATATTAGAATAATTAATATCTCAATTATCTCTATAATTATAATCAAGTATAATTATTATTATACTTACTATTCTAATAAACTACCTGTAGTAGTATTTTTAAAAACTATTATTGCAATTTACCTGAAATTTACAATGCAAGCTTTAAGTTGTCCACCCTGCTTAATGGGTCCTGTCATTGCAAATTTAGATTTTATTGCTCTCTGGCATTGAGCACAGAGTATATTTTAACAGAACTTTGTTATCATCAATCGTTAATTAGCGGACACCCTGTATTACAAAGTATGTATTACGTTTACCGGGGAAAACAAATTCAATATCTCGTCGCTTCCCTTGCAAAGGGGCTTATCTCAATAAATGGTCAAATTGAGTTAGGACTGTACCCGGGGCCAACTTTTTAAAGCGCAGCTACACTCCAAAGGGCGTATCTCAAATATAAATGGATCCAAAGATAACACAATATTAGCAGCAGGTGTATCTTAAAATTAGCAAAAAACACATCTTACAATGTGGCCCAACTCAAGATAAGCCAGTTTGAAAATTAATTGATATGCAATCCTTTAAATTTCAAACAGGCCTATATTGAGATGGGCCCGTTTGAGAGACATAATTTTGTTAATTTCTTTTATATTATATAGAAAAAATTAATGAGTTACGCCCCTGTACCACGTGAAATGTATGCTATTCTAAGCGCACTTTTTAGTGTTTACTTTGGGTTGTTGGGATTGGGATTGGAAAGCATTGTAGGGACTTTACAGAAGAGCAAAGAATCGATATACTATGTGCATTTTATAAATTGGGTGATTTGACTCGTCAAAGAGAGTTTATAGCTAGGCATATTACGGTGACGAAAACTAAACAGAAAACAACTACTAAAGAGAATTCGCGCAGAAGTAAGACTAACTACTATTTTCTTCCCTGTTCAGGAAATAATTTACTAGTATGTAGGTCCTTTTTTTGGCGACTTTATCCATCTCACAAAAAGCCGTTCGGACTACTTTAAACAAAATACAAAGTACAGGGTCTTTACAAGAAGAAAAACGTGGCGGAAGATATAAAGCAATTCAAGAAAGAGACAACATTAGTAGACAACACATTGAAAATCATATTAGAAGATTTCCTCGAGTAGAATCCCATTAATGCCGCTCAAACTCTACAAGAGAATACCTTCATAGCGACCTAACCATCCCAAAAATGTATGCCTTATATTTAACTGATCACGAAAATCCAGCATCCATTACTACTTATCGTAGGGTTTTTAAGACAATGAGCTTATCATTTCATTCGCCCAAAAAAGATCAATGTAGTTTGTGTATGATGTATAAGCAAGGAGATGAAGATACTAAGCTGAAATTGGAAACGACTTTTTTAAAACACACAGTAGAAAAAGAGAAAGTTAGAGAACTAAAGCAAAACAGTAAAATCAAAACTAGTAGTAACGAAAAGTGGTTATGTGCAGTATTCGACTTGCAGCAAGTAGTCCATCTTTCCATATCAAGAGAAAGCGCAGTATTTTATAAACAGCGTCTTTCTAATTTTAACTTTACAGTTTATAACATCGGAACTAAATATTGTTTCTGTTACAAATGGCATGAAGCTATTAGTAAAAGAGGGGCCTCTGAGATATCAACTTGCGTTTACCTTTTTTTAAAACAACACGACAAGGAACAATTTCAATTTGTAGACTTATACTCAGATGGTTGCTTTGGACAGAATAAGAATAGTGTCACACCAACAATGCTTCTATATTTTGTAAGAAATAGTCAATACATTGAGGAGATCTCCCTTAGATTTTTTGAAAAATCTCACGGACAGAATGAGGGAGATTTAGCACATAGTGCAATAACAACCGCCATACAAAAATCAGGTGATCTATTTTTGCCAAGCCAGCTAGTACCTATTATTAGATTAGCACGTATGAGACAGCCCTATAATGTTTTCGAATTAAACTTTACTGACTTTCTCGACCTTAAAACGTACTCCAAAGATCTCCGGATACTTACTATAAGAAAAGATAATGAAACCCAAGAGACAATAAACTGGACAGAAATGTCTGAGATAACGGTAAAAAAAAATTAAACCGACAAGATATTTTTTAAAACCAGTCATTTACAAGACGAATATAGAAGTATCTCTCTAAAACGCCAGCATGATGATGTGCTGAACCTTAGTCCCCCAAAGCTTAATAAAGCACCACCAAATATTTCTTCTGAAAAATATAAAGCTCTAGTGTCATTATGTGAGGGAAATACTCCAGTTATAAGGGCCCTAGAATACAAGAACTTTTATATGTCTCTGCCGCATTTGTAAATTTTTTTTAAGGGAATATACTATTATTTAGACTTTGTGTATTATTTTGACTTGGGCGTAACTAAGAAATGAATCATAGAAATTTAAAAATCTGTGTCTGATAAAAGGGCTTATCTCTTTTTAAAATTTTTTTCTTAGTGATCGGAATGTAAAATGATAAAATCATTCATGCCAATAACTACAGAGAGCTAGTAGTAACAACATTAAGCCTATAAACGTGTATGATTATATCTGGTTTTTATGTACAAGCATGCTGAATAATAGCAAAATCTTCTTTTGCCTGAACAATTACGAAAAATGAGATAAGCCCCTTTGCAAGGGAAGCGACGATCTGATAAACTTGCCCGTAATATGAAAAGTTATTTGTCAAAAACTAAATACTTACCTAGCTGAAGCTGCGAGACCGCTACCGTTTTATATGTAAATTAATCCAAAATTATGAAAGAAAAATTTTACAAAAACAAACCTATCTGCAACCCCTAGGTTGCCATTTTAATCAACAGCTCGGCAAACTTGAGCAATTTGCCAGTCTGTCTCGGAGCCCCTAATCTTAATTAGTTCGGCATTATCGGCGCATCAAGAGTCGCCGCGCTGCGCGATTATCATCATCCCCTGCGCCCCTTTCCGACATAATTCACCCCCCGACTAATTAAATTAGCCGGGCGCTCCATTATTACGTGTCTGTATAATCAAGCAAGGGTGGCCGCCGCCAAAACGATTTCAAGTTGATGCTGCTGCTGTTCGTTTAGGAAATTAAACGTAAACCTAGTTAAAATCGACATTGTTTCGGATTAAATTTTGAGTGTTATTGATATTTTAAGTTATTATTATAGGGGAAAGCCAATTTATCGACTGTTGTACTATCTGTAGAATTTTTATTGGAACATATACCTATTTAGAGAAGGTGTAAAAAACAGGGTAAATAGCAGTTTTCACAATTTTTCTCTCATTTGCATTTTTTTTGGTAAGATAGGTGTTGGCTATCTAATTAAAGGGTCATTTCATATCAAATCAACCAGAGGTTTGGCAGGTGACCTCTCCGATTTTCATAATTTTTGGTACAGTCATTCTACCCATCTAGTAGCAGAAAAATCCCAAAAATGAAATTTTTCTGACAAGTAGTTTTTTTTTAATTATTAATTTTTAAAAATCAAAAAAATTACCATTTTCCCTAAACATCTACTAAGAGAAATCGAGATATCTTAAGAACCACTTACACTAGAGCAGTGAGTTATAGGTGTGTAAAAAAAAATTAAAATTTTGAAATAAAAGAAATTTTCAAATTTTTCAAAAAAGTATTTTTCTATTTTGGTCAATTTTTTAGCAAGATATTAACCAAAATTTGGGATGGAGAAATAATGAGTTCATAGGAAAAAAATATTAACAATTTGAAAACTTACAAGAAACGCCTATTACTTTTTAATAGAAACAAAATTTTACAAAAAACCCAAAATCCACAATATATTAAAATTAGTGTGTAAGTTCGACCTGTAGCAGTAACCGGCTTTGGGCGTAGGATAATAAAATGAAATAGATTGTCCATTTGGATGCAAAAAACTGATTTTTAGCTCCTCAGATTCTTCATTTTTTCCAATAATACACGCTTACCACCACAAGTTATCATATTGAACAGTCACAAAATCAGATTGAAGAAACATTAATTCATGATTTGTAATGTCAGAACACTTTGAAGAACTAAACATATGATGCAACAAAATCAGCTCACACAGGTTCAAACAAATGTTATTTCACCAATAAGCATAAAGAAGGGAGTGGCATTAAAATTAGAAGGGAGAATTAGAAAAATTCAATTGGACTACAGTGTCTGAGCACTGTAGGTATTTTCTTGCAGAAAACATAACCAAGGGTGGTAAGGGGAAGGGGGGGGGGGGAGGGAGGTAGAAGGATACTTACCAAATTAGATCAAGTTACTGCTTGAAAAAATAGCAAATATTGAAACTTATGGTCGTGTTGATTTTTTTTTTCTAGGAGGGGGGGGGGGTGGGTGGGTTTGAATGTGGAGGAGGATGGGTGGTAGGATGGTTAGGTTTTTGTGTAGGCTTTACTTTAAAAATATGAAAGGAAGTTAACCATTAACCAAACTTTATAAACACCTCGGTAAACTGTGAAAAATGGCGTTTAAAATAAAAAAAAAAACACTTTTTGTAATTTTTGTAGTTTTCAAATAGTTAATATTTTTTTCCCTATGAATCCATCATTTCTCCATCCCGAAATGTGGTGAATATCTTACTAAAATATTGACAAAAGTAATATAATTTTTATTATTGGAAAAAAAAATATTTTTTTGAAAAATTTGGAATTTTTTTTCAAAATTTTCAATTTTTTTTTTCTAAACACCTACATTGAGTGGTACCTCATTTGAACGGTATTTTCAAGACCTTCAAAATGGGATATAACTTACTGCTCTAGTGCAAGTAGTTCTTAAGAAATCTTGATTTCTTATTATTTTAATATATTATGTTTAGAGAAAATGGTCACTTTTTTGATTGTTAAAAATCAATTTAAAAAAAAACTACTTGTCAGAAAAATTTGAAATTTTGGATTTTTTATGTACTAGATGGGTAGAATAACTGTAGCAAATATTATCAAAATCGGTGAGGTGATCTGCCAAGCCTCCTTTTATTTTTGTTGGTTTCATGTGAAATCACTCTAAAGAAGATTGTCTTGGGGGATGTTTTTTGAATTTTCTGATTATCTATATGCATATGCTCTGGTACCACAATAATTGTCAGTGACTCATTTTTACGGAGGTATGTAAGACGTAAGGAGAACGCCAATTCCAGGTACAAAAAATTATACAGGGTAAATTGGGAGGAAGGGATCAAACTCCAAGAGTGTATTATACACGTGAAAACAATGTGAAAGAACCCATATGTTCTTATCCGATTATTATTTGTTTTCAAGTTATAGCGTAATTAAAAATTTTTATCTACCGTTTCACTTGTATCCAAATTTTCGCATAATCAGATTACGCCATGTTAGAGACTCAAAAACATTTGATAACTTTGTTGTCGTGACAATGTCTCAGTGTACTGTGACAGTAATCGAACGTTTATTTTCAAGTTTGAATGATTAAATTGTTTCTGTAATGGAAGTGCTATACCTGCTGTTTAAGAATATCGTCAATGGTTTCCACCTCAGAGACATCCTAATAGAAACGTATTTATCAGAGTTTTAAACAAATTGTGCGAGACTGGTAAGCTTCCCAGTGCTAACATAACATCTGAACGAGCTACTCGACCAGGTTTAGAAGAAGTAGAAAATATTCTGGATTTAGTAGAAGAAAATGGAACGATCAGCTCACTGTTGGGCATTGCACAAAAAAAAGTAATAAACGAGCACAGCTTATATCCATACCATGTTCAGAGATTACAGCACCTAAAACCAGAAGATTATACTAAACGTATGGAATTTTGTCGGTGGATGAATAATATTCATCGTGTTGTATCGCGTATACTTTTTACGGATGAAGCAACATTTACCCGTGACGGTATTAATAATATTCGTAACTCTCATGTATGGTCAATCGAAAATCCCTACGTAACAGTCGAAAGTAATTTTCAACATAAGTTCTCGGTAAATGTGTGGTGTGATATGCTTGATAGGTATTTAATTGGTCCTGGATATCCCAATACTTTCCTTCAGAGCAATGCCGGGTAAAGGAGTGCCGAGGCTGAACAGGAAGTTCACTCTCAGGATCCCTAGTAGGGAGCAATGGGAGGAAGAGTAGGTGAAGTTTCCTAACGGTGCTCTGGTATGCTACATCGACGGCTCGTCCATTACTGGAACTGAATCATCAGGGGCAGGAGTATACTTGGAAAACATCAATATAAGAAATAGCTACCCACTGGAAAGGTTCGCAATGGTTTTCCAAGCAGATGTATATGCCATCCTCTCGGTCCTGATAGGGCCAAGTTAGAATGGATTCTTAACAAGAGTAGGCGTGCCCTGAATCCTCTGGTAGGACTTCTAACAGGACGTTGCAAGTTAAGGAAGCACCAGCATACGATGTGTGTGGAGAAGGACCCGATATGTACGGGGTGCTTGGAGAACAAGGAGACACCACTGTGCCTGTGCACTTGCGAAGCCCTGGGAAGACTCAGACGGCAAGTCTTTGGGACAGTGGTGATCCCGCAGGTGGAAGTCAGGACCCTTGCTTGGAGTAACGTCCTGACCTTCATGAGAAGGTCGCGTAGGTTTGACGAGGGCCTGGGTGGTTAAGTGGATGGAAGAAGACCCAGGGGTAGCTAAAAAGGATCGCATTTGGTCTACTTGCCAGGTCCGTGTGCCTTCCCTCACCTACTACTACTACTACTACTACTACTAATTGGCCCTTTAATTTTGGAGAATCGCCTCACAGGAGACCACTTCTTCAATCTTTTACAAAATGAATTACAAGGACTACTGGATGATGTTCCTGTAAACATCAGAATTCAAGTGTACTATCAGCCCGATGGAGCTCCTGCCCATTTCGCTCGTCAAGTCGAGCAACTTTTGGACGAAAGATTTCCAGGGCGTTGGATTGGTTGCGGTAGTCCTATTAATGGGCCTCCAATATCTCACGGCGGTATTTTTGAACATTTATTAGAAGAACGCCATGATTAAGAAAATATGTATTATAACGTACGAAATTTTGTTTATTTGTTATCACGCTATAACTTGAAAACAAATGAAAATCGAACATATGGGTTTTTTCACATTGTTTTTGCGTGTATAATACACTCTTGGAGTTTGGTCCGTTTCTCCAGACTCACTCTGCTGATTTTGTGTATTATTATATTTTATTTTCATAAATGTATTTATTATTCTACATAATAATAGAAGGATATAGGAGTGGATTATGGGCAAGACCTACTGTTAATGAATAATAATTGATAATATGTTGACAAATTATAATCCAGGCTAAAGTTAAAAAAGTGTTATAATGAGATAATATTATATACATTATAATTATTAAATACATTATCAGCAAATTATAACCTTTAAAAAACACACAAGTAATTTAAAATCATTTTTAACTTCTTTGTTACATGACCCGTGATACGGTTTATTTCTATTCACTAACTGATGATAAAAAATATTTCATTACTGTCACTACTGCTGTCATCTGCAGGAGTTATAATAATAGATTCTACCATGACTTCAACGCGTACATCTAGGTCCCACATTTTTTTCTCTACGCCTTCGGCATGTAATACGCACTTACGCCAATTTTCTGCTTTTACATTCGCTACTGCCGTTTTCAAAAGTCTTTAACATCTTTGAGTTTAAAAGTTCTATTTTCACACGCCACTTCACCCTTTATCTGTGCACGATCTGATTTAGCTAACAATGGTAAGGCGGTAAACTTAATATTGTAATATCACATTCACCAGCCATTTCATCTACTACATATTTCATATCTTTTTTTTTTCTGAAGTCTTACAACATCGAGTAACTGCACTTTTAGCATGTTTTCGCCAAATACAAACTTTTTACTTCAGTAAACAATCTTTTTCGCCACGCAAAAGTTGGCAAAGTCTCCACCCGACGATTGTGGTATGGTGCATTGTCCATCACTATTACCGATTCGCCTTCAATACGCGGTAAAAATTTAAACCAATCTTCAAACACTTGTGAGTTTATATCGTCATGATAATCACCAGTTTCACGTGATTCAAAAACATTTAACCCTCCTTTAAGAAAACCAGAATCACTTCCGATATGGGCTATAATTAACCGATGACCTTTTTCCAGTGGATGGTTCATTGATAAAGGCGTTGCGTGCATCTTTAATGTATAGAGATCTTGCCAAATGCAATGGACAGTACGTCTTTTATTTAAGCAAAGTCTCGTCCATGAAGTACATTTTTTCTTTGCACGATAATAATTTTTTTAAATTCATTTCGAAAAACAATGTAAGTATATCTACACTTTCCGTCGGATGGCTAACCTTTAACTCTTTTTCGTCGTCTTGTTCCCTTCTGATCGGGCATTTCAGTATTTATATTGTCCTTAATAATTCTCTAAACAGTACGGCATGATGTTTTAGTCAATGTGGCACAATGTTCTGCTGTTTCAGGGGATGATATTCCAGAGTGTGTACTTAGAATTCCCTCATACACATTCTTTACCATTGTACGCTGCTCAGGTTTTAAACGAGGTCGTTTCGTACACTCTTGGTTAGTTTCATTTGAACAACTCGCCTACATTATAATATTTGCCAACAAAAACTTTAGAGCATAAGACTCAAAAATAAAATTACTGAATTTCTAATATCCTCTTGACTCAAACTTGTTTACGACACTGAACATTGATTATAGGCAATAATAAAGCGTCCGAGGACCTCCAGACAAGGGGTTTTCCTACTACAAGTACCGTAGGGTGTAAAGGCCCTTAATGACATGCCGATTTTGGTACATTTTATGGACAATTTAACTAAAATCTTTTAAAACTTGGCAACATGTAACGACACAATGCACACACCATCTTCTCAAGTGGTTAGGAATGCTTTTATTTAAGTTAAAAGTGGGTGAATTGATGTTAATTTTTTTCCCTGCACTTTGCAATTATTTTGGGATACTGTAAACTATAGTAATATTCTTTTTACTGAAGTATAGTAAGTATAGAAAAAATGGGTATTTATTATTTAAACTAAGTCAGTTGAGTAGATTTTAGACCTATTCGAATTACGAGTATCATAAGAAACTGGTAAAATATGTATCAAACATTTTTTAAATCTGTTTTTAAATTCAGGTGTTTTTAAGTTAAGTTACAGGCTTTATTTTCAGCTTTAATTATTATAAATATCTCGATTTGCTTATGAACGTTACGGTGATCTTTTGAAATAAATAATTTAAAGGAAATTAACAGCTTCCATAGTAATTAACTCTATAATTAAGAGCGCGGAATTGCTCGAAAAAGGGAACGCAGCGGAAACTTGGTAACGTTAAGCACACATCGCTGTTGGGGAACGTTTTCGTGGTGTGGCCTTTGGAAACGACTAACAAGGGGCTCACTACAGGATTTTAACTGAAGGTCGATTCCGTGGATGGGGTCGTAATGAGAACAATTATTTGATAGCCTAATACCGGCATTTAACCACTTTGATGGTGTTAATTAAGGCTTTTCGTCTTTAAATATTCCAAATGATTAAATTGACTAATTGACGTTCATATTTTTACTTCTCAAGTCTCTAAAATAATGCAGGGCAGTAGTTTAGGATCTCAAGAGGCTATTGCATTTGCAAGAACTAACCTAAATCTACATCTGCTCCAATAGTGGGATATGTATGTCCAGGTGAGTTCAGGTTACATCTTTACCTTTGTAGCAGAAAATGCAAATGCTCTGAAAAAGTAAAATAAGTCAATTTCTTGGTCACTAAGGAGTACGCTGATTGGCATTAAGGAAGATCCAATCTGCACTGGTCACTAAGAGGATGAAAGCTCACCGTTGCACGCCCGAAGGAAGAGTTAATGCTCTGGAAATAGTCATTAGACACTAAGACTCATGATAGTCAGTTTAGGTCTTTGCCTGGATGTTCTAACCCTTATGGCGAGGTTGAAGACGAGGAATCAGTTTGTTAAAGTTAATTTAGGTTAAGGGAAAGGCGAGCAGAATCTATGTATTTCACTTGCCAGTGCCTCTCCTGCGGGCTAAAAATATTTTCGCGTGTCTATTCTGGAGAAACAACCAGTTCGGTACATTTTGTTACGTTGTGTGCCATGTTACATCTCGATTTTCATCTATAGTGAATTCTCAAACAAAATCGTCTCTATATTGTTTGTCTATTCGTATAAATAAAACTGATTTATCTAAATAACCAGTCCAGGAAAACCAATTATGGAGTCATTAAATCGCCCTGTAGCAGTTTAACCAGACACTATTCATATAAACCCATTAAAAAACTGTCATTCGCCCAAATCGAAACATGACCACACAAAGCTGCCGCTGTCGCATCATAACCCATCGAACCGGATACGCTTTAGGGCGTCGTGACGAGATCCATCTGTCATAACGGAAGTTAGCTTTTGTAAACAGGATCGGCTTCCAGGGAGTTGAAACTGTTTGTTGTTTCTCAAACATGTCTGGCAAACTATTACCGTGCCATTATTTTTGCATTTGGAACGTCGATTCAATCTCTTACATACATCGGTAATTCGAGCCACATATTTTGCTCAGTTCCATTTCAGAGTTGTAATTTATTTAACGGCATTGTCAATTCCAATTGTCTTCTGTTATTAAGGCTTACTAATTTTATATCTGAAGGTCTCAAGGGGATACCAAGAAGTATTGATTGCGCTCGTTTGGTATCAGAGTTTTTTTCTATATCTAAGTACTGGCATGATACATTCATTATACTCACAAAGCAAAAGAGCGACAATCAATAATACTTGATGAGCGCTTTAAATTATGTTAAGTTCTTACATAATTTTGTATCCAGTTAGGCGAGGAATACACAAATCTCAAACTTACATGCACGGAAAAAAATTAAAAAAAATAAAAAATGTCAACAATAATGTATCTTTTCATTTGCTACAGTTTAACATTTGTTAAAAGAAATATTAAAAATATTTTAAAAATCTCAAGTTTATTGTGTAAAATACATAATGATATGTGAATTTTTTTTTACAATTTCTAACTTTACTCCAAGTATAAAATTTGTAATTTAAAACAATTTGTTGTAGAAACTTGAACAACTGTCAGGTTTTATACCTATCCAAATATAAAAATCTCCAGCAATTTGCAGTATTTATTACACTGACTTAAAATGTGTGTTTTAAAACAATTTGTTCCAGAAACTTATACAATTTTCAGGATTAATACCTATCGATATATGAAAATTTTTAATATTTTGTCGTATTTACTACGCTAGTTTAAACTGTGGAATTTACAACAATTTATTGGAGAACCTTTAACAATTATTGTAAAGGCTTACACATACTTCATTTTGACACTGAAAATGAAATCCATAATAATGTCATTATGACACGTCGGAATATAAATATCTATTAAACAAAAAACTACAACTTAAAGGGAAAACCTCGGGAAAAACTATAGTTTTTATAGAAATAAAATATATTTCTCAAAAGAAACTTACTAGCTTTATTATATTTTTCGGAATTTCGGGATTAGGGATTTTGGAATGATTTCCAACGATTTCTGCGACTATGGTGGTGCTTTCGATGATTTCTAACACTAATTTCGGGATTTCGAGCGATTCCCCGACAATTTGTACACATGTTTCGGAGAGTGGTTGGCCTCTTGACTAAAATGCTTTAAAATAATATATCATATTATATATTATAGTACATACTACTTGCTATTGTGCACAGTCTTATCAGTTATCACTTAGTCTTAGGCATTCGGTTGTTTGTTTAACACAAAAAGCACGTGCAACGACGTGACAAGGGCGGTATTCGAAAACATAAATGACTGGTACCAAAGGGCGCTGGGGTGACGAATATCAATCGGTTTATTTGTGAATATAAGATTTCTAATGACACGCAGTCGACAAATCGCTGCGACTATTATGCTGACTTTTATAAATGTCTGTATTATAAGTGCGGGAAACTGATTTGCTAAACGTCCAAGCCTTTCTTATACAGACAATAAAAAATGTTTAAATAAGCGCGATTGTTACCGATAGAGAATATTTTTATTTTTATAATTGTTATGATTACTCTAATAGTGCTAAGCGAAAATTTTGCTGACGGTGCAAACTAGGGATTTACAAACTTTCTAATGGTTCAATTATTTTCAGTGCATGAGGTTCTGGCTTTGGCTATTCTATTTTTCCTATCGTATAATGTCGAATGAAAATTGACATAATATTATGTATATCGTTAGTATAAGATCATGCCGGGATCGTTCCTCAGTTCGGTCCTGAACAGAGCGAGGGCTTTAAAAGGGACCGGGAAACGGGAGACCGTTGATCACGTGACCGAAATCGATAATGCGGTCTGTAGGGGGCGGATCTCCGCATAAAGAACCGCTCGACGTTCCGACAGCGGTCTGCGGGCAGGGGGGGTGGGGTGTCGGAAGAGAGCTGTTGATTGAAAAGAGAGGTTTGTGATTTCGAATTACGTTAAAATTTATGATGTGCAATTATTGCGAACGAAAGACCGCTTTAAGCGATGTTTGTCGTGGGATTATTAAGGGATATTTACAGATGCTTAGAAGATTATCTTTTACTTTTATAATGATATAAAAGTAATTAGCTGTTTAGATAGTTGAGGTGTTTATATTTGTATGCGTCTACTATAGATATGCCTGTATCACAGAATAGCAAAATAATTCTTGTTAATTCTGTGCCTGTATTGAAAGACATTATGTGTTTTTAATGAATTAAACAAATTTTTAGGTTCTTAAATCCCACAATCTGTATTTATTTATAACGTTTTTACCTCATTCTTAAGTCTAAAGTTACCTATTATTAATCAATGTTTGAAGACCAAAATTGGTAATAAGGTGGATTGGGTGCGGGTTAGCGCCTGTTTAATATAAGCGACATTTTTTTCCTTTATATTTTAGGTTTGTGCAGGACGGTGCAATAGCTATTAATGCAAATTAATATGACACGAGACAATATAGCTTTTCTCAGCAAGTTGTTTCTTATTGTCGGTTAATAAGTTTGCATATATACAGGTTGAGTTTTATCCTAGGCCACATTGTTGGAAGATTGTGGGCTTTTTTGTGTTTCCTAACTTGAAGATAAGAATTTTCAGAACTCCTGTACATAATTTGCAAGAACTGGAACAAAGAATTGGTGAAGAATTTGCAACCATAACGACAGAAAACCACGCCGAACTCTTCATCAAATTGAAAATCCGTTAGGAAATTTTGAAGAGAGGGAAAGATGATTCAAGAAGAATGGGTAAAAATGGTTCGCGAATCGCGATAAGAACCTTTCAATATCTGGACCGTTAAATTTTTTCTTTGCTAAATCTTTGGGCATCAGGACTGTGCTGCAAGTGCAGGATGGTTTTGGACAAATTTAAACATTTTATTTTTACAATTATTGTGACGCCCGTCTGAAAAGTCAATCTAGTCAATATATGTTTGTCATTTAATTTATTTTTTGTTCCTTCTATCGCAGATTCGTTCCCAGGATTGTAGGTATTGGATAGTTTCTCCAAAAGAATAACGTCAAAAGCAAACCATTTTTTATTTCCATGGCTTTGTTGATGTTTTTCAATTTTAGGCCAATATTGTATATGAATTTTTTTATTCCGTATCCGATTTGCAAGCGTTTCGGTAAAAAATATACAGGGTGTGCCATTTAAAAAAAATGCATTTTCCTCATTTATTCAGAAACGTAATGTCCAATTGTTTTTCTGCTTTCACCATTTTAATTAACAGAAGAAATGCTACTACTTTGCTAATTTAACCGACTTTGTATCTCCAATAATAAAAAAGTTAGCAATGGTGCGCACTTAGTTTCGTACACCCTGTATATACAGGGTGTACCAAACTAAGAAAGTATATACGAAGTATATACGAAGTCAATCGGAACAGCAAAAAACTGAAATTCGGGCTATAGGCGGCAACTTCTTTCTGAAGCATGGGCGGTGTGCAACGCTAGGAATGGAAAATATTTTACCGAATTAATTAATTTTATTTTGTGTATACAAAACCAATTGGAAGAGCATGAAAACTATTGAGGTCAGCATTGTGGCGCAGCATTTAAATTATATTATAAATACTTATACCCAATAATTTTCATATAATTACACGGATCTTTTTTTTTTTTAAATTATCGTTACATATAGTGATCATAAGAAAACACTTAACACTCGTTTTTCATTATATTTTATTTCCTGCGAATTTGATAAAAAGTCAAAATTCACTATCCGAATTTCCAGAGCTTAAACCCGTATTTGGGGATTTAATAATGGGATCAATTGCTTGTAAAGTACAATATTCATCCTCCTTTTCTATGACATGCTGGATACATTTCATCCATATACCACTGTCGTTTACTTCATCAACAACTGTGCTTATATTTCCAAGTACAAAAGCATTGTCAGGTGGCGATTGGTTACATTTTCTCAGTTTGTTCTTGACTGCAGCCCAAATCATCTCGATTGGAATAAATATACAGTAATAGGGGGAACGCGTAAAATGGTATAACCATGTGCTTCGCATACTTTGTCGATTACATATTCCATTTTAAAGTTCTTTTTTTTTATAGCTCCCAATTTTTTCTAACCTTTTAAGGAATTTCCATGTTTCTACTTTCCAAGAATTTTATCCTTTGTTAGGAACTTTGTTGTGTAGACGCGAATGATAGGATGCATTGTCCATATCAATGACAGAGTTGGGGGATAGATTTGGCAGCAATTGTTCAATAAACCACTTTTCGAATAGACGGGCGGTCATATCTTTACGGTAGTCAGCCGATGTGTGCTTTATATTTTTAGCCAACAATAATAAACCGTTAGGAACAAAACCCTTAGTACTGCCTGCGTGTAGTATGATAACTCGTTTACCCCTAGAACAAGTTCCATTTAGTGTGCACTTATTACTATCATTGACCCAACCATATACACTATCTCCCTTTTTAATTGGCAATATACCTTAATTTTACGTAAATATTCTTGCTGCCATGCTACGACACGAGACGATTCCATTATACTATTCTCTTGTTCAACTTTTTGTACTTGAAGCCGCAATCGAGCAAAATACTACGTAAGGTGTCCAGAGATTTATATTCATAATCAGGATAATCCCGTAACTTATCCCGAATCATTTCTAATGTCGGGACTTTGTTTTCCTCGTCAAATTGATATACAACTCGGAGTATAACTTCTTTGTCACAATTATCAACTTTCTTTAAGCTTCTGATTAGCTCTATTTCGCTTTACGGAATGGTCGATGATAACTCCTGCTCTAATCACTTTGTAAATTATAGCTCGAACAAGTTTAGTGAGCTCACAAATTCTTTTTAATATTTCGTTTTGGGAGGCCCCAAGACTTTCACTTTTTAAGCAGGTGTAAATATTTTAAATAAGTCTCTGGGTTTGAACATGTAAGTCTTTATTACAAAATTCCGACGGCTTAGCCATGGAATCGGCTTCCACATTGTTCGTTTTATTATCAGAAACATTAAAAGGTCTCTACAACGCTGTTTTGATTAAATATTTAAATAACAATAATAACAACAAAAACAGTAACAACAACAAAACAATTTAGAAACACACGACACTCAATAACAACAGCAACGGCAACAACAACAACAAAATAATTAGAATACACTACACTCGGGTACCCTCTTAAGATACTTTCAAAAATTTCTAATAACGAATAAAAGAATAAACTGAATTTACTTCCTCCTATTTTAATAAATAAACTACACCACTGTCAGGGGAAACAGGTAAAAAACGCAGTGGAACAGACATTTTTTAGGCATTATTTTATTTTTTTGTCCACCAAAATTATTTCATCAACTAGAAGCGGCCCACTGGGAACGCGTAGGCGAGAAAAAATTCATACGCGGTCTAATCATCATAAAATTAGGTTATTTTATTTTAAATTTATTGGTTAACTTAGCAGACCCGGTACTCGACTCCGTTTTTTTAGCTGTTCGGGTTGGCTTCGTAAAGACTATAGGTACATTATAAATTATAATCACAAAAATATTAACAATAAACCCATTTTCACAAAAATTGTTCAAAATTCCTTCCAACACGCTTCATACAGAGATCAAGGCGACGTAGAAAAGAATAAAATAAATAAATAAAATAAATAGGAGAAACCGAAAAATATTAAAATTTTATCTTACAAATGAGGGGTTTTTGAACTTCCATTAATAGGAACTTTTTTCATTATTTTTTGTCAAGGAATCACCTGTTTCAATTTGTCGGTATACTATTGAAACACCCTGTGTACCTATATACACCCTGTACAGGTATATATTTATTGATTCGAATACATTTTTGTTGATTAAGATTCATTTTTTAGTTTGTGGTTCTTCATGACTACATCGTGAGTTTCTGTGGGCACACTTTCAGTTCGTTTGTCAACTACTTAATTTGTTTCCTTCTTATAATGAGCATTTTCAGTCGGTTCGGCCTATATTCTACTTCCTTTCGTCTATCTGTTTAATTTTTTTAAGACAATACCTCATAATAATGTGAAGTCACCGATATAATACCTTAAAATGAAAGTCTTCGTGAGAATAGCTAGTCTACCGAAAAGTTGTCACACGCACCGGTATTAAAAACATTGAATTATTGGAATGGATTTTATGCCATTAATTTTGATATAGTATGTGTGAAAAAATCGGATTAACAATGCTTAAAAAAGGAACACAAAAAGAAAAATGACCTTATATCCGGGCAAAGTTTCATTTAAAACTATCGCTTGCGTTGACAAAATATATATGGCCTGTTCGGTTTGAGAATGTGGGTAAAGCGAGGGATAGATTAATATGTGGGCGGATGTGACATCAGAATTGGGGACACAAGACGATTTGTTGAATTGCTTAGAATCACAATACATTGCCATAATAGAACCGTCAGCAATTTAGTTTGTGATAGAAATAAATAGGGTTGTGTTAACCTTTTCTTTTTATGCGATTTTCTCGTGTGAGAAATGTTGAATTTTTTTTATAAAAGTTTTATAGAGTTGGAACCACGTATATTACACATTTTTGATTTCTGCTAATCAAATTGACAAAGTCCAAAGTTACATATACAGGGTGTCTCGCGGTCGATGGTAGGTTAGACGTTTACGGAAAACGGGACATAGAAAATTACTGAAAATCTGGCAACATGGGTAATTAGCTTTGCTCTATCTATCTAAAATATTTTTAACAACGCAGCGTTGCCGCTTATACAAAAAAGTAGCAACATATTTGATATTTTTAATGGAACACCCTGTATATAATTGCATTTTCCGCTTTACTATTCATTTCTTATAATTTTTGTATAATATGTTCCTATACCTATCTTTAGCAGTTTTCGAGAAATTAATTAATTTCCATATTTTTTGTTCAAATCATAGCTCTAATTAAATATTTATTACTGCGGTATTTGGATTCGTAGACAGCTGAAATTTTGGATGTAGTTTACCTTGTCCTGTGTATTAGTTATGCATAAAGAAATTTGTTCTGTGTTATACAGGATCGTTCAAAATTCGTCATTTTACCGCTTGATACAAAAATGGTGAAACGTGCATTTTTTTAAATAGAACAAGTATATTATTAAATATCCTGCAAGAAAATTAATGTCCCTTTCAAATGATATATCATGTTCATATACCTAAATAGTTAAGATATCGAAATAAAAGCAAGTTTTTGTAAAAATCGGATTAATTTGGCATATTATTTGTCTTAGATAGCCATGAAATCCCAAGATGGAACATATCTTTATGAAAATTTGACAGTTAATAATCAAGTCAATAATAAAAAATTTGCTAGCTTGTAACTTTTAGTAAAGAAAGCGACCTAAAAAGAATTAAAATGGAAGGAAATAACTATTCAAATGAAATTTTGATGTAATTGTTTATTCTTCATAACCAAATTATAGCAAGAACATGCAGAAGGTTCAACGAAATGTTTCCCGATCAACAACTAATCAACGAGAGAAAGTTTGTACGATTACAAAATAATTTTGTTAATTATGGGTCAAAACTGAAAACAAAACTAATCTCAGTAGGGACAAATAACATGAATACAGTGAAATTGCAAATAACAATACAAGACAAAAGCATATCATAAAAAGGTTCAAGATTTTTTTAATAAATGTTCAAAATGACGACCGTTGACTTCCAACCATTTTTCAATCCGTATACTCGGAGATTCAGTTGTGGCCTTCCTTATTTCACTGGCATCATGTTCAATGTAAGTAATCACTCGTTGGCAAAGGTCTTGTTTGCCCTGTACTGGTGTCCTGTATACTTTTCTTTTCAAATCACCCTACAAGTAGAAATCAAGTGGTGTGAGATCGGGCGAGCTAGCAGGCCAATCCCACGGTCCCAAATGTCTTAGCCAACGATCGTCGAAAATTTGAAACAACTCTCTTGTTACTGTCCCAGTGCAATGGGCTGGTGCCCCGTCCAGTTGAAACCAACAGGTACGATACTCTTCTAATGATAGATTGTTCAGAAACTCGTTCACACCTGATTTTAGAATTTGAAGGTATCTTTCGGAATTTAGAGATTCCTCGTAAATGTGATACTCTATTTTGTCATCTTTTAGGAGGCAAAAAACGTTCAAACTGAACATTTCCTGAAATCCCATTTCCTTAACAACATGTAGATTTTGGTCAGCCCAGAAATGCTCGTTCATTCTATTGAAAATGCCCTCCCTGGAGAATTAAGCTTCATCCGTCCAAATTATTTTCTTTAGAAAGTTAGGATCTTCTTGGATGCGGATTAGCATTGCTTCACAAAATTGTACTCTACGTTGGTAATCTTCCAGTTTCAGGGCTTGAACTTTTGTGAACTTGTATGGGTGCATGTCATGATTATCAAGGATCCTTTGAACAGAGGCACGAGTTATGCCTAAATCTTCTTCTGCACTTCTAGTGATAGCTTGGGGAAAAGCGTGAAAATAGGCTAAAACATTTATGATGTTGTCTTCATCAGAAGTTACAGGCTTCGGTAAATGTCTTTCCGATTTCAGTTTTGACCCATAATTAACAAAATTATTTTGTAATCGTACAAACTTTCTCTCGTCGATTGGTTGTTGATCGGGAAACATTTCGTTGAACCTTCTGCATGTTCTTGCTATAATTTGGTTACATTGTCCATGAAGAATAAACAATTTCATCAAAATTTCATTTGAATAGTTATTTTCCTCCATTTTAATTCTTTTTAGGTCGCTTTCTTTACTAAAAGTTACAAACTAGCAAATTTTTTATTATTGATGCACTAACTGTCAAATTTTCATAAAGATATGTTCCATCTTGGGATTTCATGGCTATCTAAGACAAATATGCTAAAATAATCCGATTTTTACAAAAACTTGCTTTTATTTCGACATCTTAACTATTTAGGTATAGGAACATGATATATCATTTGGAAGGGATATTAATTTTCTTGCAGGATATTTAATAATATACGCGGTGTTCTATTTGAAAAAATGCACTTTTCACCATTTTTGTATCAAGCGGTAAAATGACGAACTCTGAACGACCCTGTATAACACAGAACCAATTTCTTTATGCATAACTAATACACAGGACAAAATAAACTACATCCAAATTTTCAGCTGTCTACGAATCTAAATACCGCAGTAATAAACATTTAATTAGAGCTATGATTTGAACAAAAAATATGGAAATTAATTAATTTCTCGAAAACCGCTAAAGAAAGGTAGGGGAACGTATTATACAAAAATAATTAGAAATCAATAATGAAGCGGAAACTGCAATTATATACGGGGTGTTCCATTTAAAATATCAAATATGTTGCTACTTTTTTGTATAAGCGGCAACGCTGTGTTGTTGAAAATATTTTAGATCGATAGAGCAAAACTAATTACCCATGTTACCAGATTTTCAGTAATTTTCTATGTCCCGTTTTCCGTAAACGTCTAACCTACCATCGACCGTGAGACACCCTGTATAGGTAGTTTATATTATTAAAGTATATCTTTAAATGATGCGAAGTAATAAATCCGAGAATAAATCAATCAAAACCGTCTTCTCCATGGGCGTGCAAGATTTTTCGGCATATATAGATTTAAATAGGTCTGAATTTTTAAATCTGCGCAGAATTAGTACAAGTATCGACATTAAATTCAAGTTTTGTCTTCAAATATGTACCTATTTTAATATTAAGTTTTTTAAGCTTAAAATTATGTACAGCCGTATCACTTACCTGGAATTTTAGAAAGCAATTTTATCAAAACTTATTAGAGTCTAGGTACTTACTCGGGTACATGTAAATTGGTTTCCAAGTTAGCGAGGGTTAACAGTAATATGTAAATTGGTTCCTGTAATTTTTCGTTTACCTGATCGTTATGTGTAAATTGGTTCCCCGGTAATAAAGTTCGGTAATACTAAAATGGCTTAGTTTGACCTGTACAATAAAAATTCAACGGCGGAAAGACGAAGTAATAATTATAGACTTATATTGGTTAAACAGCGCTAACACGGCATCTAATCCACCTTTTCAACGGCGGAAAGACGAAGTAACAATTATAGACTTTTATTGGTTAAACAGCGCTAACACGGCATCTAATCCACCTTTTTTGGTTCCAAGTTTTGCTGGGAACCAATTTAACTATTGATAACAGATATTAGGTAAAGTGTGTACCAAGGTATACCGTTTAGTTTAATGACTGCAATAAAACCCCTTAATGGCTTAATAATAGTTTCATTATATTGTAAACACCCAAAGAAACACTGTTTACCTGTTCGATTGCCAAACCTACGTTTTTAAATAATTTAGTGGTAAAATTACCCATATAAAACTATCGATGAGCCTGCCAACCAGCCTAATCTACCTGGTCCGAGCTGGCATCACTGTTTATATTACTAAAATGAAATGAGATAAGGGGTAAAAGCTTTGCACGCAGGGACGGATTTTGTAGTTAAATGAAATGTCATAGTAATACCTTATAGTAGCAATGTTTATTACCATTACTCGTATTATATGTTAATTAATTTATTATAGGTACAAAACAAGTGTAAAAATACTAATAATTACAATATAGAATAAAGGTACCTATACCTACTTATACAAAAAAATTTACATATACCTACTATACAGCAATATACACAGAAGGTTTAATTGTAATTATAAAACGTTTTGTTTATTAATTTATTATCGGTACAAGTGTGAAAATAGTAATAATTGCAATATGCAATATTGGTACCTATTCCCACTTATAAAAATAAAAAAATATTTACATGTACTATACAGTAATATTATACACAGAAGGTTTAAATCTCGGTTTAAATGTAATTATAAAATGTTTTAATCTATTCCTAATTCAGTCTCGCTATCACTATCATCCACATTTATAATAAGAGGATGTATTTCGCTTTGTTGTGTAGTTTATAAGAGTCTTCAATTTTTAAGACATGGTTAGCCGAGTTTTTCTAGCTTTCATCTGGAATTTCACCGAAAACTTTCTTTATGACCTCTATTACACTGCCACTAAGAGTAGGTGTGCTATTTTGAGTTCTAACTTTCGACTTAACTTGATGCCACATGTGTTCAATAGGGTTAAAAATACAATAATAGGGTGGCAGTCGCAATACAGTGTTACCAACCTTTTATTTAATACCTGCCGGGAACCAATTTACCAACACCCACTTACTCCGTTTCTGCTCTAATCATTTAATTCCTTTTTTTGTACCTAATCCTGGTTACCTGTTTGCTAATTATGTGGTTATTATGCCTTTATTGGAATAATACACCTATTTATACCTGTCGGCGCCGCCAATGAAAAGTTCATCTACGTCTCTGTTTGGCCACACAATATATTCTTTGCGCGTTGACATGTTAAAGTAGAGACATTAGTATAATAATATACTAAATTTATAGCTTTTAAAAATTAGGTAATCGGTTTTTGGGAACACTTATTTTCATTATTGTACTTTGTTTTTGATAGTACCTGTTACAATGATTTACTTTAGTGGTGCAATCACGTTTTACTAGAAACAATTATTCTTTATTAAATTTACATTTCATTAAAAGTCAGTGTCGTACTGATCTTAATATGCCTAAGCGGTCTAACCATAGAAACGCCTATGCGGCTCTGACATATCTATACATACCTTACCTTGGGTGTTTGTTTCTCAGTGAAACTAGTCGAGGTGTGAAGTGTCAGTGTTTTTTAAATTGAATATGTAGAGTTTTCAACAAAGGCCTAAACGCTCTAGAGTCGGTCCATGTACAGTAAATGAAAAAAAAATAATTCTTAACTGTTACGATTGTATTAGAACTAAGAATGCGGATTTGAGTGTGGACAATGCAGTGCAATTTACAGCAGATATGCTTAACGTTGGGAAAACAACAATATATAAACTTTTAAAAGAAGAGAAAAGTATTGGCGTCGAACCGCCAAAAACTTCTCCAGGACGACCAAAACTTGAGCTGGATGACGTTTTAATGCAGGGAATAAGGCGAAAAGTTCATAGTTTCTTTTTAAAAAAAGAAATTCCCACGCTGGACAAAATGTTTTGTCCTCAATCCGAGAAAACCAGGACTACCCATTTATGTGTAGAAATACGCTTTGGAAATTATTAAAAAAAAAAGGGTTTTCGGTGGACTATTCCACTCATCATAATTTGAACCAATCAAAATGTAGCAATTTTAGATATTTACCTGTTTTTAATCGGAAAAACCACTACCTTCATAATTTTGCCGACCCCACTGACCAATCAGAATTTCAGAAAATAACTAGCAACATAGTTTTTAATCGGCAAAATTTTGTTACCTTAGTTACATTCACTGTTAAGATTGTTAATTAATGACTGACAGTAGATTGTCACTGTTACTTTTGAAAGGTTGTAATCTCACGTAAATTTATTTATATCTTCTTTTGGAATAAAATTAATTTATAATTCACCCAAATACCTAGTTTTAATATTATTCGTGAAATAGTCTTGACGAATACCACTCAAGAAAACATTTTTTTAGGTAAAATTTTCTCTCTTGTGGTATTATATACGAAAAAACATAATAAGCAATCAATTTTAATATACAGAAGCGATATCGTCTGTTGGAGAAGAAATTACTTAAGAAGCATCCGAAAAGCCAGAAAGGAAAACAAAAAAATATTTTGCCTAGACGAAACATGGCTAAATGAAGGCCACACTGTGACTAAATTTTAGATATTTTTACTGCTGCTTTATTACGGCAAAACGGCCACGATCGAGTCGTTCGTCCTTCGCAACCACCAACACAAACGCAAATAATCAAAATATATTGTGGTTTACGTTACGTTTACTTAGTAATATATATTCTAAAAACATTAGGGCGAATATTCGCTATAAAACTGCGAATTTTGGCATGAAATATTCGGTTCATATGAGCGAATTTTTCGGAAATATTCGCAATATTTGGGAATATTCGGACGGAAATATTCGCAACTCACATCACTAGTCCTGAACTGTGATCGTTTTTGCAAATGTAAGTATAAGGTGGTGAAGCATTTTTGTTAATAATTTAGTGGGTTATGTATGGCCGAAACCCATACAGGCAATAATTTTACATGGTCAATTAGTCGGTAATAATATCGTAAATGGAAGTTTTTAATATTCTGCAAAAACTACTTTTGGTGACTATGATATAATACATTTCACCTGTCCTCTTCAAATATGTAAGCAGGTAATAGAAAATATAATTTATCTTTTAACTAATAAATAATAATTACAATACAATTACTTACCCGTTTAAACTATGTAGTTAAATTGTCAATGACTTAATGCCCAACTATAATATTGCCGACATTACTAATTTTATTAGATAACTTTATTACTTAAGCGTCAGTTATATTGCAAATATAATGACAGATTGAATGAAAATGTGTAGTTTCTATTTTTTTTTTAAATATATAATTCCGCTAATTGCCTACTTCGTAAAAAATAATTGATGAATTTACCATATTTATTAATGCACCACTTCATAATGTAATTACGTAAATTACTACTAATTTTTACTAGTAATGTATTATAGTATGGTATTTAATTTTTAATAAGTACTGCCCCAGGGACACCACCTTTATGAATTTTTAGTGACGTCTAAATTAGGATTTAAGTGTAACTTAATATACTAAAGAATCATAATCTTTTATTCACGGTTAGTATCAATTATTGTGCAGGGGGTTTTTGTATATTTTGGAGCACTCCTTGAGCATTTATTTTAAGGGCTAGAGAGAACTTTAAATTACAAAAGTTGAATTATTTTTCCTGAACCGTCAAAATTTGTCATGGGATAAAACCGAGGATAAAACAAATAAATGAATACATATGAGAGATGTTACACGTGGCGACATCTCGTAGCAATCGAGCTATCCACCTAACCAGACCAGCGAGGTCTTAGAGAAGAACATCTTTCTTAAATAAATGAATGTTTAAGACATCAAGGTTTTTTTTTTTAATGGTATATTACTGAATATTTTAATAGATGTTAAAGTTCCCTTTTGAAAAATATATATACAGTCCAAACGGTCGTTCTTTGCCGGTGCGTCATGGATAAACAATCAAGAGACAACGTGATTTACAACACCCCATCTTTATTTACTATAGCCTTAAAAGTTGCGCAGTACGTTTCGAATTTAATGTAACGTGCTAGATAGAGACAAGGGATGTTTGGACAGTCGTCTGTTCGTTTCGATCTGCCAACTTTAATTTGTTTTCAAACGTTTTTGTGCCTTGAAATTCAATTTAATCCTAGAAACCGTTCTTTTCAGAACCGTTTTTTTATCGTACTTTCGTGTTGGCGGTGAGTAATTACGGATATTTGTTATTATTATTATTAAGTCCTAACGCTAGACATGAAAATTTTGACGCTTATGAACTTAGACTTTGTTTTGACTTTTTAAACCTCAGTGGTTTTTGAAATATTTTATTTAAATTAATCATTTTTCTTCTAACTAACTTAAGTTGTGCATTAGACAACTTTAGTGATACAGGAAAATATTAGGTTTTCCAAATGACTTAGCTAAAGTCCGTCTATCTATCTTACAAACTCATTATAAATGCTAAATCCCTTACCGTCATAATAACCTATTGTGTGAGGTGTAAAATTCGGCCACCTGATCTGGGGACTCCAGGTACGGATCTATTTAAAGACTTTTATATTATTATATTTTCTCGGTAATCCTCTTAAAATAATTAGGTTAAGATAAAATAGGTTTATTTTAGTTATTTAAATGTGCTGATTTTTGGTTTTAAAATTCAGTTAGATGTTTGTATTAGTTTAGACAAGAAGTTATTTGTTGCCAATCAAACTTGATATCTAAGAATGTTTTGTCCGTGGGAAGAAACCAGTACGCCAAGTGGATATACGAGTCGTGATAAAAACTAATTAAAGCGTGATATTTTATCAGTTGACACAAAAAAATTAATCTTCAACGTTTACACCACCCTTCTTGAACGTGGTTTTTCAAAATTTGGTGCAGTGAAGGAAGCGGCAGCTTTGACACGCAGGCCACTGAGTACAGTGTGGTTTGTTGTAAATAAACCTATAGTAGAGAGAAAAGAGAGGAAATACTCTTTTACTTTTAAGAAACTGGACGCAACGAAGGTCGATATAATTCGTAGAGAAATATATGCCATGTACAGGGAACAAAAAATGATCCCAACTTTAAAAACCCTATTGCAAAGATTAAAAAAAGATGTTGTGTGTTGTCGTGAGACTCTAAGGAAATGTATTTTAAGAAACGGTTTTAAAATGAAAAAAATTAACAAACGACAAGTAATTATGGTTAAGAAGATGTAGTTACTTATTTGGACGAGACGTGGTATGACACACACGAAGTTCCAGATAAAGGTTGAGTAGATTTATCGGGTCAATGCAGAACCAAAGCCCCATCAAATAAAGGTAAGCGTATAACAATAATTCATGCTGGGACAAAAAACGGATTTATACCAAACGCTTTGGCCTTATCAGCCAAAAATATAAAGGACTCCCTTGTTGATTATCACGATGATACTACGGCAGAATTATTTGAAGACTGGTTTAAAAACAAATTATTACCAAATATACCACCAAATAGTGCGATAGTGCTGGATAATGCGAGCTACCACAGTCGTAGGTTAAATAAAGTTCCGTGTTCCAATGACACAAGAGTTACCATTCCAAATTTTAAAATAATTTTCAATAAAAAAGCAATATTATTACACTTTTGCGGCAGAAATAGGTCACGACTTCCTCCTTATCATTGCATGTTCAACCCAATTGAACATATGGCACCAGCTGAAAGCATCGGTAAGGAAGAATAATATTTCGCCAACCTTAAATTCTTCTGTGACAGCTTTAGTACAGTCAGAGGTGCAAAATATTCCAAACAAGAGCTGAGAAAATTGTGTAGCGCATGGTCAAAAAGTAGAAAAATCATGCGTAAATATAGGTCTGTTGCCTAGAGAAAGAATTATTGTAAACTTGGATGATGTAATAATTATTTTTCTGACACGGTTTGGCTGATACACACTGTATTTAGGTGTTATGCAGTCGGGTTTGGCCATCTTCAAGGTATAATTTTATACGCTGTACATAATATCATCAAAAGAAAATAACCTGCCACCCAAGTATAAGTTATTAGGGATCTTACTTATATTTTTATTAACATCGTGCATATAAGTGCTTATAAGAACCCGCGTAAGAACCTATAATTATAACATTTCAGTAATTCACCACCTATTAAATTGTCCATTAGGAAGTTACAAGCGTTGTATTCTCTGTCCAAGGATTGCAATTTACAACTTGGCCTTTAACCTCGCTTAGTAAAATAGTATTTAATACAACTGGTGTTTATATTTCCATTGTAAATAGCACTTACATTAGCGTAAATTTTGTCCATACGCCGCCATGCATTGCATAGTAAAACATCGTGAATAATAATTACGCTGTAAATAATGGGTTGCAGTAGAGCGCACAATTTAAATTACAGTGCTTTTTGGATATGATGTTCTTTATTATTACCTTAATTTTTATTAATATAAAACCAGCGAAGTATGATGATGTTCATGCGCTAAGAGTTCATTATCGGAACATTGTAAACGTCTGTTGTACAACTAAAAATTTCAGTAGAAAAATAATTTCACTCAAGAATTTGTCTGTACTTATCAAATTTTTTTGTTACAGGACACTGCCGACGTGTGCGTAGGAACGAGTGTTGGAACTATAACAGAACCTGACTGTTTAGGACCCTGCGAACCTGGCACCAGTGTTACCCTTGAAGGAATAGTGTGGCACGAGACGGAAGGGGGTAAGAATTCAAAGGCTTAGTTTCTTAAATTGGAATAATAACTTTTTTCTCCTCCCTATATTGCAAACAACGCATTTGGACACTGTTTTGAAGGACGTAAGTAACAATTACCAAAAAGGTATCGATTGCCCTTGACGACGGGTTGTAAGTCAACTTACCACCCTTGGGTGGTAACAATTTATGCCATATAAAAAAATGATTTATAAAAATTGAGTAATATTAAGTGATATGAATATTAATAGTACAATTATTACAATTATGAACATTATTTACAAAATTTACCGGTCAAAGCTGTCCATAATAAAAATCCAAGAATAAATTCTGCGGGGAGGAGAAAAAATGTTATACACTTTATGGGATGTAAGTATATTTACTTGCATCCCTTGTAGTATAAATAACTAATATTATACCTTATTGCATTTTTTTTCTTTAGGTGTGTTAGTAGTAAATGTAACCTGGAGAGGAAAAACTTATGTGGGGACCTTGCTTGACTGTACAAGGCACGACTGGGCCCCACCAAGATTCTGTGATTCGCCTACAAGCGACCTTGATAACCGAACACCAAAGGGCCGAGGTAACTAAAATACTATACTCAAGGTTGTCATGATAATATCGCTGACATAGAGAGTGTTTCAAAAAAAATGTGCCATTGCTCCTGTGGTGATTTTTTATCCTAAAATAAGGCAAATAGTTCCTATCAACATAAGTCCGTAGCCGCTTCAATTTTGAGATACAAAAACGGGGTTTCCTAGATATAATTTAGAATTTTCGTAGGTACTAACTAGGCATAAAAACACATTTATTTTATGAAAAAGATTTGTTCTACTTCTACCAGTGGCGTCCGCGCTAACCTGTATTTTCATATGGTACGCCATTTTTCTTCAAAATAAAAATTATTTTCAAAATTGCGCTTAATCACTTAGCAAAAATGGTCCCTAGACTTCTCTTCGCGAGAACAACGGCTTTCGATGAAAAAATAAATGACATTTATTTGTATATCGCTATGCCCATATCAGAGTTTGATAAAATTGCATTTATCTCCTAAACAAAGCCGAAATAAAAAAATAATCGAAATGAACTTCGCATTAGACATTATACTGCCTACCTAACTGTGTTATCAAAAAAAAAAACGGCAGTGGCGTACATATTTTTTGCTCCGCTTAAAAATTGATAAACTCCCTATATCTCGAAATAAAGCGGTTGTGCGTACTAATTGATAGAAACTATTTGTCTTAGTCACTAGGCGGCCACGGCGCCGCGACCTGAAAATAAGCAAATTGGCAAAATTTGTCGGTCGCGGGGTTAAGTTTACTCACTGTTTTTTTTTTTTTTTAATTGAAGACACGAGTGGATAAGGGATCTATGTCACATTTTCTGGAAAAATTAGATAATCTGATTTCCAAAGGTTTTAAGTACCTAAAATTATTTTGCGACGGGTTTCGTCCATCTAATGTTTGTAATAAGAAAGTTGTCAGTTGATAAAAGATCTATGCGCCCATAATTTTACCGAACAATAATTGATAAAGGATTTATGTACACCTAATTTATAATCATGGATCCTTTATCCACTAACAACGTACTTGAATCCTTTATCAATTGATATAACTCAATATTTCTTTTTAAATGTCAAAAAAGGGTACATAGTCCCGAGACAAAGTGAGGTTAAAGTAGTTCGTTTTCTATGTACATGTGTATCCCCTGTCTCTGAATTTTGGCTAAAACTTGTTATTACTTGGTGCCAGTGTAGAAAGAGGTGATATAATGTCGGCTAGATCCAAAATGCTGGTAGAACTTGGAAGAAAAATCTTTAATAACGGTATGTAGGTAATTTTATCATTATTATTTTGAATTTCAACCTTTCTTTTGCATTTCACTCATCGTATTTATACCTGCCGTTGGTGAATAGACAATATTGCTGTTTTAATATAAGCCATTTTAATGGTTTATATTTTTATTAACTCTAGGTAGGTAGGTAGATACTCTCTTAAAAATAAAACATCATTTAGGAATTTTTAGTTTATAAAATTTCTCTATGTGAGTCATGTACATGTAGCTTTATTATTTCAGTTCCTGAGACCTCCGGTGCTGTAAACGATGCTCCTTCAGGAGGTAATTTTCAAATGGAGAACGATAATAGTGCATCTATAGGCAAAAACTTAGTTGATGACATCAATGCCGCGCCCCAGGAAAATATTTATTCTGGTAGGTTTTGGAATCGTACAGTTGGCGCCAATAGCATTATTATAAGTCACACTGTAACTGCATCTGGACATAAACCTTTTTTTTTAATTGGACGGAAAATATTGCAACTAAAGGGAGTTTAGAAATAGGCAGCTGTCTCCATACTTTTATTCAACTATTCAAGTCTGCAGCGCAAGAGAAAATTCAGCATCTTATCATATGGTCAGACTCGTGCTCTGGACAAAACAAAAATTTTAGTATTGTTGCACTTTATCAATATTTTATTTTTAAGGGATATTTTAAAACAATCGATCATAAATTTCCTGAGGTTGGCCATGGCCATTCGTATATGGATTCTGATAGAGACTTCGGTAGAATAGAGAAAACTTTGCGAAAAAATGAGAAAATTCAAACCCCCGATGAATATCGAACAATCATAAGGTCAGCCAGTCCCAAAAATGCTGTGGTATTCAATATGGAACATCATTTTAAAAATATCTCAGAAATACCAGAAAAAATGCATTTAATTAATCGCAAAAAAAATGTTTTAAATGAACAAGTAGCTTTCCGTGATGGCATAAAATGGATCCAAGTTAATGAGTATGGTAGTTACTTCTACAAAAATACTTTAGACGAACACACTCCTTTTTTAAAAGTAGATATATTGAAATCGGGATGCAGAAAAATTCAACCAGAAAGTTATACTTTAACCATTCTAGATGATAAAGAGAACAAAATATCTGATGAAAAAATTACAAATCTGAAGGAACAACTGTGTTTTGTTGACAGAGAATATAAATATTTTTATGAAAATATTACCAAGAAGAATGAGAAGAGTAGCCATCCCATGCAGAAAACAACACCTAAACGAAGAACGACTTATAACCAAAATATATTCAGTTGATCAGTTGATAAACCCTTCATCCATTTAATGACAATTTAAAAAGTATAATTTTCTTAATTGATAAAGGATCTATGTAACTTTTTTTCTACTTCTACTTGTGAACTATAGTATTTTTTAGTTTATAACATGTTCCCATAATTTGTATAATAAAGGCCTACACAATACCATAAAATTATTTTCGTTTCACGATACCCTAAACGAATACAGGTAAAAAAACTTTAGAAGCTGTTTTCTCCAAATTAACTTTGTGTGACATAGATCCCTTATCCACTTGTGTCTTCAATTATGTTTTATGGCTCTGGTTTACACCAAATGGCCAGCATCTCTCTTTGTTTTTAAGTACTTTCACTCATTATTACTAAACTTAACACATATTTTTAAATTATTTACAAACATTCACAAACATCCATGCCCTAGCTGGGATTCGAACCCGGGACCTCTATATTGCCGAGCAAGATCGCTGCTCACCCGACTATCGAGGCCGGTTTTACTCACTGTAAAAATAGGTGCAAGTAGCTTGCTGTTCAGTATCTTGCGCGAGAAACAAAATCGAGGAATAAAAAAAGAATTTGGGTACTTCCTCTATTGGATTGTCGACGACTAAAGGGAATGTTTAATATCAATTATCAAGATCTTCGACAACATCAAGAAAGATTTTTTTATTATACACGAATGTCGATGTATTCGTCACTTAAGTAAGTTCCAAATCGCTGGTCTTTTTTCGATCTCCATAATAAACAAATCGGTATCAATTTCTGTAGTCGTTTTGCATGTGTTCCTAACAACATCATACTGAAGCTGCGAAAGAAACACCAGCCGCGCGGTCAAGTGCGCTACTTCTCATAACACTGTATGTATTTCATTGGCCGCGGCGGCACCTGAACCGCCGGCGCCGTGTTGCAGTCGGAATCTCGCTGGCAGCGCGGCCAACGAGCCGCTGTCGTCTAGTGCGCGTATGCCATGTCAAGAATGTATCGTATGGTCGCGCGGCCATAGCCCCCTAGTGTGCGCACGCACTTCTTGGTGTGGTAAGGAATTATCACACGAGCGATGGCACATGTTTTTTTTGTATATTTTTGTATATTGATACGTATGTTCTGATATACAGGATGTTAATTAATGTCACGTAGATATTTAAGGGAGTAATAGTCCTCGTTAAAATGGGAAAAAAATATTTATAAACATGGGGCCAATTTTTCATATTAAAGGTATAACTTTAGTTTTTTTCGTTTTTCCCGCATATTTTCCGAGATATGTAATTATTTTAAATTGGGTACACCTATTATTGTATTGTTGTCAAAGGCAGTATACATAGTGTTACATTCTTTGTGCTACTAACACTCACTCTCCTGAACTTTTTTTTCATTTTTGTATCTGTATATCATATTTTGACTCCCCGTTCTTCTCTCATTCTTTTTGATCCCTGTACATTTTTATCGTATCTGTCATCGTTTTCTATATTGACGGAAATTGCCGTATATGCAAACCAAGTATTAGCCAAATAACAAAGTTAAAAAAAAGTAGTTGGCGGGGGACAGCTTATATTTTATTTTTCGTTTGTTAACTTTTTTGACGTTTAGCGTCAAATAGTTTTGCTAGTTGATGTTTCCAAAGTAAGTTCAGGTTACTTAGTTCAGGTTTTAATTGATGTTTTGAATACCTTGAAAAATACAAAAAGTTAAAATAATGGTTCTTTAAGGCGTCGTATTAAGGTCAAATTTCTTCTTACAAGTACAGGGACATTTATTGAAGTGTCTCACCCGATTGACAACTTTCCTGCTGACTATAAAAAAATTATACATTTCTTAATGATTTTCTGCAAGGAAGCCAAATTTAATGTCAAAAAATATATAGGTTCACAAATTTGACAGATAGGACGTCATTTTGAATTTTTTTCAATAGTTACGCTAGTGAATTGCATTTCGCGGTCTGATTTCAAAAACCATATATAGTTGTTGATATTTATTTTTAGTTGTTTCGGAAATACGGGGGTTCCTAAATTTTCATCATCGAATTTGTCTTTTAAGTGTCTCACCTCTTTGATAAATAGACCTTTCAAGCTGAAAACCCCCATTTTTTTTTACAGTAACATAATTTCCCGTGGCCGAGCTGTCTACAGTATAATAGTATAATCAAATACGACAAATATCAAAAAGTGACAAATACGACGCCATTTTTAATTTTTTTTTAATGGCAACCCTCATCAATAACCACACGAGTGAATTGCATTTTGCGATCCGATTGCAAAAACCTATAGTTGATATTTATTTTCAGCCGTTTCGGAAATACGAGGGTTCCTTAATTGCCTTCATCGGATCGTGTAATTCACTCGTGTGGTTATGGATAAAGGTTGCCATTTAAAAAAATTCAAATAGGCAGCGTATCTGTCACTTTTTGACATATGCCGTATTTTATTATACCGTAGATAGCTTGGCCACGAGAAATTATGTTACTGTGAAAATAAATGGGGGTTTCAGGTTAAAAGGTCTATTTATTAAAGGAGTGAGACACTTAAAAGACAAAATCGATAATGGTTATTGATGAGGGTTGCAATTTAAAAAAATTCAAAATGACGTAGTATCTGTCAAATTTGTGAACCTATATATTTTTACATTAAAGTTGGCTTCCTTGCGGAAAATCATTGGGAAACATGTAATTTATTTTTTATTATAGTCAGCAGGAAAATCGCCAATCGGGTGAGACATTAAAAAAATGTCCCTGTACAAAGGTTTTTCTTTTTACTTTCAAAAACATACTGAATATTAAAACTTGAATTTAATTATTGGATTAAGTTGAAGAGATAAAAAAAAACATTTTCTTGTTGCATTTTCTGAAAGTATATCATCTGAAGAATATTTTTCCAAATTTCCAAAGGGTGGGTAAAATCTGTTCAGAGATATAAGAAAGTGACTAACTGATCCCTATTAGGAAAGACCCAGGCCAGCTGTAAAATTGAAATATGGCCGAACAGGTCCGTATTTTGCTTAGAATTTTATCATGGTTTGTAATAAAAATAAGTAAGGCTGCATTAAATAATATTTTATTAAATTTATGTTTAAATGTGAAATTACCTCGGAAATTACAAGTTGTTTTATTATTAAAAATTATATTTATGATTACAAAAATATACAAATTATTCGGTACTTATAATAATAATTCACTTAATATATCAATATCACTATCGCTAGCATCGTCTGTTCTAATTATTATTTGTGCTATATTGTTTATATGGATATAGGATTTTTCCACTTTTTCAAAATGTGTAACAGAATTTGCCCAACTTTGTGAAGGGATGTTAAAAACTTCAGTTTCTATGGGCTCAAGTACACTGGAGTTAATAGTAGGGTAAATATTGTTACGACGAATGGCAGATTTCAGTTGGTGCCAAACATGTTCGATGCGATTAAATATACAATGGTATGGTGGAAGCCTTAAAACCGTATGCCCTAGATTTTTTGCATAATAATTATCACAGAAGTATTCCTTTTGTAGTTTTAAACTTTGTAAACCTCAATTAATTGCCTTTTTGTGTAATCTTCCTGAAAATAAATGGTACTATCATACATGTAGTTTTGGATTGTTGCTTTTGTGTCATTTGAGGAAAAAAATAAATCATCAGTGGTGTCCTCATGAAATCCAGAGAAGAATCTTTAATGTTTTTTGCAGACAGAGAAAGTTCATTTGGAATCCATCCGTCTTTAGATCCACCATGCAAAATCGTAATTCGTTTACCTATTTTTGATGGTGCGCTTGTTTTACACTTGCCGTTTGAGTCAATCCAACCCTTTTCCGGGGTATCATATGTGTCGAACCAGGTTTGATCCAAGTAAATAATCAGCCTTTGTTGATCTCTGTAAATCCTAATTTTTTGTAGATATTCGGATCGCCATTCCAGAATTCTAGTGGATTCTATTAAAACTTGTCTTTTCTTAATTTTTTAAATCTAAAACCCATATGTTGGATACACTTCCATAACGTTGTTCTGCCACATTTAACGCCGGTTTCATCTTTTTCGAGCCTCTTAATTAAATTATCTAATGTAGGCACGCTTTGTTCCTCGTATAACTTGTAAATTTTACGCCGTTCTACATCTTGATCACTTCCATCTACCTTCGAGAAAATGCCAGTATCGGTTCTTTTTTTCCTCGCTAAAATGGGATTATTCACAATTTTCCATACAGTTGATGTTGGAATTTTTGTTAATGTGGCCGTTTCTTCTAACGCTGCTTGCTTGCTGACCGCACGTTCAATGAGAGTTAAATTAACATTGCTTATAACTTCCTTAGTTTCCACGGAAAAGTGTTTTCTGCTTTTCGACGGGGTTTTCTCCTGAGATACATTGGGCTCGCACATATTTTCCATGACTCGCACACGATTAAACAAACGCTTTATTACACACGAAGTAAGAATAATTACTAAGCTTAAAACTAACTAGAGTAGCTATATATACAGTCTTTAGAACATAATTTGTTTTATGTGATTAACCCTCTCATTTTGAATCAGGAAAAAATCCGTTTTAAATCACCAAACTATTACTTTAATAATGAAATTACGTATTCCGGATTTGCAGTTTACTTTAAGACATTTTTAAGTACGGACCATAATTTACCTGTATTTATTTATTCATTCATTCATTGTTTGTTTATGGTCCCCCTTAAATAATCCCATTCAAAGGCAAAGTGTAACTTTCTTATATCTCTGGACAGGCTTTACCTATAATTTAAGAATTATAGGTACGGCGCGTAAAATATAAAATGTCATCTCAAAACTGTGTTTTATCGAAAAGCCGTTTCTAAAGAAATTATTTCGCATACATAAAAATAATGGCTTAAGGTAAAGCCTTTGCTGTCTAATCAAGAGCATATAGTGACTTTCATATGTGGCGAAAAATAGGACCCCAGAGGAAAAAAAAATAAAATAAAATATCTCGTGTTAAAATAGTTCTACTTTAGTTGGTTGGTAAATAGGTTTTATATTAAATAATACTTTTTTCAGAATCAACTAACAAAATTATTTGACACTATACGTTACTAATTTTGTTACTTGGATAATACTTGGTTTACTGCGACGGCTATAAGAAACTATAGAAAACGATGACAGATACCACACAAATGTAGGGGATTAAAAAGAACGAGAAACGAACGGGGAATCAAAATATGATATCAATATTTATACAGGGTATCCCAAAAAAAGTTCAGGAGAGTGAAAGTTTGGTAGGGCAAAAAATGTAACGCTCTGTATACTGGCTCTGACAGTTTAGACATTTTATTGTAGATATTCCAAAAACTAATAAGTATACCAAATTTTAAATAGTTGTCTCGGAAAATATGTGAGAAAAACGAAAAAAATTTAAAAAACTAAGAGTTTTGACATCCTGTATATCAAAAATGAAGCCTTTGACCGCAGACCGCATGTTTATGAGTATTTTTTTTCTATTTTGACAAGCACTATCACTCCCTTAAATATGTACGTGACATTTATAAACACCCTGTAGATGATCTGAAAATAGAATTAGACAAGACAGGTTTCTGAAGATACAGACATATACAAGAAGAAGTTTGAGCACTTGAAAAAATGCCGATTTAATTCGTCGTTTTAGATATTTTCAATCTTAATAAAGTTTTAAATTATTCAACTTTAAGTTGTTTTTATTTTTAGAAATATTAATCGTAAGGTTTGTTATACTGAAAGAATTTTTTTAAAAATTCAGGGATTCTATTTAAAACATCAACTTTGACGTCATATCGGCTGTTTCATAGATGAATCGTATTATTAAAAAAAAATGCACATCAGAAATTAAGAATTTACGGGTACAAGCGATTTTCACAGAAAGTATTAAGTTGTACCTAATTCTCCATTGAATTTGTTCCATACATTTGCGCTCACTTTACAAGTGTAAAGTGTTAATAAGAAGGTTTTAATTTTAGAAACCCGGTCATCGGTACATAGCAAACTCCGAAATGGCGGCGGTCCCAAAGGAGGTCGACGAGGAGTAGCTAACGGTGCAGGTCCTGCCAACGCTCCCTCGCCGCCAGTGCCTTTTGTTCCTCCACGGCCCGACAACAAAAGAAAAGGTCGTGCTGGCGAAGATGAGACGCCGGCTGCAAATACTAAAAAAGCGAAAGTTGTTGTTGTACCTCCCCCGATATCAACGCCTCTTCCGGTGGCTCCGGCACCTTGCGGAAGTCCGCCACCATCACCGGTTCTACTCGAATGTCCCGAACCAAACTGTTCGAAAAAGTACAAGCATATCAATGGGCTTAAGTATCATCAGTCGCATGCACATGGATCAGTAGCTGAGGATGATGATACAAAAGGTAAAGTTCAAAAACTTTTTTTGACTGATGTAGTATTCACATTTTTTAAAATACTTTTACAGATGTTACTTCAATGTCAGAGAACGACGAATCGAATATTGAAGCACCCAGTCCTGTGACACCTGTTAAATCTCCAGAGAAAAGTCAGGATAGTCCACCACCACCTCCAGTAAAGAAAGATGGCAACACGACAGAGAACCAGCTACCATCCCTTTTAAACAATACTACGGAAAATGGCAGTACTCCACCTTCACCGGCAACACCCCCGAGTGTCCACGAGTTGCCTCCTTTACCCACAGTTGCAGCTATTAGCCCGCCCAGTATGCCTATGATAGATGCTCCTGTAGTGAAACCTCAAGCGGTTGTGAAACCTGCCATTTTAAGGTTTACTGCTGCGGAGGAATATTCATCAGTGCTAACAGGGGGAGTAGGTGTGTTTTCACACGTAAAACCTCAAGTTCAAGGTAAGCAGACCCAGAAATTAGGTAAATGTAATAGCGTTGTTTATGTTGAATTATGACGATAAATTGGGTTCAGTGTTGAGCCCAATTTTGTTTTTATTGTATATTAACAACCTTACAAATATAGATATTTGGGGCCAGTTTACATTTATCGCGAATGACTCGCCACTTTTTTCTGGCATTCAAACAGAAGTGATGGAGTCGACACTATCGATAGATATAGATATCCACCATTATTATGTATGTACTCTTAAATATATGAATAAATGAAAACAATTGTTTTTTAGGGCCTCCAATTACGAATACGAGTCAACTCATATCAGGCCGCTCCAGTGGACCAGTTGCAGTACCTACCGACCAAGTTGGTGTTCAGCCAGAAAGCGGTCCACCACAGTCTTTTACAAACCAGTTGCAATCTCACGTTAATATGTCACCCCAACAGTTCAGCCAGCCCAGTAACATTATTATTCCAAATCAGAATCCTTCCAACCCTCAAATGCAATCTCAGTTGTCCCCTCTTCATCCACCACCCTCCCCCACACAGACGGCCAAACTGTCCCAGTTTAAAGTGAAACCCGTTTCGGCGCTTATGCCTGATGATAAGAAAGCTCAACTGATGCCACAACCTCCCCAACCCCAGAACGGTGCTAATCTCCAAAAACCTACAAGCTTTAAAAAGAAAAACCGAAAATCTCCAGCGGGTAGTCCTCATCCAACTCCTGCCGACCAGCCTGTCTTTGGTCTCGAGCAGAGCGGAAGGGATGAGGTGCAAAGTCCTGCATACTCTGATATATCCGATGATGGTGCTCCAGTCGGTATGGACGCCGAAGTTGATAAAAATAAAAATCCAGATAAAAAGACTGAAAGTGGACAGACGTTGCCCCATATGGGTCAGTACGGAATTTATCCTTTCTACTCGCAAAGCCAGTATGTCGTACCAAATCAGCCGCAGCAGCAGTTAGAGAGTGCTAGCAAGCCGAAAGAACCTGAGAAGCCCATAGAGAAAATACCAGTGGAAAAAGATATAAAGAAAGAAACTTCCGAATATCCACCTAAAATGTTGCAGCAACACTATTATCCATACAGTTATATGCCAGGGTATCCCTATAATATGGAACCGAGTTATGGTGGTGTTCCTATGCCGCAGGACGATAAGCATAAGGAAGACAGGGTAAAAGAAAGTCCTAGTCCTATAGAGCAGCCAGTTAAACCGCCGGCACCGATTCCTAATCCAATTCAAGTTCCTATGCCAAGTAAGCCCAAACAATCAGAGAGCAACATCAAAGATAAACACCAAAATGATAACCATCAAATTATTAAAGAAAGCATTGAAATTAAAAACCAGATGAATCCGTACATGTATTCGCGACAGCCCCCGCCGCAGCAACCTCATCAGCAGCAAGTTCCTCAACACCATGGTCATCGAGACGATGACGCGAGACGATACTATGTTTATGAGCAACAAAGACGGAAAGAGCAACAGCAGCAACAACAGCAAAATATACCCGATCACAATAAACAAAGTAATCCTAACTTAAATAAGATGTCAGTGTCGCAGAGCCCTAATATGAAATCAAAAGAAGTGAAACTTGAGGAAAAGAAGGAGAAGGAAATAAAGCAAGAAGGTGTTAAGCCTACAATGGAAACTCAAGGTCCTCCTCCGCCGCCTACGTCGCAGTATGCGTATATTCACCCGAGTTATATGCAAGGTGCTCATTACGGAGCACTGCCTTTTGACCCTAATCATCCCATGTATCGAGGCATAATGGTGCCCGGACCTTATAGTAATAGCCCCTACTTACACCCTCAAATGCCTCGATACCACGCGCCCGAGGACCTCTCTCGGGCGCAGCCCCCCACCAAAGCCCTAGATATGCTGCAGCATCATGCACAGTATTATTCTTCTCATAAGATTCACGAATTGCAAGAGAGGGCGATTAAGTCTCCCACTCCCAAGACTTCCGTGGCCAGTTCAAGTCCTTCAACGAATAATCCGCCTCCGTCGGGGCAGTCCCCAGCGCAGATGAGTGCGCCGCCCACTACTCAGGCTACAAGTACGACTCCATCGAGTGGAAAACAGACTCCTGGCGACAATAAGGATTCGAGATCGCCACCTCCTCAAAGACATGTACATACGCATCACCACACCCATGTAGGACTTGGTTATCCCATGTATCCTGCTCCTTACGGAGGTAAGTTAATTTGGAAAAATGTACATATCTGACTGATATAAATTTAAGGGGGGTGTCATCACTTTGACGGCGAAAAAAATATTTTTTTACATTTTTTTTTTTATAATTTGATAAAGTAGAGCCGATGTTGTACATTGTCATCATATTTACTATATATATATATATAATTTATATCGAAGCGATAGATGAAATAAACGGCAAACAAAAAGCACCTGGACATGATAAAAAACTTCCACTACTTTCTAGTTGGGTAGAGCATTTCCTTTTATGCAAAAAACCCAAATTTGTCGATCGTCCTATTGACTGGTTCACTATAAACGTCATCCACCGCTATACGGAATGCATCTCTTGTGCGATATTTGCAGCCGATCGGCTCCTTTGTTTTGTTTTTGTTCGATTTTTTGTTGAGAACACATTTTCTTTTGTTTTGGATATACTGTACCACCTTTTACCTGTTTTTTTTTAACGCAATTAAGCAGATTAAACCCAAGTTAACCGCTGGTCCGGATAAAATACCTGCGTTTGGAGACGTTCAGAGACTGCGCAGGAGTCTTTGTACAAGGTCATTCCGTATATATTGACCCATATGCTAGTAGCATTATTGATAGAGATATCAAAAAACTAAGGTGAATAAAGTTGTAGAATTTTATCTGAACTTTTTAAAAAAATTATCAGAAAAACAAGAGACTGTTGGAACTTTAAAATTTTTGCACGAGTTGTGTTTTTTTAAATGGAACACCCTGTATAATAATAGATATTTGGGAAGAGCATTTTTTACTGATTTCAAAAATATATAGTTTGATACCTTTCTGACAAGCCATTTAGAAAATATTTTACATCAAAATTTTCTTTAAAAATTAATATTAAAATCGGGGTAGCCATGGACGAATGAATTGTTTGCTTTTGACACGCAATATTGTTATTTAGTTTATTGTCATCATCCGAAAATGAAGTATACCGAGGAAGAAAAGTGTGAATTTTTACGTATATTCTATAAAAATAATTCAAATGCATACAGGGCGAGGCAAGAATAACGGCAACTATATCCTTATTTGCTGGTTCCATCCAAAAATACATTTAAAAATATCGAGAGAGGATTTCGACTGCGAAAATCTATAAAGAGAAAACCAAAAGTAGTTCAAAAAGATTTGGATAAAGAGTTAGATATTCTGTTGTTTTTTGAAGGTAGACATGGCTAGTAAGGTTTTTACTGTTTTCTTATACTATTTTTTTTTATAAAGAAAATCCAACCCGCTCTATTGAAGATGTTCATAATCATTTAGGCATATCACGAAAAAGAATACAGAAAACGCTTCGATCACATGCTTACAAGACCTTACCTGTGCAAAAATTAGATGATGAGCATAGGCGTAAGCGTTTGTTATACTCCCAAGAAATGCTTAGGAGGAAAAATGCGGCTCATAGTTGTTTTAAAAAAATATTATGGAGTGATTAAGCGACATTTACCACAGCAGGAGTTTTCAATAGGAGAAACAGGCACGTATGGGCTACAACTAATCCCCATAATATTGCAGAAATAAAATTCCAAGGTAGGAAATGTTTACATGTTTGATGCGGTATAGTTAAAAATAAAGTCATAGGCCCTGTATTTTATGAAGGCTCCCTTAGTGGACAAAGACATCTGGAATTTCTTAACAACGAAATAGAAGCTCGTTTAGAGGATTTGTCAATCAATGAGTACTGTCAGATGGTCTGGCATCAAGATGGAGCTCCGCCACATAACATAGTCTCTGTGACAGAGTATTTGAACAACCGCTATGACGATTGGTTAGGAAGACACGGCACCATTCAATGGCCACCCAACAGCCCAGATCTTACCCCATTAGATGCTTTCCTATGGGGTTATCTAAAAAGCAGGGTATATGGCGATAGAAACGCAAACTTGCAGCATTTGAGACAAAAAATTAACCAAGAAATCGAAAGTTTAAACAACGACTACCCAGAATACATTTCAAATGCTATTAACAAATTGGAAGTTGATTATATAGATTGTATAGATAGAATTGGCGATCACATCGAGCAACTGTAATTATTTTATCTTGTAAATGTTACTCCCAATATTTAAATTAATAAATTGTTTAATCAATCCATGGCTACCCCGATTTTAATACTAATTTGTAAAGAAAATTTTAATTTAAAATATTTTCTAAATGGCTTGTTAGAAAGGTATCAAACTATATATTTTTGAAATCAGTAAAAAATGCTTCCCAAATATCTAATAATATACAGGGTGTTCTATTTAAAATAACACAACTCGTGCAAAAATTTTAAAGTTCCAACAGTCTTTTGTTTTTTCCGATAATTTTTTTAAAAAGTTCAGAAATAATTCTACTTTATTCGCCTTAGTTTTTTTATATCAATAATGCCGCTAGCATATGGGTCAATATATACGGAATCACCCTGTACATCCTCTATCAATAAAATTTAACAAGTGCCTTAACTTGCAAGCTCCCTTGAACCAACATGAAGATTTATGAATGAGAACCGATCGTTTTTGTGCATTAAGTGTATAATCTTCTAAAAAGTATTAAAGAGCAGAGCGGTTTCGGCCTTCGGCCATCATCGGTGCTTCTTTGTCAGGAAACAGGAACACTTCATTGATAAAAAATCTTGCACTGATGATGGCCTAAGGTCGAAAGCGCTCTGTTCTTTAATAATTTTTAGAAGATTATACACTTAATACACAAAAACGATTGTTTTGCCCTCTTAATTCAAAAAATTTACACAGCCCTACCTTATCAATTTCAATGAAGATTTATAGCTATTACACCCAAAACCAACGGCTATTTCGTCAATGGTTTTTGTTTGTCTTCGAGCTCTTCTTATTTCGAAGGTTTCCGGTACTGCGTCCTCGATCTTTTAATCGCTTAAATGCCATATGAGATATTTGAATGGCGAAAAACCTGATAGCCCACAATTGCGCAGCTTTTCGGTAGTTTCTTCTACATTCTCCCAGAATCAATACCGTGTCTATTTCAATGTCGTATGATTATTCCATCATTGCACTGAATAAAAAACTTTATCAAACTCAAAGAATATCTTCGAGTCTATCTGTTTCTCAGTCTTCAGCTACGATAAACCCTTTTAAAAGTTTTCGGTGCGGTAAACGTCGATTTGTAAATGTATCAGAATAAGTTTTTCTCGCCTCTACACAATTGCCGAGTGCTTGTCCATAGATTACATGCATGTCAGCATATTTACTATAGGAGTAATCCTCCATTACGTCAGTCTTATGTACTAAATCAATCGGACAAGTGTTATCAATAACACATTGTTAACGAAATAGAAACGATTGGTGTTTTGTTGTAGTATTCTGATTTATTATTTCAGCAACGATAATTAAGAGTTTTGATAAACAATAATCAGTGGAGGTAGATATCCTAGATTAAAATATGTATATGTGTGTAACGTCGATTTTTAAATGTATGAGAATAAATTCTTCTCGCCTCTACACAATTGTCGAGTGCTTGACCATAAATAAGATGCATGCCAGCATATTCACTATAGGAATATTCCTCCATTACTTCAATCTTATGTATTCAATCAATCAGACAAGTGTTGTCAATAACACAATTTCAACGAAGTAGAAACTTATTGTAGTGTTTTGATTCATTATTTCAGCAATGTGATATTCTAGGAATATCCTAGAATAGTTTTAAGTAAATTTTGTTCAAGAATTCGAATCTAAGCAACGAGTAGGGTAAATGTAGCAATTTTCTGCTTACTTACGTAATTGTTGACGGAGAATCGAATTACCGAAAAAAATGTATACCTGTCCATTTGACACTTCAAATTTGTCACCAGCCAGATAAAATCTGGAGGGGGTAAATGTCAAAAGTGTTTTAAAATTGGCGTTATAAAATTCGAATAAAATATTTCCAGTCGTTTTTCGAATTTTGTACACTTTAAAATCCTCATTCTGTTTAAACGGATGTGTTCAAAGCTTTCGATCGGCTTGACTACACCATTTTACTGCGAAAGCTTCAAACTTTTGGGTTTTCAGACCCCCTAATGCTATTTTTTAAATCATACTTGAAGGATCATCGACAGTTTGTCTCTTAGGGTGGGGTTAGATCTATTGATGATGTTGCAACATCGAGAGTACCACAAGACTCTATCCTGGAACCATTATTTTTTACGCTTTTCATCAATGACATTGTTGATAAACTCTCAGTTCATTTTCTGCTGTATGCTGACGATGTAAAGATGTTTCCTACAGTCATTAAAGCCAACTGCCTAGGCCTAGACCTACAACATAATCAGGATATTTTTAATGATTGGTGTAATAAGGATAGGTTAAATTTAAATGTCTCTAAATGCTATGTTTACAAATAAAAATGCCACTATTTTATTTAATTATAGCATTAATGGTAATACACTAGCGCGATCTGAAGTCTTTAAGGATTTGGGGGTGGTCTTTGACAAGGAACTATCTGTTGTTCCCCACATTCAACATACCGTCTCCGCAGCCTATAAAGTACTGGGTTTTGTTATACGCACCATCAGGGATTTTCGCATAACTGTTTCACTTAAATTTTTTTTTCCCCTTTGTTTAATCTATGGTCGAATACGCATCAGTTGTTTGGTCCTCTTCCCCACCAATTCTGTAGAGGCGGTGCAGAGACGATTTGCTAAGGCTGTATGGTTCAGAACGGATGGTGTTTATCCAATTCAAGGTTTTTCCTATGATCAGCTGCTGCAAAGATTTTTGCTCATAAGTTTAGATAGAAGACCTTTCGGTCTGTTTTGTGCAGGCGTGTCAATGGTAGTATTATTTGTGAAGAATTATTGGCGAAACTAAATTTTACGATTCATACGTTATGTTCTCGCGCTACATAGATGCTTTACTATCACCGTTTTGTACTAATGTTTATAAGTTTGCACCTATTAACTCGATGTGTGGCTGCTATAATTCTAATGTTTTTTCTTTTGACATTTTTGCCTGCAGGTTAAGCGCATACAAAAGTCATTTTTATTGACAAGAGATTTTTTGATGTTTTGTGGGTGTTCTTGTTGGTTTACAGTGTGTGTTCTGATTATCAATCTTTTTTTTTCTCTTTATTCACATATTATGTACATCTAGACCTGAGCTATGCTATATTTCTCTAAAATCTGCATTAAATGAAAAACAACTGGAGATTGGCACAATATTTTTATTTATATACGCACATTTATAATTTATTTGTATATTTTTTATGTACACTTATTGTAAGGTAAATTCAATTGGTTAAGTATACGTTTTAACGATATTACATAAATGATTACAAACCATAAAATATTCCTATACACACTTTTTATATACAAAACAACATTACAGTTTTATTAATGAGACATTTTCATCATAAGTGGAAAAATCTAATGAACTGTCGTCTGTCCCTAAGTTAATGACAACCGTTTCTTCAATAAAACCGTCGTATTCCCTTATTTTCTGCTCTTCCTTAATTACGTGTTCTATACATTTCCGTCATTTCTCTGTGATGATTTCCTTAACTGCTTCCTCAAAATGCTTCTGAACATCATTCATTTTATATGTGGTATTTTTTCTAGCCACAGAACCTTTCGCTCCAGCTCCTATTAATTCTATAGGGTTTAGTTCGCAATGGTAGAGAGTAAGTCGAAGTACTGTAATATTCCAATTTTTTGCCATTTCGTCAACAGCATATTTTACAAAGCGATGTTTCTGTGTCTTCATAATTGTTAATAGCTCTTTTTTTACCATATCTTCTTCAAATATTGGGTTTTCTAAAAACCACTGAATCATTTTTGCTTTTTTCCAAAACAACGACAAAGCCCGTCAGAATAAACCTAATTATTTGATACTAAATCGACACAAAAATAGTCCTCGAAAACGTCGTCAGCATACATATCTTCGTGGTAGTCACCTGTGTGAACTGACTGAGATGTTAATAAACCACCTTTAAAAAAGCCATCTATGCTACCGATATGGGTAATAATTAGGCGTTTTCCTTTTCCACAGGGCGGTTTTAATCCTGTGAATAGGTCATCTAAAAACGCCAGAAGAGGTTTCATTCTTATCGTGCCATATTTTTCCAGCTTCCACGTTTCGTCCAAATAGTACAATTTCCTATTTTGATTGCGGAAATATCTTATTTTTCGTAAATAATCTCGCCTCCAACATACAATTTCATCTTTTTCGATTATCTTATTTTATTTCAGGAATATCTTCCTCTATTGCAAGTAAAATTGTATCTAAAGTGGGAGTCTCGTTTTTAAAATAGAATGAATGTACTTTCCTTCTTATAATATTTTTTCCTCTTCGTCTAAAAGCTTCATATATGCCTTCCTGACGACGGTTTTGATTGATTAACGTTTCACTCTTTCTCTCGACTTTCCAATTTCGATCATCTTTGAATGTCTGTACAATCGACTGCTTTTGCAATATGTGGGTGTTTAAGTGCATTTAGTCGCACGTTTAAATGAAATTAATCCCGAAAGACTTTCCATTTTTAATAATACAAAAAAAAATACTAAGTAATACCCCACAAGCACTGATGCGCATACAGGCTCCTACTTTGTTTAATGTGGCAGGTAACTTAAGCAATAACATTACCAAGTACCTTTGTAATTAAAACTATATAAACTCCTGGACAAAATTAACGCAACATCATAAATTTTACACTTATTTGACGCCATTTTTTTTCTGAACCTATAATCCGATTTGAATGATTTTTTTTTTAAATTGTAGGTTGGTTCCTTAGCAATATCATAGTTTTCGCTATTTGTGATAAAAAATGGGTTTTCATATTATACCGGGTGTAATAAAAATGTTATGTTTTTTTCCGAAAATTTAAAACACCCTGTGGAGTATACTAGCAACAGTAACACATAGCAGTTACAATTACACTGTAGGTCCATCTTTTCCTAATATTCTCTTTTTTGGTTTATTCAATTTTCTCTGTTATTAGAGGAGATATACCGTTTTATAGCTCAACATGTTCTTAAAACCTTTATTTATATTTTGTTTGCTTTGATAAATAAAAATAAAATTAACGAGTAAACTTTATTTAATAACGATAACTTAATAACAAATGAATTGAATTGTAAACTGTAAAATTGTAATTGAAATTACATGTATGAAATACAAACTTTTTTTTTGGAAACGAAAACACGAAAAAAAAAAATCATCGAAAACATAAAATTGGTCATTTAAATGTGACATTAATATCGTGTATGTCCACCTCTACTTTGAATCACAGCATTCATACGCCTCGGCATACTGGAAATTAAATTTTTAATTGTATCCTGGTGCATATCCTCCCATTCTTCAATTACTGCATCCACCAATTGATTGTGGTTAACCGGTGCGGGATTACGGCTTCGAACATTTCTCTTAAGAGCATCCCATAGATGCTCTATGGGATTTAAATCGGGACTAAGAGGTGGCCATTCCATTAACGGAATAGCTACACGGTTTAAGTAGTCTATGACTTGCCTAGCCACGTGGGGACGAGCATTATCCTGCATAAATACACTATTCGGTTCCAAAAAAGGAACAAAAGGCATTACATGTTCAATTACAATGTTTTCTAAATAAAAATTCGCATCCATTGATCTTACACGTATAGGGACTAGTTCTGTGCGCCCGTTGAAACAAATTCCCCCCAAAACATAACAGAGCCTCCACCAAACGGGATTTTTGGAGAGATATTGCAACTTGCAAATCTCTCTCCAGCCCTTCGCCAAACACGTTCGCGCCCATCAGGAGAACTGAGACTAACTCTTGTTTCATCAGAAAATAAAACCTTCTTCCAATCATTAACAGTCCAATGTTGATGGTTCCTGGCAAAACGCAATCTGTTAACTCTGTGCTGTCTGGTGAGTAATGATTTCTTTGCCGGTCTTCTATTGCTTAGACCAGCTTCATTTAAACGTCTTCTGACTGTTCGAGACGATATTACATGATGACGAGCCGTCCTAAGTTCACTTTTTAACACAGTACTAGTGACCCTTCTACTTCTTAGAGCAGTTTGCCTAAGAAAACGTTCATCTCTTGGATCGGTACATCGTTTTCGCCCTTGCCCTGGCCTTCGAGATCAAGATCCTGTCTCGTTAAATCGTTCAACCAGACGACTTATAGTGGAACGATGTCTTCCGATCACATTAGCAACATGACACATTGAATAGCCCTCATCCACCAAAGTTAATGCTCTTACTGCTTCTTCTACCGACAAATTTTTTGGTCGATTCATTTTTCAATTTGAAATACTCGTATGCAGGCCATCGCAACTGGGTACACTAAACAAATGATAAATAAGCAGTTTTCGAACAGATTTTTGTCAGTGGGGCAAACTTTATTTCACCTTTGTAACTTTAAAACACAACATTTTGTTGACATATTCTTTGAAACGTCACAGGAGGTCCACGGCCTGCTTGCAAAACAGTTAACAATGAACGTATGGAATAATAAAGGTTTTAAAAACATGTTGAGCTATAAAACGGTATATCTCCTCTAATAACAGAGAAAATTGAATAAACCAAAAAAGAGAATATTAGGAAAAGATGGACCTACAGTGTAATTGTAACTGCTATGTGTTACTGTTGCTAGTATTCTCCACAGGGTGTTTTGAAATTTTCGGAAAAAAACATAACATTTTTATTACACCCGGTATAATATGAAAACCCACTTTTTATCACAAATAGCGAAAACTATGACATTGCTAAGGAACCAACCTACAATTCAAAAAAAAAATCATTCAAATCGGATTATAGGTTCAGAAAAAAAAATGGCGTCAAATAAGTGTAAAATTTATGATGTTGCGTTAATTTTGTCCAGGAGTTTAATACTTCTAAGAATTAATATTAAATATGTAGACAGACAGGTACTCCCATGGAATGGCCACTTCCATCCATCCTTATTTATTACTCTCCCAATTTTAAACAGAGTATAAATCGCTTTGTGTTAAATCATAGCTTGATCCCCCCTGATAGCAGGACGGTGGCGATGGGGGACTTCAAAGCGAGGCACCTCACCTGGGGCTGCCGGCGCGGCAACGCGAGTGGCAACACTCTAATTGCCGCAACGGAGGCCCTTGCAGCGGTCATAGCGGCTCCCCAACGCCAACGTTTTACCCAGGGAGCACAGACATCCCCACCCCAGCACCCTACACCTTGCTCTACTACAGAGGAAATCCTCAGACCAGGCTTCCCCCGCGAAGTCGCAGACATCATTCGCTCGCGCAAATTTAAAAATGCCCCGGGACCCGACAACATCTCATACCAGGTTCTCAAATTTCTCCCACGCTAAGGCCTGGCAACAATGGTAATCATCGCCATTGCCGTACTCCGCCTCACCTACTTATCCAAAAAGTGGAAAGAAGCCACTGTTATCAAGATACCCAAGCCCGGAAAAGACCACACTTTTTCCCAAAACTATCGCCCCATTTGGCAAAAATCATGGAAATTATCATTCTTGAACGCCTAAGGGTAAAAACCGCCGAACTGGAAGTCCTTCCAGACGAACAGTTCGGCTTTCGCGAAAACCTGTACACCCAACTCCAAGCCCGTAGACTCACAGAGAACATAACCCAGGGCTTCAACTGGAATCAGTGTGTCGGTATGATTTTATTCGACATTGAAAAGGCCTTCGACACCGTTTGGCACGATGGACTGAATCACAAGATGATTGCCCTGGGTTATCCCTCCAATCTCGTCCATCTAATCAAATCCTACCTAGCCCGACGCCAAATCCACGTCTGTATAGGCCAGTCCCTCTCCACCCCCAGAACCCTAGAAGCAGGCGTCCCCCAAGGCGCAGTTTTCGCCCCGCATCTCTTCAATATCTACATCCATGATATTCCCAAAGCGCCAGATAACACCCTAGCCCTCTATGCCGATGATACCGCCTTCGTCGTAAGGTCACTGCGCCCACACATTGTCACAGGCAAGCTCAATCGACCCAGCACTCTCGGCCACAAAAACAAACGCCTCATTTAAATCATCCGCCTCACATACGGTTCGGCAGCCTGGGGTTACGCAGCCCCAACTAGCCTCAACCGTCTCCAATCCCTCGAAAAGCCATGGATATCCTATGGTTCATCCGCAACGTAGATCTACACCGAGATATTAATAACACCCCCCTAACCCAATATCTACATGAAAGAGGAACTAAAATCCTCACCGCCACTCCCACCCATCCCAACCCGCTCATTAGACAAGCCTCTGATTAAGATATAGGAGCCCCGCACCGTCATAAACGCTCCCGACACCAGCTCCTGTAGGTGTATCCATATATAATAGGTTATACAGTTTGTAAGTTTTTGTTTGCTGTAATTGGGAAACTGTTAACTAGTGTATGTATAAATAAATCAATCAATATAAATCCATAATAAAGAAATGGTAGTTTTAGGAAAATTTCAACCTTAAAGTGAATACCTCCCTTAAATTTGATATATTTTATTGCTTATTAGAACAATTATTAACTCTAAATATTTCTTTTAGCTGCCGTATTAGCTAGTCAGCAAGCCGCTGCAGTGACAGTTATAAACCCTTACCCGACCAAGTGAAATCCCTGTGGAACAAATAATTAACCAGTGTCGTAGAGTGACTTTTTAAGCATTCCAAATAGATGTGTCTTGTTATATAGTGTGCACCGCTCATTTTTGTATCATTCAGCATTTTCTTGTAACATACCAATATTCGGAAAGGAGACAAGTTTTCTATTGCTCAAAATATATTCATTCATTTGTTGAAAGGTCAATTTCGACTGTTACTGCTACAATTCTTAATAAAAGAAATTCACGTAAGGCATCAATTATGTCCGTCGTTTTTAACGATAAATTGACGAAAACTATTTTGATCATTACAAAACTTCTTTGTCGTTTTCGTTTATTTCGTGGTATGTATCGAGACAAGAGTTCGATAATTTATAACTAATTCATTTTTCTATAGAAACACAGCTGTTTTGCAATGCAAACGTGTATTGTAAATGATTTATTTTCTGTGTATATAGTGTAAAGGCATAATGTCTTTATTAAAGTCATATATTATAGTAAAAAGTAGTAGACTGATAATTTACCTAATTAGGGTATGTGTATTTTTTAATGTCAAACTCTCCTTTTTTATATTGCTTACGAAAATTAAGTACATGCGTTTTAGGAAATGTGAGGCTGGAACCTGGCACAAAACTGTGTGAAATTATTAATTTAAAATTGATAGTAAATTGAGACACAAAGGCAATTTTTAAAAATTAAGGTAATTATTCGGAAAGGTGGAAATAACGAAAAATTCGTAATTTTTTTCCATACCTATTTTGGGGTCGCTAATCACAGATCCAACAATAGTGTTTTTTTCGACAGTACCTAATAGTTTAATGTTTAAAACATTTTTTCTCTTACATGTGCAAATTATGTAATCCTTATAATTTGCACTAAAATATCACCCATATTACTCTTATTTCTTAAAATACCCTAAAAACTTGTAAGAAAACGGAAAAATGTAGATTATCCGAATGCCTGATCCGTTAAAACGAACCTTCAAGGCTTTACCTTAGGCGATATTTGGATTTTCTTGTTTTGAAATGATTAAAGTGCTTCTAATTGTCCTATTTTATTCAACCAGAGTATTTATTTTTCCTTGAACAGGATGTGGGTCAGCGCATTAGGTTAAGTTGAACCCAAATGAATCCTACAGGAGGCGAATTGAAAGGGCAGGGATGGATAGTGCTTTGACGAAAATGGGATGAGAGTTAATCCAACGACTTTTTTTTCAATTGTTCTATTCAACTTGCTCTTTCATGTAAAATTTCAGAAATTGTGAAATTTGTAGTTGGAATAAGTAAAATAAATAAACATGGCAATACCGCAATTGTTTAGATTTCAGTTAAAATTGCACATTTCAGGTTAGTGTCATGTATAATCAGAGATTTTTAGGAGTAAACAGGAAATTATAAGGAAAAATAAACCTAGCCTCTGAGTGGCAAAATTCGAATAATTTTTTTCTTAAAAAATATTAGAGACCGCCGAAAATAAACTACGGATTTGTGATCACGGACCTTAAATTGGGGTGTATGCAAAAAATTAGTGAATAATTGTTGTTACCTTTCCGAATATTAACCAATTAAAACTGCACTAAGAGCTTTTGTTGTTTTTAACTAAGTACAACTAGTGACAATTTTTATGTAGAAAAATATAAAATTATCAAAATGTTTTATCACTACTCGCATATCGGCAAGACGACGACTTAAATTTAAGCCGTTGGAACCAAGGAACTTTCACTTTGTACTAACTTAAACTGCTTAAAGTTAGTCGTTTGCAAAGAAGAAATTTCTACCCTTGACTACGCAGTTTGTTGAGAAATATGTCTTGAAAACCCACGGGAAACCTGAACTAACCTGTGTAAAGTCCAAATCACTCAATGTAAACGATATTTTGTAATAATGACAAAGCCGTACCAAAAAATGGTATTAAAAATAAAATTATTGCAGGAAATTTGTACATTCTTGGAAGGACTCCGCACGGAATTTGGTTGAAACTTTGTTGAAAAATTGTGGTTTATGTAATAAAAAAAATATCTAAACAATTAATTTTTAATATCTATTTTACATGTAAATTTAATGTCAAAAAGTTTTTATTTCTTCAATAAATCGACGCCTAGAAAGTACCTAAATCGACATTAAAGTTTGATTTATAAACTCGAAAAATTAGCGAAGTTGAAGCTGAATTTTCTAATTGACGAGGTTTGAAGTTCGACAGTTCAGTGTCTTGGTATTTATAAAGTCAGGAGCTCAGTTCGAAAAGTTCTTGGTTGATTGGTTATAATTTGTGTCCAGTCGAATGATATGAAATATTTTATAACTTTGGATGAAGCCAATTAACAACAAAATATTGTCGCATGCACACTAGCAGTATCGGTGAAAAACCCCGATTAGTAAAAAATACCGATACGAAAAAAAAAACGCTACGTTTGAAGGAACTGTAAGGTATGGAGTGTTTAGAATAAAGTTGGATCTGCAGGTGGACAGCGCGGTTTATATTGGTCAATTCGGAGGAGACGGCTCGTGCGCTGGGGTACAAATGGTACAATCCAATATACTAATATAATACAGCGACAATCACGTGCATATTGTGTGATTTTATTTTCGATTAGTCTATATGTGAGATACATAGACTTTAGACCACTATCTAGAACGAAAACTACAAGAGAAAAAAAACAATAGAATTTTAATATAAAAGTTTTCAGGTTTTTACTAAATCATCACCTAGCAAAAAATTAACAAAAGACGATTATAACAACAGAGAAAATAAGCAACTTACAACACCGTCTATCTTTTTTTCTTTTAATCATTATAGACTTTTGGTTTTAAAATATACAGTTTGTGTCTATTAGCTCAAACCGTTTTTGATATAACTTAAGCGATTAAACAAGCTGTATTCATTGTGCTTTAAATACATCTAGAACACATAGGAAAACAAAAGCCCAATAATGTTGATGCATTAAAATAATGTCTAGGAGGTGTTGAAAAATAAGTGCAACAAGTCTCAATATGCCTAGACTGCCTTGGAAAACAATGTTAATGGTTTATCAAGCAACAAATCAGTTGCAAAACATTAACATTTTATTCTCAGGCATTCTAGACATATTTGAAACTTGTTGTATTTAGTTTGCAACCCTCCTAGGCGTTAATTTTAATGCATAGCCATTATGGCGCCTTTGTTTTCCAATGCACAGAATGAATATATGAAAACCGCAATTTTGATTGCTCATATTTTAAAAACGGCTTGAACTAATATAGACAAACTATACATTTTAGGAATAAGATAAAAAGGATCTATAATTTTCATAAAAAATATAAGTTTTTTCCAATATTGGGATAGTATTTCGTTAATCTTTTGCTAAGATTCTGATGATTCTGGAGAAACCTGAACCCCTTTGGATTTAAATTTGTTTCTCTCTTATAGTTTTCTCTCTAGACAGTGATCTAAAACATATAAAACCCTGTACAAACATACAGGGGAGTTAATTATTATTTGCCACCCCTTTCAAAAGTTTATTTTTTGAGATAGAAGAAAATGATAAATTAATCCAAAAGTTGCAGGATATTACCTGAAAATTTTTATTAATATATTAACCAGAAAAAAAATGATCGCAAAATTAAAAAATGCTTACTTATGGGGTTCATAAAATAGATCACCCTATATATTGTCACATCGTTGAAATGTTCGAACCAGCCGTTTTTGAGTTATTTCACTTTAAATAATTGCGTCTAGTGAGCCTTGCTTGGCGATTCAAAACAAAAATGTGACGGTTTATCGCACTGGCCATGGATTACTATGGAAAACAAAACAAAATAAACTATACTATGACATTGTATTACTATAAATGGATACAAAGTTACAGAAGGTTTAGGAATGAAAGTAAATCTTTTATTGTAACATACCTTTCCCTTCCCAAACCTAGATATGTAATTCTGTACTGCCGAATTGCTTTTAAATCATTGTTCTTATTTTCATAATTAAGTTTAATTTGAGGAAGTTTTTCTTCCTTGGTGAAAAGCATATAAATAACTGCTATATAATTAAATTTATTTGTTTTATTTTCCATAGTGATCCGTGGCCAGTGCGATAAAACGTCACATTTTTGCTTTGAATTCCCAAACATTGCTATAGACGTATTATATATTTTGGCAAGTGAAAATTAAGCTGATTTCAAAGATGTGAGAATATATAAATAATAATAAATATGTAAAAAAACCCATAAGTTACCATTTTGTACTTTTGGCTATGGTCTTTTGTTTTTCTGGTTTACATATTAAAAATTTTTGGGAAAAAAAACCTGTACAAATATCTTGGTTCACTTGTGGTTTGAACCTTCCATATACAAATACCGGGTCCGCCAACAAAGCGGGGACTTATCAAAAATACTAAAACAGCATGAGGTCTGGAATTAAAAGTAACATATTTCAAAAATATTTTACATTATACAGGGTCGCTCAAAAAAGTGAAGAGAACAAAACTTGTATTTTTTTTTATAAATCTGCTGAGTGGTGTTTTAATTTTGGATAGTTCTTTCAACATGCATTTTGATGCAGCATCCGCTTCTAACAACACTAAATGTTCTAAATAACTAAAGGAATAGAATATAAGTTTAAGTACATTATTTTAGTATAAAAATCATGCATTATCTTTTTCTTTTGGGCCCATTTTCCACAATAACCAACAAATTTTAACTAAAATAACTTCTTAAAAGTCTTTGAATAAAATATTAAATACAACATCTATTCACAGCCGCACGATTCTACAAGCGTGCAAAATCTGTATTATTTTATTAGTAATATGTATATCCGACAATTGTACCGCGGTATTTTCGAGACAGGTTTTCCTTCCGGGATTCCGGGACCCTGAGATCCCGGGATTGACATCCCTAGTAGCTACAGATTTGTTTACTTTAGTAAAAAATTGATTTTTTTACCAATGCAGTGTTTGGGATCGGCAAGCATAGATCATTATTTAAGCTTGATCTTATATTGTATTGAACTAACCCAAAATATCCTCTATGAACAAGACAGACCGTCTCCAAGATAAGCAAGCATGGTAATGCCAATATTCTTTCTCTCACAAAAGGGGTCGACAATGTTCACGAAATTTGGCCCTGCAAAATACCTTATGGCCCTCTTTTGTAAAACAAGAATTGAGTTAAATAGTTGACTACTTGCGAACCCCCAGAACCATTTAGTTTTAAAGGAGCTGAGCTCATTGAATACCAGGCTTATGGCAAAGCAGCCAGAAGCCAATTGTTGACTATTGCGAAATATGAGGAATACACCTTTATTTGCGTTCTTAGTTTTGCGGGTGCTTATGGTTTGACCAGTAAATCTATAATATACCGCTATTTATGTGAAAGTTCCCCTTTCGTCTCATACAATTTTTCGTGCGCTGTACTTTGTACAATTTATTTGGTGACATGTCGATTATTTCGAGAACATAGATATTGGTTTAAACATAAAACAGATTTATTGGGCATAAGTTATTAATTAAGATGACCATCCGTTTATTCTGGTTACAAACTGTTATACATTTGGATACATATTATGTTAACCTGATATTAAAGATAGTTTTTGGGATTGAATTTCATAATCACAGAATTGAATTGAATACACACAAAATAAAAGTATGTAGTACACTCTCGGCCACAAATTATTATATTCGAATGGTTATAAGTTTCACTTCAAATGGAACATCTTCAGACCATACACATATATCGTGTAACATTCATATTAACTGCTATTTTAGTTTTAATTAAATTAAATGTTTCACAGAATAACTTCTGTAATTATAATACTTTTACTAAAAATACAATTGGGATCGAAAAGAGAAAGAAAGGAACAATACAATTATATATATATGAATTTGCTGTTAAACATTTTGATCGCAAATGGCAAATTCCGCAACCGGCAAACTCTGAATAACTCACTCTCTTTCCTTTTTTTTGACATGCAAAATAAGTAATCCTAATTATTGATTTTCATTCATTGGTGTGTTACATAAAACACATTGAAACTACTTGTTTTAACGCGGTAGTGCAATAAGTTGACCAGTTATTGATTTTATAGGGTTTAGTTTAAAATGACGCATGTACTTTATCGTAAATTAAGTGCCGTTTCAGTTTTAATGAAACGGTATTTTTGTATAATTTTAATTTCTTTACAATTTGAAGTCTGTACAACTTGTAATGTTCTGCACATAAATACTTTATCATGACAAAAATTATTTATACATTGTGCATGTCTGATACCTTTTGGTTCGTATGTTGTTGTTATACATGCAGGATTTGTGTATATTAGATTATTAATTGAATTTTGTTACAATTATTCTTGATAAATGTTTATTTATAATTAAGGCTATTTTTATTTGTAGTGTATATTGTGATAAATTATTGTTTGAAAGCTTAGTTCAATGATATCGAAACATCTAGACAAAATTTCACAGAAAATTACCTCCTGTACAGACTGCAAGGGGCTTTAATGTAAAGTTGCTTAATAAAAATCATTGATCCAATTTTATTTGATTATTTATTTTTCCTGTAATCTTCCACCGTAATTTACTTATTATACCACAGATTTACCTACACTCGGAGCAAATCAATTAGGCGTGATATCGTACGATAAAAAACGTTCCCAAGGTATGCCGTGGAATCAATCACGTATGTCTTAAATTATTACTCTTTAAAGGTAATTTAGGTAAGAGGTAAATGTGAATAAAAAATAAAACTGTCAAGTTCTGAAGTTATTATCTTTACGGAAATTAAATAATGGTAATCATAGCAGAAACGCTTTTATGATTGAAAATTACTTTTTCTACGAGCGCGCGGAAAGTGACTACTTTCAGCACTGATGCCAACGCTGAAAGTTGCATTTTTCCTCACCAGTGCTGAACGTTTTCTTTAACACTGAACGTGTGGGATACAATGTTTTCGATGTGTACTTTCACTTTGATAATACCAAAACTTGATAATTTTCCTCACGCTCGTAGAAAAAACATTGCATTGAACACTAAAAAGTGTATTCCGCACTCAAGTGCAGTCTTTTGCGGAAAAGTATTACTTTCAAAACTTGTTAGGTAAATAGCTATTTAAAATGGTAGAAAAGTTGATGGCCAGTGGATTAATTAAAAACGAGACGCCATTCAGGATTTTCAAACAGAATTTCCATTCATAGCTATGTGGGAAACACGCTTTCTTATAATCAAAGTAATTAACATAAATTAACCTGCAGTATTCTAATTCTCGGAAAACACAGTCTTCTGTAAACATAAAAACGTGCTATATTCTAAACTAAATAATATTAAATTCACGCGTACGAAAACCGTTAATCGGTAGCTTTGCAATAGGTTTGCGGCTTCAAGAATATGTAAATACATTTCTGTTCTGACCATCGGGCAAACATCACTTGAATGCTTCAACGGTCACTTCTCGTTGGTTGGTTAATAGGGTATTGTGTGACCACATGTGATTGGTGGACGTCCCAGACCCGAGAAGAGCAAACAGTCCCAGACCACAGCGCTGTAGCACCATGATACAAAGAAGGCTCATCCCTATATCTTTTTTGCTTTTATAGATATTAAAGTAAAATTTTGGGATTATGTATAAATCATGAATCTGCATTCATTGGCATCATTTTTGACTCTTTAGTACTTCCGGTTTCTCTAGAAACAAGTAAAAATATACAAGGTGTCCCATTTAAAATACCGAAGTCAAGGTCACTTCCGGTTGAACTGGAAGTGCTAAAAACTCGAAATTGATGTCAATTAATGCAGATTCATGCCTTACACATAATTCAAAAATTTCATTGTAATATCTATAAAAACAAAAAAGTTATAGGGGTTGCCAATTTTGAGAAACACCCGATATATGAATGTTTCAGAAGTGAAGAGCCAAGACGACGAAAGTGAAGATCAGAAAATGCCAGAGAGCGCGTTTGTTTGTTGGATAGGGCTGGAACCAATTTTTATTTTATCGTCAACTGAAACAAAGAATAGTGAAACCTCAAAAATATGATAACCTGACAACGTGACTTGTATAAACACTGTAAGTGTATTGATACCAATAGATATTTTATTTCATTTAGTTTCCTCTCAACAATTAAAGTTTTCCAAGAATGCAATTTCTTTAACAGTTAGCTTTACAATTAATCACACCCCAACTGCAAAACAGACTGAAAGTGCCAAATACATCCAAATATTAAATTTATGTCTATTAATTTTGTATTAAACTTCCCAAAGAAGAAATGAACCTGTACCTTAGATACCTATTATTTGTCTCAGAAATGCAAAGCAATTTGGTAAAAATATAATAATATGTTGACACATTTGTCCCCCTTGCAGTGAAGTGATATATTTAGTTCTTTTTTATGTTTTTTAATAAAAAATTAATATAAGATACTCATCTTTAGTCGCGAATAAATGCTAACATACTTATTTTGGTGTCATATGCGACACCACAATACTTACCAATCATGTCCTAGAAGATAAGGGTTAAGGATATTTTTCTTTTAATGGGCTACTAGCGAAATTTTGTTGTCCCTGGCTAATAACAAAATAGATCTTTATCCAAACCACTTATAATTGATGTTTTTCTTGCAAGAATTATAGATATTTGAAAGCGTACAGCTAATTTATGCATTAGAGACAGCAAAAGATTTATTATTTTTATTGGAAGCTGTTAAATGTCACAGTCCGAGACTGTCCCAAAGGCATATTATGTTGGAACTTGAAAACAAACTATACTTTAAATTTACAATATTTGGCGAAAAAAATACTTGAATTATGTTCGTTCATATTTTAAATATTCTAAAAATCAATTATAGTAATTATATAAACCCTAAACTATTTACAATTGCGAATGGAATGTTGTCCCCTAAAATTACGTCACCGGTCCGTTACGCCTTATTTCGTAGTTTGAAGCGCTCTCTGTGGTAAATATATACACTATTTACAATACGTATGTCTTAGTTGGAACAGGTGAGTAAATTGTTTTTAAGTTAGGCTGTTTAGAAATTGTATGTACATAAGTTAAAAACACTCATTGTAAAAAATTTGGTAGTCACGTCTGTTTTGCTTACTGTCTTTAAGCGCGTACATATTTATTATTGCAAGTGTATGGATTTTTTACTTTATGTATACATGTTATACATAACCTTAAAACTTATTGTATATTTTTAACGGTTTTGGCGCAAATTTTCTGTAACGTCACCGTCCATTACATTTTCAATAATGGTACTTGGGCGGACGTGACATTGGGTAACAGACGTGACAAAACTATTTACCACCAATTGAATCTTGGTTACATGTTGTACAATAGTCATAGTGATTCTGAATGTTTATGATTTTTATTAGCAGTATCGAGCAGTATGGACGAATCGAAAAAAAAAACGAATTGGAAAGTTAAAAAAAGACAAAGAAGAGGCATTTTTACGCAACGAGAAAAAAAAAGGAAGAGAAAAAAGAGAAAAAGAAAAACAAGAAAGCGCCCCAGGAGAAAATACCTTAAAATAATGGTTCCAACCCAAATACCCCGAAAATGCCAAAAATAATATTAAAGAGCTGCAATGAAAAGAAAGCAGCCGCCTTTACTGACAATGAGAATAATCCTATAAGAAGACTCGCGACAACGGAAATAAATAAGAAGCAAAAGCCTAACGTAAAGTCTACAGCTAAAAAAAGAATGCGTAAATATAGAGAAAATATGTCTTTAGAAAAATTGAACATTGTTAGGCAAAAAGACGCAGTGCGAGAAAGAATAGCAAGGGCTACTGGTAAAGTTAAAAAGATCAAGCAAATGACCAGTACACAAAAGAACAAGGAAGGAGAAAGATGGAGGAATAGACAAAGAACATGTAGAGCTAAAAAGAAGGTACTGAAAGGTATAATTGAAAATACGCCCCGTTGTTCTGATGACGAAATGGACGAAAATGGTAGAGGAGAGGATATTTAGTAGGGAAAATGAAGCACATCGTCAACCTCCCCACAGGCAGTGGGGTGCAGAAAAAAGGAAAAAATTACGTATGGCCTATAACCGATGATGTTCAGAGAGCGAACTGTAAAGAGATTTTATGTACGCTTCCAAATCCGCCAACTAGCGTATCAAAAATCAGGCCCCATTTGTTTTTCATACCGGAGGAAACAAATCAAATGCTAAATAAAACTGAAATAATTTAACTGTAATATGTAATTTAAGTTTAATATTACTTTAAACATAAAGTTGTATCCTTTAAAAATAAAAATTTGGAGTATTCGTGGGATTTTTCTTTATATATTTATAAAAAAAAAAAAAAAATGTCACATCCGTTACAAGATGTCACGTCCGCTACACATTAGAACGTTCCCGTGTTGGCTCTATTTTCAAAGAATATTGGCTAATTTTTTTCTATTATAAATACATTAAACCTATATATAAGTTGGGAAAAAAGTTATTGTTTATAAAGCATTTCAAATACTACAAAATATAATATTTCACTTTAAAAAAATGACAAATTTTCTGCCCTGACCTGGTTTTAATAAGACTAAGTGACCAGGAAAAGATTAATCAATAAAATTAGTGTATCAAATAATAGCAATAAGTCTAGAGTAACCCCTAATTAGACTCTTACATTATTTGCATTACGTAGTAACTAAATTATATGAGATGATATGACTGTAACGGATGTGACAAAAAATGTACATTTTATAATAAAAATTGAAACTTTATTAAGTAGGATGTAAAGTTCTGTTAAACCATTATCAAAACTCAAAAATAGAGACCTTAAGGTATCTATATAAGTCATTGATTGTCGATAAATAAAAAATAAAAAAATTCGAATCGTTTTGCTCGAAGTGTCCCGTTAAAAAAACCTCCTTAAATTCAAACAAATGGGAAAATCCACATTTCTGCATCTCAGAAAGTTGATGTGTTCAGTGCTTTCATTTTAATTTGTCCCACTTTTATATAACTGTAAAATACTTATTTTTGGAGCTAGAAGGTTGACTAAAGAAATAAATCGTAGGGTTTTGCGGAAAGTTTTATACCGCTAAGTCAAAAATTGTATAAAATGTCAAATGTCAAAATTAATGAGATAACTCACTTTCATTAGTTTAGCCTAAATTGGTATATAAATATCATCAAAATTGGAATTTTGCAACATCGTTTTATTATTTCTGTGTCCAATAATTGTCATAGTTTAGATCGAATTTTTACAATTGTCAAAATTGTGAATGTTGTTATCTTGGTTGGTTTGCTGGTAAATTATAAAGAAACAGAATAAGATATTCCACAGAAGAAAAATGTTTTATGTTCGATACTTATTTATCCACACAGTGGCACAGTGGCGTAGCCACAAGGGGCCGATCGCCCCCGCCCCCCTTGTCCTGGTGCCCCTTTGCTACTTAAAAAAATAATTCTTAAAAAACGATCGGTCTTCTTTATTTTTAGTAAAGAAGAGCGATGGGAATAAACTTAATAAAACCGGTTTTCAGAGTGTCCCATCACATTAAACTTTTTTTTTAAATAGCGGATCTTAACTTCATTTGGGGCCAGACCCCTGTTCCCTAGGGTGAATGAAATTTGGGCGTGCTCCCAAAAATTTTTTGCCTGTGGCGCTTTAACTCCGCGGTCTGCGCCCCTCCGATAGTTCGTCCCCCTCCCCGCCCCAAGAAGAAGTCTTTTTAAAACTGGTAGTATGAATTGAAAAAAAAAACTGTTAGGCCAAAAACGGTTTTGACAGAGGAAACACAAATAAAAATTTTGGCCTATTTTAGGGCAAATCTGCAAAATTTATTCAGTCATGTAGTTGTAGAATTACCAGTATATACTGAATCAACCCACGCAGTGCTTAAAAAGTACAAATTTCACCCTTATAAGCTAAAAAGGTCACAAAAGTTAACATCAACACAAAAGGAAAACATACTGCAATTTTGCACACATATCTTAGAAATAATTTAAAGTGATGCCACATTTCTGGATGAAATATTGTGGATAGTCATCTATTTTCTATTAGCAGAGGTTGCCATCGCCAAAATAAACACCATTGGTCTGATTTAAATCCATATTAAATACAGGAAATTCAGTTTCAAGGCCGGAAATCCGTTAGTGTTTGGTACGAATTAATTGGTGAACGTGTTTTGGATCCTGTAATCTTTTATGATTCTAGCCAAATCACTTTATTTTATTTGGCAACAGGATAGGACACGGCCACACAGTGTATTGGAAAATCAGGTAATAGTACCATTGATTGTTGTCCAGTTTTCCGGTGTTTTCATATACCAGCTCCCTTATTACAAAAGATAGAAAGGTGAAAACGAAATATTTTTCTTTGGGAGTTTCCTAAATGATGAAATTATGAGATCCGACGTTAAAAGTAATCTGTGCAGCAAATCTACATTAGTAACAGTTCGTGAAAATTTTCTAGTATGCATCTCTCTATATTTTTTAATGTCTTTATTTCTACTTCCTTAAGCTTCTTCAGATAGCTGTCCTATTGAAAGCAAAGCTGTCTTAATTATGATTGCGCCGTGTAGTAAAATTTTATGTACTGTGGCTGGCATATAAAACCAGGCATACTTTTGAACAAAGATTCTGGCAGTCTCTTCAGCATATTGTTGAAATTAATTTATATTAATTTTATCACATAAAATTTTTTAATTATCGTCTCGTCAATCCCTGTTATTGTTTTTATTCTTGAAGAAACGTCTAGCGGTATTTCCGTCATTCGTTGTTCCGCTTCCACCTGATTTCGGAATGTCTACGAGCAAACCCATTTTGTATTCTTTTTTTGAGTGGCCTCGTAGATGGCTCTATTTTCTTGACCTCTAATTTGCCATTTTTGTAGGTCTAACCCACTAAGGCATTTAAAAAATCGTATCCACGCATGAAGAGTGGACAAGCCCAGCTTCAATGTTTCCTCTTTAACCGATTTTTTTGAAACTTTGTCAATATCGTTCATTAGTGTAGGCGTCGCGTTACATATAGCATGTCTGAGCTGATGAAGTTTCTCTCACAGCATTACAAACTTTTCCGTTTATCATTGTCATAATACAAATATGGTTAACAGAAATATCATTAAATTCTTCAATTTGGTATGTAGTCGGTAAAAGGTTACTTATTTGGTTTTCGATATAGCTTTGTTCTTGCAGGATCAACGCTGTTGATTTCTTTTGCAGTACAAAACGTATTGGGCGACAAAATCTTGTGGAAGTCGGACGAGGATTTTGCCATATTATTACTTTGTTTTTTTTATCATTTGGATTTTGCCAGTATAATTGTAGAGGGACCAAACAGCTTAAAAATAGATCACCATCTGCTAAGCCTAGTTCTACGAATTGTTGTTTGTACTGAGTATGCCCAGTGCTGCCATCGCAACTCTATTTCACAAGCAGTGTTAAATCTTTCAACATTTTGCCCTTTAGCGTTTTTAAAACTGGGGTTTGTAGTTCAAGAAGGCGCTGGACCGTGTGATTAAGTAGTTCTTGCAGTCGAATTTCTGCTGAATGTTCCGTAATAATTTGCTATTCAGGGGGGTAACATCTGCTTTTTGCCTTTAAGATTCTGCCATATGCTGGGTAAATATCAGGGTTTTTAGATTTTGCTTCACGCCTAATGAGCAAATATTGATGTTTACTTAAACTTGACTCAGCAATTAGCGAAACTGCCTTGTCTTCTGTGTATGGTACCACCTCTATAGTTTTCTTGGCTGCTTTCCACGATGCATCATGTTGGCCTTCTTCTCTCAGAGCTTTTTTTGCAGCCAAGCAAAGTTCCCGTGCTTCGTGGTCAGGGCCGGATTTGCAACTTTTCCGCCCCTAGGCTGAGAAAAATTTGCCGCCTTTTTTTTTAAATATTGCATTGCAGGAACTTTTGGCAAAGAAAAAAAATAGGTAGCTTTAAATAATGAATTTATCGTATTGTATTTTTTAAAACGTAAAATTTAGATATGTGTATAAATGTAATTAAAGATTATAGAAAATCTTTGTGGAAACTGAAAACATCTCAAAAATAAAACACGTTATTAACAAAAAAAATAATTAGTCTTTATTAGATAATTCACCTCACTTTTATTGAACCAATCAAAACGCTCATTTTCATAGCAACCACCTTGGTAACGGTCGTCTTACCCGATAAGACTACCGCTAGCTCGAAAAGACGCTTTCGAAAAGACGCTTGTAGCTTTTTTACTTAAATAAAAAATTAGTAACACCTCTAACTTGTATATTTACCTTTATCAGACGGCCTTCATTTTTATGTTCAGTAAATTATCCAATAAAATACACCTCTAGAGGCGGTTTCTTATCTTCATACCTTCGTTTTTCACTCGAAACTCGATTTTCCAAGAAAATTTTCACTCAATGTAATTTTTACTTATAATCAAAGATAAGACCCTCGAGCTAAAGCTCTCGGGATCATATCAGATTATAAGTAAAAATTACATTTCGTAAAAATTTGTCAGAAAATCGATTTCTTGTTAAAAACATCGGTATTACCGATAAGACGCCTCCTCTATCGGTATATTACTGTTGATAATTCACCTCACTTTTATTGAACCAATCAAAACGCTCATTTTCATAGCAACCACCTTGGTAACGGTCGTCTTACCCGATAAGACTACCGCTAGCTCGAAAAGACGCTTTCGAAAAGACGCTTGTAGCTTTTTTACTTAAATAAAAAATTAGTAACACCTCTAACTTGTATATTTACCTTTATCAGACGGCCTTCATTTTTATGTTCAGTAAATTATCCAATAAAATACACCTCTAGAGGCGGTTTCTTATCTTCATACCTTCGTTTTTCACTCGAAACTCGATTTTCCAAGAAAATTTTCACTCAATGTAATTTTTACTTATAATCAAAGATAAGACCCTCGAGCTAAAGCTCTCGGGATCATATCAGATTATAAGTAAAAATTACATTTCGTAAAAATTTGTCAGAAAATCGATTTCTTGTTAAAAACATCGGTATTACCGATAAGACGCCTCCTCTATCGGTATATTACTGTTGATAATTCACCTCACTTTTATTGAACCAATCAAAACGCTCATTTTCATAGCAACCACCTTGGTAACGGTCGTCTTACCCGATAAGACTACCGCTAGCTCGAAAAGACGCTTTCGAAAAGACGCTTGTAGCTTTTTTACTTAAATAAAAAATTAGTAACACCTCTAACTTGTATATTTACCTTTATCAGACGGCCTTCATTTTTATGTTCAGTAAATTATCCAATAAAATACACCTCTAGAGGCGGTTTCTTATCTTCATACCTTCGTTTTTCACTCGAAACTCGATTTTCCAAGAAAATTTTCACTCAATGTAATTTTTACTTATAATCAAAGATAAGACCCTCGAGCTAAAGCTCTCGGGATCATATCAGATTATAAGTAAAAATTACATTTCGTAAAAATTTGTCAGAAAATCGATTTCTTGTTAAAAACATCGGTATTACCGATAAGACGCCTCCTCTATCGGTATATTACCGTTGACAAGTCAAAAAAAAAGTCTCTAACAAAAAATAGTTGAAGGTCACAAAAAGTTTTTAAAAAAAAATAATTTAAACCAAAGATTTTTTTCGAGCCTTATGTTCGGCAAAGTTGTTAATTATATGGTCATAGTCCAACGACATAGTTAGGTTTGACTCTATATTTAAAATTGCCATAGATTCCAACCGTTCTTGCTTTGTAGTAGATCTTAATAACTTAAGAATTCGCCTTAACACTGAAAAACTGCGTTGCAGGACAATTATATACAGGTAGACTGAGACATAACCGAAAAATACTATCAATATTTGGATATATGTTTTTTAAATTCATTTCCGTAAACCATTGAAAAAAGTCTGTCTGTCGTATTGTTTCTGACTACGTTTTCAGTTAAGGAACAATGCTGTAGAAAATGTGATAGTTCATCTTCCAAATTTTCATTTATATCATAAGGATAATTTATGGTATGTAGTATGGTTCAATTGCTTGTAAAATATTGATATAAACACTTTGAAATGATTTATTTACAATATTAATTCTGTCAAGTAGAAATCCCCAAAATACAGTCATAAATGTTGTTTCAAAACTTTCAAGTTTTTTTCCGAATACCTATAGCGTCATTTTGAAGAATGGGTTTTTGTGACGCATCGTCTTCAAAGAAACATAATGCCTTATGTATTTCAGCAGAAGCTCCTCTTAGAGTTTTGCTTGCGTCATCTAGTTGTAGACAAACTTTTTAAAGTTGACAAGTTGCAATCAACTAGAAAGAGTGCAATACATTCCATCCGGCGGTTGTTGCTCCAAAAAAATTATACAGCCCCTGGAAAAGATCAAAATAGGCTGTTGCTTCTATGCAACATTCTGCAGCCGAAGATCCAACTAAATTTAATGAATGTGCAGAGTACGGAATATAATACGCCTGTGGGCATAATTCTTTTATTTTGGCTTGCAACCCATTATGAATTCCTGACATGTTTGCAGCGTTGTCATAGGATTGTCCTCTACAATTTGATATATCGATATCTAAAGACTTAAATGTGTTTGTTAAACACTCAAACATATCTTTAGCTTTAAGCCCCACGTTCGGAAGGAATTTTAAAAACTTTTCGACTGGTACTCCATCTTGCTGGACATAACGAATAATCAATGGTAACTGCTTATTATGCGCTATGTCTGGTGTCGAATCAACAATCATGGAAAAATATTTGCATTTCTTTAATTCTTCTATAATGGAATTGCTCACTTTTTTTGCCATGAGTACAATAAATTTCTCATAAATAGTTTTAGAAAGGTAATTTGTTGTGCCCGATCCTTCTTGACCAAAACGGGCGATATGTTCAGCCAAAAATGGGTCGAATTGTGCCAAAAGTTCTAAACAAATCATGAAACCTCCATAATTTGAAACTCCAAATCGTTCATCCTCACCTCTAAAAGCTAAACCACGTGAAGATAGAGATTTTACAATGGCAACTACCCGTTTCAAAACGTTTCCCTAGTAGCTGATTTCTTCTTGCAACTGTCGTCTAATTTGAGAATAAATCCTTTCTAGTTGGGTTTGCAGACATTAGAAGTTATCAACACAGGTTTTGTGTAATTTTGAATTCTCATGTTCTTCAGTTCTTTTAAAAACGTTCTTCCAATATCCAATATCTACATGATCCAAACTGAGAATCTCCATTTTTGAAAAGGAGGCATGGAATACAAAATAAGCGGCCGGTTTTTTCAGAATATGCAATCCATTTACGAGTAACTACTTCACCATTCCATAACTTTGTTTTAAATATCGACACTGGGCAATACCGTGACTGATCAGGGTAAACGTGTTTACTTTTAGAAAAATCTAATGAGTGAACATTTTGGGATCTGATGATATTTTAAAGACAGTATCATCATTGGTTAATTGATTTTCCTTGGAAGGTACCATATAATTAGGCTTATTCGTTAAGAAAGAATCAGAAACTGTTGGTTGTACTGGTACTGGTGTATTGGTAGCATTTGATTCCACTTCATGAATTTGACTTGTTGATGTTGTAGGTTCTGAGATTGCTTCCTTGAAAAATGTATTTAATTTCGGAGTTTGGTTTATTACCTTCTCCATGTGTTTTCTTTTGTTCAATACGCGAACGTTTATATTCGTGGCCTAACAATCTTTTTCGTCCACTCATTTTTGATGAGCAAGATATATTTATCTACTTAAGTAATAAAAAAAGCAAATTAAAAGCAAAAATTTTACGAAATAATGAACATATCTTGTTGTTAGTCTACGTTACGTTCTTTGTACTCGTGAGACTCGTCACAGGCAGCAAAATATAATAATATTAATATGCCCGAAACACAAAAAAATCTTAATAAAAAATAAATCTTATAATTGTAGTATTTATGTAGGTTCGCGCCATTTATTCGAATGTAATTACGCGCCTTTACGCCATGCGCCCTCTGGTGACGGCCAGGGGGAGAAAAGTGACGTGACGTTAAGAGGTTAGATTAGATTCTATGGAAGCGGAGAGAAAAGGTTGTTGTTTGAGTTATGTTTTGTTTACTGTGGAAAAATTAGACAAAGTAAAGAAATATTAATGTATTTTATTTGGGGTTGTCCCCGGACAACCAGTACTACATAATACCGATTTCGAAACTAAATCGAAGAAACGGCGCACTGTTTTTGTTAAGCGACGAGCGACGAGCTGTTTTTTTCTTTGTTAATTTAGCGCGTAGCATAATTTTATTTTTTTTAATAATTATTGGCGCCACGTAAAATTTGCCGCCCCTCAAAATTTGCCGCCCTAGGCTTCAGCCTATACAGCCTATGCCTAAATCCAGGCCGGTTCGTGGTCATGCGTCAGTTTTTCCGCTCGTATTTCAAATGTCGTTATTAAAAACTGGATTAAATGTTCTGATTGAGATAATCTTGCTTCACCAGACTTTTCACAGAGAACATCGAACAGCTGCCTTCTGGTCAACGTGGCCATATCTCTACAATCTGAAAAGTAATTAAAATATAAAAAAAATTTGCTTTAAACCTCCCTCCCCCCCCCCCCCCCCCCCCGTATTTTTCGAGCAAACAAAAAATAAAAAAAATATTTATCATTAAGCGAGTTGATACTTTTTAATGATATTGCTTTTTTTTGTCAACCCCCCCACCCCCTGAACGGAAATCCTGTTTTAAATAAAATATTTATTTTTCATAAAAGTCATAAAAAGCTTTAATTCATTCACATTTGAATTTGTCATACCTAAGTAAATATTTCATTTAGTCCTGTTTAACAAAATTTTACTTTCTCTGAAAATGGGATTTAATTACTTAAAAATTTTGTATCAGTCAAAGTTGCAAGAAGTAGCAATTTATTTTTTGTTATAATAATAAATATATCCCAAGGTACTTCTCTCTAAATATTTTGCTGCGGAATCTCGTGGAACATTTTTTGTAGCTCTACCTAAAGTTGCACAAAAAAATTAAAAACCTATATACCGCACCGATCTTTAAAAAAATCCCTATTTTCCAAATGCAACTTTACGCAACTATCCAAACTATTTAAATATAAAGTACTTACCCTCAAGATAATTTTAGAATAGAAACAAATTAATTTTAGTCCTTTCAATCACGCTAAAGAATTCTATAGGCACCAAAACAGCACTTCAAACACAGTCAAGTATAAAACTTAAACTACCACAAGTTTAGGACAGTAGTACAGACACAAATAATGATATAATGACCTGAAATTCCAGGAATAGGTAGGTAGACCTTTTCCCTAAGTACCTGCAAAATATTATGCATTTACAAGATACTTGGAAAAATACCAATTGGTTCCGCTTTATTAATTTTTGGGACCAGTGTGCGATCTTGAGGTTCTCGAGGAAATATTACGTGTTGGTTGTCTTGGGACCAGTACCTTGAATACCACCCTTCTTTCAAAATTTGCGTTTTCCCGCAACATTTGTAAATACCAGTTGCAAAAAGCTATCCTACGTTCTGTGTCACCTGGATGCAAATGTTGGACGACATGGTATTTGTATATGGTTTAAATTTATGTTTTTTTTTGGTATTAACTGCGTCTTTGATTTTTTAATAATTTTAATCCCAATTTCATCATACACTTTTCTGCATGATAGAGTAAGTTCGGGTAATATGGCCTACGCGGCTAATATGGCACATCAATGTCTATCCGAAATGAATCGCCGCAGTGTGTCAAATTTGTGCGTTAGCCTGCTGTTATACCTCCCTCTGCGACGTCAGTCACATCTTACCATTCTTACCGTCCATGGTGTAGGATTGGGTGTAGGTGTACGGATCCGTTCGTGAGAAGCGATTGAAGCGAATGTCTATTTTAACGGTTTCGGATCTAGTTTCTCGGTAAGTTTGTTAGTTTTATATTAATTTAAAACATATAGACAAATTTGAATTTCACCCTTACAAGTTAGCATATATGTTCTTAGGTAAATACTTGGCCATAAGGTTTTGATTGTTTTCATTTTAATTTTGAGGTTATAGATTAGAATTGTTACAGGTGCTCGGCGGTCAATATGGCCTACCATATTTAAAAAAATATTTATTGTAGTATTGATATGCTTATTATCTTTATTTTAGGGTATGTGGCCAAAAGTTTTAGACTCCACAAAAAAGCGTCAAGCATGGAACAAAGAATCCATGGAGAAAGCCATAGAAGCTTTAAGGATTAAACAAATGGGCTCTCTCGAAGCTTCTAAAGTGGCAAAAGACGCAACCATTGCGGCAGTTACATGCGCGAAGTTAGGAAGGAAGCCTTGTTTACCTGCTGAAATCGAAAAAATGATTGTAGATTATGCTCTAATAATAAAAGCAAAGTTTTTTGGTTTGGTACGAAAAGATGTTATGACTTTACCATACCAACTTTCGATTAGAAATAACATCCGCCTCTCCTTTTTTGCTAAGAACCAACCAAAGCGCCGGAAAAGATTGGTTAAAATCCTTTTTACAACGTCATCCTCAACTGTCTTTTCGTCGCCCAACAGGGACATCGTTTGCTAGAGCCAAAGGGTCTAACAAGGAAAGTGTTGATGCGTTTTCCAGTATTCTTGAACAGCGAACAGCTAATGTAATGGAACAGCATAAATTTACAGCAGATAGAATCTATAACGTTGATGAAACGGGCATTAGTGTAGTACCGTCACAAATGCCTAAAATTTTGGGACGTAAGGGTAAAAGGCAGATCAGTACCCTAACATCTGCGGAAAGGGGTTCCCTTATCACATGCGTAATGTGCATGAGCGCAGGAGTTGTTTGTGCCGCCATTAGTGATATTTCCGCGCAAGAGAAGTCATCCACTTCTTATGAAAGGGGCACCTCCAGGGTCGATACATGAATGTCATCCATCTGGCTGGATCCAGATGAACTTGTTTAGTAAATGGTTTAATCATTTTCTTGCAATTGCTAGGCCTACAGTAGACTCTCCGATCCTACTTGTTCTTGATGGGCATACCACTCATACCAGAAACTTGGACGTAATTGATCTAGCCCGCCAGCACCATGTCCATCTGCTTTCAGTTCCACCCCATTCAAGTCACAAGATTCAACCGTTGGATAAATCATTTATAGGACCACTGAAAAAATACCTGGCTGATGAAGTTCGATGCTGGATTAGAATAAACAGGCGACCTTTGACTCAGTACGACATAATGTACGTATTTGGTCGTGCTTATTTACGTCCCCAAACTGGAGAAATCGCCGTTAGTGGTTTTCGGGCAACCGGAATATATCCCTTAAATAAAAGCGTGTTCAAAGAATATGATTTCACAGATGGAGATGATAGCATCACCAACGGAGAAACCAGAATAACAATTTCCTCTGCATTGCCTTAAACACGTCATGATTGACTTCTATAATAATGGAACTAATACAAAAACACTACAGCCTTTGCCTTGTCTACCAACTTTAACCCAAGCTGAATCGAATCCTTTAGTTGAACATTCGACATCTACCACTGATAATAAAGCTGTTTTAGAAATACCACAGCCAGTAACTTTGAATACATTAATTAAACCTGTCTCTCCACAGCCGTCGGCTTCTAAAGCTGATAACTTTGTAACGCCTTGTCTTATATCTCCGATACCTAAAATTCCTCCCAGAAAAGTCAGCAATCGTGGTGGCAAGGTCGCGAAATCTACATTGTTGACTGGATCGCCGTATAAATTAGAACTTGAAGAGTCACTAAAACAAAAGGAAGCGGCATATGGTAAGACTGGCAAGGTAAATCACTAAAAAGACAGACAACAGAAAGAAATGAAAGCAAACGAAGAAATTAAGTAAAATCACCAAAAAACGATGTTTAAGTAGTTCCAGCTCAGAAGAAGATGGCGAACCTGCTTACGACAACAGTTCTTCTGACGATATCTCCGATAATTGTCATGGTTCAGAGGACGTCATATGTTTGTACTGTGAATGCCGATTCCTAAAGGATACCAGGGGTGAAAAATGGGTAAAGTGTGTTTATTGCTTTTTATCACTGGGCTCATGAGGACTGCGCTGGTGCAGAGACAGACATATTTATATGTGAATTTTGCTTGGAAGAATAATATTCCAGATATTTTTGTATTTACCTGTTTTGGGGTACGATAATATGGCCCATCGTATTAATGACCAATATGGACCAGGGCCATATTACCCTACTATGTTTAATTATACTATTTTTGTAAAGTTCTAAAAAATGTTTTTTTTTTTCGGCTGAATTTTTGAAACGTTTTTTGTTTATGTGATGTAATATAATAGCAGATAGGTTAATTGACTCAATTACGCCATTAAGGCGGATTGGTGTCAAACATAATTATTTATATTTTAAATTAACCTTATGGTGTGCCATAATACCCAAACTTACTCTATGGATGGTTGTACCGTGACAGAGGCCAAAACATTTATTTCTTCTTCTGTCCTGTTTTCCTTGTTGTAAAAATTAGGCCTTGGTTTTTTAAAAGATCCGTGCTCAAAGATTGGCTTGGATTTTTTGAAATATTCTTTTACCAGGTGGTTGTACAGGGTTATCCAACCAAGACTAGACAAGGCGATTTTTTGACTTTTCCTGTACTTTTATAAAAAAACTGAAATAGCCATCTTAAGTCATTTTCTCCCGCGAATTCGAATATCTTCAGCAAAAAACAATTGAACATCAAACAAAAGTACTAGGGGTCACTTTGATATTTTTTTAAATGGGATGCCGTATTTTTAATGAGCTTATCCGATTTCTCATATAAATTTTGATCTAAAATGTTGGATTTTTAATTCAAAAACGCCTTTTTTCTTCAGTTTTAAATTCGGAAAATGTTCGTCTACCGTAAGATTAATACCTGATAGATGGATACCCGTTTCACCTGTTCACCCTTTAACCTGCTTTAAAGCGTCCGTCAGTTAGACAAAATAATCAAGTTTCAAATTTCTATATATTTTTCACGAATTAATTACAAATAATGAAATATTCTTTAGAAGAACGGCTAAATGTAATAAAATTATATTACAAAAGTGGAGAGAATGCTCGACAAACACAAAGAACATTTTTTGAGAGTTTCCAGAGACACATTTCAGTGGATACAATTCTCAGAATTAAGACCCTATTTGAAGAAAGTAAGACATTGAAAGATAAGCCAAGAAAGATGAAAAGACGGAATATAAGGGATCGAGCTATTGTTCAATATTTTACTATAAATCCGAAGAGTTCTATTCCGCAAGCGGTACGAGAAGTAAGGTATGGTCCAGGGCTCCGGAGAGTAAGCTATGGAACAGTTCACAGAACTTTAAAAAAATGTGGTCTAAAACCATATTGCATCCTTCCCGTTCAATACTTAACACAGCTTCAAAAAGAACTGCGATTTCGATTTGTTGCTTCAATGCTGATGAGAGAGCAAGACGAAGATTATAATTTATATAATAAAATTCTATGGAGTGACGAAGCGTCATTTACAACATCGGGGGTATACAATCGGAAAAATACAAGATACTGGGCAGCAGTTAACCCTCATAGATATGAAATGATAAAGTTTCAAGGTTGGAGCTCACTTAATGTTTGGTGTGGGATGTTACAAAATCGAATTATTGGACCACTATTTTATCGTGGCTCTTTAACAGGCCAAAGATACCTCCATTTTCTTCATAACGATATCGAGGATTTTTTGGAAAGGTTGCCATTGCAAGCCTACAACAATATCATTTGGCAGCAGGATGGTGCTCCGCCTCATGCAGTTCGAGAAGTGGTAACATACCTAAACGAGCGTTACAATCAGTGGATTGGCCGTAACGGAACAATTCATTGGCCACCAAATAGCCCCGATATCACGCCAATGGATACATTTTTATGGGGTCATTTAAAAAATGTAGTTTATCAACGACCCAACAGAAGTCTGGAGGACATTCAGCAAAAAATTATAAATGAAATTAATAGACTTAACCAGGACCAAAATATTGTAAGAGATTCTTTGGAGAGATTGAAAAGGGGGCATCGGTCATGTTTTGAAAATAATGGAGGACACATAGAACAATTATATTATTGAGATTAAAGTTATTCACTTTAGTTTATAGTTTTTTCTAATATGTCATACTTTTTTTATACGTAAGCAATAATAGATTTGCAAAAACTACTAAATTTGTATTTAATTCGTGAAAAATATATAGAAATTTGAAACTTGATTATTTTGTCTAACTGACGGACGCTTTAAAGCAGGTTAAAGGGTGAACAGGTGAAACGGGTATCCATCTATCAGGTATTAATCTTACGGTAGACGAACATTTTCCGAGTTTAAAACTGAAGAAAAAAGGCGTTTTTGAATTAAAAATCCAACATTTTAGATCAAAATTTATATGAGAAATCGGATAAGCTCATTAAAAATACGGCATCCCATTTAAAAAAATATCAAAGTGACCCCTAGTACTTTTGTTTGATGTTCAATTGTTTTTTGCTGAAGATATTCGAATTCGCGGGAGAAAATGACTTAAGATAGCTATTTCAGTTTTTTTATAAAAGAACAGGAAAAGTCAAAAAATCGCCTTGTCCAGTCTTGGTTGGATAACCCTGTACATACCTGTCGTGTTTTTCATAATTTTCATATTTATTATTTGGTGCCATGTTGAACAATTTTCCAGATAAATAAAAAATAAACTTAGAAAATCAAACAAATACCAGTAATATTTAAACAATCCGTAATGGCGCATTTACATTTTGGAAAAGAACTAACTACGCCACTGAATTCCACATAAAGAACTTTATAATAACTCATTCTTACCGTATTGATAAGTTATCAAATAATCAAGATACAGGGGAGCGTCAAAAATTACAAATTTTCAAAATCGCCCTGTATCTCAGAAACTGAGAGGGCTATGACAATTTCGTTTGCGGCAATGAAAGTTTCATAAAATAATAGAACAGTAAGCCGCATCTTTCTATCTTTTATAAAAAGGGAGCTGGTATATAATAACACACGAAAACTGGACATCCTGTACAATTTTTTTGTGGGCTACCGATTCCATAAATTTCGTTTTTTAAAAATTATATCTACTGCTTCTGTTCTTAACGGATAAAACGAATGTTTATTGCATCATAATTTGGCAAGAATGTAATGTTGAACGAAGGTAATTTGTAGTTTTTGTGACCAGTCAACAGAAAAAAATATCCGGTTCCGGCAATAGGTTAATTTTCTCCATAAAGATTTATTTGCAAAATAAAAATATTGCAGTGGTGAGCTATACATTAAATCTAACGCTGGAAGTCTTTAGAAGTTTAATCTTCATAACAATAAAAGTAAAACCTTAAAACTAAATCTTAAAACCGAGAAATTAGACAAACTTTAATTTGCTATTATAAAACTAAAATTTGCACCATAATTATTAATTATCTAAAACAGTTTATAAAGTGGCGACAGTGTATGAGACGCTTACATTTTAAACTGGGAGGAGGAACTCATTAGGTTTTATTAAATTTCTATCCCGAATCTGGTTGTGGGCGGATATGTGTTTTTATGGTATAAGTTTACCAATTGTGTGAAAATCTGTTTCTTTTTCATATAATCCTCAGTTGTTAAACATGTATCGGGTAGTGTACTTATTTATAATATTTGCGTCAGGTAAGCATATTCTTTTTTTACTGGTTTTGAAAAACTTTTTTTGAAAATTGCTCTAATTATTCATTCTCTCGATAGAAGTGTATTGCTGTCGCGGCTAAGTATACATAAATTTGATTTTAATTAATTATTGAAATCTCAGTTTTCGTAAATATCTTATTTGGAAGGGAACAAAAGTGGCGGCGACGATTTTATTGAGGATACTTATATTTGTTTACGTATTCTGTAAATCTGTTGAATGGCTTATCAAGTAAAACACACCAAAAAGAAGTTACATACTTTTATTTCTTATTATCATTATTACGACAAAAATATTTATTTAGAAATATGGTAGCAACGATTTCAACATTCATGTGTTACGATAAAGTACCTACAATTAAAAAAAAATAATCCTTTATTTATTCTGCCAGTTCCGTCTCTTTTCTTTACGGAATATGTTTTTATACAGTTCATGTTAAAACACTTGGTAGTTAACAATCAATATTTACAGCAATTAAAACTTACAAAACAAATAGCAGACAGGTAGTTCCTCTTTCCTATTCACAGCGCACAGTGGAATACGGCTCCATTCGACTGACTTTACTAGATTAGATAGATAATTCGATTTATCTTTTAAAGGTTGATGAGTTGAAAGGGTTATACAGGGTGTCCCACGGTGGATGGCGTATTAGACGTTTATGGAGAACTAAATAACGGATCATTTTGAAAATTTGGCAACCGGGATAAACGATCATGATCTACAGTTTAAAAATATTTTTGACTAAACCGACGGCAACATCTCTATTTTAAATAGAACATCCTGTATATTCTTCAATTTTCGAATTCCGCATATAATTATAAGCAACTACTCTTAATATTTCCCTATACCTATCTGTAGCCGTTTTTCGAGAATAAATTAATTTCAATTTTTTTTACGAAAAAAGGACTTCCAATAAATTCTAATATCTCCCTCCAATTAAACAATTTTGAGCTAAAATTTGGGTCATACCTGAACAATGCATTTAGACATTTGATCTTTTGGTCACATCTTAGTTTAAGTATACAGGGCGGTACAGAAATTAATTTATGTCGGTATCTTTCAAAAATTCCAGAAAAATTATTTTTTTAAATGGAACACCCTGTATAATAATACGGATTTAAAAAGGCAATAAAACTAGCTTTCAGAGTATGTATACTTTGCCTAATACCTAACTTTAAGTTTTCGATTTATTAGCGTTTATTCATAAAACTTCATAAATCGCCAAACTTTCAACGGTTTTAATAGTAGCGGGCCATGGAAACAAATTTTTTGTTACATAGTCACCATGGCAACTTGTTTTATAGAAATGTCATTCTTTTAATAATTGTGATTTGAGTACCTACGATGGCGGAAAATAATAATTACTTTAATACAGTTTTAATGAATTTATTTATTTTCCATGGAGTGTGATCAAATAATTAGCAGAACCTGCAGAAAATTTAATGAAATGTATCCGAATTTGCCGCAGTTGAATAACAAAAAATTTAATCGGCTTCAGAACAATTTTAGACAGTTTGGATCAATTTTAAAAGCACCAAGAAACTTACCCAGACCCGTGACTTCTAATGAAGAGAATGAAATTAATGTTCTGGCATACTTTTTTGCATATCCTCACGCTTCCGTGCAAAGCGCCGAAGAAGACTTAGACATTGCACATTCATCGGTAGAAAAAATTCTAAGGAAACATGAAATGCATGATTATAAATTTACCAGGGTTCAAGCTCTTAAGCCTGAAGATAGTCAAAAGAGAGTCGAGTTTTGCGAAATGATGCTAGTGCATATCCAGGAAGATCCAAATTTCTTAAGTAAAATTATATGGACTGACGAATCCAAACTTTCGAGGGAGGGCATTTTCAATCGTCACAATCGCCACTTTTGGGCGAATGAGAATCCTTATATCACAAGAGAGGCGGGTTTTCAAGATAAATTCAGTTTCGATATATTCTGCTTAATAATGGATAATCAAGTGAGGTATGTGATTTACGATGAAAACCTAAACTGTGGGAAATATGTAGATATTTTAAACACAACAGTTGAAAATTTTACGGATAGTCTCTCACTTGAAGAGTACAGGTATCAACTTGACGGAGCTCCTGCACATTGTTCCGCTGAAGTGTCTGTGGAGCTTAGAAGGATATTCGATGATCGATGGTTTCGACGCTTAGGACCATGGAATTGGCCACCAAGATCACCTGATATAACCCCTTTAGACTTGTGGGGTGTATTGAAGGAGAAAATATACAAAACACCTGTGAATACGGGAGATGAACTGGAGCATCGAGTCATCCAAGCGTTCAACGACCTTGATGCGAATGAGCTTCGAAGTGCTACAACGGATGTTGTCAATACCCGTTTATTAAAGTGTCTAGAAGTTAATGGCCAACATTTTGAACAATTGCTTAAAAAATGGTCCATTTATTTTTATTAATAGTTTTATTTTACTTTTATCGTATTTTATTATCTAGTTCGATTTGTAATACTTTTTATTATTTTTGTTATTATTTGTTGCATTCAGAATTGATCCAAACTGTCTAAAATTATTCTGAAGCCGAATAAATTGTTTGTTATTCATCTGCGGCAAATTTGGATAAATTTCAATAAATTTTCTGCAGGTTCTGCTAATTATTTGATCACACTGTCCATGGAAAATAAATAAATTCATTAAAACTGTATTAGAGTAATTACTATTTTCCGCCATCGTAGGTACTCAAATCACAAATTATTAAAATAATGACATTTCTATAAAACAAGTTGCCATGGTGACTATGTAACAAAAAATTTGTTTCCATAGCCCACTACTATTAAAACCGTTGAAATTTGTCGATTTATGAAGTTTTATGAATAAACGCGAAAACTTAAAGTTAGGTATTAGGCAAAGTATACATACTCTGAAAGCTAGTTTTATTGGCTTTTCAAATCCGTATTATTATACAGGGTGTTCCATTTAAAAAAATAATTTTTCTGGCATTTTTAAAAGTTACCGACATAAATTAATTTCTGTTACCTATACTTAAACTAAGATGTGACCAAAATATCAAATGCCTAGATGCATTGTTCAGGTATGCCATTTTCAGCTCAAGTGTATATAGGAGGGAGATATTAAAATTTATTAGAAGTCCTTTTTTCGTAAAAAGAAAATTGAAATTAATTTATTCCCGAAAAACGGCTACAGATAGGTATAGAAAAATATTAAGAGAAGTTGCTCATAATTATATGCGGAATTTGAAAATTGAAGAATATACAGAATGTTCTATTTAAAATAGCGATGTTGCTACCGGTTTAGTGTAGAAGCGGCAACACCGCATGGTCAAACATATTTTTAAACTGTAGATTGTGGTCGTTTATCCCGGTTACCAAATTTTCAAAATGATCCGTTATTTAGTTCTCCATAAACGTCTAATACGCCATCCACCGTGAGACACCCTGTATAGAAAACGTGCCATTTTTCAGTACTGCTTTAGCACACTTATGATTAATTTGGGTTCAGCAGATATTATTTTACTTCTTTTAAACTATTCAATTTACTGATCAAACGGGGATTTTGACCCCTTGAAAGAAGATGCTTTTTATGCGAAAAAATGTATTTTAAATTATTGTAAACCATTTCAAAGTTTTTACAGACAGCGATCCGACAGCAAATCTGTAATTTTCTAGCCGACTCCTCCACCACCTCTAGAACACTAATTCGCACTTAATATCAATTATTTCGTGGACTTCTTAGAGATCTTTAATTAGCAAAAGCTTTTAAGCGAGATCTTGACTAGGAACGGAATTAACTAATTCCACTTTTAGTATATAGTATTACACAAACAGGGTGTCCCACTGGGTACCGCTTCGATCAATATATGGAAAACTATACATAGAAATTTTTTGAAATTTTACAGTATGCTAATGTTGCGGGGGGCAACCCAGCTAAAATATTTTTTTTTTGGGGTGACACTTCCGGTTATACCGGAAGTAGGTGTCAACTTGCTTATTTTAAATAGAACACCCTGTATATTATTGCATTTTTCAATTCTACGTAAGATCCTAGGCAGATCTTGTTTTTGTATATCATGCCCTATACCCAAGTCTAAGCGTTCTTGACATATTTAAGGTTTTATATCAATAAATGACGTTTGCAGGCCATGAAATAATTATCAATTTTCCTATAAGGAAGTCTTTATTATTTAATTTGGGTTTGTTAAAAGTATTATTGTTTGAAACACTTTTACACCCCTTTCTACTTTTGTATTTATAACATTGTTGTTACTCTGCTATAGGCAACCAACAATAGATCTGTTTGTTTTGTTGGCTGCACATGTGTCAGTTGCTTCGCCATCTTTCATTATAATAAGTAGCGCCGTCGATCATGGCCGTGTACTAATGTTTTAGTTTTGTTTACTCGTTAATTATTATAAAGCTTGTTGCTAACAAAATAGTGTTTATTCTTTTACCTAAACAGGGTTCGATTCCTTATTAAAGAGGACATGCTTTAATAGATTTTTATAATATTTTGATAACTATTAATACAGGGCGTTCAAACAATAAGATTAAAAATCAAATTAAGAAAACTCCAAAAAGTCTACATCTCACTCGCTGCACGCAATCCTCCATAGTTGTAATGGGAGTATTATACACTCGATCTTTAATTGTACCCCAAATGAAAAAATCGAGCACTGTAAGATCTGAGGAGCGGGGTGGCCAAATGAAAGAGCCACTGGTGGCGATCCATCGATTATCAAAAGCATTTAGTAAAAAAATTATCGATGAGGTAGCTATCATGTGGAGGTGCGCCATCATGCTGGTAAAACAGGTTTCTATGAATAGCGAGCGGCAAACTGTCTAAATAGTTGGTTTCAAAATTTTGTAAGATGTTCAAATAGCCTTCACCTTTTATATGTAGAATGATTCAAAAACATCTAACTTACTATTTAAATTTTCTTAATAAAAGTGTAGCTTACTGCACAATAAAAATTAAACTGTCACGATTCTTGAAAATTTTGCTTTCTAAACACATGTAAATTAGAATTGCCCAATAATCGGAATTATGTTGATTAAAGGCACCATTTTTTGTAAATTTAGCTTCGTCTGTCCAAATGAATATGTCCAAAAAAAAATTGGTTTCTTGCGCCCAAGTTATGTTAAATTCACAGAATGTCACTCGTCTTGGAAAATCAGTTTTTTTTAGATATTGGACCATGGAAAATGCGTATGGATGAAATTTATGTTTGCATAATATTCTTTGAACTGTTGATTTGGATAATCCTGACTCTAACACAGCTTGTCTTAGAGACATGGTTGGATATGCGACAAAATATCCCAAAATAGGAATTTCAATATTCTCTTTATTATCTAGAGGTTTATTTCTTTGCACTATTGCCTTAACGGATCCAAAGTTCTTGAAAATTTCTATAATTTATTTACTAGCACATAGTAGGTGGCTTCTGTTTTTGCGAATATTGAATGGCAAATGTGTCACATGTTCTTGATATAACCCTGTATAAGTCTGTCCTAAAATTATTTAATCGTTATGAATATATTGAATATCCTAAGCTTGCCTTTATAAATTTATTCTCTATAGATTTTCTGTTCTCTTGCAATAGAAAGGAAAACTAGTACTTTATTATAAAAAGGAAATTCGCTTCGCGACATTGCGTATCTTTAAGATTTAATAAAACTTAACATAAAAACAATTTGCAGATATCAAAAAAGGTTGCGATACTATTTTTTTGTTAACATCTTGTTTTCTTTTCTTTAAGAGAAATGCACAAGAAACATTTTAGAATCGAACGGTAATCAGTAACAATCAACGTACGCCATTGGTTTAAGAAAAAAACACTTATTTAGGTAAAAATATGTGTCTTTATGTCATACTAGTCTATATCAAAATTTCGTACTTCGTGTAATGTCTGAAACGGTTTTCACAAATTTTGATAAAATCCGAAAACAATTTAAACTTTAGCACTGTATATCGAAAACTAAGAATTTTAGGATATAAGTTTATATGAACTTTTCAACTGAAAATTGCTCCAGGAATTACCCAATAAATAAGTACATAACTTTGTAACACCCCCTATACAGTGAGAACGTACAGGTTGAAACAAATTCATTTAAAATTCATATACAAATTGTCCCAAAAACAAGTTAATACGGTTTACTTTATTTTTTACATTACCTACATTTTACATTACCTACACTCCACTGCAAGTATGGACTACTTCTTCAAATTTATTTTTTTAAATGGATATCCATATCCTATAATATTATTTTTTTTCGATTCTGCATAAAATTCTTAACATATTTCACAAAATATGTCATATACTTCGCCATATAGTCCTTTGCGAGAAAACTGCGTTTTAACTTTTTTTAACAACAACACATTATCTATTAGACAAAAGAAAATAAAAGAAAATTTAAAAGAAACTAAAAGTAACTTTATCAAATGTTGGAAATGACCTCCACCAACAGTGGCAGTACTCGAGACGATCTTCAAATTCTTTCAGAACCTTATTAACGACGTAATGTTCTATCAATCTTATTTCGCCTTTTATTCTGTTCTTTAAATTTTCAATATTGTTTGGTCGGTTAACATTTACCTTAGACATCAGATAACACTACAAAAAAAATCTAAAGGGGTTAAATGTGGAGATCTGGCCAGCCATTCAATTGGACCTCGTCGGTCAATCCATCGATCGGGAAAAACCGTATTAAGGTACTCATGCACACGGCGGGTGTAATAGGCCGGAGTTCCGTCTTGCTGATACAACAAAAAATTGTTCGGTGCATCAGGATCTTCAGGATCAAATTTCCGTCAATAAAAAAGGGTCCCAAAATTTTATTTTTAACAATACCGGCCCAAATGTTCATTTTTTGAGGATATTGGGTGTGACATTTTATAATCCAGCGTGAATTTTCTATAGCCCAATACCGACAGTTTTGCTTCCATTCAAGCAAAACGTTGCTTCATCCGAAAATACAATTCGTCTCGAAAACTGTGGATGATTATTGCACATATTCATCTCGCAAAATTTTCTTCTGTCTGGATCATCTTCATTGAGTTCATGAACCAATACTTTAGGACGGATGTTTTGCAGATATGATTTTCCAAAGCAATGGTATTACTTGCCTTATAGTGGTCGTCTTGAACCGACAATAACACATTAATTTATGTATTTTCTACACGGAAAAAAAAAATTTATAAGAATATCCAAAAATATAATAGAAGTAACTATATTTTATAGTTCTATATAGGACAGCCATATGGTATATTAAGGAAGACTATAAAATTATAGTAATAACGAATTAATATTTTTAATAGTTACTACAAAAATATATAGGAATAAAAAATTCGTTACAGTAAAAACTATTAAACAGGAGTGCAAGTAATATAAAAATATGTTGTTGTTTTTTCTAGCTTCTGTTGTTACGGTTGTAGTAATTATTTGTAAAAACTACCAAGCAGTTTTGCACATTTTACTAATGAATATTGTAAAATTTGTAATATTTTTTCGTAAATTCTATTAATTTTAGTTGAATTTCTACCACCAACTTTTGTTATAATAATTAAATATTTTAGTAAATATTTAAAACTCCTTTTGTAGATTTTTGTAACATTTTTTATTTGCTTTTACACGTGGTATAATGCAATATATTTGGTCTTTCTTTCTTGGTGGCGAAACTAAGTCTTCCAGATTCCATTCTGCTAATAAATCCTCCAAACTCCACATAACAGCACCATAATACCATAAACACAAAATCAGAGACAAAATTAATCAGTTTGAACTTAAAACACATAAGGGTAAGAGTTAGAGGTCCGACCCCTTTGATGGCATAACTGTAAATGCGACGGCGGCGACGGACGGCGCGGCTTTGACTATTCCTGTAAATTATTTAGGAGTTTCTGCTATATTCATTTAGTAAAATACGAATTTTCCTACGAAAATTTTATAAGCGCTTCTATGTTTTTTGATATTTTGCAAATATAGTGTTATAAAAATTCGAATAGTTTATTGTTAAACAGTCTTACTATAATTACACCCTTCTAAATTCTATTAAAAATTTTAGTAAAGAAATATAGTAATTTTTAGTAAGTTTTCTTTATAACCATTTTTTATGCTTGTCTGTTAATGTAATAAAAAATAATAAAAACCACAAAAGGATTTAGTAAAATTCACAATACAGTTTCTTACTTTTAACTAAAAGAAATAGTTATTCAATTTAACCAAATCGCATTTGTAAAATGTAATATATACCTTAGTAGTGGCATAATTATACTACGTTATATAAAAAAGCTAACCATATTTTTTTTATAAATTTAGTTTACAATTTTATTTTGGAAAAGACTCGTATAGAGATTTATAGTTATTAAGAGGTTTTATAGAGAAATATACTATAAAATTCTTACTAAACTAAATTTACAATACTGTTTTTTCCGTGTAATACCTTTCGTATAATTGTCACGTTAGGGTGACCTAGTCTCTATATTTTTTTTCTATTTTACTGACAGTAGATGTCGGTCCTTTGCGAGGATATTTATTATTGAAGAGTTTCCAAACTTCCTTTTGCGTGCGCATTCTATTTTCCTATCCAATCATTATTAATATTTCTATTCGCTCTCTTTCACTTAAGCGTACCATTTTTTAAAATTTCAAGATTATCAAAATATCTTTTGCCAGCCATTTTGACTTAAGCCAAAACTACTCAAATCAGGGGACAACCGTCACTGTCAGTGTGATAACCTAACAACCAAAGGTTTAATTTACAACAGTGGTAATGAGTAATAATAGAAAAACCATTTGTTAAAATCCGAATATCGATTTTCTCGCAAACGGCTGAATATGAATATTTCATGAAATATATTTTGAATTTTATGCAGAATCTAAAAAAAATATTATAAAATAGACGTATCCATTTAAAAAAATAAAGAAAACCGTCATAACTTGTTTTTAGGACAACTAGTATACATAAAATAAACTAAGCCCCTAAAAGTCACTGTTAAGTAGCGCCACTGTCTGGAAATTTAGTAAAGTCTTATTGTCCTGGCCAACGCTTTTAAAACCCCATTGAAGGCTATCAATTTTCCAAAACCTCGTGCAGAGAAAGACATGGACCTTTAACGGATGTTTTACTCTACGACTAATCAACAACACAATCGTTTTCATTCACACTCGCATTCTGTAAACCCTTTTAGTAAAATTGATTATAATATTATCCTAAATGATGACTAATTTTTTCATTTGTCTATGCTTAACGTTTTTTCTTCTGATGCTTTTCTGAAAAACTAACCTTTGCATCCACTTCACTACAAGCGCCTTCGACAGTTGATTATATTTTGACGTTTAATTACTTGTCGTTCTCGGTCCCTTTGGATGGGTGTGGGCTAGGGCATGCAATCCCGAACGTATTTGCAATCCCGGAATTTTCGGGACCAAAAGTTAAATCCCGGGATTCCGGGATTTGTCCCGGAAAATAAAAACACTAATAAATCCAAAGGATTTTTACGTAATCAACTTTTATTAAAATCTTGAAACTAAAGTGGATAAAATAAATACATAAAAATTCTACAATCCACCATCCACCATCTACATAAATTTATTTCTTGCATTATTTTATCAAAGAGTTGGGTTGCTTTCTGATTATTTTTAATTTTGGATAACTCGTTACAGCTATTTAAAGCCTTCTGTAATTTAACTTTTAGAGGTTGTAATAATTAATAAAAAATAAAAAATTATAAAAAAAAAAAAAGATTATTACTTTATATTATTCAACTTATTTTTCTTGATCTCAAAATGTTGTTCTTGTTAATACTTTTATTAATTAATTACTTGGGTCACCACGGCCACTCAGTTTTTTAATTCGCTTGAGAGCTAAGGTCGTAGATTTAATTCAGATAAGATTTTTGGGCGCCATCAACCAAAGGGGTTGAAAAAGATTTTAAAGAAAAGAGTAAATAGAATATTTAGTTCCCTAGCCCTGAAAGAGAAAGCAGTATGAATAAAACAATTATTTTAATCAATTCCTATTTTATTAATAAAAGAATAATATTTTCCAACAAACACCCATTTTATTCATATAGGAAGAAATAAACATAACACGGAAAAAGGATTTGAATAAAAGGCTAAGCAACTAAATCAGAGAAAGAAGATATAAAAAATAACATGGAAAAAGTTATGAAATGAGCTAGTCAGCTCCACTAAAAGATATATTAGATCGTAGGAAATTAAACAGATTAAGAAGTGAGGATTCTTTCTAAACACCCAATATAAAAGGAGTCAAATACTAACTAAAAGCTGTGAACATACTTAAAGTGTAATTACTTTAAAGGTAGTGACCAAAATAAAACAGAATTTAAATTTAAGTTAAGCTAAATCAAATTATAGCATTCATTATGCCAAAATTGAAAATAAAATATTATTTATAGTAAAGTCAATGCAAGGTCAATTGAAGCACTTACGATGCCCAAAATTTGGTTAAAATCCCTTGAGAAATTTATGATAACTTCAAGGTTATATAATTAAAGGCATTTACCCTTTTGCCAAAATCCAAAGTAAAACAGCATTTAGGGTAAAGTTAATATAAAGTCCATTATAGCATTCACTACGCCAGAATTTAAAATGAGATAGAATTTAGAATCAAATTTATAAATTGTAATATCACTTCCAGGTTATAAAGATTATCTAGCTAAGTCCAACTAATAGATATAGCCAAAACCTAGAATGGCAAAATACATGCTGATGGTAGCTAAAATTTCTGGGTCAGTAAGGAATGTATTCAAGGCTGGGATTATCAGTCCCTTATTAACCCGATAATATCTCAATAACATTACAGGAGATAATAACTCCAATATAGCTTAGGAAAGATTTAAAATTCATTACCCAAAATTAATTAGAGCGAAAATGCATACTTCCTGAGGAAGTTCTATATTTATACTTAAAAAATCAGCATTCTCCAACTAGATGAGTATTAAACCTTTAACTGCTACTTCTGTTAGAAAGTAAGACTTACGTTTATTGTTTAATGTTAATCTCAATTTATGATAATTAAAATAACCATCTTATACTGCTTGACGAGTAGAATTTAGTTTCATAAATCAAAACTAGCATGTTCCAGCTAGATAATCATAAAACCTGCTAGGGATTAATATACAAATGAATTTACAATAAATAGACCATCCACTCAAGCATTCCTTGACGAGGGAGGTTTCGGTTTTAAATTGAAAACTAATTTTTCGTATGATACTAGGATAAGCAGTTTAGGTAATATATACATTACTGGAGTGACCCATCCACTTTAAGCGAAATCTACAGGAATTTACAACAGTCTTAAGCGAAGCTAGGGTAATTATACAACTATACATAAAAATATACAGAGGGAAGAATATACAGATATAATACAGTCTACCAAATCACTACATAAAAAGTTTATAACGTAGGAAATTAAGTTAAGGGGTAACAAATTGACTTTTAGTGGCTATCAGTGATCAAATTAAAAAAGTTAAGTCCGGTAAGTGTGGCATTGTGCCAGTGAAAACGTTACAAGTGATTAAAAAAGAGGTATTTTAGCAATATTACCTAAAAAGGTGGCTCTTGGCCCATTAGTAGTACATTACGAGTGATTCAACTGAAGTATGGAGGTGAAATTATCCTGAATTATTAGACACATGAAATTTACTTATTCAAATTCAAAAAAAGGGGTTTTTGGTACTATATTTTATGAAATTTAATAAAAAATTAGTCGGAGGTGGTATTAGTACAGTAACCAAGGAGAAAAAAGTGCTACTTAGCTCATGTAAGGCAGGAACTCTAGCAGACAGGCACGGCGGATTATGCGTCAACTCCAGCATCAGATCAATGTGGACGGTTGACCATACAGCACGTCGGGGTGACCGGCACATGCACCGAAACAGGAACTTCTTTCAAACTGACACCCCCACTCGCCTTGGCCTCTCAAAAACATACCTCCTCCATTCCAGACAAGGGTTCTATAGCAGAGTAAAGAATTAAGAGGAAGACTCCAGCTTACGAGTACTAACTAAAGCACTTCCAACACATGGATAAATCCATGTAGAAAATATGAGGGAAGGTAGTCAAGAACGTGGAAAAATAAGAAAGTAGAAAATAGAAGTTGATAAAAGTAGAAGTTGATAAAAGTAGAAGTTGATAAAAGTAAAAGATGATAAAGGTAAAAGATGATAAAGGTAGATGATAAAGGTAAAAGATAATAAAGGTAGAAGATAATAAAGGTAGAAGATAAAAGAGCTAGAAGATAAAAGAACTAGAAGATAAAAGAAGCCTAAAATAAAACGTGAGCATTAGGACGCCATTTTGTGAAACCGAAAAATATTACTCACCAGATGGTCGGGCTTTCATCGGTCTAGGTGACGAACAATCCAATTTAAGGTTCAAAAGGACAGCTTCTATGTTAAATTCCGATCCGGCCTTGCCGACACATTTAAAATGCAAATTATTAACACAGAACCGCCATTTTATATCTTCATCACCTGCTGTTCAAGTCTTCTGGACCGGTATATAGAAAGAACAGACCGAAGCACATCGCCGTAAAGTCCTTAAATAGACTCTCTATCAAAAAGAAACAACTTCCTACTCGTGACTCGTACTGCTTCAAAAACCCATGTGACTTCCGGCAATTGACAGGCAAAACTGCAGGGCACTTTGAACTTTGAAAACGGGAATTTACTCATTTTAACCATAAGAAGCCAGGAAAATAGATGCAAGTTTGACCCGAAACTAATTGCATCAAAATACTAGGTTAGGTAACGTCGAAAAAACGGCTGTCATCCCAGAAATGTAAAAGATCTCATAACACTATCTGGGTGTGCAAGTGATATTCCGACAGCTGGTCATACATATCGTCATTTTATGGGTTGCCTATACGTAGGTTATTGTATTAAGAAAACCTGCCTGGACCCAGAACCTTTTAGACAGGGGCGTATTCAAAAATTTAAAAAAAAAATTTAATTATCTATATTGGTCAAAATTTGATAAAAACTCGGGCTATCTACTAACGTTGTAACAAGCACAAAAAGATTGTTACAAATACCCCCTTTCAACAAAAAATTAAAAAAATAAGAAATAATTCAGGACAATTGAGTACCTCTTAACATCTAATTACCAAAAAATTTTAGGCTACATGTTGCCTTTACATTTGAGATACAATATACATTTCGGTTTATATTTTAGTCTTAATTACTAACTTACTAGCTATGGAATACGGTTGGGTTTAGGGCTGGTCAGCGTTTTCAAGATCAAGACTGCTATCCAGAGGGGATTTAAGATCTTTAATGTGATACCGACCAATGCTTTTATCGTGCTCATCCATAAGTTCATAAATTATTGGAGAAATTTTCTTAATGATTTTATATTTAATGAATTTCTTTGCCAGTTTTTTAGAAAAATAATTCCCAGCGTCAGACAAGATGAAATTTCTTTTATAGACTACGTCACCTACATTAAACTCAATATTTCTCTTTCTCAAATCATAAAATTTCTTATTTCGCTCATAAGCTTTATTGATGTTTTTAATAACTTGTTCATAAATGTCTGGTAATTTAGAAAGTTCTTGAGCTAAGTTTTGTCTGTCGTCAAATTTATAGGGACAAAGATTTTTACTTTCTATGATACCAAAATAATCTCCAGAGGTAGGTAAGTTACGTCCAAAAGTTAAGAAAGCTGGTGAAAATGCAGTTGATATATGTGTAGTGGTGTTTATAGCGTTACATATGTGGTGTACGTGTTTGTCCCAGTCACGGTGGTTATTTTCTTTAATATAGGACCTAATCGCGGTGCCTATCACTCTATTTCACGCTCTACGTTATTTGTTTGGGGATGATATCTGGCATTGTACCAGATGTGACCTACTTTATAACTATTCATCAGGCTGGTGAATTCTTTTGATTTAAACTGCGTACCATTGTCTACTACTAGAACTTGGGGAACGCCAAAATATATAAAAACTATTTCCTCCAGAAAGCTACAAATTTCCTTAGTCAAAGCTCGTTTCATTTTATGAATAAAAGTAAATTTGGTGAACCAGTCTATTACGACGAGCAAATAACAAAAGCCGGACCTGGATTTTGGAAAAGGTCCCTGAATGTCTATGGAAAGTAATTTAAATGGTGTGGAAATATTCTTAGGTGCCCCCATGAGACCAGCCCTAGCAAATTGAGAAACTTTCTGTTCATTACAAACCTGACAACGAGAAATATACGTCTTTATATCTTGTCTAATCCCTGGCCACCAGCATTGTTCTAAAATTTTATCGAGACACTTTTTAAAACCAAAATGTGCACCTAATGGATTATCATGAAATTTTTCTAAGACTTCCGATCTTTTAATTCGTGGTATGATTAGTTTCCAATCTTTTTGGTTAATTTGAACATTGTGACTACTGGGGAAATGTTTATATAAGTTATTACCCTCTATTCGAAAAGCTGGATATTTTTGAGGATGTTTTTGTATTTTATCCCTCAACTGTGAATACCATTTATCTAGTGGAACGTTATCTATTGAGGAAATTTCTGGAAAACTACGACTAAGTGCGTCTGCGACGACGTTTGAGGTGCCGGACCTATGCTTAATAACAAAATTAAATTGTGACAGCAAGATGGACATTCTAGCTAATCTACCCATGGGGTTTTCTAAACGGAAAACCACCGCAAGGAATAATGGTCAGTTAAAATTGTGAAAGTTGGGCCACCCTCTATATAAGACCTAAACTTTAGTACAGCGTGTACTATGGCCAAAAGCTCTTTTTCTGTAACTGTCATGTTAATTTCTGATTTTGTTAAGGTTCTAGAAGCATAAGCTATTACATATTCGTCGTGCCCATCTGATTGAGTAAGGACCGAGCCTACTGCTGCGTTTGATGCATCAGTTTGTATGGTAAAGGGTTTATTAAAATCTGGATTTCGCAACACCGGTGTTGTAACTAGTCTTGTTTTAATATTTTCAAAAGCTTGCTCCGCTTCAGGGTTCCACTCTACAACTTGTTTTTTCTTTTTACTTTTTGTTATATTATTTAAGGGTACTATAAGTTCAGAAAAATTTTTGATAAATTTTCGATATCAAGAAGCCATTCCCACAAAACGTTTAATGCCTGTGACATCTTTAGGTTTTTGATAATTACAGATGGCTGAAACTTTGTCAGGATTCGCGTGTAATCCATTCTTGTCTACTACATAACCAAGAAAAGCAAGGCTAGGTTGACAAAATTTACACTTTTTTGCATTTATGGTGAGGCCTGCATTTTTAAGAGTATCAAAGACTTTATTTAGAGTTTCCAAGTGAGAGTCAAAATCGCTATTTACTACTACCAAATCATCAAGATAAACAAAGATGTTCTTTTCTAAAGTGGGGTCAAAAAGGCGGTCCATTAATTTTTGGAGGGTTTGAGCAGCATTACATAGCCCGAAAGGCATACGAACGAATTCAAAATGTCCCCTGTTAATGACAGTAAACGCGGTCTTGGCACATGAGTCTTCACTTAGTTTTATTTGCCAGAAAGCGTGCTTTAAATCTATAGAGCTTAAAAATCTAGCATCGTTTACTTTGTCTAGTGTTCTTGATAGGTATGGTAAAGCATAAGGGTCTTTAACTGTATAAGAATTTATGGCTCTTCCATCATAGCATAACCGGTATTCACCTGAATCTTTCTTTACAAGCAAGACATTGGCGGAATACGGGCTTGTGGAAGCTCTTAGCACACCGAGAGTTAATAATCTATCGATCTCGTCGTTCATGTATTTTTGCATATAGGGAGAAAGAAGAAAAGGTCTCTTAGGAAAAGGTTCCTTACATGTAAGTTCTATTTTATGTTCTATTAAGTTGGTCACCCCTAATGTATCTGATACCAACTCATCAAACTTCCTAATCATATTCTCTAATCTACCTTTTTGTACCACTGTTAGATCGTTTTCAGACTGGATAGATATTTTTTCGAATTTTTCTTTAACAATAATTTCATCTAAACCCAGAGTGCTGTTTAAATCATAGGAATTGTCCTTAAAATCTAGTCTTAAGTTCATTTTTTGACAGAAATCTATGCCCAAAATAAAAGATTGATGAATGCTTGGAACTACTAATACTTCTAGGTCTACCTTTTTATTACTTAAGTAAAGTGGAAGAGTAACAGATCCTAAAATTGATTGTGGTTTGCCATCAGCAGTGGTAATGGATTCTCTACTGAATTCTTTAATTGTGAAACCTACGTTTGATATGATTTGATATCCTCTCTTCCCTACTACACTTTGCATAGCCCCTGTATCCAATAAGGCAGTCACAAGTTTATCTTTAATAAAAACGTCTAGATAAGGTCTTTGGTCGTTATTTGATTGTTTTGAGAATAAAGGTGAAATTTCATTATATTTAAAGAAATGTTTTACTGTATTTAGCCACCTATACCAGTTGTTCGATAAATGAAAAATATCGGACTTTAAATTTGCTTTTAAACACTCCCTGCCGACTGATGAGAGTAGGTTTCTACGTTTTTTGGACCACAAGCTTTACAATTAGGTCTGGTAACATTTTTGTGTCCACACTCAAAACAGAAAATTTTCTTTTTCATTTTACAGGCGGAGAAGATATGCCCCTCTTCATCGCAGTTAAAACATTTAACTCTCTTTCTTAAAATAGGCTGAGTTATACCAGTAGTTTTATTTGTTTGATCTAAAGCGCTTAAATTTAGGTCAGTACTATTGACATTGTGACTTGAATTTTGTTTTTCTTGTTCTAGATTGACATTGCTAGGAGATTGATTAATTTCACTAACGTTTCTATTGTTATTATTAAATTTTTGGAAAGGCTTTCTATAAGCTAGCTCGGGTTCCAGAGTGGAAGAATTGCAAAACGGTGGAGCTTGAAACTTATCAGTTCTTACTTTTGTGTCTTCTAAAATTCGACAAAGATTTTTTAACTCAAATAAAGATACTGGTTGCCTCAGAGCTAATTGTCCCTGGTAATAGGGTAACAGATTTCTAGTTATTATTTTTAATTGTACGCTCTCGTCAACTGGGTTTAAAAATCTTTGAAATAAATTTTCCATTACCGCTATATAGATAAGCGCCCTTTCAGTAATACCTTGAGTACGAGATCTCATTTCATCCCACAATGCTAATTTATAGTCTATAGGCAAGAAATTTAAACGCAACTGATAAACTAACTCATCCCAAGTGTTAACTAGACTTCTTATTGACCTGTACCAAATTAAAACATCCCCTTCAAAAAGTTCGTGTGAAAAATTTAAGAGCCCTTCTCTAGGTATTCTATATGCTAGACAAAATTCCTCTACCCTCTCTAAAAAGCTGTGTAGACTTTGGTTTCTACCATTGAATTTAAGGCCAATACGATTTAAGGGAGGTAGTCTGTAATTATCCTGACTACTTAACGAATTTGAAGGCACTTGTCTATTTAAGAATGAGGTCCGATAAGGATCGTTATTTAATTGTTGATTAAATGGCCGGGGTTCGTTTAAATTTAAATTGGAGGCTATGCTATCGAAAATTCCTGAGTTTGGAAAACAGTTATAACTCTGATTAGGTAAGCTTGTGGTGATATTAGGTGGAGGACCTTGTGCAAATAAACTATTCCTATTTATATCTGGTCTTGAGCTATCTATGTTATGGGTATCTGCCTGTGGCAAGTTAGGACCCTGCAAAAATGAGCGATTTATAGTGACATTTCCTTCAGATTGATATCTGCTATGCAAGTTTGCCTGTGGCAAAATAGGACCCTGCACTAAACTTTGTTGTCTCTGAAAAATATGACTTGCGGCCTGATTTACTTGGTTTCCTGACATAAACCCACTTTCCTCCCTAATAAGGCTATTATCCATGTCGTGTGGAGAGTCTCCCAAGGTGGCCATATGTGAAAATCTATCCAAGGAATCTAATCTGCCCTGTTCATTATAAAAGTCTGGTATTATTCGCGAACTTTGAGGTCTTGAGTTTAAATTGAATTGTCGTGTGTTTAAGTTGGTATTTTGTTGGGTGTCTCTACTAGATAAGGTTGCAAGATTTGGTGTGCGGGAACAATTTGGTTGGACACAGCTTTCAAAGTCATTATCAATTAAATTTTCGCTATTATCAACTTTATTTTGAGATATTGAGTTTAAATTAAATTGTCGTCTATACAAGTTGATGTTTTCTTGTATGTCCCTACTAAACAAAGTTTTAGGCTGTAATGTATGAGAACAGGTTGGCTGAATAGAGCTTTCAAAATCATTATTGTTACTCATATGTTGACATACGGAATTTAATTGCGAAGCCTCCTGTGCTGGCCCACGAACAAGAACGTCAGAATGAATAATTATTTTAGGATTTTCCCCTGGATTTACTCTTTGTTCGTCGGTCGCAAAAGATACTCCACGAGAATTTACAATTTCAGAAGTTTCAGAATCGCTTTTATACGAGGTCTCTGAAGAACTCTCATCTGTGTCCTTGAAATGCAAAAGATTGACGTCATTATTTTGAGCTTTTGCCTTTAAATTGGCAATAAGAGAGGTTGCTTCCGTTATAAGTTCGGATTTGAAATTATCTTCTTCTGGGTTACCAGAAGAGATATACTCTAATCTACGTTTAACATGTAGTAAACGTGACATAGCTCTTTTATAATCAACATGTTCTTTATTGGAATTAAAAATGGTTACCAATCCTTGTAATATCACGAGTTTTCTTTGGCATATTTGTGTTTCCTGTTGAAAATCCATCGATATCGCCGGATGAGGCACGATAGAATCATCTTTCTCAGCTTACTGTAGCTGTCGCAATAAGGATTTGAGGATGTTGACTTTTGATCCTGGATCAGCCTGGATTCCTTTGACGCAGAGTTCCCAAACCAACTCATCTTTCCACAGGTAGGTAGGGTTCATTTTAGACATTTTTCTCTATACCAAAATGTACCTAAAAAAATTCCAAATACAATCAAAAAATGGTCAAAATAATATCTCTGGCCAAGCCAAAAATATAGAAATTTATGTGTTTAGAAAGATATCACTGCAAGGAAGAATGAAGATTTTTATCTGAAATATTGTTAAAAATTTTACTAGTTACATACGACTGAGCTACCCACAAAATGTTATTCCTGGCCCCACGTTAGAGCGTCATTTGTGATAATTAATAAATAATAAAAAATTATAAAAAAAAAAAAAAGATTATTACTTTATATTATTCAACTTATTTTTCTAGATCTCAAAATGTTGTTCTTGTTAATATTTTTATTAATTAATTACTTGGGTCACCACGGCCACTCAGTTTTTTAATTCGCTTGAGAGCTAAGGTCGTAGATTTAATTCAGATAAGATTTTTGGGCGCCATCAACCAAAGGGGTTGAAAAAGATTTTAAAGAAAAGAGTAAATAGAATATTTAGTTCCCTAGCCCTGAAAGAGAAAGCAGTATGAATAAAACAATTATTTTAATCAATTCCTATTTTATTAATAAAAGAATAATATTTTCCAACAAACACCCACTTTATTCATATAGGAAGAAATAAACATAACATGGAAAAAGGATTTGAATAAAAGGCTAAGCAACCAAATCAGAGAAAGAAGATATAAAAAATAACATAGAAAAAGTTATGAAATGAGCTAGTCAGCTCCACTAAAAGATATATTAGATCGTAGGAAATTAAACAGATTAGGAAGTGAGGATTCTTTCTAAACACCCAATATAAAAGGAGTCAAATACTAACTAAAAGCTTTGAACATACTTAAAGTGTAATTACTTTAAAGGTAGTGACCAAAATAAAACAGAATTTAAATTTAAGTTAAGCTAAATCAAATTATAGCATTCATTATGCCAAAATTGAAAAAAAAATATTATTTATAGTAAAGTCAATGCAAGGTCAATTGAAGCACTTACGATGCCCAAAATTTGGTTAAAATCCCTTGAGAAATTTATGATAACTTCAAGGTTATATAATTAAAGGCATTTACCCTTTTGCCAAAATCCAAAGTAAAACAGCATTTAGGGTAAAGTTAATATAAAGTCCATTATAGCATTCACTACGCCAGAATTTAAAATGAGATAGAATTTAGAATCAAATTTATAAATTGTAATATCACTTCCAGGTTATAAAGATTATCTAGCTAAGTCCAACTAATAGATATAGCCAAAACCTAGAATGGCAAAATACATGCTGATGGTAGCTAAAATTTCTGGGTCAGTAAGGAATGTATTCAAGGCTGGGATTATCAGTCCCTTATTAACCCGATAATATCTCAATAACTTTACAGGAGATAATAACTCCAATATAGCTTAGGAAAGATTTAAAATTCATTACCCAAAATTAATTAGAGCGAAAATGCATACTTCCTGAGGAAGTTCTAGATTTATACTTAAAAAATCAGCATTCTCCAACTAGATGAGTATTAAACCTTTAACCGCTACTTCTGTTAGGAAGTAAGACTTACGTTTATTGTTTAATGTTAATCTCAATTTATGATAATTAAAATAACCATCTTATACTGCTTGACGAGTAAAATTTAGTTTCATAAATCAAAACTAGCATGTTCCAGCTAGATAATCATAAAACCTGCTAGGGATTAATATACAAATGAATTTACAATAAATAGACCATCCACTCAAGCATTCCTTGACGAGGGAGGTTTCGGTTTTAAATTGAAAACTAATTTTTCGTATGATACTAGATAAGCAGTTTAGGTAATATATACATTACTGGAGTGACCCATCCACTTTAAGCGAAATCTACAGGAATTTACAACAGTCTTAAGCGAAGCTAGGGTAATTATACAACTATACATAGAAATATACAGAGGGAAGAATATACAGATATAATACAGTCTACCAAATCACTACATAAAAAGTTTATAACGTAGGAAATTAAGTAAAGGGGTAACAAATTGACTTTTAGTGGCTATCAGTGATCAAATTAAAAAAGTTAAGTCCGGTAAGTGTGGCATTGTGCCAGTGAAAACGATACAAGTGATTAAAAAAGAGGTATTTTAGCAATATTACCTAAAAAGGTGGCTCTTGGCCCATTAGTAGTACATTACGAGTGATTCAACTGAAGTATGGAGGTGAAATTATCCTGAATTATTAGACACATGAAATTTACTTATTCAAATTCAAAAGAAGGGTTTTTTGATACTATATTTTATGAAATTTAATAAAAAATTAGTCGGAGGTGGTATTAGTACAGTAACCAAGGAGAAAAAAGTGCTACTTAGCTCATGTAAGGCAGGAACTCTAGCAGACAGGCACGGCGGATTATGCGTCAACTCCAGCATCAGATCAATGTGGACGGTTGACCATACAGCACGTCGGGGTGACCGGCATATGCACCGAAACAGGAACTTCTTCCAAACTGACACCCCCACTCGCCTTGGCCTCTCAAAAACATACCTCCTCCATTCCAGACAAGGGTTCCATAGCAGAGTAAAGAATTAAGAGGAAGACTCCAGCTTACGAGTACTAACTAAAGCACTTCCAACACATGGATAAATCCATGGGGAAAATATGAGGGAAGGTAGTCAAGAACGTGGAAAAATAAGAAAGTAGAAAATAGAAGTTGATAAAAGTAGAAAATAGAAGTTGATAAAAGTAGAAGTTGATAAAAGTAGAAGTTGATAAAAGTAAGAGATGATAAAGGTAAAAGATGATAAAGGTAGATGATAAAGGTAAAAGATAATAAAGGTAGAAGATAATAAAGGTAGAAGATAATAAAGGTAGAAGATAAAAGAGCTAGAAGATAAAAGAACTAGAAGATAAAAGAACTAGAAGATAAAAGAACTAGAAGATAAAAGAAGCCTAAAATAAAACGTGAGCATTAGGACGCCATTTTGTGAAACCGAAAAATATTACTCACCAGATGGTCGGGCTTTCATCGGTCTAGGTAACGAACAATCCCATTTAAGGTTCAAAAGGACAGCTTCTATGTTAAATTCCGATCCGGCCTTGCCGACACATTTAAAATGCAAATTATTAACACAGAACCGCCATTTTATATCTTCATCACCTGCTGTTCAAGTCTTCTGGACCGGTATATAGAAAGAACAGACCGAAGCACATCGCCGTAAAGTCCTTAAATAGACTCTCTATCAAAAAAAAACAACTTCCTACTCGTGACTCGTACTGCTTCGAAAACCCATGTGACTTCCGGCAATTGACAGGCAAAACTGCAGGGCCCTTTGAACTTTGAAAACGGGAATTTACTCATTTTAACCATAAGAAGCCAGGAAAATAGATGCAAGTTTGACCCGAAACTAATTGCATCAAAATACTAGGTTAGGTAACGTCGAAAAAACGGCTGTCATCCCAGAAATGTAAAAGATCTCATAACACTATCTGGGTGTGCAAGTGATATTCCGACAGCTGGTCATACATATCGTCATTTTATGGGTTGCCTATACGTAGGTTATTGTATTAAGAAAACCTGCCTGGACCCAGAACCTTTTAGACAGGGGCGTATTCAAAAATTTAAAAAAAAAATTTAATTATCTATATTGGTCAAAATTTGATAAAAACTCGGGCTATCTACTAAAGTTGTAACAAGCACAAAAAGATTGTTACAAGGTAAATTTTCTTCCTCTCTTATAATTTCGGCAAGAGGCATATCGTCGTCGTCACTGGTTTCAAGCTCTTTTAATATTATTATTGAAATATCTTCTATTTCATATTTAATTGTGTTAATGTCAAGAATTTGGAAGCATTCGTTAAACTCTTAATAATTAGTCCCCATTGGATTAGAAAGAAATGCAAGAAGTAAATAATACATATTAAAATTAAAGTAAAATTAACTGAATAAAATGAATTTAAAATGTACTCAGTTAATTTTACTTTAATTTTAATATGTATTATTTACCTAATTAAAGTTACATATGTTTTCGTAAAAAAATTTTCTGCAACATTAGTTTAAAAAAATGTAACAATGTCATTGGTCTCTTCATAATAACAACATCTTAATAATTACCCACTGAAGATGAAGGTTTATACCTTTGAAACATGTATGGGATGTTAATCTGAACCTATTTATTAAATTAGTGGAGCAGACTTTGTGTTTCATTCCTCACTTAAAATATTACTCCACTGTGAGATGGACTACTTCCATAAAATTAAGAAAAAAAATAAAAAAAGTAGATGGATTTGATGAATTAAATAAATTAAATTCCCGGGATTAACAAGTTTCGATCCCGGAATTTCTCGGGACAAATTTTAATCGGTATCCCGGGTTTTCGGGATCCCGGGATTGTAAGCCCTAGTGTGGGCACAGACAATACAGGTTATAGTTAAGCTTGCCAGATATAAATTTCGAAAAAGGGGTACCTAACATAAACAAATTTTGAACATTTGAAGCGTTCATGATTAACGGCGTTGCCAATTTTAGGTTTTAAAATGAAAACAGATGGAATTAGAACAAAATATTATTATACAAAAACTTTATTCAACATTTTACATGGTTTGTTTAAACGCAGAGGTTACATTACGGAATATAAAATAAGTCCCAAATGAATTAATTTAATCGTTGTACTTTTCACTCGACTTCAAACATTCTTTCACTCTCTGACGCGTAAACAGAGCAAATCCAAGTAGGGGGTATTTTTGGTACCCCTTTGGCATTCTTGAAAAGGGGTATTTTTAAAATTATAACTACAAAAGGGGGTATTGTACCCCCAAAAGAGGTACGTCTGGCAAGCCTAGTTATAGTCTATGGTATGGGTAACCAAAGACACAGTTTCAAATATTTGTTTAATCAATAAAACAACCAATTTACTTCTGGTACTTTACTTAACTCTAATGGAATATGTTATACAAACTGAAAATACTCTTAAGGCTCCCTCAGACATAAAGCGGGCTGCACGTCGCAGACTGCGGTCTTCTGTTATGTTCTATTAGGATCCGATTAGGACCAATGAAGACTAAGGTTAGTTATTAGGACTATTAGGCCTCTGTCAGACGATGGGGGTATTACATGCGTCCGCACATTTGCCTAGGGTCCGCTAAAACTTACAGTTTCACACAAGGTTGTATGAACACAAAAACTAACCTTTATCGTTCTGTGATGAACACTGTCTCTGTCATGAGTAGTTATCACCACTGTTAGTGGCACTGTCATGACTCATGACTGTAAATAACTTAAATTAATTAACTAGATACCCGCGGCTTCGCCCAGGTGGGCTTTATTGTCATGAGCTTTCAGAATTATTTCATTTTGTATATTTTTTAGCAAGTGCTCGAGAAGCTGAACCACAATGTCCCACCAGTTCTTCCTCTACCACTATTGCAAAATTAAGATCAGAAATATTATGTGACTATGATTATTCTGTTCGGCCTGTTAAAGATCATCGTAATGCCACAGCAGTGTCGTTCAGGTTGTTGTTGAAATATTTTACCTACGTAAGTAATAACAAACTATAATAACTACAATTTTAAAATAAGTATAATATAACATATCTGGGTGTGTATTTATACAGGGTGTTAATTAATGTCATGCAGATATTTCACGGGGTGATAGTACTCGTCAAAATAAGAAAAAAATGCAAATATGTGCATGGTCCAAAACGCGTTATTTTCGTTATACAGGTTGGCAAAATTTCAATTTTTTTTCTCGCATTTTGCGTTTTCTCTCTCATATTCTGTGATAATTGTTTTAAATTTGGAACATCAGCCATTTTTTAGAATCTCTACAATAAAGTATCAAAATGTCGGTCGCAGTATACAGGGTGTTACATTTTCTTGAATCGGCTACAATTTTATCTTTTAGAACTTTTTTCGGAGCTCCCTGTATAAATTTCGGTCTGAAATTTGAACTCTCTGTTCCTTTGTTTAGCGTTCTGGTTTCTTGCACTATTCTCGTATCTGTGACCCTTTTCGATTTATTTGCAAAAATAGCCATCGAAGGAAATTTAGTGTAGGCGAAATAAAGCAGAGTAAAAAGCTGTTTTTATTTGTGTTTTAAGTAATTATTTTCATTTTTATTTTAGATCAACCGACAGGGTTATCAACAATCAGATAAAAACATTACAAATTAAAAATAAATTAAAACAAAACAATTAATTAGTTAATCGAATAAAAATAAAACAAAATTATAAAAACTCTTGCTAAAATGCACGAATCAAGTCTTCGCCTCATAGACTGATGGACTCTGTCAAATATTTCAGGAGTATTGCGAATGATGTTGCATGAAGCTATTATTCTGTTTCTTAAATTCTCTTCTGTCTGGACTGGGGTCTGATATCCTAATGCTTTCAGGTGTCCCCAGAGAAAGAAATCCAGGCTATTCAGGTCTGGGGATCTAGGGGGCCATGGCTGAGGTCCCCCTCGACTTATCCGACGGTTGTTAAACATTTCATTGAGAAAGTTTCTCACCTCTATGCCGAAGTGCGGTGGTGCACCATCGTGCATGAACCACATTTGGTTTCTGACAAGAATTGGTACCTCTTCTAGCAGCCTTGGGAGTTCCTCTTCAAGAAATTGACGATAATATTGTCCGCTTAGCCTTGCTGGTAGGAGAAATGGTCCTATCAAATAATCTCCAATAATGCCACACATTTACTGAAAACTGTTCTTGGAAATTATTTTCGCGTATCGAATACGGATTCTCTTCGGCCCAAAAATGGTTGTTGTGAAAATTGGTTATGGCATTCCTTGCGAGATTTGCTTCATCGCTAAATAGAATCGTGTTTTCAAATAACGGATTTTGGGTTAGCATTTGTAGGAACCACAGATACAAGAATAGTGCATACCGGAATTTATACAGGGAGCTTCAAAAAAAAGTTCTGAAAGATAAAATTGTAGCCGATTCAAGAAAATGTAACACCCTGTATACTGCGACCGACAATTTTAATACCTTATTGTAGAGATTCTAAAAAATGGTTGATGTTCCAAGCTTGAAACAATTATCACAGAATATAAGAGAGAAAACGCAAAATACGAGAAAAAAAATTGAAACTTTGCCACCCTGTATAACGAAAATAACGCGTTTTAGACCATGCATATATTTGCATTTTTTTCTTATTTTGACGAGTACTATGACCCCCTGAAATATCGGCATGACATTAATTAACACCCTGTATACAGGGTGTTTCAGAAGTACAGCACGTAACTCAAAGAGATGATTCCTTATGATATTCTAAGAGAAAAAGTTCATATGAACATGTGTCCGGAGTTGCCCCGTTCTTAATATACAGGGTGTTAAAGTTTAAAAAAAAAATCGGTTTTTTATAATTTTTGTAAATATCCTTTTTCCGATTTTATTGAAATTTGGTACCGTTATTCATAATGATAAGGGGCTTAATTAGCCCTTACTAGATTAAATTTATTAAGTCCAGTGGCGCCCCGGGGAGCACCTTAACGGATATTATTGACAGAAAAATGTACGCCACTGACTTTTTTCTAATTTTGATATCTTTTTCAGATTTACCAACTAATAACACAACTTTTTTGTTCTTTGAATCGCTTTCGTATCTTGCTTCGTTTTCGAGAGAAAAAATGCCTATGTATTTCAAAGCTAATAAAACCTTTAAAGTAAAAAAAATAAATATTTTTTTAAATAATGATTCGAAAAAAAATGCACAGTTAATCAAAGCAAATGTTGAAAATGGCCACCTTCTGATAAAGCGCACGATTGGAACCGATTTTTTTTAAAAAAACTTTAACACCCTGTATATAAAAAATTAGGCAACTTCGGACACATCTTTATATGAACTTTTTCTATTACCCCCATAAGTTACGTACCGTACTTCTGAAACACTCTGTATACATCACCCAGAAGACATTTTCATTTCATAGCATAGGTACTACCACAATAAAATTACTACATTAAAATTGCTATTTTACGTTACAATAGTGTATAGATGCAATTTTATTTGACCAGAGTATTAAGGGACAAGACACGCAAAAAAACTTTGAAATTTTCAACTTCTACTCTTTCTACATCCGAATACCGAATAAGATTTTCGTTTTCGGAAAATTCAATTGAATAAATCACTTTCCGGACTTTCAAGCGCTGTAACTCGGAGAATAATTGCAGCACCGAAACAGATGTTTGTACATTTTTCAAGTTTTACAATACTTAGAGTGATTCGAAAAAACGACTCCCAAGGGGAGATAATGGGAAGAAACAAATTTTCGGTAAATTCGCTGCTTTTTTCCGAGCGATCAACTACACAGTATCGGATTAATAATGACCAAAAACTTGTAACATTTCAATTCGAACATTTTTTGTCTATAAAGTTTATGCCCACAACCAGCAGAAAACAAGATAAATAAATTTTTTTTTCAAATGGGAAAAAAATAATTTAAGTTCAGTTGCTAAATCAGTGCCCTCTGCAGCCCCTGCCGAGGTCGATTCTTTGGAGGTGGTGTAAAATATATGCGCCTTCCACAATCTACATTACTTGTACAGAACATACCCATTTCTTACTATAAATCAACTTAGAAAATTTGAGCAAACCAAATTAATACATAGTGTACAAAATAAATTAATTAAAGCAAACACAGTCCTAAAACAAAACAAAGATTATTACAACTATAATATAAGATCAAAAGATGCCTTAAGAAATACATTTGCTCGCTCAAAGAAAAAACAAGACTCTCCATATGAGGGAAGCATTCAAACCTATAATAATATTCCTGACGAACTTAATAATGAACACCGAAAAGAAATACAGCATACCAACCTAAAAAAATATATTAAAGAGACAGTACCAAACTAATACAATATAGAAAATTTAACATGTTATTTATAAATTTTTTTACTTTCTCTATAAAATGTAAACATTAGAATTTTAACTATTACTTTTACCATTTAAGGAATTTGTTAAAAATGTATTGTTATTATATATACAGGGTGCCCAAGATAATATGGGGATCTCGGTTATGGTAAGAGCTACAACTTTGATTAAATGGGGAAAAAGTTGCGCAATCAGAGGAATAATAATATGGCATAAAAAAAGTTTTAGTAATATTTGTAAGTTTTGAGATAATAAATAAAAACTGATATTTTGGATTTTTGATTTTATTTTTCTTTGGCGTTATTATTAAAGTTAGAGCAAAACTGACAAAACTCTCTCACAGCAACTTGTTATGAACTTAAAGATTACATCGCAATTTTTTTTATACGACGTTTCGTTTCCAAGCAAACACCATCAACTTCATTTTTTCTAATACGGCCCTGATTTCTTATTGTCAAATTTTGAGAGCATTTTTTATTCTTAATTCAATGATGTACCAGACAATGTTGTTTAATTACGTTTCGAGCCTTTTTAACCATCTTTATGAAATTTTCAGGGTCCGGACCTGGATCCTAGAGTGTTGCATATGCTTTTTCAGCTTTTTTAATTAAAAAAATGAAAATGATGGATGTAGAAGGTAACAACGTAATCTTTATAGTTTCATTATGAATTTAAAAAAAAATAATAAAATTACATAATAGATTTTTAATTATTTATTTAACATTGTAAAATACTGATTCCGAACCCATAATAATTAAACTTTAATTAATTGAAATAAAACTAACATTAACTCATTAAAAATTAATTTTCCAAAAGGTGTTCAAAGTGATTTCCGTCGTTCTCCAAACATAAATAGGATCTTAAAACTGTATTATTTAGGACATTAGTTAACATTTGTGGCGTTACGCTGTGAAAGGCTGCAAGCACTAGTTGTCTAAGCTCTTCTTCTGTTTCAAAATTCTGCTTATAAACACAATTCTCGATATATCCCCAAAGGAAAAAATCAAGCGGGGTTAAATCTGGGGAACGCGCCGGCCAGGGTGTTACAGAATAAGTGCTGATACTTTTTTCTGTAAATCTTGCTGAAATGTACTCTCTAACTACCCTTGAATTATGTGCAGGTGCACCATCCTGCTGGAACCAAGTGTCGCGTTGTTCTGCCAGAGGTAAATTATCCAGAGCCTCCTCTAAGTCATTTTGGAGTAAATTCAGGTAATGCTCAGATGTTAAATTATGTTGATAGAAAAAAGGTCCTATTATTCGTGTTCCCAAAATTCCAGCCCACATATTAAATCCGAAACGGTATTGGTGTCTTGATTCTTTGAATACACGTGGATTTTCCTTAGACCAGTAATGTACATTTTTTCTGTTAAAGATCCCGTTTCGATTTACCATGCTTTCATCAGACCAAATTATCTGGTAAGGAAAATTTATGTTTTCGTGGCATTTTCTGGTGTACCATTCGCAGAATGATCGACGTCTTTCTGCATCACCTGGCCTCAGTCCTTGACAAATTCTGTATTTATATGGGTGAAATTTTTGTTTGTTTAAAATAAATTGAGCAGTTGATTTCGCTACGCCTACATTTTCATCAATTTCTCTAGTTGATACTCCAGGGTTTTCAGTAACAGCTAATAATACGCTGAAAACCTTTTCCTGGTTACTATTTTTTTTTCGGGAGAGCATGGGTTTTTTAAATGCACCGTGTTCTTTAAGGTTAGTTACTAACTTACTGTAAGTCCGTTTAGCTGGTTGTCTCCTTTCCGGATATTTGTCCAAATACATCCGCTCCGCTACATTACAATTTTCTCCGCTTAAAATAAAACATGATAACATATCAAATTTTTCTTCATTTGAATAATAACCTGCCATATTTAGTTCAACTGAAGTAATGCCAAATTGTCTGACACCATACCTACTCATTTTTTTTTCCAATGCCTACTTCGCTAATTTGGGAAAAGAACAATACTTAGTTTGCAACAGCGTAGATTTGTGTTGTTTCAAAAAGAAAATAAACCCAGGAAGTTTTTATTTTTTTTTAAACAGTATCGTAAGGTTTAATTAAAAAAGCTGAAAAAGCATATGCAACACTCTAGGATCCAGGTCCGGACCCTGAAAATTTCATAAAGATGGTTAAAAAGGCTCGAAACGTAATTAAACAACATTGTCTGGTACATCATTGAATTAAGAATAAAAAATGCTCTCAAAATTTGACAATAAGAAATCAGGGCCGTATTAGAAAAAATGAAGTTGATGGTGTTTGCTTGGAAACGAAACGTCGTATAAAAAAAATTGCGATGTAATCTTTAAGTTCATAACAAGTTGCTGTGAGAGAGTTTTGTCAGTTTTGCTCTAACTTTAATAATAACGCCAAAGAAAAATAAAATCAAAAATCCAAAATATCAGTTTTTATTTAATATCTCAAAACTTACAAATATTACTAAAACTTTTTTTATGCCATATTATTAGTCCTCTGATTGCGCAACTTTTTCCCCATTTAATCAAAGTTGTAGCTCTTACCATAACCGAGATCCCCATAGAGGCCCTCCTTATCTTGGGCACCCTGTATAGGCCTCATTACCAGATTTATCTGTTTCGAGGTCAGTAATAAATAAAAAAATAGATAAAAACTAAACAAAGTCCATGTGTTTTAGGACCACTTTAGTCACATGCTGAGCGTGGATGCCTGGTTTACAGTGGTAAGTCTAAATGCTTTATTGAACTAGCGATCATGACCTGATAAAATGATTTTATAGTTTTGGACTGATCAACATCTGAAATGGAAACCAGAAGATTATGATGGTATTAAAACTATTCACCTTTCCTCGATATATGATATATGGGTACCAGATCTTTCCATATATAACAGGTAATTAATTATAATTAAATAGGGAGACACACGATACATTTTAAAAAATTATGAACATGCGTCAATAAGCGTTATACCCAAGATACAGGGTATTGGAACATAATGATACAGACATGAAAAATTATCCATCCAAGGTGATCATGTTACAAACTTCTAAGCTAGATAGAACACAGGAAAAAAAATAATGTTCATAATATGAACATGGGTTCGGAAACGCTTCCTCGGGGAGCTAGAACCCCTTTCAGGATAGCCTTCATAAGCTATTATTAGTTTTGTAGCTCCGGAACTACATCAGTTACCGCAACCAATTTTGGAACATAAATTACTGTTAGTAAGTTTATCTATTTGAGCCTATTGGACAATGTTAACTTTAACCAGGGGCGTGCGAACCAGGGGGGTATTAAGAAAAATTAGACCCCATTCCTCTCAATCCTCTTTAATTTCTTGCCGTTTTGACATCAGATAATTTTTTTTTTATTGAAAGTATTTTATCGTCCAAAAACTAATACATGTTTCAAGTCTTATTGACAAAGTTAAATAATGGGTAAAAGTATAAAACAGTTAAACACATATAAAAAAGTATAAAAAAAATATAAAAAATAGAAAACTAAAGTAACACAAAACGGTTAAAATTACAATCAAAACAATGAACAATATATCTAACACTTTGCCATAAAAAATTCTAAAAGGTCCTAAAAAGCATCTAATAAAACAAACAAACACCTACTAACAAAACGAACTTAAATTTACACATATATTAATTTCCTTCAAAGAACCCGTCAATAGGCTTTTTGAAGCAGCTCTCTTTTTAATGCTTTACGAAACAGTTCCAAGTCTTGCACACCTCTAAGCCGCAGATCAACGCTATTATAAATTTTTATTCCATTGTAAATGAGCGAGTCCCGGACTAGACCCGTGTGCGGAATTGGCAAAGGAATAGTTTGGGTTTGACGTGTTATGTAAGTTTGCTGGTGTCTGGGGAAATGATATTTGTTCTTGCGGACCAAACAAGCAGTCTCCAAAATGAATAAAGACGGTAAAGTAAGGATCTGGTGCCCTTTAAAAAGAGGTCTGCAATGAGTTCTTGAATGTGCATTAGATAAATTACGGACAGCCCTTTTCTGAAGAATGAAAACAGATTGAAAAAGAAAATTTGCATAAGCGCCCCAGAAGGGCACCGCATACCGCAAATGGAATTCAACAAGGAGAAATACACACTCCGTGCGACCTCTCTTCCAAGTTCCTTAAAAGTAGTGCGGACAGCAAAGCAGCCAGAAGCGAGTTTTCTGTTAAGGTTGATAATATGAGGATAACATTTTAAATCCTCGTCAATAAACAAACCCAAGAACTTGGTCCCACTCACAGATTCTTTCAGAGAATTATCGATATCATCAGCCGCACAGTTAAACCCAATAACATGCGTCTTAGACATATTTAAACAAAGACAATTTTCGTCGCACCATTGCTTGATTTTTTTTAAATCATCTGATATATCAAGCATTAGCTGCTTGGGATTCTTATTCTGCCATATTACAGCTGTACATCTGCAAACAGTGTAAAGTGGCCCGCAATTTCAAGTTGAGTGAGATCGTTTATATATATCAGGAAAATAATTCGACCAAGCACGGATCCCTGAGGGACACCACAAGAAATATTCGTTCTGTTAGATGACACGCAGTTAAGGTGCACAGCTTGAGAACGATCAGTGAGGTAGCTTCTAATCCATTGCAGCACAATGCCTCGGAACCCATAGGCATAAAGCTTCCGCAGCAATACCTCATGGCTTACGCAATCAAAGGCTTTTGATAGGTCACAAAAGACCGCAGCAGAAGCCTCTCTCCGGTTCAGACCCTGAAACACCCTCGACAAAAAAGCAAACATAGCGTCGGAAGTATTTTTGTTTGATTGAAATCCGAATTGGTTTACGGTTAAAATATTATGCTGGTTGAGAAAGGATACCACCCGTACCTTCACTAGTTTTTCGATAAGCTTTGATAGAGTAGATAGTAATGAGACAGGTCTATAGTTTGAAGGACTTTAGTGATTGCCACCCTTATACAGAGGAATAGTTATTGCTATTTTAAAGCAAGATGGGAAGGAACCAGACATAAATGAGAGATTGATTACTTCCGACAAAATTGACATAGCGTGATTTGAAAGGTTCTCTAAGATTTTAATATAAATACCATCATCATTTGCAGCTTTTTGTTTTTCCATAGAATTTAATGCGGTTTGAATTTCGCATGGTGAAGTCGGCCTAAACACGCTAAGGCTATCCGGATATTCAAGTTGGTACTTAAATTGATTGAATTTGGGAGGTTACTTTAACGAAATTAATCGGGTCTTGGTAGAAGCCAGTCTTTTGGTAATTTATATGTTCTGCTTGGTAGAGAATTAATGTGAGAGGTTATAATGAGTTCATTTTGCGACACGTCTGTCCGTCTGAAGTAATTTGTTATGACTTTATCAAAAAATTCAATTAACGTCGGCATTCGTAAGTCATTGTGCAGTACGTGGGTCATCGTATGTCTAGGTGCGTCCGCAATAATTCTTAAAACTTTGTCATGAAAACGTTGCAGTCTTTTTATTTGAGTCTTGTTAATAGTGCACCATGTCGGTATACCGTATGTCAGTACCGGTCTTATTATCATTTTATACAAGTTCGTCTTTGTCCGTATGTCTATCCTGCTATTTCTGTTTAGCAGTGAATAAATAGCACCAAGCTGACCATTCGCTTTTTTCAAGCGCTGGTCCGCGTTTGTGTTCCAAGCCATTCGCTTGTCGAAGCAGAGACCCAAGTATTTTATATTATCTCGCCAGTTTATCCTGGTGTTATTTATAAGCAATCGAGTTTCCGGAAATTTCACTCTGGACTTCGAAAAGTAAATAGCTTGGGTTTTAGTAATAATAATAATAATAATAAATCGTCTTTATTCAGATAGCAACAAAAAAAAAGAATACTAAATAAATAACAGTATATAGTTAATAAAAATTGAAATGTGTAATATCTGAAATGGCGAAGTGTCGTCCGGTTAACGGACGTTATTCTACTTAACCATGAAAAGCAAAAAAATAGTTAACCAATAGTGTAGTAGATACAATAAAATAAATGACACTCACACACTTCGACAACATAAGGCATTCACGCACCGAAACATCAACAAATTAGCCACTTAAACATACTTAATCGCCAATTCTTCAGATACGCGACTAAAAAGTATACCCAGATTATACATTAACTAAACAGCACTTTGCCATAAAAAATTCTAAAAGGTCCTAAAAAGCATCTAATAAAACAAACAAACACCTACTAACAAAACGAACTTAAATTTACACATATATTAATTTCCTTCAAAGAACCCGTCAATAGGCTTTTTGAAGCAGCTCTCTTTTTAATGCTTTACGAAACAGTTCCAAGTCTTGCACACCTCTAAGCCGCAGATCAACGCTATTATAAATTTTTATTCCATTGTAAATGAGCGAGTCCCGGACTAGACCCGTGTGCGGAATTGGCAAAGGAATAGTTTGGGTTTGACGTGTTATGTAAGTTTGCTGGTGTCTGGGGAAATGATATTTGTTCTTGCGGACCAAACAAGCAGTCTCCAAAATGAATAAAGACGGTAAAGTAAGGATCTGGTGCCCTTTAAAAAGAGGTCTGCAATGAGTTCTTGAATGTGCATTAGATAAATTACGGACAGCCCTTTTCTGAAGAATGAAAACAGATTGAAAAAGAAAATTTGCATAAGCGCCCCAGAAGGGCACCGCATACCGCAAATGGAATTCAACAAGGGAGAAATACACACTCCGTGCGACCTCTCTTCCAAGTTCCTTAAAAGTAGTGCGGACAGCAAAGCAGCCAGAAGCGAGTTTTCTGTTAAGGTTGATAATATGAGGATAACATTTTAAATCCTCGTCAATAAACAAACCCAAGAACTTGGTCCCACTCACAGATTCTTTCAGAGAATTATCGATATCATCAGCCGCACAGTTAAACCCAATAACATGCGTCTTAGACATATTTAAACAAAGACAATTTTCGTCGCACCATTGCTTGATTTTTTTTAAATCATCTGATATATCAAGCATTAGCTGCTTGGGATTCTTATTCTGCCATATTACAGCTGTACATCTGCAAACAGTGTAAAGTGGCCCGCAATTTCAAGTTGAGTGAGATCGTTTATATATATCAGGAAAATAATTCGACCAAGCACGGATCCCTGAGGGACACCACAAGAAATATTCGTTCTGTTAGATGACACGCAGTTAAGGTGCACAGCTTGAGAACGATCAGTGAGGTAGCTTCTAATCCATTGCAGCACAATGCCTCGGAACCCATAGGCATAAAGCTTCCGCAGCAATACCTCATGGCTTACGCAATCAAAGGCTTTTGATAGGTCACAAAAGACCGCAGCAGAAGCCTCTCTCCGGTTCAGACCCTGAAACACCCTCGACAAAAAAGCAAACATAGCGTCGGAAGTATTTTTGTTTGATTGAAATCCGAATTGGTTTACGGTTAAAATATTATGCTGGTTGAGAAAGGATACCACCCGTACCTTCACTAGTTTTTCGATAAGCTTTGATAGAGTAGATAGTAATGAGACAGGTCTATAGTTTGAAGGACTTTAGTGATTGCCACCCTTATACAGAGGAATAGTTATTGCTATTTTAAAGCAAGATGGGAAGGAACCAGACATAAATGAGAGATTGATTACTTCCGACAAAATTGACATAGCGTGATTTGAAAGGTTCTCTAAGATTTTAATATAAATACCATCATCATTTGCAGCTTTTTGTTTTTCCATAGAATTTAATGCGGTTTGAATTTCGCATGGTGAAGTCGGCCTAAACACGCTAAGGCTATCCGGATATAGGATATTTGAGAGGTAAGAAAGTGGGTCGGTCAAGGAACAGGGATTCTTTGTAAATCAACTGAGCAATAATAGTCATTCAAAAGATTAGTGTCAATATTAATTTCAATAGATTTTTTTACCCTATTGTTGATTTCATTTATAATAGACCACGACTCGCGTTGCCTATTGTCCGAGTTTGTAAGACGTCTTCCATAATATAGTTTTTTTTGCTCTCCAAATGCTTTATAAGTGCTTTTGTATGTTGTGTAGTAAACTTGAACCATATTGCTGTCTGAGTAAGCCTTTCGCAGACTATTCAGGAATCTGAGATTCCAGGCGGAGGTGCGTATTCTAAGTGATAACCATTTTTTCCTATCCTTCCGTTTTGGCCTTAGACGTTTTACAGGAAAGGCACTGTTGACTATTTTAGCAAGAGAAGTATGAAAAGCTCCTAATGGATCAGTTTTGATGAGTACTGAGTCCCAATCAAAGGTCTCACAAGTTTGACGAAACATACCAAAATTATGGCCGCTGTAAATCCTGCCACTATTTTTATTTGCAGATAAAGAATGACACTTTATTTGAATATCAGCCAAAATAGCATTGTGATCCGATAGACCCGGACCAAAGAGTCTGCAAGGAATATTGTCCCGAACATTCGACGCAATATAGTCAATTGTGGTAGAGGAAGTTTATGTAACACGTGTGGAAGTGTGTACATGCATGCTGAGGTTGAATGATTCAAGCAAGTTCGTTAGCTTTAAAGTTGATCTGTTACTTTTGTCCTCAAAATCTATGTTTAAATCACCGGCAAGTACAATTTTGTGGTTAGTAGGAAACTTAGTAAGTAGTACCTCCCGTCTCTCCGAAAAATAATTGAACTGCATCTCGGGGAACGATAAATACAGATCACAAAACATTTCGACTTCACTGAGTGAATGATGGAAAACTTAAAATGGCCCTCCACAAGTAGGTTGTCAAACTTATCAACAGTGGAAAAATTCTCATAAAGGTCCTCACTCACCAGGGCAACAGTGCCACCATGAACAGCATTTGATCTGCAGAACTTAGAAATTACATATGAGATCATGTGCGTTTTCTAAGTTAGATCCAATCTTTAACTTCTTTTCTTTCTTCGTTCAACTGTTCGGTTGGTCATCATTAGATAAGTCTTGGATTCGGAAATATGTAGTTCTTTAAATAATTGACGTGCGTCGACGGCGTTCAAGTTGGTACTTAAATTGATTGAATTTGGGAGGTTACTTTAACGAAATTAATCGGGTCTTGGTAGAAGCCAGTCTTTTGGTAATTTATATGTTCTGCTTGGTAGAGAATTAATGTGAGAGGTTATAATGAGTTCATTTTGCGACACGTCTGTCCGTCTGAAGTAATTTGTTATGACTTTATCAAAAAATTCAATTAACGTCGGCATTCGTAAGTCATTGTGCAGTACGTGGGTCATCGTATGTCTAGGTGCGTCCGCAATAATTCTTAAAACTTTGTCATGAAAACGTTGCAGTCTTTTTATTTGAGTCTTGTTAATAGTGCACCATGTCGGTATACCGTATGTCAGTACCGGTCTTATTATCATTTTATACAAGTTCGTCTTTGTCCGTATGTCTATCCTGCTATTTCTGTTTAGCAGTGAATAAATAGCACCAAGCTGACCATTCGCTTTTTTCAAGCGCTGGTCCGCGTTTGTGTTCCAAGCCATTCGCTTGTCGAAGCAGAGACCCAAGTATTTTATATTATCTCGCCAGTTTATCCTGGTGTTATTTATAAGCAATCGAGTTTCCGGAAATTTCACTCTGGACTTCGAAAAGTAAATAGCTTGGGTTTTAGTAATAATAATAATAATAATAAATCGTCTTTATTCAGATAGCAACAAAAAAAAGAATACTAAATAAATAACAGTATATAGTTAATAAAAATTGAAATGTGTAATATCTGAAATGGCGAAGTGTCGTCCGGTTAACGGACGTTATTCTACTTAACCATGAAAAGCAAAAAAATAGTTAACCAATAGTGTAGTAGATACAATAAAATAAATGACACTCACACACTTCGACAACATAAGGCATTCACGCACCGAAACATCAACAAATTAGCCACTTAAACATACTTAATCGCCAATTCTTCAGATACGCGACTAAAAAGTATACCCAGATTATACATTAACTAAACAGCACTTCCCATAAGTTCAACCAGGAGCAAAACCATTGTACAATCAGCATATTCTATTTCCAGAGTTCAGGCCTGTGAGAGAAGCCGCATCTTAAGTTTCTTTTTAAAGTTTAATATATTATAGTCATAAAATTCATTCGGGATATCATTATAATTACTACTAAACTGAAAAGTAAATGAGCTCTTAAAAACTGCGGTAGAATGCCTTGGTATCACCATAAGGTTTCTATTGCGAGTGTTTAGATTATTTATGTGCTTGAACTTAGTGAGCTTACGTAAAAGATAAATTGGTTGCTTGTTTTTGAGGATACGGTGGCCCAGGGTCAAAAGGTGGAGATGACGAAGTTTGTCTAGTCTTAGCCGACCACTCTCTGCAATTTTATTTCTTGTGCTATCATACTTACGGATTCCAAAGGCAACACGAAAACAGCTGTTTTGGATCTTTTGAAGGCGATTTTTATCAAAAACAGTTAAGGAGGGTCCATAAACAGAATCGCAGTATGATAGCTTTGATATTATTAGCACTTCGCAAAGTTTCAGTTTTTAGGCAGAATTTAAAATCTCGCGACTATTATACAAAAATTTTAGAGTTGTATAGGAGGCTTGGCAGAGGCGATTGACGTGTTTGGTAAACCGCAAATTGCTATCAAACCAAACTCCTAGATTTTTACACTCTGTAACAAAAGCGAGATTTTGTCCATCAACATTAATTCGAAGTTGCCCGGCGGCAATGTTCCGTAATTTTTTTGGTCCAAACAGCGTTACCGAAGACTTTAGCGCATTCAGTTTAAGATTATGAGCACAAGAAACATCAACCAGTGCCTTCAAGTCACTATTAATCCGTTCGTTGACAGTGGCACACTGTAAGCTTGAAACTTCCAAGTAGATCTGGGTGTCATCAGCGTAGTGGTGGATTTTACAGTTGTTAAGTACACTGTTGAAATCTGCTGTGTAAACTAAAAATAAGAGCGGGGAGAGTATGGATCCCTGTGGAACACCTGATTGGATAGTAAGAGGACTAGAAGACCGTGCATTGTAAACGACCCTTTGTGATCTGCCACTTAAAAAACTTTGAATTAGGGATACAGAAGAGTCAGTAAACCCAAAATAGGACAGTTTACTACATAATATGTGATGGTCGAGGGTGTCAAATGCCTTGCTATAATCTAGGAGTACCAGACAAGTAGCCATACCCCTATCGTGGTTTCTTAGAAGGTCATCAGTGACATCAGTGTCGTTTAAACAAATTTTCCATCTTTTTAACCATTTTTCCAGAAGTTTTATATGGCGTTGCAGCTTTGAGACTACTAACCTGGGCTGTTTGGCAGTGGCGGTAATCGCAGTATCGTCAGCAAACAGATAAAGTTGTGTTAGAAATTACACAATACCCCGGAATATATAGTGGTTCGTCAGGTTTTAACCAATGCTCCGTTAACAAAACTATACCGGGAAATTTAAGACCTTCCAAAAGGATAAAAAGGTCATCGACTTTATTGCGAACTGATTGAATATTTAAGAACATTAAAGAAATGCTTAAGTCAGATTTATTTAATCTAAAAAGAAGTGCCATTATTAACATTCAAATTAGCCTGAAGGGACCAATCTTTTTTAGTAATATCAGTATTATCAGCCACCTTTATATAGGACAAGGTAAAAACATGTTTTAGCCTGCAACTCAATTTTACATAAGTTGAAAAATGTTTAAAAAGTTCCTTCATAGAGATTCTATATTTACCATTTACAATAATATTATCCAAAACTCGAATGGACGTATTTTTATAATATAGGGCATTGATACAAAATGATACAAATTTTTTGTAGTCACGGTCAGTGGCAGTTGAGTAAGTTAAGGATAAAATAAGGTTGGTATATTTTCCGATAGAAAAGAGTTTCCTATGCCTCTTACATAAAAAAGGTACTCCTTGTAAAAGTCGCTATGTCACCGTGTCATCGGAAATTGGCTAAAAACAAGTTAAGAAATCAATTATTAAAGTCTTAAAGAAATTAGGTCAAAAAAACAATGAGGTTCAGTATAGATATCAAGAGATAAATTGATCAGCGTTATTATTATAGTAGATAGTATAAAAAGAAACTTAAAATAGTAGTTGCTGAAAATGCCTGCCCCCACGCTCAGGGCCGTAACTAGGTATAGGCAGAGTAGGCCCCTGCCTATGGGCGCAAGCCATAAGGGGCGCACATAAATAAAATTATTCTGAATAATGATAAATATAAAAATATTTATTAGAATAGATTCATCTGGACAAAATATAAAAACTTCTATCAGAATAGATCCATCTGGCAACAATGGCAACCATAACAATGCTAGAGTAAAGTAGCCGTATGTGGAATACGGCCTAAAATGTGGAATACCCCCTTTGCGGCAATACTAATATCGCCATCTATCTTCCAATAGCCTAATCAGAACCTATTTCTATTATGATTCACCCCTACCAAAACAACGGAGCATTTCGCCGCTGTCGCTTGCCAGTATTGGTTTTAACACGACTTGTAACGGTTGCGATATTTATGTACGTGTTTAAATAAACATCTATTGCGACTACATTTTCAATTGTTTTTAAAAGGTTGATGCATTAGTGTAAAGGTAAGTAGTGGATGATTGTGAAATGTGTTAAATATTTTATTATTATTTTGTTTTTAAGGTTTCACAAACATTTTTTATAAATATTTAAAAGGCCGGTATTGTGGAATACTAAGTAGGGCCTAAATGTGGAATATTCCACAGAAGAGGCTTCTTTATAAATATTTTTCCTATTTCAGAAAATGTGATGGGGGCACTGAAGACATTCTATAATGAAGAAATTAGAATGTTCTTGAGAACAAATCAACGTGCTGTCACTCACTTCGATGTCTGCGAACTTTTTGGTCGGGCTTACTTAAAAGTTCATTTCGCCGAACGAGCTGTTAAAGGTTTTGCTGTTACAGGGATTTATCCGCTTAGAAGGGATGTTTTTACTGATGAAGATTTTTTGGCAGCGTCACATCATGATGATCTAGTTCAAGAACAACCGCTTGCAGACCTTAATCGCGAAAATAGAGAAGAGACGCAATGTTTACCCATGTTAGTTAACCCAGAAGGCTTTGTTCCGGTACCCACCATGAAGAAAAAAATAGGAACCAGGGGTAGAAAACCAGGAAAGGCAGAAATAATAACTTCTACACCAAATAAAGAAGAATTAGAGAAGTCTATAAATTCAGAAATGGAAAAACGGGAAATGGCCAAGAAAAAAGTTTTTGATTCAGAACCAGGATGCAGTGGCATGCAAAATAAACGAAAACATCAAAAGAAGCTGAAAATTCCTGCTAAACGTCAAAAAAGAGGTTTATCCTCATCAAGCTCAGAATCTAACAAAAGTATGTCCTTGCAAAATTCTTCAGGCGATGAAGAACACTTTCCGGCAGAAACGTGCCCTGATGACGCAATTTGTCTCTTTTGTGAAGAAAGATTTTCCACTGATACTCGCGGAGAAATATGGGTTATGTGTGCCATGTGCAACTGCTGGGCACACGAAGAATGTGCAGGTGCCGAAAAAGACCGATACATCTGCGATTTTTGCTCGTAGTTATTTTGTTCTGTTATTTTATTCTTTTGCTTACTTAGTTTTACGGTCATTTATTGTTTTGTTTTTCCTATTTTATAATACCCTAAAATAAATGTATGTTATGGTCCAATAGTCTTTTGCGTTATTTGAAAAAAAATATTTTAATATCGAATCTATTATTAAACCTATTCCACATTAGCGTATCTTGGTATTCCACATTACCCACCCATTTTTCAACTAGAAAAAAACTGCAATTTTTTTTTAAAAGTTGTTTTTCATACATAGTTTTTTTTTATGATTTTTATTATTTCTGTTTTTTATTTATAACACTTCACGCTATCTATATTCCAAGATGTGAATAATAATGTTAATGTTTTCATTTTTATTTTTCCAAAAAACAAAACAGTATTCCACATACGGCTACTTTACTCTATATATGGGTAAAAGCCCATTCTAGAATCCTAAAGAATCCAATCCAAAGATCGTCGCCCGGCGCATACATGTGTTTGTCTTCGTCATAGTATTATGCTTAGTCTGATTTTTATTCGCTGACGAGTTCGGGTTTTCTTTATGTGAAATCAAAGCAAATAAAGATGGTTATTTTGAAAAATCTGAAAAAAATGCTTTGCAGATTTGCCAAAATCTCAATATTTCAACTGAATACACGGAAGTTCGAAAAAGAAAAATTAAAAAGAAGAGCGGTGAGCTTGCTAATGATTTTTATTTAGAACCAGAAACAAAACAAAAAGAACTATTATTTCAAGTCATCGATTCAATAATAACGCAGTTAAGTAACAGATATAAAGGTTTACATGAGATTTGCAGTGATTTTAGTTTTCTTAATGGAGCAATTCTTTCCAAAATGAGTCTTTCTGATACTAAAAAATTCATTTAAGATTTGTGCGCTAAATATCCAAACGACATCAATTCTAACAAGTTTATTCAGAAAGCAGAAAGTTTTAAATTTCAAGCGCAAGAACTTTTTGATTTCCAGGGTCAATCTGCATTGGAAATGTACCAAAACCTACATAAATTGGAGCTACTGGCAGAGTATCCCAATTTTGCTACAGCATTACAAATTTTTCTTACAATTCCAGTCACTAGTGCTTTTTGTGAAAGATCTTTTTCAAAATTGAAACTTCACTGTATTTAAAATTCTTAAAGAACAGCAATTGTATCCGTTTCACATTCAACGTGTGCAAGCTCTACTACCTAGAGACTTTTTTCCGCGCCTAGTTTTTTGCCATTGGATTCTTCATCTAATCGCTCAAATTCCTAATTTTTTAAATGGCGTTTTGTTTACTGACGACCTAATTTTTTAAATGGCGTTTTGTTTACTGACGAGGCTAATTTTGAACGACAGTGTATACGAAATTTCCATAACAATCACTTATGGGCTGAGAAAAATCCACATGGAATCTGTGAAGCTCCATTTTCAGTATCAGTTTTCAGTAAATGTATGGCTTGGGGTAATTGATGATCATTTAGTCGGTCCATATTTCCTCCCACAACGACTAACAGGCGACTCTTACCTTAATTTCCTACAGGAAGAGCTACCTGCCCTTTTAGAAGAAATCCCTCTACAGCTGAGACAACACTTCTGGTTCATGCATGATGGCGCACCCGCTCATTTTAGCATTAATGTACGTAATCACTTAGATACAGTATATCCAAATCGTTGGATAGGTAGGGGAGGTAAGAAAAATTGGCCTGCTCGATCGCCGGATTTAAATTCTCTAGATTTTTGCATTTGGGGTTTTCTTAAGTCGTTAGTTTATTCCACTCCCGTCGAAAATGTTGAAGACCTGAGGAATCGAATTATAGCCGGCTGTGAGACAATAAGAAATACACCAGGAATATTTGCGCGAATACGACAATCAATGAGGCGAAGAGTTGAATCTTGTATCACGTCTGAGGGAGGTCATTTTTAACATTTGTTGTAGCTTTGCGCCTATTTATTTATTAGTGTTATTTTCTGTTATTGTTCTGGTTTAATGTTATTGTATTAGATAGTTTTTAATAAGGTATTAAAGAAATGAAAAATACGCGCTAAGATGTTTTATTTTTTTGCATAAAAACGGCGCCCAATACGAAAAAAAGGCAAGAGAGATTTTTTGTCACAAATTGAATGAGAAATTCAAAAATTGTTTTTAGGTTAATATATCTCAGTGGCGTATAATTTTTTTCTTTAAAGAAATTGAGATTATTACCCTTATGCGCGCCAATGATAAACATAGAATTCTTAATTGCACGTCAGAAAATGCGCAATAGCTATCTCTTAAAACCTACCAAATTTCATTTGCATAAATCTCGATGGGTTTCAGAGCAATAAATAAATCGTCACTTTTTAATAAAAACTTTAACACCCTGTACCTCGAAAATCAAAGCATTTGCGGACAAAAGTTATATAGCAAACTATCATTATTTTTTCATGTAGAATCACCCCCTGAAGTTTGTCGCACTTATTCACTAACACCCTGTATACAGGGTGTCCGGAAAATACGTGTACAACGTTTGACGATAGACTTCTGACGTCAAAATAGGTCGATCTAAGCCGACTTCGTTATATCCAAAATTGTCTCGTTTAGCCGGTAAAGGGCGTCAAAAATTTGTAAAAATATTGGTTTTTCCTAAATTACGTGAAAACCTGCTAATCGATTTTAATGATTTTTCGTACTACACCTTACTAACCTCGCAACAAAATACGTTATGAAACCTAGTTTGAGCCACCAGGCCCCCAGAGGGCCACTAACGGTCACTATCATGTGCTCTTTTCCGACAAATTATTAAGGTATAAAAAAAGACATTGTTAAAAACTCGATATAAAACAACAAAATAATATCGATATATTACTAAAACGATATATTTTAAAAATATCGATACAATATATATCGATACTTTTTTTGATATCTACATCTCTACAGTTTTACCTGATTTCTTTAAGACTTCAACTGATTTCTGTATCTTAACTTGTTTTCAGCCAATTTCCGAAGAAACGGTGACATTCAGCGACTTTTACAGAGAATACCCCTTCTATGTAAAAGGCATAGGAAAATCATAATCTGATGTTAAAACGGCAAGAAATTAAAACATCAGAGGAATGGGGTCAAATTTACCTAAATATCCCCTGGGTCGCACGCCCCTTGTTAAAGTTAACATTGTCTAATAGGCTCAAATAGATAAACTTACTAACAGTAATTTATGTCCCAAAATTAGTTGCGGTAGCTGAAGTAGTTCCGGAGCTACAAAACGAAAACTAGTTCATGAAGGCCATCTTCAAAGGGCTCTAGCTCCCTGAGAAATCGTTTCCGGACCCATGTTCATATGAACTTTATTTTTTGTTTTTCATGTGTTCTATCTGCCCTAGAAGTTTGTAACATGATCACATTAACACCCTGTATCTATACTTATACGGATTAAAAAGTGCTCTTGTGCAGAGCATTAGCGTCGGTTTAGCTATATTACTTGTCTCAAGAAGTATAGTATTTTCTTCTTTTACTTCTTAGGGTGCCCTGTCCTATCGAACGTCGACAATCATCGGCGTTATATGGACTTTGTCCACCGCTCTTCTGAAAAGTGTCTTTGAAATTAACAGATAATCCCCAACTGTATAATTTGCGTTGTTTTTATTAAACTCATCCCAATCTAAATCGGAATCGTGCAAAGGAATGTCATTATCCATGCTGGAAGAACTGCTTTTAGAGTATGTTGAACGTACGTTTATTGCAGTTGATAAGAAGGGTTGTTCTACGCCAATATCAATTTCCAAATTATCATCGTTCATTTTTGAAATACCTGTATTAGCATTTGTTCCGCTGATACTTTTTTCTGAAACAACATCCAAATTCTCTTTTTGTTGAACCTGTCTTTCTTCGCTGTGACTGGGATATCCAGTTTTTTGTAGCAAATCAACAAAGCTTTGATTTAGAGTCGCTTTATTTACAGGCTCTTTTTCTTTATTTAGCAGATATATTCCTGTAGCTTTGAAACCTCCAATTAAACTTTCAGGCTTAACCAATTACATGGTTTTTTTAAGCAAGCGTGGAAATTGGTCTTTTAGTGATCATCCCCTATGCTTTTCCTTTTATGGTAACAAAACTCTTTGCCAGGGAGTTTTAACTGGTTTAAAAAAAAGTCACGTCTAATGGTTGGCAAAGGTGGGTACAAGTACTAGTACTTGGTACGTCTTCCATTACATGATGAATGTGTTCTTCTAGTTCGGGGATTCTACGGTAAAGGGTCTACCAGAAATATTTTTGCTTATTGAAAACGTTCACTGAGAAAACAAATCCTTTGAACCAAGGAATTATGATATACACAACCATCAGCTTTTCGGTTTTGAATAGGTCCAAATGCGAAGTCTCTTAAACCAAATCCCTAACTCTCTGAAAAACAATCGCGGATTTTTTCTTATGAGGATAGCCCATTCTATTGGTTTAATAGCGAAATTTCTCTTGTTCTAAGAACAACCAAATCAAATTTGTTCTTGACTTAAGATCTATCTCTTGATCCAATAGCTTTAAATATCTAGTGCCAAGAACTTTCGGGCTTGGCTTAAAAAAATTATTCTTGTTCCAAATACGGGATTGGTTTTAATTTAAAATCTTTCTCTGGGTCCAATAGCATTAAATATCTAGTGCCAAGAGCTTTCGCACTCGGCTTAAAAAAATTGTTCTTGTTTCAAGAGGGTAGTTTACTACGTTTTGGCCTGTAGTGAAACCATCCTCAGGCAATTTTCTTAAATTAAATAAAAGGAAAAAAAATCTGATATTTAGAAAACGAATTTATTACAAAAATAGAAATTGTTTATACATGTTTTGTATAAAAAAACGACTTCACACCAAACATACCGCCTAACTGATGATCATAGAAAATCCCATGTAAATTGGGCTTTCCTGATAGTTTTACAGGAGAGTATTAGACTTTTTTTAAAGTCCTTGTATGTTGGACTCGCATTCCATTATTTATCTTCATTATTTGCTGATAAGCTAATTAAAGGTTATTTAGAAAAGACTTCATAAAATCGATAAAAATAATACGTCCATTAAAATTTTACACTCGATTTGACATGACACTATCATAATTACTGGTGGTTTCATTGAGCTGTATGTCATTTTTCTTTTTTATCGATTTTACGAAGTTTTTCTAAATAACTTTTACTTGGTTTATATCAGAAAAAAATACAACTTCGTTTTTCGGCCAGTCTGGCGGTCCACCACCCGGTATAGTCTACATTTTTAAATAAACGCTATCTCTATTAAACTTATTAAAGATAATAAACAACCTTAGCGTTTTAGCAATTGGCCCAGATGGAACTGGTCTAAAAATTCTTTCACTGGCGCCATTGTGCCATACCCTTTGCACACACGAAACAGCACCCATTTCTATTCAAATGACGGGCACAGACTACGGAATAATTGCCGCCAGGCGGCCAGATGCACCGGTGTCGCTGTGGCGTCGTACCAAATTGTGAGTTGTAGTGGGGATTGTTGTTCTTGGGTCAAAAGCGGCCGATTGGAAATCTGAACTTTTTCCTTTTTCTCTTGCGCTAAATAAAACTTCACTTCTTAAAATCACGCGGTCCTTTTCCAACAGCGCCTAGGGATTTAAAGCAAAAGCTTTAGATATGAATTCAAAGCGTTTATCTCTTGAATGGAATGCTTAATTTCCGCGATTTTAAGACAAGAGCGTTGGATTTTGTCTGGAGTAAAAAACATCCAGAACCATTTCTCTTGTTCCAATATAAATTCTCTTAATTCAAATAACATTCGCTTAAAGCAAAATATTTTCTCTTGTCCACAAGAAGTGACGCTCAAAAGCAACCCAAGAGCGTTGGGCCAAAGCCCTCTATTTTTTCAGTGTACCATTCTCTTGTAACCGGCGATGGAGTTGTGTGAACCTGTCGGAACACGGCATGTGTCTTTCTGGACAACGCGCACTATACAGACGTCTTATTTGCGATAAATAGCCGTTTGCTAATCCATAACAAAAATGCATTTGGGTTATCTCTTCATTTATGAAGTTAGGCATAATTAGAAAGTTGATTATAAACGATTTGATTGATGTCAGATCACAAACAATACGATGTTAAACGACAAAATGAGACATCTTGGTAATTTTGATATCATAAATATTTTTCAAAGCTTACTATAACTTATTAAGAGTTATAATACATGTTTTCCTAAACTAAGATAGACATCTTATGTGAGATATTAATTGGGGATTATAAAAAATAGTCACAAAATTAAAAATATCAGTGCCGTACATATTTTTTTAAAATAATTATAATGAATAGCATTCCCTGCATGTACGCCCCTGGTGAAGCAATTAAATTTATGATCACACTTAAACGTTCTCGTTGCTAAGCAGTGTTATTGTTAAAAGTTTGATAATAAGAAGACAGTCCGTGTTTATGAATATAAAAAAAATAAAATTAAAATTAAAATTTAAACACCCTGTATTTTAGGAACTAGACACTTTTGAACCTACGCTAATATGAAGTTTTTTTCGAAAAAACCCTGAAATATTTTAGGTTACTTAAGAAACACCCTGTATATTCTTGCTACCTACACAATTTAAGGCTTCTTGGAGGTCTTCCAGTTTATTTGCAATGAGTACAGTATCGTCTGTGTATCTTAGGACACTTATAACTGTACCATTAAGAATACCTAATAGTATTTTGGGGATAATTTAACTTTCGAAAATTTTAACTTTTTAATATTATGGATCAAAAGTTAAGACGGTGAATTTAGAGTGCCACAAGGTTAAGTTTTATTAAACAGTTTCTATATTTGTTTTCCGGACACTGTCAATGTTTATCTTTCAGGAAGGATCAATCAACTGATCCAAAAGCAATAGGTGACACCATGTGTGCTGTAAACTATCAGGGAACCATTCTTTGTGTACCACCTTTGCATTTTGACGCGCTGTGTGTACCAAATCTCAAGCGATATCCATACGATGTACAAAAATGCACCGTACGATTCGGCTCTTGGGTGCACAAAGGTGAAGAATTAAATTTAAAATTGGTAAGTGAGCTACTTTTACAAACTGAAGCGATTTTATTGTAAGAAAATTATTATTTTAAAACATCTAATAACAAATGAATTAAGCAACAATCGAAAATGGGCAATGTTCAATGCCTAGCGGCTTAAAAATCATTAAAATTATTTTAAATCCTAAAGGTCGTATTACATGCTGCAGTATTACCTGCAAGACTCTTGCAGCAAGGCATTGCAAAAACTAATTTAACTAAGCTAGTTTAACTAAACTAACCTGCAATGTTTCCTACAATTCGGTTTTATATGGGGCATTCCCCTTTCAATTGCGGGTCATTGCCAACATTGAAAGAATTCGATCGAGGCGTACGAAACTAAATTTTTAACCTTAATTGAACAAAGAGTATCGTGTTTTATTTTGAAAGTGTGGAGAAGGAAGCATCCTGCAGTAAGTGTTGAGTATACTTATTCATGAAATTTTTGATGGTTCATGTTGGCAACATCCGTGCTAATTCAGTTGGCATATTTCTCCTGATCTGAAGAAATACATTTCTCAGTCAAGCGAAGTCCCTCCCATACAGCACAGTCATGTCTCAGAAATATTTTATATTAGTTTCTCCAAAAGATTTTAATTATTCCATAAGTAGGTATTTCAAAACAAAGTATTATTATTAAATTGATTTTTGACCTTACGTGAGCTTGTTGTAATTTTTTATTAACAAATTCCCTTAATTTGGCTAAAGCTTCTACTCTTTTAACCAAACTATTATGTTGAACTGATTCATCATCAATTGAATTCTGAATATTTCCTGTCCTATTATATTCACTACCGTGAAGTATCATCTTTTTACCAAAATTAATAAAATATAGTGTGCGTCCTGTCACTTCGTGAACAGCAGTGTTTACCGCACAAGCTAGTGCAGCTAAATTTCCATCCCAAATTCTCTGATTATCAAACAATACGCAAATGCAGAATATTAAGATTTTAAATTTGTTTCTTGTTTATTGGGTTTTTAGGTCATTTATAAATAAATAAAGGTTTGGTTTAGGTTGACGTTTCGGTTTATATTACATTAAACCATCTTCAGAACTACAACTACAGGAAAATGTGATTATTAACTAATTTTTAGAATTAAAAAGTAGACATACCTCTATATAACTCTTAGCACTATCACTTCTATTTTTACATGTTTAACTATGTGGTATGCAAGACTGATTTTATGAAGGGATTCTTTATGAGGGAGGGTAGGTACATTTATTAAAAATGGGAAAAACCATTTGATTACGGTTTATTGTTTCTTTTGTTAACGGTAGTAAAATTTGCAATTTTTAATTAGGTTATTAAATTACTGTAAACTGTACTTAGATTATCAGTGTCGGTTCGAAAATTTAATGTATTTTTATTTTTTTTAATATGGATCATTTCTTTTATATTTCGTTTTTTATAATTTATTTTATGGTCTAAAATTATTGTATTATTGAATTCAAAATTATGTAAGTTGTCAATAGCATGTTTTGATAAGGCTGTGTGTGCTTGGTTCGTATTTCTCATGCTGTATTTATGTTCATATATTCGGTTTTTTAGGTATTGTTTTGTTTGTCCAATGTATGTCTTTGGGCAGTCCAAACAGTCTATTTTATATATTAAATTTGCTTGATTTAGTTTAGGAGTGGTTGGTTTTAATTTTGTAAAGATGGTTTTTGTATTGTTTGGTGGTTTATCAGCTATATTTATTTTGTGTGGTTTATGTACCTAAAAACCCAATAAACAAGAAACAAATTTAAATCATAAGGTCAAGAAGAAAACTTTACTATTAAGATTTTAAGTTGACTACTTTTTAAAGAAAAATGAACACAGAGTAATGATACTTAGCTGCAACTGTACGTAGTACGTGCTAACCATGGTCTCTCAAACAGCTAACGTGGATACTGCTACACAGCTAGTCTCCAAGAATTCAAATGGTACATGGCAACTGGCACGTCCCGCGTCCAGGCATTTCCAACAGAAGTAAACTAGTACTCCAGTTTGTACTCGGACTTCTAGCCCTACCAAAAATAAAAACCTCAAGAAACTAACGAGGGCTCCAATTTACCAAATGGCGTCTATGACCGCTGTTGAAGTTCATCAAAGCATTTTAAATCAGCATTCCGCCCAAAGGAATAGGCAAACTACAAAGCCATACCCTTTTTAAAACATTTGTGGATGCTTTATCGGCACTACATTAGCCTGCACGGCCCAGAAAAACTAAACTTGGGGAACTATTTCCACAAACGTGCTTTAACTTCCAGTGTCCATGGTCGAAAGGGACGATTCTTATTTTTCTCCAACGTACATAGTTACCGAAACAAAACAATGACAAAAATTAGTCAACCCTATCTACGGAAACTAACCTCTTATAATAACATAGAAAACTAACGGCGACCGAATTCAACCCACGTGACCAAGCAAAAATTAACCAGACGTGGCTGTGAAAATACCCAGAAACTGTCAGTCTAGCACTGACCTAATATCGATTTTCTTAAAAACAGCTGATAGAAGTTATTTCTATTGCTAACTTGAAAAGTTTATCAATTACCAATCAATTAAAACAAAGATTTGAAATCAAACCTGTCTGCAAGTAGTATCAAACAAGGAACAGAGAAATCAATCCACTTGGCTATGTCTTGCAAGATACAAAACATTCCTGGAATATAAACATCAACAAAGGTTTGAAACTAAACATAATAAAAATTTTGGCTATTACAGGTAACTTAATTAGTAATTAATGTTTAAGGTGAGAGTCTACATATGTATTTTAACAATTTAAAAGCGAAAACTTAACACAGATAATCAAACTTATGAAATGCAATTTTCGAACTGTAACAATTTATTGATGAAATCTTTCGGAAACCCAAAAATGTCCTATAAAAGTAATATTTCATTTTATGTTTCTAAAACATTACATAATTGCATTTCTGGACTATTTCAAATTAGAGGCAAATACTTTTCAAAAATATTTAAAAAAAATTTCTTGTAGGTAATATTTTTGAAATTATATAAAATGGAATAATATATCATTTAATATCAAGAACATATTTATTAAACAAACATATAAACTATTATTAAGTATAAATATAAATATACAATAGGATGCGTATGTATCCCTGAAATTCTTCTTTCTATTGGGCCCTGAAAGTAGAAATTTAAAAATTAATAATTTTAAGTATGAATAATAATAATATTATGCGGGTATAAAGGTGCATTTATAAAACTTTTCGTTACCGCTCCCGCTCGTTGCCACTGTTTCCGTCGTAACTTAACCTAAAGGGAAATAATGTATGCATATATAAAAGCCGCCACCGCTCGCCTTCGTAGTTCCAACATGACCAATTCTTATCTCGCTGACCTTGTGTTGTTTGTCGTTCGTGCTATAGCCAATGGGAAGAAAGACATTTGACACATTTGATGAAAAGCATAGAAATATTTTCCATATTCCTGCGATTTCAGCATTTATAGACAATTAAATACACAGGGCTTAACTTATTTCATAGTTTAATATTATTAAATACTGGTCACATTATCTACGTTTTTAAAGAAAATTAATATTTTGACCTCAAAATACGTTACCTACTGCTCTCGCGAATTTACAACGGTGCAGCTCGTGTTTTATAAATACCCTAAGAACGGTGGCGACGAGCGGGAACGGTGACAACGAGCAGCAGGAGCGGTGGCGAAAACTTTTACAATTCGACCTTTATATTATAGGTCCCTGGTAGAAAATACGAATCTCTAATATATGAAGGACGCTACATATATCAATGTTTGATACATAAACACTATTAAAACTACATATCTCATTATAAAGACAGGAAAGTTTAGCCAAAATTTGTTATCAACTTGCTTAGGTATTCAAAGTTCTTATAATGCACGGGACAAATGAAGTTTGCACTGCGATAGCCACAGTGCAACAATGTTTTGTACCTCTAGTTCTGTTCCGGACGAAGATGATGCCTTACTGCATCTTTTATTGTTCTATTAATGTTTTTGTAATTCAAACATTTTTCATTCTTCTTCTGGCCCTTTACTGTTCAATATTCTAATTCACAACAGTAACAATTCAAGTTTATTAAATAAACTAAAGCGGGAAAAATCATAAAATGAACCTAACTCAAAATTATTAATATACATATTATTTAAATAGAGACTTACCTAAGTTTCATTATCCATAATACCTAATCAAAAAAATGGTTCCTATAAGCATTATAGATTAAACTTTAGGCATTACAATGCTTTAAAATTATCAATCCGGTGAACCGTTTCGTCAAAAAATTGAAAAATGTAAACCCATGCCAATGTCCAACGAAAACTTAACACCTCGATTTTCCTGCTTTAAAATGAAAATGTGGAATATCGCTCGGACCCGTCGATTTCTGATTAGAGGGGGAATAACTTTTCCGCTTTTTTCGTCTCCGTAACCCCACTAACGGGGGTGAGCACAACCCCCTGATTTTGAATAGGGATGAGGGGTGTTGCGATACCTCATTTTGAAGATCTTATCGAGTACTATCTGAAAATTTCGCTTCAAAATTTTCATCTTTAACGAAATGACAGCTAAAATAGTGGAAGACTACTTACTTTTGTGATCAGTTTATGAAATGCTGAAAATGGCCACCATTCACTTCCATGCAGTAAAATAAATTTTGCTCAAAACGTTCACGTACATTACTCAACATTTCTGGTGTAATTTGACGGCATTCATTAATGATCCGAATTCGCAAATCATCTAGTGACTCAGGCTGGGTAGCGTAAATCTTAGATTTCAGGTGACCCCATAGAAAAAAGTCCAGTGGAGCCAGATCAGTTGATCTGGGTGGCCACTCAATATGTCCCCTTCTTCCAATCCAGGCCTGAGGAAAATTTTCATCTAAGACCTGACGCACAGGTTGAGCGAAATGAGGTGGTGCGCCATCTTGTTGAAAAATGATCGTTACATGGTCTTCTTCATTCTCCAATACTTGAACGAGGGCCGGATAAATAGCGTTCTCTAATAGTTCTAAATAAATTTGGCCAGTGAGATTACCGGGTATAAAAAAAGGGCCGATTATGTGATTTCCATAAATACCCGCCCAAACATTTAACTTTTGGGGATGCTGAGTATGCACTTCACGAAATAATCTTTGGATTTTCATCTGGCCAATACCGACAGTTATGCTTGTTTACAATGACATTAAGGTAAAATGAACACTTATCCGAGAAACAGATATTGAACATGTAGTTAGGATTATTGTTAATAATTCCACTGACCACTTCACAGAACTGGAGTCGGCGATCGAAATCATCCTCATTCAGTTCCTGAACCAGTCGTATCTTAAAAGGATGGAACTTATGTTGTTTAAGGATTCTCATGATTGTTGTGCGTGAAACACCAGATACATCGAACAATTTCCTAGTACTAAGCGTTGGATCCATTGCTACTTGACCTAAGACAGCCACTTCCCTCGCTTCGTCTCTTTCATACACCCTCTTTTTGTTTCCGACTGAACCAGTAGGGTCAAATTTGGCAGTCAGTTGCACAACGTAAGCAGCGGATACATTTTTTTCAGGATGTCGTTCATTAAATAAAGCCGCTGTTACTCTCGTAGAGTTGTTATTTCTAAAAAATAATTTTATCATTTCCACCCTTTCTTCTACGGAATACACCATTTTAATTCTACTACAAAGTTACAATCGCTTTGACACAGTTTTAACGTTCTTAAAAATTCACGATAGACTAAGGTAAATCAAAAACATAGTCCGTCCACTTTTTTGGACAAAAAGATTAACAAATAAATGAATAATTCAAATGCGTCTGATAAGAGTAATATCCTCGAGGTAAATTCCACATTCTTTACTCATACACCAGCGTTCTTTACTGCATGGAAGTGAATGGTGGCCATTTTCAGCATTTAATAAACTAATCACAAAAGTAAGTAGCCTTCCACTATTTTAGCTGTCATTTCGTTACAGATGAAAATTTTGAAGCGAAATTTTAGGGTCAGATAGTACTCGATAAGATCTTCAAAATGAGGTATCGCAACACCCCTCATCCCTATTCAAAATCAGGGGGTTGTGTTGTTGTTAGAGGGTTGAAGTTACGGAGATGAAAAAAGCGGAAAAGTTATTCCTCCTCGAATCAGAAAACGGGTCCGAGCGATTTTCCACATTTTCATTTTTAAGCAGGAAAATCGAGGTGTTAAGTTTTCGTTGGACCATCCTGTATAATTATTCGGTAGTAGCACAGTTCACTCACAAAAAACAATGTCTAACAATAATTATTGTTAATTAAACATTACACAAACACAATATAAAATAAGGGGAGCCCGTCAGGTAAACAGGGTGATCTTTCTGCATTTGGTCCGTCAAGTGTCAAATATAGAGTGTGTCAACTGTTATTTTGGGCATAATGAATCTGAAATATTACAGAAATATTGCTATGAAAGGTTATGTTTTTGAGACATTCGAAATGTATCAGAAATATTTCTGAAAGGAAGTGTACTGTGTGGGCTCTTTCTTGACTTAACCACCGTGTTCTTTGTCTTATAAATAACATATTTTCTTAAAGCAGTAGTTAGTAGTTGCAATTAATATACAGACTTGCTAAAATTGCTTTCTTGTTGGCTTTCGAAATTCTATTAACTTTCTACACTTCAAAGAAAACCCAGGAATAACATAAACAATAAACGAACATAATCAATAAACCATCAGCTGTTATGCATCAAGCACGCGGATGCGTGCCTAGTGACTTTTATCGGGCCTTGGCAAGATTGAAATTACTAAAAATTCCCCCAGAATTAATCTTCCACTTGCAGAAATATCAAACAGAACCGATAAGTTGCAAGTGCAAGAGACTTGCAAGAATAGATCAGCTAAGTCGCAACTTCGCATGCCTCTGCGTCTTTCCTGATCTTGCAGGTAATCTTGCAGTATGTAAAACGACCTTAAGGCATGTTTGGAATAGAGAATATAGGTTAGAGAGTGTTACTTAATGTTATGTACTTATTTTAATGTGTGATTCCTAGACCAATTTGACTTGCAGTGCCTGCTTCTCGATAAACAGGCTACTAAAATTTATATTCTTTTCGAGTTTTTATCAAAATCTCAAAAACAGTTTGCGATATTAAACTTATTTTTGCATGGATTACTGTAATTTAAAAACACACACATTTTTTTTGGGCAGTAGCGTAGGTAGGTATGTCCCGATAGAATTGCAATACAGAAAATATTACGCCATTTATTTTTTCAAAACAATTAGGCTGGGTGCGTTACGACTTTTAGCCGCGCAATGGGCTCATTTTTTGGTCAAGCCTCAAATTACATTCTGTTCTGTACCTGATTTTTATGAAACGTTCATAAGGTATGTTCGGCCCTGAAAATTTGAAGTCAATCCGATAAGTAGTTTTCGAGATATACGAGATCAAAATCAAACAAAATGCTCGCGAAGCGGTGACGTCATTAAGACCCACAATTCGTTCGCTTTGAACTTGTGCAACGGTCTTTCTGTACAGGGACATTTTCTTTAAGTGTCTCACCCGATTGACGATTTTCCTGCTGATTATAATAAAAAAACAAATTCCATATTTCTAAATAATTTTCGACAACGAACAAATATATAGGATCACAGATTTGACAGATATGACGCCATATTGAATTTTTTAAATGGCAACTCTCATAAATAACCCCACGAGTGAATTGCATTTTGCGGTCCGATTTCAAAAACCTATAGTTGTTGATATTAATTTTCAGCCGTTTCGGAAATACAGGGGTTCCAAATTTGCCCTTATCGATTTTTTCTTTTAAGTGTCTTACCCCTTTAATGAATAGCCCCTTTAAGCCAAAAACCCCAATTTTCTTCACAGTAGCTGCAGTAGCATAATCTCCCGTGACCAAGCTATCTACGCTATAATCAAATCCGAAAGATTTCCAAAAGTGACAGATACGACGCCATTTTGAATTTTTTTTTATTGCAACCCTCATAAATAACCACAATAGTGAATTGCATTTTGCGATCCTATTATTAAATTTCTCATTCCCTTAATTATGGATCCTTTTCTTTGTAACATCCTGTATGTTTTAATGTGGATTCAGATTGTGCTCATAAGTTGTCTGCATTTACATTAATCTTTTATTCATGTTTTCCATAAAGACCTTTGAAACCAAAAAATAATGTTATGAGAAAAACTAAATAAATTATATTGCTCCAGCGTTTTCCTCAAAACTTAGTGATTTGGAAGATGTTACAAAATTGGTTCCATTATTTTAAAGGTGACTGTGAGCATTTCTTACAAATACATAAATGCAACTATAGGTTTTTAAAATCTGATCGCGAAATGCAATTTACTCGTGTGGTTATTTATGAAGGTTGCCATTTAAAACAATTCAAAATGGCGTCGTATCTGTCACTTTTGGACATCTTTCGGATTTGATTATAGTGTAGATAGCTTGGTCACGGGAAACAATGTAACTGTGAAAGAAATTGGGGTTTTTAGCTTAAAATGTCTATTTATTAAAGGGGTGAGACACTTAAAAGACAAAATCGATGAAGGCAAAATAGGCACTCCGTATTTTCGAAACGGCTGAAAATAAATATCAATAACTATATGTTTTTGAAATCGGATCACCAAATTCAATTCACTTGTGTGGTTATTTTTGAGGATGGCCATTTAAAAAAATTTAAAATGGCGTCGTATTTATCAAATTTGTAAACCTATATATTTTTTGACATAAAATTTGGCTTCGTTGTTAAAAATCATTGAGAAATTTGCAATTTTATTATAGTCAGCAGGAAAGTCGTCAATCGGGTGAGACACTTTAAAAAATGTCCCTGTACATATTCAAGGGAGATGCGCTTACTGTTTCTTTGTTCAGTTAAAGCAGAAGCTTATTATTATTACTTTTAATAGCATATTCTATAACAAGTAGGAAATGCCATTTCATACAAGTTTTAGGCTATACTTTCTTTAACACGATTTTAGAAAAAAAAAAAGAAATGATTTAAAATGATTTTTTTCTATCCTGTCGATGTCAACACTGTTACCCAGCAACGAAAAAAGGGTGATGTGTATGGTCACCTGTCATTTAGTCGTAAACAACGGCAGCGAGCGCGACCTGACCTACTACAGGACTTAATGACGTACCACAGCGTTTTCCGCGCGTCGATGTTCGTAAATTATTTTAAAGGCTTTAGAGGCGTTAGAAAATTAAAATTCTTTACACTCTGCACTAAGATTACAAATTATTTTAGAAAAAGTAATAAAAAAAATGCTAAAAGACACCATTAGGCTGGGTGCGCTACGAATTTTTACAGCCGGTTTTAAAATCGCGGTCACTTAATATTGCTTCTAACAATTTTTGTCTCGTATATGTGAGCTCAGTGCAATTCATTTCTATATTAGTCTCCATTCTTCTTTATTGAAAAAAAAAATGGTTTAATGATTTAAGCGTCAACTTAATAGTGTTATTTAAGCAATTTAACACATTATATAAGCGTCGATATCAATAGAAGATTTAATCGAAGTGTGGTAGCTGGGGTTCCACAAAGTAGATTTATACAATATATTAATAGTAGAAATAAAAATTTATTTTCCTAGATTGGCTGTTTACACAATCTCATAAGTTTTAAAATTCGATAAATGATTATAAAGTTACAAGGAACTAAACATTAACAAACATTATTTTTGCCCAAACTAAAAAATACCGTATAGTCCGTCGGAGAGCTCCTGCTACGATGCACAAAAAAAAACGAGGTATAACCCAATGTGACCTTTGCCATTTCAAAAAGCATGTCTTTTTTACATAGGAAATGGAAATTGACGACACTCCATTGATCGAGACCAAAGATATAAGCAAAAAACTGAAAAAAAAAATACAATACGAGAAACTTTAAAACCGCATAACTTTTGTTCCAAAAAAGATAGGAACACTGTTTCTTTTTGTTAAATCCGCATTTAATTCTCTATCTCTTAGTATATGACATATCGCAAAAACTTTGTAAATAATGCAGGGTGTCAATTTGAAAACTTCCCACCCTTAATATCTTTCTTGCAGTTAAAAATATGAAAAATCGGAAAGACACGTCAATTTTATTTGTAAGGAGGACACTTTAAATGAATAGATTTAGCCTTCTTGTTTCAACCCCCTAGGAGGGGTAGATGTCACCCTTAGAATCTTAAATAGGAATGGGGGTCAAGTGGCACCGTTTTAAAGGGCATTCAATTCTCTTTTCAGTGGTATCCTACTTTTTTGCTTTTCGTCCAGAGGTTTCCAAATAATCGCGTTTCAAAGTTGCAGAAACAATTAAACTTGCCTGCATTGAGATTTTCGTTTTCAGGTTAGTGTTTACACAAAAATTACTGCATTGGGTCTCCTTGTAGTACAAATGATTAGAAGATTAGGTGGCACCATGGGCGTAGCCAGACATTTTTCTAGGGAGGCCAAATACTAATAAACCAAAACATCATAAACATTAACGTTTTTTTTTATCAAATTCCAATAAGTGGCAACTTCCAGGGGGGGGGGACATGGCCCTCCTCTGCCTCCACCTCGCTACGCCCATGGGTTACACCGTTTCAAACTTTATTTGGGGTTTGGGAAAGTAACCTCGAAAAATTTACACAAAAAGTAATCTAATAAAATTTCGATGGTACTACGAGTACCTAGTTAATTTGCGTTTATTCGATGACTTATCACTGAAATTCCACAAAAAGCCTTACTATTCTATCAACAAATTCTAAAAATACGTTGTTTTTTAACAAAAAAAAACATGGTCAGCAAATTTAAAAGATTATTATTATTATTATTATAGGTTTTTGACAGTAGACGGAGAATCCGGTAAACTGCCATGGATTTTTGTCGAAGTGCTGAAAGTCACTCTATGTCACTCAAAGATGTAGCCAAAACAGGAATATTATTGTTAATTCACTTTTGCTTGTTGGGCTGTTCAGTGATAACTTTTACTAAGCGCATAAAGTGTGAGAATGGTTTATTCTCTTCAAGAAAGAACTGAAATTATTCTCATTTATGGAGAGGTTGGAAAGTACGCACAAAGGACGGCATTGGTTTTCAATGAAAGAAATCGAAATCCTGAAGTAAGTCACAGATATGTGCTGGATTTGGTGGCAAAGTTCTCCGAAACTGGTTCGGTGGGTAATAGAAAAATAAATAACCCACGAGTGATGAATGAAGGAGCTCAAATTGAGGTTTTGAGATTATTTACTGCAGAGCCCACCAGCTCCTTGCGGACAGTAGCAGAACAGACAGGAATATCACACGAGACTAAGAAAAGCACTAAAAATGCATAAACTTCATCCATACAAAATGCAGATACTTCAAGAACTCTATGACGATGATTTTGATAGAAGAATAGAGTTTTGTGAATTCATGAGTCGTCAAGTCAACGCCATCCCTAATATTCTGCCGAAAAATTCAGCGATAAATGTTCATTCTTTCTAAATGAAAGTGTTAACAAACGAAATTGTCGATATTGGAGTGACGAAAAACCGCATACTTTTCGAGAAGGACATACACAATATTCCCAAAAAGTTAATGTTTGGGCTGGTATTCTTGGAAATGCCATTATCGGTCCTTCATTTATTGAAGGAAACTTGACAGGTGATCTGTACCTTAATATGCTTGAAGAGACTATTGATCCTTTATCACCCATGAGCTAGAAACTCAAATTGATGAAGAGGGTAATTCAGTTTTACAGGGGGATTTGATAACATTCCAGCAGGACGGTGCTTCACCTCATTATTTTCTTCCGGTCCGACAGTGGTTAAACGAGAGATTCCCGGATAGATGGATTGGCAGAAGGGGACCAATTGAATGGCCTCCAAGATCACCGGATTTAACACCCTTAGACTTCTTTCATCTTAAATCCATTGTTTATAAAACACAACCTGCTGATATTGGTGATCTTAAAAGGCGAATTGCAGCAGAATGCAGGTCAATTCCCGTTGAAGTTTTTTGAATTTTCGTCCAAACTCGGAAACGTAATGTTCATTTGTTTTTTTTATTCTTCTATCTCAATGAGCGTTAAGAATACTAATAGTTTGCTAATTGAAACTATTCTGTATCTATAATAATAACAAAGTTACCAATGGTGGACACTTAATTTAGATAACTCTGTACTATACACATTATTTATGTTTCTACTTTTATGAATATAAAAAGAATCGAGATTGGTTAATGAACGCTTGTAAAGACGATCGTAGTTGATTCCTGAGAATATGTCGCTATTTTTTCGGAAATATTAATAATAATAATAATAATAATAAAATTTATTTCCTCAATTTATAAATGTACCTACAGAAATTCAACAAGTACAATAATTGAGGAATACGTCAAACGAGAAAATTTTACAAAAAAGTCGACACAACAGTTTAAAACTACAAATTTATCTTACATCTAAATAAACTACAATACATAATAGGGTATAATATTCCCAATACATTCTATGTGAAAAAGTCAGTCATTTTATAACATGTTTTGGCAATAAGAAAATCTTTTAGTCTTTTTTGAAAAACTGAGGCAGTAGGAGCCGATTTAATATTTTCACTCAGATGATTGAAAAATCTGAACCCATTAAAATAAAAGCACTTTTGGAAAGCTGCCGTGCGATGTGAGGGAGGTATTAGCTCATTGCAAGATCTTGTGTTGTGAGTATGAACGACCTGTACGCCGTCAAAAATTTTCCTGTTTTTATACACATACTTGCATACCTCCAGGATATAAACCGAGAATACAGTCAAGACTCTGTTATCCCTAAAAGTAGATATACATGATTCAGTTCTTTTAAGCTTAAACAGGATTCGCATGGCATACTTTTGCAGCAGAAAAACCCTCTGTATTTGGGCACAATTACCCCAACAAAGTATTCCATATCTTAAGTGACTGTGAAAGTTGGAATAATAAAGAGCCATTAACGTTGTATGGCCACATTGTTCAGCCATTATACTAAGCCCATAACAGGATGATCTAAGTTTGGCGTATAGAGAGTTTACCTGATTGCTCCATTGAAGCTTATGGTCAATCTCAATCCCTAACATTTTAGTTGTTTTACTAGGTTTAATTGGGTGCCCTGAATCCTCAAGCAAACCAAATGTCGATACTTGCTGCCTCGATATAGTAAAACGCAGGAGCATTGTTTTGTCTGTATTTAGTTTTAAGAAGTTTTTCTCAGACCAGGTGAGAACTTTATTAAGGACTTCCTCACACTTCACCTTAAGGTTGGAATAACTGCAAGATGTGATGAGGATATTAGTATCATCAGCATAACAAAAAACCTGCACACCATCCTCCGCAATGTAGGAGATTAGGTCGTTGGCATAAATATTATAAAACAGGGGGCCCAGAATAGAGCCCTGTGGAACACCCTGAGAAATTAATTTAGTTTCGCTATTGACCCCATTCAGAGAGACAAAATGATGACGATTTATAAGGTATGATTCTAGCAGCTGGTAGGGGATACCTCTTATGCCATATCTATCCAGCTTACTCAAAAGGACTCTATGATTTACCGAGTCAAAGGCTTTGGAGAAATCTATAAAAAGACCACATACATGCACACCCCTATCTAATGAGGATATAATTGACTTTACGAAGGATGATAGAGCAGTCTCTGTACTAGCATTTTTAGTGAAGCCATGTTGAGACTTTGATAGAATTCTGTTGGGGTTAAGGAAGCATAGAAGTTGGTTCTTAATAGCCAGTTCCATAACCTTAGAGATACTAGAAAGGAGACTAATAGGTCGGTAATTAGAATAGCTTTCCACATCCCCCTTTTTATGTATTGGAGTGATGCATGCTAACTTCAGCTTATCCGGAAATTTGCCCTTAGAGAACATGAGGTTTATTAAAAAACAGATTATAGGGGCTAGTTCCGCTTTACATGCCTTAAGCACATTATTATTTATACCATCCACCCCTGCAGAGTGTGTGTTCTTAAGACGCAGGAACAGTATTTCAACATCATGCGGAGACAGTGGCCGCAGGAAAAAAGATGCATAATTAAAAGTAACATGTGCTTTGAGAAAATCCTGGTCAACCCTTTCCGCATCAACATTGCCCAGGGTAAAAATGTCTATGAAAGTATTGGCCATTTCCAAATCTGAAACCCTGAGCTATTGGCTAAGCTTCAAGTATATTTTTTTCCATCTAGTGTGTCTTCATTGTGATCAAAATTATCAATGCTATAGTCTATCTTTAAATGGCGCGAAGTAATAAATGCTCATTAAATATGCAAGACGCATACCGGGGTATCAAGAACAATTTAAACACCATCCCTTAAAATCAATTGTGTTTACATTAAAAGATCCAAATAATGAGCATTCTTTAGGTAGGTCCACCCTTTTTATCGCAAGCTATTGTTATATTTGAGGACTTACCACTGTTATTGGGAAAATCCCTTAGCCAGGAGCGTGTATTAGGGAAGTTTTTTATATTAAAAATCTTAAACATGCCTATTCTCCTAAAATTGTGTTATATATAAAAATATTTAAAAAATCGTATTAACTAATAAATAAAAATGGGTGGTACTATTGTATACAGAATGTTATGTCATACAGATAATTCAGGCGGTGATAGTACTCGTCAAAATAAGAAAAAAATGCAAATATATGCATGGTCGAAAACGCGTTATTTTCGTTATACAGGGTGGCAAAGTTTCAATTTTTTTCTCGTATTTTGCGTTTTCTCTCTTATATTCTGTGGTAATTGTTTCAAATCTGGAACATCGACCATTTTTTAGAATCTCTACAATAAAGTATCAAAATTGTCGGTCGCAGTATACAGGATGTTACATTTTCTTGAATCGGCTACAATTTTATCTTTCAGAACTTTTCTTTGGAGCCCCCTGTATGAATTCCGGTATGAAATTTGAACTCTCTGTTCCTTTGTTTAGCGTTCTGGTCTCTTGCACTATTCTCGTATCTGTGACCGTTTTCGATTTATTTGCAAAAATAGCCATCGATGGAAATTAAGTGTAGGCGAAATAGGGCAATAATAAATATGAGAAAAAAATAGTAGGCTGGGATAGGCAATTGTTAATTCTGTTTATTGTCCTTCTGACATTTTGTAACAAATATTTTTTTTTGTTTGACGTTTCCGGAGTTGTTTTGAACTGGGTAATGATGGTTGAATTCACAAATCAAGAATTTGTAGAGTTGCATTTAATCTATGGACTTGCCGATGGCAATTGTTATGAAGCCAGACGACTGTATGCACAAAGGTATTCAAATCGAATACTGCCTGACCCACGGACATTCGCAAATCTACATAATCGACTATGTGAAAATGGATCGTTCAAGAAATCCACTCCTTTAGCAGGAGCAAACAGAACGGTTAGGACTCCTGAAGTCGAGGAAGCAGTCCTGAATGCAGTAGAAAATGATCCTGCTACTAGTACGAGAAAAATTGCCGCACCACTTAACATTTCAATTGTGCTCAAGGGTTCAAGCTCTTCTCCCACGTGACTTTCCACTACGCCAATGGTTCCTACAAATGCTAGCCCAAAATCCGTTATTTGAAAACACGATTTTATTTAGCGATGAAGCAAATTTCTCAGGGAACGCCATAAACAATTTTCACAACAACCATTTTTGGGCAGAAGAAAATCCGCATTCGATACGCGAAAATAATTTCCAAGAACAGTTTTCAGTAAATGTGTGGACCGGCATTATTGGAGATTATTTGATAGGACCATTTTTCCTACCAGCAAGGCTAAACGGACAATATTATCGTCAATTTTTTGAAAAGAAACTCCCAGGGCTGCTAGAAGGGGTACCAATTCTTGTCAGAAACCAAATGTGGTTCATGCACGATGATGCACCACCGCACTTCAGCATAGAGGTGAAAAACTTTCTTAATCAAATTTTTAACAACCGTTTTTCTGGGGGAAACCTGAAACCATTAGTGATTAGTGTATCAGACCCCAGTCCAGACAGAAGAGGATTTAAGAAACAGAATAATAGCTTCATGCGACATCATTCGCAATACTCCTGGAATATTTGACAACAGCTTTTATAATTTTGTTTTATTTTTATTTGATTAACTAATTAATTGTTTTGTTTTAATTTATTTTTAATTTGTAATGTTTTTATCTGATTGTCGATAACCCTGTCAGTTGATCTAAAATAAAAGTTAAAATAATTACTTAGAATACATACAAATAAAAACAGCTTTTTACTCTGCTTTATTTCGCCTACACTTAATTTCCATCGATGGCTATTTTTGCAAATAAATCGAAAACGGTCACAGATACGAGAATAGTGCAATACACCAGAACGCTGAACAAAGGAACAGAGAGTTAAAATTTCAGACCGGAATTCATACAGGGAACTCTAAAAAAAGTTCTGGAAGATAAAATTGTAGCCGATTCAAGAAAATGCAACATCCTGTATACTGCGACCGAAAATTTTGATACTTTATTGTAGAGCTTCTAATATATGGTTGATGTTTCAAATTTGAAACAATTATCACAGAATATAAGAGAGAAAGCGCAAAATACGAGAAAAAAAATTGAAACTTTGCCACCCTGTATAACGAAAATAACGCGTTTTAGACCATGCATATATTTGGATTTTTTTCTTATTTTAACGAGTACTATCACCCCCTGAAATATCTGCATGACATTAATTAACACCCTGTATAACACAATAGTCCCACGGAGGATGGCGTATTAGACGTTTATGGAGAACTAAATAACGGATCATTTTGAAAATTTGGCAACCGGAATAAACGATGTTTACTACAGTTTAGAAATATTTTTGACCATGGTGTTGCCGCTTCTACTCTAAACCGATGGCAATATCGCTATTTTAAATAGAACACCCTGTATATTCTTCAATTTTCGAATTCCGCATATAATTATGAACAACTTCTCTTATTATTTCTCTATACCTATACCTATCTGTAGCCGTTTTTCGGGAATAAATTAATTCCAATTTTTTTTTACCATGAAAGGACTTCCAATAAATTTTAATATCTTTCTCCTATTAAACAATTTTGAGCTGAAATTTTGGTCAAACCTGAACAATACATCTAGGCACTTGATCTTTTAGTCACATCTTAGTTTAAGTATACAGGGCGGTACAGAAATTAATTTATGTCGGTAACTTACAAAAATGCCAGAAAAATTATTTTTTTTTAAATGGAACACCCTATATAATAATACGGATTTGAAAAGCCAATAAAACTAGCTTTCAGAGTATGTATACTTTGCCTAATGCCTAACTTCAAGTTTTCGATTTATTAGCGTTTATTCATAAAGCTTCATAAATCGACAAACTTTCAACGGTTTTAATAGTAGTGGGCTATGGAAACAAATTTTTTGTTACATAGTCACCATGGCAACTTATTTTATAGAAATGTCATTCTTTTAATAATTGTGACTTGAGTACCTACGATGGCGGAAAATAGTAATTACTCTAATACAGTTTTAATGAATTTATTTATTTTCCATTTACAGCGTGATCAAATAATTAGCAGAACCTGCAGAAAATTTAATGCAATGTACACTTGCACTTGATTATCCATTATTAAGCAGAATACATTGAAACTGAATTTATCTTGAAAACCTGCCTCTCTTGTGACACGAGGATTCTTATTCGCCCAAAAGTGGCGATTGTGACGATTAAAAATGCCCTCCCTCGAAAATTTGGATTCGTCGGTCCATATAATTTTACTTAAGAAATTTGGGTCTTCCTGGATATGCACTAGCATCATTTCGCAAAACTCGACTCTCTTCTGACTATCTTCACGCTTAAGAGCTTGAACCCTTGGTAAATTTATAATCATGCATTCCATATTTCCTTACAATTTTTTCTACCGATGAATTTGCAATGTCTAAGTCTTCTTCGGCGCTGCGCACGGAAGCGTGTGGATATGCAAAAAAGTATGCCAGAACATTAATTTAATTTTCTTCATTAGAAGTCACGAGTCTGGGCAAGTTTCTTGGCGCTTTTAAAATTGATCCAAACTGTCTAAAATTGTTCTGAAACCGAATAAATTTTTTGCTATTCTTCTGCTGCAAATTTCATTAAATTTTCTGCAGGTTCTAAGTAAGTAAATTTTAATTAATTTATTACTTAAATAAGTAAATTACAATTATTAAAAGAATGACATTTCTATAAAACAAGTTGCCATGGTGACTATGTAACAAAAAATTTATTTCCATTGCCCACTAGATACTATTAAAACCGTTGATTTATAAAGTTTTATGAATAAACGCTTATAAATCGAAAACTTGAAGTTAGGTATTATTCAAAGTATGCATACTCTGAAAGCTAGCTTTATTGGCTTTTTAAATCCGTATTATTATACAGGGTTTTCCATTTAAAAAAATAATTTTTCTGGCATTTTTTTACCGACATAAATTAATTTCTGCATTGTTCAGGTATGACCAAAATTTCGGGCAGCATGGAACTCCGCAGATACAGGTTATTAGTCTATCGTCATAAAATTATTGCTGTTAATCCGCCTATGAGATTCCGCAGAATCCTTGCGCAGGTTTAAGGTTTTATAGACTTATATTGGTTAAACAGCGCTAACACGGCATCTAATCCACCTTTTTGGTTCCAATTCGCCTTTTTCAAGTTCACCGGGGAATATTATTATTAATTGTTTGCCCCTTTTATAGACTTATATTGGTTAAACAGCGCTAACACGGCATCTAATCCACCTTTTTGGTTCAATTCGCCTTTTTTAAGTTCACCAGCCCTTTTTGAGTCGATCTACTTATAAAAAAAAATAAAAGAGGTATAAAAAAGTAAAAAACACCAGGGCAGCAAGTTTCAAATGGCATTTATAATTTTAAATATCAATATGCGGAGTTTCAAGTATTACCAAGAGGGCAACATTTTATGACCTGCGGAGACTCATACATTTTTAATCCTCTTACCTGTCGATCTGCGGAGTTCTGTATCGCCCAAAATTTCAGCTCAAAATTGTTTAATAGAAGGGAGCTATTAAAATTTATTGGATGTCCTCTTTTCGTAAAAAGGAATTGAAATATGAAGAGAAGTTGTTCATAATTATATGCAGATTTCGAAAATTGAAGAATATACAGGGTGTTCTATTTAAAATAGCGATGTTGCAATCGGTTTAGAGTAGAAGCGGTAACACCGCATGGTCAAAAATATTTTTATACTGTAGATCATGATCGTTTATCCCGGTTGCCAAATTTTCAAAATTATCCGTTATTTAGTTCTCCATAAACGTCTAATACGCCATCCACGCTAGGACACCCTGTATAATTACAAAAACAAGATATAATATAGAATCTTACAAACAAAGCATTTTCAAAAATCGAATAATACTTTGTCGTTATGGCTTAATCATAGTCCGATTCGGAAGATGAACTTTTATTAACATCGTTTATAATAAGCGGTTCCACCATTTCTTCGATTATTATATTTACCTGCCATATTTTGGTTTCTTCTTCTATCACATGATCGATCACTACACACAAGTCTGAGCACAGATATTCCTCGTAACTTTGCCTTTCTATCGACTATATATTATTGAATGCATTTTTATGTAAATTGGCTAGTACCAATAGTTCTTTTATTAAGGAATCTAATGGAAATTATATTTGTCTTAAACTTAGCCATTCTGTTATTTCACTTTTACGCCACGCACGTGTCGGTAATTTTTCCGTCAGCTAGAGTGAGAACTTGCATTATCTAATACAATTATTGCATCTTTTGGTATAAGATCCAACATTTGCTCGATCCATTCTTCAAAGACATCGGTATTCAAATCTTCGTGATAGTCTCCTGTATTTTTAGATTGGAACATCAGTTTAACGAAGCCTTCAGAACTTCCAATATGGGTTATGATAAGTTCATGTCCTTTTCCAGATGGCGGTCTTAATCCTGTGGACAATCCTTCCAAAAAAACTCGCCTTGAACTTTTAATATTTTTATCCTGCCAAAATTTAGTCACAGTGCCGGCCTTTATTAATTTAGTCATGTTTCGTCTAGGTAAAATATTTCTTAGTTTTCTTCTCTGGCTTTTCGGATGCTTCTTAAGTTATTTTTTCTCCAACAGACGATATCGCTTCTGTCTATGAAAATCGATTGCTTATGTTTTTTTCCACCGAAATCCCATTTGTTTTAATATTTTCCAAAGCGTATTTCTACACATTGGTAGTCTTGGACTTCTCGGATTGAGGACAAAATTTTGTCCAGCGTGGGAATTTCGTTTTTAAAAAGAAACAAGGAGCTTTTCGCCTTATTCTCTGCATTAAAACGTCATCCAGCTCAAGTTTTGGTCGTGCTGGAGAAGTTTTTGAAAGTTTGACGCCATCACTTTTTCTTCTATTAAAAGTTTATATATTGTTGTTTTCCCAACGTTAAGCATATCTGCTGTAAATTGCACTGCATTGTCAACACTCAAATTCGCACTTTTCCTTTACTCCTCCTCATTTACTGTACATGGACCGACTCTAGGGCGTTTAGACAATTGTTGAAAATTCTCCATATTTCATTAAAAAAACAATGATACTTTACGTTTTGACTAGTTTCACAAATTTTCACCGATTAAAATACCATCATCAGGTTTTGCTAAAGCGTGGCCTGCTAAAAATGGTTAAAATGTTCTTGTTTCATCATCAGAACAACCATATCCAAAATAATAAAGCATTTTATTAAGTTTTTTACGCCTTACGGCTTCATACAGGGTGTTACAAATTCGACATACGAGCATTGGAATCTCGGAAACCATAGGAGTTAGAGAAACGGTTAAATGGGCAGGGCCTATTTTTGATTTAGTTGGGCCCAAGGCCCAAGCAGAACTTCGGGCCCCCAATATCTTATATAACTTTCAAATAAGAATTTTTCTGCTTACCTTTGGCACCTTCACTTTTTTGTTAAAATTCATGTTAAAAAAAAATTGTATAGTTAAAATTTAATTTTCAATTAATTAATTGAAAAATGGCTTTTACTGAAAAGATAAAATAGTTTTATTTCACAACAACATAAATAAGATACAAAAGACTAATTATATCTAAGCGGTCCTTAAACAAAATTTCCAATTGGAAATTAACATCACAACAAAAAATAAATAAAAAAGCTTTTGCTTCTGAAGAACAACGAACAAACTAAAGAGTTAATAGTAAACAGAAACATCTAATTAATTCTTTTTTTACGTACTTTCATTTCAGAAAACTTATCTATGATACTATTTATTTCTAATTTATCGAGAATATCGCTTTCTACGTTTAGAATTGCCAAAGATGAAACATTTTCTTCATTCTATGGGTTTCTTCAATATGATTTTACCCGTTTTAACGTAGAAAATGATCTCTCGCCGGATGCGTTACTGATAAGAATAGTTAAATATATTCTCAACAATACCTCAACGTTAGAGAAGGTTGACAAAATATTGTTGTCAATTAAAAATTTTAACATTTCCTGGGGGGTCTTTGGAGGAAACATCATTTGATTCACAAATTGTATAATTTCATCCACTAAATCTTCAGTAGCATACACATCCATATTGTAATATTTTTTAATATTTTTTATACTTACATTAAATCTTTCATCTACGGGTTCGAAGAAAAATACACCAAAAACTTCATTTATCTACTTTCATTTAGTAATATGAATTTTACAGTTCTGTAAATCGTTTTGTAATGGCATCTATTACAGCACTAGTGCTGTAATAGATGCCCTTACAAAACGATTTTTAATAGCAGGTTCATTTTTATTTTTAAAAATGCCTTTTGCCAAATATTTTTATTCATAGATGAAAGTAGATAAAATTTTGTACAATATTCTTGTTGTAAATTCATATTACTACACTCGATGTTTTATTAAACTCGGCTGACGCCTCGTTTAACAACTTTAACATCTCGTGTTGTAATATGAATCTTTACAACACTTATATCGTAAATAACTATTACACAATCATAAGCTTGCATTCTCATTTTTAATTCAGAAATTAATTTGTCACATATAGGAAAAAATTTATTTATTTTAAAGTTCTTAGCACCGCTTAAAGTAATGTCTTCTGCGGGCCTTCATCAAAACACTGTTTCCTTTTACGAACTCTTGAAATCTCTTCCTATAAACAATATTACTAGGCTGAATTTTTTTGGCTTCCTCTTCAATTTCATCAAACTGTTCTCTAAAAGTCTTGAGAAATTCAATCAATCCGTTATATAGTGTACAAGCCGCAGTTAGATTGGCTTGATTATCTTGTAGAGATTTACTGGTGGAGTTTATTCTGTCTATAGGATTCTTTTCCAAATTGCTGTCATCAAGTCAAATTCAAATGTATTCAATTTATGAAGTAAATCTCCAGCCTCTGTTCTGGTGGGCTTCTTTTGGTTTGCATCGTCATTTAGCTCTATTAATGCTGTTTTTATTTCACTAAACCCAAGCGCAACAGATTTGATAGCATCAGCCCGTGCCGACCATCTTGTATCACATATTTTCTTAACTAATGGTAATTTAGTTTTTAAAACCGATAGACATTTTTGAAGTACGCTCCATCTATGTGTTGACGCAGAAAAGAAGTTGTATAAGCATTGTACATTTTCAAAGTATCTGGAAGCTTCTGAACAACTTTCGGCAGCACTATTACCGACCAAGTTTAAAGAATGACTGAAACATGGTACAAAATGTGCATTTTTTGCCTTTTCTTTTATTTTTGCCTGCAATTCGTTATACTTCCCAGACATATTGGATGCGTTGTCATAACTTTGGCCTCTGCAGTAATTAATATCGATATTAAGGTCCCTTAATGTGGATTGTAAAACATTTGATAGACTTTCTGCAGTATGAGAGGATATTGCCACAAAACCCAAAAACCATATTAAGTTAAACACCTGCAGTGGCATATTTATAAATAGAAAAAAAAATATTTAATTTTCATTATCACACGGCTTTCTTTTCTTGGTGTTTAAATTTAAATTGGAATGGTTTATAATTATATTTTTTTATCCCTTTTCGGGGGGTCAAGCGGGCCCCACAATCCACCGGGCCCAAGGCCCGGGCCTTATGTGCCTTATGGTAAAATAGGCCCTGTAAATGGGGGCAAAGTTGTGCAATTCGGTGCTGATTAAAATGGCGCGTTAAAAGGTTTAAAATTCCGGATACTTGCCAGGACCGGACTGACAAATGTAAGATATGAATTAAAAAAAAAAATAAGCAAAGGCAATTCATTATTAAGAGAAAGTAATAAGCGGCATTTTAATCAGCACCGAATTGCACAACTTTGCCCCCATTTAACCGTTTCTCTAACTCCTATGGTTTCCGAGATTCCAATGCTCGTATGTCGAATTTGTAACACCCTGTATACATAACGATAATGATATTTATGTAAAAACTTACGTACCTAAGTCTTAGCTGAACTTTTTTTTTTTAATTATTTAAAGTAGCATTACTGGCAGCAATGCCAGACATATCCATATCCAACTCTTCCGCAATGCCGTCAGAAAAACTAGATTCGTTAAAAACCCAGGAAATAAATGTAATGTATGACAAATTATCAGAAGTAGTTTTAATTGTTCAGCAATACTTGTTTTGAAAATGGCCGCTGCTATATGAAGAATAATTATGTCATTTTCACCAGGGCAGGGCCGTTTCAACCCGGGGGTGCCAGGGGTGCGGTGCACACGGGCGGCAAGTCAAGGGGGCGGGGAAAACAGTCGTCAAGCCTGCCGCCACAGCTCGGCGTCTCTACGCTCTAAAGCCTCTACCGGATCTATTATAAAATATAGAGTCAGACACAAAATGAAGCCTATTAAATTGCGCAGATTTCAGTGAAAAAAAAAAAAGAAATAAATACCTTCTTGCATAAGGAAGTTACGATGTGCAAGGTGAGTTTAAAAATATATTGACAATTTTTTTTTTTAATATTGCTATTTTTCTTATGTTACTTACTATACTTTTGCAATAAATCGTTTACCAAGAGAAAGATAATTGAACGAGGAATATAACTAAAAAACAACATCGTTTCTATCTTTTTAGGAGCAAAGGATATATGGGTTCAAAATTAAAATTTTACCCTTGTTTTGTTTTTAAGTTATTGCCTATATCCTCTATCTCGACCAATGGAGAGTGTCGTCAATTTCCATTTCCCATGTAAAAAAACATGCTTTTTCAAACGGCAAGGTGAGTTTAAAAATATATTGACAATTTTTTTTTTTAATATTGCTATTTTTCTTATGTTACTTACTATACTTTTGCAATAAATCGTTTACCAAGAGAAAGATAATTGAACGAGGAATATAACTAAAAAACAACATCGTTTCTATCTTTTTAGGAGCAAAGGATATATGGGTTCAAAATTAAAATTTTACCCTTGTTTTGTTTTTAAGTTATTGCCTATATCCTCTATCTCGACCAATGGAGAGTGTCGTCAATTTCCATTTCCCATGTAAAAAAACATGCTTTTTCAAACGGCCAAAGTCCCGTTTGGTTATACCTCCGTTTTTTTTTTGCTTAACAACTAGAAGGCTTTTCGCGCTCCATCCGACAGACTAGTAGTACTCCTACATCTTTACATATTTATTTAAGGTCAAACCTATAATTGACACGGAGGACCTGCAATCAAATGGTGAATGGGATTTATTATCCTTCGAAGGAATACGCCATCGTGGTAACTATTCTTGCTGTCCCAATAGCACATACCCATCAATAGACGTTGTCTTTGAAATTCAAAGGCACTCCAGTGCCCACGCGATCAATGTTGTGCTTCCTTTATTGGGTAAGTTATTTCTACAAATTACTCAAGTCTTTATGGTAGGTATTTATAGAGCTTACAAAAACGTTTGCCCCTCTTTTTAATCCAGTTTGATTAAATAATTTGCATTATGCACGTTATTTCAAGATATCAATTCTAGTCACTCGAAGTAAAACACCTATTTTTCTTTAGAAAATACGAAAAGTTATGTTATGATCGACCACAATCTGACATTTTTCTGGCGTGTTTTGACGCCACAAAAGTCAATATTCCGGTATTGTTAACCGTTGTCGTAGAATCTGCCATCAACAACTCAGAGCAAGTGGACTGTAAACTTTTTCATTATTTAAAGCAAAAATTTCTTACTAGATTACAACATTAAACGCAGAGAGTTCGTTCTCCTGTCTTGACAACGTCTTGTTATTATTTTTCTTCTTTCTTGACATCCAAAGCACACTATGGGTAAAGTCCGTCTATCTATCTTAGAAACTAATTATAAATGCTTATCCCTAATGCCGATAAGACCTAGCGGGTGATCGAATGAAAGCAGGGGTGCACTCGTGGCTGATAGAATAAAAGGTTGCGCTGCTTTAAGATAATAATATATATTTATACAAAATATTTTATTTTATCTACCTGTATGCAACAAAAGTGTCGTACTGATTGTTTATGTTAGAAAGAAAATGCAAGAACATATTTTAATCGTAATTTATTAATAAGTAATATAGTAATAAAATAATAATATACCAGTATATAAGATACAATACAATTAAAATTATAACATATAGGACGGTTATTAATTAAAACAAAATATACATATACCTACAAAAAAGTACCGTGTCAGAAAAATAATTATTACATCTTAACCCAAGTCAGTTTCACTGTCACTGTCGTCATCCAAGTATACAATAATTCTTTCTCTGGGTAACAGATCTTTATTTACGTATGATTTTTCTAATTTTGCACATGCGCTACACAATTTTCCAGCTTTTGTTTCGAATATTTTGCATCTTTGACTGTACTAAAGCTGTCACAGAGGAATTTAAGGTTGGCGAAACATTATTTCTCTTTACCGATGCTTTCAGCTGGTGCCATGTATATGTTCAATTGGGTTGAACATGCAATGATAAGGAGGAAGTCTTAACACGGTATGACCCATTTCTGCCGCCAAAGTGTCACAATAATATTGCTTTTTTTATTGAAAATGATTTTAAAATTTCGAGCAATTGCTTTTTTGTGTAATTTTCCTTAAAATACACATTATTTTCCATTATATAGTCCTGGATGGTAACTTTTGTGTCATTGAAACACGGAACTTTACTTAACCTACGACTGTGGTAGCCCGCATTATCCATCACTATCACGCTATTTGGTGGTATATTTGGTACTAATTTGTTTCCAAACCAGTCTTCAAATAGTTCTGCCGTAGTATCATCGTGATAATCAACAAGGGACTCCTTTATATTTTTGGCTGATAAGGCCAAAGCGTTTGGTATAAATCCGTTTTTTGTCCCAGCATGAATTATTGTTATACGCTTACCTTCATCCTCCATCTTTTTAGCCGGCTGATTCCATAATAACTTGTCGTTTGTTAATTTTTTTCATTTTAAAACCGTTTCTTAAAATACATTTCCTTAGAGTCTCACGACAACACTCTATTCCTGTATTATCTTTTTTTAATCTTTGCAATCGGGTTTTTAAAGTTGGGCTCATTTGTTCCCTGTACATGCCATATATTTTTCTATGAATTATATCGACATCCGTCGCGTCCAGTTTCTTAAAAGTAAAAGAGTATTTCTTCTTTCTTTTCTTCACTATAGGTTTATTTACAACAAACCACACTGTGCTCAGGTTAGTCTGCGTGTCAAAGCTGCCGCTTCCTTCACTGCACCAAATTTTAAAAAAACCACGTTCAAGAAGGGTGGTGTAAACGTCGAAGATTACTTTTTTTGTATCAGCTGATAAAATATCACGCTTTAATTGGTTTTTATCACGAGCCGTAGATCCACTTGGCGTACTGGTTTCTTCCCACGGACGAGACATCCTTAGATATCACGTTTAATTGGCAACAAATAGTCATTTTCACGTCACAACTTCTTGATGCGTTAAGCTTGCGGTATTTATGCAATTTATAATGTTTTATAGGATAAAAATTCATGTCAATGTCATAACAACCGTTGATAAGCAGTGAGACATATTATAACCAACGACTTAACGATATAACAGTACTAGAATAGTATATTCCCGGCTATTTTATTTTCGATAGCCGAAAAAATAGTATGTGCACCTCATAGGAAAGTCTTTCTTAATTTTGAAGGATGGGTGGCAAGTTTGGAATTTTATATGAGATGATGTATTTTTATTGCTACTACGTATGGTTACAGAGTTATGATTTATTATGGTATTGTAATAAAGGAATAACAATAACAACTTAATTTCAAATTATTTAACGTCTACCATGCTTGAGAAGTTGTTTAAAAAGTCCCCCTTCAACTTCGAGACACCTTCTCACTCTTTGTCTAAATGAATTTCGTACCCGCTCTTACATTTCAGGTGTCACTAATAAGCAGGTAGAACTGATTAGGTCTTTCATATCATCTGAAGTTGTAGATGCAGCTGCCATAACTTTGTCCTTTATAAAGCCCCACAAAAAGAAGTCAGGGGGGGGGGGTCAAATCTGGGGACCGAGCAGGCCAGTTGACCGGACCAGCTCGACCAATCCACCTGTTTTCAAATATTTCATTTAAATAGTTACGGGCCTGTACTGCATAAACTGCTAAAACCACATGTCAAGATGTTGGTTTAATAATTAGGGTAATTGGTTTCTTAAAAAATATGTGTACATTTCTCCATTTAAATCTCATTTAATGAAATGCGGACCAATAACTCTATCCCCGATAATTCCACAACAGACATTGATTAACCAGGGATGTTGATTTGAATGAGTTCTCATCCAGTGAGAATTATCCGGCGCCCAGTAGCACATATTGTTCTGTTTACCTTAAGGAAAACAACCAAATAGAAATAAGGGATTAAATTTCTAATAATCAGGATTAACTTAAAATCCTACCAACCCATATTTATGGAAAGTGGCTTCGTCAGAAAATATTATATTCTTCAAGATGCTGTTATTTTCTTGTACTTGCCTTGCGACCCAATTGCAAAAGGTAACGCAATTTTCAAAGTCTTGCCCATTGAAGTTTTCGTGAAGCGTATTGTAGTATGGATGAAATTTGTACAAGTGCAATATGGTTACAACTGATTTTTGACTCATTTCAGCAACTCTAGAAAGCTACCTGGAACCTACATGAGGGTTAATGCTACCACTTCTAGAACACTAACTGCCATGTTTTCCGTTCGTTTCAGTTCTACTCCGAACTCGTGATATCGCCTTCAAGCTGCCAGTAGTACGACTGTAACGTATCATTTCCACATTAGAACACAGTGTAAGTGTTTTAAATAAGCTTGTTTCCTGACAAATTGGCGAGGAGGATTTAAGGAAAATAATTAATGGCATTTGTTAAAATTTGGTTTAGTTAAAATAAACATTGTCCTTCACTTAGATTGTACCTATAGATTTCTGTACCTACAGCTTAGTAGGTAATTCCTTTTTCTCTTACTTTTATCTAATAACTACAGTCCTGGTGGTTTGGCTGTTGGTCCTCACTCTACTAAAAATGAGACCCAAGTAAAAATGATTATAGTCTTTAGCTCTTTATGAAAGATACTAGTCTACCTATAAACCTACCCTGTAAGTATCCCAGTCATCCTTGGCTGATTTAATGTAGGTTGTTGTCACATTTAGTTTCTTTTTTTCCGTTTCGTACAACGGAAGATTGTCAGTGTGAAGTGATTCTTTATTCCTGGCTTCCTGCCTGTTTTGGTGTGGTAGCTTGCCGTCAAAGTGACTGGGGCTATGGCTTGAGTCCCTGGGGCAACTCTAAATCATGTCCATGATCTTGCGTTTCTTTGTTCTTTTCGTTGGCTCTTAGTCTTTAGTTAGGCTTCGTAACGATTGTGTAAGCGGAGGCGCTTACCAATTTTTAACCCATAACCTATTGAGCACTAGATGCGCTCCTAGTGTCTAAACTAGAAAGTGCGGATGTCCTGGCAATATCGCATTGTCCTTTGGCTTCTAGTTCTGGTGTAAGAGCTACAGCCACTTCCTGCATCTGACCTCTGTCACTTCTTCCTCTTCATTTTTATTCTGTCCACTTTGTTTCCGCGCTGTAAGGCATGTACAGTGTCAGCCTAGAGACTAGTGCCACAAACACCTTCTAGAGTTGTTCGGGGTTCGAGAAAAAGGAGTCCACGGGGGAGCCCAGATCCGCGGTCAACTCAAGGAGGAGCCTTCGGTATGAATGTTGTGTGTAGCTCAAAGGAGCACCGTTCTATGGGTTTTTGGAGCCCTATTTGTCGTTTCCCACTGGAATGACAACATTGTTGACACTTAGTTTCTTTAGTAATTCTATGGGTTTTTAGCGTAAGTATATCCTAGCAGGAATACTAAGGTAATAGTCTAGTGATCCATGCAAAGCCTGCCTCTCGCAGTATTGTAGCAGATTGTCTAAAATATTCGACTTATAAACAAACGTATTATTAATTTTTTTATAAGAAACTACTTCACACGACATCTGATTTCCAGCCTTTTAAATGCGATGTGAGATTTCGGGTTATTGGGAAACCTCTCTGCCCACACTAGTGCAGTTTCTCTGTTGTTTTTTGCATTTCCTTAAAATTCCAAAACTAACAACATATCAACTTGCACATTAAAATTAGTTTCCATGTTTTGAGCAATAAACTGAAAAATAATTATTACTTCAAAATTTTTAACTGACGTAAGTAAACATTACGCAGTTTCCTGGAAACGCATACTAATTCCGAAATAAGTGAACTTGATTTATTGGTAAAATTTTTTATTTTTTTTTAATGAATCAAATTTTGGTTAATTATAATTCCGTAACCAGGGGAGGAAGTCCAAAATTTTTTTGATAACATATACAATTCCAAACTTGGCCCCTTCCCCTCGAAATTGAGAAGGGGGCAAAATGTAAAAAAATATGGTTAAATATTATTATGTTCACCCATATCCCTATTACCTCACCAATATTTCATGAACATATTTAAAACCTACTCGAGATATTGCCGAGGCAGAGTAATACTTAAAAAAATCACCCTGTATACAGCTTGTAAGGCATCTGTAGTAAAAAATTCAATTTAAAAATTTTTGCTTACAAATAAAAGTTGTTTGACATCATTGGTTCAGGAAAATGGGTGCTTCACTTCGATTGTTGACTTAAGAATAAAATGGTGAAAAACCAGTGTTGTCAACTAGTGCTCGCAAATTTCTAAAATTTAAGTATTCGAATACTCACCTTATTAATTATTCAAATATTCAAATTAGTCAAAATTCGAACATCATTTACGTATTTTCAAATATTCGATTTCGAATATTCAAATATTAAAATATTTGAATACTCGTACTGATATTCGAACAATGAATAATTTGATTATTTTATTTTTAATACCTTTAATTTGAATTTTAGCTTTAGCTTCAACGTATTTAAAAAAATTAAAACTTTAAAGTATAGGCACTACAGGGTGATTCAAAAGTACTTTGACAAACTTCGGGAGGTAATAGCCGACAATATTTTAAGATGAAAAGTTCTTATAAATAGTGGTCCTTGGCGACTTCGTTACGGAGATACAGGGTGCTGAAATGTAATAATTTTTAAATAACTCCTTAACAAGTTATTTTTTTTTTATAAAATTTAGTGAGTTAAATAAGCATCTAAGGACATTTATTTTTAAAGTTCAACATGTTCGTAAATTTAACCAGTGGCGTCGGTACAAAATGTTGCTATCATATTCAATCATCCACCATGCCCAGTAGCCATGCGGGTCCTTCGAACAATATTCTAAATGGAAATGGTGTGAAAACTGGAGTTGTTAAAGGACCCGAGATTAGCAGCTTCCGAATTGACTTCTGCAATATTAGAGGACTGAACACGAACATCAATGCAGTCCATCAACATCTACAATCTACCAAGCCTCATGTACTTGCACTAACCGAAACCAAAGTCAGATCATCGATTAATACGGTCAGCTATTTATATCCTGGGTACGACTTCCATCACCGATTTAGGCGGAATTTTGGCCTTTGTCTCTTTGTTCGGAGTGATATTTCTTGTGAACGAGAGGAGACACTGGAGCCTAACGACTTTGATGTAATGTGGTTTAAAATGTCATCGCAGAGAATTACTAAATTCATCTGCTGCCTTTACCGGCCGCCAAGTGATACCCATTATAGAGACTTGTTCTCCTCTCTTGCTAATACCATCGACTTTTTGCAAACCCACCATCCCAATTCCGAAGTTGTCATCCTTGGCGACTTCAACGTTCATAATGTCAACTGGCTCAAATACTCAAACATGACCGACGAACTAGGTCGTGAAGCCGAATCCTTTGCCATCAGCTCTGGCCTCACCCAGCTGGTGGGTGAACCAACTCGGATTCCAGACAGAGATGGTGATTTTGCTAGTTTGTTGGATCTTTTCTTAACTTCAAACCCTGACTTGTACACTGTCACCGTGAAGCCGCCGCTAGGAACGTCTGACCACAACCTTATTTCGGCACTGAACACACTACCAATTAGTGCCGAAGAGCCTCCTAAACCACGCAAGGTATGGCATTATACATCAGCTAAGTGGGATGACCTAAAGGACCATTTTCGAACGTTTCCTTGGCGGGACGTTTGTTTTTCCTCTGATGATCCATCCATCTGTGCAACAAAAATATCGGAGGTTATCCTTACTGGCATGGAAGCCTTCATCCCTTTCTCAAAAAAGTGTCCTTCTAACGGCAAGCCTTGGTTTACCAAAAATTGCGAACGAGCTGTTAAATCAAAAAATTATTTATATCGACAATGGCGTAAAAATCCTACCGCCGAAAATCGTACCATCTTTGTTAACGCTCGAAACCAATGCAAACAAACGATAAACCAAAGCAAAGAAGCACACAACCAGAGGATCAAAGACAGACTTCTTGAATGTCCTAACGGCTCAAGATCATTTTGGTCGGTAGCTAAGGCCGTCAGTCAGAACTTTACCAAGTCAACCATTCCACCTCTAACACGTTCTGATGGCACCATTGCGACCAAAGCACAGGAGAAAGCAAACCTACTGGCGGAACTATTCTCTTCACATTCAACGGTAAATTTTCAGGGAAGTACTCCACCGAACATTCCCCCTGTAGAATCGAGAATGCCTGAGATTGTTTTTCGCCACCGCCATGTTAAACGAATCTTGAAGAGTTTTGACACTAAAAAGGCTTCTGGTCCTGACGATATTCCAATCATTGTAATTAAGTCATGCGCTGACGAACTGACACCGGTATTTTGTAGGCTTTTAAACTTATCCTACAAAAAAGGAATATTTCCTTCATGCTGGAAAACTGCACGAGTCAAGCCCATACCCAAAAAAGGCAAGAAGACCTTGCCAAACAACTATCGTCCAGTCGCATTGCTTTCGGTTATATCCAAAGTTATGGAGAAGGCTATCAACGAAAAATTATTAAATGCCAGGAAGGTTCAACATTATTAGTGACCGCCAGTATGGATTCCGTAAGTCTAGATCAACAGCAGTCCTTCTCGCTTAAGTTACTCATGTTTGGAACAACACAATAGAACATCATGGAGAGTCCCGGGCGGTAGCACTGGACATTTCCAAGGCTTTTGACCGAGTATGGCATGAGGGGCTCCTAACTAAAGTGAGAGCATACGGAATGCCGGTTCAATTTTGTTCATGGCTGTCGAGCTTTCTTAAAGACCGTTCTCTGCGAGTGGTGATGGACGGATTGCTTTCAGACACATTTAACATCAACGCCGGAGTCCCTCAAGGTTCTATATTGTCGCCCACCCTTTTTTTACTCTACATTAACGATCTTTTGGAAAAAACTAAAAATCCTATATATAGCTTCGCTGATGACAGCACACTTGTTTCATCTTTTACTTTGGATGCTCGGACATCGGCTGCTAATGCACATCTCTATAGGCAGCAAGAGGTCTCACATCTCAACAAAGACCTGGAAGAAATTCTGTCTTGGGGTGACAGTAACCAAGTAGAATTTAACGCTAAAAAGACCCAGGCGGCAGTTTTTTCTAAAAAAGTTAATGTTAAAGAACCGGATATAGTTATGGCGGGACACTCGATTCCCTTGGCTTCATCAATTCATTTATTGGGCGTTAATTTGGATAGTCATATGTCTTGGCATATCCACGTTGCGGCCATTGCTAAGGCAGCCTCGCAGAAGCTTGGAGTACTTTTCCGAACAAAGAACCTCTATACACCCCAACAACTTTTGATGCTCTATAAAGCCCAAATTCGACCATCGCTGGAGTACTGTTCGCATATTTGGGTCTCTGCTCCTAAACATACCCTGAGATTGCTAGATTCCATTCAAAGAAGAGCCATTCGCTTGATCGGTGACCATAGTCTGACAAACAACCTGGAAAGCCTTGAACATCGAAGGCAGGTTGGCGACTTGAGTCTATTTTACAAATATTTTCATGGCAAGTGTTCAACTGAGGTTGCCTGCTTGATACCACCCAGAGCGGTGCATGGTAGAAATACACGACGAGCCACTGCAGCCCACCAGTACGTGGTTCAGCTTAGTGTCCCTCGAACGACACTGTTTCAAAATTCTTTCATCTGGAGAACGTCATCAATCTGGAACGACCTCCCTGAGATCGTGTTCCCCAACGACTATAATCTTCAAAGATTCAAGACCAACGTGAATCGTTTCCTGCGCACACGCACCGCTCCCAGAGCGCCATAAAGGATTTATCCTGCAGTGCTGTGCCTTATCATAAAAAAAAAAATATTTTTTATGAAAACTATGCTACACCACCGACTTATTTTATTTTAACTTTCTTTTAATGAACCCCCCCTTCATTTACAACAAAAAAGATGTTTTTTGGGTAAATGATTATTTTATTTGACTTTACACAAATATTGAAAAATGTGTTTTAAATTCACAAATACTCTCAAATATTTATTAAAGTATTTTAACGAATACATACATACTTAATAATAAACAAATAAGTATATGCCTATTTTCTAAGTATAATACGTTCTCAGTGGCATACATATTTATTTATTACTATGTTATTTTTTAATATTTTGTATTTTAACAAGGCGGCTTTGGAAATGCTTTTTTAATATTTTGTATTTTTACAAGGCGGCTTTGGAAATGCATTTGTCGATAAATTAAAACATATTTGACAATTAGTTGCTAATGTGGTTTATTTCTTCAGTTTGGTTTTTTTTTGGTTGGATATTATTAGTATTGTTTATAAGGTAGGTACCTACTATGGATTATTTAAGAAATAATGCGCATATAGCCCACATGTATTTTGTATAATATGGCCTTGCCGATAGAAATGCACGAGAAGCGAGACGAATTTATCAGGAGCGATATCCTAACCGAGTACTGCCTGCTGCTGCAACATTTACAAATCTTCACCACCGTTTAGCTGAAACAGGGAGTTTTACAAGGCTACGTGACATTCCTGGAAGATCACGAACAGCCCGAACCCCAGAATTAGAAGAAGCTGTTTTAAACGCTGCAGTGGAAAATCCAGATACAATCACCCGAATAATTGCTGACGCTCTCAATCCCACCCAAGCCACAGTTTGGAGAATTCTCCACGATCAGCAGTTGTATCCGTACCACATTCAAAGGGTACAAGCTTTTTTACCCAGGGACTTTTCTCAGCGCATTAATTTGTGTCAGTGGTTTTTGGAGAAATTTGTTGAAAATCCCCAATTTTTAAATTATGTACCTTTTACGGACGAGGCAAAATTTTCTCAGAGTGCGATTACAAACTTTTACAATAACCATATCTGGTCTTTGAAAAATCTCCACGCAGTTAGTGAACGAAATTCTCAGTACCAATTTTCGTTAAACGTGTGGAAAGGAATAGTTGGCGATTACTTGATAGGACCTTTTTTTCTTCCACTTCGGCTTAATGGCGATACGTACCGACACTTTTTGGGAAATGAACTTTCTCCCATATTGGATGATGTACCCTTAGAAACTCGAAGACGTATATGGTTTAGGCATGACGGATCTCCCGCTCATTTTAGCATAGTGGCCAGGACTCATCTAAATCAAATTTATCCAAATCGATGGATCGGTAGGGGAGTTGAGGAAGGGCATCAACCGTGGCCACCAAGGTCCCCAGATTTAAATCCCCGTGATTCTTATTTGTGGACACATTTGAAGTCAATCGTTTACAAAACGCCAGTCGAAAATCCAGAAGTGCTAAGAAACCGATTAATCGATGGTTTTGAAGTAATAAGAAACAGATCAGATATCTTAGCACGCGTACGAGATTCCATGCAAAGGAGATTAAATGCCTGCATCTTGGCTGAAGGTGGACATTTCGAACAATTTATTTAAAACTCATTTAATTTCTGTAACGTACTTATTTATTTATCTAAATTAAATGGTATACTTTAAAAAATCTTTGAATTAAAAACACATTTTTTTATATTTGTGTATAGTCAAATAAAATAATCATTTACCCTTAAACCGTCCCTTGTATCAAAAAAAATACACGTGATCTTTTTTGTTGTAAATGATGGGGGTATTCATAAGAAGAAAGTTAAAATAAAATAAGTCAGTGGTGTAGCATAGTTTTCACAAAAAATATTATAGCAACATTTTGTACCGACGCCACTGGTTAAATTTACGAACGTGTTGTACTTTAAAAATAAGTGCCCTTAGATGCTTATTTAATTCACTAAATTTCATAAAAAAAAATAACTCGTTAAGGAGTTATTTAAAAATTATTACTATTTCTTTTAACATTTTAACACCCTGTATCTCCGTAACGAAGTCGCCAAGGACCACTGTTTAAAAGAAGTTTTCATCCTAAAATATTGTCGGCTATTACCTCCCCAAGTTTGTCAAAGTACTTTTGGATCACCCTGTATACAGGGTGTTATTTAATAAGTGTCCAATATTTTACAAGACGATTCCTCAGTTATTTATAAGGTGAAAAATTCATATAAGCATTGGTCCGGTCCGCAAGCCCTTCATTTCTGAGATACAGGGTGTTACAATTTTTAACAGGAACAAAAAATATGTACGCCACTGCCGTCTTCTCTTTTGATAACACTGTTATGTAGGCACTTTTTTGGCTAATGCAAGATATATTTCCGAAATTTTTTGATTTCGGCTTTGTTTAGGAGATAAATGCTATTTTATCAAACTGTGATATGGGCATACCGATATGCAAAAAAATGCCATTTATTTCTTTATTGTCCTTTTTCTCGATTGCTCGTAGCGACTTCTACCAAGTATGCCTTTTTCATGTAAAAATGATGAAGAAATCCATTTTTTTGCTTAAAAATGTAATACAAGCACGTATCAAAAAGTTGTGACTCCTCAAAAGAGTAAGGATACACGTAGGTCACCCTCTACAAGTGGGAGCCATGCTAATATCAAATTCAAATTTCGCTTTCAAGATACCCCTAGATACCAATTTTTGTCCAAATATAGACATTCTTTCAAAAATTATTTACGAAAGACAAAAATAAAAATAAATTTTTACACTCTGTATCTCAAAAATGAAGGGCATGCTTATATGAATTTTTCACCTTATAAATAACTGAGGAATCGTCATGTAAAATATCGGACACTTATTAAATAACACCCTGTATATAATATATTACTTTATTTGGAATCCAATTTGGCTTTGAATAATTTTTGTTAAATTTGGCGAATTCTAGTGTGAATATTAGAGGATTCTTAATCGTAGGAAAAATATCTAATCAAAATGTACAGGGGGGGGGGGGGGGCAAGTAAGAAGAAATATTTTTAATCATTGCTTTTGGGGCTGTTGTAAAATTATTTTTTTTACTCCAAAACCACAAAAATTATTTGGCTTTTCAATAATTTTACAAGAAATTATGGTGAATATGACCTCGCTGATTAACTACAATAGCTTGGAGTCTTTGGCGTCATTGTCCAATTGACTTATTTATATTTTCTTGATTATATTGTTCCCAACAGTAAACTATTCTCTCTTTAACCTGATCAATCGTATTGATCCGAGTATGTTCATAAACTCTTCCTTCTAATGTCCCCCAAATGTTATAGTCGACGGGGTTTAATTCCTGGCAATTTGGAGGCCACATGTTTGATTCAATAAAGTCAGGACAATTTTCCTGCAGGTATCTTAAAGTACTTCTTGACTGATGGCTAGATGCGCCATCTTGCTGGAATGTATAGTTGTCGCTAATTGTTTCTATTTCTCGAAGTAAACTATAGATTTCGGAGTTAGTTTTAACTCCAGAGTCAATAAAATAAATTTCAGTTTTTCTTAGCATCGACACAGTCAAAGAAACCATGATTTAGAAATATGATATCTGGGAACAAGAAGATGTTCTAGTGGAATTTCCGATTTTTTCTTTGTACATTAGAATATACCCTGTTGTTCAGAGAAGTTTTTGGTTGGCGCAAAGAAAAAACTTTTTCATCTGAGAACCAAATTCTTTCAATATCTTCGCGTCGTTTGAATCTTCTTAACAATGCTTGACATCCTTCTACTCTTTTATTCTTAACATCATTAGAAAATTTGTGATAGCATATTTTTTTAAACGGTCGATACTTCAAGTCAATTTGAATAATTCTTCTTACCGATGATCTTTTAATAGAAGTCGTTTTTGTTACTTTCCTTGAACTTAATGTATTACCGGGTTCGACACTATGAAGAATTGCCTTAATTTTTTTGATAACCTTATATCGGTGTTCTTTCTTCCTCCTTCAGGCTTCATTTGGAATGAACCATTGGTCTCAAGTAAAAGCCTCTGGGTAACTTTTAATAATCTTTTTTGCACCATAACCTTTGACTCTTACAGATTTAATTTAAATTTTACACCATTTTGAAACAAATTCAATACACTGTCAAGTTACTAATATTTACATACTGTTGTCAAGAGATCCAACAGCATTTTTTCTTTTGTTTCATAGGTATCGTCGCTCTAATAGCCATATTACGCTGTCTGGTAATATTATTTAACAGAGTTTTCGAAAAAAAAAATACGTTTTTAATACAAGACCTGAAGTTTCTCGAACAATCTTTTCAGAGCCTCTTCTCCGATAGTTTCCTAATGTTTTCAAATAGTTTTTGTAGTTTTAGAGTAAAAAATTTAGTTTTCCAACAGTCCCAAAGGCAATAATTATTATAAATATTTCTTCTTAGTTGGCTCGCCCTGTACATTTTTTTCCTACGATTGAGAAAAGGTTCCTCTAATATTCACACAAAATTTCATCAAAATCCGCCAAATTTAAGAAAAAATTTAAAACAATTAACAATTAATGCGTTTTTAAAAGGCTCGTGCACGTAACATTGAATAATTTGAAAGTAAAAACATTTGATAATTGAATACTCGAATATTAAAACAATTAAACATGCAATTATTCGAATATTCAAATATTTGAATACTCGAATAATCGAACATATTTTATTATGAATAATTTAAAAGAAAAATATGCGGTATTTGAGTATTTGAATATTCGGAAAGTCAAATAATTCGCGCTTGATTCCTAGCACTATTGTAAACCGTATTTTCTATTTTAGTTTGCATCTTGCTTACCATTGCAACCATGGTGATGTCTCCATTAAATAGAGATCGATTAATTCTTAGCTGTGTAAATTTTCTTGCTCACATCTATCATGTTCAAAACCTATCTTACTCAGTTCCTATGAGTGGGGAAAATATTCCAAACTTACGTAAGTATAAAAAGCTTTTTTTTTGCATGAGGAGATTAATTTATCATTAACCATTAGCCAAGCAGTGGCATAGCCAGAGTTGGTTCATGTGGGGATCTCCCCCTCCCCGTGTATGCGGATTTATTCCCGTTTCGTCGACTTACCTTTACATGTATAAATCGGTGTCATTAATAAGTCCCGTTTCGTCGATTTAATAAACTAATAAAATTAGAGGTTAGTTGCAAAATTAACAAAATTATTTTATCACTAAGGTTAAAATTTTACAATTTAAAGATTTAAAAAATTTTTATATTGTAGTTTTAAAATACTTGTTCAAACGACGAACGCGACGATATTTTTAAAATTTTTCCTTTAGTGGTCCATATGACAGGCGTCGCATAACATGTGTATTTGTTTTGACGCAGGTTGTTTGCTAAAACAGCTATCTAACCTCCTTTATTATTTCATTTTAAACTTTAATTGTTATCTTGTTTTGGTTTGAAACAAAGCCCAACTTCTTCTAATAAAAATATTGCGAAGTGTAAATTCAAAAAAGTATTAAAAAATACCGGGTGACGATGATATCGTTAGACAGAACTCCCACTTCATTACCGTTTAATATAAGAATTTGCAATTTTAGTACCGTGCGAGCAACAATTATTTTCATCCAAAAGGGCTTGGACTGAAAAACGTACGGCTTGGTTTAGATTTTTCCTTACAGTCTGAAACTGGCCAAAGTAATACCAATTTATAAAAAAGGAGACAACAGTGACGTTGGTAACTATAGACCCATTGCACTCATACCAGTTATCGGCAAAGTCTTTGAACTGATTTTAAAAAATCAGCTGTATGACTTTTTTGAAGAAAACAAACTATTCTCAAAAAACCAATTGGGGTTTAGAAAAAAGCTTTCGACCATTAATGCCATAAATGCCCTGTGCGAATTTATACTTAGGGGTTTTGAGGAGGGTCAACACGTCGGATCCTTATATTGAGATCTATCCAAGGCATTCGACTGCATTTTCCATGATATTTTGCTAAGGAAGCTCAGCTATTATGGCTTGAGTGAGAGCAGTGTAGCTCTCATGCAGAGTTATCTCTTGGATCGGAGACAGGTGACATGTTACAGTCAAGCCAAATCTGACCAGAGATTACTTAAACATGGGGTGCCTCAAGAATCCATTCTGGGACCCATGTTATTTTTGATCTGTATCAATGACATACACTTGGTTGTTACAGAGGGCGAGGTCATTATATTTGCGGATGATACCACAATTACAGATGCCGATGCGGATGCAGCGATCTTGGTTCGGAGAACGGATTCAAGCCGCACTAAATTAATGGACTGGTTTATTGCAAACCGTTTTACTCTGAATGCAGATAAAACAGAGACAATCGTCTGTAGTGTCAGATCTCACGAGTTTAAAAATCCCGCATTAGTGAAGTTCCTCGGCGTTCATGTGGATCCAACCCTAAAGTTTGACTGTCATGTAGACTATAGTTGCAAAATGGTCTCAGGTTCCATCTTTCTACTGAGACAATTGTCGGCGGTGGTAGATGTGCGTGTGGGAGTGACCATATTCCACGCCCTGGTTCAGTCTCTTTGCTGCTATGCCATCTTGGTGTGGGGCCACTCGTCCTATGCGGAAAGGGTATTTGCTGTCCAACGCAGAACAGTGAGGGTCCTCGCTCATCTCGAGCAGACGCAAGGGGGGCGTACAGGGACCTGAAGATTCTTACCATCCCATCTAGGTATGTTCTTGAATGTTTAATGTATGCAAAAACCTCACAAATATATCAGACAGCTGCTGATGTCCATGATCACAACACCCGAGGCAGAAATAACCTAAATATCGAATTTCTGAGACTGAGAAGGTCGTGTAACGCTACCCTCCACTATGTATTGTGGAAAGCGTGAGTGTTATTGTAATGTGCAATCTAATTTTTAATATATATTTTAATACTTATTTGAAATACTAGCTTTTAAACCTATTATGGTTTTAATGACAACTATTGACTTTTAATAGATATTATTAAATGTATGTGTTGACGTATGTAAAAATTTTCAATTTTAAGCACGAGTAAAGGAATCTTGAACTTTTAATTTTCGATCACAATTATAAGGGAACGATATATCTAACCAAATTCAGGTTAAAATTGTATCCAATATAATCCTTTCTTGTAACTGTTCTAAATTTTCAACTGGCATTTAAAAATATTGTTCTTTAAACGAGGAAAAATTAAGCAATCCATAACCGTCAACCAAGATGATCTGGGTGGGAGTTAAATGTCTGTTCGAAAACTGATCAATCTGTCATCGAAAAAATTGGGTAATTAGTTAATAGTTTGGGCAGATGTATGGGCGGTTGCACCGTCCTGTTGAAAATAACCAAAACGTAGTTTATCGTCAAGTAATTGCTCCACGAATGGGTTCAAAATATTGTCCCTATACCGCTGTGCTGTAACTGTGTCATGGAAAAAATGGGATCAACTATTCTTCCTCGGGAAACAGCCAACCAGACACCAAATTTTTAAGGGTGCGATGTGGACTCTACAAAAAAATGGGAATTTTTACTACTTCACATCAGGGACGCGCCAGGTATTTTAGGCGCCGTCGTGCGAAATAATGATAGGCGCCTTTAACCAATGTTATAATATTGAGCTAAACTTACCACCCTTCCTTCATAGTTGATCGTTGAAATTTTTGAAGAAAACTCTATACTTTTTAGTACTAATGTCTATATTTATTTATGACAAACAGAAAGTACACAAAAAATATTAATAGAATACGAAACAATAGTAACAACACAAGAACAGTCTCAAAGTTACAAAACATTAAGTCAAAATATTAAGAGAAAATATAAAGAAATAAAATAGCGATTGTTTTGAAACAGATAATACATGATCATGATACATGATGGAGAGGTCTTACAAAAATTGGACTTTTCTAGCTTCAGACTCTATATAAATGACAGCAAGATTTTCTAACAGCTCTTGGCCCATTCTAGATCGTAAATAATTTTTAATCAACTTTAATTTAGGGAATGACCTCTCGGCTGTAGCTACAGAAACTGGAATGGTTAATAATAAGCGCAATGCAATCGTAATGTTTCGAGATGAGTGGGTTAGGTTATTTATTGCAATGTAGAAATTGTAATTCGTGTAAAAGTTCTGTTCCGTCTATATCTTTCTCGTTTCGATCTTTGTCAGTTAAGGTTTCTTCCAGTTTTTTACAAAAATTAATTGATCTTGGTCAGAATATTTGCCGAAATCCTCCACATTCCACAAAAAATTAAAAACATCAGAATGACACGACAATAGTTTAAATCTTTCATGTACGGATGAAAGAGTAATGTCTAGCATTCCGGAATAGCAATTTACTTTAAATTTCATTTCTTGATTTTCAATCAGCTGGTCGTCACCTTCGTAAGAAAATTGATTTTTAATCTTTCGTGGCCTTAAAATTTATGCGGATATAAATTTGCATCAACTTCTAAGCAAGAAGCTAGTTCCTTGGCATATACTAATAAGTCACTGAAGCCTTTGTCAGATCGATATTGTTTTACAAATTCATTGAGGTTATTTAAACTTTTGCAAGCCTGGGGAACATTAAATGTTCTTGATTGCAGAATATTAGTAACAACAACCACTTCACTAAGAATCTTGTACCACAATACTACCATACACACAAACTCATAATTTTTTTACCTAGCTAGATGTTTTGTAGTATTGTCAAAATTATTTTCGGATAAAATTTCATAGAGTGCATCGTAAATTTTGCCCAACTGAAATTTTAGAGGGGTTATTGCATCAAGTCTGCTAGTCCATCTAGTATCTGACAAAGGCTTTAATGTCAGACTTGAAATGTTACTTTTCAAAACATACCGCCGATTGGTTGAGGCAGATAAAAATTATATAATTCTTGAATTTTTACTAGAAATATTGGATTTCACAGCATCGTTTATGATAAGGTTCAAACTGTGGTTACAACAAGGTACAAACATTGCTCGTGAATTAATATCTAAAATTCATTTTTGTACACCTTCATGTTTACCCTTCATATTTTGAACCATTTTCATATCATTTGCCGCGCATATTATAAATGTCTAAACCATAATTCTCTAAAGTTTTTTGTAAAAAGTTTCACTGTTGTATCACTTATAGGACGAAATGTTAAAAAACTTTCTCGACACCAAATTTATTGTTTTTTAAAATTAACGTATCTTAAGCAACCAGAAATCTGCTCCTGGCGGCTCACATCAGAAGTACAATCAAGTAATATAGAATTAACTTCGTTTAAAATATTATTTTTTATATTGTCACCTATTCATCTAATGGTTTCGTTTTGACTTTTATCTCCAAGGCAAACTGGAATATTTTTTTGAGATCTATTATTATGCGCAGATATGACTGGATCAAATTTTGCTATAATTTCTATACATTTTAAAAATTTCCATTATTTCTTTCAAATAATTTGTTACTACGACGACGAAAATCCAAGTTTTGTTCAGCCAAAAATTGAATACTATAAATTATTTTTTCAATGACACTGCTCCAATGTTTAGTTTAATTTTTTCAATAAATTTTACATTTCCGAATCAACGGTTTGATTAGTTTTAAATCTTTCAAGTAAATCCGACCAGACACGTAAATTTTGAAAATGGGATTTACTTTTTTCGTGGATTTTCAAATGTTCGCTTAAATGATGCCAATCAGTGAAACCGTCTTGGTTACTTATTTTAGTGTTTTTAAAAGTCAGTGGCTGTTTTCAATAGAATATAGGTAGCAACCAATGACGCTAAACCTTTTCACCATTTAACAAAATTCGAGTAAAATATATATCGGAAAACTTCGTTCACGTTCACTTTTGTCTTTAGGATACATGGTTTTATTTTGATAATGCATTGGATCTTTTTCGACAAGTGCTTGCACCTGGATTGGAGACAATACACTCGGCGTCAAAGACCTGGATCGTGAGAAAGGGGCGCTTCTTCGGATAATTCGTCTTGCTTACTCTAACATGATGGTACCGACACTGACTAAAACGTATCAGGATCTAGTTCTTTCGGATCTTCATCCTTATTAGATTGCTTTTCTAATTCTGATGGCAAGTTTAATTTTGTTGAATCTAGAAAATCACTGTTATCAGAAGTGGTGTCTTGTGTGGTCTTTCGAAAAAAGTTACCAATTTTGAAATTGGTTTTCTCCAAGTCTTCCTCCGGTTTTCGCTTGTTAAGCAAGTTTTGGTAACCAGACAATTTCTTTTTTTCTTCTCTGTCCATCTAAATAAAATAAATAAAAAATATTAAACGCTAAGCCTTAATTGTTTCATAAACAAAAGTTATTAAAAAGAAAACAATTATTTGCATCCCTGTTAATTAATTTACTTAATCACTTACTTACCTTATTTGTAATTATTTTTCACCGTTGCGTTAGATACGTAATAGCAAATAAGGCACTATATACGTCTTATGCGCTTATCAAGACAATAATGAAAAATTAACCTGCTACATCGATTACGAACACGCAAACTTTTGCAAGTTTAAACCAGCGCGCCGAACGCACGCGGATTTTCGCGCCCCCACAGGAAGAGGAGTAGTAAAATTTCACCACTGGTACTGGTCGCCGACCGGCGCGCGGCAGTCGGTGTTGGTGGATAATGCATTTTCACCACCGGTATTCATAGATATTTTTTTTAGTTTTATGTTAATTTGTGTTGAATACCTGGCGCCGTTAAGGCCTTGCCGCCGTCGTGTGCAGCACGACCTTGCCAATATTGACGGCGCATCCCTGCTTCACATGCGTGTATTCTGAGAATTCACAAAGCCGGTGAGGTGGAACCAGGCTTCATCAAAAAAGAATGTCAGGTATAATAAATCATTTCTTTCCAATAAATTTGGGGTAAACCACCGACAGTAATTTCGGCGCTTTTAAAGTCTGCAGCTCGTTTTTCTTGGAATACTTGCACTCCATAAGGAAACAAATTTTACTATTTTTTAAGAGTAGTCTTGCATGTTCCACAAGATCTTACCCACTTCTTGACACAAGCGTTTTACACATTTTGTTGGCATTATTTCACGAACGTTTGCAACAAGTTCCTCTGTTCTTACAGATAGTCTTCCAGCTCCACTTTTATGCTGTACCGGGTGTCCCACTAAGAATGGCTGTCGGCCGTATCTCAGTAAGTGTTAGTCGTATGGCTTGCGGAAAAAAATATATTAGGTAAAGTGGTCATGAGAAATTGCTGGAAATTATTTTCAAGTTTGTTATATGTTAAGGTATCCCGAAAATAACATTTTTGTATATTTCGAAGATTTATTAATAAAATTTACCTATAGAACGTGTTCGTCACTTTTGAAATAAAGTGGTGGGGGAGGTTGAACATTATTTGTAATAAATGCTGATCAATCCGGTCTGGCTTAACATAATTTAGTAAACTTAGTTTTGTTAAAAAGGGCTTTTCTCACTCTATATATCATCTTATGAACTACGACAATATGTGTTTTACACTAGGCGCTAGGGGGCGCTGTCTTACAACTTCACAAACATTGCGCGTTTTTTCCATAATTGTAAATATAATAGTATATTCAATTTTACCTGATTACAAGGATGATTAAAAGTCTAAGAGGTCAGCGAAAACCGCAAGTTAATATCTATTTTCAATCCGGGGATATCAACAACAATATTCATAATTACGGAACATTATGATTTTATTTTCAAGTTGCCATTGTAAAGGTTTTTTTAAGAGTCAAATAGGCCTTGGAAAAACAAAATATGAATTGAAACTATGCACGCGTGTCACCTTTCATTATAACGTCAAAATTTTTGTCGTGCCAACAGTGTTGTGTCTTATTTGATTTTCAAAATGCCTCTGTTACTTGAAGAAGCGGTTGACATCATTGCGGTGCATTTTGAATGTTTGAGAAAAAATGCAACAATTGCTGAACGGGTTTACGCAGTACGATACCCTCAAAAGCGCCGATACGACAGTAGAATGTTTAATCGTTTAGCTAGCCGTTTCTCTACTACTGGATGTATTCGTCGCCCTGTATATCGCAGACGCCGCGCCGCCGAGTCGGCATATTATGTGAAATTTAATCCACAAGTTAGTGGATAGTAGTTAGTCCCACCACTTTATTTGAAAAGTGACGAACACGTTCTATGGGTGAATTTTATTAATAAATCTTCGAAATATACAAAAATGTTATTTTCGGGATACCTTAACTAGGCGACTTTTGAGGAAACTTCGTGATTCATAGTTACCGTTACTGTTGCGCCCTCTAGCGCCATTCTGAGAAACTTGAAAATAAGCAAGCCATACGACTAACACTTTCTGAGATACGGCAGACAGCCATTCTTAGTGGGCCACCCGGCACAGAACTTATTTCCCTAAACAGAGCTACGGTTCTTCTCCGGCAATGATAAAAATCCACAGCAGTAAAAGCGATGTTAGGAAAATTTTCGCGAAAATCGTCTATGCACAAATGCTGATTGTATTGCCACTCGCCATTTACTCTAAGGATGTTTCAAAAATATGCTTCAACCATGAATTTTTTGTGTTGTTTCGTAAAACCCATTGCGTGAATTATTCAAAAAAATTGAATAAATTAGCGATAAATCAAATTACTTGTAATAACTGTTAGAGATAACGGAATCACTGATTGATTGATAATGCTGGTATTTAGGTACTGGCAGACTGACACCCAACAGGTATTATGCTCTACCGCTAAGCAGTACGGTCTTGGATGCAAAGCACATTCTGATGATAACAATCTTTTCTTGCACGGTAGATTAGGACGCGTATTTTAAATTACACCCTAAATATAATTTTACGTTTTTCAATAGAGCTCTGAATTTCCTTTTCAGTGAGGTTTCCTGAAAATCAAAATGGCGACGTCTTAGCCGTGTAACATAAGTTTTTATTCTATAACGTTGTAAAATAGTAACATTAGGTTATTTTTTTTCAACTTTAAATAAAATTGAAGTAAAATAAAAATATAGGAAATAAGTAGAGGTATGTACCAATTTATAAGGACTGAGTTAAATTTAATTTATTAACACAATGTTATGTTTTTCTGTATGAATAAAAGTAAATTTACGTTAACATATTCCATTTTTTTAATATTTACTACCTTGAACTTCGCGGGGCTGGGAGATAGGGTAGAGCTAGGGGTCAGCCCTGGATTAAGGCCTTCAAAGGGCTTCTGAAGTACAAACTAAAACGTCTTCAACAGAAAATAATTTAGATATTACACATTAATTAATTAACCCAAAAATGCGTTTTCTACTTTTGAAAAGCAAAAAACATCAATTTAAAGAGGGCGTTTCACCCAAAAGAAAAATTTACCTGCGGCGCTTTTCTTTTAAGGGGCCCCACCAACCCTTGCTACGCCACTGATCCTACGCCGCTATTTTAAAAACAAATGACGACTTGTGATATGTCACTAAAAAGGGCATTTAGAGCTCTATTCAACAAAATATTTTAAGTAAGATCATTATTATATATACTCTTTACAAAACAACAACCGATGCACGTCTTCCTTTCGAGTGACGTCAGTTATCGACAGTGTTGCCAGCTTGTAACCAAGATATCCGAGTGAGGGAATTACACAGTTTTTTTTTCATAAAAACAAGATAATTATACAAGAATTTCCCATAGTTTATATACTTGTTGACTGCATAATACCTTTTACCATCAACTTAAACAGATCTAACACTTCGTTTATATGCACCTTGCCAAGATCAACCATTCTGGAAAATCCATGTATCATCCAAGAAAACGAATTGGTGCAAGAATGCTTCTTTTTCTTTAATATATTCTTTCAAAAATATCAGTCGTTAGAAAGCTACATGGGAAAGTTCCATAAGCCCTCGCCTCAGTTCATCTTTTTACCATCCGAAGCCTATTATCTTGAAGAGGCTTGTTAAAGAGTTAAGGAATACAACTTACTTGTTTCGTACATTCCATAAATAGTGTAACGGATAGAACTTATATCCAATCTTCACATCGCCTATCGGCAAAAATAGTGACACAACTAGAATTTTTTAATATGTCCACTTTATGCGCCAACATAAGTAAAAAGCAGGAAACTTTAGGCTCGAAAAGTGTCACAAATATATTTCCAATACTTTCCGCTAGAGAGCGCCATGTGTCACTATGCTTTTGGCCGTTTAAGACAACATACATTGGAGAATAGCGTCACTTCTCAGTTATAATCCGTGCGTGTTAAGAGGTACTTGAGTCGCTGTGCTTCAAAACCGTCACATCTTTAGTTGTGCCCTACAAAATATTATTCTTACGTCCAGTTTAAGTGTCACATCTTTAATTATGCCAGTATTCCTGCCCAGCGTAAGTAAGTTTATATTTATTATCACTCGTGAAAACTGTCATATTTCGAGTTGTGACAGTATTCTTGCAACACCCAATTTATTTATGTTGTAATATTTTGAGTTATTACTGTATTCTTGCCTAACATACAAATATCTTTTTCCATTTCTTTGTACACAACTCAATATGTGACGGTTTTGATGCACAGCAGATTAATACTTCATGTATAGTTTTAGTACTGCACTTTGGTGCATTTGTTATTATGGTAAAATTGGAAATCGGATCTTATTCCAGATGTCTCGTGGCAAAAAAATGGTAGAGAAGGCTATTGCATTGCAAAAAGAAAATAACGAATTCTCCCAAACCTCTTTACCAAGCGATGACTCCGCATTACCAAATGAGCTTTCTGATCCTTTCATTTTATCCAATGATGAGCCTAAATCAATAAATCAGACTGCTTTACCTAATAATGAGCCTATAGAAATTCATTTTACTGTGTCTCCATTCTTATTACCTTTTGAAGAGCCTACTTGGCTACCTGTACCTACTACGCTACCTCAACCTACATTCCTACCGAGGCCGATATCACCAAAATCTGAAATTGTGCAACAACATGGCAACGATTCTACAGACATGAGTAAATCATCGATATGTAAATTAATGAGTTCGTCTTCTTCAAGCTCCTCTTTTGGTTCATCTTCAAGTTCTTCCTCTTCAAGTCTGCGTTATTCTACAAAATCGACTGCGTCCGCAAAACTTTCTGCTTCACCAAACAAAATTGAATCATAGAGTCTCTCTGATAATTACGATTCAGATGCTGACTCAGAGTATAGAGCAAGTAGTTATTCATCAAGTGATGAGGAAGCAATAATTATAGAAAATCGAGGAAAGACACCATCGTCCACCGTCTCTAATTCTGTTGCAGCTTCAAGTACTTCTCAGAATGATGATATTTCGGCCAAACGTGGTAAAAAACGATTACGCAAAATCGACGACTGGAACAAAGAAAAGGCAAAACGTCTTCGTAATTTGGGTAAAGAATATGCTGCCCCTAAATCTAAAAAGATCGTTGAAGCAAAAAAAATGTTGCCATCGTGTGGACTTAAATGCCGATTGAAGTGTTCCGATAAATTTACCGAAGATAAACGCCAGGAAATTTTTAAAAGTTATTGGGAGCTTGGTAATATTGAAAGGCAGCGATCATTTATTGCTGGAAATGTACAGTCTTTACAACCGACATATAGATGCTGTCGAAATCCAGATAAACCAAGGCAATGCAACCATGCATTTTATCTCTACAATGAAGATGAAAAAATAAGAGTATGCAAAATGTTTTTCAAAAACACCCTAGGAGTTAATGACAGACCCATTCGCACTGTATTGGATAAAAAGATCAATGGAATTACTATTGAAGATAAAAGAGGAAAACACGATCATCACAAAAAGGTGGATCAAAAAATTAAAGACTCAATACATGACCATATCAACTCAATTCCTAGAATGGAGAGTCACTACAGGCGTGCAGATTCTACTAGAGAGTATATTTCAGGGGATATATGTCTTGCCGATTTATATAGAGACTACAAAAAGATTCAGGAAGACAAAAATGAATTAGCTGCCAATTTGACAATGTACAGCAGAATATTTACAGGTGAATTCAATGTTTCATTTTTTGCTCCCAAAAAAGACCTTTGCAATTTATGCGAGCAGTTTAAAACTACACCCAATGACAAAGAGCTAAAAAAAAAAGTAGAGGAACATACTAAAGAAAAAATTTTAAGTCGAAAGTCCAAGGAAGAAGATAAGAAACGCATTTCACCCAATTGTGTGGTAGCAACGTTTGATTTGCAAGCGGTTCTTCCAAGCCCTACAGGAGATGCCTCGCTGTTTTACTATAAATCAAAAATTAACTCATAAAATTTTACAATTTCCCAACTGGGAACAGATAATGTGGAATGTTACTTTTGGCATGAGGGTGAGGGTCAAAGAGGTGCCAATAAAATTGGATCGTGTCTCCTAATGTTTTTAGAAAAAATAGCTGCGGATAAAGAAAATCTTGACATAACTTTTTATTCTGATAATTGCTGAGGGCAAAATAAAAACCGCTTTATAATTGCATTATTTTTGTATGCAGTATGGAAATTGAATATCAAGTGTATAACTCATAAGTATCTCATCGTTGGGCACACCCAAAATTAGGGCGACACTGTTCATTCGGTGATTACCTATAATGTCAATGAACTATCACATGAAAATTTTTTGGATTTGAAAATGTTAAGTAGCAAAATCGGGACATTTTCAAAGGATACCGATGGCAACGTTAGATGCCAGAACCAGATGAAAATAATTAAGTATGAAAAAGAAACCCCATTTACTTTCAAATATAAGTATTCCTACAGTCAAGAAAACTTCAATAGGGTTGTTGTCAAACAACAACGAAATGGACAGGCGAAGAATAATATAAATCTAGATAGAGCATACAAGAAAACATTGCCAATTAACGAAAGAAAGAAAAATGATTGCATGTCTTTAGTTAAATCGAAGCTCATTCCTCAACATTATCAGTATTTTTTTAATTCATTGTGAATTTGAATGTCATCAATAAAATTTTGAGTTATTTTGACATTTAAAAATAAAAATAAAGGTATTCGGTCAGGAAAAACGTCACAATTCAAAACAAAAGTTGTTTTTTGTTATCTTTGAGGACTGTAAGTGGTTTTAAAAATACAAAAATAATAATAAAGGATACTTTATTAATTGTTTTGGTTTTTTTTTAATGCTTTAACTTTCTTTTAAATCTTTTAAAAAATTGTCAATTTCATTTTGCCTCTCCTGTAAAATATCGCAATTTCGACTTGTGCCACTGTTCTTGCCGATAGGCGACATATTTACAACTCTCTTTGAATTAGAACGTTTGTTTTAAGGTGAATCTAATAATTTATTTTCGTTAACTGTTGTTGAAATTGCGCTTACAGTCGAGATATTCAAATTTAGGGCAGCTGCTACACGCTAAAAATTAGTAAAGTAAATATAAAATATACCTTAACATACTTTTTAAATTTACTTCTCTGTACTGCTGTCAAGGGTAACAATGAGCCATTGTTGTTAAGTTCTTCCTGAAAATAGCTTCTTAGAGAAGATATTAGCTCTTTGCACCGGCTATTTAAATGCTTCAGCATTTTTCACAAATAATAGTAAACAACGTAATCGACAGAGATATGTATGTGCACTTTTATTTCTCTTAATAGAACAGTTTTTTAATGCTATTTATGAAAAGCTCTGGAGTTTTTTTTTTTTAAATAGCCGTACAGCAACATCGAACCACAAAACATTTAAGGTTAGTTTCCCATAACGTCAAACCAAGCCAACGAATGAGCTGGCGCCACCGCACCGTTCACAGTTCTGTTGCCAACTGTTGGCCAATAAAACTCGAATTATATTAATTTTTACAAGCTTAAATAAACAAAATATTTGTTATAAGTGGGTTCCTATCAAAGAAGAATACAATATCAACCATACTAAAAAAAGTATATATATATATATAATAACTTAAAAGTATTATACCCTAAGTATTAAAACATTTAACTGGAGACAATACCAATGCGCAAAAATAAAAGAAAGAGAGATAAAGAAAACAGAAAAAAAAATATTATAGGGGGGGGGGGGGGGAAGAAAAGTGTGTAACCCATAATGAAACTTTCTCAGGCCAAATATAAAACGTGAACATGTGTTTTGAACCTTCTGTATCCTATTTATGTTAAAGGTATCCAAGCACGGGCCATATACTGTTATAAATTGCAATAATTAAATCTTGAAAGAACTAATAACTCGCAGTGCATCTGTGCAATTTGTGACTAAGAATATGACGACTATTATACAATATTCTTAGAGTTAAATATGCCTTTTGAATTAACTTAGTTATTCGCTCTCGGAACCGTAATTCTTTGTCCAAAGTAAGCCCCAAATTCTTGGCAGACTTAGACAATGAGGTCGCTGAACTCCATCAATGCATATTGATATATTGACTTAAAAAATGCTCATTATTTTTATTACCAAATAGCCTAAGAACTAACTGGACGTAGTTTTGCAGAAACCTACCAACCCACAAAAACATTATTCTGAGAAAATCGATGTTAAAGATTTTAAGATAAATTTGTTATTAAATCGGTACCAAAGCAAAATTTGATATCCAGCTTTTGGTATATAATGGGCATTCGCATGCTTTCCGAGAATGAAAACAATTTGGTGACTAATTTTTTTAAATCGACTGAATTTTGTGGGTTGGTAAGTTTCTGCAAAATTAAATTTTTAAATCGACTGAAGTTTGTGGGTTGGTAAGTTTCTGCAAAATTAAATTTTTTTAAATCGACTGAGGTTTGTGGGTTGGCAAGTTTCTGCAAAATTAAAACTGTCATTTATTTAATTAAAACATGCATATAATGAAAAATTAACTTTATTCTTGGGATGATATTCTTCTGCGTATTGCGCATGCATTTATGCAGAATGCTACCAACCCACTTGTGCATATAACGGTTTGACGTTTAGTGAAAATCTCCTTTTTGCAGTAACCTACCAACCCACTTGGTTGTTTTAAATGTTATAGATATAGCTACCAAGTGGGTTGATATTCTTCTGCGTATGTTAAATAATCAAATAAGATATAAATGGATTGGTAGGTAACACAGCTGTTTATTATCGGGACCTTGAATTAGATGGTAGGTTTCTGTAAATCACAGAATACAGTAAGAAAAAGTTCGTTATGTGCTTAACTCATTTTTGGCGAAGTTGTGGGTTGGTAGGTTTCTGCATAACTACGTCCAATTTTGAGGGGTTTAACTTTAAATTATGATCCGATGAGAGCTGTTTCAGCGTATTTAGATCCTTATTAAGTAAGCTAGATTAATTTACATAGTCCCTATGATTAAAATGATAATAAGTTCGAATATCATCGGCGTAAGCCCTTACTTTACAGTGTTACAAAAAAACTAAGATATGGCTTTCGTTCTCTTTTTTAGTGTTTAGGTTTAGGTGTGCGGTTTTTATTATCTCTTATGACTCGGTTATTTATGGAGATAAAAAGAAACTTTCAATACGAAAGTTTTATGACTTTTTACGTAAAATCCAGTGGTGTATTTAAAAAAAATATAGATGTCTTAATTTTTCAGGTATTATCAAAACTAGCATTTTCTTAAATGGGACACCCTGTATCTGGGTGTCTCAAAAAATTGAATTCTTTCTTTCGATTGCAACAATATATAACAATTAAAATTTTGCTTTGTTCTAAATAGCTAAAATACCAAAAAACAATTTTTTTTTAGTTGGCCATGGATTGAATCATTATTCTTTTATTTTATAATACGTCTATTAAAAACCCAGTTAACAGGAATATTAAAACATTGATAAACTAAAACAACAACAACTACAAAAAACAAACAAAAATTTAAAATAACAACTCAACAATTATTATCTCATATACTTATACATATATGTGTATAACAATTAGCATAAGTGCTTAATCACGAAATGTGCTCAAATTGTCTTCCATTCTGCTCGATGCATTTTTGGACTCGGCTTGTAAGTGAACGAATGGCGTTATAGATGTGAATATTTGGCACTCTTCCAATGCAATTAATAAAATTTGCTTAAGTTCTTCTATAGTATTACTTCGGGTTTTATATATTTCATTTTTGATAAATCCCCAAAAATAAAAGTCGAGTGGTGTCAGGTAGGGGGAACGCGGAGGCCATCTGTTTGGCCCATATGTACCAAGCCAATTTTCGCCAAAATTGGCAGTTAGTAAGTCTTACCATATGGCTATTATGTGCTGGAGCACCATCTTATTGTCAATAAACATTATTTCTTGCAGCTAATGGCATGTTATCCAACTCGATTATTACACATTCTTCCATAATTTGGATGTATCTTTAAGCACTCAAATTTTCATTAAAAAATCCTGTAGTTAAGGACCCTGTTTTGATTTAGTCCGTCCTTGTTGTACCCTGGCGACCGTCTGATGAGGATTTATGTTTGACCAAAATCGATTGTAATGTCGATTAAAGATTCCTTCGCTAGATATAAAAGTCTCGTCAGTCCATATTATATTTTGAAAAAATTGAGATTCCGATTAATCTGTTGCAAATACCAATGACAAAATTCTAAACGCCGCTCTTCATCTCCACGATGTAAGTTATGAACCTTCTTTTATTTTATACGGTTTACACTTATGATTTCTTATCGTTTTTAAAACTTTAAATTTACTTGTGCCAATATCTTTCTGACTATTACGGCTAGATACCGTCGGATCAGCAGCAACACAAGCTAATGTATTTATTTTATCTCTTTTTCTTTCCTTATTGTAAATCTTACCTCTTGGTTTTCCAAATGATCCATACTCACTTAAATTGTGATATAATCTATGACATATTTGTTTTTCTGGCTGTCGTCGTTCCGGATAACGCTCAAAATATAGGTCTAAGGCTGAACTAATCATTATTAATAAAGTAATCTAGGACTTTAATTATAATACCAATTATCATCGCTCTAAATGTTCGAAATGTCCTCCCTGTTAATGAAAACAATTTTCCACTTTTTCGACAGTTGCCCTCATTACATTTCTCAACTGGTTTACATTCATTTCTTGAATTGCTGCTCTCACTTTATTTTCAAGTTCTGCACGGGTGACTGGTGGAACGTTGTAGACTTTGTTTTTGAGGGTTCCCCATGCAAAAAAGTCCAACGGAGTTAGGTCGGGGGATCTAATTTAGAAAATAAAAATGTTAAAGGATGAAAAGACATACCTACCTTGCTGGCCATCTTATCGGTCCGTTAGTGCCAATCCAATTGTTCCCATACGTGTTATGAAGGTATTCCCTAACAGCACGAGAATTATGTGGTGGAGCCCCGTCTTGTTGAAAAATAATAGCCATTTGTTCAACTACTGGCAAATTTTCAAGAAATTGTTCTATTTCTACTTGCAAGAAACATAAATATCTTTTGCCGGTAAGGTGACCATCAAAAATAATTGGTCCCACAATTCTATCTCCAATGATACCTAACCAGCAATTTAATTCAAATCGCACTTGAAAATTGCCTTTTTTCATTAAATGCAGGTTATCTTGTGACCAATAACGCTTGTTGTTTCTATTAAACATGCCCAAATTTGTGAATCGACTTTCATCCGAATAAAGAATTTTCGACGGAAATGTTGGATTTTGTTAATGTCTTTGTAAAAACCAGTTACAGTATTCAAGCCTTCTGACATGGTCATTTTGATAGAGATGTTGATAAATCTGGTATTTGTATGCATGATATTTGTATCTATGTAAGATCCTCCATACTGACGTCTACTAATATCACATTCAACAGTAATTTCTCTGACTGAGGCAGTAATATTTATGTTAACTAATGATAGTACGTCAATTTCTTTTTCTTCACTTACAACTTACAACATAGTTATCCTCATTGGGTTCTGTACGTATTTTTTGTTCCAGTTTTGAAAAATAATGCCGAATTGGAAGTCGACGATCTGGAAATCTCTCTGCATACAATCTTGCGGCCGCAGAAGAATTTTTTCTGGTCTCTCCAAAAATTAAGAGCATATCAACTAATTCATTTCTAGTAAAACTAACCATTTTATCTGATTTACAATCTAAGTTTTATAAACGAATGACATTTGAACAACTTTTAATTAGAGCCTTATTGGTTTTGATATTCAATTCAATTGTTTTTCAAAGCCGTCTTTATATTTCTCTTCTTTAGAAAGGACAGCGCGGCAATAATAATACATAACGCTTTTAAATATGTGATTGGGATTTAAGGCTAATTTTTTCGTGTTAATTTTAAAATAGCATAGGAGTGTATGGTATCAAATTGATGGTAAAAAAATGCTCGTTTCAAATATCCTAGTGAACCACTATCGTTCCATTTGGAAAAATGGAGTAAACGTCATTTCATTTTTTAAACGCTTGTGAAACTTAGAAAGTCAATTAAAATGCAATAATTTTATTTTTCGCAAACTACTTGACTATAAATTAACCTATTTAATTGATTCATGGCCCTCTAGATTTAATACAAAAAATGAGAATAAAAATGTTATAACACGTCAAAAAATGACAAGTGGGATGTTATTTTACTCAGAATATCATGCTGAATCGAAATAAGTAAAAACATACAGGGGGTCCCATTTAAAATACCAAAGTCAAGGTCACTTTCATTTCATTTTTTAAACGCTTGTGAAACTTAGAAAGGCAATTAAAATGCCATAATTTTATTTTTCGTAAACTACTTGACTATAAATTAACCTATTTAATTGATTCATGGCCCTCTAGATTCAATACAAAAAATGAGAATAAAAATGTTATAACACGTCAAAAAATGACAAGTGGGATTTATTTTACTCAGAATATCATGCTGAATCCAAATAAGTAAAAATATACAGGGTGAGCGTCTTTTGAGAAACACCCAGTATATTGTTGCAATGAAAAGAAAAAATTCCATTTTTTGAGACACCCAGATACAGGGTGTCCTATTTAAGAATATGCTAGCTTTGATAATACCTCAAAAGCTAACACATCTATATTTCTTTAAATACGCCACTAGATTCTATGTAAAAAATCATAAAACTTTCGTATTGAAAGATTATTTTTATCTCCATAAATAACCGAGTCATAAGAGATAATAAAAATCGCAGATTTTGAGAATCACCCTGCATCTTCTAAACAAACCAATCTAGTTAGCGTAGATCTGATTGCGCCATTAAACTAAACACTAAAAAAGAGAACTGGACACATATCTTAGTTTGTTTGTATCTCTTGCCGTTTAGCCTATTATATCTATATTATCAACAAAAAAAAACACCCTGTACAATACCTTCTCAAAAACTTTAGAAATAATTGGTAAAATACTTATAATTGTAATAACATTAAAATTTGCAGGACTGAGTTTTAGGCAAGTCCGGGTTTCAATATAGAAGTCTTCCATTGATCCGGAGTAATGCGGCCAGAACCTGCAGGGTTGGTCTGTATAGAATGAAGAATTTTATGAATTTCTGCGATTTCGACCATTCTAAAAAAGAAATTTAATTCAATATTAAAACTATGATTGTTGTAATAATTAACCAAAGTACCGCAATCTGAAACATTTTGCAAGAATTCACGAAAAGAATCACTTATGTCATTCGGATCAGCCAAGTGCTCAGAAATGTTGTAATCCCTACTTGAATTTATATTGAACGATTTCAGGAGATTCCAAGTTTTCCTAGAAATATTCTTTATTCATATGAAGTGCGGTTTTGTCTAACGATTTCATTGTCACCCGATATTTAAAAGTATAAAAAGAAATTAAATAAAAATAAAATAAAACGATAATGTAAGCAAGATGCTATTTTTGAGGATGACCTGGAGATTTTACAACAAATAGATTTTGGTTTTCCCCGAAAAGTCTGAACGTTCAAATTATTTCCAGAAGTTGGTTCTTCAAGCAGTCCCGACTGTAGATACCCGGGCTACATTATTGTCGACTTGTTCCTAGATACAATTTTGTGTGTGTATTTTAAAAGTCGCCTGGAAACATCGCTTGTTGCTTTTTGGCAGCGATTATCATCCGGCCTGTACACCCCTGTCAGAGGTGTTGTAAAGTTCTTACTCAAAAGTTGCCGGCGATGTTTCCTGGTTTATTCGATGCCTAATACAGTTTAGGTCTTCATTAGGCTGTCATATTGATATGTTTATTTATTTTATTAGTTCGAATATCAAGAGATTCCTCATTACTAGCGGGAGTCAGCATCCTTGCGACCATATTCTTAAAATATGTCATGCAAATCAAGGTCATGAGCCCAGCTTGGATGTCTGGAACAGTATCAGTATTGATTGGTTCGAGACCTGGACAGTTAATTTTCTTACCTGACAATTCACTTAAGGTAAGTTGCGTAGGTTCCAATTTAAAAAATAACTATATACAGTATACAGGGCGATTCACAGTGGGTGGTACATTGACTGGTTCCCAGTAAACATCTAATGTACTGGGTGAGTCAACGATTGCGCGGAGTAATTTTATGCCTTGAACATAAGATTTGTCGATAATAAGCTTTCGTATTAAGGTATGGCTGGATATCTGCCACATTTTAAAAATATTTTGAATTATACAGGGTGCGCCCAAAAAGTAGGGTGTCATAAAGTTAACATTTTTTAAAATGGAACACCCTGTATCTTAGAATATTTTTGGATTTTGCATAAAATTGCAATTGTTTTTCATTAAGTGCATTATAGGTCTACACCTAATAGCTTTCAAAATATCGACTCGTGAAAAATGACATTTTGTGAACTTTGACAGCGTCTAGCTTTCTAACGATACGCCATAGAGCAAAACCGCTTACATGTCCCTATCTTACTTTTTTATTATCTTCCCAAAAATACCAACTTTCGGTTAAACCGGAAATTGACAATTTTAGAAAAATAGTTGAAAACTAAGATAGGGACATGTAAGCCGTTTTACTCTAAGACGTACCGTTAGAAAGCTAAAAGCTGTCAAAATTAAAAAATGTAATTTTTCGAAAGTCGTTATCTTGTAAACTATTAGGTTTAGACTTAATAAAAAATAATTGTTTTTTATGCAAAATCCAGAAATATTCTAAGGGTGTCCCATTTAAAAAAATGTAACTTTATGACACCCTACTTTTTGGGCGTACCCTGTATAATTTAAAATATTTTTAAAATGTGGCAGATATCCAACCATATATCTTAATACAATAGCTTATTATCGACAAATGTTATCTTCAAGGCATAAAATTATTTAATAATAAATTAATTTTTTATATATTTTTATCTTAAAAGAACTTCAACTCTAAAAATAAGTTTAACACTGATTAGTGCTAATAAAAACATACAAATACAAAAATAAATAAAAATTCTAAATTAAAAATTAAAATTAAAAAAGAAAATTCTTTTGAAAGGGTTCCTTCCTTGACTTTTCTTCGGCAAAATCGGTAATAACTTCATCATAACTTATATTTTTTGTGACATCGGATTCCAAAGACAAAACAGAGAGGACATTTAAACGTTCTTGCTTTATGGTCGACCTAAAATTGTTTTAAATCCTTGACAGTTTTGAAACTGATCCTTTAGATGAAGTATTAGCAACCGGAATTGATAAGTAAATTCGACACGCGATGTCGAAATTGGGAAATGTTTCTTTTAATCCATTTTCTCTTAAATACTTGGAAATTTCCAATGGAGATTTAATGTCGTTTTCTAAATGTGCTTTTAAATGAATGGACTCTTGAATAAACGAAGCATCTAAATTATTTTCGTAAATGTTTATTAATTCTTTTTCCTTCTTTAACTATTGTTTCATTTTCCAAGTTTTTAGGACATAAAATTGTTCATAAATACGTTGGTAAGCAACTAAGCGTCTTTTTAGATCTGTCGTGAGTACATTGATGATAACGTAAAATATTTCGATTTTTATTTTATCTCTGGCTGAAAACGATGCTTCTTCACCAACACTGTCATCAAGCTGAACCTTGCTTCGTTTTTTCTGCCCTCTTTATATGTTTTTGACTCATCTTGTAAAATATTTTTGGCTTATTGTTCGTAAATTGCAAAATCGTTTCTTATTGAGTTTAAATATTTTATAAGTCCTTTCAGTTCTCGAACAACAGAACCCAGGGCAATGGCAGAATTTTGCACATATTTATTAGATGCGTTCATTCTGTCTAAAATGTGATGCCAAATGACAGAAAAAAAAACAGTTTCAAACTCGTCCATTTTTTCATAGAGTGCTCGTGCTTCATATTTTACAGCCCCGGTTTGACTCTCATCAGTGGTCAGTTGGGAAAGGGACATTTTAATTTCATTATACCCATCATATAGAGCTTTAGTAGCGTCAGCCCTTGCTGACCACCTAGTGGCTGATAGGGATTTTACAACAGGCGACTTTATATTTTTTGTTAAAATTTCCCATCGATATGCTGCTGCTGCTGCTGTGACGAGACTCTGGTCAGCTAAGTGGGTTGTGGGTTGGCTGGTTTATATACAAAAACATAAGGTTGGAAGTGCTTATCGATCTTTATTATCCTCTCTTCTGGTATCTTCACCATAAAACTATGTGTAGAGATTTTGCAAAAAAGAGAAAAACAAGGTAGCGTTTTCACATGACTCTGCTGCAAGAGAGCCTGATAAATTGAGCGAATGTGCTGTACAAGGTACCTACTCTACAAATTTGTTGTAACTCTTAATCCTGGCTTGCAGCCCTGAATATGCACCGGACATATTTGATGCATTGTCATAAGACTGACCGCGACAATTCATGTCTATATTATATTTTTCTAATGCTGAAGTAACTGCTGTTTCCAAATTAATAGATTTGTGGCCAGTCGATTATATTTAATAAACCTTTCAATAGGTATATCTTTGGACGAGACATAGCGGACCAAGAATGCCAGCTGATCAATATGTGAGACATCTGGTGTTGAATCTATTATTAAAGAGTAATATTTTGAGCTTCTTAATTCATCAATAACTGTTTTTGATACCTTTTTTCCCATTAAAACCACTAATTATTCACATATAGTATTTGATAAATAATTGCAAATGCCCTGGCCCACATTACCAAATTTAGCAAGATGTTAACGTAAAAACGGATCAAATTCAGCAATGAGTTCCAAACATCCCAAAAAATTTCCATTTTGAACTGATCCAATTTTAGAATTTTCCCCTCGAAGTGCAAGTCCTCTGCTTGTTATTGTAACTATAGTTGCAACGACACGTTTTAAAATATTACGCCAATATTGTACTTAATTTCTATATGCATTTGTAATAGCCCGATCGGTGTACTAATGCAAGATGCCAAGATGTGTATTTAATTTTAATTTTTTACGTTTTCGGATAGTATTTTCATTAAAAATTTTGCCGCCCCCCATCAGCCTGCCGCCCTAGGCAGCTGCCTTTCTTGCCTAATGGATAAATCGGCCCTGTTAAACTCCAAGTCAATTTTTTGTCGAAGGTGAGCCCCAGATACTTAATTTTACTGCTCCAATTTATAGGCTTTTTATTTACTTTGACTCTGGACAGGTTGTTTCGTCCACAGCAGGTAGTTTAATCTTTTTAAAAAATTTTGTGAGGTAATCCCACCGGTCGTTTTGTCACCAACCCTTTCATATACCTGCGTTTAAGTACTTTAATTATTAGTAGTACCACAAGAATAAATAACAAAATTATTTATTCTTGTGGTAGTACCTTGTATATAAACATGTGTTTAAGGACAATTAGCCATAATAATATTTTAATTTGTAACGGGTCCCTATCAAACATGAATGTCAAAATAATTACCAGCAAACGCGGCAAAGCAATGTTAGTTGTAAATCATTTCAAATTTAATTTTCATAAGGAATTAAAAATAAGTGGTGAGAAAGTGTGGAAATGTAAATCTTTGCTTTACACTCTCGGTCCTTTAGACAGCAAGATACTAGTTAGCAAGCAGAATGTGAAACACAGTCATGAACTAAATGTGAATAATTTAAACCGCAAAATAATTATTGCTGCTTGTAAAAGGAATGCAGTTGACGATTTAGCTAAAAAACCATCAAAGATTATCCGTAGGTAATTTTAGCCTGGCCTTCGAGAAGAAAATGGCATGGGTTTTATCCTCATTCAGTCCGAGTTTCCAAGTGTCTAGCCATTTTTGAATTATTTCAACATGGCGTTGTAGACGTGAGACAATAATCCAGGGTACTCCTGAGGTGGGACAGAATCAATCCGATGGTTATATGTGTAGTACTCTTAAGCTAGCTCAATGAGCTTTTACTTCTTTTAAATTTGTTTATTGCTTATCTTCCACTATTCTGAAAAGGATTTTTGAAGTTCTTTGCCAAATCTTAATTTTTTATTTATTTCATGCATTTTGTGTTTTTTTGTGTTATGAAATCATCATCTTTGGGCTCTATTTTTATTGTATTTTTCTTGGATCTCCATTTATATATCATAAGTTTATTTGATGTTCGTTTTTTTTTATTTATATTCATAATTTTTGTCGTTAAGCAGATGTTGAGCTTTCTATTAGGGGGGGAGCCAATCCTTCGGGTATTTTTGTTTGTCACGTATCGTCGAACGTATGTGAGATGTCTGTGTTGTTGGGTTTGTCGATAAATCTGTCCTATGAAAATATTTTGTAATAAGTTTTGTTGCATGTTCTGTAAAAGTCTCCATTTTTAAATCTCTATGTATTATTCTAGTAGGTACGTGTCTTTGTGAGTTGGTTATTAATCTAAGTACTTTGTTTTGTAGTCTTTGTGTTTTTAAAAATCTTGTCTTGTTTACGGTGCACCAGGTCGGTACACCGTATGTCAAAACGGGTCTTATTATTGCCTTGCAAATGTGAGTCTTTGTTTTGAGTTAAAGTCTGCTTTTTGCGCAGAGTAAGGGGTACACCGCGCATAGTTGTTTATTAGCTTTTTTAATTCTTTCATCGACATTGTCATTCCAGGTCAGCTTTTTATCGAAGGTGAGGCCAAGATACTTGGCTTTATGGCTCCAATCTATGGATTTGTTGTTGACCTTGACCCTAGTTTCAGATAATCTTAATCTCGCCTTCGAGAAAAATACTGCCTGGGTTTTCTCCTCATTCAGTCTCATCCTCCAGAACTCCAGCCAACTCTGCAGGAGCTGGATATGGCGTTGCAAACGTAAAACCACTCTCCAGGGCGCCCCTGAGGTGGCAGTAATCGCGGTGTCATCAGCAAATAAATACAACTGCGTGTATTCATTATGCGGCATATCCGCTGTATATAGATTAAACAGGATCGCTGCGAGTGGTGATCCTTGTGGGACCCCCGCTCGCGCGACCCTGGTATCAGATATTGTATTGTCTGTTGACACCGCGAATTTTCTGTCCTCGAGATACGATAGAACAACTCTGATTAGAGCATCTTGCATGCCGAATCTGATCAGTTTTAGGACAAGTCCGTCGTGCCAGACCTTATCAAATGCCTTTGAGACATCGAAAAAGACTGCTCCCGTCGACTGGCGGCGGTTGAACCCTCTAAGTATGTTAGTAGCGAGCCTTGTTGTCTGGCGCACCGTGCAATGAGCAGCTCGAAAACCGAACTGCTCTGGTGGTAAAACGTTATTGTATTGTTTAATACAAAATCGGCCACCCGATTAAGTATTAATTTTTCAACAACTTTGCCGAGACAAGATAATAGACTTATTAGTCTATAGCTGTCTGCCAACGTTAAATCTGTACCTGTCTTTGGGATCAGCGCCACTTTGGCCCGTTTCCAAGTGTCAGGGAAGCAGCCCTTTTCAATGATTGCTTGGGTTATGTCTGCTATATCCAGAACTGTATGCTTTGTTTTTGATACCGTCAAAACCGGGCGCCTTTTTTGGGTTGATGACCCTCAGGACGGATCGAACTTCCTCAGCAGTAACCCTAGGTAAATTTTGGTTATCCATATTGACTCTTGGCATTTGTTTAAATATTTGCACAGTCCTGGTGATCCGTGCGTCCTTGTTAGGGTCTGTTGTCGGGTATTCACTGAACTGCTCGTAGAAATTTTCTGCGAACAGAGGATCAATCCGGGAGTTTCACGCGCTTTTATAGTCGTCGGTAACCAAGCGAGTTGTTTGTTATACGAAGGGATCAAAAATATGAATCTGTCGATAATAACTTCATGTCAAATAAAAGGTTAAAATAATAAATACGAGGAAAATAAGATTCCAAACAATGATAACTGAATGAAACAAATTATAAACTACCGTTACACACTATGTATGTAGTGTCATTAAATGATATTTTAAATACTATAAGTGGCAACAAGTCTACTTTTAATGGTGTTTGTAGATAATAGATTTTCAGGTATGTCTAATACATAATACATTTAAATTTTATAATCAAATGCGTAATAGCTAAGTTATGAATGAATGAAGACAAATCGAACCAACTTTGAATATTTTAGTATGAGTACAATTAATTGTCTTGATAAACTAGATTATTTTTTTGTTCTGAACAATGAAAGCTACACTTCAATAAATTGCGATTATGATTAAACTAAATTAAATTAAATAAGATTAAATTACGACATGTTATAAATTTGGAATGTCGTTATAAAATCTAGGAATTTTTATTTAAGTGTTTATACAGGGTCGTTGGTATATGTATGGAAACGGTCGATTATATCTTAAAGTACAACAGCTAGCAAAAAATATTTAAGACAAAAGTTTTAGGGTTTATTATAGTCTATTAGAATTTTAAAAAGTTAAGTATACAGGATGAGTCAGAAAGCCGTAGAAAAATAAAGTTACTTTTTTTTCAATGGAATACCCTATATCTTAGAATATTTTTGGATTTTGCATAAAATTACAATTAGTTTTTATTAAGTGCCTTATAAGACTAAACCTAATAGTTTCCGAGAAATTGAGTTTTGAAAAATGACAGCTTCTAGCTTTCTAACGGTACGTCTTAGAGTATAACGGCTTACATGTCTCTGTCTTAGATTTTAACTCTCTTTCTAAAAGTGTCAACTTCCGGTTAAACCGGGTAGCTCAAAAGCCGGAAATATAGTACTACCGGTTTAACCGGAAGTTGGAATTTTCGGAAAGATAATAAAAAAGTAAAATAGGGACATGTAAGCCATTTTGCTCTATAGCTATATTCTAAGATATTGTTCTATTAAAAAAAAAGTAACTTTGTTCCTCTACGGTTTATTGACTCAACCTGTATACTTATTTTTTTAAAATTCTAATACACCTTAAAAAACCCTACAACTTTTATCTAAAATATTTTTTACTGACTGTTTCACTTTAAGAAATAATCGACCGTTTCCATACATACCAACGACCCTCTATATTAGGGGCTACTACTTTCGGCTTTGATTAAGTCATTCAATCATGTATCAAACTAAGCCGAGGTCAATAATGTAAAATATCTTGAATGCATAATTTTTTACATTTTAATTATAAACGCCCGGTTAGTTTGATACGGGATTAAATGACTTAATCAAAGTGGAAAGTATTCTAGCCCTGGGTAGATTATTTTATTACACTCACTATAGTAAAGTCACACCCAAATAAAATAAAATTTACACTACAATAATATGATATTTTCACTAATTAATCACAAATTTTCATTAAAAAATGGTTTACTTACACCTCTCATTATTTCTTTTACACCCTAGAAGGATGGGTTTACAATCTGTGAGTTTAATTTACACTCGATAGTGTAAATGTACCTACCCATAAATTAGAAGAATTAACACTTATCAAAAAGTAAAAAAAACATTCAAAAATATCTTTTTTACAAGATATACTGATTGGTTAATATACCCTATTGAGTGTGGTCCTATATGATGTACCACCATTGAGTGTTAAATTTAACACTCAATTTTTTACTGTGTGGGGACACCTGAATAACATGGTGTATTCCACTCCTGTCGGCATTAGGGAGGAACTTCTGCAGAGAACCACGTTTGATTGTGATGCGATAAGGATCAATGCTGGGTTATTGTGGCGGGTACAGCAGTCCTCAATTCGTCGTGCCCGTGAGTATATCAGATTTCACGGAGCCTATGCTGTACCCTCTTATGAACTTCTTCAATAATTTCGTTAAGGTGTTTCCTATTACATCACTTCGTTTTTTTTTTAATTTTTGTAATTTTTCGGATTAAACAATTTGAAATGAAACTTTTTTGCTGTTTGAATGACTTTCGCACCACACTTTGTTGTGGAGAAACAAAATATAAATCATAGTCCTTGTTATTAAAAATAAACCATGAATTCGTTTATTATTCTTTTTCTCGAAAACGGTTCATTTTATCGACAATATATAAGAGTACCTTTTTTTTTAGTTTAAAGTACCAGTTACCCAGATTTTTTTTAAATTTATCATACAAGTTGATAGAAATTTAAGCATTGGGCTGTAAAGCTAAGTCCGCCCCTGGTAAACTAAAAAAGCTAAATATGTTTCAAGGGCACCATTTTAAGAGGTTCTTACATCCATCCGTCCATCACATTAAATTTTATTAAGTACTTTGAAAGTTATTTAAGAAAAACATATTTCCAGCGGCGTCCTTCAGGGCACATATCTCCGTAGGGAAAAAATTTTACAGGAACTTGTCATCTTATTTTATCATGTTCTATCTGAATCCGAGAGATTTCTACACGGACACCCTGTATAATAGAAACCTAAAATTTAATATATATATAATTTGCCACCCCTTTAAAGACTTTATTTCACGAGATACAGCAAAAAAGTCAATATAAAAGTTTTAGGGTTTTACACGAACATTTTAATTGTGCTAATTAAAAAAATGTATGACTTTCATATAACAAACAAATTAAAAAAAAATATTTTTTTTTAAATGGGACACCCCATATATTATTAGATTTTTAAAATCTTCTTAAATTCCCCTTTTCAAAAATATATAATAATATAATGTCTATATTTGGACCAAAGGTATTCGAGTTATTTGACTGTAAATAGTTTCATCTAGTTAGCCGTGCCTGGCCATTCGGAATAATATATTATGACGTTTTATCGCTCTTGTCATGGAAATCAAAACAAAGAAATTCTTATATTATAACATTATGTTTTGAAAAATTACAGAAGGTTTTTATTTATGGTCCATATTAGATAACAATGAAAATATTGTAATTAATGTCTTAATTTATATGAGTACCTCCGTTATTAAAACAATCTTGAAATAATCCTCTGAATTTACAAACTGCATTGCTGATAAAATGGCTGTATTCGCTATTCAAAGTATCAATTACTATTTCAATTTTTTGACGCAAATCTAATAAATTATCTGTTCTATTATAATAAATTTTATTTTTTAAATACCCCCACAAAAAGTTGTCCAATGGTGTGAGATCAGGGCTATTCGCTGGCCATTGAATGGGGCCGTATCTACCAATCCATAAATTGTACCGATTATTTAAATAAGTCCTTACAGCTTGGATACTGTGGGGCGGTGCGCCCTTTTGATGCCAAATGATTTGATTATACTGGAGGATTGGAAGCTTCTCTAGCAGATGTTCAATTTCATTTCTTAAAAACTGTAAATATTGCTGTCCTGTCAAAGTTCCCTCAAAAATAATTGGACCTACAATTTTGTTTTTAATTAAACCGCACCACACATGTAGCGACCTACGGCCCTGCTTTCTTATTAGCTCTATTTTTGTGGATTTTTTCGGTTGCCCAGAAATGTTTATTTTTTCGATTGAAGATGCCAGCTGTCGTAAAAGTTGCTTCGTTAGACCACAGAACTTTATCAAGGAATTGGTTATCATTTTGCAATGGCTCTAATATATCTTCACAGAATCGGTACCTTTGCTTGCATAATATTTCTTTCTGTCAAATGTTGGACTGGTCTGATTTTAAAAGGATGCCGTATTTTTTTAATGTTATATATATATATACCTTTTTCCAGGATTTTCCAGTAAGTCGTGAAACCTCTGGTATTGATCTATATGGATTTTTTAAAAAATATTTATTTGTAGAATTGGTTTTACATTTAAATATAATAAAATTTACAGTCCTTTACAAGGATGCAACCGGGGAGGACATTGAAAATGCCGAAGCAGAGTGCAACGCTTGTGACTATTGTGAGATTTGAGATCTGCGAAAACTCATAAATTTGAATAATATGTAATATTTAGGTAGTTGATATAAATTTTATTGATTCATAATATAAAAAATAGTAAAATAAAGGTTATAAACTCTAACGCGCCTCTAAGGTATGGTTTCGCTGGAGCAGTCAGCGGCCGCGGCTGGCGTTCGCGATTGGTAGCTCGTTACTGGTTTAATGCGATTTGTATGTACACGGTTTCACTGCCGCAGCTCAGCGACACAGCTATCGCCGTCAATTGCAGCGGCTGCGTTCGGACTGCTAGAGAGACCAGTCCAGCACCGATCGTTCAGCAGAATGCCACCGTTCTCGGCAATTGCTGACGAGTGTTTGATAGAGGAGGTGCAAAAGTAGTCCCCTTTATACAACTACGAGAACGAAAATTACAAAAATGTTGTAATGAAAGAAAATGCATGAAAAAAAGTGGCAGCAAGTGTAGGGAAGAACGGTAAAGTGTACAAAACCATTTTGTTTATTTTTCAGCATTACATTACAAAGTTTATAATTAGGGTAGACTGGGGCAAGTGCGAAGCACTTTTTAATAGTTCAAGTTTATTTCCTTCCTACTTAAATATACAATATTTATAAAAATGTCTTTGTAAGAAAGTAATAGTTTAATATGTTTACTTTTCATACTGCATAGGGCACACATGAATTATTTTTGAGATCTTGAGATTTGAATGATTATTTTTTTTTTGATTATTTATTCTGAAAAATAATAAGTAAAACAGTAGGAATTATTTCCAAGGAGAAACTAAAACAGAAAAGAAACTTAAAGATTAAAAATTCGAATAATTTTATGGAACTTGTTAAATATTGTATCCCGCAAATTTCACATTAAAATGAAAACCTCCTCGGCGTGTTACTACCGGTTCAGGTAAACGAGTCACTATATCGTCTAGCTGTACTACATTGACATCATTGGTGAGTGGCCATAAAAAATTGTCTTTTAATTTTCTAGTAAACTTGATTTCAAAGCCGTTGTCAACAGTATTTACCTGGCCAATGAAATGTTTGTTTGCTTTTGGTAATGTATATTTAACCAGCACCCAATCTCCAATGGAAATATTGTCTTTGTTTATTTCAGGAATCTGATCTTCGCAATGCGATTCTAAAGTGAAACTTTGATCCGATTCCCTAAAGGGTACACTTTCATTATCTGATTCACTGGAGCTGGATTTAAATTGATACGGACTTGGCCGACTTTGTTTACTCTTTCGGTCAATTTTCATAGCTGGTTTAGATATAGTTGATGAACTTGTAGAGAGTTTTTACTGACTACTTGCGATAGTACCTGCAATGGTTTGGCCACCTTGAATTAAGCGCTTTCGTTTCCTTGGATTAGAGGAAGGTCGGAGCGAATCAAGTAGTAGATCATCAAAACTTGTCTTTTTTTCTTGCCGATTTTCGGTTGTAGCTGGTAATACAGCTTCAGTTATAGGATCCTGATGATTATTGAGTATATTTTGTTCATTTTGATCAGAGCTGACAATTACTTTGAGATTGGTGGCACTATTAGATGCTGATGAAGGAGCTGTAAGTAATTCTGCATTAGATGCTAGTTTCCTTTTAAGTGAGGCGCCAGATGTAGAAGGCTTTACTGTTTTTAACATTGACTGTTCGAAAGTCGCGGTTTTTTCTGTTACATTCGGTGCTACAGCATTCCTTTCAATATCAATGCGTCCTGGCCTCGGTTGTAAATCTGTTACAGATCCTTGATTTTTTAAGTGTTCCTCCCATCTTTTTAGGGCATCGATGTCATACTTCTCTTTAGAAATAACATGTCTATTAAATGGAACAATACCACCCTTTCTGAATCCTGTTTTTATGATTCCGGAATCTACTTCAGCCCAGGTTTTAACTAGCAATGTGGCGAATTCCCTTTTTGGTAGTCGTTGTCCCTGATTACGTCTTTGCCATGTTATTACTTCCCTCTCCCATATTGCCTTAAAGGATCTACACACACTCAAATCGAGAGGTTGAAGTAAATGACTTGTATGGGCTGGCAGTTTAAGTATATGAATATTTTCTTCTCTTGCGGCTTGAATTAATAAGCAATCCACATGCGAGACATGGCCATCATATATAACAATAATTGGTGCCTGATCACGAACCAAAGGAATAAAAGTCTTTAGAAAGTAATTTCTAAATATTTCGGAGGTCATCCATCCATTGGCGCTGGCTGCATATACGGTGTCTTTGATTCCAGGAAATCCATACATTATTGCCTTTAAATATTATCAATGGTGGCAATTTTCTACCACTAGCACTTGCTCCTGCCAGGACGGTTATATATTCTCTGCCCGATCCAGCAATAATTCTTGAAAAGGGTTTGCCTTTCGCGCCAACAATTTTAAGACGAGAATGATCTGTACACAGTGAAGTCTCATCTAAATTGTAAATACATTTAGGACGATCCTGAAGACCCAACTCCAATATAGCCTTTTCCAATAAAACAAAATATTGGTCTATTATGAATGGGTCCGTAGATTTCTTTCTGCAGTACTCTAAGCTTTGTGGTTTTTTTCATACTCAAAAAGTGCCGTTGTTTAAACTTTATTAGCTAGTCTGTGCCTGGCATATTGTTCTTAAAAGGATTGGAAATATTATTAAAAGTTACAAAGTCACCTTGCCAAGAAAGTATTGGAGGTCGGCCCTGTGTCTTGCTTTTTTCGCCACGGCGCCGGCGGCCAGTTACTTTACAGTAGATTGTAATGTATGGGATTCTGAATTCGGTACAAGCCATCGACATGGTTAATTGACCTTGATTGACGGCATTTACTGCAGCATTTAATTGCTCCTCCCCATAGGCAGCCCTATCGTACTTTCTTTTATAATTTCGTACCATGACGCCAACTCTCTGTAAAGAATAAAAGCTTTAAGTGTCAGTGCCAACGAACTTTAGCATTCCCAGGAAAATGGGGCAAGTGTAAACTAACCTTTACACTTGCTCCATTACAATTTTCACTCATGCCCCACATTATGTTTTTTATGGGGGAAGTGCAAACCTGTTCGTGAGTAAAAACCGCTTTTAGATTTGGTCGGTATATAGGATTTAAAGCTACAACAATTGACTAAACATAAGAAAATGCAATAAAACTAAAAGTACCTATATTATAAGTTTTTACCTTTGACTAATATTTATGGAGATATCACACATTATTCAAAGTACCGATTCGGAGATTATGTTACAAATGACTACTCAGAAAAAAAAACACCTGGTAACTCGCCGGGAGTGGATAATTCAACAGCGCTAATGTATAGTTAGTTGCCTCGGACCACACAGACAAGTAAACTTTCAATATTGCCTGATTGGCGCTCTGATCTTCCACTTACCCCAGTTTTACACTTGCCCCAGTCTACCCTATACCATATTCAAATCCAACATTATGCATACGAAGGACACATTGATCAGTACTTAATGACAACCGTAACTCTATTTCGATTGGTCAAGCGGCAATAAAACTAAAAGGCCCTGGGCGACAGGGTTGTAATTAGTTTACCGGTTATTGTTGTTGGCAATATTTTGATATACATATTTGTGTCTTTGACCGTTGTATTTGAATGTATACAGGGTGTTTCAGAAGTACTAACCTGAACTAACCTGAAGATGTGTTCGGAGTTGCCCCGTTTTTGATGTACAGGGTGCGTAAGATTTTTAAAAAAATCGTTTTTTTTATTATTTTTGTAAATATTCTTTTCCCTATTTTATTGCAATTTGGTACCGTCATTCATAATGATAAGAGGCTTAATTAGCCCTAACTAGATAAAATTTATTAAGTCCAGTGGCGTCCCGGGAAACACTTCAACAGATATTATTAACAAAAAATGTACGCCACTGACTTTTTTCTAATTTTGATATTTTTTCCGGATATACCAACTAATGATACAATTTTAAAATGTTTTGATACTTTGACGTTTTATCCAAATTGATTTGTTTACTTGGTATGCTGCAGCTCTTATTTAAATATGGTATAGTATAAATTCAAGTGTTAATATGACGCTTGTCGAAATGGAGGAATTTGAGCTAATATCTCCTCTTCATCTTCTTCCTCCAACAACAGCATGCAACTAATGTTATCGGCGTTCATTATAAATCATACATAAGCGCTTGCACTACGAAATACGAATTAGATCTGAAGCGCGCTGCTCCAGCCGCGCCAGACAAACCACCCTGCGACCTGCAACGACGGCCGATTGCTACGCTCTACGCTCGATCGCGAACGCCAACCGTTCGCACCCGCTGACTGCTCCAGCGAAACAATACGTTTACTCCCGACTTGGTCTGATCCCGATCATTTTAATGCGGTGTGACGTCAGGGACAAATGCAACACAAGAATTTCGAATTCGGTACCCATACTTACGTGCCCGTGCGATAATATAAACATTTTCAATGTTAAAATTGCCAAATCTTCATCTGCATTTTCTTCAGCAACTCTCTTTTGCCCTTGAAGAGTTTTTCTATCGGCATGAGTTTTTACAACAAATGCTATTGTTTTTCTGGTCGGAACTCGATCGCCTGAATACGTAATTCTGTATTGATGCCTCGCTTTTGACGCATTATTTTCATTTGAATAATAAATTTGAAGTATACGAAGTTTCTCTTCCTCGGTGAAATGCATTTTCACGCCAGACGAAGAAAAGGATTTAGTGTCAAATAATTTCTTTGTTTTGATCACTATGGCGAGAGCGATAAAACGTCATAATATATTATTCCGAATGGCCAGGCACGGCTCACTAGATGAAACTATTTGCAGTCAAATAACTCGAATACCGTTGGTCCAAATATAGACATAATATATATTTTTTAAAAGGGGAATTTAAAAAGATTTTAAAAATCTCATAATAATGGGGTGTCATATCAAATATTTTTTTCAAATTTGTTGGTTATGTGACAGACATACATTTTTTTAATTGGCACAATTAAAATGTTCGTGTAAAACCCTAAAACTTTTATATTCACTTTTTTGCTGTATCTCGTTAAATAAAGTCTTTAAAGGGGTGGCAAATTATAAGGAATAACCCTGTACAAATTTAAGCGATACACACATCTTATGCTTCTTAATAGTTTGCTCCTGAATATGTATGTATGTATCTCACATAACAAATATGGTTCCTTTGAATCTTTACAATACAGTGTGGTGTATGTTTTTTCCATCTAAGATTCAAAAGTCTTAAATCCAAGCAAATGCTCTTAATATAAAATCCAGTTCACGAATACCATAACATAAAGAATATTGTTTCTTAAACTCACATTTGAATCAATATACAGGGTGTTAATAAATCTCACATAGATATTTAAGGGAGTGATAGTGCTCGTCAAAATTAAAAAAAAATTCCCATAAACATGAGGTCAAGAATGCTCTATTTTTGATATACAGGGTTGTAACAATTCGATTTTGTCACTAACAAGCCATAAGAACTGGCCTAAGTATAGTAACTTATATCACATATCTGATTTGAATTTTAACTTTTAAAACTGGTGAAATGTTCACATTTATATAACCAATATATTGCTGATGCCGTGTTACAGAAATGTCCCCAGCATGCAGCCTTTTCCGGAACTTCTGGGCCTGTGCAGTTCGCGTGTACGTCAGGTCCGGCTTTAAAATTATTTAACATAATATGTTGGAATAGGTATTGATTTATAAAAAAAAAGCAACTATATTAAATCTTGGTATAATATGAAATATAAGAAGATGTAAGGCATCAATTTTCTCGAAGAAGAAATACACTGCAAGAAATTATGAAAATTTCAGGACTTGTGTATTTTGGGGCGTAAATACAGAAATTGAAATTTTGAATTACAATTTAGTTTCTGTCATAGTTCCGTAAGTAATAGTGGTTGCTCTATACACCATAATAGGTGCCCTATGTCGCCTGGTCTGGTCTCCTATTATTTTCTATACAACATATGACGAAAGTTGCAAGAAAATTACATTTTTCTTGGATTAAAAGTAAGCCAGAATGGAGATTTTAAATGTTTATAGTAGACTTGATAAACATGTGCATTTGTCTTGCCTTGGCACTTTGTAGGAGAGAAAGTAAATTGGTTATCATATAATTGTGAAAAGCCCGAATGCAGCGCATTATAAAAACTATAAAACAGTGAAACAAACAATTATGCTGTTAATATATTTATTTATATTATAAAACTACAGTTAGGGTTTTAGTAGAAAAAATGTTAATAGTAATAATCTTTATTAATAATAATAATAATAATCTTTATTGTCTAACAGAACAAGTTCCAATTATAAGACAATTTGACTTAAGAAAGTTACAATAATTGACTAAGTGTAGAATATAACAATATAAAAAAACCTAATTAACCTAAGAAAATACAGAGGATAAACCAGTCAATAAATATAAAAAAGAAGACAGAAACATCTAGCGGGTTTGCGAGTATCGCTTAATAACAATATTTTTAAATTGAGCAGATGATAGATAGGCTATACACATCAATGTCAGAGCAGGTGTCATTGAATAGCTTCATTGATTGAAATATTGGTGTTTTAATTAAAAAGTTAGTGGAGGGGGCGGGAAGTGGAACATAGGAGAGGATCTCATATTGCGCGTAGGAACATAAAAGTTGACATCAGATAGCAGAGCAGGGCAGTCAATGTTTGATCGACAAACTTTAAATAGAAACTGCATCAATAAATAATGTCTACGATCGTGAAGTGACAGAAAGCGAGATCTCGATAGCAGAGTGCTATGATCAAAGCCCCTGGGGGGAAAGAAACCATGTTCTCTAAACATGAGAACCTTAAGAAATTTCCTCTGAACACCCTCCAACTGGTTAATGTATTTATTGCAAAGTGGGTTCCATATTATCGCCCCATACTCCAACTTAGAGCGAACAAACGTGAAATAAAGCAATCGAAGCGTTCGCGAATTTGTGAAATCGCTGGAGTTACGCAAAATATAACCAAGCGACCTCATAGCGCCGCCACAGACTAGGCTTATATGAGTAGCAAATGAGAGTTTAGGGTCAAATACTACACCAAGGTCCTTGAAGGTGTCATTTCTGCCCAATTGATTATCGCCGATGGCATAATTGAAATAAATCGAATGAGTTTTATTCGTAAAGGACATTGCAAAGCACTTGTTCACATTTAATGGCAAGGCGTTGTTTTCACACCATTCCTGCAAGTTATTTAAATCGCGCTGTAGGGAGAGGCAATTGGGTAAATCGTGAATTAGATAATGCAAATATTTTGAGGTCATCGGCGAAAAGCAGAATATTATTAGAAATATTGAGAGAAATATCGTTTATAAATATTGAAAATAGAAGGGGAGCTAGGTTACTACCCTGAGGGGCTCCACTAGTAGCTATAAAATCAAGCGATCTATGACCTCTAAGTTCAACATACTGACGTTGGGCCTTAAGATAGGAATTGAAGAACGTGATTAGTTGGGCACCAAATCCAAACTGATTGAATTAATGATCAGCACACTAAAAAAAAAACAAAAGAGGGGTAATAAAAGTAGTATTTGGATGTATTATGTAATCTTTAAACACAAATAAAGGTTTTTACGTTGAAATATGAAGGCAACAGTAAAATGGCAGCCGTATTGACGAAACACATAATATTAATGCATAATTAGATATATTGTGAATTATTTTGTTAGGGTGACGAGACGTGAAAAGCATTTTTAAAATATTTCACTACTAGGCATTCAATAACTAATGTGCGCCGTGAATTAGGATGATATCCATACATTGGCACTGGAAAGTAAATAGGCAACCATGACTACTATTGCAAAGTACAAATATATTAATAAGTACGGGAAAAATTAATAAAAAAAAACGTTATTCCAACTAAACCTAATTGAAAGTACACAAAAGTTAGCATAAATATATCGGTAACAAACATCTATTGGTAACGTGTTTTTATAATGTGGATTTGACTTGTGTACGTTCGAAAACTTTAGCACCAATAAACTATATGATATCAATAATTGATGTTAGAGCTTTTTTTCGTGCCCGAAATTACAGAACAAAATACTAAGATGTTAACAAAATGTATGTGTAAAAACATAAGTAGTACTAAACGTTACAACACGAAACTAATGATTATGTCATAATATCTTCTTGGAATTGCTATTACAAATATGCAAGGATTAAGGGAATATTGCACAAGGTAAGTAAACAATTTGGAGCAATTAAAAAAAAGATATTATATTATTACTGGTAGGGTTTTCATTTCAAAATGAACCAACCCAAATATCTCCTTATTTTGAGGAAAATAACATTTGACAAGAAACATCAATTTTAATATCAAAGCAGAAGTTTAATTACACATTTGATAGAATTTTACTATTGACACCTCCAGCCAACCTCACATTGAAATGTCACATGGCACTACCTATCGAGTGATACAATGTTGCAGAGGGTATTAAATTGGCTAACCAACCGTGCCAAGAGAAGTGAAATTGAGGTGGGAAAATGTAATAACAATGCAACCAATTAATTTAGTTTAAACGAATTATTTTATTAAGTGCTCAAAATCAATATAAAAACAACATAATATATCACTTGTTATTGTCAAGACAATAAGAATATATACCACTCAATTTTACATTGACATTTTGCAACTCGCAGACCGATGATACGATTTGACTTCTCTTGGCATAGTTGGATAGGCAATTTAATGTTTTTTGCAACAATGTATCACTCAATAGGTAGTGCGATGTGACATTTGAATGTGAGGTTGGTTGGAGGTGTAGAGGTGAATAGTAAAATTCTATTAAATCTGTAGTTAAACTTTCCCCTGGATATTAAAATTGACGTGTTTTTTGTCACATCCTATTTTGCTAAAAATCAGGGGTATTTTGGGCGGTTCGGTGTAACATGAAAACCATGTATAAATCAATTGCAAATATTACAAATATCTATAATAGATATACACTTTACTGATGATGAAACAAAATCAATTTTGAATATGTTTTGCGGATTGCTGATCCTTTTAAATGTAGAGTTTGCTCTTTGCTAACATTAAAAAATCTGATGCGGGTATATATTTTTGCTATTAATTTAATTACCTTCATTCTGTGGGGCTCTTCACCAAATGAACTTAAATATATGTGCTTATCTATACCGTGTAAATAATTATTTTCAAAAAGAAACATTGATATTTCTCTGTTAAATACAGGGATAAAATTTAAGTCATTCGGCATAAATTGGTTTGTTAGAAGAAGAACCTGTCTTATTTTTTTTTCTATATAGAAACAAACATTGACTAGATCGTTTTTGGGTTTTATTAAACCTCCTCTATTTTTAATGTGAAACAATCTTAAACTGCTAACGTGGTCGTCTTGACGATTTGTAATAAAAAACTCTAAACATTCCTGACACTTAATAGATTTGTTTAAGGTTCTTATCACAAATCCTGCAATATATGCAACTACATTCTCAGAAAGTTCACTTAGTTTAGGTAAAAGTGTTACCACACCTTCAATATCATCCTCATTAATGAAAAGGTCGTTCAGATCTAAATTGTATTTTTTTACTATTAGCATATCATCCACCGTCAATGATGGTATAATCTGCTTCTTACTACTTGTTGTTAATATGTGCGCATCGTCAAACGAAACGCAATTTCCATTTATAGATGTGATGTCCATGTTCAATGCCATCCTTTTGTAGGTATAATAAAATTGATATGCGGTAGGGTTATTATTCCACCCATTTCGTCCCCTAAAAATAATTATAGGAAGAGTAATATAGATCCATAGAACAGAACAATAATTTAAAACATTTTTAATAAACAATAGGAATCTGCCGTTTGTTCAATTATATGTATTATGTTAACCCTTATCCTGCCACATTACTGGTGTTACATTAAAATTTCTTGAATTTGTTTCCAAAATAGTTATTAGCATTAATTGTGTTTAATACTGACTAAAAACTTTTTGAAACATGGATGTAAAGTAAACTATTACACATTTGGAATATTCAATTGAATGTAATAAATTAATGAGAATAATTATTATAATGTTGTAACAAAGCTTCTTACATAACACATATAATAAAAAAAAATAATACAAAAACATAAAGAAGATAACTTACCTCACACAACAGAAAAATAATTCGAGGTGGTCTTGGCTAAATTTATATGTTAGAAGGTACTTTAAAGGGGAATTTTGAGTGCCAACTAGATCATCATACAGTCCCAATAATGACATCAAGGTAATACACATTCCTTTTATTGGGGTTTTGTTAACTGTAGAATGAACATATTTTCCTTGAGGATTTTTCAGTTGCTTCAGATAATTAATTCCATTTATAATTTTGGGTTTCCACGACTCTTTGTTGGCCTCTTGTAGTGGTGATTTCAAACCCCTTCCAAATGGATTACGTGAATTTGCCATGTCAAAGAGTTCATCTACTATGCGTAGAAATTTTATGGTCGCTTTCGCATTTCTGAAGTCCGGGTGCACCTCCGACAAAAACTGAAGTGCGTCGGCAACGCTGCGGCTCAATGTTTGAGCAGCCAAGTTGACCTGCAACATAATTAGTGGTATTATTAGATTTGAAATAAGTACAAAGTGCTTTTCATTATGAAAAGATAAAGGAAACACATTAAACACAATATTTTATAGATGAAAGTTCAAACTGTTTTAATTAACTTTTTTACTTGATCAGTATGCCAACTGCTAATGGCAAAAAACATACCTTCATTTTATAACTTCGCCATTCTAGATGAGTTTTTCGTAATTTTGTGCCTAAACGACAAAACTCTTCCTCTTGAACTTTTCCCAGTTTGGTTATAAAATTATAATTAATTTCTTCTCCATCTTCATCATAAAATAACCCAAGGTTGGACCAGTTATTTCTAATTAGCTTTAGCATATGTGCGGCGTCCAATATAACAAATGCTTTTGACGTTTCGGTAGTTTTGAAGTATGGTCTTAAACAGTATATGTCCTTTATATCTGCCCCAAGATGTTGTATCATTGCGAAATTGACATTTGGGCCATCACATGTAACTGACACAATCTTTACGCCAATGGCTTCCAATCTCTTGATGGCCTCGCTTACAATGTTGGCTTTAGCTTGCCCTCCCAATGAAGAAATAAGAAAATATGCAATTGGAATTTTCCAACTGACGTTAATGGATACAACCATTAATGTTAAAGCCTCAGTGGCACATTTCATGCTATCATCATTCACAATACCTGTTCCCAAGTCCGGATATCCCCATGTCTTGTCTCCTTTATATTCAATAAACTTCTTTATTGCCATTTCATCAAGCATTAAAGCACATATTGTCAGTTTGTTGTTAACTTTATTTTCTTCAACAGTCCTCTTTAATGTTGTGAAAGAACAATCGGAAAAGCCTGGCTCACAATTAACGTTTCGTACCCAACTTCTTATTGTAGATGGAGCAGGTAGTGCTAAATTAAATACTCTTCTGACGTAATTATACGCCTTGGAGGAATAAAATTGAAGGGTTAGAGCAAAACTCCTCAGCTCTGGGGGAAACTCTGCTCTTGTTTGTTTTTTACTCTTCTCAGTTAGAGTAACGTTTTTTAGTGCTCGTCTTAAAAGTATTAGAGGAATTCCTGAGTACGATTTCTCCAAAACAGACACAGCATCATGTTCCAAAAATTTTTTTTGGTGCAAGTGTAATACAATCTGCTTCAAGCTTTTTACTTTTCGGGAGAGGCGTTGTATTCTTTTTTGGGACCCTTTCAGTTTTTCTCGGAAAACGTTTTTTGTTAATCTGGCAGTACGTAACTTCTCGACGACAGTTTCTGGATTTTTGCTAAAAAATTTGTATTAATTAAAAAATAAATACGCAATTGAGGACATCGGTGCACCCAAATTTACCGGTCATACTTAAACGACGATATCTACATCCTATATCAATCCCATAAAGCTGACTATCACACTCAAATTGCATAAATAGTTTCGTCGGTGATTAAACAAATCACCTTCAGGGCTCCCTTATGACAGATCTATTTATGGGAAAAAATGTGATTATTTTGGCACATAGTTTACGCCTTTTAAGTATGACCCCTTCATTTGAGGACACCCTGTATAAAGGGGTTGCGTCATTTTTTAACAAAATCCCGGTACATGCAAATATAACAGAATTCTTTACATAATCCATAAATTGGTCTTTGAATATCTGTCTTGGGGAAAGGTTACCTAGTTATTGGACAAGCCGTACCTATACGTATGAATAGTTTTAACATCTTTTCTAGCCCTTTTTGTGATACTTTCGTAGCCTTCGCTGTCACTGCTAGAGTTTGTCACTATTTGCAATTTCCTCTTCAGTTGTCGTAATTGGAGACTTTCTGTATCGTTGTTTGATGAACACAACAAAAATATACCCAGCAGGATATAAATTATCATAAGGCAACTACTGTACACATTCATCTCATCTTCAGTCGAAGACGCTGACGGAACATCAGAGGATGAACTACAAAAAAATCACCTTTAAATATCAACTTCAATGTAAGTGCATTTTTTACAATTGCCAATACTTGTGTTTATAATTTTATGCTAAGCTCTTTTGCAAGCAGACCAAAAAAAGTAATAAATGATTTTAAAAAAATGGTCATAATTGAATCTACTAATACATACTTAGATAATAATACACATTAGATAATAATATGTACAAAAGAATTGCCTTTCTTTAAAAACTGTTTGGCGTGTGCTGTGTTACTTATATTTCTGTCCAATTTAATCATATTATAATAGAGGAACCAGCATTAATAAAAATTAGCAAGTAGCTTTTCATTTAATGATAATTACATGTAAATATTGCTAAAAACACCTAAACACTTAAAAAAGAAAATAACTAATAAATAACACAAGAACACAATATTAATACTTACTTCTCCAATAGTTCTTGGTTTTCTTGATTATCTTTATCTACCGGAATTTCGAAGTGTTCAAAACTTAATCCATCTTCTTCAACAGTATCCCCACCATACAAATTTGAGGGCATAGGAGTTATATTCTCGTCATAAGGAATTGAAGGCATAGGTTGTCTAAAGACCATCGGGATTTCTTGCTGTCCGCTATAACATATTTTTTTAAGTTGTCACAGATGTGAAAATAAATTTTGTCTTTACTCCTGAAATATAATCCTGGAAACCCAGCATTTAACATGAATGCATCTAAATATTTGTTCTACAAATTATATAGGGTAATCGAAAAATTTGTTAGGAAACTTAGAGCAATGATTCGATGTGGTAATAGCTATGTGTAACAACAATTGAAATTTTAATATTTTTTACGTAAGTGATTTAAAAATTCCATAAAAACCGAAAAAATTAAAATAAAAACTAACAAATAAACTGTAAAAATTGTTATTTACTTATACCTTCAAGACACCCTATTGTCAGATTTCACGAAATTTGAATCATGATCAATTATATTTTTTGCTTTGCTGATAAAATCCTTAAATCTAATTTGCCACCAAGGGGTAAGGATTATTCAGATGGGGAATAACCTTTTTAAAAAATATGCGAAAAATCAAGAGGCTCTACGCCAAGTATTTGTTTCAAAAGTAATGAGATAAGCACGATATATAGGTATTAAGAAAAAGGGAAAAAAAATAACTTTGACAGGATGTAACTTAAAAAATATTTACAAGTCCATTTTATGTTACATGGCATATTCTTTTACCTCTACTTTATTAAGCGAAATTGTCTCTCTAAGATTTATAACTCATTTTCCGAATACCCTTACCAATTTATGCCTTGCTGTAAGTTTGTACAAAGTACAAAACTATAATGTTGGAAACATAAAATAACTTTTAAACAATATTAAACTGTGCTTCCTTCAGGTCAGTTAGAGTAGGTTAGCATTTATTTATTAGATAGGTTTTGTAACTTGTTATTATATTTTATGTTCACAGTTTCATGCACATATTACTGCCCATTTAAATGGATGAAGTCTACCATAAAAAAGAAATAGATAACTAGTTAAGGATATGAGTACTTTTTTCACACTAAAAATATGTCTTGAATTATACTTTGAAGCTATGAAAATGTATAATTCTTGGACAAAAACCTACAACAACATGTTTTACACCTAAAGACAGATACTTACTACGGGAAGCCTTAAATAAGTTATAGGAGTTTCTTACCTGCTAATTGTCATTAAACATGTATTGTGAAGTGCAGCTAGAGGCTTACGAGGGCCCAATAGCTTGGTTGGAATGGCACCTGGTTTTAGGTGTGCCCTTTTATTTTTGATAATAAAATCATCCTGGGCAAAATGCAATCCGCAAACACGATTCCCATCACTAAGATGTTCTATATTGGGGTTTCTTCCTAGAGCTCTTAACCATGAATCATGTCGTGCTGCGGTCAATCTGCAAACATGTCTTTATATATACGGGGACATATGTACATATTATTTAGGTCTCTCTGCATTGCATTTTATAGGCGAAGAATTAAAATAATTTAGCTTGGACAAGCAACAATGTTCAGGAAAGCATTTTTTACTATAAAAGGATATCCCACGCAAGACTTTAGATCCTTTGATCCTCTGAGTAAATCAAATCTCTTACAACATAATCTGAACTGTTAGTCCAGGTTAGTTTACCACTAAAAGCAATGTAACAGATTTGCTTCTTTTAATTTGCCAAAAATCAGTAAGCAAGTTAGACACAAATAACATATTATCCCTAGTTTAAACTGTGTCCAGTTTCAATTTGGATATATTCTTGTAAAGTACTTGAACGTTACGGTAGGTATACCCACGAACTGCTTAAATATTCCAAAAAAAAAAAACACTTACCTTAATAAATACATTATTGTGTTGAAAGCAAGGTAAATGCTATGCGGGGATACAATTTTAAAAGTATTTTAAGTAACCCAGGTACTTACCTGAAGAACTGAATTTCGGTCGTTGGCTTGCAAAGCAACACCATACACTTGTTTTTCATCATAAACTTACACTAAAAGGTAACTGCACTATAATCTAAATAAATCTTTAACGAAACTTCCACAAAATACTAGAAATAACTAAGAATCACTAAAAATAACGCTAAGAAATCTCACAATTAACACGCCAAATACTGTGTAAATTAAGAATTAAGTGACAACCGGCTCTGATAAACATAAACGTCAAATATCAAGAAATCGTAGAAATCCGACGTACTGCGCATGAGTTAAAGTTCCGGAAAGTCAAGCATGCCGGGGACATTTTTAGATCGGTCGGCAATTAGCTTTGCTTTTCCAGTGGTGGGAGTTCAGTGGAAATGTTCAATGTTTTGTTTTCTGTATCAAACTAGATACCTACCTAGTGTTAATTGCCCTCCTTTCGGGGTTTTTGACCAAGGGGATTTCATTTCGCCCATATCTTCAATCACCTAATTTTCCTTGCATTAGCCATCCTATGATTTCATAAAAAAACAGTATTTTTGTGAAGATTTCCTCATTTTGGATTTCTCATTCTTATCTGTCAGTTAATGTTGGCCCAAAATCCATTGTTCAGGAATAAAATTTTATTTAGTGATGAAGCAGATGGTAGATGTTGGCTCACCCGACATCGCCCGGTGAAATGCCATCGCATCGGCTTAGGTGGCATGAAGTTGCTGTTTGAGCTAACGTTTCGTCACTGTGCCGATGTCTCAGGTTTCCAGGGTGGGAAATATATGAAAAAAGCTATGATGATGGTTCCACGATCAAAATGTTCCGGAGTTAAAATCGCCCCCCGATCGGATCTCCGGGTTGGGGCGGGTCCTGGCGCTTTATCAAGCGAAATCATCCATCATGTCCAGTAGCCATGCGGGTCCCTCGAACAATATTCTAAATGGAAATGGTGTGAAAACTGGATTAGTTAAAAGACCCGAGATTAGCAGCTTCTAAATTGACTTCTGCAATATAAAAGGACTGAACTCGAACATCAATGCAGTCCATTAACATCTACAATCTACCAAACCTAATGTACTTGCACTAACCGAAACATAGGTCAGTTTATCGATTAGTACGGTCAGCTATTTATATCCTGGGTACGACTTCCAACACTCGAGCCTTACGACTTTGATGTAATGTGATTTAAAATATAAACGCAGAGAATTACTAAATACATCTGCTGCCTTTACCGGCCGCCAAGCTATACCCATTATAGAGACTTGTTCTCTTCTCTTGCTAATACTATCGACTTCTTGCAAACCTGTTGTTATTATGCCGTAGAACAGTTAAAGGAAACGATTGATAATGTCTAAGCGAGTTTATTCACCTTTAATAATACGAAAAATAGTAATAACCTACAAGCGTCTCTCGAACAACAATAATAACTTGACTGTCACTTTTGGTAACTACAGTGTTGCCAATGCCAAACAATTATGGCAATTTACCATTGGTACCAACTCAAACTTAGAACATTCACCCTCAATAGTAAATTCCTTATTAAAAGTAAATAACAACAGTAAGACTAACATTCTCTTAAACCTATTATTTTACAAAATTCACTTGGTTGTTCGTGCTTACATATTTTAAGCTAATAATATTTTCAGTAATCTTATCTCGGATAAAATGAAACAAACCTACATGTCAGATTGATTATCTTCAAATAACACCACAGTAACATAGTCTTTGTTAATTTCAAAATCATGTATCAAGTACCGTACCCAACATGTTTCGCTTACGGCTTACGGCTAAACACCCATTGGCACTCTAATACCTCACTTTCACTAGCATCTTCCAGCACTGACCAAGTCTCATTATCTTCTAATGCTTGTATCTCTACTTCCATTGCATATTTCCATCCTCTTGCCTCGCTGCTCGCCATAGCATCATCGTAGGTTAAGGGTTCATCGTTTTCACAGACAGTCACAAAATTAGTCTCTAAGTCCAACTCATAGTCTTCGTACTTCCTTGGTCTTCTAACCTCTCGTCTTAGGTTGTACCGATTTCCTTCATTTTCATCTTCATCGGTAGAGTCATATACATCACTGTTAACAGTTTCATTTAGACTTTGATCGATATTTATCTCTGCACTCTGAGAGTTTGTGTTTTCACCCATCTTAGTCATCTCACTAGACACAATTTCAACAATTTTCTCTGGTAGAAAAATTACATTACGGTGGATCTTCATCTTATTCTTCTCTGGGATAAAAATTCTGTACCCTTTGACATTTCAGGATACCCGAGAAACACACCTGTCCTATTTTTGGCATCCCATTTTAAGCATTTCTCCTTTGGAATGTGAATAGATACTTTTGAACCAAATTTTTGAAAATCTTGTACACTAGTGTTTTTCTTGAATCATAATTCAAAAGGGGTATTATTTTTCTGCGAACTAGTACCAGTACGATTTAAAATATAGGAGGCTGTATTCACAGCTTCTGCCCAAAAACACTTATCCAAGTCTTGGCCATGTAACATGGTACGCGCTGCCTCCACTAGAGTTCTGTTTTCTCTCTCGCAACGCTCATTTTGTTCTGGTGTATTGATCACTGTACGCTGGTGAATTACTACTCCCTTTGATTCCAGAATTTCAGTTACTTCTTGGTTTATAAACTCCAGACCATTATCTGTTCTAAGGACTTTTAATTTTTGACCTGTTTCTCTCTCTACCAAAGAGATATACTTTTCTATATTTTTCTTTACTTCCGATTTGTGTTGCATAAAATACACAGTAGAAAATATCGAGCTCCTTCCAAAGAGTTTTCTTCCATTGGCCCGCAAACATCTGCATGAACAAGTTGTAGTGGCCTACTAACGCTGGAATCACTGTTTTGAAATGGAATTCTGTGTTGCTTTCCCGCTAGACATAATTCACACACAAAATCCTTTTTAACATCTATAAATTCTATATTGTTTCTTCTTAAAACTTGCCTTACATGGCTCATGTTCTGATGGCTCAACTTGCAATGCCAATCTTTTAAACTTTCAATAGTCTTTACCTTCATGCAAATATCTAGGTTAAGTTGTTTGTCTTTTTCTTCTTTATCACTCTCATCTGTGTTCTCGGGGCAAAGGTTACGTTCTTCAACATCACTTCCAGTGCATATATTTAAAAAGTAGTTTTTACTGTCTTCTCTTGCAAAGTGCATTTTGTAAAGTTTGTTCTCAAGTGTAGCTCGAGTATTTCCATCCTTGTCAACAAACTCACACTTGCCACTATCAGAGACCATAAAGTAGCCCTTGTCTAACGCACAACCAGCTGAGAATAGGTTAAACTGTAGCTGCGGTACATATAAAACATCAGACAAGACTGACTTAATCATTTTCTGTCAATTGAATGCCCATAAGGTTATTTTTCCTACACGTTGTCAAACAAATTAATATACCAGCACATATGCTCGCTAGCTCCAGAATCAAAACACCATTCATCCATGTTTTGAATTTCCGAAGATGCCAGGAAAGCATTTGTAGTACTGTCTCTTTCTCTGTGCATGTTTTCTGTCTGGTTCTTATTTCCCTCTTTATTCTTCTTAAACCAACACGTCTGTATTGTATGTCCCATCTTCTTGTAATAAATACAATTTTTTTGTTGCCTTGACTCTTCTCCGTTTGCTTGCTTGCTTTTCAAAAAACAATTTCTTGCAAAATGTCCTGGTTTGGCACATATTATATGACATTTTAATTTGCTTCTATCTCTGCTAACTTTTACAGCTAATGCTGTAGTATTCTCTACTGACCTACTTCTCTCTTCTTCTATCAACAACCTTGATGTCAGCTCCTCTAAAGTATGACTACTCGTTGGTACTGACTCCCAAGCAGACTTAAAGTGCTTGTACCGTTCTGGAAGAGACATTAACATCTTAGTCATCACCATTCTACTGGACACTTCTTCGCCAGCTGACTTTAGCGTGTTTCTTATTTCTTCTAACTGTGAAATGAACGTGGACACTGTACTATTCCCAAAATCTAAGGTAAAAAATCTCCGTTGGAGCAGATGGATACTAACAACAGATTCTTTCTCGTACACACTTTTTAACTTTGTCCACATATCCTTGGAACGCTCACAGGTTAAAATATGAGTAAGTGGGGCTTGTTCCATTCTTGTTACAAACAGCTCTTGTGGTTTTGCGTCATCTTTCAGCCACTTATTAAGTTCATCCCCTGCAGACGTGGGATTTATTTTATTGCCATTTACTACCTCATTGAGACCTCTTCCTTTCAGTACTATCGTGATTTGAAATTTCCAAACCGCCCAATTTTCTCCAGTCAATTTTACACCTGCCTGTTGATCCATCTTTCGTTCCTTTTTTTAATATAAAAACTCCCCCATAAGAACCGACGTTGACAGTTGACGTTGACACTTGACACTGTACTTGTCCTCGTGAAAACACGATCTCGTTTTTATGGCTTTAACTGTTTTACATGCTCTGGACCCATAACCTATAGTTATTATGCCGTAGAACAGTTAAAGAAAACGATTGATAATGTCTAAGCGAGTTTATTCACCTTTAATAATACGAAAAATAGTAATAAACTACAAGCATCTCTCGAACAACTATAATAACTTGACTGTCACTTTTGGTAACTACAGTGTTGCCAATGCCAAACAATTATGGCAATTTACCATTGGTACCAACTCAAACTTACAACAAAACCCACCATACCAATACCGAAATTGTCATCCCTGGCGACTTCTGATGAATTCCTTCTTGCTGGAAAACTATGCGAGTCCAGCCCATACCCAAAAAAGGCAAGAAGACCTTGCCAAACAACTATCGTCCAGTCGCATTGCTTTCAGTTATATCAAAAGTTATGGAGAAGGCTATCAACAAAAAACTATTAAAATACCTGGAAGGCTTTATTAGTGACGGCCAGTATGGATTCTGTAAGTCTAGATCGACAGGAGACCTTTTCTCACGTTTGGAACAACGCATTAAAACATCATGGGGAGTCCCGGGCGGTAGCACTGGACATTTCCAAGGTTTTTGACCGAGTATGGCATGAGGGGCTCCTAACTAAAGTGAGAGCATTGGAAATGACGGTTTAATTTTGTTCATGGCTGTCGAGCTTTCTTAAAGACCGTTCTCTGCGAGTGGCGATGGACGGATTTCTTTCAGACTCATTTAACATCAACGCCGGAGTCCCTCAAGGTTCTATATTGTCGCTTACCCTCTACTATACATTAACGATCTTTTGGAAGAAAAACTAAAAATCCTATATATAGCTTCGCTGATGACAGCACACTTGTTTCATCTTTTACTTTGGATGCTCGGGCATCGGCTGTCAATGCACATCTCTATAGGCAGCAAGAGGTTTCACATCTCAACAAGGACCTGGAAGAAATTCTGTCTTGGGGTGACAGTAACCAAGTAGAAGTTAACGCTAACAAGACCCAGGCATAAGTAAATGTTAAAGAACCGGATATAATTATGGTTGGACACTCGATTCCCTTGGCTTCATCAATTCATTTATTGGGCGTTAATTTAACATGTCTTGGCATAGTCACGTTGCGGCCATTGCTAAGGTAGCCTCTCAGAAGCTTGGAGTACTTTTTCGAACTAAGAACCTCTATACACCCCAACAACTTTTGATGCCCTAAAGCCCAAATTGGACCATCGCTGGAGTACTATTCGCATATTTGGCAAGTGCTCAACTGAGGTTGCCCGCTGGCGGTGCATGGTAGAAATACACGACGCGCCACTGCAGCCCACCAGTACCTGGTTCAGCTTAGTATCTCTCGAACGACACTGTTTCAAAATTCTTTCATCTGGAGAACGTCAACACTCTGGAAGGACCTCCCTGAGATCGTGTTCCCCAACGAGTATAATTTCTAAAGATTCAAGACCAACGTGAATCGTTTTCTGCGCACACGCACCGCTCCCAGAGCGCCATAAAGGATTTATCCTGCAGTGCTATCAGAAATTTTCATAACAATCATTTTTGGGCAGAAGAGAATCCTCATGGGATAGTCGCAAGTCATTTCCAGTATCAGTTTAGAGTAAGCAACTAATTGATCATACAGATAAAGTGTCAAGTTATTATGATATTTATTATCCAGCTATGTGTTTTTTTTTGTCACTTTGTTACAGAAAGCAGTTTAGTCTAGTTATAAGGTTTGGAACATATTGACATCTTTTCTTAATTTGATAAATTAAAATATCTAGACAGCGAAAATACCCTTTGAAGCACAATTCCGGTTCACAAATTGTCTAATCTTCTAAAAGCTTATCAAAAAATGACTTCGTTATCGTTTGTCTTTTATTTTTGAAAAGTTGATTAATCTCCGAATTAACTTCGCAAATTTTTGAGTTATTAATTCTATAAGTTTGTCCAGAAGATTATTTAACAATATTACTGGCTGCGAGTGTATCGATATTATGACTTAAAAGTGTAAATAATTATTTATTTTAATATTTATAAATTAAACTGATGTATTTTAAAATAAAGTTTCTACTTAATTTAATTTTCAACTTTTTTAAACATTTGTTCAAAAATATTTTACCTTTTCTAATTAACTACCTAAGTATAAAGTGCAATTTAATTAAATAACATTTATTTCCTAGGGTGCTGCTGAAGCAGAGAACCAAGAAGACGGCGTGACAATTATTTCTAATTCTGGCTCGCTCTCCAACCCTGCATCAGGAGATTGGGTAATTTTTGGCAAATTTTTGGATATTCTTTTACTGATAATTTACATCCTAGTATATCTTATCTTATTGGTTAGTTTTTGAGTCATTCAATAAAATTGTATGTGATCTTGCCTTTCAGTTTTAGTGATAATTCCTTTGAAAAAATATATTTTTAACCTTTCATGAAATACAGGGTATTCGGTGATAGTGGTACTTAATTGTAAGGGCAGCTTTAAGATAATGCATCCTAAGAGAGCAAGGCGCCTTTGAAGATAACTTTCAACAATTGGTTTTTATTTAATGTCTTATACCTGCTTTATTGTATTAAAACTGCATTATTTTGAATCAATCCTTAAAATTAAGTTTCAATGAATTCAATCCATTCAATTATTTTTAGCCTAATCTACTTATCGACGGTGAAAGTACAATATGTCGTAAGTTCGATTTTACCGAAATTCAGTTCTCACGCTCAAACTCAGCATAATATCGCCCGGTATGTGTGTGACAAATTTAATTAGTTCTGCTGTAACAGAAATACACCAATCATAATAAAATTCAATATTAAGTAACTCTTAAGCTGTACAAATTTGTCGTAACTCGTCAATTCATCCAGGGCAGCGCCGGGGCTGTGTCGCTCTCCTACAATTATGAATAATACAAGACAATTCGTTGACATTACACATGAATAAGTACATGGTATGGCGAGGCTACAACCCACTCTGATATTAATGTGTAAGAAACAAATATTCCCCCAAGCATGCAAACCGAAGACACCTTTATTGAGCCTAGTGTTGGTTCTGATTTGGAAGAACTTTTTGAAGAATTAGGCGAGGATCTCAAACATCACGAAGGGAGCCAAGAAGATTTAACCTACCAGAAAGAGAGTAACAATAATTTCGATGCTGAAGCAATACGGGAATCTAAGAATCAGAGTGATATCGAGCCTGAAGAAAATTACGGTCATGGTACAGCAGATACAACTAATAATAATGACAACAGTGAGCAAGGCGGAAATGGGAATGATGAAGATCTCGAGAAAGATGAGAATGGAAATGTCGACTGATTCCGCCGAACAAAAATAACCTGAAGAAAATGAACCAGAAATTAAGAGAGAAGGGGAAACACTATTTGGGATATCGAGCACCAGCAAATCAAAAGCAAGTTTTCCATAACAAGAATAAAAAAAGAACGAAAGTTGGAACAAGCAGGCAAATCAATATTTCGCCAAAAATCGAGCAAGCGTGGTTGCGATGAAATTTCAGATGAAGCTCGAAAATCCATATTCGAAAAATTTTGTTATTGGAAAAAGTTTATGTAGCAACTTTGGTAGCTGTTGAAGCTTCCAAAGAGAAGAAAACTGCAAATGAAAACTCACGAAGAGGCTTGACTTTAAAGTAGCACCTTAAAATGAATAACGTGTTGATTTCTGTATGCAAAAAAATATTTATATCCACATTATGCCTAAGTCAGCGTTCCATGCAAAGCTGAGTACATGGTATTACCCACAGAATATCTGACAAAAAAGACGCGACTTATTTAAACCTAAGAATAAGCTTCAGGGAGTTGAAGCAATTGTTTTTGAGAAAATTTCTGGAGAATCTACAGAAGAGAAGCTGCCATCATAGTACCACCGAAAGGAGACTCAGAAGCTCTATCTGGAACAGAGATTTACTAGTTTGGCTGAACAATATGCCGCATACCAAGTCAAATATGAGAAGTCTAATGAGGAAGCTCTGTCTAGATCTTCTCTCTCAAGAATTGTAGACAAGATGAATATTGCACTGTATCAGCCAAAGAAACATAGATGCCATATTTGCATTCAGTACGAACTCGAGAATTTTAGAGTAGAAGAGTAGACAACTCATCGGGAACAAAAGGAGAGAGCAAAGTCTGAAAAAACGCGGAACAAAGAAACAAGTGAAAATAACTTTCGATCTTCGCATTAGACCAAAAGTTTTAAAGGTGTATAAATTTCAAGAGCTGTTGAATGATCGCTTGCCAATTAAAAGAACTATGATCATCTAGAATAATTGAAGTCAGTTATCCCCGTTGATTGCTCGTCATTCTACGATAACCTACCTTACTTGTAAAATTACCAATGGAAATTTATAGTTATAGTTAGAAAGTTAATTGTATTTGTTTGTTAGAACTTAATAAAACTTCTCTATAACACTGCTTTTGTCCAGGTTAGAAGTTTAATAAATATGTCATATGCAATCACTATTCACAACTAAATAAGTCGTAAGTCGAATATCTATGTGAATGGTGAATTTGTCCTGAAAACTCCTTAGAAATACAAATTTTCGGTTTCTCTTTCATAATAAAAAGTGTTCAAACTTGCTACGATTGCGGTTTGTTGAAAAATAAAAAGTTTTTAGTGTCTCCTGAAAAGTACGACTTTTCGAGATACAACATATTGTACTTTCACCATCGTTATTCTTTAAGTAAAGTATCACTATTTATAACAACACCCTGTATACAATAATTTAAGGCAATGATATTTAACTATTCAAAGCCCAAGGCGAATAGAATTAGAAAATGTAAAAATCATGTATCTAATGCCTAGGAATTCTATACAGGGTGTTGTAATATGTGTTTATTTTAATGGATTCTTGCATAAATTTTAAGCCTTTTTAAAGTTCATATACCTAAACTAGTCAATGGCGTAACATTTCTTTTTGTTAAAATTTTATTGGGGTGTAGCCACACCCCCGCCACTCGTTAAATAGAACCAAAGTTAGTGTCATAATATCGTAAAATAATTGTTTTTCAGAATTCTGTAAAATACCGAAGAAAATAAATAAATTAGAACATTAGCATTGATGTTGTTTGATATTTTATTCTATCATAATTTTACCAAACACCAGGAGCATGTATGGTGCAGATCGTCGTACGAGTCTGTGTCTACCAAAACAATTTGAGGAATGTGTATGAATATTGTCAAATTGCTTTACTAAATGTAATCAATTTTATAAAAATTGTGCCTAATACTCCCTATGAATACAGAATTTAACCAAGTTGTTAAAAAGAAAACGTTATTATTCAAACTTAAAAAGTGACCGGTATCTTAATTTTATTTAATCTGTTTTACACCTAACTAGTTTAAATTACCCGACAAAATTAAAATATTAATTTAATTATGCATTTACTAGCAAATCTAAAAAAAAAACTCGATTTATAGGATCATGACTATCTCTAGTTGTTTGAAAGCATTAAACAGAGACAAAACGTATAATTCAATATCGAGCATGCAATTGATATGGACACGCCTCCGCAGCCTCCTTCTAAAAACCAGTGGTGGAGGTGAAAAGCTACGTGTTTTATTAATAGAGCGAATTCTTCTTGACGAATGCCATATATTAGTGGAAAAACTTTGCATTCTTAATCTTCTGAAATTATTGCTAATATTTATATCTAATGCTTGTGATGTGGAAGCTAGAAATAACGCAGTTGAAACGAAAATTAGATAGGGGTTCGATGTATACAGGAGCAAGTACCGATGTATTTTATATCTTAGTACATCTTTCACATTTAAAGTCATTTGTAGTGTTGCACATACGTAATATTATTATGTATTTTTAATATATTAACAATATTTAGTAAATATTGTGGTTTATCGAAATACAATCTGGAATGTTCTTACAAGTACAACGAGAAATATCCGTCGGCTAAGGAAATGTATCGAAAATCTGCTGAGGTAACCAGGAAGAAGCAAATTTTTCACATTTTTAACATTTTTGCGTTTAAGTTATTTCTGAAATGTTAACCCTTTTAATAGTTCTTTTATGCGGCACGCTTCGATTTGGAAATGTATCAGAATAAGTTTTTCTTGCATCCACACAATTGCCGAGTGCTTACCCATAAGTTAGATGCATGTGAGCATTAATGAGATGTAATAATGACAAATTTTATTATTTTAATACGAATTATTAGTTATGTGCAACGCGTCTTTCTCTGTTATTAAAAATGAATTAAATTTTTTTTTTTTTTTAAATTAGAAATTTATTTAAAATAAATCAAGGAAATAAAAGTGAAGCCAAAACGAAGCCGAGCTGAGGTGAGAGGCTGAGGGACCGCGTGCCAATGCCCTAGCTCTATTGCCAGAGAGTAAGGGGGGGTTTTAAATAGGGCGCCACTGTTTTGCAGCCAGGTCAAAACGGAAACCTCCAACATGATGCTTCAGCTCCCTTAGGGTCTTTCTTTCTCCTTTCTTCTGTCTTCATTTCTTCTCTTCTTATCTTGTGACGTCTTTTTTTTGGACATCATCCTTGGGACGTCTTCTTTATTGGACGTCTGTCGTCGTACCCGGCAAGACCTGACCTTCGGTCACGGTCTATCATCGTCACCATCCTATCAGTGTACAGATAAGTTTAGGTTTAGCACTAACCTCCATATATCCATATATATATATTTCCTTATTTCACTTAATAAAAGCCAGCATTAATTTTAATTATTTTTGTTGTTTTATTTATGCAGCTCCCCCTGTGGCTTGCGTTATCTATTTCTTTTTTTTTTACCTAAGTTGAGAAGTCCAGTTGAGAGTGAGGCCCCAGCACCATCTTGGAGGTTTCCGTTTTGACCTGGCTGCAAAACGGTGGCGCCCTATTTAAAACCCCCCCTTACTCTCTGGCAATAGAGCTAGGGCATTTGCAAGCGGTCCCTCAGCCTCTCACCTCAGCTCGGCTTCGTTTTGGCTTCACTTTTATTTCCTTGATTTATTTTAAATAAGTTTCTAATTAAAAAAAAAAAAAAAATTAATTCATTTTTAATAACAGCGAAAGACGCGTTGCAATTTTGGCGCCCAACGTGGGGCTGTGATATATGGCATTAGATTCTAAGAGTTCATTTGTGACAAAATCGGATTGTCACATATGTTTTTATTCGATTAATTACTGTGTATAAATAACTTATGCTAATAAGCTAGATTATTAAATAAATTTCGAAAGTCAACGCTTAAACGTGTCATAAAAAATGTGTTTTCTTAAAAAGGAATGCCCAGAGTATTTAAAAAATCAGTTTTTAGCTCTGAAAAATTTTAACCCAACGAGTATGGTGGCAAGTCCATTCCTGACTTTTCTGACGATGTAAAACATCTACTGTAGTATGGTTTTATGAGTCTTTATGGCCTGCATACAATATAAAAATTTCATTGAATTGTATTGTGAATAATTGTATCTTCATTAAGGGCACTTTGGGAATTTTTTTTCTACGACAAGAGTATGCCATATATCTAGCGGATACCCTGTATATCTTGTCCTTGTTGGTGCAAATTAAGTTAGTATATATTTAATTTTATATTTTCTACATACAGTCAGAACGGTGAATCTCGGCCGGTACGTCATGGATCAACGATCAAGAGACAACATGATTTGCAATTCCCTATCTTTATTTATTATAGCCCACATAATATATGTATATAAATATTGCTATAGTTGGGGTCAAGCAAATATTTGACGCGTGACACTTCCATCTTGTCATATTTGTCCAATACTAGTTATTTCGATTTCACCAACTTTATTACAGCTGATACTTAGTCAGGGCCGGACTGACGAATATTGTTATTTATAAACCTTTGCAGAAAATGATTGCTGGGAAATTGGTCTAAGAATATGAATTATAATATAAATAAATTTGTTTTGATAAATCCTGTGCATTGTAATGGTGGGATTTAGGATTGACCATTAATATCACAGGCCTTAACAAAAGCAATCTTAGTAGTGTATAACGATTAATATTATTTTTATTTATTTATTAAGTACCTCATTGGTTTACACCAAAAGGCCATTGCCCAAAGTCCTTCAGCCTAAGTCAATTAAGTACATATTAGTTTACACTTAAAAACTATTTGTTTGTTTAGGTTGGATTAATATTATTTATATTAATTAAGGAATATGGGTAATTACCTAATTAATAATATGTTCTTTATTTGTCATGTATTTTATATGCAGGCTCCAAAATTTTTAAGAAAATTATTATATTTCAGCCCTGATGAAGCTTTACATAAATAAAGCGAAACGTTGGCAAGCACTCACTAGCCTTTTTTATTGTCCACTTCCGACTAATTTTATCAACGTAAATGATGTTTATTGATATAATGCCAGTAGAGTTACTTACTTTTCTTAAGATAAACACACGTCTAAAAAAATAATACTAAATAAAAGTCTTATAAACTATAAACAATGTTTAACACTCACTACACAAATAAAGACAATAGAACACTATAAAAAGGCAATAAAATGATTTAAATACTCAAAATCCAAAACCAAATACAGAATGTCAACAAGACAACGACATCACTCGTTTTGGAATAAATAAAATGCGGATCTGCATTTTACCAAATCGACGAGAATTCACGTACGGTCGACAAGTGATATGACATTGAAAATGCACAAGAGGGAGAAACAAACAAAATTACGTTCGATGTTCGATTCATGTGCTTTCCTTTCTTCTTCTCTTCTTTTTTCTTGAGGTAACTCGGTTTATGTATGTCTCTTTTTAGTCATATAAAAGGATAAAGATACAAATACTTCGAGTGGGTGGTAATTATTATAATATAAATTAGCCATTAGTAACTTTTATATTATGAGTTGCCTGCCGTATTTGACACCCATGAAAATGTGGAAGTGTCACGCGTCAAATATTTGCTTGACCCCAACTATAATACCGTGTTACAATGGTGTTACAGAAATGTCCCCAGCGCGCAGCGTTTTCCAGAACTGTTCGGCCTGCGCAGTTCGCGTGTACGTCAGGTCCGGCTTTAAAATCATTTAACTTAATGTGTTGGAATAGGTATTGATTTATAAAAAAAAGCAACTATAGTAAATCTTGGTATAATATGAAATATTAGAAGATGTAAGGCATCAATTTTCTCGAAGAAGCAATACATTGCAAAAAATTATGATAATTTCAGGACTTGCGTATTTTGGGGCGTAAGTACAGAAATTGAAATTTCGAATTCCAATTTAGTTTCTGGCATAGTTCCGTAAGTAATATTGGTTGCTCTTAACATCATTTTCTATACAACATACGACGAAAATTGCAAGAAAATTATTTTTTTTTAAGATTAAAAGTAAGTCAGAACTGAGATTTTCAATGTTTATAGTAGACTTGATAAACATGTGCATTTGTCTTGCCTTGGCACTTTGTAGGAGAGAAAATAAATATGTTATCATATAATAATTGTGAAAAGCCTTATTACAGCGCATTATAAAAACTATAAAATAGTGAAACAAGGAATTATACTATTAATGTATTAATTTATATTATAAAACTACAGTTAAGGTTTTAGTAGAAAAAATGTTCAGCACACTAAAAAAAAACAAGAGAGGGGTAATAAAAGTAGTATTTGGATGGATTATGTATGTAATCTTTAAACAAATATAAAGGTTTTTACGTTGAAATACGGAGGTAACAGTAAAATAGCAGCCGTATTGGCGAAACACATAATATTAATGCGTAATTAGATATACTGTGAATTATTTTGTTAGGGTGGCAAGAAGAGAAAAGCATTTTTAAAATATTTCACTAGTAGACATTTAATAACCAATGTGCGCCATGAATAAGGATGGTATCCATACATTGGCACTGGAAAGTAAATAGGCAACCATGATTGTAGTATTATAAAGTACAAATATATTAATAAGTATGGAAAAAATAATAAAAAAAAACGTTATTCCAACTAAGCTTAATTAAAAGTACACAGAAGTTAACATAAATATATCGGTAACAAACATCTATTGGTAAAGTGTGTTTATCAATAATAGATGTTAGAGCTTTTTTCGTGGCCGAAATTACGGGAAAAAAAATGAAGTTGTTAACAAAATTTATGTGTAAAAATATAAGTACTAAACGTTACAACACGAAACTAATGGTTATGTAATATCTGCTTGGAATTGCTATAAGAAATATGCAAGGATTTAGAAAATATTGCAAAAGGTCTTCATAGAGCTCTTAACCATGAATCATGTCGTGCTGCGGTCAATCTGCAAACATGTCTTTATATGGGTACCTAGGTACATATTATGTAGGTCTCTACATTGCATTTTAGACGAAAAACTAAAATGATCTAGCTTTGACAAGCAACAATGTTTAGGAAAGCGTTTTTTGCAAAAAAAAGGATATCCCACTTAAGACTTTAGATCCATTGATCCCCTTTTATCTGTGTAAATCAAATCTCTTACAACATAATCTGAACTGTTAGTCCAGGTTAGTTTACCCAGCCATAAATAAGCGCCTTTTGAAAGGGCACAGGTCCTGATTACCTACTAATTTCAATAGTTTAGGTTAGCTATTTTCAACAAAACAACAAATATAAAATAATAGGTAAGTATCTTTATTTTAATCATGTAATTAAATAGCTATTAATATGTATACAAAAATACTAATCTACAATATCATAATATCATTTATACCTAAACTAATTATTGTGGGTCTTACGTTCCTATTAATTATGTTATTATATTGGTACCTATATTGGGTAGGTTAATGGCAAATTGCAGGTTGAAAATAGATTTGTTCCGAACGCTTTATTATTATCTGCGAAGAAAATTGCCAATTCATCTTTGGATTACCATCAAGACACGGATGCTACATTGTTTGAAGATTGGTTTCAGAATCGTCTGCTTCCGAATGTGCCCAAAAATAGTGTTATTGTGATGGACAACGCTGGTTACCACAGTCGCCAACTAAGTAAAGTGCCGAATTCAAATAATACAAAAGTGGAAATTCAAAACTATAACATGGAAAATAATATATATTTCGAGGAAACCTATACAAAAGAGGACCTTTTAAATGTTTTAAAAACATTCAATATTGAAAAAGAATATATCTCTGACAATCTTGCAAGTGCTAATGGTCACACAGTTTTACGCCTCCCTCCGTATTACTGTATTTTTAACCCAATAGAACATACATGGAGCCAGTTAAAGACGACGATTAGAAGAGAAAATACATCCCCTACACTAAGTAGTTCTTTTATAGAACTAATTAAAAAATGTGTAAATAATATCCCAGTAGAAAGTTGGAAAAATTCTGTGAGACACGTGATCCAAGTGGAAGATTCCCATAACATAATTAATAGTAACGTAAGGCCCTTAATAATTAGTTTAGGCATAGATGAAGACGATAGTGATAGTGAAACAGAGCGAAATATAGAGTAGGTTAAGTTAAATATTGTACTATTATAATATTGTAGATTAGTATTTTTGTATAAATGTTAATAGCTATTTAATTACATGATTAAAATAAAGATACTTACCCATTATTTTATATTTGCTGTTTTGTTGAAAATGGCTAACCTAAACTATTGAAATTAGTGGGTAATCAGGACCTGTACCCTTTCGAAAGGTCCGGTGCCTACACAATAGGCAACTTATTTATGGTTGGGATTACGACTGAGGGTTGTTATTTAAATTTTATTGCGGTCGAGAAATCAACGAATAATTGTGGAATGGAGCATAACAGATTTGCTTCTTTTAATTTGCCAAAGATCAGTAAACAAGTTGGGCACAAATAACATATTATTATTCCTAGTTTAAACTATGTCCAGTTTCAAATTGGATCTATTTTTGTAAAGAACTTGAACGTTATGGTAGGTATACCTACGAACAACTTAAATATTCCAAGAAAAAACACTTACCTAAATTAATACATGATTGTGTTGAAAGCAAGGTAAATGCTATGCGGGGATACAATTTTAAAATTGTTTTAAGTATCCTAGGTACTTACTTCAAGAACTGAATTTGGATCGTTGGCTTGCAAAGCAACACCATACACTTGTTTTTCATCACAAAGTTACACTAAAAGGTACTGCACTATAGTCTAAATAAACCTAAACTATTTATAAAAGTCTAATCTAGTAATAAGTTTTTAACAAAAGTTCCACAAAGTACAATAAATAACTAAAAATCACTCAAAATAACGCTAAGAAATCTCACAATAAACACATCAAATACTGTGTAAATAAAGAATTAAGTGACAACCGGCTCTGGACAATGTAAACGTTAAATATCAAAAAATCGTAGAAATCCGACGTACTGCGCATGCGCCACAGTTCCGAAAAATCACGCATGCCGGGGACATTTTCAGATCGGCCGGCAATTAGCTTTGCTTTTCTACTGGTGGGAGTTCAGTGTTATAGCCTTAAAGTGAATAGAAACAATAAATTCGATTGAATTGGCAGTTGGTTCCTTGTGAAACATTTTTAAAATAATAAACTAAAACACTTTTTGCTTCTTAATATTTCAAGGTTTTTAACAGAGAGTTACTCTACGGATGTTTTGCCTTATTGTCTTCAAAAGCCCTAATAAGGCGAAACATATGTAGAGTTAAAAACCTTGAAACATTAAAAAGCAAAAAGTGTTTTAGTTTATTATATTAAAAACATAATAGAGCATCTCCGGGGTTGACCAATACGTTTCCAACTAAGTTACGTGCTAGGCAGAGACAAAAGATATTTAGACAGTTATCCATTGATGTTAAAGTCATCGTTACGATCTGTCAACTGTAATTTGTCTTTATGTGTTTTTGTGCCTCGAAATTCAATTTAATCTGATAAACTGTAAATTCAAAGCCGTTCTTTCGTGTTGTCGGTAAGTAATTAAGGATATTTGTTATTATTATTAAGCCCGAACGCTAGCCACAAAAGTTTTGACGTTTATTATGAACTTGGAATTTGATTTGACTTTTTGAAATTCCTAATTTTCATTAGATTCGTTTGGTTTTAGTCACGTGGAAGTAATGATGCACCGGCAAAGAACGACCGTTTGGATTATACATTTGACGTATTCATTTTCTAAGTACGTACATGGTTTGCTTGAAACTGCTTAAAGATGGCACTGCCTCTATTGCCCTGCCTACGTGACCAAATGTCGTCGGTTTAAGAAATTTATTTTTTCCGTCATATATAGAGAATTCGAAACTGCAAAGTTGGAAAGGATTGCTGTAAATTTTTAATATGATTAAATAGTATATATTATAGCTTGCCCATTATAGTTCGATATGCGCAGTAAGCAAGGTTTGGTCTTCCACTTAACCCAGCTAAGCAATTTTCAATGCCAATTTTATCTACAACACTCAAAGACATTAATGTCTTTGACAACACTACAACCATAATTTAGAGACAAAAGATATATATGCATATACAAATTAAAAAAAAAAGTTTTTCAGGAAAGGAAAAATGTTATGCGGAGGATTTAGTTACTCTGAAATTAAAATTTGTAGCCAATTTAATGTTGTAATAACTACTTATCATAAATAATAATAATTATAATGTTTTATTACAGTAAGCACAACAAAAGAAGGAAAAAAATAAATAATAAAAATATAAAACAGTAAATACCCGCAATTTAAAAACGTGTAAAGTAATCAATCAACTGCAACACATCTTATTAGCTACTATCAAGTAAAAGAGAGATAAATAGAAATAAGTATAACGGAAAGAAAAAAGGAAAAAGAGGAATGCCTGACGAAGAGAAAAAGGAGTATTAGGCTAATGGTAAGAATAATAAGAATAATAAGAACCTCAGGCATAGTATCAATAAAATGTTTGTGGTCGTGACTTCGCCTGCAAAGAACACATGCATTTAATGTTTTTAAAATGGTCTTACGGTAAAAAAAATGCTTATTTTGCCGAAAACAATTTAAAAAAATTGTCTTTGTCCAGCCAGGACCGCGAGAAGGTATGAGTTTTCCTTGCCAAGAAAGGATAGGGGCAGGTACTATGATAGTAGGAATATACAGTTAGTAGTTAAAATTCACTATATATATTTTAACACCAAATTGATCGCATCAGCAGAATCACCGTAAACGTTCTGTAATGTAACAAGTTTTTAAGATACGTGTTAAACGAACATAATTAATTTGAAATTCATAAAAAATTTAAGGACAGAACTTTCAGAAGTAGAATCATTTCCAGGTTAGATTACTACTAGCGCTATTGGTGGTAAAATAGAATATTCGTTTTTTATTTTTATAACATGAGCTAAGCAAATTTTTCATACATCGCTATTCATTTCGTTATTACCTGCCTAATACTATCAAGGACAAAAGGCGCGTGAAGTTGGAGATTGATTATTAGGTGCAAAGCCATCTTTACTTCCGGCATGATAACGCGTTTTCCTCTCGAACACGGTGTACCAAAGTACAATTTGTACTGTCTACCCAACAATACTTACCAACATCATGAGTATCAAACCCAGTTTTATTTAAATAAATTATACTTTTATCAGGTTCATAGTACTCCTTTATTTTGCGCAAATAGTCCTGTCGTAGTTCAATGATACGCGGGGATTTCATTATAACCATTAGATTATCTAGTTTGTTATGTTTAAAACCACATTTTAACAAAACACCACGCAATGTTTCTAAAGATTGGTACTTATATTCAGGGTAACCTCGCAATTTATTATTAACCTGTTCTAAAGTTGGCAATATATTATCCTCGTAAAAGTTGTAAATAGTTCGCAGAATAAAATCCCATGTAGTATTGTCAGCCGTTTTGAATTTTTGATTTATTGGTTTGAGCCTTATGGAATGACCGGTTACAGTCCCCAAATTAATAACGTTATAAATTCTCATAAAGCCCAAGTTGTGTTAATTCATTGCAAGCACATTCTTGTACAAAGCGTATTTTCAGTTTTCCCCTGATTTTTTTTTAAACACGCGTACATATTTAAAATATTGCGTTGACATTGAACATGCAAATCCTTGTTTCTTAATTCCGGACTTATTTCGCTTTCCATGGCCGACTCTGACACTGACTCATTATATTCCTGCGATTATTCACCTTGACCTTCCGTTTCAAACTGTCGCCAAAAAGCCATACTGATTTAATGAAATATAGGTACCGAGTAAAACCTTACTTGTCTAAAACCACACAGTTATAGCAGAAAATGAAATATGTAAATTACAGTAAATCGTTTCAACCAGTCACGCCGCTGTCCGGTTCCCAATATCGCATACTTCAAACATCAACTGATTTTAAAGCTGATAAGGGATCACCCAATTGACAGAACCTTGAACTATTTGCTGTTCTTGTCTACAGCATATAAATTTGTATTTATATGCTGCTCTATTAATTTTCCCAGTCGGAAATAATAGTTCGCACTTTAAATTGCTGGTGAGCCACGACGGTCTATCGCTAGGGTCTTGCCAGTTCTACAAAGTTTTCGTAAGTGTAGGAGGAACATAAGGGGTTTTTAATTGTATATCTTTTTGTTTAACAACAGTCAAATTCCTTTTTAGTTTGATATAAATTGTTTTTGTAAATAAATACTATTTCTGAATTACTAAAAAAATTATTATAATATTCATGAATGGTTTGTTTCTTCTCTCTTTGTCATTGAAAATTTATTGGTTCAAATTGGATTTGCAAACTAGCTTTCAAATTAAGTTATTGACTATCAATTAAATACTGATATAGAATAACACTTTTAATAATAAAAACTTAAAGAATTTTTAAAAAAAGCTCAGACAACCCCGATTATGATGCCGGTCTCTTTGAAGCCTGGTCAAAGCTTTTGTATGTCATCAAACTAACTTTGGACACAGTATACATACTATTTTAGGTTAATGTTGAATGTTGTTAGAATATATAAAATAAATATCTCTACAATATAAGGATGTTATATATTATAAACATTATAATAGTCATTTCTAATATGAAAAAGAAACTGCCAAACAAAATGTTGTGAAGATATTTTTTCAATATTGGTCTGCTACTAGAATTTGCTTAAGACAGTTCATATATTAGTTACTCAACCCTTTGTCTCACGCTATTTTAACACATTTTAAATGCATTAAAGTTAAAAATTAATGATCGGCACTGTGAGCAGCTCCAATTATAATTTTTTTTGCAGTGGCGGCTCGTGATGTTAGAACCGGTCAGTGCTGCACAATTTTCTTTTGGATACTATGGAAAGTAACATTTTTAATAATTTGTAAATAATCTAGATACGGTATTTACTTACCAAGCCGCTAACAACGTCAACCTTCAACTAAAATGTTTTTGATGTAGTCTTTGTAAATTATATTTTAAAATTCTAATACAAAAAGTCTGTTCAAATAAGTCACTATCTTGTTTCTCGCGAAAAATCCTTATATTTTATTATAATGTCCATTTTTAATTTCTTAACAAGCCAAATTGAAAATTACTATTTTTGCATTTTGCACTTTAATTCGCATCTCATCCATAAGACCTAGTAAAAATATTTTTGGGGGTGTATCCTTAAATTGACAAAATTATTTCTGGATAAACTATATTTATATGGCAAACCATCAAAAATAGTAATCTCGGTTCAAGAATATATCCACCCGGCGCGAACAAGTGCAGTACGAATCTCAAGAAATTATGGCACTCTGATTGGCCAACTCAAGGATAAATACCGCTACTGAGTTTTATTGGGGATGACGTTAAAGTTTCGGCTGGTAATGATCGGGTGACGCGCATGATGGTGCTTTTGAACAGCCACAACGAGGTGTGCGAAGTCACATAGCCGACGAGTTCATACGTACAGAAGAATTAAAAATATATATTACTGTAGAATGTTAATATAAAAAATAGAATATTAATTATTTTATGCGGTGCTACAGCTCTGTAGCTCTTATTGAAAACCGCCGCTGTTTCTTTCGTATCAGTACTCGGGGTTTGTTAAAAATTGGAAATCAATATTTTCAATTTCTTTTATTAAGTAACATCGTATTTGTTGATAACAGAAACTTGTCACGTAGAGGTTATTTAATAATTGCTATTAGTGGCTTTAATACATGTATCACTCCATGGGTTTTTCTGATATTCGTCCTCGATAGTATTAAAAGTTGTCTAGAGATAATGAAATAACAAAGTTGTCCTATCGCTGAGAAATAGTGTTTTCATCTTTCCCAAGAAATTGCAAATAAACAATTTGTCGCGCCCTAGTATTTATTGGAATTTAATTAATCGATGTAATCTCATTTCGTCTTCGTAAATATCTGATTTGAAAGGGAGCAAAAGTGGCGGCGACGATTTTATTGTGGATACGTATTTTTGCTTATGAATTCTGTAAATATGTAAAATGGTTGATCAAGTAAAATAGATCAAAAATGAGTTGCATACGTTTTTTTCTTAACATCGTTAATACGGCAAAAATATTTCTTTAGAAATATGGTAGCAACGATTTTACCTTTCACGTGTTACGACATTATACAATTTAAAGAATAATCCTTTATAATTTACAGTCTCTAATTGTTCTGCATCTTTTCTTTATGGAATATGTTCTAATACGATTCATGTTTAAACACTTGATAGTTAACAGGCAATGTCCAGGTTAGGTAAAACTTACATAACAAATGGCATTATTTGGAAAACGTGTAACTTTTGTAGTACTGCTTTAGCACACTTATGCTTTGGCTTTATCAGAAAAATATAAAATTATTTTACATCTTTTAAACTATTTAATTTACTGATTAAATGGATAAAAAAAGTATTTTAAATTGTTTTCAAATAATTTAGCGGACAGCGGTCTGACAGCAAATCTATGAACTTCTAAAAACAAAATGCCATGACATTCTCGAGTTTGACCATTTTACAGCCGATTCCTCCACCACCTGCCAGAGCGTTGAACTCGCTAGTCCCCTAATATAAAAAGTTTTATTTTTTGTATATATACCGGGTGTTGCATCGTCGAGCGGGACATAGGAAATCCCATGTAATTTTAAATGGGGTCAATTATTGGCTTCCCTAATTATTTTAGAGAAAAATTCTATTTAGGTTTATTAAAGACCACTAAAACCCACATTCAAAAGAATAACTTTAGATATTTTTGATGAGCCCGTTTACGGGTTATCGCCGATTTCTTTTTAACTATTTCTCCTTTTTATGGCCCCGTATTTGCGGGCACCAGTCAAGGTAAAAGATGACTGTCAAATAAAGTTGTCATTTTGAAATGTGTGCTTTATTGTTATAAAAACTCGTACATCGAAAATATTAGCCATGAATTACACTTCTGAATAAAAAATATTGATGATTAAATGGTATTATCAAGGAAATAGTTATCAAAATGTGTCAGACATGTTTGCTGCTCTGTATCCGAATAGACCGATACCTGCAAAATCTACAGTCGAAAGGACTATCAAGAAATTTGAGACAAAAAGCACTGTAATAAATAACTGCAGATGTGAAGAAAGGCAGGAACAAAGAAGAGATGCAAGAAATGATAGGGACTTGCAAGTTTTTTTGTGCGTGGAAGAAAATGATGGGAAGATCAGCACAAGGAAACTTGAGGATGACATAGGATTAGATCACACCACAGCGTTACGAGCTTTGAAACGACATAAATATTATTTATACAAATATGAAAAGCACCAAGAGCTAAGAGATAGGGACGAAATACGACGACAGGAGTTTTGTTTTGGTATGATGGAAAGAGCAAACATGGATAGGGAATTTTTAAAAAACATTTGTTTCACTGACGAATGCACATTTACCTTAAACAATGAACCCAGTGTTCAAAATTATCGATATTGGAGCAAAGAAAACCAACACAGGTTTGTGGAAACAAGGACGCAATATCCACAAAAAGTTAATGTATGGGCTGGGATTTTTGGAGAAAATATTATCGGGCCATTATTTCTTACACGAAATTTAAATGCAGAATATTTTTTGGAACTACTTGAAGATCATATTTCACCTACTTTACATGATGCCGCCAGGGAAAATCAGGAAGTTTGGTACCAAATGGATGGCTGCCCGGCACATAGTAACCTGGCTGTCCGGGAATATTTAAACCGTGCTTTTAATGGAAATGTTATTGGCTTAAATCATACAGTAAATTGGCCAGCCAGATCTCCTGATTTATCGCCAAATGATTTCTTTCTCTGGGGCCATTTAAAAAACAGGATATACAAAGATAAAAAATACCCAAATCTAGACGAGTTAAAAATTGCTATTTCTGCCGAATGCAATAGAATTTCAGTTTACCAACTAGCGAATGTAAGAAGAGAATTTTATGATCGCCTCGGTTATTGTCTAGCAGTCAATGGAGGAATATTTGAACATCTTCTTAAATCCTAAAGTTCTAACAATTTAATAGTACCTACCTATTAATTAGTAAAATATTGAAACATGTAAAATGTCATAATTAACCTTGTAATTGGATACTTTATTTTAGTTTTATTCAGATTAATTTGTACTCATAAATACACCTTTAATATTTTCGATGTACGAGTTTTTATAACAATAAAGCACACATTTCAAAATGACAGCTTTATTTGACAGTCATCTTTTACTTTGACTGGTGCCCGCAAATACGGGGCCATAAAAAGGAGAAATAGTTAAAAAGAAATCGGCGATAACCCGTAAACGGGCTCATCAAAAATATCTAAAGTTATTCTTTTGAATGTGGGGTTTAGTGCTCTTTAATAAACCTAAATAGAATTTTTCTCTAAAATAATTAGGGAAGCCAATAATTGACCCCATTTAAAATTACATGGGATTTCCTATGTCCCGCTCGACGATGCAACACCCGGTATATATAATGTTATGTCAATATTATGTCAATGTAAGGTAACTATATATTTTACTGTAAAATCAATTTTAATAGTTTATAATAAATATGAACACTAAAAGAAATAAGGCAATTAAAAAAATATGTATTTATTAAAAAATAATAATAAGACAAAATATATACTCAATACTATTTTATTGAACTAACAGTTTCCGATTTCCTGTTTAAATACGGTTCTTGATACGGTTTTTTTTATAACGGTCATGTCAGCCTTTTAAACCTTCCTATCAATAATTAAAAAAATATCTGCGTAAAGATGAATAAATTCCAAACTGCGATCAAAATTTATTTGCAAAAAATTCTTCTGGATCTACAAATAAAGAGCAATAATTATATGGTCGTATCCCTTCCAGCTCCGTGTCCCATGTGCATTCCTGCATTTAAATACACGGCAGTAACATTCGAGCGACATGCCGCCTACTCGTTGTGTTGCTGTCGTGTGGCTGCGTGAGGATAGGGCCTTAGACTGGGGCAAAATTTTAAGTCTGAACCGCAAATTATTAAATAGACAGACATTAATAATTAAATGGTACCTACAATTTCTTGCAGAAAATTTTAAAAAATTGTTTTAGCGACGAATATATCGAATCTTCTATACTTGCCTTTATGAATTTATCTCTATAGATTTTCTGGTTTATTAGAATAGAAAGGATAGTGGGACTCCCGCTATTTAAAAATCAAACATTAGGTAATTTAATTATGTTTAGAATTCTGGGCAGAACCAAAAAAATTAGTTCAAATTCAGGATACCCCATTAAAATTTTTTATTAAATTGTTTCCATGTGTCTTAATTTATTTTGTGACGAAAATCTTAAAACATTTATATACTTATAAGTACTTATGCATATAAATTTTAGAAAGTCATGTCAACATTTTATTCTCCGACATTCCAGCAGATTACAGAGTATTTAGTTAACATGCTTTTAAGTTATTGTCATGACTGGTTTTAATTTATTTATTTAATAGTCTTTTTTTATCAACGCGTGAAAAAACACTTTGAGAGTTAAGACGAAATAATTGATCACATAATATGTAGATAGATTGCTTCCTTTGGTCTATATCTTATAATTCCTAAATTTATAGCTGTAATAAAAAATAGTCTGTGTGAATAAAAATATATTACAATAGTGCAATATAATAACAATGGAATGTAAAAGTATAAGTAGATGTCACCCTATTTAAATAAAATTTTGATATAAGCGACATAAACCTGTTTAGATCTTATTTGGAGGATATTCTCACTGATTTTTATACGAAATATGATTCAATAGTTATTATAGGGGATTTTAATATAAATTTTTTTAACCCATTAGGGACTGAATTGTTTCTTTTTATAACTTGTAACAATTAGTACGTTTTTCATAGTTCGCATACATCAAAATATTGTATTTACGTGGCCGTGCCATATAGGGCAGGCTAGTACCGTAAAACGGTGTTACTTTGGCAGATTTTGGAATATTTTGGCAAATAACTATAAAACAGTCGCTCATGTTTAGCAACTAAAGTTGCCATCATAACAAACGTCCTCAAATGTATAAATGTTCCAAATTTTATTTAAAAATGTTAAAAAATAACCCAGAAAAAAATATTTTTTTTGGGTTGCCAAAGTATGCAGATTATTGCGGTTACTTTGGCAGGCTATTAATTTGGCGTAAAACATTAAAGTAGACAGCGTTTGTGTCTTCTTTGGTACCTAAACGACTAGAAATTGGGTTTAGTTTTTTCCACACTTTTTTTTTAACCTTCTAGACGCATTTTTTCATCAAAAACAGTGATAATAGTTTGAACTTTTTTATTTCTAAAATATTAAATTGAGCTCTTCAAATGAGCATAAACACAAACATATGTTTTTTTAATAACGGTTATAAATTAAAAAAAAACAAAAACAAAAGCTTCATAGAAAAAAAAACTTAAAAATAAACTCCCAATGTATTTGGTCTTACAAAACTATAAATTTTTGACATTAAAAACTTAAAATGAAACTTTCTTATTTTAAGGCACAAAATGTTTATCTTTGATGGTATCATCACTGTCAAAATCAATTTCTTCGCAGTTCGGGCAGACGTAGAAAGGATATTTGCTTTCATCATTACAAACCCCACAAACCCAACGCTTGCATTCACCATGGGGGGCAAGAGAATACCGTCAGCACTTCCACATACCATTATACTTACAGCAGCTTTTGAATGCTGCTGCACTCTTTCGACTCGTCTGGTGCCTCTGGAGACAATAACTTTTTTGCGCCGGGATCGTCCTGATTGTTTGTCTCGTCATAATTCAACACTAAAGCAGGATCTGCTCTTATTAGCACATTTTCTATATTGGCGAAAAACTCGTTAATCTGTTGCGGTCCCACAGCTGCGCGTGCACGTTTTATATTTGAAGCGAAGCGGACACTTACATTATTTCGGGATATCAAATGGTTAACAAAATCAGGTCCAGGTACATTGTTGGTAGATTCCTTCACATTGCGACCCTGTTTTTCCAGGTACTTGTGGAGAACCTTGCGTATATTCGCCTGCGGTAACGGAAAACCGCAATTGCTCACTGTTGTAAGAGTGTGTGTGAGTAAATCTTCTTCTTCTCTGGTAAAGACTGTCGGATGACCAACTGTTTTGGTATGTCTACCAATTTTTAGGGACCACGCTCAAATTTCTTAGGAATTCACCTTTCTTATGCTTCCTTGAAGTAAATATTTAAGGAACTACTATACATTAGTCTGTTTTGCCTTTGTAAAATTATAAAAAATATGCTTGTTACACTCTTACGCCTTTGCATAAGTGAACATTTTGTGACAATAGACGGTTCTGACAAGGTCCTATCTAGAAAACAAATTGATGTAGGAAAACCATTTCTTTACCTGAATGTTAAGGTTAATTTGCAAATTATTTTAGGGTTGCTATCTTAATTTGAACAATTTTGTGATTAGACGGTTTTGCTTTTGCAGGGAAGCTATAAGCTCTACGGTCTTTAATAGAAATAGGTTTCTCCAAAACTTTTTCTTCAAATCATCATTTCATATACTAAATTTCTGTTTATGAACATCATATAGCTAGAGCATTTAGTCAGCCATTTTCACAGAAATATTTTTATATGTTTAAGGGTAAAAGTTATATTTTGTGTTTTTACTAACTTGTGTTAGGTTTAAATCTTGCTTGCTCAATACATTAATTCCTAATATATCTTCTAAGTTAAAGATTGACAAAATTACCATTTTGTATATTACTAATATTAGCGTTCATCACAAATAGATAACGCGACAATACTTAAATACTTATTCCCGTTATAGCCATTCAAAGCCATTGTTAAACGTTTAAAGTATTTAATGTGACATCATATACATGTTGCAAAATGCAACGAAAAATTAACGATAGGTAAATATTTCTTTTCTCTTTTTCAGCAGAGGTCGTAATTTTGTCATTCTATTTAAGGGTCAAGCTTCGTATTACGATGCAAGAATTATGCATGATTTGTATAGTTCTTTTCACAATAAATGGTTTTGACCTTTTAACTGTAATAAAACTAAAGGGTCGATCCCATTGTGTGGACAATAAATATGTAAGGTATAAAGGTGCAGTAAAGGGTCGGAGTAAGTACTAAGGAAATTAAGTAATTATACCCGTATGATTCGATTCCATAAGTACTTGCTTTTTGTCAATTGTGCAATATTTGAAGCCCATTTTAAACAAAACTCTCAAGGCTAGTGATGGTACAGGGGAAGCAATTCCAAGCCCAGCAATGTTGGCAGTATATACCTGGAGGCTGAAGAGAGATGCCTCTGAAGTAAATTACCGCCGAAAATCATATATATTTACATTTTTGGAGTACATTTGTCACTTTATATAACGCCATTCATTGATAAATAATATATATTTTCTCAAAATTTAAATGCTTTGTCCCTATTAAACTCTGCCTGATTAAAGAATTCTGAAAAAAAAAAGTAAAGTCAGTGTAACAAGTGATACAAGGTTCACCTATTTTATAACTCTACGCCAGCTACGTCTTTAATCGTGATTTAAAGGTCCCTTAATTCAAGACACATCTCGCGCACACTGTCAATCGCTGCGCTGCTGAGAGATGGATATATGAATGACCATATATTTACAAGTGCGCAATGAAGATAACCATATCGCATATAATCCGTTCTGTCGCGTCAACAGGTGCAATATCTGATGCAGCTTACTTAGAGTGTCCTGTAGATATGCATCTTTTTCTTCCGCCTTTGCACCGGCATATCTCTCTCCGTCAGTATACAATCCGTCTGCCAATTCCTCTTTTATTTGACCAGCTTCGAAATTTACAGCTGATTTACAGAGCCGTCTGAGCCGTCCCGTCATCACACATTCCGATACCGACTTAATTTTCTTTTTTAGGAATATTCTTGTGTATTTTCTGTGTTTTGAGCAGGGACCCGGACCGGAACCGCCAACTGGTAAGAACTGGACCGGAACAGATATTTCTTGTGGACCGGAATCGGAACCGAACACATATTTTACTTGAAAGGTAACTTTAGTTGCAGAACCCGAACCCCAAAAAATTAAAACGTTTTTTTTTGTTTTTTTTTTCGGCTTTCAGGGTGATACTTTGCCGGATAGTTTACACATGCCTCGCAGTAATTAAACCTAAACTAATTTTAAGTTTCTGTATATATTTTGTTCAGTTGAGACACTTTTGACCGACATTTCGACAACAAAACAGATAAGCAGCCCTATGATCAAACACACAAGTTAACTTTTAACGTATCGTTTCCATGACAACAACCGAAAAAAGCCTACTTGTTAATTCTTCACTGTGGTTGAAAAACAGGTAATTTTAAAGTTAGCGTATAAAGTTAATTTGTGTGTTTGATCATAAGGCTGATTAGGTATTGACCAATTTACTCTCTATTTGGCAAATAAATCTGAGATCTTGCTCTAGAATATTCTACTTCTTTTTCTTTCCCTCTTTATCCTTATGCAAAATAACAAAGACTGAACAAAACCATGGCCACCAATATGTATAGTGGTCGCATTTGTGGCGACACGGTTTTCGTAATTTTTTTGTATGAAACGGGATTAAAAATTCAAAGTTTATGTAAAACGGTCGTTTTCGGATCGGGACCGAATCTGAATCGAAATTTCATATTTTGGAGGAAACCGGATCTGAACCGTTAAAAATTTGGTAGAAATCGAATCGAAATAATTGTTTCGGAACCGGAACTGTAACGGAACCTAAATTCTCTATTTCATCTGGAACTGAAACCGGAACGGAAACGATATTACATTCTGGCCCGGGTCCCGGGTCCTTGGTTTTGAGATAGTGTTTTTACAATTTACATACATACCTATCGTTTATTTCGTGCTTACTAGACATTTTATTAACATATTATTGGACTGTGTGGATCTGAAAGTGTTTATTTTTATTGAAAAGTAAGTAAACATACTTTATCTACTCCTATTAAATTATATATTAATTATTCAATTGGTTTTGAGCAATATATCTATAAACAAACAACATGAGTTATAATAACTCACTACTAATAACTCACTATAATGAATCGGAAAAGATTCTTGGAATTATTTACGAACCGAATATCGAGGTGGCTCTGTACTTCTGTACAAGGGAACAGTACATTATTGTTATCGAGGGGAGTAATGTCACTTGAATAATTTTGACGTTTTCAAATTAAGTTAATCCCTAATTATTGTAAATTTTGTGCTGAAAAAGATGAATTCAGATAGTGAAGATGAATTATTATGTACACCTCCAGAAATAAGACAAGTAACTTATGTTACCATACAGAGTTTATTGCCCGAAAAATTCAAAAACAAATATAAAGGCGTATACAAAAATTTTCAAGATTGGTGCAGCAGTAATAACATTAAGTCATCGTTTACAGAAAATGTACTTTTGGCATATTTAAGCGAATTTAGCACTAAATATAAAGCATCGTCTCTATAAATAATGGAATCAATATAGAAAATTATTTAAAATTACGTGCGTTTCTTAAACGTCAATCAGAGAAACATGTAGCTAAATATATTCATTGTTATAGTCGTAGATAAAGTATAGTATTCAACTTGCGGTAATGGTCATAACTTCACTTGACAAAACTTCATCTGCGTGAGTTATGACCTACATTACCGCTCGTTAAACAATATATTATTGTTTAACCATTATGTATTACTAAAGAAAATTATAGCTATAATTTTCTTTGGTATTACACAAAATATTACCCCAAGATCAATTATTAATCTTATAGAAATTTATGTTTTAGGGCGAAGAATATGAATTAAGTCGAGTTTATAGTGCCGGCATAAACTTATAGCCCTTAAAATACTTTTATTTTAAACCTTGTTTTTTTAATTTTCACTTTAACAAGATTCGTTTTTTGATAACACAAAAATTATTTATAATTCGTAAATATCTAACTCCGGTCCTGACCAAATTTAAGTTCTCTAAAAAGAATGTTACTAGAAATGACATATATCATCGGCCGTCATTAAAGACTGGTGTAGAGCATAGAAATAAGAGGGGCAATCCTATTCTATTGTGTAGGGGACAAACAAGAATAGTATAGTACGTACCGAGGTGGAAAATGTTTCATTACTGTCGAGAGTCGAGAGACTCGGTAGTTAACAGAGGCGCGAAGCGGCGAGGTTAACTAAATCTCTAGACCGTAATGAGAATTTACACCGAGAGTTTGTATGCTATTTTATTTACAACCACTTCATCCACTTATTTTGAATTAAAATTATTATTATAAGGGAAATGTGATTTTGACTTCTTCATTTCAAAATTAGACAGTAGAATTTGAAATAACCGCTACTGGTAAAATAATATTACACATCAAGATGGCAAATATAATTTTTTTAATTTGGTTTCCATGTCACTAAACAGTATATTATTAATTTTTGAAAACGTATGTAGTGTCAAAAATTTCGCAAAACATCGCTGTATTACAGCTCGCCAGTGAGGCTATAGGTTCTGACAAAAGGAAAAAACATCGGTGTCTGTTTTAAAACAGAAAAAGCGGGATTAGACAGAGAATGAAGCCAGATGGCTTCATCTCGTGGTGCTGGTAAAGAAGATCAATTCTTAAGCATGACGAGCTGTAATACAGCGAAACGCGTCTGGGGAGGGTTCTGGCAGAAGGAAAAAGCAAACCCCTTGATAATTTGTTAAGTTTTTCGGTCACTAAACCGACATGACGCTCAGCTCGGGCATAGCGCTGCCTAGCGAGGACTCCTGCAATTGTGACGTCTTTGCAGGAGATCCTCTGATATTTGTGGCTTTGTAAGTCCATGTCAGAGGGCGCAGGTATGCTTAAGAATTGGCGATCTTTACCAGCACCACGAGATGGAGCCATCTGGATTCATTCTCTGTTTAATAGATAGTTCTGTCGCTACTCAAGCTAATACGGCAAATTGATTTCAAAGCCAAGTCCAAATTTTATTAACACTACTTTAACTTCAAATATTCATGAATTAAACCTTTTTAAAAAATAAATTCAGCAAGGTTTCAACATATCAGTGGCTGCCTACAATAATACCAATATAATAATTAATTTAAATAATTAAAACATAAACCATGTTGATTTTTGTGTTTCATAAATGTCATGATAATTCATTTAAAAAATAAACATTTACTGTCGTTTAATTTGTTTAATAAGTGTGAGCGTATTACAGTGTCTATGTTGGCTTGTTCGTACCTATATTATTACTTCGAGTTATCGATTTTTATTAAAATTGCAAAATGGTTGTAAATAAAAATAATTTTGCTTGCTAATGCCATTGTACCATAGGTAAAAGGTGAAATCGTCGTTCTGCCTGACACTGCAAGGCCAAGATGGGATGTCTTATTGCGAAGAACTATTTTATCGTAAGATAAATATTCAGAATATGGCGTAAATTTTGAAAAATAACTCACTCGTAAATAAGCCAAAAAAGGATGATGAACACATCGTATGTCGTTATACTTTGTCTTCCGCATTGCGGGAATATTCTAAATCGGACATTTCTGAAAAGGTTGATTAACCCTCGTGTAAACCACAAAATAATCTACAAATTATCTACTTATCGAAATAGTCGCCCTGGAGCCACCTTAATCAAAGCAGTGACGTAATAATTTTTTCAAGAATTCGTTTTAAAAACAAAATCATTTTTCGTGTTGTGATATGATGGAAACTTAAAAAATCTGAAGTGGTCTTCACTCGACACTCCTCCTTTGGTAATCTAGAATTTTTAAATGCGATTTAAAAATCTTCCTTAATATTATAAGTATAGATAAAGTCTGTTCAGAGATATAAGAAAGTGACTAACTGATCCCTATTAGGAAAGGCCCGGGCCAGCTGTAAAATTGAAATATGGCCGAACAGGTCCGTATTTTGCTTAGAATTTAATCATGGTTTGTATTTATGATTACAAAAATATACAAATTATTCGGTACTTATAATAATAATTATTCACTTAATATGTCAATATCACTATCGCTATCATCATCTGTTCTAATTATTATTTGTGCTATATTGTTTATTTGGATATAGAATTTTTCAACTTTTTCAACATGTGTAACAGAATTTGCCCAACTTTGTAAAGGGATGTTAAAAAGCTCAAGTACACTGGAGTTAATAGTAGGGCAAATATTGTTACGATGAATGGCAGATTTCAGTTGGTGCCAAACATGTTCGATGGGATTAAATATACAATGGTTTGGTGAAAGCCTTAAACCTACCTATATGCCCTAGATTGTTTGCATAATTATCACAGAAGTATTCCTTTTGTAGTTGTAAACTTTGTAAAACCTCAATTAATTGCCTTTTGGTGTAATCTTCCTGAAAATAAATGTAGTTTTGGATTGTTGCTTTTGCGTCATTTAAGGAGGGAGCCTTGGCCAACTGCCTATTATGGTAGCTTGCATTGTCCATTACAATTACCCTATTCGGAGGTATATTTCGAATTAGCTTGTTTTTAAACCAATCTTCAAATGAATCAGCAGAAGTGTCCTCATGGTAATCCAGAGAAGAATCTTTAATGTCTTTTGCAGACAGAGAAAGTCCATTTGGAATGCATCCGTCTCTGGATCCAGCATGCAAAATCGTAATTCGTTTACCTTTTTTTCATGGCGCGCTTGTTTTACACTTGCCGCTTGAGTCAACCCAACCTTTTCCGGATTATCATATGTGTCGAACCAGGTTTCATCCAAGTAAATATTCGGCCTTTGCTGATCTCAGTAAATCCTATTTTTTTTTAGATATTCGGATCGCCATTCCCGAATTCTACTGGATTCCATTAAAACTTGTCTTTTGTTAATTTTTTTAAATCTAAAACCCATGTGTTGGATACACTTCCATAACGTTGTTCTGCCACATTTAACGCCGGTTTCATCTTTTTCAAGCTTCTTAATTAAATTACCTAATGTAGGCACGCTTTGTTCCTCGTATAACTTGTACATTTTACGCCGTATTATATCTTGATCACTTCCATCTACCTTCGAGAAAATGCCAGTATCGGTTCTTTTTTTCCTTGTTAAAATGGGATTATTTACAATTTTCCATATAGTTGATGTTGGAATTTTTGTTAATGTGGCCGTTTCTTCTAACGCTGCTTGCTTGCTGACCGCACGTTCAACGAGAGTTGAATAAACATTGTTAATAACTTCCTTAGTTTCCACAGAGAAGTGGTTTCTGCTTTTCGACGGGGTTATTTCCTGAGATACATAGGCTCGCACATATTTTCCATGACTCACACACGATAAAACAAACGCTGTATTACACACAAAGTAAGAATAATTTCTAAGCTTAAAACTAACTAGAGTGGCTATATACAGTATGTCCACGGATAGACATCCCCATAGGACTAATGGACCAAAAATTTCGTTTTTCGACAAAAAGTCATTCTTGATAAAAAGTTCTGCATCTCGAAGAAATGTAGCCTACGAGGAGATTTTTTGATTTTTTTATACAGGGTACCCAAAAAATAAAAAACATGAAATACCATCAAGAATAAATTAACTTTACTTATCGTTTTAAAGTAAAATCGCAAATAAAAAAAGGTTTTAAATCATATTCAATTCTGAGTTGGGGATTTTCTCTACTCCAGCATCATATTAATACGTGTATTATTTTTACTGAACAATCTCTAGTGATGATATTATTGTAATGTTATGAAGTTGTCAAAAATTTCATTTTAAAATATTAAAAGAAATATGCTGTCCGTTGAACAAAAAATATTTTTGGTCCAGTGTTATGGTACCGGTGTAAACTCTTACAATTATGTACAAGAAAGGTTTTTAGAAAAGTTTCCTGGAGTTTATGTTTCGACGTATGCAATTAGACAATTAATCAAGAAATTCAAACACACGGGGTCGGTGGAAAACTTAAAAAGGAAGAAGAAACTGTTTGATGAGGATGATGCAGCTACCGTTGTGGTCTTACAATCTGTTGAGGAGAACCCACTTGTCTCACTAAGGAAACGAGCTCAACATTTGCTTATTGTCCAAAAAAGTCAAATTCAAATAATTTTAAAACAAAATAAGTTTCACCCATTCAAACCGCATTTTAATCATGCTTTAGAAGATGGAGACCATGCGAAACGACTGGATTTTTGTTTATGGGTAGGGGACAAAATTTTAAATGAAAATAACCAATTTCACAAACTTATTTTATTCACTGATGAATCGACTTTTTCAACAAATGGTACAGTGGCTTCCCAGCACGTACGATACTGGAGCACAGAAAATCCCCAATTTAGAATTCCTGCCCATCGCCAATATTTTAAAAAAGTTAATGTATGGTGTGGAATTTCGTATTTTGGAATAATAGGTCCGTTTTTTTTTGAGAACACGTGCAATAGGAATTCATACATGGAAATGCTACAAACCTTTTTTTCGGATAAGTTAGATGAGCTGCCATTGCAGTACAGGGGACAAATGTACTTTCAGCAAGATGGGTGCCCAGCGCATTGTGCACGCGAAGTTACAGAGTGGCTTAACATGAAATTTGGAAATCGATAGATTGGCCGGTACGGTCCAGTTATGTGGCCTGCAAGGAATTCTGACCTCACGATTTCAGACGCGTACCTTTGGGGCCGTTTAAAGCAATTAACTTTTCAGCAACCCATTGAATGTAATGTTGATATTTTGAAACAGAGGATTTTACAGTCAGTACAAATGATTTCCCTCGAGGAGGTAAGAAGAAGTTATGATCACATTAGAAGGCAATTTGAACAATGCGTCGAAAACGGGGGAGGCGTATTTGAATAAATAATAGTTCTTGCTTTGCAATGCAGTTCTTTTTGTTGTGCAATGTTTTTGTTTAATACGTTTATGATGTAAGCACTGAATATGATTTAAAACCTTTTTTTATTTGCGATTTTACTTTAAAACGATAAGTAAAGTTAATTTATTCTTGATGGTATTTCATGTTTTTTTATTTTTTGGGTACCCTGTATAAAAAAATCAAAAAATCTCCTCGTAGGCTACATTTCTTCGAGATGCAGAACTTTTTATCAAGAATGACTTTTTGTCGAAAAACGAAATTTTTGGTCCATTATTCCTATGGGGATGTCTATCCGTGGACATACTGTATACAGTCTTTAGAACATAATTTGTTTTATGAGATTAACCCTCACATTTTGAATCAGGTAAAAATCGGTTTAAAATCACCAAACTATTACTTTAATAATAAAATTACATCTTCGGGATTTAGTTTACTTTAAGACATTTTTAAGTACGGACCATAATTTACCTGCATTTATTCATTCATTCATTGTTTGTTTATGGCCACCCTTGGATGATCCCATTTAGAGGCAAAGTGTAACTTTCTTATATCTCTGGACAGGCTTTACCTATAAATAGGCTTGCCATCTTTTAAAATAACCTTGCGACGACAAACCAGCAAGTTTATTCGTTGCTAACAAAACAAACTATACAGGGTGTCCGGTAAGTATATGGCATACTCTCGGGAGCGTATAGATGAAAATAACCCTAATTTGTTATGGAAAAAAAATTCCTAAAGAGTCCCTTAACGGAGATACAGAGCCCCAAAGGGGTACCGTAAAACGGGGGTACTTTGGCACGCGGGGTATCTTTGGCAGCGCGCGCGCGCCTTTGCTTTTATTAAGCTGTTTCGGCTAGTTTTAATGTTCACTATTCAGTCGCCGGAAGTTTTTTAGACGGGTCACTACACTCCGCCGCGCAAAATATGGTGCGAAATTACACGCGGTTGCCTGGATTAAGGCTCTATAAAAACTATACGGAACGAGATTTAGCTGATGCAGTGCAAGCTGTTAGAGTGGGGAGGATGTCACAGGTTCAAGCCTTCAAACGCTGGAAAATACCTAGGGGAACTCTTCAAAATAGGCTATTTGAGAGGCGTGAGGCACGTGTAGGTCACCCCACCGTCCTTACCCCACAGGAGGAGACGCTAATATTGGAGACCATCAGCCAGGTAGCAAATTGGGGTTTTTCCATTACTGTTAGTGACACCAGAAATATTGTACAAAAATATGTAACAAAACAAAGCAGAAACGTTCCTGAATGGCGCACCAATAGACCAGGACCGGACTTAGCAACATTAGCATTCGATTGACATCTAACATTAAGGGTGCACGTGCTTCTGTTGGGCCCGTGGACATAATGGAGTTTTTCTATAACATTGAACATGTTCTCAAATCTGTTAGTGCTGAACACGTGTTTAACTATAACGAAACTAACTTTACTGACGACCTCGGGGCCAATAAAGTGCTAGTCCGTAGGGGCACAAAGCGGGTTGAATAACATTCGCGTTCGGCAATAAGTGTAATGGTCTGCGGAAACGCAAATGGGAAGCTTCTACCACCAATGGTAGTCTATAAAGCCAACAACATCTACAAAAATTGGACTGTTGGTGGCCCCCCAGGGGCAGTTTATAATAACAGCAGCAGTTGATGGTTCGATATGAATCTCTTTGAAATATGGTTCTTCAAACTCTTACTATCCCACATAAAAAAAATTGTAATGGCGAACCAGTCTCGCATTTTTCTTCAGCCGTAGTAGAGGTTGCTAAAGAAAATAATATCTACATGGCGCCTTTACCACCCAATTCAACCCACTTTATGCAGCCTTTGGACGTGGCTATCTTTGCTCCTATGAGGAAGAAGTGAAGGGCTCTTTTGAACCATTGGAGAAGGACGAGTCGTGTAAAAGGCAGTCTTCCCGAGGAACACTCCGAATATTCTAGATCGCTTGTGTCCAGGAAACAGTGGAAAAAAATTTAAAGTCCGGATTTCGTGCCACCGGAATTTTTCTGTATGATCCGCAACAACCTTCATCTAAACTTTCAGAAACTCCAAGTGAAGCATCTACGAGTTCTATCCTGAATAATATTGTATTAGAGTTTCTTCAGGAGACACGTGGACAAACAAGCTCTAACCCCAAAAGAAAACGCAGCAAAAAAATTATACCCGGCAAAGAAGTTGGTTGTGAAGAAAATAAAAACAGTCAAGACGAGGAAAAAAAATATTTGAAGATGAAAATAGTGACAAACAAAATACCGTTAAGGGAAAAGGGAAAGGCAAAGCAAAAACAAAATTTTTTAAAAATTCGACAACAAAAGGCATCAATTAACCATCTTCAAGAAGCAGAAATGATGACGAATGTGGAATTTGTGCTGCTGATTGGTCTGATTACACTGAACCAGACTGGATTTTATGCATTGCTTGCTCTAAGTGGATCTGCGGTATTTGCAACGGAGGATCCAAAAACAAATATTATACTTGTGGGAAATGTGAATATGATTATTAATAATCATGTCAATTTGAAAACGCGTAGGCGGGAGGGTGTATTTTTATTTTTTACTAAGAGTGTTGTTTCAGTTCCTTTTACAGTGCCAAATATTAATACTATGATTTTTTAGTTTGTTTAAAGTATTTTGTTTATTTTGATGTTTATTTATATTTGTTTTAATACTTAAAGAGTTTAGTATCTTATATTGACAAGACTGAATTTTGTGCCTTAAGAATGTTCCAGAAATATGCTTTTTCTTGTAGTTTCAAAAAATATAATGTTATTGTTTTTATAGAAAATAAATATATATTTTTATAAAGAATATTGAATCTTTTATTTAAAACCTTAAGAAAAAACGTTAAAGTGGTGCCAAAATAACCCCACAATGGGTCTACATTATTTTTCACTTTTCTGTTTGGGTGTCAATGTAACCCCACATACGGGGGCTACTTTGGCATCCAATTTGTTATTTTTTTTTCTCGAAAACGGTTTATCGTAAAAACCCATTTTATGGTAGGTTATAGGCATGACCTGCATTGCTACCTTTGATTTTTTTCAAGTCGATTCCATTATAAATACAACGTCTAGGATCAAAAATACATCAAAACCTGCACAAAGTAGCCTCGTTTTACGGTAAAGTCCATCCGAACATATTTCGTTTGATTTAATAATTGCAATACCTAATAGTTTTATTATATTGTAAACACCCAAAGAAACCCCGTTACCTGTTCGATTGCCAAACCTACGTTTTTAAAGAATTTCTTGGTAAAATTACCCATATAAAACTGTCGATGAGCGTGCCAACCAAGTACAAAACAACTGTAAAAAGTTTGCGTGCGGAAAAGGGCAACATTTCGCACGCGTTTAGGTAAAAGTAATAATAATAATTAATATACCTACTTAAAAAAATATATTTACATATATACACAGAAGGTTTAATTGTAATTATAAAACGTTTTAATCTATTCCTAATTCAGTCTCGCTATCACTATCATCCACATTTTTTATAATAAGAGGACGTATTTCGTTTTGTTGTGTAGTTATATAAGAGTCTTCGATTTTTAAGACATGGTTAACCGAATTTTTCAAACTTTCATCTGGAATTTCACCGAAAACTTTTTTTGTTAGCTCTATTACACTACCACTAAGAGTAGGTGTGCTATTTTCAGTTCTCATTTTCGATTTAATTTGATGCCACATGTGTTCAATAGGGTTAAAAATGCAATAATAGGATGGCAGTCGCAACACAGTGTGACCCATTTCTTCCGCCATTTTATCACATACATACTTTTTTAATACTAAATGCCCTTAACACTTGTTAGAAGTGCTGTTTTTTACTATACGTTTCCTCGAAGTACAAGTCATTTTTTAACATGAACTCATTTATTGCGGATTTTGTGCTCGATGCATTCGGTACTTTTTCCAGTTGCCGGCTGTGGTAGTCCGTCACAATAACACTGTGTTTTGGTACATTTGAAAGCAAACTGTCTTTAAACCAGCTTTCAAAAGGAGCGGCGTTGGCGTTGGACATCTTCATGATAGTCCAGACTTGAATCCTTTATATTTTTTGCCGACAGTAATAAGCAATTAGGGATCCATCCATTCTCCCAAGCTGCATGAATTATTATTATTCGTTTTCATTTATTTGAAGGCGCTTTATTTTGGCATTTTTAAGTTAAATCGACCCATCCTTTTTTGACAGTCTCATGAGTGTCAAACCACGTTTCATCCAGATAAACTATTGAACGTTTATCGGATCTAAACTTTTTTATTTCCCTAGGGTACAGAAATCTCATTTTTCTTAATCTTTCGTACTCCATAATAATTTGTTTCTTGTTTATATAGTCTTATACTTAAATCCTATCTCTTGCAAAGCGCGGTGAAGACTTGTCTTGCTACATGATATCGTTGTATCGTCAGTTGTGAACCGTGTTTTTAAAGAATCTAACGTGGGCACAACAGTATATTTTCCTGCAAATAACATCTTTGTCACAATCATCTACGCACTTCATTTTTCCGGTATCTTTTCTTCTAAAATGTCCTTTTAGCATAATATCTCGTACCGTGGATAATCAAACTTTCGTCATTTCACTGGTATTTTTAATGGCAATTACTTTAGGGTGGCCGCTCTTTAATAATGATTGACATATATTTTTCCCAAGGTCTCCACATACTTTTAATGTTAACTTGTTGCACACTGTTTCAAAGTAAAAAAGAAAGCTACTAATCTATTTCGATTATTATGTTTACTATTTATATAAGCTATATAAACAAGTACCAGTAACTAAAAAGATTTGAGAAATATGCTAATAATTAAGTTGTTTCTAGAAAACCTTAATTAGACAGTTTATTAATTTTAATAACAAATCAAGTAATGTACCTATCTATTGTTATTATAAACTGGCCTTAAAAATAAATGTGGGTTAATACGTCTCTGCGAAAACGAAAGCCGAGTTTATGAGGGGTTTTATTGCAGTCATTAAGCCAAACGAAATATGTTGGGAAGTACTTTACCCTGCGACTTTTTCGGCTTCAACTTTTAAACTGACATGTATAATTTAGTGAAATATTAATATTTTATGTAGGCCATAAAGACTAATAAAACCATCCACTCGTTGGGTCAAAATTTTGACAGGTGTCATTTTACAGAGATTAAAACTGATTTTTGGAATACTCTCATTTCTCTTTAAAAAAGATACGTTACAAATATGTGTTTCGATAATATTAGTCTTTTTCGATGAAAATAAACTTAGTATAACACGCTATTGAAATAATAAATCAGAATACTGTAATAAAATACCAGTCATATTATTTCGTTAACAATGTGTTGTTGACAACACTTTTCTAAATTGTCTGATTGATTGAGTACATAATGGAAATAGGAGTTCAATTTAAACTAAAGGGAACACTCAGTTCTATTTATACACTCGTTTATGTTGTTCATGTAAAGCTCATGTATGGTTCGAAAACTTCCCGGGTAGTTCGAGATAATCAATTTTTATGCTCGGAATTCGGAATATCTAACCTCACAACTTGACCATAACTTCAACCTCACCAACTTTTCGAGTTTATAAATCCAGCTTTAAGTAATGGAGGATTATTCCTATGGTTAATATGCTGACATGCATCTAATTTATATAAGTTTAAATTCATTTGTTATCTATTAATTTGTAGTTTGCTATCCATTTTATTAAAAATTATTAGGTATTAATATTTTAGTAACAGTAAGATAATAAAATAAAAAATAATTATTTTTTAGATTGTTATTTAAATTTTAAAATAAATTTACTACAATGCTACAGACAAAAGAAAAACAATTAAACAGAAACATATAAAGCTATTGATTTGCAACATAACCCTCTTGATTTATTATACATTTTTGAATATTTCGTAATAATTTATGATTTGTTGAGTTCACAAAGAACCTTGGATAGTTTCTATTTAGCACCAAGATTTCTTCTCGAATCCTCTGTTCCAATACTTGAATGTTCTCTGGCCTATTGTAGTAAATTTCGTTATTTAAATAGCCCCAAAGAAAATCATCCAGCACTGTCAAGTCAGGGCTATTTTCCGGCCACATTATTGGCAAGTTTTTTCCAAACCACATATTATATTTTTCAATTAAACAGGAGGAACATTATGGGCTGGCGCACCGTTCTGCTGCCAAATAAGTTTAGCATGTTGGTTAAGAAAAAGCTCTACTAAAATGTTTTTAAACTCATTTTAAAGAAATTCCAAATATCTTATTATATTACCCTCGATTCCCTTGGCTTTATCAATTCATTTTTAGGGCGTCAATTTGGATAGTCATATGTCTTGGCATAGTTACGGCCAGTTAAACTCCCATTATAAATTATTGAATCAATTACTTTATTTCCTATAATGCTGCACCGAACAATCATAGACCTACAATCCTGTATTCTAACAGGCTGAATCTTGTGGGGATTAGAAGTTGCCCAAAAATGTTTATTTTTTGGATTAAACATACCAGCTGTGCTGAAAGTTGCCTAGTTGGTGAATAAAATTTTGTTTAAAAGATTCCCATCAATTTCACGTCTTAAAAATTCAAACAAAAGTCTAGCTGCTTTCTCTTGTGAATTTCTGTTAATTTTTGAACTGGTAAAAATTTATATGGATGATGCTGGTATTTTTCTAAAATTGGTTGAAATTTTATGAAGATTTCTTAAAATGGCCCGCCGCATCTCGTATAGAATATTCAGAATTTTCTATAATACAGCATTTAAATAATTATTGTGAGATTTAATAAATAGTATAAATAATAGAAATGTTCACCTTCAAAGAGAATCAAGACATTTAAGTCTAATTCCTCGTCTTTCATTACTGCCGTTTTTTCCCTTCTAAGCTTTTGATCTCTTCAAATTTTCTTACACCAAATGTAATAGTTCTTTTGGGCGGTAAAAATCTATTGGGAAATATCCTGTAATATTCATTACGAGTTGTAGATGAATTTCTATTACTTATTTGAATAATATAGAGGCTTAATAGCGATTTTTTCTGCTATAGAATATCCCATTTTATTATTATAAGTACGAAGAGAAATTCTAGTTTAATACAAGCAATGCCAAAAATGTCATAATAACATTGATTTTCCATGGCTTTCTAGCCGTAATAATTGCAATAAGAAAAGGGCGGTAGACTTTATCATTTGATTTCTAAAGCATTCTAGACTTAATGAACAAAAATAAATACAACTTATAAAAGTTTTGATCGCTAATATCTTAAAAGCGGTGTAAGCTAATATAGATAATCTATATTTTTTCGGAATGAGAAAAAAGATTTTGAAATTTTGACATTTTTCTGGAAGAAACTGAACCAAGCAGAAACTTCAAGGATTTGCCCCCGGTAGGTTCTTTCGGTAATCTAATTGGCGCGAATCCTGGATGAAAACTAAAACAATTAAGATTTTCCAGGGCTTAAAGAAACAGTTAGTTGATGATGCAAGTTTTCTTAGAAATCGGCCATCACTGTCTTATTTGAATTTTGTGCTATCATGTTTGTGATGCATCCTTTATTAGGCGAGATTCTAAAAAATACCCATAATAAAAGTTGCAGCGAACAATCTACTGATTTTAATTATTTATTTATTTTTCTACGTAAGTAGCATTTTTTGCCGTAAAATGACCGTTTAAAGATCCGTTTCGCCCTTTTGCGGCAATTTCCTAAACTTGAAATTATTTCTGTTAAATATTGCTAATAGAATGATTTTGCATACTGCCGTCTTCTTTTTCACAATACTGCAAACAAAGACACCTCCATACTTACATAATAAAGTACAATATCGCACAGATGTTTATAACCTGAATATTCACTGAAGAGAAGGCGGTAAATCATCTCGTGCCGTGACGTCAATAATAAAGTGACGTATTAATTGACAGAGAGCTGGATTTTTAACCTTGAAACTTCTGCTGTAAACTAAAACCAAATTGACCATTTTCAAATACGTGGCCTTGGCAGGTCGGCCATTTTGCCTGGAGGACAAACAAAGGTTCACGATCGTTAATGCTAATGACCTATTAGACTCTTCTGGTGTAATTTAATAAGTTTCCAAGTAATTTTAGGATTCATTTGTGACCATTTTTAGGAAGTATCTATATCTCTGCTACCTGGACTTAAATACTTTTTCGTGTTCCATCTGTAGGTGTTTCTATCGTAATACTTATTTGAACTTTCTAGTGCCTGCTTCGATCTTTTATTTACATTCTAAATTTAAAATTTGAAAACATGGAAAGAAGTGAATATAGACTCTTAAGTGATGGTAAATGTAGATAGGTACGACGCAAAACTTAAAATTGTTCGTGACGTTGATCCTTTTCTGCCTAGAGAGACTGATTTTGGAAATTTAATATCTTTGCCAGAAGTAGCAATGATGGACTTGGTAAACTACATTATATTAACACGTAGTTTTATACTGTCCAGCAGCTGAAGGCATACAAAGGCTTGCAAGCAGTCAAATTTTATGAATCTGGTTTAGTGGAAAAAGTTTATGCAAAGGAAGTAAATCCCAGTGCTTATGTTGTACAGGGTTATCCAACCAAGACTAGACAAGGCGATTTTTTGACTTTTCCTGTAGTTTTATAAAAAAACTGAAATAGCCATCTTAAGTCATTTTCTCCCGCGAATTCGAATATCTTCAGCAAAAAACAATTGAACATCAAACAAAAGTACTAGGGGTCACTTTGATATTTTTTTTAAATGGGATGCCGTATTTTTAATGAGCTTATCCGATTTCTCATATAAATTTTGATCTAAAATGTTGGATTTTTAATTCAAAAACGCCTTTTTTCTTCAGTTTTAAATTCGGAAAATGTTCGTCTACCGTAAGATTAATACCTGATAGATGGATACCCGTTTCACCTGTTCACCCTTTAACCTGCTTTAAAGCGTCCGTCAGTTAGACAAAATAATCAAGTTTCAAATTTCTATATATTTTTCACGAATTAATTACAAATAATGAAATATTCTTTAGAAGAACGGCTAAATGTAATAAAATTATATTACAAAAGTGGAGAGAATGCTCGACAAACACAAAGAACATTTTTTGAGAGTTTCCAGAGACATATTTCAGTGGATACAATTCTCAGAATTAAGACCCTATTTGAAAAAAGTAAGACATTGAAAGATAAGCCAAGAAAGATGAAAAGACGGAATATAAGGGATCGAGCTATTGTTCAATATTTTACTATAAATCCGAAGAGTTCTATTCCGCAAGCGGTACGAGAAGTAAGGTATGGTCCAGGGCTCCGGAGAGTAAGCTATGGAACAGTTCACAGAACTTTAAAAAAATGTGGTCTAAAACCATATTGCATCCTTCCCGTTCAATACTTAACACAACTTCAAAAAGAACTGCGATTTCGATTTGTTGCTTCAATGCTGATGAGAGAGCAAGACGAAGATTATAATTTATATAATAAAATTCTATGGAGTGACGAAGCGTCATTTACAACATCGGGGGTATACAATCGGAAAAATACAAGATACTGGGCAGCAGTTAACCCTCATAGATATGAAATGATAAAGTTTCAAGGTTGGAGCTCACTTAATGTTTGGTGTGGGATGTTAGAAAATCGAATTATTGGACCACTATTTTATCGTGGCTCTTTAACAGGCCAAAGATACCTCCATTTTCTTCATAACGATATCGAGGATTTCTTGGAAAGGTTGCCATTGCAAGCATACAACAATATCATTTGGCAGCAGGATGGTGCTCCGCCTCATGCAGTTCGAGAAGTGGTAACATACCTAAACGAGAGTTACAATCAGTGGATTGGCCGTAACGGAACAATTCATTGGCCACCAAATAGCCCCGATATCACGCCAATGGATACATTTTTATGGGGTCATTTAAAAAATGTAGTTTATCAACGACCCAACAGAAGTCTGGAGGACATTCAGCAAAAAATTATAAATGAAATTAATAGACTTAACCAGGACCAAAATATTGTAAGAGATTCTTTGGAGAGATTGAAAAGGGGGCATCGGTCATGTTTTGAAAATAATGGAGGACACATAGAACAATTATATTATTGAGATTAAAGTTATTCACTTTAGTTTATAGTTTTTTCTAATATGTCATACTTTTTTTTATACGTAAGCAATAATAGATTTGCAAAAACTACTAAATTTGTAATTAATTCGTGAAAAATATATAGAAATTTGAAACTTGATTATTTTGTCTAACTGACGGACGCTTTAAAGCAGGTTAAAGGGTGAACAGGTGAAACGGGTATCCATCTATCAGGTATTAATCTTACGGTAGACGAACATTTTCCGAATTTAAAACTGAAGAAAAAAGGCGTTTTTGAATTAAAAATCCAACATTTTAGATCAAAATTTATATGAGAAATCGGATAAGCTCATTAAAAATACGGCATCCCATTTAAAAAATATCAAAGTGACCCCTAGTACTTTTGTTTGATGTTCAATTGTTTTTTGCTGAAGATATTCGAATTCGCGGGAGAAAATGACTTAAGATGGCTATTTCAGTTTTTTTATAAAAGTACAGGAAAAGTCAAAAAATCGCCTTGTCCAGTCTTGGTTGGATAACCCTGTACATTTTAGTCGGCAAGGTGGGATTAGTTATAATAAGGTTTTGGTTTTGGATAACTCTGTTACCATTTTATTGGGGCCTAAACCCACAGTTTGAAATAAAAAATCATTATAAATAATGCTTAATAATGATATTATGGTATCTTGTAAGCCAGAATATGACCATCAGTATATATAATAAAGAAACGGTACGCCACTGATTTTTTTAAAAATAAGTAGTGAACCAGACAGGTGATGAAAGAGTTAATTTAACTCTATCAATCAAGGGTATTGTTTTTTTTTTTAGAATCATAAACAATATTATTTGTATTGTATCACTTAAAACGTTTATTAATAATTTGTGGTATATGTTTACCCTTGAGTAAGTAGTAAATAAACGTATGGGCATGTATTTGAAACGAAAAAGGAATTACAATGTATGTACAGAGTGGGCCAAATTGAACACTTTCAAAGCGAAATTCCTATTTCTAAACGAGATAGAAAAAAATTGATGTATGTCCTTTATTTTAATGACAAACATGAGATGATGAATCCTTTATGTCTAGAATACATTTCATTGTTTCAACCTACAATACTATAGGCATCCTATCACTTTTTAGTTGCTAGCTTCTTTGATTTTTTCGGTAGTTCAGTACTTGAACTTTGTAAGAGGATTGTTTATAATTGTTACGTTATATATGGGGTGGACATAGTTTAGAATTTTATAAAATTAATAAAGTTTATTAATTTAATTAATAATCTTAAGAAAATTGGTTTCGTGTTAGTTTATTTGTTATAAAATATGCTATATTTTATAGGAATATGTTAACTTGTTTCTTGATAGTAGATATTGAAGTTGGCGTCGTTTGTTATCTTTTGTTAAATTTTGAACCAGGTATAATTATTTTTTATTTTAATAAATATAAATGTTAACCGTGATTTTTTCTCTATTTGAATACCAACAGGTTTCGGTTTTTTCCTTCAGAAATCTAAAATATACCAAAAAGTTAATTCCAGCTTTTAATCAATTAGGATTAAGCCCCAAGAAGGCCTAAACCATTTTACTTTTTTCCTTAAGTAAATATACTCCAGAATAAGATATTTATGTCTATTCAAAATAATGAATGGTTCATCGTTCAGTTTCACTGCCTAAATACGAGCCAATTAGGAATTTAATTTATTGCTGCAGGTGATTTGCATAAATGCAACGTTTATCTTATTGATTAATTTAATTTATAATTGATAAGGTGGGGCTGTGTACACTTTCTGAATTAAGAGGGAACAACAATCGTTTTGTGTATTGTATATAATCTATACAGGGTGTCTCTGTCTGTACAAACAAACAAAAAAAGGAAAAAACTACATTGATAAAAAAGTTATGGCCATTCTAAACCATAAAAAGTGCATTGTGAAGCACCCTCTAATGGCCACAGTAAAAAGGTATCCGTATTCGGGTTTCGTATACCAAAAAACCCCCGGGTACCAAGTTTTAAAGTAATACGTTAAAAATTGTTCATTAGTTTTAAAAAATTCGATTTTTATTTTTTAACTATACTACCCTGTATCTCGAAAACGGAGCAATTTCGGACTAAGGTAAGTTAATTTAAATCGCCTTATTTTGGCCTCAGGAATATGTGCCCAGATTTTGTACAGACATTTAAGAGACACCCTGTATATCCTTGTAGATTATACACTTATGCTCGGTTTCTTCATCATCCGGTAAAAGTCAGTTAAACTATAATCCTTTGTTAAACGAAATATATGGTAGTTTCACTACTGAATAAATTTAATTGTCGGTTAAATGTGTCTTAACTCTTTGGTAACTTAGCCCGTAGTAAATTGGGCGGTTAAGGTGTTAACAGGAGAATAAATGTGTATCTAACCTATAAAATAGAAATGTTATAGCCATTATTTATTTTTGAATAATTGGAAGTTTGTTAAGCTTTTGTGTGTAATAAATAAGGTAGGTAGTAACATAGGATTTTTTATTTTAGTATGCAATAAACGTAAAATTTTCAATTTTTTATACTACATGTAATAAAATAAAATTTTGTAGGATGGATGTGGATGAATATTTTGATATTATTAATGATATTGATTTAGTCAATATAATAGAGGAAGAAGTGGCGGAACATATAAGAGAGTATAATGTAAAAGAACGCATTGACCACTTCAATTCTTGGAATGATGCAGAATTTTTTCAACGAGCTCAACAGCTTGTAGCTTGCCGCCTCTGCCGGTTTCACTAAAACTTTGAGGTTAGCTGATCAGCTGCTGGCGGTGACTGCCCTGCTATTGCAACTCTTGCTCGTTGCTGTGTATAATTCGCTGGAAGATTTTCTATGTCCTTTTCCAATACGTACGATAGAAAAAGAAGCATATAACCTTGCAATTCCAGTGAATTGCAATGTTGTCAAACGTACTCCGATTAAATCTAACGTTAGCTAACCGTCTGTTAAAAAGCAATCAAAATACTAATTTTGCTTATTCTACTGTTATAATGTCGGTTAAATGATAATCCACTGTTACATATTTCTCCATTTAACAGACCGTGAAAATACCGGACACAAAACGATTGATATTCCCTCTTAATTTATAATTGGTCTCTGGCCATTTGGTTTCAACCATAGAGCCATAAACTTATAACACACACATTAATTGATCTGCATAAACCTTTGTTCGTCGAATTTTGTACTACTGAGGTATTGAACTTTTGCTTTTTACGATTTTTTTTTGTATTTTGAAATTTAAAACCGAAAACAAATTATCATCTAAGAGGTTAGAAGAAATTCAGATCACTATCAAATAATGACGTCATATTATTAGTGACGTCACGGCACGAGATGCTCAATTTACCGCTTTCTCGCTAAGGCCGCCTCTTCGCTCAACCAATATATTAAAGAGAAGTTTCAGCTTCCAAGTCACTCATATTTAAATAAGTTAAATATTGACCTAAGGAATCTTAACTCTAGGAATATATTTACAAATAAATGTTTGAATTCTTTTTTCTTTCTTTGCGCTTTTTTCTTTTTTCTTTTTCATTCTTATTAATTTACAATGTAGATAGGATCTACTTTACTATATTTGTTGCTGCGCCTCCTCTGTTATTTTTTTTTGTATGTCTGAATTTTAATATTAGTGTTACGATGGATACAGAAATAAAAAAGGATTAGTCTCTACTAGTTACGATTTAGGGTTAGATGTTAGAACAGACACTCAGTTCTCCAACGAACTGCTTTCACTTTATAATTTCCATTTTTATATATAAAAATAAATACCTTTATTGTTATTATAATTATTTCCGATTTTCTGACAGGTCGAGACCTGTCATGCACTTCCTCTACGGGGAACATTCACTCATCCCAGATATCACCGACATCAAGAGGATTGAGCTCTGTGGGAGCCCTTCCGTGTTATTGGGCCCGTGAGGTTCTTTTCTGGTTACCCATTTACTTCTTGCCTGTTCGGCTTGTTGCAAGTAGCACTACTTTCTGCATATCCTTGTAGCGATCTTGAGGTAAGTATAGTAGTAGAGATTAGAGTATTCTAAGGTTTTCCAAAAGCTTGTTTGGGATTACTCCTGTTATTGAAACATAATCGGCATAATTTCGATGCTGTCCATATTCCACTGTCTTCTTTTTCCTCCTGCGGGTCCCGATACTTCGCTATTTTCTTAGCATGCTTCACTAAAAGGTTGTTGTTATTTGGTACAGCTTTATCTATTAAAGCCGTTTTCCTGGCCCTCTTGTCTACCACAGCAAGGTCCGGTCTGTTGAGGGCCACCGTCTAATCAGTAAGAATAGTCCGATCCCAGTACATTTTATAGTGGTTGCTTTCTAGGATCGTCTGTGGCGTATAATATGGGATCTTCTCGTTTTGGAAAAGCTGTAGCTTCACCGCTTCACATCTGGCATCCTCCCGTGATGTGTTGGATCGTTTCTGCCATTTGACATCCGTATCTGCATTTGTCCGCCTGTACTAAGTCGTTTCTAATTATATATTTCAGGTAGTTTTTCCTTTCATATCTGCAGCTTTTCTTCATTGGTCTCGTGGTGTTGTGGGATATTCTGATCCCTCGATCTTAGAGTAGTGGAGTGGTCTGCTTCGCAACTAGCATGGTGTAGGTCTGAAGTTTAGGCTCTATTGTGGAAGCACTCCCTCAAGTTGGTTATTTGTTGATCCATTATTTTTCCGATGTCTGCCAGTTCTCTTCCGCCCTGATGTCGTAGTAGGGTGGCTCGCTCTACTGCACTTCTTGGGTGATGTTTGAGTGTTTTAGTAAGTTGAGTTCTGATTTTGGGCTGTAGCCCTTCGATGTCAGTCACACTCCAGTCTACTATGCCGAATGAGTAGGACAGAACTGATCAGGCGTAGGTGTTGATTGCTTTGAACAGTTCTTGCTGTTCAGTTTCGTTCTCAGAAGCCTTTTTGTTCTCCTAGAAAACTCTTTCTTTAAATCTGTCCTCATCGCTGCTGCATGACTAATGCGTTGAGCCTGCTTCATCCCCAAGTATTTGTAGTTCCCGCCTTCTCCCATTGCCTGAATCTCCTGACCATCTCTCATAACGAACGGGCTTTGCTGTATTTTTTCCTTTATCATGGTGAAAGTACGACATTTATCCAGGCCAAACTGCATTCCGACATCACTGGAGAATTCCTCCACTATTTTAAGCATCTGGTCCAGTTGGTTTTTGGTAGCGGTCATTAGTTTCAGATCATCCATATACAGAAAATGATTAACCCTACTTGTTTCTTGGTTGCTGTTTTTGATAGCGAATACTTATCTTGTGGAGTATAGTCGGTTGGGCAGAGGGCTCATAGACACAACCACAGCGGACTCAAGGAATCACCCTGGAATATTCCTCGTTTTATTGGAACAATATTGGTGGTCGCCTCATTAAGATGGATCTTGGTCTTCCACAGCCCCATTGCGTGCTGTAGAAATTTTATCAAATAAGGATCGATTTTGTAGATCTTTAAAATGCAAAAGAGCCACCTGTGCGGTACGGACGCAAAGGCCTTCTTGTAATCTACAAAGGCAGTATACAGGGTGTTTCAGAATAAAATGCTGATCCTTAACGGTGTGAATCCTTAGGTGATTTCTCGGGTAATTTTAAGAAGAAAAGTTCAAATTAACATATATCCTTAACCTATCAACTTTCGAACTACAGGGCGTTAAAGTTTTAAGAAAAAAATCGTTTTTCTATCATAACTTTAACAACTTTCTAGCTATTTTTATGAATTTTTCACACATACCCTCTAAGCATCAAGATCCATTTTTTGGTGCAGAAAAATTTTAAATTTTTTTAACCAGTGGCGTCCTGAAAGGGTTTGGACTAGACATTTTGGAAAAATATTATGTACGCCACTGCTTTTTCCCAAGATAAGAATTATTTTTAAAATACTTATTCATTTTAGGCCAAATTTAATATATTGCCTTTTTATCGTCCGACAAACACTTTCTGACAAACAGTTCCCGACAAAAAAAATAAAAAGCATTAAATGCGCATTTGCTATGTGCTTATGGTTTCTGACAAGTAGGCTATGAACTTTGTTAAGGAAAGAATGACAATAACGAAATATTTAATGCCAAATAGTTTTGACAGCTATTTATTTATGTACACGGCTTTCCACTTAACTTAAATTTTAAAAACGTAATACTTTTTAAACGTATAAAAGTATCATGGTAAATTTTACAAATGTCGAGTTTGCGGATATGCATTACCTGTACGGGCTTGCTGACGGCAATGCATTCGAAGCCAAACGATTATACCAAGAGCGTTATCCAAATAGAATAGTTCCGGATGCACGAACGATTTCAGGAAATCACAGAAAGTTATGTGAAACGGGATCTTTTGAAACAAAAAACTACTTAAAAGGGGCACACCAAACTACACGAACACCGGAAACCGAAGAAGCTGTTTTAAATTTAGTGGAACAAAACCCTAATATAAGTACCAGAAAAATTGGGAATATTTTAAATATTACTCATGTCCTAGTCTGGAGAATTCTTCAAAGTTATTTGTTATATCCGTACCATATTCAACGGGTCCAGGCCCTACTTTCTGCCAATGGTTTATTCAAATGGTTACCGAAAATCCCCAATTTGATGCCAGAATTTTGTTCACGGACGAAGTTAATTTTTCCAGGAACGCCATAAAAAATTTTCATAACAATCACTTCTGAGCAGAAGAAAACCCACATGCCATTACGGAATCCAAGAGCAATTTTCTGCAAATGTTTGGGCTGGAATTATTGGTGATTATTTAATTGGGCCTTATTTTTTACCAGCCAGATTGAACGGAATCAATTATCGCCAATTTATTGAACACACTTTACCAAATTTGCTAGACGACGTCTAGCCTGAACTAACCTGCCCATTTCAGTCTCTTAGCACGAGACTTTTTAAATCAACATTATAGTAATCGATGGATAGGGCGCAGAGGAACACAATCGTGGCCACCTAGATCCCCTGATCTAAACAGTCTAGATTTTTTCCTGTGGAGACATCTGAAAACGTTGGTTTACAGCATCCCAATAAATACTGAAGAGGAGTTGAGAAACCGCATAATAGTTTGTTTCGACACTATCAGGAATACTCCAGGAATTTTTCAAAGGGTACGAGACTCAATGAGGAGAAGAGCTGAAGCATGCATTCTTGCAGGTGGTGGCCACTTTCAACAGCTAATCTAAATTATTTTCGTTTTTGTTCACACGTTATTTAATGTTAGTTGTTTTAATTTAATGTTAAAAAATAAACCATTGGCACGTCGCGAATGCGCATTTAATTATTTTTATTTTTTTTGTCGGAAACTGTTTGTCGGACGATAAAAAGGCAAGATATTAAATTTGGCCTAAAATGAATGAGTATTTTAAAAATAATTTTTATCTTGAGAAAAAGCAGTGGCGTACATAATATTTTTCCAAAATGTCTAGTCCAAACCCTTTCAGGACGCCACTGGTTAAAGCATTTTAAAATTTTTCTACACCAAAAAACGGCTATTGATGCTTAGAGGGCATGTGTGAAAATTCATAAAAATAGCTAAAAACTTATTAAAATTATGATAGAAAAACGATTTTTTTCTTAAAACTTTAACGCCCTGTAGTTCGAAAGTTGACAGGTTAAGGATATATGTTAATTTGGACTTTTCGTCTTAAAATCACCTAAGGATTCACACCATTAAGGATCAGCATCTTATTCTGAAACACCCTGTATACTGAATGTATAGGTTTCTTTACTTAGAATAAGCTGGATTGCTGATGTCTGAATCAATTATTATTAATTGTTCCTTGCATCCTTTTTGTTGTGGGGCTATAATGTTGTATCCTGGCTTCATGCGCATTATAATTATTATTATTATTATTATTATTATTATTATTATTATATCATTATTAAAATCCGCAAACGCGTATCATTTTATCCTTACGTGATATAGATAATAATATCATTAAAGGAATACCTACCTAAATCCAATAAATGGTCACTGAACTAGTTGGTATATTGTTTTTTTGAAGAGGGTTTTAGTATTATCTATACGATTCATTTAAATTACCAACATTTTAAATTAAATATGATGAGTTTGTGGTTCCATTAAGTGATTAAATTATTACGTTTTCTTTCCCAGAAATTTAAGTAATCTATTTTGAATTCCTTTTGAATTAAAATAACTTTGTTTTATGAATATTCTCTTAAAATAATAAACAACTGTAACTATAACTGTAACAAATAATTTTTGCTTTTTAAAATTTATTTATTGTACATCTCATCTGACAATTTTTATGTGGTCACCTTCTTTTCTCAACAAGCACACTTTTTTATTTTATTTAATGACTCTCCGTCGGTAAATCAACAATAATGTTTTGCTCCTCATGTCAACTCTATTCTAACGCACAAAACACAAAACCTGGGACAGAAAAATGGCCGCAACAATAATATAATATTATATTGTAATTATGTTATCGTCAATTATTATCGTTATTGTCTTACAATATTTGAAAAAGAGGACACGATTATGAGGACTGCTATATCACCACATAAACGACTAACGGCCGCTGGAAGTCATTATACCGCAAATGTGTCTCGTATATTTCACTCACTCCTGCACTTGATCGTTTGAAATCTTCTTTTTTCTCCATTTCTTTTCAAAAACTACCACCAATGCTATTTATTTTAGCTTTTATACTTCTCTTGGTTGAATTTGGTTCAACTTCTTGTATTTTATTTCATAAAACTGTATAAGATGTATCTTTCCTATTTTGATTTTTGTGTTCGCTATTTTAAGTTTTCCATAAGCAACGATAACTTTTGTAAAGTTCAATAAAATCTATCATAAAGGCGTTTGAAAAGTGTCTTAAATCAGCCATTTTCGAACCAGCAGAGAATAAATAGAACAGAGACACTGCACTGAAATATGTGCGAATAAAACGTGTCACTTGGCTCCACAATCTTGTATGCAAGTTCATGTTTGCGCGTTGATGAATTCCGGTCAAACCAGACCAGTTCTCTTCACACTATTATGGCACTCTAACAATGCTCTTATATTAAAAGATTATTATTACCTCAAATTTGGTTAGGGTCAAAGAATGGTGTAATTCAAACTTGCTGTCTTTAAACGTCAAAAAAACAAATGTAGTTGGTTTTAAGTTTACTATGGAGGGCTTGGTCATTGGTGACTCGCCCCTTGTGAATTGCCTTAATACTAAGTTTCTGGGCCTTATCATTGATAGTGGCTTAAAATTTGAGAATCATATCAAGGCACTGAGCAGGAAATTGGCTTTGGGATATTTTGCGGTTAAAGTGGTAGTTAATGAACTTGGTTCAAATATTGCAAAATCAGTTTACCACGCGCTTATAGAATCTCATCTCCGATATGAAGTTGCATTTTGGGAGTTTTCTAGTCAGCAACTGCTCGGTGTTCTGTTTGTTCTGCAGAAACGCGCAGTGAGACATATTTGTCGGGCCAAACCCAGAGTCTCATGCAGACCATTGCTTTTGCAAAAAAGAATATTGCCACTTACAGCATTGTTTATTTTGGAGACTGGTATATACTTTAATATTTAAGATTAGATATAGGTTTTTGAATACTCCTCTTACACGACACTACAATATCGTAATCTGCCTTTGCCAATACTATCCTCAACCCTTACAAAAATATCGATTATATATGAAAGTGTAAAAATATATAATTATTTACCTAATAACTTAAAGAACTTACAGTCACTTAAATTGTTTAAAAAATCTATGAAACGGATGTTGCTATGGAGAAGGCTTACTATTGTCTGGGGGAATATTATTCCGATTTTTTCTAAGGGGAAAAAGAAAAAAGAAGAAATTACTATGTGTGACAGGTCATCTTAATCTTTGTCTAATTTCAGTTGTTTTGTAATTATTTGTGTTCTTTATATATTTGCTTCTTAATTGTAACTCCTAACCACGTATAGAACTATAACTCTTTGCAAAACAAATACCGATGCACGTCATACCCTTCGAGTGACCTCAGTTGTCGACAGTGTTGCCAGCTTGTAACCAAAATATCCGGGTGAGGAAATTACAGTTCTTTTTTTCTTAAAAAAAAGATAAATATGCAAAAATTTTCCATAGTTAATATATTTGCTTACTGCATAATACCTTTTACCATAAACTTTAGTAGATTTAACACTTTTTTTATTTTCATTTTGCCAACATCGACCAATGGTACCATTATGAAAAATCCATGTTTCATCCAAGAAAACGAAATTGGTACAGAATGCTTCTTTTTCTTTAATATATTGTTTCAAAAATACCAGTCGTTTAAAAGCTACATGGGAAAGTTCCATAAGCCCTCGCCTCAGTTCACCTTTTTACCATGCGACGCCTATTTTCTTGAAGAGGCTTCTTAAAGTGTTAAGACAACCATCAAACAGTTCTCTGTCTTTTAATATCTAACTTAAAGTTGTCAAAGTTACATCATGTTCTAAAAAAAGTTACAGCTGATGAACAACCGATGTAAAATATTATGATTTTAAAATAATACTGTCACAACTGGGGGTTAGTAGAATAGCAAAGCCGTTTCTAACCCAAAACTCCATAAGAAATAACATTGCGCTGAAATCTGCAGTTTTCGGTGCCATTTTAGGGCGTGGCACTTTTCCTGGAAGCCACCATCCTCTATTAACCTAAGTGGACCCCAGCTACTATCGCCACCTAGTGAGCGACGTCATAACTGTTCGATGCCGGTAATATAGGGCCCTATTGACCTGTGTGGAACCCTCCACTGCTGCCACCTAACCCCCCACACATTATTCTAACCTAACTTTTGTCCCAACGGAACCCAGATCACGTGTTACCCCGATTATATAGTAATATCATTGTAGGGGTGCCACCTAACGGGGAGAGATGTACGTACCTGTAATCTTGAGACCTGTAGCGCCACCTGCTTTTCATATCTTGTTTACCGCGATGGTAGGTATGACGTTGTAAATCAGTTAAAATATTTTAAAATATAATAATAACAGAAAAAAAGTTTTTGTCCTCGGTGGGATTTGAACCATAATCCTCTGGGGCCAAACCTCAAAGCCTTGCAAAATACGCTACGAGAGCATATAGATTAAAACTGCTAAACAATGTTAGACAACGTGAAACCACGGGGGCACATCCGATTAGATTGCTGGAACAAAAGGTCCTTAGTGGGGTTATGGTGGTGTTTTCTAATGTACAAAATTAGGGTAAACCAGGCTGGGAACTCCAATGTTAATTTTCGGAGGGATTTTTATGACTCATATCTCCGGAACCAATGGGCCTAGGATATTGCGCATGCGAAGTTGGGGTCTATGAAATGGGTTCTTGCGCGTGACACGAAAACGACACCTGTCACCTGTCAATTAAGAACTGTCACCTGTCAGATGTCACCTGTCAAATGTCAAAATCGACAGCTGATGTATGTCACGTGTTTAGGGTGACGTCATGAGTCGTTTAAAAAAAGAACCGGGTTGATCGGGCCAATAGGGCCAAAGTTGATATAGCTAATGCCCGAACGGCAGGAGGGTGAAAGATTGCAAATACATATCGCGTGTTTAGGGTGACGTCATGAGTCGTTTAAAAAAAGAACGGGGTTGATCGGACCAATAGGGCCAAAGTTGGTATAGCTAATGCCCTAACGGCAGGGCAGTATGCATGCGCCATAACATGTCATCAATGAACATTGTTAGAGGCCGCGTGGCATGTAATTAGACAACTGGGGATCTAGTATGTCCTTTCGGCAAACAGTATTTTCAGGCGTCATCTATAATTACGTTCGCGCATACTCCCGCTATCTGGGTACTACCTGAACTTATGCAACCAGAAGCCCCTATCAGCAAATATTGCCTTCACCAATTTATTAACAAACCTAAGTGTGGCGATGATGACAAAATGGCGGTAAACCTAGCTTTTATAATGCATTCACCATTTTATCAACAAACCAGTACTAATGGCGTTGCCAAACCAATATTTCCCCATATTCAACATAAAAATTGTCGAAACGGCAACACCGCCGTTCCAATACTGAAAATTTAAGAAAATACGCTTAGGCCATATTGTAATAGCCGTTCGCAACAGTAACTAGGTAATACAAAGAACCTTAAGTGTGGTTATAGGGATATATTATTATCGATGCCAATTTATTAACAAATCTTAAACCTTAAACCGAACCAGGGTTCCATCAATTTAGAACGAAATAAAAATTCGACACAAGACACTTATCGCCAATCTTGTATATAGGTACAATATATTATAAGTTCAAAATTTAGCGAAAAATATTTACAGTTAAAACTAAGGATTAGAAACATTTACCGTGTAAGAATAGACATATCTACATACAATTAAAAAACTAGGACTAGAAACATTTATATTAGGAACATTACCGCACAAGAAGGCATATCTATATACAAACTTAAAAACTAACAAAAAAATGAATGGAAAAAGACATTGGCGGGTATGGGTATTTGAACAGAGTAGGAGTAATGTGCAATATTCGCTTATAGATAGAATATTATCCTTAACTTATACATACAACTTGAAACGAGGGCAAGAGCAAAAATACCTGAACAACACTACACTTACCAGAGGGCACTCAGTTTAAACAGGGACACGACGTGAACGTGGCCCATATTGTCCCCATTCGATTTTTATGGAAAAACGAATTTTCAAAGCAAAACCAAACGAAAAAAATTATACCACAAATGATTTGAAATCAGAAAACAGTTCTATATATATAACATAATATACGGCTCTTTTTAAGTTATACAGGGGGAATTTTTGCCTTCTTTTACTGTATAACCAACATGGGCTCTTTTTAAAGTTATACAGGGGGAATTTTGGCCTTCTTTTACTGCATAACCAATATGGGCTCTTTTTAAAGTTATACAGGTTAGGATATAATATGTGTGCGTTAGTATTTTGGCCTTCTTTTTACTGTACAACCAATATGGGCTCTTTTGAAAGTTATACAGGTTAGGATATAATATGTGTGCGTTAGTATTTTGGCCTTCTTTTTACTGTACAACCAATATGGGCTCTTTTGAAAGCTATACAGGTTAGGATATAATATGTGTGCGTTAGTATTTTGGCCTTCTTTTTACTGTACAACCAATATGGGCTTATTTGAAAGTTATACAGGTTAGGATATAATATGTGTGCGTTAGTATTTTGGCCTTCTTTTTACTGTACAACCAATATGGGCTCTTTTGAAAGCTATACAGGTTAGGATATAATATGTGTGCGTTAGTAGATTATTCTAGCAATGAAAATAATTTTAATGCTAATAGTAATATGAGTGCTAATGTTATAATAATATGAATAATTATAATACTAATAATGAACAACTGAACAGACCCTGTTGAACTGAACAGACCCTGTTGAACTGAACAGACCCTGTTGAACTGAACAGACCCTGATCAACAGACCCTGTTGAACTTAGTCATTTACATGCATAAGTGAGCAATGCCCCCATGGTAATGTGCTGGGTGAAGATTTCGACATTTGCCGCTTATCATCATAAGGGCTGAGACCGATTTTAGTTTGTTTTATAGTATGTAGCTCATGTTTTTGGGACCTAATTAGACGCTGTGAAATAGGCTTTTCCAACCAAGTTTCAAGGCAGGTGACGTAATCTTCAAATGTAATTTTATTTTTAATAACAGACCTTTTAATGCCCTTTATCTTTTTGGTAACGCCCAAGTTAGATAAAACCTTATCAATTTCCGCCCGCTCTTTGTTTAAATTCTCTAGTTTTACCCGTTCTTGCTCAATCTCGTCTGGAGTATAAAGCAGTTTAATAGCATACATTTTAGACCTAAGACCAACAAAATGGGTCATAATGCGGCCATTGTTCTCATCTTTCATCATTCCCAGCACCTTTTTGTTCACTTGTGGAATCGTATAAACGTTATCACGGGCATAATCTGAGGTATCAAAATAATCGTTACAATCTCGTTTCATTATCTGATACACATCGTGGTTTTTAATTTCGTAAATAAGACTATCTGTGTCTGTATACAATACACTACAGGCGTCAAAACGTGGAACCATGTACTCGTAGTGAAAGCCATAAATCGTAGTCTTTGCTAAATCAAGAATACACATGCCGACATAAATCGGCTTATTAAAATAAATTTGTGTTTTTGCAAGCTCGACAATTACTAAATTTTCGGAAACAATTGTGCTGCTTTTAAATTCTGGCCGGGATATTAAGGCTTCTGCGCCATAGCGGCCATCCCATTTCGTTATAAGTTTGACGTCAGAGTGGTTCCGGATATTCTCCATTGTCTTTCCAAATACGGCATTGTTCATAAGTTTAAAAAAATTCTTTTCAAACTCATTCTTGGCATTTTGGCGCAGCCCCGTGTTGAGGTCTATATATGATTTTAGCCATGGAGATTGTTTAAAGGCTAATATTCGGTGTATTTTGCTCAATTTTGCACCCAAAGTTAGAGCTTGCTTTAAGTTTCTATAGTGTATTACGTATTCTGTTTTATTGTGTAGCGTAGCCAAAAGTTTCTCATTCTTTGCCCCAGGTGGTTTTTCATGGTCAGGGCATAATGGAAAATCAGAAAACTTATCATGCAAATTTTCAGGTATTTCCAGGTCCACTTCCAAAATAAACCCTTCGGCAGATTTATCTGAAATTTCACTAATGTTTAAGTGAGATATCTCGTTTTCTGAAAGCCATCTAAAGCCGCCATAAGGTAGATATTGCGACATTGCCCAACCGTATTGATTATTGACATCAAAGTACATGAGATAGGAGTCTTCTTTAGTTGGGTCATAATTTGGCATGTACTTGTTGTTGGCTTCTGCATACCTCTTCGAACACTGACTTAGCCCCCCGCGAACTCCCTTTTCTATGAATGTTAGCATCTCTAAATCAGTAAGCAGCTCAAGTTTTATCATATCTTCTCGATGAATTAAGAGGGATAAACATTGCCACGCATAACCAGGTAGGGTATACGACCATGCAGGATCAAGGCCATATGTCCTATGCGATATATCCCTAAATGCTTCAAATACATCCGTTAAAAGCATTACATCCGTTTTAAGATATAAGTCAGAGTAATCTTGCATGGTACGGCAATTAAAAGTTTGCCAAACTTTCTGCGCATTTAAATATTGCGCGTCACTTATAGCTACATCTTCTAAGCTGTTATAAAACGCCTCTTTAGGAGGGAGTTCAGTCTCATTCAATCTTTCCCAAGCGTTCATATAATCATAAGGGAAAACACCCTTTCGGGTAAGTAAGTTCAGTTCATCCCCCAGGTGTTCAAACTCTGCTTTTAGGTTAGGATATTCACATAAGTATGATGCAAGCTTATCCAGACCGCTAGCAAGAAAGCGAAAACTATCTATAAATCGAAAATGAACAGTACTATCCATTATATGCTTCGTAAATGAGATATAATTTTCTTTATTTACAGGTAATATATCAATCTTCCCCTCTATTTCAGATAGCGCCCGTATTATCATGTGCCCATCATAGCAACTCAAGTTATGGAATAGGACAGGTATTGTGTGCGAATCCTGGTACTGTAGATTGCAGTGCTCATGTGCAGCGTTTCGATACTTTCCGGTAAAGTGTGAGTGATCTCTAACACGCTTATCGTCTCCCGTAAATGGCTTCTCACATATATGGCAGTGAGTAGCGGCCAAAAAACTTTGTTGTTGGGCAGGCGTAAGCGGTTCCATGGGCAAATCACATAAAAAGACCGTCTCGACGTCTTCAGCAAATTGTTGAAGCTCGCGCATAAACCACTGCATACAGTCTTGGCCTGTGTAACTTTTATAAAATGATAGAGAATCGTCATAATTACATTTTACATAATAACCGACGCTATAAGGGACATGCTCTTGTTCCTTTTGAGTGTTTTTTTCTATATCATCGACTACAGGTATTAGCAAGCTTTCCGAGTCTGCGAATATAACAAACGCGGCTTTTTCCTTATGTTTAAAATTATTAAATTCCAAAATATTATTGCCTTCTACAGGCATCCGAGGTATTGCTAGGGTCTTGTTTTTAGAGCATTCGGACGTGTGCTTATCTAGTGTTATCTGCGTGTGGAAAAAATGAAGGCAGCGATCACAAAAAAATTTTCGATGCGTATTAAGACTCAATTGCCTTGATAGTAAGCGTGAAAGGTCTTTAATCCAAACAAAATGGTATTTTATAGGGCTTAAATCAATATCATCATCTGAGGAAAAGTAGCTGTCTTGTAAAAGTAGTAAGTTTATATGGGTAGGATGCTTATTTTCAGGTATATAATATGGCGCAACCAGATAATTTTTTCCAATTTTTTGCAGTCGATATACGTTAACGGAAATTAGGTTTTGCTTTTCAAACTTTGAAATTTGATTAATTGTCATGGGAAACTTAATACCTTCCAAGTTTAGAACTGACTGAGGGTTTGGATAGGACGATGTTCGGTCAGAATGCTTGAACGCGGGATATAAAGCGGAAACGATGGACCACGCAAAGCACATTTCATCAGTATTCTGAACATTAACACATGCCTTTTTCAATGCAATTTGTTTTGGAAGTTCGATGTAAGTTCCGACCCGAAGAGGATTATAATGATTAATAGATACCATTAAATGCATAATTTTGCGTAGTGCCCACCCAGAATTTCTTTCCTGGAACGTGTCTAATTCAACTAAAATAGGGTTCTTAACATGATCGGTAAACCACTCATTTAAGTTTGTGTTGCCGAAAATAGGGGCATTCGGAGTAGTAATGTACTTTGTATCCTTTAAAATTTCGTCTGCTTTACTAATTTCAAAATCCCCACAAAGAGTGGTGTTAACTTTGAGTGCAGTAGTTTTTTTTAATGCGTTTTGAATTCGCCGCTTAAAAATTGCCAAACTGTCCTCTAAAAATGATCGTACATCAGTATGACGTTTGTTAATAATAACACCCGTCCTGATTCTCGATTGGAATGCTGAATGTAAATCTTCCCACTTTACTCTACAAGAAGCCGTTTCTGCACGACGTGTCCCACTACCCTCGCCCACTTTACGGTCCTTTAGTAAGGACTGAAACCCCTTAATTTGGGCTAAACACGCTATTATATGAGACTTTTCAGCCACAGACTCAGCGCGTTTCAAAAGTTTATTTAAATTGCGAATTGCACGAGTACAGTCCTGCAATATCTTACCGCAGGTAACCGTTGTTAAGTTATGGGTATCCATCTGGGCCCTAATTAACTCGACGTACTCACTTGGGAACGGCATTTTTTTACTCTGTAACAAAATAAATATGGCTCAAAATACGTCTGCTCTCTCTAACGTACAAAGACAGAATGGGCTCTGGAGCTCCTACGTTCTGCCTATAATGCACCCCTATTTATAACCTCGGTTGGGGTGCGTTCAGAAAAGTAGCATGCATGCCTTCGAAAAATAAGGTGCGTTCAGAATTAATATTCAAGGTTTAGTATGCAGCAGATGTACATACAACAAGCAGTTTTACGCGTTTTTGAATATATTACTTGCCGAAAACATTAATATTTTACTGGCTGAAAGTGAAACCTGCGATAAGTTTAATCGCCGTAAAAATGTTTACCAAAAACAGACTCTAAAAATTTTATTCCCTCCACGTCACAACCCTCCCAAACTACTATATTATTATATTATTATTATTATTATTATTATTATTATTTACTGCTAAAGGTTTTGCTGCACCCAACGAGTCCGTTAAAAGGCTACAGCTAGGATAATGGATTCATTGCATAGTCGACAGCGTGGTGTTAAACATGTTTATATCTACGAAAACATGGTTCGGGGAAGCTTCTGAAAAAAAACTTTGGAACAGGTCTGTTCCGGGGGAACAGGGTCTGTTCCGGGGGAACGGGTCTGTTCCAGGGGAACAGGTCTGTTCATCGGGTCTGTTCCAGGGGAACAGGTCTGTTCATCGGGTCTGTTCCCCCGGAACAGACCTGTTCCCCTGGAACAGACCCGATGAACAGACCTGTTCCCCTGGAACAGACCCGATGAACAGACCTGTTCCCCTGGAACAGACCCGTTCCCCCGGAACAGACCCTGTTCCCCCGGAACAGACCTGTTCCAAAGTTTTTTTTCAGAAGCTTCCCCGAACCATGTTTTCGTAGATATAAACATGTTTAACACCACGCTGTCGACTATGCAATGAATCCATTATCCTAGCTGTAGCCTTTTAACGGACTCGTTGGGTGCAGCAAAACCTTTAGCAGTAAATAATAATAATAATAATAATAATAATATAATAATATAGTAGTTTGGGAGGGTTGTGACGTGGAGGGAATAAAATTTTTAGAGTCTGTTTTTGGTAAACATTTTTACGGCGATTAAACTTATCGCAGGTTTCACTTTCAGCCAGTAAAATATTAATGTTTTCGGCAAGTAATATATTCAAAAACGCGTAAAACTGCTTGTTGTATGTACATCTGCTGCATACTAAACCTTGAATATTAATTCTGAACGCACCTTATTTTTCGAAGGCATGCATGCTACTTTTCTGAACGCACCCCAACCGAGGTTATAAATAGGGGTGCATTATAGGCAGAACGTAGGAGCTCCAGAGCCCATTCTGTCTTTGTACGTTAGAGAGAGCAGACGTATTTTGAGCCATATTTATTTTGTTACAGAGTAAAAAAAATGCCGTTCCCAAGTGAGTACGTCGAGTTAATTAGGGCCCAGATGGATACCCATAACTTAACAACGGTTACCTGCGGTAAGATATTGCAGGACTGTACTCGTGCAATTCGCAATTTAAATAAACTTTTGAAACGCGCTGAGTCTGTGGCTGAAAAGTCTCATATAATAGCGTGTTTAGCCCAAATTAAGGGGTTTCAGTCCTTACTAAAGGACCGTAAAGTGGGCGAGGGTAGTGGGACACGTCGTGCAGAAACGGCTTCTTGTAGAGTAAAGTGGGAAGATTTACATTCAGCATTCCAATCGAGAATCAGGACGGGTGTTATTATTAACAAACGTCATACTGATGTACGATCATTTTTAGAGGACAGTTTGGCAATTTTTAAGCGGCGAATTCAAAACGCATTAAAAAAAACTACTGCACTCAAAGTTAACACCACTCTTTGTGGGGATTTTGAAATTAGTAAAGCAGACGAAATTTTAAAGGATACAAAGTACATTACTACTCCGAATGCCCCTATTTTCGGCAACACAAACTTAAATGAGTGGTTTACCGATCATGTTAAGAACCCTATTTTAGTTGAATTAGACACGTTCCAGGAAAGAAATTCTGGGTGGGCACTACGCAAAATTATGCATTTAATGGTATCTATTAATCATTATAATCCTCTTCGGGTCGGAACTTACATCGAACTTCCAAAACAAATTGCATTGAAAAAGGCATGTGTTAATGTTCAGAATACTGATGAAATGTGCTTTGCGTGGTCCATCGTTTCCGCTTTATATCCCGCGTTCAAGCATTCTGACCGAACATCGTCCTATCCAAACCCTCAGTCAGTTCTAAACTTGGAAGGTATTAAGTTTCCCATGACAATTAATCAAATTTCAAAGTTTGAAAAGCAAAACCTAATTTCCGTTAACGTATATCGACTGCAAAAAATTGGAAAAAATTATCTGGTTGCGCCATATTATATACCTGAAAATAAGCATCCTACCCATATAAACTTACTACTTTTACAAGACAGCTACTTTTCCTCAGATGATGATATTGATTTAAGCCCTATAAAATACCATTTTGTTTGGATTAAAGACCTTTCACGCTTACTATCAAGGCAATTGAGTCTTAATACGCATCGAAAATTTTTTTGTGATCGCTGCCTTCATTTTTTCCACACGCAGATAACACTAGATAAGCACACGTCCGAATGCTCTAAAAACAAGACCCTAGCAATACCTCGGATGCCTGTAGAAGGCAATAATATTTTGGAATTTAATAATTTTAAACATAAGGAAAAAGCCGCGTTTGTTATATTCGCAGACTCGGAAAGCTTGCTAATACCTGTAGTCGATGATATAGAAAAAAACACTCAAAAGGAACAAGAGCATGTCCCTTATAGCGTCGGTTATTATGTAAAATGTAATTATGACGATTCTCTATCATTTTATAAAAGTTACACAGGCCAAGACTGTATGCAGTGGTTTATGCGCGAGCTTCAACAATTTGCTGAAGACGTCGAGACGGTCTTTTTATGTGATTTGCCCATGGAACCGCTTACGCCTGCCCAACAACAAAGTTTTTTGGCCGCTACTCACTGCCATATATGTGAGAAGCCATTTACGGGAGACGATAAGCGTGTTAGAGATCACTCACACTTTACCGGAAAGTATCGAAACGCTGCACATGAGCACTGCAATCTACAGTACCAGGATTCGCACACAATACCTGTCCTATTCCATAACTTGAGTTGCTATGATGGGCACATGATAATACGGGCGCTATCTGAAATAGAGGGGAAGATTGATATATTACCTGTAAATAAAGAAAATTATATCTCATTTACGAAGCATATAATGGATAGTACTGTTCATTTTCGATTTATAGATAGTTTTCGCTTTCTTGCTAGCGGTCTGGATAAGCTTGCATCATACTTATGTGAATATCCTAACCTAAAAGCAGAGTTTGAACACCTGGGGGATGAACTGAACTTACTTACCCGAAAGGGTGTTTTCCCTTATGATTATATGAACGCTTGGGAAAGATTGAATGAGACTGAACTCCCTCCTAAAGAGGCGTTTTATAACAGCTTAGAAGATGTAGCTATAAGTGACGCGCAATATTTAAATGCGCAGAAAGTTTGGCAAACTTTTAATTGCCGTACCATGCAAGATTACTCTGACTTATATCTTAAAACGGATGTAATGCTTTTAACGGATGTATTTGAAGCATTTAGGGATATATCGCATAGGACATATGGCCTTGATCCTGCATGGTCGTATACCCTACCTGGTTATGCGTGGCAATGTTTATCCCTCTTAATTCATCGAGAAGATATGATAAAACTTGAGCTGCTTACTGATTTAGAGATGCTAACATTCATAGAAAAGGGAGTTCGCGGGGGGCTAAGTCAGTGTTCGAAGAGGTATGCAGAAGCCAACAACAAGTACATGCCAAATTATGACCCAACTAAAGAAGACTCCTATCTCATGTACTTTGATGTCAATAATCAATACGGTTGGGCAATGTCGCAATATCTACCTTATGGCGGCTTTAGATGGCTTTCAGAAAACGAGATATCTCACTTAAACATTAGTGAAATTTCAGATAAATCTGCCGAAGGGTTTATTTTGGAAGTGGACCTGGAAATACCTGAAAATTTGCATGATAAGTTTTCTGATTTTCCATTATGCCCTGACCATGAAAAACCACCTGGGGCAAAGAATGAGAAACTTTTGGCTACGCTACACAATAAAACAGAATACGTAATACACTATAGAAACTTAAAGCAAGCTCTAACTTTGGGTGCAAAATTGAGCAAAATACACCGAATATTAGCCTTTAAACAATCTCCATGGCTAAAATCATATATAGACCTCAACACGGGGCTGCGCCAAAATGCCAAGAATGAGTTTGAAAAGAATTTTTTTAAACTTATGAACAATGCCGTATTTGGAAAGACAATGGAGAATATCCGGAACCACTCTGACGTCAAACTTATAACGAAATGGGATGGCCGCTATGGCGCAGAAGCCTTAATATCCCGGCCAGAATTTAAAAGCAGCACAATTGTTTCCGAAAATTTAGTAATTGTCGAGCTTGCAAAAACACAAATTTATTTTAATAAGCCGATTTATGTCGGCATGTGTATTCTTGATTTAGCAAAGACTACGATTTATGGCTTTCACTACGAGTACATGGTTCCACGTTTTGACGCCTGTAGTGTATTGTATACAGACACAGATAGTCTTATTTACGAAATTAAAAACCACGATGTGTATCAGATAATGAAACGAGATTGTAACGATTATTTTGATACCTCAGATTATGCCCGTGATAACGTTTATACGATTCCACAAGTGAACAAAAAGGTGCTGGGAATGATGAAAGATGAGAACAATGGCCGCATTATGACCCATTTTGTTGGTCTTAGGTCTAAAATGTATGCTATTAAACTGCTTTATACTCCAGACGAGATTGAGCAAGAACGGGTAAAACTAGAGAATTTAAACAAAGAGCGGGCGGAAATTGATAAGGTTTTATCTAACTTGGGCGTTACCAAAAAGATAAAGGGCATTAAAAGGTCTGTTATTAAAAATAAAATTACATTTGAAGATTACGTCACCTGCCTTGAAACTTGGTTGGAAAAGCCTATTTCACAGCGTCTAATTAGGTCCCAAAAACATGAGCTACATACTATAAAACAAACTAAAATCGGTCTCAGCCCTTATGATGATAAGCGGCAAATGTCGAAATCTTCACCCAGCACATTACCATGGGGGCATTGCTCACTTATGCATGTAAATGACTAAGTTCAACAGGGTCTGTTGATCAGGGTCTGTTCAGTTCAACAGGGTCTGTTCAGTTCAACAGGGTCTGTTCAGTTCAACAGGGTCTGTTCAGTTGTTCATTATTAGTATTATAATTATTCATATTATTATAACATTAGCACTCATATTACTATTAGCATTAAAATTATTTTCATTGCTAGAATAATCTACTAACGCACACATATTATATCCTAACCTGTATAGCTTTCAAAAGAGCCCATATTGGTTGTACAGTAAAAAGAAGGCCAAAATACTAACGCACACATATTATATCCTAACCTGTATAACTTTCAAATAAGCCCATATTGGTTGTACAGTAAAAAGAAGGCCAAAATACTAACGCACACATATTATATCCTAACCTGTATAGCTTTCAAAAGAGCCCATATTGGTTGTACAGTAAAAAGAAGGCCAAAATACTAACGCACACATATTATATCCTAACCTGTATAACTTTCAAAAGAGCCCATATTGGTTGTACAGTAAAAAGAAGGCCAAAATACTAACGCACACATATTATATCCTAACCTGTATAACTTTAAAAAGAGCCCATATTGGTTATGCAGTAAAAGAAGGCCAAAATTCCCCCTGTATAACTTTAAAAAGAGCCCATGTTGGTTATACAGTAAAAGAAGGCAAAAATTCCCCCTGTATAACTTAAAAAGAGCCGTATATTATGTTATATATATAGAACTGTTTTCTGATTTCAAATCATTTGTGGTATAATTTTTTTCGTTTGGTTTTGCTTTGAAAATTCGTTTTTCCATAAAAATCGAATGGGGACAATATGGGCCACGTTCACGTCGTGTCCCTGTTTAAACTGAGTGCCCTCTGGTAAGTGTAGTGTTGTTCAGGTATTTTTGCTCTTGCCCTCGTTTCAAGTTGTATGTATAAGTTAAGGATAATATTCTATCTATAAGCGAATATTGCACATTACTCCTACTCTGTTCAAATACCCATACCCGCCAATGTCTTTTTCCATTCATTTTTTTGTTAGTTTTTAAGTTTGTATATAGATATGCCTTCTTGTGCGGTAATGTTCCTAATATAAATGTTTCTAGTCCTAGTTTTTTAATTGTATGTAGATATGTCTATTCTTACACGGTAAATGTTTCTAATCCTTAGTTTTAACTGTAAATATTTTTCGCTAAATTTTGAACTTATAATATATTGTACCTATATACAAGATTGGCGATAAGTGTCTTGTGTCGAATTTTTATTTCGTTCTAAATTGATGGAACCCTGGTTCGGTTTAAGGTTTAAGATTTGTTAATAAATTGGCATCGATAATAATATATCCCTATAACCACACTTAAGGTTCTTTGTATTACCTAGTTACTGTTGCGAACGGCTATTACAATATGGCCTAAGCGTATTTTCTTAAATTTTCAGTATTGGAACGGCGGTGTTGCCGTTTCGACAATTTTTATGTTGAATATGGGGAAATATTGGTTTGGCAACGCCATTAGTACTGGTTTGTTGATAAAATGGTGAATGCATTATAAAAGCTAGGTTTACCGCCATTTTGTCATCATCGCCACACTTAGGTTTGTTAATAAATTGGTGAAGGCAATATTTGCTGATAGGGGCTTCTGGTTGCATAAGTTCAGGTAGTACCCAGATAGCGGGAGTATGCGCGAACGTAATTATAGATGACGCCTGAAAATACTGTTTGCCGAAAGGACATACTAGATCCCCAGTTGTCTAATTACATGCCACGCGGCCTCTAACAATGTTCATTGATGACATGTTATGGCGCATGCATACTGCCCTGCCGTTAGGGCATTAGCTATACCAACTTTGGCCCTATTGGTCCGATCAACCCCGTTCTTTTTTTAAACGACTCATGACGTCACCCTAAACACGCGATATGTATTTGCAATCTTTCACCCTCCTGCCGTTCGGGCATTAGCTATATCAACTTTGGCCCTATTGGCCCGATCAACCCGGTTCTTTTTTTAAACGACTCATGACGTCACCCTAAACACGTGACATACATCAGCTGTCGATTTTGACATTTGACAGGTGACATCTGACAGGTGACAGTTCTTAATTGACAGGTGACAGGTGTCGTTTTCGTGTCACGCGCAAGAACCCATTTCATAGACCCCAACTTCGCATGCGCAATATCCTAGGCCCATTGGTTCCGGAGATATGAGTCATAAAAATCCCTCCGAAAATTAACATTGGAGTTCCCAGCCTGGTTTACCCTAATTTTGTACATTAGAAAACACCACCATAACCCCACTAAGGACCTTTTGTTCCAGCAATCTAATCGGATGTGCCCCCGTGGTTTCACGTTGTCTAACATTGTTTAGCAGTTTTAATCTATATGCTCTCGTAGCGTATTTTGCAAGGCTTTGAGGTTTGGCCCCAGAGGATTATGGTTCAAATCCCACCGAGGACAAAAACTTTTTTTCTGTTATTATTATATTTTAAAATATTTTAACTGATTTACAACGTCATACCTACCATCGCGGTAAACAAGATATGAAAAGCAGGTGGCGCTACAGGTCTCAAGATTACAGGTACGTACATCTCTCCCCGTTAGGTGGCACCCCTACAATGATATTACTATATAATCGGGGTAACACGTGATCTGGGTTCCGTTGGGACAAAAGTTAGGTTAGAATAATGTGTGGGGGGTTAGGTGGCAGCAGTGGAGGGTTCCACACAGGTCAATAGGGCCCTATATTACCGGCATCGAACAGTTATGACGTCGCTCACTAGGTGGCGATAGTAGCTGGGGTCCACTTAGGTTAATAGAGGATGGTGGCTTCCAGGAAAAGTGCCACGCCCTAAAATGGCACCGAAAACTGCAGATTTCAGCGCAATGTTATTTCTTATGGAGTTTTGGGTTAGAAACGGCTTTGCTATTCTACTGGGGTTGTTTCCCTAACGGGGATGTGAATGAAAACCACTCGGCTAAAAAACAATATGCCCGGCGCCTCCACCATGTCACGACTTAGTGCCGTTTTGGTCCTAGAGGGGACTTGGAGTAGGAAATAAGACGCTCGTCTAAAAAACAAAGTACCCTTTTATTAAAAATAAGTATTTTACAATAATTTACCCAGTAGCCCAGAGACCGCTTGGCATGTTCCGGGGGACTTTTTTTGGGGGACGTAACTGGGTCCTACTAGGGGATGTTAACTAGGATAGTAGGTTCACAGTAGGGACTCAGGAGAGGGGCTTAGATCGTTCGTTCTATAGCACTCCTGAGGGGTGTTCTTTTAAAGGAAGGGATCAGGAGAGGGGCTTAGATCGTTCGTTCTATAGCACTCCTGAGGGTATGGGAGGTGACCAAGTCGGAAAGACGAAGGTTCCTTACCCATCGTACGCTCCGGTTTTTATACACAGAAAGTGCTGATTATTGTTTAACTGTTCTTGACCCTGAGCGTACAGTGGGTTAGACTCTTGATGGCGCGCAGTGGTCGAGTCATGTGAAAGTTGATTAAACTTATGGGTGCCGCCATTTTGTTGACAATACAACTTACTTGTTTCGTACATTCCATAAATAGTGTCACGAATAGAACTTATATCCAATCTTCACACATTAACAATTTTCTTTGAATTAGAACGTTTGTTTTAAGGTGATTCTAATAATTTATTTTCCTTAACTGTTCTTCAAATTGCGCTTACAGTGGAGATATTCAAATTTAAGGCAGCTGCTATGCGCTTAAAATTAGTAAAGTAGAAATAAAATATCTTGGCCCTAACATACTCTTTAATTACGTCTCTGTACTGCTGTCCAGCATAATAATAGACCATTGTTGTTAAGTTCTTCCAGAAAATAGCTTCTAGGTATTAGCTCTTTGCACCGACTATTTAAATGCTTCGGCATTTTTTACAAATAGTAAACAACGTAATCGACAGAGATATGTATGTGCACTTTTGTTTCTCCTGATAGAACAATTTTTTAATGCTATTTATGAAAAGATCTGGAGTTTTTGTTAAAAAATAGACGCACAGCAACACGGAACAACGAACAATTAAGGTTAGTTTTGCATGAAACGTCAAACAAAGTTAACGAACGAGTTGGCGCCACCGCACCGTTTACAATTGTGCTGCCAACTATCGGCCAATAAAATTCAAATTATATTAATTTTTACAAGCTTAAATAAACAAAATATTTGCTATAAGTAAGTTTGTATCAAAGAAGAATACTTTAACTTTGTAGTAAATTTAATATCACATAAAGTTTTAATATATTTTGCCCCAATTTAATTTCCTTGTCTTTTCTTACGGACTTACAATTATCAGCTGATTGATGACGTGCATCGGTTTTTGTTTTGCATGAACCATACATATATCTCATTTAATTTATGTTGCATTTAAGTGTTTTGATGTTGTTGTTGTTATACTGTGTTACTATGATTATAATCGTTTGGTAGATTAACGTTCTTAACACAATAAACGATTTTTGAATTGAATTGAACTTGTGTGACGCACATGTTTGCGATTTGTTGACCGCACACTGGCAAACATCAATGCGCCAGCATGGATGACATACATGTATGCTAGTCTGTGGGCACCTTAAGTAATAACACATATACAGGGTTTTTTAGAAGTACGGTATTTAACTTAAGGGGGTGATTCCTTACGATATTCTAAAAGAAAAAGTTCATATGAACATGTGTCCGGAGTTGCCCCGTTTTCGATATACAGGGTGTTAAACTTAACAAACAAATTTTTGTAATTTCTTTAAATATCCTTTCCTGATTTTATTGAAATTTTGTACCGTTATTCATAATGACAAGAGGCTTAATTAGCCCTAACTAGATTAAATTTATTAAGTTCAGTGGCCTCCCGGGGAGCACCTTACCGACTGTTTTGAAAAAAAAATGTAAGCCACTGACCTTCTAATTCTTATATTCTTTTCTCGGATTAACCAACTAATAATAACAATTTCTTGTTCCCTGAATTGTTTTCGTATCTTGCGTCGTTATTGAGAGACAAAATAAAAACCACTTTATTGCATAGAAATAAAATACCTATGCATTTCAAAGTTAATTAAGCATTTAAATCAAAAATAAAGATACTAAATAACGGTACCAAATTTCAATTAAATTCGGGAAAAAGATGTATAACAAAACTATAAACAACCGATTTTTTTTAAACAACTTTAACACCCTGTATATCAAGAACGGGGCAACTTCGAACACATGTTAATATGCATTTTTTCTCTTAGAATATTATAAGGAATCACTTAAGTTACGTACCAATCTTCTGAAACACCCTGTATTTATAGCTTTATAGGAGCTACTCCAGTTATAGTTGTTCCAAATAATTAAAATGCGGATTGCTGTAAATTTTTAATATAAGTAAATAGTATATATTATAGCTGGTTCATTATAGTTCATATCGATAAAAAGGTTTGTACCCGTGACTTCGCCTGCAAAGAACACATGCATTTAATATTTTTAGAATGGCCTTTCGGTAAATTGCTTATTTTGCCGAAACAATTAAAAAAAAATTGTCTTTGTCCAGCCAGGACCGCCAGGAGGAATGAGTTTTCCTTGCCAAGAAAGGATAGGGGCAGGTATCATGGTAGTTGGAATATAGAGGTAGTATAAATAAAACGACAATGTCTTCCTCCACAAATTTAATAAAGGTAAAATTCTTGTTCCCTACATGTTTCGGGCGTCTAGACGTCCATCTTCAGGGGATACTAGAAGGAATTTCATCTTTACAAAGCTAGTTAGAATCATGGTGAACACTGACTTACCCATAATCGAGTTGACTATAAAAACTTTAAATGGTTGCCTCAAATTAATGAGTACAGCCAAAATTGAGTAGGAACCTCAGAAATTGGGTGGACTTGTGAAAAATTATAATTTGTATATTTATAGAATGAAAATTTTTGTGAAAATATAAGAATTGAATAGCAAATATATTATTTTAAAAGGTGCATTTTATTTTTTAATGATGATTTTCTAGAAAAACATTGTACTTAGTTGTTTTTCTAGAAAATCATCATTAAAAAAAATAAAAAATAGAAAATCATCATTAAAAAATAAAAAAAAAAAAAAAAAAAAAAAAAATAAAATGCACCTTTTAAAATAATATATTTGCTATTCAATTCTTATATTTTCACAAAAATTTTCATTCTATAAATATACAAATTATAATTTTTCACAAGTCCACCCAATTTCTGAGGTTCCTACTCAATTTTGGCTGTACTCATTAATTTGAGGCAACCATTTAAAGTTTTTATAGTCAACTCGATTATGGGTAAGTCAGTGTTCACCATGATTCTAACTAGCTTTGTAAAGATGAAATTCCTTCTAGTATCCCCTGAAGATGGACGTCTAGACGCCCGAAACATGTAGGGAACAAGAATTTTACCTTTATTAAATTTGTGGAGGAAGACATTGTCGTTTTATTTACATTACGTAAACTCCACTGCAAGTATGGACTACTTTTTCAATAGAGGTAGTAGTTAGAATTCACTATATATATTTTAACAACAAATTAATCGCCTCAGCAGAATCACAGTAAACGTTCTGTAATATAACAAGCTTTTAAGATACGTGTTAAAGGAACATAATTAATTTAAAATTCATAAACAATTTAATTACCGAAATCGTCAGAATTTTCTGAAGTAGAATCGTTTCTAGGTTGGATTACTCGGGCGCTATAGGTGCTGAAACAGAGTATCCACTTTCTGTTTTTATAACATGAGCTACGCAATTTTTCCATACATCGCTATTCACTTCGTTATTACCTGCCGAATACTATCAAGGATAACTGCGCTTAAAGTTGGAGGTTGATTAATATGTGATACTCTTTGCTGACAAGAGCAACACGTTAGGTACAAAGCCATCTTTACTTCCGGCAAGATAACGCGTTCTCCTCTCGAACACGGTGTACCAAAAGTACAATTTGTACTGTCGATCCAACCATACTTAACAACATCATAAGTATCAAACCAAGTTTCATGTAAATATATTATACTTTTATCGAATTTATGGTACTCCTTTATTTTGCGCAAATAGTCCTGTCGTAGTTCAATGGTACGCAGGGATTCCATTATAACCATTAGATTATCTATACTATTTTTTATGTTTTGTGACAATGGCAACTTTTTGTCATGGACAACAGGTTGTCACTATCTGCTGACGGTAGCTCTATATGTGGAGGCACTAGGTCGTGGTCCATATACTTACACCTTTCCTTCGTCTTTATTTGCCTTGGGCGCCACCTGGTTTGATCTATGTCCAAACCAGGAGAAATATACCGTATATCAGTTCTATTGAAAAATCTATGCAATAAATAAAACTAAAGTTTTCCCACACGAACAATAAAGATTTTATTAAATGAAAAAAGTTACTCGATATCAAAAAGGTTTCTTAAGTTTATATGTTAAGAGAAAATTTAAATTTAGTATCGACTTAAAAAATAATGAATGAAAAGACAGCCTTTCCGGACGCAAGGATTTTAAATAAAATGGGCTATCACCTACGAAGATTCTAGAAATCTTTCAAGGAAGTATGGTTATAAGAGTGTTACCTCTTGCCAGGATATCCTTACATTGGAAAAGAATTTCTTTAATTAAATTTTAAAAGGATAGATTAAATTAATTTCTATTAAAAGAGCATTTAAACTGATTTCGAGTAATTGAAGGTATGAAATTATATGGATGAATTATACGCAACGAAGTTATTGTTTTATCAAAAGGTCTGGGAGACTATACCAGCCTGCTCGCTTCTACTGCGGCAGCTCCTTCAGCTGGGCAGGTGGACTTTAGCTTGATTAAAAACCCTTGGAAGCACTCCTAAGGTGGCTCGTAGGCTCAATGTCATATGGTGAAAACCCAATAACAACCCAAGCCCCTAAAAATAACCAAAAAAAAAAAAAATTACCCACTGAATTCCAAAAAAACAACTAACCAAAAGAACAAAAGGAATTAAAGAAGCTTATCTCTAAAAGGGGAGTGAGACCTCGTGGCCTTTTGCCAAAAAAAAATGGCCTAACGGCGACTAGCTTGGCTTTCTAGTCTGAAGGATTTTCATAAAGTAAAATTAAAGGCCGCAAGAACTCTGAAGACACACCCCCTTCTCCTTCAACAAAATCAGCTGACTCAGTGTTGCCAACTTAACTTAACACCAACAAAAAAGAAGAGAACAGAGACGCACTACAAAAGATCCAAACGATATGAGAGTCTGGGTTTTTACCAGATCCTAAATTAAATAACGAAATGAAGAAAATAATTCCAAACAACTTTGTTTAAACATAGAATTGCCAAAAGTAAAAATGGGCGGTCTGCGACTTGACGGAGACGCAAAAACGAAAATACATGGTCCACCTATGTGCGGCGCCTGATGCCATCAACCACAGAAAAGCACAAGTAGTGCGTTCGCCCCATACTCTGACTAACGTTCGGTAAACAAAAATGATACAACCTAATAAACAATTTTCGAGCAAAATAATTATAAAATATGCACTTTGTGAAAATATTACTGTACGAATCAAAGGTAAATCTACATTCCCCACAAAGTCAATAGTGGCAATTTTTAAAATTGCTACAGTTTAAAGCCACATTTTAACAAAACATCACCCAATGTTGTTGTAACCTCGCAAATTATCACGAACCAGTTCAAAAGTTGGCGCTATATTATCCTCGTAAAAGTTGTAAATAGTTCGCAGAATAAAATCCGTTGTACCTAATATTGTCAGCCGTTTTAAATTTTTGATTTATTAGTTTGCGCTTTATGAAATGACCGGTTACAGTCCCCAAATTAATAACGTTATTAATTCTTATAAAACCCAAATTGTGTTAATTCATTACAAGTACATTGTTGTACAAAGCGTATTTTCAGTTTCTCCCGGATATTTTTTTAACACTCGTACATATTTAGAATAATGCGTTGACATTGAACATGTAAATCTTTGTTTCTTAATTACGGACTTATTTCGCTTTCGATGGCCGACTCTGGCACCGACTCATTATATTCCTGCGATAATTCACCTTGACCTTGTTTTAAATTGTCCTCAAAAAGCCATAGCGATATAATAAAATAAAGGTACCTAGTAAAACCTCACTTGTCTAAAACTACACAGTTATAGCAGAAAATGAAATATTATGTAAATTACAGTAAATCGTTTCAACCAGCCACGCCGCTGTCCCGATTCCCAATATCGCATACCTCAAGCATCAACTGATTTTAAAGCTGATAAGGGATCACCCAATTGGCAGAACCTTTAACTATTTGCTGTTCTTATCTACAGCATAAAAATTTGTATTTACGTGCTGCTCTATTAGTTTTCCCAGTCGCAAAAATACTTCGCACTTTAAATTACTGGTGAGCCTCGACACTCTATAGTTAGTGTGTTGCCAGTTCTGCAAAGTTTTCGTAAGTGTAGGAGGAACATAAGGCTTTGGTAATTGTTTATTTTTTTTTGTTTAACAACAATTGTGAAATTCGTTTTAGCTTGATTCAAAATATTTTTGTATAAATACTATTTCTGAAGTACTTAGAAAATGATTATAATATTCATGAATGGCTTTTTCTTTCTTTCTTTGACATTGGAAATTTCTTGGTTCAAAGTAGATTTGCAAACTAGCTTACAAAAAAGTTATTAACTATCATTTAAATACTGATATATAAGAATAGTCTTAATAATAAAAACTTAAAGAATTTTGAAAAAAAGATCTGACAGCCCCGATTATGATGCCGGTCCCTTTGAGCCCCGCCGAAGCTTTTTTATATCCTCAAACTGACTTTGGAAAAAATATACAAGATTTTCCTTTCTTATTTTGTAATACGAGGGTAAAGCAAAATATTAGGTATAGTATTTACAGTGGCGGCTCGTGGGTTGACAATTAGGGTCGGCAGGATGATAATAAGATTATGTAGTGTCACATTTTTTTGGTCACGTGACGTTTGGCTTACTTTGGGCAATCTTTCTTCAGTTATTTTTGTACGGATATTTGTACATTTTAGGACATAGAAATAAATGATGCAAATGCATTCTCTAATATTTTTACAGCAATACTAAATTCATTCTGTGTGTGTGACAGTGGGCAAATAATGCCTGAGGGCAACGGTCTTAATATTTGCTTGTAACTCTTGTAAGCCATTTAATTCGCCCACCATTTTACTGCAGCACCGTCCGCCGTGAGTTTGACCAATTAATTTATGCGCTAGATCGAGTATCTTCCTTTTCTATGGTTGTGCCTAAATTGTAACTAATACTTTCGATTCAATTCATTTTGAATAGTTTTTGACACCCCGTCAAAGGATCTTGAATCTACTAATAATTGCCTAAATTCACCGTCATAGTTATTGAATATCTTGATTAATTCCATATATACTCTGTTGCTTAATGTGAGAGACTAATAAAAGGTAAATTAGCAATGACAGGACCTATTAAGCAGGGTGAACAACTTAAAGGTTGCATTGTAAATTTCAGGTAAATTGCAATGATAGTTCTTAAAAATTCTGTATTATATTTAAGACCTACACACCTCGATTCGGTCCTAAATTAGGGTCACCCTAATTTACATACAATCGAAAGACGAGTTGTTTGGTGAATGCAAGTAAGGTGACAGCGGCGTTACTACAGGTAGTTTATTAGAACAATAAGTTTAATAATAATTATACTTGATTATAATTATAGAGGTAGGCAGATAATTGATATGTTAATTATTCTAATATTAAGTAGATAAAAAATTATATAGAAGTAAGAATAATATGAAAATAGATAAATTGGAATAAATATTTATATTTATAAAAAAATCTACTATACAGGGTGTTATTTAATAAGTGCCCAATATTTTACAGGACGACTCCTCAGTAGGGTGGGCCGAATTTTTTTTTTCTCGAATGGGATATGTCCTGGGTAACCAAAAGTTGTCAACTTGATATAGTATTTATGATACAAAATTTGGGCTTTCTGGGATAACATCTTCAGGTGCCTACTTGAGGTCAAATTTGGGAAAATTATGAAAATATTCATAAACTTTAAATGAGTGATTTATTTTGACTTTCTCCTCTATATAGCTGTGTTGATAAAAAAATTGCCACTAATAAACTCATAAATTCATCGAAACATATTCATCTGAGCTCAACCGTGCAAATGCGCAAGTAGTGTCGCGCAGCTATATCAATATCACGTACGCCGCCGCAAGTCTGCCTTTCCTGTACCGACAAGATTAGTTGTCTCGACGCATTCGAAGAGTCAACGTCTTATTAACTTATATTAATTTACTCTTTTTAGTGAACGCGTAATTGTTTATTTGTGTGAAAATGCCGAATACATGTAAAGACATTGAATGCGAGGTGTTTGGAGCACCAACAGAACTTAAGTGCAACATACTTCCGACTTATAGCGATGTTATGAGAGCATATTTGTGGCACAGGCAATTAATAAAAGACCAGAACAATGGCAAAGACCCTAGTGTAAGTGATGTTTCTAAAAAAGTTATATCTGTATTGAAAAACATTTGGCAAAATGCTTCTTTACAAGTGGTGAGTGAACAAGAGATTTATCGATTGATTAAAGACTATGTTGTGAAGTTTCGGAGTTTAAAAAAAAACATTGGGTCCGTACATAATAAAAAGTATTTAGAGAAGCTAGAAAAATTCAGACAATCAAGTGAGAAACTTTTTGATATATCGACGTGCAAGTGTAAAGATTTTGACTCATGCAAATGCAAAATTAAAGTGCTTAAAACAGAACAAGAATTTTTACGAGAAAAAAGAACAGAAAGAAGAATGTTTATTGGAAATGTTGACATTAAATTGACAAAAGTTTTAGAAAAACGTATGCAAAGAAAATTCAAAGCAAAAAAACAACTAGAGGACCAAAGCCGCCTAGAGCAATTGAAAAATGTAGGAAAAGTGAATGTTCTAGAAACAACTTTCTCCCCACTGGAAGAAAGTGTGTTTTTGGGTAAAAGTTCTACAACAAGCGAGTTTAAACTTCAATTAGATAGTCCATCAACTTCAAAAGCAAGAACAGACCTTCGAGGGGTGGATTTCAGAAATTTAGCAGAGGATTGCGATAGAACGGGAGTTTCGGATAGATGTGCTTCTTTTCTAGCGAATGCTGTTCTGCAAGATCTTGGCGTTATCAGTAGAAACGACCCTTCAAAGTTATTAAACCGTAGTAAATTGCGGAGAGAACGAAAGAGACGAAGAACGGAACTAAAAAAAGGAATCAACAGGAAATTTGAAAATTACAGGGATCTATTTTGACGGTAGAAAGGACAGAACACTACTGACGGAGAAAAAAGGAAGCACTTATCATAAGAGATACGTTTTGGAGGAACATATTGTTCTTATTGCAGAACCTGGGTCTGTTTATCTCGGACATGTAACTTCTTCTTCAGGAAATGCTAAAGACATCAAATCAAGTATTTTCGATTTTCTAAGCAGTAACTTGGGACCTGTTGAAGAACTTGCTGCTGTTGGCTGTGACGGAACTGTTGTAAATACAGGTTTCAAGAATGGAGTTGTTAAGCAATTAGAAGTAGCAATTGGACACTCCTTACAATGGTTGATTTGCCTACTGCACGCCAATGAACTTCCACTTCGCCATTTGATTGAGAAAATGGATGGTAAAACTAACGACCCAAGAGGATTCTCAGGAACGATTGGAAAGCTTCTTCCAACATGTCAGAACCTTCCAATAGTTAAATTCGAAAAAATTGATGGGGAACTACCAGAATTCGACCTAAATGACCCCTGTACCGATCAAGTTTATTTGTATCAAATGTGTTCGGCAATCGCAAGAGGTGATGTCCCCTCAAATTTATCAAATCGTGATCCTGGAAAAATGTCGCACTCAAGATGGCTGACAACGGCAAATAGGATTTTAAGACTTTATGCAGCTTCAGAAAAACCTTCGAACGAATTGAAAACAATAACCGAATTTATATTAAAAGTTTATGCTCCTGTTTGGTTCGATATTAAAATCAGATCATCGTGTACTGAAGGCTCCAGACATTTGTTCTCTCTGATAACAATATCGAGATATATGCCAAGTACAGTTAAAGATGTGATTGATCCGGTCATACAGAGGAATGCATTTTTCGCTCATCCAGAAAATATTCTATTGACAATGCTTAGAGATGTTCGAAAGCCTATTAGAGAACTTGCGCTAAGAAGAATTCTGAAATGTAGAGTAATGAGTCTTCAGAATAGCAAAATCAGAGAGTTCAAAGTCCCAAAACTGAATTTTGACGCTCAAGACTACACTGAATTGATAAACTGGCAGTCAGTTAGCGTAGCTGAACCACCACTCAGAAGAACAATTTCAGATACTGCATTGCAAGAGATGATTCTAACAGTTCCTGACGACATCGAAATTTTGAAATACCCTCGTCACACACAATCTGTTGAAAGATGTATTAGGACAGTCACTGAAGCCTCTGTTTTAGTAAGCGGAACAGAATCAAGAGATGGCTTGATTCGAACTCGGATTGCCTCCAGAAAAAAAATTCCGAAAACTGAGACAAAACAGCAATTTTTAAAGGCTTTAGATCAATAAATTGATAATTTTCATTAATAAGACGAAGGTCGGGAGGGAGGCGGGGAAGAACTCGACATGCAGCCACCTCCACGTGGTGAGTTCTGGGTTATTTCATTCAATTCTTATTGAGTGAAATGAGCGAAGAGCTGCATATTTCAGTAGTACGCTTTGTGGAAAATTCGAAGCGAACTAGGCACCTGAAGATGGCGCTTGTCAGAGCCGAAACTTTGCATGAATGATCAACAATAGTAGTGACAACTTTCTAGCACCCAGGGTAATTGAGATCTCACACTTAATTTTTTTCCTTATATAGATCGACCCACCCTACTCCTCAGTTATTTACAAGGTCAAAAGTTCATATAAGCATGTATCTCAAAAATGAAGGGCTTGCGGACTCATGCTTATATGAACTTTTCACCTTACAAATAACTGAGGAATTGTCCTGTAAAATATCGGACACTTATATTTTGTTATTTAATGTTCCGAGTAGTTCAATGAACTACCGTCGTTGGGGTCCATAGAAATAATAAGGGGCTCCACAGTGTTTTCTAGTATGTTATTAGGCTTCCCACATTCTTTCTTCTATTTCAATTACATGTACGACGCACTTACTCTGCAACCCACTGTCTTTATTCCCTCTTGCAAGAGGTTTCCAACGTCTCTCATTTTAAAAGTGGTCACCTTGCTACAAACCCTTTTACTTGCGCCCACACCAATTCTATGTGGTTTAATTCACAGTGATATGGTGAAGGGCGAAGTACCATAATATTTCGTTTTGAAGTGATTTCGTCGACAACAGATTTCGTACAAAGAGGTTTATTCTACTTTAGAATCTCCAGTAGCTTCTTTTCAGTATATCCTTATGAAATGACTTCTTATATACAGTAAGCCAACGAATGATGTTTTTTTTTGTCAAAAAGACGTTGGTATTTTTCCGGATTTTCTTGAGTGGTAGCTGGCATTATCCATAACTATAACAGACCCAGAAATAATAAGATCTAGCATTTGCTGGAAGTATTCTTCAAAGACATCAGCGTTCATGTCTTCATGATAGTCTCCAGTCCGTTTTGATTTAAATGCTAGTAAGCCGCCGTCAACAAATCCATTTTTGCTACCAATGTGAGTAACCTTTTCCTGAGGGTGCTTTTATGCCAGTGGACCATCCTCCATAAAAGCTTGCCTCGCGCTTTTTATATGTTTATCCTGCCATATTTTACCAACGGTATATCCTTTGTTTAACCAAGTTTCATCCATATAATAGATATTCCTGTTTTCCCTTCGAAACTGTCTAGCTGTCCTCAAATATCGTGGTCTCCAGCAAATGATTTCGCCTATTAAAAATGATTTTCTGTTTTGAATTTTTTCATAACAAAAATTAATTTCCTTCAAAGTATTCCATAGTTTCTTCTTACCCATGGGTGGAATGAAATCATCCTTTTTCGTTTCAGACATTATTTTGTCCAAGGTAGGTATTCCTTCTTTTAAGTAAAACGAGTGTATGATTCTTGTCTTTTCATCCTCATTTATTACAGTTTCTTTTTTTCTTGTACTTCTCTTTGGTGACCTGATGGGGCCGCGTTTAACCTCGTGCATAAGTCGGTATATTGTTGACTGTCCGACTCCAGTCATATTCGAACACATTTTAACTATTCTTGCAACTCCGAATGTTGAATTTTGGTGGGGAAGAGCGTTAAACACATTGAGAATAATAATTTTTTCATTTTTAGAAAGCGCAGTTTTCCTGATCCGTTTCTCAAGCAACAAATTCAGAAACATTAGCCATTTTCAAGAACGAAGTTTTCTAACAACTGCCCGAAAGTAACTAAATATTTCAAATTTTTGAAAGAGGTGCCTGTACCTACCCGATCTCGGGACCCCTGACAATAATCATAGGTACAATAATAATAATAAATTGGACTACACCTATGGAATACGGCGAAGACCACTGGGTTATATAGTTCAATAATAATTTATTACTCTCTCGCATTAAGCAACAGACTATAGTTGCCTTGGTTTTAAGATTCTTCAGATTCATCGTGACCCCTAAATGCTAATTATCGACAACCCAAGAAAATTATGATATCAATAAATCGGCGCAAAACAGAGTGATTGTTTTTGACAATTTCGTTGTGTATTAAACTTTCTAATCGAGCTGCTTTGCTAACAGTCATATAAATGTTTTGTTTACCAAATGAAACTGATATAGAATTATAATACAACATGATGTCTGTTGTCTGTTTGGTACTGGGTCGGCATTGCCAACCTTGTCGCCCCTGAAAAGCCGCCACTAAGTAAATTTATCCCAACTAGGATAAAAAACCACATCTATTTCGTCCTATAGTTTGTTCTTCGGGTCTCTATTGCTATTAGTGTGTGTAAAACATTAACATGTTTTCTATTAGGTGCTTCTTCTGCCGTCGCAGAATACTTAGAACTAATTTTTTCGTACACCCTATTACCTCATTCCAGACACCGATTGGCAAATGTAGCACTGCGTTACGGCGCGAAGGCTAATATCAGATAAGACCACAGGATAATACTATAATACTGTCAGATATCAATTTAAATCTGCTTCTGTTCATAAATTTTCATAGTCTGAGATTTTTTTTTGGAGTCACGGTATTCCAAAAAAATTGTAATATTGGTATCTGTGATGCGATGGTTCGTATATAATAATAGATCTCTATATTGTTTTATTTACGTAATTTATAGATTTAGTTATCTCGATATACGTTTGGACACACGTATTTTGATTAAAGTTTTTTATGACGGATCTCTTGAGAAAAAACTTATTTATTTTTTAATTAATAGATACCTAATTAAGTTTCATGACTTTCACTTTGTCCAGGTTTTCCGAATATAAAAAAATGTTTGTATCCGAGATAATAGTTAGGTACAACATCATATATTAAACGAGGGACACAAGAATGCCTATGTTATAAAGTGCATATAAAAACTTCCGCAACTGCTGATTATTGTACAGGGTGGCCCATCAATAAGGGACGCCGGCTATATCTTAGGATTCTTTCATCGAACGGAAAAAAAAATTATTGTTAAATCGGCAAAAAGGAAAAGCTGGAAATTATTTGTAAATTTCTAAGTCCATCGCTAGAAGGCGTAAATCCAACCTCGGAGTAGAAAATACTGTTTCAATCAAAATTACTTCAAGTGAACCTATATTGAATTTTTTTTTGTAACGTACTGAAAATATGCTTTTTGTTTTTTGTATTTACGTTTTTTCCCTACCTCGTCAAATAAAGGGTGGGGAACGGGTAAACGTTGGTTTGAAAAATAGTCAATAACTTTTTTTTGGAATAACCGATTTCAAACAACTTTTTTAATTTTAAAGCGCTTTTATGGGCGCTCCTACTAGAATAATAATATTTTGAGTTCAGTTATTTTTCGTGTCGGTAGATAGCGCTTCATGACAAGGTCTCAAATTTTTATGATTTTCTAGAAAATTTAAAATGTAATGGTATTCTTATTTTTCGCTAGGAAGGAAGAGCAAGAAAAATTACAGTTACTGGTGAAAACCGCTGTCCGATATGTTTATTCCTTATAGATATATTTAAAAATATATTTAAACCTAATAATTTACAAGAAAAGTAAAATAAGCAGGACTCTCAGTAGGCTTTGACACAACAAAAGAAGTGATAATAAAATATAAATAATGCTTTACGTCAAAAAAATGTTAGCTTAAAACGTGTTTAAGTATCGAAATATAATTAAAAATTTAGTAAATCACAAAAAAAGAATATCAGTATAGGTTCACTTCAAGTTTTTTTTGATTAAAACAGTATTTTCTACTCCGGGGTTGGATTTACGTCCTCTAGCGGTGGACTTAGAAACTTACAAATAATTTGCAGCTTTTTCTTTTTGCCGATTTACCGATAATCTTTTTTTCTCAGGGTCGTCCGAATAACGGATCCCTTATTAATGGGCCACCCTGTATAAACTCCATAAGTTAAGTAAAATGTCCCTTCACGAAAAATGGTTCTGATTTCATGAGTGCAATTGTCGGGGCCGGATTATAATGATTCCTTTTGTCTTCTTTTATAAAGGTATTGGGTTAGGGGATTTTCGAGGGATTGGAGACGGTTAAGGCTGATTGGGGTTGCGTAACCCCAAGCCGCTGAACCGTATGTGAGGGTGGGGTGGATGATAGAGTTGATGAGGAGGAGTTTGTTTTTATGGCTGAGGGTGCTGCGTCGATTGAGCAGTGGGTATAATTGACTGTAGAAGAGCCTGGCCTTGTTGGTGGTATTCTGGACATGGAGGGTTTTGTTGAGGGTGATACCGAAATATTTCACGGTGTCGCGCCAGGGGACGTCGCGTCCATCCAGGTTAATTACGTTGAAGGGTGGTTGCCTTCTACGAACAAACTGGATGGTTTGGGTTTTATCGGGATTTAGACAAAGTTTCCAGTTTATGCAGTAACTGGAGAATTCGCTTGCTGCTTCTTGCAGCTTTTGCGTGATTATGTGTGGGCTCAGTGACTTTACGATGAAGGCGGTATCATCTGCATAGAGCGCTAGACTGTTATCAGGGGATTTGGGGATATCGTGGATATAGATGTTAAAGAGATGTGGGAAGAGTACCGCGCCTTGGGGGACGCCGGCTTCCAGGATTCGGGGAGGTAAAGAGGGAGTGGCCAATGCGGACGCGGATTTTGCGCCGGGCTAAGTATGATTGAATTAGACGAACGAGATTGGAGGGATAACCAAGGACAATCATCTTGTAAATCAGCTCATCATGCCAGAGGAGCCAAAGGTCGAATAGGATCATACCGGCCGGCGTACTGATTCCAGTTGGAGCCCTTGTTTATGCACTCAGTGAGTCTAAGGGATTGGAGTTCGGTATTTAGATTTTCGCAAAATTTTGTCTGGAAGGATTTTCAGTTTTTTCGTTTAGAGGCTTAAGAATGATAATTTTCGTGATTCTTGCCATGGAGTTAAGGAGAGAGATAGGGAGATAGTTTTGAGAAAAAGTGTGGTCTTCTCCGGACTTAAGAATCATGATAACGATGGCTTATTTCTACTTTTTGAGGAAGTAGGTAAGGCGAAGTATGGCATTGGCGATGGATGTCATTGTTGCCAGGCCTTTGCGGGGGAGGAATTTGAGAAATCTATAAGAGATTTTATCGGGACCTGGGGCTTTTTTAGATTTGCGCGAGAGAATGATGTCAGCGACTGCAGGGGGGGGGGGGGGGAATAGTCTGAGGATCTTCTTTGTTTCTAGGGAGCGTCTGATATATCTGGCGGTGCGCTCCACAAGTCGTAAACTGGCTCGCCCATATGTAGTACTTTATATACGCTTTTACATAATTGGCACAAAACAGATAAGAGGTTAGAAATGCTAACTACGTAGAAAACCAGAGAATCAAAGATTCAAGTTGGCCACCAGTCCACCCCGAGCGCTACGGTAGGAAATTTATTGCGGATGGCGGGTAGTTTAAATAACTCGTTTTCAAATTACTGGTTTACTATATAAACAATATCTGAGATTTTTAAAGACGTTTTATCGCTTTTTGAGTTAATTCACCCTAAAATACCATGTATTCACTAAATTTCAGAATTTAATGAATGTATGTATTTTATATCAGATTATACCAAAAAAGCAATAAATGTCATTAAAAACCAAATATTGTTGTTATTTATGAATGCCGATGTAAATAACAAACAAAGCTTATGAAGAAAAATTCAAAATTTATTTAAACTTTACCATAAAACATAATGTGAACAAATTCTGACAAAAATTGGTATCGAAACAATAGAAATACTTTATAGGTACAAATAAAAAATGTTCTGTAAAAAATAAACCAAAAATGTAACTAATAACAGCGACGTGACTAAAATGGTTCCAAGTGTTTAATGAACCAGGGTTTGCTCGAGGCAAATAGGTGAATTCTTGACATTTGGGCGTTGTCCCAAAAAAAATGTTTGCTTCATATCAAACCCAGGTCTTCTAGTTACTCTACAGACTATTAATACAAAATAGCAATTAGCTGTTTATGTTTTGCACACTTTCTTAGTTCAAATAAATTCAGTAAGTTACTTCAGTTTTGACCCATTTACATAAGAATCTTGCTTCCTCCCTTGCTTTTCTCTTGAACTTAGCTCAGTCAAGTGGTAAAGATGTAAACAGTTATAGCCTCTGGTAGAAGAAAAATAATAAAAACGAATGAAAAATTATTGTGACATGAGTTAACCAGTGCCAAAAGTACTGGCACTAAATATCTTTTCCTTCTTCCAGTAAATAACTCTTTATTACAGAAAATAAATTTAAAAAAATTGACATAAAAAAAACAACGTTCCAGGTACCTCCTTGAAAGTGTCCATACAGGTAAAAAATGTCTTGGTCAGGTGTAAAATCTCGTAGCCAGATGCAAGATGTCTTAGCCAGGTGTAGGTCAAATGTTGCAGCCAGAGTCAAATTCTCACAGTATTTGGGCTTGATAAGGTGTCCATGCAACAGAAAAAAATGTTAATGATTAGTACCAAAATGACTAACAGACTGAACAAAACATAATTTTTTAATTAAGTACTGAGGAACTGAAAGCAGTGAAAAAAGATTCGATAAAATATAAAGTGGAATGTGTACATGTGTCAAAAGTAGAATGGATACATTTAGAGGACCAAACAGAATGTTTTAGACTGCCAGTAAAAAAAAATTGAACTAACATAGTTCTACAGAGAATGTGGAAGTGATCCTAAAAAATCAGGTGATAAGAGCTTAGGGACAGTTTGAGAACAGCATTCCAATTAAGCCTTTTTCAAACTGAGTTCTAAAATTGACAAACATTGAAATGATTTTCACAAATCCTGAAGTTTTTGCACTCGATGTCAGCATTAATATTACATTTATTCTTCCACACTCTTAGTCTTTCAACATCAGTAAGGGGAAATGTATAGAAAAATGGTTATTGACACAATTAAGGTCAGATGAAGATCTAAATGCACTCTTGCAACCAGGATATTTACAGTAAAACTTGATTTTGGTTATTAAATGGGCGACACAGGTCATCATAGATACTGATAGAGGCAAATAAGGAGCATAGACTTAAATACAACACTTAAAGTATTAAATGGCAAAGAACAAAATGAAGAACTTACACAATGCTGAACATTAAAACTCCTTCGGCATGACTTATCATACAGTTCTATTTGCATTCGCTTGGGCTGTGGATATATGCACCTCTTCTATAAACTATGGTTGGTAGACCTTTTTAAAGAGTATGCTAAAAATATAAGAAAAGATCCAATTTGAATTTGAAAATTCAGCAAACCTAACCTTCAAGGCGTAAATTTTACATTTAGGTTACATACCTGTGATATAAGGTCGCGTAATAATCCTAAAATTCTTCAAAACTCGTAAAACGGGCTGTAAAGGATTAAAACGGTAATTATGATATAAAAATTTAAAAAAAAATCAAGTTCTTACCAACAATTCGTTCGGGGGTTCACATTTTACAAGATTGACAGAACTTCTCTTCTTCTTCTTTTATCCAAAAAACGGATAATAAAGCCCTCCAGTGAGTTGGCGTAATATATATTGCGTTTTTAACAAGGTCTGTCTCTTTTTATAGGTTAATATTATTAGAGAGAGATAGTCGACAGATTAATATGCAAGTCTGATTTGGTAAGGAGCACATGGTAGTGACCGTTCGAAGAGCCCTCTGGTAAACTGGTGGCCCACTAGGTTTTGTAACGGTTTTCTTGTTGTGAAGTTCCCCATATTAGTTTCACCCATGTGATAATTGGTTTTCGTACCTTTCCTGCATGCTAAACTGGTTAGATACCTTAAGGTATTCTGACACGTGATTAAATTTTCGTATATGAAATGAAAATCTATATAGTATGAATTTTGCAATCCTTGGAGGCTATGTTAGTCTCTCTGGGTTAAACATGACCAAAACGCTGTATTGCAATAGGACAGGTGTGATAGCACCAATGAATCAGTCAGCCTTAGTTTAATATTTGGGTCAAGAGTTTCTTTGTGAATTGTGCTTTAATTTGAAAATTGATTTTTGTATAATTGACTATACGTGTCTGCTAGATCTCAGCTCATTTTTCCGAAAAACGCACAGATTCTTACAAACAGTTGTAAGCTCTATTGGAGTGTTCCCAAGTATAACATTAAGATTATTAAATACAGGGTGTTTCAATAAAAACTCCCAGGCCAATTATTTCGAAAACTATAAGTGACATGTAAATTTTGTAAACGCCAGTTTTTAGCCTCTATGGTTGGCTTCACAACCGTGTAAAGAATGTGTTTAAATAATACAAGTTGTAGGTGGCGCCATGGTGCAAAGAATTTTTTCAATGACAGGAACTTTTAAATGGTATGGTTCTTAAAGATAATTAATTTTTGATCAAATTATGTCTCATAAAAATTTTTGATAAATCCAACATGAACGTAGATATTTGGGGTTAAGTTCTTTATTAAAATAATTTTAACAAGTATTTTAATTATAAATATTTTTAATATCACTTACCATATTTTAATTTAATTTTGGCAATGATAATTTTAGTGATAAAACGCTCGTGTAGCGCTGATTTATTACGTCCAGTGACGTCTCAGTGGACGCCTTAACAAATAATATTGGCAAAAATAAGACGCCACTGAGTTGTTGGTAATTTTTATATTTTTTTCGGATTAAGCAACTAAAAATATCCTTTTATTGTCTGTTAAATTGTTTTCATATCTTGCTTCGTTTTCGAGAAATAAAAATAAAAATAATTTTATTGCATATGCATTAAGAAACAAAACCATAAATTATCAATACGTTGTATTTTTTGTTGTTTAAAAGCAAAGTTAAAACATTAAAGCATAATAAAATAAAATTAAAAGATGTTTTAAATTTTATGAAAGAACTGATGAGAGATTATACAAAATTATTAATAAAAATTAGAACAATACCAAAAACTAACTAATGCGGGGTCGAATGAGGTGTTTAAAATTATTGCCGTTTTCATGCACACACATAGCAAATCGATATAATAATTCGGTTCTGCAAACTCTCAATAGTGTATTTTGATTAATAGCGGCTATAGTAGCATAAATTTTGTTGTAAAGGTCAGCCATGTCTTCTATTGGTTCCTTGTAGATTTCATTTTGTAAGTAGCCCCATAAATAAAAGTCCATCGGGGTGAGATCAGGGGACCTTGCTGGCCATCTAGGATCCCCATTTGTGCTGATCACTTTTCCTGGAAACGTCACATTTAGATGATTCATAACGATATTGCTATTGTGTGCTGGGGCACCGTCTTGATGAAACCACATAGTATTTACGTCAATTCCTACATTTTGTAACAGCAAAGGGAGATCGTTTTGCAGAAATTGTAAATAACGAACTGAAGTTAAATGTTCATGGTACAAATAGGGCCCGATTATGTAACCATTTACAATACCACACCAAACATTTACCCCAAATCGTGTTTGAAATTTAGTCTGTCGCATTCAGTTAGGATTTTCCCGGGACCAGTAGCGACAATTATGTCTGTTAATTACTCCATTATTGTGAAACCGGGATTCGTCACTCCACATAATTTGGTTTAATAAATTTGGATTTTCTTCAAAAAGAATATGAAAATGTGCCAAAAAGTTTAATCTGCGCTGGTAATCTTCTGGTTGTAGATGATGCACTAAATGAATCTTGTATGGAAAAAACCCATTTCCTTTTAGGATTCTGCGACACGAACTTACTGTAATATTAGTTTCATCTTAATTTTTGCAATGATGTTTGTGGGCCATTTTCTACTGTTTGTAGGACTATAGCTACATTTTCGTAATTCGTAACCCTCTTCCTTCTTGGAAACTTTCCCTTTTTAAAGCCACCATATGTAGCTAAGTTGGTACACAAAGCTACAAAAGATTTGCGATCGTGCGTTGGTCTATCTGGAAAACGAGCTCGATAGCAGCGCACAGCTTCTGGAGCATTTTGATGGCATTCTCCATAAACTAAAACCATGTTCAATTTGTCTTGATTTGTATGGTGAACCATTTTTATTTTAGAAATGTAGAAATTGCAAATTCTGACACTGACACTGAGTGTTAATAACGTTAATTATTTAATGATTTTTGTTTTCCAGACATACGCATTTTTATTTCTCGAAAACGAAGCAAGATATGAAAACAATTTAACAGACAATAAAAGGATATTTTTAGTTGCTTAATCCGAAAAAAATATAAAAATTACCAAAAACTCAGTGGCGTCTTATTTTCTGCCAATATTATTTGTTAAGGCGTCCCCTGAGACGTCACTGGACGTAATAATTTAGCGCTACACGAGCGTTTTATCACTAAAATTATCATTACCAAAATTAAATTAAAATCTGCTAAAGGATATTAAAAATATTTATAATTAAAATACTCGTTAAAATTATTTTAATAAAAAACTTAACCCCAAATATCTCCGTTCATGTTGGATTTATCAAAAAATTTTATGAGACATAATTTGATCAAAAATTAATTATCTTTAAGAACCACATCATTTAAAAGTTTCTGTCATTGAAAAAATTCTTTGCACCATGGCGCCACCTACATCTTGTATTATTTAAACACATTTTTTACACAGTTGTGAAGCCAATCATAGAGGCTAAAAACTGGCGTTTACAAAATTTACATGTCACTTATAGTTTTCGAAATAATTGGCCTGGGAGTTTTTATTGAAACACCCTGTATATTAGATTTATTCTTTCCCAAAAAATAACTAATTGAGTTTTACTTGCGTTTCAGATAAGACCATGGGCAATTGGGCATGTGACACCCCTGATACTATTTTTAGATCGCTATTGGCTCTCTCTGTCACAATATTGATTATAATCGGGTCAAAGGGAAAAAGAAGCTGACTGCCGTCAGCATGTTAATAACAATTACAGTAATTTCGGACTCGAGAAAAATTCGTGGTAAAAATAAGTGGTCCCAAGACATTGCCATGCGCACTCCCCTGGTGATCTCCAGGGGCGTGAAGCAAATTCCCTTATAAAAAGTATTTTGCTGACGATTAGTAATCCAAAACTAACTCAATACCTATTAATAAGCGCGTTCGACTCCCACTTAACCCCACCCTTTTACATTGGCTATCTTAATATCATCAATCGCTTATCATTATAGCATGAAATATTGTAAGAATAAGTTATTTAGTTAATTACTTGCTATATCACGTATTTTGATTGGGCCAATCAAATTAGACCCAAAGATATTTTTTCATAATTTTTCTTGTCTTATCGAAGACTAAATTCCCACCCTATGATTTGTTGATTTTTGTTTATAAAAGACTTCCATTCATTAACTTATTCAGTCTCTCGCCAAATCCATTTTTATTAGATCGATTTATTTACTTATAGGTTCAATTTTTCCGTTAAAAAATGACGCTTGATGGAGCCGCAACCGTTTCTTCAACTACTCTCATTAGTAAACATTCTACCGACGTGTCGTTGTTCCAAAGGTTGCTGTGGATTTTAAATACTATATATAATCAAATATTGGCAATTTTATCGATCATATTGGTTTGGATATTCTTCCAGAATTTTGACAAAACTGAAGTATTCTTCTGGCATTTATTATTATCAACAGTAGCTGTAAGTATATTATACGTTTTTATAAATAGCAAAATATAAAGCCATTGGGTGATTTTTTTAAATTGGAAATGACATGACGTATAACATTTTCGGTAACTTTGTACACTTAACTGCCTAAGAGCAGAGAGGAGAATGAGTACAAGCTTTTCCTACGTTTACATTCTACTACTAACCTGAGAAATCGCCATTATCTACTCCTTTTCTCTAATGGGAAGTAAGATTTCTCTTCCTAGGGAACCTAGGTAAATAATGAAAAACTTCCTGTGTAATGAAGTTAAGGTACAAACAATTCTAGCATTATTTCTCACCGTTTCTTTAACGTGTTATTAGTTTAGCGAAGAAATTCCGAAAAAGACAATGGAATTTTTAATAAAACAGGAATTTTCCTCATAAATTGGAAGATATTTCAAAAGGAAACTGTCATATTAAAATTTTTTAACCCGATCACAAATTTTCTACAAACTGACATTTAAAATGGCATTTCTGTACTTTTATTTTTCCCAGACTACTTGATTTTCAAAATATTTTAAAAATTAGGCAGAAGTGACTAACATAAAGATCTAAACGAACTAAATATGTAATATTCTATTGTTAGTAGTAAAAAAAAAATCTATATACCCGGTGTTTCTCAAAAGACGCTCACCCCTATAACTTTTTTGTATTTATAGATATTGAAATGAAATTTTGGAATTGTACATAAGAGATGAGTCTGCATTTATTGGCATAATTATTGATTTGTTAGCGCTTCCGGTTTAACCGGAACTGACCTTGACTTTGGTATTTTAAATGGGACACCCTGTATATTTTTACTTATTTGGATTCAGCATGATATTCTGAGTAAAATGACGTCCCACTTTTCATTTTTTGACATTTTTATTCTCATTTTTTGTATTGAATCTAGAGGGCCATGAATCAATTAAATAGGTTAATTATTATTTATAGTCACGTAGTTTGCCGAAAAATAAAATTATGTCATATTATTTGACTTTCTAAGTTTCACAAGCATTTAAAAAATTAAATGACGTTTACTCCATTTTTTCAAATGGAGCGATAGTGGTTCACTAGGATATTTGAAACGAGCATTTTTTCCTAACAATTTGATACCATACACTCCTATGCTATTTTAAAACTTACGCAGGTGTTAAGAAATTGATCTAGACAACTAGGCTTAACTAAAACTAAACTAAAAGAACTAAACAGTTAACTAATTCATTCTCAACAAACAACTAATAGTAGATAGTAATTGCAACACTTCACCACATATACAGGTTCGCTGGTATGTATGGAAACGGTTAATTACTTCTTAAAGTACAACATTTAGCAAAAAGTGTTCAAGACCAAAGTTCTGGGGTTTTTTTATAGTCTATTACAATTTTAAAATATTAAGTATACAGAATGGGTCAGAAAGCCGTAAAGAAATTAAGTTACTTTTTTTTTTAATGGAACACCCTATATCCTACTTATTACAACTATTTTGTTAATAAGTACATTATAAGTCTAAACCTAACAGTTTCCAAGATATTGACGTTTGAAAAATTACATTTTTAAAATTTGATAGCTTCTAGTTTTCTAACGGTACGTCTTAGAGTAAAACGATTTGCATGCCCCTTTCTTAGTTTTTAATTATATTTCTAAAAGTGTCAACTTCCGGTTAAACCGGATGTAACTTATGAGTAGGAAATATAGTACTTTTGGCTTAACCGAAAGTTGGTATTTTTTGGAAAGATAATAAAAAAGTAAGATAGGGACATGTAAAGCATTTTGCTCTATGGCGTACCGTAAGAAAGCTAGAAGCTGACGCCAAAGTTCAAAAATGTCGTTTTTCAAAAGTCGATATCTCGGAAACTATAAAGTTAATACTTATAAAGCACTTATTGACAAATAATTACGATTTTATGTGGAATCCAACAATGTTTTAAAATATAGGGTGTTCCATTAAAAAAAAAGTAACTTTGTTTTTGCACGACTTTCTGACTCATCCTGTATACTTATCTTTTTTTAGTTCTAATAGACTTTACGAAATCATAAAACTTTTGTCTTGAATATTTTTTGATAGCTGTTTTCGCTGTTTTACTTTAAGAAATAATCGACCGTTTCCATACAAACCAACGACCCTGTATAATAGAAATGATCCGACTTATTTAAACAAACTCGCGACATGTTGCTCAAAACTCTCTAATTTCTCAATTACGAACAGCTCTCAAGCAGCTTGTGGTTGAAATAAAATTAAGGATTTATGTTATATGTATTTAAACCCCTTATTAAGTACACCTGGTATATTAAATCCAGGTACTTCTCATTTAATAGTCGAATGAATTTTCCCATACATTACAGGCAGGTAGGCAATTATCATAATTAGCATGGATCTATAAAACCGGAGCCAACTGAGACCTTGGAAGACAGATTGTTAGTTAGTATAATAAAATAAGTAAGGTTTTGCTACTTTGCTCTCGGAAACATTTTTGCTGTTCCCCAGTGTAATCAAAGAAATGGTTGAACCGCTTATTATAAACGAAGTTAATAAAAGTTCATCTTCCGAATCGGACTATGATTAAGCCACAACGACGAAGTATTTCAAAGAATTCGTCCATGATTCTCAAAGAGACCTGGTTTTAGTTATGTAAGTACAAACAAAACTCTAAGTCACGGTCTCAATTTCACGTAGGTATATTAACATTTGGTGACGCGTTTCACCCTAGACGGGCATCATCAGACCTACAATATAAATTAACCTAGTGCATAAAAGAATCAATTAAAGAGCTACAAAACATGGTCTTTACCTTATTAACATAGTAAATATAGTCCAATTAAAGCTAAAATAAAAACAATAAACATAGACACGACGTCTTTACAAATTAAAAACAACAACACTAAAAGTTAGGTTAAGAAAGAGCACCAAATTGAACAAAAATAAAAAATAAAAACAATTTTCGCATCCTGGGTTCGAACTCAGGCCCTCCAGGGCGTCTGACGAATGCTTTGCCAAAGTATTATTCGATTTTTTAAAATGCTTTGTTTGTAAGATTCTATATTATATCTTATTTTTGTAATTATATTATGTAAAATAGTACCACCCACTGTTATATATTAGTTAATACGATTTTTTAAATGCTTTCATATGATATAAATACCTAAGAATATAATATAATACAATTTTAGGAGAATAGGTATTATGTTTAAGATTTTTAATTTAAAAACTCCCCCAATACATGCTACTGGCTAAGGGATTTTCCAAATAGCAATGGTAAATCCTCAAATATAACAATACCTTGCGATAAACTCAGAGTGGACCTACCTAAAGAATGCTCATTATTTGGATTCTTTAATGTAAACACAATAGATTTTAAGGGATGGTGTTTAAAGTGTTCTTGATACCCCGGTATGCGTTTTGCATATTTAATGAGCATTTATTACTTCGCGCTATTTAAATATAGACCATAGGGGTCATAAATAACTAATGCAACTAAAAATTATTAAAAAGAGATTTTCTCAAAATCAGATCATTTAGACTCCATCAGATGTTATACTTCCTTCTACTTCTGATTGGTTCAGCTTTGTACCAGTTCACTGAAAATGAACTAAACAACAAAACAACTCAGCTCTATGTTTTTAACAATTGAGGCTTAAATTTTTCCCTGGTGTGCTTTTCATATTCTGTTTCCTCAATAAAACGTCAGTCAAGTAACGCATTAAAAACGATATTAAAATTTTTTTGTCTTTATATGCTAATTTCAAAAACCCTAAGATTCATGCTGCTTTTTATTGTTTTTACTTATTAAGCGGATATTAGTTTCTATAACTAGCAAACCAGCCGAACTACGCCAGTAGACTGAACTGAAATTTAAAAACAAAACCTATTATTATACATTGGATATCTTAAAGTCATCAATCACTGATCATTTAAAACAGTATCTTTAATATTAATTTAAAATAATCTAAGCTATTTTCAAGATGACGAATTTTGGTTTCGCCAATAAAATTAGACCTCAATATAATATTAGAATTTTCCTTGTCTTATCGAAGACCAAATTGAAATTACAGTTTCACTTTCATGTATAAAAGGTTTTTTTTTTTATTAACTTATTCAGTCAACCGCCTAATCCATTTCTTATGAGATCGATTTATAAGTTTATCCGTTAATAATGGGGTTTAGTAAAGCCGTTTCTTCAAGTACTCTAGTTAGTAAACACTCTACTGACGTGTCGTTGGTCCAAAGGGCATTGTGGATTTTAAATACTATATATAATCAAATATTGGCCATTTTAACGATCCTCTTAGTGTGGATATTCTTCCAGAATTATGACAAAAGTCAAATATTTTTCTGGCACATGTTATTATCAACCGTAGCTGTAAGTATTTTTATAAATAATAAAACAATGACCAAATGGTAGCTACTACACGTACCTATATATATTTTTTTGTAACTTTTTACACTGTCAACCGACCGACGTCCAAACAATGAAGGGAATTAAGAGTTAGACATACTTTTTGTACGTATTACGTAATGTAAGATAAAAAAACACGTCCTCAAAATATGCTGTGGAATCAGTCACACATGTCTTGAATTATTACTTTTGATATAGGTAAGTTAACCTAAGTAAAGGGTGAACGCATTAGACAAACAAATCAATTACACTGGGCGATAAAATTTTCTTTTTTTGTTGTAACATAGAGCTGAATAGCATATTGTAGTTGAATGAATCTATCTGAATACGAAATCATAAAAAAAACGTACGATTTTCTTCTTACATTAAACAAGGATTTAAATCACTTGATTTTTTTCAATTTAAATCGTGATTAAAATCAAAATTTCTGTTTATTAAGAGAAAATAAAAATTTCAGTTTTAATTAATGGTTTATTATATCAAAAAAATAAAACCACTGTACCCAAATAATGTTTATTTTAGTTAATTGTAGTACTTGTACAAAAAAAAACTAATTTTGCAGCTTTTTCCGTTCCTAATCGATTTCTGAGTTTGGAATGGACTAAACCAAATGTTGAGAAAATTCTCTCGACTGATACGAAAGAAACAGTGGCACAAAGTAATTGTCTAATTATGAAGAACTCTTTTTGAATAATGGGTGTATTTTGTTGCGACCTCCACCAATCTATGGGTTTTACATTCTGAAGAATATCGTCATGAAACATAATATCAGTGAAAGGTTCTGATCTGGCAAGAAACTTGACTATGAGTGGTAGTAAACCACTATTTGAATCCAATTCTTTAACAGCTTTTAAAGCAATATTATTTTCACTCTATGTTAGTGTTTGCTGAGTTATTGTTGAATCAAGAATATATGCCAATGATATGAAATAACAATAAATATCATCATAGAAAACCAGACGATCGAAAATGTCAACGAATATATATACCTGGGCCACAATATAAAATTAGGGAAAGACAACCAGACAGCAGAAATGAACAGAACTTGGGCGGCGCCGCGGCGTTCGGAAAGCTACGGCATATATTGAGAAATATAAACATCCCTATTAACCTAAAAAGGAAGGTATATGACTCATGCATACTTCCTGTAGCCACATATGGCCTCGAAACAGTAACACTCACAAAGAAAAGCGTAAATCGACTAAAAACCACACAAAGAGCAATGGAAAGGGCCATGCTAGGAATCTCGCTTAGAGATAGGCTCCGAAACGAGGAAATCCGGAAACGCACAAAAATCACGGACATCATAGAACGTATCGCTAAGTCAAAATGGCAGTGGGTGGGCCACGTGGGCAGACAAGATAAGGAAAGATGGACAGTAAAGATCATAGAATGGAGACCAAGAGAGACTAAAAGAAAGATAGGAAGACCTCAGAAATGCTGGCTCGACGACATCAAGAAAATAGCGGGTGGACACTGGATGCAAACTACACAAGACAGAAAGAAGTGGAAAACTTTAGGAGAGGCCTATGTCCAGGAGTGGATGAATAGTGGCTGATGAAGAAGATATGGGGTTATATACTGTTCATAATGCCTCTTAAATTTTTGCACTTGAGTTAAAGCTATATGTCCGTTTTGTCAAAATGAGTTTCTAATATTTTAAATTCTTCCACAGCATCTGAAAGACTGGCACTGTTTCTTTGTAGTCCATCTATTGCGATAGAGATAGGCTTAAGTATTGTTAGGTAATCTTCGATTAATATATTTAAGTGAATGTTGGAAATTTTTCCTGTTATAATATTGTCAATTTCGTTTTTGTTCTCTTCAGCAATTTTGAAAAGTATGAGCCATGACTTAACGAAACCTTCTAAACAGTCAGCAAGCGAATTCCATCTGACATCATTTGACAAAACTAGTTTTTTGCCTCCTTCTTTGGCAAAATGGTTGTTACGGAAGTATTTGGTAATGAAAACAACATGTTCCTTAATATCAGCGATTTCCAAATCCTTACATAGTATATTTAAAATATGTGCAGCACAACCATAATATTATGTGATAAGGTTCAATTCAGTAGATGTTTTTATTTGATGTCGCATTGCAGCCATATTAGCTACATTATCTGTGACAAAAATACGTACTGTAATGTCATAATATGCGGTTTTAAGCTTACTTATGAATACTGTTGCAATTTCTGTTAAATATACAGAAGTATGTGGATTCCCAGAAGTATCTAGACTATCTACTAAGACCGTAAATCCATATTCTGTTGTAACTGTTACACAGTTTATCGGTTCGTTATGTACATTTGACCATCCGTGAAGTGACAGACACACACATGTTCCCGACAAGTTTTGAAAGCATTTGGTTTTTTCTTCATTTTAAATTATATCCAGCAATTTATTAGAAATATCATATCGAGAGGGTGGTATGTATCCAGGCCGTAAAAAAGCGATAGCTTTTCTTACTTCCGGCTGCTTCATACACTCAAAACTGCTGTTTATAGCTTAGAGGGCTCTGGTAATCTGTTTGTCAATTTCGTCTTTAGTAGATTTGCTAGTGCGTATGACAAAAGATGACAAAGATCCAGAACTAGAACTTGCTGACCTTGTTTCTGATTCTGATACTACTTTCCTGTTCTTACAATCTGGAGTGAAAGACTAGAAAGTGACTCTAAAGTTTGTTGTGAAGTACATGATTCCTGTGACTCCTGTGAGTTTGGTGGCGCATTCACGCCAGAAGTACCCTCAACCTAAAAAGAAGACAATACTTAAACTTAAAGTTAAAGCGAAAATTTAGCAAATTATTAAAAATTCGTTTCTGACTTCTGAGATACAGTAGATAGAGTAGGGTGTTAAATTTGAAATTTTATTTTTTGTGTAAAATTCTGAGCAACTTCGTCTAGCGCCTAACGGGCATAACCTAACAAACTCCATAACCTGTAGTGAACTAATAATGTTCATTGATAAAAAGTCCCAGAAGTTCTCTGTCAAAAAAGTTAGGGCAAATTAAAATCTGAATAAATGATAGCTGCACAAACATTAATACTAAATTATGATTTCTTACCTTAAAAACCCCCGGTTACCAAGTTTTGTGCGAAAAATTTATCTTTTGTAAAAGTTATTTTAAAAAATCGAAAATAAAATTTGAAATTAAAATTCAACACCCTGTATCTCAGAGACGACGCATTTCCGGACATAAGTTTATTTGGAAAATTGGCTTTTTTCTTGAATTCTATGTTATGTTAAAAAAAAGCATCAACTTAAAAATCACCCTGTATATCTTTGGAAAATTATAATAAAAATAAAATTTCAAGAAACAATTTTATTCACTTATTATTTTATCATAATATGCTGTTTGTGCACTTATAGTTAGAGCCGCGGTGACAAATATGCCTTCGAACTCCCAAACGGATGAGAAGCACGTTTTTGTATAGTTCGAGTATCGTTCTCGAAATCCGTGTTCTCGAGTAGGGGTCTGGCGCTAGGCGGTGAGCGGCTATAATATTTTTTCCAAATTTTGACCAGCGGTTTAAAAAAACATTTCTCAAACGGATGAAAATTACTGGAGGGCATCTAGGCAACCCCCCAATTACCGGACAGTACAATTAAATGGACCCAAACTCCGAAATTAAAAAAAAAAATCAGCCGCATGCATACAACCGGACTAAAATGAATCGTTATTATTTATGTTATAAAAAAAAAGTTTTTATCCAAAATGAGCCTGGCTAAACTATGGCAAATAACAAAAAAACCTCGCCAGCACGCGTGATTTTGATCCCGGAGTTCTCCGTAAATTTTCTGCGAGATTTAGACTTATTTGTCTCTGGTTTAAAAATATAAAAAAAAAATGAAATGCTCCCAAGAGGCGGTAAAATGTTGAGTGACTATTCAATGGTACTAAGTAAAAATTTTCATGCATGTTCTGGAAGATCTGGTCTTGGCCGCAATAAATTTGGATGAAAATAATTTTTCGATGTTCTGTAGGTGTCAAAGAACCTGTGTGCAAATATTCATCCATGTTGGAATTACTTTATTAAATCTTGCCCATTTAAATTTTGAAAACTGTTATAAAGCGATGCCGACACATGGAGCAAAACAATTTTTTTTACATATTCTCAGACACGAACTCTAGCTCCCTGCCCAATTTCAAGTTGATGAGCAAATTTTTTCCCCCCTTTTTTCCATTTTTTTTTTAGCTCCTGGAAGAGCTCTTTGCAAAGATCAAATCGGATGAGAATATTTTTCCGGTAACTGGAGGGTTGCCTAGATGCCCTCCAGTAATTTTCATCCGTTTGGGAAATGTCTTTTTAAACCGCTGGTCAAAATTTGGAAAAAATATTATAGCCGCTCACCGCCGAGCGCCAGACTCCTACTCGACAACACGGATTTCGAGAACGACACTCGAACTATACAAGAACGTGCTTCTCAACCGTTTGGGAGTTCCAAAGCATTTTTGTCGCCGCGGCTCTAACTATTACAACTGATTCATTGTCCTTTTCGATTTCTGTAGGTACTTTCACTACACCTTTGTCAGTGAAGTTTCATCCGTTCGACAAGACCTTGCATTTCATGTCTACATTTTTTGCATATAGTTCTATTCCCTAATTTTCCTTCAGTCTTATTATATTTTTCTATTTTCTTGGTCTGACAGGAATTTGCAGCTCTTAGCGTTTTTCGACAGGAACTATCTTCATTAAAATTTGAAGAACGGTGGGAATAAACTCAAAAACGTGTTAAAAATAGCAACTTATTTATAGGAAAAAATAGATAAAAATAAAAATTGAAAAAAAAATCGAACAAGTCAAAGAAATCTTGATTGTTTTAAAAAAAATCATGATTTTCTTCAACCCTGCATTAAACAAACCACATGTAAAACGGCACCATCTTATATTTATTGAAAAAATGATTTTACAAGTTTACTGTACATCGACTTTATTTATAATTTATATTGGGTTAACATCTAATTTTTAACATAACATAAAATTTTTGTCTGAAAATCCCCTCACTACACTTACAAATGAGTTCCAAACTCTGAGTTCTTGCGTGATGAGCTTTTCTATAAAATTAACATCGTCCATCAATTTTCTAGTTTGTGGCCAAATAAAAATGCCTTGTTTTAATTCGGCGTCACTTAACTGGAGAAAGATTTGTTTTAGGTATTTAAATCTTTTACCCTCTTTATTTAGAGCTTTCACAAAGTTTTCATTACTCCAGGTTTAATGTGAAGAAGAGGCACGTACTTAACATTTTGAGGTCCAGATTACAATTCAATCCTTTCCGGCCAAATTTTGGTTATATAATGTTCATTCTCTGCACGACTTTCCCACAAAAAAAGAAAACAGTAATATTTTGTAAATCCTCCCCGAAGTCTCTACAACACCAAAATACATGAAATAGGCTTTTTCACATATTCAAAAAATGCTTTGGCTTGTGACTTCATCAGAATATCTGTACAAATGTAGCAAACATTGACATTCTCGCCTTTAAAAAAACTTTCTTAACTACCCAGAACCACTCAGTTTGAAACTTAAAAGAAGACGGAATAAGAGAATAAGTTTCATGTTATAAACAATCTATTTTAGGACATCTTTTTGTTTTAAAATGCACCCCTTTTAAATGACCCCTCAAAAAGTTTACTACTTACAGCTTAAGTATAATAAGTGAACCAAAAAGATTTAGATCAGAAGCTTCTCCCGCAGATAAATTGATACAAAACCGTGTTCCAAATCCGGAATTTTTGTTCAAATTGATTCAGCGGCTTTCCTGCTACTGAGGTTTAAAATGATAACAAGTTGATAATGTTGTGTTCTGATTACCTAATTTATTTTCTCTACATATTCTTATTAACAATTTTACCATGTACTCTGACTTTTTCATAAGTAACTTATTTATTATTTTCACATCCTGGATTAAGATACTTAACAAATTTGAGATCAATCAAAATATAATCAAGCAAAGCAATCTAAATTCCTACAATGAAACCCATTTTCTTACTTCTAATTTTATTGTTATTGTAAATATATCAATTTAAGACAATATCATTGTTTATTAGACAATTATTTTTAAAAATAAAATCTAAGACAAAAGTTAAATTTAAAAAAAAAGAAAAAAACTGGATAAAAGCGATAAGCTCTCTAATTTATTTACTGGTTATCCCACTGATGGCATTTAAAAAGATAAAAATTATAAGTACAATATTATAAGTTATAGCGGGTAAAGTCTGTTCACAGATATAAGAAAGTGACTAACTGATCCCTATTAGGAAAGATCCAAAACAGCTGTAAAATTGAAATATGGTCGAACAGGTCCGCATTTTGCTTAGAATTTAATCATGGTTTGTAATAAAAATAAGTAAGATATTAAATAATATTTTATTTATGTTTAAATATGAAATAACAAGTTATTTTATTATTAAAAATTATATTTATGATTACAAAAATATACAAATTATTCGGTACTTATAATAATTATTCACTGAATATATCAATATCACTATCGCTACCATCATCTGTTCTAATTATTATTTGTGCTTTATTGTTTATATGGATATAGCATTTTTCCACTTTTTCAACATGTTTAACAGAATTTGCCCAACTTTGTGAAGGGATGTTAAAAACTTCAGTTTCTATAAGCTCAAGTACACTTACACTGGAGTTAATAGTAGGGCAAATATTGTTGCAACGAATGGCAGATTTCAGTTGGTGCCAAACATGTTCGATGGGATTAAATATACAATTGTATGGTGGAAGCCTTAAAACTGTATGCCCTAGATTTTTTGCATAATTATCACAGAAGTAATCCTTTTGTAGTTTTAAACTTTGTAAAACCTCAATTAATTGTCTTTTGGTGTAATTTTCCTGAAAATAAATGTCATTATCATACATGTAGTTTTGGATTGTTGCTTTTATGTCATTTGAGGAGAGAGTCTTGGTCAACTGCCTACTATGGTAGCTTGCATTGTCCATTACAATTACGCTATTTGGACGTATATTTGGAATTAGCTTGTTTTTAAACCAATCTTCAAATGAATCAGCAGTGGTGTCCTCATGGTAACCCAGAGAAGAATCTTTAATGCTTTTTGCAGACAGAGAAAGTCCATTTGAAATCCATCCGTTTTTAGATCCAGGATGCAAAATCGTAATTCGTTTACCTCTTTTTGATGGCGCGCTTGTTTTACACTTGCCGCTTGAGTCAACCCAACCCTTTTCCGGATTATCATATGTGTCGAACCAGGTTTCATCCAAGTAAATAATCGCTGATCTCTGTAAATACTAATTTTTTGTAGATATTCGGATCGCCATTCCCGAATTCTACTGGATTCCATTAAAACTTGTCTTTTGTTAATTTTTTTAAATCTAAACCCCATGTGTTGGATACACTTCCATAACGTTGTTCTGCCGCATTTAACGCCGGTTTCATATTTTTCAAGCCTTTATTATTTATCTAATATAATATTATTTAATTATATTTATTATCTAATGTAGGCGCGCTTTGTTCCTCGTATAAATTGTAAATTTTACGCCGTATTATAATATCTTGATCACTTTCATCTACCTTCGGGAAAATGCCAGTATCGGTTCCTTTTTTCCTCGCTAAAATGGGATTATTCACAGTTTTCCATACAGTTGATGTAGGAATTTTTGTTAATGTGGCCGTTTCTTCTAACGCTGCTTGCTTGCTTACCGCACGTTCAATGAGAGTTGAATAAACATTGGTTTAAACTTCCTTAGTTTCCACAGAAAAGTGTTTCCTGCTTTATAATAACTAAGCTTAAAGTTACTAGAGTGGCTATATATACAGTCTTTAGAACATAATTTGTTTTATGGGATTAAGCCTCTCATTTTGAATCAGGTAAAAATCGGTATAAAATCACCAATTACTATAATAATGAAATTACGTTTCCGGATTTGCAGTTTACTTTAAGACATTTTTAAGTACGGACCATAATTTACCTGCATTTATTCATTCATTCATTGTTTGTTTATGGCCACCCTTGAATAATCCCATTTAAAGGCAAAGTTAACTTTCTTATATCTCCGGACCTGCTATAACTTTTTTATTTTACTTTCTAGTATGTTCCGTTAATGGCAGCAGCAATTATTCTCTTTTCGGATGATAACCAGTGGTCGCAGTACATTCGACGAACCAAAAAATACTGGATTCATGGGGTTCTTTTAACACTTAGTTGTGTCGCTGTAACAATTGGGATTTGTGTAGAAATTCACGACAAAACGAAAGGAAATAGGGATCATTTTACCTCTGATCATGCTATTTTAGGTGAGTATTTTGATTTCTAATTTTTTTTTAATTGTTAAATTAGGCACAAATAGAACTCATTCCTTCTGCCCATACAAAAAAAGCTTCAACAACGATGTTGAAGGACGCCAATAGGGAAATTGGGGGACAAATTTTAAAACATTTGTGACATTTAGCCCCCCCACCCCCTCCGTATTCTATCTGGCTCAAAATCCTCACCCATATCCGCAGTATTCAAAATAAGAGCAAATATACACAATTCTGTATGCTGCCGTATCTTGCCAACAACTATTCAGTAGAATGTAGGATAGGGTGGCCCACCTGTTTCGAATCAGACTTTTTCATTTCCCGCCCAGTACCAATCCATTCGATAGAACATAATCCCTGTAAAATATTATTAAGCCAAAAAGAACGTTTTAAATTTACAATAATTAAGATAGTTATATGCATAAGGTGTTTGCCACTATGAGAAACTAATTGTGAAATAAATAATGAAAATACGATGATCTGTGCATTAAGAAACCTAAATATATTAGTTTTTATTGAAAAATTCACTTCTACCATAAAATATTCATTTGACATTTGCATTTTTTTCACTTTGACATCGATAAAAAAGTGCATCCTTTTTTATCGCGATAAAACCCTCTTCAGCTAAAAATGAAATGGTAAGAACCTCTCCAGCTCAAAATCGAGTAGCTTTTCTTATTCATTGCTTGGCAACCTGACATATTGTTACAAATTAATTTGATGCTGTCAAACATTTTTTTAGTGAAGTATTATTTTTTTTTAGTATATATTCATGCCAAAATTTATGAATTTCTCTAGCTAAAAATCACTCGATCTTTTTTTTAAGATCGGATAAACTTTTATTTTTTAAACTCAAACTTGATCACTTTTTAGCAATTTAAATTCGAACAAACGGTAATAGATAAAAACGCTCCAGCTTCGCTGCCGCGTTTTTTTTTTCATTTTGCTTGTTCTTGTTAAATTTCTAAGCAATCTAGTTTTCGTAATAAATAAAAGTTTATCCGATAAAAAAAGCTCTTGTGTACGAGTTACTTACAAATAATAACTTCAAATAATTTAAAACTTAAGTCTTACAAAGTGACATTTTTACTCTTAACGTCACCGGTAGTGAAATGCTAGCCGCCATGCGCCATGATGTTTCGTATGTGACGTAACTAGTATAAGAAACAAGGCAAACATTTGTATATAAAATTAATTACAGTTTTGTGACACAGATCCGACGTATTTATAAAAACTGAATAACTTTTACCCGTTGTATCACTACTCCACTGGTACACACAAATATCGATCGGATGTTCTTGCAAGCGGCACGTGACCCGTGTCAACTAATTAAATAAGCAAGAGCCATCCATTCCTTTTAATCGTGACTATGTTGCCATATTATCAAAAATAACGATAGGGTAAGAAGAAATCTTGAATAATGTTAAAATTATATTGAGATACTCTTCGTTTCTTAAATATATTATTGTTAATTTTTAACGAATCATTTAATTCCAGGGTTTCCTTGCTAACAAACAATTTGATATTACTATTTATTGTTATTTAGTGAATACTGTTCCTGGGTTTGTCCCGTTTTGTATTCCTCAATGTAAAATAAATATTGAATTATAATTAGGTAACGCTACGTGGCAACATCGTTTTTCGTCCGCATTCTTTTGGCATCTACAGATAAATCTATCAACCTGTACATGATTTTGAATGATTCTTATTTTACCCTTGGAACTCCTTAAACAATTTGATTTAATTTTCGATTTGTACTGTGGGAAAAATAATCATATTTTCCAGAGAGCTGCGAAATAAAATAATATGTAGGTATAGTAAAGTTTACATTGTATCGTTGACTGTTTATGCATTAAACTAACTACCTGATTAAACCCCATTGTATAGGTCCCAACATCTTTAAATCGCAATAAATGGATGCAGGGTCGGCTTGAAAATATAGTTATCTACATTTTGATTTATAGAGACATTTTAAATCAAATGAAAATTAAAATCAATTTGAGACATAATAAGTACAATAAAAATTAATGAAATACTGAAATACAGATTTATTAGTTTCAATCAAAATTAAGTTTTTACAGTCGTCAACAAAGTAAACAAGATATCTCAAAAATATTTTTACAAGTTATTTTGCCTAAAATTTGCAATGTTTCGATTCAGACTACATACTAATACAAGATTAAAATTAAATTTAATATTTAAATACAGAACAATGTGTGTACACAGAAAAGTTTTACAATTTCTTTTTCAATTCTACTTTACTCTAGATTTAGTTCGGTGTCACTATCACTATTTTCATCTAAACTTATTATTACGGGTTGATCATTAGTAGTAATACACATATAAGAATTTTCCACCTTAATTACATGTTGTATACCGTTTTTCCCACTGTCTGCAGAAATGTTACTTACTATGCTTTTTATTAATTCTACTACAGATGACAGATGTATTTAATGTGAGGAAGTATTATTCCTTCTAATATTTGGGATTTTACTTGGTGCTATATTGGTTCGATTGGATTAAATACACAATAGTAGGGGGGGGGGGGAAGACGCAACACTGTATGTCCATTTTCTGTTGCAAGTTTCTCACACACGTATTTTTTATTAATTTTAAAAGCCTGTAATACCTCTTTGTAAGTTGAAAAAGTAGTCCATACTTACAGTGGAGTCAATGTAATGTAAATGAAACAATGCAGTCTTCCTCCACAGTTTAATGTCAAAATAAATTTTAAGTTCCCAACAATTAAATCATTAATTTAAGACAACCTACATCGCTTTTAAACTGGATGTTAGGTAAGTCCTAAAACTTTATTTTGTATTCACTGTTCATTCTCAATCCTGTACTATCCTTTTAGTATCCCCTGATGATGAATGCTTAAGCATTCGAAACATGTTGGGAACTTAAAATTTATTTTGACATTAAACTGTGGAGGAAGAGTGCATTGTTTCATTTACACCTCTTTGTAAGTTTCTTCAAAATCTATATTACTACTTATCATAAAATTTCGGTTTTCTGCTTTTGTACTGTAGAACTAGGAAACATTTTTACTTGACAACTATGATAGCTAGTACTGTCCATTCAGTGGCGGATCCAGAATTTGGTCAAGGGGGGGGGGGATTTGCGATCTGTAAGATATAATATATATAGACTTATGAATTACAGTAAAACACAATTAAACTGTAAAATTTCCACTATATTTAACTATGAAATGACATGTTTCGCTAACACTGTAGCTTCGTCAGATGACACTGGTATAATGATTGTTAAAAATAATTAATGTACAATAAGGCTCAGATAATTTAAGATAACAATAACAATAGAGGGAGGGTTACAATTTTGGGGAAAACCAACGGGTGGTTGTTGTAATTATATTAAAGTAGGTAATGTGTTTATTACAGAGCCCTAAAAGTGTCGACAATGGTCAGCAGAATAAATTTAATAAAGGTGAACGATTTAAATCTAATTGATCATTTAATAACAGGTCCGTACTTTTAAGTTTATTTATTTCCATAGACTCTAACAGATTAAGGTTAAAACCTTTATTTATGTATAAACATCGGGCTAATCAATGATGATTGACCATATTCCTGATAACATCTTTATTTAGTATAAAATCTTGAAATACTAATTATGACCTATATCGACAATTACTATCTGACAGTCTATTAAAAAGAGAATATATATTAAGAATTTTTCAAAAAACCTCGAAAATTCACTGATAATTGAAAATTTTTGTAACTTGCTTTTTAATTTTTTTAACTGAAAGCAAAAGACAGTTCATAACGAATCCATTTTATGAACCTGCTTGCATTATTTTTGATTCTTTTGCCTTTATTTGAAGGAGCCTTGGTTTGACATTTTTTTTTGAAAAATCATTCCATCCTTTTCTTGCAGGGTCATGTGTATCGAACCATGTTTCTTCAAGGTAGATAATTGGTCGATTTTCTGCTCTATATTGTTTAGTAGCCGTTAAATATTTATCACGCCATTCCCGTAAACGTTGAGATTCCGGCTTGTCTTCTATCAATAATTCTGTGATATTTTATACCTATCTGAAGCAAAATCTTTCTTAGGTTTGAAATGCTACAAGAAATGTTTGTTTATTCGTTGGGAACCCTCTTTTTTGAGGAAACCAGGGTAGGTACAGATGGTTCTTGATACATTTGATAAATTTTCCTCCTTAATAAATCCAAATTGCTCTCGCCAATGGGCCACAGTCATTTCGCTTCTTTCTGGGAATGATATGTTTCAGTACTAAAGGGTGTCCCAAAATGAACTCACATTTTTATTTGTTAACAAAACACATTTATTTCTTGAAATATGTCAAAACTTTACTGGGATTAGAAAGAATACATATCACGATTAAATGTGAAACACAATATCCGACAAATGTCCACCGCGGCTTTGCTGGCAGGCCCTTGCCCTTTTGACGAAACTATTGATAACATTTTCACATATTTCTGGACGGATTTCATCAATGACGCGTCGAATTTCGTTCGTCAAGTCAGAAATTGCGGCTGGTTTATTGGCATAAATACGAGATTTAAGAAAACCGCAGAGAAAGAAGTCGCACGGTGTTATATCGCAGGATCGTGGTGGACAATTCTGATCACCATTGCGAGATATGACACGACCAGGAAATTTCAGTCGTAACGAGTCCATTGTTTCACGCGCAGTGTGACAGGTCGCTCCGTCCTGTTGAAATCATAAGTTTTCCACATTAATTCGGTCTAATTCAGCCCACAGAAACTCTTATAACATTGCACGATAACGTTCGCCATTCACTGTTAGTACAGATCCAGCCTCATCTTTAAAGAAGTATGGCCCAATTATTCCGCCGAACCAAAAAAAACCGCACCAAACGGTGACTCGTAGAGGATGCATTGGTTTTTCGTGAATAACACGACGATTCTCTTCCCCCCCAAATTCGACAATTCTGTTTATTGACATATCCATTTAATTGAAAGTGTGCCTCATCACTAAACAGGATTTTTTTCGAAAAATCTCCGTCATTTGCCTGGTTTTCTAGAATCCAATTCACGGCGCAACCCATGATCTGCTGGCTTTAATTCTTGGGTCAATTGGATTTTATAGACATGCAAATGCAAATCTTTTGTAAGAATTCGCTGCATACTGCTTTTGGTAATGTTCACTTGCTGTGACCGACGGCGAATCGACGTACATTGATTCTCACCAACACTTTCCGACGCTGCTGCAATATTTTCAATAGATCGAGCAGTACGCGGCCGCCCTGTTGATTTTATGTTTCCAACTAAACCACTTTGCTCAAATTTCTTGATCAATCTTTGCACTGTCGTTTGTTTTAGTGCATTATTTCTTCCAAAAACGGCTCGCACTCTACGAACTGTTTTCGCATAACATTCTCCACATCTTTAATACGTTTTCACGATAACAACGCGCTGTTCTACCGTGTAGCGTTCCATGGCCATTAATTGCAATAAATTACATGACAGCTATCAAATTTTCAGAAGCCTACTATGACGAAAACGAAAATGCCAAGATATTTAAAATGTGCGTACATTTTGGGACACTCTTTATATCCTTTACTAAAGATACATAAGTACTTGTTAGAACACACGTCCGAGAAAAGCAAACCACTTTTTTCGGCAGACGTCTCGGCTAAAGCATCACTTGATTTAAAATCTTATTCAAGCAACTGGGACACATTTTTAATTATTTCTTTAGCTTCGGGAGATAAATGCTTTCTCCTCAAACTGACACTACAAGATGCCCCACTCTCAGCACAAGCCCATGAACCCCACATTCTAACACTAATACGACAAAAAATATCACCCACCGGCAAACTAAACACTAATATAACAAAATTTACTCGTCGGAAAAGCAATTGCAACTAAAATTATTTAAAATCAATTTGCTATTTATATATTATTAGGTATTCATACCTACTTACAATGGTATAGCAATTAAGGATGCACGTAATTTGTAATCCGGTTCTGCTAGAACAATTGTAAAATTAGGTTTATTTTATGGCCAGAGGGATAATTAGGGTTTTATGACAGTTAAAAGATCAACGAAATAATGTAAACTTTACTATACTTACTTACCTATACAGGGTGTTTTTATATAGGTGTCCGATATTTCATTCCTCAATTATTTCTAAGATAAAAAGTCCATATAAAGATGTGATCAAAAACGCTTCGTTTCTGAGATACTGGGTGTTAAAATTTATTTTTATTTTCATTTTTTAGATCTCCCCCTCTCTCTTTTTTTAAGAAAAGCGAACGAAATTTAGTATACTTAATAATTGCAGCAATGTCTACAACACAGTATTTGTACTGCCTAATATGATCCACAGGGCGATGTTTTTTTTCGACGCGTTCTTTATATGAACTTTGTATCTAGAGGAAATTTAGGAATTGTCCTTTATAATATATCGGATATTTACTAAAAAACACCCTGTATATGGGCTACTCTAATGTAAAGTATACAATAATAAATTGTAATAATAAATTCGTTTTAGGGTTGGTCTCCTGGATCCTGGTATTCGTAGCTGTTGTAATTGGACTCGTGGCAGCAAACACGAAAACATTTTCATCATTTATTAAACCAGTGGTTGCGAAATTGGCTCATAACATATTCGGTATTGCAGGTTTTGTACTTGGAATGGGATCACTTTATTTAAAGCTTAATGTTATACAACAGTATGTTTCAGAAAGTGCTTTTATTGCCAGCAAATGGGCACTTTGGTATTTAACATTCTGGAGTTTGTTGGCAGCTTTTAAATCGTTATATGGTCAAGTAAAAAATGTGTTTTCTTAGGAAACGGAAAGGCATACACCCAAACCTGTAAAAATATTGAATTTTAGGAAAAGATAATGTACATGTAATGCAGGTACAGGGTACACGTCGTAAATCTCTGTCGAATTTAGAGCTATTTAAAATATTCAGGTTAATAATAAGTGACGCAGTGTTCCTCTGTGCCCTTTGAGTGGCGTTAGTGTTAAGATTATTTATTGATATAAGAGATACGCAATAGGATTTTAGCTCAGTGATCCGACAATTATCCGTCACAATGTATCTGATAAGTTAATGCCAGCTCAACAGTAATTGGCCCAAAATTTAACTTGTCAAGCAATTGCCGGCAATTGCTAATTAATACGTCATGTCAGTAGACAGATGTGACGTAGGAAAATGTCCGCACATGTGTCAGTATTTCAACATTAAATAAACACAATAATTATTCTCTCGTACAATTAATTGCCTGTATTGTATCTCTCGTTCCTTTGTCATGTTATCGAGTACTGAACTTAAATTATTGTGTAGTTTAAATAATGACAAGTATTTTTAGGCGCCAATAAATGTTAAACTGGTATATACTATAAAGGCAGTCTCAGCAGAGTCCTTATTTTATACTTAAGAAATAAATTTATTTTTACGTATTGTGTTTTTTTTTTTTTTTAATTTTATGAAATGACGACATTTCGGAAGTTAGTATATTAACTCATTAATCAGGAAACTTTTAGCGCATGAATGCCAAACAATGATTCCTAAACATGAAATTTCAAAAACCCCTAATGACTAAGAGGCGCATACCAAATTTTGATTACTTTCTAGTAAGCTAATTAAAAGTTACTTATTTTCGTTGTAAGTAGCTACTATACGTCTATTAAATTAGCACAATAATAATTTTTTCTTTAATACTCTAACGATTATGAAACTAATAAAAAATAAAACGTCTATAGTCTATCTTTAAATAACACGAATGCTTATTTATCGCAAGCTATTGTTATATTTCAGGATTTACCATTGTTATTGGCAAAATCCCTTAGCCAGGAGCGTGTATTGGGGAAGTTTTTAAAATAAAAATCTTAAACATGCCCATTCTCCTAAAATTGAATTATAATATATTCGAATGTATTTATAAAATATGAAAACATTTAAAAAATCGTATTGACTAATAAATAACAATGGTTGGTACGTTTTTACATAATGTAATTGCAAAAACAAGATATAATATAGAATCTTTTTTGTCATTATGGCTTAATTATAGTCAGATTCGATTATTATAATATCTACCTGCCACATTTTGGCTTCTGCTTCTATCACATGATCAATACACTTTTTTCCGCAATGATTAGCTTAATTACAGAGTCTTTTTCAATCCACCATTATATAAGTCGTGTTTTTTTCTGGCGACATCTGTCTTTATTTGAGCCCATATAAGTTCGATCAGGTTTAATTCGCAGTGATAAGGAGGGAGTCTGAGCACAGATATTCCTCGTAACTTTGCCATTTCATCGACTACATATTTTTTGAATGCATTTTTATTGAAATTGGCTAGTACCAATAGTCCTTTTTTTAAGGAATCTAATGGAAATTCTATTAAATAGAATTTCCATTAGAATTTGTCTTAACCATTTTGTTATTTCACTTTTACTCCACGCACTTGTCGTTAATTTTACCGTCAGCCTAGAGCAGGGGTCTTCAACCTTTTTTCATAGTAGGGCCATATTTAGGTTACCCATCCATTGCCGGGCCAGAACAAATAGAAAGTGAAAAAGTTAATATAGCTGAAATATAACAAGTAAACTCAAGACAATATTTATACAAACACATTTATATTTAATGCGACTGTTGGCATTGTTTGTTTTTTACAAGTTTGTCAATATCTGGTCTTATTTTGGATATAACGATACGAAGGCTATTTTCGAGATGAGAATCCGTTATTCTGGTCCTATTTTTTGATTTCACATGTTTAATTTGAGAAAATAATTGCATATAATATAATAATAAGAGCATGAAGTCGAATGTTCGGAAACTTAATTATATCAATGTATCTGGAGTAAAAATCAAAGGGTCCACAATTGTATTTTTCTTTTAGTTCCGTATTGCACTGCAAATCTATCAGTTCCATTTGAAGATTTCCTGGAACATCTTCAACAGACACAGCAAAAGGCGTAGCAAACAAGTTTATTAATTTTTCATTTTCTCTGAAGTCTTTAAATCTCGAACTAAATTCTTCCTGTAGATTAGTTATTGTGGAAATATATTTATTTAGATCACCCCACTTACAAGTTGATAAGTTCGGAAAGTGTGTCAAATTGTTTTTTTGCAGCTGCATTTTCCACACTTTAAGTTTAGCTTCAAAGGATTTTACGCTGTCATATAAGTTGTTTATGAAATTTTCCTTACCTTGTAACCGTACATTCAAGTCATTCAGATGCAAAGTAAGATTAACCAGAAAACCAAAATCACTGAGCCATTCTTGATCATCAAAGAAGGCAACAGGATGTCCCTTGCTAGCCAAAAACATTTTAATTGGTTGTTTGAGATTAAACACCCGCTTCAACATATTTCCTCTACTAAGCCAACGAACATTTCAGAAGTAAACTACATCCCCATACTGCGAATCAATATCGGACAAAAAATTTTGGAATTCTCGGTGGTTGAGTCCCCGAGACCTAATAAAATTTACCATCTTAATAACTTCTTTCATGATGTGGTCAAAATTAATTTTTTTGGCACACAAGTTTTGTTGATGTATAATTCAATGGTATTGCATTAAATTTAGGTCGGCCTGGCTTCTTTTTATTAATGCTGCAAATCCTTCATTTTTACCAACCATGGCTGGTGCCCCATTTGTTATGACGCCTGATAATTTTGTAAGGTCGAGATTGTATCGATTTAAAACCGTCATAACACATTCAAAAATGTCTTTTTTTTTTTTTTTTTTTTTTTTATGATAAGGCACAGCACTACAGGATAAATCCTTTATGGCGCTCTAGGAGCGGTGCGTGTGCGCAGGAAACGATTCACGTTGGTCTTGAATCTTTGGAGACTATACTCGTTGGGGAAGACGATCTCAGGGAGGTCGTTCCAGAGTGATGACGTTCTCCAGATGAAAGAATTTTGAAACAGTGTCGTTCGAGGGACACTAAGCTGAACCACGTACTGGTGGGCTGCAGTGGCTCGTCGTGTATTTCTACCATGCACCGCTCTGGGTGGTATTAAGCGGGCAACCTCAGTTGAACACTTGCCATGAAAATATTTGTAAAATAGACTCAAGTCGCCAACCTGCCTTCGATGTTCAAGGCTTTCCAGGTTGTTTGTCAGACTATGGTCACCGATCAAGCGAATGGCTCTTCTTTGAATGGAATCTAGCAATCTCAGGGTATGTTTAGGAGCAGAGCCCCAAATATGCGAACAGTACTCCAGTGATGGTCGAATTTGGGCTTTATACAGCATCAAAAGTTGTTGGGGTGTATAGAGGTTCTTTGTTCGGAAAAGTACTCCAAGCTTCTGCGAGGCTGCCTTAGCAATGGCCGCAACGTGGCCATGCCAAGACATATGACTATCCAAATTAACGCCCAATAAATGAATTGATGAAGCCAAGGGAATTGAGTGTCCCGCCATAACTATATCCGGTTCTTCAACATTAACTTTTTTAGAAAAAACTGCCGCCTGGGTCTTTTTAGCGTTAAATTCTACTTGGTTACTGTCACCCCAAGACAAAATTTCTTCCAGGTCTTTGTTGAGATGTGAGACCTCTTGCTGCCTATAGAGATGTGCATTAGCAGCCGATGTCCGAGCATCCAAAGTAAAAGTTGAAACAAGTGTGCTGTCATCAGCGAAGCTATATATAGGATTTTTAGTTTTTTCCAAAAGATCGTTAATGTATAGTAAGAAAAGGGTGGGCGACAATATAGAACCTTGAGGGACTCCGGCGTTGATGTTAAATGTGTCTGAAAGAAATCCGTCCATCGCCACTCGCAGAGAACGGTCTTTAAGAAAGCTCGACAGCCATGAACAAAATTGAACCGGCATTCCGTATGCTCTCACTTTAGTTAGGAGCCCCTCATGCCATACTCGGTCAAAAGCCTTGGAAATGTCCAGTGCTACCGCCCGGGACTCCCCATGGTGTTCTATTGCGTTGTTCCAAACATGAGTAACATAAGCGAGAAGGTCTCCTGTTGATCTAGACTTACGGAATCCATACTGGCGGTCACTAATAATGTTGAAGCCTTCCAGGTATTTTAGTAGTTTTTCGTTGATAGCCTTCTCCATAACTTTTGATATAACCGAGAGCAATGCGACTGGACGATAGTTGTTTGGCAAAGTCTTCTTGCCTTTTTTGGGTATGGGCTGGACTCTCGCAGTTTTCCAGCAAGAAGGAAATATTCCTTTTTTGTAGGATAAGTTAAAAAGCCTACAAAATACCGGTGTCAGTTCGTCAGCGCATTTCTTAATTACAACGACTGGAATATCGTCAGGACCAGAAGCCTTTTTAGTGTCGAGACTCCCCAAGATTCCTTCGTAGTCCCTTTCATAGGATAAACGGCAGCAAGTTCCTCCGTAATTTCAAAATTATTATTGATACCACGAATAAAAATTGCCAACTGCGCTGTATCCGTCATATCCGTACTTTCATCAATTGCTATAGAATATAAAAACAAATTCAGATGCACGACATTTTACAGGATTTTAAATATCTCCAGATAACACTTCAATTCTTCTAGCAACTGTTACTCCTGATAGACTAATTTTAGAAAAAATGTGTTTTTGTAATGGACATAAAATTTCTGCAGCTGATTCCATGCATTCTTTTATAAATTTGCCATCCACAAATGGCTTTGACTTGCAAGCAATTTTCTCTGAGACAATATAGCTCACCTAAAACAATATTTTTTGTCGATAATGTAATTTAATTGCCAAAATAGCTCACCTTTACACAAGCTTCGTTTTCTATATTTGATCTCTGAAAAGTGTTTTGCTGCAACTGCAGTTGTTTCTTCAAAGCTTCCACTCTATCAACCCGCATTTGACCTTTAATATCATCAAATTTGGCAGCATGCTTTGTCTCATAATATCTTTTTAAATTATATTCTTTCTTAACAGCAATCGTCTCACGACGTGCGGGTCACAAAAAAGTTTAAGGCGGGCCGCCGGTTGAAGACCCTTGGCCTAGAGTGATAACTTGCATTATCCAATACAATTATTGCATCTTTTGGTATAAGATCCAACATTTGCTCGAACTATTCTTCAAGACATCGACATTCATATCTTCGTGCTAGTCTCCTGTATTTTTAGATTGGAACATCAGTAGACCACATTAAACGAAGCCTTCAGAACCTTCAATATGCGTTATGATAAGTCGATATCCTGTTTCAGATGGCGGTCTTAATCCTGTGGACAATGCTTACAAAAAAGCTTGCCTTAAACTTTTAATATTTTCATGCTGTCAAAATTTAGTCACAGTGTCACCTTCATTTAGCTATATTTCGTCTAGGTAAAATATTTGTTTTGTTTTCTTCTCTGGCTTTTCGGATGCTTCTTAAGTAATTTCTTCTCCAACAGACGATATCGCTTCTGGCTAATAAAACCGATTGCCCATTATGTTTATTCCACCGTAAACCCACTTTGTCTTAATAATTTCCAAAGCGTATTTCTACACAGAAATGGGTTGTCCTGGTCTTCTCGGATTGAGGACAAAATTTTGTCTAGCGTGGGAATATCTTTTTTTTTTAAGAAACTTTGAGCTTTTCGCCTTATTCTCTGCATTGAAACGTCACCCAGCTCAAGTTTTGATCGTCCTGGAGGTTTGACCGCAACACATTTTCCTTCTTTTAACAGTTTATGTATTGTTGTTTTCCCAATGTTAAGCATATCTGCTGTAAATTGCATTGCATTGTCAACACTCAAATCCTAGTTGTTACTTCTAATAGAATCGTAACAGTTACGAAATATTTTTTTTTTCATTTACTGTACAGGGTTATCCAACCAAGACTGGACAAGGCGATTTTTTGACTTTTCCTGTACTTTTATAAAAAAACTGAAATAGCCATCTTAAGTCATTTTCTCCCGCGAATTCGAATATCTTCAGCAAAAAACAATTGAACATCAAACAAAAGTACTAGGGGTCACTGTGATATTTTTTTAAATGGGATGCCGTATTTTTAATGAGCTTATCCGATTTCTCATATAAATTTTGATCTAAAATGTTGGAATTTTAATTCAAAAACGCCTTTTTTCTTCAGTTTTAAATTCGGAAAATGTTCGTCTACCGTAAGATTAATACCTGATAGATGGATACCCGTTTTACCTGTTCACCCTTTAACCTGCTTTAAAGCGTCCGTCAGTTAGACAAAATAATCAAGTTTCAAATTTCTATATATTTTTCACGAATTAATTACAAATTTAGTAGTTTTTGCAAATCTATTATTGCTTACGTATAAAAAAAGTATGACATATTAGAAAAAACTATAAACTAAAGCGAATAACTTTAATCTCAATAATATAATTGTTCTATGTGTCCTCCATTATTTTCAAAACATGACCGATGCCCCCTTTTCAATCTCTCCAAAGAATCTCTTACAATATTTTGGTCCTGGTTAAGTCTATTAATTTCATTTATAATTTTTTGCTGAATGTCCTCCAGACTTCTGTTGGGTCGTTGATAAACTACATTTTTTAAATGACCCCATAAAAATGTATCCATTGGCGTGATATCGGGGCTATTTGGTGGCCAATGAATTGTTCCGTTACGGCCAATCCACTGATTGTAACGCTCGTTTAGGTATGTTACCACTTCTCGAACTGCATGAGGCGGAGCACCATCCTGCTGCCAAATGATATTGTTGTAGGCTTGCAATGGCAACATTTCCAAGAAATCCTCGATATCGTTATGAAGAAAATGGAGGTATCTTTGGCCTGTTAAAGAGCCACGATAAAATAGTGGTCCAATAATTCGATTTTCTAACATCCCACACCAAACATTAAGTGAGCTCCAACCTTGAAACTTTATCATTTCATATCTATGAGGGTTAACTGCTGCCCAGTATCTTGTATTTTTCCGATTGTATACCCCCGATGTTGTAAATGACGCTTCGTCACTCCATAGAATTTTATTATATAAATTATAATCTTCGTCTTGCTCTCTCATCAGCATTGAAGCAACAAATCGAAATCGCAGTTCTTTTTGAAGCTGTGTTAAGTATTGAACGGGAAGGATGCAATATGGTTTTAGACCACATTTTTTTAAAGTTCTGTGAACTGTTCCATAGCTTACTCTCCGGAGCCCTGGACCATACCTTACTTCTCGTACCGCTTGCGGAATAGAACTCTTCGGATTTATAGTAAAATATTGAACAATAGCTCGATCCCTTATATTCCGTCTTTTCATCTTTCTTGGCTTATCTTTCAATGTCTTACTTTCTTCAAATAGGGTCTTAATTCTGAGAATTGTATCCACTGAAATGTGTCTCTGGAAACTCTCAAAAAATGTTCTTTGTGTTTGTCGAGCATTCTCTCCACTTTTGTAATATAATTTTATTACATTTAGCCGTTCTTCTAAAGAATATTTCATTATTTGTAATTAATTCGTGAAAAATATATAGAAATTTGAAACTTGATTATTTTGTCTAACTGACGGACGCTTTAAAGCAGGCTAAAGGGTGAACAGGTGAAACGGGTATCCATCTATCAGGTATTAATCTTACGGTAGACGAACATTTTCCGAATTTAAAACTGAAGAAAAAAGGCGTTTTTGAATTAAAAATCCAACATTTTAGATCAAAATATATATGAGAAATCGGATAAGCTCATTAAAAATACGGCATCCCATTTAAAACAAATATCAAAGTGACCCCTAGTACTTTTGTTTGATGTTCAATTGTTTCTTGCTGAAGATATTCGAATTCGCGGGAGGAAATGACTTAAGATGGCTATTTCAGTTTTTTTATAAAAGTACAGGAAAAGTCAAAAAATCGCCTTGTCTAGTCTTGGTTGGATAACCCTGTACATTGACCGACTCTAGGGCGTTTAGGCAATTGTTAAAAATTCTCCATATTTAATTAAAAAAACACTAAGACTTCACATTTTGACTAGTTTCACGGAGAAGCAAGCATCCAAGGTAGGTACGTATAGATATAAATATATAGGTGTATTATTCCAATAGATGCACCTATAAAGGCATAATAACCACATAATTAGCAAACAGGTAACCAGGATTAGGTACAAAAAAAAGAGGATTAAAATGATTAGAGCAGAAACGGAATAAGTACCTAGACTCTAATTAGTTTTGATAAAATTGCTGTCTAAAATTCCAGATAAATGTTATGGCTGCGTACATAATTTTAAGCTTAAAAAATTTAATATTAAAATATGTATTTGAAGACAAAACTTGAATTTAATGTCGATACTTGTACTAATTCGGCACAAATTTAAAAATTCGGGCCTATTTAAATCTATACATGCCATTAAAACAATATATTTCATTTCGTGGCTAGTAAAAAAAAACCATATACCGGGTGACAATGGAACTACTACCCAGGTTGGCGTTTCAAAACGACTTTAGATAAAAATTTGAAATTTTGGTCGACGTCTGGGTTAAGTAATGTGCATATTTTAAGTAAAAAAACAAATGACAATCACTTCCGGTTTCACCGGAAACGATTAAAATTTTGATATTTTAAATTGCAACCCCCGTATATTTTTGCATATTTGAATGCGCTAAAAATTCTAAACATTTTTTATGTAGCATGTCCTATACCTAAACTTAACAGATTTTGACTTATAGGGCTTTAAAGTTTGAACTATTTTAACATTTAATTCATTTTTCCAAAAAAACGAAGAGCGCTACTACCAAAACAAACGGTGCAATTCGTACTTCATTAAAGGCACTCTAGGATAGTAGAATAAAAAAACTGATGCTAGCAATTTTAAAAAATCGATATTTTCAACAAGACGTTTTTCAGTTTTTGATCCATTTTTGTATGAAAACGGTTTAACTTACAACTATAGGACTTTCACTACCCGATCTTACTTTTTTATCTTCTATCCATTTATATTCTCAATTTCCATTTTCAAACAACGGATATTATTTTTGAACCAGCTGGACGATTTATGCTCTTTTTACTAAAATTAAAATAATCATATTATCCATGACACAGGTTGCTATGGTTTTTAGAAACAATTATATTACCTATGTCAGTTATTTTTTATCACCTAGTGTGTTTTGCAGATTGTTGGATATTCTCGTAAATTATCGTTTTTTATTTCGTGATTTTTTTTGGCGTAGTTCTTTGTAATCTGTTTTAAATGGTAATTTTTACAAGAGCCGAACAAATAGATATGTTTCTCGTTTATGGCGAGTGCTTGCAAAATAAAAGGCAGGCTCAAACGCTCCACGCAGAACGATACCCCGACAGAAACCAACAATGCTATGCTTATTTTCCGTGGCTGGTACAGCATTTGAAAACAGTTCCCCAAAATGAAAATGAAGAAAATTTTATTATTAGCGAAGAAGCAGAAATAAACGTTCTGGCATGTGTGAATGCTGATCCAAATATTTCTACTCGCCAAATTGAAAATGAAGTTGGAGTTAACAGAGAAAGTGCAAGAAAAATTTTGAAGAAACATAAGTACAAGCCTTACAAATACCAAATCCACCAACACTTGGGTGTTAACGACTTTGCTCGGCGAGTTCAATATTGCCGATGGTTTATGGAAAATCATAACCATAATAATAACTTTCATAGATTGATATTATTTTTTGATGAGTCTCGCTTCACGAATCTGGGAATGTTCAACAGGAACAATGTAAGATATTGGGCAAATGAAAATCACCATCTATTTAGAGAAGGATCATTTCAAGAATGCTTCGGTGTTAATGTGTGGCTAGATGTTTTAGGAACGACAGTTGTGGGTCCAATATTTTTTAATGAGCACCTTAGAGCGCAAACATATTTGAACTTTTTGGAAACAACAGTCAACGATTTTCTGGACAATTTACCTCTTGCACAAATTCCCAACATTTACTTTCAACAAGATGGTGCGCCGGCTCATAATGCTAGGATTTGTGTAAATTATTTAAATGACAGGTTTGGGGACCGATGGATAGGGACAAATGGCCCTGTAAGGTGGCCAGCACGTTCGCCAGATTTGACGCCCCTAGATTTTTTCTTCTGGGGTTATATCAAAGAAAAAGTCTATTTAACTCCACCTGAAAATTTGGACATTTTAAGAACTCGAATTATTAGGGCTATTAATGATGTTAGTATACCTCAAAAAGAAAATGTATTACGTAAAATTGTTGAAAAGTGTGAGACCTGTATTGAACAAGAAGGTCGGGTTTTTGAAAATCCTCATTATGATTAGGTTCGTTTTTTTCATTTCTTTTATTATTAGCTAATTAATATTAATTATGTGTACACCTTTGTATAATAAAGTATTTGTTTGTAGTTTTGAAACGTTTGCATTTGCGAGTTATTAAATAATATCCGTTGTTTAAAAATGAAAACTGAGAATATAAATGGATAGAAGATAAAAAAGTAAGATAGGGTAGTGAAAGTCCTATAGTTGTAAGTTAAACCGTTTTCATACAAAAATGGATCAAAAACTGAAAAACGTCTTGTCAAAAATATCGATTTTTTAAAATTGCTAGCATCAGTTTTTTTATTCTACTATCCTAGAGTGCCTTTAATGAAGTACGAATTGCACCGTTTGTTTTGGTCGTAGCGCTCTTCGTTTTATTGGAAAAATGAATTAAATGTTAAAATAGTTCAAACTTTAAAGCCCCATGAGTCAAAATCTGTTAAGTTTAGGTATAGGACATGCTACATAAAAAATGTTTAGAATTTTTCGCAGCATTCAAATATGCAAAAATATACGGGGGTTGCAATTTAAAATATCAAAATTTTAATCGTTTCCGGTGAAACCGGAAGCGATTGTCATTTGTTTTTTTGCTAAAAATATGCACATTACTTAACCCAGACGTCGACCAATATTTCAAATTTTTATCTAAAGTCGTTTTGAAACGCCAGCCTGGGTAGTAGTTCCATTGTCACCCGGTATGTAACCGTATCAACGTATTAAAAGGAACACTATGGGTACCAGTGGCGTACCTACGGGGGGGGGGGATATATAGGGGATATTCCCCCCACCCCCTCATGACCTTTGCCAAGTTTATAAATATCCAAAATTCACCGGCTACTGGCGTAAATATAAAAAAAAATTAAATTGTTAGCTTTCCTATTTCTATTCCTTATTATAATATTCTGTTAACAAGACACGGATTAGCTTTGTGTCAATGGAAACTCCGAAACCCCACGTTATTTTTTCAGCAACGTTGTGTGGCAGTAAAAGCGGCAACCCGGACTGCCGCCTTGTCACGCATTTTCTTCGTATGAACTTCATTCCACAATAATTCGTTGATTTCTCGACCGCAATAAAATTTAAATGAGAACCCTCAGTCGTAATCCCAACCATAAATCAGTTGCCTGACAAATATCTATTGTGTAGGCACCGGACCTTTTGAAAGGGTACAGGTCCTGATTACCTACTAATTTCAATAGTTTAGGGTAGCTATTTTCAAGAAAACAACAAATATAAAATAATAGGTAAGTATCTTTATTTTAATCATGTAATGTAATTAAATAGCTATTAATAAGTATTTATACAAAAATACTAATCCATAATAATATAATAATACAATATTTAACTTAACCTATGCTCTGTTTCACTATCACTATCGTCTTCATCTATGCCTAAACTAATTGTTAAGCGCCTTACGTTACTATTAATTATGTTATAGGAATCTTCGACTTGGATCACGTGTCTCTTTTAATTAATTCTATAACAGAACTACTTAATGTAGGGGATGTGTTTTCTTTTCTAATCATCGTCTTTAACTGGCTCCATATATGTTCTATTGGGTTAAAAATACAGTAATACGGAGGGAGGCGTAAAACTGTGTGACCATTAGCACTTGCGAGATTGTCAGAGATATATTCTTTTTCAATATTCAATGTTTTTAAAACATTTAAAAGGTCCTTTTTTGTATAGATTTCCTCGAAATATATATTATTTTCCATCATATAGTTTAGAATTTCCACTTTTGTATTATTTGAATTCGGCACTTTACCTAGTTGGCGACTGTCGTAATTAGCGTTGTCCATCCATTTTTGGGCACATTCGGAAGCAGACGATTCTGAAACTAATCTTCAAACAATGTAGCATCCGTGTCTTGATGGTAATCCAAAGATGAATTGGCAATTTTCTTCGCAGATAATAATAGAGCGTTCGGAATAAATCCATTTTCTAAACCTGCATGTACTATCGTAATTCTTTATCCTTTGTTTGAGGGAGCTTTAGTTTGACATTTGATTGTTGAATCGCTCCAACCTTTTTAAGGAGTGTCGTAGGTATTAAATCAAGTTTCGTCCAAGTATTTAATTGAACGATTTTCTTCCCTATATTGTCTGATAAGATTCAAATAATCTCTACGCCATACTCGGTCAAAATACTCGTTTCACTAAAACTTGCACTCCGGTCATACCCTTTTTCTAAAAGGGTACAGTAAACGTTCTTTATGATGTTTTTGGCATCAAGTGATAAATGTTTTTTCTTCGTTACACCATAACTTCCGGAAGCAATATTATCTGAAGTTTCACACAGATCTGACATATTTTGGATGCTCGATAACAAACATGAAAATACCTTTAACGCACAGCTTGACAAACACCAAACGACTGATGAACTAAGATGAAAAGACTCTGTTTTATATTAAACACCTGCAATTTTCCATTAACCTACCTAATATACCAATATAATAACATAATTAATAGTAACGTAAGGCCCTTAATAATTAGTTTAGGCATAGATGATATTATAATATTGTAGATTAGCATTTTTGTATAAATATTAATAGCTATTTAATTACATGATTAAAATAAAGATACTTACCTATTATTTTATATTTGTTATTTTGTTAACTAACATAACATAAACTATTGAAATTAGTAGGTAATCGGACCTGTACCCCTTCAAAAGGCACTTGTTTGTGGCTGGGTTTAAATTTTATTGCGGTCGGGAAATCAACGAATTATTGTGAAATGAATTCAATTCAATTCAATTCCATTTATTGTATATAATTTCAAGGTATGAAACATTACAACGTCAATATTTTACAATATATAATAGTCTATAACTAGGTATTAAGCTAGTCGTAACACAGAGAGAAAAGTAAATTTGACTAGATAAACGTACAAGCAATAAGTGCATAAATAAATACAATAAGAATAAAATGCAATACTTGAAGAAATAACAATAAAATATATTACATAAATAAATATTAGGTGTCAACTTGTTACACAAACTAAAAGTAGTCAAGAACAAACAAACAAACAAACAAACGAGAGTTCAACCAGCAGCAAGAGACCCCCTCAAAAACGGCTACTTAGGCCTTAAATTTGAACCAGAACTTAACCATTTAAGAAGCCAAATCAACTCAAGCAGCCTCATAAAATTCGGTTAGACTATAAAATGTATTAGATATTAGGTGCTTTTTTAGCTTATTTCGAAAAATGCTCAGTTCGGGAATTGTTTTTATTTCATTTGGCAGAGCATTAAAAATTTTTATACAGTTAAAGTATGGACACTTTTCGTAAAAAGTTGTTTTATGGATTGGTACACTAAGATTGTCATTTCCTCGTGTTACCATATTATTATAATAGTCTCGATTCTTAGGAAACCTATTGAGATTTTTTTTTGTGTACACCGCTATGTTGAAGATGTACAGAGAAGGAACCGTTAAAATCTCTAACTTTCTGAAGTAATCTCTACATGATGTAGTACGAGGCAATTTCATTATTGCACGAATCACTCTTTTCTGTGCCAAGAAAATTTTTTGTGCGTCAGCGGCCCTAAACCAAACCATAATGCTGTATGATATGATGGATTATACATAGGCAAAATAAAAAAGTTTTATTGAATTCTTACCAAGCTGATTATGCAAAAATCTAATAACGTAACAGGCGGTATTTATTCTTCCTTCGATGCTATTTATATGTTCCCTCCAAGATAGATTATCCTCAATAATCAACCCTAAAAATTTTGTTTTGCACATTTGTGGAATCGATCGTCCATTCTGAGGAACATACAGGGAACTTGTAGGGTTCTTAAAACAAAGAAGTACTGTTTTCTCATTATTTAGTTTTAGCCTATTAAGTTTACACCAGTCAATCATCATTGCGACAACCAACGTAGCCTGTTCCGCGACCCGGCCGATACTAATATCTGAGACAACACATGACGTGTCGTCGGCGTACTGAAATGTACTGCTCCTGCCAATGAATCTTGCCAAATCATTGGAAAAAATAAGAAATAATAAAGGGCCGAGAATAGATCCCTGAGGCACGCCTGATGTTATCAAGGCCCTATTTGAGAAAACGGAGGATCTTTTTCCTGGTTTCTGATTTTGAAGCATACACTACTTTATTTATATTTACCTGATATTTCTAAAATTATTATCCGAACGTTCACAAACTTCTAAAATTATTATACATTGCCAGTATCCACTGCTACACTGGAGAGGACCTTTTCAACCTTAAAACGTATAAAAATTTAATAAAGAAATACTACCGCCCAAGTGGGGCTTTAATGAACTTGTCATGATGTCAGTCCATAGAGAAGGAGTTATATGAATTATTTGATCACCTTGCTCTCAAGCCAAGGCGCATAGATTTTATTTTGTAATGCTTTAAATTATAATCACCAATACCAATAAGTATGGTTTTTGAAAAACGAAATTTTATAACCCTCCTAACCTTTGTACAGTCGCAATTGTTAATGCATATTTTAGATTTCCCAAACACATTTCAGTTGTTATTTCAAATAAAGCAATTTCTTAAAAACATTTCAAAACCTAAATGATCACTTTTACCGTTCTCTTTTTTATACCGGGTGATGCATGGCTTAGTTGAACATAGGAAATCCCATGTAAATTTTGAGATGGCTGAATATTGGCTCCCCTGTACATTTTAAAGAAAAATTGTATTATAATTTTTTGAAGATGCCGATATAATAAATACATTGCAATGAGCCAATCCTAACTTATTCAATTAAATGTGATGGCAAAATTACGACACTTTCATGGTTTAGGTAATACAGCAAACACCAGCAAATAATTTCTATGACGCTATTGCCAAAATTTGACGTAAAGCTAGACACAACAAATAAAGATTATTTTACAATAAAACGACATTTTTGTACCACCAATCCGGCAATCACACATCCAAAATAAAATACACCATTATGTTTTTCTTACTAAGCCTTTAATTTAACGTAACATACCAAAGACTATAGATTTTCATAAAAACATTAATTAAATGTTCAAACAGCCCTCCATTAACAGCTAAGCAATTTCTTACCGATCATAATATTCATTTCTAACATTACTGGGTTAATATTGAGAAATTCTGTCACATTCTGACGAAATTCAGCTTTTAACTGATCTAGATTTTCAAATCTTACATCTTTATAAGTAAATTTTTTTAAGTGACCCCACAGAAAGAAGTCGTTTGACGAAAGGTCAGGAGACCTGGCTGGCCAAAGGATTAGATGCCGTGGGCCAATAATACTTTCGTTAAAAATATTTTGCAAGTATTCCCAAACCATGAGAGAATTATGGGCAGGACAACCATCTATTTGATATCAGATTTTCGCGTACAACTTCTTCTAGTGCGAGTTCAATTCTAGTTTGCAGTAAGTCAGTCCAAACAGGTTACTGCTGTAAGGTTGCCTTCCATAAAAAATGGTCCAATAATAAATATGATGTCCTACAATTCCCGCTCAAAACATTTATTTTTTGTGCATATTGCGTCCGAGTATGAACAAGACGATATTCATTTTCTTGGCTTCAATATCGGCAATTTTGAACATTTGGTTCGTTGTTGAGGGTGAATGTACAGGGTTATCCAACCAAGACTAGACAAGGCGATTTTTTGACTTTTCCTGTACTTTTATAAAAAAACTGAAATAGCCATCTTAAGTCATTTTCTCCCGCGAATTCGAATATCTTCAGCAAAAAACAATTGAACATCAAACAAAAGTAGGGGACACCGGGGCTGGTTGGACACCGGGGCACAGTAGTCACTCCCTAATAATTTTTCCATTCATAGTACGATAGCGCTGCCATCTATAAATAAGACGCCGAACGCGCTTACGGAACGCAGCGGCTGACTAAATACAGAAACAAATGCGACGTCTTGGCATAATTCGATGAATCTCGTGTTGTGTGCGTGTTAAAAAAAAACGTTTGCAAGTTTGAACGATAATTTTACCAAAAATTTGCCGGTAAGTAGCAATTGTTTTATAACCACTAATATATGCTAGCAACTTAGGATTGTCAAATAGAATAGAACAAGGATTATACTTTGTTTTTAAGAAAATCCGATCGAAAAGATAATTTATAAACATTGGGGCACAGTGGTCAGCAAAGTCCGGGGTACAATGGACACTGCTTCACGATTTTTTAGAGGAGTCACCATTGAACAACAGAAAAAGAAAAACACAAATAGGAGAAACGGACCCAAATTTGATGTTGGAAGCTGTTAAAAGCACACAAATTGGCGGATTGTCCACAAAACGAGCATCAAAAACATTTGCCATTCCCATTCGACAAAAATATATATTTCAAGACTGTGACTTTTCCTTAGCGGAAGTAACCGATATCCCAATGGCCGGACCACCACGTTACAGGAGTTGACATTCCATCATCGCCATCCACTTCAAAAATCACCGGGCCTGATGATTCTCTAGTCAATTGTAGTCAAGCGAACGTTTCAAATACCGACGCATCTCTTTATGGAAACTCTACTACCGAAAAACAGATTGTACTTTCCGAAATAATTCTACCATACCCGAAAGCGGCTAAGGAACCTATGAAGGTGTTCAATAAGCGTAAGCGAAAGACAACAACAATTTTAACGGCTACACCAGAAATAAATAGATTGGAAGAAGAGGAAAAGTTAAAAAAGATTCAGCTTAAACCTAAGGTGAAAGTAGTAAAAAAAAATATATGTAAAGAAACGACTGGAGAATATAAGAAAACAAAGAAGAGGGATTTAAGCGAATCTAGTGACAGCGACACAAATGTTGTTCTGGCAGACAGTGACGACGATGTTTCATACTTTGAACTAGAACAACTAGATCCAGTTATTTTAGGCATTACCGATGTTGTAGAAAATAGTTTTGTGTTGGTGAAATATGCCACAAAAAAAACATTGCAATATTATATAGGTCAGGTAGTAGAAGTTCATTCTGGTCAACTCGAGGCAACTGTCAATTTTTTACGTACGCAAGGCAACAATTTTGTTTTTCCTACTGTAGAAGATCAGTCTACTATAGATTTTGATGACAATTGTATTGCATCTTTCTTCTCCAGTTCAGGGTGGTGGAACTGCAAGGGCAAATAGCTTATTGCGTTTTAATATTGACTTGCAGTCTTACAATATTAAATGAATCTTATCATTATATGTTATGTTTATGTGTTTTTTTCGAGTTTTCTATTATTTGATTGTGGCATGTCCACGGAACCCCTTTGATGTGTTCAAGGTGCCCCGGTATGGGGCAACATGGTCATGTTTTGCACTTTTATAAAATCTTCTAAATAAAAATGTTTAAAATTATTTTCTTATTTTCTTTTTGTTAAAACTCCATCGCACAAACATGCAGTTGTATTGTTTCTTTATAATTTAAGCTATAAGTAGAATGATTTTTTTGTTATCGTAGTTTTCATGAAAAAGTGACCAAGGTGCCCCGGTGTCCCCTACTAGGGGTCACTTTGATATTTTTTTTAAATGGGATGCCGTATTTTTAATGAGCTTATCCGATTTCTCATATAAATTTTGATCTAAAATGTTGGATTTTTAATTCAAAAACGCCTTTTTTCTTCAGTTTTAAATTCGGAAAATGTTAAAAATAAAAAAAAAAAAAATAAAAATAAATTAAAAATCCAACATTTTAGATCAAAATTTATATGAGAAATCGGATAAGCTCATTAAAAATACGGCATCCCATTTAAAAAAATATCAAAGTGACCCCTAGTACTTTTGTTTGATGTTCAATTGTTTTTTGCTGAAGATATTCGAATTCGCGGGAGAAAATGACTTAAGATGGCTATTTCAGTTTTTTTATAAAAGTACAGGAAAAGTCAAAAAATCGCCTTGTCTAGTCTTGGTTGGATAACCCTGTACAATGCACATTCATCGGTAAAACAAATATTTCTCAAAATATCCCTATTATTATTATTTGCTTTCAGACACTGCTCTTAAACTATTTCCTGTATAATACCACTTAATCATAGTTACTTTTTCCTTAATGGAAAAGCTCATATTTAGCTATAATGAAAGCACATTCAACGAAAATGTTTTCACTCAGGCTACTTTTCGTTTTGTCAATGCCAAATAATAATTTGCTGGTGTTTGCTTTATTTCCTTAACTATGAAAATTTCGTGATTTTGTCATCACATTTAATTGAATAAGTTAGGATTGACTTATTAAAATTTATTTAAACTTAGCACATGGGCTCTTCAAAAAATTATAATTCAATTTTTCTCTAAAATGTGCAGGGTAATATCAAGCCACCTCAAAATTTACATGGGATTTCCTATGTTCAACTAAGCCATGCATCACCCGGTATATTTTTTTTATTACAAATGGTCAGGGCCGATTTATCCATTAGGCAAGAAAGGCAGCTGCCTAGGGCGGCAGGCTGATAGGGGGCGGCAAAATTTTTAATGACTTTTCCACTCATCATAGTTTGAACCAATCAAAATGTAGCAATTTTAGATATTTACCTGTTTTTAATCGGAAAAACCACTACCTTCATAATTTTACCGTCCCCACTGACCAATCAGAATTTCAGAAAATAGCTAGCAACATAGTTTTTAATCGGCAAAATTTTGTTACCTTGGTTACATTCATTGTTAAGATTGGTAATTAATGACTGACAGTAGATTGTCACTGTTACTTTTGAAAGGTTGTAATTTCACGTAAATTTATTTATATCTTCTTTTGGAATAAAATTAATGTATAATTCACCCATATACCTAGTTTTAATATTATTCGTAAAATAGTCACACTCGTGACATTTTTCAAAACCACTCGCCTAACGGCTCGTGGTTTTGTACAAAAATGTCAATCGCGAAATTGCCAAGCAACAAACTTTCATAACAATCGGAAAATTTTGCCGGCAAAATTTTCTCTCTCGTGGTATTATATACGAAAATACTATACGAAAACGTAAAAAATTAAAATTAAATACACATCTTGGCATCTTGCATTAGTACACTGATCGGGCTGATTTGTTTAACCGAATAGATAGTTCCCTTACAAATGCTTATAGAAATGAAGTACAATATTGGCGTGATATTTTAAAACGTGTCGTTGCAACTATAGTTACATTAACAACCAGAGGACTTGCACTTCGAGGGGAAAATTCTAAAATTGGATCAGTTCAAAATGGAAATTTCTTGGGATGTTTGGAACTCATTGCTGAATTTGATCCCTTTTTACGTGAACATCTTGCTAAATTTGGAAATCTGGGCCAGGGCAATTGCAATTATTTATCAAATACTATATGTGAATAATTAGTGGTTTTAATGGGGAAAAAGGTATCAAAAACAATTATTGATAAATTAAAAAGCTCAAAATATTACTCTTTAATAATAGATTCAACACCAGATGTCTCACATATTGATCAGTTGGCATTCTTGGTCCGCTATGTCTCGTCCGAAGGTATACCTATTGAAAGGTTTCTTTAATATAATCGACTGGCCACAAATCTATTATTATTAATTTGGAAACAGCAGTTACTTCAGCATTAGAAAAATATAATATAGACATTATGAATTGTCGCGGTCTTATGACAATGCATCAAATATGTCCGGTGCATATTCAGGGCTGCAAGCCAGGATTAAAATTCACAACAAACTTGTAGAGTACGTACCTTGTTCAGCACATTCGCTCAACTTATCAGGCTCTCTTGCAGCAGAGTCATGTGAAAACGCTACCTTGTTTTTCTGTTTTTTGCAAAATCTCTACACGTAGTTTTATGGTGAAGATATCAGAAGAGAGGATAATAAAGGTCGATAAGCACTCCCTTGTGTTTTTGTATATAAACCAGCCAACCCACTTAGCTGGCCAGAGTCCCGTAATAGCAGCAGCAGCATATCGATGGGAAATTTTAACAAAAAATATGTGCAAAATTCTGCCATTGCCCTGGGTTCTGTTGTTCGAGAACTGGAAGGACTTATGAAATATTTAAACTCGATAAGAAACGATTTTGCAATTTACGAACAAGAAGCCAAAAATATTTTACAAGATGAGCCAAAAACATACAAAGGGGGCAGAAAAAAACGAAGCAAGGTTCAGCTTGATGACAGTGTTGGTGAAGAAGCATCGCTTTCAGCCAGAGATAAAATAAAAATTGAAACATTTTACGTTATCATCGATGTACTCACGACAGATCTAAAAAGACGTTTAGTTGCTTACCAGCGTATTTATGAGCGATTTTATGTCCTAAAAACTTGGAAAATGAAACAGTAGTTAAAGAAGGAGAAAAATTAATAAACATTTACGAAAATGATTTAGATGCTTCGTGAGGGAACAAAACTAGAAAAATATTAAGCAATGAATATATAAGTTTTAAAATCTGTTTATCAAAATATCTTATTTAATTTGGAATATTAAGCTCTTGAGTTTATGATGGTGTATACATCGCATTTTTACCATAGTAACGATTTGCAGGGTAGATGCCTCATAAGTGAAAAACATCTCTTTTTCATCTATTGGTATAGGCAAAAAAAGAATGATGTTGCTTTTTAGCTGCACTGTATTGAATGACTACAAAATTATCAAAATATGCGTAAAAATTCTTATTCATACAATTGATTATCTCGTCACGTTTTCGATATTGTCAAAACGCACGTCCTTTGATAATAAAATTTTTATGATGACACTCTTGAAAATCCCAAGAATTTATTCTCACGCTCATCTATCTGATAAGGACAGATTTCTCAAGTTTATAGAAAACAAAGAAAATATTGAAATTTCAGATAAAATTTTGTCAGGAGATACAGGAAGTTAATTAAGTATGTAGTCAACTGATAGGTCCTATTCCTTACTAAATGTTAAGACAACAAGTTCTTACCGTGCGAGCAAAAATTATTATCATCAAAGTGTGCTATGCATCTAAGGCCGTATTGCTTAGTGGTAGAGCTTAATACCTGTTGGATGTCAGTAAGTGCCAGCATTATCAATCAATCAGTTATTCCGTCATATTTGACAGTCGTTACAAGTAATTTGATTCATCGCTAATGTATCTAATTTCTTGAATAATTCACGCAATGGGTTTTACGGAATAGCACAAAAAAATCGTGGTTGAAGCGTATTTTCGAAACGGGGCTAGAGTAAATGGTGAGTGACAATACAATCAGCGTTTGGTCCGTTTACAACTAAAAGAAATTTCTAAAGTCTTTAGTAAACTTTCACCTTTTCTTGATGACGAAAGAATTTTAAGAGTCGGTGGTCATCTTAGACAAGCACCTATGAACTACGATCGTAGATTTCCAGCGTTACTTCCAAGCCGTAGTCGGTTAACGGACCTAATTATCGAGTCTATTCATATTCAGCATCTTCACGCTGAGGTTCAAACGGTGCACTTTTAAACTTTTACAAAAGTTCTGGGTTTTATCAGCTAAAAGTTCAATACGACGTGTTCTGTCACGTTGTGTAAAATGCTGGAAAACTCATTCTACTTCCATTACTCCTCCCATGGGTGATTTACCTTTACCACGTGTCTCGAAGTGTAAACCGTTTCTGCATGTTGGTATTGATTTTGCCGGTCCCTTTACCATTACTATGTCTAAAACATGCGGCGCCAAAACGACCAAAGCTTACCTTTGTCTTTTTATTTGCATTTCGATTAAGGCCGTGCATCTAGAACTGGTTTCAGATTTGTCTGCTGATGCCTTCTTAGCTGCATTGAAACGCTTCATTGGCAGTGGCGTAACTAGCCCTCTGATCTGGGGGTGGCCTAGGGTGGGCCTGTTATTGCGACTTGTAGTGGGCTCTTGTAGATGCGGGCCGGCGGAGGGCCCGCGAAATTTTTTTTGGACCACGCCCAAATTTTAACAAATTTGGTCAATAATCAACAGTAATATCACAAAAGCCATGATACAACTTTGTATCATGCACAAGAGCTCGTTTTTTTATCGGTTAGATTTTTCAGCTGTCACGAAAACTTTTTTTGGGAATTTTTCGAGTTGAATTTGGACATGTTTATTCTGATTAGATCCCGAGAGCGAAGCTCCAGGGATTTAATTTTTGAATAAACAAGCCCAAAGTTCAACGAGTATTGCCAAAAAAGTTTGAGTGAAAAATGGAAAATTTAACCAATAAAAAAATGATGGTCGGGTGATATTTGGCAAGATTATTTATTATAATTTATATAGATTATAATTATAAATTGATGCTATATTTGCGAGGCGAGTAGCGAGCTTACAAAGTCAGCCTTTTTCTGGGGGGGGGCCTAGCGACGTCTGGGGGGGCCCGGCCCCCCTAGGCCCCCCTGTAGTTACGCGCCTGTTCATTGGTCGTCGTGGTCGTTGTTCACATATTTACAGTGATTGTGGAACCAACTTTGTAAAGGCTAACAAACTGTTATTCCAATTTGCCTCGGAAGCTGCGGCTAAAGAGATGATTAGTTGGCATTTTAACCCACCTTTATCTCCCCATTTTGGCGGCCTTTGAGAGGCAAATATTAAATCCGCTAAAACTCATTTATTACGTGTTGTCGGCGAGCATATTCTTACGTTTGAAGAGCTTTCCACGGATTTCATTCAAGTGAAAGCTATTGTCAATTTTCGTCCTCTGACACCAATCAGTCAAGATCCTAATGACTTCAGTGCTCTTACGCCAGGACATTTTTTAACGTTGGAGCCTTTAACTGCACCCCCTGAGCCTGACCTATAAGATGTTCCGTTGAACAGACTGTCAAGATGGAAATTTCTCACCCGCATACATCAACATATTTGGACCAGATGGTCTCAGGAATATTTGCATACATTACCTACATCAACGAGCCAAGTGACATTCATTTTCTGTCAATCTGCAACCTGGAACCTTAGTTGTTATCAGGCAGGATATGACGTCACCCCTTAATTGGCCCTTAGGGCGCATTATCGAGACTTACCTTGGACTTAACGGTATCGTGCGTGTCGCTACTGCCAAAACCGCTCATGGTCTGTTTAAACGACCTGTAATAAAGCTCTGTCCTCTGCCGATAGAGTCTTCTTAAAATACTACGTATTTTGGTGGGCGGAAATGGTCCGTTCACAAAGTTTTGTGTCGTCCAAGCTATTATCTTTAAATGTTTATTTTTATTTTCTTTAATTTTAATTAGGTTTTAGTACCAACTAATTAGTACATTAATACATTTATCTTTTCATTCTATAGCAAACCACATTTCAAATTCATTTTAATTACTTAAATAAAACTTCAATACCAAATTTTAATTTATTTTCAATTTACGCGCATGTACGTCCGCCTTTAGGGTTCTCTACCGTTTTGCGCCGGCAGATTCCGAGAGAGACTGCACCAGAGAACGCGAACAGCAGTACCGAGGTTCGCGTCATTTTCTTCTTACAACTCGCAATTAGTGTACTTGCAAACTAAATTAAACGACCACCGCATTGTGTCAGAAAGTTATTAGTGTGAGCCCATCCTCAAAAGCGATCGAGAGCGGCAGGCCTGCCCGAAGACCCTGGGCACGCAGATCTACCAGAATGTAAGACACCTTAAAGGCCCGCTATTTTCTTTAATTCAAGTCAAGTGAAAATACTTCCAATCAGCTCTCTGAGTAGGTATCGAAGGTTTATTTATTTAGTTGTTTTTTTATAGTATTTTTACCCAGTGATCCTGGAATCATTTTGTTATTTTTTTTTATTCTTATTTTTATGCACATAAGTACTCAAGGACATTACAGCATTTGTGCATGGACGATTTTCGCGAAAATTTTTCTAACGTCGCTTTTACTACCTACTGGGAATTTTACAGGACACCAAAACCATCTGTAAGAACAGAAGAACTTGTTGCAAACGTCTATAAAACAATGCAAAATACCTCAACAAAATATGTAAAACGACTGTCTCAAGAAAATCTGGCAATACTGTAATTAAAATCAGTTAAGTATTACGTGTCTGTGCCAGTTGAGTATTGTTCTTGTATTAACGTTTTATTTATTTATTGTGATTACTGAAATAAAGTGGTAAGGCATTTCATTGTGTATATCAGATGAGTATCTTTATTCCTATGTCACTTAAGTTACCAAGTTAATAATTATTGTATGTTATATACCTAGGGTAAGAAGTGAGCCAACATTGACCGAGCACTTTTATAACTTGAGGCGCGTAGCGCCGAGGGATATAATGTGCGAATATATAGAATTTTTTCTACTACTAACAGCCGAACTAACACCAAAAGACCTCATCTTTATTTTAAAATAAGCCATTTTCCCTATTGTTTAAACATATGGAAATATCAAGTAGCCTGGGGCTCAGTTGTCAAGGCAACAAATAAAACAATTGAAACTGATGGGTTTCAATAAACGTCATTATTCTAAAATAATTAGGTATGGTCATCTTTCAAAGGTTTTAAGTAAAAGTTTGACAATCTTAGCGACCAAAGCGACAGTGATTTAGAAATGGAAAATTGTACCCCGCCTGAGCTCCGAGTGGCAGCGGCTAGTACGAGCCATGATTTGTTGCCTCAAAAATCAAAGCGCCTTTATGTGAAGGCATACACTCAATTAAAGAAGTGTTGTGAAGAAAAAAAAGTCGTTAAAATAACAGAAAATGTCATGCTGGTCTATTTTAAGAAAAGATCGGAACACAATAAGGTATCAACGTTGTGGGCAAGCTACTCAATGTTGAAATTAACTCTTTCGCTGAAAGAAAATATCGATATTTCGCAGTATTATATATTATTTAGTATTTTAAAGTAGTAGCATTTTTGAAAAAGAAAAATGTCGCCTATAAACCTAAAAAATCTATGTATTCTGGAAAGAAGAAACTGATACATTTTTAAATGATGATGAATTTTTATCAAAAAAGGTATGTATTTTATTATACTCATTTTTTGTCCTGCTTTAATAAGTTCTAAATTCTAGGCTATTGGGATAATTGGCGAAGCCGGTACTTGCAGAACAGACGAACTTTGCAATATGGTTCTTGATGATGTGGACATCCGAGATGGGATTATTGTGATAAGTATTCCTAACTCAAGAAATGGATCGTCCAGGAGATTTGTCATTGTCGAACCGCAATGGATTAACGTCGTAAAAAAATACTCGGCTAACCGGCCAACTGATATTTGAAAACTATTTATTTTAAACCGCAAAAGAAAACATCAGAGACAAAATATTGGGCACAATACTATTAGTAAAGTACCATATGATATGGCTCAATTTCTCAAATTACAACATCCTGAGTATTACTAGCAGAAAATCGAGGAGACCTATACCTAGTAAGCCTAAAAAGGCACGGTGGATGGAAGTCGGCGACAGTAGCTGAAGGATATATTGAGGAATCGATAGCGGACAAGAAGAGAATAGTCAAACTAGTACAAGAACCCATCTTATCCAATGAAAATTTAAGTATACCCTTCACTTCTTTTGCACGTCAAGATGGTCTGGCAGAAAACTTACAGGCTGATGACTTAGTACCCAGTGTTAACGAACGTTCAAAAATTATCAAAAATATTCATAATACTGAAGTTAATTTACCTATAATAAATAATGGTAATTCTATTAATAGAGGTAATGCAGCCATGCACATGAGTTGTAATAACTGTACAATAAACTATTATTTTGAATGATTTTCATAGTTTTTAATAATTTTCATTATCTTAGGACATTTTCTAGAGTTTATTTTTCATGTTCACTTCGTTAAATCAATAAAGTTTCAGTCAATTTCTTAAAAAAGATAAAAAATCTTCATTATTAACCTAGGTAAATAATGAATCATCATTATTTACCTAGGTTAATAATAGTGAACTACTTCTCATTAGACAAATGAGGTAAATAATAGGGTTTTCTCATGTTAGTAGTAGGAAAAATAATTTTCGTTATTTGAAGTCATTGTTTGAAGCACAGAATCTAAAAACGTATATCTATTTATTCAATGCAAGAGTGATTTTTCATGTTGCCACTTTGTGGGACATTTGAAAAACTGTTGGAGATTGTCATATACGTTACCGTCAAGTATGTTACCGTACTTAACGGTAATTTATGTGACCAATGGTAACTTCTGTTCTCTGTATTTGACAGAAAAGGCACTTAGAAGAGTTAAACTTTTCTCAGTTAGTCTTTATGTAAAAAGTGATTGCAATAAATATCTGACTTAGGGGACTGACGGATAATACCGTCAATCGGATAATTCCGTACACAAGATATATTCTAGGAAGAGAACTGAATTTACTAGTTCTCTCACTTTAATGCATCGTCTCGCTCTTTTAACTTCGGCAACAAGCGCTTGACTTAAAATATTAGAGGGCGATTCGAAACTCCGCATGTCATAATAATTATACAATTTCAATAAAACTAAATAATCTAAAGGAAGGGCTGTAATATATTATGAACAATACAATTATATCGTACAAAATGGAAAAACTCAACTTACATTTGACTATAATAGAGTGTGATGTTAGTTTAATAAATTGTAAAATGCCAATGATTCCTGCCTGGTAAAAACAAATGTGTTTTTTCAAATAAATTTGATTTTTTTGGACCTACTATTGTAAAACTTATGGGGCGTATGAATACTATTCAATTTTTTGTAAACTTCCATTTGAAATTTTAACAAAGTGTCAATAAACACAAACAGTGATGGATGTGACTGATAAAAATAATTATTCAAATGTTAATGAAACGACTCGCATGCATTAGTCGTTCGAGTTAATGATGCACTATTTTCTGGCCATAGTTGTGGAGGAAAATGTGCATCCTCCGATATATAATTACACAGCCCAACAAAAAATTTTTTTTGTCTTGGTGCCAAAGAAAAAACAACTGATTTTAGTTATTTTGAATCCGGTGATTCCAAAAACACTTAGCTTCTCTTCGTATCAGCTCTAGTTTTTGAGATAGAGCCTACTCATTATAAATTGTAATATTAATATGGTTGACAATAATTATAATGGTCATACATTTTATCAAAAACTTCACTAATTCCAAGACTAATGCCTTTTTAATTATACCTATTGATTCATAAATCACTGGAAATACCTAATCTTATATTGACAAAAGGCCATATAATTATTACAGATTGAGGCCTATAGAATCAAAACCCGCTAACTCCAAAATGCAAGTTTTTACAGGAAACACAAAAAACGTATAAGTCAATTATTTTTTGATAAACAGTCGCCAGTGTTTTTTTGTTTATTATTTAAGGGATATAATTCTATTATATCTAAAAAAATCCAGCATTAGTCAAGAATTTTTTTTTTCTTTATCAATTTTTGGATGGAGTTAGCGGACTTTGATTGCAAGCAATGGATATAACGGGTTTTAATTTTGAACCTAACAAATTTTCTTGCAAAAAAATGTTTTATTACAAAATGAAATTTTAAAACATAGTCAAAAAGTATAGAATTCAATTTATTTATCAAACAGACAGGGATTCTAATTCTTCAACTGGCTCACACTCCATATCCTCATTTTCAACAGCCGCATTTTCTTCCGGTACTTCTCGAATTTCTACATCTGTGTAAAATTCAAAACCTTCATTAAGCCTTCAGTTTTCTCCATAATGTATTTCCAGTAGGTTTGCAACAGCTACTATTTTATCTTCCTTTACTGGAACGTTTATATAAAGTATCTGTGGATCCATAGTAGCACCAATGTTTTTGTTCTTTTTTGTAACAGTTCTAGGAGCACCTGTCTCAGTTCTGTAATTTACTTCGCCTTGAATTTTTATGTCTCTTTTTGCATCTGTCGTTATTAAAAATCTTTTCGATGGATTAAACTTGAAGTGCCATGGTCCTGGTGGTTTTAACACTTTCTGTGATTCGGTTTTCCAGTCGAGAACGGAAACTTCATCGCCAATTTTAAAAACAGTGCTGTATTGTTCTATGTGTTCAATGTACTGTTGAGGATTATTCACAATTTCTTTTTTTCGAAGGCCTTTCTCAATATTCCCAAAAACTCTGTCAGGTGGAATAAAACTATGCCCGACAATAGAAAAAATTAGTTCAATAATCTTTATGTTTGGTGGGGCATGAGAATACAGCCATTTGCAGCACATCCCCACCATGGTGGTATTTTTATTTTGACCACCGCAGCCATCTGCAAAAAGCCTGATTTTGGTTTTGCCTTCGAAATTTATGTTATTTAGATGGTGAATTACAGCGCTTGCGATTTCATTCGAGCTTTTTGGACGTATTGTTTCCTTCCAACAGTAGCAAAATACATTTTCTTGTCGTAAGGCTGACTTTTATTAAATTAATTTGGATGCACGTTGAACATACATCAGTTCTTGGCGATCCAAAACCCATGTTGTATTTTGTACAAAACTCTCGACGAAAAAATGATTCTTTGACTCATGCATTTTCCAATGTAGAATGCTCATACATTTGATATAGTTTTCTTATATTAAGTTCCGGAGGGAGATACAAACGGCAAGTGTTTTTATTCATGCAATAGTGCGACTCTTGACATTTCAGAGATTCCAGAAAAAATTGAATTGATTGCCTACGCCGTTCATTTGGCTGACTTTTATGATCCCCGCCGCGTTTTTCTTTTGCCATTTCACCAGACTCAAATGTCTTTTTAATACACCATACACTCTGTCTTTTTTAACGTTCAAAATTTTTTGGAAAGCGTCTTTGCACACCGGAATTAAATTTCCATTTCTTTTGTTAACAACGAATTTGAAGCAAGCTGTCCTTCTTTCCTTGGAATTGTCCTTTGGCCGTCTCCGATTCGGTACTTTTGCGCTGGTGTACTTTAAGATGTAATTGTCTTGGCTTATTTTTGAATGAGAGGAATAAAAATGTGTGTAAAAAGTAGATATATCAAATTTAGTTAAGGTGCTGCATCTAAAACTTTTTGTATCATGGCCACAGTTTGGAACAGTAGGTGGTCCCGTAGGTTTATATCTGATATAAAAAAAAAAACGACGTTCAGCTCGTAGGATATAGTCTTTATATTTTACCCACTGATCTGCAGTTCAGGAGGCGATCAAAATCGCTTGACTATGTCCAGAGTAAGGCAACACATAATACAAAAGTGTTATTACAAAAATTTCATTGACATCAAACCGTTACGCAATACGAAACAAAAAGTATAAGTACCTGTTTTGGTGTGCTTTAATTGATTTCCAGTTTTTCTTATCTACCATTCGTTTGCGACCTTTCTTCGGTGTACATTTTTCAACTTGTTTTGTATAGTCATCCATTTCTAATCAACGAAAAACTCGGGAAACATAAAAATGCACACTACTCGGTGGTTAAAAAATAACTAACGGTCTGGCCAACGACTGTAAACAGCTGATTCCACGAAAGCTGCTGCCATTGGTCGAAATGGAGTTAGCGGGATTTGATTATTACAAGTCATTGGAGTTGGCGCGTTTTGAAACTAAACGTAATGTTTAAGTGCAATTTTAGAAGGTATTTTATTTAGAGGGTTTTGAAAAATAACGCAGGCAGAAATGGATTCCTTGCAAAATTCTGCATAAGATCCATATAAAAAATGAATTTTGATAAAAAGTGGAGTTGGCGGGTTTTGATTCTATAAGCCACAGATAAGAAATAATTTTTCCTGGAATTTTTTTGCACCTGCAGATTTCTTATTTTCGTATTTGCAATTAGCACGAAATATACAATTGAAGGCAATAAAAGTGAATATTTGTATACCGTAAGCCTCATAAATTAATTCGTTAACTTGGCTTGTGTCCTAGGGTATTAGTATTTTAAAAATTAAAAAACATAAACTAAAAGTAAGTTCGTGTATAGAGTTGTCCCTTATCCTTTCCGTCAGACCCAATTCTTGGACGCGTTTCGCCGTTTACGGCTCCTCAGCAAGGCTCCGGGTCTGACGGAAGGGTAAGGGACCTTAAAGTGCTTTAACACAGAAATGCAAGTTTACGAATGAGAATTGCAGCACGTGGCTACCTCTCGTGGCAACCACACGTATCAACCCAACCGGGACAGCGAGAATCCATATAGGTTCAAACGCTGGCAAGGCGACCCATTGCGGGCAAACTACGTTGGGTGTCGCTGGAAGCCAGTGTATCAGTTCAGCCTACCGAAAGCATGTAAATTAAAAAACACAAACTTAAAATAAGTTCGTGTATAGAGTTGTCCCTTATCCTTTCCGTCAGACCAAATCCTTGGACGCGTTTCGCCGTTTACGGCTCCTCAGCAAGGCTCCGGGTCTGACGGAAAGGTAAGGGTATTAGTACCTATATAATCCCCATAATATGGGGATTATATTATGCGTAATGTTGCCTGCATGCATTCAGTTGAAACTTGAGCTTCATTGCAAGAGTGTGTTTTTTGAAAAATCGTATTTAAACATGGCTTCTATTAGTAGGCGTAGTTGCGTAAACCATACGGACGTTTCTTGCTACATTTGTGGCGAGTACATTTTACAAGAAGGTAGAAGAGTGACTTTGTAAAAAAAGTTTATTTGGCCTATTTTGGTGTTCACTTAGGAGACCAAAATAAACCCTGGGCTCCGCATGTTGTCTGCAAAACCTATGTCAAAAGCCTGCGGCAATGGACAAAAGGACAAAGAAAGTGTTTAAAGTTTGGTGTTCCGATGGTATGGAGGGAACAAAAAAGCCACTTTGACGACTGTTATTTTTGTCTTGTGAAGATAAAGAACATTAATCGTAACAATCGGCATAAGTAGAACTATCCTCACCTGGAGTTAGCAAGAAGACCTGTTCAGCTTTCTGAAGAAAGCAGCCTGCATACGTAACCAGAGAATACAGTCGTCACGTCATCTGACGAGCTGCAGAGTGACCGATTTGAAAAAGGGGACAGCGATTTTGCAGGAGATTTAACAAGTCCCGAACGCTTTACTCAGGAGGAGCTAAGAGACCTTGTCAGAGATTTAAACTTCCCAAAAGAGTCTGCCGAGTTACTTGCCTCCAGACTAAATGAAAATAATCTTCTTAATCCAGGTACCAAAATTACGTACTACCATAACAGAGAAAAGGATCTTTTGCCATTTTTCTCTCAGGAGGATAATACGATTTTTTGTAATGATATTAAAGGTATGTTAGAGAAAATGGGTATAACAGAGTACACACCAGACCATCGGCGTCTATTTATCGACAGTTCCAAACGAAGTTTAAAGTGTGTCCTTCTACATAGCGGTAACATATATGGAAGTATTCCAATTGGGCATTCCACAAAATTAAAAGAAGAATATAAAACAATATCGTTAGTGCTTAAAAAAATTAAATATGACGAACATCAGTGGGTAATCAATGTTGACTTAAAAATGGTAAACTTTCTTCTGGGACAGCAAAGTGGTTATACAAAATATCCTTGTTTCCTGTGTCTTTGGGACAGCAGGGCTAAGGATCAACACTGAATAAGAAGAAAGTGGCCTTGTATAGATGCTTTAGTACAAGGAAAAGCTAACGTAATTAATGAAGCATTGGTTGAACAGGAATAAATCATATTATCTCCCTTGCATATTAAACTAGGACTAATGAAACAATCTGTAAAGGCCTTAAACCAGAATAGTGCGTGTTTGAATACTTGTTCAGTAAGTTTCCTGCACACAAGGAGAAATTGAAAACCGGAATATTTGATGGACCTTAGATCAGAGAGCTGATAAAAGATTCACATTTTACATAATCGATGACTGAAACTGAATTTAATACATGGTGCTCTTTTGCTAAAGTTGTGCAAAATTTTCTCGGAAACAAGAAATCGGAAAATTACCGAGAGATAGTGGAAGATATGCTCAACAACTTTAACCAACACGGGTATAATATGAGCATTAAGATTCATCATCTCCACAGCCACTTAGAACGACTTCCAGAAAATCTTGGCGACCTTAGTGAAGAACAGGGGGAACGATTCCACCAGCATATAAAAACTATGGAAGAGAGATATCAGGGCGGATGGGACATTCACATGATGGCCGATTACTGCCGGAGTCTTCAACGAGACTGTCCATTTCAATCTCATGCTAGAAAATCTTATAAAAGGAAGTGTTTGGGTGATGCAGATTAGCTCATTTTTATTTATTAGTTAAGGTTAATTTAAATTAATAACTTAAGTTAATGTTGTTAATGTTGTTGACAGATGATTTTTGTATTTTTTGTGGCATACAATAAACATTTTTCTTCCATTCCTGAGTTGTTTTTTTGGTGGTAGCAGTAATACATATATAATTATGCGATATAAAATATCCTTAATCTCGAGAATATAGCTTATGACCCCAGGTTTTGAAAACGATCTGATGGGGCAAATCTGAGGTTATTTTTAGGTTAAGCAGACCCAAATTACCTAGAAACAGTAAAAAAATTGACAGCACCAAATTATGTGTTGACCAGTGTTATCGACCAAGCAGTTTACAAACTTCTTCACTTTGCGGTTGAATTGCATATAGCTCAAAAACAAAAGCGTCATTCACTTTTTCTGGTTCTAGAAATAAGAGTCCAAAACAGTAACCAAACCACTGTCAAATTTCGGAGGTTTTGTCTTTATATTCTACTGTTAATCCTTGTTGCCGTATTTTGCGCCATCAGGCTTGAGTTAAATGGAACTTGCATCCAACAGTTTTCGTCTGTGGCCATATATCTTTCACGGCATTTTGGAGAGCTTTTTCGAAATCCGTTACAACATACTTCGCCATCAGCTGTAATTCATTTTTTACGGCATGGTAAACAAGGCGTTCAAGGCACTCCTTGTAAGTACACTCGTTTTTTGTTTTAAGTAAGCAAGAAACCAATGGGATGTTATGCTCCTTCAAAAAACCATGAACGGTAAAAAGTTGAGTGAAAGATTTGATACAATAATTGAAACTATAACTAAAATTGAAAAGCTAAACATAAACATTGTAGGTTGATTTTTATCGTGAAAATTATATTACTATTGCTATTATTTACCAATAAAAAGTCTTCTTCTATATTAGTTATGGGCTGAAGGTCAATTAGAGCTCTTTGCACTTTTTTACACTTCTGGGCAATGTGGGTATTGATTTCCTTCTGGCATTATACATATTCTCCTTGATATATTTGAGATCACTAATTTGCAAATGTTCGTCGCTATTACGCAAAACAAAGCACAAAATTTTGGATGGCCGTTCGCAATGAGCATCCGTTGCGTTACGTTTAGCAGCCGCCAAAATGTGCTGCCGCTGAAGTATACGATTACTTATGTTTTCATGATTATGATTAACGTTTACAGAACTCGCCGTTATTTCAGTTCCTTGTCCAATAGTGAGAAGTATACGGCTTTACAATTTTGTTGGATACATCGACATCGGGTTTTACTAGATAATAGCACACGATTTAAACTAAACTTGTAATTGTTGCTTACTATACGCTAATCATAGGAATAAACCTTGTATCTGTAATATTTACGGTTTAGGACTAATTAATTTTCAGCCTTAGGTGTTCGGTATTACCCACCGCTCCCCTAAATGTTTTTGTTGTTTGAAATAAATAATAAATAATGTGTTCGTTTGTTTCATCTTGTTAATATTACCTTATTGTCACATGCGATTTCTTTCTGTCATACACGTTACCAGATAAACAGATTTTATCCAATTTACTTCCCTTTGGTTATGGTCGTCAGGAAATTACTTATATTGTGCCGTAAAATTACCTTTACAAGGCAACTTTACGTACCATGGTGCGAACGGCAGCTCTTGTGTCGGAGGCTCGGAGTTCTTGCCTTAAGCAGTTGTACACTTTTTTGATGAATTGGACGCCACCTATTTTAAATGGTTAAAAAACTTAATACTTACAAAGCGTTTTAAAATAGGAAAACCGCTTGCTTCTAAAGATGGTAATAGTTCGTCGTGCAGTACAATGAGTAACAATAAAACACAGATATGTAAAACAACAATTGGGATTAATTTATTAGGATCACTAAACTGGATTCCACCAATGAGATTAAATATTGAAATCAATAACTAAATTAAATATTAAAGTAAAAAATTATACACTCATGGGAAGCCTGAAGGGTTTTTACTCACCTGGTAACTAGTTATCACATATAGTTTATGAAAAGGGGAAAAGAGAATGTTCTAGAACCTTCATACTTGTATGGTCATAATACCTAGATTCTTTCTAAAGGTTACCAAGGTGGTATTACAAATTTAAAGTTAGTTTTAAAGTGAAATTTACGGTGTTAAGGTTATAAAGAAATTAAAAATTATCACAATACACTGGCCTTATTTCCCAGATGTTCCAAATCCCATGTGGTTTCTGCTTCAAATTAATAGGCACCCTGCCTCCAGTCTGGTGGACCCGAACAGTACAAGACAGCACATATTTACAGCTTACAGGCCATGTGGTCTCTCAATCGAAGATCCAATTTCAACACGTGGTCAAAAGGAATATGGATATGTAACGCCTGTTACATATTCAAGAATAAACGCTTCGATAGAAGCAAAAGGAAAATTGCAACTAAACTCTAAAAAAAACCCTAAAAATCGAAAGAGCGAATCAGATATCTGGTTAAATCAAATCGCAAATATATCCTACCTCATTGGTTGTCTGGTGCTACCATCTCAAATAGAATACAAAGGAATGAGGCCTCATGTGCAAATCTAAAAAATGAAATTGCACATGTTGGAGAAAATTGAGGTTAAAAAAAATTAAGGACACAAAGAAAAGAATTAAAGAAATCTTACCATCAAAGAGATGAGGACGCTCTACTATCCTTGAGGTGCCAACTAAATTTGGGGCGGCGGACCTTTTCAAATCACATAATAGTGGGCCCCTTTTTAAACAACCGCGACTTCCACCTTCAAGGATGATCTTATATGAAGTGACCTAAAGTCAAAACTCTTCGAAAAAGGTAAAGATCAAATGACAGGTGAACTGTCATGTCAAAAAATAAATTGGTACGTTCAGACAACTGATGAAAGTAATCTCAGTTCGATAAAATGACAAAACCAAACCAACTTGACATGTGGAAAACTAATAGCAGTTTACCCTGCATAATATGCAATTTAAAAACAAATAATGGCATACCAATTTATCGAATGGTGAAACTGAAAAGTGCAATATCATCAATGTTCTAGAGTGAACTAACCAAGGTTCAAATGGAACAACTCAACGAACATACTATAAGCCAAATGAACTACTGACCTGTTATCATAAATGAACATAACCCCAAATTTTGACAATAAAAATATTTAAATATTCAGATATCTACTTCGTTCGAGTTAATTAAAAAGAAAAGAAATGAAGAATGTACAAAAAAATATTCATGATAGGACCGTGGCCTGTAAAACATGAACCTCTGCACCAAAGCACTAAACTTAAAATCCACAGAAAATATAGAAAGGTAATGTAATCAAATATCTTACACAAAACCATGTAGCATCCTATAAATATACATCTATAGCAAAAATGAATGCTACATTTACCCCTCTCCGAAAAAAAATAGACTATCCCAATAGGCTATTTGTAAACTGTACACTCTCATCATCAGAAAAATAAATTTGGCTTGATAACTGCGCGTATCACACGTCCTTGCGGAAGACAATATAGGTAAAGTCAATTCAGGAAAATGTCAAAATCGGTAAAAATACGTCAAAATCGGTAAACGTCAAAATCGGTAAAAAGATGCCAGATTCTGGTAGAAACCTGTCAATCTTGGTAAAGGTTGCCAAAATTATACGCAAGATGAGATGTACTACAGACTCCACAAACTCGTCTAAAAAAATACAATATGCCAAATATTACAAAATATACAATAATCCAGCTAATTTGGATATACCAAAGAAAATAGACAGATTGTCATGCCATAAGAAATAATCAAAGGACAATCTTATTAGTCGTGCTAACAATCAACATAAATGTCATAACAAAGCCGTATTCGAGACATCTTTATGTCATTATCAGACAACATCTAGTCTACTTACTCATGAACCACTAGATTGAATCAAACGATTCAACAAAAAAAAAAATCATCAAATTTCGGCAAATCATCATCAGGCCAAATACCCACTGCAAATCACGAGTGAAAGAGAAGAATACCCACCAGACTCTAAAGTGGTAAACTAGAAATAAGACTTATATATAGCCAGGATTGCGCTTTTCCAAGTTGCATGTAAAACCCTCGTGTACTGGCCTCACTTCAGCAATCGAACGGATACACTCTCTAACTCCCGAAAAACACACGAATACCCACCCAACAATGAGCCTCCGAAAGGTGGAAAACCAAACAGAATTGGTGACCCAGATGTCCACCAACAAAAGGGGATAAAATATAGTTTCCATCAAACTAAAAAATGCCTGACGCATTACCATAAGTTTCAAAAAATTCTAGAATAGGGTGTTCTGTAATGTGGCACTGCAATCAGCCTCTCGCACAAAACAGCCTAAAAAGGAGCTCAGGCAAGACACACTAGTACCACCCAGCTATGTGTAGCATCGCGATAGATCACTACGCCAAAGTGAATACCCCGCAATGTTTGCCCTTCCAGTCAGGTGTGCTTAAACGTGTTCAAGCACGTTTGTACGAAATCTGATGGCACCCAACACACCACAGCCTGTATAAACCAAACAAAAAAACTTATGGGACGTAACACCTTAAGTATTACCCAAATGTACTTATCTATCAAGAGACAAATACCCAAAAATATTTCCAGCTCTTGGAAATAAAAAACTCTATAAAAAACCAAATACGACCGAAAATATATATTGTCAGTTAATACTAAACTGAACAAACAGTACTAAAATATCCATATTTTAGAAGTTCCTCAAAAATCAATTATAATATTCATTATAGTATTGATTATAGTTTTCATTATAGTATTGATTATAGTTTGCTAAAGAAAGATACCAAAATAACTTAATATGCAACGCACTGTGCATTTAATCCAAGTACACCTAGCACTTTAGGTATACTAAACCAAAAATTTGTCCGCGACAAAAAACTAAACCTACCGTGATCGGTAGTAGATTTTGAATATGGCCAATATTTAAAACATAAGATACGCCATGTATCATCAATAAATCCAAAATAACTCTTGTCATACTAAAGGTCTATAATCTAAAAACATAGATTCATAGAAACATCTAGTTCTATAATCTAAAAAAAAATATAGATTCATAGATACATCCAGCTATATACTATAGCATAGTACTTACAGTACATCAAAGTACCGTACAGTACACAGATTGATAGATAGATAGGGTCGTCACCCTCCACATCAAATCCAAAAAAATTGACAAGAGGTTAGCAAACTATAAAAAATATTACTCAATAAAAATTAATCCTGATCTGAACTTTCAGAATCAGAACTACCCGAAAGAGGAGTGTTAAAAGGTTTCAGATCTTTGATATGCCACTTTCCAACTTTAGAACCATCAATATTTTCTAAATCATATACTAAATTAGAAAATTTTTTACCTACTATACACTGAATATATTTGGGGACCAACTTTGCTGTGAACTTATCTACTGCACTAGAAAGAATTTTATTTCGACGCCAGACATAGTCGCCGACTTGAAAAGAAATATCACGCTTTCTAAGATTATATGCTCGAGAATTGCGCTCATACGCTCTATGAATCTTACTTCTAACTTCTACAAAAATATCCTTTAAACACTTCAAATTTTCAGCATAAGCACCCCGATCGCCCGGAATTATTTCAGCGTCGACACTGACGTCTAAATTCATATCGTTATAATAATTTCCTGACAACGGAACGTGCCTACCAAAAACCAAAAATGCTGGAGTAAAACCTGTAACTTCGTGCTTAGAAGTATTAATAGCTTGTTGAATCTTAGAAATTTGTTTATCCCAATTATCATGAGTATCTATATAACTCCTAATAGCTGTACCAATCGTCCTATTGTTTCGCTCTACAAAATTACATTGGGGAGAATAAACCGGATTGAATCTAATATTAAAACTGTACATGTCACTTAAATTTTTAAAAGTTTTCGACGTGAATTGAGAACCGTTATCTGCTATCAAAAGAGATGGAGGATCATGTACTTGAAAAACTTTATTCTCCAATGCATCTTCAACGTATTGAGATTTCGAACTTCTTAAGGGAAAAAGCATGGTATACTTAGTAAACCAGCAAGCTACTACCAAAAGCCATTTATTTCCTTTCTTCGACCGTGGAAGAGGTCCAATTAAATCCACTGCTATGACTTGAAAAGGATAGCTTACTTGTTTTTCTTTACCCATTAATCCCATCGGAGAAGTGTTAGGGGCTTTTTGAGCTCCACATACTAAACAAGTTCTGACAAATCTGAGAACGTCTTGACGCATTTTTGGCCAATAATATTGTTCTTGTAAACGATGAAATGTTTTATAAAAGCCAAAATGACCACAATTAGGAGGACTATGACAAGAATCTATGATTTCTTCTCTTTGCGGCTTAGGAACCAAGTATTTCCATTCCGGAAGATTAATTTTCATAGCAAGAGAATTCGGGATAAATTTATAAACAAAATCGTTTTCAACTTTCCATAGCGGGTAACTCTCTGGAGTATCTAAAATTTTCTGACGTAAATTATCGTACCATGGATCAATACGATCAACATCGAGTGCACCAACAACGATTTCCTCTAAAATACTGGAATTTGAACAATTATCTTCAGTTGCTTCATTACTTGGAATACGCGACAACGCGTCTGGAACGACATTTTGAGCTCCCTTTCTGTGAACCAAATCAAATGTATGCTGTCTAAGACGAACTGCCCATCGAGCTAATTTACCACTAGGATTTTTAATTGAATTTAGCCACAATAAACTGTAATGGTCGGTAATGACCGTAAAAGGAACACCTTCAATAAATCCTCGGAACTTCTCAATATTAAACAGCACACCAAGACATTCTTTTTCTACCGCAGAATAATTTCGCTTAGCTCTGGATAAAGATCGGCTGGCATAAGCAATTACTCGCTCTTCCCCATCTATAATTTGCGATAAAACTCCGCCTAATCCAGTATTTGATGCATCGCTAGAAATATAGAAACGTTGTGTAAAGTCTGGCTGTGATAAGATAGGAGCAGATACTAGAAGTTGCTTAATTTTGACAAACGATTCCTCTGCAGCACTATTCCACTGTATAGGCTGTCCTTTTTTTCTTCCTTTCAACAAATCGTTAATAGGAGACATTAACGTAGAAAAATCCTTAATGAATCTTCTGTACCATGAACAAAGTCCAACAAAACGCTTCACTTCAGTAGTGTGCCTTGGTCTAGGATAATTTATCATTGACTCAATCTTTTGTGGATCTGTACGCAAAGAATTCGAACCCACGATATAACCCAAGAATTTCAAAGAAGTTTTAAAGAAATCACATTTTTCCAAATTGATGGTTAAACCTGCATCTTTCAGTTTTTCTTTAACTTCTGCCAACAACTTTATATGTGAACCAAAATCCTCAGATACCACCAAGATATCATCAAGATAAGTAAAAACATTGGGCTCATAACGAGGACCAAATATAGCATCCACGAGGCGCTGTTGCGTCTGTGCGGCATTTCTAAGACCAAAAGGCATTGTAACGAACTGAAATAAACCTCTGCCCACTACAGCAAAAGCGGTTTTCTCTTTTGATGACTCATCCAAAGGAATTTGCCAAAAAGCTTTTCGAAGATCTATCGATGAAATATATTTAGCATGACGAAGTGAAGACAAAATTCTATCGATGTTAGGCATAGGATAACAATCAGGTTTCGTGACATCATTGATAGCACGTCCATCAAAGCAAAGACGGTATGATCCATTTGGTTTTTTGACCAACAAAACAGGCGAACACCATGGACTCTTAGATGGCTCAACTACACCTAATTGTATCATTTCGTCTAGCTCTTCATTCCTGTTCTCAAACGTTCTAATCTAGAAAGATCGTCCAAACAATTTAACTGAGGATAAAATCTACTTAAAGAATGATTATTTTCATTATTCAACACGTTAAGGTCAAATTTACTATTCATGGATTGTACATGCCATGAATTGTCACTAAAATTTACCAAAATATTAAATTTTTTTGCAAAGTCGCACCCAAATATAAATGCATGTGGCAAAGAAGGTACCACTAAAGCATTAATAACTGAACAAATATTATCAATAACAATTGGCAAATCAACTGTGCCTTTAACACATTGTGCCTTACCATCTGCGGTACAAATATTTTTAACCTTGGTTTGGCATATCTTAAGACCTGTTTGTTCTAAAACCTTTAAACCTCCCGATCCAACAACGGAACTAGTAGCACCCGAATCTAATAAAACGGAAATGTCCACATCAAGTAACTTAACATTAATATAAGGTCGGTTATCCAAATGTTTATTAACGAACAGTGGTGAAACATGATTGTTTGAAGATGAAACCTTATTAAAAGAAGTTTTACTGTGCTTAAAAAATTCAGAGACTCTTCTCAACCAGTTATCCCAATCAGTCTGGTTAAAATATGTTTTCTTTACTAAATCTTTATTAGTACTCAACAAATTTAAAGAATTTGAATTATAAAATGTTTGTGATTTTAAAATTGGTCTGTTTGAACTGTAAAAATAATTATTAGAGGCGCTTGTTTTGAGAGTAGTAAGACGGCCTCCAAGCGACACTTCCCTTTTTAGTTTTTTGTACACTTGGGACAGGTAGAAGTCTTTACGTTAGCCTCACCACATTTAAAACAAAATATGCTTCTAGGAGCACTACAATTTAAAAAAGTATGGTTAGGTAATCTACAGCTCCAACAAACCACTGAAGCTTTAACGCTATCATTATTTTTACCTTTGTTATCATTCTTATTATTTGTATTATTATCTTGTCTAGAACCTGACTGATTATGAGAACTCCCGAGGGTTATTCTTAAAATTTCTTTTAAATTTATTATTATTAGAATTTCTACTAATTCCAGGATTTTTATGAAAATTTCCAGGCTGATCAATACCAGCTACTTCATCTCTAGGTCTACTCTTATCCTGCATATAATCTGACTCTTCCAATTTACGACAAAGTTCTGAAAGCTTAGAAACAGTATCAATATCGACCAAAGCTAGTCGATTAATAAAATCAGGTAAAATATTTTTCCTGATATGTTTGACCTTAGAGACTTCAGCAGGGGGTCTTGATAGTCTAGCAAAAAGAGCTTCTAAATGTGCTATAAAAACAACTGTTGACTCATGTTTCTTTTGTTTCCTTCTTTTAATTTGTTCCCACAAATCATCATCTATATCATCATGTAAAAAATCCTTTTTTAATTTTAAAATCAAAGAGTCCCAATCATTAATTGAAGATTTTATACTCCGATACCAAACAAATGCATCACCGGTAAAAAATTCGGCAGCAGAATTAAATAAATCACGAGATGAAACATTACGTGCTTGAGCTAACTCGGTTAATCTTTCTATAAAAGGATAAAGTTTCTTAGAGTCGCCATTAAAATTAACTTGCCATTCACTTATAGGAATATTACGACTGGCACAATGTACAACCGGAGCTGATACGTTAATAATTGGAGCAGTAGGAACTGAAGGTTCCGGATCCTGTCCAGGTTCGATTTTATCAAATAAGTCTGACTCTAACAATAAACAATTGGCACTTATATCCTGAATATAAGAAAATATTTCAGCTGCTTTTTGTTCATCTTCCGGTATAGGAATTCTTTTTGCCCTACCGTAAACGTGAGCTAAACGCGATTTAACCCTACCAAAAACCGAATCATTAGCATTTCCTTCGAATTCATCTATAACTCTTTGAATTGAATCTAAACTTCGTTGAATACCAAGTTTCTCTTCATCGACAGTTAAAGTACAAATTTCTAAATTAATATCCTTTCCAGGTTGAGCTTGTTCTCTTTTTTGAATTCGAGAAAATATTTTTCGCTTTTCCGCAACTGTACGTTGTGAAGATAAAAGTCGAATCTTCAATTCATAATCTAACTCATACTCTAATAAGTGATTGGGTTGAAATTTAAAAATATCCATGGTGATAAAAGTTTAAATTTAAAAAATAAAATGTCTATAAAAAAAAATGATTCAATTCAAAATATTTGATTCAGTAGCTTATCTGTCGATGGTAAATAAAAAAATATTAATCAAAAGCCGAACCAAGATATTTGTTTCACCCTGTATATCAAGTCAAAAAACTGTACTATATTCTTATAGAATATGTATGCAGTAAAATTCTGCCAAAAAATATTAAAATCACTAGTCCATGAAATTATCAAAGTCCAAGAGGTCACCTAGGTATATACACCCTGTATAAAAATTTTCAAAGTTCAAATCAATACTTCAGTTCAAAACCAAAAGTATCAAAGTGTATTAAAATTTAAAAAAATATTTTAAAATGTAATCACACTGTATATCAAAAATACTCTACCACCCTGTATGAAGAAAATATTTGTCAGGGTTCAAAGTTGTTCAGAACTTACTAAAGTACAGCATACTAGCATGATTTGACAAAGTCTTCACAGGTAAAATTTTAGATAAAAAATTACACCCTGTTTAATGAAAATTTTGAAAATTAAAGAAAATGTTTTTTGATGAACCTTTCTTTGACGTCTTGGTCAACCTCAACCCTGAATAATGTCTATGGATTGTCCCAAATTATCACTGTCTAATAGACAATGTGAATTAAAACAAAAGATAATTAATTAAAATTAACCGACTTATAAAAATGTAAGAAACAAGATGGTCCTACTCAGCTTTATAAATATTGACACACCCTGTATATGAGTTTGTAAAAAAAAATCTCACTAAAAAACTTCAAAGTAATGTGTCTATAACTATATAATCCAATGAGGGTTTTATGAAATAAAAAAACTCAGTGTCTTTGACACAGTGAGTCTATAAAAAAATAATCCTTTTTAGGCCAACAATATATATGTGTTCTGTATATTTTTACCAATATACTTAAATAAGAATGTACTGATCAGTGAAATTTAAAAACTTGAAACATAATGGATCCAGATAAAATCACCAACTATCAAAATATTTTATCGTTACTCGTGCACTAGTCTGCTAAATATGTTCAAAAAAGTGTACTATGCCTCACGTTCAAAGGCGCTAGTTTATGTGCCGTAAAATTACCTTTACAAGGCAACTTTACGTACCATGGTGCGAACGGCAGCTCTTGTGTCGGAGGCTCGGAGTCCTTGCCTTAAGCAGTTGTACACTTTTTTGATGAATTGGACGCCACCTATTTTAAATGGTTAAAAAACTTAATACTTACAAAGCGTTTTAAAATAGGAAAACCGCTTGCTTCTAAAGATGGTAATAGTTCGTCGTGCAGTACAATGAGTAACAATAAAACACAGATATGTAAAACAACAATTGGGATTAATTTATTAGGATCACTAAACTGGATTCCACCAATGAGATTAAATATTGAAATCAATAACTAAATTAAATATTAAAGTAAAAAATTATACACTCATGGGAAGCCTGAAGGGTTTTTACTCACCTGGTAACTAGTTATCACATATAGTTTATGAAAAGGGGAAAAGAGAATGTTCTAGAACCTTCATACTTGTATGGTCATAATACCTAGATTCTTTCTAAAGGTTACCAAGGTGGTATTACAAATTTAAAGTTAGTTTTAAAGTGAAATTTACGGTGTTAAGGTTATAAAGAAATTAAAAATTATCACAATACACTGGCCTTATTTCCCAGATGTTCCAAATCCCATGTGGTTTCTGCTTCAAATTAATAGGCACCCTGCCTCCAGTCTGGTGGACCCGAACAGTACAAGACAGCACATATTTACAGCTTACAGGCCATGTGGTCTCTCAATCGAAGATCCAATTTCAACACGTGGTCAAAAGGAATATGGATATGTAACGCCTGTTACATATTCAAGAATAAACGCTTCGATAGAAGCAAAAGGAAAATTGCAACTAAACTCTAAAAAAAACCCTAAAAATCGAAAGAGCGAATCAGATATCTGGTTAAATCAAATCGCAAATATATCCTACCTCATTGGTTGTCTGGTGCTACCATCTCAAATAGAATACAAAGGAATGAGGCCTCATGTGCAAATCTAAAAAATGAAATTGCACATGTTGGAGAAAATTGAGGTTAAAAAAAATTAAGGACACAAAGAAAAGAATTAAAGAAATCTTACCATCAAAGAGATGAGGACGCTCTACTATCCTTGAGGTGCCAACTAAATTTGGGGCGGCGGACCTTTTCAAATCACATAATAGTGGGCCCCTTTTTAAACAACCGCGACTTCCACCTTCAAGGATGATCTTATATGAAGTGACCTAAAGTCAAAACTCTTCGAAAAAGGTAAAGATCAAATGACAGGTGAACTGTCATGTCAAAAAATAAATTGGTACGTTCAGACAACTGATGAAAGTAATCTCAGTTCGATAAAATGACAAAACCAAACCAACTTGACATGTGGAAAACTAATAGCAGTTTACCCTGCATAATATGCAATTTAAAAACAAATAATGGCATACCAATTTATCGAATGGTGAAACTGAAAAGTGCAATATCATCAATGTTCTAGAGTGAACTAACCAAGGTTCAAATGGAACAACTCAACGAACATACTATAAGCCAAATGAACTACTGACCTGTTATCATAAATGAACATAACCCCAAATTTTTTTTTTTGGCTCTGGTGAATGCCGGATGCGGCACGTGTGAAAATCTGTAAAGGGTTTTTTCGACATCAAGTTGAATAAAGCAAAAATTTGTGATTTGAGAACATACGAAAACTCAGCCTGGTAAGTCTGGAATTAAACTAAACCCGCTTCTGCTTGCTTGCATGCATTTTGCTTTTATTAATTGCTTTGCCTATAGTGAAAAACTAATCTAAAAATCTAGCTCGAACCACATGGGTACCAACAGTGGGGGCCCCGAGGGGACCCCCAGAAAAACTACGCGATACTCGTATAGGGATACAGGTCCATTTTTAGTAATAGTGGAGGAATCAGACAAAAATATAGGCAATCTTCATCCAATGAGTATAGGGAGACTACTTAAGAGATATAATGTACAAGGAGTTGAAAAAACACTGAGAAAAGGAAGAAATAGGGTAGGCATACAATTCAATTCGTCGAAAAACGCAAATGAATTTTTGAGCCACCAAATGGTCACAGAAAAAAAACTCGAGGCCTATGTGCCAGCTAATTTGGTCACCTGTAAGGGGTTAGCCAGAGGAGTGAGCAACGGAATAACCATCGAAGAAATTATTAATGAAGCAAAGTCATCAACTCCAATAGTCGAGGCAAGAAGAATTAAAAAAAGGACACACATTAATGGAGAGGAAGTATTCGAAGACACAGAGACTGTCATCCTGACATTTGAAGGTAAGAGACTTCCCCGAACTGTGGAGATTGATTACTTCGATGTAAAAATTAGCGTATATATACCGCCAGTCATGTTATGCTATAACTGCCTGAGATACGGACATACAGCCAAACAATGCCGGAGCAAGCCAAGATGCCCTAGATGTTCCCAAGAACATAAGGAAGAAGAATGTGAATCCAGCACAATCATCTGCATACACTGTAAGGAGGATCATAAGGCCACGGACAGGAGATGCCCAGAATTCAATAGGCAAAAGAATATTAAACGAGTTATGGTAGAGGACAATATTTCGTACTACGAAGCAAGACAAAAATGCCCAAAAAATTATGGTGATATACAAGAATCACCAAGATACACAGGGGATCACAGAGATTTTCCAGCATTAAGAACCATAGAACCAGAAATGATATCCGTCAGACAAAGGCACCTATACGTGGCACCAGAAACGCCAAGAACATCATATGCACATGCAGCAAATAGTCCAAAGAAAAGGAAACCTTCATCTCCAATCTCAGGATATGATAAGGAAGAACATAGGAAAATACTGTTTCCAAGCTCAGCTAGAACCCCAGTAAGTCCAATTCTAGGATCTCGCAGTCCCTCACCAGGGGCCTTTACTACAGTTATAAGCGAAGGAGAAATCCTTAGTCTCACAGAAGTAGTGAAAAGTGTCTTAGAACCATCTAGACTATCGCAAGAAATCAAGGAAGCCGTAATCCAAGAATTTGAAAGAAACGCTCAGGTAGTGATAGGGGGAGAGAAATCAAAAATTGATGATGAACCTCAAAGTCATACAATGGAATATTAGAAGCGCAATTAGCAACCATGCAGACCTAATCTATATTATTAGAACTGAAAAACCAGACATCATACTGTTAAACGAGACCTGGTTAAAGAACAACAACCATCTCAGTATAAAACACTACACAGTACTAAGGAAAGATCGAATAGACGGTAAGGGAGGAGTTGCGGTGCTTATAAACACCGCTACTCCATATAGCAATATAGATATTTCAATAAATATGGATTGGAGAGTACAACTTATGGGGATCAAGGTTAAAAATCTATCAATTTACACAGGGTATTGCCCGCCAGATATCAACATGTCCGCAGACGATGTAGAACACATTATAGCCAAACTGCAAGAACCATTTATCTTAATGGGAGATTTTAACGGTCAACATAATAGGTGGGGATCATCAAACAACAACCAAACAGGGAGAAATATTAACGCCAAAATATTTGAGCACAATTTGCTGGTAGTAAATACAAAAAAAGCCACTCGACTAACTCCACCTAATCAAAGTATAAGTTGCCCAGATATCACAATAATTACACCTGACTTAGGACCATACCACCACTGGAATGTCATAGAAATCCTCGGAATGAGTGATCACCTACCGACCTCCTTAACATTAAGCCATAACAACAGTGAAGTTATTCAAAACAACCCAATATGTAAGTGGAATGTAAAAAAAGCCAACTGGGATGGCTACTATCTAAGATTCAACAGGGAATTTAACGTCGACCCTAGTTACGAAAATCTCAAGCAAATGATTGAGGTAGCAGCGGAAGATACCATACCAACAACAATATATAAACCCAATCAGAAAAAGTTCACCCCAAAGCCAAAGTGGTGGGACAACCAATGCGAACAAGCAGTAAAAGACAGAGCCAAAGCCCTAAGGGAATACAAAGATAATATGACAATGGAAAATTTTTGTAACTACAAGAGAATAGCAGCCAAAACAAGGAAGATTATTAAGCATAGGAAAAAAGAAAACTTTATAAGTTTCACAGAAACTCTAAGCAGAGAGACACCCATAGGGAAAATTTGGAAGATAATAAGAAAATTTGCAAATAATGACAAGGAGCCAAGACATGCCTCAGATAACGAGGAATGGATGGACCATCTACTCAACAACCTAGCACCACCCTATACCCAACCCGACAACGTGCAGGAGGCAAGGATTTATAACAATCAATACTATGAGGAAATCACAATAGAAGAGCTAGAACACACACTAACATCCAAAAAAGACTCCACTCCAGGCATGGACAACATAACATACACAATGATGAAAAACACCCCGCTGCTCTTCAAAATGCACATTAAAAATTTGTTCAACAGAATACTAGCACAGGAAATCGACATACCAAAGGATTGGAAAAAACACCTTATTATCCCGATTATAAAACCCAACAAAAACCCTACAGAATTTACATCCTATAGACCCATTGCATTGACATCATGTATGGGGAAAACACTAGAGAACATATTGAAATCCAGGATTGAACACAAGCTGGAAAATCAAAACTATTTCACCCAAAATCAAAATGGGTTCAGAAAAGGGAGAGGTACTATCGAAAATCTGGTCTGCTTAACAAATACAATATACCAAGCATTTGCGGAAAATGAAATAGCTATTTGTGTGTTCATAGATCTAAAGGCGGCATATGATAATGTTAACCTAGAAAAGCTAGAGGATTACATGAACGAAGCTCATTTAGACAAATGGTCCATAAGAACCATCATTAATTTGCTGAAAAAGAGAGAAGTATATGTAAGGTCACCAAGCAGTGGAAGCATAAATGGCCCACAATTAGCCCACAAGGGTCTACCGCAGGGATCGCCAATAAGCCCAATCCTATTTAATATATACACCAAGAACCTCAGCAACTTAATGGAAGAAACTGTACATATACTACAATATGCAGATGATATAGTCATATACACGACAAGCAAGAAAATCCCTATGGCCTTGCAGAAAATCCAAAACACCATGAACAGGATATCAGATTGGCTAGGAGAAAATGGGCTGCATATCTCAACGGATAAAACAAAGGCGATGCTGCTGTCAAAAGGCAATAGACAGAACCCCCAGACAAGATTAGTAATGGAGAACAAATATATAGAGTGGGTTAGAGAATATAAATACCTTGGGATGATACTCGATAGAAAACTAAACTGGAACAAACACATAGAAGAAGTATGCAAGAAAGCTCAAAAAGGCATCAATATAATGATGGCAGTGTCTAGAACATGGTGGGGAGCAGAAAACATCATCCTACACAACATATATAAGGGCATAGTACGATCACATCTGGATTATGGCTGCCAAGCCATGTACAGGTCTTCTCAAAGCAACTGGGGAAAACTTGACAGAATTCAGTATAAGGCACTAAGAGCCATCACAGGATGCATGAAAAGCACGCCAATTAACTCGCTACTATCGGAAGCGGGGGAGATGCCCCTAAGAATCAGAAGGAATCTGCTGTGTACCAAGTTTGTAGCTAAAAGAATTGCTCTAACAGGAGATGAAATAGGTGAAAAATTAACCCAATTATACATTTCATATAATGAAGACACCAGCTATTGGACAAGGATGAACATACCAGCTATCATCGAAGGAATTGATGGGGTACTCACATACACGAGCTCGATTGAAAAGACAGGAAACCTCCCATGTTTTGAAATATCATATCATACACAGCTAAAAAACATCGAGATGGTTGATTCAGAGATAGAGAAAAACAGCCCGCAAGCGAGAGTAGATATGGAGCACCTCCTTAACACAAAATTTCAAGGCTATGAAAAAATATACACAGACGCTTCTCTAGACCCACGAAGTGGAGAGTGTGGAATTGGTGTTTTTAATCAAACCAAAAACAGCCACATTTATGGAAGATGTAAAAGACACACCTCAATCTGCTCAGCTGAAGTAACAGCAATAAAAGTGGCTTTAAGCTCCTTAGGCGAAGACACCATCAGAGCAGTTATAGTGACGGACTCAAAGAGTGCCATACAGAGTATACAGAAAAAGGGTATTAACAGACAAGCGGACTTAAACTCCCTAAAAACAAAACAGCTGTACCTAGAGTTAAGGGAAAGAGGTATGAGAATAAAATTCGTATGGGTACCCAGCCACTCGGGTATACCAGGGAATGAAAAAGCGGACCAGCTAGCAAGTAAAGGAAGAACAGACTCAGCCAATTATGTGACTAGGAAGTTACACTTCACGGAAGTTATAAAGATCCTAAAAGACGAATCCTGGAAGGAGTGGGAGACTTTGTATAGGAGTACAGGGAGACAAAAGGGAACATCATACTACAACATGGTAAAAACACCATACAAAATACCCTGGTTTAGGAATGTTAAAAAATCTTCAAGGAAAAACATTAGCCTACTATGTAGAATGAGAACGTCGCACTGCTTAACTCCGGTGCACTTAAACAAAATAGGGATCAAACCAGACAGCTTATGTGACTGTGGAGAAGTGGGAGATTTAAATCACATCATCTTTAACTGTAATTTAAGAAGAAGGGAAGGACAGAAGTTATATGAAGAGCTAGCCAAAACTCTAACGGCACCCATTCAAATAAAGGACGTATTAATAAGACCCACGGGGAAGGAAGCTAAATTGGTTTTAACATACCTAAATAAACACAACATCAAGCTATAATCACGTAAATGTTGAGAACATATATAAATGAACCAACAGTAGTGGTCTAACAGTAAATAATATGAAACACGCTTGCATATGAGCTTTGCATGGTAGTGGTTAGTGTAGGGAATGATATGTTTTAAGTTTGATAAGCAAAAAATACAAGGTTATATAATATTACAGGAAGAACAGCGACCATTCGGAGGATCAGCGAGATCAGAATTAAGACAAAAGCTAGATACAATAGGCTGCAAGCAGAAGGGATGGGTAATAGTATTCCAGACGCCGGCAAAGGCATCTGTGGTACAAAAGACAATAAACGCGAAAAATAAATTCCATAGCTGGCTGATTGTCGCTAAGACAGGTGGCCATTGCAACTAAGACTAAGACTAAGACTATAACCCCAAATTTTGACAATAAAAATATTTAAATATTCAGATATCTACTTCGTTCGAGTTAATTAAAAAGAAAAGAAATGAAGAATGTACAAAAAAATATTCATGATAGGACCGTGGCCTGTAAAACATGAACCTCTGCACCAAAGCACTAAACTTAAAATCCACAGAAAATATAGAAAGGTAATGTAATCAAATATCTTACACGAAACCATGTAGCATCCTATAAATATACATCTATAGCAAAAATGAATGCTACAATATAAGGAAAAAAAACTAAAAGTAATGTGTAGAAAACAAAACTAAATCGATTTTTTTTTATATAAACCCATATTTGTAGTATTAGATAACTTACTTGACAGTCACGTCAGTTACTAGTTTACTTTTTATGAAAAAATTTAAAAATAAATCAAATTTTGCACTGCTGTTATTATTTTAGGTCTACGCTTTATACTATGACATAACTTAATATTAACTTAATAATTAATTGTTAGAAATAAAATTCTAAAATACATGGTGTCTCTAAAAGGTCTGTACAAAATCTGAGCACATATTCCTGAGGCCAAAATAAGGCGATTTAAAGCAACTTACCTTTGTCCAAAATTGCTCCGTTTCCGAGATACAGGTATACAGGGTGGTAAAGTTAAAAAATAAAAATCGAATTTTTTAAAATTTATGAACATTTTTTAACGTATTACTTTAAAACTTGGTACCCGTGGGTTTTTTGGGATGCGAAACTCGAATACGGACACCTTTTCACTGTGGCCATTAGAGGGCGCTTCACAATACACTTCTTATGGTTTAGAATGGCCATAACTTTTTTATTAGTGTAGTTTTTTTCTTTTTTTGTTAGGGAACTAATTTTTCGAAAATTTTGAAACAAAAAAGGTACTCTTTTGGGATATTTTGGTTTTTAGTGTTCGATGCCGCACCGGAATATTTACATTATTCTGAATAAAAAATGTTTCATGTTATCTTTGAGGATGCAAAATGGTCAGTGAATTAGCAGTGGGAAATGTATTTTTTTTAGATACTTTTTTGTAGTGTCACCTCTAAAAATCCTCGGATTTTTTACCTGTTTTATGAACACCTTTAAAGTTTTTTTTTCAACAGACAATTTAAATGTAAACATTTTTCGTATTTTAAGAATTTTCGCTATCAGTCTATCTTGTTTACAGTAAGTGCTTCAGTAAGAATTTGCCAATGCGAGAATAAATAAGGTGTTTAAAACGTGTTAGTTAAATTTTAAATTGACTGCAAAGATGGTTGAAGGATACAGTTCTGCAGAAATGACGGATATGCTATTGGTTTTTGGGTATTGTGAAGGAAATGGCCGCGAAAGTGTTAGGGTATACAGGGAAAGATATCCAAATCGGCTCATACCAAACCATCAAACATTTGCTGCTATTGAGAGACGCCTTCGCGAAACTGGTAGCTTCACTCCTTTAACTGCCAATTATAGACGGCAACGTGCAATAACGACTCCTGAGGTTGAGGAACAACTTTTGGAAAGAATTGCTAAAGATCCAAAATTAAGCACCAGACGCTTAGGTTTAGAGAAGTATCCAAGGATGTAGTTCATAGAACATTAAAAGAACAGCATCTTCATCCATATCATATTCAAAAGGTACAAGACCTTTTGGCTCCGGATCTCGATCAACGATTAGACTTCTGTCGATTCATTACCGAACAAAGACAACAGGATGTGAATTCTACTAAGCACATTTTATTTACTGAGGAAGCATGTTTTACAATAAGTGGTGTAACCAACTTACATAACGAACATGGTTATGCTGATGAAAACCCGCATGCCACGAAAGTAACTCATTATCAACATGAGAACAGAATTAATGTGTGGGCAGGAGTCATTGGCGATTTCATTATTGGTCCTGTCATTTTACCGCCACGACTAAATGGTGTGGATTATTTAGAACATTTACAAAATACGCTGCCAAATTTATTAGAAGATTTGCCATTACAACTTCGACGAGATATGTGGTTTATGGATGACGGTGCTCCGCCACATTTAAGTTTAAATGTCCGCAATGATTTGCATCGACTGTATCCAAACAGACCGGTAGAGGAAATGACGCTCCTGTAAAGTGAACGCCACGCTCACCGGATATGACTTCCTTGGATTATTTTTTATGCGGGTCTTTAAAAACGATGGTATACTCCAGACCGATTAATATTAAAGAGGAATTGTGGGGAAAAATTCAAAATGCTGTCAACGTATTAAAGAACGATGCGGAATTGATGCAAAGAGTAAATTTAAACTTTTTACGTCGTATTAATCTTTGTACTTGTGTTAACGGAGGTCATTTTGAACAATTACTAAAAGTTTATGCTAATTAAATTTACTTTTAAAATAAAACTGTTCCTCATTTAATCAAAAAAATATCCATACTCAAATTATTCCTGTAAAACTTGCTGTAACTAACCCAAGTGAAACATTTTTTTCTGCCGAAAATTTACTAATAGCGGAATTTTTTATTCAAAATAATTTAAATACTCCGGTGCGGCATCGAACACTAAAAACCGAAATATCTCAAGAACGGCTTACTTTAGCGGATTTTCACAAGAGTATCTTTTTGTTTCAAAATGTTCAAAAAATTAGCTCCTTAACGAGAAAAGAAAAAAACTACACTAATAAAAAAGTTATAGCCATTCTAAACCATAGGAAGTGCATTGTGAAGCGCCCTCTAATGGCCACAGTGAGAAGGTGTCCGTATTCGGGTTTCGCATCCCAAAAAACCCACGGGTACCAAGTTTTAAAGTAATACGTCAAAAAATGTTCACTAATTTTAAAAAATTCGATTTTTATTTTTTAAATTTACCACCCTGTATCTCGGAAACGGAGCAATTTTGGACAAAGGTAAGTTGCTTTAAATCGCCTTATTGTGGCCTCAGGAATATGTGCTCAGATTTTGTACAGACCTTTTAGAGACACCCTGTATTTATTATGCAGTCGGCACAAGTTGCAAATATTACCCATTCACAAATGCATATACTTATTTTTAATTTATGCTAATTAATTTAAACTTAAAGATATTTCCGCAGTTCATTTTCTTATCTAAGACGAAATTCCGATTCTGGAATTTGAAAATTGTATATAAAATGTTTTAATTGATCTATATTCAGTCCACTCCAAAATCAATTGCTAATTAGATCTATTAGGGATAGGTTTAGTTCATCCTAAAAAAATGACTTTGGAAGGAGCAAAGACTGTTTCATCAACTACCCTAATCGGTTCCCATTCAACTGACGTGTCGTGGATCCAAAGAACTCTGTGGATTTTGAACACTTTCTATAATCAAGTATTGGCAATTCTATCATTATTACTGGTGTGGCTATTCTTTAAGGAAAAGGAGCATTATGGTGGATTATTCTTCTGGCATTTATTTTTATCAACCGTAGCTGTAAGTATAAATGATTTTTATGTTAAGTCTTTGGAGTAGCAGCTAAAGCGAAACTTCACTTGTTATTTATTGATTTGTTCAGTGTACAAAAAGGTCTTTTATTTTCATTATTTTAATTATTATTATTTTATCATATATAATATCACAAGAGAAAAAATTTTGTCGGCAAAATTTTCGAAAGGGCTCGTGATTTTGTCGAAAATGTCATGAGCGAAATTGCCGAAAAGCAACAAACTTGAATAAAACCTTGAGAACAATTTTGCTTACACAATTTTCTCTCGAGTGGTATTCGACATGACTATTTCACGAGAAAAAAGACAATGAACAATAAAATTAGAGAGCTTTTATTTGAGAATAAAACAAAAAAATAACTTATTTATTGATATAAAAGTTACAGTTGTGATAATTAAATGTTTGTGCATTATTTGATTTTGATTTGATGATATTACTTGATCTGGTGCTTTTTTTCAGTTTTCAATTAATTTTAAATGATGTTCAGAGTCTAACTGCAAATAAGGCTTCAAAGAATTGGCATGGGGATGTCCTGTTAATTTGATCATTTCTTGCTCACCAACGCCATTTTTTGTAAGGGCAGAAATAGTGGACGAGCGATGTGAATGGTTTGTTACTTTAAATTTTTTGTTATTTACGCCGATTTTTTGTGCTGAAAGTTTGGCCCATTTTGACGTGCTGTTGATTCCAATAGGCATGTTTTTGTACCAAATTCCTTTTTTCCAATTTGGATGAACTGTCAAAAAAAGCCTGTCACTTGTAATTTCTGGATTGGTACTCCTTTTTTCAAATAATTTTAAAAATAGACGAATAGGACAAAGATCTTTGTTAGTGTTGTTTCTTACCAACCATTTGTAACTGGCCAAGGCTTTTGCACCTCCTTGTGTGGTCTTTGAAAATATGGGTTTGTATTCGATACGTCCCGTAAATTCTCCTTTGAGGTCTAATTCTTGTTGGAAATAATGTACTTTGCAGTTCACTGCTTCGTTGCCTCGCCAGGCAAGTTCAAAAGAGAATAAGTGTAATATTTTTTTCTGTAGGCCGCCTGGGGTGTCTTCGTCATGAATTTTTATCATTTCTAATAATTCTTGTGTTGTATGGGCTTTCGAACTTTCTTTTCTTTTTCTTGGTTACCTTGAAGTTGTTTTTGTTTTAAGTCCTTTGCCAAACGGGCTGATTTAAAAACAATGTCGGTAAATGGGTCTATTTTTATATTAAATTCTTGATAGTACTTTTCTTGTAGCATCTGCGCCGTGGTGTTCCATATGCTTTTAATACTTGACTCTTTGTCCTCTCTGTTTAGTTTTTTCGTGTTATAAGCATAATCCTCCATAATTTTTGCTAATTCTTCGGCTGAAGTATGCTTTTCAAGCTTATAATCTCTTATCAATAAAAACTGCGAAAACTGTCGCCAAATGGAAGTTTTGGAGATACGCGTATTTGGAGGTATATTCTCCGACACTGCCTTTTTAATTTCTGTAATGGATTGTATTCCAAATCTGTTTTTTTCTTCAGAAACACTAATTTTTAAACTAAACTAATCTGATGTTTGTTAACAAGAAATAATACAATGACATTTTAAATAATAATTAACAGAACCATGGTAACAAAATTTCTTTCGATCAAATATTAAAATTCTGTCGCTGTAAAAATAACATGTGAATTTTGTCCAGGTAGGTGCAGGTAGTAATTTTGCCAGTAGAAAACAGGCCGTTGCTATGACATTTTGCCAGTGTAAAACATTCTAGTGAAATAGTCAATATAAAAACACAAGAGTTTTCTTCATCCTCTAAAGGAAAGCTTAAGTGTGTTTTAACAAGATAAATTAATGAAAGAATATTATATTGTTATAAGTGAACAACAATAATTATCTTTATTGTATGCAATTAAATTACATAAATGAACAGTTGAATAGTTATTACATAAACAATTGTTATAAATTGTTAGGTTTGGTGTACTGATTTTAAAACTTTCTTTTTTGGTATTCATACATGTGGGATATTCATTTTGATCTTTCTTATTCGAGGCATGGGAGGAATAAACAAAATTTTCGTGATGTTCAGGATAAATGTCGGGGTAGGGTTTAATAGATGCTGATGAGTGTCCCATTATATTTACAAAGTTCTTGGTCATAAAACTACTTTTTGGATTTGGCTGACCAGTAAACTGTAATTGCACGGTTTGCAGGGACGTCTTGAGACTTCTCGAAGCCCTAGGCCCATATGCGAAAGGAGGCCCTCTGTTGCGCGGAGTATGAAAGGGCGCAAAATTTTTTTTTAAACCACGCCCAAATTATAAACTGCAGTTATATTTTTAAAAACATCTTTTTCAGTTTTTTTTTATTATTTTCGTGTTATGATAATAAACGTTTTTCTATTACACTTTTTAATTTATTTTTTAGCACCAATGTAGACCGTACGCGCTTATTTAAATTCGAACACAACTTATAATAATGTTTAATTTTTTTCCATCGGCAGTCGCATCACGCCGCCGGCTCACTTTTAATAATATGACTAATTAAGGCGAGGCCCCATTGACGCCGAGGCCCCTGGGCCCGGGCTCATCCGGCCCATGTCTTAATGCGTCCCTGACGGTTTAAATGATTGATTATTTTTTAATTTGTGATGTCGTGTCCAATTTTAATGGCAGAATAGTTGGTCCAAGTAGAAATCGTATTAATATCCAGTGAAACATTTTTCCAAAAGGGGCTTGGCGTAAAAAAAATCGTCAAGATTTTATATTTTCATATGTTTTTTGTAAGTGTAACTTTAACAATATAATAGGACAAATACCTTTATTTGAAAGAATCTTTCTTCTTCCTTCTGGTTAATCTATATTCGACAATTTTGCAATTTTTAATATATATTTCTTGTTCAGTGCTACAGAGCATACTTCTCTTTTCTCTGAAATTGCTAGCTACTTTTTCCGCTTACGCATCATGCACTTCTTTTAAAGTTAAAGTGGCAAAAGGATCAAATTAAATATTGTACACCCTGAAATATTTTTTTTGAATCATCTTATTGATTTAACTGCATAATCTTAATAATTTTATCCATATCTCTATTGCATATAAAGACAACAAGGAAAAAACGTGCAATGTCCATTTTAACTAGTTTTGAGAAATCGCGATTTTAAACTTTGAAACCAAACGGGTTAAAATCGAAAGATATTTTGATTTTTTTACAAAATATCAGACCAGAATATTGTTGTCCTGTATTTTTGGTTTAAAGTAAGTTAAAAACTTTTTACTTTTCACCTAAACTTATTGAAAAAAGAACAAAAATACATAAAGTACAGGGAAAAAACGATACAACTCAGAATGTTTCTTATAATATTGAAGCACAAATGGTAGTTAGCTATCTTCTAGTTTGAGTTTTTCATTGTTTTTTGGTTTCGGTGAAAGTCTTGGCCGGGATCTTGGTTGAGGCTTTGATCAAAGTTTTGGCCGAAGTCTTAGTCGAGGTCTTGGTAGAGGCCTTGGGCAAAGTTTTGGTCGAAGTCTTGATCGAGGTCTTGGTTGAGGCCTTTGGCCAAGTTTAGGCCGAAGTCTTGGTCGAGGTCATTGCAGAAGTTTTAGCACCTGCCTTGAACGAAGTCTTAACTGATTCTCTTTTAGATAAATTTTCATAACATTGTTGAAAATAATAGTCGCGAAATTCCATCATCTCCTAAAGATTTTTGTATTTTTCCAGTGTAATCGGCAACCGCTCTGTAATAATAATAACAAAAATTAGCAAAAATACTTTTGTGCTTATGCAAGCTACATTTACCATGGTAAGCTCGGGGCGGATATAAAAACTGTCTGGTCGAAAGCGATGGACCTCGAATTTGACGTCGGGTTGGAAGAGTCATGATGAAACTTGTCCAATTTCCATTATATCAGTCGCGATGAAATATCATACGGGAATGATTGGCAGAAACCTTTAATTCTCGAATCGGTCTGGACAGAAATGGACACTTTTTGATGTATTTGGAAGAGAGAAAACTATTCCAGTCCCGAACCATGCTTTTATCAACCTCTTCAATTTTAAAAGAAGCTGATTTGCATCTGGCTGCTCTAAAAACTTCTATCCAGTCCTTTGGATGCTGTGTTTTGGCCTTGCTATTAATTAGACCCATATTTTTATCGCACTCTATATAGGAGTGTCTCCTTATTGGAAATACGACGGTAATAGTCTTAAATCGCTTTTTAGTATGAACTAAGTTGTGCAAATAACGAAATGTGATAAAATTTGTATTTTGATCACCGCAGGAGTCACAAAAAATGGTCAAGTTTCCACGGCAGAAGAAAGATGATGGGTTACATAATCTTCTAAAAATGAACACACTTCGTTCGCTCCCTTTTTAGAAGTTTCTTTAGAGTAAGTGTAAAATACTGAGTCACCATCAGATAATCAATGAGTATTGAAAGAGAAGAATGAGAGTTGCCTTTTATAATAAACATCGTTGATGATTAGGCACTGGAATATTTTTTGGAAGTCCATGCAAACGGCTCCATCTGTCACTGTCTTCCTACAAGATTTTCTGGCAGTCATTTTTCTACTATAAAATACGTCAGCTTTTTTTTATGAACAATATTTAATAGTGGTAAACATTGCTTCTACTTTTCTAATGTCTCACTTTCTGTACCGCTTAAGTTTCCTTAAAGCTTCAAGTCTATTGATTTAATTAATGCTATAAATTTATCACAGCTACTGCAAGTATCGGAACGAGGATAAATACCCAAAGCTTATGTTAAAATGTGTGCAAAATATAGTACGGTAAGTTTCATATGACACTGCTTTATCTGGAAATTTCTCCAAGTACATGTCATGCATTTTTTTAACATTTAGGTCATCAGGTAGGTATTCCTTTTTTTTTTATGTGCGCTGTAGTGACTGGATCTACTTTTAAATGATTTTATGTGATTACAAACAGCGGTTTAACGATATTCTGAAAGTTTTTTGTGTTTTGACGAGTATTGAACTCTTTGGTCTGTAAGAGCAGTGCCGTTATTTTTAAGTGATTGATGTATTGTCTGAACACGTCTTCTTGTAATGCCGTGTATTGAACAGGAAGCTTTTAAGCAAACAGGAACGTCTACTGTTGAAGCACCTCCAAAAACCCTTACCTTGTAATAGTAGGACGCTTCACGAAAATTACTATTTTGTTCGTCAGTGCGGTTTCTTCCTTGGTTTACGGGCGATAGTGTAATTAATCCTGACAAATAGGCGCTTTGTTCATTCCCCGATTGCATGCTATTAAATTTATTAAAAATTGTTTTTTTTCATCGGAGGACACACTTTGGAAGCACTTAAAACGCTTACACTCACAATCTGAACCTGCTTCGTGGCTTTGTAGACGAAGTTTTTTACAAACTTTAGATATACGCACAGTTTTTTTACGTTTTTTGGTTAAAACACAATCACTACTTGTTGCACCTTCTTCCACTATTCACGAAATAAAACTAAAACAACAACAACCGTTTCCTGACTTGGCACGTTCCTTCCCTGTAACGCGCTGACTACACACGTTTTTTCCCTGTACAAGGAAATTTTCTGTAGTAATATATTAAGGGATAGGGAAATTATCGAAAATCATCCCGAAGATTTTTTGCCGTGGAAATCGCTCGAGGGCAAGCCCTCGAGCGATTTCCTAATGGCAAAAAATCTGAGAATGATTTTCTGATTATTTCCCAATCCCGAAATGTATTTTGAAGATTATTTACCAAATAAAAAACTAACGATTTCTTTTACGGGTGAGATTTTCACTTTTGACAAGGGTGATTTTCACCGGAGAGCGGGAGATTATCGCTGAATAATCAGGTGAAAATCAACCCGCTTTTATAATGGATGAGGTAAATAATCAATGCAAACATCTCCCGACACCGAGCGTTTTTAACCGGGCCATTTATGCCACGCCAAACTACGGGTATTTATCTACTATTTACCAGTGTTAGTCAAATATAGCAAAAAATTGACTTTGCGCGTTCTTTCCCTGTTGTCTTCATATAATATGCGTCTTCTACTTCTTGTAACGGAGTTGTTTCTGACAGTTCGTAATTTCGGACTTGACAAAACTCCCTAAATTGTCTTCATATATTGCGGAATAGATTTTTCTATATTTTTTGTTATTTGTTAAGTGAAGAAAGACTTCACCAAGATGATTTCTTGTTGTAACAAGGACAATGTGCGTTTTTGAAGTCAGTCTGGGACTATTAATTTCCATTTGTATTCAGGTAAGCTTCTCAATTTGATAGAGGTTGAATACTGAACTTTGAAATTAGTAGCTTGTTAAAGTATTATAGGGGTAGTAGACAGAAGATAGAAAAAGGTTGGAAGGGTGCTAGTCTCTTAGTAGCCTGTATGATTTGATTGGGTTTGAGTAGATGTGTGATCAGTGAATTGAGGAAAATGTCAGTGTAGTAACCTATAATAACACTAGTTTACAGCCAAGTTGCAACTGTAATGTAAAAGGCAGTTCTTTGTTAATTTTTGGTCTCTAAATGCGAAAAGATGATAAAAACTTCCTAACACTAAGATTTTTGAGTTCTGGTTTTTTTCAGCAAATATTATTAAGAGTTATTTTAAAAAGTAGTTCGTAATATACTGGAGCGCAACTTTGCCAAGTTTACGTGTCCCCTAAGTTAGGAAAATTGTGCACAATCTAGCAACACCGCGTGGGGGGTGTCTAGTGATATATAAATAATAAAAATAAAAGTGACTCAAATTTGTAAATGGTCGCTGTTGTCGCATGGTAATGGGAATTCATAAAATAAGTACTGCTCCTAAGGAAGCTGCAGTTTTCTTAAAATTACCTGATGCCACAGAATATACCGGTCACTGTTTAAGGAGAACTTCAGTTACACTGCTTGTAGATGCAGGTGCAGACATTACGTGTTTAAAGTGCCACGGGGGATGGAAATCCAGTAGTGTAGCTGAAGGGTACATTGAGGAATCGATGACCAACAAGAAAGAGATTGCAAAAAAAAGTTTACAACCTCATTTTACTGAACCAATCCCTATTAACATTGACATAAATTCAATAGCAAGTGGTTCCACGAAGGGTTTAACGCTAGAAAATACAAAAACAAGTCAGGATCGCAAAACCTTGTGTTAATTTTTCTGGGGCCATAATAAATAACTGTAGTTTTAATCTGATGTTTAATAAATAGTTCATTGTTGTATTTTTTAAAAAATAAATAAAGTATGCAGATATCCAATATTTCTTGTATTTTTCAACATTATTTATTTATGACACGCACATTTTTTCTTCTGCTCTCAGCGGAAGAAAAAGTACTTTTACTTCATCTGCCTATAGTAACCGTCTACTGTAAAAAAAGCAAAACTTTAACGTCAAAAAATTAGTAGAAAAATGTCAAGTTTATTGACGTTTGAAGAAAAAAGTTTTCTTTTCGTTTTTTGGATAGGTCATATTTTCATATATCTTTTAGTCCTAAACAAGTTTAAAATTAGATAAATATTTGAAATAAATTACAATTTATTAATTAATTAATTACACAGAATACCTTATTTTGTACGTGCTTATTGCACTTTTTAGTATGTCCCACTAATGGCTGCCGCCATTATTCTTTTTTCGGAAGATAACCAGTGGTCGCAGTACATTCGAAGAACGAAGAAATACTGGATTCATGGAGTTTTATTATCAATCAGTTGTGTCGCTGTAACTATCGGAATTTCCGTAGAAATTCACGACAAGAATAAAGATGACAAGGAGCACTTTGTATCAAATCATGCTATTTTAGGTGAGCATCTTGATTTCAATTTTTTTTGCAATTGCCAAATGAGCTACCTACCTAAACTTTAAAATATTGAGAAAGTATAATTTTTATGGAGTATTAAACATAGTTAGAGTTGGAATTACTTTATAACTCTCCTGACAGTATCTTTAAAGAATAAAACATCTGCTGATGCATTGTCTAATTAAACTAGCCTATAAGGTTAACTATTTATATTTTTTAATAAATCAAAAAAATCGATCAACTAACTTGAACTAAATACTTGTTTTCTAAAGTTTACTCACTAATGTTCTTTAGATATTCAAGCTAGATGATACTGTGCTGTTTTTTATCCTTCATATATGCACCATACACAAAATCAAATAGTTCGGTTCTCTGCGATCTTCGGCTTGATGTAGGCACAAGCACAGATTAATAGGTTAATCTGTGGCACAAGAAAAAAGCTACGCAAAGATAATATACAGTGATGGGCTAAAATATGGAACAAATTCATTTAAAAATCAGGTATTAATTTTTTGAAAAAACGCTCGGACACGTCGATTATAATTTTTTCTTCCGAATGTTTTGCCTCAAAAAGAAATTATACAGGGTGTGTCAAAAAATAGATGTAGCATACATTTTTTGTATTTTAAATAGAACCCCATATTTCTCAGTCGAATTTTGAATTCTACGTCAAATTCTGCGCATAATTCATGTAGCATACCCTATCCTTATCTCTAACGATTTTAGAGAAAAATTACATCCTAAAACGAAAATTATTTTATTAAGTGTTGAAAATTCCAACCATTAACTCCTTGACAATATGCCAATCTACTAAAAAATCCTTCTAAAACATTATTTATAGTATTTTCATTAATTTGCCTAATTTCATATCTAATTTTAAATTTTAAGTTTTCCAAATTTTGTGGTTTATCCTTATACACTTTTGATTCCAAATAACCCCAAAGAAAGAAATCCATTAGTGTAAGATCGGGAGATCTTGCAGGCCATTTTATGGGTCCTCTTCTACCTATCCATCGTTCGGGAAATACAGTATTCAAATACTCTCGTACTTGTCGAGCAAAATGAGGCGGAGCACCATCCTGCTGAAACCAAAAGACGCTTCTGGTAGATTAGGCTGATTCGGATTTGGAAAATCCGCTGCTAGTGTGGGAATTAATTCATTTTGAAGAGATTGTAAATACCAGTCTCCTGTAAGATTTCCATCGAAGAAAAAAGGTCCAATAATTCTATAATTTAATATCCCTGCCCAAACATTTACTTTTTGTGGGTTTTGCGTGTGCTGTTCTCTCATCCAACGGGGATTATTTGTACTCCAATACCAAAAATTTTGTCTGTTTACCGAACCATTCAAACAAAACGTGGCTTCATCTCTAAAAAGTATGTTGCGATGGAAAAATAGATTTAAGTTGCAAATTTCCATCATAGTTTCACAAAACAGTAGTCGGCGGTCGGGATCATCTTTGTTTAGCTCATGCAGCAACCTAATTTTGTACGGATGGTACTTTTCTTGTTTCAATACCCGCAAAACAGATCGTCGGCTCACATCATTATTAAGGGCTACTTCAGTGGATGTACTATGGGGATTATCTTCAACTTCTAACAAAATATTCAATTTTGTGTTTTCACTAATTTTTGGACGACCTGGCCGTAGACGATCCTTTACATTCCCTGTTTCCCTCAATTTTTTCTCAATTTTACTCACTGTAGATCTTGTAATCGGTCGTTCTGGATACTTAGCGCTAAACAAGTTACAAACTTCTTCTTGATTTCTTGTTGTCTCCACATCCAATTAAAATTAAAATTTCGATTCTTTGAGTTTTATTTAAATGCACCATGATCACCGTTTTTCAAAATTATACCTAAAATTATTTTTGATTGACACATGACTTGCTATCGTAGTGACAATTCATTTAAATTTACCTGTTTACCTTTAAGTAGGTAGGTACATGTAACTTTTTTTTAAAGAAAAATTTCGTTTTATGATGTAATTTTTCTCTAAAACCGTTAGAGATAAGGATAGGATATGCTACATGAATTATGCGCAGAATTTGACGTAGAATTCAAAATTTGACCGAAAAAATAGGGTTCTATTTAAAATACAAAAAATGTTTGCTACATCTACTTTTTGACACACCCTGTATAATTTCTTTTTGAGGCAAAAAATTCGGAAGAAAAAATTATAATCGACGTGTCCGAGCGTTTTTTCAAAAAATTAATGCCTGATTTTTAAATGAATTTGTTCCATATTTTAGCCCATCACTGTATTTTCTGTGCTCAAGCTTTGAGTAGCTATATATTCTGTGATGTAGGTTACCTAACAGCTGTAGAGTTTGGCGTTGATATTATGTATATGTAGTCGGGCTTCGGGCATCATGCTTTCCCGCAAACCTTTTCATTTCTTACCAGAAACCTCTTTTTTTCTTTATGTAATTTTACCACCGAAGTTGATCATCAAAAGTTATGCAGAGATATTAAGCATTAATCTCATAAGGCACAAAAATTATACCACTATAATCATAGGTTCAAACGAACTTACCTAGTGATGTTCGATCTTAACTACATATATGAAGGCCTTGTTGGAGTAAACAAGTCAAATGTAGTTTCTGGCATTATCGATCACATATTTTAAAGTTTAACCTCCCGCACCCCTTTTCCTAACATCCCCTGGTGCTGGCTCTGCATTCCTCCGTCATCTTCAAGGCTAGAGTGTTGTTGCAACTTAAATCGGTATGAAGGGTGGGTTGGGACCTTATTTACTTTGACGGGGCCTTCATATAATCAAGATCGAACGTCAATAGGTAATTAATTTTTTCCACTACTAACCTATAACATCGCCATTATTGACCGATTATTAACGTTAGAAATCGTTTTTTTCTACCTTATAAGTTATTATTGACCATGGTCAATAATAAGGCATTGAAATCCATTATTGACCGATCTTCAAGAATCTATTTGAACGCAGGTTACTTGATTTTTTGATTCTACAACATGAATTAATAAACATGAATAACCTGAAAGGTGATTTCTTGTGGTTAGGCAACCAGATAATTATCAATACATATTAGATTATTAGAGATGCTTGATATTGTAAAATATCAATATAATCAACATTTTTTCTGCTTCCATCCTTAATTCTGGAGGTGTACACATAATAATATCACCAACATTTTCTTCGCTCATTTTTTAAAAAAACGGAAAACTCGTGAAATCTGATGATATAAATGAACAAAAATTGACATAAACAAAGCCACCTGACAAAACAACAAAATATTTTGCCAATTCCAAAGCGCAGGTTACTTACTACCTACTACCTACCTATAATTTTTTATAATTATTAATACTATGAAGATAAATGTCTTATAAAAGTTTGTAGTAGTGGAAAAAATATTATATTAACCACGGTTTAGACAGCTTGTAGCCCTCGCGTCTTAAATCCCTCGTCGCTCCGCTCCTTGTGAATTAAACTTGTCGCTCGGGCAATAATGATGGCTGTCTAAACCTTGGTTAATAATATACTATAACACTGTTATCACAAATAGTACTGGAAACTGACATCCCAGCCGAAAGCTTGAAAGCACATTTTCTCCTTTTCTGCTCCATAGCCTCCATACCGTTCATGCGACGTTCTAATCTTCGTAAAATTTTTAAATCGATTTATCAGTCGCCGAGGGCGAGGAGCTACGCCCACATTTCCGAGAATGCTTAGGCTTAGGCATCGTTTTCGTACTATAACTCACAGACGTGGAAGACAAAATAATATAGGGATATTAGCGATCCTGTGATCGATTCCGCACTTAAACTAAGACTGAGGAATGCAGAGCCAGCACCAGGGGATGTTAAGGGAACGGGGTGCGGAAAGATTGAACTTTGGAAATAAGTGATCGAAAATGCCAGGAATGGAGGCACTACATTTAACTTATTTACGAAACAAAGCTGACTATAATTTAGTACATATTAGGAAAAGTGGCTATGCTGGCTTCTTATTAGTAATATTAACATGGATTTATTTAAGTTTGTTGAGCTTAATTTTCCATTGTTTTATACAGTCTACTACTATACAATGTGTGGAAGTCTGGAAACGGCTTAATAACATCACAATTTACTGGCCGATTTAAACCAAATTTGGTACAGTTTTGTAAGAGGATCTGACGCAACGAATGGCGATATTGGCGTTGTTGCCAGCTTTTCAGTTTTTTATTAATTATTATTATTTATTTATAAATAAAACACCAGTTCAGTTTTGATGTAAAATCATAAAAGCTGTCATTATTACATGCAAAAATGTTTTTAACTGAAAGTAAAAGAATTACAATTCTTATGATGAGAGGATATGACGATAGGGTCAGGTCTTACGAAGAGGCGAAAAATCTATTTAATGACGCATTTCCAAACCGAAATCCAATTTCAAAAGCAACTGTTCTAAAAACTTACAGACGGTTCAAAGAAACTGGAAATTGTGGAGATAAGCGACAATCAGGACGACCAGCAGTAGTAGATCGAGAGAAAAGTTGAGAAATTTTACAACATGTTGTTCATTAAGAAAAATTTTTCAAGTAAGTGACGTCTCATCCGTCCATAATGTTTTAATAAAACATAAATATCACCCTTTCAAAATACATGTAGTTCAAGAGTTATCAGAAGATGATTATGAGCGAAGAATTGAATTTTGTGATATTATGATGTCAAGGTTTGACCAAAATAACCAGTTTGTTAAATTTATAGTATTTTCGGACGAAGCAACATTTATGTTAAATGGTAAAGTCAATAGACACAACTGTAGGTTTTGGGCCAATGAAAATCCCCACTGGATTAGAGAAGGTCAACATAACGCCCTGGAAAATTGAATGTGTGGACTGGGCATCTGGGTAACCACAAGATCGGTCAATTTTTTACTGATAGAAATTTGACATCACAACTTTACCTTGAGCACTTGGAAACGCAAATAGTGCCTACTATACAAAACGTGATAGGTCCAAATTATGCAAGTACATTCTTCCAACAGGACGGAGCTCCTTCCCACTTTGGTCGAAACGTGCGCGAACACTTTTCGAATAGGTGGATCGGCAGAAGGGGTACAATCGAGTGGCCACGTCCCCTGATTTGTCGCGTAACGACTACTTTTATTGGGATACTTGGAGAACAGAGTTTATACCACAAAACCTCAAGATTTGGCCAATTTGCATTCGTCGAATTTTGGACAAATTTCAATTAATAACACCAGAAACGATTTAGAATACAATTAAAAAATTTTATTTTCAATTAGCACACTGCACAGCAAATATATGAACATTCAATATAAAAAATATATTTTTCTAAATTGTACTCGTTATTTCGAAAACTACATAAATGGAAAAACATACAGGGTGTTACATTTAAAAATATAAAATTTGTTCCAATTCCAGACAAACTAAAAAGCTGGCAACAACGCTAATATCGTCATTCGGTGCGTCAGATCCTCTTAAACCACTGCACCAAATTTGGTTTAAATCGGTAAATAAATTGTGATGTTATTAAGCCGTTTCCAGACTTTATACACACAGTGTATGTTGCTTGTTGTGTTTTTACTATAAGTAGATTGTTTAATGTAGAATAATAATTTGAAATACCTTTATTTTAGGTTTGGTCTCTTGGCTCCTGGTATTCTTAGCTGTTTTTATTGGACTTGTGGCAGCATTCGCCAAAACATTTTCATCATTTATTAAACCAGTGATTGCGAAATTGGTTCATAACATATTTGGTACTGCTGGTTTTGCAATTGGAATGGGTTCCCTTTATTTGAAACTTAATGTGGTACAACATGGTGTTTCAGATAATGCTTTTATTGCCAGCAAATGGGCACTTTGGTTTATAACAGGTTGGAGTTTGTTAGCTGCTTTCAAATCATTATATGGCCAAATCAAAAGTGTTTTTTTCTAAAAGGAAGCCAAGCCTTCGACGCGAAAAAAGTACAAATACTTAAATCAGATATAGAATTAGGACGATCAAGCTTAAAGTTTTACATTTTAGTACTCTATATGAACTCTATAGCGTCCACTAGAATTATTTTTTACTAAGTGAATCGCTAAATGCAGAAAGGGGACATGTGCATTTTTTCCAAAAATGACAATTGCACATTTTTTTAATCTAGACATGTAAACCCATCTTTACTACAGAAACAGGACAGGTTGCATTAACGGTAGTGACGCTGAGGACCGATAAACTTTTCGTTTACTGCAGAAACGGGACATGTCCAGGATATGTCTATTTTCCGCAGTAAATAAAGTTGAGTTTAGTAAAGCTAAAGAGATTTAATGAAATACAAATTTATTTTCCAAGGAGGGATTATTCTTTTAGACCATGTGACCGAGACTTTGGTTAAATTTAAAGGCAGTTGAATATGCATGAATGAGAGATATTACACTGTTTAGAAAAATATCAAAATTATCCCTGAAGCATCCAAGCAAGTTTACAAAAAAATCTTGCCTTAGTAATGAATCCTGTGGAAAACCTGGTGGTAATAAAAGATCCTTTGCCATCTCCTCTTCTCGTTATTTGACTACTTCCGTACGTCAAGAAGTAGTTAGTAGATAATTCATAAATTGTCCTGCAAAAGATACATGTCGAGTAAGGAGCACTAAAATCAAAATGACTTTTCCTACAACAAAAGTTTATCACGAGAAGCTTCCTATTAGCCAAAAGAAGATTACTGATATAATGAACACCATTAAATTTATTCCAGAAGGTTATTTAGCGATTTGGAATCAAATTACTGCTTGGCCCACTGCAGAGAAGAAACAGGATGACGAATACACTTTTTTGTTACGTATTATAACATATTTTCTATAAGAGTGTCTGTAATAAAACTATTTCTTTAAATCCTTCGTGTTATTTTCCTTTTACCACAGAAAGGTGACATCCCCGTACGTCAAAAGTGACACTTACGCCGATATAAAAATATCAGAAAATAAATGATGTATTGTAGCATACACTAACTTAATGGTCTGAAAAATTATTTTTTTTACTGCTGTATACATAAATTAACCTTCGGGCCCTAGCAACACGAAAGATCACGAAAATAAACATTAGAGTTACATGAATATTATACGTTGCTAGCTGAGAAAGTAGTATGTTTCTAGCTACGAAAGTACTACTTTCGGTACCAGGACAAAAAAACACGAATATTTATTTATTTACCATGCTTTATTGTCAAGAATACATCACATATTATAGGCAAAGCAACTAAAGGTAAATTTATGTTACGATCTAAGACGAGTCAGAAGGTAAAAAAAGCATAAATAGACAAAATACAATTTAGAAAAAATAGGTATCAGAAAGTTTAAAAGAATAAAAGCAAACATAAAGTTTAAAACAATAAAAACAAACATAAAAAATAGACGAAACAACAATTTAAAATAAATAAAAAAAATAGCTTAACTTCAAAAAACATTATATTAAAGTCCACAAGAAGTGTCAAATTTCATTCCGATAGTACTCATCCAGGCTATAATACGCCTTTTGTGCCAGAAAGTTCCTCACCGCTCTGCGGAAACGTACATAATCCAAAGATCTAAACTCTACTCGCAAATGATTATACACTTTAATGCTTTCGTAAATTAGAGAGCGCTTATTCAATGTCGATCTAGGAATTGGAAGCCGAAGGTTAGAGCTTTGCCTGGTGCTGTGTACATTTTGAAAATTGTTGCTTGAATATCTCTTATAATAAATAAACATACCGTTTCTAAAATAAATAGGCATATAACCGTTAAAATAACAAACTTTCTAAATAATGGCCGACAATGGTCCCGATATTTTGCCCCACACATATACCTAAGCGCTCTCTTCTGAATAACGAAAACAGAATTTAAAAGCTGTTGATTGCAGAATGCCCAAAATGCAATACCATATCTCATATGGGACTCAAGCAGCGAGTGGCATACCATCTTTGCCGCTGAACAACCTAGTTCTTGTGACACTACTCTAATAGCAAGGCAACCCGATGCTAACTTCTTATTTAATTCAAAGACATGTTTTTCGAATTTAAGCTGGAGTCTATAAATAGTCCAAGAAATTTTTTGGTTGCTTTACTTTCAATTTCTTTAATATCTAAAACAAGATCATTATGGTCAAAGTCAAAAGTCAAAATATTAGTTTCCTTAACATTCAAACAAAGAGAATTAGAGTCGCACCAAGTTTTAATTTTTTGAAGATCTTAATTTATGACACTCTTCAAGAGTTCACCACTGCTTGAATGCCACAGAAGAGTGGTGTTATCCGCGAAAAGTGTAAACTGGCCACTAATTGCTATACTTGTAAGGTCGTTTATATACAATAAATATAAGGTATAGGGCCCAACACAGAACCCTGGGGCATCCCAAACTCAATATTAGACAGACCAGAGCATGTTCCATCAATGGACACAACCTGCGACCGCCCACAAAGATATGATGAAATCCATCCATGCGCCGTGTTACGAATGCCATAGTGCTGAAGCTTTCGCAGCAGCACTCGGTGATTCACACAGTCGAATGGCTTGGAAAAATCACAGAATACTGCCGCGACAGCATCGCCATCATTTAAATTAAGGAAAATATTCTGTAGGAAATTTTTATTGTATTTATTTAAGCGAATTTTGGAAAAAAACTTAATAACAAAATGCTTATATTTATTAAAAACAAGTGGTATAATAACAGTAATATAAAACTTAAATAATAATTATTTATTGCCATTAAGGTTAATAGTGAAATTTGAACAGTTGGAAAAATAAATATTCCATTCAATAGCTTCGCCGCTTCGTATATTCGTGATGTTCTTCTAAACAAGTGACCAGTGTATTTATTTATGTCTTGAAGTTTCAAAAATTTTGCAAATTCCTTGGGAACATTCAAAATAGTGTGTTTTCCAATCACCTGATTCACACACCTATCTCGTTCATAGCGATAGAACAAGCGTTCGTCTTGTGCATTATTAGGCCTAAGTTTAATGTAATCTTGTAGTAACCTCACAAAAGAAACTGGACCTCTATCATCGGTTATCACAAAACTTCTTTGAACCTTGTTTTTGCTCTGGAGGATTTTAACTATAGCTACATCATCCTTGATTTCGACGTCTTTCAACCTCATTTTATGGATCTCATCGGTGCGGCATGCTCCAGCTATTCCCATTACTGCTATCACTTTCATAGATAAATAGCTATGACTAGAAGCGTAAAGTAGATTTTTTACCTTCGTAACCATGCATCGTTTTCTCGTGTAATAAATGCAATGAGTTTCTTAAACTGCGAAATATCTATATTTTTGTTCACAGAAATAGTCAATTTGAGCATGGAATATTGTGGCCATAGTGACGGAGGTGATAAGGCTTCAGATATCTCTAAAGGCCCCCACAGACTACGTTTTTACAAGACTGTTTTGTTCGACGTACAAGTCAGTTCGAACAAAAACGTCGCAAAACTGAAGTGTGTGGCTTGAAGTCTGTCGTTTATGTTGGCGTACAAAGCCGATGCAAATAATCAGGTTCAGCCTGATTTATGTCCGTCGAACACGTTTGATAACTTGTCGGTTGTAATAAATCTGAAATGCGTGTGGTAAACAGTTTTTAAAAACGACGATTTGTGCCGTAGCGTAGGCAGGCGCTAACATGTTGTTTATGTTAACGAATTGTTTTAATGTGTTGGATCTTCGCCAGTTTAATAAAAAGTTTTTATTGCAATTTATTGAACTGTACCGTAGTCTTCCATGTTTATGGAAAATAATAAAAAAAAAAAAAAAAAAACTTCTGCCTGTAGCAAACAATCTTAAAGTTGCTGTAAGTCGCTCATGCGGTGTAATAGCTTGTCTTAACTGTGTGTCTTGTTTAATGATCAGCGGGGTGACTAATTTTAAAAGGGTGCAATAAGTCTTATAATCCATCCTTAAATAATTAAACCAATCTCCTGGTTCCAGCTAAAGTTCTTTTAACAGGTTAATATGAGAAAACTGGCTTCTCTTCAAAAGCCATTCCTTTGCCCACTTTGTTCGTTTCTTTTTCTTTTTTGATTTTATAGCTAATGCCACCGCCACGGCAGACAAATGTATCGTCTTCATAAAGCCTGCCGTATGCTTAAAACTGCTGAATAAAACTGAAGTCTGTGTGTGACTCGTACTCGCCGTTTTTGTTCGAACTGACTTGTACGTCGAACAAAACAGTGTTGTAAAAACGTAGTCTGTGGGGGCCTTTAGAAGTACGCTAACATCATATTTTCGTCAATTTAAGAAACGTTTTTATCCGCGAACCATTTCAGAAACAGGTTGTACGTTTGATAGTATCTATCTTTCGACTTCTCAGGTAAAAGTAAGGCACATGCCAACTCGGCCGCCTTCTGAATAGCAACGTTTTGGTCTTAGGAGAACATTTTAGACTAGCGAAATTAAAAAATTCGAACTGACAGACTTTGACAGTACTCAAATAACTAGTTGTCATGGATTATTTTACAGGTGGAAAAACCTTATTTTATCATTATAATTTGAATAAAATCAAAGCTCATTACTTAATAATATATTGATCAGAGAACAGTATAGAATAAATTTAATATATCACACGATGCGAAAGCCTTTTTTGATGTTCGGAGGTATTGAATCACCTCGGCTTCGCCTCGGCTATTCAAACCTCCTCACACCAAAAAATTAACTTTCGCATCTAGTAATGTAAATAACTATTTCACAAAATTTGGAGAATAAAAAAATACATTAAACAAATTAGCAGTTTTTTTTTAAACTTGAACTAGCTGAACATTTTAGAAAATGAGACATGTCCCCTTCTGCAGTTAGCGATTCAAATGTAGTTATATTTTATGATAGAGCGTTGCGGTTTTCTCTTCCGTGCGCTAGTTCTTACCGAAACGAAAGATTCCGCTGTGTGAAAATTGTCATGGGTGATTTTGAAACTCTTTGTTTTTTAGGAACCCCTTTTATTTCTGTTAAAAATGTTAGTTGAGGTTAGGTTTTTACGACATGTATCACTTTCTAATAGTTACTTATATTTTAGGTGTACATTTATGTTGATTCAGGACCGGATTTAATAATTTTTTTTATATTAATTAAAATGCGGCAAAAATAATGAAAAATAAGTTAAGGGGATTAAGAAAAACTATTTTGTTATTAATCTTTAAATGTTATTAATTGCGTTTACAGCAAAATTCGACTTAAATGCTACTTTTTGTAAAGTAGTAATAATAAATTTCAAAGCTACAATAAACAAATAATTTTTTAAATATTTATTACTACACAGTCCTTTAAGTAAATAAAAATATTGGGATACTTTTTTGTAATTAAAAAGTAACACCTTTCCAGACAAATTCAGAATTTCCAGTGTAATACCTATATTTAACCCTTTCAGTCATGGCATCCACTATGATGGACATTGATTTTCAATACAAGCTATTGAAAAAATAAGCATTTGTATCGCTCAAGTCATTTTGTTCATGCCTAGGGACGTCCACAAGAAAAGCATTGGAAACATACCGAGCCATCTATTAGCGCTTTGATAAACTTATAGTAAACATACGGCAGAGCACGATTAGGAGAGTTTTGACAGGTTGTAAACAGACGTGTGTGGTGAAATCGATTTTTATTGAATAAAACTATGAAATTGTGCAAATAATTATTGGTTTGGATAAGTAAATAGCATTGCTTTATTGTGATTATGTTATATAATGAACAATTTTATTTGAAAGGCCTTAAAAGATAGTTTGAATTTCTATGTCCACCTCGATGGACAAAATGACTTGGGTTTATAAGAAATACCGATGTATTTTTTTGCAGAACCTGATGAAATGATAGATTTGCCATCAACTAGTAAACAAAAAAAATTGGAAAGACCCTTGACTGACGAGCAGCTTCTAGAATACCTTACGAAAGACGATGACTCAATAATATTGGGTTTTTTAAATTTTCACACAAACTGACCTTATTGTTATATAAACCTGATGTTCTTTTCTGATTAGTTTTTCGTTTTAAAGATTTTTTCGCCCTTAGTCACAATGTCCATCAGAATGGACATGTCATAAGTCAGGTGACATATGACATATCGAAATAAAAACTATGTCAAAAGTTTACAAAGAAATAGGAGTTTTAATATTCCAAATTGCAGAATTTTCCAGTACAAACTACAGCTAGACACAATATACACAGATTTTACAATACGATTACGATAAGGTTGACCATAAGATTCTGCTGAACAAGCTTTATCTCTATAATTTTTCAAATCGTGCTATCACATTTATTAGGTCATACTTAATAAATAGAAAGCAGATAGTGAAAGTCGGAAAAACTTTATCAAAAGAAATAATTCCAACCTCTGGAGTCGCACAAGGTAGCAATATTTGTCCTCTTTTATTCATTCTTTTTATAGATGACCTACAAGGAAATAGTATATTAAAGTACATGTTTTATAAAGCATCATCTTATAGCACGCGTCCATGTTAAAAAACGAGCCGCTTGCGGCGAGTTTTTTAACGGGACAAGTGCTCTAACTGCTTTATAAAACACGTACTTTATACTATTTTTTCTATTTTGTATTTTTTTCAATAAGAAAATAAATATTTAAAAAGAAAATCAACCCTTCAAATTTTGTAAATTTGTGTGTCTAAATTCTATGTTGGTAATACTCTAAATTTCTTTTTATCATAGTAGCCTTGACAATAAATAATATTTTCTTTGTGTCATTGTCACGAAATTTGTGATTTAATATTTCATAGAGTTGTTCATAATTATAATTAAAAAAATATGGAGCATGATAATCTAAGTTTAACTCCCCCTGAGTTAAGGGATATTGCTAATAAAACGATAAATCAACTTTTACCAGAGAAATCCCGAAAACTTTCTTTTCTCATGGATAACAATAACAGGAAACGTCAGACGTCAACAGAATAAAACATTTAAATATAACCAATGCCAACTTTTAAAAAATAAAATTCGGAGTTCGAAATGGATATATTTCGAACTCGCTAGCGCGTTCGAAATATCTATTTTTCGAGACAAAATTAGAAAAACTACATTATATTCAGTTGTACTTAATCAAGTAGTCATTGCTAGCTAAGTTTAAAACAAATGAATCATTTTCAGCCATACTTTTTAATCTGTCACCCGTTGTAATTGATTTTGCAGCGAATTTATTTAATTGTTACAAAAATGAGTGAAAGAAATTGTGAAATTCCCAATGCAGTTCGAAGGATTGTAATTGATTTATGAAAATATGGAAAATCGTTTAGAAATATAGGAAAAATTATAGGGAAAACGCAAAATACGGTTCAGTACATAGTAAACCAATACAAATCAACTGGTTCGTATAAGATTCGACCCCGCTCCGACTGGGACTCGAAAGAAGGTACCGTTTCCAACAGGGCAATGAACCTAAACATACCTCAAAATTGGTCCGCGAATGGATGATTCATAATGTGCGACAGCAGCTTCATACCCCTCCACAATCGCCCGATATTAACCCCATCGAACATTTGTGGGATGATCTAAAACGGCGCATTTGCAAACACAAATTTTCAAATAAGGAACAGTTAAAAACTAGAATAGGTAATACACGAATGCGAGACCATACCTCCAGAAATTACTAGAAAGCTGGTTGCAAGCATGTCAAAAAGATTACAAGAGGTTATCAAGGCCAACGGAGGTCCAACTAATAATTGGGTTGAAAGATATTGTAATTTTCTGTTCAATTATTAATATTGATTATTGTTAAGTGTATGAAGACTTTTTTGACATATTATTTTGCTAAATATTTCTAAATTACGATGTAACATTTCAATAAAATATTTCGCAGCTATTTTTTATTCAATTTTTTATTGGTTAGGCCTGAAATAATAACAAATGATGAGCTGTTATACAGCGAAACGAGTCTGAGGATGGTTCTGGCAGAAGGAAAAAACAAACCCCTTGTCATTTCTTATAATAATTTAGCTTTAGTATTATAAAATATGGCTACTAAAAACCAGGCTAGGATAACTTAAATGGTGAAGATCGTTCCCCGTTCGTTTAGTTCTTCAACCAGACGATGATGGCGCTATTGTAGGGATTTTGTTTTATAAGGTTGTTCATATCCTAACGTTGGTAGCGGCAAAACATGTACTTAGAATGATCGTGGGGAACGTTCTTTATCTTTCTCTCTCTGAATTCAACCGAACCAGCAAAGGTGCGATAAAGATAAAAATATGACTTATGCGCTGATCCATAATAAAAATGTCTTCCGGAGTCGGACCCAAGCGATATTGACATTTTAAAATTAAATTTTTAAACGAAGCGGCGCGACATATAAGTTTATTCTGCTAAAATGATGATTTATTGTTGCGTTCCCGGATGTAAAGTACAAAGCGGGAAACGTGTGAAAATGCACAGGTTTCCAAAAAGCGACCCGGTAAGTTTTCTGTTGTTTTAGCGAAGTAATAAAAAGGGTGTATCGTGAAGAGCCAAAAAGGCACCTTGCGCCTATATATAATATATACTGTATACAAAATATTGTTGCTATCTAAGAAAAATGTATGCAGGACACCTTTTGATCCTGAATAATCATAAACATTACTTATATACTGATTTTTTTAGTTTACGATCTTAGTATAATGTCCGTGTATTTTTAGACGCATCAACTTTGGGTAAATGCTATTCAAAATCCATTACTCTGTGGCAAAGACAAGATTGGCATTCAAAAAACTTATAGGGTTTGTCACACACATTTTGGATATGACCAAAAAATTGAGCATGGCAGAAGGGCTGAACGCTGTTCGTATGTTAATTCTTTACAGCACACTCATAGGTAAAACTTGCCTTGTTATTATGTTAATTTATGTAAATATCTAATATTAATAAAGGTTGTCGCCATATCAGAAACGTTGTAACAGCTTCCTTTTAACCTCCCAAAATATATTGACTTTAATTCAAAAGGTTCGCGCTTCTAACTTTTCCATCAGAGCTAGAAGCGCGAAAATTTGAATTCAAAGTTGTAAAATTTAAATTTTCATGCGTGGCGCCGACCCCCCGCCCACAGTGCTACATTTAGTTCTTCAACCAGACACGAATGGCGTTATAAGGGAACCAATTTAGTATGTTAAGTTGCCTATATATCCCTACCATAAGCGCATCTCCCTTGTCTATGCTAAAAACTGTTATAAAGAAAAATAATAAATATTTAAACCCACAACAAACAATTTAAGTGTGTTATAAAGAACCCAAATTACGCCCTGGAGGATGTTCTTCAGACACCCCTTAGCTAGCTCAACTCAGGGTAGGTTCGCTATTTTGTTTCTAGTTCGAGAGGTATAGCACTCTTATAAGTAAGTTATAGTCAAATCCTGAAGGCGCCACCTTAGTTTTATTTTACTTAAAAGCCTTTAAATGTTCTAGTGTTTGGCCTCAGATAAAAACAAACTAGGAAAAAAAACACTTATGTCACAATCAGTATACCTTAGCTTATTATAAGCTCTCATTCACTCAAGTCCTCAATGTCACTCTATTTAAAATAAAAGCCAAATTTTCGCAGAGGTCAATACAAATATTTATTCTTAAGGTGGTGTTAAGCCCTTGGTTACTTGATTTTATAAATGCAAGCTCCTCTTACTTTGGTGGACAATAGATACTTAAAGTTAAAAGATAAATAAGTGGAATGAAATATTAAAGTGATAGTACTAGGTTTGACAATAAAATTTCTGAAGGTTTAAATTTACAAAGTTATTGATAAAAGAAAGCAAAAAGTCAAACCCTGTTTGACAGAGTCTTGCACAAGACGGCAACTGTCAGACCTACACTGTAAAAAAAAATGACTGTTCAGTCTGATCTGGCAGCCACATAGACCTACATCCAGGACATTGCCTGAGACATGGAATTTCCGCAAGGTCTATGCAAGAACCTCTCACAACTAACTAAATTTACCATAAAATCTCTGTTATAGTATGATACAATATCTTACGAGTACCTGTGGTTACTCAATAAGCATGCTAGCCACTCGGCCATAGATACATTAAAATGTCGAAGTTACAAGTACTAAATTTGGAATAAACAAATGGCCTTTAGCCGGGAAACAAAAATATTTACTTTATAATCATAAATTGTACTGTATTTATAACAAAAGTAGCTGTAACAGACTACCTAACGCTTTGAACTACTAGAGACTCTTGTGACGTCTAAACGCTATGTCGACATACGCTATACGTTTACATTGCACAAGCTCTGTACATAACATAAGTGCAAAACTTTACCAAAACACTGTATGGTGAACAATACGCAAATGCAGAATATTGATATTTCAAGTTGTTACTAAGTTACAACAACATACTCAAGAAAAATGGCACTTAGCTAAAACCTTACGTGCTACCCATGGTTCATGAAGACTCAATCTTCACACACACTCATACATGGTCTCTGAAACAGCTAGCGTGGAAACTGCTACACAGCTAGTCTCCAAGAAATCCCATAGTACACGGCAACTGGCACGTCCCGCGTCCTGGTAATTCCAAAAAAAATAAACTAGTACATCACTTTGTACTCGGACTTTTAGCCCCTACCAAAAAAAACCCTAAAATCGAATTTTAGATATACAAACATGAAAGAGAAATCTTTCATAACACCCTTCGAGGGTAATTCAGATACTAAAATTAAAACCTACCTCAAATAACTAACGAGCGTTCCCAATTTACCAGATGGCGTCTATGACCGCTGTTGAAGTTCATTAAAGCATTTTAAATCGGCATTCCACCCAAAGGAATAAGCAACTACAAAGTCATACCCATTTTAATGCATTTGTGGATGCTATATCGGCATTACATTAGCCTGCATGGCCCAAAAAAAAAACTAAATTTGGGGAGCTACTTCCACAAACGTGCTCTAACTTCCAGTGTCCATGGTCGAAAGGGACGCTTCTTATTTTTCTCCAACGTACATAGTTACCGAAACAAAACAATCACAAAACTTAGTCACCCTATCTACGTAAACTAAGCTCTTTCAACAACACAGAAAACTAATGGCGACCAAAGTTTACCCACGCGACCAAGCAAAAATTAACCAGAAGTCGTTGTGAAAACGCACAGAAACTGTCAGTCTGACACTGACCTATTATCGATTTTCTTAAAACACAGCTGATTTACGACATTCGAGATGATTAACCTACAACTTCCATACTACTTAGGTTAAATAGTTATAAATTACCAATTACCAATTAACTAAAAGAAGGATTTGAAATCAAACCTATCTGCAACTAGTATTAAACGATGAACAGAAGAAATCAATCCATTTAGCTATGTCGTACAAGATATAAAACATTCCTGAAATAAAAACAACAACCAAGGTTTGAAACTAAACATAATGAAAATTTTGGGCTATTACAGGTAACTTAATTAACAATTAATGTTTAAGGTGAGAGTCTACATATGTATTTTAACAATTTAAAACCGAAAACTTAGCAGAGATAATCAAACTTATAAAATGCAATTTTCAAACTGTAACAAAACTTCATTAGCAAGGATTATCGTTAATTAATAATTTTTTAGCATTAGTTTTTGTTATAACGCAAGAGAATAAGTGGGTAATAAAAAATTAAAAAATATGTTTTACTGCTTTCTTTTGCACAATTAACGTTTAACCAAGGGTTAAAAAAGTTAAACTGATGATGGTTCCAGAAAAACAAAACGTTGTATGGCAAAACTAGTCAGGGATTCGAAAAGAGAATAAGAAGTTGCCCTAATAAAGTGGCATTTGTTTTATTTTATCTTTTACAGTTAAGGCGCAAACTGGAAAAGTCTTGATTTTTTTTATTTTTGATGATACTAAGGATCAAATTATGCAACTTTGTTCCAATTTAATCGTGTTCGTATCCCTTACGGTTTACGATATGCCTGTAGTGATAAACGAATTTGTTACACCCTATATACAGAAACATCTAGAAAGCACATTCTTGGTTGTTTTTCCTTTAAATACGCATAATTACAACGCTATATTTTGTGGTACTTATGTCTCAAGTGATCTCTTCTTTATGTTTGTGTATGATGATTGAAGTACCTCTTTAAAAATATAAACTAATTGCGATAATTCAGCTAAATCAGTAAACTCCGTTAAAGTTATCTGAATGATGGACACAATTTCTCTATCTCCTTTTCTGTGACGTTCATCAAAATAATATGTATTTTTTGAAAATACTAAAATAAAGTAAAAATATGTAACCTTTGTAAAATGAGAAAACCCGTTCTCAAAAAACGATAAAAAGGACATTTTATATTAGTAATATTATTCGTCATTGACACTTGAAGGGTGCTAAACCAAAACGTTGTAAGTACCGAAATTAGAACTTTACAGGGCGAATAAAAAACTGTCTGATTAAAAGATTTGCAAACCATGTGATAAACTGTTTATATATTATTATTTATACATATTTTATCTATCATTTCACTCAAACTTAAACTCTAAATTATTGTTTATTTTATTAGTAAACACAAAATGTTTGCAACAATGTTGAACAAAACGTTTTATGTGCCACTTATTGTGCAATTGCAACTTGGTGGCACTTACAACAAGAACTTATGTAATTTTTTAAATTATTAATATGAATATGGCTAAACTACTTTGAAATTATGCCCTGAAAATATTCCGTCTCACGTTCAGGCAGAAATCGTAACATGGCAGTAAGATCTTTCTTTTTTTCAGCTGATAATGACCTTGGAGTTTCCTTCAATTCAACTAGACTGGAATGAATCAAGGGAAACGTTTTTTTTTTAAACATTAATCTCTGTCCATGGAACCAAGTCTGAGTAGGAGTAAGATGTTCGGATTTCTACCACACCAAATTTTTCTCTGGAAATTCGCATTTGGGTGACTTTTGATATGGCAAGTTTCTTAGTATCCAGATATTCCTGAGCAACAGATTTCCAGTCAAAGAATTTTGTCATATCCATTATAACAAAAGGATTCTTCAAACATGCTGATGCCATTATTTCTATTAAATCTTTTGGCACTTTGGGAGACAAACGTCGTTTGACTTTCTCGATCAAAGCGAAGTCTCTATCGCATGATAAAAACCTGTGACCGGATACGGGAAACTTGTGGTTTATTTGATTAAATTTATCTTTAGCGATTAGAGTTAGCAGCATTGCTAACATAATTTGGTTTTTATTTTGTCCGCAGCAGTTATCGGACCATAAAATAAGTTCCCTTTTTTTGTGTCTGCAACTCTTTGGTTATAAAAGTATAAAGACAACTTGCTATTTCGTTTGAACCACGTCCACCAACAGTTTCATTCCAAAAACACATAAATCCTTTATTGGAATCTTCTAAGTGAATTCCCATATTAATGCAGGCCAACTGCCTGCTGTAGTACATTTCAGTATGTGTTAGACTTGGAATATACATTTGCTGCTCCAAGTCAAAGCTTAATACACACACAGATGAATCCGGATTGTTGGAGTTCCTACTGTCATCCGACATATTTTGTTGTGCCGATTGAGCTTTGCGTTGATGTAATTCCAACGAATTTTGGGCATCGGCTTTCTCTTGGCCTTCTTTCCCTTGAATTTCGATTTTTTTTGAATCGCAAACGGAACATGTATCTACTCGCGGTGGGGCAAAAGACAAATTGAAATCCGATAAAAATACATCGTTAAACCACTGACGAGAAACTGGCGGCTTACTTCCACCTTCTGTATACTTCTCTAAAAACCCTCTGTATAGTTTCGAAACATTCAAATCTGGGGACAAAAACTTTCTATCTGGGTTGTCGTTTCTGCTATAATGACTCTCTCTTGCGGGAATAGTAGATATATAGTCCTTAGTTTTGTCCTTCCAGTCAGAGTTTTTCTTTGGACGTGTTTCTCCTCTTTCATCTTTAATATCCATATTCCCGGTTAATATTTTTTCTGCAAGCAGTTGCACTCTTCGCTGTGTAATATTGAAGGTTTCACAAAATGTCTTCTTGCAAACATGAATCTCGGATGCTCCGGGTAGTGGCAACATGTACCGAAAGGAATGTTGACGTCTGCTTTCTCCTGGAGTCTCATATGTACCGTGCCTGCGACGATTGATCAATGATGGACGTATAAGCCCTCTGAGAAACCCTTGCTGTCTATCGTATTGGCCAATTTTCCAAAAGTCGGCAAAAAGTTTTTTTCGACACGCAACTGTAACTGAATGGCAAGCAAATTGACACTTACAAGCCGCCTGGAAAGAGAAAATAAGACCGGATGGAGTTTACTTTGCAATATTAATCGAATAATGAGAAAAAGTTTTACATAATAAAAAAATATTTACCTGCCCTGGTTCTGTTTTTTCACCTATTTCCTTACTTTTCAATGTTGTGTAACCAACGCCCGAATTTCTTTTGGTTTGTAAAACATGTTTTTGCCAAGAACTAACATTCTTTTTAGGCCTTTTGCTTTTAGAAGCCCTAGGATTAACTTGTTCGTCCATTATGAAAGCAAAACTAGAGAAACCTAACCTAACCTAACGTCCAGCAAACGACTAGAACCCAATTGTTTAAATGCTGGGTAGTGCAGTTAGATTATCGGCACTTAAAACGTTTTGCTTGGCTAGTGTCAAAAAATCCCAGTAGCGGCGGTCGCCTCGACTTGTAAATGTAGGTGCAGCTCAAGCAAGGCACTTACAACGGGTTTCTGTATGAAAACGCATTTCAACAAATGTGGCACTTACAACGTTTTGGTTTAGCACCCTTCACTTCCTCTTTATGTACTAATAATTCGGATCAAAGTAGCAATTATTACAAATATTATAAAACTTGAACGTGAACTAACTTGCAAACCGTAAAGAATAAAGAATAAAATTAATATTATCGTTTTATGCTGGATATTTTATGTTCGGATTACTTTCAAGTATAGTGTTCATTTCACTGGGTAAACTTAAGATTGAAGTTAACCCTTACTTATTTTTTTTTATTGGGCATAAGTGGAACAATTCTTTTATCTACATTAGGCATGTGCAACCCACGGCCATCGGGTAAGATTTTTTCGGTTATTCGAGATGTTGGGGCCAACCTCTATACAGGGTGTCCCGAAATTAAGGGGCAATACTTTACCACCATATTCTCCGGCTAAAAACAATAGAAGTTTTTCATATAGCTAACCCCCTCCAATGGGGAACCCTGAAATCGTTTTTTTTTTAATATTTTCGAACCCGGTCATAATTAAATTTTGAAATTAGGTATGGGTATAAACTTTTAACGATAAATCAATTTCTGAATTCAGAATTTTAAAAATTTAATCATAGGCGTCACGTACCGGGGTGGTTAAGGGTTAAAATAATCCCATTTTTCCAATCAGTCGCTTTTTTATAATTTTCTTAACAATTATAAAATTCTAAAGTATTCTGCGTAAAAAAGGTACCCTTAGTTCACCTTGATAGGGTTTACAGTTTTTGAGTAAAATCGTTTTAAAGAAAATCACGATCATAAAGGAGATAAAATAATCAAAGTGAAATTTGTGAATAGAAGGCCATGGATTAAAATTAATATTTGTTTCCTTTGACATTTCTGTGTCAGATATTGTCTGCTGTTATTACTGTTGTAAAATAAGACATAATAAATAAGAAAATGCAAAACTTTCAAACCACGAGTTTACCGATATCCATTCTGTATACGGATATTGTAATAAATGTTCCTTTGCTGCGGTACAGGAATATCGCAGACGTTTTCCGCAACGGAGACTTCCTTGACGCAAAGTATTTGAGAGGGTTCATAGAAATTTGATGAAGAATGGCTCGTTTAAACGCCTTCGTGGGCAAGGACGACCTAGATGATTTGGAAAATGCATTTCAACAAATAGTAGATAATCCTCACGTTGAACTCAGACCATTGGCTACAGAAGTCAACATTACGAAATAAATTGTAATGCCTTTTACTTTACCATATTGCTATGCATAATTATAACGAATATTTATTTTTGATAGGAAGAATGACTTAGATGCAAGGTCTTCACCCATATCATAACCAGAGGGTTCAAGAGCTGTTGCCTAGAAATTTCCCACCCAGAATCGAGTTATGTCGCTGAATTTTAGGGCATTAAAATTTGCTAATCAAAATTTTGTGGTCTGATGAGGCAACATTTAGTAGAGCTAAAGTGTTTAATACTCGTAACACTCAGTTTGGCACGATGAAAATCCGAGAGCAGTCCGAAGAACTAATTGTCAATATAGGTTCTCCGTCAATTTATGAGCGGGATTAATTGGAAATCAGTTAATTGGTCCAATTCAAATGCCCAATAATTTAACCAGCGACAGATATTTGGCCTTTCTTCAAAATCAGTAAGCAGTACTGTTGGACGAAGTACCCTTAAGGTCCAGGTTCGGGATATATTTCCAACACGACAATGCCCCTGCCCATCTTGGACGGCCTGTTCATAACTGGTTAGATGAAAACTATCCTGAAAAGTGGTTAGGCAGAGGTGGACCAGTATCCTGGCCAGCGAGATTGCCAGACTTAAATCCGCTCGATTATTATTTTTGGGGTCATATTATTATGCAACGGAGGTGGGTACCCGTGAGGATCTGCTTCAGCGAATTTTTCAAGCTGGAAATGATATAAGAAGAAATCCTTTTCAAATTGTTCGGGCATCTCACAACATTCGCCGTAGAGCTAGACTTTGTATCAGAGAAAATGGGGGTCTATTTGAATACCTTCTCAAGGAGTTGTTCTTGGTTTAGATTAAAATTTTATTCTTCAAAAAATTTTTTTAAATAACCCTGTTTTATGTCGCATTAGTACTCTGTACTATATTTATTTCGTTTTCAATTTATTTAGTTTCGTAAGAGGCGTAAGAGCTGACTGCCTATATTTTAAAAGCATTTACTTTCATTAATTTTGTAGTTTTTACTACATTTTTGATATAAAAACTTTAAGAATAATTTTATTAATTAACTCCTTTATGGACGTGATTTTATTTAAAACGATTTTACTCAAAAACTGTAAGTTCTATCAAGGTGAACTAAGGGTATCTCTTTTACGCAGAATACTTTGAAATTTCATAATTATTATGAAAATAATAAAAAAGTGACTGGTTGAAAAAATGGGATTATTTTAACCCTTAACCACCCCTGTATGTGACGCCTATGACTAAATTCTTGAAATTCTGAATTCAATTTCTGGTCCTAGAATATATCCGAACCTTCACATAGTACCTAATAACAGGAAACAGATAGGTTGATCAAGAACGTCGTACTTTCCAGCAGAAATGGACCCAAGAATATTTTCTTGAAGGGATTAGACGGATAAGGCAATTTGTCTAATATGTAATGAAGCCGTCGTGGTTTTAAAAGAGTAGGTACAATTTACAAAAATACGAAAGTTTAACAGGGTAACTAGGAAGTCGAATTGAAAAAATGTTAAAAAACAATTTGACGGTTCAATAAAATGTTTTTCTGCTTTCTTAAATACAGCGAAGAAGTAGAGTATATCGTTCGGGCGAGTTATATTGTTACTAAGAAAGTGGTTGAACATTCAAAGCCGTTCTGAAAAGGTATGAAAGAGTACCTAATAGTAGTGACTTATATCTTATGTCCATAAAAATGTAGAAATTTCGCAGAAGTTAGTTTATCCAGAAGAACAGTCACAAGACGCAATGGCAGAAAGCATAAAAGTCACGAGGGCGAGAAGAGATGTTGTGGTGGTAATACAGCGCAACTAGCAATATTTTTTATTCGTGCAGTTGACGAAAATAACAGAAGATTAGCTCGCGATTCGACCCATGAAAAACGCTACAATGGGAGAAGAGGTATTTTTAGAAATGAATGTTTAATGTATTAATGCTTTTAAACTGAAGTTAAGCGGTGTCACTACAGATCGAGCTCCCGCGATGATAGGGAAAAGTATGGGAGTGGTGTGGTAAAATAAAATGAGAATCATGAGAGAGAAATATTCATGTTAGTAATAATTTGTTCACATTTCGCTGCATTAGGCATTAAGAAAAAAACCTCTGAGCTAAATCATTCAATCTATGGACGAAATGGAGACAGTTGTTTCGTGTGTAAATTTCATTAAATCATAAAATTTGAATCATCGCCAGTTTCAGCAATTTGTTCATGACTCGAAAACGAAGTCTTGATATAGTGAACTAATTAACGAACGGCTTTATTACTCCACCGAGGTTGTTCACTATTTAGAGTGCAGATAAAAATATACAACACGGATACTTACAACGTTTTTATTACTGAATAACTAAATATTTTAAGCTTTAAAGTAGGTACATACCTATTTTATTAATAAAATTAAATGATATAATATGTATACTAATAAAAAAAAAATAGTATGTATAGTGTGTAGTAGAAATATGCACATATGTAGATTGTACTATGCATGTAGGTACAAAAATTCGTAGGATGAAGACAATCTGTTAATTTACTTTGCTTCATTGGAATAGTGTTAATTTTTTAATCAGTTTAGCTCTCAGGTCTAGACGAGCAACTACACTAGAATTAATTTCAATTCATTCGAATTTTCTCCGGCCCATTGAATATTTAAAGGTATCGATGCTTCACCAGTTGAAACAACTTGTCTGTTACAATGGGGTTTGCAGCAACGCCACTATCTTCATCTTTAATTTCAATTTCTTCATTTTGCTCATTTTCTGACTGGCGGTCCTCATTCCAAACCTCAACATCATTCCGATCCCATACCTATAAATTGTCATTTTAAGAACATCAACACAGATTTTTAATTTTTTAACTCACAACTGGTGTTCATGACCTTCAAGGTGTTCATAATCTCAGTTTCTGCATATTCCGGATCTTCGTCGTTTAATCGTCATTTTAAAATACTTAAAGGGATGTTTTCTTCTTCCTCATCAGGATTGTTTGTTTTTGGTAAAATGTTATGCCAACATTTTCTAATTACTGTGGGTTTTAATTTTTCCCAGGCCAAATTCAAATTTAAAATGGCATCTCTAACAGTTACGGATATGAACGCTGTTCCTACATCATTTTTTGCAACCACATCAGATAACACAATTTTACGATAAAATTGTTTTGTTAGGTGTATTGCATCCTGATCCATGGGTTGGATTAATGGTGTAACATTTGGCGGCATGTACATGACTATAGCGCACTCATCAATATTGTTAAGTGCTTCCGCTGATGGCTGTGATGTGTGTGCAATTTCGCTCTAGCGAGGTTTTATTTGTTCACTATTCAGAGGTTGATGTTATTATTTGTGTGTTCACTGGAGTGGATAGTTCATTATATATTATGTTCATTATAGCGAGTCTCTACTGTATATAGACGTCATTTTTCAGTACTCGTGCGTTATCTTCTCTGACTACTATCAGTGCCTTTATCTTCTTTTAATTTTTGCTACTCGTGTTGGTCAATTTTCGTATCATTATTTGGGTTGGGCACAGCCTTAAGTTGCTTGTTGTGTCATATGTGTTGCCAATTTATATGTAATCATCTCGTAGCATTGAAACGCGTCTGGGGATGGATCTGGTGAGTGGATACTATAAACATAAAGCTAAAACTATGAGTTTTACTTCTATAAGCTGCAATTTAATTTTTGTGTATACCTACCTTATATTAATTAATTCTAAACAAGTTATATTGAAAAATTAACGTACTTTAATCCGCAGCTGCTACAGTAAATACAAAATTTAAATAAATTGCTAGATTTCGACTGGCACTTGCCTTGTAACTTCAGAAGATCTACGTAAAAGCAAAGTTTTTGTTTGATTATTTAAATACTTCTTGGATCGTTATAGTTTTTGGATAGTGTCCTAAATTGTATATATATCGTAGTTAGTGCCGGATTTACGGACAATGGTTATTTTTTTTAAAGATGACCTTGCCAAAATGAATTTCCAGATCAGCACCTGATGGTAGTAATCAATGAACCTCTTTTTTAAATAAAATCTTTAAATGGTCTAAAAAGGCAATTTTAATTAGCAATTTGACTTGTTTGGCGTGACGTCACTATTATAGTAAACAACCCCAGGCAGACACGCTCTACATATAAATCTTTGCTTTATTTATATAATAGTGACGTCACATACAAAACATCATGGCGTCTAGCATTTCACTACATTTGAGGTTTAGAGTAAAAATTCCAGTTTTTAAAACTTGAATAAAGTAATCATGTATTTTAATCAACAAAAACTGTTTCGTTTGGGTTTCTCAATGCACAAATCATCGTAAGCAGACTAGACTTACGCAACAAAACTTTACTGTACAAGACAATTATTGGACCAGTGTTATTTGTGGTATCGCTTCCTGGTGAATCATGAGATATACTTCCGGGGTTCCGATGATCCATGCCCTACACATACCGACAATAACCAAACATATTACTTTATCGATTATTACAAACGGCCAGACGTCTCTCTGAATCCTTTAATCTTATAATCACACATCCACTCCAATCCCAATAAATCATACGGACTACTGAGATACTGGCTTATCCCTCATCCCTCTTCCCTATCTATAACCGATCCAGCTATACGACCAGCAATTAAAAGTAAACTACTTTTTTTCTGAAGGCAACGCCTCCTCGTTCAAGAATCGCTTAGTGAAAAGAGAGCAATGTCATTTTGAAATGTGTGCTTTATTGTTATAAAAACTCGTACATCGAAAATATTAAAGGTGTATTTATGAGTACAAATTAATCTGAATAAAACTAAAATAAAGTATCCAATTACAAGGTTAATTATGACATTTTACATGTTTCAATATTTTACTAATTAATAGGTAGGTACTATTAAATTGTTAGAACTTTAGGATTTAAGAAGATGTTCAAATATTCCTCAAAATGACAACTTTATTTGACAGTCATCTTTTACCTTGACTGGTGCCCGCAAATACGGGGCCATAAAAAGGAGAAATAGTTAAAAAGAAATCGGCGATAACCCGTAAACGGGCTCATCAAAAATATCTAAAGTTATTCTTTTGAATGTGGGTTTTAGTGCTCTTTAATAAACCTAAATATAATTTTTCTCTAAAATAATAAGGGAAGCCAATAATTGACCCCATTTAAAATTACATGGGATTTCCTATGTCCCGCTCGACGATGCAACACCCGGTATACAAATCATCGGATTCCCATTAAATCAAAATTAATTTCGCACAGTGTTAGATATCCTGTTACCATGCATTGGCATTTTTCCACTGTCTACGTCACACTGTCCTTTCTATTGCAAGAAACCAGAAAATCTATACAGAATAAATTCATAAAAGCAAGTATGGGAGATTCGATATTATATAGTTGGGGTCAAGCAAATATTTGACGCGTGACACTTCCATATTGTCATGGGTGTTAAATACGGCAGGCCACTCATAATATAAAAGTTACTAATGGCTAACTTATATTATAATAATTACCACCCATTTGAAGTATTTGTATCTTTATCCTTTTATATGACTAAAAAGAGATATACATAAACCGAGTTACCTTCTCGTCGATTTGGTCAAATCATATGGGCTGCAGATCCGCATTTTATTTATTAATTTAATCGTTATACACTACTAATCGTTATAAGATTGCTTTTGTTAAGACCTGTGATATTAATGGTCAATCCTGAACCCCACCATTACAATGCACAGAATTTATCAAAACAAATTTATTTATATTATAATTCATATTCTTAGACCAATTTCCCAGCAATCATTTTCTGCAAAGGTTTATAAATAACAATATTCGTCAGTCCGGCCCTAACTAAGTATCAGCTGTAATAAAGTTGGTGAAATCGAAATAACCTAGTATTGGACAAATATGACAAGATGGAAGTGTCACGCGTCAAATATTTGCTTGACTCCAACTATAACAGATATTTATCTGTAAATTACTAGGCCCATATTCGCCGGATTTTGTATGCTCCGTAACCTCAAACGCCTTTAAGCTTGCTTAAAGTTAAGCGGCCAAATTTGGCGGCTTTATATTTAAGCCTGGCTTTTAGTTAGATATCTTAACCTCATTTTTTGTTATTGGTGTTATTTTGTGTTGTCGGTTTTTTTGTAATCTTTGTTTTATATTCCCACAACACACAAGGAAGGTAGATTTTTGAATTTTGTGGAAGGGTGAATCTTAATAATAATAATGATGATGAAAATAGAAGATGAAATTGTGCTGGAAGGCGATATCGATATCTTAGATATAATTGATTTTGGATTTCCACGGACTTCCTCAACTCTTTTTTACGATTCTCATAACACTTTTTCAAACAACTGACCTTCCTGAAAGTGCTATTGGTGGAAGAGGCATTAAATTCCTTTTCAATGTCTTGCCAGGCTTTTTCTTTTCCGTCAGTTTTTTTTGTCTTCTAGTATAGATGCAAGTTTATATGCGATTATACGCATCAAATGAGCTCTTTCAGAGATTGAAAAGTTTGGTACTCGAGTCTTTTGGCTATCACACATATTTTTTAACATAAAATAAACAAGCTCAATCAAAATTATCCAAAAAAAATAGGTGTCGATTTCGAGGCTTGTTTCAACTAAAATAAAAGTTTCTTCTCTTTTGCATTCTTGGCCTTGCTTTTTCAATAATTTTTAGGCGTTGCCAAATCTATTTTAGGCTTAACAAAGCTTAGCTTATTTCTTTACGGCGAATATCATAATATTTTAAGCGCAGCTTTGTACTTCAGCCTCGCTTATCTAAGCCATGCTTAAGTGCTAAAACGGCGAATACGGCCATAAATATATTATAATACCTGAGTAGTATTCAGTGAAGACTACCAGGATTAGATAAACGACTGAGATAAACAATTCTTCTCCGTATTTAATGTTAATATTTTATAACGTTTTTAAAACCGGCTTAAACTTTCTTCCCTTTCTTTCTTGTTCAGATTAATCTCTCCCTAAAACTTCTGTCAACTTCAAATAGGATTAACCTCTTCGGGTGACTTTGCCGACTCCTGTCAACTTCAAATAGGATTAACCTCTTTTGGTGACTTTGTCAACTTCAAATATGGATATAACCTGTAATTTAACCTTTGACAAGTCTAACCAATGATTTTGAATATAATATCCACAATTTAATCCATTTGTCCTAAAAAAATAGTGGAAATAAAATTGATAGTAAGTGACTAAATAAAATAATATACAGGTAGCCAAAGGAAAACAGTGGAATCTGCATCGGAAAATAATACTAATTTATTTAATTAACAAGTATCGGAAATTGCCCCTTAAGAGCATTCATCATCAGCTGATCAACTTCAAATCGTGTTTTGGCTGTAATGAACGAACAACTGACCGTTTCGTGACCACTGGCAACAATGTGCAGTCGCCATGCCAACCGCCCCAGACGATTGTTTCTGACTAGGGCCGGACTTTAGGTTTTTTCTACTTGTTAGTTTGTATAAACTACAAACAATAACAAGCATCGGTAACAAAGGCTTTATCAATTTTTGCTATTTTTATTAAAGTTATACAGTGTGGGAAAAACGTATGCACTACCGTTAATATTTACGTTACCTCTTGTTTTTATAGGAAACGCTCGAAGACGTCAGTTTAGTTATTTATTCGCCCACTTTTTGATTTAATTTATTTGTTTTTTTTATTGACAGGTGTCAAAAAGATGTACGTCATCGACATTTTTTTTAATGTCAATATACGGCTTATGATACATCATTTGAAAATTCCTATTTTACACAGTATGCTCCTAAATTGTAGCAGGATTCTGTCAAGCTATTTAAGAATGTGATCAACCATTTTTCGCATTTCAATACGGTCTTTTTCACTGAGCGACATTTTTGCTTTATTGAGAAAACTTATCTAGTTTAATCCAGGGTTGATAAAAATCATGATTTTTTTGATTTTTTAAAAAAATTAACCAGCTTTTACAAATATGATTATTTTTAAATATTTTTAACTGCTTATATTTTGTTTTGTTAAGTAAACAAATATTTTTAGGCAGGAATAGTACAGATACGAAGCAAAACTGGAGAAGTTTTAACATGCAAATTTCGTTCGCGTTTGCCGCTTTGTCGAAACTTGTAATAACTGGCAGAAAACGCCCGGCTATATAAACGATACGCACTTATTTTAGTTATCAGTAATATTTTTGCTTTAGGGGTTAATCTATCAAAACATTTGAACTCATGACAAGCCGGGGCAGAAAGGAATTTAGTGTTTGGCAGCATTTTATAAAAAAGAAAGTGGCGGGCAAACTAGGTTGTAGAAGCAGTATGTAAGAAGTGTGGTAAAGAATTGCAAGGTCAAGTGGACAGACTAAAAAGTCATTGGGAAACCTGCAAAAGTGAAACTAGTGATATCAGCAGTGGTCTTGAAACTCTGCATGGTGATTGTCAGTCACAGCCTGGAACTAGCCAGAGTGAAATTATCCAGTTGACAAAGAAACCGAAAAGCGATAACTGTGAAAAGGGAAGTGTAGGTGGACGTAAAAATAGTAGAAGTAGCGGTCATTTGGATTCTTTTGTTGTGCGAACTGGACAAGATAAGAAAAAAGAATTGGACAGACAAATAGCCAAAGCCGTTTACGCAACAAATTGCAGTTTTAGAGCTATAGAAAATAAAGAGGTTCGAAAGGCCATAGAAATGCTAAGACCTGGTTACCTTCCACCATCTAGATTTCAGTTATCATCAACGCTCTTGAATGAAATATTATTACCATTACTAATTAAGTTGGAAGCTAAGTCGGACCCTTTTCACAAAACTCTATTTTCAGAGGAAATAATCAAAAATGATGATCTCAAGAAGATGTTTCAGAAATTAAGCAGGTGCTCCCTATAGTAATTTCTGTTTTGTGTGCCTGTGCATCGTCTACTGATATCGAAAGGATGTTTTCTATTTATGGATTCGTACATTCAGATATAAGAAACAGACTTGGCAGTGACAAAGCAGCTAAACTAGTATTTCTATTTAAGCATTATAACACTTAGGTTTTTTATATTTTTTTTTGTTTAAATTAAGTATTTTTTGTATTAAAAAGGTTTTTTTAGTTTTAATTTTTTAATTTTTTTAAAGTTTTATTTTTGTAATAACAGCTGTTCTCTTCGATCATTATAATAAAATAATAAATAACACCACATAAAAATGCGTCTGGGTTTTATTTTTTGTATTAACAAATACATTTTAAGTGTTAAAATTTTAAAACTCTTTTTTAAATTAATCGTAATTAAAAAAAAAATCATACTGATTAAAATCATGATTTTAATCGAGATCTTAATCATCTCAACCCTGGTTTAATCTAAGCTTTATTGTTATATCTAACATTTTATTTATTTGTGTGGTTTGGTCGTTCTCCTTCAGGTATTTAAAAAAAAAGTGCAATTATAAAAAATGTGAAACAAATTAGGTATAAAATAATAAATATAAAATACCACGTAAACACATAACAGCAAATAAACTTATGTAATAATATTAGAAACTCTTCCTTCACATATGATATCTGTAATGGGTAGAGTTTTTGGCCAATAAATATCATAAAAAAATCGTAATTTCGGCAACATTTTATTTGGTCAAAAGGCTTCGTCGCGTTTTATCTAAAGAAAATACGAAATGAATAACAATTCAAAACTGTTTTACTTCAGGTATATGTGACATTTTTCTTCTGCCTGTTTAATCAACATGCCAAAAGGACTTCATATGATAAAAAAGATTGTTTGTTAGCTATTGCTAATTGGCCTTGCACTTGATAATAATAATTGTGATTCCTTTTTAATTTTAGTTCGCCATTAACCATTGTGGCAAAATTAATTTTTCCCTGTTCTATACCATCTTTTGGGTGCATTTTAGAAATTACGTAGGGGCATTTAATTTCTATTAATTCATGATCGCCAACGGATCCGTCCGGGCTTGCAGTTAAATAAAAGTGCTTACGGTCTATAAAAAGTCCACATTGAGAAATTGAGACGTTATGTAGTTTTTTAAAATCCAAAATGGCCCGCCATTCGCTATCATTGCCGTATTTTGTGGCTTTATGTCCAGCAAATCCACCATATAGTAACCCTTTAATAGTACACATATTTTTATAAATAATAACATAAAGTACCTACGTACTCATAAATAGTTATGTCTAGCCGCAGCATTTCTACCTTACAGCACGACCAATAACGATTTTAATCATGTTTAGCCTTGAAGTGAATAGGGAAAAATTCATTATTCGTAACTCGTAACGAGCGATTTGGCTGTATAGGTTAGTTGCCAGCTGCTGGTAATATGTTAAATATTTTGGTCGCGGGTTTGTATTTTTTTATTATATTATACGCATGAATAAAATTGTTATTGGTCATGCTGCAAAGTAGAAGCGCTGCAGGTAGACACAAGTCACATGAATCAAATTATAGGAAACCTTTCAGAAAAATATATTTTTAACTGCTCGCCTGCATAGCGATGCGTAGCTAGCACTGCTAAAACTATTGTTAGATTTTACCGATCCTATATTTTGTTTCCTGAAAATTATTTCTTGTATTTTACTTATGAAAACATGTTGGCAATAATTTAATTTACCTATTTCTTACTGATATTATATATTATAAATCATGTTATTATATACCTCATAACAATATTATTATACTTACCGTTTTTCCATAGCAATTCGTCTATTTTTTCGACTTGTAGATGGACATAATCGTTTTCTGCCACATTACTTTTCTTTTTTTCTAGTCCGTCCCATGCTCAAAAATGCAAATCACACTAACACCCTAATAATATTGAATATTATTTTATGCATCTGCTAAATTAAAGATGCTCCCGATGCCACCGCCGATATCCTATGAGGCTTGCTGTGTTGCCAAGATGTTTTAATAATCTAAAGGCTTTCATTTTTTTCTCCAAAATTCATTAATTACAGAATTCAAAAGATTGACAGAAAACTAAGGGTTTAATTAAAAACTCGGTCTCTTCATAAATTATAGGGAAAATGGTGAACAATGAGGGAAAGTACTTTAAAAATATAAACATTACGCAGTAACAAAAATTAAAAAAAAAAAATTTTTTTTCATATTTCTTAATGACTTTCCCTCATTCTTTGATACAATTAGAATATATCTCCAAAATTTTGTTTAATTTCGTTGGTTAGTTTTGGTGCCATTCTTTGAAACAAAGTCGCTTGTAAACGGCAGGTATGAATCCTCTTAAGGAAGCTACAGCTTCCTAATAGGGAACCCATGAAGATGGTATTTTTCAGATTATTCCCAAACAGTTGAACATAGAAACATGAATTGTTGGTATTTTAGAAACTTTTATATGCTGAATCTAGATCTAAAATCAAAGCTGTCAAAATTTAATCATAGGCGTAAGATTGGGGGGGGGGGGGGGGGTTGAGGAACAAAAACATAATTAACTTTTTCTAAGTTAATGTTTTACATTTTTTTTCTGGAATTATGAAAGTTTAGGGCTTTCTGGCAAAATAAGGTACTCTTGATGTACTTCGCTCAGAGGCACCATTTCTGAAAAAAAGGACCTTAACGATAACATTGTTTAGCAAACACGGATCAGTTAATGAATTTTCTTAAAGTCAACAACAACATTCTTTTACTTGAGTAAATGTTAAAATAAATTTCCATTTTGTGATACACATTGTGGACCGTTTCCTAATATTTTGAGTAGTACGAAGAATTTCGAACCGGTTTTCTTTAATTCGATTTCCAGCTGCATGAATTGGTCTTAAAAGCTCTTCTGGGCTATCTACTTCTGTGGCATAAACAATATTGCACATATTGCCCCACAGATAATAATCTTAAGGATTTAGATCAGGCGATCAACCTGGCCAGTGTTTACAGGACCACCTCTACCACAGCCCCCTACATTTCCAAGCCGTGAAGTAAGAAAGGCAACGTCGCAAATCCTGTCAGAGATAGACCGATTTTCAATAAGTAACTAACGCAACTTCCGTGCAGATTCGCCCGTTTAGGCGGTTTATTTCAAATTATTTATTGAACTTTTTGCATTTTACTTCAGTATAGATATGTCCAATAAGTAATAAGAATATAATAATATAATATATAATAATATAATATATAATAATATAATATATAATAATATAATATATAATAATATAATATATAATAATATAATAATATGAAATTTAAATTAACTTAAAAAAATTAGTGATTTTAAAACCTATTTTATAGTGGAAAGCTTTCTTTTTTTTGATGATGTATTTTGGTATTGAAGGTCATTTCTGTTTTTTGTGTAATTGTTTAGTAATATATTGCTAAGAGTAAGTGCTATACTTTATAAAACATTTTTCGATAGCTTTCTCCACAGGGACATGTCTCATTAAGCGGTATTAGAAAGCTACCACTTTCTAAACTAGCCAAACCTAGTTTAGCTAAAAGAACTTGGTGATTTTGCCAATTCAAAAATTTAAGCTTAAGTTCTTTAGTAGTTATAATAAACTGAAAAGCTGCAAATATATGAAAGTACATAATATTTACTTCATTGGTAGCAAGACATAAACCCCCCCTTTGCAAAGAATCAAAATATTCATCCCCCACATTTAAACCTACGACTCGAACAATAAGGTTTTCAATGTTGAAAAAATAGTCCATACTTTCAGTGGAGTCAATGTAATATAAATAAAACAATGCAATCTTCCTCCACAGTTCAATTAGTAAACTGTGGAGGAAGACTGCATTGTTTTATTTATAATAAGGTTTTTGCAATCCATGCATTTTAATTTCCTATTTTTGTAGATAGAATGGGCTATTTAATACATATACCTATACGTTTAAACAGACTCATCCAACTGGTAATCCTTAATATAATCCGATTGAAATATGTAAGGAAACTCTAATATTTCTGTACTTTCAATATCATGCTAACAGAGTATTTGATTTCAACACTGTAAAATTTTTTAACCCTGACTTTACAATACTTTGAAATCTAATTTTTTTTTCTGATTCGAGGATCTGTTTAAATGATACATGAGAGTTGCAACCAGAAAGGTTCCTATATCGGCCAAATCGTTTTTCAAGGGTATCTGTTTGAAATTTACCAGCAAAAATGTATTTTATTTCAAAATATGGATAAATGAGTATTCTATAATTTCTATTAGAACTGTGGTACTGGTACCTATTACGTTTAATAGCATCATAAGTGTCCCTAGTTAAACTCACCCCCTCTGGATCGTTATGCCATATATCAAGCCAAGTCACAAATTTCTTTAGCTAGTTTACCTTCAAATCATTTTTTAAATATATTGGGGTAGTTTAATCGTCCCTTTTTAAACCTTGCCGTACGCAAATAAAATCATTTTGCCAGTTAAACAAACATTGGAACTAACCTTAAGATTTTCCTATAATGATAACATTGATAACTAAAACTCGGGAAAATAACAAACAACGTATGCGTCAAGACTTGTCGATGCACTTCACAATATCACAATATCACAATTACAAGCACAAGAACATAGATAAAGGTTTATAGGGGGACACAAGAACCACAGAACTCAAGAATTTAACAAAAACACAAACAAAAATAGCGAATCATCGGTCTACCTGCAACGTTGCCAGACTTTGTCCTTCATAGCTTGGAAGTAAAGGAAGCTGTGCCTCTACCTATCCACCTATGGGGAAAATTTTCATTTAGTCAGTTTCTTACAAGCTGGCCAAAGTGGGCTGGCGCCCCATCGTGCTGGAAGAACATCTCTAACCGAGTACGTATAGGAATATCCTCTAGTAATTCTGCCAGCTCATTTTGGAGGAAACTTAAATAATGATGGGCATTTAATCTATCTGGCAAAATAATAGGACCTATTAAAATATCTCCTATGATCCCTGCCCATACTTTGAAAGAAAACCTATGTTGGTAGTTAGTCCTACGAACAACATTCGGATTGTCTTGAGCCCAAAAGTGAGTATTATGGCTATTAAATGCCTTACCTCTTGGAAAGGTTGCTTCATCCGACCATAAAACTTTTCTCAACGTATTTTGGTGGTTGGAAATCCATTGGCAAAATTCTACACGAGGTTGAAAATCTTCAGCTCTTAAATCATGTACTCTTTGATAATGAAACGGATGCAGTCCCTGCATTTGGGTCATTCTTCCAAGCTAAAGAAATATTTTTAAACAATTCACGTGCTGCTCTCTGTTATCTGTAAAAACAATTCTAATAAATATCAGATACTTACAATTGATTTGGGGATATTAATAATATTTGCCAGCAGTCTCAATGCTATTTGAGGATTTTTCTCAATTATATTTAGCGCTCCCTCGAAATCATAATTTCCCAAAGACCGGCCTTGTCCCTAGGAACGCCTAAATGATCCATTTTCTACTAAATTTCTATGGACACGGCTATTCGATGTGGCAGTCTTCTTCTCGGAAACCGTCTTTGGTACTCACGTACAGCGGCACGTGCATTACCATTGCAATATCCGTAAATAAAATGAATATCAGCTAATTCCTTGTGCATCTGAGCGAAGTACATCAAAAGTACCTTTTTTTGCCAGAAGGCCCTAAACTTTCATAATTCCAGAAAAAAAAATGAAAAACATTAACTTAGAAAAAGTTACTTTTGTTTTTGTTCCTCAACCCCCCAAATGCTACGCCTATGATTAAATTTTGACAGTTTTGATTTCAGATCTAGATTCGGCATATAAAAGTTACTAAAATACCAAAGATTCATGTTTCTATGTTCAACTGTTTGGGAATAATCTGAAAAATACCATCTTCGTTGGTTCCTTATTAGGGCGCCGTAGCTCCCTTAGGGGGCAATTTCCGATACTTGTTTATAAAACAAATTAATATTATTTTCCGATGCAGATTTCACTGTTCTCCTTTGGCCACCTAATTTCGGGACACCTTGTATAACTCTAATAGAACTGAGAATCGCACTCGTGTCAGGTCACCGGGTATGTTCTCTATAGCCAAGCTTATCAGAATGAAATCTAGTTGTGTGTAGGGTACAGGTCTAACAACAATAATCAAAACTCTCTATGATCCTACTATCAAGGAGAACTATACTCGTATCAGGTCACTTCGTATATTCTCTATAGCTGGATTTATAGAAAAAGGGGGCTCAGCTGTTATGGGGTACCAATCTCGTGTCAGGCATGCGCGAGTGAACTCAACAGAAGAATATTTAACCTTACTATTATGGAGAGTTATATACTCGTGTCGGGTCACCGCGTAAAATCTCTCTATAGCTATATAGGTTTATAAAAATGGGGTTCCGCTGTTTTGGGGTACTACTCTCGTGTCAGGTCACCGCGAGTAGAGTCAACAGCGGGAATGGGGACAAATTTTAAATATTTATCACCCTTAACCTTAAGGATCTCACTTATCAAGTTTCAAAGCTTTTGCTTTCTTCGAAGCCCGATCTCCAACACAACTAACGGAAATAAATTTATTTTGGTGATTTGTGATCTCGAATGAATCAATCTGGAAATATCGCGTTCTTATAGTCGTCGGTAACTAAGCGAGTTGTTTGTTATACGAAGGGATCAAAAATATAAATCTGTCAATAATGACTTCACGTCAAATAAAAGGTTAAAATAATAAATACGATTAAAATAAGATTCCAAACAATGATAACTTAATGAAACAAATTATAAACTACCGTTACAATATATGTATAATTTTAAGACAACTTATGTGTGAAACACTATCTTTTTTATTTACTAGTCGTAGAAAGGCGTTTAAAAGTACAGATAAAACCGTATGGCGGATTAACTATGCCCTCAACATCTTTTGTGCGCTTTTTAATTTAATTGGAAGGTATATATATATGCTCAAAATGGTAATCGTTTTACTGAAACTGCTCGCATGGGTTATTTGAGCTTTTCTGTTGTATTTTGTATGTAATAAAAACGTAAACAACCGCTAAATAAGAGTCCCTTATTAATCATCAACTTTATAATTTTTGGGACAAAACTATGGTTTACCATTTTATAGAAATTTCTTTCATATTTTTATTCATTGGAAAATTTTATTAATAAGTAGATATAATATGTAAGTAAACCCATTAATCTGAATGGATCACAATAATTTAAAATAACGTCACGTGCTGTTGAACATTTTATTGACTAAAGAATTTTTACTGAATATTTATCGAACCCCCGTATATCAGCTGATGAGAGACTCCACGCGTTGCAGTTGTCTGGTAGGCTCTCTGCCTTTGATGTGAACACATCAAAGGATTTTGGGTAACTGACTTTACTCGGTGATATTATTTGTACTCTGACCTTTAGGGCATTGGCAAACCCATGTTTATATGACATTTTTGTCTTGTTTTAGTATATATTTATATTTTGTCACCGTTTAGTTCTATCAAACTAGATCATAACTAAAGCCTTTTTCCTCGCCTTTTTCCTAAAACTGGAAAACTAACTGGATGGGTGTGATCCAGTCATTTATGGGAAATAGGTTACGAATACATTCTCTGCACATGGGTACCTACCTTCTTTCTGGTATTAATTGTCATCACTCTCAAACTTAAAAAGTAACCCTATACAAATAAAAAACATTACGAAGTAATTGAATACATTATTCTCAAGTGGGAATACTTTTGATTACGCTCAACTCAAAAATGATTCAGTAATCTTCTTTTTCTTAAAATCAAATTAGTGGAATCCGACATTTTTTTGTAAGTATATAAAATGTTTTAATCGATTAATATTATTCAGTCCACTGCAAAATAGATTTTTAATAACTGCGATTAAGGTTAGGTTAGTTGTTTCCTAAAAAATGTATTTGGAAGAAGCAAAGACCGGCGTGTCGTGGGTCCAAAGGACTGTGTGGATTATAAATACATTGTATAATCAAGTATTGGGAATGGAAATAATATTATTGTTTTGGCTGTTTATAGAACATTATAGTGGACTATACTTCTGGCATTTATTCTTATCCACAATAGCTGTAAGTAGGGGAAAGGGGGACAGAACCGGGCACCCTTATAAATTTGTAAATTTTTCTGCCACCTTGAAGCAAGCATAATATAAATTAAACTCCGCAATTACGCGATAGATACATTTAAACATAAAGAGTGTTGTCGAGTTCGCTAAGTTTTATTCATTATTTTTTTTTGCATTATTCTAGCCAGATAAATGATTCAGCCTGTCTAAGGTGCCCACAACTCTCAAGATTTTTTTATTATTCATTTGCGTAGTTTTGAAAGTTACCAGAGAAGAGCAAGAAAAGTTGCACTTCTTCCAATGTTCGAAATTTTGATGATTTCTGATTTTTTGATTTTATTATATTAGCGAATCCCTTGGTAATTTGTAGCTACTGTTAGGTCTTGCGTGTTAATTCATTATTAAAATTATCATTTTAGTACAATGTTCTTTCAATGTGAAAATCTTAAGATTTCTCATGTGTCTGAACATTATACCTAGTATTATAGAATATTGGTAAAAATGCTTGTGTGTTATGAACCTTGAATATGAGGAATTTCGACAGAAACTTTTAATCTAATAATAATAATAAATAGTTGCATGCTAAAGAATTCTTATCCTTTACTATGAAAACGTGCAACCATAAATCCATTAGGTTAAATTTCTAATCTTAGAGAACCTAAGAACTTAAGATCTATTAGCATCCCGCCAGTAGTATCGCTAACTCAATTAAAGTAGTCCCAGAGTGTCAATCAGAATTTTAGTACAAACTACTAGTTTTGTTCATCTCTTTAGGGAAGCCCGGTTAAATACAGAAAGAAAGGAACACTTATGTTTAGGTTTGCTAGATTTTAGTAAGGCTTTCGACACTATAAAGCACAAACTGTTGTTAGCTAAACTTCACTACTTCGGACTATCACATAATGCAGTAAAATGTTTTACATCATATCTTAATGATCGAGCTCACTGTGTTATTCTCAAATCAGAATCTACCACACAAAAGTTCAGTTACATACCAACGAGAACAGGAGTACCACAGGATTCCATCTTAGGGCCTTTGTTATTTTCTTTATATGTTGCGGATATGATTGACATTTTAAAATACAGGAAACTACAGCAATGTGCTGACGATTCACAGTTATATATATAAAAATTTGCTCAAATACAATTTAATGAGGATTTGGTGAGTGTCAACTCCTGTGAAGAAGAGCATAATTTAAAGTTGCTGCCAAGTCTTGCATTGTTTTTTTAGTAATTAATAGCAATACTCTTCCCTTTATCTCCGATAATTTTCACATAAGTACTAGTAATGATCCCTTTTCAGTGGTCAATATAGTATATGGCGACTTATTAACAGAAAAAATATCTTACTCTATATAAATGATTCAGAATTCCTGTATGCGATATTCATTTAATATTCCTTTTAGAAACCATATAACTCCTTATCTAAGGACAATTTTATTTTAAATATGAAAAACCGCAGAGAATACCATATGTATCAATTTGTGTCTCGACTGTTAAAAAATGGAGGACCTTCCTATCTGAGAACGCATTTTCAGTCATATAATCACCTTCATCAAACAAGACATTTTAATTACTTTAGAATACCTCAGCATCGTACAGTAAATTTTCAAAAATCATTTTGTTTTAAAGCAGTTTTAACTTGCAATAACTTACCTGATAACGTTAAAGATTTTTCACCTAATAAATTTAGGGATTATGTGAAAAAACATATTTTAGAGATTCGGAGAAGTGAAGTTTAGCCACTCTTATTTCTTTTTTTTTGTTGTATTCCCGCATATTGTGCTATGTTTAGAGTATACAAATATATTACTTTACCACACAGGCACAGTTCTTCTGTGCTTTGTGCTTTCGGTTCTTTATTATAGCGGTATTGCCCTATTTACCCATAGAATAAAGAAATACGTAAGAATATCCTTTGTCTCATAATTATGTTTATTGGATAAATAAAATTAAGTTTGAGATATCGGGTACAGTGGTTTAATCAAAATGTGGGGGGAAAACATGAGCTTTGTTCGTACAACGGCCAGAAATCGTCACCAAACTGATGACATATGCGCATTTGTTTAAAAGCGGTCGCATATAACAAATCGCAAATCGCCTATAGATAATCCAGTGTTTGCAGATTGTTGCAGATGGGAGCGAATTTTTCGTTGAGGACTTGCGCAGTTTTCTTTCGCGAATCTGTCATAAAACCTGTATTTTCTGATTTTTGGAGTTTTCTGTCAGTAATGTTTAAAAGTGAGTTAATGAGGAGTAAAGGCATAACTGCAACACACTTTAGTTATTTTGCCACGGATCGCCGCGGGTGCTACACTAACTAAACATAAGTATAAACCGAGGTATAAACTACAAATCAATAAATTAAATAAGCTTACCTACCTTAGAAAATTTATTTAATTATCATAAATTGCAGTGGAATTTATGATTAAATATATTTATTTTCTGTTGCCTCTTCGTTATGATTTTGAATGTTTATCCAATCAGCGGAATCCAGTTGAGCCTATATATTGACATTGACAAAAATAATACGAATCGCATTTGATTGGTAATTTGAGTTTTACATTGGTCGTGTTTTTTTTTTAAATTTTGTCACTTAATAGTAGTGACTACCTATAAAACTGGAATCAGAAGAGAATTTCCCATCAAACTATAAAATAAAATAAAACGTTAAGTTTTCGCGTATTTTGAAATCAGTTATATCAGTTAAAATCACTACGGCACCACGTTCTACATATAATTTACTAAAACTTTGCCTTTCACTATTCTTTTCTATCTATCCAAATAAAAAAGTTAAGGGTATATTATGGTACATTATATTATGGTGAATCACCTGGTGTATAAGAAATTTAACTGACTGAAGTCCACCTCTGAACTCTCAATACGGGTTTGCTCAACGAATTCTTGTTTCCTATGGTTTAGGCCTTACCCCCTCTCCATACCTTTCCTCCCCACGATCAGCCTTAAACAAGAAACACAAAAAACAGAAAAAGCCGATTTTATGTGAACCTCTAATCAACTTTTTTTTAAATATATGGCGATATAGGACGACCACGTTTTTTCACAACTAATTGATTTTCATACGTAAGTTTGTGGAACTTAACGTCTAATTTTAATTCACCCTCCATGTTCCGCGAAAACCGCGATATGATCGACCTTTTGTAGCAAACCTGGCCGTAATATATTCGGCTCATTTTGCCGTTGGCTATTTTAAGGAGAAAATGTGCTGTCAACCTCTTTTTTTTTCTTCTATAATAAGATACAGCACTGCATGATTAATCCTTTATGGCGCTCTGCGAGCGGTGTGTGTGTGCACAGTAAACGATTCACGTTGGTCTTGAATCTTTGGAGATTATACTCGTTGGGGAACACGGCCTGAGGGAGGTCGTTCCAGAGTGATGACGTTCTCCAGATGAAAGAATTTTTAAAGAGTGTTGTTCGAGGGACACTAAGCTGAACCACGTACGGGTGGGCTGCAGTGGCTCGTCGTGTATTTCTACCATGCACCGCTCTGAATGGAGTCAAGCGGGCTACCTCAGTTAAGCACTTGCCATGAAAATATTTGTAAAATAGACTCGAGTCGTCAAACTGCCTTCAATGTTCAAGGCATTCCAGGTTGTTTGTCAGATCATGGTCGCCGATCAAGCGAATGGCTTTTCTTTGAATGGAATCTCAGGGTATGTTTAGGAGCAGAGCCCCAAATATGCGAACACTCCAGCGATAGTCCAATTTGGGCTTTATAGAGCATCAAAAGTTGTTGAGGTGTATAGAGGTTCTTAGTTCGGGAAAGTATTCCAAGCTTCTGCGAGGCTACCTTGGTAATGATCGCAACGTGACTATGCCACGAATTGATGAAGCCAAGGGAATCGAGTGTCCCGCCATGACTATATCCGGTTCTTCAACATTAACATTTTCAGAAAAAACTACCGCCTTGGTTTTCTCAGCGTTAAATTCTACTTGGTTACTGTCATCCCAAGACAGAATTTCTTCTTTTTGTGGCGCTGTTAGTACTCGGCGGATGCATAGAACAGAAATGGGCGGATGACTTGATCGGGCCTATGGTTAATTGCGTCAGTAGCGGTGTTAGGCTAGGGCGCGGTTGGGCGACCGCCCAAAGGGGCGTCCCTTTATTTCTCTTCGCTCATCCAGTTGCATATTGTAATGCATTCTCGGTAGCCGTCAGATCACTTCTAAGAGTCTTAAGTTCCCTATAGTCCACTCAAATGGTGCTGAAAAAGACAAAAAACTTAATATTGAACGTATGTTAATGAATGAGGGCTTATTTACTGATTTCATTAATGACGCTATAATTACATTGGCTATTGGAACTAAGAAAACTAATGTTTAAGTTTTTCATGAGGCCACTACTCTAACGGAACATTTAAAATATTTCAGCTTCATATTCATTGGTTGTTTGGTACGAGATACTTTTTCAGATTAATGTCGTTAGTAAATCTTTGCAATTAATAGACATGGATCTTGGTAAATGCACAGAAATGTTAAAAAAATGCTACGCTTTCGAACTTTAAACGGAGAACTTAAAATTAAACCTGTATTTAAAGCCACAACAAGAATTCGACGTGTTAAACGCCATGCTGCCCGCGATGAGCCTATAACTTCTCCAGAAAATAAATTTGAAGTTGAATTTTTCGACTGTCTATTGGACACTACCTAAAAGATTTGAACAGCTGAGTACTCCAAATCTTGGTCGTTTTTGTATAATATAAAAAACATTCCAGAAAAACCAGACCTACTCAAACTCTGTGGTGATCTACAAATAAAATTAACTGTAGGCTCGAAATCAGATATAGATGTTGTGTGTGAACTCATAAGCTTGAAATCGTTTTTGCCTGATGAGGATAATGTTGTTACTCCTATCTATATTTTATATTTCAATTAACATCGGAACATACAAGAATGCATCCAAATATATGGATAGCATTGTGAATATTTATCACTATACCTGTAACGGTTCCTAGTGGGGAAAGGAGTTTTTCAGAGCTTAAGCTGATAAAAACCCATCTGCGATCGACAATATCTCAATCAAGATTGATAAACTTGCCAACTTTGTCAATAAAAAAATAGCAACAAACATAGACTTTGATGATTCAATAAAAGAATTTGCTGATACATAGGCCAAAAAAGTAAAATTCTATTAGTTTTTTAAAAAATAAATTGTTATTATGTCATTCTATCCCTTGTTTCATTATTTCCTTTTTTCACATCGGTTTGGATAGTAGAAATATCGCTCAGGGCATTGGTAGTGTTAAAACCAGCACTGATTTGCGCCATACTCGGTCCTTTACCTCGGGTATTTGGTGTAGAGTTAGTAATGTTAGTATAGTTCAGGTATCGATTTCGATGTTATAATTATAATATTATTTAAAATACATTAATCGGTATTAGCTGATGGTTTTCGATATTTGATTTAAAAGTTTGGTGGTTCTGCAGCCCTAATGCGGGAGCCGTCACTGGTATTTTTTTATTATCACAGTTTGTAAGTGTAATCTGTAAATTTAGTTTAACTTTCAATATTTATTGCCCACTAAACAATTGTACAGATAATGCACTTGTGCTTCTTGATTTTTTAATGATTTTAAAAATAATTAAAGTACTTTATTTACTAGATTAGTTATCTGTCAGTCGATTGTCAACTTGCTTGTTCCAACAAACCTATTATATTTTTATAGCTGATTTTTAATATGTTTAACTGGGTAATATTATAAACCCCTATCAACAATAATTGCCAGAACTTCTTGTGGGGATACCTTCCGCCAGACCACAGCCGTCACCATCCCAGGACATCAGTGACCAGACGCTTTCTAAATAAAATAATGGTGATATTTACGTCACAGTATTAAACCTGAATTTTATATACAGTTTGGACGGTGGTTCCTTGCCGGTACGTCATTACTTCCACGTGACTAAAACCATATGAATCTAATCAAAATTACGAGACTCAAAAAGTCAAAACAAAGTCTAAGTTCATAAACGTCAAAATTTTCGTGGCTATAAGTCTGTTGCTTAATGCGAGAAAGTAATAAATCATAATAGAACCATAAAACCCAGTGGTCTTCGCCGTATTCCATAGGTGTACTTCAATTATTATTATTTAATTATGTTTATTGTCAGGGGACCCGAGATCGGGTAGGTAGATGTACAGATAGTTTACCTACCTGTGCCTCACTGTTTCAAAAATTTGAAATATTTAGCTACTTTCCGGCAGTTGTTGGAAAACTTCGTTCTTGGAAATGGCTAGTGTTTCTAAAATTGTTGCTGAGAAACGGATAAGTAAAACTGTGCTTTCTAAAAATGAGAAAATTATTATTCTCAATGTACTTCGCCACCAGAATTCAACATTACGGGTTTGCAAAAATAGTAAAAGTGCGCTTTCCAAAAATGAAAAAATTATTATTCTCAATGTATTCAACGCTCGTCGCCACCAGAATTCAACATTCGGAGTTAAAAATAGTTGAAATGTGTTCGAATATGACTGGAGTCGGACAGTCAACAATATACCGACTTGTGCACGAGGATAAGCGGCCCCATCAGATCACCAAAGAGAAGTACAGAAAGAAAAGAAACTGTAATAAATTAGGATGAAAAGACTGCCATTAGAAGAATCATACACTCGTTTTACTTAAAAAAAAGAAATACCTACCTTGAACAAAAGAATGTCTAAAATGAAAAAGGATGATTTCATCCCACCCATGGGTAAGAAGAAACTATGGAAAACTTTAAAGGAAATGAATTTTTGTTATGAAAAAATTCAAAAGAGAAAATCACTTTTAATAGAGAAAGACGAAATCATCTGCTGGCGACGACAATATTTGAGGGCAGTTAGACGGTTTCGAAGGGAGAACAGGAATATCTGATTCTATTATATGGACGAAACATGGTTAAATGAAGGATATACCGTTGGTAAAAGATGACAGGATAAACATATAAAAAGTTCGAGGCAAGGATGGTCCACTGAAATAGAAGCATCCTCGGGAAAAGGTAAAAGATTAATAACTACCCACATATTGTTAGCAAAAATAGATTTGTCGATGACGGCTTACAAGCATTTAAATCAAAACGGACTAGAGACTATCATGAAGACTTGAACGCTGATGTCTTTGAAGAATACTTCCAGCAAGTGCTAGATCTTATTTCTCCTGGGTCTGTTATAGTCATGGATAATGCCAGGTATCACTCAAGAAAATCTGAAAAAATACCAACGTCTTTTTGGAAAAAAATTGCATCATTCATTGGCCTACTCTAAATAAGAAGCTATTTCATAAAGATATGCTGAAAAAGGAGCTACTGGAAGTTGTAAAGTTGAATAAACCTCTTTGTACGAAATTTGTTGTCGACGACACTGTGAATTAAACCCCATAGAATTGGTGTGAGCGCAAGTAAAAGGTAAAGTTCGTAGCAAGACATAACACCACTTTTAAAATGAGAAACAATGGAAACCTCTTGCAAGAGGGAATGAAGAAGTGGATTGTGAAAATGGAGTAAGTGTGTCGAACATGTGACTGAAACATCAGAAAAAAGAATGAGGGAAGCTGATAACATGCTAGAAAACACTGTAGAGCCCCTTATTATTTTTCTATAGCCCAACGACGATAGTTCATCGGACTACTCGGAACATGATGACTAAAATTTTAAAAATTAAGTTGTATTGTACATAGTACATTTCTTTATAAATATTAATAATTATTCCAATTTAACTATTTTCATATTATTCTTACATCTATATGAGTTTTTATCTACCTAATATTAGAATAATTAATATCTCAATAATCTGCCTATCTCTATAATTATTATAATCAAGAATAATTATTATTATTCTAATAAATTACCTAGTAACGCCACTGTCACTTTACTTTATTTGGCCAAACTCGTCTATCTATCGTATGCAAATTAGGGTGACCCTAATTTAGGATCGATTTGGGGTGTGTAGGTCTTAAATATCTAAAATACGAAATTTTTAAAAACTAAAAAAAAATCCGAAAATCCGCTAATGGGTGTTTTTTTTGGGGTGCCAGGCTCTAATAAACTTAGGGAGAGACCGTAGAATATCGAGAGCCACCACTTTTCGCGTCGGAACCCAAAGCTGCAAGTTTTTTGGGTACATTTTTCCCATTTTTCCAAATTTTCTATATTATACGATAGTGTAAAGTCAAAAAATTTTAACAGTTGTAACCCAATTTTTATTTCTTTTCTTCAAGTTACGTTTTGAAGACACTTATATAATTAAAAAAAGAATTAATTAACATTTTTAAGTTAAGTGTTTATTTGACTTTTTAGTATATCCCGTTAATGGCAGCGGCCATTATTCTTTTTTCGGAAGATAACCATTGGTCACAGCATATGCAAAGAACGAACAAATACTGGATTCATGGGGTTCTTTTAACGATTAGTTTTGTCGCTGTAACTTTCGGAATTTTTGCAGAATTTTACTACAAAAGTAAAGATAACAAGGCCCACTTTACTACATCAAATCATGCTATTTTAGGTGAGTACATTGTTTTTAAATTTTCTCTCTCCAACTGTCATTAAAACAACTTCACAAACTTAACCGGTCGGCCGTGGACGGTCGGTCGTGGTCACTCAGTGTGAGTCCTGACTTAACCACATTAGCTTTTTCAGTTTACCTGCTCTGAGATTGCTCGAAATAAAAATGTGACGTCGTAAATCCATGGGAGATTTTTTCCCCGATTTCGAGCACTAATTAGAGGTAGCTTAAATTGAACATGTATTAATGCCAGGTAGCCATTGCTCAGGCGCCGCATCGCTGCTCCATCAATTTTTTCAGATCAACTAAGAGCACTTGCTAAAGGATTCAGAGCAGCGAGAAATTCCTAAATTAAACGTTAAACTTCGAGCGAGAGCTGTCAGTTTTTATTAGTGAACATCAAGGTCTTTTAGAGAGCGATCCCAGATTGCCCCAGAGCAGTAAACTGAAAACGCTAACATAGATATAACACGATTGTCTAAATCCCCCAGGACGTCTATTCTTGAAAGCAAGAGAAGGGAGTGGTCCCTGGGAGCTCTCGGGGAGTGTCTCTCATCTGGATCTCCCCAACAGCAAAACGCCGTATTTTTGAAACACCGAACGCGCCGGGGAATATCAGGGAGGGAGCAAAATTGGGGAACAGCGTTGCCAGGTTGGTTAGTCAATGGCATTGCTGCAAATTTTGACATTCCACATAACCTCAGTCTTTTTTTTTTTATTTTAATTTTATTTGGGAACGGATTTAGGGATTCATTAAAATGGAATTTAAATCCAGGCAATTGAGTTCTAAACAGAAAGAGGTTTTAGTGGATTTTGTGTACGCGCGGCCCGATATGTATAATATCCACCTGATAATAACCGAACAAATGTTCTGTCAGATAACTGAATTGCATTTGTTTGAGGAAAAACATCCCTCCCAATAGCCAGTTCTTCCACCGCTGCTTCAACATCCTCGTTAAAAATCTCATTCCACAACATTAAATTAAAATTTTCCATATCTACTTTAGATATTTAACCATTAGCTCACTTTTCATAAAAAAATAATATAACAAATAGGTACAACCAAACACAACACAATTTTAGGTTAGGTTTCCTGCTTCTCTCGGTCACGAGTAGGAGAACTTCAAGTTCTCTTGGGAGTGACTCCCTCCCTTAATATTTTTTCAAGAATACAGTATTTTACATTTTTAAGAAAACCACGCCCACTTCTCTCGCAAGTTCTACTCCCTGCAATTCAAGAATAAGGGTCCAGGCCAATCCTCGGTGTTGCCACGTTGTTGTATAACCCTTGGCCACTGCGCATGTTCTACGTTAGGCGCGGGAAAAGAAATTTTATTTACTCTTAGTCAGAACTGATGATAATGAAAATAATGTTAGTTTGTTTATACAGAATAGTGCGCTGAATTATAAATCTCTTACGTTATAGTAAAATTATAGTAATTTTAAATGTTTGTCGTGCATTATTCATAGTTTAACTGGTTAGGTGATGATAGACAGTAGATGGTCTTTAAAAATTGAAATATAAAATATTGTATATTAAAACTATAATATTGTTAAACTACAAGCAAAACTGTGGTACAAAAATATAACTCTATAACTGGTATTCAAGTTTTACACTATCTACTTTGCTACATTAAAACTAGATATAAATATACCTAGGTATACTGCATACTATATATAGAATAAAATAAAAAAATATTTAATATGGAGCAAGACAAGTTACAAAAATAGTAAAAATTAAAAATCATCAATATTACATAAAAGGTAGCATTCTCTAGGAGTTCTTTCATGCTACCTGTACATACCTCATCTAATTTAACATTCAATTTAAAAGGCCTCACATAGAAACATTTCTCATAAAATTAATTTATTGTTAAACGCAATTTTTAAAATTATATAAATTAAATAAATTAAAATACCAGCAATAACAATAAGAACCCAAATGGGTATAGCGCACAAAGACACAGAATGGCGAAGGACCAAAAAATATTATTCTTGGTGCGGATATTGGCAGAAGGCAAAGGACATTTCACAAAAAACAGACAACTATAACTAATATTAGGTCTAGTTTCTCTATAAATTCTTAAATCATGCACTCTTCAAGAGATGAGCCTTAATATATTATTATATATATATATCTACCTTTTACCTTTATTTTATTATTTCAAATGACTTGATATACACTTTAACACTAACCCTTAAACCAGCAGGTAAGAAAGCCAAAACTAATTTAATGAAATATCTTTTAACAATGTTGTTAATATTATGGACTGATTTTACCTGATGGTTTTCCTTCTAAACACCTCCCAGTTGTTATACAGCGTAATATATCTATATTTGGGAAAATATTTTTATTAATAATGAATTGTTTACTATAGAAATTGTATACTCTTTTATTATATAAACATTTCATAGTATGAGTATAGAAAAACAAAAATATTTAAGTAGCTTAATACTTTCTAACTGAATTACTAATATTGAGAATAAGTTGCCTAACAAATATTAAGGGGCTTGATCGTGACAAATTCAAATATAAATATGTAATGGGTTTGGTCCTCAGTTACAAAATAACAGAACTTACCGTTCATATCTTTGATCGAAGTTTTGATCATCTCAAATATTAAATTGCAAGCCAGTAAAGTCAGTTAGCCCATTGCTCTGCTGAAATTAATTGTTGCAATCATGTTCCAAACATTTAAAATTCGCTTTTGTCATACAAAACAGCGTTTGTTGTTATCCTATGAATATTTCTTAGATGCTCACTCATATTATAGTAAAGGTTTCGACTTCTTAATTTGATAGTATCGTTTGTCAGCAGGCAACACGATGTATTTTGGGTTGCCATCTAATCCACGCGATGTGGCAACAGCGAGGATTGGCTTGGGGGATTTAGACAAACGAGATATAACGAGTGATTATTAATTATTTTGCTCAAGGGCGGCTGTGACCCAGTATACATAGTGTAGCAGTAGCGCGTAGATTAAATCATAGGGCGAATTTGCAAGAAAGCAGCGTTGTCACGTTGAAAATCTAAAATAATGTTTTTTGACGGTATGTAATATAAAATCCTGAGCTATCTTACTTTGAAAGCCTACTTTATATGGCCGCCTCCTACTACTAGACACCTTCTGATGTTTCTTCTTACCCTCAGAGACACATTAACCAATACGTTTGGAGAATTATTAATTTCGGCAATTTTTTCTGAAATCCTTCGTTTAAGATCATTTATATCCTCAATTGGTGTTCGATAAATGGAGTTTTTTATAAAAGGCCACAAGAAGAAATCGCAGGGTGTTAAATCGCAGGAACGAGGTGGCCATATTTGTTGCGTATTTTGGCTTATAACTCTGTTTTCAAAAAATTCACTTAAAAAATTTAAATTTTCTCTGGTTACATGAGGTGTAGCGCCATCTTGTTGGAAGTAACCTTCCCGCAATTCATCATCGTGAAGCTCATTAATAAATGTTGTCAGCATTTCGATCCGATATCTCTCAGCTGTAATTGTGCCATCAAAGTAAATTGGGCCTACTATTCTTCTAGAACTAATTGCTGCCCACACACCAACTTTTTGAGGATGAAGAGGTCTTTCTACAAAAACATGCGGATTTTGCGTATTCCACATTCGCATATTTAGTGAATTAACATACATAACAGCCTGATAAATAAAAATAAGCCTCATCGGTAAAAAATGTTTTTTCAAAAGCACCACTATTTTCTTCTTGAAAATTGTTTAAAAACCATTCACAAAAATTAAGTCTTTGGGGAACGTCATTGGGAAGGAGTTCATGAATAGCCGTAACACGATAAGGGTATAGATGCAGATCCTTTTTCAAAAGTGTTTGACATGTACTGTAGCATAAATCCGTTTGCTGAATTTGTTGAGATAAATGCCTAATAGAAGTTGAAGGATTATTTTCCATAATTTGTCGCGCTTCTTCAATAACCTCATTCGATCGTTTCGTTGGTCTTCCAGCCCCTTTTTTATGTTGAACAGAACCAGTCTGACAAAATTTATCAATTAGGTATTGTGACCCAGTACGAAAATTATGAAAGGTCACCGCAACATCAGCAAACTCGGTTCGAAATTCATCAAAGCAGTCATGCATAGAGTAATTCCACACACCGCCTATTTTGTTTCCATTTCTAAAAAAACTTTCAACAATAAAAATTTTTTGTGCTTCACTAAACATTTTTACTGTAGAACTTTCAATCCGGCAACAAAGCTTCACCAAAACTTGATACGCTGAAAAATAAAAAATTAAATCATATCCTGCAAATAGCACTTTATAATAGTCAAAAGACGACTCCCTGGAGAAATATTAGTTAAAGCAACAGTAACCTACCTTCAAATAACTGCAAAAATTACAAAATTTCTCCAATTTTTAAACTTTACAAATACACAAATTCAAATAAGACGTAAATGTCATAAAACAATCATGTCATCTTATCTACGCAGTACGGCCATGATGCTTTTAAAATGCATGGCCTCCCTTGAGCAAAATAATTAAAAATCACTCGTTATATATATTTGAAATTGCTTAATAGTTCAACCGACAGCCTGAGGGTAATTTGCCTGTTCTAATTTATTTTAGGGTTGGTCTCCTGGATCCTGACAGTCTTAGCTTTTGTAATTGTACTTCTGGCAGCGAACACCAAAATATTTTCATCATTTGTTAAACCAGTAATTGCGAAATTGATCCATAACATATTGGGCATTGCTGGTTTTGCAATTGGAATGGGTTCGCTTTATGGTGGGCTTGGTATTATAAACGATAACGTTTCAGAAAATGCTTATATTGCCTGCCAATGGGCGCATTGGTTTATAACATTTTGGAGTTTATTAGCTGCTTTCAAGTCATTATATGGTCAAATAAAAAGTGTTTTTTTCTGAGAGGGACGAAACAAAAAGGCGTGAACGAGAAATAACTTTATTTTAAGAAGAAATGCGATTAAATCTAACATAGCCTACGGTTTTCAAGATTTAATTTGAGGAAAAATCTGCGTTGAGTTTAGGGCTATCAAAAATATGTGTTAGGTGATGCAGCTTCTATGAACGATTACCAAAACGACTTAGTGAATTATTTTTCCTATTAAGTTTGTTATTTAGAAATAATTATATTTAATTAATGTTTAGATTTTTAAATGGTTAATAGGTACTTAGACACTATATATTTTTTGAGTATCTGTAAATAATTAATTTTATGTTTTAATTTTTGATACAATAAAAAAAACCTGTATGTATAGGTATTTAGTTTTTATTTTTTACATTATGTCACATTATTTACATATCATGTATATTTGTGGATAAAACCCCACACAGCACAATCATGTTTCAGAAATATTTCATATTAAGATACATATGCGAGATGTTGCACGTGGCGACATCTCGTGGCAATCGAGCTATCCACTCAACCAGACCAGCGAGGTCTTAGAGAAGATCAAACGCTGGAATGGAACCTGCATAAGCAAATATCTAATGTCAGTTGGTGCTTAGAGTCAATTGTCGGTTTTTGCGAACCGAAAACGCGATATAAAAGAAAGATATTTGTCCCTTTTCTTTCCATCAGACCCAATCCTTGGACGCGCTTCGCCGTATTACGGCTCCTCGGCAAGGCTATAGAGTCTGACGAAAAGGAAAGGGACCTTACATTGCTTTTTAACACATAATGTAAAGATACATAACCGAGATGTTACACGTGGCGACATTTCGTGGCAATCGAGCTATCCACTCAACCAGACCAGCGAGGTTTTAGACAAGACCAAACGCTTGAATGGAATCCGCATAAGCAGGTATCTAATGCCAGTTGGCGCTGAGAAAGCCAATTGAAGAAAGATGTTCCATTTCGATTTCACCATTTATATTGTAAAATCGTTTTTATTTTTTCCTAAGCTCATTTGAATAGCTATTTAAAAATAAATGACACTTTGTCGTTGCAACATTTCTCCTCTACATAATGACGTTATTAAACTAAAGATCCGACTTTTCGTCTCCGAGCGGCCAACATCAACTTTATTTTTTTAAATACGGACCTGGAATTTTTTTTACCGATTTTTAAACCCCCCTACCCTCAAAATGTAATAGCGGTATTACTTTCTAATAATGAATTGTTTTTGCTTTTTTCCTTTTAAATTCGTATTTTACATTTGTCAGTCCGGTCCTGGCAACGAATCACAATATTAATTAAACACTCTATTTTATTTAAAACATTCATACATAAGTAACATAATTTATTTTATTTCTGACCGGTATATTATTAGCTTATAACGTCTTAGTTACGCGGGAATTATAAGGGTCATAACTCCCTTGGGATATTAAGAAAAATTTGACATAAAATCAAACGATTGACATCTAGATAATGTCAATTTGATTGTCATCTATTGAAACATTTATTCCACTTTAAAAATGAACAAAATGTTACTAAAATCGGTCAGAAATAAAATTATCTATGTATCACTGGAATTATAAGGGTCTCAATTACCTCGGGCAATTGCTGTCCCTCGGGCCAAAGGCTCTCGGGACGTAAACTTTTCCCTCGGTAATTAAGACCATTATGATTCCCTAGATACATAAATAACTATTAATGCCCCCCATAAAAGAAATCCAGAGGCGAAATGTCTGGCGACCTCGCTGGCGACTCTATTGCCCCACCATTTCCGATCCACCTATCAGTAAGATCAACTTTAAACAAACTTTGAAGAATTGGAAGAATAATACAACATACAGTTCGTAGGCTATAAAGGTCAATTGAAAGGGGGTAGTATAGCAAGGATCATAAGAAACATCGATCTGTGCATAGGTAGGTACCTATGGGTTAAAGGAAATATTTTTGAACATTTTGGAAATTAGAGCTTTCCTAATAAACTCAAATTTTCATGAAACCCATTTGTAAAGGTTTTTATGAAAATAACGTTTTTAATTATAATTGTGATTCGTTGCCAGGACCGGACTGACAAATGTAAAATACGAATTTAAAAGGAAATAAGCAAAAACAATTCATTATTAGAAAGTAATACCGCCATTACATTTTGAGGGTAGGGGGGTTTAAAAATCGGTAAAAAAAATTCCAGGTCCGTATTTAAAAAAATAAAGTTGATGTTGGCCGCTCGGAGACGAAACTTCGGATCTTTAGATTAATAACGTCATTTTGTAGAGGAGAAAAAGTTGCAACGACAAAGTGTCATTTATTTTTAAATAGCTATTCAAATGAGCTCAGGAGAAAATAAAAACGATTTTGCAAAATTTCGTTTTTTTCGAATAATATCGGAAGTATTTGGAATTTTAAAACTTTTAAAGCGGCATTTTAATCAGCACCGAATTGCACAACTTTGCCCCCATTTAACCGTTTCTCTAACTACTATGGTTGCCGGGATTCCAATGCTCGTATGTCGAATTTGTAACACCCTGTATATATATAAAGACAGGAAAGTTTAGCCAACATTTGCTTTCAACTTATATTATAGTATATATTATAGAATATATAGTAATATACATTAAAATTTCTTACAATTCACGGGACAAACTGTCCCTTCTTCTGTCCCTCTACTGTTTAATATTCTAATTCACAACAGTAACAACTCAAGTTTAATAAATAAACTAAAGCAGGGAAAATCATAAAATTGACCTAACCTAAAATTTCTAATTGATCATTTTCATATGACGTCACATGGTCGGCGGCCGTTTTGCTTGGAGGACAAACAAAGTAAATAAACACGAGCGTTTGGGTTATAATTTCAAGTTTTCTTTGTAGTTTGCTGTGAAATTTAGGATCTGTGTTCGTTGTGTTAATAATTAAAGTGCCCTAAATATAATGCCGTCCTTTTGTTCAGTGGTTGAGGGGAAATTGGGACAAAATACGATCCTTTGGAATTCCTACAGTTCTTCAAAATGCTACAGAAAATCTTAATCGACTCTCCTAAGAACGACGTGAAATGTAGATAAGGACTTTATAAAAAGGGGCCTTTTAAGTAACAGCTAACAAAAGTATAGCAGAATTTGCTCCAGACATTTTATAAGTAGTAATATTTGATTTTATGTATAACGACCTAATAAAATGATCTCATGTTAACATTTCTAGGAGCTCCAGCAGAATTAGCAAACAAAGACAACCCTGAATGAATCCCTAATTAACATTTTCTTCCAAAGAAAGCAACTTATAGGCCCAAGGTAACAGAAATGAGAACGTGCAGAAATGCAAACGAGCAAAGTATCAGATAGGTGTATTATTGTAAATACACTGTGTTCAAAAAGTCCTGGACCGGTCAATTATTTAGAAAATGGCGCACAATATAAAAAAACTTTCGGTATAAAAGTTGTAGGCACACCTGTAATTATATGTATAGGGTGCCTCAAACAGTCATGGTAAACAAAACTTTCGTTTTTTTAAATGAAACGCCCTATATCTTACAATACTTTTGGATTGTACATAAAATATCAATTATTTTTTAATAATCACACTATAAGTCTAAACTTAATACTTTCTGAGATATCGACTTTCGAAAAATTACATTTTTGAACTTTGACAGCTTCTAGCTCTCTAACGGTATATCTTAGAGCAAAACGGCTTACATGTCCTCATCTTATTTTTTTATTACCTTCCTAAAAATATCAATTTTGGGTTAAACCGGCAGTATTATATTTCCGGTTCTCGAGTTACATCCGGTTTAACCGGAAGTTTACACTACTGGGAAGATAATAAAAAAGTAAGATAGGGACATGTAAGCCGTTTTGCCCTAAGATATACCGTTAGAGAGCTAGAAGCTGTCAAAGTTAAAAAATGTAATTTTTCGATAGTCGATATCTCAGAAACTATTAAGTTTAGACTTATAGTGTGCTTATAAAAAAATAAATGATGTTTTATGTAAAATTCAAAAGTATTGTAAGATATAGGGCGTTTTATTTAAAAAAACGAAAGTTTTGTTTACCATGACTGTTTGAGGCACCCTGTATAATTACAAGTGTCCTAGTTTTATAGATTTTTTTAAGGCCTACAACTTTTATACCGGAAGTTTTTTCATATTGTGCGCCATTTTCTAAATAATTGACCGGTCCGGGACTTTTTGAACACAGTGTATAGTAGGTATAGCAGTAGGATTAATTGTATTGTGAAGTAGACATTGTGTTGATTTAGGTTGAAGTTTTTTCTATTAAGTAATGTATTCTTGTAAATAAAACAGCAAATTGAAGCACCTGACGAAGATACTCCGGGAAGTAGTAAAGAGGAAGAAAATGTTGAAATTAATGAACACTGTTGCCACACAGAGTGAATTAAGTATAAATGATTTATGCAAACCTTTTGAAGACTGTACTAATATTATTGTTAGAATATACTATAATATGGAGAAGTGGTTAATAGAATGTGATATAAAAAAAAGTCCATCTACTTATTGTGATTTTTTTATTTATTCATGAATATATCTCTCTCTAGGACAGTACAGGATCTATCAATGAGGTAGTACAAGGAAAGAGTGAAACATTTTCTGGCATCAAAAGCTTGCTACTCGTCTAACAAATATTTTTTTGCCCTATGATGAACTTGGTTTTATATAATATTTTAATTTGTTAAATTGTTATTGTGGATTTAGGCCCCAATGAAATAGTAACAGAGTTATCCAAAACCCAAACCATATAAGCCCAGTTATCCAAAACCCAAACCTTATTAAAACTTAATTTTACCTTGCCGACTACAACATAAGCATTAGAAGTTACTTCCTTCATAAAATTTGAATGCTTGCAAGCCTTTGAACACCTTCAGCTGCTGGTGTAAAAACTATGTGTTAATATAAGGTAATTTACCAAGTCCATCCCTGCTACTTCTGGCAGACATTAAATTTCCAAAATCAGTCTCTCCGAGCAGATAAGGATCAATATCACCAATAATTTTAAGTTCTGCATCAATCACTTAACATCGCCACTGAGAGTCTTTAAATATTCACTTCTTTCCATGTTTTGAAATTTTTAATTGGACACTACAGATTGTAAATAAAAGATCGAAACACACACTAGGAAGTTCAAATAAGTATTACAACAGGAATAGAGTTGGGACACGAAAAATTATTTAAGTCCAGGTAGCACAGGTATAGATACATCTTAGAAATGATCACAAATGAATCCTAAAATTACTTTGGAGCTTATTAAATTAAACCGAAAGAGTCTTATAAGTCATTAGCATAAACGGTCATGAACCTTTGTTTGCCCTCCAGACAAAATGGCCGACCTGTCAAAGCCACGTGTTTGAAAATGGTCAATATACCTATTATTAAAATAGAGACTTACCTCAGTTTTATTATGTGTCAACTGTCATATTGGGTGTAAAATTTCTGAAGATATCCTGATGATAAGCACCTCCCCACAAACTCAATATTATATACGATAGAAAGAGACAAAACGAGTTTCAAGGCACAGGTGATAATTTCTGGTCCCGAATTCCGCGCTCTGCCTAGCATGGCATTAACCTTAGTAAGTTATCAAATTTTTAGATTTTTCCTAATTATAGTTTTTTCATAATCGATCGATGGAGTTTCCGGTTGAACACCCTGTGTTGGAAAGTATTCCGATTAAACTAATTTCATCACGTTTTATAAATTTAAACATATAATTTAATTTGAAACACAAACTTAATTTCATAATACTTTATTTAATATTTGATCATATCTACATTCTCTACAAAAAGCATTTAAGGAAGAGATGTTCTTGAGGCTAATTATGGATCTGTTCGTTATTATTGAATCTCAATTAAAGAGAGGGATTCTATTGATGAATCAGTTTGTATATTAAGGTCATCGACTAATCAAACAGGAAAGCCTAATAAAAGTTAACCTTATTCAGAAGAAATAAAACCCTACCACATAATTTGGAGGAAGCTCTTGCTTCTTTATAAAGTTGTAGTCAACTGTGGTCTTATAAACCACTCTCAATGATTCCCTCTGAAACAAAGAGAATAGTGGCTAACTTACCAGGATTAATTTTAAGAAGATTTTTACTATTATTCAACAAGTTATCTAAGTCTGCATTAATATAGGTACTGCCCATAGCAATTTGGGAGGGATCAAAGGTAAAATATATTTGAGTGTCATCTGCCTATATAAGACAGCTACAGCTACAATGTCTGAAAGATTTTTGAAAAGTTATATAGCAGAGGACCAAAGATACTTCCTTGCGGAACTCCGAAAGCTACGTTGTAGACATTTACTTGCATCAATAACCACTCCTTGCATTACGGAAAAACTGCTATCATATTAAGCATATCAGAGGCTTTACTGTAATCAAGTAAAATTAGAATATATGCCATAATATTGTCAAGAACTTGAATGATATCATTTGTTTTTTTAGAGAGGGCTGTTGCACTTCCTTGGGAGCACTAGAAAATTTGTGGTCCCAATAACATTTAGTCTGCAGCGCTATTCTTTTCAAGATGACTTCCCCCAAAATAAATTTCTAGATCCTCCGCTGATGGTACCTATTAATGATACCCCTAAATTATTCTTTCATGAAGTCGCTAAAAAGTCTAAAATATCATTTTTACTATTATAGTAAAAAACACTGGCAAACTCGCTTTATATAGAAATCTTTGCTTTGTTTACTATAATTGTGACATCTCACTGACATCATGGCGGCTAGCATCTCCATACATGTGACGTATAGAGTAAAAATATCACTTATTTAAACTTGATTATCTTGTATTTTCATCAATAAAAACTAATACCATGTTTACGTTGTAACTTTTCGATACGTTCTAATTATTTTTTTGAAATTATCCTAGAACCGTAATTCTACCTCCTTGCGCCAAACCGCTCCTCAATTTAGGTTGTGTTAGCTCAAATTTTGATTATTTTCTTTGACATTTGCTGTGGGTTTTCAAGTTTGACAGAAACTGTCATTTGTTTCATTCGGTCAAACGTATACTCTGCAGACTGGTCGAACTTCAGCCCTTGTGGAAAAAGTATGAAAATCTTTGACCACCTTTGGGTTTTCCACACTTGAACTTGATTGAGACACCTATTAGATAAGATTATAACATATAAGGTAATTCCGGGGGAGTTGCCCCACCGGTATAGACGCCCCAGTATGTTTAAGTTGGTCCAAATATCGACAGGTGGCGTGAGTGCCGGGATTTAGGTATTATTTACAAGCCATAGCATTAAGTGAGTGCCATATTTCAACCGCGATACTCGTATTTTTGCTTGCGAACAAGAAAAAAGGTAAGTTATTCCATTTTTAAGTGGTTATGATAATATAATACAAACGGATGTGATTGAGCTGTTATTTTACAGTGGCATAAATTTGAAACGTAAATACGTTGTGATGCGGGTTAAAATAGTTCTACATTAAGGTTATGTGTAGAGTTACTGATTTCGGATTGGCTGTTCCGAGCTAACCGGTGGGGCGTCTATACCGGACAAAAAGGATAGATGCTTTGGGGCGTCTAACCCGTACAAAAGTATAGATGCCCCACAATGAACGTAACAAAATATTACATAATGTTTTTTTGCAGTAGTACAATGCCTACAAGGTACACCCGAAATATTACTGCTTCCCCAAGACGGCAATGAACTCAGGAAGATTTGGAAATTGCACTTGGAAGATTGAATAAAGGAGAAATAGGAGTTAATGAAGCTGTACGCGTTTATGGGATCTCATCTCGAACTTTGCGGCGAAGAAGGCGTATGGGGTTATTGCAGAGTTGCCCTTGGGCCCACAAGTGTTATTGGGAGTGGAAAATGAAAAGAGGCTTGTTAAACACATCCAAAAAATTGAAAATGCCGGATTTGCGATTGATAGGGAAACACAACGATCGTGGGCGTTTCAGTTCGCTGAAATGTTAGGAATTCATCACCGCTTCAATTGTGAAATCCGCATGGCAGGTTACGACTGGCTTTCTTCTTTCTTAAGAAGAAATAAGGAGTTGAGCATCAGACAGTCTCAGGGGATATCACTTGCACGAAGTGAAGGAATGAACAGAGAAGAAGCTAATGCATTTTTTTAATCTGCCTTCTGACGTTTATAGTGAATTCAAATTTTTCGACAACTCCGAAAACATTTTCAACATGGGCGAGACGGGATTTCAGTTAAATAATGAAGCTGGTCCGGTAAATGCCGGATTTGCGATTGATAGGGAAACACTACGATCGTGGGCGTTTCAGTTCGCTGAAATGTTAGGAATTCAGCACCGCTTCAATTGTGAAATCCGCATGGCATGTTACGACTGGCTTTCTTCTTTCTTAAGAAGAAATAAGGAGTTGAGCATCAGACAGTCTCAGGGGATATCACTTGCACGAAGTGAAGGAATGAACAGAGAAGAAGCTAATGCATTTTTTAATCTGCTTTCTGACGTTTATAGTGAATTTAAATTTTTCGACAACCCCGAAAACATTTTCGACATGGGCGAGACGGGATTTCAGTTAAATAATGAAGCTGGTCCGGTAAATGCCGGATTTGCGATTGATAGGGAAACACTACGATCGTGGGCGTTTCAGTTCGCTGAAATGTTAGGAATTCAGCACCGCTTCAATTGTGAAATCCGCATGGCAGGTTACGACTGGCTTTCTTCTTTCTTAAGAAGAAATAAGGAGTTGAGCATCAGACAGTCTCAGGGGATATCACTTGCACGAAGTGAAGGAATGAACAGAGAAGAAGCTAATGCATTTTTTTAATCTGCCTTCTGACGTTTATAGTGAATTCAAATTTTTCGACAACTCCGAAAACATTTTCAACATGGGCGAGGCGGGATTTCAGTTAAATAATGAAGCTAGTCCTGTAATTGTCACCAAAGGGGCTAAAGATGTCCATACCATAATATCCTCCGAAAGGGGTGAAAATGTGTCTATAATAGCATGTTGTAGCGCTAAAGGTAGATTTCTTCCACACGTTATAATTTTTAACGGAGTACGTGAGAAAAAAGAGTTTGGCGACGGTTTACCTGCAGGTGCGAAAGTTTATATGAACTCAAAATCATCATTCATCACATCCGAGTTGTTCTTCAAGTGGCTTAAAGAACATTTCATTCCACGAAAACCACCAGGAAAGACAATTTTAATTCTGGATGGACATACATATCACCGGAATTGTTTTGAAATGCTGCAGTATGCTGAAGAAAACGATGTTATTTTGATTTGTTTACCAAGTCATACTACACAGGCGTTCCAGCCTTTAGACAGATAATTTTTTAAGTCTCTGAAGAATTATCTGAAGAAGGAAGCAAGGCAGTGGATGATACACCATCCGGGGCGAAAGATTGGTCGCCTCCAAGCAGGTGAGCTGATTGGGAAAGCCTGGGGCAAAGCAGCGTCTGTCGAAATTGCTTTGTCCGGATTTAGAGCGACTGGAATATTTCCGTTGGATCCAGCAGTGATTCTTGATCATTCCTACGCGATTTCCGATGTAAACGCTGCCTTACCATCTGCAACAGGTGAAGAAATTGCCCCAGCTGCTGAGAAAGAAATCCAGCATAGGCAGTAACCTGTCCCTGGGCCCTCAAGAATTTCAACCAATACCAACAAAGCAGCGGAGGAGATACCTTCGAAATTTCTGACAGTATATGTGCTTCAAAAACAACAGAAGCGACAGAAGAAACAATCTGCAGAAGTTTTAACTAAAACTGTGACGCGTAATTTTGCCACAGTAATGACAAATAAACCTATACATTCAAGAAAGGACGGTGAAGAACGAGCAAAGAAACAGATTAAATCTCAGCAAGATATGGACGAATGCGACGAAACCGGTTCATTTTCTGATGAATAATGTTTACCAGAAAAAGCCAGGAAGTTAAAAAACGTAAGCTGCCAACAGTGAATGAGGGGAACGATGAGAAGTCGCTTTCAAAATGTAAGGAACTTGAACAAAGTAACAATCGTTCGAGTAAACGCAAAGAGGATCATTGTGTAGAATGTCTAGAGAACTATCATGAAACCAAAACAAACGTCAATTTGATGGATACAGTGTATTTATTGCAGACGATGGCTCCATGAAATATGTATATACGCCACATGAAAATGCATGTACCACATGTGGAAAAGCGAAACAGAGAGCCAACAGGGTGAAAACCAATTTGAGTGACACTTTTCAAACCTAGGGCGTCTCCCCCGTTTTGGCGAGGCAACTTCTCCGGACGTTCCGGGTGAGATGGCCATATGCAATGTTTTAAGTTTGTTTTTCTTTTACTCATTTATGGATAGCAGTTATGTTTGATGTCAGAGTTTATGTTAGTTTACTTTATGTTCAATATGATATGTATATTTTTAGAAGAAAAAAAGATGGATTAAGTCTATGTTTCAATTTTTACCTTAAGTAGGGCATCTCCCCCGGAATTACCTATATATATTCATAGATGATCGATATTTTTGAGATTTTTGCCACATAACCTGAAACTTCATACCTTTTTTCTTAGACTAGTTTTTCTACCACATTGTAGTTTCCTTTCATTTGCGTTGCCATTTACCTTCTTGGCAACCCTATGAGCCAAAGCGGATTGAACCCTTGGGTTTTTGGTCCTTATTTTTGAACCACGTATGAGGCCTATTTGCCAACATTACTAGACAGCAGCAAGGGGTCATCCCTCAAGGGAACCACCTAACCCCAGGAGGACCTTGCTGATAAGTACCGTTCTTTTAACTGCAGATATCTATTGATTTTGATTTTTGTTTTGGACACAGCCAAATGTGATTTTTTTTCGTATCTAAAATTATGTGATTCCCTTTTGTTCTTACCAAAGCCATAAACCATTTTACTTAACCATTTGTAATATAATTTTAACAATATATTTCAATCATATTCAACATTATAACTGATTTACCCTATTTATCCTAGTTACTTAGACATATAAAGCGGAATGTAAAAGAGTTGCAACTTTTGCGCTATAATAATGAGTGCTAAATTAGTCAACTCATACTTTTACTATTTTATCTGGTTTGGTAAATCAACTAACTATTGGTATTCATGAGCTGTTAAACATTGAATAATTTTATTATGTGACTTTTAATACCTTTAATTTAAATTTTAGCAATAGCTTCCACGTATTTAAAAAAATAAAACTTTTAAGTATATGCACTATATGTAATATGTGTTATTTAATAAGTGTCCGATATTTTACAGAACGATTCCTTAGTTTTTTATTAAGTGAAAAGCTGATAAAAGCATGAGTCCGCAAGCCCTTCATTTTTGAGATAAAGGGTGTTACAATTTTTAACAGGTTGCACAAAAAATATGTATGCCACTGCCGTTTTCTCTTTTGATAACACTGTTATGTAGGCACTTTAATGGCTAATGCAAAGTATATTCTCATAATTTTTTGATTCTGGCTTTGTTAATGAGATAAATGCTACTTTATCAAACTCTGATATGGGCATAGCGTATCCAAATAAATGCCATTTATCCCTTTATTATTCTTTTTCTCGAGAACGATTGCTCGTAGCGAGTTCTATCAAATATGCCTTTTTTATATCAAAATTATAAAGAAATCCATTTTCTTGCTTAAAAATGCTATACAGGAACGTATAAAAAAGTAATGGCTCCTCAAAAGATTATAAAACCATGTAGGTGGCGCCCTCAACAAGTGGGAGCCAAATTAACATCAAATTCGAATTTCGCATTTCAAAAAACCCCTAGATACCAATTTTCGTCCAAATACAGGCATTATTTCAAAAATTATTACGAAATACAAAAATAAAAATAAATTTTTAATAGGTACTATTAAATATTATATAAACTTTTCACCTTATAAATAACTGAGGAATCATTCGAATATCGAACACTTCTTAAATAACACCCTGTATGTCGACATGACATGTCGATTGGTATTTCTAGTTGCGCATTTTTTTCAATAAAATTTTTTTATACAGGGTGTGTCATGTAACAGCGGCCAATACTAACTTTCTTATTTTAAATGCAACACCCTATACATTATTCAATTTTTGGATTCTTCGGAAAATTTTAGATATATTTCATGTGCAATATCCTATACCTATCTTTAACTGTTTCCAAAATATTAAGTGTTTTCAGATTTATTGCAAAAATTAACAACACACTAAAAAACTAATAAGTAATACTGTTTATTTCTTGATAGTGTAAAAAACAAAAAAAAACATTAATGTAGGAGATGTTGAAAATGCTCGCCGCGAACGTCTTGGCAACATCCTAATCTTAAATAGAAATTTCTTCTAACGTTACTGAACATCTCAGACGTGACCGATCTAATCGCAAGCGTTATTTGTCTTCTTAAGTCAGCTAAGTCGAGGGGTTTAGTTTTGTATACAATATTTTTGACATAACCCCATAAGAAGAAGTCTAATGGCGTCAGATCAGGGGATCGTGCTGGCCATTCCATCGATCCACGCCTCCCTATCCACCGATTTGGAAATACTCGGTTGAGGTACTGCCCTACATTGATTTGGTAATGGGGCGGTGCCCTATCTTGCTGAAACCATATCATATTCGCTGGAAGTTGTGGGTTTGCTGGATCAGGATATAAATTTGTCAAAGTTGGCAAGACATTATTTTGGAGCAGTTCTAAGTAATTATCGCCATTTAAATTGCCATTAATGAAAAAGATACCTATGATATAATCTCCAACAATTCCTTCCCAAACATTAACCTTTTCAGGATATTGCATATGTTCTTCTCTCATCCAGTGAGGATTTTTCCTATACCAATAACGGCAATTCTGACGATTGACACATGACCGTGAAGTGTATAGGTGCACTCATCAGAAAACAAAACATGTTCTAATTGGATCAAATTGTTATTTAATATTGTCATCATTTGTTCACAAAAATACGTTCTCCTATCAAAATCGTCTTCCATGAGCTCATGAGTAGGTATCATTTTATAGGGATATATTTTATTTTCTTGTAATATTCGAATAATCGATGAATGGCAAACATCGAACATTGGGGCTGTTTTTCGACTAGAAGTATGTGGGTTTTCCTGAAACTCAAGTATAATATCTAATTTGGTATCATCACTTATTGCATTGGTAGCTACTTTTTTTTATCTGCTTAACATGTCCAAGCTGGCGAAACTGCTTTTCTATTTTCCCAATTGTCCCTTGACTTATAGGCGGCAAATTTAGAAATTTTTCATGAAATAAGCGAGCAACTTCCATTTGTGTCCGTGTTTTATCTCCATAACCAATCATCTGTAGGATTGTTATTTTGTGCATTTCTGTTAAATAAACAATTTTTCTAATATGCAGTTAATCAAATTCAAACGACTACAACCTACAACACTGACAACTACTGTCATGCAGACAGACAACAATTTGCTAAGGTCAGGCGTTTTAAACAAAAGTTAACAAAACTATTTATACCTTTCCTTAATTTCATATCAGTAACAGCATTTTAACATCAATTTTCAACATCTCCTACATTGTTTTTTAAATTATCAAGAAATAAACAGTATTACTTATTAGTTTTTTAGTTTGTTGTTAATTTTTGCAATAAATCTAAAAACACTTAATATTTCCGAAAGAATTGAAGATAGGTATAGGATATTGTGCATGTGTTGCATTTAAAATAAGGAAGTTAGTATTGGCCACTGTTACATGACATACCCTGTATAAAAAGTCTTTATTGAAAAAGATGCGCAAGTAAAAATACCAATCGACGTGTCCGAGCGTTTTTTCGGACACGCCCCCATGTATTTATTATCATCAAAGTAAGTAAAAATATTCGATAATTGAATACTCGAATATTGAAACATTTAAACATGCAATTAATCGAATATTCAAATATTTGAGTACTCGAATAATCGAACACATGAATAATTTCAAAGAAAAATATTCGGTATTTGAATATTCGAATAGTCGAATTATTCGAGTTTGATTCTTAGCACAGCTTTGGAGTCCATACGTGTGTACATTGTGATTTGACTGGCAAGAACTCTTGATAAGAGTGTAACGTTATTGATAGTTGTTCAAATGATGTTGAGTTGCCTCGGCTAAAGACCTTTTTTTTTGTTGTTAGGTGTGGGTTTATCTTATTATCTGACAAATTTTTTTAGGGCGCCATCCTACCAGAAATAATACAAAATCTTAAAAAACACTTAGTAGTTTATTAAACTATACTTGTATAATGATGGTTGTTGAGATTGGTTTCTGAGGAAACAGCTTACAGTATAAAAAGGTAAAAATCCAAATGAAAATATAGCAATGGTCTACTGGTCTTTACAAAGTTGCCCTTCTGACTGACAAATACTTAGCTCTGCATTGTCTTCCATGAGGTGTGTCCAAAATTCAGTCCTCTTCACCTGTAAGTTGTCTCGATGAGGTGTTCGGTGTTCCATGCATATACTTCAGCAACGGAGAAGGTGTTCCATGCATAGACTTCAGCAATGGAGAACGATAAGGAAGATGTCAGGACTTGATTAGACTTGAATTCTTGTGACAGCGATTGATAGGAGTAATGACATCTGATGAGCTTGTCAGTTTGTCAGCCTCAGGTTTGCTTCTTTACATGTAATGTTAGAAAAGTGGCATTAGACCAGCGAATATTAATGCAATAAAGGTTTGAAAATTAATATTTATGGTAAACAGTACCAGTTGTAACTTAAATTTCTATACTATAGTCACAGGATGTTTTTACTCCCTGTTACTCAAGTGAATATGCATAAAGTTTTAAATTAGGAAATGAAATAACTATGTTTAATTACATAAGGTCAAAAACAAATTTTCTTTCGTGTTTAAGTAGTACGAAAAACAAATGATTTTATAGACTTAAAATGTATCTAAGTTATAAGTCAATCCAAAAGAAGCATATATTGTGCCAACAAGATAAAAGTTAAGTAATTAATATACAAAATGTACAAATATATCATACAGATATTTAAACTAGTAGAAAATGCTGCACTCAAAAGTATTTGTAACTTTTGTGCAGGTACGATATGCAAAAACGAGCAAAAGACAATCGTTTACGAGATAGATAAATGTGGTATAACGAGCTACAGGCATTCGTTACCACATAATATTGGCGTACCAGGCTAATGTCTTAATTATGGCACCCAAGGTAAGATACGAACAAGATAAATTCAAGATACGGTACAAGAAAAATTGTAATACTACAGTGTGACTTAAGATACTATCCCTCCAGTACAAGCATGTCACGCTAATTGAGTAAGAAGTTTAAGAGAAATTAATGTTAATCTAGAATTGATTTCTGACAGATATCTTTGAGAGAAACTAGGTGAGCTTTCCGACAAAATTCAATTTAGGTTTCTGATTAGAAACAAAAGAAAAACTCACCTGCTTTCCTCGATATCAGCTTCCTTGGATATTCTGTCAGTTACCAGTTCTGTAGAGCCTGGATCTGTCGGTTTCCTTGTAAATGGTCCAGCCAGGTTTACCCTATATCTGGTTTTCACCACTGTTCGTCAAGAACTTAAATAAACCACCAACTGGCCAACGATATTTGCTAAAACATATAAGAACGACAGAGAGACCCGAAAAATAAAGTTAAATTGAGAGTTTAGATATTATTTGACAATGAAAGATGAGGTAAACCATGACCTGTTGATTGACTTAAAAAAATATTCAAATTGAATGCAAAATTATTAAAATATTGATTGAAATTCCACACTGACTGAAGAAATAATCTTATGACTGCGTTCTGTCTGTTAAGATGATGATTTTAGATCTTTAAAAACACTATTCTTTACAAGGATAAATGAGATGAATGAAGATTATTAAAATATGACGCCATGATGGTCGGCATGTATTGTGTTTAATTTTTGTTAAAACATAAAAATGTGGAACTTAGTTCGTGTAAAAATAGCTTAAAAGGTCATGGGTTTCTAGAAAGTAATATTTATGGTTCAATTAGTTCAATTACATACCTAATATCAAATAAAATATAAATTTAGTGAAACCAAAGGCTTAGCGTGACATATTTGTAACAGGATAAAAACGAAAGTGAAAGTCAAAAGAACTTTTCCCTCCCAGTAGAGCCTTTCTATCTACGGAGACACTATCACCTAAATTAAAATGTACGAAATCGATAATCTTTATTAAAGAATACCTAGAAATCTATATTATAGAACGGCAAATTTACAGTTCGTTTAAAGAATCGATATTCTGCAGTATGCAGAGTTATCCATAGATGGCAGCGCCAATACCTAAAATCCAATACAGGGACTTTACTAAAATCCAGTGTGATGAAATAAGTTTTATTTCGTTACATTCCCCATTAACCCGGTAAGAAAAGTTTGGTAACTCGTTGACAAACTTTTCAAAAAAAAAAACCTAAAATAAGCATGTTAGCACAGAAAATCATAAACGAAAGTATTCCAGGAACTGCCCTGCAATCCGCAAACCTAGGACACCCCCAATAGCAGAAGAAAGCCACCCCGAATCGCTTGCTTGGAATAAGGATCCTAAATAGAAATGTATAAAACCAAAAACTAAGATGGAAAACGGACTTAAGTCAGCATTGCATTACACCAAATGTGACTTGGCAAATCTCATGTACCAACCTCATACAAGCAAATTCAGAGCCCCACCCCATACTACCAAGAGAACCCATGCAAACGAGCCACACAATAGTACCTGGAAGGTGAAAAACTAAAAATAATTATTAAAAAAAATAGAAAAAGATAAATAACTGTAACCCAAATGTTTCACCAGTCAAACGGAGGTATATTGTAGTATACACCAAACTAAAAGATACATCAGTGCTTGAAACATCTAAATGCACCACAGTCTTTTAATGAACACTGAATAGGGTGTTCCGAGAAGCGCCACTGCCTCTAGCCTGCCGTATCACACTAACCTGCCAACGAGGTCATAAGCAGTAGTTTCGCCCTCCCCTGTGCTGCAGCGATGTACAGACTACAGACTGAATCAGGGGTCAGACAGCCACCCCCCACAATATAACTCTGCCGGCAAATTTGCCCTGAGCAGAACAAACATTCTACAAAAGACGGTAACGCGCCATCTAGAGGCACCCGTCGTCCCCTCAGCCTTTATATAACAAAGAGAAGGCTGAAAATAATAATATACAAGACACAATCGGTAAAAGCAAGTTCGGTTTGAACTCGAGTTAGGACAAAATCGGTAAATCCAGACGTCTAAAAGACGAAGCAATAATATATACATTTATAAAATTACGACAAGGAATAGCTTTATTTTAATAGGTCACAATAAAATTGTGCGCATCCAAAGCCTACTACAAATAAAAGTCTTATTGAAGAAATAGGTAAGTAAGAAAGAGATAGGCTTATTTTAATAGGTCACAATAAATTGTGCGGATCAAAAGCCTATTACAAATAAGGGGTTCATTAAACAGAAACTTTAATGAGAAAGAGGAAGAAAGAATGTCACTGATGTTGTGTGAAAAATTATTCCGGAATTAGAATTACACGAAATATTCTAAAATCATCTGTCTCTCTGGTCATAGAATTGTTATGCAATAACAAGTTAATAATTATAAAACTAATATTCAAAACGGTTTAAAATATTAAGGTAATGAGAAAGGTATACGAAATCAAAGATAACATTAAAAATGAGATAATTTAAACATCACCAAAAATTGAGAGACAAGATAATAGATAGAAAGAGATAGAGCCCACCACTAACCCATAGTATCGTTAACTACCAAAGGTGTATGGTGCAAGATAACGATACCACCAAAATATGTAAATATTACTTCGAAACAATAGATGTAGACATCGTAGACATCTTCTAACGAAGACTGATAAGAGTCAAAATCGGTATTCAAGATCTGCGAAAGATCTTGTAGATAAAAAGTTATTGTAGGTACTTGGAGATACAAGATATCTGATCAGAAAGACATACAATGTTACTCCGTAACATCATCAATACTTTCCTCATCGTCACTACCCAAAAAGTTATCTTTTAGGTCACTTATATGCCAGTTGCCTAGATCATTACCGTCCATATCAATTAAATTATACGACACTTTCGAGAGAACCTTTTTTACGACACACGGTATATATTTCGGTGCAAACTTTGCGGTAAAATCGTTAACAGCGTTGGACAAAACATAATTTTTCTTCCAAAGCTTATCTCCTATATGATATTGGATTTCTCGTTTCCTAAGGTTATAGTGTTTTGCATTTTTGGAGTGAAAATTTAAAATTTTTTTTCTTATATCATTAAAAAGTTTAGGTACTTCCTGTAAGTCATCAATGTGCTGATTTTTATTAGCAATTAGAGGTAAATTTTTATCGTTTTCTGAGATTTTACCATAATAAGCACCTGAAATTGGCACGTTTCTACCAAAAGTTAAAAAAGCAGGAGAGTAACCTGTGACTTCATGTTTTGCTGTTCTTATAGCTTGGCAACTTTATGTATACATAAGTCCCAATCTTTATGATTGTCATGAATATATGATCTTATGCAACGAACTATATCACAGTTGACTCTTTCAGTATGATTAGCTTGTGGATGATATCTTAAATTATAGAAAACTTTTTGAACGCCATAATCATTTAAGAGCTTTTTAAAATCCTTGCTGATAAACTGAGGTCCGTTATCTGTAGCGAAAACCTGAGGAACACCATAAATTAAAAACACTTGATTCTCGAGAAACTTAATAATACTTTTAGAGGTAGCGTTAGCCATCGGATGTACAAAAATGAACTTTGTAAACCAGTCAACGATAACCAGTACATAACGATTTCCTTGTTTAGATCTAACATAAGGTCCTAAGAGATCTGCAGAAAGCATTTGAAATGGAAAATTTATTGCCCTGCAACTACCCATTAAACCAGGTGTGGTTTTATTGAGACATTTGTTAGCCTGACAAACTGTACACTTACGTACGTATTTATAGACATCTTTTCTAATGCCTGGCCAATAATAAAGAGAGACAATTCTAGTCAAAGTTTTTGATATGCCAAAGTGTCCTGCACATTCATTATCATGATTAAGTTTAAGAATCTCCTCACGATTCCTGGTAGGAATTACCAGTTTCCACTCATTAAAATTACTAGATATGCCATGATAATTAATAACATGTTTATATAACAAATCATCTCTGACACAAAAGGTAGGATATAAATTCGGATTTTCAGAAACTTTAGTACACATATTGTTATACCATTTGTCGGGCTGAATAGTAGATACGTCAAAAACAGAAATATTTGATTCTTCACTATTGTCAGTTTTAAAGGGAATAGCTCTGGAAAGAGCGTCAGCAACAACGTTAAGAGAGCCTTTACAGTGAACAACTATAAAATCGAATTGTAAAAGCTTAAGTGCCCATCTGGCCAACTTTCCTGTAGGATTAGATAAACTCTGTAGCCAAACCAAAGCAGCGTGGTTAGTTATGACAGTGAATGAGGTACCCTCGATATAGCCTCGGAATTGTTCAATACCAAAAATAAGAGCAAGCATTTCTTTTTCAGAGACAGAATATATACGTTGACATTTGTTAAGTGTTTTACTAGCATATGCAATTGGGTGTTCAAAACCTTCGCTTTCTTGGAACAGTACAGAGCCTAGACCTGTATCACTACTATCAGTTTGAATAAAGAAAGGTTTTGAGAAATCTGGACAAGCAAGTACCGGGGCGTTAGTTAACCTACTTTTAATTTTACAAAAAGCTTTATCGGCATTTGTTGTCCATTTAATTGCCTGGCCCTTCTTTCTGCCCTTTAGTAAGTCAGTGATAGGTGATGAAATAGTTGCAAAATCTTTGATGAAACGTCTATACCAACCAACTAGTCCAAGTAAGCGTTTGATCTCAGTGGTATTTTTAACCACGTTGGGCGCCATTGTAACGTTATTGATAGTTGTTCAAATGATGTTGAGTTGCCTCGGCTAAAGACCTTTTTTTTTGTTGTTAGGTGTGGGTTTATCTTATTATCTGACAAATTTTTTTAGGGCGCCATCCTACCAGAAATAATACAAAATCTTAAAAAACACTTAGTAGTTTATTAAACTATACTTGTATAATGATGGTTGTTGAGATTGGTTTCTGAGGAAACAGTTTACAGTATAAAAAGGTGAAAATCCAAATGAAAATATAGCAATGGTCTACTGGTCTTTACAAAGTTGCCCTTCTGACTGACAAATACTTAGCTCTGCATTGTCTTCCATGAGGTGTGTCCAAAATTCAGTCCTCTTCACCTGTAAGTTGTCTCGATGAGGTGTTCGGTGTTCCATGCATTTACTTCAGCAACGGAGAAGGTGTTCCATGCATAGACTTCAGCAATGGAGAACGATGAGGAAGATGTCAGGACTTGATTAGACTTGAATTCTTGTGACAGCGATTGATAGGAGTAATGACATCTGATGAGCTTGTCAGTTTGTCAGCCTCAGGTTTGCTTGTTTACATGTAATGTTAGAAAAGTGGCATTAGACCAGCGAATATTAATGCAATAAAGGTTTGAAAATGAATATTTATGGTAAACAGTACCAGTTGTAACTTAAATTTCTATACTATAGTCACAGGATGTTTTTACTCCCTGTTACTCAAGTGAATATGCATAAAGTTTTAAATTAGGAAATGAAATAACTATGTTTAATTACATAAGGTCAAAAACAAATTTTCTTTCGTGTTTAAGTAGTACGAAAAACAAATGATTTTGTTGACTTAAAATGTATCTAAGTTTTAAGTTAATCCAAAAGAAGCATATATTGTGCCAACAAGATAAAAGTTAAGTAATTAATATACAAAATGTACAAATATATCATACAGATATTTAAACTAGTAGAAAATGCTGCACTCAAAAGTATTTGTAACTTTTGTGCAGGTACGATATGCAAAAACGAGCAAAAGACAATCGTTTACGAGATAGATAAATGTGGTATAACGAGCTACAGGCATTCGTTACCACATAATATTGGCGTACCAGACTAATGTCTTAATTATGGCACCCAAGCTAAGATACGAACAAGATAAAGTCAAGATACGGTACAAGAAAAATTGTAATACTACAGTGTGACTTAAGATACTATCCCTCCAGTACAAGCATGTCACGCTAATTGAGTAAGAAGTTTAAGAGAAATTAATGTTAATCTAGAATTGATTTCTGACAGATATCTTTGAGAGAAACTAGGTGAGCTTTCCGACAAAATTCAATTTAGGTTTCTGATTAGAAACAAAAGAAAAACTCACCTGCTTTCCTCGATATCAGCTTCCTTGGATATTCTGTCAGTTACCAGTTCTGTAGAGCCTGGATCTGTCGGTTTCCTTGTAAATGGTCCAGCCAGGTTTACCCTATATCTGGTTTTCACCACTGTTCGTCAAGAACTTAAATAAACCACCAACTGGCCAACGATATTTGCTAAAACATATAAGAACGACAGAGAGACCCGAAAAATAAAGTTAAATTGAGAGTTTAGATATTATTTGACAATGAAAGATGAGGTAAACCATGACCTGTTGATTGACTTAAAAAATATTCAAATTGAATGCAAAATTAAAATATTGATTGAAATTCCACACTGACTGAAGAAATAATCTTATGACTGCGTTCTGTCTGTTAAGATGATGCTTTTAGATCTTTAAAAACACTATTCTTTACAAGGATAAATGAGATGAATGAAGATTATTAAAATATGACGCCATGATGGTCGGCATGTATTGTGTTTAATTTTTGTTAAAACAAAAAAATGTGGAATTTAGTTCATGTAAAAATAGCTTAAAAGGTCATGGGTTTCTAGAAAGTAATATTTATGGTTTAATTAGTTCAATTACATACTTAATATCAGATAAAATATAAATTTAGTGAAACCAAAGGCTTAGCGTGATATACCTGTAACGGGATAAAAACGAAAGTGAAAGTCAAAAGAACTTTTCCCTCCCAGTAGAGCCTTTCTATCTACGGAGACACTATCAACTAAATTAAAATGTACGAAATCGATAACCTATATAAAAGAATACCTAGAAATCTATATTATAGAACGGCAAATTTACAGTTCGTCTAAAGAATCGATATTCTGCAGTATGCAGAGTTATCCATAGATGGCAGCGCCAATACCTAAAATCCAATACAGGGACTTTACTAAAATCCAGTGTGACGAAATAAGTTTTATTTCGTTACAAGAGAACCACCTCGGTTACAACTGCCACGAGCTTGAACTAGCTGAGTTGTTGGTGACCTTAAACTTTATTTATATTTTGTTACCACCCTATAAGGTTATAAGGTCTCTCAATGCAGAAATCAATGTATTCTCAGTATTTCACAGTTAATTTCTTATTGTGCCAAATACCCTATTAAACTGTATTTTGATTTTAATAGTAAAGAAACAAAGGGCATTTTTCTTAAAACACACCCACATATCCAGTAATTTATGAAAAAAATATTGCGAATACATTGTCTGCAGTTATGTCCGAGCTGCCACTGCCCATGACTACCCTCTTTCCATTATTATTATATTATCTTAATATCATCACAATTAAAAACTTAAGAGGTATGTCAAGAGATATTGACAAGTGGGCATATTTTTGATAATGCTAACGAAATTAAACTCAATGGACTTTTTTTGTATATAAAATGACTTAATCAATCAACGTTATTCAGTCCACTGCAAAATAAATTTTTAAAAACATCGATTAAGTATCGGTTAGTTGTTTCCAAAAATATGGTGTTGGAAGGAGCAAAGGCCGACGTGTCGTGGGTTCAGAGAACTATGTGGATTTTAAATACATTTTATAATCAAGTATTGGCAATTCAATCATTATTACTGGCTTGGCTGTTTTTCAAAGAAAAGGAGAATTATGCTGGATTATTTTTCTGGCATTTATTCTTATCTACCGTAGCTGTAAGTAGAGGAAAGTGGGACAGATCGGAACTAAGTAACCAGTAGAGTAAATAATGAAACAATTTTTTTGCTTACTTACGTAGTTGTTAACGGGGAATCGAATTATCCAAAAAAAAAATAAATAACTTTCCATTTGACATTTAGAATTTGTCATCAGCCAGGTAAAATCTGGAAGGGGGCAAATGTCAAAAATGTTTTAAAAATGCTCCCCAACCTATTGGTGTCCTAAAATTTGAGTAAAATATTTCCAGCCGTTTTTCGGATTTTACATTGTAATACTTTAAAATCCTTACCCTGTATATCCTTAAACATAAAGAGTTCATGTTGTGGCAGTGAAGTTTTATTAATTTTTACTCGAAATATTCTTAGCTCTGCATTATTTTAGATTTTTGGCTAGTTGTGTAAGCATGCCAAATATCTATTTTAAAAATGGATCCTTTAACTAATATAATTTCGTCATATAGTTTGTCCTCGTTAGCTGTACCTTGTAAATTTAATTCCTCTATTAAACTGACAGAAAATTGAAAAGATGGAAACTTCTCTGAATCTGGTTCTAAGGAAAGGTTTTCCAACTTAGCCAATATGCTATCATCGGCAAAATCACAGTTTTTTTTTAATATAGTTAAGAACATTATCATAAAAAAGGAAAAATTATTCTCTATTGTTACTTTTTTATCCTGATCCAAATAATGATTAATCATATTTCTAACTTCAAAACCAAAAAACCTTTAATCTTTTCTAGACTTAATTTTAAACTTAGTCTTTTAAATGTTTGCAATGATCGATACATGTGCTTTCATTGGCCTCCAATTTTGAAATCGTTTCATCAAAAATTGGCAACACATGATTACAGAAGAAAAGATAAATTTCAACCTTATTTGAAATTTGGAAATTTTTGTCCATAATTAATATTTTTCAGAGAGCTACACTGAGAAAAAAAAAACGGATAGCCACAATTAAAAGTTTAATTACCACAACTAGAAAAATTAATAAAATAGGGGACAGACCGATCGTCGAGTTACCACAACTGAACTGGTTTAGTTAGGGCGTATACAATTGTCCTTTGTTGCAATAACTAAATGTCATTGTTGTCACAGCCACACCATAATAAGTTGTAAGAACTAATATCCTAGTTGTGATAACTAAAGAAGTGTATTGCAGCAACTCAATTAAAAAGTTGAAACGTTCTATGACAACTAGTTGAATTGTTGGGATAACCAAATCCTTTTGTAGTTGCAACAAATATTCTGGCTGTGACAACTAGTTTAGTTAGTTGGATTAACTAAAATATTTAATTGTAGCAATTAATATTCTTAGTTGTACCAACAAAGGATATTAATTGCGGCAGCTATAATTTTTAGTTGATTACAAGAATTCATTTATTTTATATTGTGCGTCCACCATTTTCTTTTACCTCCTTTTTGCCTCATATATATATTAATAATTTTATTTTCCAAACGATATTTTGATTTTTTTCTAAAATATTCATAGATTTAAAACATTTTTTTATCATTTCTTGATGATCGCTGAAACTTCGAATCTCAAACATTGATTGGCAAAATTCTCTATAGTAAATAAAATATAAAGCCTATGAAAATATAAATTTACCAAAAATGATACGTACCTACTTAGATTTTAGAATGAAATTATATTGTTCAAAAAACAAAATATTTATATGTATATAACAAAAAAAAATAAGTTAGGCAAAAAGTGGCAAAAGAATAATATGGTGGAATCATAAAATAAAACAAATTCTTATTATCAATAACTAACAAAAATACATCTTTTTCCAAATGTCACTTAGATATTTGGCACGTCCAATGATCTTAAAATGTCCAAAGTATCACTGAATACTTTAAAAAAGGGATGTTAAAAAATGCAACACAGTTATATAAATTTTTAAGTTATATTAATATTAATTATACTAATAGGTAAATAACAATTACAAGATATTACCTTTAAGGACTTCTTATACATACTCCTGCCAACTCCACTGTAAAAGCAGGACTTTGTACATATTCAGGAAATACAGACACCATTATTAACGGCCAATAAGTAAGAAATCGCATGTACAGCACAGAAATATAGGGTGCTCTCATAGAAAAAATAACTAGCTAACGAGTCTGGACGGGGCGTAAATTTCCGTTCGGTTGACGTTCGGTGACTGTCGGTGGAATCAAAAAGACCGAAGATTATTTAAATAGCGTTTCAGGCTGGTATAACTTTACAAAATTAGTTGATTTTAATTATGACAATATGTAGGGATAATTAAACCTTGAGTTATCTCAACTGGTTTCTGCAATCTAGATAATTTAACCCACCTATTTAGATAGCCGCAACAAGGTATCACAACATTCAAAATTAAGTAAAATCCTTTTGTTACTCAGTAATTTAGTTCTGGCAAGAAGACTGGTACGTTGTCACAGCCAGAGCGGTCCAAGAAAAACAAATTAGCTGGGAGAACTATTGCGATAACTAAAAAATAGATTATCAGAACTAAAATTTGAAATGTGGTAATTAAAAAAATTCAACTAAATTGTTTAGTTGACCCGATTTTCTCAGTGTATTGGTGTATTTTCGACCAAAGATTCAAAATAGAATTTAAGAGCAGGCCAACCTTTTAGAACTCGATTGATACATGACAAAAGTGAAAGCCAACGGGTAATTATGTGTCAAAGCAACCCACTAAACTGAATATCCACAAAATCATGGAACTCCTTAAGTTCATCTCTTCGCTTTGCTGAAGCCGAAAAATGTAATTAAAATTTTAAAATAATTCTCTCAACCTTCAAAATCAATATTTAGTTTATCTATAGCATGTTTTAAGCAATTATGCAATATATGCGCATTAGGGTGGTCCTTATTTTCCAAAGTTGTTTTTTTATATACAGGACCCTCTAATTTTGTATTAAACCATAATATATTATTCTAGAAAAAGATTGACACTTGTAGGCCAATGCAAAAATGTGCCGACTTGGGATTGAAAATTTAGAAATAGGTTATTTTTTAAAGGGTATATATACCTATTTAGGCAAATATACAAAATAATGTTTATAAAATAGTAACTCTTAACAATTAAAGGTAATTTACTGGTTTAATACTTCTCTTGTATGGCCAGGATATTTTTTTCTGTAATGTTGAACGACCTGAAAAAATAATTACTATGCTGAAAATGCAATAAAAGAACATTTTAAATTTACTTGGAGGAGATATTGCTTCTGATCATCATTTTTCGTAAGCTTATTATTAAATTCTTCCATAAGCTTCACCCCTCTTTCTGCTGTATCATTAACAGCCCTTAATGCTGTAAATACTTTTATTCTCTTTTTATAGGATTCAGTACTCTTCTATAACTTTGGTTCTAAGCTTAAAAAGTCTGTAGAAATATTGAACCGTTTTAATAATATTATTGATTCTTCTGAAAGGACTTCTTCTGGAAGTTCTTTCTGTAAAAAATTTGGAAGGTCATCGTGGTTGATACTTTTCTTTTTTGTAATATCAGTTTCCTCTGCGTTTTGACTTTTTGCTAATATCTTTATGGCCATATTATGTCTTTTCAGGTTATCAATTCTTTCGTCAAACAAGGTTAATGCCGCACATTCCTCATTGAGGTACCACAGGTGATTTAAAAACTTCTTTTGGATTTTTTTAGTAATTTTTTTGTTATTATTATTTTGTAAGTCTTGTAAGAAATTTGTATCATTAAGTGGAGCCTGAATAGCATTTGGAGCAAGAGACCAGGCCCTAGTATAACATTTAATTGTAAAGCAACAAATTTTCTTTAAAATAAAAATATCTTTAGGCAGTATATTGCTTTGGCCATCCATCTTGCCAAATGATAAGCCTCAGGCTGTCTAAAATTTTACATTTTTGTTTAAAGAACCACCTAGAACACCAATGCTAGTTCTAGGAACTCTTTAGAGTTATCCCTAGGAAATTTTTCTTGCGCTAGTTTGTTTGCAAGAGCAAGAATGTCATCTCTTACATCTTTTAAAATTCCATAGCAATCACTATTTAAACTCCAAATTAAATAACTTGTTTGATTTAAATTTTTCCCCTCTTTTTGAAATCCTTTAAACAAAGCAATATCAGGTCCAGATGAGACACGAATGTTATATTCTTGGAACACACTCTGAAGCATAATTTCATAAACATGGTGACAACAGGCTAAAAAAAGAATATCAGGGTTTAACTTTTGTTCTAATAAGATACATGAACCATTTAGTCGTCCTGTATTAGATACCGTAGTATCAAAGACAAATGCCTGAGTTTCATTTATTAAAGACCATTCTTGAACCGAATTATAGTCAGGTTAGTAATGTAACCAGTTCCAGAAGATAACTGTGGCACACCAAGTAATTGTTCCTGATTTGTTTTGGGTGATGTAGCTATGATCGGTAATTTTAGGACGCCCTCCTGTCCTCGATATCACTTGACCACGTAGTAACCTCTCGAACTCGTGCGTCCACTATTTTTAAAGAAAACGGTTCCCGCACTCCCTATTCGGTGTAGTCTTCCCGTCTTCCATATTTTATTTCGACTGTCGCCCGCCCTTAGTAGCTTAGCTACTACCCTTGAGTTGCAATAAAGTAGATTTAGTCATTTAAAGGAATGAAATATGGAAGATGGGAATACTACACCGAATAGGGAGTGCGGGAACCGTTTTCTTTAAAAATAGTGGACGCACGAGTTCGAGAGGTTACTACGTGGTCAAGTGATATCTTCGGACTGGAGGGCTACTAAAATTACGATCGAACTTCACAGGTAAATTCGTTTGATCGATTAAGTCTGTCAACATTTGTCTCATCCAATAAAGCAGGCAAAATTTTGGAGTTCCAGTGAATAACAACTGATTCTTTTTCTGAGTTCGTAAACTGTCTTTTTATGTTTTCAGTTGTGCTTTTTCTAAAATTTCCTCTAGTCCTCTTTAGAGAGGTGCGATTTATAACATACTCATTTGGATTAATGTGTAAAGCCTCCAGGCAAGCTGTTAGCAAATCAGCATCTCTGTCACTAATGCAACATTTGAGCAGCAGACTTCCAAAAAGCGTTAAGTCCTATAGAGAAAATTCTGAAAAATTGTGAAAAACTGGTGCATGTAAAGTAATTATTCTACTGATTGTATTGTTGTTCCAAATTGTTAACATTTATTTATTTGTATACCTTATGGGTTTTAAAAAAATGTGGGTCAGTATTTTTGGTATTTTTTGTCTAGAAATAAACATTAATAAACGCCTTTTAAAAGTCATTTAATGACATACCCTGTTTTGATTGTCCAAAGAAGCAATTAACACTTTTTGATTGTCAAAAACTGTCTACCTTACTAGTAAGTAGGATACAGATTTTTACATAAAGCAATAGTACAAAATAAAAGTCTCTATAAGTAGTTTTGAGGAATCTAGATGGGCATAAAAAAAATCAATGAAAAATTAATGTGGTACATAAAAAGCAAATGAATATATATATAACTAATAATGCAATTTAATAGTAATACAATCTAATTACAATTTAATTCCACCGTCATTATTTTCACACTGACAAACATACTCGATGTCTTGAGGACGCTAATGGTTTTCAATCATTATGTTGTTTGTCTGCTCAAGTGGGATGATTGAACTTAACCACTTCAGCTCAGGATCTTGACGCCAATTTGCAGTTCCAAACTGAACTAGTAATTTCTGTAAACTTCCTAGATTTTTGGTTTAATTTCGGGAAATATGATATTTTTAGCCTTTTTGCCCTTCTTTAACAATGTTTGAAACTTTTGGGTAGGATCATCATTTTTATCGAAAATTTTCTTTTTAACATGAGATTTATTGCCTGTTGCTCGTTTGATTAATATGCGCTTGGCTTCCGAAATTCCCTGAAGTTTGTTCATAGCGCTTACGGCTTCCTTAATGTTGTAAATTTTCCAATCACAACCCAACTTGCGAACAATACCGACTTTTGAATACAGCTCATAGTACTGATCCGGTGACTTTAAGATGCTATGAGCTCTAATGAGTTTTTCGACTCTGCCAAAGACTCTATCTGCTGGCATGTAGGAATGACGTATAACAGGGAAAAATATTGTTATAAACTTTATTGTTAAAGGAGCTTCGTTTTGTAACCAAACCATTAGCATGTGTATAATATGACTGTTCTTGTTCTGTCCGGAACAACCATCGGAAAAGAATCTAATATGGGATATATTTGAGAAAAATTCAAAACCCCTCAAAAAATCTAATAGAGCTGATCCAATTTCAATGCAACCTCGAGCGGATTGATGTTCTAGCCAAGTATAAAATATCGGGTTTCGCGTAGAAATATCGGTTACACAGAACGCATAAAATGAAAGCTGTTGTGCGTAAAATGCTTCTCCAATAGGAACTTTTGTTAATACCTGAACCTGTTGTAAATCAAAACAGAGAGAAGCTCTATTATCAGGAGTTTCCTTGGAAAACTGATAAAACTGTTGTGACCTTAGTTTGTGGACTCTAAAATTTGCTATAAGGTCTTGCTTTTCTTCCTGGTTCTTTTCAAGAGCTATACGATACATCAGTAGCTGGACTACCAAAACCAATATTGAATTCCTTGTTAAATACACGGCTGAAATACTTATAGTTAACTTTATACTTTTTAACCACCGAATCATTGTAAAGTTTGTGTAAAACTGTTACATTTACTTCGGAAGATAAGTAAATCCTTTTAGATTTTGCTCGGCCATAATGACTTTCGGTTCCTCTTAACTGACTTATAAACGAACAAACCTTAAGCTTTTTAGAAAGAAACTTTTTTGATCTTGAATCGCCTCCTCGATTTTCTGATATTCCGTTACCACTTCTTACTTGTTTTACTATATTTTGGGCCCTTTTTTGACTTATACTAAATATCTTAAGCCGCATTTCTTGACAGACATCCGCATTTCCAGTCTCTGTATTAAGTTTGTAATTAACTACAACCTTTCGCGCCTTTTTGGTACCATTTTGTCTATTCTTTTTTCGTTTTGGTTTTGTAATTATCATTAAATGCGACAGAATAGTGTGCTGATTAATTTTATTTGGATGCTTGTAAAACTTTTTGCGGCACAACTGGATATCATTTTTAGTTATAGAGCTACATTTAAATATTGTATTTGCATTATGCTTGCAAGGAACCCTGAAACTTTTTAGGTCGGGGTCTTGATCACCATATATAAAATTTAAAAAACTGTAATGTTATTTACCTATAATTCCGAGTTTTTAACAAAAGTTCTTACACCTTACTCTTTTTCCTCGTTCCTTAGCTGTAGTATTTTGTTTTCTTTCTCTTGTACCCCTATCTGTGTCTCCAACAATATGTTCTTCGTCCATTTTAAACTTTATCTTCTTTTTAATGCCGTCATTAGAACAAAACACACCACTAACCTTCACAAGACAATGCAGAGATAAGACTTGATGGTTAAACAGCTGTAAGTGACGGCTGACAGTACCTAACACCTTTTGTTTGTCCGGCGCGAATGGACTAAAGGCTATTTGCATGTCTAGAGGTAAATTGCAATACATTTCATATGGTTTTATATTCTTTTTGGAAGACCAAATATTGATCAGTTTATTAAGATAGAATAATAGAATATATTTTGATGGTTTTCGCGGGAATTTAAAAAAATGGACTTAATGCCTTTTCGAAATCTGCTCCTCATTTGTCCAATGCAGCCGAAAGTCTTTGGGTTAAAATTTCTCGCCTGGGTCTTTAACTGTGGAAATACCTGAAGTTCCTGGCTGAGGTTCCATAACAAATTCGCTATCCGACACTTGATTCTCAAGATCATCACTTGAACCAGAGTCCGATGCTAGATTTTTATACGAAATATCATTGGGAATAACTATAATAAACAAAAATAATTATTTAACATTTGACAGAAAATAATAAAATTAAAAATATCTGTGCTTCTTTCATCTTCCGTGCTTTCCCTAATCCTTGTCTTCGCTTCTCCTTCCTCTCGTGATAATTTTCTTTGCTCTCTCTCATATAATATCCTATATATTCCCAGCATGCATCCTACTCGTCCCTTTTCACGCTGAAGTTTTAAAAACTGCTTGTCCTCTTCAAGTTTTATTATATTAATTGCATTAGCATGTGCTATATCGAATAAATCATCTAGGGCATTACTAAAATCTTGTTCTCTGTGCCTATGCAATTCCCTCTCTTTATTGTGGTTTTTTTCTAGACATCTTAATTATTCGTATAATTTTTTAATTTTTTTAATACAATCTGATCGATCTGGTGTGGGAATTTTTTCCAAAAAACTATACATTCATCCACAACCAACCAATCATGTAAATTTAGATTTATTTCCCTCATATTGTAAAATAACACACCCAAGCAGTTTCTCTTCGATGGTAGTTTACATCCCAATATCTAAGGGCACATTGACCCAACAAGAAATTTTTTTTCTACACATCTTTTGTTTTTAACTACTACTTCCAAAAACATCAAGAGAAACAATATTAAACTATGCTTTAGCTTATGCAGTCTACCTAAAAAATTGCACTCCCAACGTGACATTTGCTGCTATCATAAATTAAGATCACGTCATAATAAAATTATTGATTGTAGTAAGAATATTTTTAGATTAAATTTGTGTACTCACCTTTATTTGCTTTAATGGGCCCAAACTGAGTCACAGAACTAATTAAATAACTAGATTTTGCGCCTCGAAAGGTAGGTATTTATGTATTGCGGGATAATAATATGACAACTTCTTATAATATTCTTATAGTATCGGTCGGCAGTCGGCACGTCTTAGAATCAATGAATTAAAATAAAATGTTGCGTGTAGGTATATTTTAGTTAACTAAACAAATCTAGGAAGTCCTGTGTTAAATAAGTTTAAAGTAATATAAATAAATGTCATTTATATAACTAGGAGTATAAGTACTTATACTCCTAGGCGTATAAATACATTATAGTATTATAAATTTTTTTTTTTCGTTTGTTGTATATTTCAATGTTCACATTATGCTTCAAATTTAACACGGATCTTATCATTGTATAATGAGCCCACAAACTAGAACTCTTCATTTTCAGTGCCATTTTGTTAAAATATGCCAATAAAACGTCCTCAGAGTATTGCATTACTTTTTTCCAGTGCACCATTTGTTGAACTTGACAAAGGCAGCTTCATATACTGCACCAGATTTCGTCGGCAGCAAGTTTTGAATAGCTATTCTAGCTGCCTCTACTACCTCGGGAGGATCATCAGGCACTTCTCATTTTCTGTAGATTTATTCGGTCTCAACTGACGCGACACCGAATTTGAAATATTTGTTTTGATAGCAGATGCCAAACAAGTACGTATCCATGATAACGATACCAAAAAGGGAATATACAGTGAAATGAGTTAAAAATTCAATCTTGTTATCTTCATTAAAAAATTCGTTTTCTTTTATTGTTTTATCTCGAATAATATGATGCACGTTTGAAGAAAAAATAGTATATGATATTCGGAGAATGAGATACTTTATGTGCTTCGCATAGATTGTCGGCCTCACTACGTTCGTCAGACAAACTTTCCACGCTCAGCACATAAAGTATCTCGTATTCTCCTAATATCAGAATGTACTATTATAGTAAAATATTGGACACACAGGGGGAACATTTTTCGATTTTTATGATTGATCTAATTGTATAGAAAAATATACTGACTTGTTTTTAATACTCCAATTAGGTCTTCTAGCATTTTAGGTGCTAATACATTTACAAGAATAGCTTCAGTCTTCGTTCTTCCACAGGATACTTTTGCCATAATTTTGGAAGCTGCTTTACATGATTTCAACCTACAATCTATAGAGTTGTATTATAAATTGTGTTTGCAGCAGTGGCAATCATTAGCGACTTCAAACGCAGTCACAAGACCCTCTTCAGGTGAATTTTTTTGACAAAAAAATTATATTAACAAAGTTGAAGAAGAACTGCTTCGAATTTTCATTTTGTGACTATCAGAAGTCTCATGAGTAGTAACAACTTAATATTCTTTATATGCTACTGTAAAAGATGTGTTGCAAATGTTACAGTATGCTTCTCCATTAATACTTTTTAATCACGACCGAGAAGTCTCCCATGATATTTAATAAGTTGCCATACGTTTCCCTTTTTTTGTTAGGTGGTGTATTTTGTTTTGACTATTTCACTAGAATGTTTTACGCTGGCAAACTGTCATAGCAACGGCCTGTTTTCTACTGGCCAAATTACTACCTGCACCTACCTGGACAAAATTCACATGTGTTTTTTACAGCGACAAAATTTTCATATTTGATCGAAAGAAATTTTGTTACAATGGTTCTGTTAATTATTTAGAATGTCATTGTATTATTTCTTGTTAACAAACGTCAGATTAGTTCAGTTCAAAAATGAGGGTTTCTGAAGAAAAAAACAGATTTGGAATACAATCCAATACAGAAATTAAAAAGGCAGTGTCGGAGAATATAATTTTATTGTTCTTTGTCTTTTTTCTCGTGAAATAGTTATGTCGAATACCACTCGAGAAAAAATTGTGTAAGCAAAATTGTTCTCAAGGTTTTATTTAAGTTTGTTGCTTTTCGGCAAATTCTTGTGTATTGTATAAATTGCCAAGCAGCAAACTTTCATACCTTTCGAAAATTTTGCCGACAAAATTTTTTCTGTTGTGATAATAATATATGAGACTAAATTTTCGTTGTCAGTGTCAGAATTTTCCGACATTTTTAATTTCTACGAGCTAACAAACCCAATCAACCCTAAAATTAAGAACAATTTTTATTAAAAAAATAAACATCCATACTTACTGACTATAGTCGATTACCCTTCATACACCCACCGTGCAACGTAGCAAAGGGCGCGAAAATACGGAAAAAGGACAAATGCAAATGATTAAATCACAAGCTAATAGAATTTTACGATTTTTATATCGTATGTTGCTATTATTAGGATTTGAGAACATTGTGGTGAAAAGGAGGACAAATTGCGTCCTCCGCAGCTATTGCGGAGGACGGAGGACATTTTGGTTCAAAGGAGGACTGTCCTCCCGGCTGGAGGACGGTTGGCAACCCTATACTGGGAGTAGTATCCAGATGACGGATGCCATTGAAGTATGAACATTTGTGAACAGGAATTACCAAAAACTTTCGAGTAAGAGAACTTGTCTTTACTCCATCTTAAAAAGGACCAGAACTCGTGACGTTAAAAATTCTTGGACACCGAAATTCCATGTCTCATTTCCACAAATATTTCTTTGCGAATTCATATGTTTTAGTTAGACCAAATAGTCGTACACTTTGGTTTTTTCGTAGTTTGACTGTTTGTCCGATTTTTTAGTGGCTTTTGCTTACTTATTTGCGTGGTTCTGAAAGTCGGAAGAGAAGAGGATGGAAAGTTGCAGTTCTTACAATGTTCGAAATTTTCATTATTTCTGATAATTTGATTTGAAGACATTAGAAAATCCTTAGGTAATTTGTAGATGCATGAGTCTTGCGTGTGTGTGCTTCCTTAATCAATTTATTTTCAGAAACTTCTTTTTTTGTGTAATATTCTGATCTAATGTTCCGTCAATATCGGTTAATTCAGGTTAGGTAGGTAATGTGTATGAAGCTTAAGATTTTTCATGTGTTTATGTACACTTTACCTAGAATTATAGTATACAGGGCCAACGTTAGAGGGGGTAAGCGAGGCAAAAGTATCCCAGGTCCAGACCCCCAAAGGGGACCCGCCTGCTCAGGTAAAGTAAGCGCCACAAAAATAACATTATTGTTTACACTTCTGTATTCTATAAAAACTTCGGCAAAAAATGCCGGCTCTATGCGGCATGCATCGCGACTTAAAATGTGAGGTCTCGGCGACTGCATTACTTAGAATTTAAAAGCCAGATGCCACCGAGTACGATTTCGTGCAGACATGAGCCCTCCCGCATCTATCTCTTTTTAACGTAGCATAGATAAGAACAGAGCAAAGCCGTATCGACGCTTCGCTACTAGCGATCAAAAATACTGGCAATAGTGTTGATATCAATTTCTAACTGATTCAGCCAATGAAAAGCGGATAATGAGCGTTGAAGTCCAATAGAATATTCATAAGAGCAATAGATAGAACTTTCTTAGCGTCCACGTTGACTCTTAAAGTTTAACCGGGGGTATTGTCGCTTCGTTTCATACATTTTTTGCTGGGGTTTTTATACATATTATATTTAAATGTAAACGATAATGTTATATTTGTGGCGTTTACTTTACCTATACTTATTTTGCAGTAAAAAATTGTTCACCCAGCTAATTCTATTGGTAGTCTTACGGATTTTCTGCACTTAGCCTGTAACGCCCAAGCAGAACGGTCATTCAGCGTTCTTGCAAGAGAAGAAAATATAACTTTTAAGATACTGGGAAAGTGGAAAATGTTATTAGACAACCAATTCTCTTTAATTGTTGTTTTTTTTAATTATCTCCAAATTTTCTGGTATTAATTATACGTAACATTATCGATGGTTTAATTTTTTTGACATATCCTCTAATATTTTTTGCTTTTGTTGACTTATCAATAAAGGTCTGTATTTTAGCAATAAATTCGTCTGTAACAGATAATGTATTGCCATGCGATAGGACACTGTCCCAGTGTTCAGTTTTTAAAAGGTTTTCTAATTTAACGTAGTCAGTCTGTTTTAATAAAGTTTCTGCAGTACTGAGATTTTTGACATGACAAGGTTTATTATTAAGTATGTTAAGCAGGATTCGGGAGTGATGTGTTAAAGGTAACAGAATTATGCAAGGCTCATACTGTAAATTTAAATTTTTCTTCTTAATTCTTAGGTGTATTAATATATGAGGAAAAGCCAAAGTGGCTCATCATGGCAGTATATTAAATAGTCAGGTTAAAATTTCATTTAAGATCTATATTATTATCTCCAATGAACATCTCAGTCAGTACCCCAAGTTTTACAGTAAAGTATTCATCAAGATCCCACATAAATAAATCATCATTCGTTGATGGGGGCCTATAGAGTGCATTAATACAATAAGATATATTTTTCAGTTTAAATAGAATTCGGATTATACTTATATTGGTTCCCGCACAGTATGTACATTTTATATCGTGCTTGCAATCCATGGCTTCATGATCAAATGCACCACATGTGTAGCACCTTAATATTCTTAAATCCTCAAAGACATGCCATGAGAGCCATCTCATATCCATTCTAGAATTGAGCAGCTTTTCACAGTGGCGTAGCCAGAGTTGCTTCGTGGGGGGGGGGGGGGGGGGGGTATAAAACCATCAGACTAGTATACTCTTATACAGACTGGTGAGATGTAACGCAGTTACATATTATTGCGGTATCAAATGCAATGTATACTATTGTATACTCTGAATCCATGTATCTATTTACCACAAGAATAAAAAATGGTTATAAAACAAAATCTAACCGTCGGGATTTTTTGGCTAGTTCGTCAAATACTGCATCAACATCAACTACTATTTCCCTGTGGATGCTTAACATTGCTTACCCATTGAGTCTGTTCTGAAATATTAAAATAAAAAGTGTAATAATGAAATTATACATATTATGTTTTATATAACAAACCTGAGAGGTTGAGTTTCTTAAATAATTTTTAACTCTCTTTAAAGTTGAAAACGATCGCTCAGATGTTGCTATAGAGACTGGGAGCGAATAAAAAATTTTTAGCAGTCTGTAAGTGTTTGGATAAGCAACTTTACTACACATATCCAGTAGGTTTATAGCTCTTTGTTCTTGATTGTGTGAAAGCCTACTTAATCTCTCAAACCACATTCTCAGCTCAGCCAGCACGCAGGTCTTGGAAACTTCTGGCAAAAAATGAGCTGATAGTTCTTCAAACGAATGTGGACTATTTTTAAACTTTTCTTCCGAAAATAAGCAAAGAAATCCTTCGATAATATTTTTGTGGCTGGTGAATCTTTCTTTTAGTTCATTAATAAAATAATCAATATATAGTAAGTACAGCGATATTCTAAAATAATCTCTAACTGGATTTTCAGAGTCCGTGGTAATACTGGGATTTGCTCTATGCTTTTGGTTTTTAATTGTTCTTTTCATTTTGATTTCAGATTTTACGTTACTTGCAGTTTTCTAAAACACAAAATGCATATTGAAGAGATTTAATTAAAAATTTAAAAAATATTAAAAATATATCATAAATCAATAGAAATATGAAAAACCCTACTTACAACTGATTTCTTAAATAAAACTTCAAATTGCTCCTCTGCCTTATTTCTAATTTTCTCCAAAGTGGAAACGGCATTGTCAGTCACTGCTATAGCTTCTTTCAAATCAATATTGACTTTCTGCAGAATACGGGATAATTGTAAACCAATGTTAAAGATCTGTTGAATAATATGCATTGATATTCATAAATTCACCATCAAGAATGTTACTAAGCAGCATTGGAGCATCACCTGTATCTTGGAAGTTTGAAATTTCTTGCAAACTCACAGAAGAGGTTATCTGTGGCAAAGTATCAACAACACATTCTTATATTTCTATGAAATCATTTGCTGCCTCATATTTTGCTGTCCATCTAGTAGCACATAATCTTTTGAGCGATTTAGTAGAAGTGGGCTCTTCCAAGTCATCAATTGCTTTAAGAAGAACATTCTTACGTTTTGGTGTTTTTAAAAAATCGTAAATGCGTTCCATTGTGCTTAGACAGTTTCTGATTTGTGGAATACAACTAGCCTTCGATATCGCTAAATTTAAGCAGTGTGCAGCACAATGCACGTAAAGTGCTTTTGGGTATTTCTGACGGATAAGTGATTGCACTCCATCATAACCCTATCCGATTAAGTTAGTCAAATCAATCAATATTGCACCTCTGTAAACCACTCAAAGTTGATTTTGCCAACTGCTCTCCTTTTAAACCTTCGGCAGTTACAAATTGCAAAAAATCCTCCCTTATTTTATGCATGTCACTGTCACCATCGCCATCCACATATCTTACACATAATGTGATTTGTTCTACCGTCGATATGTCAGTTGTTTTATCTACTAAAACTGAAAACACTTTAGCCTTATTAATTTTATCTGCAAGTTCCTTTAGCAAAATAACGTTTATGCTATCAATGATCTCATTTTTCATATCTGTGGACTAAGATATGTTTCTCGTTTGCTGGATGTGTCGAGAGTATTTTTCAACTCATCATCTCCTAGTGCTCTATATTTTAGTATTTCCCGCAAGTTGCCCATATTAGTTGCACTTTTTTGATATACTTCAATCTTTCCACAATCCATGTGCCGAATGTGCCCCCTTAATGCAATTTCTTGCCTTCGGCATAAGATAATACCTTCAATCATAGGTTTTATTTTTTGTCGATTTTCTTTTGCTTTCAGTTTTCGGCTATTGTCAATTAAGTTAAGGACCGCTTCACCCTTTTCTTCTGCAAATTTTCATAGGAATTGATTGATTCCATATGGTATTTCTGTAACTGGTGTCCCTTAAACACCTAAAAGTAAAAACAGAGCTAAATCTCATCTATTATTGTCTTATGTATTTCAGCAAGCTAGATCCATACCAGATTGCATTTTTTGTGCCTTTAGTACTTCAATGGTACATGTTTACGCTTCTAGTAGAGCAAGAATTTTACAATTTTTTTCAAAATAATTAATTATTTAGAAAAATAATATATTTTATAATACCTACACACCTCTCTGGCATTTTTCCAGTTATTAAATTTTTTTCTAACCAGCGCCCCCAACTTCTGGGAACCAATTCCTCCTGAAGTGGAAAAAAAACGCAGTATTTACAAAATGCACCTTGCTCCTTTTCTGAGTATGTCAGCCAATCATGCTCGATGAACCACTTATACTGAAATTTAGGCTTCAGTTTTTTTTTCTTTATTTTTCTAATATGGGCAATTTGTACAAATTTGCCGGATACCAGTGGCGTATTTAGGATTGAGACACGGGGGGGGGTCCATTGATCTTCTTTAAAAAAATGCGCCGCAGGCAAAATTTTTTTAGGTGCCACGCCCTTTTTTGGACTGTCTAAACTTACAAATTTTACGTTTTGATAGCCCGGCTCAAGAAAAACGTAGAAATAAAGCAATTATTAAACTAAAAGACTGGAAATCCCCAAACATCTGGAAAATTTGAAATAATGTTTCATGTTATTTATTGCAAATAAATGAATGTGAATTTCAGTTTTCTTTACTACTGAGTCTACGGGGGGGGGGGTCCAGACCCCCCCGGGCCCCCCCCCCCCCCCTAAATACGCCACTGCCGGATACCACAATGAATTAATAGCATTTAAAATATCTTGATTGCCATCTCTTTTTATGAAGTTGGCTATATCCATTTTATCGATTAAAATGGGTTGATCGACATGAAAATTATTGCTCACGCTTTCAGAGTGTTCTGTATATCGAGAAGTCCCAGAATACTCTTCGCTTTTCTCTGTACTGCTGTCAGTAGTGTCAATATCCCAATCTCTTTCTTTTCGCTTAAAAAATCCAGTCAGTTTTGGCTGCTGCATCGTAAAAACGTTTCTTTTCACACAATATTTTAGTTGATAAAATGGAAATATGTGCGAAAGCAACCAATTAAGTCAAACGCACTCGTACCATTAACTACCAAAAACTTGACTCCACAGTTCGACTGGTAAGTTGTTATTGGCACAGATCATAGGTTATCTGTGTTATTGGATTAATTTACACTAAACGATAATAAAGCAGCTTTATTAAAGCGTACTAGTACTAGGCTCTGCACAGTGGCGTATTTAGGATTGTGACACGGGGGGGTCCATCTATATTTTTTAAAAAAATGCGCCGCAGGCAAAATTTTTTTAGGTGCCACGCCCTTTTTTGGACTGTCTAAACTTACAAATTTTACGTTTTGATAGCCCGGCTCAAAAAAAACGTAGAAATAAAGCAATTTTTAAATATAAACGCCAATATTTGCATTTGAAATATTAGTTTTTTGAAGGTATGTATAACGGTATACTATTTTACTCACCTAAATTAGAAAACACGGAACAAAAAATAAAATTCAACAATAATTATTAAACTAAAAGACTGTGGAAATCCCAAAACATCTGGAAAATTTGAAATAATGTTTCATGTTATTTATTGCAAATAAATGAATGTGAATTTCAGTTTTCTTTTCTACTGAGTCCACGGGGGGGGGGGGTCAAGACCCCCTGGACCCCCCCCCCCTAAATACGCCACTGGCTCTGTATAGTCTGCGCATCAATGCCGCAGTTATACATATACGGTTACAGTAAAAGCCTGATCAGGCGATTCTAGTTACTATGACAACGACGCGTAAGCCATGTTGCCAATTTTGCCATCGAAACGCATTTGTAACAATAACTCATGTAAAATTACGCAATTAAAAGTTTTTGGCATTATCTATGGGAGAGGGGGGGAGATATCTCCTATATCCCCCCCCCCCCGTGGCTACGCCACTGGCTTTTCATATGTTGTACCTCTTAATGTTTTGACATGTATGGTCCATTTTTTTGATTTTTTTAACTGATGAGCGTAGGTGATATTCATTGTGTCATTATCATTAATTAGTTTCCTGTTCAATACCATGAGATCACTTAAAATATTTGCTGCGTCCTCATACTCAAGTAAACGAGGTGTATGTTGGCCTTTAATTTCAATATGTTGTTTTGCAAAGTTATACAGCCTCTCTAAATTTTAGGGATCATCGCCCTTTATTATTACTGTACCTGTTGATGTGGTATTATAGTACTTTATCTGTGCTCTAGCACTGGCTGGACCTAACTTTTGTTTTATGTCTTTTGTTGTTGTGTCTTTATTTTGTTGTCCCTTGGGCTATAATATTAAGGTTTTCTAATGTAAGGTGTATTTTTTTTCGGCTTTTTTACTATTATGTGGTGTGGTGTGAGTCCCTAATTTTTTTTCAATGCTCGCCAGTTTCACGCGTATCTCAGCAAGATCGTTTTGGTTCTTCCAGGTTGTGTTTAGGGTATTTTTACACTCATTACACATTTATAGTATCAGGGTTTTTATAGATTCGATCTGATACATTTGCTTACGAGTTACGAATAATGTTTACATAGGCTATAGTACCAGCTGTGACACTGTTCCCCATAGTAGATCGAAAATTCATTATTTTCCACTGTCTTTTTGCATGTTTTGCAAGTCGTTTCATCATCGTTGTCCGATGACCCCTACGCTGCTTCCATTTGGTAGTTTTCCAAGATTATAATACAGGGTGTTATTTGAGTACGTGGCCAAACTTCAAGGGGCGATTCTTTAAGTGATTCTAAGACGAAAAGTTTATATGAACATAGGTCCGGTTATGCGTTTTCAAGATACAGGGTATCAAATTTTTATTATATATTATACAGGGTGTCAACAAGGTGTTCGCCTTCGATAGCGCCTAAACTGCAAGAGATATAAGAAAAATTTTTATATAAGAGTTATAGGATTTGCAATGGAGCATAAATAAATAATAATAATAATAAAAAAATATTTTGAGTTTTACAGGATGACTCAAAAAACAAAAAAAAATATTTTTTTTAAATGAAACACTCTATATATTTTTTTCTCTCTGATTCCGCTAGAAAGAATCTCTACAGTCATATTTATTTTTTGAATTGGATTGCGACGTTGTCAAGTAAATAATTATTTCCTATTATTTTCATGATTTTTATTTGACTTATTAAAACAATCATAGTTACCTATGGAATCAATAGAATTAAACAAAATTTTTACCATAAGTACCCTAAAGTACTTGGTACGTAACCATATCACTATTTGTTATATTTATTATACGGGGTGTTCGTGTTGACTTGGCAAATCTCGCTAATTTAAATATGCATTATGTCATTTTTTTTAAATGGAACACCCCGTATTTTTTTAACTAATAAGGTGTATTTTTCAAATGCCTTTATTTTTTGTTAAATATGTCATCTACCTAAATTTTCCAGTTTTTGAAATATTGTATATTTTATGAAGAGCTACACGAAAGTTAGCAATTTTATTATTTTAATCAAGAATGCCATGGGAAAAATAATTAAAATGGTCATAGACATCAAAACTGATACATATTTCTAAGAGAATTTTAGAAACGAAAAAGTGCATAGGTATTCGGTCAACGAAAGAATATCATCTGTTCTTTTAAGTATTAACATTAAATGTATTATATTTAAAACGAACATCTTACACATTTATATTATAAATAAACCAAACTAAAAAGAAATATTAGAGATAATGAATAAAGAAAAACCGCCTTGTTACAAATTTTGTTCAATGTGTCCTCCAAAGTTCAAATTACATGAACGAATTCTTTTCGCAAATGTGTCGTTTACACTTCCTAAGCTGTTTGCAGTGATGGTTTGGAACACCTCTCGAATTCGATTTTGCATATTTTCTCTTATGGTATAGGAGCCGTCTTATATACTATTTCCTTTACATATCCCCATAAGAAAAAATAGCTTGGTAAGGTTGGGAGACCTTGCTGGCCAAGATACTGGGCCCCTAACGATCCAACGGTCATGGAAACGTCGGTTTAAAAAATGTCTCACTAGTAGACTGTAATGAGCTGACGCTCCATCCTGCTGAAACCACATTCTTTCCCGAGTACGTTCTGGTAACCCGTTTAATAGCACTTCTAAATGATTCTGCAAAAAATCAAGGTACACCTGACCAGTAAGCATAAGTCACGTCAATAAGTTTTGCATGTGAAAAGTTCATGGTCAAAATACACCAAGATCAAAAATAGTGATAAAGGAGAAAATTTAAACAATATTTATGTAATACTAATATAAATAAGTTTTTAAAGAGAAATAATAATGACAACTTATGTCAAGGTAAAGAGTTTATTTTGTCATGGCCATCTTGATATATGTTTCTATTTTCCCAATGAATATTCCAATTTCAATTATTTTACCCATGGCATTCTTGATTATAATAATAAAATTACAAATTTTCGTGTAGCTTTTCATAAAATATACAATATTTCAAAAACTAGAAGATCTAGGTAGATGACATATTTAACAAAAAATAAAGGCATTTAATAAATATAAATATTATTAATTAAAAAAATACAGGGTTTCACAGTTCCATTTAAAAAAAAATTACATAATGCATATTTAAATTAGCGAAATTTGCCAAGTCAACACGAACACCCTGTATAATAAATAGAACAAATAGTGATATGGCTACGTACCAAGTACTTTAAGGTAAGAATTTTGTTTAATTCTATTGATTCCATAGGCAACTATGATTTTTTTAATAAATGAAATAAAAATCATAATATACCAGGAAATAATTATTTACTTGACAACGTCGAAATCAAATTCAAAAAAGTAAATATGACTGTGTAGTACCAATTTTTTGAGCCATCATGTATAACGCAAAATATTTTTACGTTATGCTCCATTGCAAACCCTACAACTCTTATATAAAACTTTTTCTTATATCTTTTACAGTTTAGGCGCTATCGAAGGCGAACACCTTGTTGACTCACCCTGTATATTATATCTTAATAATCCTTTGGACGATTTTGTTGAAATTTGGCAGTGTTGCATGTCCCTGGGACAGCATAATAAGAAATTATTTTTTACAGGGTGTTGAAATATTTAAAAGAAAAATAAAAAAGTAATAAGAAGACCCAAACTAACATAAAGTTAAAACTTGGTGACAGTTTTTAATGAATACAAATGAATCTTTTAAGCTAAAAATTGTTTGTCTGATTTTGCCAGTGCGTGCACAGTGGTAACGCCGGAAATTAAAATCACACTCAAACAAATGGTAATCTATTTTTTTATCAAATGCTTATTCTACATCTAATAGAAAACCAAGCATTTTTTATATTAGGTACTAGCTTGCAAAATAAATAAAATATGTAATATTTTGCAAGATTTTTTTGTTTTTCTCCCTTATCCAATTGAATTTTACGACTTTAACAACTATATTAGGAAATTACGCGGGTCAAGCTGCCTGATCACATAAATTACACTAATTAAAAACTTAATATTACCAAAGAAACTTATAGCTACGCAATAGAAGTGGAATCTTTATGAGCAGCTTAAATCCGCGAGAGGCCGCTTTACAGCGTTAATAAACAGACGATTTTTCATCGAATTTGACGCGCCCAGTTTGATGGATAGCTACGTTGCCAATAGTTGTATACTTTCTTAAAAGGTTGCAATTGAAAATAAAAGTGAGAATTATTGCATCTTTTACTAGGTTAATCTTAATAATAAGAAGAAAACAAGGTCTGTCTATACCACCAAACTAAAATTTATTTGTCCCTTTAAGGTGAAAAAAGGATTAAAGGGTGTACATAGTTTAATGTCATTTTATTGCAACATTCGCTTTGAACAGCATTAATTCTTAAGTCATGTTCCTAATTTGTGCCTCTTTTACCAAAAAGAAAAGAAAAAAGGAAATTTGCAACGTAGACCTGATTAAATTTATATAATTTAAATAATAATCCATGAATATGGAGAATTTGATGACCCCAACTTACTCAATGACGTAAATTGTTTTAACACATTTTAATTTCCCTCCTCCCCCCCCCCCCCCCCCTTTTATTTTATTACTATACTTATTAAAAATTCTGACCCACCAAATATAAATCATGTTCCCTCTTGGAGTTGACTCATGAAACGTTTATTTTATTGAATTTTCATTATAGACAGCTATACATCATATCATGACTATAAATGATTCCATTTGGAATTTTGTCCTCTATTACAATTTTCGCATCTAATTTCCTCCATTGCTGAAAGTAGCATCGTGTTGGTGATTGTCTTCTGTCGAGTCCATTGGCTGCATAAAGAGCACGTTATGACCATGTATTGTTGAACCACTTCGTTCCCCCTTTTAATTTGTTTTAGTTCGTTTATTTAGGTACCTACATCCTAAAAAACATAATTCTTAATTGTATGGTTGCTGAGGATGACTTTGACTAAAGTCGAAACTAGTACAACCTAAAATGACATTAAACTATGTACACTCTTTAATCCTTTTTTCACCTTAAAGGGACAAATAAATTTTAGTTTGGTGGGATAGACAGACCTTGTTTTCTTTAATAATCTCGCCACAGAAAATGGACTACTTCTTGAATCTTAATAATAAGAGTTAAAATTGGCTACAGTCAGTGAAACAAGACACTTAATACAATCACGCGAAACTACGTTTTAAGTTTTCTCATCGGATCTGGACGCGAGAAGGGTCACTAATCTATTTCACGACATTAAAACCTGCTGTGGCGCAATGATTAGGGTAGATAGTCATGGTTTTGCCAGTCGCGAGTTCGATTCTACTTCCAAGTGTTTTTAACATTGAAAATGTTTATATTATCGCACGGGCACGTAGTATGGGTACGGAATTCGAAATTCTTGTGTTGCATTTGTCCCTGACGTCACACCGAGTTAAATGATCGGGATCAGACCAAGTCGAGAGTAATCGTATGGTTTCGCTGAAGCAGTCAGCGGGTGCAGCAAGCTGGCGTTCGCGATCGAGCGTAGCATCGTAGCAATCGGCCGTTGCCACAGGGTGGTTCGGCTGGCGCGGCTGGAGCGCGCTTCAGATCATATTCGTATTTCGTAGTGAAAGCGCTTATGTATGACTTATAATGAACGCCGATAACATTAGTTGCATGCTGTTGTTGGAGGAAGAAAACGAAAAGGAGATGTTAGCCCAAATTTCTCCATTTCGACAAACGTCATATTAACACTTGAATTTATACTATAGGTACCATATTTAAATCAAAGCTGCAGCATACCAAGTAAACAAATCAATTTGATTAAGACGTCAAAGTATCAAAGCATTTTAAAATTGTATCATTAGTTGGTATATCCGAAAAAAATATCAAAATTAGAAAAAAGTCAGTGGCGTGCATTTTAACATTGAAAATGTTTATATTATCGCACGGGCACGTTAGTATGGGTACGGAATTCAACAAAATTCTTGTGTTGCATTTGTCCCTGACGTCACACCGAATTAAAATGATCGGGATCAGACCAAGTCGAGAGTAAACGTATGGTTTCGCTGGAGCAGTCAGCGGGTGCGGCTGGCGTTCGCGATCGAGCATAGCAATCGGCCGTCGCCACAAGGTGGTTTGGCTGGCGCGGCTGGAGCAGCGCGCTTCAGATCATATTCGTATTTCGTAGTGGAAGCGCTTATCTATGATTTATAATGAACGCCGATAACATTAGTTGCATGGTGTTGTTGGAGGAAGAAGACGAAGAGGAGATGTTAGCACAAATTCCTCCATTTCGACAAGCGTCATATTAACACTTGAATTTATACTATACCATATTTAAATCAAAGCTGCAGCATACCAAGTAAACAAATCAATTTTATTAAGACGTCAAAGAATCAAAACATTTTAAAATTGTATCATTAGTTGGTATATCAAAATTAGAAAAAAGTCAGTGGCGTGCATTTTTTGTCAATAATATTCGTTGAAGTGTTTTCCGGGACGCCACTGGACTTTATATACAGAAATAAAAAAAAAACGATTTTTTAAAAAAAACTTTAACACTTTGTACATCAAAACGGGGCAACTCCGGACACATATTCAGGTTAGTTCAGGTTAGCAGTTCTGAAACACCCTGTATACAATCAAATACAACGGTCAAAAACACAAATATTTATATCAAAATATTGATAACAAACAATAACACCAAACGATACAATGCAATAATGCGAAAATCACGGGTAAAGTAAATTTAACCCTGTCGCCCAGGGCCTTTTAGTTTTATTGCCGCTTGACCAATCGAAATAGAGTTACGGTTGTCATTAAGTACTGATCAATATTTCCTTCGTATGCATAATCTTGGATTTGAATATGGTATAGGGTAGACTGGGGCAAGTGTAAAAATGGGGTAAGTGGAAAATCAGAGCGCCAATCAGGCAATATTGAAAGTTTACTTGTCTGTGTGGTTCGAGGCAACTAACTATACGTTAGCGCTGTTGAATTATCTACTCCCGGCGAGTTATCAGGTGTTTTTTTCTTTCTGAGTAGTCATTTGTAACATAACCTCCGAATCGGTCCGTTGAATAGTGTGTGATATCTCCATAAAAAATTGGTCAAAGGTAAAAACTTATAATATACTTTTAGTTTTATTGCATTTTCTTATGTTTAGTCAATTGTTGTAGCTTTAAAATCCTATATACCGACCAAATCTAAAAGCGGTTTTTACTCACGAACAGGTTTGCACTTCCCCCATAAAACACATAATGTGGGGCATGTGTGAAAGTTGTAATGGGGAAAGTGTAAAGGTTAGTTTACACTTGCCCCATTTTCCTGGGAATGCTAAAGTTCATTGGCACTGACATTTAAAGCTTTTATTCTTTACAGAGAGTTGACGTTATGGTACGAAATTATAAAAGAAAGTCCGATAGGGCTGCCTATGGGGAGGAGCAATTAAATGCTGCAGTAAATGCTGTCAATCAAGGTCAATTAACCATGTCGATGGCTATACCAATTCATAATAGTAAACAAATCATAGCGCGTGATCGCCGCGTGCTGGGTACAGAAACGTGTTGCAATTGGTCAATCGACAATAAAACTTCGTAGACCGGCGTGCTGCATTTCTTACAGGGTTGGCGTGCAGTTGGGTATTTGTTTTAATGAGTCTATTCGTGCATAATTTGTGTTTTGAGATACTTGTGTATTATTAGTTTGTGACATTGCTGTTTTAATTTTCGTTTTGATTTCTTGCAAGTAATTTGAATTTTGTTGTTGTTTGTACGAGGTTGTTAATACAAAAACTTTTTAAAATGTCTAGTACGGACACGGCTGACGAACCGATGGATGTAGCTACATTAAGTCCTCCTAAAAAGAGATCTAAAAAAACACATCTTGATGTTAACACTAAGGAGATTATTTTAAATATTTATAAATGTGAATTAACAGAGCACCCTGCATTAGGGAAAGATGAAATTGCTGTAAGAGTTGCAAATAAAGTAGGTGTGTCTAGTCGCAGCGTTTATAACGTAATGAGAGAATATAACACAACTCGTTCATTCCGTCCACCAATGCCGAAAAGAAATCGTAAGAGCACCATAGATTTGCTGGACGATGCTGATAAACATGCGATAAGACGTAAAGTACATCAATTTTTCTTTCTAATTCGGTTATTGTATTAGATAATGCATCATACCACAGCCGAAAATTAGAAAAAATACCTACAACCGCTTTCAAAAAAGCTGATATTCAGGACTGGCTGAGATCAAAAAGTATTGAATTTGACGACGCAATGCTAAAAGTTGAACTTTTAGCAATCGTAAATCAAAATAAAAAAAGGTTTAACAAATATATTATTGACGAAATGGCAAAAAGTCGAAATAAAATTGTTCTTAGATTGCCCCCTTACCATTGTGAACTCAATCCAATTGAGCTAATTTGGGCTGATATTAAAAATTATGTTGCCCAAAAAAATACAAATTTTAAGTTTGCAGATATGAAAACAATTTTTCATGAAGCTGTGTTACAGATAACAGAAAATAAATGGGAAAAATGTATTAGCCATGTGCAGGACAAAGTAGAATCACGAATGTGGGAATTGGACAATATTATTATGTAGAGCCTCTTATTATAAATGTTGGAAACAGCAGTTCATCGAGCTCAGATTCAGATTAAAATATGTTTGGTATAACTCCCCACACAGCAGGTTTTACTTTTTATTATTGTGTTTGTTTAAACTATAACTTTTTTTTTATTCATTAGTATACTGCTATTATATATGTAAATATTAACTTGTACTGTTACAAGGTCCTTAATGCGACCCTGGGTGTTGTTCACGTGCCCTTCGCGTGTGTTTGTTTTGGTCTTCTGAATAGCTAAAATGAATATAGTATAGTACCGAATTCAGACTCCCATACATTACAATCTACTGTAGAGTAACTGGCCGCCGTGGCGAAAAAAGCAAGACACAGGGCCGACCTCCAATACTTTCTTGGCAAGATAAGTGTCAACTGGCCGAAAATATAAAAACAATGGAGAAGTGGGGATATTGATTAACTTCGAGAGAGCTTCAAGAAAGAGTTTGGGACTTTGTAACTTTAATTAATATTCCCAATCCTTTTAAGAACAATATGCCAGGCACAGACTGGTTAATAAAGTTTAAACAACGTCACACTTTGAGTATGAAGAAACCACAAAGCTTAGAGTACTGCAGAAAGAAATCTACGGACCCATTCATAATAGACCAATATTTTGTTTTATTGGAAAAGGCTATATTGGAGTTGGGTCTTCAGGATCGTCCTGAATGTATTTACAATTTAGATGAGACTTCACTGTGTACAGATCCTTCTCGTCTTAAAATTGTTGGCGCGAAAGGCAACCCTTCTTCAAGCATTATTGCTGGATCGGGCAGAGAAAATATAACCGTCCTGGCCGGAGCATGTGCTAGTGGTAGAAAATTGCCACCATTGATAATATTTAAATGCAATAACATTGATAATATTTAAAGGCAATAATATTGCTGGATTTCAGAAAGAAATGAAGACTTCTTCAAAGACACCGTAAATGCAGCCAGCGCCAATGGATGGATGACCTCCGAAATATTTAGAAATTACTTTCTAAAGACTTTTATTCCTTTGGTTCGTGATCAGGCACCAATTATTGTTATATATGATGGGCATGTCTCGCATGTGGATTGCTTATTAATTCAAGCCGCATGAGAAGAAAATATTCATATACTTAAACTGCCAGCCCAAACAAGTCATTTACTTCAACCTCTCGATTTGAGTATGTTTAGATCCTTTAAGGCAATATGGGAGAGGGAAGTAATAACATGGCAAAGACGTCATCAGAGACAATGACTACCAAAAAGGGACTTCGCCACATTTCTAGTGAAAACCTGGGCTGAAGTAGATTCCGGAATCATAAAAACAGGATTCAGAAAGGGTGGTATTGTTCCATTTAATAGACATGTTATTCCTAAAGAAAAGTATGACATCGATGCCCTAAAAAGATGGCAGGAACACTTAGAAAATCAAAGATCTGTAACAGATTTACAACCGAGGCCAGAACGCATTGATATTGAAAGGAATGAACATGATGCTGTAGCACCGAATGTAACAGAAAAAACCGCTACTTTCGAACAGTCAATGTTAAAAACAGTAAAGCCTTCTACATCTGGCGCTTCATTTAAAAGGAAACTAGCATCTAATGCAGAATTACTTACAGCTCCTTCAGCATCTAGTGCCACCAATCTCAAAGTAATTGTCAGCTCTGATCAAAATGAAGAAATATACTAAATAATCATCAGGAGCCTATAATTGAACCTGTAGTACCAGCTACAACCGAAAATCGGCAAGAAAAGAAGGCAAGTTTTGATGATCTACTACTTGATTCGCTCCGACAGAGCCCTTCTTCTATTCCAAGGAAACGAAAGCGCTTAATTCAAGGTGGCCAAACCATTGCAGGTACTATCGCAAGTAGTCAGTCAAAAATCTCTACAGGTTCATCTACTATATCTAAACCAGCTATGAAAATTGACCGAAAGAGTAAACAAAGTCGGCCAAGTCCGTATCAATTTGAATCCAGCTCCAGTGAATCAGATTATGAAAGTGTACCTTTTATGGAATCGGATGTTTCACTTTAGAATCGGATTGCGAAGATCAGATTCCTGAAATAAACAAAGACAATATGTCCATTGAAGACTGGGTACTGGTTAAATACACATTACCAAAAGCAAAAAAACATTTTATTGGCCAGGTAAATACTGTTGACAACGGCTTTGAAATCAAGTTTACTAGAAAACTAAAATACAATTTTTTTATGGCCACTCACCGATGATGTCAATGTAGTATAGCTAGACGATATAGTGACTCGTTTACCTGAACCGGTAGTAACACGCCGAGGAGGTTTTCATTTTAATGTGAAATTTGCGGGATACAATATTTAACAAGTTCCATAAAATTATTCGAATTTTTAAACTTTAATTTTCTTTTCTGTTTTAGTTTCTCCTTGGGAATAACTCCTACTGTTTTAGAGATTAAAGCCAAACATTGGGTTTTGAACAGATAAATACGTTTATAAAAATATTATTCTTGTTATTAGGAATTTTTTGAGGGTTATTTTGGATTACTTATTATTTTTCAGAGGTATCTTTTAATTTTTCGTTTTTATGATTTGCTTGGTTATTTCCCAACAATAAAAAAATCATAACTTCGCAGATTTTTATTTTTTTTTTAAGTCTGTAAAAAGAAAAATTGGCATGGGAGATATAAACTTCATTTACACTTTCCCATTACCAGTTCTGCGAACATGCATGGAAATTGTATTCCGATTTTACACTTTCCCTTTTTGGGGTACCTAAGTGTACAATTTCGGTACAAAAAAAAATCATTCAAATCTCAAGATCTCAAAAATAATTCATGAGTGCCCTATGCAGTATGAAAAGTAAACATATTAAACTATTACTTTCTTACAAAGACACTTTTATAAATATTGTATATTTAAAGTAGGAAGGAAATAAACTTGAACTATTAAAAAGGGCTTCGCAGTTGCCCTAGTCTACCCTAATTATAAGCTTTGTAATGTAATGCTGAAAAATAAACAGAATGGTTTTGTACACTTTACCGTTCTTCCCTACACTTGCTGCCACTTTTTTTCATACATTTTCTTTCATTACAACATTTTTGTAATTTTCGTTCTCATAGTTGTATAAAGGGGAGTACTTTTGCACCTCCTCTATCAAACACTCGTCAGCAATTGCCGAAAACGGTGGCATTCTGCTGAGCGATCACCGCTGGACTGGTCTCTCTAGCAGTCCGAACGCAGCCACTGCAATTGACGGCGAACGATGTGTCGCTGAGCTGCGGCAGTGAAACCGTGTACATACAAATCGCATTAAACCAGTACCGAGCTACCAATCGCGAACGCCAGCCGCGGCCGCTGACTGCTCCAGCCAAACCATACCTTAGAGGCGCGTTAGAGTTTATAACCTTTATTTTACTATTTTTTTATATTATGAATCAATAAGCCTTATATCAGCTACCTAAATATAACATTCAAATCTATGAGTTTTCGCAGATCACAAATCTCACAATAGTCACAAGCGTTGCACTCTGCTTCGGCATTTTCAATGTCCTCCCCGTTTGCGTCTTTGTAAAGGACTGTAAATTTTTCTTTAATTATTTTCTGTTGCTTTAAATATTTTGTAACTTTATTTCTACTATAACATTGGTGAATTTATAGATTAAAAGTATATTATTGACTAGCGTGCCATAGCTTTATTACTTGCGAGTGAAGTGCCGTAGTTTTTCTACGATCATGAACGCATTTTGAAAAATATATTTATCACAAAAAAACTGTACCCACTTGTGAGAGTGAACAAAACAGTCCAGTTAACTTGGCAAGAAAATGCCTTATAACACACGCGTGTTGAAAAGTATATTTGAAATCTAGGAGTCAATCTATAAGATTTGAACAGATGCATATGGTGCCCATATTTTCTTTTCATTACACAATATTAAAGATTTTAAAGATATGAAAGCTTTTGTATAAATATATACAATGATAATGTTTATAAAAAGTTAGTTAATAGGGTGTTCGTCTTTGATAGCACCCAAACTACAAGGGATACAAAAAAAAATTTTATATGAAAGCTGTTGGGTTTACCAAAAGGCATAACGCAAAAATATTTAACACCATACTGAGCGGCCAAAAAATAAATTACATATACTTAAACATAATAATATATTCTTTATAAGAAAGTTTTTAAATTTTCTTGTGTCGTTGCCAAATAATTATTTTTGTTTCGGGAATTTTTAGTGACTCGATAAAGAAATCATAACATGGGGCATTCAGTTTAGTTAAACAAAATTTTTACCATTAGTACCTTAAGATACGCGGTACATTACCCATAATACTGTTTTTGAGGTTTATGATATAGGGTGTACAGGATGGTCCACGTAAGACGACGCACTACCTTTTCTCGGAAACAGTAAGGGTTATAAAAAAAAGTGAATAGAAAAATTAATTGATTGTAAACAAATTTTTATTATTATATTTTTGTGTATACAGGGTAAGTCGCTTTTCTGGAGTTGATATCAACTTTCGATCTTTAAATAGAAAACCCTATATCTTACAATACTTTTAGATTTTACATAAAATATTAATCATTCTTTAATAATTGCACCATTAGTCTAAACCTTATAATCTTCAAGATATCGACTTTTAAAAAATCTCATTTTTTAACTTTGACAGCTTCTAGCTCTCTAACGGTACATCTTGGACCAAACCAGCCTACATGTCCCTTTCTTACTTTTTTATTATCTTCCTAAAACTATTAATTTCAGGTTTAACCGCAAGTTTACACTTTTGGAAAGACAATAAAAAAGTAAGATAGGGATATGTAAGCCGTTTTCACCTAAGATGTACCGTTAGAAAGCTATAGAAGCTGTCAAAGTTCAAAAATGTCAGTCGATATCTCGGAAACTATTAAGTTTAGACTTATAGTGCACTTATTATATAATAATTGTTATTTTATGTAGAATCAAAAAGTATTGTAAAATATAGGATGCTCTATTTAAAAAAACCAAGGGTTGGTATCAATTCCAGCCAATTCTAAAACGTATTTCATGTAACACACGTTACACCCTAACCGAACGAAAAACCGTTTGTTAAGGTAAATGTTAATATTATATTAATTAAAAATACATAAATATATTGAAAATCCTTCGGTTAAGGTGTAACGCATGTTATATGAAATACGATTACAATTTTAGGTAGAATTCATAAATGGGATAATATATTTAGGAATATATAACTTTGTGCTATATCCTATGTATGAAGCGACTAAGGGAATTTGTGGACACCCCTGCAAAAATCATTTCAAATACCCTACACGCTAAAAATTTTTACCTAGCATAAAAAATTAAAAAATTAAGAAGGTGTGACATTATGGTGAATCACCCTGTATCTAATTGTAAAAAACAGTATTTTAAATTTTTTATCAGAAAGTTTTTTTTTTACTTATTTACCAATAATAAATATCAGGTTAATTAAAAATGACGAAACATTTTAACTTTTTTTCCCTTGTTGTTTAGGACCTATAAACAAAAAGGTTTAATAATTCATACTTTCCTGTACAAACTAAATACGACCCTAATTAAAACAAATTATTTCAATGTTAGGTCATTTTGTGGCAACAAGGAAGATTTCAATTTTTTTGTTCTGGTCGTTTTAGACCTATGACCAAAAACGTTTATGACGTACGTCTTGGTGCCGTAAAATAAAATAATTTCGGCAGATACAAAAAAAAGTGTAAATATTGTTAGATTTACAAACGGATATTTTTTGAACCACCTTATATGCAGATAAACGTACATTTTATATCCCTTTTTATGTTGTTAATACAGTTTTCCTAGATCTTTTATATTGTTTTTCCGTCACTGGACTAAATTAATAACTAGTCAGTTTTATAAGTATTAGTAGTACATATTTCAAAAATGCTAGAATTCGTCAAGAGAGTATACCAAAAGATTTCGTATAAGTTTAAAGAAATATATTTCGTGAACACTTTGTAAAAAAGAATCGATTGAAGTAGTAAAATTAAAAATTACAATAAACTCCTAGATTTAATCATTTTTATATTAACCTCAGCTCTTTGGTAAACCGAAAATGAAAACATTGGTTCAAGCCGGCCGCGCCGTATTGTTTTATTGGGTTTAGTAATCTCAATAACCAGTCTACAAAATTCAATTAATAATCCTAAAGACTATATAACATATTATATCGCACCCGGAAAGACGACAACTCTGAACGTGCATTCGGCAAAGCCAGACCGCTTAACGAAGAAGGATCCCCGTTTTGAAAACCGGGATCCATCGAGCGATCGAATTATTAACATTACGTCGGTTTTCTATTGCGTAGCTATAAGTTTCTTTGATATTATTAAAGAAAATGTAAGAGATTCACGAGCGACTATAACACATAATTTGCTAAGATTTTATATACCTATTTCGATTGATGAAAGCAAATGAATCTATATTTAATGCTACATATTTATTAGATATTTAAGAATTTTATCAATAAAATTCAATTGATTATCGAAAACCATCTAAAGCGGGAACTTTTTAGGATTTATTTACGATATTTTTGCAAATTTAAATATACTTAGGTACATTGCAACATGCCCGATAGTGTTAGTCAAAAAATCTCAAAATTTGTGATCCGATTTCTATATATTTTCTTCAAGTTAAGTTTTGAAAAAATACTTTACATAATTTTTCAAAAATTAATTAGTTAACTTTTTCTATTAATTTACTATATACACAATATAGGCACCTATTATTTTAGTACTAATTGGTTTATTTGCTATTTGCCTTTTCAGTATGTTCCATTAATGGCAGCAGCCATTATTCTGTTTTCGGAAGATAACCAGTGGTCACAGTACATTCGAAGAACGAAAAGATACTGGATTCATGGGGTTCTTTTAGCGATTAGTTTTGTCGCTGTAACTTTTGGAATTTTAGCAGAATATCACGACAAAAACAAGGATAATATGGCGCACTTTACTACATCAGATCATGCTATTTTAGGTGAATATCTTGGTTTTAAATTTTTCCCTCTTCTTGACTTTTTAGCTGTATCCTATTATTTGTGTCCCTAGCGGCCATTCTGGAGACTTGAAAATATTTTCCAGCAATGTCTTCCGGTCGATTTAGTCGATAAACTTTTTTTCCCGAAGCCGTAAGGTTTCCATAATATAGTACCGTGCCAACCTTAGTGAGATACCCTGTACAACTTCCAATGTTAATTTTTTGGATGTGGCTATTTACGTCAGAAAAAATGCGAATTACCTCCTTTTCTTGTTAAAATATGCGAGTTACGAGTTTTTGAAATTAAAAGTGTATTTTAATCTAGGACTTGAGGTCTTCTTTGCAAGATCTGAGATACGAGGTTTCAAATTTGAATAAAATGTAATATACGAATTTAAAAGGAAATAAGCAAAAACAATTAATTATTAGAAAGTAATACCGCCATTACATTTTGAGGGTAGGGGGGTTTAAAAATCGATAAAAAAATTCCAGGTCCGTATTTAAAAAAATAAAGTTGATGTTGGCCGCTCGGAGACGTAACGTCGGATCTTTAGTTTAATAACGTCATTTTGTAGAGGAGAACAAGTTGCAACGACAAAGTGTCATTTATTTTTAAATAGCTATTCAAATGAGCTCAGAAAAAAATAAAAACGATTTTGCAAAATTTCGGTTTTTTTCAAATAGGTAATACCGGAAGTATTCGGAATTTTAAAATTTTTAAAGCGACATTTTAATCAGCACCGAATTGCACAACTTTGCCCCCATTTAACCGTTTCTCTAACTCCTATGGTTTCCGAGATTCCAATGCTCGTATGTCGAATTTGTAACACAAGCGTAAAGATATTTGAAACATAAGAAGGCAGGGTGTCCAGTTTTCGTGTGTTTTCATATACCAGCTTCCTTATTATAAAAGATAGAAAGATGGAGTTTGCGGTTACTGTTTTATTATTTTATGAAACTTTCATTGCCGCAAACGAAATTTTCATAACCCCCTCAGTTTCTGACATACAGGGCGATTTTGAAAATTTGTCATTCTTGACGCTCCCCTGTATCTCGATTATTTGATAATTTATCAATAAGGTAAAAATGGATTATTATAGAGTTTTTTATGTGGAATTCAGTGGCATAGTTAGTTTTATTTTCTAAAAAGTTTTGTTTTTGGGGTATGACCCAAAGTTTTGTTTTTTTAATTAAGACACCCTATATATTATTTCTTTGTCATATCCCTTTTAAGAGCTTTTCAAAAATATAACCTTCTCAAAAACTAACCTGATCTATATTTATTTCTTTTAAAAAAGAATAATTTTAACATTTTTTGTAAAATTAATCATTTTTCGTATAGAAGACTATGCTATGGTCAATCACGGATAGCCATGATAGAAAACCAAATTCTGTAAATGCGCCATTAGTTCATAGGTACTGGTCCCAAAAGAGCCGATACGTAATATTTCCACGAGAATGTCAAGGTCAAGATCGGTTTGGATTTAGCGTGTCATGCTTTATTTTTGGCACTCTTCTTTAGTTATTATCTATAAGGGAACTTTAACCGGAAATAGACATCTAGATATAATGCGAGGTGCACTGATGGAAATATTACAGGATGTTCCCAAGCGCGGATCCGGGGGGAGGGTCATGGGGGTCATGACCCCCCCCCCCCCCCCCCCCAAACAAACAGAGGAACACAAAAAAATATTATATATTATATTTACTTTGCTCATATTATTTTCCAATGCATGATCAAATTTAATTATATTGATCCGTAAAATGATTTATGAAAACTTCTTTTATTATCTTGGAGATTTATTATATAATAGCATTAATACACAAAAGTAAAATATATTACTTTTTGTGAGTGACCCCCCCCCCCCCCCCCCCAAAAACAAGGTTCTGGATCCGCTCCTGGATGTTCCGTTGGCCGATTTAAATAATATTTATTACAAGCAAGATGGTGCTCCGAGTCACAATTCTCATATAGTGAGAGAATATTTAGAAACTACCTTTTCCGATAAATGGATTGGTACCAATGGACCTGTCAGGTGGCCTCCAAGATCACCTGATCTTTCTGTGTTGGATTTTTTTATGGAGATATATAGAAAATCAGTTATATAATAGACAATACCACAATATTGATCGACTTCGAGAAGCCACCAATCAAATCTTTAGGCTTTTGCAGGGAAGGCCAATTATTTTATTAAATGCATTGCGAAGAATCGGAACGGTGCGCGGTGTGTCGAAAGTGTTTAGAACAACCTCAGACGAACAAATTTTGTTCGTCTGAGAGAACAACGGAGCCCGATTCGAGCAATTTTTATAATTTAATAAAATAATATATTTATTTTATTGTTGGTTTAAAGTTATGTAATAATATAAAGTTGTATAATAAAAATTATGTTGTTAGTTTTTTTTTATTTGCGGGCATAGCTTTCTATACGAAAAATGATTTGTCAGAGAAAAAATGTTAAAATTATTCCTTCTTAAAAGAAATAAATATGGACTATTATATATTCAACCAAAAGAACCAACACAAAGTCCCGGTCTCAAATAATTTAATATTTAAAAAATTAGGTAGGTTACATGTTTCGCCTTTAAGGCATCATCAGACCTAAAAAGATGTCAATCAACACGCATATAAGTGAGCGAATCTCACTATTAAACCTACCTGATACACCAAAAAACAATTTCAGAAGAAACAAAAATGTCAAAATATAAAAATATAAAACGTTACAATCACATCATTAAAAACAGTTAGAAATTAAACTGAAAATTGTATATAAACAAAAGGGTACAACAACAAACTAAAAGAGAAAGGTTCGTTAAATAAGTACTAGGCATAGTAAGCGGGGGAGATGCAGTCACCCAGAGAACTTATATATTTTTGAAAAGCTCTTAGAAAAAGGGATAAGATAAAGAAATAATACATAGGGTGTTCCATTTAAAAGAACAAATACTTTGAGTCATAACTCAAAAGTAAAACTTTTTAGAAGAAAAACTAACTACGCCACTGAATTCTACATAAGAAACTCTAAAATAACCCATTTTTACCTTATTGATAAGTTAATAAATAATCGAGATACAGGGGAGCGTCAAGAATGACAAATTGTCAAGATCGCCGTGTATGGCAGGGGGCTACGAAAACTTTGTTTACGGCAATGGAAGTTTCATAAAGTAATAGAACAGTAAACCGTAAACCCCATCCTTCTATCTTTTATAATAAGGGAGCTGGTATATGAAAACTGGACACCCTGTATAATGAACCTAATAAATAAATTTATTTTAGGGTTGGTCTCCTGGATCCTGGTATTCCTAGCTATTGTAGTTGGACTTGTGGCAGCGAACACCAAAACATTTTCATCATTTGTTAAACCAGTGGTTGCGAAATTGGCTCACAACATATTGGGTATTGCTGGTTTTGCAATTGGAATGGGTTCGCTCTATGGGGGGCTCGATGTTGTACAAAAAGGCGTCTCAGACAATGCTTATATTGCCAGCCAATGGGCACATTGGTATATAACAGGTTGGAGTTTATTAGCTGCTTTCAAATCATTATATGGTCAAATAAAAAGTGTTTTTTTCTAAGTGGAACAAAACAAAAAGGCACGAACGAGAAATAACTTTATGCTAAGAATAATTAAAGGCAGCAAAAGTAAAATCTGAGATAGTATTAGTGCGGACAAGCCTAAAGTTTTTAAATTAAATTTGGAAGAAAGATAAACTTCTGTGTCGAATTTAGGGCTAACAAAAATATTGTGTTTAGGGACGCAGCTTCTATGAACGGTTACCGAAACGCCTTACGGAGTTATTTTTTGCTAAGTATACCTAGATCTATTTGAAAATAATAATTATTAATTATTATTTAGATGTAGTATAACGAATTGATATTAGACGTTTACATATTAGTGGCGTGTGTGAGTCGGACGAACATGGAAATATTTTAAGCCGAAACAAGAGTACCCCCCCCCCCCCCCCCCGTTTTTGAGGATGCTGAACACGATTGTAGCGTTAGAATTTCTCTTTGGGGTTACGCAACCCCCCAAAACGGCCAAAAACCACCCAAATGCGCTTCAAATGGTTTCCCTGCTGAAAAAATACTTTCCCCCCGTTTTCGAGGATGCTGAGCACGGTGCTGATGTAAGTTATCGGTTCCAACCCCTTCAACGGCCAATACTGGCCTCCAAAGAGGTGAATTTTTTTTCTTATCAGCGGTAAAATGGATTTCTCTTCCGTTTTCGAGGATGCTGAGCACAAGAAAAAAAATATTTGCCGCTGATGAGAAGAAAAAAAATTTCACCCCTTCCGGGGACGAGTATTTGCCGGTGGAGGGGTTGGAAGGGGTCGGCCCCGATATCCAACACCAGCACCGTGCTCAGCATCCTCGAAAACGGGGGGAAAGTATTTTTTTTGGCAGGGAAACCTCTTGAAGCGCGTTTAACCCCTCTTGGGTTTAGCCGTTTTAGGGGGTTGCGCAACCCCAGAGAGAAATTCTAACGCCGCCATCGTGTTCAGCATCCTCGAAAAAGGAGGGGCGGGAGGTACTCTTGTTCCGACTCAGACACGCCACTATACAGGGTGTCCGGATAAGGATACGGAGCGGCCATATCTCGGAAACGATACGTCCCACAGATCTGAAAAGAAAGCTCTCATCATAAAAACTGCCAAGAGAAATTCATTCAAAATAATTTTAAGTTTCGGAAATTGCCGCAAGAGGGCGTAACGGCTTATTTATTTTTTAAAGTTCATTTTACGGCAAAAAATGCCACTTAACCGTAGAAAAGCAAATAAATAATTAAAATCAGTAGATTGTTTACTACAACTCTTGTTATTGTTATTTTTTTGAATCTCGCCTAATTAAGGAGTGGGGGAAGCCTTTAGGACATCAAAAACTGTCATTATGTCGTTATCCTTCAACGGATTTTCTATAACTTGGACTTGTTTGAAAGGGAATTCCTTGTAGTTTAAATAAATGATTCAGGAATTGTCACAAGTTTCCTGATACAATTTTAAGATGGCGCTGTTATTCAATCTAACTTATTTTTTTATTTTTCTCGGTATTTGCAAATTGGATGGTATAATTTTTTTCGGTAGTAATAGGAGACAATTTGCATAGGGAACGATTAGTCCAAACCGCAAATCGATATCACCAGGGGTTTAAAAGTTATTTTGATTTTTCTTTAAAAAATGATACAGTTTCCATTTACCGGTACCCGGTATACCCCTAATAAGCAAGTTAACAACTAATTTTATAGCCTACTGTTTAATAAACTATAAAATTTATAATAAAAGTTTAACGAGTCAAAGAAACATCAATAACACTGAATAAAATATGAATATTATGATAATATCATATTATGAGACTTAGACTATGAAAAAGTGCACAAATCTTAGAACTAGAAACAATTTTGTTAGCAATTTAGCGAGACAACAATATTAATTACAAATGTTCAAAATGTTTTCCGTCATTTTGTAAGCACTTAATTATTCTTCTGTTAGTTGATAATACGGCTGCCTCAATTTCAGCCGTGGATAAGTTTCTAACGGCATTTGTTATCCTTACCATTATGTTTTCCCTTGTTGTTGGTCTCTCTTGGAAAACCAGATCTTTTAACCTACCCCATAGGTAAAAATCAAGACAAGTAAGATCCGGTGAACGAGCCGGCCAGGGAAACAAGCTTCCTCTTCCAATTACACGATGCGCAAATTGCTCTTCTAGGTATTGGCGTACGTTACGATAGTAATGCGCCGGACAACCATCAAGTTGGATCCACATGTTTGTTCTCGTTTGTAAGGAGACTTCTCCCAAAAGAGGTGGAAGGAAAGTGGCCAAGAAATCTAAAAATCTTGCTCCATTAATGGTTTGGTCAAAAAAATGGGTACCGATAATTTTTCCTTCCAAGATCCCGCACCAAACATTTAAACTCCAGCGGTTTTGAAAATCTACTTGCCTCATCCAATGAGGGGTTTGCTCAGACCAATAGTGCATATTATGCAAATTCACACCCCCAGCGTTAGTGAAAGTGGCCTCGTCTGTCCATAATATCCGTGAAAGAAAATTTGGATTTTCCCTAATCATATTTAATAGCCAGTAACAGAAATCCAATCGACGATCATTATCAGTATCGCCCAATGCCTGGTGTAAAACGATGTGGTAAGGGTGCATACTGTTAGTTTGTAAAATCTCGTGGACATTTGTTTTTGGAACCCCCAAGTCAAGGGAAATTTTTCTGGTGCTTAAAGTGGGATCGTATTGAACGTAAGCCAAAACGTTGATAATATTTACCTCATTACGTGTCCCACGAATGCGTAAGGGTCGTTGAATGGGCTGCACATTACCAGTTTCTCTTAATCGTCGAGCTAATCTTGAGAATACTTCTCGAGAATAGTGTCTTCTTTGTGGAAATCGCATTGCATACTCTCGCGGCGCTATTACAGCATTTTCAAGAGATTGAAAATACATATTCAACATATCATACGCTTCTGCGTTAGTAAACGGCATACTGTTTGTAGAAAAATGCAATATAAATGTAAAAAACAATGCTTAATATTATAAGATGCTTGACGTTTAAAACTCATCAACAGCTTGTCACAATAAATTATTAATTTGTTTTTTTCCATGGCCAACTTGGTACTTGTAATTTAGGCGAAAACATGATGGAAAGGATATGAAATGCCGTTCGAAGCTTATCCACGGCTGAAATTGAGGCAAGAGGCAAGTGTGTTTTTCACTGAAAGAAGAATAACTAAGAGCTTAGGAAGTGACGGAAAATATTTTAAACATTTGTAATTATTGTTGTCTTGCTAAATTGCTAATTGTTTCTAGATTTAAGATTTGTGCACTTTTTCATAATCTCATATCATAATATTCATATTTTATTCAGTGTTATTGATGTTTCTTTGACTCGTTAAACTTTTATTATAAATTTTATAGTTTATTAAACAGTAGGCCATGAAATTAGTTGTTATCTTGCTTATTAGGGGTATACCGGGTACCGGTAAATGGAAACTGTATCATTTTTTAAAGAAAAATCAAAATAACTTTTAAACCCCTGGTGATATCGATTTGCGGTTTGGACTAATCGTTCCCTATGCAAATTGTCTCCTATTACTACCGAAAAAAATTATACCATCCAATTTGCAAATACCAAGAAAAATAAAAAAATAAGTTAGATTGAATAACAGCGCCATCTTAAAATTGTGTCAGGAAACTTGTGACAATTCCTGAATCATTTGCTTAAACTCCAAGGAATTCCCTTTCAAACAAGTCCAAGTTATAGAAAATCCGTTGAAGGATAACGACATAATGACAGTTTTTGAAAAATGTCCTAAAGGCTTCCCCCACTCCTTTATTAGGCGAGATTCAAAAAAATAACAATAACAAAAGTTATAGTAAACAATCTACTGATTTTAATTATTTATTTGCTTTTCTACGGTTAAGTGGCATTTTTTGCCGTAAAATGAACTTTAAAAAATAAATAAGCCGTTACGCCCTCTTGCGGCAATTTCCGAAACTTAAAATTATTTTGAATGAATCTTGGCAGTTTTTATGATGAGAGCTTTTTTTTCAGATCTGTGGGACGTATCGTTTCCGAGATATGGCCGCTCCGTATCCTTATCCGGACACCCTGTATACTAGTACAGGAGTAGAATAAATAGTTTTATAAAAATCTTCCAACGACTGTTTTGTTATAACAAAATTTTTTTTGTAGTTTAATTTTTTTATTTTTTGGATTGTCTCATACAACTTTTATATAATTTGAATACGAATAAAATATAATGTAGATATCTATACAGGGTGTTCGGATAATACATCAGCATACTTGGAGTGGCGATTCTACATGTTAAAATAAAGGTGGTAAGTCTAACAAAGTCGACTAAAAGTTTAATGTAAGTATAACATAAAGTCGAGAACTCAATAAGGTGAAGTGGGGTAATTGTTGTATAGTTTTTGAATAGTTTACTAACAAACGGATAAACATTACTCATTTAATGAAATAGAAATTTTTCAAAAATTACTCAATGCTTCCAATACGATTCATAATTGATTCTAGAACTGATATCTTTTCAGCTCCTCTTTAAGAAAAGTTAGGTATTTTTTTTTTTAAAACGATGTCAGTATCTATAATATCACATTTGCCCCAATCTTCGCCAAATGGCGTCTATTGATAGTGATATGATATGTTTTCTTTACCTGGGGACCTTATTGTAATGCTCATAATGCTGTCTCTCTACCTATAAATAAAATACTTGAAGTGGAATGGGGCAAATGTATAACGATTGTAGTTTCTTCATTATTTTGCTTTTTACAAAATTAAGTTATATCAATCGAGCAAAAATTACAAGTTATAGTAAGTACAACAAAAACTAAACTCTTCTCTGTAGTCAAAACAAATGCTATAAGTAGTGTAAGTATAAACATAAAAATAAATATTAAACTATTGCTAAACAATAGCTTTATGACAATAAAAATATAAAAGAACCGCGTCTATTGATAGTAGGCTCTGGCAAAACCATAACAATATAACTTTGCTCTAAGTGTCTATATCTTCCACTTTTAGCCATGAAAATGTATTTTTTGAAAACTTAACTGTTCAACCATCATCATATGGGTCAGTCACTATTCCAACAAAATGCTTTATTACTTTCTTGGTGTAATATCTAATTAGTACACAAGAATAAGGAGTTACAGTTTGATCAACCTTTTCATTTTTATCCATATTAGCATAATAATATGCATACTCTTGCCAAAACTAGAGTTGTCGGAATCCACATAAGGCGGAGACTCGGGTTCGACATCTTTACTATTTGAGGAGGTTTTTTCGTAATTCTTTTAGCTGGTTTTGATTCCCTGTTTCTTTTGGTTCTCTTGGCTTCTTAAGTTTTTCTTTATTCGATCCACTGCCTCATTTGAAGTTATTATTTCTGAATCAGGACATAATGTTGATTTTTTTTGTTGCTCTGGTTTAGGTACTTGGCGAACTGCGGACAATAATAAGTTCTTAAATGATGTGCTAGCAGTGGGTTCTTCTATAGACATTTCTTTCGATGTCGTAGCCACTGCAGCGTCATTTACTATCGAATTTCCCTCAACAGTAATAGGGGTTGTCATCACCATGGCTTCTTCGATGTGCGGATTAGTTTTAAACTTAAAATCATTTAAGCGCTTCTGGTGGGAAAACTTCGTCTGGGATAATATTTTTATTAAGTGGCAATATTCCGCCCTTTCGGAATCCACTCTTTATAACCTCAGTTGAAACAGCTTTTCAGGTTTTACAAGAGAAATTGTGAAAACATTTTCTTTGCCAGCTTCTGTCCAACATGCTGTCCTTGCCAAAATATGAACTTTTCATCCCATCTTAATTTGAAGGGACGAAAAACAGAAATATTTAAATGTAGATGGCTACTATGCGGGACTAGTTTTAATATTGTTATATTATTCTGAATTGCTGCTTTAAGAATTTCAAAACTTATATAGGTTGAATGACCATCGTTAACTATCAAAACAGGACGTACTAGTCCAAGTGCTGGAATTATAGTCCTTAGGAAGTCATTTGTAAAAATCTCACTTTCCATCCAGCCTTTCTTGCTGGCAGCGTAAACAGTGGAAGGAAAATCTGTTTTGGAAGGAGCAACCCACTGGTCCCACAAGTGTTTACCCTCAAATATTATTGATGATGGGGCTTTACCACCAGCTGCATTGCACATCAAGAGAATAGTTGTGTTTTCTTTATCTGGGGACCTTATTGTCCTCGAAGATGATTTGTTAACTGCACCGACCACTTTAGATTATCTCGGGTCTATGCTTAGGCTGCTTTCGTCCAGGTTCCATATCCTGTGGGGTTTGTCAAGAAGCTGAAGCTTTATCAGAGTTTTTTGCAATAGGTCAAAATACGCATAAATTATGAATGGATCTAACTCTTTCTTTCTAGCAAATTCTACATTTTGTGGGATCAGAGACTCATATTATGACACCACGTGAAGTTAAGAACCCAGTCCTCACCAAATTAAAATTTGTCTTAATTAAAATTTCCGCTACAAACTTCCTAACCACTTCAAAAACTTTCTTCCTTGACAAACCGAATCCCCACTTTTCTAAGGTCTCCAAGCCAGTGGCTAACTTCAGTTCTTTTGTGATTGGAATATTTGTTGAACGTCCTTTATTGTCCTGTATCTTTCCCCGGATACCTGCAACACGATTGTGAGGTGTTGTATAAGGTATTTTGAATTGTTTGGCAGCCCCATATATAGTCTTACATTCACTTCATTTATTGCCGAAGTTAAATCTTCCTTCGTATATTTCAAATTAGCTGCATTCCTTCTTTTAATATATGTTCGCCCCATGATGTATCTAGAACAACGTGGTAAATGTAACGAGTGATTATTAATTAATTTGCTCAAGGGCGGCTGTGACCCAGTATACATAGTGTAGCAGTAGCGCGTAGATTAAATCATAGGGCGAATTTGCAAGAAAGCAGCGTTGTCACGTTGAAAACCTAAAATAATGTTTTTTGACGGTATGTAATATAAAATCCTGAGCTATCTTACTTTGAAAGCCTACTTTATATGGCCGCCTCCTACTTCTAGACACCTTCTGATGTTTCTTCTTACCCTCAGAGACACATTAACCAATACGTTTGGAGAATTATTAATTTCGGCAATTTTTTCTGAAATCCTTCGTTTAAGATCATTTATATCCTCAATTGGTGTTCGATAAATGGAGTTTTTTATAAAAGGCCACAAGAAGAAATCGCAGGGTGTTAAATCGCAGGAACGAGGTGGCCATATTTGTTGCGTATTTCGGCTTATAACTCTGTTTTCAAAAAATTCACTTAAAAAATTTAAATTTTCTCTGGTTACATGAGGTGTAGCGCCATCTTGTTGGAAGTAACCTTCCCGCAATTCATCATCGTGAAGCTCATTAATAAATGTTGTCAGAATTTCGATCCGATATCTCTCAGCTGTAATTGTGCCATCAAAGTAAATTGGGCCTACTATTCTTCTAGAACTAATTGCTGCCCACACACCAACTTTTTGAGGATGAAGAGATCTTTCTACAAAAACATGCGGATTTTGCGTATTCCACATTCGCATATTTTGTGAATTAACATAGCCTGATAAATAAAAATAAGCCTCATCGGTAAAAAATGTTTTTTCAAAAGCACCACTATTTTCTTCAAGAAAATTGTTTAAAAACCATTCACAAAAATTAAGTCTTTGGGGAACGTCATTGGGAAGGAGTTCATGAATAGCCGTAACACGATAAGGGTATAGATGCAGATCCTTTTTCAAAAGTGTTTGACATGTACTGTAGCATAAATCCGTTTGCTGAATTTGTTGAGATAAATGCCTAATAGAAGTTGAAGGATTATTTTCCATAATTTGTCGCGCTTCTTCAATAACCTCATTCGATCGTTTCGTTGGTCTTCCAGCCCCTTTTTTATGTTGAACAGAACCAGTCTGACGAAATTTATCAATTAGGTATTGTGACCCAGTACGAAAATTATGAAAGGTCACCGCAACATCAGGAAACTCGGTTCGAAATTCATCAAAGCAGTCATGCATAGAGTAATTCCACACACCGCCTATTTTGTTTCCATTTCTAAAAAAAACTTTCAACAATAAAAATTTTTTGTGCTTCACTAAACATTTTTACTGTAGAACTTTCATCTGGCAACAAAGCTTCACCAAAACTTGATACGCTGAAAAAAAAAAAATAAAATAAAATAAAATCATATCCTGCAAATAGCACTTTATAATAGTCAAAAGACGACTCCCCGGAGAAATATTAGTTAAAGCAATAGTAACCTACCTTCAAATAACTGCAAAAATTACAAAACTTCTCCAATTTTTAAACTTTACAAATACACAAATTCAAATAAGACGTAAATGTCATAAAACAATCATGTCATCTTATCCACGCAGTACGGCCATGATGCTTTTAAAATGCATGGCCTCCCTTGAGCAAAATAATTAAAAATCACTCGTTATTACATAAGGTAAGGTGGGGTAAGTGCGGTCACATTTTTATATAGTGTCGAATTCATTAACCACCAAGCTCTTAATAGGACGCGGAAAGAGTTATCAATTTTTTTCTGAATCATCTAAGTTGATAGGATTATTAAAATAATTAGAAATAAATTAAAATATAACGTTCTGCCAATATTTACAATTTTTTTTTTTATTTTGGGTCTCTGATTGCTCTTTCCCTAAAAATTGGGGAAAGTGCAACCAGTGATTTTTTTCTACTTATACTATTACATTAAATCATGGGGGTTAGTGCAATCAATTTTAAAAATGCTAAATTATTACCATAGTTTTTTTTATTTTTTAAAAAATTTTTTTGTGGTAGCTATAAACTTTTTTACACATTTACGAAATAACTTAGATAACTAGATTTTGTTTTAAATACTTAACAGATGAAGTGATATTGACGAAATCTTAAAATACATAAGTAACTATCAAAGTGTTAAATTGCAAAGTAGAAACGACCTCTTTTTTCAGATGGATTTACAAGAATCCTTACAATTTCTCGCTTAGATATTAAAGATCGATCTTCCACATCTGGAAAAACATAGTAGGCTGGGAGTGGGTAACTGAGTGTTTTGATCTGGCGTAAAAATGATGCATAATAGGTATCGTTTTCAAGCGCCTCTAAAATTTTGCCAACATATTATTATGTTTTTGTTGTTCTTTTCGAATAAAATTCTAGTAAAACGAACTGCCCTATTCTGGCATTGCGTCTTGTTTGTAACTTTCTATTTGCACGTTTTCGGGTGGTATGTCTGTACTTTCGAGTTCTATGTCTGCGTTTTCAGTTTGTATGTATGTGTTTGCGATTTGTAATATGTCGGTGTCTTTGGGTTGCATTATGTCTGTATTTTTTATTTGTATGTCAGTGCTCCCAAATTGAATATTTATATTTTTGTATTGTATGTCAATGTTTTCGAGTTGTATGCCTGTATCTACGGTTTGTACGATATCGTCTTGAAAATGTACATTTTCTTCGTCCTGCTCAAGTGTTACTTCTATTTCACGCGTATCTTCGGCATCTACAATCGGGTCCTCAGTTTGTGTGATTTGCAGATCGATATTTGCGTTTGATCTTGTTCCAGATTTTGTGTGCGTTTTGTTGCTGTTAGTTTCTGTAACTTCGTAATGTAAATTTTCGAACTCTGTAAATGATTCAGCGTCGTCGTCGGTGTCCATATATTCAGGTTCTGTTAAAATACTGTCCGAATCAGCGCCGTCAATATATTTTAGCTTTTTTTCTGTTGTGCTTAAGTTTATTTACTTTTCCCTTATTTTCCTTTGGCTGTTTCGATTTTCAATTGTTTTGTCGTTCCTGCATTTCTAAAGCTGTTATAACCTCTGCTCCCCCTACTATGCGCTTTCTACTTGTGTTTGTGGTTAATACTGATCTATTTTTCTTAACTGTTTGTAACAAAATGTTTTCAAATGAAACTGTGTGTGGCTCAGCATTCTCTTAAATTATAATATGGTCTGCATTTTCCGAAGCATGTTCATTGTGTTCTTCCTGATTTATTTATTTTTTGTTATTTTGAGATTCCCAACGTTTTAGGGCTTTTCTTGTGGCACAACAAATCTGTTAAAGGAAGATATCCCTGCTTTCCACTAGAGATTATATCAGATGATAGGTCTTTCCAAGTTTCACCTAGTAATAAGGAAAACTCTTTCTTCGGGATTCTGGACCCACTATGTTTTCTCTGCCAAACGCATAATTTCTGATCCCACTTATTCTTCATGGACCTGAATACGGCTAAGTCAAGTGGTTGTAACAGATGGCTGGTATGTGGGAGTAACTTAAGTATTATAACATTGTAGTTCCTTGCAAGAGTAATGACTTTATCTGTTACCTGAGTTGAGTTTCCGTCGTATATTAGCAACACTGGACGGGTTTTACCAAATTCAGGAATAAGTTTTGCCTCCAAATAGTTGTAGAAAATTTCACTGGTGATCCAACCATTCTTACTTGCGGCGTATGACATATTTGGATAACTTTCTTCTCCTATGTCTGGTATTCAGCTGGTCCATACGTTTAGTCCTTTAAATATAATAAGTGGGGGAGCCTTATTTCCTGCTGCACATACAGAAGCCAAACACGTTATATTTTCTTTTCCGCTCCCTCCTGTTGTCCGGGAATAGGATTTGCCTTTTTGTCCAGCAATTTTTATTTTGCTTGGATTAGTACATACACTGGTTTCATCCAAATTCCAGATCGAGCCGGGTTTATCAAATAAATTAAGTTCTTCCAGTTGCTTGTGTAGAAGATCAAAGTAAGTTTGAGTGACAAATGGATCAGTCATCTTTTCTCTTGAGAATTCCACAGATTGTGGCTTCTTAATAGATAATGCCTTCTTAAAATTTAAAACCCAGTCTTCTCCGGGTCTTTCTTTCTTAAAACAATTTTCTATCGCATTATATTTAATACATTTTCCAACGCAGTCGATGACTTCTACACGACTAAGGCCGAACCCCCATTTTTCCATTATTTTAATATACTCGGCCAATTTAACAAACTTTTAGCCCTGCGCCTTCCAGAATTATACGATTGAAGAGTACTAAAAGGGATTTTGTATACTTTTGCTGCTTGTCGTATGTTAATTATTTCATTTTTTATTTCAGATAGAGCTAACTGAAGGTTAACTTTATCATGTTGTCCTCTAGTCGTTTTTCTTTTGTAGTTGCGTGCCATTTTAATCTGAAAAAAAATATATCATGAAATACAAAAATGATTTACGAAACATAGAAAAAGTGCAATCAGATAGGGAAAGTGCAATCATCTGATTACACTTTCCCACACCATCATGATTGCAGTTACCCCACTACGAAGATCCGTGGGGCAAGTGTAATCACTAGTCTAACAAATCCCAGCCTAAGAGAAACTGACTAAAAACATGTTTTAATCAAAACTACAGTATATTGCACTATGCCTAATATAATATACCTCTTACATACCTGCCAAAATATTTATTTTCCTGAAATTATTCTTGTAATTCACACTGCCACTATGACCGGCACACGGCACAAACACTTGATGATTCGAGACTAAGCTTACCACAAAACAGATAAGAGGTTAGAAATGCGAACTATGTAGAAAACCAGAGAAACAAAGATTCAAGTTGGCCACCAGTCCACCCCGAGCGCTACGGTAGGAAATTTATTGCGGATGGCGGGTAGTTCAAATATCTCGTTTTCAAACTACTGGTTTACTGTTTAAACAATATTTGAGATTTTTAAAGACGTTTTATCGCTTTTTGAGTTAATTCACTAAAAATACCACGTATTCACTAAAATTTAATGAATACATGTATTTTATATAAAATTATACCAAAAAAGCAATAAATGTCATTAAAAACCAAATATTGTTGTTATTTATGAATGCTGATGTAAATAACAAACAAAGATTATGAAAAAAATTCAAAATTTATTTAAACTTTACCATAAAAAATAATGTGAATAAATTCTGACAAAAATTGGTATGGAAACAATAGAATACTTTATAGCTACAAATAAGAAATGTTCTGTATAAAATATACCAAAAATGTAACTAATAACAATGACGTGACTTAATGGTTCCAAGTGTTTCATGAACCCGGGCTTGCTCGAGGCAAGTGGGTAAATTCTTGACATTTGGGCGTTGCTCCATCTCAAACCCAGGTCTTCTAGTTACGCTACTGACAAAATAGCAATTAGCTGCTTACGTCTTGCACACATTCTTAGTTCAAGTTCAAGTAGATTCAGTAAGTTACTTGTCAGTTTTGACTAATTTACATAAGAATCTTAATTTCTCCCTTGCTTTTCTTTGGAACTTAGCTCAGTCAAGTGGTAAAGATGTAAACAGTTATAGCCTCTGGTAGAAGGAAAATAATAAAAACTAATGAGAAACTATTGTGACATTTAAAGCCGGTACTTTTGCCACTAATTAATTGTGCCCTCTCAATATAAATTTGTAGGTTTTGGCATATTAGAAATCATGATTACTTTAATTGTCTATCAAATGAGCTTATCAGTGACAAAAGTACTGGCACTAAATATTTTCCTTCTTTCAGTAAACAACTCTTTATTACAGAAAATAAATTTAAAAAAATTGACATAAAAAAACATAAACCTCCATGATACCTACTTGAAAGTGTCCATCCAGGTAAAGAATGTCTTGGTCAGGTGTAAAATCTGGTAGCCAGGTGCAAGATGTCTTAGCCAGGTGCAGGTCAAATGTTGCAGCCAAAGTTAAATTGCCACAAAGTAGTTGGGCTCGATAAGGTGTCCATGCAACAGAAAAGAATGTTTATGATTAGTTCCAAAATGACCAACAGACTGAACAAAACATCATTTTAAAATCAAACACTAAGAAACTGAAAGCAGTGATAAAAAGTCAATAAAATATAAAGTGAATGGTGTACTTGTGTCAAAAGTTGAATAGATATGTTTAGAGGACTAAACGGAATGTTTTAGACTGCCATTAAAAAAATTTGAGCTACCAGGTTCTACGGAATGTGAAAGTGACCATAAAATATCAGGAGGCAAAAGCTCAGGGACAGCTTTGAGAACAGCATTACAATTAAGCCTTTTTAAAACTAAGTTCTTAAATTGACATTCATCGAAATGATCTTCACAGGTCGTAAAGTTTTTGCACTCAATATCAGGATTAATATTACAATTATTATTCTTCCACACTTTAAGTCTTTTAACATCAGTAAGGGGAAATGTATAGAAATGCATATTGATACAATTGGGGTCAGATAAAGATTCTAAATGCAGTCGTGTAACTGGGATATTTACAGCAATACTTGATTTTGGTTATTGAATGGGCGACACAGGCCATCATAGATACTGATAGAGGCAAATAAGGAGAATACACTTAATGTATTAAATGGCAAAGGACAAAATGAAAACTAAAGAGATTAGAAAATATCCAATTTGAATTTCAAAATTCGGCAAACCTAACCTTCAAAGCGCAAATTTTACATTTAGGTTACATACCTGTGATATAAGGTCGCGTAACCATCCCAAAATCCTTCAAAACGTGTAAAACGGTCTGTAAAGGATTAAAACGATAAATTATGATATAAAGATTTAAAAAAATCAAGTTCTTACCAACAATTCGTTCGGGGGTTCACATTTCACAAAATTGACACAACTCTTCTTCTCCTTTTTTATCCATAAAACGGATAATAGAATCCTAAAGTGAGTTGGCGCAATATATATTGTGTTTTTAACAAGGTCTGTCTCTTTTTATAGATTAATATTATGAGAGAGAGATAGTCGAGAGACTAATATGCAAGTCTAATGTATTAAAGAGCACATGGTAGTGACCGCTCAAAGAGCCCTCTGGTGGACTGGTGGCCCTAACTATTCAAACTAGGTTTTGTAACGGGTTTCTTGTTGCGAAGTCATCCATATTAGTTTCACCCATGTGAAGCTTACTAAGCTCCCTCGTCGCCCCAGAAAACCAACCTATTCGTCGCAGTGTAATGCTAGGTTGCCAGAATGTGGCGTTAGTCTTATAAAGGTATACGCGTGTGGTTAAAGGGGCGCTGCCCAACTTTACCTTACTTTTCGAGTTTTTTCGAATTTTTTTCTTCTTATTTTTAACATCTTGCGGTTCCTGTTAATTTTAACTCACTATTATGTTAAAAAAGTTAGCTCCTAAAACTAATTTTTACTAGTTAAAATAACTTCTTATTTTAAGGCAGTTTTGACTTATTCAACTTGACTATAAGAATTTTTGATTAACACGGCCAGGATTTCTAACAGTGTAAGGTTGTTTCAGGTTCCACCACTTATCCACAAAATAGTTTTATTCGTTTTATGAATACCAATTTATTTTTATTAAATATTTTATATCATGGACCAATAGATTATAAAAGCGTCTTTTAAAAAATGGTGGATTCTGTCGATTTGAAGTAAGAAGGTCATATTAAATACTATAGTATAAATATTACAATTTGATAAAATAAGTGCTTTGTATATTATTATTTATTTTCTTTTTATACAATAGTGACTTATGCATACATTATTAAATAGTATAAACAGTTAAATAGATGATATAGTTTGTTTCTTACATGAAAACAGTTGTTATTGAATTTCTGCAATATATTTTAATGTGTTTTAAACACGGAGAGTGTCTTTCAACTGTGGTACTTGTTGCTGGAATTGTAGATATTAAAACGAAAAGTTTGTAGAACTCTGAAAAAATTTGACAATAATCATTATTAACAAAAATCTAAAAACACAATATTTAGTTTTTCAAATTTTCATCGTGATAAATGAACCATGAAGTCATTAATCAATTTTTGTTTATTAAAAAAGTTTTTGCAAAAGCTAGTTAAGGGATTTATTAAATTCACTGGAATTATTCCTTATTTATTATTATGTGTTACATCTCTCCGGCCATCATCCATTTTATAGACATACATTTTGCTTATGTTCGGTTATCTTGAGTAGGAGGTAGCTCAAGCCCATATACTGCCTCTGCCTAGCTACCCACTGATTGGGTTAGAGGTGGTTTACCTTCCTTCAAACAATTGTTTTGTAAAAGTCGTTAAAATACATATTGGTGTTTTAAATTTTTAATAAAGCGGCGAAAGATGCTGTGCTGTGGATTTTTAGGAAACATACCGATTATTGCAAGGGAAAAAATAATTAATATAAAAGGTACTATTATTTTTAACTTCTTATAAAGCGAACGTGGTGAGGATGTTTAAGTTCAAGTAAAAGTGAATAAAACCAAAAAATAATGTTTCAGACCAGCAGGGTAGGAGATGGGAGGGCATACGACGTTTTAATAAAATTTAAAGCATTATAAAGCTTTAAATTATTGTGGAAAGCCCTATACGTATATACCCAGGTATTTAACATTATTTATTGCTGTATCATTTTTTTTTGTCATAATCCATTTTACTACCTATTATTATACCTATAATAAATACTAAAGATTAAGAACTGTTGTAATCTCATGAGGTCATGAAAATTATTAGGTGATCATCAGTAATATACGTTCATCCATTATTATTATTGCTATAGCTACTTTTAGTTAAAGAATGGGTATCTCCGAAAATATTTCTAAAAAGCAAAAAGCTTTTCTTATTTCTCATGGAATATTTCAATGTTTGCTAGTTGTATTTGTTACATCTTCAGTATGGTTAATGGCATATAATCGGAATTGGGAATTACTACATACTTGGCACGTATTTTTATCCACTATTGGGGTGAGTAATGTTTTTGGTTTAATAATTTGATATTTAAATATAATATTTGACGAAAAGTGTAATTTTTACTATTTTAATACATAATGAAAAATGCTACACAATTACTTTGAGTGTAAGTTGCAGTGGCTTCCCTAATCGACAGCAGACCGACATTTCCAGCGCTTAACGTTTGCAGTTAGCAGTTAAGTTTGAAGTAAATGTAACCAATCAAAGCAAGATTTGGTTACTCTTGACTAATCGTAACGATTCGTTACTTTTTGGTCCGATACTTGTTATTTCGAATCCGTTATTCGAGTACTCGTATTCTTATAAGTATTATTGCACTGCCTCGTATCGAAATCAGGATTTACCTTATTCAGCGTACAATACATGGTTGTGTCCTGTGGTCCTAATTCTAAGTATCAAATACCTCAATACGTTATTTTAATAAGTATATATTTTTACGTCTTTTTGTAATAAATATTTAAGTTAAATCAAAAAATCGACTTTCTAGAAAATATTAGAATGTCAATACAACTATACTATATACTATATACTACTATATATACTATAATTAAAACTTGATACTTAAACTAGCATAGTAACATGCTACAAACTATTATTTTATAAATATAATTGACAATATGAATTTAACATTCGATTTCTATCTAGTAGGGGATTCACCGAATCGGACTCAAAACATATAATTGATACAGCTGGCGGAAACGCGCATTGCAAATCTATCGATCGCGTTCGGTAGACCTCGCTTCGGTCCTTTTCTAGGTATGAATACGAGTATGTACTTGAATAACCGTTTAATCATTCGGTTCAGTATTCGTTACTTTGGATCCGGATAAGTAACGAGTACTCGAGTAACGAATAGTTACTTTTGTACAGCAGTAGCACGACTATATCTGTAACATAGGCAATCTAATTAGTATACATATGCACAGGGTCTCCCATTTTCGATACTTTTAGGGGGTATTGAAGTAACTATACTTTGTTTCTTAATGCGAGAGAGCAATAAAATATAAATTTGCAATGACAGGACCTATTATGCAGGGTGGACAACTTAAAGGTTGCATTGTAAATTGCAATGATAGTTTTTAAAAGTTTCGATTTCAGACCTATACACCCCGAATCGGTCCTAAATTAGGGTCGCCCTAATTAGCATACAATAGAAAGATTAGTTTGGTGAGTGAAATGAAAATTACCTGTAGTAACAGCGGCGTTACTACAGGTAGTTTAAATATTAATATTTATAAAAAAAATTTACTATGTACAATTCAACTTAATTTTTAAATTTTTGTCATCATGTTCCGAGTAGTCCGATGAACTATCGTCGTTGAGGTCCAGAGAAATAATAAGGGGCTCTACAGTGTTATTAGCTTCCCACATTCTTTCTTCTATTCAACCACATGTTCGATGCACTAACTCCATTTTTCACAATCCACTGTCTTTAATTCCTCTTGCAAGAGGTTTCCAACGTCTCTCATTTTAAAAGTGGTGGTATGCCTTGCTACAAACTCTTTTACTTGCGCCCACACCAATTCTATGGGGTTTAATTCACAGTGATGGCGGTAGGCGAAGTACCTTTATATTTCGTTTTAAAGCGATTTCGTCGACAACAAATGTTATGCAAAGAGATTTATTCAACTTTACAATCTCCAGTAGCTCCTTTTTCAGCATATCTTTATGAAATGGCTTTGGTATTTTTCGGATTTTCTTGAGTGGTACCTGGCATTATCCATGACTATAATAGACCCAGGAGAAATAAGATCTAGCATTTGTTGGAAGTATTCTTTAAAGATATTAGCGTTCATGTCTTCATGATAGTCTCCAGTCCGTTTTGATTTAAATGCTAGCAAGGCGCCCTCGACAAATCCATTTTTGCTACCAGTGTGAGTAATTATTAATCTTTTACCATTTTCCGAGGGTGCTTTTACTCCAGTGGACCATCCTTCCATGAAAGCTTGCTTCGGGCTTTTTATATGTTTATCCTGCCATATTTTACCAACGGTATAACCATCATTTAACCAAGTCTCGTCCATATAATAAATATTCCTGTTTTCCCTTCGAAACTGTCTAACAGCCCTCAAATATCGTCGTCGCCAGCAGATGATTTCATCCTTATCAAAATCCATTTCCTTCAAAGTCTTTCACAGTTTCTTCTTACCCATGGAATGAAATAATCCTTTTTCATTTCAGACAATATTTTTTTCAAGGTAGGTATTTCTTTTTTTAAGTAACACGAGTGTATGATTCTTCTGATGGCAGTCTTTTTCTGTTCCTGTACTTCTCTTTGGTGACCTGATGCGGCTGCGATTGTTCTCGTGCACAAGTCGGTATGTTGTTGCCTGTCCGACTCCAGTCATATTCGAACACATTCCAACTATTTTTGCAACTTCAAATCAAATGTTATATGAAATAATAATTGGACTACGCCTATCGAATACCGCGAAAACCACTGGGTTTTATACTTCAATAATGATTTATTACTCCCTCGCATTAAGAAATAGACTACGTTAAGGATAGAGAGTTGCGGTTTTAACGTCAGTTTGTTATTTTTAACGAAACGAAAGATTCCGGTGTCAAATATGCCATGGCTGCACTCGTTTCTAATTTGCAGGGTTACGCGTTAACTTACCAAAAGTATAGATACTAATATTGATAGAACTTTTTATGGATAATCCAGTGGCATAATCAGTTTTGTTTTAAATATGTTAGTGTTTCAGAAATTAACTAAACCTAGGTATGTTTTTTTAAATGGAATATTATGTATATTATGTTTTATATTAATTAAGTGTCATTTATTGGGCTTGGCAAAAATATAAACTGAGATGTTTATATTTATTTTGAATTTACTTACATTTTTACTTATTTTCTTTATTTGTAACAGTAGGCCATGGCCAAACGCAAAATTTACCGTAGCTTTAAAGTAGCCAAATCGCTACCCTTTAATGCATCACCATTATGGGGCTTTTATTTTCCAAGGCAATCTAGACGTATTAAAATAGAATGAATACAGCTTTTAAAAATTTGATCGCTGATATCTTAAAAACGGTTTGAACTAAACTATAGACAAACTATATATTTTTAAAATCAGGAAAGAAAGACTATAGAAATAAAAAATATACAGTAACAATTACAATAATTGAAAGAACAACAACTTTGCGTCACAGTTCCTTTGTTTTAGTCTAAGTCGCCTTTTAAATGACAATTTTAGGCTCTACGTGAAACATAAACAAGATTGCTATATTGGTTTTTAATAAAAAAAAAACAGGGAAACTCAAAAATAGAGACCCGTGTTCAGTCATGGTTGGATGACCCTCTACAGGTATTTAATTAGGACTAACAAATTTTAAATTTTGTCTAGGTAATGACTTTTTTAAAAATTTTATCCATTTTGAATTAATAGCGCCTCTGGTATAACTTAAATTTTTAGCGGGGCAAGTGCCACGCAACGATCTATTAAAATAGTTTTAAAACCACAAAAATTTGCAGCTGTCAACGTTGCGGTAGCAGTTGCAATTAACAGAGTTTTTAAATCAACACATTTTGGACTGTCCACCGTTCTGCTTTAACGTTAGCAGTATTGCCGTAGGTTCAAATTAACTCGTAAGTCGGACAGTCGGCAGGGCTCTAAAACTATCGAATCAATGAAAAACTGAAAGGCGGCCAATTTCATTTGGGTTGCACTCGGACACGTATCCCAAAGTAAAAATATTTTTGCATATTTAATTAGAGCTTGAAATTACCATTCCAAAAATATAGCACACTTGCTGTTTTGCTTAAGTTTTCTTTGAAACACCGAGGTTTCAATTTTTTTACGTGTTGACTTTGAAGCGTTTACTGTGAACAAATAGGCTTTGGACGACGCGGCTATAAATAGGGTGCAAATGTAAAAGTTCAAATTCAAGCCACACAGGACCAGAAAAGTTCATTACGTTCAACCCGGAGATTTTGAACGCCGAATGTATTTTTACCAATGGTTCCTGGACTTCCTGGAAAATTTTAACCAAGTGCGCGATATCCCGTTAAATTGTGTTTGGGCAGCAGTGCCGGTATTTTCAATCGTTTCAACTGTTGCACTTGGTTACAACAAAATCCTCATCCAATTGCGGAGCGGGGAAGCCAAGAAAGATTTGGGTTTAGTGTGTGGGCAGGTGTTTTTAGGGGTAGGATTATAGATCAGTTTATTTATGATTGCGCTCTCACATCCAAAGCGTATTTGCAAATTTTAAGGAAACAAATAGAACCCCTTGTTGATAAATTGCCACTAATGACTTAGGAACCTATTTTTTCAGCAGGACGAGGCACCGCCTCACAACGCTACAATCGTTAAAAAAATTTTGGCGGTGAATTTTGGAAATAATTGGATAACCAACCATTGGCCGGCGAGTTCACCGGATCTAACGCTAATGAACTTTTATCTTTGGGGAAGGTTAAAAGACCTTATTTTTAAATTGCCAACGAATACTAGACAAGAATTAGAAATCGCGGTGATACAAGGTTTTGCAGCTTTCACTCTAATTGAACTGAATTACTCGACATGAAATATTGAGAAAAGGTGCCGACTGTGCCTAGGGGAACCGGTCGACATTTCGAATACCTCCTGTTTTTCATTAATTAATTTTAATTTTAATTATAGTTTAAATAATTGTTATAACGTTTTGGCGTTTTTATTGTAAACATAAGTTTTAATTACTGCTGTGAACTGCATTATTAAAATTTGACACCTAGCAGTAAAAATTTGCATTCTATTTAACGCCTCGGCGTCCAAAGCCTACTTGTTCAAAGTGGGCGCTTCAAAGTCAACACGTAAAAAACTTTAACCTCTAAGTTTCAAAAAACCTTAAGCAAAACACCAAGTGTGCCATATTTTTGGAATGGTAATTTCAAGCTCTATTCAAATATGCAAAAATATACAAGGTGTCCCATTTAAAAATTTGTTTTTTCTATTGATACCTATCAAAATATTAGTTTAAAAATATTTTCACTTAGGTACATCATTAATAAAAATTTAACTGGAAAAAGTTACAAAGACTTTCCAAAAATGCACATTTTCGAAAAACGCCCTGTATCTCTTAAACTGTGATAGATATCGATATGGGGTATTCCAAAAATACTTTATATAAAAAACCCATAACGCAATGTAAGCAACCAATTAAAATAATTTAAACCAAATGTAGCGATATTCCAACGAGCAAATTATAACGAATTAGCATTTTCTATTTGCCTGGCAAGATATCTAGACCTATCTATTCAGCCGGACGGCCGATTATTCGCCCGACTATCCAACGCGAATACTAAGTCGGTTGCCATGACTACGGAGGCGTGACGTCACCTACATATCGCAGTTCGAGTGCCTCGGATGGACTCCCAAATTTTCCGCCCGACAGCTGTTCATTCGGCATTCCGTCATTCGCGTTTTGTTTCGAGGCGATCTGTCGATTTGTTTTGACTTGATTATTTATGTTGTCGTTTGTCGTTTAATAAATTAAAATTTTAAAATGAAAGTCAGTGAGTTGCAGCAGCTTGTGTTTAGCTCTCTGAGCTTAAGTGAAAAACTTAATTTAAAAAATACAGGGCGGCCAGTACCAATGTTAAACATTGTACAAGTGCAATTACAATGTAAAAATAAGGCAAAGATACGGAGATTTTTCTGGCAATTTTACTTTTAGTTTTATTGACAAAACATGGAAATTTTTTTATTTTACAACAAATCGACAAATTTTCTCTTGACGAGTTTTTTTTACCTAGCTAATTTACTACTTTTCATCTCGGGCGTTTGACCTTGAAATGTGCAAAAATTTTCGCCTGCGGCGCTTTTTTTTTGCCCCTGCGCCCCCCTTGGCTCCAAACTCACGAGCCGCCACTGCTACCCTCCACTATCAGTTAACTGCTTCGGGATCGATCCAAAGGTAGTAACATTTCTTCAATAAAATACGCCCAATAATAATTACTCTAAAGATTCAATACAAGTTAATTTTAATTTTTTTCTATATTTTTAATTGTATGTGAATACTTAATTATAATTACATTCTTTACTTTCAATAACACTAATAATAAAAAACTCAAATATTGAAATTTTGTGGTAAAGACACAAGAACAACATTAATAGATACATAAAACTAAATTATCAATAATAAAAAAAAACTGAAAGTAAAAACAATGATGGTTTTCAAAATGCCGGCCGTTTTTTGAATGCAATAATGGCACATTTTTGTTATTCTTTCAATTAGATACATTAAAAAGAACCATAGATCTATTATGAAGAGTTTGGAAGGTTAACCCAATTGCCTCATTAAGTTCCACTAGAGATTCATGTTGTGTTTTATATACTTGATTTTGTATCAAACCCCAAAAAAACAATCCAAACGAAAAGATCGGGAAATCACAGACTCGTTTGTATCTATCAATCTTTGAGGGAAGTTATTGTCCAGAAATGGCTTTAATAGCAGAGAGTTGTCGCCCGGAGCACCGTTTTGTTGATGCAATTGAAATGGGCTAATGAAATTTTCTCTATAAATATGGTAAAATAGCAATAGAAAATTTCAAAAAAGTAAGCAATTGCCTCATCAACATCATAGAGTGAGTATATATTGGTCCAGTCCTCCGACTGTAGCGCAATCTTAAAACTTTCATTCGAGGAAGCGCTAAACGATCTTGATAAGTCGTAACATTTTTAATTTGGTCACTTATAGGGTGACCAGACCTCCTATTTTTAATATGAGTTTCATATATTTTAACTCATTCTTCTATCTCATATTCAAGTGTTTAATATGAGACTTTTCTCATATATTTTCACTTGCCCGAAAAAAAAAAATTTATCGAGTCTTGTGCACGTCACAGAACTCACAGAGCACACCCAGAACTCCAGAACCGTTCTGCGTTCTAGCGCTTCGAACTTGTCTTTAGTCACTACCAAATAACGATATCTAACCTAACCAACCTGCTAACCTCCTAACGTCATTTTAATTGAATCCTTTTTAACGTATTTTAGTAAATTAGTAAGATAATATGTTAAGAATGAATAAAAAAGGGGAAAAAAAACGCTACGAATGCACTTACCTTACTTACTTACCAGTTAAGTATTTTTTTCCAATTTTTTCATTATGATTTAGAACTGTTTTTTTAGTTGTTAGGATTTTTATTATCTGTGATAGGTACTTGATGATGAATGTGACTGTTTAGGATAATAAAGAGCTTGTTGTTAAAATGCTTATTGATTTATTATTTTTCAGTAAAAAAAATCTCATATTTTTCTACCATCTCATATAATTTTATAGAGGCAATCCTATTTTTTTCTTTTTTGGATCTGGTCACCCTAGTCACTTACCAGAGGCAGCTCTGCATAAACCGTTCTATTATCCGACACAGAGTTATCCAGGATGCAATTCACTATGTACGAATTAGAGTCAAAATTTATAAAAACCTTGATCAAGTGTTATCACCGTTGTACGATTTACTCTCGTAGACAACCTAACTATGTCAATAAAGCCAAAACCCTGGAAACATTCACCAAATTACCGTATTCACTTCACCGGTGGTAAGAATCACAGTTAAAATCCCCGCAAACCAAAATTTTGTTGATTCACAAATTTCTTTGTCCACGCAGTGCCTCTTAAGATTAAATGTGTCAAACTTTAAACAGTCTCTAATTCATATAGCCACTCCTCCCCCTCTAAAGGATGATCTGCAATAACTAACAACAGCTAAGGTAAAACCATCAAATTTAACACTTGAAATAACTCCAATCAGGGCCGACGAGAGGGGGGGGGGGGCAGACGGGACAAATTCCCGGGGCCCGGGCGTGAATCGCGAATTGATCCGCATTAGAAATATACCTGCTACAAGCACGGTAAAAAATATATTTAAATATATATTTTAAATTTAAATGAAAGGCAAAAAAAGTGACATGCGGCACTATCTACTTGAGAAGCAAGCACTTTCATCAAAATAGGGCGTGGCACCCAAAAATTTTTCGCCTGCGGCGCTATTTTTTCCCCGCCTACGGCGTATACCTGCCAACACTGGAGGCTGTCCACGTAGGGTGGAGCGAATTTTTCTTTTTAAGATATTTAAATCAGCTAGGTGAGGGATTGATGCTCCGTTAAGATACGAATAAAAACTCTGTAGGCACTTTACGATATTTTCAGTATATTAACTGCCGCAACGCAACTGAAATTTTAAATTTTTCGTGAATTCTTAGTATAGCACAATTTTTTATTTTTAATTCAGAACTATTTATTTTAAGTGCCCTATTATAATTTTTGAACTAAAAAGACTATTTTATATAAAAAAATATAAATAGTTAAGTATTTTCATTCGTTTATTACAATAAAGTATAGTGAAGAATTACAAAATAAATTTATCAGCTATTGAAAAGTATATTCTTTTTTGGTATTAAACGTAGGCATGATAAGACATGATTTTAGTTTGTTTTAATAAAACCATCTCTTCTCTGTTGCCTGCAGACGGAAGAACTTGCTTCTGTGATTAATTTTACGCCCCTTTCGGTGGCTTGGGTGTGGCACGGAAATTGACTTAGGTTTTTCAAAATGTTGATTGGGATGCTATGTGGCTCCATGACGCCTTGCTGAAGGACGTCGTCTTTTAGTTTCTTCGTAAGTGGGGGCTCTGTTGCTTTATTCCAGTCTATCAAATCTATATAGTCTGTTGCATTAAAATTCAAAATCGACACTTTGAATGTCTGCAGGACTGCAAGACTTGAGGTTGCCTTCCTTTGCTTTAGTATTCGACATAGAGCTAGTTCTCTTATGTATGGCCTGTTATCAGCTAGTATTGCAAGTAATATGTTTTCAGAATGCCCAAAAAATGCATTCCGGCGAATAACTGGGTCAATAACAGATTTCAAGTCGTCCGGTAAATATCTCGAGAGTTTTATTGTTTCGAACAAATGCTTTTAAACCACTTAGGGGCATACACCGTCAAAGTAAATGTAGTCAGGATGTTTAGATTTTCTGTCGGTGTTTTAGTTGAAACATTTAACCTCAATACTCGGTTTGCCGTTGTCAGCCATCTAGACTGAACAATTTTTCCTGTATCTCATTTTGCAAGGTCTTCGTCACAGTAGCCACTGTTAATCGCTTGGCATAATTCTAGCAAATACAGTTGATCTGTACTTAATTTATTTTTAGATTTAGTAATTTCAGGTAACGTACACTCAATCAGACAAAAATCAGTTACCGGCAATAGCTCACAGTTAGCAAGTGCTTTTCCAATTGGTCCATTGAAACTTTTCGGCCCAGTAGTAGATCCATCTAAATGTGTAAATAGGTGGCGCAATGTGAGTTCGTTGCCATGAAGCTGGCAAATAAACCATTGAAGGGGTCGCTGTAAACTTTCTTCTAATAATCTGCACCAGCTTTACTTCCCGTGTTAACGGCGGTTCCATCACAAGCAATTGCTAAAATATTATTCTTATCGATAGACTTCGGGATAAGAAATGTTAAAATATGTCTGCAAATTGTCCTGGCGTCACCTATTTTCAGGGAAATGTGTCCAAGGTAATATGAGCCTGGTTCTTTCATTAAAGTAATGTGCTCCTCTTCTTCGATTGTCTTCATACACCAGGATCTTGTCTTTCCTTCCGTCGAAGAAGATTACTATTATTTCACGTTGAAAAGTAATGGGCTCCTTTATTAACGTATTTCTAGCTCTAGAACGAGCTCGGCGTATTTTGTTCCGATCTACTACACGAGATGCATCTTCTTGTGTAATCAGACCGATATCTTGAAAAGCGGCTGCTCCGGCACGATCTGAAACCCCATAGCGGTCTAATGTCCTAGCAACAACAGGAAATTTAACATTAGTAACCATGGATTGAGAACTAGCGGGAATTGGTTGCACTGAAGGTCTTAGGACTTCTATTTCTGAGTTGTCAATAACAAAACCAGCTCGTGGATAATTCTGTAGTGATATTTGATTACTACTACTTGTTGTTGCGTCAGAAATGTATTTTTCAAACTTCTTTTGTTTGTTAATTCTAGAAATATTGTGTTCAAGTTTTTTAGTTGTCTCTCGGTCTAGTGAACCTATTATCATTTTACGATTAGTACCTTGGTCCAATAAAAAATTCCTTTCCTGAATTGATACTTTACGATTTCTAGTGCAACTGCATTCTTCTAACTTCAAGAATTTGCAGGTAGCCATGTCAAAAAGTTGCTTGCTTTAATCAGTAAATCTTATTAGCTTCTTTTTGTAACTAACCTTATTCATGCTCCTTTTATATGATTTTAATACATTTTTGTACTTGCCATGATATGCAATAATTCGGGCCAGTATAGTTTTGTGTTCGATGTGTGGATTAAAGCTCTGCGCGACTATTCTGCGACCTTTTCCGCCACAATGTCACTCGTTTTCCGCACACAGTTATTATATTCTTTTTTATAAATCGGTGAAACGTAAATGAATTGCTTCATCACATCTTCATACGAGGGCAAAACAGTTATAGGTAGTCGAAAACATACTTTTAAAACAATTTAAAAATTGGAAAAGTTCAATGACCTTGCGGCAGTTGAGAATGATAAAAAATCAAAAAAGTAAGTACGCCATTTTGTTAGTATTCAATACGAGCATCAACTTTTTGGCCCGCTAAGTTGAAAATCGCAATTTTTTTTCTGCATCTAAGAGCGATCCACCCTTGTCCAGTCCCAGGACCCGTGTCGGCTCTCGGCGGCCCTGACTCCAATACCCCTACATGTCTAGATGATGGGACACCCTGTGCGTGAGCTCCCTTTGACGCCATCATTCCTTGCTGATCCTAAAGAATGACTTAAAGAAAAATTATTTTAATAAACATAGGTTAAAGTTTATAAAAAAATCAGTTTTTCCCCAATATCCCTAAAACCATTTGTTTTTGTTTATTCAATTTTGGTAGATGCAAAGTGCGCATTAGAATACATCTTTTCCAGGATAAAGGTTTTTTTTTAGTTTTCATCAGTGGCGTCGGCAATATTTTTAATCAAAAAAATCATACGCCACTGTTTTTTTTTTTAAATAAACATTATTGGTATAATTGTCCTTTATCTTCTCCTAAAACGCTCTCTTTTTCGTCCGGCGGACGGTTGTCGACAAAAAGAATAAAATGCATTCAATTGCTTGTCTCTATGCGATTTCAGCCGTTAAAGAGTAGGATTCTCTTGTAGGCGAGAACCATTTATATACTATGTTGCTTAATGCGAGAGAGTAATAAAATGTAAACTTTCAATGACAGGATCTATTAATATAATAATAATAATAATAATATGAAAACAGATAAATTGGAATAAATTTTAATATTTATAAAAAGATCTAGGTACTATGTAGCTTAATCTCAACAACTTAAGTTTTAAATTTTAGTCATCATGTTCTGAGTAGTCCGATGAACTATCGTCGTTGGGTCCTGAGAAATAATAAGGGGCTCTACAGTGTTTTCTAGCATGTTATCAGCGTCCCACATTCTTTCTTCTATTTCAATCATAATATGTTCGACGCACTTACTCCATTTTTTACAATCCACTGTCTTTATTCCCTCTTGCAAGAGGTTCTCGACGTCTCTCATTTTAAAAGTGGTGTTATGCCTTACTACAAACCTTTTACTCTCCAACTCTATAGGATTTAACTCAGTAATATGGCGGAAAGCGAAGTACCGTTATATTTCGTTTTAAAGCGATTTCGTCGACAACAAATTTCGTACAAATAGGTTTATTTAACTTTACAATCTCCAGTAGCCCCTTTTCCAGCATATCTTTATGAAATAGCTTCTTATTTACAGTAAGTCAATGAATGATATCATTTTTTTCCAAGAAGACGTTGGTATTTTTTTGGATTTTCTTCAGTGGTAGCTGGCATTATCCATGACTATAACAGACCCAGGAGGAGTAAGTTCCAGCATTTCAAAGATATCCGCGTTCATGTCTTCATGATGGTCTCCAGTTCTTTTTTATTTAAATGCTAGTGAGCCGCCATCGACAAATCAATTTTTGCTACCAATGTGAGTAATTATTAATCTTTTACCTTTTCCCGAGGGTGCTTTTATTCCAGTGGACCATTCTTTCATGAAAGCTTGCCTCGCGCTTTTTATGTGTTTATCCTGCCATATTTTACCCACGGTATATCCTTCATTTAATCAAGTTTCGTCCGTATAATAGATTAATAACAAAAATTCGTTTCCCTTAAAGTTTTCCATAGTTTCTTTTTACCCATGGGTGGAATTAAATTATCCTTCTTCATTTCGGACATTATTTTGTCCAAGGTAGGTATTTCTTTTTTTAAGTAAAACGAGTGTATGATTCTTCTGATGCCAGTCTTTTTATCCTCACTTATTACAGTTTCTTTTCTTCCTGTACTTCTCTTTGGTGACCTGATGAGGCCGCGTTTATCCTCGTGCACAAGTCGGTATATTGTTGACTGTTCGATTTCAGTCATATTCGAACACAATTCAACTATTTTTGCAACTCCGAATGTTGAATTTTGGTGGCGAAGAGCGTTGAACACATTGAGAATAAAAACTACCTGTGCCTCTACCTTCCCGATCTCGGGACCCCTGACAATAAGCATAATTAAAAAATAATAATTGGACTACATCTATGGAATACGGCGAAGACCACTGGGTTTTATAGTTCAATGATGATTTATTACTCTCTCGCATTAAGCAACATATTATAGTCGATTTACTTTCCAGATAGACACAACCAAAACAAATCCACATGTTCGGTGTCAAAATCGAACAGAGACGCACTTTCAAAATTAATTTTGCCAATACTTAAACTGCTAAATAAAAATCTAAATATCGGAGTGTGTGTGTTATACGTATCTATTGTAAAATAAAGAAACTATGATTGTAGATAAATTTGAAAAGGTTCTGATGTCTTTTAAGAAGATCCGGTCGTAAACTGATTCCGATCATGTAAGAAATCGTAGACAATCAGCTGTTGGGATTATTCGATTTTTATTATCGAACAGTCAATAAGAAGAGCAAGCGTGGTGATGTCTCTCTTAATTTGTCACGTAGCGATGTTTACGTCGTGTCTATTCTGAAAGTAAATATATTTTAGTATGCTAATAACACATTTCGTTGTTTTATAAACGTAAACAACTTTGACCCTTCTTATGCCTAGTACCGATAATAGAACCGAAATATGGAACTGTTATAATAAACAAATGTTTTAAACGTATGGAAAACTTTTTTGAAGCAAGTTAAAAACTTTCACGTCCACACATCATTTCGAAAAAAAATGTCGAACAAGGAACGTCGTAGCACTGGCTGCGGCAGAATTTTGTACGGGTTACATTTATTTAAATTTTGAAGTAAAAAAGAAAGCGAGACGTTGGTGGCAGGAAAAGTTCATTGAAGAGAGTATCTATTATGAAGAAAATTTGACGGCAGAGTTAAAGTTGGAACATGGTAGTGGCTTTCGAAGTTTCCTTAAGTTTCGAGGAGTTGCTGAAAATAGTTGGTCTAAAAATATCACGAATTGACACAAAATATAGAGCTTCAATTTCTGCCTCAGTTGTAGTCACCTTACGATTTCTGGCTACTGGTGATTCGTATACAAGTCTAATGTATGCATTTAAAATTTCCAAACAATCTATATCTTTATTACTACCTAAAACATACGAAGCATTAATCCATAATATAGCATAAACACAGGTCACACACAGAAATATCCAACAACTTCCAAACGCTTTTAAACACAGTCATGCAAGGAAAAATACAGTCGATAAAACACGTTATTTTATGTATTTTATTTCTTAGATAATATTATTATCATGCAGTTGTAAATTTATTAGTCATGACAACATGTGCTCGTAGTACTATAGGGGATGGCGAGTGAGAGACGATAGAGGAAGAGGAAGAGGAAAGAGGGGAAGTGGATGCATAGTTTGTAGTTTTAGAATGCTTATTTCTAAAATCAGATACTTCATACGTTCCCGATGTTAAATACAATACCATAAATTTTATGTTGAGCTATATCTATCTATTCTAGGTGTGTACTAGGCATTAGATACGAGCCTTGTAATATTATTTAAGCTATAAAAAGTTGTTCATAGAAAAAACATTTTAAACATTTTGTAAATACCGAATCAGCAGACACGCATTACTTGTATGGGGTTGCTGACTGGAAAGTATATGAAGCCAGGCGACTGTATCAAGAGCGCTTCCCAAATAGATTGATGATGTTTGAACGGTTTCAAGCATCCACTGAAGGTTATGTAAAACGGGAAACTTTAAGCCAAACAATCACTTAAAATGACTACTTCGGGCTGCAAAATCTTCAGCAATTGTTTAGTTGAGGAAAATCCCGACATAAGTAAGAGTAAAGTTACTAATAATTTAAATATTGCCCATATTTTAGCATGGACGATTCTTCATGATTATTTATTATAACCCTATATATCACATTTAACGGGTTCAGGCTCTACCTGGAGACTATATGAATTACGCGTGTATTTCTGCCAATAGTTTCTCCAAGCAGTTGCTGAAAATTCATGTATTTGACACGGAATTTAATTTACGGATGAAGCTTGTTTTACGACAAACGCTATTAGAAATTTCCATACCTTTTGGACTGAGCAAAATCCGCATGCAATAGTGGAATCTCGTCATCAGGATCAGTTCTCATTAAATGTATGGGCTGGAGTTATTGGTCCTTACGTAATTGGACCTTTTTTTTCTGCCACGCAGATTAAATGGACATAATTATCGCCGGTTTCTTAAAGATTATTTGCCAATTCTGATTGAAGGAGTTTCTATTTTATTGCGAAATCGAATTTGTTTAGTGTTTTGGCACGCTAATATTTAGGCAAAAAGTGTAAAAACCGCTGGGTAGGTCGTGGGGGAATACCGTCATGGCCAGCTAGATCTCCATACCTAAACAGTCTGGATTATTTTCTTTGGAGGCATTTTAAGACATCGGTTTACAGTCAACCAATTCAAACTAATGAAGAATTGCGAAACAACGTAATGGTTTTCAGTGAAGCTGTAAGAAATACTCCAGGGATTCTCCAAACAGTACGCGAGTCTATGAGAAGTAGGACTAAAGCATACATACTTGCAGGAGGCGGACATTTTAAACCTTTAATCTAATATGCCATAATCTTGTTCCAAGTAGTTATACATTAAAATAAATAAAAAATGTATTTTTATGCGTAGTTATTATTAATACTAAATAATAGTTACAATAAAATATAATATGGTGAAATGGTGAAATTGAGATTTAAAAAAAATATCGCCATGGACAGGCAAATTAATGCATCTTATGTTTTATAAAAATATTATTTATTTAAAAAAATGAGTGGCGTATAATTCTTTTGATAAAAAATACTGCATGCATGAATGTAAAATGGAAAAAAATGTATTTTTATGTGTAGTACATACTTTTCATCAAACTCTCGAGCATTTTATTTTTAGTTAAATTTTCATTCCGTACGTCAAATTTAACTGCTAACTGCAACATTAGGCGTTTAAAGTTTTGGTGGTTTAAAAACTGTCTAGCAATTCGCTGTTTAACGATTAACGTTTTAACGGTGTTTAGATTAGTTGGCTGAACAGATCGATGTCGTAATTTCGTGCAAGTTTCTTTGACAAAGCATATTCCAAATTTATTCAAAATTTACATTTCGGAGTATTTAAATGGTACTTACCGTGACATTTAGATGGTACTCCATTTAACTATGCCTACTCTTTTTCAATATTCCGAAGCAAAGACTAACCGCAGCTCGGCAGCCCCCCTGGTTGCGCAACTGACTGTGACCTATAATATACTTGTCTTTAGGTACAGTATTTACAAATTCTGCTTTATAAAAGTATAACCTAAAGTACAGGGCTCTTCCGCGCCGTTGTAAAAATTGTAAATGGCAAGTTTGCAAAAAGGCCCTCACTTAATCTAAGTATTTTACCAAAATGTAACAATAACAATAATACTGAAACCAAAGAGTTAGTTGAGCTTTAGGTAATATTGTACTCTAAAGTTTTTTAATCTATTTACCGGAGTCGAAAGAAAAATGTATGCAGTTAAAATATAATGTAAATAATTGCGTTTTCGCTTTTTCAGTGATATATCATTTTTTTTTTAGTTTTCGTTGCTAATGTCTGAAGCCATAGCACTATTTAACCCAGGAAATGTTTTTGTACTTGGATGTGGTCGATTGTCCAGAGGATATATTCATGGATTTTTAATGTGCTGTGCGACAATTTCAGTTATTGCTGGAGTGTCCATTAAAATTCAAGATAAAAATAACAATAATTCGAATCACTTTACCACGACGCATGGTATTTTGGGTAGGTATTACCTAACAATAGTAAAATTTTAACAGCACCCGTCGCTGTTAAAACGCAACTTTACCCGAGCTTTAGAGGATTTTTTCTACAAACGTGCTAAAATAGTTATTTATAATGTGGGTGTTAAAAGTGATGTTTTATTTTGTGAGTGAAAAAGTTTGTGAAATGAGCGGAGCGAATTGAACAATTTCACGAACAAAATAAAATTACTTTTAACACAAATATCATACAATGCTTTTTGTATAACTGCCCTATTTTGATAATAAAATAGGGGAATTTGGAATGACTTTAAACTTCGAAATGCATTTTATTATTCAAATAATCACAAGGTTGTTGTGAATGACAAACGTTGCCAACGCTATGATTACTAACAATTGCTTGTTTACAAATAAAAAAGATGCTGTCATTTAAATAATTGCGTTCTTGTCCAATTTTTGTCTTTGGTTCTTGACTGCTTAATATGTTTGTCGATAGTGGAATAATAAAAGTGTTGATTTGGTTGTTCCTGTGGATATTGAAGAGTCTGCAAGAAGAGCAACTTTGGAACTCCTAAAATTATTATTATAATTTTATTTGATTTCATCAAAAGAAAATGTATCTAGTGTTAAAAATTACGCTTCCACGTAAACAATCACTTTTAACACTGTTGACTGTCATTAAAAGTGTCACTTTTAATGGCAGTTGTACAAAAATGCAATTTTTAACACCCCCCAGTAGCCTTAAAAATGTTATTTTGAAGCCGCGTTCTCAGAGCTTCGTTCTGTCGCAGCGACACATCCCCACTCCACGTCGCAGCGACACGCAGATGAAGTTGAATTAATTCAACTACATGGCGACGTCTGCTCGCGACAGAGTAGTAGGGGTTAGGGGAAATAAAATACCTATTCCCTATTGGTCACGCAACTGTCGCTCGCGACAGAACGAAGCTCTGGGAACGAGGCTTAAGGTACTGCTGTTAGGGCGTGCGCGCACTGGGCAGCCAAGGTTGCACGGCCAGGGCCGCGTTGCCAGAATAAAAGCAAGATGGCCATATTTGTCGATCGCAGGGCTAAGTCTACTCAGTGTAAAAATGAACGCTGTGCAAGTAGCCGCTGTTCGGTACCTTTCGCAAAAAAGAAAATGGAGAATTAAAAATAGAATTTGGGTACATCTTCTATTTGATTGTCGACGAGTAAAAGGAAATGTTTCACACATTTCATCAAGATCTTCGACAACAAGGAAAACATTTTAATTACACATGAATGTCGATGTAGTCGCTACTCAAGTAAATCCCAAATTACTGATATTTTTTCGATCTCCATAATAAACAAATCGGTATCAATTTATGGAAACATTTTGCATGTTTTCCTAACAACATCATACTAGTATGATCATCATACGTCATAAGGTTGCGAAAGAAATGCCAACCGCGCGGCCAAGTGCGCTACTTCTCGTAACACAGTATGTATTTTACTGGCCGCGGCAGTATTTACCTGGCCCGCCGTGTTGGCGTGTTGCAATCGGGCATCGGGCTCTCGCTGGTCGTCGCGGCTAACTGGCCGCTGTTGTCTAGTGCGCGTAGGTCATATCAAGTTAATATATCGCAATGGCCGCCTACTGCCCGTACGCACTTGATAATAAAATGTCACATTTTGGAAGTAAAGGGGCGTTTACATCATTCAAGTGAGTTGATCAAGCCAGTTGAATTCAATTGACTTGAAAGCGAATTGAATATCTAAACCTGCATATTCATTTTACTTGACCACGCGAATTGAATGGATTCCGAGTTGAAAACTGTTTAACTTCTTGATTCAACTGCAATACTCTGTAAAGATATTCTGATGTTAGATAGGTGAAGATATTTCCTTTACATGGAGTGAAAGAGCTTCACGCAGATCAGTATCTTTTTTTTCATTGATTTTGACTCTTAACTTTTGCTACTAATAGATCATCGAACTGTTGCTTATTTGTATGTAGATATATTTTAATTCTTTGGATCGTTCAATTTAGGGGGTTCTAATCGACTCTATTGGCATTCTTTTTCACGTTATTTTTTCTTATACATATTTTCTCTCAACTATTTCTATTTGGAATAACAGTGTTACAATTAATAATATAATAGGACAACTATAAGGTAAATAAAGGTCTGTTGATAGGTAACAAGATATCGATTCTTCCTTAACAGCCAGGAGTTCCTTAATACTAAAATATAAATCATATGATTTCCCAAGAGAAGAATAATAGCTATGCAAACTACTACTTTCGCCATTTTGAATCAACTAACATGCATTGACTTAGATATAGTGTGTAAACAAATAATTGAATGCAAGCCATTTGAAATCAACCGACTTGATCCACTTACTTGAATAACGTAAACGCGCCTCAAAAGTCAAAAAGCATACTAAGCCAACAACGGTTGTTCCGTTTTATTGACAAATAATGTCAACTTCGATAATTTTATATACGATGCTATTTAAAACTATATCTGCGTCCAATTTATTAAAAATTCTAAAAATTTAATTTGTAACTGTGTTACTACTTTTTATTCCCGTTTTTAGTAAAAATATTGCATGCTATTTGAGTTAAAAGTATTTTTTGTACAACTGTCAAAAAAAGTTGACATTTTTTCATCGCTATCGATACGTAAACCTTTTGTTTTTTTAACAGTGAAAAAAAGACTTTTTTTCACGGTGAAAAAAAGACTTTTTTTAACTGGAAAAATGATTTACAAAAAAAACGATAAAACATTACTTTTTAAAAAATGTATTGAATTTTTTTGTACAAATTTACTAATTAATTACCAACTACCAAAAAATCTCATTTGTTACAATAATAATTGATGGTGAAGTTCGAACAATTGCTTCCAATATTAATTCCCGAAGCTAGTCCACCTTGCTGCTGATCAGAAACGCTAGATATTCCTTGAAAAGTTGAGTCCACAATTGTATCAGTTATATTGATTTGTTTGGAAGTAGAGGAACAATTTAATTTATTAGAAATATCAATTTTATTACTCAAACTATCTTCTATATATCCTTCTGCTATGGCGGCAGATTTCCAACCACCGTGGCGTTTTATAGATGTCATGTTACCCCCCCCTGCATTGGCTAAGAGAGTTGCAGAACTCCTCCTAAAACAGTGACTTGTGTAGCTCTTATGCAATTCTTTTCCCAGCCATTTTGCAATCAAGCTAGGAATTTCCCCTATTTTATTTATTCCCACATGTTGGTCAACACATTTTCCTCTTGAATATTTTAAAAATAATCTCTTTTTGTGTGTATGGGACGGCCTTAGTACTCTATACTTGCGATATATCTCAATATAATCAGAATTTGAAACGGTAAACATTCTTGGGCAATAGGTCTTTGTATCCGGTATTTTAACAATCAATATAGACCCGGTATCTTCAATGTCATCAATAGTTACCTTCAATAATTCTTCACGGCGACAAGCACCGCTGATTCCCAAAATTAACGCAACCTACAATTAAAAAAATATTGAAATTACTGAAATAATACAAAATTTTGATCATCTGTACCTTATAAAGTAAATTTGTTTCATCATCAGCTTCTTGAATGAATTTATTAATATCGTCTCTCGATAAAACTTTAGATTTCTTCCCTCGGTATCCGACGTTTTTGTTCTTAATAAAAGGCACCAATTTTGAAAACTTCTTTATATCAATATTTTCTTTAACATTCAATGTACTCTTCAACATTGAGTAGACACTCCATAAAGTAGAAGGTTTTACATTTTTTGATTTCTTCTCAAAATAGCATATAAGTACCTTTTCAGACACTTTTTGTATATTTTTCTTGCCGCACCATTCACGGAATTGGTTATAATTTTTCTCGTATATAAATTTTGATTTCGCCGGTAACATGTTAGCTATAGCCGAATTTGCTATATCGGCTATATCTGAAGGAATCTCGCTATCACTATCGTAATCTACATCCATTTTAAGTACTTATACTATTTATTTAAAAAATTGCAATAAATATGAACAGCTATCAACGTATGACAACAAAACAAGCAACGTGCCAACAAACCATTTCTATAGTAACGACAGGGCTGTTAACTTGATTATGTGAAATTATATGGTAAAATTTTTATTATAATATACAATTTTACCGATTAATTCAAACTTTCAGTTGTACAAAAAATGTTGTTTGTATTTCGTTTGTGAAATTCGTGTTTTAATGGCACATTCGAGAGAATTTTTCGCCTCGACCTGCGGTCTCGGCAAAAAATTGACACTCTCATATGCCATTAAAAAAACACTCACTTCACGCACTTAATACAAAAATAACTATTTAAGACACTCATTTGGATTGCAGAATGAGCGAAGCGAAACTTTCAATTGTGTGCTTTAAAAATGTACTTTTCATACTTATATCATAAATAACTATTTTCTACCACCGTATAAATATGTGAACTTTTATAACTTAGCAACACATATGTAAACAAAAGCAAAACATGAAAATGTACGATCAATTTACTACCACTTGGGAATGAAATAAGAAGCATAATTCTTATTAACGGCTACGTCTAGTGTCAACGTAGTCTTGACGAGCAAGACTTAACGCAGTCAATAAGTTTTGATAAAATATATCTATTTTTATTATTCTTCGTTGTTTTTTAATGTTTATCCAGTAAGCGCGCGGAATCCGGTTAAGCCTATTTATTGACGTTGCCAAATAATGCGAATCGCCTTTGATGGTTAATGCGAGTTTTACTTCGAAATTCTCATAGCTCTCTCAGTTTCTGACATACAGGGCGATTTTGAAAATTTGACATTTTTGACGCTTCCCTGTATCTCGATTATTTGATAATTTATCAATGAGGTAAAAATGGGCTATTATAGAATTTTTAATGTAGAATTCAGTGGCGTCGTTAGTTTTTTTTTCTAAAAAGTTTTGTTTTTGAGTTGTGACACAAACTTATATTTTCTTGAATGGGGAACCCTATATATTATTTCTTTGTCTTATCTGCCTTTTAAGGAGCTTTTCAAAAATATATAATGGTCAATATTTATTTCTTTTAAAAGGGATAATTTTAACATTTTTTGCAAAATTAATCATTTTTCTCAAAGTTTCATAAAATAATAGAACAGTAAGCCGCAAACTTCATCTTTTTATCTTTTGTAATAAGGGAGCTGGTATATGAAAACAAACGAAAACTGGACACCCTGTACAGTATTTAAACCTTAAACTTAATTTTAATCTTGTATTAGTGTGTCATCTAATTCGTAACATTGTAAACTTTAATCATAATAACTTATAAAAATCTTTTTCATACGCCTACAGGGTAACCGTTTAGTGTGTCAAAGTAGAATAGCTCCGTTTGTATTTACAATACACAAAATATGTTAATACATAAGTTGAAGGACAGTAAGTGAGTTATAACGTGAAATTATTTTTGACTCTATAGGGTGGCTCAACAAAGAGGAACAATAATTTTTTTTTTATAGAACACCCTATACCTTACTATATTTTTGGTTTCTACATAAAATTACAATTATTTTTTTTAAGAGCATTATAAGTCTAAATATAATAGTTTCCGAGATATCGACTTTTGAAAAATGACATTTTTTGTGGGCAGGATTAGAAGCCTAGAAAAAATCTGAACAAAATTTGCTACGGTTTTTATTCGCCAAAAATGTATTAATATTATTTATAGTAACTAGTATTAAAAAAAAAGAAAATCAAATTTTAATTAATGAAGCCAAGCTGAGAGTGAGAGGCTTCGAGAGTGCGAGCAAATGCCCTAGCTCAAATTGCCAAAGAGTAGGGGGGGGGGTTAAAAAAAAGGGCGCCACCGTTTTGCAGCCGCGCCAAAACGAAAACTACCCAGTCGATTTATTGCAGTAAATGTCAACGATATAATGGTAATTTTACTATACACATTTTTTTGCCGCTTCAAAATTGTAACACCCTGTATTTCAAAAATAAAGCAGTTGAGAACTTATGAACTTTTCGACTTAAAATTGAGCTACAAGTTTTACGAATAACCCCATTTATAGGTATACCTACAAATTTTTTCTCCGTTTAGTATTATAGATAAATACATTATATTAGATACTATATGGGCGGTTTAGACAAAAGTTAATTTATGATATTTTAATTTCAGGATTTACTGCTTACCTATTAACAATGTGCTCATTTCTTGGCGGAATTTTGGTTTTAATTGCAAAAGTGGTGTACAGAGTGATTGGGATCAGGCCAGTCATAATAAAATCCGTACATATGGTAGTTTCTATCGCAGCATACGTCATAGGATCCGTAAGTTTAGGATATGGACTTATTGACTATTTCGGTGAAGCCTCACATTCTACAAGTATCGGGTTAATTGTTATTTTTAGTATATGTGTTGGAATTAATCTAATAGGACCCCTTATGAATCTTTTTAGAATTTAATATTTCATTAATTATAGATATAAGGCTTGTTCCAACCAGCAGTCCGGGACTAGTTTTTAATCAGTAATAGAGTCTACCATGTGAATATTGCATGTAGACCCTAGGATGCCTTGTTAAGTCCTACAACTGGTTGATTGTATTTGACAGTTTGAAATGTCAGGGACTGATGCTTGGAATATACTTATGATGTGTAAATAAAATAGTAATTACTGAAACAAGGAAATTGATTTAAATTGTTGTTCTGCAATATTTTCAGCTCCCTTCCTTCAACCCCTGAACCTCTGGTTACCCAACTTTATATTTTACATAGCAACCCAGGTCACATGGGTGCTCTATGAAAAGGTTTTCAAAAACTGAATCCCATGGTATCAAAAAAGTAGAGGTTTGCTCATTTCGTTACGGTAGAACCAAAACAAATAGCTCTTCTCAAAAATCTGTTATTAATTAGCAAAAGCCTACGTTAATTAAATTTGACCATTACATTTAGAATATCTTTTATAAATTGTAAAACATGCTTTTTTATGCCTTTAACTATGTTCCGTACAATAACGTTGGCCATACAAAACCTAGACAGTGCGATAATTCTCCGCTACCTGCATTTCCAGACAGTCTCCAGCGCGCCTAGTAACACCGTCTCTTCCCCCGCTCCGATGGCTTAAAAGTGACGCGTCACAACGCGAAGGAAGAGCCCAGCCATGACTCACGCAGTCGCAATTCGAACGTGAGTTGAGTTGTCGCTCAGACAGTCATTACCTGTTTTCGCGCTCGATGTGAATATCAGGGACTGTCACTCTCAAACGTGGGTGCAGACGCTCGTGAAGCGGTAGCACAATATTTAATTAGTTTACCAGCGTTTGAACCTATATGGATTCTCGCTGCCCTGGTTGGGTTGACACGTGTGGTTGCCACGAGATGTAGCCACGCTGCAACTCTTATTTGTAAATCTGCATTTTTCTGTTAAAGCACTTTGAGGTCCCTTACCTTTTCGTCAGACCCGGAGCCTTGCTGAAGAGCCGTAAACGACGAAACGCGTCCAAGGATTGAGTCTGACGAAAAGGATAAGGGACAACTCTGTACACGAACTTATTTTAAGTTTGTGTTTTTTCATGATTTAGCTTTCGCTAGACTGAACCGATACATTGGCTTTCAGCGACACCCAACGTAGTTTGTCCGCGATGGGCCGCCTTGCCAGCGTTTGAACCTATATGGATTCTCGCGGTCCTGGTTGGGTTGATACGTGTGGTTGCCACGAGATGTAGCCACGTGCTGCAACTCTCATCTGTAAATTAGTTTACAACGTTAAATAATATGTTATCTAATGCATTTAAATAAATGCATAAAAGTTCTATTTGTTCAATAAATCTTGTCTTGAATAAATAAATAATCGTGCGGTTACTTGCGTAAGAAGTTTCCAAACCAGGCGAAATAATATACAGTCCACTCATCAAGGAACCACTAACCAAAAACAAAGTAAATAAATAAAATTAAAAAATCTTTTTTTACCGTTTTATTCCTTACCACCTTTTATTGTAAGCAAATGTTAGTATTTGGGTAGTTTATTTCCCAATCGTTTTGTTTTTTTGAAATATGGTACTCTCAGAAAAGTAGCGTATTGAAATTTTAATATTGCTGGGTTGTGGAGACAAGGTACGGAGTCTGAATAAAGTTTGTATGTTATTTAATGAAAATGGTTGTCGACCATCCGCCTTAACTGAAAATAAAAACTTGATATAGGTACTCCTATCAGTAAGTAAAAATCCGCATTCTTCAACTAATACCTAGCGTTTAATAAATGTTACTATAGAGCTTCTGTACAGAGGCTTTTAAACAGCCATATAATATAAAGTGCATGTTGAACAAGAACTTCTCGAGGACAATTACGATAGGAGATTACAATTCTTTGAGGAAATAATGGCAAGATGCGAAGAAGAGAACCTTTCTTTCCAAAATAATATATTCTCTGATGAGGCTACATTTTATTTAAATGGATGAATGATCAATAGACCTAATTCGATTCTGGTCTGATTAAAATCCACAGAGGAACAGAATAATATTACGATATTTCTTTGACGAAAATCTTACTACTCAGCGCTACTTGAATTTCTTCTTATTTAATTTAATACCTGCGTTAGCAATTATTTTTCCTAAAGAGAATGATCCGGATATTACCCATAAAAGAACATAGTTTCAACAAGATGGCGCACCGGCGCACTTTTGTGTAAATGTTCGAAAACAAAATTATTTTCAAATCGCTGGATAGGTCGACGGATCCAACTGAATGGCCACCAAGATCTCCGGACCTTACGCCATTGGATTTCTTTCTGTGGGGGTATTTGAAGAAGAGAGTGTATTAAAATAAGTTAGACAACATTGAGGACCTAAAAGATAGAATAATGATGCAGATAAATAATTTACCAACCGAAAGTGTTCGTCGTGCGGTAGGTAGTATTTACCATAGACTTGGTTCATGTGGAAGGTGTAGGTCACTTTCAGCATTTGATAAAATAAGTCGAATCAGTGAGTGCTGAATTTCGAATAGCTCATAAATTCAATTGTTCAAAAAAAATGTTACTTGGGCTTGTTTTACAGATGCGAAATGAGCAAACCCATACTTTTTTAGTACCTTGGGATTTATTTTTTGAAGATCTTTTCATAGAGCCCACATGTGACCTAGGTGGTCATTAAAACTAAACGATGGGGTAACTACAGGTTAAGAGATTGAGGGGAGGGGGCTAAAAATATTACAGAAAGATGAACAACAATTTAAATCCATTTCCTTGTTGAACAATCCAGTAAAGCATGCGTATAAAATTATAATCAGTGGCGGAGCTAAAACATTTCCCGCTTGGCACAAGAAATAATTCGCCGGTTCCCAGGCTTGTGAGAGCAAATCGGCGAAACCCGTCAAAAACGATAGTGAGGCAGACCACATTTACGTAAGTGATATTATGAAATGGTTCAGCCCCCTACCCTGCGCCAATCCTCTCAAAAATGTGAAATGGGAAGGGGGGTTAAGTCACACCTCATTGCAAAGATATTTGTTGCCCTTTATTTTTAAAATTTGGGTTCTGCCAAAAGTTGTACTGATTTGAATTTTCTAATTTCAATTTTCATCCGATGTTTGCGGCAAATAAGTCGAAAAAAGATTGAGTGGGTCAAAGTTACATAACTTTTATAATTTTTTGTAAAATACATTTCTTTAGTAAACATTTTTTTTTGAAAATGGCGGTCCAATCCGTCAGATTTTCCAGTGGATACGCTGTTTGAATAGGTATATTAATTTATTTTTCCTTTATATTTATTTCAGGTTATACTTTGTCAGTAAAATAATGTATGGGTATGTGCAAGTAGTAGTTTTAATTTCGTTTATTATTTGATATTACTTAAGCAACGGCTGTATTATTGCTTAGAAAGAAATGAAGAACATTTTGAAGAATATATTAAGTATATTTTTAAAAATAAATGAGTAAATAATTGCAATATAATTTATTAGTCAAAAAGCACTTCTTATGAAAAAATGAAATGAAAAGACCCACTTGCATTTTTTTGCTTATTGACCGCAAACATGGGATCAAACCTTAAATTTATTAAAGAACTTAAGTTAGAAAATTCAAATGTGCCTTTTGGGAGAAATACCCAAATAAAACAGAAATGTAAAATGAGAGGGTTGGGCCAGGGGTTAAGAGGTTGACTTATTCATAATATTATTTATGTAAATTTCGTTCCTCTCACTTTCAATTTTGACGTGTTTCAGTGATTTTCCTCATAAGCCTGTAGACTTAGATAAAGGGGGTCGTAACTTTTTAAATGAAAAACCGGTATATTGTCGAATTTTCGGTAAAGGTAATGTAAATAATTGTCCAAGTGATTTGTTTTACTATAATATTTAGTTACAATATACATGGAGGATTGATATTATATTAATTTAACTTGAAATTTATTTTCTTAATTTTCTGTGCCAATAGCGAGCACCAAATTTAAACGACGCAACGCCCTCTTCGCCACTCACCCTACGCCACTAAGTATAATATTTTTGCAGATGACAATATTACATAAACAGGACTTGAGTATTTTTAGTAGTCTATAGATGTCAAAGTAATGTTATTTATAAATTTTTTAAATTATTTTTTATACCTTCCAAGTGTACTTAGATAATAACGAGATATATTTTGTAAGCAATAAATACCATTACAGATCCTATTTTATTTCAGTGCAGAGGCGTATCAACTACCTATTATATACAGGGTGTTCATTTGAAAACTTCCCACCACGGATTTATCGAAAACCACTGATTAAAAGAAAAAACGCCGAGACACGTCAACAGATTTGCCAAAGGGGACAACTTTTTAACCAAAAACTACTTCACCCCCTTTTACCCTCTGCCCCCCGGGGTCATCTCCTTAAAAATTTTAAATGACAAGGGGTATTAAGTAATAGCTGGTTTGAAGGGTCTCTCAAAGTGCTTTATTTTGACGTTGGATTTTTTTAAATCGGTCGATTCGTTTTTGAGAAAAGTAGAAAAATCTTTATTTATCTTAATTTGTTCAGATAGAAAAAAAAACACACAAAAATATCACTTTTTATTTCAATAAGTATTCAATAACCAACATAAACAGCAATTCGGAAGTAGACGTGGCAGCAACCAAATAACAACCCGACTTTTTTTCAGCCATCTATTTATAAACACGGATAACATGGGCGAACTCTATTTATTCTTATACCTGTTAATTTTTTTATAGTTGCTAAGGAAAAGAAAGAATTTAATTTGCTGTCAGTTACCTTTGTGACAATCTTGGGATAGTGAAAATTAATTTATTGATTCAGATTTTACTTCCAAAATGGTTTACACACTAGCCGAAGGAGTGGAAATGATTCTAATTTATGGTGCCCAAAATCAATGTGCTCGGCAAACTGCCGTCACATTTAAAGCCAGACATCCGGAAAAGATAACTTCGCATAGGTATGCTTTGGACCTTGTTAATAAATTTACTCAAACTGGATCTGTTGCAAATAAAAAACGTAATCATAGTAGAGTTTTGGATGAAGCCGCTCAAGTTGAAGTTTTGGGTCATTTTGGCATAAATCCTAATACTTCATTCCGCAAAATTGTTGATGCGACTGGTATTTCATTAGGCTCTGTACACACAGTTACTAAATTACATAAATTTCATCCATTCAAAATGAAAATATTGCAAGAGTTAACCGAAGATGATTTCGATAGGCGAGATGAGTTTTGTGAACAAATGACTGCAGCGATTAATGATAATACCATTCATGTAAAGAATATCTGCTTCAGTGATGAATGCAGATTTTATCTAAATGGATTTGTTAATAAGCATAACTGCAGGTATTGGAGTAATGAAAATCCTCATGCTTTTGTAGAAAGGCATACTCAGTACCCCCAAAAAATTAATGTATGGGCAGGCATTTTAGGAAACAAAGTGATTGGGCCATTGTTTATTAATAGGAATTTAAATTTAGGCATTTATTTAGATATGTTGGAAAATACCACCAATCCGCTTATCACTGAAACCATTGAAAACCAAATCGAAGACGATGGAAACCCTATACTTGATAAGGCTGAAATATATTTCCAGCAAGACGGCGCTCCTCCTCACTATGTTCTTCCGGTTCGGTAATGGCTAGACGACGAGTTTCCAGATAAATGGATAGGGCGAAAAGGGCCTATAGAATGGCCTGCTAGGTCTCCTGACTTGACGCCATTAGACCTTTTTCTATGGGGTCATTTGAAATCTATTGTGTTTACTCCCCAACCTGAAAGTTTGGATGAACTTCGTCAACGCATCATCGAAAGCTGCCATGATCTCCCACAACATGTTTTTGAAAATGTCCGTCAGGAATTTGAACATCGCCTATATCATTGTTTGGCCAATAACGGGCAACATTTTGAATACTTATTGAAATAAAAAGTGATATTTTCGTGTGTTTTTTTTTCTATCTGAACAAATTAAGGTAAATAAAGATTTTTCTACTTTTCTCGAAAACGAATCGACCGATTTAAAAAAATCAAACGTCAAAATAAAGCACTTTGAGAGACCCTTCAAACAAGCTATTACTTGATACCCCTTGTAATTTAAAATTTTTAAGAGGATGACCCCGGGGGGCAGAGGGTAACAGGGGGTGAAGTAGTTTTAGGTTAAAAAGTTGTCCCCTTTGGCAACTCTTTTGACGTGTCTCGGCGTTTCTTCTTTTAATCAGTGGTTTTCGATAAATCCGTGGTGGAAAGTTTTCAAATGAACACCCTGTATAATTATGTATAACAAGATTTAAATTTATCGATATTTAATTACTGCCCATAATCTTCTAGCTACACTATGCGGTAATTTAATACATTTTTGTTATACTTCAATATACACGGTAACCCACTCTCAGAGCAGGATTGCGTACCACCTAAACTACTGAACTTTTTAATATGTTTCTTTTTATAGTCAGATCAAATAGTTAGGGCTTATCAAACTTATTTTTTAAATGGAACACTCTATGCAGGGTGTGAATTTAAAGTCGAATAGCATGCAATGTTTCTTCAGTTAATGACACTCTAAAAATTGAAACAGGTCAATATAGATCTGAAGGGGGACAACTAGGGGGCTGTTTAGGATTTTTAGCCCCTATTTAACAGTATTTTTGTTTTTGTTTTTAAATACTTATTTATTGGTTATAATGGCGTTATGATATAATACAACATTCATAAATAAATATTAAATAATTATTGTTACCAATAATTATCCTTGTAACGTATCTTTGTAAACCCAGAAGCATTCATCATGTCAAGCATTCGCTAAGTTTAAAACTTGACAGCAAGTAACCAGGCATGTTTTACCCCATGTGTTCCCAAAAATAGGGTAATCAAAAAACACTTAAAATAAGAAAACAATGAACCCAAAAACAATAGAGGAAAAAACTAAATAAACAAATTCTACTGTAGTACCTACTGTAGCATTTCATGTTCCTATATAAAAGTTATAAACAAGATTCCTTGTATGTCCCGTTATGATAATGGTTTTATCTTATTTTTTTATTTTTTTTCTCCTTCCAGTCCTTTTTACTGTCTGCTGTGTTACAATATATAAACGGTATTCTGAATAAGCCAGTTATTTAATGTTCTCTTAAAGTTATGCAAACAAATATTATTTTTCGTGTCCTGCGGCAGCACGTTAAATACATTGACAAATGCACGCCCACCTATTGTCATTTTTAGTTTAGGCGTTCGCAAGTTTTTACTAGTTTTAAATCTAGTTTCATGGGGATGCGCAAGACCTGATGTTACAGTTATTGTCTTTATTTTTACTAGGTTCAAGAGACATTTTTGTAATATAACTGTCTGATGCTAAGGAGTTTTGTATCCATACAGTGGCGTAGCCAGCATTTTGGGGCGGAGGGGGCGAACTATCGGAGGGCGCAAATCGTGGAGGTAATAAGCGCCGCGCCGTAGGCAAAAAATTTTTAGACCACGCCCAAATTTCGTAGGAATTTACCTTTATGCTCCCTAGGGAACAGGGGTCTGGCCCCAAATGAAGTTAAAATCCGCTATATATAAAAAAAATAAATTTATTGTGATGAGACGCTCTCAAAACCGGTCTTATTAAGTTTATTACTATCACTTTTCTTTACTTAAAATAAAATAAGACCGATCTTGTTTTTTAAGAATTATTTTTTAAGTAGTAAAGTGGCGCCAGGCCAAGGGGGGCGGGGGGGGGCGATCGCCCTCCTTAGCCCCCCTGTGGCTACGCCACTGTATCCATATATCGCTACCATAATAACATAAAGTCGTATGTAGAAATTTACAATTCTGAGAAAACGATGACGTAAATTTTGCAACTTAATTTCCTAATATTATTTAAGTTGTAATCAATTAACGGCTGATATTAAGATTGATATGCTATATTTATACATTTAAAAAGGAGGCTTGCTTATAAAATTTTGAAATATTTCCGTATTTTCAAAAATAAATAGCACATACGACCTTTTTTTTTTAAAAAGAAGACAAAATAATACATACGACATCAATTTTGTCATACAAAAATTGCTTTAACTCCCTAAAAAGACCTGGAAAATGTAGTAAACAACAAAAATAATAAAAAAAATTAGTTTATATTTTTTTAAGTAGTACAGGTTAATAAAGTGTATTTTTAAAACATCTGTCAAAGAGTTATTAGATCGCTAGTTTTTAGGTATCTTCCTCCTCTACTTGAACGATACCACCTTCAGTCAAGTCATTATTGGAACGTCCAGTGGTGAAAAGGGTCCTACAAAAATCATTGTAAATATCCGGAATGATTCGTTGGTCACATAAGGATAAAATACTTTTCTTTTTTTTTTCATCAACTGCTAGAGGTTTATTAAATTTATTTTTCAGTACCACGTTATCAGGCAGCACAGAGGGCCGCTTCCTATTTTTGTTTCTAGTTTCTTTTTGTAACAAATTAATCTCTTTATACTCCTCCATATATCCAGATACGATGTTTTATAATAGATTTTATTGGACCTAAATTTGAGAGCTTTAATTTTCAACCATAATATTTTATTATTTTCAGTGTCCACGTCCAAATTTCCATAAGGTAATAAATTCTGCTTAAGAATAAGAACTTTTAAATCGATCATATCTTGGTAACTTAAATTCTTTATTGTTAAAGGATGTTTTTTACTCGCAGACTTTATCACTGTTGGCCATTCAAGTGGTGAATGGACGGAGATTCCTTTCTTGGCTCGTTCTGTTAGGCTATGAATACAATCTACTTCCATTTCCGTGTGCCCGGTTTTTAAGAAATTTAGGTTAATTTCTTCTATTGGTAAATTATTTACCCCATAAAGCAATAGAGCTACAATGTATCTATTGCGGTTTTGTCCGCCACACGAATCAGATGTTAGACATACATTTTTGGTTTTTAATGGTAGTAATTTCAATAAAGTGAAGATTGCAGTGCCTATTTCATCGGAACCTCTTTTACCATCTATTTCGTTCCAGATGAAACACCATCCTTTTTTCTCTGCTTGGTCATTAACAGTCAAGTTGTAAGTACACATCTTGTGTGTGTGTACTAATATTACGACACATTTGAGCAGGGACTGTAAAGAGCAGCTTGCAAGTCAAAGGTAAACGATTTATAGGTAGCATCATTCTTAGCTTTGGTTTTGTCGGTTTCTTTTTCCAGTCTAATCAAGGCTAAATCCTTGTTTTTTATGTGGAGTTGATAGTCTTGTTTTTCTCTGATTTTTTCCTCTTCAGTTAAGTTCTTGTATTTTTCACATCCACGGCACGTATCCTTTTTCGGTTTGAAGAAGCTAAGATTGTACTGTGTGTTAAATATTTTGCTATATAGCTACCGAATTTTACGTGAGTTGGTTGTTGATTTTCTTCACAGTATTCTCTAAAGAGCTCGTACATATTACTTACCAACAAATCGGCATATAAAAATTGTGTGGTTTTTTTCCGACAGTAATGGCTCTCGATACGGGGAAATGTTTCAATATAAGTTTTTACTCTCTGCGTCTTCTTGTCACTGGTACGCATTTGACCATTTGTCATATGAAATCGCGCTGTCTTGAATAGGAACCAAGAGACCAGTAATTCTCATGCAGAAGCTTTCTTTCCTCGTTACACTATCAATAATTACCAACGAAAAACCCATAATTATCATACACAGTATCATTTTCTTAATTTTATTACTTAGATGTAAATACCTCTATAATCACACCTGTAATTTAGTTGTACCTTTGGCCAATGCCTGTAAATTGAGGACCAGAATAACCAATCATCTGTCAATTTTTATTTTAATGACATTGTAGCAATTTTAAAATTGCCACTATTTATTTTGTGTGGATTTATACGGATATGTTTCCACCAAGTGCATTCCTTTTTATTTACTGTCAAAAATTGTTCATTGGGCGGTATCATCTTTGGTTGCACAACATTAGCCAAAATATGGGGCGAACGCACTACTTTTGCTGTTCTGTGGGTTGATGGCGCTAGCCAGTAGCCACCGCCGCGTAAAGTCGAATCACACATCTGCGTTTCTGGTTCCCGTGAAAGCGCAGAACGCCCACTTGTACTTTTGGCAGCTTTATGCGTAAACAAAGTTGTTTGGAATTATTTGATTTATTTCCTTATGTAATTTAGGTTCTGGTAAAAGCCCAGACTCTTGTTCGTTCTGATCGTTTGGATCCTTTATGTTGTGTCTCTGTTCTCTTCTTCTTCTTCTTATTTTCCTTTTTGGGGTTTATGTTCAGTTGGCAGCATTGAGTCAGCCGATTTTGCTAGAGAAGGGGGTGGTCTTACTTGAGAGTTCTTGCGGCCTCCATTTTACTTTCTGAAAATACCTTCAGAGAAGAAGGTCGCCGTTGGGCCATTTTTTTTTTAAATACCACGAGGTCTCACCCCCCTTTTAGAGGTAAGCTATTTTCTTTTCTTTTGTTCTTCTCATCGTTTTGTGGGTATCCAGTGGGTAATTTTTCTTTTTATTATTTTTAGGGGTTTTGTTGGTTCCGCCTGATATGCCGTTTTACCTGCCGTTCGGCATTTGAATAGGTTAAGAAACCACATGGGATTTTAACATCCACATAATAGCCCTTGAGCTAGCAAGTTCCGGTTGGCCCACGTAAGAACTAATTGAATTGGTTACGAGCTGTGTATGGACTAGATATCACCTGGCCGACCATGAGCAGCTTTCAGGAGCCAGATGGTCCATGCCCAGTATAGCTGCCCCAGCAGAAACGAGGGATTAAAAGGCTTGTATAAAGCGAACCTCAATTAAATACATTTTGCTTTTTCAATTTAATTGGTACGTTCCAACATTTAAATTAACTGCTATTTAATCAATATTTTTTTAATGTAAAGCCATCTTGACAAAGGTAACCTTTTTTTTATAACCATACACCGTCAAAAGATCTAAAAGGTTCTAGAATCTTCCCCGAGGTTATACACAAAATTTATCTTAAATCCTTGCGTCCGGAAAGGCTGTCTTTTCATTCATTTCTTTTTTTTATAATTCAAACTCGACAAAATTTTAAACAATTTGATACCATATAAAATTAACCTAAACCCCTTTTTTATTTAATAAAATCTATATTGTTTGTGTGGGAAAACTTTGGTTTTATTTATTGCATATATTTTTCAATAGAACTGATATACGGTATATTTTTCCTGGTTTGGAAATCGATCAAACCAGGTGGCGCCCAAGACAAATCAAAGACGAAGGGAAGGTGTAAGTATATGAACCACGACCTAGTGCCTCCACGTAAAGAGCTACCGTCAGCAGATAGTGACAACCTGTTGTCCAAGACAACAGATTGCCATTGTCATAACATGTAGAATTTATTATGGTCTTATAATGCCTTTGATAATGATTTAATTTCCTCTACTATGTTTTCTTTAATATTTATAAAAAACAGACAAGAAAACAAAAACATCCTGCAGATTCTAAAAATGTTTATGACGCAATGCCGTAAGTGTCAAACATGCAGCAGTTTGGCACAAGCGAAAGTGAAAATATTTACATCAGAAAGTCGTATGTGAGTACATACGACGTTTTTTCGACGAATGTGAGTTTGGGTTTAAAAGGCGTTATGAAAGAATATCGTATGTAAGCATGACTTTGTGTCGATAAATAGTCATAATTTAGGAGTGGTAGTATGTTATACTTGTGCACATGCGACTTTCTGTGATTTTGATATGATTGAAATTTGAATAATAGTACACTGTTAGTGTAACAGGTGTACACATACGACCTCCTTTCCTTTTTCAAAACGTATTTTTGCACATGCGTATTTGAGTTCAATCATTTTTAAAAATATTTACCGTAAAATTTTACTTACGACGTTATACCATATTAAATAATGAGATTTTTTACTTACGTTTTTGTGAAAATCTCAATATGCAGAAAAATTCACATACGACCTTATGCTATATACAGGGTGGCCAATTAGTACGACAAAGGTCAATATCTCCTGTACCATTAAAGATAGCGGAAAACTTTTGACGAAGCTTATTAAGGGTTAAAAGGTGCATCTTTTAAAATTATTTTCGTCTATACAGGGTGCTCCAAAAAGCGGCACGGTAGAAATTTTATATTTTTTAAATGGAACACCCTGTATATATTTACATATTTTAATTTGCCGTAAATGACTGTACATAGCACCGTAAATATTTATACACATTTTTGCAACGTTGCCGAATAGATGGGAAAATCCATTAAATTTGTGAAAAAACATCGTTCAATAAAATGTGTAGTATTTCTTAACTTATTATAATTGGAAACAAAATATTTTTATAATGAAAAGAGAAGTGTTGACAGAACTCGCCTAGGGTAAAATAAATTCATATTTTTGTACAGGGTGATTTCTACGGACATGCCAACTTTACGAACTTTAAACCTAATTTTCTCATTTTTTTCAAATGAAACACCCTGTATTTGATTACTTTGGCTTGTAGGGATTTTCATCCTCTTTAACTTTTGTTAAGGTCTTTTTATGCCTATCTCTACAAATATTGGTCGTATTTCTGTTTTTGTCTAAACTCTAGCAAAAAACTGAATGTATTTTACCATTGTCGTTTTTCTAGTTACCTATGACATAGAAAATACAAACAAACGTCAGTTTTGTAGTTTTTCTATTAATTTACATAAATAATTAACTCGAAACAATTTTTAGATTTAAGTTTTTTACCGATTTAAGCTTGAGGACAATTTTTAAAATTTAAATTAATTGATTTAAAATTACCTAATTAATTGATCAAAGTGGCTCCCATTAACTTGAATACACAATTCTATACATTTTTCAAAAGAATGAGTCATGTTTCTACACATTTCCCGAGTTACAGTTTGAAAACAGTTTCTAATACGAATTTTCATATCATCTCTTGTAGTGGGGGCTATTTTATATACCTGATCCTTTACAAATCCCCATATACTGAAATCCATTTTTGTTAGATCTGGTGATCTAGCCGGCCATGGTATGGGCGCTCCTCTTCCAATCCACTGCTGCCCATAATATGTTTCATTTAAAAAGTTAGTAACAGGTCCTGTATAATGCACGGGGGCTCCATTATGTAAAAACCAAAGGCGTTCACGAATTTCATTCGGTATCTGAGCCATTAATAAAATTGTGGTAAATCGTTTTGTAAGAAGTTCAAATATACTTGTCCAGTTACTTTTTCCTCAAAAAAATGCGGTCCAATAACATTGTCTCCTACAACTCCTCCCCAAACGTTTAAGGACCATCTGTTTTGTGAATGGGTTCTTATAAAATAGGGATTGCTTGTAGCATAATAGTGAAAATTATTCCTATTCACGTTTCCATTTTTATGAAACGTTGCTTCATCACAAAAGAATACTAAATGTGCAAAATTTTGTTGTTGTCTCAATTTTTCCTGCGTCCATTCACAAAAATCTATTCTCTTTTGATAATCTCCTTCATTTAGTTCCTGCAGTAACTGGATATGGTAAGGATGCATTTTGTTTGTTTTCAGTATGTTCTGAATCGATGAACGGCGAATATATAATTGGTCGGAAATATTTCGTTGGCCAATGTGTGGATTTTCAGTGACTGTTAAAAGAACATTTAATTGATTTTCTTCCGTTAAAACACGTTTTATTCTTTCTTGTTTTTTATAGGCTACACTCCCCGTTGTTTGAAAACGCTCCTTTACTTTTTCAAACGCCCTTCTACTGGGTTGTCTTCGGTTTGGATATCTTTCTTGATATATCCTCATAGCTAACAAGCAGTTTTTGTCACTAGCTCCTAATACAAAAACCATATCCACCATTTCGACATTTGTCATAGGTAACTAGAAAAACGACAATGGTAAAATACATTCAGTTTTTTGCTAGAGTTTTAGACAAAAACTGAAATACGACCAATATTTGTAGAGATAGGCATGAAAAGACCTTAACAAAAGTTAAATAGGATGAAAATCCCTACAAGTCAAAGAAATCAAATACAGGGTGTTTCATCTGAAAAAAATGAGAAAATTAGGTTTAAAGTTCGTAAAGTTGGCATGTCCGTAGAAATCACCCTGTACAAAAATATGAATTTATTTTACCCTAGGCGAGTTCTGTCGACACTTCTCTTTCCATTATAAAAATATTTTATTTCCAATTATAATAAGTTAAAAAATACTACACATTTTATTGAACGATGTTTTTTCACAAATTTAAGGGATTTTCCCATCTATTCGGCAACGTTGCTAAAAGGTGTATAAATAATTACGGTGCTATGTACAGTAATTCACGCCAAATTAAAATATGTAAATATATACAGGGTGTTCCATTTAAAAAATATAAAATTTCTACCGTGCCGCTATTTTGGAGCACCCTGTATAGACGAAAATAATTTTAAAAGATGCATCTCTTAACGATTAATAACCTTTGTCAAAAGTTTTCCGATATCTTTAATGGTACAGGAGATATTGACCTTTGTCGTACTAATTGGCCACCCTGTATATGCTAGCGATATAACCCTTCTGTACTATATAATATGTTCAGTTTATACATGGATTTAATGATTCTTTTGTGAACCGATTCTAATGGTCGTAATGTATTTTCATACAGTCCACATTATCCAATGACACCATACGACAGCACGGACTGTACAAGTCTAAAACAGATGATTCTCATATTTGCGTTATTAGTTATTTTGGATAGCTGTTTAAAAACGTATATTAAAAATATAAGTTGTTTTGTTAAATTGATATAGCATGTTGGCCCTACTTTAAGCTAAAGTCTATACAGATTCCTTGGTAATCAACGTTATTTTTGCTCTGAATTTTCCAATTTTGATTGTTTCTAAATAGAATTTTAATATCTATGGAGTTAGTAGGTATTGGGCAAATTAATTTTGTAAGAAGAAAAGGGCAGTTAGAATGTCTTGTTTATATTTATTGTTAGAATATATTTATTAAATCATTCAATTATTTGTGTTATTCCTTTAGAAATTTTTTGCTCAACATCAACCTAATATACTCGTATATAAATATTTTCCTTGCACAAAGAACGCTGTGTCATCAGCAAATGATATTATATTACCTGGTAGCTAGCTCTAGGTTTAATAAAGGGTTTAAGTAAATTATAAATAGAATTAGACCTAAAACTGTGCCTTGAGGTATCCCGTAGGCATACATAACACATACACTATCGGACAAAAGTAGAGCAACACTTTCAAAAAATGAAAAAAATCTCGATTTTATAATACTAAATTCATGACATCGTATTTAAATACATCGTGTCTTAAATATCAAAGTATGCTGCTGTTATCGGCGGCAACAGCTTTTTCCAACAATCAAAACAAATCAACTGATATTGACGTAAACTTTCAAATACAGTATTGTAATGCGTCAAAAATAAGGCAACATTTTAATATTTTCCTAAAAATAGTTATTTTTGTATTAAGTGCGTGAAGTGAGTGTTTTTTTAATGGCATATGAGAGTGTCAATTTTTTGCCGAGACCGCAGGTCGAATCGAAAAATTCTCTCGAATGTGCCATTAAAACACGAATTTCACAAACGAAATACAAACAACATTTTTTGTACAACTGAAAGTTTGAATTAATCGGTAAAATTGTATATTATAATAAAAATTTTACCATATAATTTCACATAATCAAGTTAACAGCCCTGTCGTTACTATAGAAATGGTTTGTTGGCACGTTGCTTGTTTTGTTGTCATACGTTGATAAAAGTCTGTGCGTTTTAAGAAGTCCGATATCGGATTAAATCACCAAGGGATGTTATCTCTTTTAAAACAGTAAGTCGGTTAAGTTACAATATCTTCGCACCTTCGCTATTATACTTGATCACACCGAACATCCCACTGGTTTACTGTATTCTATTACTGAGCGAAATAGAATACAGTAAACCAGTGGGATGTTCGGTGTGATCAAGTATAGCGAAGGTGCGAAGATATTGTAACTTAACCGACCTACTGTTTTAAAAGCGATAACATCCCTTGGTGATTTAATCCGATATCGGACTTCTTAAAACGCACAGACTTTTAGCTGTTCATATTTATTGCAATTTTTTAAATAAATAGTATAAGTACTTAAAATGGATGTAGATTACGATAGTGATAGCGAGATTCCTTCAGATATAGCCGATATAGCAAATTCGGCTATAGCTAACATGTTACCGGCGAAATCAAAATTTATATACGAGAAAAATTATAACCAATTCCGTGAATGGTGCGGCAAGAAAAATATACAAAAAGTGTCTGAAAAGGTACTTATATGCTATTTTGAGGAGAAATCAAAAACTGTAAAACCTTCTACTTTATGGAGTGTCTACTCAATGTTGAAGAGTACATTGAATGTTAAAGAAAATATTGATATAAAGAAGTTTTCAAAATTGGTGCCTTTTATTAAGAACAAAAACGTCGGATACCGAGGGAAGAAATCTAAAGTTTTATCGAGAGACGATATTAATAAATTCATTCAAGAAGCTGATGATGAAACAAATTTACTTTATAAGGTACAGATGATCAAAATTTTGTATTATTTCAGTAATTTCAATATTTTTTTAATTGTAGGTTGCGTTAATTTTGGGAATCAGCGGTGCTTGTCGCCGTGAAGAATTATTGAAGGTAACTATTGATGACATTGAAGATACCGGGTCTATATTGATTGTTAAAATACCGGATACAAAGACCTATTGCCCAAGAATGTTTACCGTTTCAAATTCTGATTATATTGAGATATATCGCAAGTATAGAGTACTAAGGCCGTCCCATACACACAAAAAGAGATTATTTTTAAAATATTCAAGAGGAAAATGTGTTGACCAACATGTGGGAATAAATAAAATAGGGGAAATTCCTAGCTTGATTGCAAAATGGCTGGGAAAAGAATTGCATAAGAGCTACACAGGTCACTGTTTTAGGAGGAGTTCTGCAACTCTCTTAGCCAATGCAGGGGGTAACATGACATCTATAAAACGCCACGGTGGTTGGAAATCTGCCGCCATAGCAGAAGGATATATAGAAGATAGTTTGAGTAATAAAATTGATATTTCTAATAAATTAAATTGTTCCTCTACTTCCAAACAAATCAATATAACTGATACAATTGTGGACTCAACTTTTCAAGGAATATCTAGCGTTTCTGATCAGCAGCAAGGTGGACTAGCTTCGGGAATTAATATTGGAAGCAATTGTTCGAACTTCACCATCAATTATTATTGTGACAAATGAGATTTTTTGGTAGTTGGTAATTAATTAGTAAATTTGTACAAAAAAATTCAATACATTTTTTAAAAAGTAATGTTTTATCGTTTTTTTTGTAAATCATTTTTCCAGTTAAAAAAAGTCTTTTTTTCACCGTGAAAAAAAGTCTTTTTTTCACTGTTAAAAAAACAAAAGGTTTACGTATCGATAGCGATGAAAAAATGTCAACTTTTTTTGACAGTTGTACAAAAAAAAGGTTTTAGTAAAAGTAAAGGTTAAAATATTTTTGAGGAGTTTATTTTATGTTTAATTAATATTTCTGTGCTGGATTAATCAGGCCAAGAGGTATTCCAATTTCAAAAGAATTAAAGCAGAGAGTAGTGAGTGCACACTTGGAAGGTATCATACAAGCCACAATTTCAAGACGGTTTGTTTTACCAAGATACAGCGTATCCAAAATAATTTCAAGTTACATTCAAAGGGGGCATTTAGAGAATCTACAGAAATCGGGAAAGCCGAGGAACACAACAATTTGGACAGACAGACGCATTAAAAGAATTTCTCAAAACGATCCGATCTATTTAATAGAAGGTTTGTAGACGCAAAGTTATTTAGTAGACGCCCAGCTAAAAATCCCCGTATTTCGGCAAGAAATAGAGTGGCTAGGCTTGAATTTGCACGTCGACATTTAAATTGAGCAGTAGACGAGTGGAAAAAAGTTTTATTTAACGATGAAACGTGTTATAAAATTATCAATTCTGATGGAATGAAGCGTGTAAGACGGCCAATCAACACAAGGTTTAATCCCAAATAAGTTACACGTTACACCCACAGTTAAACATGGCAAAGGCAGTGTTTTTCTATTGGGTTGTTTCTCATGGAATGGGGTGGGTCCTTTAAACTTCATTAATGACACCATGGATCGATTTGTCTATAGAGATATAATGCAAAATGTAATGTTGCCTTATGCAGAGTAGGAAATGCCGTTGCGTTTTATTTTCCAACAGGATTACGATCCAAAACACTCTTCACGAATTGTTCAAGAGTGATTTCAAGAAAATAACGTTCGGGTTTTGCAGTGGCCGGCACAATCCCCAGACCTTAACCCCATTTAAAATATATGGGAATAAGTTGAAAGTGGAATTTGTACACACTTATTTCGAAATAAACAATTATTGGTAAATAAAATCAATGAATTCAAAGAATCCGTCCATGGTTCACAAAGAGACCTGAATTCAGTATTGTAGAGTAACTCAAAAAAACACAAAGTCACGGTCTCAAGTTCTAATTTTTGTATTAGTTACGCATTTCACCCTAATCGGGCATCATCAGACCTTATAACTATGGTCCACATAAAGTATTGTAATTAAAATATATAAAAACATAGACTCGACATCTTAACAACACATTAAAAACAACACTTATGTGGACCATAGTAATAAGGTCTGATGATGCCCGATTAGGGTGAAGCGCGTAACCAATACAAAAATTAGAACATGAGACCGTGACTTTGTGTTTTTTTGAGCTACTCTACAATACTAAAATTAATGAAGTTTGGACAAACCTTCCCGAAAATTCTGTTCAAAAAATGATTGCCTCAATGCCGCGACGTTGTCGGCAAGTAATAAAAAATAATGGATATTCTATTAACTATTATTATAATACTTCTAGCTATTGTAATTATTAAATGTGTTTAATGTTTTTTTTATCGTAATATATAAAGTAAAATACTGTTGACACAATTTGTTCCTTTACTTTTGTCACACTTTATTTCGTGGATTTTTATAATTATAAATATTTCTCTACCTTCATTTTGTTTAAAGTGTACCAAAATATTGTGGAATATTACTAATATTGTGGGGATAATATTTCATTAAAATTAGTTGTGGTTCACAATCATATAATTAATTTTTTAAGTTCAAAGAAATAAAAGCACTTTGTTGCTCTACTTTTGTCCAATAGTGTACGTATAAAAACAAACATAATATCATACCATCAAAATTTTTAATAAAAATCGTAATCACTATTAAGTTGTCGGCCCCTGTAAAGACAATTAAGATATAGGTAATAATCTTACAGTCTTTTTAACGAGTCCAAGCTTCTTAAATTCGGTTAAGCCAAACAGAAATTATCAATCAAAATAAAAAATACAAATTGTTGTTCACCCACCACTTTATTTAAGGAGATAAGAAAAATGCCTGAACACAGATTATGTCAAATTTTCTCAGTATTAGGATGCAAATATTTTCAATACTTCAAATACAATCTTTATTGGGCAAATTCCGGAAATAAACTATCTTTTTTAATTATTGACCATGAGTATTACGCCCCTTAACCATAAAAAATTTCGGAAGCTGTGATACTAACGGCTTCTCAGATGTAGCTGCTATCATTTCTTATTGAATCACCCAGTACATATATACATAACGGAAAAACAGTGTTTCTTAACGTTTTTGAAAAAAATCTTTAAACATTTTATTTGGAGTTTGCTGCTCCAGAAGAAAGAATGCCCAGCGTGAATGCCCCCGCTCTCTCTCCTCGCTACGCTACTGGTGGCAATAGGTAAAATGGGGATAATTTACAAGTGTGCAGGCTGAGTCAACCATTGAGTAAAGTTCATTATCTCATTTGTTTTGGGAATTACCAAAAAACGTTAAACACAAATGTTATAGAGAATGTTAAGATGCACAATTTAGTCTTTTTATAGGGTGATCCATACCTCATTTTTTAATTTATTTTTAGATTCGGCGTGAAATTCTATAACTTTTTTGTTAATTTCCTAAACCTAGTAGTTGTTCTAATATTTTAATTTTTCTAGAAAAATATTAGTTTTTACTCTTATAAAAAATTGACAGTTCTTCTGAAGGTGAAATACTCATATTCGGTACCTACTAACGTTCTATTGGGACGACAAAGAACACATGTAACGCAAACATTTAAGTTAGATGCTACAGAGGGTTCAAAATAAATTTGTACATTTCGACTAATTTAAATTGAAAAAGATTAAATTTTTTAAATAGCAGACCCTGAATATTATTATTTTTCTGATAGGTTTTATAAAACTCTTCAACTTTCATTAAGTATGTCATATACCTATTTTTAATAGTTTGCGATTTATTTTTATTTTTCTCATTTTTACCCTTGTTTTTATGACACTATAGCGCTATAAAATAGATAACAATAATTTTTCTGCTAACTAACTTACTTAATTTTTAATTATTATGACGTAATAAATGTTGAAGAATATGCCCGTCTACTTGGATATACCTGTTTAGTGTTTTTACTATATTTCCCTGCACGTTTCTTAGCATAAAGGGTGGTAATGTCCTGCAGGCATCCCGTATCCTATTTTCCATATCTTCTGGTGTTGTAGGCGGATTTACATAAACGCGATCTTTAATGTATCCCTACAAAAATAAATCTAAAGGTGTTAAGTCACATGATCGAGGGGGCCACCCAGTGAATCCATCCCTAAAAATCCATTTTTGTGGGTAATGATTGTTTAAAAATTCCCGAACTTCCATTTAAATATCTATGCCCGTTAAGTGGGTTCGCGGAAAAAATATGGGCCAATAACACGAAGATTTTTGATTCCACAGCATACATTAAGCGACCAATGGTTGTGATTTTGAATTTCCCAGACCCAGAATGGATTAACCCAGTAAACACACATACGTTAAACAAACGTTGTTTTAAACAATAACACCATTTTTTTTTACGTTATACTTTTACGTACAATCAACTTTAAAATGTCGCGGTTTTTCATGTTAAACATCACCAATAAACCCACGTTAAATTTTGGCATTAAACAAGCTATCATTATACGTTTCAAAATGTTAGATTTAAACCCTTTTTGGTAACGTTTAATAGTCGTGTATTCTAAACTTTAATTAAAATATTGTTTTTGCCTCATTTCAAACGTTATTATATTATACGTTATATTTAAATCCTTATTAATTTCGCTTATAACGTTAAAGTATAATAATATACCGAGGGGTGTTTCGATTGCAAAATTGAGTACACCAAACTTCCCCCAACTGCAAGTTATCCCTGGTTATCCCCAGTTTTCCCTTGTCATCCCAGTTATCCCGCAGATATCCCCGGTTATCCCGCAGATATCCCCGGCTACCTCCGGATATCCCCTGTTATCCCCGGTTATCCTCGGTTATCCCTAGTTATCATTGGTTATCCCTAACTGGAAAATGGAATATGACGCATTCATTGTTAATGAAACTGATATATGTTAAGAAAAATTAAAATTAAGTTAATAAAATATGTATAAAAACGTGGCGCGTTCTTTAAACCCAAATTTTTCCTAAGAATTAATTAGCTGAGTAGCTGATCTCATAGGTTTAATCTCGGGTTTAATGAAGCAGTTTTTTTTTCGTTTGAAAAAAAAACATTTTCATTTTAAACGATTTATTAAAGTAGGTATACATCTAAACACATAATAGAATAAATAAAATAATTGTACAAAAATTACAAAATAAAAATGTAACTAGAATCAAAAATTTGGAACACATGTTAAATAGGATTAAATTATTTTTTAATATTTAAAGTGTCTTTTCGTTTCATCTGGAATGGCCCACAGCCACTTAGCTCTATAGGTCCATAGAATATATAATCCGACTTTACTTCAGCAATGTCGTCTTTAGTTGGCCATTTAAACAGGTTCGCAGTCTCTTTTAAAAACTTCATTAGTAATTTTCTTCACTGAGTTTTTGCATGATTTTTCCAATGTACCATTTTTGATTATACTGTACTGCATAATATTTGTCTACAATAATTTCTACCTTACTTTCCTCTTCTGTTGGAGTTTTGTCAGCATTAGAATCAAATGTTTCCGTGTCTGTTGAATCATCATATGTAACACATTCCTTGACTTTGTCTGAATCCGAGTCTGAATCAGAATTTAAATCAGTCGATGAATCAGCATATTCATCTTTTTTTTTCTTTACAACTTTCCTTATGCTTCTTTTACCAGAGAATTTACCTTTTTTGGTCTTAGGCTTCATGATCTTACTTGGTTTTCTTTTACTGGAAATAATAAACCGCTTTAATCTGTCTGTACTAACTCGGCCGTTGCCCTCGTCCAATAGCCAACAATAAGATGACTTCTTTACAACAATGGTTTTGGAATTTGGCAAGGTAAGTTTCAAGTACGATCCATTTTCCGATAGGACTACATTTTTGTTTGAATAATCTTTTAGGTCCAAATCAGTTTCAATGTTATGTTCTTCCAGAGTTGGAGGAACCAACTCCTTATCATTCTCTACAAAATCTTTAAATAAATCTTTCTCATCACACGTTTTCTCTTTCTCGTCAACTATAATAAATTCATTATCGATTATTTCTTCTTCATAGTCGTCAAGCTCAACATTTTTAAGTCGTTTATGGCCCGATACAATTTGAAAGTCAGCAGCTCTATTTTCATATAACGGACCAAAATATTCGGAATATTGCTCAACTGAGATATTATTAATTAATTCAACCTTGGCAAAAGTTTCGACATCTTTTAGGTCTACTTCTGTTATAGTTGCTATGACGGGTCCGGTATCAAAACCACTTAGAGTTAAAAGATTTTTAATATACTTGGGTATTGTAATTTTTAAGGCATATTCTGCCTGTTCAAATACATCCTGAGTTATATTCTCGGTTTTGTCCTCGGTTTTGTCGGACTCCATCTGAAAAGCCTAGAAAAAGAGAAATAGTGAATTCATTATCAAGCGCAATGTCTAAATCCTCTAACCAATTTATTAGTATTTCATTAGGAGTCCAGAAATAAGAAGATTTTCTATTTCTGGACGTGTAATAAATGATATTATTTTTATTAAACTTCTTTAAAAACAATAACATAAAAACCCTGATAAAAACAATAAAAAAAGTAAATAACTAAATTTAATTGACCGAAAATAAAGTAATCTTGACAATATTATGTATCAGTGGCGCCTCGTGAGCTGTCAAAGAGTCAGAGAAATTATCATAATGCAACACTGCTTAAAACTGGCTAAACCAGTTTAACTTTTTATAAAATACAATTGAAAACCAAAAGATTATATATTATATGAAACAAATGTCACAATGGCAACGCCGCACCATCCCAAATGATTTTTTCGTAGTCGTTTCTATTTTTTTTACTTATCTTTGCATTTGGGTTCACACTACACTAAACACTGGACATTTAGTGAAAGGATTTATGAGAATCCATGCTCCGTTCAATAGTACTGTATAGTTGATTTTACCAGAAAAAAAACAACAAATAGCAAACAGGCAGCTGTAGTATGTAAATAAGCCAAATTTACTTACCTTTTTCTCCTTCATCATTTGTACGCTACTTTTTTTTTTAATACAGTCACTTTGCGTAGTATTATTATGTATTATAAAACTAATAAGCTATATTTTCACTATTTAACCGTTTTCAAAATAATGCTATGTATTTCTAACCAAACTTTTTATGTTCTTTAGCCACGTGTTTGACTATTATGTCTAATTAATAATTCGCGCCCAAATACATGTCCACCGTTGCCAAATGTGGCAGTTATGCCCTGGTTATCCCCGGTTATCCTTTGGTTATCCCCGGTTATCCTTTGGTTATCCCCGATTTTCCCCGATTTTCCCCGTTTTTCCTCGGTTATCCCCAATTATCCCCAGTTATCCCAATTATCCCCAGATATCCTTAGTTATCCCCGGCCATGTACACCAAATATCCCCAGTGAAATCCCCCTCGTAATATACTAAATAAAATGCTACCAATGTTTGTTTTTTTAACGTATTTATTAGTCGTTCGTTTAACGGTGACTACAAATTTAAAAAATATGCTTAGAAAAGAACATAAAAAAATACCTACAATAGGTTAAATACAAAAAAAATTACCTAAACACAAAGTACTAACTTAAGTCAGTCAGTAATATAATGAGGCCACTAAATTATTAGTTTTGAGCAGTTCTAATACCTGTTTGTAGTAAGTGGTCAGCACGTTTAATCTCTTTTTACAGTAATTATTGTTGTCATGGAAATAAAAAAAAGACAAAATGAGACAAAGTGCTGACTAAGCTTAATAATAAAATTATGCTTTAAAGGTTGTGTGGATAGAAATTCCAAAAACAACAAAATATAATTGTACAAAATATATAACACAATACCTAACTTATTTGAAAGGAACTTATAGTAACAAAACTTACCCGTAGTAAGATAAACATGAGGAACAAAATATAATATGTAAGTTTTCATAAACGACACGTCTATTAATAATGAAATAGCAAGCCAACCTGAGTCATTATTCACTCCTTTAGAAATTTTTTCCACCGTAGATGGGGCCACATAAGCAAAATAATTATTATTTACATCTTCTAAAACAGAAACGAAAAATTAATACTTAATAATGTTTATTGAGACGAATGGGGTTTTACCTATTATTATATCATGATTCAACGCCTCATCTGCTGATGTGGGGTTGCTAAACTGGGTCATTGTTGATGTTGATGTAGATGAAGGTCCTGGCGTATCGGGTAAAGGAACATATTATACATTGCGCCATTGCGGACTTCCTGAGCAGGTAAAGAAACATCATTTACTTCCTGGGCAGCAAAAGAAAGAGCATTTCCAACGTAATATAGCTTGTTTCGTTACTTTTCTTTGCACTTAACGTTTCGACAGAATTTTAAAACTTGGCATATTTTATGACTACCTAAAAGTATATACAATCTTATTAATCCCTTTCTTTTTATTTGTAAAATTAATTTCTAAATAATAAATTTATTTTTGCGTTATACTTTAACATTATAAAAACGTAAAAAAAATCCTTAAAATAAACCAATATGGCTTCATACAGACACTGCAGAAAGTATAATAAGAACAAAATCTCAAAAGGCCAAATGTTCAGGAAACCAAATATCGTAATAATCACATTGTTTATATTTTGAAACAATACTATAGGTAATATTTGCTGAGAAGAAAAAGCGGGCGTGAACAAACGCACACGGGTCGCCAAAAGTCTTGCCAAGAGGCACGATGGAACGGGACGTTTTGTATTATAATAATTGTGTAATTTTAAGTAGGTATTTTTATAAATTGCCTAGGTATTTTTATAACTTGTACTATATGAAGGTACTTACAAAACGAAAGACCAATCAACACGTAAAATCACACAGGGGCTTCGCTTTCACTTGTTGAATGCAGGAAAAATCAGGTGAAAATCATGATACTATAACCTAATATAGTATCATGGGTGAAAATGAATGATTTTACGATTGCCTATCGCGCATATGCAACGCCAACGCGTGCCGGTGGCCGGTGGTACGAGCACAAATTAAAAGCATCACGTGAGAATTCTAGACCAACCACACTGCTCCGTTCAGCAAGTACGTTTATACAGGGTGTTAATTAAGTAAGTACGGAAACTTTAAGGAATTAATCCTTGATTGCTTTTAAGACCGAAAGTTCATATAATTATAGGTCCGCAAGAGCTCCGTTTTCGAGATACAGAGTGTTCAAATTTAAAAAAAAATTCACATTTTTCTATTATAATATTGAATGGTATCAGTTACTTCATTGAAACATGGTACACACTAATAGATATTTAGAGGCTACATTTTGCAAGTATTAAGATATTTTTAATTCAACCACGGGCGTAGATATGGGTAACCTTCTTAGGATTTTCAAGCAAAAAATGGCACGCCACTGACTGTTTTAAACTTTTAAAGCCTTATCTAGTAAGCCAGGTAAGAGGTACACAAAAAGTGTCTCTTGATAGTTTTTAATAGGATGAACCCTTTTCGAGAAAATTTCCTTATTCTGTTTTCATGCACGCCTATGGACAAATTTAAGTGTGAATCAAAATTGCTCAGAACCAAAAAAAAAATACGAGACACATCTTATGAAAATAAATCTCAAACTATTCAATCGTTTCGGGAACCGCTTGATTTCCACAATAAAAGGACATTGAAATAATTACAAGGACATTTTTAATTTTTTTTATTAAAAAAAAATAATAATTTCAACAAATAAAAACTAAAATATTTCTTAAAATTTGCTAGGAACTAAGAAAATTAAAAAATTATAATAGACTACATACGCGTTTAAGACTTACAACCGTTTTTAGAAAACTATTCTCTTAAACAAAGTGTGCTTTGAAAAACAATTATTGCAGTATGGCAAACAACTTGACAGTTACTTATAAGGCAATTCAATTATTAATTTATCGTTCTTAGAACTTATTTTCGGTGATTATTTTCCGTTCAAAATGGTTCAATTTACTAATAGCGAAATGTCAGACATGCATTTTTGTTATGGAATGGCTCATGGTAATGCTGAAGCTGCAAGACGTATCTATCATGAAAGATTTCCTCAACGGGCGGTACCTAACGCAAGAACATTTATAAGACTCCACGCACGGCTTTCTGAGACAGGAACTTTTAAAAGGTCTACGGTCGTTATAGGGAGACCCGTAACGGTTAGAACAATTCATATTGAAGAAGCTGTTCTAAACGAAATTGAGAGAAACCCTGATACCAGTACGCGAAAAATAGCGCACGAATTGAACATTACCCATGTAACAGTATGGCAAATTTTAAGAGATCAGCAGCTATATTCATATCACTTGCAACGTGTGCAAGCTCTATTGCCAAGGGATTTGCCTCTGAGAGTAGACTTTTGTTATTGGTTACGAAGTAAAGTGGTAAGAAATCCAATTTTTTTAAGTCAAGTGTTTTTACGGACGAAGCTGGTTTTTCTCGTGATTCTATTATGAATTTTCATAATAACCACGTATGGGCCGAAGATAATCCACATGCTATGATAGAAAATAATTTCCAAGAAAAGTTTTCTGTCAATACGTGGGTTGGAATTGTCAATGACCACCTCATTGGACCTCATTTTCTTCCACCTAGGCTTACTGGAGAAGAATACCAAAGGTTTTTACAGCACGATCTACCTCAACTATTAGAGGAAGTTCCACTTAGAGAAAGATATCGCATGTGGTACATGCACGACGGCGCTCCACCACATTTCATTCTAGTTGCTCGTCAATTTTTGGATGAGACTTATCGTAATCGTTGGATCGGGAGAGCAGGCCCACAACCATGGCCTCCTCGGTCGCCTGATATGAATCCATTGGATTACTATTTATGGGGACACCTTAAATCATTGGTGTACAAAACTCTGGTTCAAAATGAAGAAGACCTGCGAAATCGAATAGTCAATTCATGTATAATAATTAAAAATACACCAGGTATTTTCGAGAGAGTCCGTAATTCAATGATGAGACGAATAGACGGTTGCATTGCGGCCGAAGGTGGTCATTTCCAGCACATAATCTAAGAAACTCTTTAGGTTTAAGAAATATTTTAGTTTTTATTTGTTACAATTATTATTTTTTTTAATTAAAAAAATTAAAAATGACTTGGTAATTATTTCAATGTCCTTTTATTGTGAAAATCAAACGGTTCCCGAAACAATTTCATAGTTTTTTGAATTTATTTTCATAAGATCTGTCTCGTATTTTTTTTTGGTTCTGAGCAATTTTGATTCACACTTAAATTTGTCCATAGGCGTGCATGAAAACCGAATAAGGACATTTTCTCGAAAAGGGTTCATCCTATCAAAAACTATCAAGAGACACTTTTTGTGTACCTCTTGCCTGACTTACTAGATAAGGCTTTAAAAGTTTAAAACAGTCAGTGGCGTGCCATTTTTTGCTTGAAAATCCTAAGAAGGTTACCCATATCTACGCTCGTGATTGAATTAAAAATATCTTAATACTTGCAAAATGTAGCCTCTAAATATATATTAGTGTGTACCATGTTTCAATGAAGTAACTGATACCATTCAATATTATAATAGAAAAATGTGAATTTTTTTTAAAATTTAAACACTCTGTATCTCGAAAACGGAGCTCTTGCGGACCTATAATTATATGAACATTCGGTCTTAAAATCAATCAAGGATTAATTCCTTAAAGTTTCCGTACTTACTTAATTAACACCCTGTATAAGGGTTTATCTGAACGTATAAAGTACGTTATTTTCTTGTATTATTATAACGGATTAAATAATTTAACGAAGGTTAGCAAAATAATGTAGTTACTAAAGCTTTTTTGTTGTCAAATTAATAAGTATATAATATCACAACATTATATTAACGTATTTTACTAGTTCAGCCTTATTTTTCTAGTTAAGATAAAGGTTATCAAAACCTTTTATACAAACATTTTTATTTATAATATTAAAATGTTATTTTAATGTATTTTACTAGTTACGCCATATTTTCCTACACTGCTAAAATTAATTATTTGAGTTAAAAAAATTTACCGTTGACTCAAATAAATATTTGTTTCCTATTAGCCAAACAAATATGTGTATGAAAAATACCAAGGGATTATTATCATCTGATTTGATACAAATTACTTTTTATTTGGAACTAATCACTAAATACAAAATTCAAGCAAATATTTATTTCCTTAACACTAACCTAACTTAAATAAGCCGTTTCAATGATTTAAGGTAAATAGGTTAAAAGTTAAGTTAACAAAATGTTTATTTGATTGATATTTATATATATTATATCAAGTACATATTTATTTTACTTTTGTTTTACATGTATTTGCCGTAACAACAACGTTATTTAATTAAACAATTTAAGTGATTTGATTTAAATAAACCGGTGATTTCCATCAAAGTGATTGTTTTTTTATTCAAGTACATAATTGTTTAACTTGTCTTTTATATTTATTTAGATCAAATATAAATTTATTTGGTTTAAATACCTTTTTTAAATTTTCAATAGATCAGAATGTTCATTCAAATCAGTTGTTATTTTATCCAAGTACGTGTTTATACAGACGTCACATAAAAATAAGAAATATTGAAATGTTGCTATTGAATATGGTTTAATCAGTACCTATACCATAATAATCACAAACCTTATCAAATTGTTTATAGTGTTCAAATAATAAGGCAAACCAACAGAAAAAAACACATTTTTGCCGAAAATAAAGGTTATGACAAATTACGCGCACGCGCACAACTATTTTTACATAAGAATAACATAAAATTTAAAAGATAACCATCTCTTATTTTATTTCTTATTTTTATGTTATGTTATGTGTTTCTATAAACGTCTTATGGCAGATCTGTAGATTCAACTCTTATTTTATTTTTATGTTATGTTATCTTGCTGTATAAACCTACTATTAGTTGTTGTTCCCCTTAAAATATACGTCAATAAAACATTATAGGGAAGTTAATAACTTTGATAAAAAATTAAATAAAGTCAAATTTGCAAATATTAGGTATAATAATTATTAATATTATATTATATTTTTTACGTTAGGAGGTTTGATAGGTATTGAATTATGGTGAAAATTGAGAAAAACTGTCTTATTTGTAACCTAGGTAGCCATGATTTATAAATACCTGGCTACATTTTTCTAAAAAGATTTTGTGTTCGAAATTTCAAATTAGGTATTACAAGTATTTTTTCTTTGCCTCTTAGCTTACTTTTTTAACTCGTTTCATGCGTAACTAAAATATTCAAATATAGTTTCCTACCTTAAAAAGTATCTAACATATGGGATATACGCCTCGATATACCCCAATCTTCTAAATAATTATTCATATTACGTTTATTCCCCATATCTTCGTTTTAATTTTTGATGGAACCACTAACTTCTGTGCCACTAACAAAGAAGATTTCACTCTCACTCATAAATTTCTACAAGACAAAATCGAACACCAATGACCAAAACGCGATGATCAGGCCACTTTTGTATAACCAATCAAATTACTCAAAACCCAAACTAGGCGACAGGAGTTCATTTAAATACTTAATTATTAGTTTGGATGACCAAATTATTTGAAAAATTTGGCAATGAATGATTTAAATTAAAGTTAAAGGTATTTAGTTCTTAACTTGAAATGTACTTCGATTAAATAATTAGCTATTTGTAAATATTTGGTTGTTTTATATTAAGGATTTAATGTAAATACATAATTATTTAGTTTAAATGAAATAGACATTTAAATAGTTCTCTATTGGGTGATTTAACTAGCGATTACCGGGATTTAGTTCCTAAATAAAAATTAGTTCGATTAAATAATTAGTTATTTAGATTTTGTTATTTTAGTGGTTTTTTGGTAAGATATTTGTTTGAAGGGTTCTATGATTTGACACAAGTCAACCAACAGTCAAATAACTTTGCAAATAAAACGAAATACTCTCATTTATTTCAGTTAAATCAAATTTAGTTAATTAAAATCACATTTATTTATTACCAATAATTATTCACCAAATAAATCAGATTATTTGATTAAGGGGGCACAGTTTTATCAGTGTAGTAAAAAGAACGTTATCAAAACCTTTTGGATAAACGTTTTTAAATATAATATCAAAACGTTATATTAACGTCTTTTACTAGTTCCTATTCGTTAATTCATTGTAAAGGACGTTATAAAAACGTTTTTGTTTGGTCGTGTATAAATATTCTGTAGTTAACGCTATTTTAACGTAAGAGTATTGGTTAATTAGAATATGGTTAAAAAATCACGTTCTAAGAACGTTAGATACGAACGAATTTCTCATTTTCTTAGAAATGAAACGTTGATTTTGTAACGTACGCGGTTTATTAACCATTGACACGTGTATAAGACGTGTAAAAAACGTATGTGTGTTTATTGGGAACTGTCGAATAATAGTGCATATTATGGCGGTGAACTGTTCCATTACTGCGAAAGGTAGCTTCATCAGAAAACATTAATTTGGATCAAAAATTCGGATCGGACTCTATAGTTTCATTTATGATTGTACAAAAGTGTACTCGTTGTTCAAAATCACGGTCTAGAAGTTCTTGATGTAGTTCCATATGGAAGGGTTCATATTTGAATTTTCTCGTGGTGCGATTAGCGGTAGATTGGGTTGTGTCACATAAGTTAGTGTGACGGCTACTGACCTGGGGATTATATTCAACATTAAGTAAAATCTTAATTTCTTTTTCCTCATTGGTATAGCATTCCGGTTTACCACTTTTCGTTTCTTATATTCAACGCTACTATTACCATCAAACCGTTCCATTAAGCATTGAAAAGATTGTCTGGTTGGTATGCGTCTATTAGGGTACGTCGCACCACCGTAAATTCTTGCCAAAAGTCAATATTTTTCCGCCTCTACTCAATTATTATATTTTTATAGGTACGTCACTTACGACAATAAATTAAACTATTTTTACTTGCTTAATTGATATTCCAAAATTCAACAATGCCTAAATTTTTGTTTTGTCATGCCAACTTATTTTATAGCATTAATCCCGTTAGTGTAATAAAAACAAGGGTAAAAATGAGAAAAATCAAAATAAATCGCAAACTATGAAAAATAGGTTTATGACATACTTAATAGAAGTTGAAAAGTTTTATAAAAGCTATCAGAAAAAAATAATACTATACAGGGTGTGCCATTTAAAAAAGTTGATATTTTTCATTTTAAATTAGACGAAATGTAGCATCCAACTTAAATTCAGTTAAATTTTTTTTGTCATCCCAATAGAACGTTTGTGCCAAATATGAGTATTCCACCTTCAGAAACAATGGCAGAACTGTCAATTTTGTATAAGTGTAAAAACTAATATTTTTCACGAAAAATTAAAATATTAGAACAAACACTAGGTTTTGGGTACCTATATAACATTATCAACAAAAAATTATAGAATTTCATGTAAAATCAAAAATAAATTGAAAAATGGGGTGTTCCATTTAAAAAAACTTAGGTATGTTATATTCGTCACGCTTTTTGAACCACACTGTATACTCAAAAATAATTTTAAACTGTGCTGCATCTTAACATTCTTTAAAACTTTTGTATTTAATGTTTTTTGGCAAATTTGGTAATTCCCGAAACAAATGAGATAATGGGCTTTACTCTGTGTTCGACTTACCCTCTACATCTGCGGATCGTGTGGGTGGGGAGGGAGTGGGGGAGCCCTTAGCTCCTCTAGCCCCCACTTGGATCAGTCATTGCTATATCAGTTTAAAAAGTCCTTGTATTGAGTAGCTTTTTAATATTCTGTCTGGTGTATGCAAAGTGTGGCAATAATAATAAGATTATATTATAGAATTTAAACAACAACCATTATTATTGCAATAATTACGTAATCTAAAAATATTGCCTGACCCATGTTATTGACAAGGTACTTTCCAAGTACATATTCTACGAAATGAAAATTTGGGGAAATACCACACGAGTAATAAAAGAACGGTTATTGCTACGAGATGAGATATTTAAAAATAAAGCTTATGTAAATGTTTATGATCAGACGTTTAATAATGTATTTACGTCCATCAGAAATAGTTATCAATTATTAAGATTAAACAGTACTGTTTATAATTTATAAGCTTATGCGTGTAAAAAGTATACAATATGAATGATGTTAAAATTGAAGATCTCAATGGTGATATAAATACAAATATTAAAATTAGAAACAACTATGGAAATTTTAAAGAAAATATAGTAAGATTTAATTTAAATTATCTAACAAGATTTGGTATAGCTGGTGTTGTGGTGTATGCCTGCTGGATTGCTATTAAAAACTACAACTACTGGTTCTCATGGCATGTTATATTGTGTACTTTTGGGGTAAGTTTTTAATTTTTAGAGTATGATTACTAATTTGAAATAAGTACCTCAAAGGCCTAATAAAACTATAAAAAATCTGTTTAAAAAATACTTTTCGATTAAATTTATCCAATGTTTTTCGTGTATAATAAACCCAATAATTAATTTTTTTGTAGTATCTACCTATCATGGCAGAATCATTAATGCTATTTGTCGGAGATGAACTTTGGTCTCGGCAAATGACGAGAACAGCAAAATATACTGTTCATGGAATTTTAGTATCTATAGGAACTGTCATGATTATAGCTGGAGATGCCTTGGTTTTTCATTACGTGTCTCCCGGATATCATTTGTACACAGCTCATGGAATCACAGGTAATAGTATATTTTTTTAAATCGACCGGAAAGCAACCACTTTCTACTCAATTTTTTAACCGGAAAATGTCATTTTATCGGTCTAGACCAGAAAGTCATAAAAGAGGGACCGGTAAAGTACTTTACCGGGCCCTCTTTTTACTTTACCGGGCCCTTTTTTTACATTCCGATCAATATTTGAGAAAACGAACCAAACCCATAATAAGTAGGCTTTGACTTGATTGTTTCTTTCATGGCGTTTCATGGCAACGAACTGTCAAATTTGATACTGCTTATTAAAAATTGTGTTTAAAAGTTAAAAGTTAGATTATATTATGGAAATGAATGTGGATGAAGGTGAAATTCCTCTTGAAATAACTGAAGCGGCTGCTAGAGCTACTCACGATTTGTTGCCGCATAAGTCCAGGGACAAGTATGAAAAAACGTTTGCCGTTTTCAAATGTTGGTGTAAAGAAAAAAATGTCAGAAATATTTCTGAGGATGTTTTGTTAGCCTATTTTGCTGAAAAATTTTAATTATTTATTAAGTACCTATTATCAAATAATATTTACTATAACTATTATAAATAAAAAAAATTCCTGACTATAGAGTTTTCAATCTGTTTAAAACTATATTAATGTAGTAAGCCATTATCTAAATTTTCTTGTACGCCACTGGTCTTGCGTCGATTTAAAAAAAAATATTGTACGTTACACAACCGGAAAGTACGTTAAAAGGACTCGCAGGCTTCCAGGACTCGCCTGGCGGCTCGCCCTGGAAATTGCCTGCTTCGTCCTGTAAAATAGTACTTTCCGGTCTTGTAACGTAATATACTATTACGTTACAAGACCGGAAAGTAGTATCTTACAGGACGGTGCTAGCAATTTCGCGGGCAAACCGCCAGGCGAGTCCTGAGAGCCTAATGCCTATAATATTGGTATAGTTTTAGATATTATCAGTTGAAATCTCTATAGTCAGGACAATAATAAACTAAAATACTAAGACTAAATTAAAAAATTGTTCGGTATTGTTGTAAATTAAATGGGTACCGGTAAAGAACGTTACCGGTCCCCCTTTTATGCTTTCCAGTCTAGAAGTCCTATTACCTGATTAAAAAAGTATCTAGAAAGTGCTAGCTTTCCGGTCGTTTAAAAAATAACACATTTTAGCTTATACCGGCTGTCCCACTAAGAATGGCTGTCGGCCGTATCTCAGAAAGTGTTAGTCGTATGGCTTGCGGAAAAAACAATATATTAGGTAAAGAGGTCATGAGAAATTGTTGGAAATTATTTTCAAGTTTCTCAGATTGGCGCTAGAGGGCGCAACAGTAACGGTAAATATGAATCACGAAGTTTCCTCAAAAGTCGCCTAGTTAAGGTATCCCGAAAATAACATTTTTGTATATTTCGAAGATTTATTAATAAAATTCACCTATAGAACGTGTTCGTCACTTTTCAAATAAAGTGGTGGGGGAAGGTTGAACATTATTTGTAATAAATGCTGATAACTCCGGTCTGGCTTAACATAATTTAGTAAACTTAGTTTTGTTAAAAAGGGCTTTTCTCCTCTACAGAGTGTTACAAATTCGACATACGAGCACTGGAATCTCGGCAACCATAGTAGTTAAAGAAACGGTTAAATGGGGGCAAAGTTGTGCAATTCGGTGCTGATTAAAATGCCGCTTTAAAAGTTTTAAAATTCCGAATACTTCCGATATTATTCGAAAAAAAACGAAATTTTGCAAAATCGTTTTTATTTTTTCCTGAGCTCATTTGAATAGCTAGTTAAAAATAAATGACACTTTGTTGTTGCAACTTTTTCTCCTCTACAAAATGACGTTATTAAACTAAAGATCCGACGTTTCGTCTCCGAGCGGCCAAAATCAACTTTATTTTTTTAAATACGGACCTGGAATTTTTTTAACCGATTTTTAAACCCCCCTACCATCAAAATGTAATTTATTTATTTATTTTTATTTATTACATTTGGGATGCAGACAGAACTAGAAGTTCCAAAGAAGCATCCACTATATACAAATGGCGGTATTACTTTCTAATAATGAATTTTTTTTGCTTATTTCCTTTTAAATTCGTATTTTACATTTGTCAGTCCGGTCCTGGCAACGAATCACAATATTAATTAAACACTCTATTTTATTTAAAACATTTATACATAAGATAAGAAATTCCTAATAATTATAAATTTCTTAATTATTATAAAACCTAATGTTCTAAATGTTCAAAAATATTGCCGTTTTGCTCAATGCAACGATCGATTCTTCTTCCAATTTTGGCGACAGCCCTTTCAACCGATCTTCTCCTTATCCTACCAACTGCAACCTGTATGCGTTCTTCCAGTTCCTCCATGGTATCTAAGTCATTTTGCATTTTCATATTGCCCCACCATTTCCGATCCACCTATAAGTGAGATCAACTTTAAACAAACTTTGAAGAATTGGAAGAATAATACAACATACAGTTCGTAGGCTATGAAGGTTAATTAAAAGGGGGTAGTATCGCAAGGATCATAAGAAACATCGATCTGTGCATAGGTAGGTACCTATGGGTTAAAGGAAATATTTTTGAACATTTTGGAAATTTCCTAATAAGCTTTCCTAATAAACTCAAATTTTCATGAAACCCATTTGTAAAGGTTTTTATAAAAATACCGTTTTTAATTATAATTGTGATTCGTTGCCAGGACCGGACTGACAAATGTAAAATACGAATTTAAAAGGAAATAAGCAAAAACAATTCATTATTAGAAAGTAATACCGCCATTACATTTTGAGGGTAGGGGGTTTAAAAATCGGTAAAAAAAATTCTAGGTCGGTATTTAAAAAAATAAAGTTGATGTTGGCCGCTTGGAGACTAAACGTCGGATCTTTAGTTTAATAACGTTATTTTGTAGAGGAGAAAAAGTTGCAACGACAAAGTGTCATTTATTTTTAAATAGCTATTCAAATTAGCTCAGGAAAAAATAAAAACGATTTTGCAAAATTTCGGTTTTTTTCGAATAATATCGGAAGTATTCGGAATTTTGAAACTTTTAAAGCTGCATTTTATTCAGCACCGAATTACACAACTTTACCCCATTTAACCGTTTCTCTAACTACTATGGTTGCCGAGATTCCGTATGTCGAATTTGTAACACCCTGTATATATCATCTTATGGACTGTGTGATTGCTCGCATTAACAGTTGAGACAGGGTTACGTGGACCGACATTTGTTTGAAATGATTGAGTGCTTCAGGTGAAACAGCCTATTGATTTTATTGCCGAAAAAAAAGGTCAGATAAGAGTACACTTTTTTGTTTCAAACTCATAGATAGTGGATAGTAATGTTCTTTGGCAGGTGTTACACAATCGTTAGAGGTAAAATTTTTTGAAAGATATGTTTAAAAAGTCTTACTCGATGGACATGCAAAATTTCACTATTTACTTTTGGGTATAGCTCAGGTAAACTAAAGAAAACGAAGGAGCATGTTATAATACGTGCTGCTTTAAAAATTTACTTTTCAAGAATTTTTTCAAGTTTTGAATCACTTGGAACTTATTAGGCTCCGTTTTGCTTATGTTGCACCAAGAAGGTGCACCATAAGCGAGAACCGGTCTGACCAATACCTTATAGAGGTTGATCTTTGTCCTATTACCAAGTCTACTCCGCCTGTGAAGCAGGGGGTAGAGCCTAATTGACGCAATGAGCCCCCAGTTCAGCTTTCGGTAAAATATATCTCCCAGGTATTTCACCTCCTGGCACCAATTTACTTGGACTCCATTGACCCAAAGCCTTGTTTCAGGCTTGCGCACGGTGCTTTTTGGAAAAAAGATGTCCTTCGTCTTGGCATGATTCAGGCGAATCTTCCAAGCCGAAAACAATTTTTTCAGCTCGATTACGTGACGTTGCATCCGGCTGACGACAATGCGCGGTGTTTTAGAAGTCGAAGTAATTGCTGTATTATCGGCGAAAAGATAGAGCTGCGTAAATCTATTTCGCGGAATATCATGAGTATAAATAATATTTATATTCTTCTATTATAATCTTCGATGTTGTATAATATAATTATACAACATCGAAGAGAGAAGAAGAAAGTGAATTCTCTGACGAGACCGCAAAACTATTCTCCAAAAAAGAATCTACCACCTTGATTAAGTAGTGCGGAGTTCCGAGCTTTATCAATTTTAACAAGAGACCATTGTGCCAGACCTTTTCGAATGCTTTGTTCACCTCAAAGAAAACCGCTCCCGCGTGTGCCCTTTTATTGAAACCTTTGACTATATTCAAAGTCAGTCGCGTAATCTGCCTGATTGTGCAATGTTTGGGCCTGAACCCAAACTATTCGGCAGGCAGAACGTTTCGTCTAAACACAAAGTATTCAGTCGACTCAAAATTAATTTGCTTGCGATCTTCTCTGGACTTTTAAGTTAGAATACATCCTGTGACTTCTCTTGAATTTTTGTGAACTGTTTAGGTTTTTTCATTTATAGGAATTTTGAGAATGACTCTTGAATCTAGTAGTGTTAGTGCCTTTCCGCTATTAGTGCTTCTTTACCATGGATTTGCACCAACAGGGATCTTGTATGTGAGTCTGTGATACATTGATTAGTCGATACGTCCGTGCGTTGCATTGTCTGCATACGGAAATCTTGGTGCAGTATGCGATTTATTGTGTATCTCGGGACGTCTATGATTGTTTTTAACGTCCTATTTTATATTACCTGGAACTTATTAAGTTCCGTTTTGCTTATGCTGTACCACGAACGTGCACCATAAGTTAAAACCGGCCTGACCAATACCTTATAGAGGTTGACCTTAGTTCTGTTATAAGACCTACGAACAGTGCTTTTTGAAAAGAAAACAGCTTTCGTCATGGCAGGTTCAAACGAATCTTCCAAGCCGAAAGCCATTTCTGTAACTCAGTTATATGACGCTGCACCCGGCTGACGACAATGCGCGGTGATTTAGTAGTCGAAGTTATTGCGGTATCGTCAGGGAATAGATAGAGCTGCGTAAATCTATCGTGCGCTATATAGTGAGTGTAAATATTATACCGTATCGGAGTGAGAGGTAGGTCTTGCGGCACTCCCACCCTTATGCACTGTTCGGACCGGAACCAGAACTTTTCGTTAGGCAGAACGTTGCGTGCAAACACATAATCGTTTAATCTGCTCAATATTAACTTTTCGGTGATTTTACCTAGGCTTGGCAGCGGGCTGATTGGCCCATAGCTTTTTCACCTTTTTAATATATCAAGATGACGCTTGCATGCTTCTAGGAGCGCGGAAAACGGCATTCTTTGATAATCGCCTGTGATATTCTTACTATATTTCCCAAAGCTTGGTCGGGTAAATTTCGCAACGTCACGTTTTTTAATCCGTCAAGGAGCTTTTCTAAGTTTTAAAACGCTAACTAGGGTATTAACCTCGTTTAAGGTGACTTGTGGAAAGGCCTGAGATGGGTAATTGATTGTAAGTCTGTATCGTCCTTGAGGCCCTCTTATCTCGAAACGAGTCATTTGTCGGGTTTTCGCTGAATTGATCACAGAGTTTGTCTGCGAGGAATTCAGCTTTATCCTTGGCATCAATTAGGGTAACACCTGTTTCCTGATTTTTCAGGTGGGACATGGGTGTTCGCGCACCCCTTGTCAAGGTCCTCGTCATTCTATAGATAGAATCATCATCCATAGAAATTCTTTAGATCCTGTCATCCCACAGGTTCGATTGTCGTTTAATCAACAATTCCCTGACTATCTGGATCGCCCGATTGGCCTCCGCTTTGATGCGAGGATCTCCAGTACGATACGCCCTGTGCTTTAACCGATTTATATACCTCAGTTGAAAAAGCTGTTATATAGGTATATACCTCGCACATTATAGCCTCGCTTCACATTAGCTCACTTTTCAACCTAGGTATATATTGTACCAATATTTTTACTTATCATGAAAAATAGAAAAGTTAAGGGGTGGGACATTATGGTGAATCACTCCGGAAAAAATATAATAATCAATAATTATTTTCTTTTAAATTAAAGTTACGTAAATAGTATCTCTAGTTCTTTGTTCATACTATCTAGTATTATAGTTATAATTTTCGTTGCTAGTACTTATTGGTTTGCATCTACCAAAAGAATGTCATGTGTATTATTTAACTCTTGAAAAAACTAATTTCGACATTGACTTTTACTTTTCATTGATTTTTATATTAATAGTTTTATTGTAGTAGCGTTACTAAGTTAATACGTAATATAGGGAATAATGAGCTAATTTTCGTTTCCATTTTTCATTTTATTGCAAATTATTGTAATAGCCTTTATATGTGAAAAATCTTTGGCGGTATTAGTATTTTTAATATTGAACCTGTGAAGATGATTAACCTGTTGATTCCCTTCCCTCTTGGCCCTCTTGCCGCTACTGCGTAGCTACAGACAAAAAACTATGAACTATACTATCGAACCAATATTGCTCTTAGAGTCAGTGATATAATTTCATTTTTGAGAATAATACTTTAATTGATGAAATGTGTAACTTGATTGATAGTTTACTTACTTTTAGTTGGTCTATGTTATTTCTAGTTTTATATATTACTATCATTGTTGCTTTCATGGCATTTATGTCAAGTCCATAACCTCCGCTTGTATATGTCATCTTGTCCACCAGTTTTTGGCGGTCCTCGAAAAAGCTCGCAATCAGGACGGTGTCGTCGGCATACCTGTTGTTAATTGATCTGCCATTGTATAATATTCTTGCTGACTCTTCTACTAACCAAACGGTTAAGTGAAATATTTGGTTTATTGACGTATGTAGGTAGACTTTTGATTTGAGGTAGCTTCACAGAATCTAGCGGGGTCAAATCAGGGTATCCGACCGGCCATTCTATTATAGATTCCTTCGATCAATCCATTATCCAGGAAAAACAGTACCAATAATTAAATTTATAACACCTCGATTAGTTCATAATATTCTTTGAGGTCAATTTCAACATTTGTTGAAATAGTTTTTCACAGTTCTGGTATCACCTATTCTATTATTAAGTAAATGTTATCACAGGGTACATTATGAAGCATGCGTATACGTCCTGGTTTAGACCCAGACATTTCTGTGACAGGACGTTGAATGCAAAAATGGCTTCTCGTATTCCTATTCCATTTCGGATTTCGAACTGGGTGTCTGACGTTGTAATCTCCCACTTTTTCGAATGAAAATCAAATATTTACCCTTTATACGGTTGGATTTTTCATATTTTTTTTTAGGCGTATTTGGGTTTTAGAATATCGATGGACTATCTGAGCTATTTTAATTTATTTTTTAATGTTAATAAAAAGATTTCCCGTATGGTACAACATCTTGTGCTGTCAATGTTTTTTATCTTTAAGTTTAGAAAATTAATTTTATTTTAGATAGGTTCTGCATGTTCTCAAACCAAAATAACACCCATTAAATCCGGTAAAAGTCTTATGGTATACGAGGTAGGATCAAAAATTTAAAATTCCGCTAAGAGTAAAGTACCTCCATCTTTCATTTTAGAATATTTTTTTACTAAAAATTATTGTTTTAATTTCAAAATTATGCCCAAATTCCAAATTTCGCTGATTTTAGACACAAAAAATGGATTTAATCGTGTTTTCTGAATAACACCATGATCATAATCATCATCATCATCATCATCTAGCGCTACAACCCTGGGTGGGTCTTGACTGACTGCACAATGAGATGCTAGTCAAGGTAAATCAAAAAATATCAGTTAGATGAAATTAACTTGTTCCCTCAGGAAATAAAATACGGTGTGCAGCAAAAATATTTAATATTTTTATGTTTTTATTTTAAAAAGCCATAATATTATGAAAACAAACTAATCGACGGGGATCTCTAACAAAGTCTGCAGAAAATCTTATTTTCGTACTGTTCGGTTGCCATTTATTTTTTATATAGGGTTTTTGTCCAAAATAAGCGAAATTTGGAATTTGGGTATAACTTTGAAATTAAAACAATAATTCTAAAAAATATTCTAAAATAAAAAATGGAGGTACTTTACTCTTAGCGGAATTTCAAATTTTTGATCCTACCTCGTATACCATAAGACTTCTACCGGATTTAATGGGTGTTATTTTGATTTGAGAACATGCAGAACCTATCTAAAATAAAATTAATTTTCTAAACTTAAAGATAAATAACTTTCCCATATGATGCGCACTTCTGCCGGTCACTGCATATTTCTGTAGCGTTACCGTACATAAGAATTCGGCAACACTGTTTAGCAATGGTTACACGAAATATAGGCTGTCTTGAGAAAGAAACCAATAAAGAATTAAAAAATTGTGCAATGACAGTTAATCAGCCCTATAATAATATGATCAAACAGACAAATTAACTTTTAACGTACCGTTTCCATGACAATAACCGAAAAAAGTACTTATTAATTTTTCATTTTGGTTGAAAAACAGTTAATCTTGAAGTTAGAGTCTAGAGTACTCTAGAGTTAACTTGTGTGTTTGATCATGGGGCTGAATAAAGGCCATGAATGCGCGGACGTACGCAATATTCATACTATCGCAGAAACATTATATTTACCCGCTTTTCATTTCTGATTATTGTGACACCATCTTATAACGGTAAGGTCAAATTATTATGCCCAAATCATAGATTTTGAAGGGGTTAAATAAATGACATTGAAATAGATTTGTCAAAATAATCACTTGTCATAAATATGACGCTAACGTGCTAACGAGTTTATGTTTATTGCTTGATTTATAATTATGTTTTAATTTGTAGGCTTGGTGTCAATGATCCTTTTAATAATCTCGATACCAGTAGGGTTAGCAATTAAATACTATCAAGAAGTAAAAGTATACTTGCCCTTTAGCCCTTTATGGTGTAAAATGATCCACAATGTTTTGGGACTATCAGGATATGTCATTGGTATAATAAGTTTGTGCTATGCTTATTACACCAGTTGGTTTATATATTACACTGATTTCGAATCGAGATTAGTTGCACTAGTAGTTACAATTTTGGCGTCTCTTTGGACAATTAATGCAGCTGTAATATCTTTATATCAACAGGTAAAGTCACTTGTAAGCTAACCCTAATGTCAAGGAAATTATATTAATTTATGTGAAAGTTTATAATATTTAAATATAATCCAGAACCTAAAAACGATTTTTACTTTTACTCGTATTATAGTTTTTTTTTATAAATGTTCAGCTTATGTTGAAATTATTAAGGTTATATGAGGTAATTCTAATATTTTTGGGTCAGAGCCTAAACCCGTAGCTCTTTTCTGGCTTTATTTTATAAAACGATTTCAGAGGGTGATCATTGACTCTGAGGCTTCTACGGTTGGCAGAGTGGAATGTGACGTTACAATAACGATCTTGCCTATGTATACAGGGTGTTCCCAAACTAAGGGGCCATGCAGTATCACGAGATAGTAGATACATCCACGGGTAAAGAGATACCTACAGGGTGATCCAAGTAAAAAATTATTTAAGAAAAGTGGCGATGATCTAAAAATGGTTAAGCGGATATAAATCAAATTTGGTGTAGTTATGTTTTTGAGGGCCTATAATTGTTTTAAGATGCCTCCTAGAGGACGCTAGTTACACAATACTTGAGTTTGATAAATTCTCGGATATATTTTTTGTCTCTCCCATTTGTGACCACTTCCCCTCAAATGATAAAAGAGGAGTTTTTAATACTATATCATCACGCATTATTTGTCAGAGAGTCTTGACAATAAACTTCAAGCGGATTATAATGATTTCTGGGTAAGGTTTTATTAAAATAGGGTAATTTTAAATGTTTAGAAATCCCCTATAGCAGGTACCGTGAACTGGGGCTAAGTCGACATGATTTAGGCATTTATCGTTCTGTATCTCATCGTATAAGCATTAAATTGAAATACTTCATATGCCAGTGCACCAATGCATGTCTTAGCTTTCGATTCCAGTTTATTTTAAAAACCGCACGTTCATAGAAATATTTTTTTTATTTCGAAATTGGTGTCGAAGTAACCCCACCATTGGGGCAAATTCGACACATGATTTATTTGCACTGAATGTCAAAGTAACCTTTCGTACGGGTTACTTCGACACCAACAAAGTGTTTTGTTTTAAAGCAAATCAAAAACGTTAAATGCTTTAATACAAGGTTATATTAGAAAATATAAAGAAAAAAACAACATTATAATTCTTGTCGTGAACGAAACTAAAAGTAGAATTCTTATGGTAGGAAAAGATTTTTAGTCATCGTCTTCGCACACCGGACATTCGTAGCTAGGTACCTTGGAACTTTTGTTGCACAACCCACACAACCCGCCATTGCAGGAAACGCAGCGAATCCACGCTTTTTGGTTGTAGCAACACGAATGACATTTACATACAGAGCAGGTATTTGAGCTGTCATAATTTTGTCCTGAACGTCCTTTAGATGTAGAGGCACCTAATTGCGACACATGATTTATTTGCACTGAATGTCAAAGTAACCTTTCGTACGGGTTACTTCGACACCAACAAAGTGTTTTGTTTTAAAGCAAATCAAAAACGTTAAATGCTTTAATACAAGGTTATATTAGAAAATATAAAGAAAAAAACAACATTATAATTCTTGTCGTGAACGAAACTAAAAGTAGAATTCTTATGGTAGGAAAAGATTTTTAGTCATCGTCTTCGCACACCGGACATTCGTAGCTAGGTACCTTGGAACTTTTGTTGCACAACCCACACAACCCGCCATTGCAGAAAACGCAGCGAATCCACGCTTTTTGGTTGTAGCAACACGAATGACATTTACATACAGAGCAGGTATTTGAGCTGTCATAATTTTGTCCTGAACGTCCTTTAGATGTAGAGGCACCTAATTGCCACTATCGTCGGATCCGGTGGGCGCATGTGGAGCACTATACAAACTAAGGGCGCAATATCAAAGTTTATAGGTGTAGTAGGTGTAGTAGGTGTAGTAGGTCTTTGCTCCTATTCGTTTATTGTATTCACTGCTACTGGCGGTTCATTAGTCTGTAGCTTCATTTTTTGGCCTGGCCGGATAAGCACTTTCTTCTCTCTTTTACAAACTATAGTAGGGCTAGTACTAGTATAGCCTCGTGACTTCTTAAGAAAGTCCAGTAAACTTTCATCTAATAATCTTTCAGATCCGCAAGACGATAAATCAGATGGAAGCTTGCATAAAATTTTCTCGGGTTGAAATGGACTTAACCCTGTGGTTTTGAATCCAGACTTAAGATTTTGTGCAGAAGTTGGCAACAGTGAATCCCATAACTGTTTTAAAAGCCCTGAGAATTGCTCTTTGGGGATAGTTCCTCGACGACGGAATTTCTTCCTCCACTTGTCCAAAACTGTTCTCCATTTTTTCTTCATAGGCCCGAAGAAACTTACGTCAAGGGGCTGAATCAGGTGTGTCGCATTAGCTGAAAGCGGTGTCATGTAGATATTATGTTCTAGGCTAGCTTTAACGACACTTGGCGAAAAATGCGAAGCCAGGTTATCTCCAATGACGATATTTTTACCATTTGGTTTGCTGTTATTCTGAATGTGTAAAGTATTATAAAACCATTGTTTAAAAAGCAACATGTCAAACCAGCCACTTTTACTGCAAGCTAATTCACAACCTCTGGGACCACCTACAGTCCAATTTTTATACACATTTTGACTTTTATACACCACCATTGGCGGGAGCAATACCCCTTCTGCAGTTCCACAAACCATAATACTTACTGAAGTTCTGGAATGTTCCTGGAGTCTTCCAACTCGTTTACGCCCTCGTGGTACCAACACTTTTTTGGCACCAAGATCGTCCGTGATATTGGTCTCATCATAACTTTATACGGAGCAAGGAGGAGCACCTTTTAAATGAGACTCTATGTTATTAAAAGCCTCTTTTATTTGTGGTGGTCCAACAGTAGCCCTTTGTGTCTTTATATTAGTAGCCAACCTGGAGGTTAAATTATTTCTTTTTGCAAAGGATATCACAAAATCGTATCCAGGCATATTTTCTATCCAATTGGGTATCGTTCTATCTTGTTTTGTAACAAACGCACATACAACCTGAACAATGTCTTGATTGGTTATTGGATAACCCCAGTCGCTTACGGTTCCAAGAGTTTCTGCAATGACTTGCTCTTCTTCTTCCGTCAAGACAGTAGGATGGCCTGGTTTTAGGAGATGGTGGCCATGCACCTTATCCACCAGTGTTATGCGAGCTATTTTAAATTTTTCGCTAGCAGCTTTCTGACTCATTCCATTTTTTATGGCTTCAAAAGCTTTGTGCATATCCTCTTCTGTATATTGCCGGTAGCTCCTGCCTCCAAGCTTTTTTTTTTGTAATTTCTCACCATTGTGGACTCACTAGTTTACAATTGACTAATTATCTGAAACAAAAACTCATAATATTATCCCAAAGAAACGCGTTGCGATGTAAAAAACATGGAAAGTCGAAGTAGCCCCGGCCATGTCGAAGTTACCCCGAATGTTGAAGAAGCCCCAGTTTACGGTATTTTCAGAGATTTAATGTCAGTCTTTATTTTACACGGAAAGTGTTCAGTTGTACTGCAATATCATTTTACGAAATATTATGTTATACGAATAAAACAGCATTATGTGGCGCCCGTGGAAAACATTGACAGAGCTTCTTTAGATGTTCCGGTGAAGAAAAAGCAATTATCTCTCCCTGTTAGGAACATTGTAAAAACTGTTTATAGTTCTTTACTTAACAGGGGACTTAACCCTAGTGCTGCTGCGAGTGAAACTAGTAATTTCTAAGATATCTCTGACTACCAGTGGCGTAGCGCCCCTAGGCTCGTGCAGCCAGTGGCGGCTCGTGGGTGTATAAGGGAGGGAAGCTACAAAATAGCGCCGCAGGCGAAAATTTTTCGCGATTTCAAGGTCATTGGCTTAAAATGAATAGTTAGGAATTCAACCAGCAATATAATTACTTTGAAATACTAGGTTTCACGAGAAAAATATTCAATTTGCAAGGTCAGGGTCAACTTCTCTCAGTGCATCCGCTATTATGTCTCTATTTTGCTCTACTCTCGTAAGCGCCACAGAATTCTTAATATTATGTTCTTTGGAACTTTCGTGTGATTTTACCGCCCGTGAAAATTTTTTTAAATCAGAATAACCACCCCCTGAACTCCAATTGTTTTTTACGCTGCCTAATAAAATACAAGGCCAACAATATAAGCTTTCCTTATAAATACTTCCGCACAGCCACTTATAGGTTTCGTACCAAGTTACCTGAAAAGCTCTTGAATATTACTTACCCTGTCTCTTATCGTTAAATATTGCCGACATTTTTGGTGTCGGACGACTACATAATATCTGTCTTTTTTCCGTTTCGTTTCTCCTTAAAAATAGGTATGAGAGAATAATATCATGAACCGGATTTATATTTTTTTAAAACAATAAAATTTAGCGTTTAATAATTAATAACATAATAAAGAAATCTTAAAACTTACCGGATCTTGAAAATATAACCTTAATTCACTTCACTTTAAGTCTTTTATAAACAATTTATCGTCGTAAGACAGTCGACTAAATCTATATTTTAGTATTCGACGATATCTTTGCAATTTCGAACATTTATTTTATCATTATTAGCATTAGAGCTTCTACTATATTCGCCAATTTCAGTTACCTCCATTTTTATAATAATATAGAGATAAAATTAATAAATAAACAATAAAATAATAATAACTTACATTAAAGTATGATTTGTGCAGAAAAAAAATCGCTAATATCAAACACCACACACAAATTGTCACAAATAAACAAAATAGTTCGGTATACTGTGCCGGCACACACTACCGGGCTTCCGCCGCGCGCCGATTTCCCGCGAAATATTATTTGTGGGCGTTTCTGCCTCCTCGCTATCAGTTTTTCACGTGACAAAAACAACTCGCGTCGTCATGACGCTCGGTTCTTGCATTGTTACCCGTGCTAAAAAATTAAACCGTCGGAAGCTTGCCTCCGTTGATAATAGTCTAGGCGCATATTCGCTGATGCGGGCAGACACCACCTAATAGTACTAAAGCTGAGCGGCAATACCAAAAATATTATATAAAGAAAGTGTTTTTCTAGAAGTAGCTAATTCAGAATTTTTGATACACTGAGAATATAAGAAATGAATAAAGTTATCTTTAAAAAAATAAAATGTTATTTCGTAAGTTTTTGTTGGAGAGGCACTGCCTCCCCTGCCTCCCCTGACGAGCCGCCACTGCGTGCCGCCCCTATCGTTATTTCCTTGTATGGAAATCTTATTTGTAAAAAGATAAATTTATTATTATAATATGTATATGCTTTAAATACTTTAAACGTTTAACAATGGCTTTTAATGGCTATGCCATGAAAGATCTATACGATGTATTAAGATGTTTTTTCATGTGGAAACCCTGACAACGGGAATAAGTAAGTATTGTCGCGTTATCCATTACGTAGTCATCATGAACGCTATATTAGTAATATACTAAAAGGTAATTTTGGTAATCTTCAATTAGAAGATAAACTAAAAATTAAAGTATTGGGCAAGCAAAATTTAAACCTGGCACAAGTTAGTAAAGGCACAAAATAGAACTTTTACCGTTAAACATATAAAAATATTTTTTTGAAAATGGCTGACTCAATGCTCTAGCTATGATGTCCATAAACAGAAATTTAGTACATGAAATAAATTATTTGAAGAAAAATTTACGCCCTCATAATCCCCCCCCCCCCCCCCCCCCCAAAGTGCTAAGTGCTAGCTACGCCACTAAAGAATCGTGTCCAATTCCATCAAATCAAGAAAGAAGCGTAAAGATGCGGTTCCAATAAGTGTTTCGCCGAAGCCGATAAGGACTTGATAACGCGGCAAGTCTACACCACGTACGAAGAGCAACGCGTAGCTACATTAGAAACTCTAAAGCAAAAGCTTACTAATGACGAATCCCAAATAAGCTGTAGCATCACTAGCTTTTGAAGAGTTTTGTTTAAAATGGGCTTCAGATATCGCACAATTGACAAAAAACAAGTACTTATGGAATCCCAGCGATTACAAAAATGACGTCGTGAGTAGATAACGTCGACAAGAAAATATCGTTCTGAAAATCGTCCGATACTTTACCTCGATGAGACATGGTTTGAGACGCATGACACACGATTCAAAAGATGTGGCATTCTGCGAAGAATATTAAAGACTCCTGCGTGGACTACCATGATGCAACGGTAGAACTTTTTATAAAATGGTTCAAAAAATGTTTTTTACCAAACCTTCCTCAGAAAAGGCATTCTGTATAAAAAAAAAGTATATGTGTGTGGCGCATTGGCAGAGGAAATGAGACATATTCTGCTACGGCTTCCACCTATAATTGTATTTTTAATGTCATAGGGCACATGTGGCACCAATTAAAATCAATTGTTATGTCGTAAAATACTTCTCCGACTATAAGTTATAGTGTTGCAGAATTAATAAAAAATGTGTTAATAATATTCCTCCAGGTAGTTGGAAAGATTCTATCCAACATGTAATTACTGTAGAAAATTCCTATTTTATTCTGCATGATACAATTAAACCGATTGTAATTAATTTAAATGAGGATAGCGATAGTAAAACAGAACTAGATATAGAATAACATTATACATGTAAATAAATTCAGTAGGTATTTAAAAATTTATAATATTTAGTTTTTTTTCGTTTCATTAAATTAAGATAAACACATCATACACTGATAAAACTGTGCTCCCTTAATCAAATAATCTGATTTATTTGGTGAATAATTATTGGTAATAAATAAATGTGATTTTAATTAACTAAATTTGATTTAACTGAAATAAATGAGAGTATTTCGTTTTATTCGCAAAGTTATTTGACTGTTGGTTGATTTGTGTCAAATAACAGAACCCTTCAAACAAATATCTTACCAAAAAAAACCACTAAAATAACAAAATCTAAATAACTAATTATTTAATCGAACTAATTTTTATTTGGGAACTAAATCCCGTTATACGCTAGTTAAATCACCCAATAGAGAACTATTTAAATGTCCAGGTCATTTAAACTAAATAATTATGTATTTACATTAAATCCTTAATATAAAACAACCAAATATTTACAAATAACTAATTATTTAATCGAAGTACATTTCAAGTTAAGAACTAAATACCTTTAACTTTAATTTAAATCATTCATTGCCGAACTTTTCTAATAATTTGGTCATCCAAACTAATAATTAAGTATTTAAATGAACTCCTGTCGCCTACTTTGGGCTTTGAGTAATTTGATTGGTTATACAAAAGTGGCCTGATCATCGCGTTTTTGGTCATTGGTATTCGATTTTGTCTTGTAGAAATTTATGAGTGAGAGTGAAATCTTTTTTGTTAGTGGCACAGAAGTTAGTGGTTCCATCAAAAATTAAAACGAAGATACGGGGAATAAACGTAATGTGAATAATTATTTAGAAGATTGGGGTATATCGAGGGGTATATCCCATTATGTTAGATACCTACTAACTTTTCAAGGTAGGAAACTATATTTGAATATTTTAGTTATGCATGAAACGAGTTAAAAAAGTAAGATAAGAGGCAAAGAAAAGATACTTGTAATACCTAATTTAAAATTTCGAACACAAAATCTTTTTAGAAAAATGTAGCCAGGTATTTATAAATCATGGCTACCTAGGTTACAAATAAGACAGTTTTTCTCAATTTCCACCATAATTCAATACCTATCAAACCTCCTAACGTAAAAAATATAATATAATTAATATAATATTAATAATTATTGTACCTAATATTTGCAAGTTTGACTTTATTTAATTTTTTATCAAAGTGATTAACTTCTCTATAATGTTTTATTGACGTATATTTTAAGGGGAACAACAACTAATGGTCGGTTTATACAGCAAGATAACAACATAAAAATAAAATAAGAGTTGAATCTACAGATCTGCCATAAGACGTTTATATAGAAACACATAACATAACATAAAAATAAGAAATAAAATAAGAGATGGTTATCTTTAAAATTCTATGTTATTTTTATGTAAAAATCGTTGTGCGCGTGCGCGTAATTTGTCATGACCTTTATTTTCGGCAAAAATGTGTTTTTTCTGTTGGTTTGCCTTATTATATGAACACTATAAACAATTTGATAAGGTTTGTGATTATTATGGTATAGGTACTGATTAAACCATATTCAATAGCAACATTTTAATGTTTCTTATTTTTATGTGACGTCTGTATAAACACGTACTTGGATAAAATAAGAACTGATTTGAATGAACATTCTGATCTATTAAAAATTAAAAAAAGGTATTTAAACCAAATAAATTTATATTTGATCTAAATAAATATAAAAGACAAGTTAAACAATTATGTACTTGAATAAAAAAACAATCACTTTGATGGAAATTACCGGTTTATTTAAATCAAATCACTTAAATTGTTTAATTAAATTACGTTGTTGTTACGGCAAATACATGTAAAACAAAAGTAAAATAAATATGTACTTGATAAAAAATATATAAATATCAATCAAATAAACATTTTGTTAACTTAACTTTTAACCTATTTACCTTAAGTCATTGAAACGGCTTATTTAACTTAGGTTAGTGTTAAGGAAATAAATATTTGCATGAATTTTGTATTTAGTGATTAATTCCAAATAAAAAGTAATTTGTATCAAATCAGATGATACTAATGGAGGCAAATAATCCCTTGGTATTTTTCAAATACATATTTGTTTGGCTAATAGGAAACATATAACAAAACAAATATTTATTTGAGTCAATGGTAATTTTTTTTAACTCAAATAATTAATTTTATCAGTGTACGAGTATAATTATTTAATTTCCTTAGTCCGACCCTTTATATTTTATATATTTGTCGCCCAATGGGTTCGACCATTTAGTGTTATTGCAGTTAAAAGGCCAAAACCATTTACTGCGAAAAGAACTATACATCTGCGTGTTGTGTGGGTGGGAGGGGGTGGGGAGGCAACTTCTGCCCCTCTAGCCCCCCTTGGATCAGCTCTTGCTGTTCTGGTTTTAAAAGTCCTTGTATTGAGTAGCTATTTTAAATTCTGTCTGGTGCATGCAATGATAAGATTATAAATAGAATTTCAACAAAAAATTATTATTAAAATAACCAAAGTCGACTAAGACCCGGTACTTTCACTCTAAATATCTTTATTCTCAGAATAATTAATTTGGTTCAATTGTGGCGATATTTGTTTCTATAGATATTATTCCACGAATAGCGCTATCCGTAGATGAAATAATCAAATCTAAGTAGGTACTCTAAAAATATTGCCTGACCTATGTTATTGACGAGGTACTTTCCAACAAAATACATATTTCTACAAATTGAAGAACTGGGGAAATACCATACGAGTAATAAAAGAACCAAAGTCGCGCCGGTCCCACATATGTCGGTTGTTATTGCAAGACGGGATTAAAAAAAATAAAACTTATGTTTGTAAATGTTTATGATCAGACTGTTAATAATATATGTACGTCCATCAGCATCAATTATTAAAATTAAACAGAACTATTTAAAATTTAATGAGCTAATGCATTTAAAACGTATACAATATGAATGATGTTAAAATTGATGATCTCAATGGTGATATAAATACAAATATTAAAATTAGAAACAACTATGGAAATTTTAAAGAAAATATAATACGATTCTATTTAAATTATCTAGCAAGATTTGGTATAGCTGGTGTTGTGCTATATGCCTGTTGGACAGCTATTAAAAACTATAAAAAATACTGTTTTTTTTTTTTTTTTATTTTACTTTTTTACGGTTCGTCGGCGTATCTGAGGCCATCTAGAACCGGTCATCGACCGCACGGTTTTTAATCGTGCGGTCTACCGACTGGGGAGTGTGAAACGGCACCTTCATCCTACGAGATATCCGATCTCATCCGGCCTGTCCGGCGTGAATAGGATGGTTTTGATGTCGATTCATTTTACACTCTTCCCTAAGACAACAGCACGCGGTGTTTCCCAAGCGGTCACCCATCCAAGTACTAGCCGCGCTCGACACCGCTTTTAACTTCGGTGATCTGACGGGAACCAATTTCAATTCAATTTTAAATTTCTTTATTATTACTAAGTAATATTTTCACATATCGTCTCATGTTTTTGGGATAGTGTCCTGGAGCTACTCTCCCCGGTGCTGTAGTGCAACTACAGCACCGGTTTGTTAACCTACCCTAGGGCCTATAGAACTGGGGGCGCAGCCCCAGCGGGTCGTTGGCCTGACCCTTAAGAGGTAATATGCACTTAAATTTTCGTAGCACATAACTCGCGTTCCGGCAGGAGCCTCTCCGGGTGTATTTATATATATTATTGCTGTAGCAGCATGACGTTAAGGCATATTAACAGTGTTCGTCGGTGCTTTAGGTGTCGCTAGGCCCTTGCCTAAAAATACTGGTTCTTATGGCATGTTTTATTGTGTACTTTTGGGGTAAGTTTTTAATTTTTGGAGTAGGATGGATAACTGCACTAAAACAAGTACCAAGGCTTAATAAAACTCTAACTGAATTTTTAAAAATATCTATTGAATCCCAAGCAAGTTAAACATTTTCCGTGTATAATTAAGCTAATAAAGGTCAACAAAAAATTTTTTTTTTTGTAACACAAAGCTAAATGGCATATTGTGGTAGAATGGACCTATCCAAATACGAAAATGAAAAAAGAAATGTTGTAACACGTAACGTTTTCTTGTTACATTTATACAATTATAGTACCACATTAAATGTTACAATATTTAAGATCTATTGAAAAAATAATTTTAGAATTTTCTAACTGTGTATATGGACTTTATTTATACTGTTTCACCTACTAAACATACCTTACATCTAAGAAAAACACAAACATTACAAAAAATATTAACTAAACACACTAATTAAATTTTATCTTTTCCTTTTATGAGGGGTCATATCTTCTCTTTTTAAAAACCAACAGTAATCACCCATCATGGCTAGATCCCATCGTCCTTGATAGCGAATTTCCATTGTCCTGATATCCTGGTGAAACCTTTCACCCTGCTCGTCACTGACAGCTCCCAAATTTTCAGGAAAAAATGAGAGATGGGAATGAAGGAAGTGAATTTTTAATGACATTCGGGCACCAAGCGATTTGTAGGAATCTAAAAGTTCATCGACTAACTGTTGATAGTTTGCATCCATATTGTTGCCCAAAAATCCCCTTACTATACTAACAAATGAGTTCCATGCTCTGAGTTCCTGCCTGGTAAGCTTCTCTGTAAAGTTGACATCGTCCAGCAATTTTCTGATTTGTGGCCCAATAAAAATGCCTTCCTTTAATTTGGCATCACTTAACTGGGGAAAAACTTGTCTTAGGTATTTAAATCCATCACCGTCTTTATTCATAGCTTTTACAAAGTGTTTCATCAGCCCAAGTTTAATGTGAAGAGGAGGCAGAAGGACATTTTTCGGCTCTACGAGAGGTGCAAACTTAACATTTTGAGACCCCGGCTGAAATTCACTTCTTTGTGGCCAATCTTTTATTACATAATGCTGATCTACTGCACGAATGTTGATTTTATGTCTAATATTGTAAATAATACAGTTCAGGTAATTTTTCTGTTATAAAATGCATCCATTTTAACCGTCCCCTAATTAAATTGACTACCTGCTAATGTAAAATGGTATTATTAAGCTATTGAAAAATGGTACGTGTTGGGGCTTTCCGAATATTTTTTCTATTATTAGAAAAATATTTCCATTTTAAAAATAAAGATCTGACCTGTGTTAGAAAAATCTTGTCGGCCAGTATAATTGATATTTTTTTAGTATATACCTATAATGGCAGAATCATTTATGCTATTCGCCGGATATGAACTTTGGTCCCGGCAAATGACGAGAACAGCAAAATATACTATTCATAGAATTTTAGTATCTGTAGGAACCGCCATGGTTATAGCTGGAGATGCCCTAGCTTATCATTACCTGTCTTCCGGATATCATTTGCACACAGCTCATGGAATCACCGGTAAACACGTTATATAGGAAATAGGATACAATAAATCTGTTGCCCTACTAGTGGTTAAAAAAATGATATAGAGGATGTTTCAGAAGTAGGATACGTAACTTAAGGGGGTGATTCCTTATGATATTCTAAAAGAAAGAGTTGATATGAACATGTGTCCAGAGTAGCCCGTTTCTCAAATACAGGGGGTTAAAATTTTTAAAGAAAATCGGTTTTTTATAATTTTTATAAATACCCTTTTTCCGATTTTATTGAAATTTGGTGCCGTTATTAATTTAATTAGCCCTGACTAGATTAAATTGATTAAGTCCAGTGGCATCCCGAATGTACTCCATTGACTTTCTTCTAATTTTGATACTCTTTTCGGATTTACCAACTAATATTACAACTTTTTTGTTCCTTGAACTGTTTGTGTATCTTGCTTTGTTTTCGAGAGATAAAATAAATATCATTCTGTTTGTTTGAAGGTTTGAGACAATGATGTATCGGGAATGATAGATGAGTTTTGGACTTCCATTGTCATTATTTATTATTATCACAACGTTTCAACTGGTGAGTATCTCCAGTCGTCTTCAGGTGAATAATGAACAATATACGAAACTACGAGGGTATTTATACTACCTCCTGGTTAGCAGCGCATGACCGAGATTGGTGCAGTCATGCGTTACTGTATGGTTCTAAACTAAGCTTACATCTACTTAACAAGGGTTCCCAAATATTTCTTATGTCTAAAGAGGGCTTACTAAAGCAGTCTGGATTTTGGGTTATGACGGCCGCTTCTTTGAATTTCCTCTTTCGCCAGTGTTCTTCTTTGAGTATTATTTTTGCCTCTGACCATTGCAGGTGGTGGCCATGTGTCCAAGCATGTTCTGCCGCACCGGATCTGTTTGTTTCTCCCTTCTTTGTGTGGTTTCGGTGTTCCTTGATCCTTGTTTCAATGGGGCGTAGGGTTTCACCAACATAGGATTGTCCGCACTCGCAAGGTATTCTATATACGCAGTTCTTCGTGTCCCTTTGGCTGGTTGGCTTCGTCTTTGTCATAATGCCTAAACTAGCTCGCGAAACCCGCATCTCGATATCTTGTTCCTAACCCAAAATATCGTCAATAGAAAATTTCATACGAAAATCCCTTAAATTTTCATTTTATTGTAACTATATTATTCTGAAACTGTTCATTATTCACCTGAAGACGACTGAAGATACTCACCAGTTGAAACGTTGTGATAATAATAAATAATGACAATGGAAGCCCAAAACTCATCTATCATTCACAAATATCATTTTATTGCACGTAGAAAAAAAATACCTATATGCATTTTAAAGTTAAATAAAATATTTACATTAAAAATAACATTATTTTTTTTAAATAATGATACAAAAAAAAATCAGTAAAGCAACCTAGCAATCAGGAAAAGTGTTGTCTAGGTATTGACAAGCAACTAGGCTAAAATTAGTTGGGGCGCCGTCGTGCATGAACCACATATTAACGTCAAGTTCTTCAGATAAAAACTGCGTATAGGATTTTCCATTCAATCGAGGTGGTAAACAGAATGGTCCAATAAGATAGTCGCCAATGATCCCTGACCATACATTCACCGAAAATTGTTGCTGAAAACTACCTTCTTTAATTTTATGAGGATTATAATCCACCCAAAAATGTTCGTTATGAAAACTCATATTGACTTCTCTTGAAAAGAGGCCTCATCAGTAATTAAAATGTTCGGTAAAAAATTGTTGCTATGTGCTGCTGTATGCAGCAACCACCTACTAAAATCAAACCTTGACTGAAAATCACGGAGAAGCAGAGCTTGTACAGGGTGGCCAACTAAGAATGCGAGGTACTGTATCTGGGAAACTATCCATCGTAGAGGCTTGCGGCAAAAAAAGTTATTACTAAAACGGCCAAGAGAAAAACTTGGAAAATATTTTCAAGTTTCTGAAATGGCCGCTAGGGGGCGTGACTGCAATCTTGAATTTAAAAAGATGATGTTTCTGTAAATTCCGCTACATTAACCTAATAAAAAGAATCCTGATCTTTAAAGTCGAGGATAATCTGAACCTTTTTTGTTTGACTCTTTTTGCAGTATCTCTAAAAATAAAGTGGTGGGGGGTATTCAAGCGTTTTCGTAAATAACATCCTGTATCTTCGAAAGGGCTAAGCGGATTTGAACAAACTTAGGCTCGTTAAAATATCACATATCGCCGCTAGAGAGCTTTTTTCGACATTCCTAATTTTCTCAACAAAATACAATGCATTGCTATGATTTTTTTTTATGAAAAAGTAGCTAAATGATGCCTAAACTAGCTCGCGAAAACCGCATCTCGATATCTTGTTCCTAACCCAAAATATCGACAATAGAAAATTTCATACGAAAATCCCTTAAATTTTCATTTTATTGTAACTATATTATTCTGAAACTCTTTCTGTTATGTAAGTTGTGGCCCTAAAAAGGACTGATTTATAAAAGGAAGATTTTTAATGCCCCCGCAAATGCTGACCATCACGTTCTATGCACAAAAAAGACAATTAATAGAAGCAGGCCATGGAAACAAAACAAATACCTAACCCAAATTGTCAATAGTTGTCAAAGTTTTGCGTTACTTTGAGTAATTTTTGTGTTTACAAAATGCATTTTACGAATGATGAAGCTGTTGATATGCTTGCGGTTTATTTTGAATGTCTTCAGAATGCCGCAGTAGCTAAAAGAGTTTACGCCGCTCGATATCCAAATCGGCGTCCTTGCGATGTGAGAGTTTTTTCCCGATTAGTGGCGAGTTTACGAGCCAATGGTTGTTTTCGGCCTAAGTTTCAAAGAATTGGAAGAACACAAGAAAATATTAACTACGTACTGGGGTATATTGACGGAAATCCTCATGTTGGCATAAGAGCATTATCCCTTGAGTTGGACATATCACGAACAACGGTTCAAAATATTTTGAAGGACCATAGGTAAGTTCTAATGGCCATCAAAGTTAGGTAGGTATTCGTTTAGACTTTTTTTAATTACTTTTAGAATGCACTCATATCAGGTCGTTTTGCATCAGGCCTTGAAAGGGGAAGATTTTGATCGGAGGTTGGACTATTGCCATTGGATGTTAGGTATGATACGCCAAAGTAGAGAATTTTTATTTCAAATTCTTTGGACCGATGAAGCCACCTTTAGTAGTGACGGGAGAGTCAGTCTACATAATATGCACTATTGGTCTGCAGAAAATCCGCATTGGTTGCGTGAAGTTCAGCACCAAGGACGTTGAAGTTTAAATGTGTGGTGTGGCATACTGGAAGACAGAATTATTGATCCATATTTTTTTGAGCAATCCCTAAATGGCAATGTCTTTCTTGACTTTTTGGCCAATCAATTACCGTTGTTGTTGAAAGATGTACCTTTGGAAACAAGGCAAAACTTGTTTTTGCAGTTGGATGGTTGCCCAGCACATTTTGCCGATAATGTGCGAGAGCATATTAATGCAGTATTTCAACAGCGGTGGATTGGAAGAGGAAGTCTCATCACCAGACCTAACTCGCCTGGATTTTTATTTATGGGGGCGGTTAAAGGACATCGTGTTTCAGACTCAATCTACGACCAGAGAAGATTTGAAAAACCGGATTCGTAATGCAATACGTAACATTCCGAGAGCCGAAATTAAAAGTGCAGTTCTGTCTACCCATGAGAGGCTTCAGCAATGCATAGAACGTGATGGTCAGCATTTCGAGCATTTGCGGGGGCATTAAAAATCTTCCTTTTATAAATCGGTCCTTTTTTGGGCCAAAACTTACATAATAGAAAGAATTCCAGAAAAATATAGTTACAATAAAATGAAAATTTAAGGCATTTTCGTATAAAATTTTCTATTACCGATATTTTGGGTTAAGAAGAAGATATCGAGATGCGGTTTTGGCGAGCTAGTTTAGGCATCATTTAGCTACTTTTTCATGAAAAAAAAAATCGTACCAATGCATTTTATTTTGTTGAGAAAATTAACAATTTCTGTTGAAATGTCGAATAAAGCCCTCTAGCGGCGATATGTGAAACTTACAAAACTTCAAATATAATGATGTTTAAAGCCCAAGAATAGCTCCTTTTAACGAGCCTAAGTTTGTTCAAATCGGCTTAGCCGTTGCGAAGATACAGGATGTTATTTACGACAACGTTTAAATACCCCCCACCACTTTATTTTTAGAGATACTGCAAAAAGTGTCAAAAAAAAAAGGTTCAGATTATCCTCGACTTTAAAGATCAGGATATTCTTTATTAGGTTAATATAGCGGAATTTACAGAAACATCACTTATTTAGATTCACGTTGCAGTTACGCCCCCTAGCGACCATTTCAGAAACTTGAAAATATTTTCCAGGTTTTTCTCTTGGCCATTTTAGTAATAATTTTTTTTGCCGCAAGCCTCTACGGTGGATAGTTTCCCAGATACAGTACCTCGCATTCTTAGTTGGCCACCCTGTACACGTTAAATATGATATGGGTATAGTTAAAGATGCAAAATCCTCCAAACAGTTGATGCACTTGATTGAAGTTGCACTGCTACCTTCCTTGCACTCTTTGAAGAATCATCTTCTATCTCTTGAAGTATAGCCTCTGCTAACTCAGACGTGGTTACTGTTGCAGGTCTACCAGGAAGTTCCGTACTACGTTTAAAATTCCACTCTCACTTTTCACTCTGTTTGGTAACGTTCCTAATTAATTCGCCGAGCTTCTTCAGCATTTCCATTTGCTAGGCCATAATTGAAATGCATCTAGGCCATTTCAGCGTTAGTAAAGTTATTCATTTTTGACTTGTTATTGACAAAACAGATAAATTAGACATCAAAACTTACCCGTTATCTCATATTTTAATTAACTTTGAAATAAATAGGTATTTTTTTGTACAGGCGGCATAGCATTGCGGCACTTCGTCGGCCGCTTTTAGGCGAGTCCCGCACAACGAACAACGACGCGGAAGAAATAATATGGGAAGTTTAAAGTAAATTTGTGACTTTTCATCAGCATATTATGGTAAGAAAGAGAAATAGAAACAGTAACAATTAAATTTTTTTTTGTATTTACGCCAATAGTCGGTTGATTTTGGATATTTATAATCTTGGCAGAGTCCATGGGGGGAGGGGGGGGGATATATATCCTGCGTAAGTACGCCAGTGCCACTGTTCCACACATGTTTCGACTTTCATTTAACCAGCGTTATACTTTAAAAGAACATGCGGCGATGCAAGCGTCGACTCTATCGTTTCAAGACTCATGCTGCATAATAGTGGTTCAGTTTAAGTTCATACCTCCTACCAATAATATCATTACGACCGTAGGCAACACAAATTTCAGTTTTTCAAAAAAGAAAACTTTGTAACAAAGTAGCATCTACATGGAGTGCAGATTACTTCAAGAGTCATGAATCTTGGGGATCGATGCGTGCTCCGCTACCTATGCTTCTGTATGTGTAGACAGGCCGATATGCTAATGCCAGTGGCGTAGCCACAGGGGGGCGAAGGTAGGCGATCGTCCCCCCCCCCCCCCCCCCCCGCCCTCCTTGGCCTGACGCTTTTTTAGTACTTAAAAAATAATTCTTAGAAAACAAGATCGGTCTAATTTTATTTTTAGTAAAAAAGAGCGATGGAAATAAACTTAATAAAATCGGTTTTGAGAGCAGCACATCACATTAAATTAATTTTTTTTTATGGGTGTAACATAAAGGTTGGGAATAAATTAAACGGTGGATTCCTTAGTCAAAAATAATAGAAATTTTTCATATAAGGATATGCTCTACGGCCTACGGGATTTCGTTTCCAAGTTACAGGGTGTTGAATTTTTCTTAAAAATTTAGTTTTTGTTTAATATCTTTTGAACGCTGGCAGATAACGAAACGAAATTTTTTGTAGTAACTTCACTTGATAATGCCCTAGGAGAAGTAAAAAAATTGTATTCCTGGGATACTCAGTGGCGTGCATACGGATATTCCCGTAGGGTTTTTTAATGAAAAATGTGGTACGCCACTGGTAGAATTATTTTTTTGTTAAAATTTATGAATTTTCCTTTTATTCCAAACAAAATTCCCCTCTTGCGTTTTCTTTGTATCTCTTGCCATTTTCCCGTAATTAAACATTTTGCAAATATCAGTTTTCAGCAATTTCAGTACCTAACAGTAATAAAATCGAGTACCTACGTTGTGATCCAGTATTTACAAAATGGCAGAAACGACATTGAAACTTTTAGATTTTTGAAACACCATACTAATATGTAATTTACAAAAATTAAAATACTAAAAACTTAGAAATTGAAAACAATTATTTTAATAAAGTATGTAAACCAACACAACAAACAAAATTACAAAAGGTGCTGAAAATGTTGCCCCTCAACTTCAATACATTTTTCAATGCGTTTTCTCATGGATTGTCTTACTCGTCCAAAAATTCCAGGCATCTCTCGAATTTGCTGACAACCCATTTCAACTCTTTGACGAAGAATCTGTACGTTAGGAATAGGAACGGAATAAACCATGTTTTTTAAGTGCCCCCTTAAATAATAATCCAATGGATAAAGGTCGGGTGAACGAGAAGGCCACGCTCTTGGCCCTCCACGACCTATCCATTTATTGTGGTACGTTTCGTTGAGGTATTCTCTAACTTCTCGCCTAAAGTGAGCTGGAGCGCCATCATGCATAAACCACATTTGCTGTCGCGTTTCAATTGGAACCTCTTCTAATAAAGATGGTAATCCATTTTGAAGGAAATCCAGATATGATAATCCGTCTAATCTATTTGGTAGTACTACAGGACCAATCAAATAATCGCCAATTATTCAGGCCCAAACATTAATAGAAAATCGTTGCTGGTGCCGGGATTGTATGATTCCATGAGGGTTTTCATCAGCCCATAGATGGTTATTATGAAAATTAATTATGCCATCCCTTGTAAATCCAGCTTCGTCGGTGAATAAAACGGATGAGTGAAATGAATGGTTTAAATTGCATTTATTTAAGAACCATGTACAAAATCTAAGACGTGGTGCATAATCCTCGACAGAAAGAGCCTGCACTCGTTGTAAATAGTATGGGTACAATAAATTATCATGTAGGATTCGTTGGACTGTCATATGTCTTACTCTTTCCATTCTTCCAATTCTTCTAGTACTAGATTCAGGATTCGCCTCGACAAACTGAAGGATTCGTTCCTCACGCTGTACTGTTCTTACGTATTGTGGTCTTCCACTGGAGGTGCTAGGCTTTAATGATCCGGTTTCACGTAAGCGAGCGTGAATCCTTGAAAAATTCTTCCTATTCGGAATGCGTCGATTTGGAAAACGTTCAACATACAGACGTACAGCATTCCCGTTGGCACGGCCATAAATAATATGCATATCTGCTAATTCTTCAACTGAGTAATCCATTTTTAATAGGTTTATTACTAAAATTAAAAAGCCTAAGCGAAATTAAATAACCTAACTGACAATGACATTATCAGAAAATATCGTGGTCCAAGGCATGCTCGATTTTGTTCCTATTACCCTCAATTTCCTATGTAACCTGTGGAAAAACTGATATTTGCAAAATGTTTAATTACGGAAAAATGGCAAGAGATACAAAGAAAACGCAGGAGGAGAATTTTGTTTAGAATAAAAGGAAAATTCATAAATTTTAACAAAAAAATAATTCTACGAGTGGCGTACCACATTTTTCATTAAAAAAACCCTACGGCAATATCCGTATGCCCGCCACTGAGTATCCCAGGAAGACAATTTTTTTACTTCTCCTAGGGCATTATCAAGTGAAGTTACTGCTAAAATTTCGTTTCGTTATCTGCCAGCGTTCAAAAGATATTAAACAAAAACTAAATTTTTAAGAAAAATTCAACACCCTGTAACTTGGAAACGAAATCCCGTAGGCCGTAGAGCATATCCTTATATGAAAAATTTGTATTATTTTTGACTAAGGAATCCACCGTTTAATTTATTCCCAACCTTTATGTTACACCCTATGTATGTTATGTATAGCGGATTTTAACTTCATTTGGGGCCAGACCCCTGTTCCCTAGGGAGCATAAAGGTAAATTCCTACGAAATTTGGGCGTAGTCCCAAAAATTCTTTGCCTGCGGCACTTTAGCTCCGCGGTCTGCGCCCCTCCGATAGTTCGCCCCCTCTCCCTCTACGCCACTGGCTGATACCTAAATATAGTTAATGCAAAACAATTTCAGTTGCACATCATCAATCACCTCATACTTGTACCTCAGTAAGAAAACATGAGGAAACTAAAATTTAAATATTAAAATCTTATGCCATATTCTTTTGTGACTAATCCACTTATAGCAAATATTGTTTTAATTTAAACTTGTAAAAATTAATATAATTTGAATTTTATGGGAAGATAGTTGGCAACAGAGCTCTCAATGCTGCGGTGGCGCCAGGCTCGTTCGTTGACCTGTTCTGACGTTTTATTTTCGTTTGGTGTTGTTGTGAGTGTGTTTTTTAACAAAAACTTCAAATTTTGTCATAAATAGCATTAAAAAACATAGAACAAAGGTGTCCCTAAACTTGAATATCTCCACTAGAAGCGCAGTTTCAACGTCAGTTAAGGAAAATAAATTATTAGAATCACCTTAAAACAAACGTTCTCATGCAAAGAGAGTTGTAAACATGGCAATATTGGATATTAGTTCTACTCGTGACACTATATATATATATATAAAATGTACGAGACAAGTAAGTTGTATTATTCAAAAACTATTATCCTTTACATTGGTTATGCTTAAGCTCTGTTTTAGAACATCGTGTAGCTTTGACAACTTTAAGCAAAAAACTAAAAGACAGATAACTATTTGATGGTTGTCTTAACTCTTTAAGAAGTCTGTTACAGAATATAGGCTTCGGATGGAAAAAAGATGAACCGAGGTGAGGGCTTATGGAACTTTCTCATGTAGCTTTCAAACGATTGGTAGTTTTAAAAGAATATATGAAAGAAAAATCAATTCGTTTTGTTGGATGAAACATGGATTTTTCAGAATGGTACTATTGGTCGATCTTGGCAAGATGAAAATGCAAGAACTGTTATATCTACTATTCCAATACAATTTAGGTTAATATTGTCATCCTGAAATATTTTTTAAGCAAAACAAATACATTTTGTGTTTATTTATATAAATTTATCTTGTTTTTATGAAAGAAAAAACAGTATAGTTCCCTCGCTCGGTTACTTTGGTTACAAGCAACATTACTGATAACTGATGTCACTCGAAGGGTATTACATGCAACGCATATTGTTTTGCATTAACTATAGTTTTATTATTCCCGGAGTCGATGCATGCATCGCGAACTGTCTCAGTGTGTATGGGCGGCTTTCCAATGTAAGGTCAATTTATTATAGCCAAATCTTAGATTTTAAGGGGGGCAATTAAATAGCATTAAAATACAGATTTGTCAGAAAAGTGGCACTTCTCATAAACATGCATGACGCTGACAATTTTATATTTATTGTTTGATTTATAAATAATTATATGTTTTAATTTTTAGGGTTGGTGTCTATGATCCTTTTAATAATCTCGATACCAGTAGGGTTAGCAATTAAATACTATCAAGAAGTAAAAGCACGCATGCCCATTAGCCCTTTATGGTTTAAAATTATCCACAACGCGTTGGGACTATCAGGCTATGCCATTGGAATTATAAGTTTGTGCTATGGTTATTACACCAAGTGGTTTATATTTAATACTGATTTCGAATCGAGATTAGCAGCACTAGTAGTTACAATTTTGGCGTCCCTTTGGACAATTTATGCAGCTGTAAAATCTTTATATCAACAGATAAAGTCACTTGTAAGCTAACCCTAATTTCAAGAAAATTATATCAATTTACGTGAAAGTTTATAATGTTTAAATACATATCCAGAACTCGTATTATAGTTTTTTTAATAAATGATCAGCGTATGGTTAAATTGTTGCATCAGGTTCTTTTATATTTTTGAGCCAGAGCCTAAAACCGAAGATCTAGAGCTTTATCTTAAAGGACGTCTCCACATGTTGATCCTTGGCTCTGAGTCTTCTGCGATCGGTAAAGTATTTCTAATCTTAGAAAGAAGTTAGTAGAGGTTAGACTTTTATGGCATGTGTCACTTTCTAGTTACTTTTATTTTAGGTGTACGTTTATGTCGATTCAAAACTAAGTTAAGGGGTTTAGAAAAAACTATATTTTGAACTAATTTTTGATGCGTTAATTACGTTTACAGCAAAGCTTTACTTTTTGTAAAGTAATAATAATAATAATGATAGTAATAATAAAGGTAGTCTACATTAATTATACTATGTTAGCAGGTATGTTCATTTCATACTTATTTACCTACTATTGTTGTAATGTGTTGAATATTTATTACTACACATTCCTAAATAGATAAAAATATTGAGATGCCTTTTTGGTAATAGGGTTGTTAATATTTATATACCAAACGGGTAAAATTAAAGGAGCCAGTGGAGGAAGGGCTTGACACATTTTCCTATTGTTGTACCAACTCGGTTCGTCCGTCCGTTCATCAGAGCCTTTAATTGCTTCAAATAAATTAATTAATTAAATTGTTTATTCCTAAAAAACTATTTTAGTTCAGTACAGGGAATATAATAGAAACGTAGAATACTATTAACTGGTAATTACAAATACATAAAATAATATTAAAATAACAATTAAAGATAAAGTATCTATTTCACAAGCATTATTTTCCAGAATTGTTTTTGTTAGTCTATTTTTTATTACTTAGATATTTTAAAGAACCGTTGGTACCTAAATGATTATAAATATTAATTCCTTCATATAAAATTGATCGTTTACCAAAATTCGATCTGATCTGGATAATGGAAATCATTACATTGTCTTGTATAATGTTGGTGAACGCTAATTGATTATAATAATTTTTTATTTGATTTTTTTATTTTCAAGTTTATTGTCTGTATTAATATACTAATATTGTATACATATAAATTAATTGTTGGTTATAAAAGGGCAAGTTGTGTATACATTTAATTACTTCATTTTGTAATTTTTGTAATGGTTTTAAATTAGTTCTACATACAGAGCCCCAGATTGATTTTAAATATTGTATTTTTGAATAAATAAGACAAAAATAGATACTTCTATAATATTATAATGGATCAAAATGTCTTTTTTTTTATATAAAATTCCTATTAATGGAGATACAGTAAAATCTCTTAATAGCAACCACCCTCGAGGAATCAAATGTTGGTCGGTTAACAGGGGCGGTGTTTGTTTTTAAATAAGTATCTAATATACAGGGCTGCCCAGAAGTCTGGAATAAAATTAATATAGCCTTAACCTGTAACTTTTGGGGAAAATGCTCGGACACGTCCATTTAGTTTTATATATGCTGACACTTTGACGTTATTCGTCTGTTTTTTTATAGACATTTGTCAAAGATATGACGACATCGATATTTTTTCTAAATGGAAAAATACAGCTTGTGATACATCATTTGAAAGCTAATATCTCGTACAGTACGCTCATGAATTTTGGCGCGATTCTGTCAAGCTATTTCAAAATGGCGACTGTTAAAACTTTTAAAAAAATCCGTAATTAAATAAGCGGAAATAATAAACCATTGATGTTTTTTTACCGTTGAAGGCAAGAAATCTTCATTGTTTCACGTTCTGATATTCTGTGACATTGTGAACTTGTAAAATTAATTTAGGTATTTCCGAAGTATTATTTTACTATCTTCTAAACAAAAATGGTTTTGTCGGAAAGGCAGCGTATTTCTAAGACTTCTTACCTTGAAAGGTAAAAAAAACATCAATGATTTTTCATTTCCGCTTATTTAAATAGGATTTTTTTTTTAAGTTTTAACAGTCGCCATTTTGAAATAGCTTGACAGAATCGCGCCAAAATTTATGAGCATACTGTACGAGATTATGTATCACAAACTGTATGTTTCCATTTAAAAAAAATGTCGTCATATCTTTGACAAATGTCTATAAAAAAGCAAATGAATAACGTCAAAATGTGAGTACATATACCGGGTGTTGCATCGTCGAGCGGGACATAGGAAATCCCATGTAATTTTAAATGGGGTCAATTATTGGCTTCCCTAATTATTTTAGAGAAAAATTCTATTTAGGTTTATTAAAGAGCACTAAAACCCACATTCAAAAGAATAACTTTAGATATTTTTGATGAGCCCGTTTACGGGTTATCGCCGATTTCTTTTTAACTATTTCTCCTTTTTATGGCCCCGTATTTGCGGGCACCAGTCAAGGTAAAAGATGACTGTCAAATAAAGTTGTCATTTTGAAATGTGTGCTTTATTGTTATAAAAAACTCGTACATCGAAAATAGTAAAGGTGTATTTATGAGTACAATATAATCTGAATAAAACTAAAATAAAGTATTCAATTACAAGGTTAATTATGACATTTTACATGTTTCAATATTTTACTAATTAATAGGTAGGTACTATTAAATTGTTAGAACTTTAGGATTTAAGAAGATGTTCAAATATTCCTCCATTGACTGCTAGACAATAACCGAGGCGATCATAAAATTCTCTTCTTACATTCGCTAGTTGGTAAACTGAAATTCGATTGCATTCGGCAGAAATAGCATTTTTTAACTCGTCTAGATTTGGGTATTTTTTATCTTTGTATATCCTGTTTTTTAAATGGCCCCAGAGAAAGAAATCATTTGGCGATAAATCAGGAGACCTGGCTGGCCAATTTACTGTATGACTTAAACCAATAACATTTCCATTAAAAGCACGGTTTAAATATTCCCGGACAGCCAGGGTACTATGTGCCGGGCAGCCATCCATTTGGTACCAAAGTTCCTGATTTTCCCTGGCGGCATCATGTAAAGTAGGTAAAATATGATCTTCAAGTAGTTCCAAAAATATTCTGCAATTAAATTTCGTGTAAGAAATAATGGCCCGATAATATTTTCTCCGAAAATCCCAGTCCATACATTAACTTTTTGTGGATATTGCGTCCTTGTTTCCACAAACCTGTGTTGGTTTTCTTTGCTCCAATATCGATAATTTTGAACATTGGGTTCATTGTTTAAGGTAAATGTGCATTCGTCAGTGAAACAAATGTTTTTTAAAAATTCCCAATCCATGTTTGCTCTTTCCATCATACCAAAACAAAACTCCTGTCGTCGTATTTCGTCCCTATCTCTTAGCTCTTGGTGCTTTTCATATTTGTATGAATAATATTTATGTCGTTTCAAAGCTCGTAACGCTGTGGTGTGATATAATCTCATGTCATCCTCAAGTTTCCTTGTGCTGATCTTCCCATCATTTTCTTCCACGCACAATAAAACCTGCAAGTCCCTATCATTTCTTGCATCTCTTCTTTGTTCCTGCCTTTCTTCACATCTGCAGTTATTTATTACAGTGCCTTTTGTCTCAAATTTCTTGATAGTCCTTTCGACTGTCGATTTTGCAGGTATCGGTCTATTCGGATACAGAGCAGCAAACATGTCTGACACATTTTGATAACTATTTCCTTGATAATACCATTTAATCATCAATATTTTTTCTTCAGAAGTGTAATTCATGGCTAACATTTTCGATGTACGAGTTTTTATAAAAATAAAGCACACATTTCAAAATGACAACTTTATTTGACAGTCATCTTTTATCTTGACTGGTGCCCGCAAATACGGGGCCATAAAAAGGAGAAATAGTTAAAAAGAAATCGGCGATAACCCGTAAACGGGCTCATCAAAAATATCTAAAGTTATTCTTTTGAATGTGGGTTTTAGTGCTCTTTAATAAACCTAAATAGAATTTTTCTCTAAAATAATTAGGGAAGCCAATAATTGACCCCATTTAAAATTACATGGGATTTCCTATGTCCAGCTCGACGATGCAACACCCGGTATATAAAACTAAGTTGACGTGTTCGAGTATTTTCCCCAATAGTTACAGGTTAAGGCTATATTAATTTTATTCCGGACATCTGGGCAGCCCTGTATGTAAATAATTTCAAATATTTTTGTTTAAATTTATAATTATTTTATTTTTATAAAATTCAGATTCACATTTTAATAGCAATTGAGAAATATTTGTAGACTTGACAAAATTGTTAACATTGTTAAAAAAGTTTTCTAAGTCTCTCAAACTAGCGCAGGCTTTAGATAGGCTTGATATTTTCGACACTGGGGTTCAGGTTTCTCTTCCTTTATCTCAGAGTTGGGAGTAGTTTCATCCGTTTCTTGGATTTCTTCAATACACTCGATGCTAGTCAATTCTGCACTTTCTGTTGGCAAATCGTTATCAATAGAGGCAAATTGTTTCAAGTTCATAAATGTGTCCTTAATGTTAGGAGACAGTTGTGCGAGCGGGATATCATTTTCTTCTTCAAAGTCATCAATATTATCTATTTTACACATACAGCCGGCTCCCATAAAGAATTTTTTTATTTTCACTGGGGAGAAATTGCGCCAGGCCACCGAACCCATAGTAAGGCGTTGGTTATGGTAATATTATTTTTGATTTCTTAAAGAGGACAGCCACTCTCTATACATGTTAAAAGCCTCTTAATAAGGTAGCTTCTGTGGAGCATTTTAAAATTCTGAATAATGCCTTGGTCCAAAGGTTGGCAATGTGAAGTAGTATTGGGTGGAAGAAAAATAAGTTTGACATTATCCAGTGTAATTTTAGGATGATACGTTGCATTATCCAGCAATAATACCACTCTTCTATTCTGCGTCTGCATCTTGGTATCAGATCTGTGAAGCCATGTTGCCAGGATGTCTGCTGTCATCCACGCTTTTTTGTTCGAGACCCATTGGAGAGGTAACATATCGATATGTGCACCCTTAAATCATCGAGGATTTTTGCTTTTGCCTATCATAAATGGTTCTTCCTTCTCACCTTCCATATTTGCCAGATTAGAATTGTAAACCGTTATTTTGCTGTTCTTTTTCCAGTACACTGTCATCTTTCAATGCATATGTTTTTGTTGGCAATGCACGATAGTAGAGACCTTTTTCATCTGCACTAAATACCTCCTATCTTGAAACATAATCCTTGAAAATGGTCAATAGCCTTTCTTTCCTTCGATATTTGATATCGGCTGATTCGCCACATATTTTCTTGAAGGTAATATCGTGCCGACGACGGAATTTTTCTAACCAATCATTTGATGCCTTGAAGTTATCTAGTCTTAAACATTGAGCAGATTCGAGGGCTTTTGCTTAAATTATGGGCCCGGATACTGGTAAGTCCTTGTATCGCGCCTTACAAAACCAGGCAAAAACAACTTGGTCCACTGCCAGTCCTTCGGTTTTGGGAAAATTTTCTTTTTGTTCACCGTTACCAGCTTCTTGAAACAAATTTCTAACTATTGCTTTATTTTAAAGCAACGTGGCCACTTGGGGGGTGTTTTTAGCATTAATGTTTACTAAAAATTTTAATGATGAGTGCCCGCGGTCGCTTAGCAGATGAGTCGGTAAAGAGGAGTATAAAATAATGGGATTTCCATTTTTAAATATGGGGAATTCATAGCCGGCGACTTTATAGAGGTGGTCGCAAATAGAGGTTTTACTGCATATTACTTTTTGAATATGGTACTTCCATCTTAGATTTTCATCTAAATATAATCCTAAAAATTTAATTGTTTTTTTATACTTTATAATTTGGTCGTTAAAAATTAATTTTGAAATATCGATGGTCCTCTACAATAACGACACAATTCAAAATTTCATGTTTTTTACTTTAATAGTGAATTATGTTTATTTTAATGGTATATTTTATGTGTAACAGCGACATATCTCTAGTAACCACCTAACCGCTAGGGGGCGCATTTGTGTCGTTTTGCCGAAAATTATAATTTGAGGTGTTGGCTACTGAACACAGACACTTCTTCCAGTTGAGACAGAACCATTGCGAGGTGATGTACTATTTCTCGTGAATATTGGCATATCTCAAAAAGTGTTGTCGTGTAAGCAACTTGTTTATGTAGAATAACGACATATTTTCGATTCTGCCGTTGTTCAATAGTGCCGGTAGACTAATTATTGCATATTTTACTTAAGGAGAGGGACGTATTTCGTGTTAAGCCGTTAGTGTTAACTAGGTAAGAATCTTTTACTGCTTAAATTTATTGCATGTTGGTAATGTTGGTAAGTGTCGTTATTCAACATAAAATATTTATTGATTGGGGATACTTTTAGGTATTATTTTGAGTTAAGTCACTATTCTAGAAACTATTTTTATGTAACTGTAGGTACGTCTTTACTTTACATAAAATGTAAACTGAATAGTAAGGCAGATGTTAAATTTTCAGTTATGTCACTAATTAACAACATGTTTAATATTGGCTAATTAAAGGAGCATTTTTTATTCCGTCTTGTAGTTTTAGGTAGTAAGTACATTATCCTATCCGATTCAGCGTACCTATGTTGCGGTGAGGATTTTCTACTAAGTAAAGCCTATTTGTTTTATAAGGTAGGCATAATGTCACGTCCACTAACACGAACCGATAAAATAATGTTAGCATTGACCAAGCAAACGGTACTTTCAGAAATTGCCTTGCCGACAAGAAAACCCATCTCGGGTACTATAAATTCATCAGGCTATTCTATGGAAGGAAACGAAACAATCGCAGCAGTAAATCCAGAAGAAAAAGAACTGACCTTAAAATTGACTTCTGCAGTTGGTGAGTATTGGATTGGTTTTCTTTTCGGTTTTCTTTAATAACGTTTTGCTAAGTGTTGGGGAATGTTTTTAAAAATTCTTAAATCGATCTTATAAACCTAATATTTATTCAATTACAAATAATAATTTTTGTTTGTTTAGACAGTGAGCATACGGGCGATGAGCAAATTTTGTGTATTTCAAATAACTGTCCACCTTTAACTTCAGTTGAAAATTCGTCCGCATATTATATGGAACTAACAGCTGCATCTGCAACAAATTTTCCAGTAGCTGCAAATTCAAATGCGAAATATTCAAGTGTAGAAAAGGAAATGGAAGTGACCTCGGACTCAAATATGAGTAGTAAGGTTTCTTTTAAATAACTAATGCACAATTCTTTTTTCAATTATTTTTGGTTCTTAGAATGTACCTATTTGGAGGAAGCGCTTTTATACGCTTGTTTTCGTTTACTATTTGATAAATATATTAGTTATTTCTTATTTTAGATAACCAACTGGGCCCCGTTGAAAACCCTTTAAAAGTATCTTTAGCTCCAATAAATAATTCATTTAATCAAAGTTCGTCTGACAGTTCCTCTGAAGACAGTTCATCTGGATCTTCATATTCTTCCTCTTCACAAGATAAATCGTGTATGTCAGAGGATAAAGACGATGATATCCTTGATAAAGACTATGTTTTACCAGAGAAAAAGAAAAATTTGGCTGTAATTAAACCTATAGCTTCATCAGTAGACGACGTGAGTGACAGCAGTGAATCTTCTGATGAGAACAGGAAGACAGTTATTGCTAGAAATAGGAAAAGCCGACCGGATACATGGAAAAGAACAGTCGCGAAACGCATGAGAAATAGTGGGAAAGAATACATTTCACGTAGTCAAAAAGTGGTAGAAGACAAATTAATTGGACCCGTGTGTAATGTCCAAAAATGCCTCCATAAATGCCCAGTTAAAGTTTCGGAGGAGCAGCGAAACACTATTTTTAATGAGTTTTGGAAGACTGGCGACCTGCAAAGGCAGCGCGAATTCGTTTTACGCTGTATGCATTCTATTGAGCCCAAATACAGATACAAACGGGAAAATAGTAATCGAAAACCAAATAATGCTTTCTATTTGATGATAGATGGAACAAAAACCAGAGTTTGCAAAGTATTTTTCAGAAATACTCTAGCCATAACAGATCGCTTCCTTAGAACTGTAATTGAAAAAAGGTTATTATCACCATGTGGTGTCCTTAATCTTGACGGGCGGGTAAAACATAAAAAACATAGAAAAACCAATCCTGCTGTTCTAACCGCAATCAAGGAGCACATCGATTCCATACCGAGGATGGAAAGTCATTATTGTCGTAAATACTCAAAGAAAGAATACATAGAAGGAGGGCGGACAATAATGGATCTATATAGGGACTTCGTGGAGCTTTGGAAAACTCAGCATAATTCAGATCCGGCCAACTATCAAATGTATTCAAAAGTATTTAATAATGAATACAACATTTCATTTTATCAACCTAAAAAGGACCAATGCGAGAGCTGCGTGCAATATAAAAATTCTGTTGGCGACGAAAAAACTGCATTGGAACAAAAATATCAGGAACATCAAAAAGAAAAGAGTCTTTCACGAAGTGAAAAAGAAAAAGACAAAGAAAGAGCAAAAAGAGACAGTAATTACATAGTTTTAGTTTACGATCTTCAGGCCGTTCTGCAATGCCCCAGAGGCGATACTTCGGCGTTTTATTACGTGTCAAAAATAAATGCGTTTAATTTTACTATTTGCGATATAGCAACAAACAATGTTCACTGTTATACTTGGGACAAGGCACAAGCAAAAAGGGGCGCCAACGAGATTGCAACATGCATTTGGATGTATATTAAGCGATTGGAAGAGAAAGCTGCAAAAGCCCAGCAAATGATTGATATTGTGTTCTACTCTCCGACAACTGTTGTGGGCAAAACAAGAATAGGTGTGTGTTCCTAATGTACGAGTATGCCCTCCGCAGCGGTAAATTTGTTAGCTCAATTACCCACAACTTTTTAGTTAAAGGCCACACACAAAATGAAGGTGACAGCGCTTATGCAAATATCCAAAGAGAAATCACTAAATCGCTTAAACGGGGACCAATTTACACCCCTCAACAATATGTTACTTTAATGAGATCTGCAAAAAAGAAGGGTAAACCGTACGTCGTAGAAGAAATGAGTTACGAATCATTTTTTGATTTCAAAGATTTATCAGACAAGATCAAGGCATGCGGCTTTAAAGACTCTAGGAATGAAAATGTCCGAACTAGTGATATTGCTGTCCTGCGAATAGAAAAAGATAATCCGCGAAAAATACCTTATAAATATAACTACTCTGACGATCAGTTTGGAGAAATTGACATGGCATTATCCCAAAAGCGAACCACACGAGGTTGTGCAACTGTAGGAGAACTTTTCAGTTTAAAACCATTGTACGATAAACTTGTAGGAGTGGATAAAAAGAAAAAGGAAGGTCTTCTTAAGCTAGTAGAAAAAAATACTATACCAAAATTTTATGCATCTTTCTATAACAGTCTTTAAATACCCGTCATTCTATTTCTATTATATCGGTTTTTTGTTAAACAGTTATTTTGAAAATAAAGTTTTAGTTCTTCAGAGTGTTTCTTTTACATTTTGTCTTTTATTTTTGATCACAACTTAAAAGTACTATGTATTGTATTAAGGTCAGGTCAAAAATGAATTATATTGTGATGGAACAATGGCACAATTATAAAAAAAATCTAACTTTTTTTCGCCCCCTAGTCACAAATCTTTATAAAGTAATGATGATGTTACAGCTGAAACACTTTTCTACAGAATCGCCTTAAGACAATACAACACAATATTTTATTTTCCCACCATACAAAATGAAATCGTGAAACGCAAAATCTTTAATCGGCTTTCCTCAAAATTATTGTATTTTGAGTTGTGTCGTTATTGCAGAAGACCATCGATATATATGTTCCTTATTTGAATTTTACTGTTCTGACGCATCAGGATGTAAGAGGATTTGTTAAAATTTAGAGTTAATTTATAGGATTGAAACCATGTAAAAATAATATTTAAATCATATTTGGGATCATTTTTCAGTTGGAAAATATTATCTGAAAAATATATTACAGTCGTATCATCTGCAAATAGTTTAATATCCCCAAACGACATACGAACTTGTCCATAATCAAAATTTAATCATTCTGCGTAGGAAATACGAAATAATAAGAGTTTATGACAAAGATTAAAAATTATGCAAAGGCATAAAAAGCTTAAAACTGCAATATAAAGCACTTTATCTACGACTATTTAATAATAGAAGCATAATGTGTTTGTTAGTACATATATAATGTGGTTCATATTACCATAGTTACTCATATTCCACAGCCGTGGAATATGAGATTTCATATTCCACGGTCCCAACAAAACAAAGTTACCTGAATTACGATAAAAACGCACCAGATCTAGTTTAAGCAGGCGTGAATGGTATTAATACCATAGCAACCGATTGACAAGTAAACGAATCATTTTTTTCCTCAGTCATTTAAGTTTCGCTGTGACATTTTGTTGTTGATTTCAAAGTAAAATATCATGATTTCGGATGACGAAAACGAAATCCAAAGTACCCCTCCAGAAATTCGGGCTGCAATTGTATTTTGTTTAATTATGGTTAACATCGTTGAATTGTATTTTTTAGTTAAGAAATACCACTTTAGGGATCTTCCTTGTCTTCTAAGTCAGGCTTAATGCCTTTAACTTCTATTCAATGATCTGTAGCGTTATGGGCCGAACTTCACATAAAAATTTGGTTTGGGCAATGCCCTAAGTATTGTTGTTTGAGAGTGCGTTAATTTTGCATAATGTTATCACACTATTTCTTCTCGAAATTGGTTTCCTTGTTTAAAATATTATTATATTTCGTCGAGCCCTCCAGCTCAGTGCCTCTCAACTATAACTGGAGGTAGCCAATTCTTATGGTACTTATAAGTGGAGCCTGGCGGAGAATGTATGTGTGTTTGTCTAATAAGTGGGTTAGTGGTAATGTCCGTTCGTCTGTAGTAGTTTGTAATAATTTTATTGTAAAATTCTATTAAAGTTGGAATCTCAAAATCTCTATGTAACACCCTATTCACAGCATACCTCGGAGCGTCCGCAATGATTTTTAAAGCTTTGTTCTGAAATATCTGGAATCTGTTATGCTCAGTCCTGCTTATCATGCACCATGTTGGCACACCATAAGTCAGGACCGGCCTGATCAAAGTCTTGTATAAGTTTACTTTAGTTCTATATCCTATTTTACTCTTTTTATTTAAAAGACAGTAAATAGAACCTAGCTGCTTTCCAGCCTTTTTAAGTCGTGTATCGGAATTTTTCTTCCAGTTCAATCTTTGATCAAAAATTAGACCCAGATACTTGACTTCTTGAACCCAATTTACTTGTATGCCGTTCACTTTTAGAAGGGTCTCGGGCCTTCTCACCGTGCTTTTCGAAAAGAAAATGGCTTTCGTCTTGGCGGGATTCAGACGAATCTTCCAGTCCAAAAGCCATTTTTCTAATGATTTAATGTGTCTTTGCAATCTAGACACCACTATCCGCGGTGACTTTGAAACAGAAGTAATTGCAGTATCATCAGCAAACAAAAACAACTCATTAAATCTATCCCTCGGAATATCATGAACATAAATGTTATACAGCATCGGAGCGAGAGGGGATCCTTGCGGAACTCCCGCCCTGATGTGTTTCGGGTCTGAAATCGCGCCTTCTGACGAAACTACAAAACTTCTGTTCTCCAAGAAGGAGATAATGACTTTAATAAGATAATTGGGGGCACCCAACCTTATTAGTTTTAATATCAGACCACAGTGCCAGACCTTGTCAAATGCTTTCGAAACGTCAAAGAAAACCGCTCCCGTGTGTGCTCTCCTGTTAAATCCTTGTAGTATTCTGGTTGCCAGCCTTGTTGTTTGTCTTACAGTGCAATGTTCTCCCCGAAATCCAAATTGTTCATCAGGGAGAATATTGCGCTCAAAAACGAAATCCTGCAAACGACTAAGAATGATTTTCTCAATGACTTTGACCAGACTCGATAATAAACTTATCGGCCTATAGCTTACAACCTGTGTAGGATCCTCGTTTTGTTTAAGGATCAAAACAACCTTTGCTTTCTTCCACACACATGGATAGTGGCCTTCTTTGATAATTACCTGTGACAAGTTTACTATGTCCCTAATAATATTATTTGGTAAATTGCGTAGTGCCGCATTTCTAATGCCGTCCAAGCCTGGAGCCTTCCTTATATTTAAATTATTTAAAAGTCCTTCCACCTCCTCCTGAGTGACGACTGATATATTTTGAACTGGATGATCTATTCCTTGATATATTTGTACTGTTCTGGAGATCCTTTCATCTCTCCGTGGGTCATCAGATATTAAGAAATACCATTAATAATAATCCTATTGTAATAGAATGTGTTGCTCTGAATCCATTTTCTAACTTCTTGAATACTGAATAGTCGTAGATAAAGTATAGTATTTGACTCGCGTATAATGGCCATATTACACTCGAATCCTTAAAACACTCGCCTTCGGCTCGTGTTTTAAAATCTCGTGTAATATAGCCTTCATTATACGCTCGTTAAATAATGTACTATTATTTCATTATTGGTGAAAAAATGAACTGGAATCAGTGAAATTATCTATTTGATTTAAAAATGAACAATAACTTTTACCACAAACTCAATATATCAAGTTGCATTATTAATAACTATTATTACTTTATAAAAGTAAAACTTCAGTCGATATTTTGCTGAACTTAAACGCAATTAATAACGTTTAAAAATTAGTAAAAAAATATAGTTTTTTTTTTGGACCCCTTAACTATCTTTTATTATTTAGTTAATTTTATTCAATATAAAAAAAATTAATGAAGGAATGGACTATTTCTTTAAAATAAAAAAAATCATTATAACCGATCCTGAATTAACTTAAACGTAGACTTAAAATAAAAGTAACTGGAAAACTAACTATTTTCTTAGCTGAAAAATAGTTTAAGTGGGACGCGAAATTCTCGGTTTTACCGGAACCCGCAAAAATGAAAATAAACCGAATAAAAAAGAAAGTGAAAAATTATACTTTATTCAATTAGATTAAAAGCTACTACACATAATACTTTTTGCTACTTTTGTTCACATTTATATTTTTATGACAATAAATAGTATTTTCTACATCTTCTTTATCTCCTAAATATTCATCATTTTTATTTTTTTAAAATTAGATATCTAATTTTGGCAGTGCTTGTTTTTAAAGCAAAAGTACATAGGGTTAAGTATGTTGTATAATTATAACAGCCCTGTTTAAAATATAAACCAACATTTAAAAGTTCGTAAAAGTAAAAAGTGTTCTAGGTTCTACGTAGGTACTATTTAAGATAATAAGTTCAGAAAATATTTTTTTTTATTTTAAACAACATGGTTCAAATATTAAAGAGGACTGTAATTATTATTCTAATATTTATTTTAAATGAAAAGTTACACATTATAAAAAAAAATCAATCACAGACAACTATTTTATATTTTATAGAGTATTTTTGTCCAACTTCAAACTTTATTAAAACATGTGTGATGTCTCTTGACTTACAACACATGTGACAAAATGTTCTTAATAATGCCCGCCTATTTATTAGGCCCGGAAGTTGGACAGTCACTTTTTGAATTATATTAGAACATACTATATAGACAAGGTTTTAAAAGTAAGACACAATTCGAACCAAAAAATAAAATAATTTCGCAAAGAACCTTACGGTTCTGTGGCTATAAAAGGAATGCGAATAAAAAAAAGACTAACGTACCGGGTCTGCTAAGTTCACCAATAAATTTTAAATAAAAATAACCTAACTTTATGATGATTAGACCGCGTATGAATTTTTCCCGCCCACGCAATTCCCGCCGGCACATGAATAAAATAATGCCTAAAAAATGTGTGTTCCACTGCGTTTTTTTTACCTATTGCCACTGAGAGTGGACAGTGGTGTGGTTTAATTATTAAAATAAGAGAAAGTAAATTTCGTTTATTAACTTATAAAATATTTATATGAAACGAGGCACCGCACGCGTATATGCCGCCACAGTTAACTTGACTTTTTTTTATGCCTTTTACCCCCCTGTCTCCTCAGTCGTCGTAGCCACAGACTCGTAAGGCGGACTTATACCTAGACAATTTTTTAAGTATCTTCTAATATACCTACCAGTTTTGTTTAATTGGGTTTTTACTGACATTTAGTACTCTTGGACAAAAAATAAAACGGGTAAAGAAAATGTTGGTAAAATTTAATCTTGAGGAAGTTTTTTAGTTCTCTAACGATATTGATAGAATTTATTGTAAGTGATAGAGTGATTAAGTTCGTTCCTAATTATGTTACGTTAATAAAGTGTCGCCCAACTAACCTGAACTAACCTGAACTAATCTGTCGATAGTATTGAGCGACAGAAGTAAATGAAATTTAGGGTACGGAACAATAATATGATTGTTTAGTAGCAACTAAAGCATATTTAAAAAAAATAAAATACTTCTTGGAGTCTTTAAAATGAAATTCTAAATGTAACAATTCTATAAACTTAAAAAATCTTATTTTAAATACAAGCCCTATTATTTTTGATGATTAATCAAAGGGCATTCTTACTAAAATTCTTAATTTACTAGAGTTCTCTATGCCAGACTTTTACGGATTTCCCTAAAATAGCAATTTTTCCCTTTACCATACAAACATATTGCTGCTTACGACGCTTTTTTTTTCGCCTGCCATGGACGCCCAATTGTTAATTTTATAAGCCTTACGTCATTCCAAGCGACAAAATAAAGTTTTGGTAAATTAAATAATTATTAATCTTTAATTAGAAATAAGTTTAAAGCTTTTTGATTGAAACAGTTGCTATTGGTTTGGCGTTTATTGCGCTCGAAAAAAGCATTGTATAGACACAATGTAGCCATCCAAGGCACGGGAAAGGGAAAATAGCTATTTTAGGGAAACCCATAAAAGATAGGTATAGAGGGAGCCAGTACCGATAATTAAAATTGTAATAAAAATGACTTGATGATTAAAGATAAAAGGGATTGTGTTTAAAATAATGCCTTTTAAGATTGTTTAAGTTTTTAAAATTGTTACATTTAGATAGTAATTTTAAAAGGCTCCCATAAATATTTCTATTTTTTTAAATATGCTCTATAGTCGCAACAAAACAATCATATTCCATAACCCAAATTTCATGTATTATTTTCGATAATATTTTTAAAATTGCTGCAAAACAATACATTTTTAAAAAAGAATAAACAAAAGAGAAAAGATAAAAAAGAGCCTAAAATGTCATTTTATTTAAAAACTGTTAAACTAAATATATTAAATAACCATAAATACAGTGACAAAGCTAAATAAAAAGAAATAAAGAACCAAAAAATTCAAATAAGGAAAGTGTGTATCTTTTGTTCATTAGATCCTTTAAAAGTATCTTAGAAACTTTAAAAGTATCTTAACTACTTTAAAGGTATCTTAGTTGCTTCAAAAGTAACTAGATACAAGATACTTTTTAAAAGTAATAGTTACTTTTGTACGAAGGCGTAGAAGGGCCACATAAAATATTAAAATAAAAATATCTTAAAGTTTCGACTTAATACGCCAAATTTTTAAAATTTCGAGTTATACAGGGTCGTTGGTATGTATGGAAACGGTCTATTATTTCTTAAAGCACAACAGCTAGCAAACAATATTCCAGATAAAAGTTTGAGGGTTTTTTATAGTCGATTAGAATTTTAAAAAATTAAGTATACAGGATGAGTCAGAAAGCCGTAGAGAAATAAAGTTACTTTTTTTTTTAATGGAATACCCTATATCTTACAATATTTTTGGATTTTACATAAAATTACAATTATTTTTTATTAAGAACATTATCAGTCTAAACCTAATAGTTTCCGAGATATCGACTTTTGAAAAATGACATTTTTGAATTTTGACAGCTTCTAGCTTTCTAACGATACGTCTTAGAGTAGAGCGGCGTACTTGTCCCTATCTTAGTTTTTAACTATCTTTCCAAAAGTGTCAACTTCCGGTTAAACCGGATGTAGCTCAAAAGCCGGAAATATAGTACTTCCGGTTTAACGGAAGTTCGTATTTTTGAGGAGATAATAAAAAAGTAAGAGTCAAAAAGTCTTTCTCCACTGATTTAATAGTGCGCTATCAAAGGCTCAATTTTAAAAATAAAACGTCTCTACATGTTTCGAAGGTAGTAACCTTCATCTTCAGGAGACAAAAACAGTGCTGCAGTTAGTATTAGCAGTAGAGAGTTGGTGGAAAGTGACGCTAATGGAGCTTTTTTTTAAAAAATTTTTTGACAAGATATTAAAAATTGAATGTAAATGCAATCAGCATACTGAAATTGTAAATGAAATGTTATATTTAATTCAAAATTTATGTGAAAACTTTGTAGGAAGATGTTCGTCATTTGAAAGTCATAAGTTAGGATATATAAAAATAATCTTTTGGACATTCTAGGTCATGTTATAAAATTTTTTATTTTGTGGAACAGAAGAGAAAAATTTTGTTATCGTTTATAAGAAATTATAATGTTGAAATTTCATTTGTAAAATTTATTTACTGGAGATCTAAGGTCCCGTCAACTTGCGTTACGTTCGTCCCATTATGTAGGGAAAATAATAGAGGGAGACGGACACAGTTAAAATGAGCTCATTTTAACTGTGTCCGTCTCCCCGTTTAGTCTTTGAGGGTATATAAAATATAAGATCCGTGTGTTTTTTTACTAATTTCTAATTTTAAATCTATATCTATTATTTTCCCTACGTAATGGGACGAACGTAACGCAAGTTGACGGGGCCTTAGGTCTCCAGTAAATAAATTTTGCAAATTCAATTCAATTCAACATTATAATTTCTCATAAACAATAACAAAATTTTTTTCTTCTCTTCCACAAAATAAAAATTTTTATAACATGATCAAGAATGTTCAAAAGATTCTTTTCATATATCCTAACTTATGACTTTCAAATGACGAACATCTTCCCTTTTAAATCCGACCACAAATTATTGACAAAGTCTTCACATAAATTTTGAATTAAATATAACATTTCATTTACAATTTCAGTATGCTAATTGCATTTACATTCAATTTTTAATATCTTGTCAAAAATTTTTTTAAAAAAAGCTCCATCAGCGTCACTTTCCACCAACAGTTTTCTCTCTACTGCTAATACTAACTGCAGCACTGTTTTTGTCTCCTGAAGATGAAGGTTACTACCTTCGAAACATGTAGAGAGTTTTATTTTTAAAATTGAGCCTTTAATAGCTCACTATTAAATCAGTGGAGAAAGACTTTTTGACTTTCTTTCCCCTTTCCCCTATATTTCAACTCCACTTCGAGAATGGACTATTTCTTTAAATTAAGTATCTATAGTTACATTATTAAGTACTTAGATACTAAAAAATATCTTTTTTTTTAGTTACTCACAGCTCTGATAATTATTGTTTGTTGATTGATAAACACATGTTAAATGTTTGTTAAAATTATTTGTTTATCTAAAATTGTGACTTTTCTCTAAAACTTTATGTTTTCCAATTTCTCCACAAAGTGTTTAAAGCTTAGAAGTAAAACATACTTTGGTTGTTCCTATTCGATTACTTTTGCAAACTAAGGATAAACTTAATAAATTTATCTATATACCATTTGCAGTAAATTTTATGGGAATTTGTACAAAGATAAAAAAGTTACTGCAGATTAAGTTTTGCCAACATTGTTTTTTTTGGTCCAGGAGTGTATTTTAGGTGCCAATTTGTATAATCACTAGAAAAAACATCATCCATACTATCGCACACAAATCATACGCGTCTCATTCTAATTTAGCTAATTGCGTGATATTTATTCTTTGCTGCCAAATGGTATCGAGCGATAACATTGCGAACATAGGTAAATGTGAAAATTTCTTTCACTTAATAGATGTATGGTGGAAGACCGATTTATCCAATAAAATGTAATGGATTATTTTATTGTAGGTTAGTTAAAAAGCAACTTAAAGGTAAAAATACAAAATCTTTGGCAATATCTGTTAAGTGCAAAGAGTGGATATTTATAAAATTCCTGAATAAAAATACCTAGTTGATAAAAATATAACGCATGCTAAAACTAATACTTAAAATAAATTCCACCCATTCTGGGATTACTGCAAATACATCTAGAACACTATACCTACTTAGTTTGCTTTATGATCGCAATGATAAGACCCTGTCTGTATGAAAACAAATAGAAACTAATTATCTTTAATATTTTCGAAATAGGTTTTCGGAATAAGTTTTTAACGGACATTCAAGTATAGAAAATGTAATTCTAAATGGCAGTTATGTTTACGCCACCATATAATAATGTAGATCCAGCAAAAAATAAATATTACGTATCCTAAGCGACTTATTTGTTAGTAATCTATCAGTTCCTTTCTCTTCTGGGATATGGGCTAGCCCAGGCCAAACCATTCAGATTATTCTCCTGATTTGTAGCCTTGATGAGGTCATTCAATAACGTCCTGTCGGGATTTAATAAGGTCCTCCTGGGCTCTTCTGCAAGAGTCGCAGCAATTTTTCGTGTAGTAAGGGTAATGGCAAAGTCGTGCTTGTAGTGCGAGGCGACATTTTGATATTCTATCTACACAAGAACCTGTAAAAGAATGTGTATATTTTGTGAATTTTGCTTCAACAGATTATTAAAATAAAAATGGTTTTAACAGGTTATGTCTTACGGTCGATAGGTTCATCTTGGGCCAATTTATAACTGTAGCTATCTCTGCTTTCTCTGTACGTTTCACATGTGCATGATCTCTTAGCTACTGGCATCTTGTCTTCTTCACAGCGGGTTGAAACTCGCTTGTCTATATCAAGACATCGTACTTCTCGTTTTTGGACTCCGGAGGGACAGTTTCCTTCGCATTTTCCCCAATCTCCTGTGAACCACTGAGGTGGACAAACACCTACAAAGAAATATTATTCTCACAGTTAAAGAAGATTTAGGTTAAGCATTTTTTAAGTACACCAATTATAAACTGGAGACCATGGAATCATATGCGAAATGATGATTAGACGCAGGGCCGTTCCTAGGGTAGCTGGCGCCCGTGTGCGATAATAATTTTGCCCCCCCCCCCCCCTTCATACCGTATGGACTAATTGAAATATCTCTGAAATATTTATACCTTAAGTAAAACAATGAATTACATAAAATTTAATAACCAAATGAATACGTTATCTTAAATACATACAAATGAATACGTTATCTTAAATACATACAAACATATACAGTGTGTATCAGCCAAATGGAATAAATTCGATAATAAACAATTGGGGGCGCGTCCGCAAAAACGCTCGGACACGTCAATTGGTATTTCTAGTTGCGCATTTTTATCAACAAAAACTTTTTATACAGGGTGTGTCATGTAACAGTGGCCAATACTAACTTTCTTATTTTAAATACAACACCCTGCATACCATTCAATTTTTTGATTCCACACTAAAAAACTAATAAGTAATACTGTTTATTTCTTGATAATGTAAAAAACAAAAAAAAAACATTAATGTAGGAGATGTTGAAAATGTTCGCCGCGAACGTCTTAGCAACATCCTAATCTTAAATAGAAATAATAATCTTGAATAGGAATTTCTTCTAACGTTATTGAACATCAACAACAAGGCATGACCGATCTAATCGCAAGCGTTTTTCGTCTCCTTAAGTCAGCTAAGTCGAGGGGCTTAGTTTCGTAAACAATATTTTTGATATAACTACATAAAAAGAAGTCTAATGGCGTCAGATCAGGGGATCGTGCTGGCCATTCCATCGATCCACGCCTCCCTATCCGCCGATTTGTTATTGCCATTAATGAAAAAGGGACCTATGATATGACCTTCAACAATTCCTGCCCAAACATTAACCTTTTCAGGATATTGCGTTTGTTCTTTTCTCATTCAGTGAGGAATTTCCCTAGACCAATAGCGGCAATTCTGACGATTAGAAACAAAACATGTTCTAATTGGATCACATATTGTTATCTAACATTGCCATCATTTGTTCACAAAAATACGTTCTCCTATTCATGAGCTCATGAGTAAGTATCATTTTATAGGGATACATTTTATTTTCTTGTAATGTTCGAATAATCGATGAATCGCAAACATCGAACATTGGGGCTGTTTTTCGACTAAAAGTATGTGGGTTTTCCTGAAACTCAAGCATAATATCTACTTTGGTATCATCACTTATTAAATTGGCAGCAACCTTTTTTTTATCTGCTTTACATATGTCGAAGCTGGCCAAACTGCTTTTCTATTTTACTAATTGTCCCTTGAGTTATAGGCGGCAAATTTGGAAATTTTTTATGAAATGAGCGAGCAACCTCTGTTTGTGTCCGCGTTTTATCTCCATAACCAATCATCTGTAGAATTGTTATTTTGTGCATTTATGTTAAATAAACCATTTTTCTGAGATGCAGTTAACGAAATTCAAACGACTATAACACTGACAACTACTGTCATGCAAACAGACAACAATTTGCTAAGGTCAGGCGTTTTAAACAAAAGTAAACAAAACTATTTATACCTTTCTTTTATTTCGTATCAGTAAAAACATTTTAACATCAATTTTCAACATCTCCTACATTAATGTTTTCTTTGTTTTTTACATTATCAAGAAATAAACAGTAGGTATTACTTATAGTGTGTTGTTAATTTTTGCAATAAATCTGAAAATACTTAATATTTCCCAAACAGTTGAAGATAGGTATATTGTACATGAAATATGTCTAAAATTTTCTGAAGAATCCAAAAATTGAATAATATACAGGATGTTGCATTTAAAATAAGAAAGTTAGTATTAGCCAATGTTACATGAGAGACCCTGTATAAAAAGTTCTGATTGAAAAAAATGCGCAACTAGAAATACCAATCGACGTGTTCGAGCGTTTTTGTGGACACGCTCCCATGTATTTATTATCGAATTTATTACATTTGGCTGATACACACTGTATTATTATACAGGGTCGTTGGTATGTATGGAAACGGTCGATTATTTCTTAAAGTACAACAGCTAGCAAAAAATATTGAAGACAAAAGTTTTAGGGTTTTTTATAGTCTATTAGAATTTTAAAAAGTAAGGTATACAGGATGAGTCAGAAAGCCGTAGAGAAGTAAAGTTACTGTTTTTTCAATGGATTACCCTATATTTAAGAATATTTTTGGATTTTGCATAAAGTTACAATTATTTTTTATTAAGTCCATTGTAGGTCTGAACCTAATAGTTTCCGAGAAATTGAGTTTTGAAAAATGACATTTTTGAATTTTGACAGCTTCTAGCTTTATAACGGTACGTCTTAGAGTAAAACGGCTTACATGTCCCTATCTTAGTTTTTAAGTCTCTTTCTAAAATTGTCAGCTTCCGGTTAAACCGGATGTAGCTCAAAAGCCGGAAATATAGTACTTCCGGTTTAACCGGAAGTTGGTATTCTCGGAAAGATAATAAAATAGTAAGATAGGGACATGTAAGCTGTTTGGCTCTATAGCGTACCGTTAGAAAGCTAGAAGCTGTCAAAGTTCAAAAATGTCATTTTTTAAAAGTCGATATCTCGGAAGCTATTAGGTTTAGACTTATAATGCGCTTAATAAAAAATAATTGTAATTTTATGTAAAATACCAAAATATTCTAAGATATAGGGTGCTCTATTAAAAAAAAGGTAACTTTATTGTTCTACGGCTTTCTGACTCATCCTGTATACTCATCTTTTTTTAATTCTAATAGGCTTTACAAAACCATAAAGCTTTTGTTTTAAATATTTTTTGCTAGCTGTTTTACTATAAAAAATAATCGACCGTTTCCATACATACCAACGACCTGTATATTAATACATAATACTTAATAAGTCAGTCAAAAAGCTTAAATAATCTTTGTTTTTCCTGTCTTTTTTAATGCAAATTTTTTATAATATCTGATACATCTATATCTTCCGAAATGTCCTTTTCGATACTAATAAATAATAATAGATAACTTTTACTGAGACCGAGACTTTATGTCTACCAACCCCATAGATTTTTAATAATAGATAAGTTTCAAGGCATTTTCTTGTCCTATTGTTGATCTCAAATAATTTTTTTATTATTTTAAGTTTTGAAAACCTTTTTTCCGGCTAGCCACAGTCCCGGGCAATGTTAAAAGAATTCGTATGGCAATCACTAAATTTGAATACAGATAGATGAGGCTATTTGTAAATAGGCATTGAACATAGACCAACCTATGCATTGAATAACATTTAACGCGTTCATTTCAGGGGAAATGTCAATTTCATTGCATACATCTACATCTATAAGATCTTTTACATTTTTACATGGATCATGTGACATATTTTCCACAGATTTACATTTTGTAGACCTATTTGATTTATCTGTTTTATGGAAATTATTCAGGTCGTTGAGAAAATTGAAAACTGTGTGATGTTGTTTTATTTGTTCGAACCTTTCTTCTATTTTTGATAATGCATTGTCCAATATTACAAATTAAAAATTAATTTTCAATTGGTCTTCTGGATTTTTTGGAGCCTCATCTTTACATTTGTAGTTTTTAGTTATTGAGATTGACACGTTCAAAATTAATATAGTGCAAATTATCCCGGTGCGTGTATTTATAGGCTCAGGGTATAAACGAGTATTTCCCTGCAACCTGACAAAATCCGCCCGCACCAACGTGATGTCGGCGAAGCGACGCGATTGGATGGGATGATATGGGTTAAAACAAAAACGAACAATGTATTTCCCAACTGGTTGCGACGTGGAGTAGCGTTTTTCAATGTTGTTTTCTTTTATTTCCAGTTATGCTTGTAAAGCGCATTTTTAACTGTAAGTAGTAGTTACCTACTTTGATGATAATATTTTCATATTGATTGTATTACTAATAAATTAGTTTTAAGTTAATTTTTTTAACTAGGCGGCTGCCGCCGCCCCCTTGACTTGCTGGGCGTGTGCCCCGCACCACTGGGTTCGCACGGCCCTGATCAGACGAGTCAAAACTGGACCAAGGTGGATGCAAGTCATTCAGGATCGATAAGCATTGAGGAAAGAAGAGGAGGCCTATGTCCAGAGATGGACGTTTGGATCCGATTAAATTAGAAGTCATTGATTGGTAAAACGGTTGACTAAAAAATTGCATTTTTAAGGAGGATTGGTATCAACTTGTTGGCTTCCACTGGAAGGAATTAATATTATATAGAGTGACAAAGTTAATTAATGGTCGAAGTAGATGAGGAGAGGCACACGGACCTGGCAAGTAGACCAAAGGCGATCGTTTTTTGCCCACCCCTGAATCTTCCTCCGTCCACTCATCTACCCAGAACCTCACCAAACCTTCTCATAAAGGTCAGGACGTCATTCCAGGCAAGGGTCTGACTTCCTCTGGTTGAATCACCACTGTCCCAAAGTCTTCATAAGGCTTCACAAGCACACAGCAAGTGCAGTGGTATCTCTTTGTGTTCCAAGCCTCCTGGACAAATCGGGTCCTCCTCTACACCCATGGTATTTAGGAATTTCCTCAACTTGCCCTGTTAAAAGTTCTACTCCTACTTCTGTTAAGAATCCACTCCAACTTAGCCTTATCGGGCCAACTTATGAAACTTTTGGTCTGTCTGTAGCCTGGTGTCCGCTGCCCTTCCTCCTTGGAGAGGTTGACAGCCCATTCCCTCAAGGCCATTCCAGCCTGCTATTTTGATATGCGTATTGCTGGTTCGGGTCCTAGGTAGGGAGCTCGTCGGTCATCTCGTTTTAATGTGATCTACAATGTCCATCGACTCAGACCAAAACATCCTGTCTCCGTTCTTCAAGCCTCCCAAGTTCGCACACGTACGAAGGTCGAATTGCTTGACCATGCTCCATGACCTCCCTCATACTAACCACAGAGAGGATGGCATATACCTCTGCTTGGAAAACCGTCGTGAACCTTCCCACTGGGTAACTTCTTCGTATGTTGATGTTTTTCAAGTATACTGTGTGATCGTGAGAGAGAACTTCCTGTTCATCCTCAGTACTCCTTCGACTGGCATTGCTCTGAAGAATTATTGGGATTTCCCCTTCCATCCTCGGAGCTATCCTTGTATGACCTAACTTGGGCGCAGGCTCGCCGGCGAACAGCCTCACTTCAAGATGGCACCCTACGCACATTGAGGGCCACCAGCTCAAAGTAGAGAGTCCACCCGGATCCCTCCAGCCGCCCAATGACTCTATCAGAAAGGTGACGAACCACCCTCCTGCGGTCTGTAAATGAATGCGCACTACTCCACTGGAAACTTACCATAACAAGATTGCTCTTCGTATGGTTTAAGAGCAATTGGGCAGACCATTTCATTGGTAACGTGAGCGACGCCTCGAATTTTTGCTATACATAAAACTTCTCTTCTTTGTCTAGCAGCACTTTTGCAGGAATCAGAACAATCTCCCCATGGTCCTGAAATTATAATTATTATTTATTTTGGTGATAAATTGTTAAGCTAATTCAAAATTTAAGAAAGCTCCAAGTCCCACGATCTCAACGATAAAAATTTAAAAAATCCCAAACAAATCAACCCCTACCTGCGAACCATTGGCCATCGCAATGCTTTTCGCTTGAACATTCCCGAGAAGTTTCTGGTTTGGACTCTGAACCACAGTGATCACGTTCGCAGACTGCGAATCGAGTTTGGTTTCCTGTTCCTACAAATATAAAGAACACGTCTGCAAACAACCAATTTTTTTGAGCCAAACATTTTAATTATTCAGAATAAGAAGAAGCATAATTTTAATTCAGAATCTCCTATCAAACTCCTTTTCTTTTTTTAGAACTTACCACATTGTTCCGAACAGTGAGACCATTCCGTAACTAACCACAATGATAACGAATTACTATAACTAGAAGAGGAAGAAACTGATGGTTTAGACTGAGACTGCTCAGCCTCGATTCTAGGATCTTCACAAGGTCCTTGATTACAGTACTCCGCGTGGGCTGGCCTATGTTCAGGATGGCATTGTCCTGATGGACATATGACTGATCGAGAGCGATGTCCTATTCCACATGTTACTGTACACTAAATTGATACAAACAATACAAATATATTTAATCTAGGTACTTTTGTGATGATAATTTCTATTCGATTCACTGTCCAACTTTTCAAAACTTCTAAATATTTTTTACTCATTTTTTAAAGAATTTTAGTTTGCTTAATCTAGCTCTGACCTCCAGAATTTCGATATGAACCTCTAATGATAAGGGAGGTGGAGATCGTTTAGACATTAAGAAAAATTTAATAAAAACGACATGTTTATTCAATTAATTGGCATTATTAAACAATTACAAACTTACAATACATTTTATTTACAATAAGTTTAAGGCTAATCTATTTGTTTTTAATTAATTTTTCCAATATTTACTTCGATCTTTCTTTTATAAGAACCCGTATTAAATTCCAACAATAGTCGGCCAACATGTTTGGGCTCCATTTTCCGGTATACCGTTTTTAAATTGATGCAATGTCTTGGTGAAATCTTTCTTCATGCTCATCTGATACTGCTTCAAACTTTCGGGAAAGAAACCCAAAGGAGAATGGAGAAAATGGAGTTTTAGCGACATATTGCATCCCAAAAATCTTTAATCCTTGCCTCTTAAATATAAGAAAGCATCTCCTTGTTTATTCAGTGCCTTAGCAAAATTACTCATGAGGCCTAGGTTAAAGTAAAGTAAAAAGTAAACCAGCTTTTAAACTTGTTCTGGACGAATCTAAGCCGCCAATAATCTGGTATATATTGAAGCAAAAGAACCAACACAAAGTCCCAGTCTCAATAAATTTAATATTTAAAACAACTAATTGGTTACATGTTTCGCCATGTGTCACTGGCATTGGACAGGTTGTATCTATGTTGAACCTTTAAATTGTAAAGTTTATTACTCAATCTACGGAATGTACGGGATGAGGTGGAGTCATTTGGAGAAATAACATTCCGTAGATTGAGTAATAAACTTTACAATTTAAAGGTTCAACATAGATACAACCTGTCCAATGCCAGTGACACTGAGTCGAGGTTAGAGGTAGGCCAGTCTAATTTTGAATTTCATAAAAGGTTCATAAATCTAACTAATGTCCACTTTAATAAGCAGGAAGAAAATATCCTTTCTTTAAATCTAAAGTTTAATTTTCCTTACAAAACTGATTCTCATGTTAAAGAAATATTGGCTGTGGAAGCAGAAAATATAATCCAAAACACGGATATCGCTAATAAAAATATCTTGAGAGCTAAGATCATCAGCTTCTTGAATTCCAATAAAATAATTAATAATAAATTCAATCATCACAATAAAATACATTTAAAGTCGCTGAACGATAAAATAGGGAAAAACGATTTGATTTTGACCAAGGCGGATAAGGGCTCTTGTTTAATAATTATGACAAGAACAGATTACATGGGTAGGGTTATGGATTTTCTGAATTCGGGGGACTTTTGTGCCATTAGTAGGGATCCTACTAGTGCTTATTTTACCAAAGTTAAAAATATTCTAGATAAAACTCTAACAACCCTGGAATACTTTGGTACAAATAAATACAAACTGTACCCAATGAATCCTAAAACCCCTCTATTATATGGATTACCCAAAGTACATAAAGCTAATATGCCCATAAGACCAGTGGTATCCTTTGTTGACTCTCCATGCTACAAAATTTCTTCTTGGCTTAATGATATTCTCAGAAAGACCACAAATTTTGAGAACATCTATTCAACTAAAAACTCCCTTGAGTTCTCGAATTACTTAAAAAATATAGAACTTCCACCAGACGCGAGATTGATATCACTTGATGTGAAGAATTTATTTCCCAGCATCCCTCCAGCTAATTGCGTCAATTTAGTTGATAGATTGCTAAGAAAAAAGGGTTTGCCCAGTTTATTAATATCAGACTTAACCTTGTTATTATCTACAGTACTAGAACAAAACTTCTTTCAATTTAATCAGAGAATGTTTAAGCAAAGGTCAGGATTGGCAATGGGTTCTTGTCTTTCCCCATTTTTGAGCGAGGTGTTTATGAGCGAATTAGAGAGCAAAATCATGAATAGTAGATTCGCTGGGTTTTTGCTTGCATATAAAAGATACGTTGATGACGTATGTATAGTTTGGAATGGCAGCGATTCAGATTTAAGAGATTTCCTCAGTTTCGTTAACGATTTACACCAGAATATTGAATTTACACTTGAGATCGAAAATAATGGGCAATTACCTTTTTTAGATTTACTGTTGATAAGAAATAACAACAGAATTAACTTTGAAGTCTATAGAAAACCAACTTTTACAGATAACATTATTCAGTACGATTCAAATTCTCCCTTTTCTTATAAGTTTGCCACCTTCAATTCCCTTTTCTACCGACTTTTCAAGCTACCTTTGTCTAGAGATGCGTTCACTAAGGAATTTAATATAATAAAACTGATTGCCAGAAATAATGGATACCCTTTGAGAATAATCAATAAACTTTATTATAAGTTTGTAAACAAATATAAACTAACCTATAACATCATACATGCTAATACACAGGAAAACAAAAATTATAGAGCTCTAACTTATTTCGGCAACATTTCCTCACAATTAGCAAAATTTATTAAACCTCACAAAATCGCAGTAGCATTCAGGACCAGTGACACTCTTAAGCGACATTTAATCAACACTAAAGATAAAGTAGACCCTCTTTCAAAATCAGGAGTTTATTCGCTACATTGTGGGGATTGTCCGGCGGTGTATGTTGGACAATCGGGCAGGAGAATCGCCAGTAGAGTTCATGAACATCTTAGCTTATTTAATAAATACCAGAACACTGATATAACCAACACTAAGTCTGCTTTTGCGAACCATCTACTTGAATCAAAACACCAGTTCTCGCCATCTGAAAATGTTAATGTTTTGCATGAATGTCACAAAAGTAAAAAACTAAATCTATTAGAAAAACTTGAGATAACGAAAGCTAAAAAGAGCCCTATCCTTACCTGCGTTAATGAGGTCTTTAATTTCGAGCCTTATTTTATTTTTAACAACTTGAATAACTAACAACGGACTGCTGTGACCAACATTTAACCTATAAATTTTCCCCGGCCCGCCAAATTCTTTTGATTGGCAACATTGATGTTTTTGATGCCGGTACTTTGGTACGCTCGTACTTTGTGTCGATGGCTGTTACATTTTGGGCTGAGTTTGCTCTCTAGGTGACTGCATCTTCCCCCAGTTCAATATACCTTGGACTTGTTTGACGAACCTTATACTTTTAGTTTTTTGTTATACCGTTTTTGTTTATATACAATTCTTAGTTTAAGTTCTGACTGTCATGTAGTGATGTAATTGTAACGTTTATCTATTTTTTTGTTTTGTTTTATATTTTGACATTTTTATTCTTTTTGAAAAATTTTTTAAATGTTTTTTTGGTGTATCAGGTGGGTTTACTAGTAGATTTGTTTACTTTTATGCGTGATTATTGACTTCTTTTTAGGTCTGATGATGCCTTATAGGCGAAACATGTAACCAATTAGTTGTTTTAAATATTAAATTTATTGAGACTGGGACTTTGTGTTGGTTCTTTTGCTTCAATATTATATTCAGGTCTCTTAGAGAAATATGGACACTTTTTTTGATTTAGAGAATCTGGTATATATGGCAAGCTAAGTTCTGTCATTAAACCGGGTATATCGTGATAATACAATACACCAATAGAACTTCTATTGCAAAAAGTAATGTTTAAGTTGCTTGTCTTTTCCTGTATATGGATACCTTAACTCCTTTTTCTTAAAGGTTCCATTGCTGAAGACGGGATACAAGAAGTTCTGCTTTTGTCTTCGGAAGATCCAAGTCACGAACAAAATCACTTAATTCAGTTCTCGCTTCATCTTGAGTGATTAGTGAGGGGCTAAGAAGAAAAATCGTCAGAACTAGCCCTTGGAACTGCGAACGGCATAGATTTATGAGTACCTTTTAACAACCCTGTCAATGTTCTAGAACACGAATTGCAAGACATTTTTGGAGCCCATGACTTATCTTGATCACCAACTTTACGTACAGGCAAAGTACAATTTATAAGCCTTTTTTACAAGCAGTGATAAAGGTTTTTGGTGCGCTTTCACAATAATTTCGCCACAAATATAGCAAAAGGTTTATTTATTCATACTAACACGCGATCATACGTTTGTTAAATTACATACGTTACACACAAAATGCGGATAGACTCAAGTCGCCAACCTGCCTTCGATGTTCAAGGTTTTCCATGTTGTTTGTCAGTTCATGGTCACCGATCAAGCAAACTTATCTTCTTCTCTCTAAGAATGGAATCTAGCAACCTCAGGGTATATTTAGGAGCAGAGCCTTAAATATGCGAATAGTACTCCAGCGATGGTCGAATTTGGGCTTTATAGAGCATCAAAAGTAGCAATGGCCGCAACGTGACTATGATATGACATATGACTACCCAAATTGACGTTCAATAAATGAATTGGTGAATCACTTTTTTAGAAAGAACTGCCGCCTGAGTTGTCAATCCGGCGTTGATGTTAAATGTGTCTGAAAGAAATCCGTCCATCGCCACTTGCAGAAAACGGTCTTTAAAAAAGCTTGAGAGCCATGAACAAAATTAAACCGGCATTCCGTATGCTCTCAATTTAGTTAGGAGCCCCTCATATCATACTCGGTCAAAGGCCTTGGAAATGTCCAGTGCTACCGCTCGGGACTCCCCATGATGTTCTATTGCGTTATTCCAAACGTGAGTAACATAAGGGAGAAGGTCTCCTGTTGATCTAGATCTGGCGGTTACTAATAATGTTGATAGCCTTGTCCATCACTTTTGACATAACCGAAAGCAATGCAACTGAACGATAGTTCTTTGGCAAGGTCTTCTTGCCTTTTATGTGTATGGACTAATCTCGCGCAGTCTTCCAGCAAAAAGGAAATATTCCTTTTTTGTAAGATAAGTTAAAAAGCCTACAAAATACCGGTGTCAATTCGTCAGCGCATGTCTTAATTACGATGACTGGAATATCGTCAGGACCAGAAGCTCTTTGGTGTCAAGACTCCTCAAGATTCGTTTAACATGGCGGTGCCGGAAAACAATCTCGGGCATTCTCGGCTAGGGGGAATGTTCGGTGGAGTCTAACCCCTGAAAATCAACTGTTGAATGTGAAGAGAATAGTTCCGCCAGTAAGTTTCATTATTTTCCTGCTTTGGTCGCACTGGTGCCATCAGAACGTGTTAGAGGTGAAATGGTTGATTTGGTAAAGTTCTGACTGACGGCCTTAGCTACCGATAGTGTAGTATTCCAAGTTAGGTCGAAATTTTACAAAATACTCACTTATTTCATGGAGAGGATTTTTCTGTTGAACATTGATACAGAATATGTAGAAAACGTACGTATTTAATATATTTTACCTGAGACCATACTCCAACGGTCCAGTCTTTTTTCGTACTTCTTATAGGATGTTCAAGAGTCTGTGGTAACTCATTGTCAGAGAGTCCTTTGAAAAAATCGCATTCTCTTTCTTGACATGCCCTACTTTGTAAACTTGGCTTGGGTCTGGGGCATTGTGCTTCACTTATAACTATGAGTTTCCCTAAAAGTATCATGGAGTTAGTTTAGGCTTTTTGTGTGTAGGTGTCGGATAGCTATAACTATTTTAGTAGATAGGTAGATACGTAATAAAATCTATTAAAGTACTAACCATTTACTTCTTGTTTACACTGAGGTATAAACTGTTGAATGCCTTCACCACAAGAAACCGAACACTGTCCCCAAGCACCATCCCAATAAGCAGTATTGCAACGCTCAACGTTGCAAGCAATTGGAGCTAATGCTGGAGGGTCCAGATGGGCGCATCGTTTTTCGTTTACAGGTATTTGGTGAGTTGAAGTTACAGTTCTGTAGCACGTGCGAATATAAGTTTGAGTGCCTGAAAAATTGTTTATGTTTATTGGTTACCAATAACAAACCATGGGTGATTTTGTCGACCGCCTTTGAGAAATCGGAGTGCATAATAAGGAATCATACTTTTTTGATGATAGTTTAGTTCTTTGTGCGCCATTAATACCTGAAGGAAACTAAATAATTTTAGGGATACCTACCTCCGCCACACGATTTCGTACAAGGTGTCAATCCAGTGACTTTCCAGTGAAAGTATCGTCTACGTAACCTTGTTCTTCTCTGCCCAGGATATATCGCGGGAGGTTTAGCTTCATCTTTCTGGTTGCTGAAAGTAGTGTTTAAAGAAAATATATCCACCCTTCTGGTATCCAAGCTTGGTTGGTCAGACGACGTGGGTCGTTTTATTAGAGGTGGTGCGATAACAGGAACTTCGTCTACGGGCATCGAGTATCCATATTTGACTCCTGGATTGGCTTGGTGATTAATAATCTAAAAAATATCCAAAACTATTTAGGCACTATGTTTAAAAAGTTCCGGACCAGACTGACATTTTGAAAACCTCGCCTCTGATAAAAAAATATTTGAGGTAAATTTTGTTGATGCATGATCAGATTGGACAGGGGAGCCAACATTTGAGGGTAACAAAATTTACATGGGCTTTTCAGTGCAACACGCCTGTAGATAATTTTTTAGTGTATTTAAAACAACAATTTTAGAAAATACATGGTGCTTTACAAAGTCAGTACAGGACAAAAATATAATACAGGATATCCGAAATGTCAATTCCATAAGAAATTTATGGCTGTTCTATGATGACCTTCCAAAACTAGTTTTTAGTTTATATCATTGCAAGCACTAGTTTGGGTTTTAGCACACGAACTAACATCAATAAATGCTATTTTTTGTTGTTGGGTGTCAAATATATACAGGGCGTATCTTATTATATACAGGATATAATAATAATACTAATAATAATAAATAGCCTTTATTTATAGATTTTAAAAAATATACAAAATAAATGTGAAAGAGGTGGCGAGATCTAGCACAGCTACTTATCTAACCACCTGGATAAAGAAAAAAAAAATAAGAAAAGTGGAAAATAAAGAAGACATAATAATGTGAAATAGTAGTAGAACATTAGACTTAACTAAAAATATATAATTTAATGGTATGTAGCGATTAACCATGTATCAACGATCAGATCATAAAATTCACCAAACAAAAATCAAATAACAGTGTATTTGATTTAAAAACCCCTGAGGTAAGTTTTAAGATGTCTTTTAAATGTTTCGGTACTTGAGCAGTCTTTGATATTTGTCGGAATATTGTTATAGCATCTAGCAGCATTATAACTGAAGGAGCGCTGAAATAAAGCAGTTTTATGCCTAGGAATATTAAGGAGGTCGTTGTATCGTGTAGCACGTTCGTGCACATCAGAACCCTTGATAAGCTTTTTGAGAAGATAATCCGGCTGTCCGAATTTCAATACTTTAAAAATTACCGTACATAGGTGCATGATAAACCTGACTCTAGAGAGTGTAGTGTAATGTGATTTTGAAAACAAAGACCTAGCGCTTGGTTCATTTCTGGACCTCTCAAAGGCCTTTGATTGCCTGAACTATGGTATTCTTTTTGAAAAACTAGAGCGTTATGGAGTCAGGGGTGCGCCACTGAGATGGGTACAGTCTTACTTGCTGGGTCGTACACAGAGAGTGATCATCCAGAGGAATGGTCGGGATTTTTTGTCTGAGGACAGACCGCTGAATATGGGTGTACCGCAGGGCAGTGTCATTGGACCCTATCTTTTTATTTGTTACATAAACGATTTAGGTTCTGCGGTAGCATCTGAAAATGTCTCTGTGGTAAATTATGCTGATGACACAAACATATTGGCAGGGGCAAGCACTGTAGAGCGGGTTCTGAACAGTATGGGGGAAGGTTTTGCTTCGGCTGAGGAATGGTTCAATAAAAATAATCTTATTTTGAATGCAGACAAGTCAAGCTTTTTTTTGTTTAAGACCAAGCAGTCGACAGTTGTCTCTCCGGACTCAGTGCAGTTGTTGTCCCGGGATGTGACCCTTGCGTCGGACGTTAAGTTTTTGGGCATCTATGTGGACTGTAACCTTGGTTGGGATAGAGAGATTGAGTATGTCTCGGAAAGGCTTAATAGCTGTGTTATTTGCTGAGAGTTCTGAAGAACTATATCGACCTCAGGACCTTATTAATAACATATCATGCAAATTTTAATTCTATCCTTAGATTTGGAGTTCTTTTTTGGGGGAACAGTGTAAATGCATGGAGGGTCTTTCTTATTCAAAAGAGAGCATTACGAGTAATGTTGGGAATAAACAGACTTGAGTCTTGTCGGGGTATGTTTGGAAGACACAATTTGCTAACTCTGGCTGGTTTACATGTCTATAAGTATGTGGTGTTTTTTAATAGGAATAGACACCACTTTTTGCAATATCTACCACACCATGATCATAACACCAGATCTTTTGATTACTATATACCTCTGCACAGGTTGACTCTTTCTGAGCGCAGTCCTGCCTATTCGTGCATAAAGTACTATAATCAGCTTCCGCCGCCCTTAAGGCAGTCTGATAGTTTTGAGGAAGATGTTTTTAAATACATTGTCCAGTTAGAACCCTACAGTGTTGCCGAGTCTCTATCATCACAAGCGTGAATATATTTTCTCTGTTCTCTTTGTTTTTTTATCTCGGTGTGATTTTTTAAAAGATTTTTAAACTTTTAAATATTCCATATTTTTAATATGTTGTACATTGTATTTGTATTCATTTTTTATTAATTTATTTAATAAAATAGGCAAACATTTTTTTTTTTTAAGGAAATTTTATATTATTATGTCCATGTATTGCGACGCCATTTAAATACTTAAGTATTACCGTTGTGTGAGTCTCTCTTATACAATGGTATTACACTGATGTATTTTTTAAATATAGAGATTTTTTACTTGATTTGATTTGATCACACTTTCATACTCCATAACAAAATTTTAAACCGCCATTCTGTAATTTTTGTAAACTATTTTTGTCCTCGTAAAGTAGAGCTGGCCAAAACAATACATCACAGTAGGACAAAGATGATAAAATGATCGAGTCACACAACCTTAATTTAATTGGAGTTAAGAAGAATTGTTTAAATATATAGATAGTTCCTAGTTTACCATAGCCTTTCAGTAATAGGAAAGAAACATGATTTTTGAACCTTAATTTCGAATTAAAATGAACACCTAGGTTTTTGCAAGATTCAGTGGGTGTTAATTTAACATTGCTCAATTTAATATTAATAAGGCTAGAGACTTCCATGTTCTTATTACCAAATAGAATAAGCTCAGTTTTGGATTGATTTAGCAATAGGTTATGTGCATCTGATATCTCATGAATCTCCAGGTCCTGGTGATACACGCTTCAGCAACCCTCACACTTTCAGGACCAAAGCTGTGATATAGTTGAAAGTCTTTAGCATACTGGTGGGACTGTTAGTGTTGTAGATGACTTTCAAAATCCGCAGTATAAATTGAGAACAGTAATGGGCACAAAATGCTACCCTGGAGCACGCCACGTTTCAAAGTTAGGAAATCAGAAAAGCTATTGTTGAAAAATACTCTTTGGCATCTGTCATGGAGGCAACTCTTAATGAAGTCAACAGTGTCATCAACTCCATAATATTTTAACTTGGTGCCTAGTATATTATTATGATCAAGGGCGTCGAGGGCCTTACTATACTCAACAAGTGCATTTACTGTCACAGTGGCGCAAATGATATCGTCACTTACTTTTATAAGAGCTGTTGTTGTACTATGTTGCGTTCTAAACTCAGACTGAGTTGAAGGAATAATTTTTTGTTCAGAAGAAAAATGATTTAGTTGCTCAGATATAATCTTTTCTAGAATTTTTGAGAACACGGGTAACGAGCAAATCGGTCTAAAGTTGGAAAGTTCACACGGATCGGTTTTTCTAGCAATAGGAAGAACATTATCAATTTTCCATTTACTAGGAAACTTGCCAGTAGCAATGCATGAATTAGTAATAAAGGTTATATGACGACTTAAATGTGGCACTAAGAGAGATATTTTTTTCCGGTCTAATCCCTCAGCCCCTCTTGCATCAGAACGTAATTGCGAAATAATTCTTTCCACCCTGTCAGCCTTCACCTCGGAGAATTTAAAGTTGGCGAAATTATGTTTGAAAAAAGAATGTTCATAATGATTAAAATATCTGTTATTGCCACTTTGTACATTAGATGGAGGAATACTATCCAGAAAGAATTTATTAAAATCATTTGGTGAGCCCACATCGCCAGGGTTATATTCAGGAGTCGAATTAATATTTAACCACCTTAAGGTGCACCAGAAAGGTTAACCCTAAACTGATGATCCAAATAAGCTTTTTTATCGTTTCAAACTGACATGGTGACAAAGTTTCTAAGTTGCTTATACGCAATCCATGATTCTTCCCTTTTTACTTTTTTATACTTAGAATGACCTTTAGTCATTAATCGCATCATATGTTTGATATTGGGTGTAATCCATGGCGCGGGAGGTTTAGTTAGCCGAGAGGTTTTATACAGGGTGTCCGGAAATGACGATGAAAAATTTTAAGGTATGATTCTACATAAAAAGATATGAAAAAAGTTCATATTAACATAGGTCCGGAAATGCTTCCAGAGGGAGCTACAGGCCCTTGAAGATGGTGTCATAAAAGTGGTTTTTATTTAATTTATTAGGATCTACTTACAATACAGGAATTAACTTCTACGTATAAGTTAGAGTGATTGGAGGTCACTTTTTAAAAATATCAGGTGACCCATATTGCAACCAGTGGCGTGGGAATAAAGGGGTGGTTAGTTATTTAGGGTCATATTTATTTTCGCCGAGTGTATTTTCGCTATCTTTTAAATAAATTATGATTATTTGAACATTTTTACGTAAAAAAGGTTCTCTTGGTATAAAGTCGTATAGTCGACCGTTTTCGAGATTAGCGGACTTAAAAGGACGACTGCAGTGCGTAAATACAGTAAACAGGCTATGTAATAAAAATAAGAAGATGCTTGAATACTATTTTAAAATGTAGTTATTCTTTTACATCCATTGCCAAAAAGAAAAACGAATTTACTGGTACCTACTACATTGGGTACATTTTTAAATTCACCTGTGGATTCCACCAAAAACTTCATTTAAAAATGTAACGCATAGGATACCAAGCGCTTCGCAACAAATCATAGTTGGCTTAATTCAAATGCATTTGAACTTGTTTAATAAGCAACTTCACTTTGTCACCTTTTGAAGTTTTAGTTGAACAACCCGTTATTGTGACTTGTGTGTTTTTACTATTTAAGAATTTCACTAAAAAGCTGAAAAATTAATAATTACTCATTTCAAGAAATGGCACAAATGCATTTTCTGTATGGAAAAGCAAATGGTAACGCTCTCGAAGCGCGGAGATTATATCAAGAGACGTACCCTGACAGGCAAGTTCCATGCATTCAATTTTTCATTGATGTACATAGAAGACTTTGTGGGATGACGTCAATGTCATTAAGTGACAGAAAGTTCTAAAAAGTTATTATCCTATATAAAAAGCGAAAAATAAGCATTTTCTTATCCAACTTCCAGATGGAGGATCTGGATAATCATCGCGAGTGTCAGCCGGTGCCGCCGGACAAAGCGGCCGGCAAAAATAGTGCAGATCCGCGAATTAAAAACATTTTGTGTAATACAAACACCGACATACTGAATACACCAGAACCGCCGCTGCCTACAGACCTAAGAGCTGAGATGGAAGAGAGAGCGAGACTCCTGGATCAAAAATGGGAAAGCGCCTTTCAAGAGTCGAGTAGGAAATGGCAAAAGAAAATAGACGAGTGCGAGGCTCAGATCAGACAATTGATACAAAATAATTTAGCATTAAAGGTAATCATTGACAAATATGAAGCCAGATCCAATAATATTGATACCTCTCAATCGCCTATCACACAAAACACCATTACAGACCCTTCAGGTCAAATACAAAACACTATTACAGATACTTTGGACCCCTCAGGTCAAAATAAAAAATTACCCAATAATTTCAAAAAGCCAAAACCAGTCATAAAAATTAAAAAAGCAATAGAATCAAAAATGATTGACTACATTGGCGATACAGTCATGTCAGACTCCGACACTGGAAACGACTCAGACAACGACAGACCAGTTAAATCTAAAAAAGACCTCGAGAAAATAACATCCAATACAATTGATATAGAAATGAGGTCCGCAACAGAGTCGGAAAGTGACTCGGCGGGCTACTCTAAAATCAACAGACAAAGACAAAAACGAGCAGCGACAAAACTAACTGACTCGACAAATAAGCGTAAAAATACTGCTGAAGAGTATCCAACTCTGGCGGCAGTAAACACAGATAATTTAAAAATATTCCAAAAATCAAATAAAACAAGCAAAAAAAGATACTGTTAGCGGTGGAGGCTCTTCAGCACTACAACCAAAGCAAGTTCAACAGAACAAAACAAACTATACTGACAAACAAAACAAACAAAATAGAACAACTGACCATCAACAAACTTCAAACAAAAATGAGACGAATACAAACTCAATTACTGACGAGGACCTAGTACAAAGAATACGGGTCCCACCAATAGTCATTCACAACAAAAATATTTACTCTAAGGTAACAGGCCACCTACGTAATAAAGGCATAAATACAGGTAACGGCGTGCAACGGAGCACGGAGTGAAGATCCTCCCGCCTACTATAAACAAATTCGGGAATTCTTCATAAAAGAAAAAATCTCACACCACTCCTTCAGATTTGCTGAAGAGAAGGAATTGCACGTGGTGTTGAGAGGCGTTCTAGAAACATGGTCTGAGGAGAAGGTTCTGGAGGATCTTCAAAATCTCGGCCTCACCCCCTCAAAGGTCGTTCGTTGGAAGCGGGCAGACGGCTCAGCCATGCCGCTTGTGCTGGTCCTCCTTCCGAAAACTGAAAAAAGGATTTACGATATATCTAGACGGACTACGGATAAAAGTAGAGGCATAACGCGTAAGGCCTACGGTTACACAATGCCATCGCTGCCAGCTGTTCGGGCATTCGCAGCATAAGTGCACCGCAAGAATTAATTGCTTGCGTTGCGGCGAAAATCACAAGGTGGCCGAATGCCCGAACAGCGGGGTACTCAGGTGCTGCAACTGTGGTGAAGCACATGCTGCAAACGACAGAACATGTCGTAAATATCCTGAATTCTTACGAGATGCAGCTCAAAGGAAGGAAGCCGAAAAGGCAAAAGCTAAAATACCGCCACCGAATTTTAAATGGGGCACACAAAATAACAGCAAATTAAACGAAAATAAGTCACACAAAAATCAAAATACCTCAAACAGAGATAGCTCTGGAGAAGGATCAGCACAAGAGGGATGGCAAACCATCATTCAGAGATCCATTCATTCTCTCCTGGGCGAGTTCCAGGATAGAATGCAAAAGGAGATGCAAGCGATGATGACGACCTTAGTTTCATCGTGTCGTTAATGGCAGTGCAGTCAGAAACTGCATATTTCAGCTTGGCAACAATTAATATAAACGGTATCAAAGGTAAAAAACTCGAAATAATTGATTTTCTTCATAGATACGACATTGATATTGTAATGATCCAAGAAACATGGCTCAAAGGTGAAAGGTTCACCATTCCCAATTTTGTTACGTTTCGTAATGATAGGGAAGGGCGTCCTAAGGGCGGAACTATTATCTTGGTGAAAAGACATATCATAGCTCAATCAATGCCAGGTCCTGCGAACTGTACCCATATAGAAGGTACATTCATAAAAGTTAAAACCAAAAATATGTGGATAAAACTTGGTTCTGTTTACATCAGTCCCCAAGTTAAATTTAACTTTGCCTGTCTGGCAAAAGTATTCAGCGATCATGACCCAATTATAATAGGAGGTGATCTAAACGCCACTCACAGAGTGTGGGGCTGTAGATCTCAAAATACAAGAGGAACTACTCTCTTTAACAATTCTCTCGATTTAAACTATTTTATATTGCCGCCGGAGGAGCACACTCACCATCAAACTGGTGCTCTTCCGGAGATCTTGGACATCTTTGTCATAAAAAACACTGGGCGACTCTCTCAACCAGTGGTAGTCAACGAACTGGCATCCGACCACAGGCCGGTCATTGCTGAATATGGAAATCCTGCTGAAAGGGGGCAGGGCTACGTCTCAGTCACGAAAACCAACTGGAGGCTCTTCAAGCGCCAGCTGGAAAACTCACAAAGACTGCACCCGATCGTCACTGATGAGGATCTAGAAACGGCGGTGAAAGAACTGATCTTCAAAATAAATTCAGCAATGGCCGAAGCGTCAGAAACAAAGGTGTCCAGATTTTTGAAGCGAGGAGATCTCGGTCCAGAGCTCACTCAGCTGATAAAGTCAAAAAATCAGACAATGCGATTAGCATATAGGACTGGCGACCCGCAGATCAAAGCTCGCGCGAACAGAGAATCTGCGGAGATTCGGCGCCTTTTGCTCCAAAAGGAGGCGGATCTCTGGAACCTCAAAACAAAAGACCTTCGGATTGAAGACAGTTCGATCTATAAATTCACGAGGTCCTTGATTAGAGGGGGCAGAAAGCCTGTTCCAGCTCTCAAGGATCCAAATAATCAAAATTCAATGGTTTCTGATCCGGGAGACAAGGCTGAGCTGTTTGCGGATAGCCTTCGCGAACAGGTTAGCTTGTTTCCAACAGACAACCCCGAGCGCGATCTGCGGGTCGCCAGGACCATTCAAATTTTTAAGTCAACCCCATTTATTCCCGGCGCAGTAGCGGAAGTATCAGTTGATGAGGTCTGGTCAATCCTGAAAACAATGAACGCAAAGAAAGCTCCTGGCTTCGACGGCATAAGAAATAAAGCGCTGAAGAACTTGCCAGAGAACACAGTATTGGATGTTGTAAACATAACAAAGGCAATAATCGAAAAAGGTCGCTTCCCAGACACTTGGAAAAGGGCCAAGGTTGTGGTGATCCCAAAGACGGGCAAAGACCTCCAGTTAGCAGTCAACTATCGGCCGATAAGTCTCTTATCACGTCTAGGCAAGGTCGTTGAAAAATTGATACTTAATCGGATCTCCGATTTTGTATTGAACAACGACATTCTACCACCAGAGCAGTTTGGTTTCAGACCTGCTCATTGCACGGTGCGCCAGACAACGAGGTTGGCGACTAACATTCTCAGAGGGTTCAACCAACGACAGTCAACGGGAGCTATCTTCTTCGACGTATCAAAAGCGTTCGACAAGGTCTGGCATGATGGTCTTGTACTAAAATTAATTAGGTTGGGTATGCCAAACGTTTTAATTCACATTATTCATTCTTACCTTGAGGACAGGTACTGCGCAGTATCATCTGAAAACACAATATCATCGGAAATAAAAATCGGAGCAGGAGTCCCCCAAGGATCCCCGCTGGCGGCACTACTGTATAATCTATACACTAGCGATGTGCCAAAGCACCCATCCACTTCTCTTTATTTCTTTGCGGATGATACTGCGATTACTGCCACCGCAAGATCGCCCTCATATGTAGTAGCTGGACTGCAGCGCCACATTGCACTATTCTCCAAATGGCTCTCTGAATGGAAGCTTCGTCTCAATGCAGAGAAAACTCAGGCCATTTTCTTCTACAGAGCAAGGCTGAGATTGCCCAAAATAAGAGTGAAAGTCATGAACTCACCCATCCCTTGGGCGAACAAGGTAAAGTATCTCGGCTTGCTCTTTGATAAGAGAATGACCTGGAGATTCACTGCAGAGGACAGGCTTCAGAAGGCTAGAAAACAACTATTTGCCATCTACCCGCTTATCAACAAGCGAAATAAAATTTCTTATAGAACAAAAACAAATCTATATAAAATATTGGTGAGACCCGTACTGACATTTGGTTCCCCAACTTGGTCAACTCTGTGTGCAACGCAGCACCAGAAGTTCGAAAGACTTCAAAACTCAGCACTAAAAATGATAACTGACACACAAAGACACTTTCCGACAGAACTGCTTCACAGGGACTTAAAAATAGAGACTTTAAAACAATTCTATGACAAAATCATATAAAAGTACTTTCGACGGACAGATGTTTCAACAAACGACTTGATACGAGACTCCCACATACGCTCGAGGGCGGATGAGAGGTATCGATATCCGAAAGACTGGCTTCCACCCTAACACCGTCAAAATTTCTAAATTTCAATATCAACTTCAATCAAAAAATTCAACAAAATCAACTCTTTGACAAAAATAATCCACTCATTAAGTAAATCAAACAAAAAGAGCTCAACAACCAAACCAAGAACCTTCTAAACTGAAAAACTCAAAAGTCACTATGAAAAAAGAAGTAAAAGATCTCTGATCTACCTTATCAAAGTCTTCAAAAAGAAAAGAAGACTTTGTGAAAAAGGATCTTTTAAATCAGATTACTCAACTGGTAGACCACGTACCACTAGAACTGTCGAAGCTGAAGAGAGAGTTCTTGAAATAGTCGCAGGTAATCCAGGGATAAGCATTAGAAGGCTAGCTACGCAAGAAGGCATTCCAAAGAGCTCGGTTTTAAAAATTTTGCATGCACAGTGTCTCTACCCATACCACATTTAAAGAGTTCAGGCTCTAAAACCGGAAGATTTTGAACCCAGGATGCAATTCTGTCGATGGCTAAGACAAAAATGGCACCGAGATCCCGACATTATAAGTAAAATATTTTTCACTGATGAGGCCGGATTTACTAGAGACGGAATTATCAATTTCCATAATAACCACGTATGGGCAGACGAAAACCCACATGCGATTTTTGAATCAAGGCACCAAGAAAAAATTTCCATTAATGTCTGGGCGGGAATATTTGGGGACTATTTAATAGGGCCCTACATTTTACCAAATAGATTAAACGGTGAATCATACTTAGAGTTTCTACGAAATGTGCTACAAGACCTGCTTGATGATGTGCCTTATGCTCTAAGGACAGATATGTACTTCATGCAAGACGGGGCTCCACCACATTTCAGTCTTAATGTGAGGGCACATTTAAATGAAGTTTATCCTGAGCGGTGGATAGGACGAGGGGGCCCTGTAGCTTGGCCACCTCGTTTTCCAGATCTAAATCCATTAGATTATTTTTTATGGGGTTACCTAGAATCCTTAGTATACGAAGTACCAGTTCGCAGCGTTAAAGAATTAGAGCAGCGGGTGTTTGCTTGTTGTGAAGTTATAAGAAATAAAGCTGGTATTCTTAGAAAAGTTAGAAGATCTATGAGAAAACGAGTTCGAGGATGCATTGAAATGAACGGAAATCATTTTCAACACTTATTATAAAATTTATAATAACATTGAAAAGGATTTAAAAATTTAGGGGCAGCGTTGTTTATTATTTTGTTATTGATTTGTTGGTATTTTTATTAATAAAATTATTATTCAAAAAAAAAATCTGAGCATTAAAGTCCGTTTATCTCGAAAACGGTCAACTATACGACTTTATACCAAGGGAAACTTTTTTACGTAAAAATGTTCAAAGAATCATAATTTATTTAAAAGATAGCGAAAATACCCTCGGCGAAAATAAATATGACCCTAAATAACTAACCACCCCTTTGTTCCCACGCCACTGGTTTTAATATGGGTCACCTGATGTTTTCAAAAAGTGACCTCCAATCACTCTAACTTATACGTAGAAGTTAATTCCTGTATTATAAGTAGAACCTAATAAATTAAATAAAAACCACTTTAATGACACCATCTTCAAAGGCCTGTAGCTCCCTCTGGAAGCATTTCCGGACCTATGTTAATATGAACTTTTTTTCATATCTTTTGATGTAGAATTATACCTTAAAAATTTTTATCGTCATTTCCGAACACCCTGTATATCTCACGGGGAACTCCATCGAACGTCTATGCAGAAACTGTAATTAGGAGAAATCTTTCAGACAAGCAACTTTTTGCAGTTGAACTGGGCTGCAAAAATGTCAGCCCCCTGTCGCCAGTATCGACTAACTGCGCAGAAAAACTTACGTATCCATGGAGGATATTTGTCTGAGATATTTTCAAAAATCTGGCAATTTAAATTAACTTGCTTATTTTGAATAGCACATCCTATATATTATTTTATTTTTGGATTCTTTGTAAAATTCTAGTCACATTTCCTGTATCATGTTCTTTACCTAAAGCCGCGTTCGGTCGCAGCAGCACGCAGGTGAAGTTGAATTAATTCAAATACAGGGCGACGTTTGCTGGCGACGTTTGCTGGCGACGGTGTAGTGGTGGTTAGGAGAAATAAAATACTATTTTTTTTTTAAATAAAATCACATATTTCATAAAAAAATATGCCATACAAATTTCGTAAATTTTTAACTTTTGAGAAATAAAATTTGCGCTTCGTAAACTCATCATTGGTTAAATAGAAAAAATAAATAATCAATTTAACGGATCGTCTGATTATGATAATATAAATAAGCATTTTATATTAATAGTTAATTTTTACCATTATGTCAATAGCCACTGCAAGCGGTCCTGGTGCACTGATAGTTTCGAGTGAATTACCATCTTGCTTAATATAGGTAAATCTTGTACCTGCAGCGTCCACGGATCTGCTTGCCCCAAATTTCCAATCTCCATTTAATATGTATGATCCATTGTTAATTTTTAAAGCTAAAACAAACGATTAAATTTTATTTTATTTTTATTTATTTAAATACCGTTATATTATATCTTTTTAAGGTAACATAGATATCTTTTTTAGAACTGGAGATAATAGAGATAATAACAAACCAAAAATAAAATTGTTGCCCGCGTATCAAATATAAGTATTAAACGCTTTTATTTTCGTAGCTCTTTAGTTTCTTTAATTACTACAGTAAAATCTCTCAATAGCGACCACCCTTGGGGAATCAAATGTTGGTCGATTAACAGGGGTGGTCGGTGAATAGAGAAAAATTGAAACTGATCTGCATTTGTTTATTAATAAGTGTCTACATATTATATGTAAATAATTTCTTATTCTTTATTTCTTCTTGTTTAAATTTATCAGAACTAAAATGAGATGAAACCAATTTACCCATATGTATATGCGGCACGTGCATACTAATATATATATTATACAATGTACCTACTGTATGTTTGCTGTGAAATTCTTATTTTTTAAAATAATCAGAAATGAATGATTCATATTTTTTATTTTATTTTTATAAAATTCAGATTTACATTTTAATAGCAATTGAGAAATATTTGTAGACTTGTCAAAATTTGAACAAATTCTTTCAAACTTGCGCAGGTTTAAGATAGGCTTGATATTTTCGACACTGAGGCAAGTTCAGGTTCCTCTTCCTCTATCTTAGAGTTGGGAGTAGTTTCATCCGTTCCTTGGATTCCTTCAATATACTCGATGATAGTTAATTCTTCACTTAGAGCATTTTAAAATTATGAGTAATGCCTTGGTCCAAAGGTTGGCAATGTGAGGTAGCACTGGGTGGAAGAAAATTATGTTTGACATTCTCCAGTCTAATATTAGGATGAGACGTTGCATTGTTTAGAAACAATACCACTCTTCTATTCTGCCTCTTCATCTTGGTATCAAATCAGTGAAGCCATGTTGTCTGCTGTCATCCATGCTTTTTTGTTCGAGACCCATTGGAGAGGTAACTTATCGATATGTGCGCCCTTAAAACATCGAGGATTTTTGCTTTTGTCCATTATAAGTGATTATTCCTTCTCATCTTCAATATTTGCACAGAACAGAATTGTAAATCGTTATTTTGCTTTTTTTTTTCGAGTACACTGTCATCTTTCAATGCATATGTTCTTGTTGGTAATGCACGATAGTAGAGACCTGGCTCATCTGCATTAAATACGTCCCTTGGGGCATAATCCGTTAAAATGGTTAATAGCCTTTCACTCCAAGCAGTTACGTCTTCGATATTAATATCGGCTGATTCGCCACATATTTTCTTGAAGGTAATATCGTGCAGACGACGGAATTTCTCTGACCATCCATTTGATGCCTTGGAGTTTATGTAGTCCTAGACATTGAGCAGATTCGAGAGCTTTTGCTTGAATTATGGGCCCGGATGTTAGTAAGAGCTTGTTTCGCGCCTTACAAAATCAGTTAAAAACAACTTGATCCACTGCCAGTCCTTCGGTTTCGGATTTTTTTTTGTTCACCGTTGCCACCTTCCTAAAACAAATTTCCAACTTCTGCTTTATTTTGAAGCAACATAGTCATTTGGGTCTTACCCACTTTGGATTTTTTAGTCAATTTCCTGGTACTTAAAGCAGTGCTTTTACTTTCCTTGATTATTTCAATTTTTTCGCTTAAAGAAAGACATTTCCTTTTTCCCGCCATCTTCACATATTCACAATAGTCCCAAAGCACACAAAAACTTTTCAAAACAAAACTAATGTTGACAACCGATTTATCAGCCTATATTTTTTAAGAATTCTATGGTCGGGTTTTACTGCTCCTAATGGAGTGTGTTTTTAACATGAATGTTTTCTAAAAATTCCGATGATGTGCCCGCGGTCGTTTAACAGAGGGGTCGGTATAGAGGAGTATAAAATAATGGGATTTCCATTTTTAAATATGGGGAATTCATAACCGGTCGTTTAATGCAGGTGGTCATTTTACAGAGGCGGTCGCAAACAGAGGTTTTACTGTATATCATTGTATAAGAGCTATAATAAAATCAATCGTGCATATCGATTCCCTGAGACACCGCGAAACAATACGCCATAGGTATAGCTATTGACTGGCCGGAAAGATTTTTCAATTTTCGGTTTGCAAATGGTTAGCATAAACTCGAAATCTAGTAAAGCAATGTAAACAGAAGCAAATGTTAAGCAGAATCTAAAAGTTAAACGTACAGAGGACCTTTTCCTAGTTTCAGTTTGTTTATTTTAGTAAAAATAAAGGGTTTTCCAATAAGAACGATATGATTTCAAAATGAAATAAAATTAAAATTATTATTAATAATTATACAATAAAACTTTTTATATTATCTTAAAGTATAGTTGATAACATTTATGTTTTGAATAACACATCGTTTAAATGTCCTCCGCGACTTCGTGTACACGAGCGATTCGACGGACCCAATTTTCGATGACTTTATGCAATAAATCTGGCGTGATCTGACGAATGCAGGGTTCAATGTTCAACCTTAATGCATCAAGTGTTTGTGGTCTGTTTGCATAAACCTTAGATTTCAAATAGCCCCAAAAGAAGTAATTTAAAGGAGTTAAATCACAGCTTCTTGGATGCCACTGAACAGTAGCATTCCTTGAAATTATCCTTTCGTCAAACTTTTCTTGCAGTATATCGATAGTTTCATGAGCAGTGTGACATGTGGCACCGTCTTGCTGGAACCACATATCCTCCAAATCAAGTGCATCTATATTTGGCCACAAAAAATTTCTTAACATCTGTCGATATCGTTCACCATTCACTGTAACTGCATCTCCTGCCTCATTTTGGAAAAAAAATGGTCCGATGATGCCACCATACCATAAACCACACCATTCAGTTACCTTTAGCGGATACAAAGGCTTCTCATAAATCTGTTGTGGATTGTTTTCACACCAAAACGGCAATTTTGCTTGTTAACGTATCCACTTAACCAAAAATGAGCTTCATCTGATAATTCACCTCACTTTTATTGAACCAATCAAAACGCTCATTTTCATAGCAACCACCTTGGTAACGGTCGTCTTACCCGATAAGACTACCGCTAGCTCGAAAAGACGCTTTCGAAAAGACGCTTGTAGCTTTTTTACTTAAATAAAAAATTAGTAACACCTCTAACTTGTATATTTACCTTTATCAGACGGCCTTCATTTTTATGTTCAGTAAATTATCCAATAAAATACACCTCTAGAGGCGGTTTCTTATCTTCATACCTTCGTTTTTCACTCGAAACTCGATTTTCCAAGAAAATTTTCACTCAATGTAATTTTTACTTATAATCAAAGATAAGACCCTCGAGCTAAAGCTCTCGGGATCATATCAGATTATAAGTAAAAATTACATTTCGTAAAAATTTGTCAGAAAATCGATTTCTTGTTAAAAACATCGGTATTACCGATAAGACGCCTCCTCTATCGGTATATTACTGTTGATAATTCACCTCACTTTTATTGAACCAATCAAAACGCTCATTTTCATAGCAACCACCTTGGTAACGGTCGTCTTACCCGATAAGACTACCGCTAGCTCGAAAAGACGCTTTCGAAAAGACGCTTGTAGCTTTTTTACTTAAATAAAAAAATTAGTAACACCTCTAACTTGTATATTTACCTTTATCAGACGGCCTTCATTTTTATGTTCAGTAAATTATCCAATAAAATACACCTCTAGAGGCGGTTTCTTATCTTCATACCTTCGTTTTTCACTCGAAACTCGATTTTCCAAGAAAATTTTCACTCAATGTAATTTTTACTTATAATCAAAGATAAGACCCTCGAGCTAAAGCTCTCGGGATCATATAAGATTATAAGTAAAAATTACATTTCGTAAAAATTTGTCAGAAAATCGATTTCTTGTTAAAAACATCGGTATTACCGATAAGACGCCTCCTCTATCGGTATATTACTGTTGAAAAGATAATTTTTTTGGCAAAATTAGGATCCCTTTCAAGTTGTTCTAAACTCCAAGCAGCAAATTCTTTGCGCCGACGATGGTTCAGTGCCTTAAGTTCTTGGGTCAAAACAATCTTATACGGGTGTAAATTCAAGTCTTCTTTCAAAATACGCCAAGTTGTCGTTTTTTTAATCCTTAACTCTTGAGCACGACGAGGAATTGATAAATTTGGATACACTGCAACACTAGCTCTTACAGCAGCAATATTCTCAACGTTCTTGCGTTTCGATGTCTTCTTGGTGTTTTGGCATCGTGAAGAGTAAAATTATTTTCAAATTTCTCAACGATGCGACGAATGGCAAGCAAAGAAGGACGATTATTTACACCAAAGTTTTCGCGAAGTGTGCGATAAGTGTTCACAAAAGATCGTCTATTTTCATAAAATGTTTGGATAATAACCAAACGTTCTTGAAGCGCGTATTTAGCCATAATAAATTGTTATAGTTTACTGACAATAACTGACAACTGGTGACAGGTATAACTTTATTACCATGGTTACCATATCGTTTCAAAATCATATCGTTCTTATTGGAAAACCCTTTAGTAATGTACGGCATGTTAAAGTTTTAAATCAAAACTAATACCACAGAAAGGGTAAGTAATCATTTGAGTTTTTAAATCTTTTTACCAAATGGTTCTATTTAGAACATTAACTGACTTCTTGAATTTGAGCGGAGCACTTTTTCTAGACTAACGGTTTGCTGGGGGCCAATATTTTTACATATGGATTTTGTGATTTTGTTGGGTATCATTAATTAGCGGACATCCTGTATGTTATGCATTGCCATCGATTCAACTAAACTGCTGGCCAGATTAAATGGATACTACAAATTTTTAAATATATTTCAAAATTAAATCCTTTATATATTAATAGAGATAGACGTCTACAGTTTTTAAGAGGCTCTCTCATATTTCATTGACAAGAGTTTGTGTCAATTTTGAAATCTTAGTAAAATAGGAACTGTCGCATACAGAATATTTATTAAACCTATTACAATTTTGCAAAACTCCATTGCTTCCAAAAACTTGCAAACATTTTTTTAGGGATTGGTTCGCCACACCGAAATGGACACTAGACAAATTGCAAAAACATGTTTTAATGCAGTGGCGTAGCCACAGGGGGGCGAAAGGGGGCGATCGCCCGCCCCCCTTGGCCTGGCGCCCCTTTACTACTTAAATAATAATTCTCAAAAAACAAAATCGGTCTGATTTTATTTTTAGTAAAGAAGAGCGATGGGAATAAACTTAATAAAACCAGTTTCGAGAGCGTCCCACCACATTATATTAATTTTTTTTTATATAGCGGATTTTTTTACTTTATTTGGGGCCAGACCCCGTTCCTTACGGAGCATAAAGAAGGCGAATTCCTACGAAATTTGGGCGGGCCCCCAAAAATTTTTGCCTGCAGCGCTTTAGCTCCGCAATTTACGCCCCTCGCATGGTTCGCTCCCCGCCCCAAACTGCTGGCTACGCCACTGTTTTGACGTATCTCTGATATTAGGAAAAACAAATTAGTTTTTTAAAATAGAGCACTTCTTTTTTTATTTTGTCCTGTATTATCTTGATAAGAAAGTGTTTAAAACCTTTTTTCCACTACTAACCTATAACATCGCCATTATTGACCAATTATTAACGCTAGAAATCGTTTTTCTCTACCTTATAAGTCATTATTGACCATGGTCAATGATAAGCCATTGAAATCCATTATTGACCGATCTTTGACCTTAACCGAATTTTGTTTGAACGCAGGTAACTTGATTTTTTAATTCTACAACATCAATTCATTGTGGTTAGGCAACCAGATAATTATCAATACATATTAGATTACTTGATATTGTAAAATATCGATACAATCAACATTTTTTCTGCTTCCATCCTTAATTCGGGAGGTGTACACATAATATTATCACTAACATTTTCTTCGCTCATTTTTTAAAAAAACGCAAAACTCGTGAAATCTAATGACACAAATGAACACAATCTGACATTGACAAAGCCACCTGACAAAACAACAAAATATTTTGCCAATTCCAAAGCGCAGGTAACTAGATTAAAAAATATACTTATACCTACCTAAAATTTTTTATAATTATTAATACTATAAAGATAAATCTCATATAAAAGTTTGTAGTAGTGGAAAAAATAATATATTAACCACGGTTTAGACAGCTTGTTATAGCCCTCGCGTCTTAAATCCCTCGTCGCTTCGCTCCTCGTGATTTAAACTCGCCGCTCGGGCAATAATGATGGCTGTCTAAACCTTGGTTAATAATATACTATTATGCTCAGAATTAGTTTATCAGATCCTTTTTTAACTTCTGACACACCTGCAGTGCGGATGCACTAAACAGAGTGATAGGAAACTACCGAGAATTGATTCATATCATAGTTGGATCATCTTATATAGAGCTATGGGCTGCTACATAAAACCGAATACGAATTTGATAAATTTTGGGCCGATACAAAGGCGATAACGAATTATTTGATAAATTAGGAATAAAAAAACACAGAATGTAAATTAATGTACCGTGTGAGTCAACGATTGCGCGGAGTAATTTTATGCCTTGAAGATAAGATTTGTCGATAATAAGTTTTCGTATTAAGGTATGGTTGGATATCTGGCACATTTTAAAAATATTTTGAATTATACAGGGTGCGCCCAAAATGTAGGGTGTCATAAAGTTACATTTTTTTAAATGGGACACCTTTTATTTGAATACATTTATTAATTCTACGTATTATTTCATAAATTTTATTAATGGTTTAATATACGAAAAAGTTTTTAAGATAATTCGACTTATAGTAAGCGATTCATAATTTTTATACTTACTACATAAAGTCAAAAAAACGTATTCACTATGAAATATTTGACATCTCATTTACAGGGTGTTTTCTTTCTAGGACCAAAGTCAGAAAACTTCTAATTGAAAAATATCACTTATTAAATGGAACACCCTATATTTTTTTCTGTCATCTTATAGCTCGTCATAAACTCGTCAACTTTCGTGAAGGACGTCCTTACCCTGTCTCTAATACTTTTTGAAATGATTTGATATTTTGAGATTTAATGTCCTCGTTATAGCATCTTTTGACAATGGATCACAATTAATCAAATATTTCATAGTGAATATGTTTTTTTGACTTTATTTAGTAAGTATAAAAATTATGAATCGCTTAGAGTCAAAATTTAAGGAGCATTTTCACAACAACGAGATGCTTGCAAATGCAAAATTTTCATTATAAGTCGAATTATCTTAAAAACTATAACTTTTTCGTATATTAAAACATTAATAAAAATTCATGAAATAATACGTAGAATTAATAATGTTAAATAATATAAGGTGTCCCATTTAAAAAAATGTAACTTTATGACACCCTACTTTTTGGGCGTACCCTGTATAATTCAAAATATTTTTAAAATGTGGCAGATATCCAACCATTCCTTAATACGAAAGCTTATTATCGACAGATCTTATCTTCAAGGCATAAAATTACTCCGCGCAATCGTTGACTCACCCGGTACATACCGGGTGGGCCACTGAAAACTTACAATGGCTATAATTTTTGAACCAAAAGAGATATCAAAAAAATAAAAAATACCGTTTCTATAAAATCAAGGGGAATACATATGACGTACCTATTTTTCAAACCACCCCGAACTACCCCTTAGGCGCCACCCTTTTTTTTGTTCAACTTATGTCCACCTGTGTGAAGGGTGTTTTTCAATTTCACCATAAAAATTTTATGGTCATCTTTTAGCATTTCTCATGAGCTTTCCAAAAAGGTGCCACAGGTGGGGTGTTGCCATTTAAGATTTTGAAGTGAGTAAGGGGTAGGTCGGGGTGGTTTGAAAAATACGTCATATGTATTCCCCCTTGATTTTATAGAAACGGTATTTTTTATTTTTTTGATATCTCTTTTGGTTTAAAAATTATAGCCATTGTAAGTTTTCAGTGGCCCACCCGGTATAAAACTTTTGTAATTGTAATTTTGGTTACACAGTAGTTGTTTTTTACTATTTATTAAGACATTCATTGTGAAGACTCCATATAGAGTGGTTGAAATTTCTTTATTGGTTAAATATTCAGGCTTGTCAAAAAAAAAATGAAAATGTGTCCCAAATATTGTCATGGAAAAATGTGAAAATCAGCGACTTTCTTAACTGACAAATCATTGACATAGTATGCCGCGGCTTAGTCGAAGCGAAAGGAAAAGTTGCGTACGCTTTCATAATACCCTCACAGCACACTTATTTTCAGAAATATCTCTGATATATTTCAAATTTCTCAAAAACATAAAATTTCATATCAATATTTCGGAAATATTTCACAAAATTTTACATGTAATATTCAATCAAAAATATTTATAAAATATTTCAGATTCATTACACCCAAAATGACACACCCTGCCTTTGACACTTGACGAACCAGATGCAGAAAAATCATAGAACAGAGAAAAATCAACCTGTTCCCCTGACGAATTCCCCAAATTTTATGTCTTGTTTATTTTTTTTTTTTTTTTTTTTTTTTTTTTATGATAAGGCACAGCACCACAGGATAAACCCTTTATGGCGCTCTAGGAGCGGTGCGTGTGCGTAGGAAACGATTCACGTTGGTCTTGAATCTTTGGAGACTATACTCGTTGGGGAAGACGATCTCAGGGAGGTCGTTCCAGAGTGATGACGTTCTCCAGATGAAAGAATTTTGAAACAGTGTCGTTCGAGGGACACTAAGCTGAACCACGTACTGGTGGGCTGCAGTGGCTCGTCGTGTATTTCTACCATGCACCGCTCTGGGTGGTATTAAGCGGGCAACCTCAGTTGAACACTTGCCATGAAAATATTTGTAAAATAGACTCAAGTCGCCAACCTGCCTTCGATGTTCAAGGCTTTCCAGGTTGTTTGTCAGACTATGGTCACCGATCAAGCGAATGGCTCTTCTTTGAATGGAATCTAGCAATCTCAGGGTATGTTTAGGAGCAGAGCCCCAAATATGCGAACAGTACTCCAGTGATGGTCGAATTTGGGCTTTATAGAGCATCAAAAGTTGTTGGGGTGTATAGAGGTTCTTTGTTCGGAAAAGTACTCCAAGCTTTTGCGAGGCTGCCTTAGCAATGGCCGCAACGTGGCCATGCCAAGACATATGACTATCCAGATTAACGCCCAATAAATGAATTAAATGAATTGATAAAGCCAAGGGAATTGAGTGTCCCGCCATAACTATATCCGGTTCTTCAACATTAACTTTTTTAGAAAAAACTGCCGCCTGGGTCTTTTTAGCGTTAAATTCTACTTGGTTACTGTCACCCCAAGACAAAATTTCTTCCAGGTCTTTGTTGAGATGTGAGACCTCTTGCTGCCTATAGAGATGTGCATTAGCAGCCGATGTCCGAGCATCCAAAGTAAAAGTTGAAACAAGTGTGCTGTCATCAGCGAAGCTATATATAGGATTTTTAGTTTTTTCCAAAAGATCGTTAATGTATAGTAAGAAAAGGGTGGGCGACAATATAGAACCTTGAGGGACTCCGGCGTTGATGTTAAATGTGTCTGAAAGAAATCCGTCCATCGCCACTCGCAGAGAACGGTCTTTAAGAAAGCTCGACAGCCATGAACAAAATTGAACCGGCATTCCGTATGCTCTCACTTTAGTTAGGAGCCCCTCATGCCATACTCGGTCAAAAGCCTTGGAAATATCCAGTGCTACCGCCCGGGACTCCCCATGGTGTTCTATTGCGTTGTTCCAAACATGAGTAACATAAGCGAGAAGGTCTCCTGTTGATCTAGACTTACGGAATCCATACTGGCGGTCACTAATAATGTTGAAGTCTTCCAGGTATTTTAGTAATTTTTCGTTGATAGCCTTCTCCATAACTTTTGATATAACCGAGAGCAATGCGACTGGACGATAGTTGTTTGGCAAGGTCTTCTTGCCTTTTTTGGGTATGGGCTGGACTCTCGCAGTTTTCCAGCAAGAAGGAAATATTCCTTTTTTGTAGGATAAGTTAAAAAGCCTACAAAATACCGGTGTCAGTTCGTCAGCGCATTTCTTAATTACAATGACTGGAATATCGTCAGGACCAGAAGCCTTTTTAGTGTCGAGACTCCTCAAGATTCGCTTAACATGGCGGTGGCGAAAGACAATCTCGGGCATTCTCGATTCTACAGGGGTAATGTTCGGTGGAGTACTTCCCTGAAAATTTACCGTTGAATGTGAAGAGAATAGTTCCGCCAGTAAGTTTGCTTTTTCCTGTGCTTTGGTCGCAATGGTGCCATCAGAACGTGTTAGAGGTGGAATGGTTGACTTGGTAAAGTTCTGACTGACGGCCTTAGCTACCGACCAAAATGATTTTGAGCCGCTAGGACATTCAAGAAGTTTGTCTCTGATCCTCTGGTTGTGTGCTTCTTTGCTTTGGTTTATCGTTTGCTTGCATTGGTTTCGAGCGTTAACAAAGATGGTACGATTTTCGGCGGTAGGATTTTTACGCCATTGTCGGTAGAAATAATTTTTTGATTTAACAGCTCGTTCGCAATTTTTGGTAAACCAAGGCTTGCCGTTAGAAGGGCACTTTTTTGAGAAAGGGATGAAGGCTTCCATACCAGTAAGGATAACCTCCGATATTTCTGTTGCACAGATGGATGGATCATCAGAGGTAAAACAAACGTCCCGCCAAGGAAAGGTTCGAAAATGGTCCCTTAGGTCCTCCCACTTAGCTGATGTATAATGCCATATCTTGCGTGGTTTAGGAGGCTCTTCAGCACTAATTGGTAGTTTGTTCAGTGCCGAAATAAGGTTGTGGTCAGACGTTCCTAACGGCGGCTTCACGGTGAGAGTGTACAAGTCGGGGTTTGAAGTTAAGAAAAGATCCAACAAACTAGCAAAATCACCATCTCGGTCTGGAATCCGAGTTGGTTCACTCACCAGCTGGGTGAGGCCAGAGCTGATGGCAAAGGATTCGGCTTCACGACCTTGTTCGTCAGTCATGTTTGAGTATTTGAGCCAGTTGACATTATGAATGTTGAAGTCGCCAAGGATGACAACTTCGGAATTGGGATGGTGGGTTTGCAAAAAGTCGATAGTATTAGCAAGAGTGGAGAACAAGTCTCTATAATGGGTATCGCTTGGCGGCCGGTAAAGGCAGCAGATGAATTTAGTTATTCTCTGCGTTGATATTTTAAACCACATTACATCAAAGTCGTTAGGCTCGAGTGTCTCCTCTCGTTGACAAGAAATATCACTCCGGACAAAGAGACAAAGGCCAGAATTCCGCCTAAATCGGTGATGAAAGTCGTACCCAGGATATAAATAGCTGACCGTACTAATCGATGATCTGACTTTGGTTTCGGTTAGTGCAAGTACATGAGGTTTGGTAGATTGTAGATGTTGATGGACTGCATTGATGTTGGAGTTCAGTCCTCTTATATTGCAGAAGTCAATTTGGAAGTTGCTAATCTCGGGTCTTTTAACAACTCCAGTTTTCACACCATTTCCATTTAGAATATTGTTCGAAGGACCCGCATGGCTACTGGACATGGTGGATGATTGGATAATCTCGCTTGATAAGGCGCCAGGATGTAATGTTTAATTAACAATTACTAGTAGACATTAATATTTGTGGGTGGACTGTGCTTCTATCGAATAATTATATTATGGATAATGAAACTGAGGTTAGTCTCTATTTTAATAATAGGTATAATAATAATTGTAGGTTAGGTTTATTTTATGATTTTTCCCGCTTCAGTTTATTTATTAAACTTGAGTTGTTACTGTGTGAATTAGAATATTAAACAGTAAAGGGACAGAAGGAGAATGAACAATTTTTAAATTACAAAAACATAAATAGAATAATAAAAGATTCAGTAAGGTACCTATCATCTCCCTCCGAGACAGAACTAGAGGTACAGAAAATTGTTACGCTATGACTGTCGCAGTGCAAACTTCGTTTGTCCTATAAAATGTAAGAACATTGAATACCTATATAAGATATACAGTTGACAGCAAATTTTGGCTAAATTTTCCTGTCGCTATAATGGAATATGTATTTTTAACAGTGTTTATGTATCAAACATTGATTTACGCAGCGTTTCCGATATAATATCAGGGATAGAGGTCGATTTGTAAAATTTTTCGTCACCTTTCCCGCTCGTCGCCACCGTTTTTAGGATATTTATAAAACAAATGAACTGCACCGATGTAAATTCGCGAGAGCAGTAAGCTATTTTGAGATTAGATTATTGATTTTCTTTAAAAAAGTAGAGTATTTAATATTATTCTATTGTCTATAAATGTTAAAATCGTAGGAATATGGAAAATATTTATATGCTTTTTATCAAATATGTCAAATTTCTTACTTTCCATTGGCTAAAGCAGAAACGACGAACAGCACAAGGTCAGCGAGTTAAAAATTGATCATATTGGAACTACGAACGGGAGCGGTGGCGGCTTTTATAATTGCATACTTTATTCCCCTTTAGGTTAATATGCGACGAGAACGGTGGCGACCAGCGGGATCTGTGACGAAAAGGTTTATAAATGCACCTATATACCCACATAATATTATTATGATTCATACTTAAAATTACTAATTTTTAAATTTCTACTTTCAGGGCCCGTGCAAAGAAGAATTTGAAAGATTAAGCATATTCATATACAGGGTGGTGATAAAGTTTGGAATAATAGGAATATTTCTGAACAGGTTAATTAAAAAAAAAACGCTCAGACACGTCGATTTTTATTTTTATTTCTGCATTTTTTTAGCTAATACTAGAATATACAGGGTGCTACATAAATGAATTATCACGTCAATGTCACTTTTTGTAAATTGAATACCCTGTATATTATATCATTTTTTGATTATACGCAAGATTCTAAGCAGATTTCGTTTATGATGTCCTATACCTATCTTCAACTGTTTACGAATTATTGACAATTGAAAATTAGATATCTTCAATGAAAATAAAAATATAAATTGAATGGTTTGAGCGTTTTTTTTTTTAAGTTAACCTGTTCACAGATATTTCTATTATTCCCAACTTTATTTTCATTCGTATAGGGTGTCTCAAAAATCAGTATAAATTTCAAGTTTGTTTTTATAAACGAAATTGCACTTTTTTAAATTTCAAGCATATTATTTTATTTAATAAACATTATTTACAATAAAGGAATATGCCTGCCTATTTTAATAAATGTTGGAAGTGGTATCCATTCACAGCTCTACAATGACCCAATTCAATCCACAAACTCTCTTTGCACGTTAGTAACAATATCTGGGGTAATTTGCCGTATCGTGGCTCTTATTCTTATTTTCAAGTCTTCTAAATTTTGTGTTTTTTTTTTGTATGCTCTCTCTTTAACGTAGCCCTATAAGAAGAAGTCGAGCGGAGTTAAATCGGGTGACCTTGGTGGTCACTCTATTTCGCCCCGTCGGCCTATCACACGATGATGAAACGTATTGTCCAAATGTCTTCGAACATTTGCGCTAAAATGGGCAGGAGCTCCATCTTGCTGAAACCAAAGTCTATCATCAAACGTATCTCTAACATCTTGATTTGCAAATAGTGTAATTAAGGCAGGTACAAGTTCTTCCTTTAGAAATGACAAGTATCGTTCGCCATTCAATGTCCCCTCAAAAAAATATGGCCCGATGATTCTATTCTCAACAATTCCCGCCCTATATGCGTATGGCCCTCTCTATACCATTGTGGATTTTCATTTGACCACTAACGAAAATTTTGCTTATTTACTTCCCCATTAAGGCAAAATGTGGCTTCATCAGAGAAATCACGTTTTTTACAAAATTATTATTATTTTGGCAGATATCCATTATTACCTCACAAAACTGATTCCTTCTGTCCGGATCATCGTCATATAGCTCTTGAACTATTTTTATTTTATAAGGACGCCACTTTTCTTTTCTTAAGAACTTCACAATACCTGAATGATCCACATCAATGTTGTCTTGGTTTGAAAGACATCTAGTACTTGAATGAGGATTTTCTTCCAGCGACATTAAAATATAAATTTTAGTGTCTTCAGGGATGCCTGCTCGTCCTGAACGCGGCTTGTCTCTGACATGTCCGAAATTATTAAATTTATTTATTAATTTACTTACAGTGGCCTGACTGATTGGCTGTCTCTCCGAGTATTTATTATTGAACATCTCACACACTTCTTCTTGCGTTCAAGTTTTATCTCCACAACCAGCTATAATGAGGATCTCGATTTTTTGCGTTTCTGTTAAGAACATTATGATAAAATAATACAAAATAATCAAATAATCACAAGGCGTTTGTCAAAAAAGTGAATTAGAATGACATCAAATAACATCACTGTGAATGCCAGATATTGGTAACCATGCTAACGTCCAAAGAGAGTTTGTGGATAGATTGGGTCATTGTAGAGCTTTGAATGGATACCACTTCCAACATTTATTAAAATAGGCAGGCATATTCCTTTATTGTAAATAATGTTCATTAAATAAAATAATATGTTTAAAATTTAAAAAAGTGTAATTTCGTTTATAAACACAAACTTGAAATTGGCACTGATTTTTTGAGACACCCTATACGAATAAAAATAAAGTTGGGAATGATAGAAATATCTGTGAACAGGTTAACTTAAAAAAAAAAACGCTCAAACAATTCAATTTATATTTTTATTTTCATTGAAGATGTCTAATTTTCAATTGTCAATAATTCGTAAACAGTTGAAGATAGGTATAGGACATCATAAACGAAATCTGCTTAGAATCTTGCCTAGAATCAAAAAATGAAATAATATACAGGGTATTTCATTTACAAAAAGTGACATTGACGTGATAATTCATTTATGTAACACCCTGTATAATCTAGTATTAGCTAAAGAAATGCAGAAATAAAAATAAAAATCGACGTGTCTGAGCGTCTTTTTTTTAAGTTAACCTGTTCAGAAATATTCCTAATATTCCAAACTTTATCACCACCCTGTATATTACCAAATAATAGTTTATGTTTTTTTAATAAATATGTTCTTAATGTTGAGTGATATATTATTCCATTTTATATAATTTCAGAAATATTACAAGATTTTTTTTTTTAATATTTTTGAAAAGTATGTGCCTCTAATTTGAAGTATTTCAGAAATGCAATTATGTAATGTTTCAGAAACATAAAAGGAAATATTACTTTAATGGAACATTTTTGGGTTTCTGAAAGATTTCATCAACATATCATAAATGTTTTAAAATATTAATGGAATATTTAAAATCGTTCGGAGAAACTAAAATTAAATATTTTTGAAACGTGACTGTGCTGTGTGGGTACCTTTATATAAGATGATCCAACCGCGATATTAATCAATTCTCGGTAGTTTTCTGCACACTCTATATATTGAATCCGCACCGCAGTTATCTTAAAAGTTAAAAATGTATCTGATAAACAAATTCTGAGCATAAAAAGTTGTATACAGTTTCTTGTCAAGATAATACAGATACAAAATGAAAAACATGTAATGGGTTTAATAAACACCCTGTAATGGAACAGTTCCTATTTTATTTAGATCTCATGATCGACACAAAATCTTGTCGATGAAATTTATTAATGTAAAATATATTTCACTCCGAAATGCATCTAAAAATTTGTAGTTTCCTTTTCATCTGGCCAGCAGTTTATATCGTTATATCATTAATAAAGCCTGATTAGCCGAATTATCAGAAAATGTAAAATAAGTGCACAGATTTTAATAACCGCAACTGTGCATGCATATTTCATATTTCTTATATTTTTTTAAAAAAATGTAATTTTAATGCTTAAATTGCAAATACTTTGAAATTTGCAGTTATATTGACAATTTGGAAATTACTAAATTGCAAGTAGGTAGTTAAATTATTGGAATGAAAATTTTTTGGCAAGAATATGACTTTATTTTATTATTTCTAATGCATAATGTTGGTTTTACTACTTATTTATATAGTGCCTAAAAAAATGTAATTGATATGGTTGAACTTTAATTCTAAAAATTAATTAATGTATTTAATTATTAATTTTGTCTAATATCTCGATTTCATGGTCAATCACTGTTTAACCTGTTCAGTTTAAAAAATGAATATTGACTTATAAACACTCTTAGATACGATGTTCCTCTTTGGCTTCTGTGGTTTAATTATTCCTAATTATGTTAAAATTATAAAATCTCTAACAATATTTAGTAATGTGTATAATTTTAAAGCACAATGTAGGGACCTTTGTTATTTTAGAAAGGACACTAAGCTAATTCAAAAAGTGATATCTTTATTAGTCTCTAACGTAATATGATGAATCGTACTCAAAATTTCTCCGACTTACCTAAAACATTTCTAGTATGTTTCAACTGTTGAATATGTAAACCACACGCGCTTCTAGGAATCTGTGCGACTAAAGAATATCCTGATGGAAGATCTGGACGAGTATAGATCCCATTGACGCTTCTGCAAGCACCACGAAGACATGCAAAGCACTCCTGTTGGCCGTTATTGTCGCTACCACCAACTACTCCTTGGGCATTTACACTCTAGAAAAGAAAAATGTAATACCTATAAATTATTATTATATATTCGTTCAGATTTTAGTACATTAGTTTCAGTTACTTGAGATATAAAACAAGTAGGTGTATAATATTAATTTTCCATACAAGTATTGTCTTGCTCTACATAATATACAGGATGTTTCAGAACAGATGCAAAAAACTTAAGAGGGCGATTTCTTGTTTATAATTAAGGGAAGTTTGATATACCGGGTGTTGCATCGTCGAGCGGGACATAGGAAATCCCATGTAATTTTAAATAGGGTCAATCATTGGCTTCCCTAATTATTTTAGAGAAAAATTCTATTTAGGTTTATTAAAGAGCACTAAAACCCACATTCAAAAGAATAACTTTAGATATTTTTGATGAGCCCGTTTACGGGTTATCGCCGATTTCTTTTTAACTATTTCTCCTTTTTATGGCCCCGTATTTGCGGGCACCAGTCAAGGTAAAAGATGACTGTCAAATAAAGTTGTCATTTTGAGGAATATTTGAACATCTTCTTAAATCCTTAACTTCTAACAATTTAATAGTACCTACCTATTAATTAGTAAAATATTGAAACATGTAAAATGTCATAATTAACCTTGTAATTGGATACTTTATTTTAGTTTTATTCAGATTAATTTGTACTCATAAATACACCTTTAATATTTTCGATGTACGAGTTTTTATAACAATAAAGCACACATTTCAAAATGGCAACTTTATTTGACTGCCATCTTTTACCTTGACTGGTGCCCGCAAATACGGGGCCATAAAAAGGAGAAATAGTTAAAAAGAAATCGGCGAAAACCCGTAAACGGGCTCACAAAAATATCTAAAGTTATTCTTTTGAATGTGGGTTTTAGTGCTCTTTAATAAACCTAAATAGAATTTGTCTCTAAAATAATTAGGGAAGCCAATAATTGACCCCATTTAAAATTACATGGGATTTCCTATGTCCCGCTCGACGATGCAACACCCGGTATAAGCGTTGGGTCAAAAGTCAACCATTAGTGAGATATCGCGTTACAAAGATGGCGGTAAAATAATGTTTTCATTTTCTATCTTCAAAACTAAAAGCGGTAGAATCATGAGATTCTGTGGAAGTAGGTATTACTATTATTAAAATATACTTTTTGCACATTTTAATTTCTTTAAAATGAGTAGAAGGGGTTGAAAAAGACTATCGCTATCATTCTTGTTAACCAAATTCAAAGAAAAACTTACGCAACGACTTGGAAAATAGTAAATTTGGATATCCTGGTTTATTTGGAAACTTTTGCATCTCTCGTATTTTTTTTTCATAGAACTTACTGATTTGAAATTAAAAAAAAGGTGTAAAGCAGTACATGTCGGGACGGGAAAATTATTTAGAAAAAAAATCTAATTGGACGCTGTCAAACACAGTTTTATTTTGTACCAACGTTGTTAAATTTTCTTTTGACCAATATTTTAAAAATAATTTATTAACCCTTTCACTGCGAAAAGCTTTTTTTTCGTGGCTCTCCCACTACGGGTTTTTTTCTGGCGTTTGCAAGTATCAGTAGTGCTCAATAGAGGTGGGAAGTTCGATTCTTTTTGGTGGCTCAATTCATTTGATTCATTCAGTTAAAAATATTCGTTCAGTAAGATTCGTTCTTAAATGATTCACTTACCTACTTTTAAATAATTTTACGTTTTAAACGCGAAAATGCTAAATCGATGTTTGTTTAAATAACAGTCAGTCGTTTGTTATGAAGATTGTTACCATAAGTGGTAACAAAATACCCAAATGTAGAGCCCAATGTTTACGTTCTTGAAATGTCTTCAATGAATAATAAATAGATTCCTATCCAAAAATAATATTCTTCTCTTGTTTTCTTGTTTATTAAAATTTGTTCAACCATTTGTACAGTTACACTATAAAAAAATAATCAAATAAATACCAAACAAATCAAATATTTCATCCCATACATTTATCTCTTTTCCTTCTACTGTACTTTGCGTATCTAATTAAACTGCTGTCTTTTTCTACATCATGAAAATGGAAGACGGCATCCCGCATCGCCGAGCGACGGCCGTCAGGCCCACTCTCGAGCTCGATCGTTCGAACCAAAGAGGATAGGACAGTTCGAACTGCGGACTTGCGAACGAGTGAATTACTGAACTGGTGAATCGCTTTTTCGAGTTTCGGGTAAAGTGAACGAAATGCGACTTTGATTCATCAATTCTTTAAATTATTCCTGACTTGGTGAATCAAAAAAGAATCGAATCTTTTAGGACCGATGAATTAATTCTTTCGAGTCAGTGAAGTGATTCGTTCGTTTTGAACGAATCGTTCGTGAACGACACACCTCTAGTGCTCAACAGGTCTTAACGTAGCGCTGCTTCGTAAACACGTGTTTACCGATACAGCTGAGCTGCAATGTTGCCACCGCAGCAAATTTTTTCCGCTAATTGACATGTACGAACTACGTTTGCGAGTATATTTGGCTAGAGCAGTCAGATCCTATTTATTTTGAAATGCGAGTTATCTCGTCTCGAGCAGTTTACCCGTAAGCGAGTTATCTCGTCTTGAGCAGTGAAAGGGTTTTAACAAACATTTTTGAAACTAACCTTTTTGTCTATTAATGCATAAATAAAATCGTTCTTTGAAAAAAATATTATTTAGGTATTGCGACTCAAATAAAAACACAACGTCCTATGCAGAAACGAATATATTATTTTTGCGATGTAATACATCATTTATTCTACGCATTATTAAATCCATAATACTCTGAAATACGCCAGGATTATTTCTTATAACATCACATGATGCAATTATGCGATTTCTCAGGTCTTCGATATCCTGTACTGGGGTAGTTTAAACTAACTCTTTCAGATAGCCCCAGATGCAATAATCAAAAGGATTTAAATCTCGAGATCGAGGCGGCCAAAGATGAGACCCACCTCTTCCTATCCAGCTGTTTTCATAGGTAAGATTTAAATACCTTATTTATTTAATTAGGAGTTAAAAAAAACCCAAAGTCTTGGTCTCAAATTTCATAAAAGTTTTAATATGCTGTCGATAAGTTTATGTAGGTTACATGTTTCGCCTTCTCGGGCATCATCAGACCTAAAATAATTGAAAACCTAATATACAAAGGGTCTCTAGGCTCTACGAGTAAGAAAAGTGAGGTTAAAAATATGTAAAAATATAAAAATAAAATTACAAAAAATGTATAAAAATTAAACTAAATAAAAACGAAAAACACAGAAAACACAAAAACTATCAGTTTACCTAAACTAACAGTAAAAATGAAACATCTTTACAAAAATACAGTAATGGCGCTAAAATATAAAATATGACATAACACAAAAGATAAAAATAATGACAGAGGTTGAATGCATCCTGGAACTAAACCGTGCTCTGGGGCGAACAGCGAAAAGTTTTTCAGTAAATTATTGTTGGAGGTGACTGAAATACCTTAGAAAACAAAAAGAATTGAATGGTTGAGTTCGACTCATGTCCATGTAGAACAAAGTCCTTCATAGGGAAAGAAGAAGAAAAAGATTGACAAATGACATATAGAAAAGGGGCGGGGAAACTACTGGGATTGTTGTTAAAATTCTACTTTCAGGTTATTAAAAATTAAGTTGGATTCAAAATTAAACACCTCGTTAACGCAAGTAAGAATTGGACTCCTCTTAGCTTTAGTGATCTCCATCTTCTCCAACAAATCCAACTTCCTGCCCTTATCACATTCATGCAATATTTTTATGTTTTCAGGTGCTGAAAAATGGTGTTGTGCTGAAAGTAAATGATCAGCGAAGGCTGAATTAGTCACCGATATATCTGAATCCTTATATTTATCGTACTGCTTTATGTGTTCCTTAACCCTAGTTGAGATTTTACGTCCTGATTGGCCGACATAAACAGCTGGACAGTCATCGCACTGAATAGAATAAACACCTGATTTAGTGAATTTATCAACAGGGTCTTTGGTCTTCACTAGATGTTTTTTAAGGGAATTATTAGTTTTAAAAGCAATTGAGATGTTAAATGGCTTGAAGAACTTTGCTAGATGGTAGGAAATATTGCCAAAGAACGTAACAGAACGAAAATTGCAAGTTTGTTTATTAGGTGATTGTATTATATTATAGGACAGTTTGTATCTATTAAGAAATTTATAATAAAGCTTATTAATCGACACTAATGGGAAACCGTTATTTAAGGCTAATTGTTTAATTATGCTCAATTCCCTCTTGAAAGCATCTTGTGTCAAAGGTAAATTGAACAACCTATACAGAAAAGATTTGAAGGCAGCATATTTATGAGAGAAGGGGGAATTTGAACTAAATTGAATCACATTGTCTGTAGCAGAAGGTTTTCTATATACTTCAAACTGTATTTTATTATCCTCTCGTTTTAAGAGAAGGTCAAGAAAAGGAAGTTTAGCCTCGTTTTCAATCTCTATAGTAAAGGTGATTTTAGGGTGTAAAGAATTGACAAATAACAAAAAACTATCCAACTCTTCACTATTACCTCCCCATACAATGCATATATCGTCTACATATCTCTTATATCCCAGTAGGAAACCTGAATAATTACTGCTCATGATCTTCTGTTCCAAGTTGTTCATGAAAACCTCACTCAAGAAAGGGGATAAGCAAGATCCCATGGCTAAACCCTCTTTTTGTCTAAAAAATTTTGAATTAAATTGGAAAAAGTTTTGATTTAGAACTGTTGATAATAGCAAAAGTAAGTTTTCAATCGCAAACCTAGGAACGTGAGCCTTCAATAGGAGATTCTTGACCAAGATAAGACAATCACTCGGGGGAATGCTTGGAAAAAGGTTCTTGACATCCAAGGAGATAAGTTTGGCATTATTAGGGACAACAATATTCTTCAAATAGTTGGCAAATTCAATTGAGTTCTTTGTGGAATAAGTGCTAATAAACCCCGTGCTCGTTCTTAAAGTGTCATTGAGCCATGATGAAAGATTGTAGGCAGGAGAATTAATGAAAGAGACAACTGGTCTCATAGGGATGCCCTCCTTGAGTCGAACTCAACCATTCAATTCTTTTTGTTTTCTAAGGTATTTCAGTCACCTCCAACAATAATTTACTGAAAAACTTTTCGCTGTTCGCCCCAGAGCACGGTTTAGTTCCAGGATGCATTCAACCTCTGTCATTATTTTTATCTTTTGTGTTATGTCATATTTTATATTTTAGCGCCATTACTGTATTTTTGTAAAGATGTTTCATTTTTACTGTTAGTTTAGATAAACTGATAGTTTTTGTGTTTTCTGTGTTTTTCGTTTTTATTTAGTTTAATTTTTATACATTTTTTGTAATTTTATTTTTATATTTTTACATATTTTTAACCTCACTTTTCTTACTCGTAGAGCCTAGAGACCCTTTGTATATTAGGTTTTCAATTATTTTAGGTCTGATGATGCCCGAGAAGGCGAAACATGTAACCTACATAAACTTATCGACAGCATATTAAAACTTTTATGAAATTTGAGACCAAGACTTTGGGTTTTTTACCTCCTAATTTATATCAGGTCTCTTTGGGAATTATGGACCGACTCTTTATTCTTATTTATTTAAATTGATAGATTCAGCCGATACTAGGTGGAAATCCATAACTATAGATTTATGAAGTACAGTAAAACACACTTGAACTGTAAATTTCCACTATATTTAACTATGAAATTTATAACATGTTTCGCTAACACTGTAGCTTCATCAGATGACACAGGTATAATGATCAATATAATGATCAATAATGATGAATCATTATACCTGTGTCATCTGATGAAGCTACAGTGTTAGCGAAACATGTTATAAATTTCATAGTTAAATATAGTGGAAATTTACAGTTCAAGTGTGTTTTACTGTACTTCATAAATCTTATTTATTTAAGCTGAAATGTGCTGGGGTACAATCATGCATGTAATACATGTCTCTTCTACTTCGCAGTGGTAAATGTTCTAGTAGAGGAGGAAATTCTTCTTGTAGAAAATGAAGAAATGACTTACCAGTTAATCTAAGAAGTAGAAAATATGGCCCAATTAAATGTTCATCGACATTCCTATCCAAACGTTAACGGAAAACCGCTTTTGATGTCTAGATTATCTTTAGCCTATACATGCTTGTTATGATAATTTTAGATAGCATCTCTTGAGAAACTAGCTTCGTCCGAAAAGAGAATTTTTGAACAAAAAAAAAAGGATTATCGGTATTCATTCGATAAAAGCATTGGGAAAAAATCATTCTCCGTTCGAAATCTTTTGGTAAAAGAGCTTGTACCCTCTGTCCATGGTAAGGACATAACTGTTCTTTTTTTAATATCCTCCATACAGTTGATGCATTAGTATTTAATTCCGCTGTAATTTTCCTGGTACTTGTCTGTTCCAGATTCATGTAGCCTTTGACGACGCCTGGTAAAGATGCTATGATGAGGAGGTCAACGATTAGGATACGCTTGTGTATAAAGACGCAAGCTTTCAACTTAGCTTTCAGCTTAAACTGAAAAGGCGCTCATTAAAATTGGAAAAAATTGTAGTGCATACGAGGGAGATTCAATTGTTTAAAAGTTGCTCAAAAGTAAAGTACTCTTATTTTTTTTATTTTGGCTACAATATTTATTTATAAAAGTTGTTCAGAATTAAAAGATATGTCCGAATATGAAGTTACAGCTTTTCTTTAAAAAACGAAAAAAAATCATTTATTTTTTTGTCTTACCCTGTAGAGGAACTGGATTGTTATGACAAAATTATTTTCAAAAGTTGTCTTTAATATTTACTTTTAGAATATTGGTTAAACTTTAAATTTTGCATTATTTTTAATTTTTCTTAACCCATTCACAAAAGTTATGCAAAAATTCTTTATTTTTGGAGTAATTAGGTTTAAACCAAAATTAATTTTAGACAATATCGACGCGTTCAAGGCAGAACGGCACAAGCGCTAAAATGAACAGAAATGAGTTATGGGTACAGGGTGATAGAGTTTATAATTCTGCGTCGAACTGTGAATATGGCATAATCGCCAAATAAACCAGTGCACCGTAAAACCGGCTGAAAGTTTGCACAAGCGCCAAAGGACCGGCTTTACGCGGGAATGTTTGGCATTAACGCCAGTCGCCCATAAGCTTTCCACGGGAGAGGCTGTGTTCGTTTTGTTAGTTATTTTCATTAAGGCGGTGAGTAAATTTCTTTTAATAATATACTCTAAAGTCCATTGTACCCCAAAAAAGGTATTTTAATGAATTTAACGCTTTATCGAAAGATTAGGAAACGATTTAATATCACGGCGCTTGTGCCAAATCAGTAATAAAATTTTGTGTTTGACACAAGCGCCAATGCTAATCAAATGGAAACTTTTAGAAGAAGTTTGGGGCATAAAAACGTTTAATATCAAATTAAATTTAACACTGGTTTTGAAGTTTATTATATATTTTTATTTGAGATGTAAAAAAAAGCCATTTTGTTGTTAGGACTAATTAATTTTATATGTTTTATAGAAGTGGCGCTTATGCCTTTTGCATTCTTAGCCGCCTATACCAACAGGTATAAGAAGGCTATTGGAATCAGTAGAAAAAAATCCTAACAACAAATTTTGTTACGGTGTCTGTCAGTCTGTCTGCCGATATGGTATTGTGGGTATGACTGGGACACGATAGCTTAAAAACCGCTGAACCAATTTTAACCAAATTTTGCACAAAAATTTTGAGGTACCCGTAGATAAGGCCTTTAGCTTTTGGCGATGTGGAGATTTAATTAAGGGGGAAAAGGGGAGGGGTTAAACTATTTAAAAAAACACAACTCGAGAACCATTACAGCTAGAGAAATGCGGTTTTCAACTCTAGATTGGCATTGAACTCCTATAAAACTTGTCATTAGGTCAACGTTTGCCATTTATTTGTTTTTGAAATATATAATTATACATTATTTTATTAAAACTCTTTATTTTTTTCTATTTTTACTAAAAACGGGTTATTTTGGTCAAAAATTACCCACCTACAACATTTTTGTGATGGTGTCTGTCTGTCAGTTTTCCCACTGCATAATATATGGGCGACTTTACTACATGCATACTACAGGCGTCAATTTTTCTTTAGGGGCGCATATTGTAGCATGGTTCTTATTGTTGTATTATTTTTACAGAACATACTGAAAAATGAAGAAAACAAGAGGCCAAAAGTTAGCAGACATGGGCCGAAAAGTTTTTAAAGAAAAAAACACTACTAGTATTAATAAAGCCGGTGATAATATAGATAAACGTATCTGTGATATTGAAATTCCACTTCCGGAAAACAGTGAAATTATAGTACCTGATGCAACACTATCATTAGCTGATATAGAAACTGCGTTAACTGAAGATATTACAATCATTTTGCAACCTACTAATAGCCAAAATGATTGCCAAATTGATAGTAGTGAAAACCAAAGAGTTATTGTTGAGCCAATAGCTGTAAATATAGAAACTGCGTTAACTGAAGATATAATCATTTTGCAACCTACTGATAGCCAAAATGATTGCCAAATTGATAGTAGTGAAAACCAAAGAGTTATTGTTGAGCCAATAGCTGTAAATATAGAAACTGCGTTAACTGAAGATATAATCATTTTGCAACCTACTGATAGCCAAAATGATTGCCAAATTGATAGTAGTGAAAACCAAAAAGTTATTGTTGAGCCAATAGCAGTAAACATAGAAGTTAGCACCAGCTCATGCGACTCTCTAAGCCAAGAGAATGCAGATTTAGGAAATGAAATAAATTTCGTCTCCCTTGAAGCAGAACTAATTAACTTTAAAAAAACACCAGAGGAAATTGCAATTAGCGCTAATAAGGATTACAATCCCAATGAAGATAGTGATAGTACCAGTGAGTCGGAAGAGGAGATAAAAAAGAAAACAATAAATAAAAGAAAAAGAAAGTATGGGTCACCTAGCAATGGAAAAAAGAAAAAAACAGAAACAGACGAGTCATTTGAAATCGAAGAAGAAGCAAGCAGCATGGATGAAAATGTTTCAAAAAATAAAAATGAAAAAAATGGTAAAAAGAAAAGCAGAAGAGTTGAAAGAAAAAAACAAAAGGATTTAGGTCTTGCATATATTAACACTTCTGGAGATGTCGTGCCACGTAAATATATGAAGGAAAATCCATGCACAAACAGTAAGACCTGCAACAATCAATGTAATACGTTTACCGAAGAAACTCGACAGTCAATTTTCGATTTTTATTGGAATTTAGGATGTAGCGATAAACAAAAAAGATTTTTAAGCGATTGTGCAAGTGTCTGTCGAGTTAAAAGAAGACGTAAATCGAAAAAAGTTAAAGCAAGAAGTATAACAGTACAGTACTTTCTTATAAAAGGAAATGCTCGTGAGCCTGTTTGTAAACAATTTTTGCTTGCTACATTATCTGTTACAGTAAGACTTTTAAGAACAGTCTTAAGTAACAAAAAATACGAAAAATTTCCTGAACCCGATTCAAGAGGAAGGCACGTTCCTCACAATAAAGTTACTGAAGACCTTATTTCTAATTTTAAGGAATTTATTAGTTCCCTACCGGCAGTGCCTTCTCATTATTGCCGAAGTTCGTCCTCCAAAACGTATTTACCGACAGACGTCAAAAGTCTATAAACAACTTGTACAGAATGTACGTTTCTCAACAGAAAAGCAATACGTATCTAAAGAAAGGCAAATTTCTGCAGTTGTTTAAAGAATTATATAACATAAGAATTCACATTCCTAGAAAGGATAAGTGTGGAAAATGCGAAAAATACAAAAACTTGCCGAAAGAAATGAGAACAGAGTTGGAAAAAGAGATATATAATGAGCATATTAAAGAAAAAGATAGAATTAAGGAACAGTTTTTAAAAGATCAAAAACTGTCTTCTGAAGAAAATGCTCATTTAGTTATAAGTTTTGATCTACAAAAAGTGTTGGCTACCCCTCATGGAGATAATATGCTTCTTGGATTCTCCAGAAAGTATGCAGTTTACAACTTATCTGTTTATGAATCAAATTCTAAAAAGGGCTTCTGTTACCTGTGGGAAGAAAAAGACGCTAAAAGGGGCAGTAATGAAATATGTAGTAACATGTACCATTATTTACAACAGGTTGACAAAACTGCGAAGTACAAAAAAATTTCTATGTATTGCGACAATTGTAGTGGCCAAAACAAAAATCGCTATATGTTTGCAATGATTCGCCACTTTTTAAATATATCAACACACGTTGAGGAAATAGCAATTACTTTTTTGATTGCAGGTCACACGTACATGCCGGTAGACTCCATACATGCCGTAATTGAAAAATTTATTAAAAATAAAGTTGTTCAAGCTCCATCGGAATGGCCGACAATTTTGCGAAATGCGAGAATTAACCCGGAGCCATATATTGTTGTAAAGCAAAAATTTTTTAATTTTCTTGATTTCAAATGTCTACAATTAGAAAAAAACAACAAAATTAAAATTTCTGAAATAAAAAAGGCAAGATTTTTGAAAGACGATTTTAATCTCAAAATAAAGTATAGTTTTAAGGATGATGTTGAAAATAACTTTTACTTTCAATTAAAACCTGGGGCTCCAAAACCGGCTTATTCGAGTGAACCACCCAAAACTACAAAAAAATACAACGATTTGAAAAAATTGTGTGAAGACCTAGTTATAAAACCAGAGTACCACTTAGAATATCTGACACTTAAACATTCAGGATCTGTGCCTGATGTTCTTAGTCAATCTGACATTGAAGACGAAGACTGATATTATTATACTGTTCGTAGTTTCATTATTTTAAGAAATATGCTTGATTTTTTTTTAAATGTTTATTTAAATGTATGTTCTTTGCTGAAACTAAGCAGCTACCTACTTGCAATTTATAATTTGCAATATACTGTTCGTAGTTCCATTATTTTAAGAAAGATGTTTAAGTTTTTTTTTTCAATTTATGTTTATTTAAATGTATGTTCTTTGCTGAAAATAAGCAGCTACGTACTTGCGAGTTTATATTTTCGCAAATTTTGTTAAATTGTTATTTGAACTTTAAATTACTTTAATAAATTGGCATAAACGCCCTAAATGAGCTGTGTTACGAATATTTTTGTTTGGCATAAATCCATATTAAACGCCATTTTCGTTTCGTATGCGTAATTGTCGTTTGGCATAAGCGCCATTTCATATTTGGCATAAGCACCAAAACAACCGCTTTTATATAATATGTCGTGGCACAAGCGACAAAACTGTTAATTATTTAAATTTTTTCTATGTTCTAAATAAAAGAAAGTTATTTAAGGCCTGTAATGTATCAAAGGATATATTTACTTTTTTTTAGTACAAATATTTTGCCTAAAAATACGAATATACATTATTTATATAGTTTTTTGTGTTTCCTGTAAAATGAGCTCAATGGCGCTTGTGCCGTTCTGCCTTGAACGCGTCGATATGTTAAAGTAAAGGCCTTTGTAATTTACTTTACATTATCATTACAATAAAAATAATATCAAAGAGATAGCCAGAGTGTAACAACAATAATATACAGGAAACACCTCTTCTTTTAAATTTTAATGTGTCTACCATCGTTTTCATCTTTGTTCTATTGTTCTTATATTAAATATAAATAATTATAAAAATTATATAAATTATATACTTATAAAAGATTTTTTTCTTGATTAATAGCTCGTATTTGTAAATAATTCATTTATTACCCATCGATATTCAGATGTTTCTAAATTAAGAATAAAGTACAATTATTTCAATGCAAAATAATTTATTTGTGTTAATAATTTGTATTGAGATTTAGAAATTTCGAAAATATGGTTTTCGGAACAAAAACTATTTTTTATTATTATTTAAAGACTTACAAAACAATCGGTTTGTACATACAAAAGTTATGAACTATCAACAAAGGGTACACATTACAGTGTTTATGCATTCATTCATTATTATACATTTTAAGGATAGCCTTCGCCACCCTTAAATCAACCACTGACAATACGTGTGAGTCGGGAGGAATGGGTATAATATTGCTTTTGATTGTTGTGCTGTCACTATCCTATTAGTGTCAGTATAAAATGTTACATTGATTCACATCTCGAATACGCCAATATGGTTTTTATTTATGGTGTGTAATGGGAATGCTACAGCGGCTGCTGAAGAATATCGTGAACGATTTCCACATGAAAGAATACCGAAGAGAAAGGCCTTTATCAGAGTTTCCAACAAACTCTGCGAGACCGGAACGCTTCCAAGTGCTAATGTAACATCCGAACGAGGATTTAGAAGAAATAGAAAATGTTCTAGCTTTAGTAGGAGAAAATGCGACGACAAGCTTACGAAGAATTGGAATTTAGTTGGGGATTCCCCAAAAAATAGTGATCAATACGCTTCACGAGCAAGGCCTATACCCGTACCATGTCCAGCGTGTACAGAATCTTCAACCTGGAGACTGAAGACTACGCCAAGCGTATGCAATTTTGTGAGTGGATAATTATTAATCGTCATCTTTTACCGCACATACTTCTTACGGACGTGACGGCATCAATAATAATCGAAACTCCCATATATGGTCGGACGAAAACCCTCACGCAATAGTCGAAAGTAATTTTCAACACAGGTTTTCAGTAAACGTGTGGTGCGGCATGATCGATTATAATTTATTTGGCAATTTTCTTTTGGAAAATCGCCTTACTTAAGTTTTTTACAAATTGAATTGCAAGGACTACTGGAGGAGATTCCTTTAAACATCAGAATTAAAATGTATTATCAACACGACGGAGCGCCTGCCCATTTCGATCGTCGCGCATTGGGTCAAGCAATATTTTGACCAAAGGTTTCCAGGGGTTTGGATTGGTGGCGGTGGTCCTATTAGTTGGCCTTCTAGATCGCCAGACCTCACGCCGTTGGACTACAATTTATGGGGTTGGTTAAAAACTGAGGTTTACAAAGTAAAAGTAGATGATAGGGATGCATTAATTAGACGCATTAGAAATGCTGTACTCAATATTAAAGAAAGGCACGAATCAATTAGAAGATCCACGCGCGCCCTTCGTAAACGAAGCAGGAAATGTTTGGAAGTCAATGGCGGTATCTTTGAAAATTTACTAAACCAATGATTTATTTCAAATAATGTTAATGTTGGATATTTTGGTTTTCCAATATTATTATTTTATTTAAAGCTGTAACTTGAAAACAAATGAATATTGGATAACATGATGCATAGATTACACCCTTACAGTTAGGCCCATTCCTCCCGACTCACCATGTATACATTATATTTATATACTATAACATGTAACATTATATTTCACATTAAATGGCATATTAGGGACATAAAAACTATTATTTACGAGTACAGTAAAAATAAAAGGTTGTATAAACGTTTGTACCCCAGGAACATGACCTTAACACGAAGACCCATTTATGGTTATTACTTGCGTTATTAAATCTTTTTGAAGACGCTACAGCAGAAATAAAAGAAACCAAAGTCGAGTCATGCGAGCACGTACTCTACGTGTCGTTACAACTATATTACAAGTACCTACCTAAATTATGAAGTAATCTCGACCGCAAAGAATTTACAATAAAAAAATATGTTAATTTAAGGGCGGTACGGTCCCCCAATCGATAACATTTTTAGATTACGATCGCAAGTATGATTATTTTGGACGATCGAAAGTATCGGTTTAAAAATGCCGCGCGGTCTTATAATGAAGGCATTATTACTTCTGCCGTGGCTAATGTGTGAAAAAATCCGCTGTATTAAAAGCAATTTACTTATTGAAACACCTTCACGGAGTTCAATGATTAAATTGATAAAGTTTAAACAATGAGCTTTTGTTTAACATCGAAATATTGAAGTTTGCCATAACCGAATTTACCGTCGGATCAAAGATAAAGAAACTTAAACAATATAATATGAATATTGTATTATTAACATACAGTGTCACCATTAAAGTCCGCACCATATGGAACTTTTTTTTATTAATGAGGTTAGTTAAAATTAAATTGGGGCAATCGTTTTTGCTTCAAACTAGACTAAAAATTATATAATCAAATGTCACCATCTGTCATTCGGTATCTGTCAAAAATTACATTTTAATCAAAAAATGCTGAAAAATGGCATTGTTTTACCGAATTTCAAAAAATTTTATTAGAAAAAGTTGTTTCTAGTACAATTCTTGGCCTAAATACAAAGTTTCAGTTTTCTAGCTCAAAGTTGATTTTTTTGCCATTTTTTCTAATTAACTTTTTTTTATTTAATGTAAGTTCGCTTAATGGATATTAAACTATTTGCTTATACCATACTCAATATTTTATTTAGTTTGTATGAGCTTTTTTTACTAGAATGCCATTTTTTTTCGAAATTTAAAATTAGAGGCAAAAAAATTTGACACAGGTGGTGCAAAGTTACCCTAATTTAAAAATTTTAACAGATAGACGTCAGATATTCCATTTTTTTGATAGTACATACACCTAAGAAGTTTAAAAAACTTATAATAAAATTCCCAGATATCAGATTAGTTCAAAATTTAGACACATTTTCTTTTTATCCACAATAAAATATCAAGGCAATTTTGAATTTTATAAGTAGGCTATGGAAAAAAAACGAATTAGAGTGCCGAATAAATAAAAGAAATGTCATAAATTTGAATATTTTCGCAAGTTATAGTTTTCAGTGTTATCACCAATGTTGTCCATTCAAGAAAAAATAGAAATTGTCTTAATTTGTGGAGAGAATATGCCTCACCGGCAAGTATCTGCCATTTTTAATGAGAGGCATCCAGAAAAAAATTTGCAGCATAGCACTGTTTCAAGAATAATGTCAAAATTTAGAGAAACTGGATCTGTTCAAAATAATTTTAAGAAACCTCACGCCGCAAGTAAATACGATGAAGCAGCACAACTTGATGTTTGTTTAACTGTTATTGACCACGGTCAAACTAGTGTAACTGTCGCGGAATTGACGTTAGCAATTCTGATTACATAGTTGGACACTGCTGTCTTTGTGCAGAGTCCAAAACTCCATAGGTAAGGTTCAAAAGAGAAATAATTTCTACAGTTTAACAACAACAAAAAAACAACGCTTTATTCAGTTGCAAATGAACGGGGAAAATATTGGATCTTATATGCCTAATATTTTTACTATTATACCTGTCTATTTCACTTGATGCATCTATACACCTCAGGCACTTTTAACTTGCACTTCACTGTTATTATTTCTAAATACTGTGTAAATTATTATAGACTTGCGATGAGCGGAGAACAAATATTTGCACTTAAATATTTCAATATTGCGTTTTAGTGAAAATTGGGCGAGAGAGCGACGTGACTATACTGAGAAACAAACCCTTGGCTTCTGCACCCCTCGCCGCACGACCCGTACGAAGCATCTTTTGCGAAGGGTACCGGTGCCGTATGAAGGCAAGGTTGCCAGATAAACTTTTCTTTTAATTAATATACACCGTTTCAGAACATACTCCCCCCGGTTGAAGGTTCTACCTTCAAAATGAAAAACTTAAATTAACTTACAACTAACTAATCATAAAAGGAAATTCCTACACTACTTAAAAACTAATCGTCATATTTTGGTAATGGACTCAGTTTGGTTATGTTTCTGTTAAAGGTTCCATGTTTGGTTTTTACCTTTACAAGTCTGACCTTTCCGTCTTTGCTTGGAATGACTTCCAACACTCTAGCCAAAGGCCAACTAAAAGGTTTTGTATCGTCTTCCTTTAAGAGGACGACATCGTTAACAGTTAGATTTTGAACCGGAGACATCCACTTGGGTCTATTTTGCAATTGATTAAGATATTCTTTTGTCCATCTGGACCAAAACTGTTGTTGAACCTGAGTTACTCTATGCCAACGATCTAATCTATTATTGCTAACATGAGAGATATCTTTCTCAGGAAACGAGGTTAATGAGGTTCCTACTAGGAAATGTCCTGGGGTCAAACACTCTAGGTCAAGGGGGTCAGATGACAATGGTTGTAGGGGTCTTGAATTTAAAATTGCCTCAATCTGTGTAAGAATTGTGGTGAACTCCTCAAAGGTGAATCTTTGATCTCCAACTAAACGCTTTAAATGGTATTTTGTGCTTTTGATTGCAGCTTCCCATAATCCACCCCAATGTGGAGAGTAAGGAGGAATGAACTGCCACTGTATTTCATTTCCAGAAAGAAAATTATTTAATTCTTCCTGTGTTCCTTCAGATTTTACCATATCATAAATATCTTTAATTTGATTACTAGCACCCAGGAAATTTGTCCCATTATCACTATATATTATTGAAGGGCTACCTCTTCTGGAGATAAAACGCTTCAAGCTGGCGAGAAAAGCTTGTGAAGAAAGGCTTGAAACTAGCTCTATGTGTACAGCCTTAGTGGCCATACACACAAACACAGCTATATATGCCTTTTCAACTTTAGGACTCCTCAAAGTTGATGACTTTACAAAGAAAGGGCCACCGAAATCAATTCCTGTTTTTGAAAAAGGCCGAGAAGGGACTACTCTGGCTTTGGGGAGATCAGCCATAATTTGATGAAACGTTTTTACTTTAAATTTATAACAGTTAGGGCAATTTATAGAGATCTTTTTAATTTCTTTTAGCCCATTTAGGGGCCAATATCTTAGACGAACATTGGATAAAATCGTTTGTGGACCTGCATGTCCTAACCTGCAATGTTCCTTTTTTAATAAAAGTTTAACTACATGATTTTTAGATGGCAATAAGAGAGGATATTTTTGTTCAAAGGGTATTAGAGCTTGCGATAGTCTTCCTCCCACTCTGATGATATTGTCTGCATCAATGAATGGGTTTAACTTTAAAATTTGCTTATTGGATATTTTTCCAGCATCTGAATTTAATTCCTTGAATTCCTTGGAGAAGTATTGCATTTGAAGATGTTTTAAAATGAACAGTTCAGAACCTTTTAGTTCATCTACAGAGATGGGACCAATTAAGTTTTTACAGTGGGGTTTACAGTTGTTAACAAATCGAAAAATAAAAGCTACTGTCCGTTGAAGCCGAGAATAATTTGAGAATTTCTCAAAAAACGTTTTCCAGAAATTATCAGAAATAGCGATTAAAACTGTTCTAGTCTTCCTCGTTTCTTCGTTAGTGGAACCAAGATCTCGATTTGAGGAGTCTAAATTTGTGTAAAAGTCCTGTAGGAGTGCTGGCCCATTCCACCAAAGATTTGAATTTATTAGCTGATCCGGTGTTAATCCACGAGAAAGGTGGTCAGCTGGATTTTCCTTGGTTGGAATGTGACGCCATTTAAAATTTTGGGTGAGAGTGTTAATCTCTGATATACAATTGGCGACAAAAATATTAAAACGAGAGGGATGAGCATTTAACCATGCTAATACAATCTCAGAATCAGTCCAGAGATTAACGGATTGAAAAGAGAACCTTTCTTTCAATATGGAACAAACTCGAGTGACCAAATTAGAGAGCAACAGTGCCCCACAGAGCTCCAAGCGGGGAATAGTTATTTCTTTAATCGGTGCAACCCTGCTCTTTGATGTTATAAGTTGGCAAGATACTGTACCGTTGGGATACAATGCTCTGATATATACACAAGCACCGTAAGCTTTGCGACTAGCATCGGAAAAGCCATGAATTTCTAGAGAGCTACTATTACTATCAGATAAGAAAAAACGAGGTACTTGTAACGACTTTAGTTGGGGAATTTTTTTTTGCGTAATCTGTCCATGTTGTTATAATAGGATGTTCTAGAGGATCATCCCAATCCATTTTTTCTTTCCAAATTTCCTGCATTATTAGTTTTGCGACTACAATAATTGGTCCAATTAAGCCTAGAGGGTCATACATTTGAGCAACTTTGGACAAAACTTCACGTTTGGTGACTGACTCTTGTATCGGAACTTCAGGTAGCGATATTGAGAAAATGTCTGAGTCTGGGTTCCAGAATATACCAAGGACTTTATTGGATACTCCATCCATTTTAATATTGTAACTTTCCTGGCAGTTACGAGAAGTGTCAATGTTATCTATTTGTCTTAGAAATAAGTTAGAGTTAGAAGACCATTTATGTAGCCTAAAATTTCCTAAACTGCATAGTTTGACTAACTGATGAAATAGTTCAAACAACTCCTTGTAAGAATCTGTACCACATAATATATCATCGACATAACATTGGGAGGTGATTACTTCTGCCGCTAGCGGATATTCATTTTTATACTTTAGGGCTAGTTCCGTCAAAGTGCGAGTGGCTAAATATGGAGCGCAATTGGTACCATAGGTGACTGTCAATAATTCGATGCACTGGAGTGCTTCAGATGGGTTTTCACGCCAAATAATGTTTTGGAGGTGAGTGTGCTGGGGATTTATTAGTATCTGTCGGTACATCTTTTCTATATCAGAAGTGATAACAAATTTAAAACTTCTAAATCTTATCAGGATATCAAAAAGCTCGGGCTGTACGATGAAACCTTTGTGCATTATATCGTTGAGAGAGAGTCCTGAAGAAGTTTTCATCGAACCATCAAATACTACACGCAACTTGGTGGATTTATTTTCTTCGCGAACGACACAGTGGTGGGGTAAAAAATACTTATATACATTACTTTTAGTTTTTAGAGATAAGGGCACGAATTGTGCGTGATTAAGAGATATATATTCATCAATAAATTTCTTATACTCCCTAAAAAGGTCAGGGTTTCTTTCGAAACGCTTTTCTAAGTGATAGAATCTTTTTTTTGCAAGAAAAAATGACTCTCCTAACAAATAATTTTCTTTTGGTGATTTGAGGGGTAGATCTACTTGAAAAGACCCATTCGCTAATAAAAGAGTGGTGTCACAAAAATTCTTTTCGACTAGTTCATCTTCAGCAGACAAAATTCTTTCTTTAGAGTGGGGAATGTCTTCCAAGGACCAAAACTTTTCTAATAGAGAGTCTAGTGGTAAATCTGTTTTATCACTTTGCACGAAAAAACAGCTGTTAGATTTGACGGAGTGAAGATCACCTTTAACGAGAGCATGAGTGGGAATTAACCCAGAGATAATGTACCCAAGATGGGTACCAACCAATGTGAGAGCGTTGTTCTTATCAATTTTCACCATATCTCCCGAGAGAATTTTATAATAAACATCAGCACCGAGCAAAACATCTATGACTGCAGGTTTATCAAATTGCGGATCAGCAAGACTCACGTTTTGAGGAAGGTTTAAATTGCTTTTGTTAATACGGAAATGTGGGGCTTTTTCAGTGATTTTATTCAACACACAACAGTTTACTTTGAGAGAGAAATTTGGTTCTAGGATAGACATGACTTGAAGACATATCGCTTTATTGGAGTGTTCAACATTGCCTCCAATGCCTGAGATTCTAACTTGCTGTCTTTCAGGGGTGTATTTTAATTTTCTTAAGAGATCTTCAGTTATTATTGAAATTGTACTGCCAGGATCGATCATAGCCCGTGCAGTCACAATATTTCCATGAAGATCGGGTATGTTTACTAAGGACGTACTTAACAAAACTACGTTGTCATCAGAAGCAAAAACTGAGAGTGTTCTATGGCTATTGCCATTTGAGGAACCTACTTGGGAATTCTGATTGATGGGCGGTCTATCTGAGTTATTCGTTTGCGAGCGATTAGTTGGCAGACAACTACCATCAGGAGAATGCGAATCAGATGTACTTGCATTTCCCTTATTATGATAATTATGGAAATTACTTTGATCTTGATTGGAATTTCTGTTGTATACATTCTGATTCCTTCTATCTGGAGGTAATTCATTAGAACTTGGATGCAAAAGTGAGTGATGCTTTTTACCACATATTGAACATAACTGAGAAGTGCAATTTTTTACTTGATGTTTTGAGCCTAAGCAGTTAAAACAAAGGCCATTTTGTGTGACGACTTCTGTTTTTAGTTTCAAGGATAAATTCTTAAACTTTGGACACGTATATATTTTATGATCAGGGACCTTACAGCAATGACACCTTAGAAAATTGAAAGTTGGGGAAGATGAGTGATATTCCATGTTACTACGCTGAAGGTTAGATCTCTCTTGCTGCTGATTACCATGTGCATAATGGGAAAACTTTTGAAATCTACTGCTTGAAGCACCTCTTTGTGTTACAGAGGAATGACCTTGCGAAAAATTTTTATTTGAGGGACTTTCTGTGAGGTCTTCTAAAACTGAGCATCGTTTTTCTAGAAAACTTAAAAAATCTTCCAATTTTGGCAACGCTGCCTGAGATGTGGATAACATTTGGGAACCTCTTTCCGCAATGTATGCCTTTTTAGTTCCGAAATCTAACTTTTGTGAGAATAGATATATTAACATTAAATCCCATTGATCAACAGGAATTTGTTGATTTTTTAAAGAGTCCACGTTTTGTTTTATACATACGATGAATTCTCGAAGAGTATGAGCAGTGACCTTGGCTAAAGCGGGGATTTCCACTAGATTTTTTATATGAGCAAAAATAATCGAAAGTTGATTATTATACCTTTGTTTCAGGGTATCAACCGCAATCTGGAAATTGTCAGTTGTCAATTGCAATGTTTCAATTAAATGTAAAGGTTCATCTTTTAAATATGATTTTAAATATATTAATTTCTGAATAGCTGTTAGTGACTGATTGTCCATAATGAGCGTCTCAAAAAGTTGATAGAAAGCATTCCATTTTGTGATGTCACCATTAAATTGGGGAATATTTAATTGAGGCAAATTTACATTGGGCGCACCAGAACTTATTACTACGGGGGTTACTTGACTCTGTACATTCTGGCTAGGAGATAATGCAAGAACTTTACGTTTTAATCTAGCTAGACACGAAAAATATTTGTCCTCAACTTCATCGCCGTCTTTTTTAGAGGGATCTATAACATCAATTTGCATCTGCGTGTTTTCAAAACAGTCAAAAGCTTGGGTTAAACTATCAATTCTTACTTGGTACTCCATATAATCCTTTTCGCTATCTGCATTTTTATTGTACCATGTAATAATTCTAGAAATTTTACCCTTAAAGCAACCGCGCTGCTTAACCAAAGCTTCTAAATCCGTCATTTTTTCTAAATGTCTAATTAACAGTAAAATAGATAGAAACTAAAAATAAAATTTGAACAGTTCAATAAGGGTCAACAAGTGTGAAATAGTATTATGTGCGAGCGCGCGAAAAATCTTAAAAAAAATAAAAGTAACAATGCGAAAACTTATAGCAGCACAAAAAATACCTATCTCTTTTTAAAAATGCCATGCAAACCTTACTGTTATATATAGTATGTCAAGAACTGTACAATATCCCAAAATAACAAGTAAACACAAACAAATTCATTTAAAACATAAAAGGATTAGTGTGCAGGTAGCAAGAGAAATGACCAAAAACTATATTTGCATAATATTAACTACCTGAGGGTAATGTTTTCTGAATATTAAATAACCAGGTACTAGAGAAATACGTGTGTAAGCGCTTGGAGAACTATTTATAAAATAAACATTATAATCTGAGGATAATATCCATTAATTACCAGCACATATAGGTACATAGTAGGTACCTATTCTAAAATAAATCGCTATAAACTATAAAAAATACAGAAAAATATACAAAGAATATACTGGCAAAATATCTTAAACTAAATAAAGCACTGATTGTTTTGGTAAATGTTTGTTATAGTCTATTTCAGGAAGGACCACCGACTTTTCACCGTCGGAAGAAAAGTTCACTAAATTGTTTTTTATACCACAATTACGTAATGTTTTGTATAGTTTTTATTTTCTGAGCTCATATTTTTACATATCCGGCTCGAAGGACCAAACAATGTCGCGGAATTGACGTTAGCAATTCTGATTACATAGTTGGACACTGCTGTCTTTGTGCAGAGTCCAAAACTCCATAGGTAAGGTTCAAAAGAGAAATAATTTCTACAGTTTAACAACAACAAAAAAACAACGCTTTATTCAGTTGCAAATGAACGGGGAAAATATTGGATCTTATATGCCTAATATTTTTACTATTATACCTGTCTATTTCACTTGATGCATCTATACACCTCAGGCACTTTTAACTTGCACTTCACTGTTATTATTTCTAAATACTGTGTAAATTATTATAGACTTGCGATGAGCGGAGAACAAATATTTGCACTTAAATATTTCAATATTGCGTTTTAGTGAAAATTGGGCGAGAGAGCGACGTGACTATACTGAGAAACAAACCCTTGGCTTCTGCACCCCTCGCCGCACGACCCGTACGAAGCATCTTTTGCGAAGGGTACCGGTGCCGTATGAAGGCAAGGTTGCCAGATAAACTTTTCTTTTAATTAATATACACCGTTTCAGAACAGTAACCAAGATAAGTGATTCAACAGGCTGCAAGAGGGAAAGCGTTAGAAAAATTCTTCTGAAAAATCGATTTCGGGCATATAAACCCAAGTTTATAAACACATTAAAAGAACGCGATTTTGACATCCGACTTGATTTTTCGTTTTGGTATCAGGGACAATATGAGGAGAATATTCTTTTTCCATACAAGATATTATGGACAGATGAAGCCACTTTCTCTTCGAATGGTACCGTGAGCTCACAAAATTGCCGATGGTGGTCCCAAGAAAATCCTAACTTCACAATTGAATGTCGCGACCAGTATCATTTTAAAACCAATGTTTAGTGTGGAATTTTGAAAGATGAGCTTATTGGACCATACTTCTTTAGAGTAAACTTAACTGGTGAAAGGTACCTGAATTTTCTTGATAACGAGATTACCGAAGTTTTGGATAACATGCCCTTACACCATAGACATAACTTATGGTATCAGCTTGATGGTGCACCCATACATCAAACTGTAGCAGTGAAAGAACGCATAAACCAATTATTTCAAAACAGAGTTATAGGGCGTGATAGAGAATGTCACTGGCCACCCAGGTCGCCTGACATAACCCCACTAGACTTTTTTCTGTGGGGTTATCTTAAGCAGAAAGTTTATAAGAATCGACCGTTTAGAAATATCGAGCATTTGGAACAAACGATAAGACAGTGTTGTGCCGATATGAGACCAAGCTTTTTACAAAATGCTGTCAAAGACGTTTATAGACGGACGGGTGTTTGTATAGAGCGAGAAGGACGTCACACTGAAATGTGAAATTTATATTGCTTTTGTGTTACCTATTTAAAATGATTAAAGTTCCTTTTTGTTCCTTTTAATAATAATGATAGTTTTAAGTATAAAATAAATTTTTTATCAAATATTTAGATGTATTTGTCATTTGAAAAACGAAACTGTGTCAAATTTTTTTGCCTCTAATTTTAAATTTCGAAAAAAAATGGCATTCTAGTAAAAAAAAGCTCATACAAACTAAATAAAATATTGAGTATGGTATAAGCAAATAGTTTAATATCCATTAAGCGAACTTACATTAAATAAAAAAAAGTTAATTAGAAAAAATGGCAAAAAAATCAACTTTGAGCTAGAAAACTGAAACTTTGTATTTAGGCCAAGAATTGTACTAGAAACAACTTTTTCTAATAAAATTTTTTGAAATTCGGTAAAACAATGCCATTTTTCAGCATTTTTTGATTAAAATGTAATTTTTGACAGATACCGAATGACAGATGGTGACATTTGATTATATAATTTTTAGTCTAATTTGAAGCAAAAACGATTGCCGAAATTTAATTTTAACTAACCTCATTAATAAAAAAAAGTTCCATATGGTGCGGACTTTAATGGTGACACTGCGGTTAAGATATACTCTCGGACATAAGTATTGCGAAAAAACGAAAAATTAAAAAATAGCCTCTGATATTTGGCAAGCACAAGAAAGCTTGCTATAAACATTCCAACAAAATTGTTTTTCAAGTTTGCCATGATCATATCTGAACAGAACACTGTTCGATCAACACTTATGGTTTTATAATTTGACGTTTAAAAGTTTGCTGTTCTTAAGCGTCATAAGCATTGCAATAAATATATTTTGTTGGAGATTTTACTTCACTACTAACGCTAGTTCAGAGAAATATTACTGGAAATGGGAGTAGGAATTGCTATGTCTAAAACCATAAGTTCTGCAAGCTTTTCAAGCAGGAAGAACAAGCTTCTATTGGTTGAAGGTTCTCGCTAATTCACAGTACAGTTCATTCATAGTACAATTTCACGCCTAATGTCATATTTCAATGAAAGACGTCTGACGAACTATTCAAAGAAGGTTAGTGCAGGCACGGTGGTATAGTAGGAGACTATCAAAGAAACTCTGAATTTCGGCTATAAATAAAGCTGCTAGGCTTGCATTCCCCGCACGTAGGGATATCAACTAGACTGCTGCTGCTTGAAGATTCATTTCAGTAATAAAACGCGATACAATATTTTTAATTCAGATGGCACGAGATGAGTTAGAAGACCTGTACACCAGCGCTTCAATCCCAAGTATGGAGCACTTACAGTTAAGCATGACAAAGATAGGGTTACTGTATGGGAGTGCTTCTTCTCTGGGGAAGTTGATCCTGAGTTGAGTTGAGCTCATTTAGCCACAGCAGAATATATTATTATTATTTTATTAAAGTTAAAATATAATTACTGAAATGGTTATATTGAAATAAAGTAGTTAAGGGTACATGACATAGAAATGTGCACGGGAACACTCGCTTCACGCCACTACTGGGGCCTATCAGGGCAACTTTTGGGTTACACGGGACAGTAAAGAGCACTCGAAAAGGAAAAAATAACATATAAGGATAAGCAAGAACTGTGTAGGGGATTCTTTATACATATTAATTTATACTTTAAATCTGGACAGTTTAATGTAATTAATAAAAATATACTTTCTGTAACTGTGTTTATATTAGCTATCGACATTAAAGAGGTAAAATTGAGAGGCAATAAATAATGTTTGACGAGTTCTGAACAGATGAAGTCTGTTACTGTTCTGTTAAGGTTGCAGATGAAAATCTTGTGAATCATATCGTCAATGATTATCACAAGACCAGTAAGGTGCTTCATTTAGTTTTAGTCTATAGAGATGCTTATTAAAGTTGCCATGTCCCGTGACGTAACAAAAATATGCTGACAAGGTCTAGATAGCTGCATTCTTTATATTAGTGGATTGATTAGAAGTTTTAAATTAATGGAAGTATAAAGGTTTTTATTATTTAGTACGTAGTTCTGATACATTGCCTTCTATGATGTCAGCAGATCTGCCCTTAGTATATATGTTTTCTTGAAGGTAATATTGTGCCGACGACGAAATTTTTCTAAATATCCATTAGATGCCTTGAAGTTATCTAGTCCTATTGAGCAGATTCGAGGGCTATTGCTTGAATTATGGGCCCGGATATTGGTAAGGGCTTGTTTCGCGCCTTAGAAAACCAGTTAAAACAACATGGTTTACTGCCAATTCTTCTGTTTTGGGAAATTTTCTTTTTTGTTCAATGTTGCTACCTTCTTGAAACAGATTTCTAACTTTTGCTTTACTTTGAAGCAACATAGTCGTTTGGGTTTTACCCACTTAAAATTTTTCAGCCAATTTCCTGGTACTTAAACCAGTTTTTTCTTTTTCCTCGATTATTTAAATTTTTTTGCTTAAAGAAAGACATCTCGCTATCTTCAAATATTCACGTTAGTCCCAAAACACACAAAAACTGTTCAAAACAAAACTAATGTTAACAAAGGATTTATCAGCCTTTAAAGGATGAATGGATTCGACTGCAATAAAGTAATTAGTGTATGTAACTATATTTCTTAAGAATTGTCGGGTCGGGTATTACTGTACCTAATGAAGGGTGTTTTTAGCATTAATGTTTACTAAAAATTCCTATGATGAGTGTCCGCGGTCGTTTAACAGATTGGTCGGTAAAGAGGAGTATAAAATAATGGGATTTCCATTTTTAAATATGAGGAATTCATAACCGGTCGTTTAACGCAGGTGGTCACTTTATAGAGGCGGTCGCAAACAGAGGTTTACTGTATATAGGTAACTTTAATGGAGCTTTGGAAATAGGTGAAATGATCTAAAATATTATTATGTGAACAATTACGAAAAAATTGTAAGCATACTGAACACAATAACACATTGAAAAGGGTTTGCTTTTTCCTTTCGCCAGGACCATCCTCAGACGCGTTTCGCTGTATAACAGCTCATCAGTGAGGCTATGGGTTCTGTCAAATGAAAAAAGCATCGGTATCTGTTTTAAAACAGAAAAATCGGTATAATACAGAGAATGAAGCCAGATGGCTCCATCTCGTGGTGCTGGTAAATAATTTTCCTCTGATATTTGTGGCTTGATAAGTCCATGTCAGAGGGCGCAGGTATGCTTAGAAATTGGTGTTATTTACCAGGACCACGAGATAGAGCCATCTGGCTTCATTCTCTGTATTATAGCATACTGAACAGTTGTGTAGCAAGAATATTTAAATTTGTTTAATAGTCATGACCAAGTGATTGAGAGGGAGAAGAAAAATATATATTTGGGGTAAAGAAAAGGGAAAGTCTAGTAGAACATATAAACCATTCTCAATTAAAGAATTTGGATATAATATTATTATTGTACTCTTGTTGGTAGGAGAAAACTGTTTGTTTTAAGCGAAATTTTTATCGGGATAGTAAAACACTCAGTCTTTTCCACCAGTTATATTGAAATTGGATTTATAGATTTATTTCGGACATGCTTCAAAAGCAAAGGTTTTCATCCTCAGCGGAAATTAATGTTCTTAAAGTTGATACTTAATCCATGGAAGAGAAACATCTGCATTTTAGGGTTTAACGTTTTAATAACTAACGATCGACTCGGCTAGCAAAAATATACAAAAAATTGATTTTATATTCTCCGCTTAAATGGTCAAAAAGAGTTAACAAAATACGTTACAATGACAAAAACTTAATTACTTGATAACTAACCAATTAACTGACATCTTGTCCATCTTATAGTGGAAGGATCGTAAATTTTAATTACTGTAATGTTTAACCTGATAACTTTAACATCTTCTTTAGATTAGCATCAGGGAAATTGATGCTGCCAGAGATTTTAATGTGTGATAGAGCGGATTTAAGATCTTGTTTTTATCAGATTTTGTTATTTAAATCAACATATTATGTCAATGATGGTAAAGATTTTAAGCATGTGAATCATTTAGAGGTAATAAAACGGTTTTAAATCTAATGTAATTTCTGTACATTTAAGCCTGTGCCTTGTGTGGTTTTTGATGAGGGTTGCCAATTATAAAAAATCAAAATGACGTCGTACCTGCCACTTTTTGACATCTGTCATATTTGATTATAGCGTAAATAGCTCGACCACGGGAAATTATGTTACCGTGTGAAAAATTGGGGTTTTCAGCTTAAAAAGTCTATTTATTCAAGGGGTGAGACACATAAAAGGCAAAATCGATGAAGGCAATTTAGGAACCCCCGTATTTACGGAACGGTTGAAAATAAATTCAACAAGTATATTATGTTTTTGAAATCGGGGCGCGAAATGCAATTCACTCGAGTGGTTTTTTGATAAAGGTTGATATTTAAAAAAAATTAAAAATGGCGTCGTATCTGTCAAATTTGTGAATCAATATATTTTTGACTTTACATTTGGCTTCCATGCGAAAAATCATTACAGGATGTCTAATTTGTTTTTCATTATAGTCAGCAGGAAGATCGCCAATTAGGTGAGACACTTAAAAAGTGACCCTGTACTGTTGCATGAAGATTTTCTTCGTGCTAGATATGCAATTTATGGTAATTTATTACTCCGTCTCATGTCAATTTGAAAATGTATCAGAATAAATTCTTCTCGCCTCCACACAATTGCCGAGTAGTTGTCCATAAATTAGATGCATGTCAGCATTTTCTCAATAGGAGTACTTCTCCATTACTTATGTCTTACGTACGCAACCAATCAGACAGTTTAGAAAAGTGCTGTCAATAACACATTGTTAACGAAATAAAAACGACTTTATTGTAGTAATCTGATTTATTATTTCAATAACGTGTTAGATAAAAAATTAATTTTCTTCAAATTAAAAGATACCTTTTTACAACTTTTTTCTCCAACGAGTGTGGTGGCAAGTCCGTTCCTGACTTCCCTGACGATATAAAACATCTATACTGTAGTATAGTGTTATGAATTTTTATGACCCACATAAAATATTAAAATTTCATTAAATTTTACAGGTCACCTAAGAGTTACACTGTTGTATGTCGCATTTATCGCGATTTTGACTTTTCGGTGTTACATTGCTGTATCTGCATTGGGCTTTGACACTACAAAGTTTCAAAGTTCTATCTCCCGTCCTTAAAAGTATACAACCAGAAATACATAGTTGCATCGCGAATTTTGAGAATTACAAAGTGGCATATGACACTTACAACCAACTTACAACTTTGCAACAGCAGTAGAGTCCGCCCAAGTTCAAATGGGTACAGCCACGTGTATGGCAATGCGCGACGGTGTGACGTCAAAATCAGTAGCGGAGATAATAATATGAAAGTTTTTAAGACAATTAATGACTAGTTTATTTTCGTTTTTTTTTCCATAAAAATATGCGGGTATGGTATGGGTATAATAAAAATATATGGGTAACTAACGATTTAAATACACTAAGGGCATAGGGGTGCATTGACCCCCCTTTTTATATTAATGATGAGATTTTTCTACAGTGTACATTAAAAAAATGGAACAAAAATTGAAAATAAACATTTTTTTTACATATATACTTTATATATAATTAAATATACATATTTATATTAAAATTCTTGGACCTTCTGTTAAATTTTAAAAGTGTTTTTTTTTCTTGGGTATTAGGTCCCTTGATAAATCAATTAAGAATTAAAATGAAACCATGTAGAGTCTCGAAAGTTCTTTAATTCTAATTAAAATTACGTTTCGGCCGTAGCGTGGGCCTTCATCAGATTTTGATATGAAAGATTTTCGTCATCTCACAACCACATGTTGGACAATTACATGTACGTTACAAACATTTTGTTTAAAATTACGGAATTAAAACTTTACAAACTTAAGCGTGGCCATGCTGTTATCAACTGACAGTTTATCAATGGACCTAATACTCAAGAAAAAAAAACACTTTTAGAAATTAAATATACATAATAATATAATATAATAATGGTATTAAATGTAAACAATAAAGTCTTAAAAACCAAGACCCTCATCTAGTCTTAATGTTTCGCTGCCTCCATTAAACTTTCATTTTTTGCCAGATTCCTAAAATTCATAATAAGTATATTATGATTACTGCTTATTCTCTATATTTGTAAGGTATAATTAAAAAACTTAGTTATTTAATACTTGCCTCTAACCGTAGGTGATCGTTTTTCTATAGCGAAAAACTCGTAAATAATGTTTTTTATATCATAAATATTTCCAGGACTCAGTACGAGCTTATGAGAAAGTCTTTTTTTTGTAGGCGTTTGAAAAGATATAGTGGCCACATTGGCACGTACTTTCTGCCCTTCTTTTCTAATTCGTTGCAAAGTATTTTTTCCGATGCCAGTTGCTGCTAAAATCCGTTCTCTAAAATATGGAAAAAAACGATATTTATATACATATAAAACGAATTAAATTTAAAAAACGAATTAATTTTATAGATTACATAACGATTAACAATCACATTGTAAACAATACTTGTAAGTAAAGACATATTATATATCTAATTCATGTTGAAATGATACTCATTATTGCAAAAAGTGTAACATTTGAGTAAAGGAAAAACATAGGTACTTAGACGATAGATAAATAGTAAAAAAAAATATTTGCCGATCTTGTTCCATTTTAATTTTTAAAATGTAATATTCAATATTCAAGTAATATTAAATGTAATATTCTTTGCACTAACCTGCACTTTTTTAAAGGAATTTGCATTCCTTCGCTTGCTTCTTTCTCCATAAATCTAGAAATATTGTCTATTATTTCCCGCACTTGACTATTTAGAGGCTTCCCTCGTCTACCAATTGTCTTTGGCGCCATTAATCCAAAATAATAATATTATTTTCTAAACAGAACAACCACAGTTCACACACCACCTTACACAATATATCACTTCTACGCTAATATTAATACTTCTGCCACCCTCTAACAATGTTACGGCACTGAATCGCTTTGGATGATGCTGCATCGTGGCCGTCGCTAGGCAACTAACGTAGATAAACCACACTTTAGTGGCCGCCATTTATTGTACCCATTTGAACTTGGGCGAACTCTACCTATGCGAATGAAGAAAATTTTACATACAATTTGGTTATACTCAAATCAGACCTTCCGCATGGCGTATTGTGTAATAAACATAAGTGTCGAAATAAAATCACAAAATACCAAAGAAGATGTATTTTTGATGAACATTATAGTTTAGGATATTAATGTGCCTTTTGTGACTAAAAAGATTTGTACTTTATCGCCCTTGAAAATTGCTATGAAATAACAGAAACGCGTGGGGTTTAATTAATAATATATATTTAGAAATATAGGACTTTTCCTTCCGCCTAAATACGACTAATCTATATAATTTAACGGCAACATTGTAAAGTACGAAACAAGTCTACCAGGAGTGGCATGAAATGTTAATGGGTAGAGCTAATGACTTATCTAGTGCTTTGTTTAAAATTTTGGAAGCGTTTTTTGCAGACAGCAAATCTTTAAAAAATGTAATACTTTGGATCTAATCTGAATTCACTTATGTCACAAATTAGCCCTTCGAGCAAGTCTATAAATCTAAAATTTTCATCTCCGGGACATTCATGTGTCCAGTAGATAGGTTCTGTGTGTTGAAAGAGTCTTAGACAAAATTGAATATTTTTCACTATTATCACTCCTACGAATTCTCCTAAAGGATAATTCTGTTAAGCCCTACAAGATTATACAGATGCATATAAAAGACTTTAAACAATAAAATGCATGTAACATCTGCTTTTAATTATAAAGTCATACCTTTTTTAAACTTTACTACTTATTTTACCAGGTGGAGTATAAAGCATCACACCAATCACTAAATTAGAAGACAGTTTCAATTAGCCCATTACAAAGAACCAGATCAGCTGTAATAATTAAAACTCCACAAGTTTCAAATTAAAAAAAAAATTTTCCATAGAAAAAATCAAAGCCATTAATAGTGTGTACTCATGGATGCTGCAAGTAGACAAAGAGTACTTTGAAGCAATATTGCCAAAATCATATGATAACAAGATTTTCTTGTATATTTTACTAATTTTTCATAATAATTTTAGTTAATAAATACTCAGATTTACCTACTTTTTTATACATTTAATGTTTTGGTTTAGCTTAAAAGAATAGCTATTTATGCCATCAGTTACGAAATGCCTAATTCTGTGTAACGCGAGAGATTTTTGCGGAACGAACGAAGTGAGTTTCGCAAAAACTCACAAGTTACACAAAATTTCATTTCGTAACGTATTGCATACAAGATTTTTTCTAATTTTGAAGAAAGTAATAAAAAAATAAAATTTAATATAATTGATAAAAATTTGGAAAACATAAATTTAGTTTTTCTAATTTTGACATATAACTGATGGCATAAATAGCTATTGTTGCTGTTACTTCATATTAGTTGTCAGTTTGACAAGTTCGAGCAATGAAAAAAATATGTCGTCGGGAATTAATTTGAATAATTGCAATAATTGTGTTATCAATATTTATAATAATTAATTAATTTATAATTTATGTTTTTAACTTGTATTATAACAGTTTAATAAATAGAATAATTCTTTTTGTCACTAATTTTGAAATACATTTTTCGTCACCAATTGCATAAAATTTTACTTTATGCAACTAGTTACAAAAAGTAAGACATTTCATAATGTCAATCAGTTTTAAAAAGTGTCACTTTATATGTCAAAATTAGAAAAAGATATTTTTGTTACAAATTTTTATGTTGCCAATTTCTCGAAATATAGTTGTGAGATAACAAAGTTGTATGTGTTTTTTTTTCAGTATCCAAAAAAACACGATTTTCTTTTATACTTTTTTTTATAAAATTTGAATAATAGGGACATCGACTTCATTTACTAATAATTGTATTACCATTTCTTGCAGTGTTAGATGTGTGACATATACCTATGAAAATAAACTTAAAACTAACATTAATGTATTATTATGTATATTAATGTTCGCGTATATTTTGCCCAATATATATCTCCATTATTATTGGTTTTAGAGAAATGGTTAAATTAGCAAAGTTATAGCATTTTCAACCGACCTTCAGAAAATGAAATGAACAAAAACAACTGAGGATCAGAAGTGACAGCTTTTTGACAAGTGACAGTTTTTTTAAATGGAATACCCCCTATTTTCTCAATGTATCAGGTAAAGAGTTTTATCCTCTGTTTAAATATATAAGTAGTAGTTGTTGGGGTTATTTTTTACCGTTTTGGAATTATAAGAAAATATAATAGAATTATCTCTATCCTCATTAAAGTTTTGTAAATGACTCATGTTACTCATAGCAATACCTGTCACCTTGACTAAATTGCTCTTGGCAACTTCTGTTTTCTTGACAAATCTTAAGAAACGTTGTCAAAGTCAGGGTCTAAATGGGATACTCTGAAGACCAAAAGTTCGAAATTATTAAAATATCTATCAAATGTGGACACAACAAGCGAGAAGCGCAACGCGAGTTCAGAAGGCGACATCCACATTTAGTAATTCCTAGCGAAAACACTTTCCGAAATGCGTTTCGTCAACTTTCTGAGCGAAAAACATTACAAAGAAAGAAAAGGAATTGTCGGATACTTGAAGATGAAGAGCTTGCTGTTCTTTTATATTTTAAAGGTAATTTTTATTTGTTTTTATATTCGCTTCGTATCATTTAGAAGCTTAATTTGTTTTCAGAAAATCCACAAAATTCGATAAGGGACTGTGCAAGATATCTTGGCAAATCTTGAACAGTAGTTTTGAAAATTCTGAAAGGGCATAAATTCCACGACTTTAAATTCAGAAAAGTTCAAAATATAATAGAAGAACAGAAGCAAAGACGTTTGGTGTTTTGCCGTCACATGACAAACATCCTCAACAATAACGCCAATTTGTTTGAGAACATTATATGGACCGATAAATCTTCTTTTAATACGGCTTTAGCTCCAAATCCCAAAAGCACACAGTTCTGGGCATCGCAGAATTCGCATCTTACAGTTGAAGTGATACGTTCTGGGTGGGTATCAGTAAATGTGTGGTGCGGCATAGCGCAAAACAGAATAATCGGTCCAATTTTCATTGATGGATCTTTAAATGGAGTTGGATACCGTGAAAGATTTGCACATGAAATAGAGGATATTTTTGAGGATTTTCCTCTAAACGCCGCCAGGAATTTTATATGACAGCAAGATGGTACTCCATGTCATAGTGTTCTTCCAGTTAGAGAATACCTCAATGAGAATTATGTCTTTTGGATTGGTCGTGGAGGGACTGCATGGCCTCCCAATAGTCCCGATTTAACAGCACTAGACACATTTCTTTCCTCAAGGACATGATATATCCAGACCAAATAGTGTTGCCGATTTGCACTGGACTTTCTCAACTTCGGTAGGCCGGATACGATTGCTAATGAATGCAATTGAAGAACTAAAAGAGGGTTACCAATACTGTATTTTAATGAACGGTGGCCATTTTGAGCAATCTTAAATATAATATATATGTTGTGTTATGTTTTAATCTCGTTCCAAAACGGTAAAAAATAACCCCAAAAAGCACTATATATTTAAAAAGAGGATAAAATTCATAACTGATAAAATGAAAAAATAGGGGGTATTCCATTTGAAAAATACTCAGCTGTTTTTTCTCATTTCATTTTCTGAAGGTTCGGTGAAAATGCTATAACTTTGCTAAGTTAACAATTTCTCTAAAACCAATAATAGTACAGATATCTATTGGGCGAAATATACGCGAACACCCTGTACATCCAACAGCATAACTCGAAGGTGACAAATGTTCGTTCAAAAGTTAAAGCCGAAAAGTTAAGGCGTTCCGTATCTCCGTTAGCGGACACTTTAGAAATTTTTTTTCTATGACAAATTTGGGTTATTTTGATCTTTCATATACGCTCCCGAGAGTATGCCATATACATACCAGACACCCTGTATTATGAACCTATGTTCAGTATAACCATACCAGTAAAAACTAGTTAAACATATAGCGTTTCACTCTTGTACAGTGAATATGTGGGTGAGCATGGGAAGTAAATACAGCAATATTTATTCTTACCAACATAGCAATTTTAATTACCAATTAAAAATTCATTTTATTTCGTTGGTTCTTGGTACCAACTTTAGTATTAAAAATATTAAAAAATAATATAACAAATAATGAAAAACGACTAATATTAATGTTAAAAAAAAAGAATTATTGATAACCAAGATATTTGGTATCGCGTGTTTTTAAGTCATAAATTTCCTGAACCTTTAGATTAAAATTAATCTTATCATAATGATTCATATGTGCAATGCACATATTTGGCTGGTAGATGCATGCTGATCTTAATTTAAGTGGCTTCCTTTTCTTGAAATGCTTTTTTAAATATACAGTACACAGTAAAAAATATCCACCTGGTAAAAATCATTTCAGGAGTGGTAAAAAAAAGGAGTGTTAATGTTAACAACCAGATCAACATAATTTACCACATTTTTACACTCATATGGGACCAAAGTTGTTGTATTAAATTTGCTTATGAATTTAACTCTCTAAAAAGTTAATTTTGTCGAATGGGTGTTATTTATTTAATTTTACACTCTATCAGGAAAATTAAATACAAAGACAATTAATAACACCATATTAGTGTGCAAATAAACCCCGCTAGAAGGTTATTTTAACACATTGAGTGTAAAACTTATTCTTTAATTGTATTTTTACACGGCCCTGGGTGAAAATACCTAAACCCGTGTTACCGAAAAGACAAGTGGTGTGAAATTCTAGGAATTGACACATGACGCCGAAGCTACGTGCAAATTCAACTTTTAAGTCAGTCTGATTGTGCTCTTTGAACGTGATGTAGAATAATGTTATATTTAAATTAAAATATAGAAACAAAGCAAAGTTCTGTAAAGTGCCAAATGAGAGTGCCTCTTATGAGGATCTTGTTAAGTTGGGTAAGCCTATTAACGAAATTTAATAAAAACCCTTCCAATAAGTACGCCATTTTTAAGAAACTAAGTAGGCATTTACATTGCTACAGTTTTCCCTTTAGCTTTTAAATTATTCTGATATAAGCTTATTATATAAATGTATTCCTTTTTTATATAAATATTTAGGTACCTACCTACATATTTCACTTCATAGATCTCTAAATAAATATACGATTAATATAGTACTCGTTATTTTCATTCTTTTATATTATTCCAAAGCATACTTTTATTTAGTTGTTTGGTGTTCTAAGTATACATATATTTATTATGTTATTTGTTTTGTTAAGCTTAACAATGAGGTACATTAAACGTAGATATATATATGTTTAATTTACTAAATTGTAAACTAGATATTAGGTGTGTCATTTTGTTCAACTAGTTACATAATAAGTGTAGAAATCACAGGGTTTTCCAGTTCTGTTGTAACCATCATTTTGTTTATAAATAAACGATAATTAATACTCAATATTTTCATTCATTTAACAAACCTTTTCCAAGCAATCTGCAGATTTATATATATTAGGGGCTACTACTTTCGGCTTTGATTAAGTCATTCAATTGAATCATGTATCAAACTAAGCAGAGGTTAATAATGTAACACATTTTGAATGCATACTTTCTTAAATTTTAATTATAAGCTATCGGTAAGTTTGATACGGAATAAAATGATTGAAACAGTGTGGAAAGTATTTTAGCCCTGGGTAGATTCTTTCATTGCACTCACTATAGTAAAGTCACACCCAAATAAAATAAAATTTACGCTACAATAGTATGATATTTACACTAATTAATCAGAAATTACAATAAAAAAATGATTTACTTACACCTCTCATTATTTCTTTTACACCCTAGAAGGATAGGTTTACAATCTGTAAGTTTCATTTACACTCGATAGTGTAAATGTACCTACCCATAAATAAGAAGAATTAACACTAATCAAAAAGTGAAAAAAAAACATTCAAAAATATCTTTTTTACCAGATATACTGATTGGTTAATATACCCTATTGAGTGTGGTCCTATATGTACCACCAGCGATACACATTTTTTAAAACTCCTTTGAATAATTAATTGTTACAAATAGCTTCCTTTAGGATCACATACTACTCATACAAATTTTTGTTTCAATTGCTTTATTTTTGGTGTTTTTAGTGGATCCGCTAGACCCACTAATGTAAAACGAGAAGTTGAAAATTGCAAGTTTTTTTCTTGCGTGTAAATGTAACTAATAGCAAAATTTATACTAAGATTAAACAATACCACTAAAAGTGGTAACTGCAATCAATCATTTAGAGAGTCCGCCACGGCCCTAAAATTAACCACATATTCTCTGATTTAATCTATTTTTACCTTGTTTAATTGCTTTCAATCGAAATCAGCGCTTAGTCCGTGCCTATCGTAAGTAATGGAATGAAAACACGCTTCGCACGCTGCTTTACTTTGATTAATACCAAAGAGTAGGTTGTGTTACTCTTTGTTAATACGTATAGTAGAGATTATTTTAAAAGACCGAAAGGGCAATAAAACCTGCAACAAAGAAAGCTACAGCTCTCAATCACCTTTCTTTCTTCTAAACAAATCATAAGCATGAAATTATTAGCAAGTACCAACCCTTAATTGCCTCTCTTTGACAGATATGAGAAATTAAATCGGAACAAAGAACCTCTTTCCAGGTACCCAAAAATTCAGGTACGGGCCAGGAATTTTGGGGTTTATTCGACATTCGACTTGAAATATTTGGTGCAAGACGTTTAACGCTGAGACACGGAAAATTATTTTAAACGTTATGGAGTATTTTCAAAATCAAAAAAGAAAACAGCCTTCAGCCAATTTCAGCTGTCAAACGCACTTCAGCAGCCTGTAAGATTAGTGAGGAAACTGTAGCCAGGATCCGAAAGGAATATACAACAGGAACCTCTCCCAGGGTAAATGGTTTAAAATTTATTCCCATATGAATACAGTGGATGCCGTATTAGGCGTTTATGAACCAAGAAATTATGCGATTTTTATATTATAAATATAATATATAAGGATTGTAATTTATTATAAGTATTTATATTCAATTATAAAGTAATAAAAGAACATGTAGTCATAATATTCAATTTCGTTTTTACGCAAATAGAGAAAAGCGTGCGCCAAAAACAAGGGATTTAACTGAGGCAAGAAAAACTCAAATAAGGAACGTAGTTTACAATATGATTGCCACGCATAAGTATGTCACACGGCAAAAGCTAAAAGAGGAATTGCATGCCAAACAAATTATTGACCTAAGCAACTTCACATTAGGTCATTTGTTAAAGCATTTGGGATTTAAATTTAAAAGCGACAGTGGCAGGCGCTACATTATGGAGAAACCGGATATTGTTTCAAAACGTATAAAATTTTTGAGACAATATACATCAAACTTGTTATCAGAAACTCCGTTAGATGTGGTTTTTATCAGTTTTAAATTAAAAATAGATGGCAAAAGATATATAGTTTTGCATGCTGGCACCAAAGATGGCTTTATAGATGGGGTACTGGGGCAGACTTAGTTTTTTCTACAAAAAATAAAAGCGTTGACTATCATGACAACATGAACTCTACATTGTTTGAAAAATGGTTGGAAGAACAGCTTTTATCTCGGCTCGAAAAACCCTCGCTTCTTGTTACGGACAATGCAAAGTACCATTCACGGCTCAGCGAAAATGTGCCAAATGCTTCAACGAGAAAAGCTGATATCATTTCCTGGCTACAAAGCAAAAATATCAATTTTATGGAAAACGCACTCAAACCCGAATTGCTACAAATAGTAAAACAATACAAAGCAAAATTAGGATATGCCGTGGATGAATTAATTTGTACTATGGGTCATCAAGTTTTGAGATGGCCGCCCTACCACTGCATTTTCAACACTATTGAATTAATTGGGGCCCAAAGCAAAACATTTTTTAATAAACAAATTATTGGAAAAGACAGGAAAGATGAAAATTCCGTTTTGGATATTTGGAAAGAGGCATTACAAACCATTACCCCCGAAAATTGGTCTAATTGTGTTTGCCATACAAATAATATTATAAGGGATTATTGGCAAAAAGAACACATTCTGGATGTTCAGGTTAACCCACTGATAATTCATGTGTCAGATTGTGGTTCAGATTCTGAAAGTGACATTTCTTTACCTTCAGATTCAGATTACCTTTTTTGTATGTAGTTGTATGTTTATTTCTTTATTTTTTTATAAAAATGTTATAAATATAAAATAATACGAAATATATTTTTGTATTGTTCTTTTTTTTTCTTTTTATTATATTTATATTTAAAAAGTATCAATTAATGTATTTTTTATGTACGTAATTTAAGATTTATTCTTGCTTTTGATTTATATGAAAACAAAGAATACCCTGTAGCCTGTAGCGTTCTTTGTTGCACGTCTTATTGGGGTTTTGGTCATTTTAAATAATCTCTGCTATATATACATACAACTTACCGCTTTGTATAGATCGTGCATGTTTTATTTTCTGCTGTATAATGTAATGTAGATCCAAAATTCGAAAAGAGCGAGAAAATTGAGAGATTCGCTACAAAAAGAAGGAAAATCGGCGGTTTTGAAATCAGTTTACTTTGATGGGAGGAAGTAGGTGGAAACAATTGACGGTAGGGTTCATATATTATTATTATTATAAGTATATTTCTTTTATGAATCATAAAAGAAATCTTGTTAAAGAACATTTTTTGAAGAGCCTCTTTTTGAAATATACAGGGTATTTCAGAAGTACGGTAGGTAACTTAAGGGGGTGATTTCTTATGATATCCTAAGAGAAAAAGTGCAATGCAAATCGGTTGCAATCGTGCGTTTTATCAGAAGGTGGTCATTTTCAACATTTGCTTTGATTAACTGTTGCATTCCTTTTTGTATCATAATTTGAAAAAAATAATTTAATTTTTAATTTAAATGTTTTAATTCACTTTGAAATACATACTTATTTTTTTTGTACATGCAATAAATTGGCTTCTATTTTTCTCTCGAAAACGAAGCAAGATACGTAAACAATTCAGTGAACAAAAAAGTTGTATTAGTAGTTGGTAAATCCGACAAAAAATATTAAAATTAGAAGCATATACATTTTCTTATCAATATTATTCGTTAAGGTGCTCTCCGAGACGCCACAGGACTTAATAAATATAATCTAGTTAGGCTAATTAATCCCCTTATCATTATGAAAACGGTACTGAATTTCAATAAAATCGGGAAATTTAGGAGATTTAAAAAATAAAAGAATGTTTTTTTTTTTAAACTTTAAGATCCTGTATATCAAAAACGGGGCAACTCCGGACACATGTTCATATGAACTTTTTCTCTTAGAATATCATAAGGAATCACCCCCTTAAGTTACGTACCGTTCTTCTGAAACACCCTGTATAGTGTAATGCAACTTTAATTTGTATTTAAATTCTTGATGGCTTAAGATATTCTTGTGATGTCGTAGGTGTAAGGTATAAAAGTACTAACCTGCACTGACCTATAACTCTTTTGAATTTTCACAGGCCAAAATCTTACCTAAATTGTCAGAAAGCGTTATTCTAACTAACCAAATAACTTTTACTGGCAACATTATGACAGTTTATTGCATCAATTAGTTGTCACAATGGTCAAGAATCCGTATTTCAAACATGGACTCCAGTAGTTGCGTAGCTAATTTGGGTGAGCAAATAAAATTTTACTTTTCCAGAAATCACAAATGTTTAAAATCATAAAGTCGTTAATGATTTTGAAATTGTATTGACTTCTATGTTGTAAAATTATTTTCTGTACACAATTTATTTCTCCTACAACCAAGCGCAAAGTACAGTTTTGCGCTTCTAAAAGAAAGCACAGAGTAGCACCTTTCCGAGAAGCGAGCATTTTATTCACTTTAACTGTAAAGGAAGTTTATTTCTGTCCCCTCAGCTAGATAATACACCATTTTATTACTTTTCGAATTACAAACTACCCTAAAATGAGACAGTAAAATATCAATCAAATATTGACAATTGTGTAAATACACGTCAAATAAATAGTTCGTAAATAAACCTTAAATAGATGTTTTTCTATTTGGGAATCATAAAGTCTTTTTTGTGGGTTTCAATTGTGTTGCATATGCAATCATTTTAAACACGCATTTTCTATTTTCTTCCTGTTGGTAACAACACAACATGACTGTTTTGAAACTTCATGGCACACCTACTTTTTGTTTTAAGAAATATTTCGGTAGGGGTAAACTTAAATTATCTGTTTTATATCTAATATGACTATCTTTAGAAGTGAGACATATTTTATAAAAAAATTCAATTACAAGAAATTAAATAAATTATTTAAATTGAAATGCTGTTTTACTGGTTGTATAATACAGAATATACGTAGGTATATCTTTACTAGGATCGCGCTCACGCTGCTTTACATAAATCCACAAACAACATAACCTAGAAAATATGCGACTGTGGCTTACGTATCATAGAAAAAAGAAACAAAGTTTAGAATAAAAACTTAAATGGAGCATTATTCTGACTGATAATTTCGACGTGCAATCGTCGGATGGCGCCACTTACCAGAAATATCCCGAGGGATGGTGCTCGCCGCGGTGCAGAGTGGGTGCAGATTCCTGTCGACTGTTGCTTTGTCATCTTGTCAGTTTTAGTAACGGCTTAGTTTTTAATTTTTTTGCTTTCGCGCATCGATAGTGGTAAGAGGCATCGAGTTTGAATCTGTGCGAGTTTTATGTTAATTTGTATTTGACTAAAACTGTGAAGTGGTGAAGTGTGTTTCCTTTTGAGCAATGAATAAGTACTATGTACCTGCAGTACGCCCAACAAAGTGTTGTGTGTAATACTGCACAAATAGGCATAACAAAGATTTCCAAAACATAATCCGGAGTTGTACGTATAACATTTGGTTTCAACTTGTAAAGCCTGCAAGTTATTAAACTTTGAGTGTAGAAGAAATTAATAAGAAATATTGTGTATGTGAAGAAAATGTTGACCCCTAATGCGTCATCAATTCCAGAGCGGTCCTAAGGTTAATGCAGTTCCTAGTTCCTACACTTAACGTGCCCAGGTAAGTTACAGAATTAAAGTACCATTGCGAGCAAAGAAAACTGAGACACGCATTTTTGCTTCTACCTGCTGTTCTAGAGAGCCTATAAAAAAAAATATCAGCTTTGATGTTTAAAATAGGTCTTTTGTCTGTTGATTAGTAGAGCATCGATTCCATGTTTTATTTTTTTTATGATAGTCTATAAGATCTAGAATAATATAGATAAAATGTTTTTGTCGGGTTTTTTTTCCTAGCAGTGGTACCACTTACTTTTTAAATGACCGAGCTAAAATATATTGTGCCTAAAACAATATTGCAATAGTTTTAGAGGCAGAATATAGGTACCTACTTTTAATTTATCTATATCTACCTATACTTATAATTAGGATAATTGACTTGACGTGCCTATATATATTATACTTACCTAATTTTTTTTTGTATTCCAGGATTTACTGATTTTAATTTGGAAGGAGTCGCAGGAAAAGGAGCTTGCCTGATTGTCGATTGATGGTGGATATATTAAAGGTATGTTATTTTATATACATTTCTATGCAGAAGAAAATCAATAGTTTAATAAACTCCCTCTAACTTTTAATTAATGGAAAATTTGTAGAGTAATTATTGTAGTAACTACATACAATCTAGTGTAGGTATAGGTACGTACCTTAAAAGATTTAGATGTATACCTGCTGTTGTTTGTTCAATTTTTTAAAGAAAAACAATAGTTTTGGTGTATTTCTCTTTTCGTTATATACCTATAATAAATACCTATTGACATATTTATTATAACTTCTATAAGGGTTGAGTTTATTATATAAATAGGTGCCTATTGCAGTAAACTTTAACTGATTTATTATAAGTAATATTATATGGATGGCTCTGTAGAAGTTTCTAGTAATGTATAAATAATTAATATATTGCATGGCATTTTTCAGCAGTTCCCTCAAGGGCACAACAATATGGATGTTGCCAAACATATCAGGACAAGAAAGTAGGTCAGCCCTATCAAAAGCAAGTATTTTGGTGGGTAAGTGATTTGTTACAGTATATTTAGCATTTTATAAACATTTTTGTATACCTAGATACTAGGAAATATTAAAATTTGTGCACACAATGGAGAGAAAGGCCAATCTCCTAAATAGCCATGCATCAATTTATAGATTAAGGAAATACCAAAATATTGAATGGGTCATAAATTCATTTTAAACAGAAACCTAATTTTATAACATAAAAAAAAGTCCCATTTGTTATACCTACCTGCCATATTCAAATTTCTTGACCATTGATAATACTTAATGACCTAAAATTTATAAAGATTTTATTACTTTATTATAACATCATCCTATTGCTCATTTATTAGTGATTTATAATAGGTATAGAGTTCGCAAGTGGAATAACATTTTTTTGTATGTTATAAAATTCGAGCATTTGCAGACATGGGTTTAAAGGAACTTCTTTTCTTAAAATCATGCATACATATGAACCCCCTTCAATATTAACATTTAATTATGAAACACGCTGTATATTTAAGAATAGCCCTCCGCAAAATGTATACTCTGCATATCCATCTAGGCATATTAACAATTATTATAATTATTCCAAACACAAACTAATAATGACAAACAGAGAGGGACATGATATTTATTTATTGTATAAAGTTCTTATATCATTTGCCTCCTAGAATAAATGCGTTTAAGAAGTTAAAAAGGAAAACATTTAATTGCTGTCAACTATGAAACCTTATGATGTTAATGAATATTTTGAATTTGTTAGAAACAATACAGGTCATGTTTTATTGTTCACATTATTTCGTTTTATGTGTTAAACTTTGGTTGTAACATGCTTTTGAAATCAAGAGGGTTTATTATTATTAGACAATAAATTTAATAAAAAAATGTCAACATGTCTTATCTTTTATTCCTCCTTTATTTTGTGGTAATGAGATTATTTGTCAATTTGTACCTATATGTGTTTAGGGCATGAAAATTCATTGTTTTTGGAATAATGTGTTTCATAAAATTGGAATCCACACTTTTACAGATTTTTTATTATTTTTGTATGGTAAACAGTCTCTAAAAAAGTGTGCTTAGTTTTAATCTTTATTTTTGATAAGATATTCCAAGAAAATTGAAATTCCATGCCCTGAAGACATGCGAGTGATAAATGATAATAATGAACTGTTATTTATTGTTATGAAGAAGCTTAATTATTATTTTTTATTTCTTGGGTTTTCGGTCAATTTCAAAATTAAAAAACAATATTTGTTTTTTGTGAGGGTTCGATTTGTGGTTTATTATATCTTAAACGCTTTATGGTTTACAATATAATAAACCGAATCGTCACAAATTTCAAACATTGTTTTTAATTTTGAAATTGACCGAAAACCCAAGAAATAAAAATATTAATTAAGCTTCTTCTAATCTTGACTAAATGGTGAGGGAAAAAAAACAGATTTCTGTAATTGGTACGTTCGAATACCGTAAGATGTCGCAAGGCCTTACCATTGCATTGCATAGTTTCCTGTAATTCATTTTGTGGAAGAAGTTATAGAATACTATCTTCGCTTTTAGTTGTGCGTGCAATCCCGGCAGGTCTTGGCGCATTATCGCTAATAATTTTATTAGGCAGTTTGCGTTCTAAACTTTGTTTCTTTTTTCTATGCTTACGTATATTTATTTATTTCAAGCACAAACCACTCTAATATTAGACTAGATCACTAGACGATTAAAATAATAGTAAGACAAAAGTTAAATAGTGCTTATATAGTTTATTTAGTTGCAATTATAAATACTGTGGTATTTTCCTCAATTTTAAGTATTTCTCTAAAGAAACAGACTTCGGAAGAGATGAGTGACTATTTTAAATATTTACTGTTACTTTGAATGTTCGGTGGCGTTAATGGTTATCCCTGGAATATTCTGGGTAGACACAATATTACTGTACCGGGTGTTCCACCTAAGGAGGTAATCGGGTATATCTCAGAAAGTAATAACACTAGGACTTTGGGAAAAAATATATATCGATAAAAGCGACCAAGAGAAATTGCTGGAAATTATTTTCAAGTTCGAAAAATGACCGCTAGGGGGCGTAAGAGAACTTTCAAAATAGAAATGCCGATTTTCTCTTGATTTTTCTTAATAAAAATATGTTAAAAATATAAGCATTGTATTCTTCATAAAACTATGCAACTTTATGTTAGGAATCGTTTTTTCTATTTTCAATAATAAAGTGGTGGGAGAAGGTCAAACTTTTTTTCTTTCAAACGCTGATATCTCTGCTTTGGATAAACCGATATTATTCAAATTGGTCTTGAAAAAAGCCCTTCTTTTTCTCTACACGTAGATCTATTAACTATACCATATTGATTCTGATGGTGGCCACTAGATGGCGTTTTTCCGTAATTCCTCAATGAATAAGGATTTTCTCAAAAAAATCAAATTTATGATATGACTTTTTCATCATATTTTATTTAGGGCTTATAAAGGTTATTAAATAGTGCAATAAAAAATCCAGGTCCGTATTTAAAATAAAAAAGTTGATGATGGTCGCTCGAATCCAAAACGTCGGATTAAAAAACTAACCCCATCAGCTTGTAGAGGAGGAAAAGAAAAAGAGAAAAGATACAAACACAAACTTGCAGCATTTGAGACAAAAAATTAATCAAGAAATCGAAAGTTTAAACAACGACTACCCAGAATACATTTCCAATGCCATTAACAAATTAGAAGTTGATTATATAGATTGTATAGATAGAAACGAGCAACTGTAATTATTTTGTCTTGTAAATGTCTTGCAAATGTTACTTCCAATATTTAAATTAATAAATTGTTTAATTAATCATGGCTACCCCGATTTTAATATTAAAAATTAATATAAGACAATTTTAATTTAAAATATTTTCTAAATGGCTTGTCGGAAAGGTATCAAACTCTATATTTCTGAAATCAGTAAAAATGCTATTTCCAAATATCTATTCCATTTAAAATAACACAACTCGTGCAACAATTTTAAAGTTGCAACAGTCTTTTGTTTTTTCTGATAATTTTTTTAAAAAGTTCAGATAAAATTTCTGCAACTTTATTTACTTGAGTCTTTTGATATCTCTATCAATAATCTCGCTAGCATATGGGTCAATTTATACGGAATGACCCTGTATATCCAAAAAATTCACTTACGCTATAAAAGGTATTTTGTACTAAAATGGCCTTTACCGTTGCCTTAAATTTATGGTGGACAGTTAACAATTTTACACTAGCAGGCAAATGATTGTAAATCTTAAGAGATGTTATTTCGGGCCAATCCTGTACTTGACCCAACCTGCAACCAGGAACATAAAGTAAATCCGAATTTCTGGTTGTTTAGTGATTTATGTCGCCAACTCTTTGTAAGTCGTGGCGTCTAAAACTGAGTTTAAACATATTTCGGATTATGCGCTTCTGGCCAAGAAGAATTCTACCAATGTGGCTGGAATTCCCCAAGCCAGAATACCACACAACAGAATAGACTGTAGGTTCCAACATCAACCAAATCCCTCAATTGCAAGGCTGCATAGTTCTTTGACGACATTTTGGTGCACAATGTATCAATGTGGTCACCCCATAAAAGATTGTGATCAATAGTAATGCCAAGAAAAGCAGTGGTCTGTTGTTGGTTCAGGCTGCAAGTCTTGTTCTTGATTAGAAGGCTTCTATCCTGTGAAACCCGAACTGGAGTAAATACCACAAAGTTTGTCCTACTGCAATTCAGGAACAAGCAGTTTACTCTGCACCATTCCGTAATCTCTGACACACACTGGCTGTGTTTCCACAAAAGTCCTCTCAGTCGCCCCCAAAAGCCACTGCAGATGTATCGTCGGCAAACAGAGTCACGTGACCATCTCTAACAGTCAGAGGAAGATCATTTATAAAGAGTAGGAAGAGAATAGGCCCCAGGACAGTACCCTGCCAAACGCCAGCCCTCACTATTAACCAATCCGAGAAAACGCTACCCTTAGAGCCAGTCACTCTAACAGCGTGCGTCCTGTTGGACAAATACATTTCGATCCACTCCAGTGCAGGGCCTCTTATTCCATAATGTGACACCTTTATCATTGAAATTGTTAAGAAGTCTCATGTAAAATGATAATATAGCATCAACCGTCAAAAGACCAATTATTCTAAATCCAAATTGCTCACAGATTAGAACTCGAAATGAAACAAGAAATATGGAATCAACCTCTTCCTAAATGGTAGAGGAAATTAAAGTCGTAGTTGTTATATTCACGATTTAATTCAGTTTCCTGACACGTGTTTCAACCCTTGCGGATCATTATCAAAGGCATATAAGACAAAATACTAAATTCTACATGTCATTAAAATAAAAATTGACAGATGATGGGTTACTTTAATCCTTAATTTACAGGTATTGGCCAAAGGTACAACAAAATTACAGGTGTGATTATAGAGGTATTTATTTACATTTAAGTAATAAAATTAAGAAAATGATATTGTGTATATAATTAGGGTTTTTTCGTTCGTAATTATTGACAGTGTTTATTGCAAATTTATCTTAAGTTATTAGGCTATTAAGTATTGGATTGGCACCTGAAGGTATTTCAACTTGATTATTAACAACATTACATCGATTTTTTAAGGCTTTTTTGATTGCTAATGTTTCTAATAGGTTGAGTTTTCTACCCTTGTGTTGAGTATATATTGGTATATATATTAGTATTGTCTTATATGCCTTTGATAGTGATTCGCAAGAGTTGAAACACGTGTCAGGAAACTGAGTTAAATTGTGAAATATAACAAGTACGACTTCAATTTCCTCTACCATGAAATATCCATTTCACCAAGCATGTAGTCCATCACAAATCAATTATATATTAAACTCTTCCTAAATGTTACAATGATATTTTGCTTTTTAGAGAATTTAATACTTTCAAAATGGAAAGACAATTATGTTAAATTTATTTCTATTGTTTAAGCACACATCTCTTTCACGGTTGGATAGGAAATTTAATGCCCTTTGCAACGATGTATCACTCGATAGGTAATGTCATTTGACATTTCAAAGTGACTGGAGGTCAATATTAAAATCCTATCAAATGTGTAATAAAACTTCTCACTCGACATTAAAATTGACGTGTTTTTTGTCAAACCTTATTTCCCTCAAAATCAAGAAATAATTAGGGTGGTTTGTCTTGAAATGAAAGCCCTGTATGTGTTAATATCCTTAATCCTTTGGTCCCACTACTGTAAGGGTAAGTGTTATTATGATACTGAGATGCGAACGAAATTTGATACAACAAAAAAAACAATTTTATTCTATTCTGCATTGTAATTAATGCTATTAAATGAACATCATTCGTTATAGTTTATACATAAATTTAAATCACAAGCAAATATTCATTAAAAATATTGGCGCCAGTGGTTTTTAATATTGCAAGCCGCAACTTTAAAATGCATATAAAATTTTAATATATTGCCATCGTTTAGATAATTTCAAAGTTTTTTTGAGCCATGTGGTGAGATGGTTTAGAGGTGACTGTATAAATGATTATGGAAAATATGAGAGTTAATGACGAACACACATTTAACATTGCCCTTGGAAATTGCTCAATGTTGCATGCTTTTAAATTGATATAATTTTACGAGGAACAGTGTTTTAAATTGTGAGTCATATTGAGATTATTTTAAAATAAACCCTTAATTATAATATAAAATATTAACATCAAACGTTAGAAAAAGAAATATAATTAGCGAATCTAGCGAATAGCCTACCTAAAATATTTTGCAATAACAATGACGTTATAATTAAGCCACTTATTGATGACTATTTTATTAGGTATATCCAAATAAATTATTTATAGTTTTATTAGGCTACTATTTGTCACTCTATTATGTCAATTTGATACCGCAGAAGCTTTTAATAACATTCAGAGTGATTTTATAATAAACAGTTTTTTTAGGTTCTGGTTAATTTTGTGCCGGGTATTATTTATAAGCTTTAAATGGTACCCAGTAGAACCACAGATTCCTTATGTAAAAATATTAGTATTTAATCGAAATTACCTTAGTATAAAAGTTTAAAATACCCAGTACCGATTAAACCATGTGGAGGCCCCTATGCAGTCGATGTCTCGGGGTCCCTCTCCCCTCATGAAAATTATAATACGTTTTTAATTTTACCACCAGCAATTTAGCTAAGCCAGCTTTGACAAGGGTTTGCTTTTTTCTTCTGCCAGAACCATCCCCAGACGCGTTTCGCTGTATAACAGCTCATCAGTGAGGCTATAGGTTCTGACAAAAGGAAAACATCTGGTATTGGTATTTTTCTTAAGTCAGTTCCCTTGAGCTTTTACTTCTTTTAAATTTGTTGGTGCTTATTCTTCTACTATAGTGGAATTTCTTTGTTGCGATGATCTTCTAAAAAGCATCGGCGTCTGTTTTAAAATAGAAAAATCGGGATGAAACAGAGAATGCAATCAGATGGCTCCATCTCGTGGTGCCGGTAAATAACACCAATTTCTAATTACCAGCACCACGAGATGAGGTCATCTGGTTGCATTCTCTGTTTCATCCCGATTTTTCTGTTTTAAAACAGACGCCGATGCTTTTTCCTTTTGTCAGAACCTATAGCCTCACTGATGAGCTGTTATACAGCGAAACGCCTCTGGTTATGGCTCTGGCAGAAGGAAAAAGCAAACCCTTGTCATTGTGTTAAGTTTTCGGTTACTAAACCGACAAGACGCCCAGCTCAGGTGTAGCGCTGCCTAGCGAGGACTCCTGCAATTGCGACGTTCTGTCTTTGCAAGTTTTTTCCTCTGATATTTGTGGCTTTGTTGGTCCATGTCAGAGGGCGCAGGTATGCTTAGAAATTGGTGGTATTTACCAGCACTACGAGATAGAGCCATCTGGTTTCATTTTCTGTTTAAGCCAACTTTGTTACAGAAAATAAATTTTAAACATTCTCTTTCCTCAATCTTTTCGTGGTGAAATCTCTCAGGATAACTTGAAAGTCTACTGTGTGCAAAACAATTCAGTGTCCATAATGGTAAGCGAGTTCAGTAGTACGTACTTGTATCATTAAAGACCGATGATAATTTTTCAGAAAAGATTCGGTTACCAGTAGCGTTTATGACCATGAGATACATATACATTTTGAAGGCTGTCATAATATTTGGGAACGGTGTTTGCACCTTATTTTCAAAAATGAGCTTGTACGAGTGTGATGCTGACACTGTTTGTAAATGTGTCTCGAAATACTTGAATATACCATTTCTTCTACAAACTCCAACTGGATATCCTCAGGATAATTATTCGTACATCTTTGGGTCTTTAATTTCGACGTCTGTCTTCGATGAATAAATAAACTTTGTTATATGCTTTTATTCGATGTATAAGCTCTGTCCATAACCTACCCAATATTGGTAGGTAAGTTTCAATCTTGAAGTTTTCGAAGCACAACCTCTTCCACATCACCATCATAGTGACGTCTTTTCTTACTGATAATGATTAATAATTCAGCTTTCTCATTTCCCTTCCTATCGTCGTTATCACATGTTTCTCTCTTTGTATAGTTACGAACATAAGCAGTGATTCCAGAAGAGCGACGGCTGTTTGAAGTTTTATTGTTTCTGATTGTATGAACTTGCTGACTCAGTTGAGTCGTTCTAACATTACAGCCAAGAAGTCTACCATGATGAGTTTCCTTTTTTGACATATTTTTTTAGCAAACACGTGAATCGTCTTTAGCTTCTGATTCTCAACCTCAGCAATGACCTGCAATGCCTTCTGGAAGTCGCTACAGCCTTGGGATAAAGCTTTGGTCGCATGGGCCCGTGCACACCACCTTGTGTCAGTATCTCTTTTTAGAAGAATTGCAGAACCTTACTGACGCTTGCTATCTTTTTCTTTGTCTTTGTCCTCGAGGCATTTGAGCTAACTGCCCCACGGCAGGTTGATGCCGACAAAAGTTATATATTGCTTGCACAAGCCCGAAGAATGAGATTGCTCCTGTGCAGCTTTCTACAGCACGTACCCCATCTTGGTAATGACCGCTTGAAGACCATTGTAGCATTCCAAAATGTGTCCACTGTCATCTCAGATTTTTGATATCAATGCCGCATTTATTTTACAGTACTGATTAAAATCATTTCAGAAGTGGTAAAAAAAGGAGTGTTAATGTTAACACCCGGATCAACATAATTTACCACATTTTTACACCCATATGGGACCAAAGTTGTTGTATTAAATTGGCCTATGAATTTAACTCTCTAAAAAGTTAATTCTGTTGAATGGGTGTTATTTATTCCATTTTACACTCTATTAGGAAAATTGAATACAATGACAATTAATAACACCATATTAGCGTGTAAATAAACTCCGCTAGAAGGTTATTTTAACACATTGAGTGTAAAACTTATTCTTTAATCGTTTTTTCACACGGCCCCGGGTAAAAATACCTAAACCCGTGTTACCGAAAAGACAGGCGGCAACAAGTGGTGTGAAATTCTAGGAATTGACACATGACGCCGACGCTACATTCAAATTGAACTTTCAAGTCAGTCTGCCTGTGCTCTTTAAAGGTGATATAGAATAATGTTATATTTAAATTAAAATATAGAAAAAGGCAAAGTTCTGTAAAGTGTCAAATGAGAGTGCCTCTTATGAGGATCTTGTTAAATTGGGTAAGCATATTAACGAAATTTAATAGAAACCTTACTAATAAGCACGCCATTTTTAAGAAATTAAGTAGGTATTTACATTGTTACAGTTTTCCCCTTAGCTTTTAAATTATTCTGATATAAGTTTATAATATAAATGTATCCCTTTTATATAAAAACTTAGGTACGTACCTACATATTTTACAAAATTGACCTCTAAATAAATATACGATTAATATAATACTCGTCATTTTCATTCTTTTGTAGTGTTCCAAAGCATACTTTTATTTAGTTGTTTAGTGTTCTAAGTCTACATATATTTATTATGTTATTTGTTTTGTTAAGCTTAACAATGAGGTACATTAAACGTAGATATATATTTGTTTAATTTAATAAATTGGTAAACTATATAATAGGTGTGTCATTTTGTTCAACAAGTTATAATAATAAGTGTCTAAAAAATCATAGGGTTTTCCAGTTCTGTTGAAACCATCTTTTTGTTTATAAATAAACGATAAATATACTCAATTTTTTCATTCACTTAACAAACCTTTTCCAAGCGATCTAAAGATTTATATACAGGGTGTTTTGTAATTGAATGTCAATAATTAAGGGGGCGATTTTTGTGTTCATTTTAAAAAGAAAACTTCATATGAACGTATATCCTAAACGTCTTTATTTTTGATATACAGGGTGGTAAAGTTTTCAAAAATAAATAATTTTTTAATAATATCTATAATACCACTTTAGATATTTTAATGAAATTTGGCAGACATGTACTATGTATCAAGATGCATTATTTACCGTACAACAATTTTTTTTATTTCCACCAGTGGCGTTCGTACGGAATTTCACCTGCCTATTTTAGCAGACATTAATGTAACGCTACTGATTTCTCGTAAAAATAAATTTATTCCTAAAATCCCCAATCATTTCTAAACAAATTTAATTTCTTGAATTTTTTCAATCCGATGCACGGTTATCGCTTAAAAAAAATAAAAACCTTTTCTCTGCATGATCATAACAATATCGTTAATATGACAATATCACCATGCACAGAAATATATTATATTTCTTAGATCAAGTTTGCTTAGAAATGAATAAGGATCTCAAAAATTATTATTGTAGTAGGCTGTGTCTGTAAGAGTTATTAATTCTGTTGTCAGGGCGGTTGTCATTATTTTGTTTGACAGTTTATCAATTATTTAAATTCGGTTTTTCGTGTCTTATTAATTTGGTGTTTAAAATATCCGAGTATTGTTATTTTGAAAGATAATGGTCGGATTTACTAATGAGGAGTTGGCAGATATGCATTACATGTATGGTTTGGCTGATGGCAGTTTGCCGGAAGCTAGGCGATTGTATAAAGAGCGGTTCCCTAATAGAGTCATACCAGATAGGCGAACATTTGCAAATGTATATAGAAGGTTGACTGAAACAGGTACTTTTATGGCAAATAATCAATTAAAAGGATCCCATCGGACTGTAAGAACTCCAGAAATTGAAGAAGCAATTTTAAATTATATTGATAATAATCCTGAAATAAGTACTAGAAAAATTGGACATAATCTGAATATCTCGCACGTCCTGGTTTGGAAAATTTTGCACGATTTTTTATTGTACCCGTATCATATTCAGTGGGTCCAAGCGTTACTTCCCCGAGACTTTCCCTTGCGTGTTAATTTTTGTCAGTGGTTTTTGGAGAAAATTGCGCATAATCCCTTGTTTGGCCATGAAATAATGTTTACAGATGAAGCTAACTTTTCCAGAAACGCAATCAGAAATTTTCACAATAACCATATTTGGGCCGACGAAAACCCCCACGCAGTTGTAGAATATAACCAGCAAGAACAGTTTTCGGTAAATGTCTGGGGTGGAATTGTTGGAAATTATTTAATTGGACCTTTTTTCCTGCCAGAAAGGCTAAATGGCCATAAATATCGCCGGTTTCTAGAGGAGGATTTGCCCATATTGCTAGAAGAAGTACCAATTTTAATAAGAAACAGAATATGGTTCATGCATGATGGTGCGCCCGCTCACTTTAGTGTTGTAGCAAGAGAATATTTAAATCAAACATTTAATAACCGATGGGTTGGTCGTGGCGGACCTTAACCATGGCCGCCTAGGTCCCCAGATTTAAATAGTTTGGACTTTTTCTTATGGGGGCATCTTAAAAGTCTGGTTTACCGCACCCCAGTAAACACATTAGAAGAGCTGGAAGATCGTATAAGAGCTTCCTTCGATTTAATAAGTAATACTGAAGCTATACTTCAAAGAGTGCGCGACAATATGAGGAAAAGAGCTGAAGCGTGTATCCTTCAAGGTGGAGGGCATTTTCAACAACTTATCTAGTTTCTATGTATGTTCTTTTTTTTCACAAAGGTTGTTGTTGATTTATTAACAGACGATCCTTATTCATTTCTAAGCACACTTGATCTAAGAAATAAAATCTATTTCTGTGCATGGTGATATTGTCATATTAACGATATTGTTATGATCATGCAGAGAAAAGGTTTTTATTTTTTTTAAGCGAAAACCGTGCATCGGATTGAAAAAATTCAAGAGATCAAATTTGTTTAGAAATGATCGGGGATTTTAGGAATAAATTTATTTGTACGAGAAATCAGTAGCGTTACATTAATGTCTGTCAAAATAGGCAGGTGAAATTCCGTACGAACGCCACTGGTGGAAATAAAAAAAATTGTTGTACGGTAAATAATGCATCTTGATACATAGTACATGTCTGCCAAATTTCATTAAAATATCTAAAGTGGTATTACAGATATTATTAAAAAACTATTTATTTTTGAAAACTTTACCACCCTGTATATCAAAAATAAAGACGTTTAGGACATACGTTCATATGAAGTTTTCTTTTTAAAATGAACACAAAAATCGCCCCCTTAATTATTGACATTCAATTACAAAACACCCTGTATATTAGGAGCTACTACTTTCGGCTTTGATTAAGTCATTCAATCATGTATCAAACTAAGCAGAGGTTTATAATGTGAAACATCTTGAATGCATAATTTTTTACACTATAATTATGAACGCCCGGTTAGTTTGATACGGGATTAAATGACTTAAACAAAGTGGAAAGTATTATAGCCCTGGGTAGATTGTTTTATTAAACTCACTATAATAAAGTCACACCCAAATAAAATAAAATTTACACTACAATAATATGATATTTACACTAATTTATCACAAATTACCATTAAAAAATGGTTTACTTACACCTATCATTATTTCTTTTACACCTTAGAAGGATAGGTTTACAATCTGTGAGTTTAATTTACGCACGATAGTGTAAATGTACTTACTCATAAATTAGAAGAATTACCACTCATCAAAAAGTAAAAAAACCATCCAAAAATGTCTTTTTTACAAGATATACTGATTGGTTAATATACCCTATTGGTCCTATATGTACCACTATTGAGTGTTAAATTTAACACTCCATTTTTTACTGTGCCTGTGTTAAGAAGGTTATAACATAGGTGGCAAGCGCTTCTCCAGTGTGGCTTGCTATAGGGATGAATGTAAGAAAACGTTCTACCACTTCATCGTCTGACATATCTAAGCATTTCAGTCAGTGGGTCAATGTGAGATATGTCAGGTGTTAAATCAATGCTATGAGAAAAGTGCTTGACTTCCTGGATATCCTTTATAATAACTTTTAGACCCTTATTATACATATAACTTTATTTCGATTAATTCTTTCGAAAACTGTTGAAGACAAATGGAATGGTTTTCCTCGACGTTGATTACCATATTTGGCTAAATGAGAACTTATTAAAGGGTCAAACTCAGAGATTAACTCTAAAATTCCCTAGTAGTTGCCGTTATGTTAAGAACCAAGGAGTTCTGTATTACCACGAAAAGCTAATTCAAGTGATGAGAGGAAATTCATCACTGACACTACTCTTGCAAATGACTCGCAATGCAGAAAGCTAATAGCTAAGTGGTGTGCGGTGCGTACCTACGGCACTACGTGACACGTGACGTATACATGCGGTACGTCGCCATGGGGCCCCTACCCTGCCTTTTGGCTAATCCGGCACTACAAAATACCGGAGATAGAGAATGTCAAAGATAATAATAAGGTATAGAACTAACCTAAACTTATTTTTTGATGTTATATTGGGCCATTGTGCCTCACAAAACTGTGAAATTGTAGAAGATGAAGGAACTTGATAATGTCAGAAGTTAGTTGAGGGAATGGAGGACAATTGTACCTATAGTAGAGGTTAATATGGTTCTCACAGCATTTGTGGTTATTTATGTTGAATAACACTTATTAGATTTTGTTTAAAAGGGATTTCTTATTGTTATATTTTTATTTAATTGAGAGTATTGTTGGTATTATTACATGAAAATAAAACAACAAAAAAAAAATCCTTTTTAAACAAAACTTATCTTATTCAACATAATAATTTTTAAATTTTAAGACATAATTAACCACAAATCCTGTGATAACCATTTTCTTATAATTTAAGTTTATATTTTACTAGTAGGGGTTATGTTCCATGTAATGACTCATCCTGTTAAACCTCTTGAGTTGTGCTACTTATATTTTACATTTTTAGCAATTTGACAGGATAAAACAGACAACACTAGTGTCTGAAGATGGCATCATAAAAAGAAACCGAAGCTGTTGAGGTCGGGGGACCTTGGTGGCTATTCTTGAGGTCTACGGCGGCCAATCCAACGATTTGGATAAACAGTTTGTAAGTAATTGCGAACCACTACACTGAAATGTGCTGGTGCACCATCGTGCATCGCAACATCCTCAAGCGGCAAAGGCAGTTGTTCTTGAAGGAAATTGAGGTAAGATTGTCAGTCATGAACAGAATGTATGTTTGAAATTGCGGATTTTGTGCAATATTTTGAAGATACCACTGACAGAAGGATGGACGATTTGAAAAAATTTCTGGGAAGTAATGCCTGTGCTCTTAAAATATGGTACGGATATAATAAAAAATCCACTAAAATTCTGCAAGCAATTTGATGAAAAATATATAAGTCTCAAGCAATCTTCCTGGCATTGGTTTCAGACTATTCTTCGACATTGTGCAGCACCGCTTCCTCGATTTTACCTGTTCTCACACTTAGAGGTCCACCTTCAGATGTACGTCCTCGCACACTACCGGTTTCAACAAGACGACGATGAATATTATAAAATGTTCGACTATCTGACGATTGGGATATCTCAGGTGATAAGTACGTCTGGCTTGCTCTCCATTTCCGTCGGCGAGACCATACACGTTTCCGCCATTTCTGCATTTGAATAATTTACCATTTCTAACAAGATGGTAAAATAAATAATTCATAACACTCAGACTTGAACGACAGATGCTTACTAGAAAATGTCAGATGTAAAAAGCAATTGACATATTCCATGGCAAGTAGATCTACTGCAAAATTGTATTTTTCAATAATTAGATTAATTTTTTTACTAAAAACGGCATATCCCAGCAAAATAACCCAGGAGAGCTCTTATATTTCAAATTAACCGGTGAATTCAAAAATATTTTTACTTGTCAAAAAAACATTGGCGCAAAGTACTTCCCAACATATTTCGTTTGGCTTAATGACTGCAATAAACCCCCTCATAAACTCGGCATTCGCTTTCGCAGAGACGTATTAATCCACATATATTTTTAATGCCAGTTTATAATAACAATAGATAGGTACATTACTTGATTTGTTATCAAAATAAATAAACTGTATAATTAAGGTTTTCTAGAAACCACTTAATTATTAGGATATTTCTCAAAGCCTTTTAGCTACAGGTACCTGTTTATATAGCTTATAAATAGTAAACATAATATTCGAAATAGATTAGTACCTATCTATTTTACTTTGAAACAGTGTGCAACAAGTTAATATTAAAAGTATGTGGAAACCTTGGGAAGCTAATGCGATACTAACCTAAAAATTCCAGGAAGCATTTATCTTCTGACGCCAAAGTAATTGCCATTAAGAATACCATTGAAATGACGAAAGTTGCATTATCGACGGTACAAGATATTATGCTAAAGGGACATTTAAAAGAAAAGTTCGCAAATATACCGGAAAAATGAAGTGCGTAGATGATTGTGACAAAGATGTTATTCGCAGGAAAATATACCAAATGTATTGAGAAAATGTTGTGCCCACGTTAGGTTCTTCAAAAACACGGTTAACAACTGACGATACGCACGCGCTTTGCAAGAGATGGAATTTAAGCATAAGACAATAAACAAGAGACAAATTATTATGGAGTCCGAAAGATTAAGAAAAATGAGATTTCTGTACCTTAGGGAAATAAAAAAGTTTAGATCCGAAAAACGTCCAATAGTTTATCTGCATGAAACGTGGTTTGACACAGTCAAAAAGGGATGGGTTGATTTAACTGAAAAATGCCAAAATAAAGCCTTTTCAAATAAAGGAAAACGAATACCAATAATTCATGCAGGGTGGGAGAATGGATGGATCCCTAACTGTTTATTACTGCCTGCAAAAAATTTAAAGGATTCAAGTCTGGACTATCATGAAGATACCAACGCCGCTCTTTTTGAAAGCTGGTTTAAAGACAGTTTGCTTTCAAATGTACCAGAACACAGTGTTATTGTGATGGACAATGTAAGCTACCACAGCCGGCAACTGGAAAAAGTACCGAATGCATCGAGCACAAAATCCGCAATAAAGGAGTTCATGTTAAAAAACGACTTGTACTTCGAGGAAACGTATAGTAAAAAACAGCTGTTAGAAGTGTTAAAGGCATTTAGTATTAAAAAAGAGTATGTGTGTGATAAAATTGCGGAAGAAATGGGTCACACTGTATTGCGACTGCCACCCTATTATTGCATTTTTAACCCTATTGAACACATGTGGCATCAAATTAAATCAAAAATGAGAACTGAAAATAGCACACCTACTCTTAGTGGCAGTGTAGTAGAGCTAATAAAGAAAGTTTTTGGTGAAATTCCAGATGAAAGTTGGAAAAATTCGGTTAACCATGTCTTAAAAATTGCAGACTCTTATATAACTACACAACAAAACGAAATACATCCTCTTATTATAAATGTGGATGAAAGTGATAGTGAGACTGAATTAGGAATAGGTTAAAACGTTTTATAATTGCAAATAAACCTTCTGTGTATATAAGCAAATATATTTTTTTAGGTAGGTATAATAATTGTTATTATTACTTTTACCTAAATGCGTGCGAAAGTTGCCCTTTTCCGCACGCAAACTTTTCACACTTATTTTGTACTTATAATAAATTAATATACATAATATAATATAAGTAATGGCAAAAATAAACATAATAAACATTGCTACTATAAGGTATTACCATGGCAGATACAACAATTCTGCCGTGGTATTACTATGGCTTTTCATTTAACTACAAAATCCGTTCCTGTTCAAAGCAGTACCCCTTATTTCATTTCATTTCAGTAATAAAAACAGTAATGCCAGCTGGGGCCAGGTAGATTTCGCTGGTTGGCACTCTCATCGATAATTTTATATGGGTAATTTTACCAAGAAATTCTTTAAAAACGTCGGTTTGGCAATGGAACAGGTAATAATAACAGGGGATAATTTAATGGGAGCTGTTTACAATTAATAAAACTATTATTGCAGTTATTAGGTCAAATGAAATATGTACGGATGGACTTTACCATTACTTTCCTCAAAAATATCGCTGAAATATTTCAAGTAGTTTCGAAAATATTAACTAATTTCCATTTTCCCTATGATTAAACACACAAGTTAATTCTAAACTAAAACTTCAAAATTACCTATTTTTCAACCACAGTGAAAAATTAACAAGTAGGCTTTTTTCGGTTGTTGTCATGGAAAAGCTACGTTAAAAGTTAAATTTGTGTGTTTGATCATAGGGCTATTTGCCATCTAAATATTTATTTCCGAAACATAAAACCAAAAGAAAATAATTAAATATGTGTGTAAAATTACATAATTTTTTTGATTTCCCACAAATTAGGTAACAAGGAAAATGTGAATTTTGCATCTGGGCCTCTCATCTGACTCTGAAGATGACACAGATTAGGCGTCAAAACGACGGCTATTGATCCTAATGAAATATAATGTCCAAAAAGCTAAAAAAACTTTTTTTAAATTAAGATAAGTTTGGTTAAGCACTAACATTTTTAGATAAATAATTTGCTATTTCGCCTTGTACTAATAATTGGCGGATATGCACCCTGTAGGTTATAGAACCATCACTAAATGTAACATTTTAGGAAACAGTTGCACTTACAATGTCTATGGCTAATTTTTGGCAGCGTAATTGATAATTTATCATAGCATGTGTTTAGATTAATCTATTTTTTATTAGGTAATTTATCCCGCCAATTTACAGTAAATTAAAAATTTGAAGCAGAAATTTTACATATAAATTTGATAAATAATTCAGTCCGAAACTTGGCAGTTCTCATCGGTTAACCGGTTTCGGTTTCCTTTTAAAACGGTAAGAAAGAGTTTTAATCCGATAAAATATGGATCTGAGTTAAAAAATTAAGTCAAAGCTGGATAATTACACTTTGGAAATTGACTAAAACTTAGTCTGTAATTACAGACGGTTTGTATTTTATTAGAAATCTTATAAATTGCAATCAAATTGTTCCGTTCACAGGCTATAAATATTTATATCGGAATACTTTAAAAACCAGAACCTGCAAACAGATAATAATTATTGCGACCATCCATAAATTTAATAATACAGATACATTCTAAAACGATTTTTTTTTAAATATAATTATATAGTTTTTGCATTTTGAGTTGAACAAACACGATAAGCGGAACACACACGTAAATATTCATATTTTTGACTACTATTTAACTGTTCTCTTTTACCCTGTAGTACATGCAACTAAGCAAGTTACTGTCCCTTGACAAATTTTTACATAAACTATATGCGGGGTATTTCGAGAGGAAAGGGACATGCTTTAATGACGTATTCTAGAGGCAAATATAAGGAAAAGAGGGCATGTAAACATGGGTATGAAAATGCTTTATTTCCAAAATACAACAATTTTTCTAAAAATAATTTTTTTCTTCTATTACCTCGGAAACGATTGCAGTGACCTTTGGTATGCATTATAACATATAATATTATCATCTAAGAATTTTGATAATGAGTAAGTAGCAACTTTTTTGGATAAGGAAGCTTTTAAGTTTAGTTTTCAAAATGTTGAGACCTAGTTCTCTAACTCCGTAAGGTATTTTGTTAAATAGTAGTTGCGTTAGCTTGTACTTAACTATTGATAAGTGGTTTGCACTCCTAGTTGGGTATAAATAAAAAGAATAATTACGTTGATATTTATCCTTGTTGCTTTTTATAAACATTATTAACCTCTATACTTATATACAGTGAAAACGTAAAGGTTGGAGCAAATTCATTTAAAATTCATGTGTTTATTTTTCGAAAAATCGTTCGGACCCGTCAATTTTTTGATTTTGTGGTGCATTTTTTTAAGCTTATTTCTCGGCTTATTTCATGTATACAGGTTTTCCCAAAAACAAGTTATGGCGGTTTACTTTATTTTTTTAAATGGATACCCCTATTCTATAATATTTTTCTCGATTCTGCATAAGATTCTAAACATATTTCATAAAATATGTCATAAACTTAAATTCACCCGTTTCCGAAAAAATCTATATTCGGATTTTCACAGATTATTTTTTAATTATTACTTAAATCATGAACACTGTTGTAAATAAACCCTTTGGTTGTTAGGTTATCACACTGACAGTGACGGTTGTCCCCTGATTTAAGTAGTTTTGCCTCAAGTCAAAGTGTCGGGAAAAAGTTATTTTGATAATCTTGTAATTTTAAAAAATGGTACGCTTAAGTACGCTTAAAAATATTAATAATTATTGGTTATTCCGTTATCTTGATCTACTGTAAAATAGAAAAAAAATATAGAGATTTATTAAGCTGGATTTATAAACTCGAAAAGTTGGCGAGGTGAGGTTCAGTTGGTGTTGGAAATAGCATTTCAATTTAAACTATAGGGAACACTTAGTTCCATTTACACACTCGTTCATGTTGTTCACGTAAAACTCGAGAGGTTCGAAAATTTCCCGGGTAGTTCGAGATAACCAATTTTTATGTTCGGAGTTTGGAATATCTAACCTCACCAACTTGATCATAACTTCAACCTCACCAACTTTTCGAGTATTTAAATCCAGCTTTAGGTCACGTTAGGGACGACCAGCGGTGTTAGAGGATAGACAATTAAATGTGTTATTGTCGGTTCAAGAAGACCACCATAAGCCGAGTAGTACTATTGCTTTGGAAAATCATATCTGCAAAACATCAATTTTAAAGTAATTAGATAAAAATAAATTCCATCCTTACAAAGTCCGATTGGTTCATACACTCAATGAAGATGATCCAAACAGAAGGGTCCAATTATTCGAGATAAATATAGATATGTGCAATAATCATCCACACTTTTCGAAATCAATTGTATTTTCGGATGAGGCAACGAAAGTGCAGCAGCATTCAAAAGCTGCTGCAAGTATAATGATATGTGGAAGTGCTGACGGTATTCTCTTGCCCCCTATGGCGGTTTACAAGTCTGGTAATCTATATGAAAATTGGACCAATGGGGGACCCCAAGGAACTGTTTATGCCCATAGTAAAAGCGGGTTGTTCGATATGTCACTTTTTGAGAAGTGGTTCGTTGATGCTTTACTGCCACATCTGAATCAAATCAATCGTCCAGGCCAAATAATCATTATAGGAGAAAATTTGGCTTCGCATTTCCCCCCTAGAGTGATCCATGAATGCGAAGCTAACAACATCTATCTTACACTACTACCGCCTAATAGAACGCATTTGATGCAGCCACTGGACGTGGCCGTCTTTGCGCCAATGAAAAAAAATGGACAAGTGGCACACAGAGAGCAGAGCTAGTGGGTCTATCCCAAAGGAACAATTCCCTACCCTTTTGGCAAGGCTATGGGCTGAAATAAAACCTAACGTTGCCATCTCGGGCTTCCGCACAACTGGTCTCTATCCGTTTGAGCCCAATGAAGTTTTAAAAAGAAATTCCCAATCGTGAAGTTAAATTAGTTAACCCTGAACTGCTAAATAATAGCGTTGTTGATCTTTTACAAGAAATGCGTGGCGCGAACAAAGAACCAGTTGTTCATAATCGTGGTAAACGTTTAGATCCCGGCCAAGTTCCAGCAACAGATGTAACAGGACCTCAACAAGTAGAAGAGAGCGAAAAACTCGAACCTGAACAACAGAATTTCAGGGAAATAGAAGAGACAGATGAATCTGAAAAAGAAGGGACACAAGGAAAAAAGAGCATTGAACCCATATACAGGATGTTCATTTGAAAACTTCCCACCACGGATTTATCGAAAACCACTGATTAAAAGAAAAAACGCCGAGGCACGTCAAAAGATCTGCCAAAGGGGACAACTTTTAAACCAAAAACTACTTCACCCCCTTTTACCTTTGCCCCCCGGGGTCATCCTCTTAAAAATTTTAAATGACAAGGGGTATCAATTAATAGCTTGTTTGAAAGGTCTTTTAAAGTGCTTTATTTTGACGTTTGATTTTTTAAAATCGGTCGATTCGTTTTCGAGCAAATTAGAAAAATCTTTATTTATCTTTATTTGTTCAGATAGAAAAAAAAAACACGTGATTAGACGTGGCAGCAACCAAATAACAACCGACTTTTTTTCAGCCATCTATTTATAAACACAGATACCATGGGCGAACTGTATTTATTCTTATACCTGTTTAGTTTTTTATAGTTGCTAAGGAAAAGAAAGAATTTAATTTGCTGTCAGTTACCTTTGTGACAATCTTGGGATAGTGGAAATTTTGATTCAGATTTTACTTCCAAAATGGTTTACACACTAGCCGAAAGAGTGGAAATGATTCTAATTTATGGTGCCCAAAATCAATGTGCTCGGCAAACTGCCGTCACATTTAACGCCAGACATCCGGAAAAGATAACTTCGCATAGGTATGTTTTGGACCTTGTTACTAAATTTACTCAAACTGGATCTGTTGCAAATAAAAAACGTAATCATCGTAGAGTTTTGGATGAAGCCGCTCAAGTTGAAGTTTTGGGTCATTTTGGCATAAATCCTAATACTTCATTACGCAAAATTGTTGATGCGACTGGTATTTCATTAGGCTCTGTACACACAGTTACTAAATTACATAAATTTCATCCATTCAAAATAAAAATATTGCAAGAGTTAACCGAAGATGATTTCGATAGGCGAGTTGAGTTTTGTGAACAAATGACTGCAGCGATTAATGATAATACCATTCATGTAAAGAATATCTGCTTCAGTGATGAATGCACATTTTATCTAAATGGATTTGTCAATAAGCATAACTGTAGGTATTGGAGCAATGAAAATCCTTATGCTTTTGTAGAAGGGCATACTCAGTACCCCCAAAAAATTAATGTGTGGGCAGGCATTTTAGGAAACAATGTGATTGGGCCATTGTTTATTAATGGGAATTTAAATGGAGGCATTTATTTAGATATGTTGGAAATTACCATCAATCCGCTTATCACTGAAACCATTGAAAACCAAATCGAAGATGATGGAAACCCTATATTTGATGAGACTGAAATACATTTCCAGCAAGACGGCGCTCCTCCTCACTATGTTCTTCCGGTTCGGCAATGGCTAGACGACGAGTTTCCAGATAAATGGATAGGGCGAAGAGAGCCTATAGAATGGCCTGCTAGGTCTCCTGACTTGACGCCATTAGACTTTTTTCTATGGGGCCATTTACATTACAAATTAAGATAAATAAAGATTTTTCTAATTTTCTCGAAAACGAATCGACCGATTTTAAAATATCAAACGTCAAAATAAGGCACTTTCAAAGACCTTTCAAACAAGCTATTACTTAATACCCCTTGTCATTTAAAATTTTTAAGGGGATGACCCCGGGGAGCAGAGGGTAAAAGGGGGTGAAGTAGTTTTTGGTTAAAAAGTTGTCCCCTTTGGCAAATCTTTTGACGTGTCTCGGCGTTATTCCTTTTAATCAGTGGTTTTTGATAAATCCGTGGTGGGAAGTTTTCAAATGAACACCCTGTATGTATTAGTACTATATGGCTATTACCCTGAATATCTTGAAGCTACAACAGAGATAGAAGATCCAGGGTCATTTCGACTTGCGCATGCGCCGTAAGGGTATTGCCTATTGCACTTTTATTTCTTTAGAACAGGGCAGAAGAGTGAGCCTTAGAATATTAGAGCAATGATAAAATTACCAAAAATCTTGCTAAAAAATTGCAAAATAATCATTAAGTTCGTACTTCCAAGTGTTTTCAAATTATTTGTTTCCATTTCTAAACTAAAACGCGTCAAATAACAATTTCATATAACTGTGGGGTGACAACGTGACAACGTCTCATTTTTGCTCGACATAACCTCGAAATCTTTACCAAATGTTAATTTGGTTGACAGCTCGTTTCAATCGAGTTGATTTGTTATTATTAACAGCTTTTGTGTACTGTTTATCTTTACTTTTCTGCAAATTTTGATTGTGTGTGTGAAGTGTGATCATTTTGTGACGATGCCGAGGCAAAACAGAATATTTTACATTATTTTAAACAGGCGTAAAAACTTGAACAAAGATTTATCGTTCTACAGGTATGTACCCAGACCGGATATTTCTTTCTTTCAACTTACTTACGTCAATTTCGTGAGGGAACAATAACTAGGTAGTCCATCTCCTAAAGATTATAATTTCCTTTGCTGCTGTTGATATAATTAGGTAGGTACCTACCTATTTTTACCGAAAATTGCATGTACTTCAAAGAATCCTACAAAAACCTATTATTTTACCTGTTGAACCCTAAATATAATTGTAAAATATCTAATTAAAGTTTTATTAATATATTTACCTGCGTTCTTTTTCTTTTCTCAATCGAAATAATATACAAAATCTAAACAAATCAAGAACTTTAATGTTTCTTTACAAATTTCTGTCCACTTGTCAAAGTCAAATGTGATATAACCTCATTTTTTTCCCGTTAAAACAAACGTCTATTTATTTTTTCTCGCGCATGCGCGCTGCGCTAAATTACCCTGACTGAACAAGGAACCTCGGCTTCACTACGTTTACATTGGTTAAATGGGCAAGGCGCCATATAGTACTAATACATACAGGGTGTTATGGAAATGACTTATTATATTTTAAGGGGCCACTCCTGAGGTGGTCTAGAGTTACACTTGATAGTTTTTTTTTCTAAAATCGGAAGTATTTTGAATTTTGTAAAATACCCTTAAACCGGACTATGTGCGCCTTCCATGATAGTTCAATGCCCCTGAACACATGTGTTTTTGACAAGACAAACTGCTGGAATGGTAATTGTTTAGTTTAGTGCAATTAATGTTGAATTTTGTGCTAAAATTTCGTATATAGACTAATTGAGGGTAGCTGATCACAATTTTCCTTTTGCGTTTTTACGGCAAATGCACTGGTTTTGAGAAAAAAATGTTAAAGTTTTTCACTTACAGGTTAGGGTATTCTTTCCTTTCAATTTCCTAGATTTTATGGTTTTCCCTTCAAAATATGTGATAAAACTTTCACCAAACTATCTGTTCATAAAATAAGAGCAACATTTTAGCAAAAAAACAATGGAAAAGGCACAAATTTAATTAAATTCGTTGTTAATACGCCGACAAAGTAGAACCGTCTCTTTTCAGATTCATTGCACTCACGTTGCCAGATTGTTCTTCTTTTTCTTGTAATTATCAATGGCTTCCATCCAGGAGAATGATATGCTAGCTCGAGCCAATAGGATTCATTCAATTAATAAAAATGAATTGACAAGTATAGGCAATTTATAATACACTAACAATCTGACAACATGGGTGGCCAGCTGTCAGTGAGTCCCCGTCTTTTTCCAGATAACGTAGAGTTTTCTGTTCGCTTACAAGTTATCCCGTTTTTCAGAGTTTCCTTGTGGCATATTTCGTTTATTTCAACTCAGAAGTGTATACTATGACTCCGACAAGTAATATTTTATTGGAAATAAGCAACATTTTAGGATTACATGCAAAATAACATACCGGTGAGTTAGAAAAACTTTAACATTTTTTTTCTCAAAACCAGTGCATTTGCCGCCTAAACGCAAAAGGAAAATTGTGATCAGCTACCCTTAATTAGCCTATATACGAAATTTTAGCGAAAAATTCAACATTTCCACTAAAGTAAACAATTACCCAAATCAGCTGTTTGGGTCATTGGCGTGTAGGTGTTTTGGACCTAAATTTTTGAAGGCATTTTTCTCGAATTTCTAGCTTCGAGCGCCATTTATAGCAATTTTTCCCCAATTCGTCTCGACCTATATATTTACGGGTTAAAAAATAATAAGTCATTTCCATAACACCCTGTATATGATTGAACCACAACCAAGACCATCTAACATACAACGTCCAAGTAGAATCGCAAAGAAAAAAAAAGAAGAACGTTGTTCTATTTGCTCAAGACACTGGTCTGGTTATTCAGGGCCTGAATGGATTGCCTGTGTTGAATGCAAGCGTTGGGTTTGTGGGGTTTGTAACCATGAAAGCAAAGATCCTTTCTACGTCTGCCCGAACTGCGAAGAAACTGATTTTGACAGTGATGATACCATCAAAGATAAACATTTTGTGCTTTAATATAAGAAAGTTTCATTTTAAGTTTTTAATGTCAAAGATTTATATTTTTGTAAGACTAAGTACATTGAGAGTTCCGTTATTTTTAGGCTTTCTTTCTATGAAGCTTTTGTTTGTTTTTTTTAATTTTTATAGTCGTTATTAAAAAAACATATGTTTGTGTTTAGGCTCATTTGAAGAGCACAGTTTAATATTTTATAAATAAAAAAGTTCAAACTATTATCATTGTTTTTGATGAAAAATGCGCCTAGAAGGTTAAAAAAAAAGTGTGGAAAAAACTAAACCCGATTTTTAGTCGTTTAGGTGCCAAAGAAGGCACAAACGCTGTCTACTTTAATGTTTTACGCCAAATTAATAGCCTGCCAAAGTAACCCCAATAATCTGCCTACTTTAGCACCCCAAAAAAAAATTTTTTCTCGGTTTTCTTTCAACATTATTAAATAAATTTTGGAACATTTATAGCTTTGAGGGCGTTTGTTATGATGGCAACTTTAGTTGCTAAACGTAAGCGACTGTTTTATAGTTATTTGCCAAAATATTCCAAAATCTGCCAAAGTAACCCCCCCCTTTTACGGTACCGCTCGTGCTTTCAATTTAACCAAATATTATTTGCACATGTTTTCTATACACATTTCGATTATAATTATAGAAAACATGCTTTCATAAAAAATCATCGGTAATTTTAAAGCACTTGTGAACGCCCCGAGAATCTTTAAGACTGTTTCACCAATTCGTTTCGGGGACACGATGAAAATGTTTGGGTTTAAAATTAAAACTGATTACACCACACCACTGTCTTTTCATACATGGTATAAGTTATAGCGTAAATCGGACCATCAAAGAATAGGTGTGCCTTTGCAATTAACGCCTTCATGATTGATGTGTAAAATTACACGCGCAAATTGTCTCGTCGCCAAGTCTGTGCAAACAAAGCAATTTTTTAATGTTTTTTTTTAAAGGTATACCCTTCGGGGCTATTTGACATGTTTCGTTATTATGTTGTAAATCTTCAAATATATAAAGTCGAATTAATGGCTTTTATGTTACATGATAGAAAAATGTGTAAAATATCAGCCAAGCGGGACACTAAAATAAAATATAATTGCCTAATATGGATGGGTTCGTTTTTATAATATAATAGAATAAACACAGATTTTTTAGCGCGAGGCATAGTATGTTCCCCGCTGAATTTTCAACCCCTTCTTGGGAATTCTTCTGCTGTATTGATATACTGAAAGTTTAAGCCGATAAGGTTTCTGAAATTAGGTCGGCTTAATAATTATCCTGAAAAATCCAAGGAGGTAATTTTCTAATGTAACTTTCTAACTTAATTTAGGCTGAGCAATACTGTACACTGTATATTATATTCATATTCCCGAGGCCAGTGCTTTTATGCACTGTTTAGAAAGTTTAATGTAAATATTGTATGTATATAAATACAAAAGATCAGATTTTGCACGTACCTACGTCAATCAAAACAATATAGGGGAAACAGTAATTTTTTCCGATGAAAAGACATTTCAGTCTTTTAACAATGGAAAAATGCGTGTACACAGAGATACAGGAATAAGGTATGCTGAGTACACTGAGCAGTGTATCTGTAATGTATTATTGCGGCCAAAAATTACCGGTACAAGAAAAAAAGGTTATGTCGCTCCTAGACTATTTCGAAAACCTTTTGAAAAGGTAAGTGGTGATTCCACCTCACCACATGTTAGTATACGAGGTAAAGATTAAGGTTTCCAAATGCTCTCTGTAGCATTCTATTTTTGAAAAGCTTTCCCGTTTTGTTTACTATATATATGGGGCATTCCACACAAAATTTGCAACTCAAAATTTTTCTCCCACGAACAATTTTTTTACGGTTCAGCAGTCAAAAATATTTGACACTGATTTTTCGAAAAAAAAAATTTTTCAAATTTCACGTTCGTAAAAAAGCATCTTTTTCCGATCGCTTATACAGCAATATCGAATAAAGATATAAAAATTTATCACATCCATAAAATATTCGCCTTTTTCTCAGCTTTCGAATGGAGTATAATAAAACTCAATTTTGTAATTTGTTAAATGACATAAATTGAAAACTTATAAAAAAATGCAATTTTTTCGAATTTGGACATGATTTTTTTTCCTTTTTTTTTAATAAAAAAATCAACTCAAACCTTTTTTAAAATACTGTTAAAATTTTGGAGTGTAGAGTTGAATACTTACAAAACCATAAATTTTTCAAGCACGGCTTGCACGCGCAAAGCGCGCCGCAGCACGACTCGCTCGGACTCAGCTTGACTTGTCTAAACTTGTCGCGCTGGACATCAGGCGCTAACACTAATAGTTTAGTATTTGCTATGTTCTGGTGATGAAGAAGGGTTGAAATGTCGTCAGAAGTGTATTCAAAATTCAAAGATCGCTGTTGAAATCCGTTTGATTTGAAAAACCATAATGGGAGAAGTCAAAGAAAAAGTTTGCGTCGAGTGCAACGTGTAGGCAGAGAGCAAGTAAAATGCAGAAAAATGGTTTTAGTAAGTTTTTAAATAATGATGCTACACAATTTCGAAAAAATAGTGAAAATAATTGTTTTTGCTCTCTGCCTACACGTTGCACACAAAACATTACTCGGTTTCAAAAAATCAAATTTTTCAAGATGTGAATCAGAAACTCGACGCAAACTTTTTCTTTGACTTCTCCCATTATGATTTTTCAAATCAAACGGATTGCAACAGCGATCTTTGAATTATGAATACACTTCTGACGATATTTCAACCCTTCTTCATCACGAGAACATAGCAAATACTAAACTATTAGTGTTAGCGCCTGATGTCCAGCGCGACAAGTTTAGACAAGTCAAACCGAGTCCGAGCAAGTCGCGCTGCGGCGCGCTTTGCGCGTGCAAGCCGTGCTTGGAAAATTTATGGTTTCGTAAGTATTCAACTCTCCACTCCAAAATTTTAAGAGTATTTTAAAAAAGGTTTGAGTTGATTTTTTTAATAAAAAAAAAAAGGAAAAAAAATCATGTCCAAATTCGAAAAAATTGGATTTGTTTATAAATTTTCAATTTATGTCACTTAACAAATTACAAAATTGAGTTTTATTATACTCCATTCGAAAGCTGAGCAAAAGACGAATATTTTATGTATGTGATAAATTTTTATATCTTTATTCGATATTGCTGTATAAGCGATCGGAAAAAGGTGCTTTTTAACGAACGTGAAATTTGAAAAATTTTTTTTCGAGAAATAAGTGCATTACATTAAAATAAAAAAATACGTGTCAAATATTTTTGACTGCTGAACCGTAAAAAAAATTGCTCGTGGGAAAAAAATTTTGAGTTGCAAATTTTGTGTGAAATGTCCCATATGCATTTTTGATATAAATCATTAGTAAAAATGGAGAAAATAAATAAAAAAACAATAAATAATAACAATTATAATATTTCGTCATTGCATCCTTCCTGTCGATGACGGCTTCTAGATGGCGTGGCATGCTTAACACCAGGTTTCTTGTAAATTCTGGAGTTATTTCATTACTTGCTTGAAGTATCTCCTATTGAAGTTCTTTTTGGCTTCTTGGTCTAAAATCGTGCGTATACATATATTCAAACGTTTTCAATAAGATTAAGGTTTTTGAACTCTAGACGTAAACGTTGTTTTCTCGGGTGAATTCCTAAACAATTTTTGCCGTGTGGATTGGTGCATTGTCGTGGCTGAAAGATGTAATTCTCTCCATAGACTCTAACCGATGAAATCATGACTTGAAGAAGAATATCTCGATAAACAGCAGATGCCAGTCTCACCTGAACGATTTGCAAAACTGCTGGGCCTCGAGCACTAGTCCAGCCCCAAATATTAAACGTCCAATTAGATTAGTTTCATGTGTATATCTCTCGTTATATCTCTTGTTTCTGGGTCTATATACACGAATTTTGCCGCTTTGTTGCACGATTGAAATGGTTTTCGTCAGAAGATATTACTATCTTGCTCATAAATTATCTTGGTTGAGATGTTCCCTTCAAAATACTACACTTTTCTGTGTTCAAAAATATTTTGACAGAAGCACATCGATTATTTATATCTGACGCGCTTAGTCAACGTCTTGCTTTATTGGAGGATCTGGAGAAATTGGTTTCCTCTTTTGCGTTTAAGGCTGTCTTGAAAGGATGTTCTTTTAGAAAGTTGACAACCACGGTATCTTCATCCTCCGTCGAGATCTTCCTCCTAACGGATAATTTCCCAGTATTCTTAAATTTTGCTCTTGTATGATAATACTGTATTCTTGCTAACTCACAATTCGACAGCAATGTCTCTTACATGTATCCTGTCCCTCAATCTGGTATAAATAATAGCTTTTATTTTATTGTTAATGCTGGCATTATCGTAATAATCTAGCAATATTAACCTCTTATTGACATTACCATATTTAAAACTCAGTTGGGTTAGAACATTCTAAAGTCTGAAGGCTTGATCTTGAACAGGAGATATTCTCTCATCGGCAATAAGTTGCGCTTATGCAAGGAGCGAACAATAGGCACTTGTTGTTCTTCATATATAGAATCAACGTTTCCTCGGATGAAGTCTTAGTCGCCTCCGTCAAATTTTCTGGAAGTACCGGAGTTGCAACGTTTTTTCTTCTTATTTATTGGCCATAAGACAATGTCTCTTACCGTAGCTAAAAGTGTTGCGTTTCTGCTAAATCATAATATTTAATTTAGAGAAGGAATGCAAATATATCACACACGCAGGTATGATGATTATGATAATGATGATTATGATCTAACTTTGTTTAGTACTCTAATAAGTTTACCAAATTTAACAATAGCGGCCGCTAATCATCGATTACCGGAGTCATTAAAGCAACGGTAGAATTTTGGACCTACTATAGGTACTAATTGTTGCTAGCTAGATTAAAGGGTGGCTTTATTGTGAAATTTAATTGACACATGCGTAGGTACTTCACTTTGTCATGCATTTGCACGTTGAGTAGAGCTAACAAAGTATGATGCTCGTAATAATAAATCCGCGACCTTTAATTTCGTACCTCACTCGACCAGATGGCTATAATACGAGAGTCATTTCTTAATAAAAAGGAAACACCTCTTTGGGTGCGTAAAGTAGGGTATTATTACGTTGATAAGGCTGGCAAATATAGCACATTATCCTGATTTCTCATGACCCATTCCCATACAATTAGGGATATTTTTTACCAAATCCTGATGACTCTTCCTCTAAATGGAGCAATTCGAGCGGATAAATCTCGACTAAATTAATTGCTTAGGTAATATGAATATTCAAGTTCATTATATTATTTTAATACCGCCATAGTAAAAAGGAAAGTACCGACGTCCTTAAGCTAAGATAATTAATAACGTATATTGTTATTTAAAAAATAAATCCTCCTTTCAGTTGCCCAATAAAGTCGGTATTAGCGTTTAAATCCACTTTTAACTCTTCCATTTTTAGTGTACCCAGCATAACAATAAAGAGCTGCAAACAAATGGTATAATCAAATTACCTCGTTTAAGCCAATTTACAAAACAATTTATGGTAACCTGTATATTAATGATGTGATAATAAGATTGGGGACCAACTTACGAACTTACTTAAGATAAGAAAGGAAGTACTGCGATATGTTGGTTGTAAAGGGTGATTTAATTTGGATTTCCACACAAAAGTATTTAAAAAATCACGGAGAATTTGAAACAATGTAAAAAAAAATTAATTTGCCCTTTGAGTTTACTTCATTACAATTATGTATGAAAGATGATATCTGGTAAATGGCCGGCGCGGTTCATGTGGCATGTCGTAATCCGTTTGTCAAAATTTTTGACCACTCTGCGGGACCAATCAGGTTCTATGCCGGCTATTTCGCGTCTGATCTCCTGTTTCAGCTCTGCAATAGTGCTAGGTTTATTCTTGTACACTTTGCTCTTCAGATACCCCCAAAGAAAAAATCTGCGGAAGTTAAATCACATGATCGCGGCGGCCAATTGATGTCGCCGTGATGTGGAATAATGCGACCTGGAAACTTGCCGCGCAGTATCCATTCGGCAAACACACGGCGCTGTTGGTGGTCTCTAAGCTTTATTTCCTGCGTTATTTGAAGTTTGTCTGGATATAACTGCAAAATTCGCTGTGTAGTGGAATATGTATAGTCCGCCTTACGGTTCTGTGGCTATAGAAGGAATGCTAATAAAAAAAAGACTCATGTACCGGGTCTGCTAAGTTTACCAATACATTTTAAATAAAAATATTCTTATTTTATGATGATTATACCGCGTATGATTTTTTTCCCGCCCACGCATTTCTCGGCGGCCGCTTCTAGTCGATGAAATAATTGTTGTGGACACATGAATAAAATAATGCCTAAAAAATGTGTGTTCCACTACGTTTTTTTTACCTATTGCCACTGAGAGTGCACAGTGGTGTGGTTTAATTATTAAAATAAGAAGAAGTAAATTTAGTTTATTACCTTATGAAATATTTATATGAAACGAGGCACCGCACGCTTATGCCTTAGTTAAACCTGCCTTTTTTTATGACTTTTATCCCCCTATCTCCTCAGCCGTCGTAGCCACAGACTCGTAAGGCGGACTATAAGGCTCACTTACAGCGATCGATGGCGAATCGATGTGCTTGGATTTTCGGTCACACTTTCACGAACAAAGGCAATATTTTCTTCCGAACGACCTCTACAAGCATGCTGGAGGGTTTCAATGTTAGCTACAGATCTAGCTTACTCCAATTTTTGGACCACATTTTAAATTGTCCTATCAGACGGAAAGTTATGGCGCACCAAAAAATTCACGTAGAGCACTAGCATTTATCCGCGATCGAAAATTTTCATAATAAGCTTGAACAATTCTAACGCGTTGTTCTGTGGTATATTGCCCCACGACTAATTTTGTTTGTGTCTTGAGGTAAGAAATCTTACATTGCCGTTGACAAATGCGGTGGCGTTTCAAAAATATTTTAGACAGTAATATGGAAACTCAATTTGAACAGAAGTTGCGAACTCTGGGAGTTAGGATCATGATGTTTCTTAAGTCTTAAGAGTCTGCGACTGTTACTTCTATTTTAATACAGGTTGCTGTTCAGTGGGATATAATTTGGGGTTGATTGCAGAAGATAACTTCATAATTAATTTAAAGAGGGGGCAGCAGGAAAGTTGTTACTTTTAAATCATTTTTGGTTCGGTGTTGTATTAATTGGAGAGGACGGCGAGCTGGCACAGGAGTGAGAGTAGAGAGTAGATGTGTGACCGTGTAATGAGAGTGTTCAATCCGTCCGCCTGTAGCAATTTTTAATAAGTCCATCTGTGTGTTCAGTGATTGTCGGCATTTGTAAGTCATTGTGTAACATGTCATGATTCTAAGGACTTTGTTCTGAAAAGTTTAATTTTACGAAAAGCTGATTTATTCAAGGTGCATCAGGAAGCGACTCCATAAATCAGCACTGACCGAATAATAGTATCGAAAAGTAATGTTTCTTTACGCGAGCTTAGTCTACTTCTACTGTTAATGAGTGAGTAGAGGACGCCGAGTTGACCATTTGCTTAGCTCAAGCGTTGGTCTGTCTTGTCGGTCCAAGCCAGCCGCTTATCGGAGCTCAGACCCAGCTATTTATTTAACTGTCTCACATCAGCTTAAGCTGGTGTTTTTGACTTTCAGTCTTGTTAGTGGAAATTTACTTTTGACTCTCGAGAAGCAGATAGCTTGGGTTTGGGCGTCGTTAAGGCGAGTTTTCCATTTATCTAGCCACGCCTCGATAAGTTTTATGTGACGTTGCAGCTTTGAAACTACCAACCTTGACTGTTTGGCGGTGGCGGTGATTGCGGTATCGTCAGCAAACAGATATAGTTTTACCGAATTTACACTGAGAATAATTAAACCATTAGAAAGTTTGTAAATTCCTAGTTTGCACCGACAGCAAAATTCCCGCTTGGCAATATTAGAGTAATCATAACAATTATAAAAATATTCTCTATCGGTAACAATCGCGCTTATTTAAACATTTCTTATTGTCTGTATAAGAAAGGCTTAGACGTCTAGCAAATCAGTTTCCCGCACTTATAATCCAAACATTTAAAAAAGTCAGCATAATAGTCGCAGCGATTTGTCTACTGCGTGTTATTAGAAATCTTATATTCACAAATAAACCGATTGACATTCGTCACCCCAGCGCCACCTGCTACCAGTCATTTATGTTCTCGAATACCGCCCTTGTCGCATCGTTGCACGTGCTTTTTGTGTTAAACAAACAAATGCCTAGGACTAAGTGATAAAGTGATAACTGATAAGACTGTGCACAATAGTAAGTACGTATGTATTTTATATACTATAATATATAATATGATATATTATTTTAACGCATTTTAGTCGAGAGGCCAACCACTCTCCGAAACACGTGTACAAATTGTCGGGGAATCGCTCGAAATCCCGAAATTAGTGTTAGAAATCATCGAAAGCACCACCATAGTCGTAGAAATCGTTGGAGATCATTCCGAAATCCCTAATCCCGAAATTCCGAAAAATATAATAAAGCTAGTAAGTTTTTTTTTGAGAAAGATATTTAATTTCTATAAAAACTATAGTTTTTCCTTTAAGCTGTAGTTTTTTTGTTTAAACGCTTTTATAGTGAGTTATATTTTTGAGTACTTATAGTTATCTATGTATCTAGGGAATCATAATGGTCTTAATTACCGAGGGCAAAGTTGACGTCCCGAGGGCCTTTGGCAATTGAGACCCTTATAATTCCAGTGATACATAGATAATTTTATTTCTGACCGATTTTAGTAACATTTTGTTCATTTTTAAAGTGGAGTAAATGTTTCAATAGATGACAATCAAATTGACATTAGATGTCAATCGTTTGATTTTATGTCAAATTTTTCTTAATATCCCAAGGGAGTTATGACCCTTATAATTCCCGCGTAACTAAGACGTTATAAGCTAATAATATACCGGTCAGAAATAAATATATTTTTTCCACTACTAACCTATAACAACGCCATTATTGACCGATTATTAACGTTAGAAATCGTTTTTCTCTACCTCATAAGTTATTATTGGCCATGGTCAATAATAAGGCATTGAAATCCATTATTGACCGATCATCAAGAATCTATTTGAACGCAGGTAACTTGATTTTTTGATTCTACAACATGAATTCATAAAGGTGATTTCTTGTGGTTAGGCAACCAGATAATTATCGTTATACATATTAGATTATTACAGATGCTATTGTAAAATATCGATACAATCAACATTTTTCCTGCTTCCATCCTTAATTCTGGAGGTGTACACATAATAATATCACTAACATTTTCTTCGCTCATTTTTTAAAAATACGGAAAACTCGTGAAATCTAATGACATAAATGAACAAAAATTGACATTAACAAAGCCACCTGACAAAACAACAAAATATTTTGCCAATTCCAAAGCGCAGATAACTTGATTAAAAAATATACTTATACCTACCTATAATTTTTTATAATTATTAATACTATGAAGATAAATGTCTTGTAGTTTGTAGTAGTGGAAAAAATATTATATTAACCACGGTTTCGACAGCTTATAGCCCTCGCGTCTTAAATCACGAGGAGCTTCGCTCCTCGTGATTTAAACTCGCCGCTCGGGCAATGATGATGGCTGTCTAAACCTTGGTTAATAATATACTATTATATGTTGATATGTATAGCTTAAAATTTTATATACCTGTTATAACCTGTTTTTTCAAAACCCTAACCAAATATGTGTTGAAGTAGTATAACTAATAATTACGTGTTTCTTTTTATTTTCGTTTTAATAAAGATATGTTCGTAATATATAAATATAGGTAGTTTTTTCTTATACAGAGAATTGTATATAGAATATTATAAAATGCCTTCTAGTGTCGAACAAATTCTAGTAAATACAATCATAAGTTATTTTCATTAACGCCATATAATATATTATTCATTATATTTTGGATAGTTTTCATCTAAATAAGTTTGTTTCTGCTAAAAAAGAATCAACTATGATAGAGCCATATCAAAATCAAGAACATCTGGCGAATCATATCTCATGGAAAATATGCTTTCGTAAGTGGACCACCCAGTATATCAGATATTCTAATACACAATATCAGAACCTTCTTATAAGAGGTGTTAGAACCTTTCTCATATTGGGTATAAACTATCTTTTAAGTGGATAAAACAGTATGATATTCGATATTATCTAGATTATCACTGATATTAGCAATTCCTATAAACGGTATACAAAGTAAATTACTACCACTGTAACCACATTTTAGCAAAGCGAGATTAGTTACAGTGGCGAACTGTCGCGCTGTCCAATACGTATGGGGAATTCTAACTCCTAAAAAGCTCTTTCACAAGAACTTAACAACGTCCAAGAAGACCTTAATACAAATGGCCATCCGACGAGGCCATTAAGAAACGCCAGAATCACACGAATAGACAGAAGGATGACGTCTCAGCTGGATGCACCATAAATGTGTCATATGTTAAAGAGATCTCCGAAAAAAATCGAGGATTACAACAATACAACATTTGATCAGTATTTAGCTCCAAACATTCGTCATCTGACGAAGACAAAGCCTACAAGTCAAAGGGGCATGAAGAGTGGTGTTTATAGAATACCTGGTGAGTGCGGACAATTCCATGTTGGTAAAACCCTACGACTCCTTGAAACAAGAATCAAAGAACATCGAAACCATCGAGGAGAGACAAGCAGATCGGGTGCAGCAGATCACGCTTGGATCCAGGACCACCACTTGCACACAGGCAAAAATTATATTCAAGGAAGAACATTCGCGAAAGAGGAAATTCAAAGAAGCGACTGTCATATCAGAGAATCCTGACTCCTTTACTAAACCCTCTTTCTTTAGATATAAGAGATATTTGGAAACCCTTGTTAAGTAAATGTAAGCTTAGATTAAGACCATTCGCACATGTAATGGAAAAAATACCTAACTGCAAAATTGTTTGTTTTGAGAAAACGCGCGTTTAAAAATTGAATTTGAATTATTTTAATTTTTAGGGTACAAAGTTTGGTTTAAAAACAAAATATAAACATCAGCGACTAGGTTTGTTCATTAATTATTAATAATGATCAAATTACTGAGTTTTTTTTTAAAATGCTTTAGTAAATAACAAAAATATGTAATTGTGACACTTTTCTTCTTAAAAAATTAACGATTGTTTCTTAGTTACATCAAAATAAAACGAGAGGAAAAACGTCCTAACTGGTACTTCCGTCATTTTTCTGTTGAAAATGCAATCAAAATATAAACTTAACTAGCACCACTTTGCACTTGTGTCGTTTTTCTTATAAATTGCGTGCACATGCGTCGAAGCCTAAAGCCGAACTGATAGTTGGGTCACTGTTCCAATTAAAAGTAGCGCGAAAGAAAGGTGACACTTCCGCCATCTCGCGTTTGTTTGTTTCAACACAATAATGTCGTTATTCCATTAGAAAGAATATAGCATTAGGACACTTATGACGCTTATAACTTAAAAATGGAATTTTTTGCAGTTAGGTCTTTTTTCCATTAGATGTGCGAATATACTAACCTGAACAATCTCGGCCCTGCTCTGCTAATCCGTAAGTAGTATAAATACCCTTGTAGCTTCTTTAGATATACCTGAAGACGACTGAAAATGTTGACCAGTTGAAACGTTGTAAGAAAAATATATTATAATGATAATGGAACTCCTAAACATGTTTCCCAAACGCCTTACTGGCGTCAAAAAAGACCGTTCCCGTGCTGAATCGTTAATCGTTAATCGTATATTTGATGCCGGTCTAGTCATTTGGCGAACCGTGCAATGAGCAACCGGAAAACCGATCTGCTCTGGGGGTAAAATATTCTTGTCAACTACAAAATCGTTAATACAACCTTGCCGAGATACAACAGAAGGCAGGCCTTTAGCTGACTACCAATGTGGCCTTCTTCCAAACCTTGCGGAAATGACTTTTTTCGATAATAGCCTATGCAATGTTTACTACGTCTGTTATTACATTGTCGGGCAAGTTCTTTAACGCCTTCGACGAACTAAATAGAAAATATTATGAGGTCTTATGAAAGTAATTTTAAGGTGTCAGGCCGCGTTATACAGCTATATGTTATTGAGGAGCAGACTTTGTGTATTTTTAAGATTTTTTAGTCGACAAGAGAAACTACGAAGGCGTAGAAAGGCCACCCAAAAGAAAGAAACATTTTGTGTAATATTCCGACTTTATTCTCGGAATTCCGACTTTATTCTCGGAATTCCGACTTTAATCTCGGAATTCCGACTTTATTCTCGGAATTCCGAGTTTTAAGCTTCATCTCGAAATTCCGACTTTTATCTCGGAATTCCGACTTTTATCTCGGAATTCCGACTTTAATCTCGGAATTCCGACTTTATTCTCGGAATTCCGACTTTAATCTCGGAATTCCGACTTTATTCTCGGAATTCCGAGTTTTAAGTTTAATCTCGAAATTCCGACTTTTATCTCGGAATTCCGACTTTCATCTCGGAATTCCGACTTTAATCTCGGAATTCCGACTTTATTCTCGGAATTCCGAGATTTAAGTCGGAATTCCGAGATTTAAGTCGGTATTTCGAGATTAAAATATTTTTTTCTTTCGGGTGGCCTTTCTACGCCTTCGTAAGAAACTGTCTAAGGTGTACAATTAAAATTATCGAACTTAACAAGTTTTGGAAAAATGAATTTTATTTCCAACTATATAAGGAATAACAATCATTAATGGTCTCCTAAAAAACAACAAACTGATGGATTAACAGCCATTTGATTGTCAATGGACAAAATCCAAATTGCTTGTCCCTAAATGACTAAAAAAATAATATAAAAACTGAAAAGCATTCTGCATGCCTATCTAGGAACAAATAGATAATTCTTTATGTATAAAATCATATGAGATGTATGTACAGGGTGTCCCATTTTCGACACTTGTATAGGGTATCTCCGTAATTGCTAGCGCTATCAAAAAAGTAATATAGGTGTCATGTATTCTTTTTGGTTCAAACTTACAATGGTCAAATCAAAATTTGAAAATTTTCGCTCGCTTAAGACATACGAGGAAAAATAAAAAAATTGACATTTTCAAAATTACCCTATATTTTCTTAGTTAAAAGAGATACAGAAAAATGTTTTATACAAAAGTTTCTTTATAATGATTGCTGAATAATCTACTGTTTTCAGAATAAGTATACGGTGTCAGGTAAAAAAGTTATCGGACCTAACCTTATTCTTTTAAATAGATCACCCTATATATTTTAATCTAAAAGAATTGCGTTTTAAATTCTCTTTTCAAATATATAACACACCATGGATGATATTGGTTTTCTAGGTGATTAATTCAAACTTTATTACTTTAAACCACAGTAGGCCATGAAACAAAACCTAATATCCGAGAAACAACTATGTTGACATTTAATTTTAATTTAATTTTGTTTATTTAATTAACATTTAACGTCAATTCTATTTTTACATATTCGTTTGTGAAAATGACTTATCAACATCTTGAAAAATTTGATATGATATCAGTTTATATTGAAAGTGGAATAAACGAAGAAATGGAAAAAAAAATATATTTTGTTTGCTATCCGGAATTATGGAAACCATTTAAGGACATATTCCGAATACTGGAACATAATTTAAAAACATACGGCTCTTTTACGATGTCGAGATCAAAAACTTATAATAAAGAAAACAAAGAAAATGAGGAAATAAGCGTGTTAGGATTTGTCGAGGTCAATAATCAGGTAATATATCCTGTGATAGCTTTGAATAGTAGTAGCTCAACTTTTATTGAAGTAAAAACTTCTTTAGGCGCATTTAGCACTTTTAGTGGGTATTAAATGAGACTGAGCCGTCAGATTCGGCTATGCAACGCTCATGATTCAGTCGGGGAAAAAAGCAAGATACTAAAATAAGACCAAATGCATTGTGTATTTGCTTTTTATGGATCGATCCTTTTATCGCTTGAGGTTGAGATTTGCGGATGTTAGATTGTGAAAGGTTAATAGAGAATCTTGTCTTGGTGAGGTTTTCACTTCTATTTTGTGGTCTTAAGCACACATCCTAGTTTTATTCTTTAAATCAATTTGTAATTTGAGAAACAAAAATCTACGTCCGTCAGAAACGTAGAAACTGAAACTGGAATTACAAAATCTAAGGCGCAAAGAATTTTGACCTCCAATAAATATTTTCCCAATGTTGTTACAATTACCGAATATTTGCATTCTGGTGATGATGTGAGACGATTGGAATTTTGTCACTGGTTTTTAAATAAATCTAACGAGGATCGTTCTTTTCACCAAAAAATAATTTGGTCAGCTGAATGTCGAATTACAAGTTGCGGTGTTCATGGTACGACCTGTTCGCCAACAAGGTCGATTTGGGGTGAATATAAGTTGTTTTTTGTTTCAAAACAAGCTGGTGTATCGCTTTTTTGAGGAAAATTTAAATGCAGATAGATATCTGGACCTACTCTAATTAAACGTTTTCGATATCCTTGATGATGTTCCTTCAAATGAAGTAATAGAGATTTATTTTCAACAAGATGGCGTCCCTACACATAACGCTCGTCGAATAAGAGAGTATTTAAATACTCACTTTAGAAACCGTTGGATAGGAACACATGAACCTATAAGGTGGCCACTACGATCTCCGGATCTAACACCTCCAGATTTTTTTCTTTGGGGAGTGTTGGAAAGTCATTTTAACCCGAGAACAACTTGATCAAAGAATTCATGAGGCCTTTGCAGAAATAAAACCATTACACATCTTGAATGCCTTTAAACAACGGAGGAGCTTTCGAACATTTGCGATGATTCCCGTTATTTTTTACCTTTATCTGAATTTTTTATTTCGTGTCAAAGTTTAAATAAAACGCCTAGGAAACCAATATCATCCATGGTGTGGTATATATTTGAAAAGATAATTTAAAATGCTATCTTTTTACATTAAAATATACAGGGTGATCCATTAAAAAGAAATGAGGTTAGGTCCGATAACTTTTTTACCTGACACCGAATACCTATTCTGAAAACAGCAGATTATTCAGCAATCATTATAAAGAAACTTTTGTATAAAACATTTTTCTGTATCTCTTTTAACTAAGGAAATATAGGGTAATTTTGAAATTGTCAATTTTTTTATTTTCCCTATAACTCTTGAGCGGGCGAATATTTTCAAATTTTGATTTTACCATTTTAAGCTTGACCCAAAAAAAAAACACATGACACCTATTTTACTTTTTTGATATTTTGATAGCACTAACAATTACGGAGACACCCTAAAAAAGTGTCGAAAATGTGACACCCCATACAGGGTAATTTTTTTATATTTGCGTTGCGGGGTTTTTATAAGTGACAGAAAAAAACTTTAAATACAAAAGTTGCAAAATTTTTCCCCTCTCATCTTTTGAACTTGTCAGGAAAACATTGGCGCATCGCTAAGTTGAAAGACATTTGCACCTTTCTTTTTTTAAATGGGATACCCTATATATTTTTTACCAGGACGAAAGATCTCTTTCCTTTGGTTCCAAAAAAATATAACATATCAGCCGTTTTTGAAATATTTGAGTTTACAATTGAAATAGTAGTTGTCGGGGTTTTCCGCATACTTCAACATATTTTTTGTCGCTTTACGTTATATTGACACATTCAGTAAGGAATGGCCGGTTAATAGCCCTGACCTAAGTCGGTTAGATATTTTTCTGTGGGGATTTCTAAAAAGTCCAATTTATTATCACAGACCTCAAAATATACAAGTGTTGAGACAAGAAATATTCGTGCTAAATAAAGAGCAAACATTAGAAAATGAGTCAGAAGTCGAGGCGGATATACAGAAAACATATGGTCATTAACTTCATTCATATCATAAATTTTAAAATATAAATTTGAAGTTAAAGTAAAGCGATGAATATGTCACGTTGAAGAATGCAGAAAACCTCGATAACTCGATTATCATCAATTGAATCTATCAACATTGTAAACTCATATATTTCAAAAATGGCTCAACTAAATGTTGACATGTTATATATTTTTTAAATCAGGGAAAAAAGATTTTTCGTTCTGGTGAAAATACATACATATATTATGAAAGTTGTTCAGTAAATTATTCCCCACATTTCTACCTCCCACATTTCTACCTTCATGAATTTTTTCTGTCATTTCTGGTTTGGTTGCCATAGAGACCAACTTCTTCTTCTTTTTCTAGTCCCGTGTGCATCTTTTGCACGTAGGGGACCTTTGTCCATCATAAAATGACTAGGGTGTTGTTTTCAGCCCGGCGAAATATAGATCCTGCATCTGGTATCCCGCACCAATCCGTGATGTTACGAAGCCAGGAGTGCTGCTTTCGTCCTGGTCCTCGTTTTCCTTCGATCTTGCCCTGGAGTATGAGTTTTGGAACAGAGTATCGTTCCCCCCTGAGGATATGTGCCAGGTATGACGTCTTTCGTTGCTTAACGATATTTACGAGTTCTCTCTCTACTCTAGCAATTAGTAGAACATCGTTATTCGACACATGTTCGGTCCAGGAAATCCGAAGCATTCGCCGTAGCGTCCACATTTCAAATGCCTCGATTCGGTTTAATGTCCTCACTTTAAGCGACCAAGTTTCTACCCCATATAGTAAGATGGGCCACACGTAGCACTTGATAACACGTAGCCGTAGCTCAACCGGTAGTGTTCTTTGACGAAATATGTTTTTCATTCTCAGAAAAGTTGTCTTGGCAATTCCGATACGTGCCTTTACTTCTTCATCGCAATCCCATCTCTCATTAAGAGTTGCTCCCAGGTATTTGAACTTAGACACTCTTTCAATTGTTTCGCCATGGACTGTGAGATTGATGTTATTATGTTCTTGCCTGCTGATGATCATCATTTTTGTTTTTTTGATGTTAATTCGCAATCCATAGCGTTCGCCAACTTCGGCAATACTGTCCAGCAAGTCCTGCAGCTCTTCAAGACTGTCAGCTAAAATTGCAGTGTCATCTGCGTAACGGATGTTGTTGATGGCCCTGCCGTTAACCTTTATTCCAGCATCCACATTGTCCAGAGCCAACTGAAAGATCTTCTCTACATATATGTTAAAAAGTATGGGAGACAGCACGCATCCTTGTCGGACACCTTCAGCAATGTCGAACTTGTCCGTCATGAGGTCTTCTTTAATTCGGATTTCAGCACACTGACCCCAATACAGATGTTTTATTATTCTGATGTCCTTGTCATCAATACTTATTTCGCGTAATCTGTCAATCAATAAGTCATGTTTTACGTTATCAAATGCTTTCTGGTAGTCGATAAAACATATGAACACATTCCTTCGCTGGTCGTAACATTTCTGTACCAGAAGCTTCATCGAAAACAAGGCCTCTCGAGTACCCAGACCCTTTACAAAGCCAAATTGTGTTTCTCCGCTCATCTCTTCACATTTGTTATAGATTCTAGAATGAATTATACGTAGAAATACTTTAAGTGCATGGCTCATTAAGCTTATAAGTCTGTAATCGTCACAGCTCTTCGGGTTTGTTTTTTTGGGTATTGTAACAAATGTGGATTTGAGCCAGTCTTCGGGTAGGTGGCCGTCATCATATATTTTATTAAACAGATACGTAAGGAGTTTCACGTTGGTGCACTTCAGAACTTCAGCATATACGTTGTCAGGTCCTGGACTTTTACCGTTCTTTGTGGAGTTGATTGCTCTAGTGACCTCTGATTCTAGGATTCCCGGTCCACTTAATTGTTGCTGGTAGTTATTCTTGTTTTCGGTTCGTATATCTTTAAAAAGAGCCTCTCCATAGTTCTTCCAGGTCTCTTGTAGTTTGTCCCTCTCCAAGATAAGCTTTCCGGTTTCGTCCTTAATAGAGGGTAGCTTTGATTGTTTGTGACATCCACAGATTTGTTTGACCTTCTTATGGAAGTTAAACGAGTCGTGCAAGCCAAGCAGTCTTTCAGCTTCCTTGCATTCCTCACGGATCCATGTTTCTTTCGCGACCCTTATTTTGGTCCTGATAAGCTTGTCTATGTCTCTGTATTTTGGTTTATCGTTTTTGACTAGTCGTCGATCTTCCATCAGATCCAGGATCTCATCAGTCATCCATGGTTTGCGTTTTGTTCTCCTGCTATGACCAAGAATAGCTTGAGTGGCCATTTGTATATTTGACTCTAACTTATGCCAAATGTTATTCGACGTTGTCTCTTGTTCGGGGCGATTCTCTTGGCAGAGCCGTTGCAGTTCTGCTTCCATAAATTCCTGGATATGCGGCTGTTTTAGCATTTCAACTTTGGGCCTGGGTGGGCTGGGTTTTTTTAGTTATCAGCTTACAACGAAGAGAAAAGTCAGCGATAATAGGATTGTGGTCTGACCCTATGTCTGCCCCTGGGTATGCAGCAACTCGAGTAATGCTGTTCTTAAATCTTTGATTTACTAGGCAGTAGTCGATCTGGTTTCTTACAAGATTTTGAGGTCCATCAGCTGGTGATTTCCATGTATAAATACGTCTGGGATGTAGCTTGTAGAATGTATATTTAATAACAAGATTTTCCTCACGGCAGAATTGTACCAACATATCACCTCGTTCATTTCTGTCCCCCAATCCAAAGGGACCGACTATTGTTTCGGTAGCCCCTTTTCCTACCTTGGCATTAAAATCGCCCAACACTATGACAACCTCCTTGGACTTAAGAGAGCCGATCACCTCTCGAACCTGCTCGTAGAACTGTTCAGCTTCAATATCTGGTTTATCCGCGGTGGGAGCATATACTTGTATCAGATTAATGTTGATGGGTTTGGCCTGGAGTTGCAAGAGGACAATTCTATCGGAGTACGCTACTACACATGTCCAACCAATCGGTCGCTCAATATAAAACCCACTCCATTTCGGTGTTGATGGTCTTCATTTCCGGAATAGAAAAAAGTCTCCAACCACTTACTTTTTTTAAATGGAACACCCTGCATTTGATTGCATATTTGGATTATACTGGGAATACTCTGAACTTTTTGTATTTTAAATTTTTATTTATTTAAAATTGCAACAAACTTTATAATAACAAAATAAATAGCCACAAGCAATACCATAAGAGCTCAGATTTAGCCGGATATTTTTATGCTTGGAATCGAACACTTACTTTCAGAAAGTTTTTCTGAAAGTAAGTATGAGATAGCAAGCATAAAAAATATCAGGCTCATAATCTGAGCTCGAATGGTATTTAGTAAGGCAATTCCACGAATAGGAATGGAATTTTCTATTTCGTTATTTATTTCCTTTTCGTCAATTGTCCCAAACCGCTGCATGTTAAAAAATACTTTTTTATTTAAAAATCGACTTTAAAACAGCTTAAACAATTATTTAGTAATTGTGACAATTGCCTGACAGATGATTTAATAACTAGTTTAAAATGCAATTGTTACCACGGTAACGATTGGAGGAGCAGAAAATATATCCGATTTTTTTATCCAGTTACATTTCCTCTTCCTTCCTTTTTATCCGACAGCAAACTACGATTTTTGACATTTTAAATGGGACTATTTATATATGAGGGGAATTGCCTAGAAAATTAAACAACTTAAGAACGGCATAATAAACAAGTGAAACCTTTCCAGCGGATCAGGAGTTCAAAATGACCACCATTTTCTGCTAAGCAGAGCGCCAGTCGAATCCTGAACCCGTCTACAACGTTTAAAAGGAAGTCGTCCGGAATGGCCCGAATTTCAGAACTAATTCTGACTTTTAAAGATTTTAACTCATTTGGACGGTTAACGTAGACTTTGTTCTTCAAGTGTCCCTACAAAACGAAGCCGAGTGGCGTGAAGTCCAAGGATCGCGCTGGTCAGTCAATAGCACCTCTTCTGCCTATCCAGCATCCTGGAAATTGTTCGCTTATGTATTGTCTAATATTTGCCGCATAACGCGCAGGTGCTCCATCTTGCTGGAACCATACCTGTTCGTTTATGCCATTATTTACACCCTGTAAAACCATGCTGCAAGAAGGAATTATGTGATTCCTGAGGAGGTTCAGATATTTTCGCCATTCAAATTACATCTATAAAAAGGGTCCCACAATATGTCTTCCCTACTAACTATGCCCGCCCAAACATTAACTTTTTCGGGCCTCTCAGTATGACCTTCCTGGAACGAGTGAGTATTCTCAGCAGGCCAATAACGATAATTGTGTCTATGAATAATGGCATTTAAATGGAAAGTAGCTTCATCCAAGAAAATGATATTTGTTGCGAAGTTATTATCGTTTTTGCATCTTTCCATCATCAGCTCACAAAATTCAGCTCTTCCATCAAAATCGTCCTCGTTTAACTTGTGCACCAACTTTATCTTGTAGGGATGCAACTTCTCCTGCTTAAACAAATTTTTCACTGACTGATGAGACACATTAAAATCCACCATTGGCCTGGATGACTGTGTTAGATTTTCATGTTTTGACAGCATGATATCCAAAGCCTTCTCTCGCCCTGTTGCTGTTTTAGGTCGACCTGATCTAGCGGCTTCCCTTGTTTTGCGAAATTTCTTTACCACTCGACACACCGTTGACTGATTTATTGGAGGACTATTTGGATATAATTCATTGAAAAGTTGACAAACCTGATCTTGCAATCTCTTCATATTTCCGTAACCGCTCATTATTAAAATCTCAATTCGTTGTTTCTCATTTAAATGAACCATAGTGTAAACAAATTAGAAATCAGACAACAGCAAATTAAACAGGAACTCAAAATTGACACCTCTTAGGTCGCTGTCATTAAAACACCTTGACTCAACTGGTGGGTATTAGGTAGGAATAATAATTATAATTAGGAAGTTTTTCATTTTTGAGCTGTCATTATCTCGGAAACGCTCGCAGATAGGTAAAAATTTGAAATACAAAAAATTGAGAGTTTTCCCAGTAGAATCATATGCAGGGTGTGTTCCATATAAGAAAAGTAAGTTAGTCTCTATGGCAACCAAACCAGAAATGACAGAAAAAATTCATGCAGGTAGAAATGTGGGGAATAATTTACTGAACAACTTTCATAAAGGTCACTTTTTCGTACACAAGGTAATTCAAAAGTTACAGGCATTTAGCGCGACTATTTTGCCACTCTATATAGTGTTCCGTTTAAGAAAAGAAACTAAAACTTTTGTTCTAAAAGTTTTCTTTTGTCATTTATATTAACCCCTGTAGGTGGATGCAGAAATATAAAAAAGTAATCCTGTACGTCGTCCTCCATAAGGCAGTAATACTGTTCGCCTTGTTCACATTGGTCACAGCTACAATAATATTTTTAATTGTCGCAATTTTCACGATACCAATCTTTTAAAATGAAGTCTAATCAAGTAAAAATTCTCATCAATTATGTTTTGTTTCATTTATATTGGTTTTAAAAAAAAACATATTTATCTTACATTAATATTGCCAACCTTATGATTATTACCAAAGTATGAAGAATTATCAGTAGTCATTTTTTGTGTTCATTTACCTGCACTAACCGACAAAGCTTTAAAAATTTAATAAAATTAGTCGCCTGCCATACGTTTTTTTTTAGTCCTGAGACGATTACTTACATGTTATGCTTATGATTGGATCAAAAATAATTTACAACTTGCCAAATGTAGGCAATCAATATCTCCTAGTGTTTGCAACGTTTTAATTAATTAAAGTTACTGTTCCGAAAAAAACATTAAAAAATGTATTTGAGATTTTAACACACTGAACTATTTGAACTTTTTGTGTTAATAATCAATAAGATATTAATTTCTCAAAGTTCTTGTACATACCTAATTAACACGCTGTATAGGGTAAAGGTACCAGTGAGTGAAAAGGCAAAAATAAATGAACACTGTGTCAGTTTTTAACAAATTGTAAGAAATACAGTAAACTAGCGGCCATAACCAGTATAGCAAATGAATATATGGATATTTTTCTAAGCTTTGCTCTTATTGATCTATGATGATCATGTATTGTGATTATTAATTTTCAATATGGTCATCTTTTACCATATGCGTTGAGTATATGCATCATGTCTGTAACTACTAGGGTATGTATCTACAACCACTACAACTAAATACTAGAATATTTTGATTTTCTTCTACACATAAGTTAGAAGTTGTTAATTATATCGATGCATATGGTCCTATATATTGTATGTAAACACATAAATTAGCAATAGAATGAACATTTCAAAGTGCTTTAACACAGAAATACAAGTTTACAAATGAGAGTTGCAGCACGTGGCTACATCTCGTGGCAACCACACGCATGAGGTCCCTTACCTTTTCGTCAGACCCAGAGCCTTGCTGAAGAGCCGTAAACGGCGAAACGCGTCCAAGAATGGGGTCTGACGGAAAGGATAAGGGACAACTCTGTACACGACCTTATTTTAAGATTGTGTTTTTCAAAATACATGCTTTCGGTAAGCTGAACCGATACATTGGCTTCCAGCGACACCCAACGTAGTTTGCCCGCAATGGGCCGCCTTGCCAGCGTTTGAACATATTATATGGATTCTCGCTGTCCTGGTTGGGTTGATACGTGTGGTTGCCACGAGATGTAGCCACGTGCTGCAACTCTCATTCGTGAACATTTTGATAATAATTATTTGAACCATGAATTTTGTATAAAATTATGGTTCTACAGATATACACGATTATAATTTTTTAATACCTTACAAAAATCTCCTGATATAGTATGTAAATAAAAGCGAAACGTCGATTTGGTGGGAAATTCCTGGTTTTATTTCGGTCCTAAAAAACAAGCGAATATAGGCCTTATTTAAATTCACTAATTATAACTTATAATATTAACTATTTTCATTTTCTTAATGCAGATGCCCAGTAAGAAGCAATACATATGATTTCGTTGTTCAGAAAATCAGTTGAAGTTGGCAATCGAAGAAGTTCGATATGGTAAAAGCAGCCAAAGAAGCAAAGAAGTATGGAATTCCTTAGGCAACACTAAACAATAAAATAAGAGACCTTGTGTCACGGGGCGAAAAATTGGACCTCCACCTATATTATGTGAAAGTGAGGAAAAAAGATTAGAAAACTGGATCATCACAAACGCCAAACTAGGTTTCCCCATGCATCATGACGAAGCTAGGTTGACAGTACAAAAAATTCTTAAAGCTGACCACCGTGAAAATCCTTTCGAAGATGATAAACCGAGAAAAAAATGGTTGAAGCTGTTCTTAAAAAGAAGACCATTTTTAGTAAAAAGGAATACGAAAATCATTTCGCGAGCTCGAGCCGCAGTTACCGAAGAAACGATTAGGGATTGGAATGAAAATGTACGAGAATATTTCCGCAAAGAAGACCTAGAAAGTATTGCTTCTGACCCGACTAGAATCTATGATAAGCGGATGAGACAGGCATGCAGTTTTGGTTTCTACAGAATGGAAAGAATATTATGATAAAAAAGAGAGAAAGAAAGCTGAGCAGATAGTAATAAAAGAGGAAAGAAAACAAAGCAGAAAAAGAAAAGCAGAAGAAAAAAAAAGCCTGTATGTTATTACCGAAAAAGAGACAAAAAAAGTAAACATTTCAAAACCTATTGGTAATACATCTGGTCCTCGGAAGCGATTTTGAAATAATACTTGATGGCAAAAATGATGAAGAGGATCACCAAGATGGCAAAGTATACGACAATCAAGAAGAGCAACAAGAATATAAATTATATGATTTTGTTATTGTGAGATATGATAAAAAATACTTTCCTGGCAAAATAATAAATGAACAAGATCAAGCATATGAAGTAACAGAAATGGTAGGCAGTGAGACGGAAAGGTATAGAAATGGCCCGACGTTCTAGATATAGTTTGGTACGTACAAGAAAGAAGATGTTTTAGCAAAGGTAGCAGAGTCAAAAAAAGTAAATTCTAGGGGACTTTTCAGCGCCAAAGAGATGAATAATGTCCATTCATTAGAATTTAATGTTCATTTACTGGTATTTTCTATATTTTATTATTTAAAATTTATTTAAGAAATAATTATTATTTGAACCCAATGTGTTCTTATTAGTTATTGAAAACTGACGTATAGGGAGTTTTTTGGCATAAATGAGAGTTTTTTTATGTTCATGGTTTATTTATTAATAAAATAACTATACCAATATCTAAACCAAGCCTTAAATGTTCATTCACTGGTGCCTTTACCATAAAAAGCCAGGTAAAATTATCTTAAAAAAGACAAAAGAAACTAGGAAAAATACAAAATCATTCAGGACTTATGACCTTGTGTGGTTTTAAAATTGTTCTGCCTTTAACTTGTCCATTTTTATTCCATATATTCAAGCTAATTATAATTACACTATTAATACAAAACATCTCTGCGATTGAGTTTGACCCAGTTGTTTACATATTACCACAGTACAAAATATAGCTACGCATATTTTCTGTGATATTACCTAACTTTTAAATAGAAGCAATTTACCTTTCAACAAGCTAACAATATAAAACAACGTTTTGTATATCTAAGTCGACTATAACTACCATTTTAATTTTTTTTTGTTAGACATAAAACTGCTGTAAATAGGTAAATTATTTCATTGTATAAAAACGGTGAACGCTGTAATTATTTAATAAATACCCGTAATGTATAATTATCATTGTCAATCAAGTAATTATACTTTAAAACGACAGTTATAGCTTTTGGCGCTACAGTTTAAACAGTACCTATTTAGTCTGTCATAATTGCTTTATTTCGAAATAATTTCCTGAAAAATGGATCAACTTAAAAGCTGCTGGTCGGCTACTAATTGATATAAATCTTTTTTAAACTATTATAAAAGATATATTATACCCATAGAGTATACAATTTAAACGAAAAACTACGAACCAATTAACTTGTAAAATGCAATAAGAATATACAAATACCTACGTAAAAAATATTTATTATTGACACTCACCGCAATGTTCTCATTGCAAAATTAAAACTAGTAGTTTCATGAGAAAATATCGAAACTAACCTGAACTAATCTGAAAAAAATTAAGTTGAAACTTATGCAATTCAATAGCAGGATGGTTTTTACCTAGAGTTTTATTAATGTATGGAATTATAAAAGTTGTACTATCATTAACTGCCAAATCTTATGTAAAAAATTGTAGAAACAGACCTTATGGTGGCTTTGCGGTTTTTTTTGCGGGGAATTTTTTATTGCAGCAGTTTTTAATTGCGACGAAAGTTTGGAATCCCTACACTGTAAACTACTGCCTATTTCCCTTATATATAAAAAAGCGTTTAAATGTCAGCGACTATTTGCCTACTAACCAGGTGAATGCTCGCGAAAATTTCACTGCAGGTGGCCATGTTATTTGCACATATTTGTTTAAATTTTTTGCTTTTTTTATTATACAGCGCCCGTCCAAAGTCCCCCCCCCCCTGTTACCATTTGATTAACAAATGTAAGAATAATGAAATATTGGTACGTTTAAAAATAACTAAAATACTTATTTTTAGTATAAATTCTGGACTCAGTTTCCAAAGATGGCGACAGGGCGCCATATTGAATACAATTTTTAAACGGCAGATGGGGTCGAGTGATACCTCGTTGGAAAGGTATTTTCAGTCTATGAACGATCCCCAAGTTTGAAAAGATTTTATCGATTAATTTCAAAATGGCGGCCTCTCTTGCAATGTGGGTTTAATTTAATTTTTAAGTAATAAAACTGTGAATGAGTTGAGATCTTGCCACATTTTGATGAATATTAGCTGCAGCTATGGAACTTACTTCCCCCCTTTCTTGTTTTCGAGGGTGAAGAAAACCAAAAAAATTGTAAAAACCTTTTTTACCCCCGAAACCATCCTTTTTCACAATTTTTTCGTGGTAATGCGTGTTTGGAGGGAATGATAGAGATTTTCATCAGAGTTTAGAGGCAAGGAAAGGGATATGATAGGGTTAGGGCTATAACACACCTTGAGCCAAGGGCGAAGGAAACTAACCTCTCATAACCCTTTTAGTGATGCCGCGAGACGAGACGAGACGAGAATTGGCCCATTCTCGTCTCGTCTCGTGAGGCGAGAATTTTTTTTTATCTCGTCTCGACGAGAAACGCGTTTTTCTCGCTCGAGAGTGCCATTGTCTCGTCTCGTCTCGTCTCGTCTCGTTTTTTCTCGTGAGTAGGGAATCATAAAAAATATTTTTTATACGAATCTTAAAGGGGGTAAACATTTAAAAGTATCTGGTCGTCTCGCAGAAGGGTTTAATATAAGTCGGTTTGTTAGGCATGTGACTTAGAAACTATTTTTCTTAGATCAACAAAATATTGCAAGCGGCCATAAGACATAAATTCACGTAATGTAATAGGCTTGGCACCGAGGTATTTTCAGTCCAAAATATACGGGGTGGTAAAAGATACAGAATGGAGAACGATTTATAATAATAATAATTGATTAATATTGGAACTACCCTTCTTTTATTATTTATTTTTTGGCATAATTCGGGGCATAATTAACTGCAATAGTTTGGAAAATATTCGAACAAATAAAGGGATCAGCCCAGAATGTCATCCGGGGAAAAACCTTAATTTTTTTATTACATTAATAGAAAGTGCAAGAGAAAGAACTTAAAGAAGTATTTCCGAAAATGCTCTATTTGACATATCAATCTCTCATAGTTTATGAAATATTCGGACTAAATCGCGGTAACATTAGATAATTATTGTGTCCTTCTTTTACATATGAGTTATACAATGTAAACTGTAATTGGTTTAAGATCACCGCCGCTACAACGTTTTCAATCGAAAATGCTTTCTTTCAGATTTGGTTAATTATTTAAAAATGTCAACTACTAACCATAGACAGAAGAAAGAGGCTAGACAATTTGATTCTGTTCTCTTGAATATCTCTTTTAAGGTAAATGCCTTCACAATACGATAGAGTGAGAACGTTAAACACATTATTTTTCTGTCTATATATTAGGAGATACCTAAAATTCAGTGTTCTAACAAACGAGAAAATTCGAGAAAAAACGAGAAATTTCTCGACGAGAAACGGTCTTCTCTCGTTTCGTCTCGTGACTTCTCTCGAGAAAAAAATTTAACTCTCGTCTCGTCGAGACGAGACGAGTCGAGACGAGACACGAGAATTTCTCGTCTCGGCGGCATCACTAAACCCTTTCTATGTCTCTAGACCCTCTTAACAATCCCAATCATACCCCTCCAAATACTCATATCCACTAGAAAGCGGGGCAAAAGGGTGTTTCTTGCCCGTTTGCGGGGGTTGTGGAGGGTAAAAAGAATGATGACACTTTTTTGTGTTCCACACCCTCGAAGACAGGAAAAGAAGTAGGTAGGTTTCGTAGCTGCCAATTCATTACAATAAATCACATTTATTTTAATTATTTATCATGCTGCCGAGCGCATTTTTAATGAACGTTTTCTTGATCGCCCAATTTCAAGGAAATATTTGCGGGAATTAATTCAAAAGTTCCAAACAACTGTTGGAAATGCTAAAAGAAGTGGACGGCCCTCATTAGAAGGAGAGAAACATATTCAGATAGTGACTGAAATGATTGTTAATCCAATGCAGCCGACATCGCTTGTAGCAGTTGAATGCGAAGTAAGTACTAAAAGTGTTCAGGGAGTATTGAAACGTTCTAAATTTCATCCCTACAAATGTTACACGAGTTAACAGAAGATGATCCGGATCGTAGACTAGAGTTTTGAGAATTAATGGGTGCAAGATTGAACCGTTACCCAAATTACCTTAAAGGTATGTGTTTTAGTGATGAGTGTACTTTCTTTCTAAACGGAAAAGTTAACGGTCAAAATGTTCGGTATTGGAGCGAAGTAAATCCTTATGTTTACAGGGAATGTAATATCCAGTTCCCTCAGAAACTTAACGTTTGGGCAGGTATTTTGGGAAACCATATTATTGGGCCACTTTGTATCCAGGGAAATTTAACTGGACTTGCGTATCTGGATATGATTGGAAATACCGTAGAACATTTGATTCTGGAGTGTGTTGAGGAAAATCCTGATGAATTTGGTGATATGCCTATAATATTTCAACAAGATGGAGCTCCGCCGCATTATAGTAGAGATGTTAGGAACTACCTTGATCAGCACTATCCCGGGCGCTGGATTAGTCGTCGTGGTGCTGTCGAATGGCCTGCTCGCTCACCGGACTTAACTCTTATGGACTTTTTTTTGTGGAGATTTATTAAGTCCAAAGTATTCATAACTCAGCCGCAGTCATTAGACGATTTGCGCCAGAGAATAATTCAAGTGTGCGCATCAATTAGTCAAGAAATGTTTCATAATGTTCGCGAAGAATTTCACGATAGGCTATACATGTGCCAAGAAGTGGATGGTGAACATTTTGAGCATCTTAAGTAGTGTTTGTAATTTTGGTAGTTTTTTTATTATTATAAAATACTAAAAATGTCGCCTAGCCGCCCATAGATTCCTTTACTATTGCTTAAAAATCAAATTAACCCACATTACCAAAAGTGGCCGCCATCTGCCTTTTAAAAATTTTATTGAAAAGGGCGCCCCGCCGCCGGTTTAAAAAACTGAGTCCAGAATTTAAACTAAAATGGTAGTATTTTAGTTATTATTAATCGTACCAAAAGTTTATTATTCTCACATCTGTTAATCAAGTGTTAACAGGGGGGGGGGGGACTATAGACGCGCACTGTATGTATATTAAGCATTATGAAATTTCGACTTTAATCTCGAAATCTTGACTTTAAATTCGAAATCTCGACATTAAACTCGAAATTTGGACTTTAAACTCGAAATTTCGACTCTAATGTCGAAATTTCTATTTTAATCTCGAAATTTCGAAATTAATGTCGAGTCGGCAGGAGTTTAAAACAGGCGACCGATAACTTGGTAGTTTTAGGAGAAGATATACCTTACGTAGAGGCTTTGAATTAAAATATTAAAAAAATAAATATTTTACATGTTTCCTTAGAAGAAAAATAATAATCATGACAAAATTAATTTTAGAAGATTGTCCTGCAATATGTGAGATGTAAACCAAATCTGTCAGCATTACGAATTAGGAACATTGCCTTCACAAGATAAAATCTTAAAACGTATCCTTGTTTCCTATTTTTATTTTAATACTATTTGTATTGTATTTTCATAAAATAAAAAAGTCACTAAGTAGGTTTATCATTGTATTTTTTTAACCTTCATCAAAGTTAACCGTTTAAAATACTCAGATGTTTATAGCTCCAGTAAATTCGGAACTGATGACGAGGACCAACCTTGGTCGATTTACCTAAAGTTAAATAATAATAAAAATTTTGATGTCGGAGATTATTTGATAGTCAGATTTAGAGGAAAGATAAGCGTTAAATATTATATATTATACAGAGCGGTCAAAAAGTCGCGCATAATGCCTGTAATTTTTGAATTACCTCGTTAACAAAAAAGTGACCTCTAAAAGTTGTTCAGTAAATTATTCCCCACATTTCTACCTGCATGCATTTTTTCTGTCGTTTCTGGTTTGGTTGCCATAGAGATTAACTTACTTTCTTTAAATGGAACATCCTGCATATGATTGCACATTTAGATTCTACTGGAAAAACTCTGATTTTTTTGTATTTCAAATTTTCACCTATCTGCAAGCGTTTCCGGGATAATTACAGCTCAAAAATGAAAAACTTCCTAAATTATAATTATTCCTACCTAATACCCACTAGTTGAATCAACGTGTTTTCATGACAGCGACCTAGGAGGTGTCAATTTTAAGTTCCTGTTTAATTTTCTGTTCTCTAACTTCTAATTTGTTTACACTATGGTCCATCTGAATAAGAAACAACAAGTTGAAATTTTAGTAACGAGCGGTTACGGAAATATGAAGAGATCGCAAGGTCAGATTTGTCAACTCTTTTTTTAATTATATCCAAATAGGCCTCCAATAAATCAGTCAACGGTGTGTCGAGTGGTAAAGAAATTTTGAGAAACAGGCAGTGTTAGGAAAGCCGCTAGATCAGGTCGATCTAACACAGTAACCGGGGAAGACAAAGCTTTGGATATCATGCTCTCAATACATAAAAATCCAACACAATCATTCAGGCCAATGGCAATGGATTTTAGTGTGTCTCATCAGTCAGTGAAAAACTTGTTTAAGCAGGAGAAGTTGCATCCCTACAAGATAAAGTTGGTGCACGAGTTAAACGAGGACGATTTTGATAGAAGAGCTGAATTTTGTGAGCCAATGATGGAAATATGCAATAACGATAATAACTTCGCAACAAATATCATTTTCTCGGATGAAGCTACTTTCCATATACCTAAATCGTATTATTAATAGACACAATTATCGTTATTGGTCTGCTGAGAATACTCACTGGTTCAAGGAAGGTCATACTCAGAGGCCCGAAAAAGTTAATGTTTGGGCGGGCATAGTTGGCAGATATATTGTGGGACCTTTTTTCATATATGGTAATTTGAATGGCGGAAAATATCTGGACCTCCTCAGGAATCACATAATTCCTTCTTGCAGAATGGTTTTACAGGGTGTCAAGAATGGCATAAACGAACAGGTATGGTTCCAGCAAGATGGAGCACCTGCGCATTATGCGGCAAATGTTAGACAATACATAAGCGAACAATTTCCAGGACGTTGGATAGGCAGAAGAGGTGCTATTGACTGGTCAGCGCGATCCCCGGACTTAACCCTGCTCGACTTGTTTCTGTGGTGGGGACACTTAAAGAACAAAATCTACGTTAACCCTCCAAATGACCTAGAATATTTAAAAGTCAGAATTAGTGCTGAAATTCGGGCCATTCCAGAGAACTTCCTTTTAAACGTTATAGACGGGTTCAGGGATGGACTGGCGCTCTGCTTAGCAGATAGTAGTGGTCATTTTGAACACCTGATTCACTAAAATGGTTCCACTTGTTTATTATTCCGATGATAAGTTGTTCAATTATCTAGGCTATTTATTTTGTTATTATAAAGTTTGTTACAATTTTAAATAAATAAAAATTTGAAGACTTTTCCCAGTAGAATCCAAATATGCAATCATATACCGGGTGTTCCATTTAAAAAAAGTTAGCTGGTCTGTATGGCAACCAAACCAGATATGACAGAAAAAATCATGCAAGTAGAAATGTGGAGAATAATTTACTGAACAACTTTCATAAAGGTCACTTTCTCGTATAAGAGGTAATTCAAAAGTTACGGGCATGCGCGACTTTTTTGCCACTCTGTAGATTAGATTTAAACAAACAAAATAAGCATAATGATATCAGTTTTTTCGCTATTTTGTGGAGGAAGTCTGGATTGTTTTCTTACATTATATATTTTATCTAGATAATAAATTAAAACAAAAACACTTTGATGACACCATCTTCAAGGGCCTGTAGCTCCGTATGAGGTATGAAAGAATTTGCGGACCTCTGTTAATATGAACATTTCTCATATTTTTATATGTAGAATCATACATGCCTTAAAATTGTTCATCATTTTTCCCGTTTTTTAACATTTATAGTAATATTTGTCTATAGGAAGTCAACAATATCAAAAAAATTATTTTGAGTACTTACCAATAGGCTATAGCCCACGATGATAATAAAATCTGACAGCAACATGATGTAATAAGGGCACTGACAAAACCTCAGACAACACTTGTAAAGTTACACATCACAATAGTCAGGTCATATTTTATCTTGGCTGATTTAGTACCACGTACACTTCGATATGATAGATTAACACTTATAAAGACATTGTCTTTGTAATAAAATAATTATTCAGTTAGAAATTATTCTTATATTATGGTAGAAAATATGTTTTGTGCCAGTATTAGTGAATTAACAAATTATAAACTTAATTCTTAATTATAGTCTAAAATTACTTGGATATATTTTGTTCTTCATTTCAGGTATCTCAAAGTAGTTTTGAAGTTTTGACTGTCGCACAATCACACGCTCTTTGATTTGCGCTTTTTCAAAACTTCAGAGTTCATAAAAATCTATGATAAATAATTATTCTCACGTGAAGACCACCAAACATTCAGGAAAAACCCAATGAAAGTTATTTATAGAAGATTAATGTGTATTTGTATTTTAAAAGCATAATATACGTCACGCATTAAACAAAAGATTTTAATATTTTAAAGTCGATATTAATTAATATTTGAAAGGATTCACTTTCAGTTGATAATCAGTTACCAGCAGTGCCGGTTTTGAGGGAAAAATTGCAGTCCTGAATTCTGGATTTTTTGCAGATAAAACTCTGATCTCTGAAACAGAAAAGTTTATTCGAAAATTTGTAAATTTTCAAAAAACTTAAAACCAAATTAAATTCATTTTACCAAAAAAATTCAAGCATATAGGTACGTCTAAGTAATACATATTTTGTTGACAAATATATCTCATATTTTCTGGCTATTTTCAAGCATAATTATTATTGTCATAATGATACAATTAGTAATTGCACAACAGTAGGTAAACACAGAAAAAGAAAACGGTAGAAACCAAACCTGAAATCTGCTGACATGATTTGGCTGAAATTGTGCAAAAATAATATAATTATAGTCAACATAGCTTCTACTACATAAGTTGTATACTGGTAAATATGCAGGGCCTGCTATAGAATTCATCTTTTAAAAGTAATATATATGTTTTTAGTGGCCTTAGAGCTGGGGCGCTTATAAAAAAATTTTTTTTTTAATTCCGCAAAGTATGGTTTGGCGAAGAATCACTTTAGGTTAGATATACAGAGTTGTGATTTAATAACGAATCAATTCAGTACAAATTAAATGGGGGCGTGTTCGGAAAAACGCTCGAACCCGTCGATTTTGTTTTTGGATTGCGCATATTATGACAGAAATTGTAGGTTTACGGGATGTCCCGCAAAAGTGTGGCAGAAAAAATATTGTTTCCTTAAATGGAAATCCCTGTATATTATTGCATTTTCGGATTCTCCGGAAAATTCTAGACATGTTTCATGTACAATGTCCTAAACCTATCTTCAACTGTCCACGAAATAAATTACACCTCTGTTTGTAAATATTTGACAAAATGTCAAATATTGACAAAGTGTCACTGTATTGTTAATCGAAAATATTTACAATGCGTTTAACCGAGACTCAGAGAATCGAAATATCAACTATGCTTGGCTGTGGTGAGAAAATTAGAACAGACAACAAAGTTCGAATAATTTTCAACAATAAATATCCGAACAGACTAACCTGTAAGTCAATCTATAATCAGTAGAATTAAGGCTAAGTGGAGAGAGACTAGCACTGTTAAGGATCCTGGCAAACCTGGAAGGCCTGGCGTTCCTAATGACAAAAAACTGGGCATCTTTGTTCCATTACACAAAAATCTGAACCACTAAAGTACTCAGCTGGCTTTAGATAACACGATTCATAGATCGACTGTAACAAAATTTTTAAAGAAGGAAAAGTGGCACACATATAAAGTTCTATTAGTTTAAGAGCTATGTGAAGATGATCCAGACCGCAGAAACGGGTTTTGCCAGACCATGACCGAGGGGACTGATAATGACTAGTAAAACAGATATGCTTCTCAAACGAAGCAACGTTTTGCTGAATGGAGAAGTAAGTAGGCATAATTTTAGATACTGGGCCCCAGAAAATCCATACTGGTTTAGGGAATGTTATTCTCAGAATTATGAAAAGGTGAATGTATGGGCAGGGATTATTAATAAGAGAGTAATAGGACCATACTTCTTTGAAGGGACTTTGACTGGAGCACGTTATCATGACTTTTTAGAAAACGACTTTATTCCATCACTAGCGACACTATATCCTGATGAAAGTAATCCAGACATGCCAAACCAAGCGTTATGGTTTTAACAGGATGGAGCTCCGCCCCACTATGCTGCGATTGTTAGAAGATTCCTAGATAATGTTTTCCCGAACCGGTGGATAGGCAAACGTGGATCAATAGAGTGGCCACCTAGGTCACCTGACCTTACACCACTGGATTATTTTCTTTGGGGTTATGTTAGAAATAAAGTGTATAAAGATAAACCACGCATGTTTGATATTCTCAAAGAGAGCATTCGTAACGTAACCAGGAATATTTCTCCAGAAACCGCAGAGAAAGTACAGCAGGAATTTATTGATCGACTAGGGTACTGCAGAGCTGTTAATGGCGGACACTTCCAGCATTTGCTAAAATAGTTTTTGAGATTTAAAAACATGTAATTTAGCTGCAATGATTATTATTTTGATATTTGAACGTAAATATTTCGTGAACAGTTGAAGATAGTTTTAGGATATTATACATGAAGTCTAGAATTTTCCGGAGAATCCGAATAATAATACAGGAATAATATATAATAAACAGGGACTTCCATTTAAGGAAAAAGTTTTTTTTTCTGCCACACTTTTGTGTCAAAATATGCGCAATCTAAAAACAAAATCGACGGGTTCGAGCGCTTTTCCGAACACACCCCCATTTAATTTGTATTGAATTTATCCGTTGTTAAATCACAACCCTGTATATGCGAGATGTTGCACGTGGCGACATCTCGCGGCAATCGAGTAATCCACCCAATCAGACCAGAAAGGACTTAGAAAAGACCAAACGCTGGAATGGAACCCGCATATGCAGGTATCTCCGTCAAGTACGCTAAAAGCCAATTTATCGACACGAACGCGATATTAAGGAGGCTTAAAGAGGTTTGTCCCTTTTTTTTTCGTCAGGCTCACTCCTTGGACGCGTTTCGCCGTATTATGGCTTATCAGCAAGGCTACAGAGTCTGACGAAAAGGAAAGGGACCTAGTGCATTGCCGCAAGATGTCGCCACGTGCTACATCTCGCATATGTGTCTTCGTACTATGTGTTGAAATGCACTGTCAGGTACTTTCTTTTTCGTCAGACTCTATAGCCTTACCGATGAACCGTAATACGGCGAAACGCGTCCAAGTATTGGGTCTGATGGAACGAAAAGAACTCTTTAAGCCACTTTGGGTCAAGTCAACTTTCATTGGGAAGTAGTTCTTTTTCTATTTACAAATAGTACTAAACAAAATCAGTTTTGGTCTTGCACATTTTGCAAGACGGAGACAACCTATACACTTAAAAGAACTTGTTCCATTAAACCCAATCCTCTTTTGAATAACATTTTACTTAATGTACGTAATTTTTAAAAAAATAATAATAATATTTAACTTTTTTTTATTAGAATTAAGTGAAACAAACGATTTTTCTTTTGTATAGCGGTTAAAACGGCTTTACTATCAATTTTTAATATTGGTTAAAATTGGCTAAGGTTCAATTTCTCTTTACGTGCAATGCACCTGGCGATGACGTCACTAAAGTCGGAGGTGTATTCGAATGAATACTTACCGTTATCATGCGTGTAAACCACCGACAAATGGTTTAGTTTTATTTTATTTAAATGCAGCTATTCAATTATACACTCGCTGAAGAATATCCGTAGACAAATAAAAAATACATAATGTATATAAAATTTTCACCTTCAAAAAGAGGATACATTTAGTTTTCGGCGACCCTAGAAATTTGTACAACAATGAAACGTATATACCTGCGTGATGGAGAACAATTTTGGAACTTTGACAGGTTAATAATCAAACAAGCCTCTTACTTTTATGACGGCAGCCGGCAAGGGGAAATGAGGGTGTGCCGTATTTTATTCAATGCAAAAGAATTGTTGTGGTGCTGTTTCAAGTACTGGTTAGAAAAATCTAACGGCAATATTAAACTTAGACATAGCTGTTTCAAATAAAGTTTAAAAAATATCGTTTTTATAATATGCTCATTGTAGAAATAGTATTGTAAACCCTTTTGTTCATATAATACTTTAGCGTTAGTAGAATCGATTGAATTTACTAAAAAGTTAAATTTAAGAAGAAAAAAACGATTAGTCTCTAACTCTATTCTCAAGACGTCCAAGAAAAAACTGATATTACTTCTGAGTTCGCCCATACACTCAAAAAATTAAATCTATACAAAGACATCATTAGTGTTGACGTATGTCTTTCCTACATGGTGCAGGTGCATCATTAATATGAATAAAACTAAACAGAATAAATTACAAATATTTTAAAATCGAGCTCTAAGAATTATTGCAAATGCGCTGAGATACATAATGACATACATCCTGAATACGCTGACGTTAAAGACTACTTTGACAAAACTAACCCACTAATAACACACGCACGCACACACTTGCCAATCGTCAACACATGCAGTATCCCCAAAGACTGGTTTCCATCGTAACCTAGATTGTTGAGAAAGTCAATAATGCAAACAAATATTCAAAATTTAAGATCAACATCATCAAATCAAACCAAAAAGGAAATAGTCCACTATGAAACTTCGACACCGCTACAGAAGATCATCGGAAAAGAAGAATATTCTCATTCTGATGTGTAAGATATGTAGGGTAGGCGTCTACAAATATTGCAAAAAAGCAGTACAAGAATAATTTCAGCTAAAAATTATCAAATTTGACGTTACAGATACAGTGGGAAAAAATGCTACTATTATTTATAGTTGTTGCAGTTTAAGTCTCAGTTAACGCCAGATTTAAAAGATTATAAAGAGCTAATAAAAATACAATTCTGTTTAATTTATTATCTGAGCCCATACAATTTATAGTGGCACGTGTTAAAAAACGTAGAGAACTAAATTATTTTGAGATATCTAATAAATTAATTTAATTCATTTTCTTAATAGAATACAACGTACAGTGAGGACCTAAAGTCAAAAAAATTATTAAAATGGAATTGTACAGACCAGCCAATTGAAGACATAAGTGGATGAAGGTGTGTTATGGAGAAAAACGACTTTTCAAAATGACAAAATATTTAGTATGTAACTATTTATATCCATTGTTCGTTCTTAACTTTTTACTATCCTTTTCGGTATCCCCTGATGATGACTGCTTAAGCATTCAAAACATGTAGGGAGCTTCTTATTTGCTTTTCAATTATTAAACTGTGGAGGACTGCATTGTTTCATATACATTACTTTGACTCCACTGAAAGTATGGACTATTTTTTGAATTTTTGTTTTCTGATATTATTTTAACCAATTTTAAAAAAAGAGTAAAACATGGAATTAGGAATTGGTATCTTGTCAAGAACCTAAGAAGTTTCATGCACAAAACCGAGAAATATATATATCCTTTTTCATGAAAAAGTTAACAATAGGAAACCTAAAAACTTGTTTTTCTTTTAGATCTGTTTGTCTTTTATTTTGATTTGTTATTGAACGCCAAACTATGCTGTTTATTAATGTTTTCATTATTTGGTATAACATTTTCATAAAAACATCTGTATTCTTCTGGATCAAATGAAACTTGCTCTTCTTCTTCTTTTTTTTTTATCTTAGATTTTTTCCATCCTTCCAGTCTGAGGCAGATGAACAGTAACACTCAGCCGTTTTAAAATATAAACCTCTTTAAATGGAGCTTCTTTGTCGTGCGAACTTTTGTACAAATAATAACCAAATCGTTCAATTTCTATTCATTTCCACAGTCCTTAATTTGTATTTTTTCATTATTTAGTCTTTCATAATTTGTTTTTTCTATTAACTACTAAATGATCTCCCGGATCATTAAAATTGCGAAAGTAACACTCCATGTCAGTAACATGGTTAATTTTGCTGGTTATAATTTCTTGGTATTCATCTGGAATGTACTCGTTTTTATAAGTCCTAAGAACATTCTCGATTCGATAAAAATCTCTGTCCGAGTCTAAAAATAAGTGGCTCACTTCGGGAAACTTGTCCTTTATGGTTTTAAAGTAACCCTTTACATGATGACGACATTTCCATTCTGTCGAGCGCACGAATTCGAACAAATTATTAGATGATTTCTTTCCAAATTCGAGTGATGCCAGCAACGGACTTGCTATTTCTGTGCTTCCACGAACTACAATATTTTTGCTCCATGTAAAGAAGTTTACTTTATTCTGATTTGTGGTGATTACATAAATACCAAGGTTATAAAATTACATTTGCCTTCGAATTGGAAAGTCTAGTTTGTTGCAAATCTACAGTCAGATAAGCTATCAAATCGTTTTTCTCAGCTTTTTGTCTTTCGCTGCATTGGAGTTCAAAGGCTTGATAAAACTTTTGCAGGTGTTGTTATATAACCTCAAATTTGATGAATATAATGGATAAAGGTCTTAGGCGAGTTTGGCGCGACAAATAATGTTAACCACACAAATGAATATAGGTAGTAAAGTGCCTTTAACTTCTTTATCCATTCTAGAAACATATTTTACATTTTCACTTAACACCTTTATCCCTTACCGAAATCTTAGGATTTGGTTTTACATTTGTGAATAATAGAGGTATGATAGATATACAGTGTGCATCAGCCAAATGGAATAAATTTGATAATAAATACATGGAGGCGTGTCCGAAAAAACGCTCGGACACGTCGATTGGTATTTCTAGTTGCGTATATTTTTCAATATAGGCTCTTTATACAGGGTGGTGTCATGTAATAGTGGCCAATACTAACTTCCTTATTTTAAATGCAACACCCTGTATATTATTCAATTTTTGGATTCTTCAGAAAATTTTAGATATATTTCTTGTACAATATCCTATACCTATGTCTTCAAGTGTTTTGAAAATATTAAGTGCTTTCAGATTTATTGCAAAAATTAACAACACATTAAAAAAACTGATTAAGTAATACTGTTTATTTCTTGATAATGTAAGAAACAAAAAAAAAACATTAATGTAAAATGTAAAAATTGATGTTAAAACGTTTTAACTGATGTGAAATAAAAAAAAGGTATAAATAGTTTTGTTAACTTTTGTTTAAAACGCCTGACCTTAGCAAATTGTTGTCTGTCTGCATGACAGTAGTTGTCAGTGTTATAGTCGTTTGAATTTCGTTGCATATCAGAAAAATGGTTTATTTAACAGAAATGTACAAAATAACAATTCTACAGATGATTGGTTATGGAAATAAAACACGGACACAAATAGAAGTTGCTCGCTTATTTCATGAAAAGTTTCCAAATTTGCCGCCTATAACTGAAGGGACAATTAGTAAAATAGAAAAGCAGTTTCGCCAGCTTGGACATGTAAAGCAGATAAAAAAAGTAGCTGCCAATGCAATAAGTGATGATACCAAATTAGATATTATGCTTGAGTTTCAGAAAACCCCACATACTTCTAGTCGAAAAACAGCCCCAATGGTCGATGTTTGCCATTCATCGATTATTCGAACATTACAAGAAAATAAAATGTATCCCTATAAAATGATACCTACTCATGAGCTCATGGAAGACCATTTTGATAGGAGAACGTATTTTTGTGAACAAATGATGGCAATGTTAGATAACAATGTGATCCAATTAGAACATGTTTTGTTTTCTAATGAGTGCACCTTTACACTTCACGGTCATGCTAATCGTCAGAATTGCCGCTATTGGTCTAGGAAAATCCTCACTGGATGAGAGAAGAACATACGCAATATCGTGAAAAGGTTAATGTTTGGGCAGGAATTGTTGGAGATCATATCATAGGTTACTTTTTCATTAATGGCAATGGCGATATTTACTTAGCACTGCTCCAAAATAATGCCTTGCCAACTTTGATAAACTTATATCCTGATCCAGCAAACCCACAACTTTCAGCGAATATGATATGGTTTCAGCAAAATGGAGCACCGCCCCATTACCAAATCAATGTCTGGCAGCACCTCAACCGAGTATCTAAAAATCGGTAAATAGGGAGGCGTGGGTCGATGAAATGGCCAGCACGATCTCCTGATCTGACGCCATTAGACTTCTTCTTATGGGGTTATGTCAAAAATATTGTATACAAAACTAAACCCCTCGACTTAGCTGACTTAAGAAGACGAATAACGCTTGCGATTAGATCGGTCACGCCTGAGATGTTCAGTAACGTTAGAAGAAATTTTTATTTAAAATTAGGACGTTGCCAAGACGTTCGCGGCGAGTATTTTCAACATCTCCTACATTAATGTTTTTTTTTGTTTTTTTTATTATCAAATTTATTCCATTTGGCTGATACACACTGTATACTGAACACCTTCATTCGTGAAAAAGTCTTTAATTTGACGTAAATGTTGCTTAACACCATGATCCACTTACGTCTTTGATTATAATTTTTAAAAATCAAATCAAGATACAGAGGGTAACGAGATCATAATAATTTAAACCGGTTAAAAATTGAGAAATCGTTTAAAATAACGTAAATCATCGCCAGTCTTCTAATGGTGAGAGTTTTCTGTAGATTCTACAGTTGTAACAATATGGATCGCCAGAATCAACAATTGAGTAATGCGCGCATCTTTAACCATATATTTTTTTAAATATTACCAAATATTTTGATAGAGCTTAGAATTTCATTTTCAACAATATATTTAAGTATAACAAAATAAAAAAAACCCTTAAAAAATTACGTATTGGTTGTTACTTAAAATACCAATAAAAAAACCAATAAAATGGTACGAGAGTTTATGACGCACGTGTTTCAATATTGCGATAGTTGGAAAGCCAAGAAATTAATTTTTTACTTTTTTTTTTTTTTTTTTTTTCTTTTTTTTTTATGATAAGGCACAGCACTACAGGATAAATCCTTTATGGCGCTCTAGGAGCGGTGCGTGTGCGCAGGAAACGATTCACGTTGGTCTTGAATCTTTGGAGACTATACTCGTTGGGGAAGACGATCTCAGGGAGGTCGTTCCAGAGTGATGACGTTCTCCAGATGAAAGAATTTTGAAACAGTGTCGTTCGAGGGACACGAAGCTGAACCACGTACTGGTGGGCTGCAGTGGCTCGTCGTGTATTTCTACCATGCACCGCTCTGGGTGGTATTAAGCGGGCAACCTCAGTTGAACACTTGCCATGAAAATATTTGTAAAATAGACTCAAGTCGCCAACCTGCCTTCGATGTTCAAGGCTTTCCAGGTTGTTTGTCAGACTATGGTCACCGATCAAGCGAATGGCTCTTCTTTGAATGGAATCTAGCAATCTCAGGGTATGTTTAGGAGCAGAGCCCCAAATATGCGAACAGTACTCCAGTGATGGTCGAATTTGGGCTTTATAGAGCATCAAAAGTTGTTGGGGTGTATAGAGGTTCTTTGTTCGGAAAAGTACTCCAAGCTTCTGCGAGGCTGCCTTAGCAATGGCCGCAACGAGACTGTCGGTACTTCATAGTTTATATACAGGGCCGTTGGTATGCATGGAAAGGGTCGATTATTTCTTAAACTAGAACAGCTAGCAAAAAATATTTAAGACAAAAGTTTTATGGTTTTATAGAGCCTATTAAAACTAGAAAAGGATAAGTATACAGGATGAGTCAGAAAGCCGTAGAACAATAAAGTTACATTTTTTTTAATAGAACATCATATATTTTAGAATATTTTTGGATTTTACATAAAATTACAATTATTTTTTATTAAGTATAGTAGTTATTAAGTAAAGTAGAGATATCGACTTTTGAAAAATGACATTTTTGAACTTTGACAGCTTCTAGCTTTCTAACGGTACGCTATAGAGCAAAACGGCTTACATGTCCCTATCTTACTTTTTTATTATCTTCCCGAAAATACCAACTTCCGGTTAAACCGGAAGTACTATATTTCTGGCTTTTGAGCTACATCCGGTTTAACCGGAAGTTGACACTTTTAGAAAGAGACTTAAAAACTAAGATAGGGACATGTAAGCCGTTTTACTCTAAGACGTACCGTTAGTAATCTAGAAGCTGTCAAAATTCAAAAATGTCATTTTTCAAAACTGAATTTCTCGGAAACTATTAGGTTTAGACCTATAATGCACTTAATAAAAAATAATTGTAATTTTATGCAAAATCCAAAAATACTCTAAGATGTAGGGTATTCCATTGAAAAAAAATTAACTTTATTTCTCTACGGCTTTTTGACTCATCCTGTATACCTAACTTTCTAAAATTACAATAGACTATAAAAAACCCTAAAACTTTTGTCTTAAATATTCTTTGCTAGCTGTTCTACTTTAAGAAATAATCGACGATTTCCATACATACCAACGACCCTGTATAAAATTGCAACTAAAAAATACAGTAAATCCCCTACATAGCGGAAATCAAAACAATCTCAAAAATTGTTCGCTATAGAGAAGTGTCCGCAATTCGGAGAGTCGAAAAAAAATGTAATTTTCACATTATATTCATTATTCTATAATATAATGTACCTAGCAAAAAAAAAATACATTTTAAAGCAAACGTAGTATAAAAACAGGAGACTTCACTCAATAAAAAATAAATTACAATTTTTTGAAATACGTTACAATCGAAGTTTACTTCATATCTTTTTTTTTTTCTTCCGAGGGTCCGTCCAAGTGCCGGATGCACTTTGGCCAGGTTTAGACCATTGTGCTCACCCTTGTTTGGACTTACACCCACTCATTTATTCCAGTTACTTGCACTAGTTTGTGTAGGTCAACTGGGGAGAGTGCCGAAGTATCCTCCGGTCCTTGTCTTGGTTGCCCGAGCATTTGTTGCTTTTTCGAATCCAATGACTCGCAGTGGCAAATAAAATGCTGTACCGTTTCACTTTTTCGCCCGCATAACCAGCAGCTTAGGTCTCCGTTCTCAACGGCCATGTATCCTGTCAGAATTCCTGTAATAATTCTCAGCCGATTTCTGCTCATCAGAAGTAGCTGTTTTGTAAGCTTCGGGTCTGGGTCTCCAATGAAAGATTTGCTATGGTTTAATCCCTGTCTGTTTTATCAGCAGATTTTGTGTTGATTTCCTGTCCATCATTTTATGACTTCTCATACTGTGCACCTTGGGACTCTGAGTGCCGGTTCTGGACCATTGAATAATTTTTCCGACACCTTTATGACAGGTTCGTCAGCCTTTTCGTTTCCTGTAATACCTTCAAGTCCTGGTGCCCATTGTAGTATTACTTTGTTGGCTTTTGCCAGGGCAACTAGTTCCTTTTGGTATTCCCATACCAGTCTTGTTGTTACCTTATTGCATGTTAGCGCTCTAAGGGCTGCTTGGCTGTCGGAGTACATGTGGATCCGCTTATTAAGATAAGTCCTCCTATTGTTTTCATACGCACACTGTAGGATGGCGTAGATTTCCGCTTAAAATACCGTGGGAGACTTACCCAGGGAGAAATAAGCATCTCTTTTTGGTCTTACTCCGTGTGTCCCTGCTGCGATACCGTCTTTGGTTTTTGAGTCGTCTGTGTACCAGATTATTGCCCCAGGAGTATCTACTAAAGGTCTAGGATGTTCTCCATTGCGGATGTGGGGGGTCGATTTCGACTTTGTAGGCTTCCTCGCTTTGATATTGTGGTTTTCTGCTGTGTCTTTAGCCACCAGACCAGTGCTACATACGTAATTGCAGGTCTCACTAGCCAGGTGTACAGCAAATGCAACAGTTTAGGTGAGAGTCCCCATGTTTTCCGTACAACCATCTAGTAACTGCCAAGATTACCTCCGACTTTCGGGTTGTTTCTTTCACATGTTTGTTCTAAGTCAGTCTGGCGTTCAAAGTTACTCCCAGGTATTTCACCTTTTCTGACAGTGGAATGTTTACTCATAGCAGGGTGAGGGGTCCCAATCCCTCCTTTTTCCTGCGTCTTGTAAAGGTTAGTTCATACTCTTAACGATTGATTTAAATTTTTGGACTGAATTTAAGTGAATACTCTCATTGTCACTGTCAAACATTAATTGATCAATAATCTCTGATATGGTTATGAGAGGATTTTCGATAAAATCAGGGCATATTGCTTAATAGATTAACAAATGTTTTCTTTATAGATGGAAATAAATAGGCAAGTGGCTTCTTCATCAACGTCATATTCCAAATTAATTTTTATAAATCCTTGCAAAACATTTTTTAATTGTATTGGGTGAAACATTTTCCCAAGAAGCCGCAATCCAAACTAAGTCACGGGTTAAATTTATGCTTTTTTCCGCATCCTCTAAATATTTTTTTTGGGTAGATCACAAAAGTCCCCTAACTAGGTAATGCCTATAGAAATTGAAAAAATAGTTCATACTTTCAGTGGAGTCAAAGTAATGTAAATACATTAATCCAGTCTTCGTCCACAACTTAATAAACTAAATATACTTTCTACCTTCAGTGCTTACAACTTATTGGTTAATTTCCATTAATAATTGACTGATCCTCACGGATTTTGTAAACCCGTTATGAAGTTTATTGAAAACGTCTCAAACTTTATGATAGCTCTCATTTTTGCTGATGTCATATCCGTTTCCAAGTATTTCATTTTGAGACACGTGTGTCTAGAGTAAACTCAGTGGTGGTTAGCACTATTTAATTTTTTAAAAATTAAAAAAAAAAATTCAACTTTAATCATGAAACTGGGTTTTCATTATTTATTTATTATTACTATTATTTATTTTTTAAATTAAATTAATCCTTTTTATCATGGTGCATGGCTCCACATTTTAGTTAATTTTCTTTTTTTCACATTTATAAAATGTTGTATTTAAACTATTAAGAAGTAGGTACTCAATAAAATCTAAAATATCTTAATTTGAAGAAATAGTCCATTCTCAAAGTGGAGTTGAAATATAGGAAGAGGAAAGAAAGTCAAAAAGTCTTTCCCCACTGATTTAATAAAGATCAATCAAAGGCTTAATTTTATAATAAAAATCGTCTACATGTTTTGAAGGTAGTGACCTTCATCTTCAGGAGACAAAATTAGTGTTGCTGTTGGTATTAGCAAAAAAGAGAAAATTATTGGTGGAAGGTGACGTTGATGGAGCTTTAAGAATTGAAATTTGAAAATGTATTAAGCAGTGAATGTAATCAGCATACTGAAATCTTAAATCAAAATTTTAATTAAAAGTACTTATGAAATGTTTGTCATATTTAGTAGGTTATAAAGAAAGATGATGTTCTTTCCATAAAAGTTTCAAGAAGGGATATATAAATGGAATTGTGGGACATTTCAATTCATATCGTGATATTTATTTAAAGGCAAGGAAGAGAGATTTTATTAGAATTTAAGAGTGAATTTATTTTGTTGAAGACTCATTGTAAAGGTTTAAAACATATTTATGAAAACTTTTAGGGGTACTTAGGACCTAAGTCCCCATCACCCGTAATTAAGTAAGTCTCGTAGAGAATTAATCAATCATGATTAATCAGAAAATTAAAACTTTTTTAAAAAACACAAACTATTTAATTTATATACCCTCAAAGATGGAAACAGGGAGACAAACACAATTAAAATAAGAAGTAAAAAGGTGTTCTGAATCAATTGACAGTTGAAAGTTAAACGTTGACAGTTAAACGTTGACAGTTGAAGAACAATATATATTATAACATCCACCTATTGTTCTTCAACTGCCAACATGATTGATTAATTCTCTACAAAACATAACACTTACTTAATTACGGGTGATGGGGCCTTAGGTCCTAAGTACCCCCAAAAAGTTTCATAAATATGTTTTAAACCTTTATATTGTGTCTTCCACAAAATGGATTCACTCTTAAATTCTAACAAAATCTCTCTTCCTTGCCTTTAAATAAATATCACGATATAATTTGAAATCAGTGGCGGCTCGTCGTATAAAGCAACTGAAGCCGGGCCTCACATGTAAAATTAATAAATTATTTATTTAAATATAAAACGTTTTTTAACTAATTTCCAATCATTAAAAGTATCAAAACAATAGAACATTGAATTACCATCAAATTTCAACATATTATCTTTTAAATTAAGCGCGCAGCCCATCCAACATTAATTTTAAAAACTGAAATCGTTGCCCGACCGCATAAAAAGAAAATTGTAATCCCAAAAACTTGAGCTTCCTTTACGTCACAAATCGCTTATGAAACGCTATGCTCTCCAACCCGGCACCTCCACCGCTTTAATTGCGCAGAACAGTAATAATAGCCAAATTTTGCAGGCGAGTGAGGCCCACTTATTTGGGCCTATATCGTATTATTTTTACAGTAGCTTGCAATGGCTTGCATGTTGCCAAATGTTGATTGAACAAGGACACTTATTGACTTATTTACTTATTATTTAAATGTTTTATTTTTAGAAACATAAAAAAATAAGTTAGAAATGATTGATAAATGTTTTCATTGTTCTATAAGATATTATTAATAAATATGCAATTAAATCCCAACAACAAAAAACACTAAAAACAGATAAAAATTAAAGATTACAGGTGGGTGCCTAGTGCCTATTTGAAACTTGGCAATGTTTTATTGTTAACAGGCTTATCTATCTTTTCTTCTCGTAGGATCAGGTACCGACTTATTAGATTTAATTAGATCGTTCGAAAAGCCCTTTGCCGTTAGGTTACGAGTTACGACGCGTGCCATTCGTTTCTGATTGTTAACCTATCGTGATTTTAGATTTTCGAGGCGGGTCTGCGGGTTAAAATACTGACATCTAATTAATTTGTTTTCTTGTTGTGTTGGTGCACATACCTACCGACTTCTAGAGTCGGTTGTGGTTGGTGATAGGAGGTAAGGTAAGGCAAGAGCCCTTTACATCAGGTGAGTAAGAGTAAATATTTATTTACATTATAACAATTTTATAATATAATGAATCAATATTATTTATATATACCTAATTATTATATAAAATGAAGCAAAAACGTTTTAGATATTATTTTATCAAAAGCAACTTAATTTAGCTAAATTCGTAATATTTAAGAAAGTTTGACCATGACCTTGCAAATTAAATATTTTTCTCGTGAAACCTAGTATTTCAAAATAATTATATTGCTGGTTGAATTCCTAACTATTCATTTTAAGTCAATGACCTTGAAATCGCGAAAAATTTTCGCCTGCGCCGCTATTTTGTAACCTCACCCCCTTATACATCCACGAGCCGCCACTGATTGAAATGTCCCACAATTCCATTTATATATCCCTTCTTGAAACTTTCATGGAAAGAACATCATCTTTCTTTATAACCTACTAAATATGACAAACATTTCATAAGTACTTTTAATTAAAATTTTGATTTAAGATTTCAGTAGGCTGATTACATTCACTGCTTAATACATTACAATAAAATTTCAAATCTTAAAAGTCCATCAACGTCACCTTCCACCAATAATTTTCTCTTTTTTGCTAATACCAATAGCAATACTAATTTTGTCTCCTGAAGATGAAGGTCACTACCTTCGAAACATGGAGACGATTTTTTATTATAAAATTGAGCCTTTGATTGCTCTTTATTAAATCCGTGGAGAAAGGCTTTTTGACTTTCTTTCCTCTCCGTAAAACATTTTAATTTCAACAATCTTTATTTAAACTAAAATGTTTTTCCATAATTCATAATATAAAATCTTCATACCATCAACATGACACTTTTCATAATTTAAGTTGCAAGTTTACTCCGTTTTCAATTTTTAAGTTCCGTTTTGTACTCATTAATTTGAGGCAACTCCAAATAACTTTATTCGACTCGATTTTGGGTAAGTCATTATTCATTTTACTTTAACGAATCGTTTTACCAATGTGTAATCCCTTCTAGTATCTCCTGAAGATGAACGTGTAGACGCCCGAACATGTAGGGAACATAATCATCCTTTTTATTATTAAATTTTGTGGAGGAAACTTGATTATTTTATTTGCATTACGCCAATTCCACTGCAAGTATGGACTACTTTTTCAACTTTAAACTAAATATATTTCCCCAGTGAATTGTGGAGGAAGACTGGACTGTTTTATTTACATATGGCCTATAGGTTGGTTTTGAATTTTGGATTATGCCCGCATCAAGTGGCTGACAGTGGGATGTTGTGTTCGGAGGCAGAAGAATTTAACTCAACATTTTTCAAATTAATTTTGATATTGATATGTTTTTGTTTTTTGCTTTACAAAGCCAGTTAAAAACTATACCATCAACTGATAATCCACTAGTCTTGGGAAGATCCGTTTTTGCTCTTCATTTCCTCCCTCTGCAAAAAGCTTCTTTTTTAGCTCGGTCTTGTTTTTGATTATTTCAGAAAGTTGTGTTTTTTCAACACTACACTCTTTTCTGCCAGTTTTCTGACACTTGTAGCAACACTTTTTATTATTATTTATATTTTTTGCTTTAAGGACAAACGTTTTCTCTTTACCATCATCTTTTGAAACTTAAAATAGCAAAGTGTTAAATTGCACTGAACAACATCAACTAAACAAAGATTTCAAAGAGGCTTAAATCATAATTACATACATACTATGTAATTTGTTTATGACGCACTTTCCGGTATAATCCATTTTACGGAAAAGTAAAGAACCCAGAAAAGATACCTTATAAAAGGGCTTATTAAGTGATTACTTGCACTTGCGGCAAGACATTTTAGATAGGGAAGTTTTGAAGAAAGTGTTTGTTAGTCCGTTATTGGGAGGTGTTTTTATACAGGCTAACAATAGAAACACTTTTGCACCTATTAAAGTGTCCGCAAATAGATATGTCCGCTATTAAGAGGTGCCCGTTAAGAAATTATTTACTGCAGAACAATTTCATGGAGACGAATAATAAAGCAATTCATAGCAACCACGTGAAGATGCTCTATCTGCTATTCTAACTTTTACTTCAAGTTATTTCTAATAAAACGTGTGTATCTACAGAGTGTTACTAATATTTTAGAGTGTGATTCTTAGGACCAATTAAACAAAAAAGAACTTCTTATGAATGTATGCTCTGAGCATCCTAATTTTCGAGTAATACAGTGATGGGCTAAAATATGGAACAAATTGATTTAAAAACCAGACATTAATTTTTTGAAAAAACGCTCGGACACGTCTATTATAATTTTTGCCTCAAAAAGAAATTATACAGGGTGTGTCAAAAAGTAGATGTAGCAAACATTTTTTCTATGTTAAATAGAACCCTATTTTTTTTGTCGAATTTTGATTTCTACGTCAAATTCTGCGCATAATTCCTGTAGCATACCCTATCCTTATCTCTAACGGTTTTAGAAAAAAATTACATCATAAAACGAAAATTATTTTATTAAGTGTTGAAAATGCCAACCATTAACTTCTTGACAATATGCCAATCTACTTAAAAGCCCTTCTAAAACATTATTTTCATTAATTTGCCTAATTTCATATCTAATTTTAAATTTTAAGTCTTCCAAATTTTGTGGTTTATCCTTATACACTTTTGATTTCAAATAACCCCAAAGAAAGAAATCCATTGGTGTAAGATCGGGAGATCTTGCAGGCCATTCTATGGGTTCTCTTCTACCTATCCATCGTTCGGAAAATACAGTATTCAAATACTCTCGTACTTGTCGAGCAAAATGAGGCGAAGCACCATCCTGCTGAAACCAAATAGACGCTTCTGGTAGATTAGGCTGATTAGGATTTGGAAAATCCGCTGCTACTGTGGGAATTAATTAATTTTGAAGAAATTGTAAATACCGGTCTCCTGTAAGATTTCCATCGAAGGAAAAAGGTCCAATAATTCTATCATTTAATATCCCTGCCCAAACATTTACTTTTTGTGGGGTTTACGTGTGCTGTTCTCTCATCCAACGGGGATTATTTGTACTCCAATACCGAAAATTTTGTTTGTTTACCGAACCATTCAAACAAAACGTGGCTTCATCGCTAAAAAGTATGTTGCGATGGAAAAATAGATTTAAGTTGCAAATTTCCATCATAGTTTCACAAAACTGTAGTCGGCAGTCGGGATCATCTTCGTTTAGCTCGTGCAGCAACCTAATTTTGTACGGATGGTACTTTTCTTGTTTCAATACCCGCAAAACAGATCGTCGGCTCACATCATTATTAAGGGCTACTTCAGTGGATGCACTATGGGGATTATCTTCAACTTCTAACAAAATGTTCAATATTGTGTTTTCATTGATTTTTGGACGACCTGGCCGTAGACGATCCTTTACATTCCCTGTTTCCCTGAATTTCTTCTCAATTTTACTCAGTGTAGATCTTGTAATCGGTCGTTCTGGATACTTAGCGCTAAACAAGTTACAAACTTCTTCTGGATTTCTTGTTTTGTCTCCACGTCCAATTAAAATTAAGATTTCGATTCTTTGAGTTTCATTTAAATGCACCATGATCACCGTTTTTCAAAATTATACCTAAAATTATTTTTGATCGACACATGACTTGCTATCGTAGTGACAATTCATTTAAATTTACCTGCTTACCTTTAGGTAGGTAGGTACATGTAACTTTTTTTAAAGAAAAATTTCGTTTTATGATGTAATTTGTCTCTAAAACCGTTAGAGATAATGATAGGGTATGCTACATGAATTATGCGCAGAATTTGAGGTAGAATTTAAAATTCGACTGAAAAAAATAGGGTTCTATTTAAAGTACAAAAAATTTTTGCTACATCTACTTTTTGACACACCCTGTATAATTTCTTTTTAAGGCAAAAAATTCGGAAGAAAAAATTATAATCGACGTGTCCGAGCGTTTTTTCAAAAAATTAATACCTGATTTTTAAATGAATTTGTTCCATATTTTCGCCCATCACTGTATGTTAAAGTTTGAAGAAACAAATAATAAATTCAAATCATTTTTATAACACCCACGATATTTTTGTGAAATTTAAAACGCACCTTTTGTGCATTGAAAGTTATTTTCTATGTACAATTTTGTTTTTAATTTTTACCAGTGACGTCCGTGCGGGATTTGCGATGAATACTTTTGAAGAAGGAAATGGCACGCCACCGCTTTTCTTAAGAGGGATATAAAATTTTAACATGTCCATACATTAGGTGGTCAAATCTGAACGAATGTAATTGTAATTTATACGAAATGATCAGGTTAAATACTATTAAACAGTGATTGACCATGAAATCGAGATATTGGTCAAAATAAATGATCAAGTACATTAAATAATTTTCAGAATTGAAGTTCATGATAAGACACACCATATCAATTACGGCACTACATAAATAAGTAATAAACCAACAATTTAGAATAATAAAATAAAGTCATATTGTTGCCAAAAAATTAACAATAAAATAATTTAACTACTTGCAATTTAGTTATTTTCAAATTGTCAATATATCTACAAATTTCAAAAATACTTAAAATTTATAACTGGCGTATTAGTATTAAATTGTTTTAGCAGATCGAAAGAATATACTGTAAGTCCAGAAGTAATGTCAAAGTTCATTTAAAATTCAGCGGTGTTTTTTTTTTGGAAAAACGCTCGCTCCCGCCGATTTTTGTTTTTTTATGGTAAATTCATGTATACAGGGTTGCCCAAAAATAAGTTACGATCATCAACTTCATTTTTTCAAATAGAAATGTATATTTTTTATCTCATTTTTGAATTTTGCATCAAATTCTAAGTATGTTTCATGTACCTGAACTTAAAAGTTATCGAGAAAATTACGATTGAACATATCAATAAGTAGGACCGAATTTCTGATGATTTATTTGTAAATCGAGCAAAACATTCTATTGTGTGTTTATTTTGTTTGTTTTTTTTTCAATTCTGGTATTTCTGATTATTGACTTGTCACCGTCTAGTCCCATAGAAACTGTATGCCAATTTTTCTTTAAATAAGTAGTTGTCAAGCGTAGTTGCTAAGTTGCGGTTTTCACAATGGTGAAGTTAAGGGAACAAGAAAAAATTGAAATTCTATACATGGTTGGGTTTGGTGATAGAACACGTAATCAAATAGAAACAGTTTAATTACTGAATTAAATTCATCATGATCGTCCTCCCATATGTCAAAAGGTGGTGAGTAGAATGGAGGCTAAATTTAGAGAATTCGGTAATGTTAGAGATTTGCCTAAATCTGGTCGCCCTGCTCGAGATAAAAATGAACAACTTGAAGTTTTGCTTTCCTTGGAAGCAAATCCATGTACTCCCCTGTCGCACATTGGGGACAATTTACACGTGAGGAAATCTATTGTTCACCGAATAGTTCAGAAGCACAAATATTACCCATACAGAGTTATTTCAGTGCATGAGCTATTTGAAGATGATTTCGATAGATAATAATTTAATAAAAATATTATTTTTTCCGATGAAGCTACATTCTGCTTGAATGGTAATGTGAACGGACAAAATTGTCGTTATTGGGCAACAGAAAATCCGCCTTGGATGATGGAGGTTCACAGTCAGTAACTTCAAAAAAGAAATGTGTGGTGTGGAATTGTGTACATTTTTCTTTAAACAGTGTTTAACTGGACAACTATATCTCGAATTTCTCCAACTAGAATTAATTCCAGCATTAGTGGCTTTGTTTCCGAATCCATTGGACCCAGATTCCCCTGATGAAGAACTGATATTCCAGCAAGATGGTGCTCCTCCGCACTATGCTGCCACTGCGCGTACATTTTTGGATGAGACCTTTCCCAATCGGTGGATAGGAAGAAGAGGACCTATCGAACGGTCTGCTAGGTCGCCAGACCTAACTCCGCTGGACTTCTTTTGTGGGGTTACCTCAAATTGAAAGAATACATTTTCAACATGTAATTTGATTTGTTGTTCTGTTCTTTTGAAATAAACACGTCTTACTTAGGTATTGATGTGTATAGGATATGGTACACGAAACATACATGCTTTTATTTGAAAAAATGAAGTTGATGGTCGTAACTTATTTTTGGGCTAACCTTATGAAACTTATTTCATGTATACAGGTTGTCCGAAAAATAAGCTATGACGGTTCACTTTATTTTTTTAAACGGATCCTATTTTATAATATTTTTTTGGATTCCGCATAAAATTCTAAACATATTTTATGAAATATGTCATATACCTAAATTCAGCCGTTTGTGAGAAAATCGATATTCGGGTTCTAACATATGAGTTTTTATTATTTCCTAAATCATGAACAACACAATGGCATGTTGTAAATAAAGCCTTTGGTTGTTAGGTTGTCACACTGACAGTGACGGTTGTCCCCTGATTTGAGTAGTTTTGCCTCAAGTCAAAGTGTCCGGCAAAAGTTATTATGATAATCTTGTTATTCTAGAAAATGGTACGCTTAAGTGAAGCGAATAGAAATATTAATAATAATTGGTTATAGAGATAGAATCCGCACACAAATAGAAGTTTGCGAACTCTTCAATAACAAGTATCCTCGCAGAGAACCGATATCTCGATCTTCTGTTAGTAAAATAGAAAAAAAATATAGAGATTTAGGTCACGTTGTGACAATTATACGAAAGGTGGACCTGCGGTATTAGAAAATACACAATTAAATGTGTAATCGTCGGTTATCTGCCAAACATCCGTCCTAAAGTATTTAAAAAAAAATAAATTCCATCCTTACAAAGTCCAATTAGTTTATGAACTCAATGAAGATGATCCAGACAGAAGGAGTCCAATTTTGAAAGATAATGATGAATTTGTGTAATAACCATTCACAGTTTTCGAAACGAATTATATTTTCGGATGAGGCAACGTTTTGTTTGTATGGAAGTATAAACAAACAAAACTGTCGCTATTGGGCTGCAGAGAATCCACGCTGGATTATAGAATGGCACATCCAATATCCTCAACAAGTGTTACGTTTGGGCCGGCATTGTTGAAAATAGAATTTTGGGACCCTTTTCTTATTGACGGAGAAAGATATTTAGAATTTTTAGAAAATGATCTAGTACGATGTCTTGCCATAGTATACCCTAATCCAGAAGATTCTGATGCACCGAACAATATTTTGTGGTATCAGAAAGACGGAGCTCTAGCCCATTACACCCGCCGGCGCCGTGTGCATGGGTACCTTAATACAGTTTTTCTCGAACGATGGATTGGCCGACGAGGTCCAATTGAATGGCCAGCCAGATCTCCAGATTTAACCCCTTTGGATTTTTTTTGGCGGGGTTATCTTAAGTTTAAGGTATATGTTAACCAAACAAACATTATTGAAGATTTAAAGAACAGAACAAGAGGCGAAATAAGATTAATAGGACCTTACGTCGTTAATAACGTTCTGCAAGAAAGATCGTCTAGGGTACTGCCAGACTGTTGGTGGAGGTCATTTCCAACATTTGATAAAGTGACTTTTTTTTAATTGGCGTTTTCGACAAACTCATCAAGTTACAAGTTACAAACAATATTTTCAGTAGAAAACTAAAAACGAAGTGTTTTTTTTATTTAAAAATTGAAAAAATTATTATTTTTTGTAATCACATTACCTATATAAATAAAAAATAATTTGTTGCATTAAATTAGAGTTAACATTAACTAAGAAAAGGCCACGGCGTCATCAGCGTGCAAGCCTAAAACATGTTCCATTTCATTTTGACTTTAAAATTAGAAATTCAAACACATTTTTTATATTAGAAAATAGCTTTTGAATACTTTCGATGCATAGAAGACGAATAACAAATATTATAAAAATATCAAGGGACGTATCAAAATTATTATAAGAAGTCAGCAATGCCACCTGTAGAGATTTCTTTTGAATTTTTATATTTTCGACGTTTGCCAGAAAAGAATCAATGACCTATTAACGGTAATAAAAAGGCCGATGTATTTTAAAAACTTTAAATATTTGAATGACGTCAAAAATGTTTTAAAATTTGTTCCCCGATTTTTCTAATCCTTATTGCCGTCCTAAAATTTAAATACAATATTTCCAGGTTTTATTCGCATTTTGCATTGTATCACTTACAAAATATATTTGTTAAATTGAGTTAACTTATATTAAATTTTTTTTCTATAATAGCTAAAGTTTAGCTGCTTTTTCTAGAACTTGTTATGATTTAGAGATGACTATTATTTTAATTTAATCGGATGGTTTTAGATACTGGACTATGGTTTAGCTGATTTCCGACAAAAAAAAAGTGTAATAACTTTTTTAGTAACAAAGTCCAACAATAATTTAATATTTTATACAAAAATGATTGCAACATGCGATACGTAAGATCTTTTATCATGTGTTTAAGATTTGGACGCTAAACCACTGATACGTATCAAGATGTGACTTAAATAACGTGGAATTTCCATCAAGATTAGTGCTGTAAACATTATTCTGATTGATGGATTTCTTTTATGTATTTGTGATTTACACGAGCTAGTTGAGAAAATGGAATTAAACTGAAAGTTGATTTTTAGTTGGTCCACCCACGTTATACAAGGAATATTGTACGCTTCGTATTAAATAACACTGGCGCAGTACAAATATTTTTGATGTGACATCGGCGATCTTCATTAGTTAGTTTGCTATTAATTTTGACCTGCATGATATTCTCTGAATAGATAATTTAGGCAAAATTAATATCACTATTCTCCACTTATATCCAAATTACTATTGGCTGTATTAACAATCCCTAAAAGTATCCAGAGCGTAAGGTGATAATTTAAATCAAAATAATTGTTTCTTTAAGTATCTTCTATCCCAAGATATTATGTCGTAAGCAAACCCTACAAAATCTTATCAATTATAATATCCCTGGTGAAAAATGTCCTGTTAATAATTTAAGCTGGAGCGATATTCGGTAAAAAAAATTCGATACGAAATTATATTTGTGATGTAATAACTTTGCTTTTGTACCTTGTGATCCACTTATCGTGTCTAAATTTTAATTTGATATTATAATGTTGCCGTAAGAGTTAAAGAAAAAAGTTAAATACATACATTTCTTGCATTGACGTAAAATTTTTATCTTTTCGTTTTTTATATATACAGGGTGTTTCTTTTTCCCCGTCCAGGCATCAACTTTCTTATTTTAAATGGAACACCTTGTAAATTGATAGGTATTTAGATTCCCTTTAAAGTTTTATGTGAATTTTGTAAAACCTTTAATATGCCTATTTCTTATCGTTTAGCCAATATTTATTTGTTAATAATTTAATGGGTAGTTATTCGAACAAAATATTACAATTACAACTACAAATATTTACATGAATTGTTGAAAATGACCTCCATTAGTTTCAATACAACGATAGATTGCTCTCAAGAAATAATTCTTTACATTTACGAATACTTCAGGTGTTTCTCGTAAATCGTTTAACACTCTTCTAACAATAAATATAATCTCACTTAAATCACTGCATGGAGCTTTATATTCCTTGTTTTTGATGTGACCCAAAAAAAAGTAGTCCATTGGGGTAATATCAGGACTGTTTGGAGGCCACAGGATTGTGTCATTCCTTCCAATCCATTTGATATAATTTTGGTTGAAATAATCGCTAACTTCCCGAATATTATGCGGGGGAGCCCCATCCTGCTGCCACACAACAGCTGCTATCTCGTTTAAAGGAAGATTTTCCATTAAACTATCTATATCATTTTGAAGAAAATTAAGGTATCTAGGGCCACTTAATGAGCATCTATAAAATAACGGTCCAATTATTTTAGAATCAAAAACCCACACCAGACATTTATAGACTGCCATCCTTGATACCTAACTTCTCTTATCACATGTGGATATTCTATGGACCAGTGACGAGTATTTTGTCTATGGTGTAAGCGACGCGTTGAAAAGCAGCTCTCATCAGTCCATAAAATATTATTAAGAAATTGGGGATTTTCTTCGATTTTACCTGACAAATCTCTGCAGAATTGAAGACGTCTTGGGAAATATCGTTGTTGCAATTTTTGAACAGGCAAGCTCTTATTGATGTATTAGGATATGCGTTGAAATATCCCAAACATATTTCCGCCTGTTCCTCGGTTCTCACAAGTCTGCTCCTGACTTTTTCATATTTCCAAGGGACTTATGTTCCATTAATTTTAGATAGTTTCTTCTAATCGTTTTTTTAGAAGGTACTCTCTGAGTGGGGAACTTTCGTCGATATGCTCTAACAGTTGCCGTGGCACTTTTATTGTTTTCAATATAAAGCTCAACCATATGGAACCTCTGTTCTTCAATAAAGTTCATTTTGATTTTGACAACGAAGGAATATTTTGACGTAAGACAATATTTAAAAAAGACATATCAACAGGTAAGGCCGGTAACGGGTAACTCGAATATTTAACCCTAAAAAACTTATAAAATAGCATTTGGGGTGCATATTATTTTGCCTAAAAAAATGAAATATTGGCTAAACGATAAGAAATAGGCGTATTAAAGGTTATACAAAATTCACATAAAATTCGAAAGGGAATCTAAATACCTATCAATATACAGGGTGTTCCATTTAAAATAAGAAAGTTGATGCCTGGACGGGGAAAACGAAACACCCTGTATATATAAAAAAATGAACAGATAATATTTCTTTAACTCTTAAGGCAACTAAAGTGTGGACACGATAAGTGGATCACATAAAAGAAATAATACGTAAACATCAGCACCAAACTAATGTTCTTCTGCATCTGTAAATTCTTTAGGTAAGGCAAACAATAATTTGGAGAAAATACACTATCTCGGGAACGCCTTACCGCAGGGCCGTAGCTAGACGTTACCCATGGGGGGGTTTAGGTAAGAAAATTATTAGAATTATTATTAAAATTTACGGTGGTTAACAAGGTAGAACTGAACATTCGTTGTTATGGGGGGGGGGGGCTTGAACCCCCTAACCCCCCCCCCCCCTTATCTACGGCCCTGCGTTACCGAAAAATATTAAACTCCGTGGCATTTTTAAATAGTTTTTCATGCTGTATGTAAGAAACGCTTTTACTGTTTTCAGTCTAGTAGCATATTATTATGTATATCGGGACTTCTAAAAATTTGGTAAAATAGTAGAGATATAGAGACCCTATCTTTTTTTTAGTCATATATCATATCAATGAAAAAGTAAAATCGAGCCAATAATTCAAATGAAATAAAAATAACCTTATCAAATTGTTTATAGTGTTTAAATTATTAGGCAAGCCAACAGAAAAAAACACGTTTTTGCCGATAATAAAGGTTATGACAAATTACGCGCACGCGCACAACGATTTTTACATAAAAATAACATAAAATTTAAAAGATAACCATCTCTTCTTTTATTTCCTATTTTTATGTTATGTTATGTGTTTCTATAAACGTCTTATGGCAGATCTGTAGATTCAACTCTTATTTTAATTTTATGTTATGTTATCTTGCTGTATAAACCCACCATTAGTTGTTGTTCCCCTTAAAATATACGTCAATAAAACATTATAGAGAAGTTAATAACTTTGATAAAAAATTAAATAAAGACAAATTTGCAAATATTAGGTACATTAATTATTAATATTATATTAATTATATTATATTTTTTACGTTAGGAGGTTTAATAGGTATTAAATTATGGTGAAAATTGAGGAAAACTGTCTTATTTGTAACCTAGGCTAGGTAGTTATGATTTATAAATACCTGGCTGCATTTTTCTAAAAAGATTTTGTGTTCCAAATTTCAAATTAGGTATTACAAGTTTAGTATCTTTTCTTTGCCTCTTATCTTACTTTTTTAACTCGTTTCATGCGTAACTAAAATATTCAAATATAGTTTCCTACCTTGAAAAGTATCTAACAGATGGGATATACCCCTCGATATACCACAATCTTCTAAAGAATTATTCATATTACGTTTATTCCCCATATCTTCGTTTTAATTTTTGATGGAACCACTAAATTCTGTGCCACTAACAAAGAAGATTTCACTCTCACTCATAAATTTCTACAAGACAAAATCGAACACCAATAACCAAAAACGCGATGATGATTTATCGGGCCACTTTTATATAACCAATCAAATTACTCAAAGCCCAAAGTAGGCGACAGGAGTTCATTTAAATACTTAATTATTAGTTTGGATGACCAAATTTTTTGAAAAGTTCGGCAATGGATAATTTAAATTAAAGTTAAAGGTATTTAGTTCTTAACTTGAAATATACTTCGATTAAATAATTAGTTATTTGTAAATATTTGGTTGTTTTATATTAAGGATTTAATGTAAATACATAATTATTTAGTTTAAATGACCTAGATATTTAAATAGTTCTCTATTAGGTGATTTAACTAGCGATTAACGGAATTTAGTTCCTAAATAAAAATTAGTTCGATTAAATAATTAGTTATTTAGATTTTGTTATTTTAGTGGTTTTTTGGTAAGATATTTGTTTGAAGAGTTCTATGATTTGACACAAATCTACCAACAGTCAAATAATTTTGCAAATAAATCGAAATACTCTCATTTATTTTAGTTAAATAAAACTTAGTTAATTAAAATCACATTTATTTATTACCAATAACTATTCACCAAATAAATCGGATTATTTCATTAAGGGAGCACAGTTTTATTAGTGTATGACATATAGATATATATGTGAGAACTTTGTTCTCTATCCACTTGCTGAGACCTTATACAATAAGGATTAACCGAGGGATTAACCAAATTATGCTAAAACAGCTATTCTCTGGGCTACATGCCCCAACGAGTGCTGAATTATATAGCAAAATTTGGCGTATCTTGACTAACACAGTTAGTTCTAAAATACGAACTCAGATTGCAGAAACTACCGGAAAAGAAAGGAATGAATCTTTATCTCCAATGATAGGATGCTGAATGCTGATGCTACACTGCTGCTACCTGTAGACCGGTTTTAAACTCATTGGTTCTCGTCAGTAAAGGGCAAGCATGACATGCAAGCATACCTACCACTGGAAAATCGAAACACCCTATAGCCATAATATTGTTCTGCCTATAGGCAGTACAATATAGGTAGCGCCATCTTCTAGAAGTTTCTAGCAGTCTGTGATAATAAGTGAAACATACTATATGGTACTATAAAGTGGCTAAAGAATAAGGTTACCACATACATAAATATTTATCGAGAGGGTATTCGTTGCTCACTAGTTGGGAAATAGACTAGCGAATATTGAGGAGTGCAGCAAATGAAGGAATACTGTTAATCATTAATTTCTGATTTTTTTTTATATAAGAATTTCAAAGCAAACATACAGTACTTTGTATAATATATATGTTAGTATGCACGTGCAGTATATACGTATTGGTAAATTGGCTTCATCTCATTTAATTTGAGTTCTGATAAATTTAAATAAAAATATTTAAAATTATTTACATATATTATGTAGATACTTATTAATAAACAAACACTGCAAAATGCAGACCAGTTGTTTCAATTTTTCTGTATTAACCGATCACCCCTGTTAACCGACCAATATGACCAGTTAATTTCGATTTTATTTTAAATTGTGTATTTCTTCGTCCATATGCAATGATTTTAATAGTATCTCCAGACGTTGGCTTTGTTTGCAATTGACTTGGATTTTTAGCACGTTTTCTTCTCACACGTCTCTTATTTTTTACGAACATCTTTATGAATAATATCAAGAAAATTTCTCCCTGAGGATGGAAATGAAGTAAATAATTTCCGAAAGCTTGGAATAACTTTAAAGAGTATTCTTTCATTTACTGCACTTCCCAATATTCGCTAGTCTATTTATACATATTTATATGTCATATTATGATTACCACTTGCCAAGTAGTATTATTTTGATATTTATTTTATTGAAATGAAATGCATTTATAGATTACCTATTTTGGAACCAACAATAAATCTATATAAACCAAAAGGTTACCTAGATCTAAAAAATGTATATAAATTAAAAGCATACTTATAGAGTCAGTAAACCCTCAAAAAACTCCAATATGAATTTATCAAAATCAAATATAATTTACAATCATAATACAAAACTGTAATAACTTTCAGAGTATTAAAATTGGGTCAAATTTTGGTAAAAGGTTAATCTTACATGATGGAATAAAAATTTGCAATGTATTGCCAGCAAGTCTTAAAAGTATAAAAGACAATATAAAAGAAAAAATTTAATTAAACTAAAGAAACTGGTTTTGGAAGGATATTAATACAGATAAGATAAGAACCAATTTTGATCGATTCGATATGGTGCCGGCGCATAGTCGATCCATCTGTTGCTGAAAAACAGTCGGCACGGCACGGTGGATCTTTGTCGTTGCGTCACTACTTGCATGTAACTAACACAATATGAATGTAATCAAAATTATGAGATTCAAAAACTCAAAACAAAGTTCATAAACGTCAAAATTTTAGTGGCTAGGGTTCGGACTTATCAGTAAAAAGAAATAGGTTTTAACCAAAATATGCAAAAGTAAATTTGCAAATGACGGTTTTAACTCTTAACATATTTTAAGTTTAAATATTCCACATATTTCCCAAAATTGAAACAAAGTTATTTTTATTTCATTTAAATTATTGGCTCGATTTTACTTTTTCATTGATATGATATATGACTAAAAAAAAGATAGGGTCTCTATATCTCTACTATTTTACCAAATTTTTAGAAGTCCTTTATTATCGGCAAAAACGTGTTTTTTTCTGTTGGCTTGCCTAATAATTTAAACACTATAAACAATTTGATAAGGTTTGTGAATATTATGGTATAGGTACTGATTAAACCATATTCAATAGCAACATTTCAATATTTCTAATTTTTATGTGACGTCTGTATAACCACGTACTTGGATAAAATAAGAGCTGATTTGAATGAACATTCTGATCTATTGAAAATTAAAAAAAGGTATTTAAACCAAATACATTTATACTTGGTCCAAATAAATATAAAAGACAAGTTAAACAATTATGTACTTGAATAAAAAACAATCACTTTAATGGAAATTACCGGTTTATTTAAATTAAATCACTTAAATTGTTTAATTAAATAACGTTGTTGTTACGACAAATACATGTAAAACAAAAGTAGAATAAATATATACTTGATAAAATATATATAAATATCAATCAAATAAACATTTTGTTAACTTAACTTTTAACCTATTTACCTTAAGCCATTGAAATGGCTTATTTAAGTTAGGTTAGTGTTTTGGAAATAAATATTTGCTTGAATTTTGTATTTAGTGATTATTTCAAAATAAAAAGTAATTTGTATCAAATTAGATGATACAAATTAAGGCAAATAATCCCTTGGTATTTTTTAAATACATAATTGTTTGGCTAATAGGAAATAAATATTTATTTGAGTAAATGGAAAATTTTTTTAACTCAAATAATTAATTTTATCAGTGTAGCATTTCATTTCTTTATTTTGTAATTTTTATAATGGTTTCAAATAAGTACCACATGCTGACCCCACCCAGATATTAAATGTTGTATTTAGACAAAAATTAACATTTTTTAAATATTTCGAGAAAATATAATTTCTTGCTTTATACAGGGTGTTTGATTAATATTGCGAAAAAATCCAGGACGAGTTTCCCTGCTAAAAAATATGAAAAAAAGTTCCTATAAACCTTTGCCCGAAATGCTTCGTGTCGGAGTTACAGGCTGTTAAAGTGTTACTTTTCTTCATATTTTCAAGCAAAAAAACTTATCATGAATTTTTTCGCAATATTAATCAAACACCCTGTATAGTACACCTATTCATGGAGAAAAATCCAAGTTTTTCAATGTAATATTTCCAACTAAGCTTCTCATCTACCATTTATGCTAAAATTTTAATTTTGTTGGTGTACTTAATAATTTGATTATTGTAAATTAATTTTGGAATCATGTCTTTATGTCAGTTAGTTATACAATATACATATATACGAGGATATTTCAAAATTTAAAGTTAATTGATATGATCGAAGCCAAAAAAAAAATGTTTAAATCATATTTTAAACAGGGTGTGCAGGAAAATGTGGAAAATATCTCGGATTCAGAACATGAAAAAATAAGTTCCTATAATTTTTTTTCTTGTAGGCCCTCCCTACGGAGATATGTGTCCCTGAAGGACGCCGCTGAAAATCGGTTTTTCTTGAGTAACTTTTAAAGTACTTAATATAATAAGGGACAGACTAAGCTTTACAACTTAATGCTTAAATTTTTAATACCCTTTATGATAAAGACTTAAGGAAAATAAATCTGGGTAGCTTGCATCTTAGACTAAAAAAAATGTACTGTTGTTTAATGTCGATAAACTTAACCGCTTTTGAGAATAATAAACGAATAGTTTTAGAAGACCTATGTGCGCAAAAAATGTGCGTTTTACTTATTTATCGGCACCAAAAAAACGTAATGTTGCTGCAAACGTTACTATGGTAGGTACGAAATAAATAAGATATCCTGCATCTTGCACATCGCTGACTCATTGATCCTTTACTTCGATATTAATTTACTGATTGTGAATTAATTCGAACTATACATGTTCATTGAGTGTGCAGATATGCATCTGATGTATGGTCTTGCGTCTTGCACTGCTTTAGAAGCTAGAAGGTTATATCACGAAATATTTCCTAATCGTACTATGCCAAACCAGAAGACATTTCAACGAGTTGACCAACGTCTAAGGGAGAATGGTGGGCGATTCCAGTTAATAAGGTAATACTACTTTCTTCATAATATTACGAAACTTTGAAAAAAATAGGACTGATGCTGGTCTGAAAAGAACCCTACGTACGGCGCAATTAGAGGAAAATATTTTAAATGCTGTAGCTGATACTCCATCAACAAGCACTCGAAAATTATCAACACCGTTTAATATATCGAAACCAATAGTACAAAACGTTCTTCAAAATCAGCTGTTATATCCATATCATTTGCGGATAGTACATGAACTAATTCCTGAAGATTTTCCTCGTAGAATGCAGTTTGCAAGCTCGCTATTGGATCAGCATTGAAATAATGTAAACTTCATTAGCATTACTCTTTTTAGGGATGAAGCAAGGTTTACCAAAACTAGTATCACCAATTTACACAACACGCATGTATGGGCTGATAAAAATCCTCATGCCACTATTCTCTCGCATCATTAACATCAGTTCCAATCAATTAATATCTGGGCAGGAATCATTGGCACTTTTTTGGTTGGACCATTCGTATTGCCGGAACGCTTGATTGGACAACTTTATTTGGAGTTCCTCCAGAACGCTTTTCAGGATTTAATACGATGGGGTACCACCTCATTTCAGCGTTGGTGTGCAGGAGCACCTGAATAACGTCCATCCAAACCGTTGGATAGGTAGAGGAGGACCTGGCCTCCTCGATCTTCCGACCTAACGCCGTTGAATTTTTACCCGTGGAGACACCTGAAAAACTTGGAGTATTCCACTCCGGTCGGCACTAGGGAGGAATTTCTACAGAGAATCACGTTTCATTATAATATGATAAGGACCAAGGCTGTGTTATAGTGGCGAGTACAGCAGTCCTCAATTCGTCGTGCTCGCGAGTTTATTAGAGGGAGCCCATGCTGAACTCTCTTATGAAGTTTGTCAATAATTTCGTGAAGGTGCCTCCTATTACATCACTGCGTGCTTTTAAATTCTTGTATTGTTTCGGATTAAACGACTTAAAATAAAACTTTTCTGTTATTTGAATGACTTTCGTATCACACTTTGTTGTTGAGAAATAAAATAGAAATCATGATTATTTTTATTAAAAATAAACCATGATTTCGTTTATTATTCTTTTTCTCGAAAACGGTTTATTTTATCGACAATAAACAAGAGCACCTTTTTTTTAGTCTAAGGTGCAAGCTACCCAGATTTATTTTTTTTAAGTCTTTACCATACAGGGTGTTAAAAATTTAAGCATAAGGTTGTAAAGCTTAGTTCGCCCCTTGTAAACTAAAAAAGCTATATATGTTTCAAGGACACTATTTTAAGAGGTCCTTGCTAGTGTCCATCACATTAAATTTTAATTAAATTATATTAAGTACTTTCAAAGTTATTGAAGAAAAACCGATTCCCAGCGGTGTCCTTCAGGGGCACATATCTTCGCCTTCCACACAAAGTGTCGTAACTGACAAAAATCAACAAATTGAGTTAGGCCTTAAATATGCTCATTTTGATCCGCTTTTATTTCTTACCAAGTATCGTAACTGTATCCCTAATGGTTTCAAATTTGTAAAGGCAAAAAAAAATGTCGTTTCTAACAAAGTTAGTTTAAAAAATCACACCAAACGACGTATCTTAACTTGCGTCAATTAGTGAGAAAAATTTACAAAACATGCAGTGACGTAAGTGAAGTTAGGTCAGTTTGTGTGAAATATTATCGTGATAGATCTGGAGAAAACGCCACGCAAGTGAAACACCAGTTGAATACATATTGGTCAACATAACCTAAAAGTGTAGTTGAGGCCGTTAAAAGTAATTTATTATATTTTGAATGACATGAAGCATTGTTGCCGAAAAAAGATACAGAAACTGGTGACTGCCGAACACGAAGTTTTAATGGAGAACACATTAACACGTGATGTCCTTTCTACTATGAATCATCCAGAAGACTTTCAAATTGAAGGTGGCGAAAAGGAAAATAAAGAAACAGAAAAAGAAAAAATAATTAATACAAAGCACGAAGCAAGGAAATTAAGAAGCTTAGGTAAGGAAGCCCGGCGACTACGAAAATAGTTGCACCAAGAAGTGTTAAGGATCGACGTGTTGGCGAAATCTGTAAAAAAATGGGAAAAGTTTGTAGTGAAATAAGTAATGACCAGCCAAATCAATTTTTGAAGAATGTTATGCTTTAGGCGATATTACAAGACAACCGGAGTTCCTAATTCGACACATGAAAAGTTGGAAACAGCTAGGAAAACCAGCAAGAAGGAGCAATCGCGTAGAAACTTTACTTTTCGTTACTATCTTACAGTTGATGGCAAAACAAAGACAGTTTGCAAAAAGTTGTTCCTAGGCAATTTAGATCTATCAGACCGAACTTGTCGAACTGCTTTATCCAAACTTGGCGACACAGGCATAGTGGAGGATGAGAAATGAGGGGGAAGGCATAGAAGTGAAAAAGTTTAACAGAAGAATGTCAGACACATGAAAAAATTTCGGAGCACATTGACAAGTTCCCTCAGGTCAAATCTCATTATTATCGATCTTCTGGTTCCAAGTTATACCTTCATCCTGATTTGTCGCTACCAAAAATGTATGCCATGTACCTACCTACAAGAATTGGAACTTGCAGGGTTAAAAACTAAATCGCGTTTTGCAACATATCGGAGAGTATTTTGACATAAAAATTATTATTTTTCGGTCCAAAAAAATATGTGCTCCTTATGTTTAACCTATAATCAGGGGGATGCGGAAACAAAAATAAAATTAAAAGATAGATATGAGAAACATAGCTTAGAGAAAGTAAAAGTAAGAGAGCTAAAAGAAGAATCCAAATTTCAAGCATGTAGGGATAAAAATACATTATGTGCAGTTTTTGATCTGCAGCAGGTCACCTACTTGCCCATAAGCAGAGAAAGTGCAATTTCTTTCCCTGGAACGAGTCGTTAAGTAAACGAGGAGCATCAGAAATATCTACTTGTGTGTATAGAAGCCTACAGTATTACTCTGCACAGAGTATAAAATCTGTTCTCCTTTATTCAGGCAGATGTTTTGGACAAAATAAAAATTCCATAATGGCTGCCATGTTGCTATATTCAGTTCAGAAATTTAAAGGAATCCAAACAATATCCTTGCGCTTTTTTGAGACAAATCACGCCAGAGCGAGGACGACTCGGCAAAAAGTACCATAGGTACAGCTTTATCACAAGCTGGTGATATTTTTGTTCCCAGCCAACTTTATCCCATTTTCGAATTAGCCAGGCGAAAAAAAAACATACAAAATTATGCCAATGAATTACACAGATTTTCTGGAATTTCAAACTGTGTCGAAAAGTCTAAGAATTTTTAGCGTTCGTATCAGTAATGAGGGAAATAACTCGAGTTCAAAGTTGATATTATGAAGCTAATGATGATTAAAAGAGAACCATCAAAAATATTTTTCAAAAACAGCCGTTTACAAACAAAGTTTGATTTCAATCAATTGAAACGGCTAAAAGGCGGAATTGTCCATATTAGGGTCGACCCTTTAAATATTGCTCCACGGAAAACAAGTAAGAAAAAATACGATGATCTTACTTCTTTATGTAAAGGCGATACTCCTGTAATAAGACTGCCGGAGTTTAAAAATTTTTATTATAATTTACCGCACGAAAATAAGTTTACTATTTTATTAACATTACTGTGTTTTAATTTACATATTTTTTTTTGCAATATTATTTACATTATTTTAAAAGAAATAAATCATTTCATTAAGTTAATGTTTTATTTCAAAGCTTCTATCTACACTGTACTTCAAGAAATAATTCACACAAACTGACGTAAGTGACAATTTTTATGAAAATCTAGAAAACCAAAAACTTTATTGGTAACTTTAATGCAGGAAAAGATAGATCCACTATTATGTGTTTTTATACGTTAAAGTTAAAAAGCAGCTAAAAATAGTTTCCTCGATGCGTCTACTTATGATAGACCGAATTTTGTTTCTTCGCTTTCCCATAAAATTTATAAAATACTGCTTACGACACTTTATGTGAAAGGCGACGATATCTCCGTAGGGAGAGCCTACATAAGAAAAAAAATTATTCTAACTTGTCGTCTTATTTTTTCATGTTCTATCTGAATCTGAGAGATTTCCCACATTTTCCCGGACACCCTGTATAATTTCTAATTTTAAAATATCATCTGCAAATAAATTTATGGTGCCCCTTAAATGTAAATTTCCTATTGAATTAATATAAATTAAATAAAGAAACGGTCCTATTACCGAACCTTGCGGTACCCCACAATGTATGCTTTTGTCCAAATTTGAGCAAATTGTTTGCGATTATTAAGATTATTATACCAACAGTAAACCATTCCTCTCACTCCAATATTATAAAGACAGTTCAATAAAATATTATGATTTACGGTATCAAACGCTTTGCATACATCTAGTGATAGTAAACAACACTTTTTATTATTGTCTACATTAATTCGAATTCTTGATGTAGTGTCTGCTACTGTAATTTCAGTATCTCTAGATTACGAAAACCATCCTTTTATTTTCCAAAAATTCAGATAACTTATTTTATAATCTGTGAAATGACTGTCAAAACAGACATTGGTCTATAGCTATTGGTGTCGTACTGTTAACCATTTGTAAATATTGGTGGTAATTTTGCAATTTTTAATTTTTATGGAAAAATACCGGTATTAAAAAAATTTTATAAAATAAAGTAATATTGGAATAAGTTCATCTCTAACAATTAATAATTTTCACTGTTATTCCGTCAAAACCACTTCTTTGTATTAAGTTCATTAATTATATCTTCAATATTTCTCTTTGATATTTTTTCTACTTCAAAAACATTGATATTTCATTGTGTCTCTCAAAATGTGGAGTTTTATTTGATAATGCGCCAAACCCTGTAACATTATCTGGCATCTTATTTGCTTGTTAAAAATTTAATAATTGATTGATTTTTTAGTTGTGTTAGCGAAAAAAGTTAAGCGTGTCACTGGTTGTACGTTGAAAATTTAATGATCTTATTATACATTACCGAAAGCGATAAAACTATTTTTGTTGACATTCACCTTAAATCCATCTATACTAATAGCAAATATTGAGCAAGTTCATCACAGATTATTAGTTTCAAATATAGGTTAAAAAGATTACGGATTCTGATGTTAATCTATTTACCAAATTGTAAGTAATCTATTTTGCAAAACATTTATCTTCATTTTGTCTATCGATACGAGACAAATCATAAAATTTTTCGAACATGTGCGTGTTTCATGACGTGCAAAATATCACCGTGTGTGGTCAGTCACGTCACCGATATGACAGGCATGCTAATTTAAATATGTTTAAAAAGTTTTAATGAAACTTCAGAGCAATTACTATTAATAGAATTTCTGGAAAATATTACGGAAAAATATTTTTAAACGAAGTTTAAACAGGTTAAATTTATTTTAGATTAGTGCGTGTATGTCCACTGGCAAAATTATAGTAGGTATTTGTGTTAAATTGGTCTATTTTCCAATTGCAATATCTCCGGAGCTACAGGCCAATATCAAGGTATTTTAAACACGTTTAGCGTTTTAAGGGATTGGCCAATTAAAAGAACATTAAAATGATTTAAGACAAAAGTACAGATATTTGTACTTTGACACAAAATCGTCAAAAACGAAGTGGTTTATAATCCAATATTATAAGTTTGTATTCTAATTTTCAAATTTATAATAGTAATAGTGGTTTATGCGATTATATGCAGCATTTGTCAAAAAAAAATCTAAATAAACTGCTGGAACTTTGAAACGCATAAAGAAAATATTTAGTTTATATTTTAAACTAAATATCTCGGAAAATATTAAGGATATTTAAACGCGGTTCGAAGCATATTGAAGCTCATTGTTTGGTCTTAGGGTATATTGATTAGTTTTGGTTTGTATACATTTCGATTTTACAATACAGGGTGGTAAATGCAACAGTGATAATTTAACAAAATTTCACGGAGGCCCCATTTCGTTCCAAAGATATTTTTGCTTTATTTCTCGGTTTTAGAAGAATCACTGGTTCAATTGAAAAAAACTACTTTCTGGGTTTTTGAATAAATGTCGTACTTTTACAATAATTAAAGTTTAAGCAAAAAACGACACTTTCGGATTTCATTACCCTGTATCTGTCTGGCAATTGCTCGGAAAAAAGGTTTTTAACTTATTGTTAGTTTCAAATTCTTGGGTTTTTTTCGCGTTTTAAAAAGATTTATATAGGGTGAGAAAGAAGTATACTTTCAATACCCTAATAATAATAATGTTTTTATTTTCCCAGTAACAGCTTCTCCTCGGTTTAATTTGGTGGCACAAGAGATAGAATTATGTTTCTGAAAATTCAATGCAAGTGTTTACAACTATGGATTAAAACGTCAAGACGGTTTTTTAATTTTTTTATTTCAGTAGCTTATTTGCAACAAAAAACATTTTTAATTCAAAGTTGATGTTTTTATGATACAAACTAATACTTGTAAATTAATTTAAGTAATCAAAAATAAATACCGCTATATGCTATATAAAAGTCAACAATATTAAGCTCAATATTTTGTAGGCCCCCTTCTAACGCGTATTACATCTGCGCACCGGCGAGGCATACTATCTACTAAATTACGAATAAACTCTTGAGAAATATTTTCCCATTCCTCAATAATGGATTGAGTTAACTCGTCAAAAGTTTGTGTGGTGTTGTCCCGAGATCTCACCAACAATTTTAAACGAGACCAAACGTGCTCTATTATGTTAAGGTCAGGAGATTTTGCTGGCCAATCCATTCGATAAATGTTATTGGCCCGCAAAACCTCTGTTACAATATGAGCCCTATGAGGTCCATTGTCATCAATATATAAAAAATTCTGACCGTAATTTGTCGCAAGCGGGACTATAATTGGAAGGGTTATGTCATTCCGGTAGATTTCAGCATTTACAGTTCGGCGGGTAATATACAATTCGGTTTTCCCGTTGTACATGACACCTGTCCAAACTGTGATGCCTCCACCGCCAAAGGCTTCCTGTGGAGCCATGTTATCCTCTTTATACCGCTGGTTCGGCTCTTGCCACACTAGAATCCTTCCATCAGAATGAATGAGATTAAACCAAGTCTCATCAGAAAATATACAGTGCATCCAATCTTGATGAACCCAGTGACGATACCGCTGTACCCACGCAAGCCGAGCAGCTCTACAAGACAACAATAACAAGTACATTTGGCTCTTCTCCTAGCTCTACATAATTAACAATTTCATTAGCAACACTTACCTAAACTCACCAACACTAGGTAATTCACTTTTTTTGGGGATCCAAAACCTAGCCTACCTTAAGTTATTTTTATTCAAGGTTTTTCTTATGGCTCGGTTGTTGTCGCCTAAAATTATCATTTAAGAGTCTAGAACATTTCGTTCGATTTTGCCTGTCAAACCGTAATAAAACCCTTTCTGATCGAATATCAATTTTCCGATTGCCTCCACCGTACTGGTAATTGTGGTTGCCAGTGGTTTGTAATCTGGTTTTAAGCCTGGATATGCGGCTTTGGTGCACATTATAAATATCACGAATTTGTTGCTGGTTCAAACCTTGGTTAAGGAGCCTTAAGCAATTTTCTCTTTCTTCTCTAGTAAATCTTCGCATTTTAAATTAAAGTTATTATTTTATAAACATTTGATTTACCACACTCTTATAAAATTAATAACTTACCTGTCATTACAACCTAAATGTCAATAAACAAAATTATCAAGGCTATCTTGATTGTATAAATTGAGGTTAAAATATCTCTTGTGCCACCAAATTAAACCGAGAAAAAGCTGTTACTGGGAAAATAAAAACATTATTTTTATTAGGGTATTGAAAGTATACTTTTTTCTCACCCTGTATAAAATCTTTTTAAAACGCGAAAAAAAGCCAATAATTTGGAACTAACAATAAGGTAAAAACCTTTTTTCCGAGCAATTGCCAGACAGATACAGGGTGATGAAATCCGAACGTGTCGTTTTTTGCTTAAACTCTAATTATTGTAAAAGTACCTAAGACATTTATTCAAAAACCAAGAAAGTAGTTTTTTTTAATTGAACCAGTGATTCTTTTAAAACCGAGAAATAAAGCAAAAATATCTTTGGAACGAAATGGGGCCTCCGTGAAATTTTGTTAAATCAGCACTCTTGCATTTACCACCCTGTATTGTGAAATCGAAATGTATACAAACCAAAACTAATCAATATACCCTAAGACCAAACAATGAGCTTCAATATGCTTCAAACCGTGTTTAAATATCCTTAATATTTTCCAAGATATTTAGTTTAAAATGCAGACTAATAATTTTCTGTATGCGTTCCAACAGTTTAGTTCGTTTAGACTTTAGAGTTCAGATATACACGCAGTGTGTAAAAAGTCCCGGACCGGTGGTCAATTATTTAGAAAATGGCACACAATTTAAAAAAACTTCCGGTATGAAAGTTGTAGGCCTTAGAAAAGTCTATAAAACTAGAACACCTGTAATTATGCAGGGTGCCTCAAGCACTCATGATAAACAAATTTTTGGTTTATTTAAATGGAATGACCCATTTTTAATCACGTTTTCTGATTCCTCTAAACATTCTAAACAACAATTATGAAACATGTTATATGGCTAAACTCATTAGTTTAAGAAATATTGAGTTAAAGGACATAAATACAACAGGCAAGACATTTTGTATTTTTACAAGCTAGTACCAGAATGTTTTGCGTTAAAAACTGTAAAAAAACATAAAAATTGTACTAAATGTACCCACGCAAGTTTTGTCAAAAATTTAATAACAATTAAATTAAATACAAGCAGTAAAACTAATAACAAATTTACAAGAGCCAAAATAAATTTAAGTAAGTCGTTATTTAATTAAATGTTGAAAATGTCCCCCTCCCACAGTTTGACAATGGGCTAGGTTATAATAGAATTTGTCGATGACGTTTTGTAACAACCCTTAGATTAGATTCACATTTTTTAATAATTCTTCTTCTCAATTCGTTTAGATCTTAGCAGGTTTTGTCACATACACTTTATTTTTTAGTTGTCCCCAGAGAAAATAATCAAGGGGCGTTAAGTCTGGCGACCTAGCAGGCCATTCTATGGGGCCCCTTCGCCCTATCCAGCGGTTAGGAAAAGTATTATTTAAGTAAACTTTTACAGTTCGCCCAAAATAAGGAGCTCCGTCCTGCTGAAACCACGTATGTCGTAATAGTGGTCCTACTGTATTGGTTATTGCTGGCACAATTTGATCTTGAAGCAGGTGGAGATAATATTCAAATCCTTCTCTATAAAGAAAGGTCCCACTAATCTATTGCCAATAATACCGGCCAACATATTTACTTTCTGGGGGTGTTGAGTGTGTGTTTCTCTCATCCAACGTGGGTTCTGATCAGCCCAGTAACGATAATTATGTCGATTGACATTCCCGTTTAACATGAATGTTGCCTTATCCGAAAAAACTATTTCCTTCCTGTTTTTGCATCATTACTTCGCAACATTCCATTCTACGTTCGAAATCGTCTTCTGATAATTCCTGGACTAAAGTTATTTTATACGGGTAAAAATTACTGTTTTTTAAAATAATTTCAACTGATTTAAAACATACATCAGCTTGGGTAGCAGCTTTTCTCAACGACAAATGTGGATCCTGAACAAAATGAAGTAATGTCTCTAATTTTTTTTCATCACTAGTTGCCGATTTTGGTCTTCCGGAATGAAATCTCTGCTACACCCGGTTTCCTCGAATCCTTGAACTGTTCTCACAACTGTAGATTTCGATATAGGCTGTCGGTTTGGAAAAGTTATATTGAAAAATTGCTTTGTTTCGGTAAATGATCTTTGTCGGCCTCCAAAACCTGTGATAATTAGTAAGGTTATACGTTCCCTTTCGTTGAGAGACATTTTTAGAAATTAATATGACAGTGACGCAAAACATTCTGGTACCAGCTTGTAAAAATGCAAAATGTAGGTAATATCTTACCTGTTGTATTTCTGTCCTTTAACTCAAAATATTTCTTAAACTAATGGGTTTAGCCATCATAATATATGACATGTTTCATAATTGTTGTTAAGATTGTTTGGAGGAATCAGAAAACGTGATTAAAAAGGGGTCATTCCATTTAAATAAACCAAAGTTTTGTTTACCATGACTGCTTGAGGCACCCTGTATAATTACAGGTGTCCTAGTTTTATAGATTTTTTTAGGTTAGTTCAGGTTAATTAAGGGCTGCCGCCAACAACCCAAAGTTGGCAAAGTATGATGCCTAAAAATTATCTAAGATATATTTATCACGCTTTCTGTTGTTTTGTTTCTTAACAATAATACGGGTCTAAAATGGATAATTAGTCATATTTTTAAAAGTGTATCCCTTATTTAAACTATTTTATTACACACATAATTTGAATTTAAGCATTTTGATCATCCTTTTTATAAATGACAAGAATATTATGATGTATAACAAAGTGTTAGATATTTATGGTTCTATGGTTAAACATTACCAAGTTTAACGACATTTTGAGGAAGGTCTGGGGTTTCCAAAAGATTATTATTATTTTACTTATCTGCCGATGTAGGTACCTGTTTTTCCTAGAGCGGGTCAAAAATTCCCTCGAGCTGTCATTACTGCTTAGTTTCAATTCATATTTCAAAGCAGGGTTTAGTTTTAATCTATCTTTCCAAAGAAATAACGTTAAATTTGCGATTTAAAGTGATTTGTGTAAGCTGTCTATTTCTCTTCCGTCAGGTCGACTACTCGAAGTTTAAGAAAATACAGCGTGTCCAGAAACCATCTTAACATATGGGAAACTTTTTTATTTTAGACTTTACGAAAAAAGGTGATTCTTCATAAAAAGTTCTGCATGGTCTAAAACCTAAAATGCAACTATCAGATATTAAATTCTCCCAGGCGTATACGAGGTAAGTCAAAAAATATGAATTTGGCTTAAAAGGAAAGTACCTTTATTTTTGATAATATCGAAAATTGTTATTAAAAAAAGTTGATCAGAACTAAAAACCACGTTCAAATATGAAATTACGCCCATTTACCTTGAAAAAATTATTTCGTCTTTTTTGAAACGTATGTCTACAATAACAATGCAAATTTAACTGTAGTTACATGTAATCTAGGATGGTTGTAACATACAAATTAATTGTTGATAGCAAGAAATGCTTGACAGCAACCGTCAAAACGCGTTAAAATTTATAAAACATAAAAATGGTAGCGTTATTAACTTCTGAGGAGAAAATTGAAATTGTTTTGATTGTGGAAGAAAAATTCGTAAAAAATAATAAAACCTAATTTTTCATTGCATTACCTAATTGTAATTTAAACGTGGTTTTTGGTTCTGATCAATTTTTTTTAATGACAATTTTCGATATTGTCAAAAATATAATAAATGGTCTAAAGTTGCCATTCGAAAGGCGACTTAGCTTAAAACAAAGATACTGTGGCGTAATGTTGTTGTTTTTCCTGATTCCATAGTTTCTCTGATTATCTCACAGAATTTTTCAGAAAAGGACGAGCAAGATTTTAAGAAGCGGTATTCATTCTCGTTTAGTAGGTCCAGCACGCCTTGGAAAACTAAATGAAACCATGACAACTAATTATTTTATTTGTCAAGGCGGACAGTTTCCTTTTAATTAAATATGGTGCTTAAATTTACAATCGAGGAAAAAGTTGAAATAGTGTTAATTGTTGGAGACCACTACAGGACGTACAGAGAGGCTGCTCAAATTTTTATTGCAAGATATCCAAATAAAATTATTAGCCATGTAACGGTTGGAGATATTTTTAATAAATTTAAAAATACCGGATCTGTAAGTAATAAATTTTCTGACAAGCATCAGGTTTGGCGTATGGACGAAGATACCCAGTTGAATGTTTTGCTAGCTGTCGTGGAAAATCCTAAAATCTCATTGAGAAATATTTCACAAACTGTTCCACGACCTGTTACAAAGTCCACTGCCCAAGTTATTTGAAGGAAAAATAATTTTCACCCATACAAGCCAAAATTTCTTCACAAACTGCAGCCTAGAGATTTTGATTCACGATTTTTGTTTTGCTCTTGGTTTCAAGGTGAGGTAGAAGATGACCCACTATTCGCAAGAAAAATATTGTTTTCAGATGAGGCGATGTTCACCTCAAATGGAGTAGTGTGTTCTCAAAACTGTAGGTGGTGGAGTGATGAGAATCCCCATTTTGTAATTGAGTGTCGTGACCAGTATTCTTTTAAGACAAATGTTTGGTGCGGCGTTTTTAGGAACCAAATAGTAGGGCCGTACTTTTTTCGAGAAAATATTACCGGTGAAATTTACTTGAACTTTTTGGACACGGAATTATTTAAATTTTTTCATGGACTACCAATGAATATAAGACAAACACTTTGGTTCCAACATGACGGCGCTCCATGCCACAGCTCTGCAAGAGTGACAGAATTCTTAAACCGGACATTTCCACAGAAATGGATTGGACGAAGATCAAAATTTGCTTGGCCACCAACCAAGGTCACCTGATCTAATACCTCTGGATTTTTTCGTATGGGGATTTTTAAAACAAAAAGTGTATACCCACAGACCTTTCGAGAACATAGACCATTTAGAGAGAATTATCAGAGAATGTGTCCAAGAAATTTCCCCTGAGATAGATGGTTAGAAATGCAGTAATGGAATTTTCACGACGTACTACCGTTTGTATGGAAAAAAACGGTGGTCATGTTGAAGTTTAGTGTAGTATTTCATTATTGTACTTTGTAATTAAAATTATTAAATATAGTTTTCCATTTACGGTATTAATATTATTGACTTTCTGAACACCCCGTATGTGCTGGCTCAAAACTTTTGATTTGAATGTTATTTTATCAACAAGCAGAACTTTTTATAAAGAATAATTTTTTTTCGTAAAGTTAAAAATAAAAAAGTTTCCCATATGTTAAGATGGTTTCTGGACACGCTGTATATTTGGGTGTACCTGATTGGCAACTACACGTCACAAATTATTGGAAATAAACTTCCTTCCAATAAAGATGTATTAAGTGTACTGTTCTTCAACTTACGTCAAGTAAAGTTAAAAAGAAACAACGTTTGTCGATAAATTAAACGACTTGTTTGATATCGCTCACGCAAACGTATTTAAAATATTAAAAGTTAAAGAAAATATACAGTTTTTGGTGAATCAACGAGAAAAAGATCGTCCGGGATTTATGTATGGTGTAGACAAGAAGCTGACTAAAAAATAGCAAAGGTGCGAAAGGAGAGAACAGAGAGCTCGTAAAAATTTGTAAAAAGTACTGGGAAGATCGATGAGAGTATAGAAGCCCTTGTAGCGTCGTCTAGCAGCTCGCATACAAATTCTTATGACGATGTAGATCTTAAAAAGCCAGGACCCTCAGAATCAAAAAGACAACGGTTGGTAGGAAGAAAAAATATAATAACCACAAAAGTAGTTGCAGGTCTCGACAAACGTAAAGTAAGTAACCGAGATTCCTTAAATACTTTAAGTGCTATCGCCGAAGTTTTGGGACATGACGTACTTTCTTTGTCCATAAGTCGAATAACAATTCAACGTTATAGACAACAACTAAGAAAAGAAAGGACGGAAAAACTAAAATTGACTTTTAGAGATCATAAATTTGTAGCTCCTGTAGTTTACTGGGATGGAGCATTATTTTCTGGCCCAACTGAATCTGAAAAGCACGACAGACTAGCAGTTATAATTATAAGTGGCGATGCAGAACAAATTTTAAGGATACCAGTTTTATACACTTCAACAGGGAGAGAACAAGCTACTGCAGTTTATGAAGCGCTATTGGACTGGAATCTTCAAGATACAATAGTTGTGTTATGTTGCGACACTCTTGCCTCTAACTTGGATATACATCAAATATACTTTTTTTCGATAGAAGACTATAACTTTGTATCTGGACATGTTTTTTAATTCTAAACAATTTTTCTTAATAAGATTTCTCTCTATTTTCGTCTTAAGGGTACTTTACTCTGGATACCCTGTATCCTACTTGATTTGAAGCCATTCTAAGTGCACCAAGTACAATAATATCAGAAAAGTGTTTATCGTATTTTTAGGAATATTTGCGAAATTGGAAATTGATTTGAAGTATCCTTCCAACAAATATGAAGTTTTTGGGTATTTAAAAAAATATATAAATCTAAACAAATTTTACAAATTTGAAAAATTTGCTCCTTTTTTATGAAAGCTGTCCAAAGTGATTTATTTGTGGTTACTTTCAAAAGGTATTATACCTAACAATAAAAAAAAATCCTTAAACGGGGTTAACTTAAAGTTTTCAAAAAAAAATATTTTCTTTTTGATAGAAGGTTATAACTTTGTATTTGAACATATTTTCATTTCTAAACAACTTTTCTTTATAACTTTTTTCTCTATTTTTGACATAAGGGTAGGTACTTTTCTCTCGAACTTTTTTCTAATTTTTTGCCCTACCCTGTATCCTATTTGATTTGAAGCCATTCTTAGTGCACCAAGTACATCAATATTAGAAGAGTGTTTATCGTATTTTTAGAAATATTTGCGAAATTGGAAATTGGTTTATAGTATCCCTTCAACAAACATGAAGTTTTTGGGAAATTAAAAAAAATATATAAATCCAAACAAATTTTACAAATTTGACAAATTTGCTTCCCTTTCCATTTTAATTTTTTTTTATAGAAGGCTATAACATTGTTTTTAAACATATGTTTTAATTCTAAACAACTTTTTTTAATAACGTTTTTCCCTATTTTTGACATAAATGTTAAGTGCACCTGAAACAAATGTTAGCAATGTTTTTAATTTTCTCAGAACGCAAATGAGAGTAATCGTCTTTAAACTTATAAAACTAAACCGGACTAAACAATATAAATATTTGCTCAGTTTTATAAAAGCAGATTATTCAGGTAAATTTAAAAAAAAGTGAAATGTCAACAGTAATTTCCTCGATTGTACGAAGAAATATATTTCAGCAATCAGAAAAAAACATTTTAATTTATTGCGAATAAATTTTCAAATAGAAATTCAATGAAAGGCTTCAAGGTTTAGCCCGGTTAGAATTCTTAGCGTTATGGCAGTTATTGTTAACTATCATATTATACTGTTAATTTAAACCAATAGACTATTTCAATGTTTTTGTGATTTGTAATATAATTTTTCGACCAAATTTAATTTTATTGTATTTAATGAGATCAGAAGGTACTTACTATAGCACTGATTTCTGTTGGAATCTATAGAGAAACTGAGAAATTTATTTGGAATACAGTTTCGTTTATCAAGAATAAAATTTTCCAATAATAGAAATGTTTCCCATTTGCTGCACACTTAATCGACCACACTGTATAACAGCAATTTTATTTTTCTTTTTTTCTCGAAAACAAATGGAAATTTCGCTTTTTTAAAAAAACTTAGTGAACTGTACTATTTGGCATGCCACTAATTTGTCGCTCAAAAATTAAAGATAACACTGTCCTGGCGGGTCCTCTATACTCTACTCTATGCTATGCTGCATTTTGTTAAAAATAACAAAATTGTGAGAAAGTCAAGGACCAACTCTATCGAGACCTCTATTTACTTAGTCATTGTTTTTTTTTTGTAATTAACCTCTTATTTAATTTCAAGCATATGTGAAACTACATAAAATTAAATTAAAAAAAACACTTCTGTCTTCCTCCACAAATGATATATTTTAAATTATAGATTTAGCGATTTTCCCTACATGTTTTCACTACATATGTAATCATCCTCAGGGGAACTAAATCGAGTGTAGTTTAAGTTAAAGTAGTTGCCTCAAATTAATGAGTACAACTTTTAAGATAATATCAAGTGAAATTTTTTTAGTTGAAGACTAACGTGAGTTTACTCAACGTTGTGGATTTGTAGATAAGCACATTTTTAAATTATTTTAATTTTTATATTTGTTAGTTAAAGCAGGAAAATTTAGTTGTAAGTATTAAGCATGATATTAATCAAAACCTGATGATACCCACATGAATAGTTTTTAAATATAATACTGTTGATGTGGAGAAATCAGAAAAGAAAACTTTTTGTTTTTTATTATTTTATTTAGTTACCAACCACATGAATAGTTTTTAAAAACATGGCATGGTTGATATGGAGAAATCGAAAAAGGAAAAGTTGTTTTTTTTTTCGTAATTTTATTAAGTTAACTTAACCAACTTTGGTTGGATGGGGCTCAGCCCCTATTAGGATTAAATAGATAGACATTTACCTACACTCCACTGCAAGTATGAACTACTTTTTCAAATTTACAAGAAATAAAATGATAGCACCTACCTATCTACTAGGTAAGGTTATTAAATTAAATTACAGTTTTTCCGTTTTTATTAAAAACGATCGATCTGAGCGAAAAAAGTCAAGAGATTACTTTTGTTATAAATGAGATTGAAAAAAACCATTGACGTCCTTATATTTTTAAAAATTAAACCTTGATCATTATCGCTGTGAATGGCACTAGTAAAATGCCAAAATAGTTTTTTGCTAAACGTTTATATGAAGTTTTTCTAAGTATGGAATAATACCCTGTAGTAACATCATGTATAGGTAACATTAAAATCTTCCAATTTCCGTATATTTTACGTACCTAGATATAACATCTAATAAATCAGTTTAAAAAATCCTCTTTTACAATTATTAAAAACATTGATTTTCCAGTATAAATTCAAAATTAAATTTGGCACATAACTTAACCAATAGGTATATTAATTAAATAAATATTTTATCACAAAAACGCTGCTCTTACACTAAAAACCACAAACATCTTTACCGTGTCATACGAAAATCTATAAAAATCAATATGTCACTGGCAATATTATCAGCGCGCGAAGTTTTTCGCGCGTTTCGTCAATATTTGTGCTCCGTTCGACTGGCGACCGCGCGTGTGGTACACTGTGATACAGTTGAAGAAATAATGCTTCTATTTGATGCGAGACCGCGGATATTCTCCTTAATTTATAAACGTAAAGAGCTTTTGCTAGAGATGCATGCAAGATGCAGGTAGTACTGACGTATTAGTTTATGATGGCGCCCGTCACTACTCTACCTTATGGAGAGGTTTCACTAGCAATAATTATATTGATTTTTCCATACTAAGTATACATATGAAGTCGGAAACATAAAATATGAGTAGGTACCTATACAGGGTATCCTAAAAGGTATGGCCAATAATTAGGAATCGAGGAGATTTGGTCAAAGTAGGGTCAGAAGGTCATGCAATATTTTGTCGGATGTCTCCCCAACCCCGAGCTACAGCCAGGGCCGTCGAGAAAAAATTCGGGCCCGACAGGGAACTTTTCTTAATTTTGACTGCTGTCACAGTTTCAAATAATCTGTTAAACTTTTATGGTTTTTGCTTTTTGGGCTTCAAGATTATTTATAAGAACATCGCAAACTAACTGCGTTGCTAAAGATGCTTCGGCAGCTTCGGTATAAGGAGTTGCAAGTCCTGAAGCGCGCTTTTGTGTAGATCACGGGCAATGAAAATTTTCAATTCTTGCCAGGACGCTGGAGGAACGTTCAGCACTAGCTACAGTGACAGGTATTGTGCAAAATACGCGCAGAGCAACGCAAACATTCCTGTTGATTTTTTTCTTTCTTAGGCCTGTCCTTATCCAGAGCACTGCGGCCATAAGTAGGTCTATTATGCAAACCTTCATTTTATTGTATCCATTCGGTTATCTTGGTTTCGTGATTTAGTGGTTATTTTATTCAGTTTAGTCAGAACATGACGTACCGCCTGCGATCCAGGGATTCGCATTGACAGACTACATGACAGACAGTTTCCCTATCCTGGTCGCAGAGCCTACAGCTAAGATCTCCATTGTACCATCGTGCCGAGAAAAAACTGGTACAGCGAATTTAAAAAATTGGGCGAACGACATACATATCTCCTTGACTATAAAAGATGTCTAGAGTTGAAAAGGTAAAACTATCTAATTTTTAAAAAGTAACCTAGGTTACAAAATAAAAGGTTTGTATTTTGCCATACGGGGTAGATCAAAATACAAAAAATCAAATTGTCAGTTTGATTTAATTTTGTGACTGACGTGTCAAACGAAATATTTTTTAAAAAATGCCAGCGTTAACCGTCGAGCAAAAAGCGATCATTTACACGCGATTGGGAGACGGGCATCAAATACGACACATCGCAGATGAATTAGGAATTAGCAAAAATACCGTACTGTTAGCTAAGCAGAAAATTGAAGAATATGGAAGTATCGTAAGAAAAGCAGGTTCTGGTCGCCCCAAAATTTCGAATTTAGGTCAAGATATACGACTAATTAATTTTTTAAGAGATAATCCATTCGAAACAGCAATAAAGGCTAAAGAAGAAACATATTTTCCTGGTTCGGCTAATACAGCTCGTAGTAGAATTCGTAATTCTGATATAAAAAGTTGTTGTGCTACAAATAAAATTTTTTTGACCGAAGCAAATTAGCAGAGAAGATTAGAATTTGCTCATGAATATATAAATCAAGATAACATGTGGGAAACCGTAATATTTTCCGATGAAAAACCTTTCAATCCTGCAACAATGGTAAAATCCGCGTTTACAGACCTTCTGGTACGAGATACGATGGAAGATATACACATAAGACCAATCAAAGTGGACGCTTTTCTATAAACGTTTGGGGCTGGATTAGTGCAAGGGGCCCAGGAGTTCGTCAAATAGTGCAGTAAAGGCTTAATGCACTATAGTATATTGCAATATACTAAACCAAGTTATGATACCATCGGTGGGCGCAGTATATGGCCAAGATTTTATATTTCAACACGATAATGATCCGATACATAAAGCCCGCATAGTTCAGAATTATTTAGAAGAAAATCATATTCTTGTTCTGCCCTGGCCTTCGAAGAGTCCCGATATCAACCCAATTGAAAACGTTTGGGGTGAAATGAAAAATTTATGTATAAACATAACTTCCAGCCTAGAACCCAAGTTGAATTGCGCCAAAGGATTATGGAAGCATGGGATGAAATAACGCAAGAGTATACGAGAAACCTAGTGTTAAGAAGTATGCCACGACGTTTGCAAGCCTTAATCAATAATAACGGTGCAGCTACCAAATATTAAAAAACAAGTTATTTTTGTTATTAAAGTTTAAATATGATTGAAATTAAAATTGATAGGAACAGTGATATATTCCAATATTTAAAAAGTCTTGTTTTTATTTTTGTTACATTTTGAAACAATAAAATATACGTATTTTGATTTCTCCTTGTATTTTTAACAACAATGATAACCTATTCTCAATAGACTTTGCATGCTCTTTATCAAATTTCATATGAAGTTTTACTGGTATCAGACTTTATTACATTTTTTCTAATAGTCTAGGAGAAAACAGGAAATTTTCGGTGTACCAGTTTTTTCTCGGCACGATGGTACATCTTTATTTTGTTCAGGTGATCCTTGACAGCCACATTATGTCCTGTTAGAATTCCCGTTGTTATTCTTAGTTGATTCCTGCTAAGGTTAAGCAACTGTTTCGAGAATTTAGAACCAATTCTCCTCATAACTCTATGACTACTGGGTCTCCCAAAAGTCCCGCATAAAATTAATATCAATTAAAGGAAAACGATCTAGGAAAAATGCTCGGACCCGTAAATTATTATTTTTAATTGTATATTTTTTAAAATAGAAATATTATATATCATAGAACAGTTGTCACGTCTTTGACAATTTTTTTAAGTGAAATGCCTAATTTTTTATCATGTTTTCAAATTCTACGAAAAATTCTAAATATTTTTGATGTAGGACTTGCTATCCCGATTTTCAGCTGTTTCCAAGATATTGACATTTAATTTTTTTTTATTAAAGGTAATACTTTTAGTAGGTACATATTGTATTTTATATTAGAACAAGTTAAATAAATCAGGTATCATACTGTCATCAACTGTCCTTAATTATGTCAATACTGGCTTTGACTTAAGTAATTGGTCAATTACCTAAAAATGTTAACAGACAAGCAGCGCATCGCAATTTTAATTATGTGGGGGTGTGGGGACAAAATAAGAAGTCAAGCTGAGGTTTGTACTTTGTTTAACGAAAAGTATCCAGAAAACGAAGTTACTCAGTTGACTGTAAGTAGGGTATTCCATAAATTTGAGGAGCATGGTACAGTTAGAGATTTACCTAGAAGCGGTCGACCACTCGTTCTAACCGAGGATAAAAAAATCGATTTAATGTTATCGCTTACTGAGAACCCCCACTCTTAAGTTGTTACTTTGGCGTTAGATAATGAAGCTACTTGTAGTACAGTACATCGATTTTCTAAGAGCGAAAAATTACATTGTTATAAACCTCTTCTTGTACAGGAACTACAAGAAGATGACTATGATAGACGGCTTGAATTTTGCGAAGAAATGATGATAAGGATTGATACTAATAATGCCTTTTCAAGTAATATTTTATTTTCTGATGAAGCTACATTTTGCCTGAACGGGCAAGTTAATAGACAAAATTATCGATTCTGGTCTCATGATAATCCGCGATGGTTACTTGAGACGCACACTCAATATGCTGGTAAGGTTAATGTCTGGGCAGGCATAATAAATAATAGAATTTTGGGACTTTATTTTTTCAAGAGAACTTTACCGCTGAACGTTATTTGGATTTTTTAACATTTGATTTAATTCCGGCATTAGCAGTTCTTTTTCCTAACCAGATGGATCCAGATATTCCAAATGAGATGGTATGCTTGGATGGATGAAACCTTTACAAACCGTTGGATTGGTCGTAGGGGTACTATTGAGGGGCCACCTAGGTCGCCGGATTTAACACCGCTGGACTATTTTCTTTGGGATTATTTAAAGGAAAGAGTGCACCGAAACAGACCTAACAACATTGAAGATCTCAAAGAAAGAATAAGGACAGAAGAATACCTCCTGATTTTATAAGGAATGCAGTAAACGGATTTTACCATCGCCTAGGGGCGTGTCAGGTGTCCAGCATTTGTTGCGCTTTTAGAATTTTCATTTTAGTAATACATAACAAATTTTTTCCACTACTAACCTATAACATCGCCATTATTGACCGACTATTAACGCTAGAAATCGTTTTTCTCTACCTTATAAGTCATTATTGACCATGGTCAATAATAAGCCATTGAAATCCATTATTGACCGATCTTTGACCTTAACCGAATTTTGTTTGAACGCAGGTAACTTGATTTTTTAATTCTACAACATCAATTCATTGTGGTTAGGCAACCAGATAATTATCAATACATATTAGATTACTTGATATTGTAAAATATCGATACAATCAACATTTTTTCTGCTTCCATCCTTAATTCGGGAGGTGTACACATAATATTATCACTAACATTTTCTTCGCTCATTTTTTAAAAAAACGCAAAACTCGTGAAATCTGATGACACAAATGAACACAAATTGACATTGACAAAGCCACCTGACAAAACAACAAAATATTTTGCCAATTCCAAAGCGCAGGTAACTTGATTACAAAATATACTTATACCTACCTATAATTTTTTATAATTATTAATACTATAAAGATAAATCTCATATAAAAGTTTGTAGTAGTGGAAAAAATAATATATTAACCACGGTTTAGACAGCTTATTATAGCCCTCGCGTCTTAAATCCGCCGCTCGGGCAATAATGATGGCTGTCTAAACCTTGGTTAATAATATACTATTTATGGATAACCTTTTTGTTTCAATTTTCAAATTAAATGGCAATATCTTGGAAACAGCTGAAAATCGGGATAGCAAGTTCTACATAAAAAATATTTGGAATATTTCGTAGAATTTGAAAACCTAATAAAAAATTAGGCATTTCATTTAAAAAAATTGTCAAAGACAACTGTTCTATGAGACACCCTGTACAATATTTTTTTATGTCCAAAAATGTACAATTAAAAATAATAATTTACGGGTCCGAGCATTTTTCCTAGATCGTTTTCCTTTAATTGATATTAATTTTATGCGGGACTCTTGGGAGACCCAGTATAATAAAACTAAACTTTAATATGTATTCAGAGTATACTTCTTAGAGAAGTTCAGCCAAGCGCTTTCGGCTCAACACTGAGTCATCATCAGGGCTTAGGCTCTACAAGAGAATAGTACTAACTGAAGCGACATCTTAACAAAACAACACGCTCCACTTATTCTCTGACTATAATTGAGTCCCTGTCTGCTTTTCCAGTAGACTTTGTCTTCAATTTTGGTTCATTGCTTCATAGCTTCTCGTACTGTACATTTAGGCATTCCAAGCGCTGATCGAGGACCAATGTATGGTGCAGCTGATGCCAAAAATGCTTCTGTGACTCGGTACCCAGAATAGTCTCACAGTATTGCTGTCCGCAAGATTTCTTAGTTCATTCTGGCAGTTCCAGACTAGCCTTGATTTTACCCTCTGGCTCAAGGATCCCTTGACTACTCCAAGCATAAATTCTCATACGTCTCTTCATATTTACGAAAGCGTTGACCAGCATTTCTGGAGAAATTTAATCACATTCTTGGATACTCCTTTCTTGTAACTGTTCTAAATTTTTAACTGGTGTTTTCAAAATATTGTTCTTCGAATGAGGAAAAATGAAGAAGTAATCCATAACCGCTAAACAAGGTGATCTGGGTGAGAAGTCAATGTCTGTTCGAAAAGTGACCAATCTATCCTCGAAAAAACTGCGTAAGTAGTTAACAGTTTCCGCGGATGTATGGGCGGTTGAATCGTCCTGTTGAAAATAACCAAAACGTAGTTCATCGTCAAGTAATTGCTCCACAAATGGATTCAAAATAGTGCTGTAACTGTGTCATGGAAGAAAATAGGACTAGTAATTCTTCTTGGGGAACAGTCAACCAATTTTTTGAGGGTGCAATGTGGACTCTACAAAAAAAATGGTGGTTTTCACTATTCCAAATGCATGTATTCTGAGAATTCACATAACCGGTGAGGTGGAACTAGGCTAACTTCCAATAAATTTGGGGTAAACCGCTGACAGTAATTTTTGCCTCCTTCAAAATCTGCTGCTCGTATTTTTTGGAATACTTTGCATTTTATAAGGAAACAAGTTCAACTGTTTTTTAAGAATAGTCCTGCATGTTCCATAAGATCTTACCCCTCCTTAAGTCAGACGTCTTATACATTTTGTTGGCGTATCTTGCATTATTTCACGAACGTTTGCAACAAGTTCTTCTGTGCTTGCAGATTGTCTTCCAGCTCCTTTTTTGTATAGAACCTGTTTCCCTAAACAGGGCCACGGTTCTTCTCAGACAATGATAATAATCCCCAGCAGTAAAAGCGACGTAAGGAAAATTTGGGCGAAAAACGTCCCTGCACAAACGCTGATTGTCTTGCCACTTACCATTAACTCCGTTTCGTAAAACCGATTGCGTGGATTATTCAAGAAATTGGATAAATTAGCGATGAATCAAATTACTTATAACGCCTATTAAATATGACTAAATAACTGATTGATTGATAATGCTTGTATTTACTGACACCCCACAGCACACTTTGATGATAATAATTTTTGCTCGCACATATTTTATAATTAATTCAGTTATTTTGTGTTTTAGTTTATTCTGTTATTATATTATCACCATTACTGTTTCTAATGTTTATTAACGATGTACAGGCACACATTCAACTTGAAAAATCAAGAACAATCCTCTTCGCTGACGACACCAGCGTCATAATTAGTGCTCCAAGTCATGAAGAATTACAGAAGGCTGCTCGATTGATACTGAATAGTTTTTATGGATCGTGCTACAAAAATCAACTCGTTCTCAATGCTGCTAAATCAACATACTTAATCTTCCATAAAAAAAACAAATTCCTAACATAGGCATCTCAATTAATAACAACAAAATTGAAAAATCCACAACTTATAAATTCTTAGGCTGCTATATGGATGACAATCTGTCATGGACGTCTCATATAAATCATGTAGCCAATAAGCTAAACTCTACTTATTTTGCAATTCGCAACTTAAGTTTATTGTTCAAAAATGGACACCTTTTGAACACCTACTATGCTTTGGCTTATCCACACTTAAAATACCTTTTATTGTACTGCATGGTGCCAAGCAACAGAATGGAAGCGGATCTTTATATTACAAAAAAGACTATTACGGCTTATTTACAACTTATCTCCTAGATACAGCTGTCGACCAATTTTTAAAAGCAATAACATTTTAACACTTCCATTTATAGAATATTAGAAGCAGCACTGTTTGTAAAGAAAAATCCTGGACACTTTGTCGAGGCTGATTCCCATGGTTACTCAACACGGTCAAGAAACAACATACACATCAATAAATTCCAACATTCGTTTTACAAGACGGAACCAAGATATCTCTGTTGTAGGGTATATAATGGACTGCCACAGGAGTTTAGAGAACGAAGTTTTGTTCTGTTTAAAAAAAAAACTACCAAAATTCTTAAAGGGAAAGGCTTTCTACTCGATACAAGAATAGCTGGCAGGATGACATCGCAAAACATATTATGAATTAAATATCTTTGTATATTATGACCAATCTTTTGTTATACTTGTTTAAACGTTGTATTTGTTTGTAATTTACTTTTTACCATTTTAATTTTATTTTTTTCTCTTTGACATTATTAACTCCAATGTAACAATTTATTTTGATTTGATTGATTTGATTTGATATACTTTCAACCAATGTGGATTGTATATTAAAATATATTAGACAATTTTGTAATTTAATGTGATATTGTACGTGGTCAGTCGGGGTTGTTACCATGTGTGAAGTGATGAACTAGGGCGTTATTAGTGTTTCTACGATTGGGGTGTGATCAACTATCGCAGTGATAAACTGCCACCGCGCCGTGATGTGACGTCGCGTGATGAAATGTCGTGAGATGAGGTGTCATGGAATTATAAAATGTATGTTCAGGAATCTCCCATAAATTTTGGAATTTATAATTATACATTAAATATTAATTTGCTTTAACAAAATCAAAATTTTATTGTAACGGGGGAAAATATTGCACCCATATTGGTAAAGTTATTTCATTGCGATTATTAGGTACCATACCAACCTACCAAAATGAATTTTAAGGCCTTCGATACTAACAAAACCGTCTGTCATCGCGCTTGTAGTATACACCACAGTAAATGATTGTATCATTCATTAGTGACTTAACAAAAACCAATTATTATGGCAGATGGGACTGCAGATAAATGGAAGTACATTAAAATTACTTTTATTTTAAAATTGTTAATGGGCCTAGGATTTTAAAAAATGGCTTTTCATACGTCTTCTTATTGTGTTAGAAACAGTTGCCAGTAAAAATAATGGTTAAAACGATTCGGGTAACGTAAAAAAAAAACGTGATGATCTTCTATAAATGTATTCTATGGTCTTCTTATCTTATTACCCATCTATACAAAAAATGATTAATTTTGCAAAAAATGTTAAAATTAACCCTTTTTTAAAAGAAATAAATATACAGCGGAGCGTCAAAAATGACAAATTTTCAAAATCGCCATGTATAGCAGAAACTGTGAGAGCTATGAAAATCTTTTTTGCGGTAATGAAAGTTTTATAAAATAATACAACAGAAATCCGCATCGTTCTATCTTTTATAATAAGGAAGCTAGTATATGAAAACACACGAAAACTAGACTAGAGTGTATACCGTCCTTACAATATTAGAAAATTTATAACGAATAATCTGATGTGCTTTTTTCTACCCATCACCGATTAAATGATCCTGATTTGCACTTTTTTATGGTAACTGTTATATTGTGATACAATTATTTAAAAAATTTTACTATTCTGCATTTACTTTACTCTTATTTTACATATTTCAACATTTTTCAAAATGAGTTGTTACATAATAAACAAGGAATAAATCGTCCGCCGGATTCCTAAACTTTCCATCCCCTCGTTAAGTAAGCTTATAAGAATATGATTACTCGTTTGAACAAATTATGAAATAAGTAAAGCAGTAAAGCATTATTTAAAGAAAAAATTGTTATTCGAGGCAAAAGTTTTCTTTAAGCAACTTTTTCTATTACACTTGACCTAAAATCGTCAAACTTTGAAACATAACATACATTTTCTTATTTTAAATGATACATTTTCTAAATCTAAAAACATTTTAAAGTTAACTAGAGCAACAAGATTACCTGAATTAAGCATAATATATTTCAAAGTAAGTCTCTCTCTATCAGGTTCAAGATTACCTATTTTTAGGACAAAACAACCACTTATTATTCTAAATTACTTGTTCTTATACAAGCTAAAAATAGGTTCACTTAATTATGTTAAATAGTTGTTTTAAGCAACTAGTTTTTTTGGCATGACTTTTTCATGCTATTTGACTAAAAAACACGATTCTTAAACGAATATAGGTAAAATTTAATAGAAATTAAAACGTCGCTGGTATGGTATGAGTATAATATGTTAAATACATTCTCTTATTAAATCATTCTCAATTGAGGCTAAAATGTCTTTGTGTAGATACAAATCAAATTTTTACTTAATTAAAGTAACTATTTCTACTTTTGTGCTAGTGTACTTTTTTTAAGTCAATTACTTATTAGTAAGACCTACCAATATGGGATTAAAAATGGTTGTAAAACCCTACGGCTTATAATAATATGTTAAAAGAAACGCACTGTATAAATAAACGTTTTTAATGTTTGAACGGAAAAGTAGAGAGAAAAGTTACGAAATATAGGTTGAAGCAGGTATAATAAACTTACATATTTTGCATTTTTTTGGTAAGTTAATTCCTGAAGAAATTATTAATGAAATTTGTTGTATTTCCAGCCGTGGAGGAATTTCTATAATCGTCGGGTATGTCCGAAAACATTATAGATGCTTTAGTAGTTAAATATATTATTGTTTTCTATATTGTTTGTAAATAAACTTTGTTTAGCTGTAGGTACGTTTAATTTAGACTTATTTAATCTTAATATTTGAACGAAAACCAAACAAATACTAAAATAATCGTAAAATTGTTTTTAAAATTGTAATAAAATTATTGAATTATGTTGAAAACTTATATTTCTTATTTTGAATAATTATTTATTCCTTGAACAAAGGTACATGCATTCTGAGTGGTTTCATGTTTAACGCCAATCATACAGTTCTTATTTTTGCATACAAAAAAAACTTAATAAGATAAACAAAACTAGAGTTGGGGTGTATTATTCACATTAGGTACACCTTCCGGATACCATACCGCGAGTTTTCCAACGTATGTCATGGCTTGAATACCATAAAATTACCTAAAACCTAGCAAAATACCGCGAAAAGAGCGTGTGCTTTCCACGCGATCTGTTACCGATCTCTTGTCCGCCCGAAAACCTAAAACACGACAAGTCTTACTTGTGATACATCATCCGTCTCTCTCATACACACAGTATCATCATGTCATACTGTTTCAGTCCCTGCGTTCAGCCACGTAAGCTTAACACCTCGTTGCCTGGGCGACCGCTCGTTTTGTAGATGGCGGATCTTCTTGGAATTTAGTCTGGGTGTTGAATAAAGCGTATTTTCTACGAAATTAGTCTAGACAGCAACGTTGCCGTACTTTCTATGTTTTGAATTTATACTTGTTTTGTTAATATTTAATTAAGCAACTAGACAACTGAACCTTTCTCCAACAACCTTGGTTGAGAAGTGAGCTGTAATACAGCGAGCGCTTTTAAATGTTAATAATGTTACATACTCTACTAGATTTTCTAAAACGCCAAACATGTTTTTATCAAATCTAAAAAATAATATTTAAAATAAAACAGTTTTTTTTTGCAAGAATCGGCAACTGTTAAGTTAAATCTTGAAGACAAATGGTATAGTATGTACACTTATTAAAGAATAAAATTGTTTAAAGTCAGGAAATCAAGGTTTCCGTCTAACATTTTAATGATCTCATTGGAAGATTTAATATAGGGGAAGGTTGCCTATACTGCACCGCCTCCTAAATTGGACCACCGTGGTTATCCCTAAAATAAAGCACCCTTGGAGCCACTTGGCAACACTGTACGGGACGCCTCCTCAACAACCAACAACTTGCAGTACTAGAGAAATCGTCGTGAAGGTTGCACGAATAAGCTTTGTGAAGCGTATAACGTGATTTTCGCCATTTTAATCTATGTTTTTTAATATTTCCATAAGCATCTCTAGGGTAACCATCAAAGAACAAGTTAAAACTTTTTTGTGGGTTGAAACAAGTAGCTAAGTTTTGCTCTATTTATTTTGCTATAAAAGAATCACATTTGCCAATTATTTTTCTCTGGCAATAGATTTTGTAAAACCTAAATTGAATTGGTCCAATTTAGGCAATTAATAACTTTCTGTTTTAGAATGTCTGACGGGAAGAAGCGGAATAAGTATGGCGAATGGTCTCAAGCTGACATGAAAAGAGCTTTAGAAGCTTATTGTCAACAGAATGACGGGTTCCACATTATAATTATATTTTTTACACTTCTAGACCACTGTGCGTTGAGGTCGCGGACCACTGTGCCACCCAATGTCAAGATCAATTTTAATTGTTTACAATAGTCAGCACTTTCGGTGTATAAATACCCGAGCATTGGGTGGACACGGTACCTTCGTCTTTCCGACTGGTCACCTCCCATACGATCAGGAGCGTTCATACGTCTTATAGACTCAAGGCCTTTCTCCAGATCTTCCTAGATTCCCCCCAGGAGCGCTCATACGTCTTATAGAAGCAAATCAACTCTCCTATGTCCTTTAGCCATCTACCTTCCTCGAAGACGTAGTCCTGGTAAAGCCCTTCAGGCGCATCCCCTTAAGAGCCCCCAAGCCAATAGTGCCGGCCGGGTCGACACCCCTACGGTGACATGCTGGGTTTCCTCCAGGCTATCTAGTAAACAAATAATATAACGTAAATAAATGGCTCTGTGTGTTTTCTAGCCAGTGTTTTCATTCACGTCCCGTTAGGGAAACCACCCACAAGTTGTGACATGGTGGAGGCGCCTACCGATTCCCAAGGAGCTTAATCCCCCCATTAAGCTAAGACAACACCAAAGGAGCATCCACGACGACCCTTGGGGGGGGGTACCCTTTTATTTACGTTATATCATTTGTTTACAAGGTAGCCTGGATGAAGGGGGATGTCTCTGGTGGTACCGAGGGTCTCTAGCATCGTTTTGTCGCGCTGGTGAACTTCTCCTATAATTTTGATTACTTCGTTGCGGTGATCTCCATGGATCTCTGTGATAGTCATCTGTTGTAGTGACGACTTTCTTCGGGCCCTCTGAATTTTATCCTTCATGTGTCGACGGGGCGTAATATTGTCGGGGCGTTGTCTATCGTGGTGGTTATATTTTTGAGTTCTGTCTCCGACAATGGGGATTTATTTGGTGAGTTTGTTAACCAGTAATAGTGGTAGGATGAAGTTTCGTGGAGGCCATTTTCAAAAAAACTTCTGAATTCTTCAAAGTCAAAAGTGGGTTTATATTCGTGGTATAGGGATCGTAGTTCGTAGAAGTATTCTCGTGTCGTTTCCTCTTCGGATTGTTTTCTCTGTTCGACTTTTCTTTTTTGTCTCGATTGTGCGCCTGCGTCTTCAAATTCGTCGTTGAGGGCTCTGCGTATCTCGTTCCACGTCCTGTCCTTGTTGGCTGTTTTGTATGCGTGTAACCAGATATTTGCGGCCCCTTTCAACAATGTTTCCAGGTATGCTATCTTCAGGTGGTCGTGTTCATCCTGGTGCTTCCCTCCATTGGATTGATTGTGGTCGTGCTGCCTAGTGGGTGTGTGGCCGGTACCTCAGGGGGTGGCTGCTCGGTGGCTGATGCTGCTAGTTGGGCATCTGTCGATGTATCTCTGGTCGAGGGGGTCCTTGAAAACTAGCTTCACTCTGGTTGGTGTACGTCCCCCTGACTTTGAAGGTGATTTGGGACTTCCAGCAATCAGGTCAAAAATACCAAACAATAAAATGTATATCCAATTTCTTCTTTCTATTCTGTCACCTACCCCACCCACATTCTGGTCCAGGGCCACTTTCAGTTTAGCTTATATTCACGTAGCTCCCCCTCCTCCACAAGCCTGAGTACCATTTTGGTGGCGCCCATGAGCCCAAAAATATTTATTTGGACGCCATGTTAAAGAATTCATATTATAGCTATTTACGTGTTAACAACTTGGCTGAGCTAAGTGCAAAAAGCCGGCAAAGGGGAAAGTATGATTCTAACGTAAATTTATCAAAACTGGCAAGCAATGGATTCTACAATTATTGGTACTTTTGTCATAACCTGTAGAGAGACCAATTAATATTGCGTAATATTGCTAAATCGGGGGCAGTCATCCAAGAAAAACGCCATAAAACTTTTCTAAACACATAAAATATAAAAATTAATATTTTATATCTTCTTTAATTTTATATTTAGCCGATTATAATTTAACGTTACATTATAGTAGCCTATATAACAGTTTAAAATAATAAAAATGTTTGTTGTTCTACACCGTTTTTAATTTATTATCTAGTTATAAATCAACCAGCTTCCCATTTAAATAGGTTGTGTATAATTTAAACAGATTGAGTTACCGAATTTCACATGATTGTTTGCATTTTTTCGATATTTGTTGGGATTAGGGCGTCGAGAAAATCGAGTATAAATTAAAATAAATCACTGATATTGTGATTTGGAACGGTTTTGAAAATAAACATACATCCGAAATACATTTAATTCTAGTTTACAAATAAAACTAATTAAGACCTTGGTCGTATTTGAAATTTTAAGCTTTACGTCGACCAGTGGGTCCCAAATCATTTTTTTTTTGTTTTTGTAATGCGGTTCAGGAGGCGGCAGTTACGCAGACGCAGCCAGTAAGTCCGCTTATAGCGATAGAAAGATGGAAATAGAGCAAGTATCATAGCGATGACCGGTGAGTTGCAGAACGAGGAAGAGCTACCGGTAGGCCCACCTGAGGAAAGGCAAAATATTTTTTGGGGGCCACACTCAAATATTGCCAAGAATTAACCTAAGAGTAGAGTTGGGTGTCTACTTACATTTTTGCTTTCGACATGTAAAAACGGTTTTTCGACGTTTTACGTTTTCGGCAATCTAACCTGAACTCATTATGTAGTCTATAATTAAGTTTTGACTGAATGTCCACAAAAGAATACTGTGATATAAGTACTGTCAAAAAATGTGAGGGTGTATGTAGGTACCTATAATTTTTCTGTTTTCTAAATAAGGATACCTTTAAAGATGTTTTTTGATGAATTTTTAAGTAACTTGCCTGTCAAAAACCAGTTTTCTATTTTTTTCTACCTAGCAGTGGCGGACCGAAGGGAGGGACTATAGGGTCTGAACCCCCCTCCCCCATGAAGCTTAGTTAAGTACTGAACATTTATTTTCTATATACTATATAAATTAATAAATGCGAAGTTCTTAAAATACTTTTACCATTTCGCTTTTTTGTTTAACGATTTCGACTAAAGAGCACCTTGTTTTACATGGCAGTCTCAGTCACCAGGTGAGTTACTTCATTATGCATTGCAGGATTGGAAGGTACTGTTTAGTGTTTATCATCAATTTCATTCTCATAACTTGCGCTACTTGGTCCCTTTTTTGTTTGGCTTGGTATTGTATGCTTTAAATTTATAAAAGTTTAAACAATTTTGTAAATATCTACCGGTAAGCCTACCAGGGTAGTTTAAAAAGTTATAACAATGCTTGCTGGGAAACGTGTATCAACACGTCAAAGAGAATAGGTTGATAAATACTGTGTGCGTGCGATTTCAACCTCTGCTATTTTTGTTTGTAAATTACATTAGGGTTATAATTTGTTCACGCAGTTATAACGTCATTATTGGGGCGCTAGCTTCCTATTGGGCGAAATATGTGGTCAGATCGTATCGCGCGACGGTAGAGAAATTTAAGCAGTCTTCCACGATGGCTCCGTGAAGCAAGTGCTTTCGTACGCTTCACGATTTTAAGGTCTTTTTGGGCAATTAATGGTTTCTTTTTAAGTAGAATTCCGCATTACCTGGCATACGAAATTGAACTCCTATTGTCGAAATATTTTAAGTTAATTTTTCTTTTAAAGTTAAATTATAAGTTGAATCAGTTGTGCAGTTGCGCAACTAGGATTTCGGATTGGGGGGTTGCAGGGCCGTAGGTAAGGGGAAGGGGTTAACGGGGTGTAACCCACCCCCTCCCAATGACAAATCCACAACCTTAGTAGAGAATATGATAGATTTATTAATAAAAAGTCTCGTTTCAACCTTCGAAGCGAGCAGACGTGCGACAGTGACGTTAAATTTGCTCCTGTCAACTTTTGAATATTTTTAAAATTTTAATTAATTATTACTGTCAAAGTCAAAAATATTTTAATTTTTATTAATTTATCTTCTACATGGAAGCACAGGACGGGGGGGAGGCCCCCCGGCCAGAGGACGTTGAAATGCCGCCATCCGACGATGAACCAATGCAGTCCGTAGTTCAATTAACAATGGAACAAAGGATTGAAGCAGTCGAAATCCGCATGGAGGCGAGGTGGAAAAAACTATTAGACGAACGTGAGCATGAATGGAAGGACAAGCTTCGGCAGGTGAAGGAGGCTGATTTTGCCAAGGCAAAGGCCCTGCAAGAATTGCAGGAAGCACACAGGGATTTACAGGCTGAGTTAGGTAGATACCGTAATAACAATGACACTGACATTAAAACAAAATCAAATTTAAATTCAAATATAGATATTATTCTTTCTGACAAACCTAGAACAGTGTCGATCATCGATACCGCTGATAACGCTATTGCTCGACGTTCAAATAGCTTACAAGTTAATGACAATAATAACTCTGGATCGGGAGTGGATTACGAATCCATGTCCGATTCAGGCAATGAGCAGCAATGGTCGACGCAAAAGCAAAAACGCAGTAGAAAAAGACAAAATCTGAACCCTGAGATTACAGAAACCAATGTTAAAAAGGTGGCTAGCGATTCCGCATGGCCAAACTTACCGAAAACGAACAATAAGACGCTAAATACGTATTTAGTACAAAAAGTAGCTCAGGATAAGCAAGGCAGCGCGCCCAAGCCTAGCCAGACGGAATCGACAGCCACTAAAAATGTCACTGAAACTAAAATCGATTCAAATGATAATCAGCGGTCCAGCACGCCAAGAATCCGCGTTCCCCCGATCATTATTCGCGATAAACTTAAATATAACGATATTACTAGGCATTTGAAATCTGAAAAAATAGATTATGGCCGCGCAGTCACTGTGGCGGATGGCGTCAAAATTCACCCCCCGACTCCTGCTCATTACAACAAGATAATCAAATTCTTGATTTCCAATAACCTCCACCATTACTCGTTCCGTTTCCAGGACGAAAAGGAGCTCCATGTGGTGCTCCGAGGCGTTTTGGAAACGTGGTCGGAAGCAAAAATAAAAGATGATCTCATCGAATTAGGTTACCATCCGTCCAGAGTGATTCGCTGGAATAATCGCAGCGGCGCCCCACTGCCATTGGTGCTAATTTTTCTGCCACGTTCCGAAAAAATGATTTACGAACTCCGAGCGTTAGACTCTATGTCAATTAGAGTAGAGGCGCAAAAAGCGCGCGCGTCTTTCTCGCAATGCCACCGCTGCCAGCTTTACGGGCATTCTCAATTTCGATGCAATGCTCCCGTAAAGTGCTTGAAGTGCGCTTCTGATCACTTTTCTTATGAATGTCCAAAACCTCGTGAAGAGGCTGCAAAATGTTCAAATTGCGGGGGTGAGCACCCGGCAAGTTACCAGGGATGTCCGCGCCACCCCAACAATTTGCGTAAAAACGTAAATCCAGACAGAAATTCAAATGTACCAAAATGGAATCCCAACTTCCGTTGGGGCCAACAAAACAACAAAAAGTTGGCAGATGATAGCAATGCGAAGAAGGACGCTGCGCAGGGTACGCAACCAGTGCCAAATGTACTAGAGGTGGCGCTGCAATCAACAATGCAGAGCTTTCTCGCCCAGTTTTCTAAAATTATGGAGGCTCAGCTAAAGAACATCGTTAATACTTTCGAAAAAACCGCGGTTTAATGGTAGTGCAGACGGAGACGGCTTATTTCAAATTGGCGACATTTAACGTCAACAGCATCAAGAACCGGAGGAACGAACTTATCGACTTTGTAGAAAGAAACGAGATAGATGTGCTTCTTTTGCAGGAAACATGGCTGAAGGGAGAGAGGTTTTCATTCCCAAATTACATCATATTTAGGAATGATCGCCTAGGTAGACGAGGGGGAGGCACCATGATACTGGTCAAGAAGGACATCTCAGCTTAAGTTGTGCCGGGTCCTGACAATTGCGCCCACATTGAAGGGACATTCATTTCAATTAAATTCAAGAACAATCAGCGCGTTCACCTGGGATCGGTCTACTGTAGTCCGTCAGTTAGTTTCACGGGGAATTGTCTGAGGAAAATTTTTGATAATAACAACAGAACAATTATAGGGGGTGATCTTAACGCCAAGAACACAGTTTGGGGTTGCAGAGACTCAAATCTAAGAGGTCGCACTTTATATAAGTTCTCCGAGGTGCTGAATTTTCATATATTGCCGCCGGAAGAGCCCACTCACATGTTCGGGAGAGCTCTTCCGACTATTCTAGACATTTTTGTGATAAAAAACTCTGTTCAGATTTCACAGCCACTTGTCATTTGTGATCTTAGCTCGGATCATATACCGGTTGTCGTGGAAGTGGGTGATCCTCTCGAGAAGGGCCGAGGTTTTGTAACTCGGGTTAACACAAACTGGCTGAAGTACAACACCGCCATGAGGAACACCGAGCCGCTAGGTCCGCTTCGCAACCCAGATGACATCGAAAATGCTGCGAATAAGATCACAAATGACATCAATACGGCCTTTATCCAATCCTCTATCACGAAGATGTCTGAATATTCGAAATTCGGGGATTTAACTGACGATATCAAGCAGCGCATCAGAGCTAAAAACCGACTTAAAAACAGAGCGTATCGAACTGGGGATCCTAACATCAAAGCCGAGGCAAATCGTGCAGCCGAGGCTATCAGGCTGTTACTAATTGATCGACAATCGGAGTTGTGGGACGACAGAGTCCAGAGTTTGTCAATCGAAGACAACTCTTTGTTCAAGATGACTCGAACTTTAATTAGAGGTTCGAAGAAACCGATGTCGTTCCTCAAAAACCAACAAACAGGCCTGATGGTGACGGATGCAAAGGATAAAGCTGAATTGCTCGCAGACAAACTCTGCGAGCAATTCAGCGAAAATCCCACCACGGATCCGGCCAGAGATGAGAGGATCTCCAGAACAATTAACATTTACAGAACGATAAATTATCCTCTGCCAAATTTCCCGACGGTTACTCTTGAGGAAGTCAGATCACTAGTCAGTGCTTTAAATGCTAGAAAAGCCCCGGGTTTCGACGGCATTAAGAATACGGCGTTGCGAAACCTGCCAGACGCAGCTTTGAGGAACATTGCAGACCTATCCCAGGCTATTATCAAAGAAGGTCATTTCCCGTGCGTCTGGAAACACGCGAAAGTTATCCTCATTCATAAGAAAGGGGAGGATCCTACAGCACCGGTTAGCTACCGACCTATAAGCCTGTTATCTGGCCTGGGTAAGGTAGTCGAAAAAATATTCCTGTCTCGTATAAACGATTTCGTTTTTACTAACAATATTTTGCCTAACGAACAGTTCGGCTTTCGTGCCGAACATTGCACAGTTAGGCAAACGACGAGACTCACTTCGAACATAGTGAAAGGATTTAACAGAAGGGCGCACACGGGGGCGGTTTTCTTTGACGTTTCTAAAGCTTTTGATAAGGTCTGGCACAACGGTCTACTATTAAAGTTGATAAGGCTCGGTGCTCCAAACTATCTAGTAAAGATCGTAGACTCATTCTTAGAGAACCGAAGTTTTGCAGTCTCGTCGGAGGAAGCGATTTCTTCGATAAAACGCATCGGGGCCGGAGTGCCGCAAGGCTCACCTCTGTCTCCGATGTTGTACAACATTTACACTCACGACATTCCGCGAGATAGACAAAATCAGCTCTATCTGTTCGCCGACGATACTGCAATAACTTCGACTTCTAAACAGCCACGGCTCGTCGTCACCCGTATGCAACGCCATATAAACCAGCTAGAAAAATGGCTTTCGGATTGGAAGATTCGTTTGAATCCCGCCAAAACAAAGGCTATTTATTTTTCGAAATGTCGTGTCAGAAGACCTGAAACAAGGCTTAGTGTCAATAGAGTCCAGATTGACTGGTGCCAGGAAGTGAAGTACCTTGGACTTATCTTTGACCAAAGACTAAACTGGAGGTTAAATTCGATAAATAGAATCAAGTTAGCGTTGCGTCAAATGAGCTCAATCTACCCCCTGCTTCACAGGCGGAGTAGACTTAGTAATAGAACGAAAGTTAACCTCTACAAGGTCCTGGTCAGGCCGGTACTTACCTATGGAGCGCCATCATGGTGCAACATAAGTAAGTCCGAGTTGAATAAGTTCCAGGTAATTCAAAATAGAGCATTAAAGACGATAGCAAATGTCCCTAGGTATACGATGAACAGGGTGCTCCATAACGACTTTAAAATACAGACGATTAACGAGTTTTTTTTGAAAATTATAACTGATTACTACAAACGAACGGACGTATCGACAAACGAACTGATAACAAACTCACATACAAGAACTAGACCAAACGCAACATACAAACTACCTAAAGACTGGCTCCCTGTGCGTGAGCCTAATATACAGTAGAGAAGCACTGGAGACAGTAGAGAAGCACTATCCGACAGCATCAAGGAGATGGAAAACAGGCGCCAACGCAAGCAGCTTAAAATATTAGAGAAAACACGCAAGCACGAGACACGACAATTCAAAGCTCCGGCCGATTGAACATTAAAAAATTAAACAAAAATGCTGAATAAGCAAACAATGACCAGAAAAATGTCAAAGGTATTTACCTGACGTAAAGATTCCAAAGAAGACCTCGTATATATATATATGTATATTAATAAAAAGAAATGTCTCCAAGTCGTGACCGTTTTCTTCTTACCTATAGGCGCAGATCCAAAGGGGCTCATGGGGCTCATGACCCCCTCCCCAAATGTTCTACTACATATTACTATTATCATGTGTAGTTAACTTCCTCAAACTTACCTTCTTGCATAGAGATAAAAGAAATATGGACTTGAAATTAAATTATTTATCATACATGTCATTAATTGTGTTCAATACAAATATTCGAATAGTAGACAAAAACAAAACTTGACTGCAGTGACATAACCTTTCATTTTCTATGTGTATAATATTTACGGACTAATAATTTATAGGTACATAATATGTTGTATTTTGTATTATGTATACCGGGTGTCCAAGGAAGGTGACTCGCCCCTATAACTCTTTTGTTTTTAAAGATTATGGAATGAAATTTGAAGGATTCTTATGCGATATAAAACTGCATTTTTGACGGGTGATTCAACTTTATAGAGCTTCTGGTTTTACCGGAAGTGACATAAACTTTTGATTTTTCAATGAGACGCCTGGTATATTTTTACTTACTTACAACTTTCTTTTAATCCATATGACATATGCTAAATACAACCATGTGTCACTTGTCACTTTTTGTCACCATTTTATTTAATTTCATTTTTTAATCTACAAAGCTATGAATACGTTAAAATCACTAATATTAGTCCTAACATCTTTGAAAAAATGCAACTTTACTGTTGTCAGTCAAAACCTATCTGCTCTGTCCAATAAAATTTTGAAACCTGTATTACTCATTTTTTTTAAATGGCAACATGGTGGCTCGTCGGGTTAGGAAAGAAGAGCATTTTATTGCGATTAACACTATTAGGTTTTAAACTTTCTTTAAAAAACTGTTATAATGTTACGTTATGTACAACTTTCCTAAAATAAAGCGCCTTTTGAGAATAAAATAAGATTTAATCGAGTAGCCTTTGACCAACACAACTGATAAAAACAAAAACGTTAAGTTGTCTTTGACAAGTCAACATCTTATGGAACTTCGCTTCTGCAAAAGTAAATTAGGTAATTATTCTGTACGTTATTGTTTAAAAATCATGGAAAATAATAATATTTATACAAGGAGCGAAAAAGTTGATATCTCGGTTGATGTGTTATTAGTTTTTGGAGAATGTGGGCTAAACTCAACCGATGCTGCATGTGTTTACACACAGAGATATCCTGAACGCCCTCACCCAACACCCAACCCGGCAATATTATCCAAAACTGGTTCAGAAAATGCGAAATGAGCCTGATAATAATGAAAACGATACAATTATTGTGAGTGAAGAAATAGAAATAAATGTTCTGGTATATGTGCAAGTGAATATCAATGCGTCACTCAGGGAGATCGCGCTAGAATGTGACATTTGTAAGTCTTCTGCCGGCAATATTTTAAATAAACATAAATACCATTCATACAAATACCAACTACATCAGCACCTGTACCCAAACGATAATGAAAGGATACTTGAGTATTGTAATTGGTTCTTAGGAAAATATTTGAAGGATATTACATTTCCATACAAAATACTGACGAAAGCCGTTTCACTAATTTGGGACATTTCAACAGAAATATTAAGCGATATTGGTCCTACGAAAATTTACACTTGATGCAGGAGGGAAATTTTCAAGAACGGTTTGGTCTTAACTGTTGGGTTGAGATTTTAGGTGACAGAATTTTAGGCCCTATATTCTTTGACGGTTCGCTAACAGGGGCGAGATATCTAGGTTTACTCACGCAAGAAATTGAGCAGTTCTTGGATGAGATACCATTAGTAAATCGAGTGGGACTACTTTACCAACAAGATGGTGCCCCACCACACAACATGAGGGCAGTTACAGAATATTTGAGCGAATCACACAATGAAAACTAGATTGGAAATAGAGGTCCAGTTAGTTGGCCGGCTAGGTAAAACAGAATTGTTTTTAATTTATACCTTTACTAAGACTTATTCCTCTTTTAATCTTTTCAAGTCACCTGACCTTACGCCTCTAGATTTCTTTTAATGGGGTTCTATTAAAAACGAGGAATATGATGTAGGTACCTCCTGCTACACGGAATGAATTAGAGGAGAAAGTAAGGGCAGCTATTCATAGAATTACATCACAGCAGTTAAGAAACGTTTTAAGAGCAACAGTAGAAAAAGTACGACTATGTCAGCAACAAGATGGAGGTCACTTTGAACATCTACAACCGTAAAAATTAATTGATATGTGGATATAGATTTTTAGATCTTTTTCTTTTATTAATATATTTCTTTTATGACAAAAAGTGACAAGTAACACATGGTTGTATTTAGAATGTCACATGGATTCAAAGAAAGTAAAACTATACTAGGTGTCTCATTGAAAAATCGAAAGTTTATATCACTTCCGGTAAAACCGGAAGTTCTATGAAGTTGAATCACCCGTCAAAAATGCAGTTTTATATCGCATACGAATCCTCCAAATTTTATTCCATTATCTTTAAAAACAAACGAGTTATAGGGGCGAGCCACCTTTTGTGGACACCCGTTATATAAAAACTAATACTTTTATTATATTATTATTATCTATTATTATTATTTATTATTATTACATTCAATTTTAATATTACTACCTATGATAAACAAATTTGGCTTTTGTTCTGACATCTTTAACTACTTTAATCAAATCACTTCAGGGACCAGGCCCTGTATAAGCCCATATTTATAGGCTTTTCATGAAACGACATGAGTCGAAATATATGCGTATGTATGTCTGTTCTGTCGGACTGCATAGATCGCAAATAACCAAATCGTTTAGCGGTTTTATTAACGATTCAACTTGTATGATATCAAGCTTAAATAAATAATGGCTCTTAAAAAGCCCATTAGGCTTTAAAAACGACTTTTATTGCGCGAAATCTCGTCCGCTAATAAGCATAACTACTATCAAAGTGTGGGCGTAAAACCAAAAATACATTTAATGGAACTATATTAAAATTCAAATGAAGAAATAAAAATAGTTAATGGTCTTGTAATTTTGTCTTTTTTTAACGTGATCATAATTTTTTTCTTCGGATCATAAAATTTGAATTTTATTTGGTGTATCTATAATATGTTACAGGCCATATATGAAATCGGTCCGAATGTACAATGTACACGTTCTAGGCCGTATGTATATGGTCTAAATGACGCAGACTGTATGTAAATAGCTTTCATATAGGGACTAGACTATAAACATATGGGCTATCGTGTTTCAGAACGTATGTTTCCATCGGAAACTTTCAGATAGTTTTAGTATTGAAAATACTTATGGGCGCGCTTATATGGGAATAGTCGACGGGCGACATGCAGAAGAAAACGACATGCAGCGGCGCGCGGCGGCAGTCGGCAGTGGGATATCATCTGTCTTTGATTCTAGTCGCAATGTTACGGGCTCGAGACTGCTTAGCGTATCTAATATGAATGAACTTTAAAATTATTTAATCGGTGACAAATTTGTCTAATAAATAAACATACATAGTTTGGGTGTTTAATAGTTTTCAAATTGGTATAATATAAAATAAATAAAATTTCGTAAAGGGGTAGGAAGTACTATTATACTGGTGACTGGATCGTATAGTAATTATTTTACTATTTTAGATGACGGGATTTTGTCAAAAAACGGAAATTTTATAGGTAAGGGATGGCCAGTTTCCAAGGTTTATAGATGAAATATCCATGATAAATACCCGTAAATCAGGTCAAAAACTGTAGTATTCCAAATGAGATTAAAAATACTAAAGTCGAAATTGTACCCATTTGTAACATCATAAAAGACAAGTGACACATAATTTTTTTTTTAATTAATGCGATTTAAAGCAATTTTAAAGTTTTACTCAAATGGAGCGCGAAGAGGTATTGCTGGCCTTTCTGGCCCGCATAGAAGTATATTAGTAAAATGTTTACATTTTTCATAGGTACTTTAAGAATATTAAAATGCGTTTATTTTATATTTGTTTTTCTGATTTTTTCATCTTAATTGAAGGGTATTTTGCAAAAACAACCAATGTAATTTTTTAATAATTTGCTTAAAATGGCTTGAATAATGGGTTGTTATTGCCAAACAAGGTAATTTTTCAAAGGTATCATTTAGCTCACTAGTAGGTATTCCCTTACTTGAGACCGTATCTCCTAAAACACATGTATTTTCTTATGGAGAAATTTCCATTATTCAGCCATGCGCATTCCGTTATGATGGCATCCATTTCAACCCAAACATTATAATGTACTTTTTTCCTTTTTGTGACATGCGTAATTGATATAGTAATTGTAGATATGCTTTAAAGTTCCTGTACAAACCTGTTTAGGACTCTGTTGACTGATGCAGTGTAGATTAAAAATATTATTATTTTAAAATTATTTATTAAATTTAAGGCACAAAACTTTGTTTATAAGTAATTGGTATAATTAATCGGTGTTATAATCATAAGCCTCTTGATTAAGAACGACCATTTTAATTTAATTGTATATTATGTTGTTAATGTTACATGGTATATTTTACGTAGAATAATAGTTTTAGATTTAGGATTAGACAATCTTCTTGTATTTACATTAAATCATTAAACAAGTTACATAAAAAGGGGGGGGTTTTACGTTTTAATATTTAAGTTAAACATACGTGTATGTCAAGGATAAAGCTAGATCAAAAGGATGGAACGAAATCGAGAAAAGTATTCAAGTAGTTGGGATAATTTTAGGGTTTTTCACAGGGAACCGACCTAGATGTCTAGGTAGATTAAATAGCAGTTGCTTGTACCTGATCGCAAAATGTGTTTACCAATCAAGTTGTAGTTAGTTAAAAAAAGGCATTGGTTTTATCTGGATTAAACCGTTCTGATTTAAAAATAATTATTATATCAATGAAATATTCTTATGAAATATATAGTGTAACATACACAAACCTTTATATTATATTCATCGAATTGAATGATTTTCACACTTACCTAGAGTGGACCTTCTATTGGATGGCCGAAGGCAACATAGATTTTTTTCTCTTCAATAAATAAAAAAAAGAACCACATGCGGACGCTGAACTCTAATCAGCATATTTTACTAGTAAATGGACCTATTATTGTTGTGTACAATGATTCGATGATTTATCATAGTTTTGTATGCGATCTACGAGGGTTCCACCCATATGCTATTAACGACTCACTTTTTTCAAATATCACTCGATGTCAGTGTTGTAGTTCTGGTTGCGATAACACAGAGTAATTGGCTGTTGACAGTGTTTATAAAATAAAAATAGACTAACCTTTTCTGCAAACGTTCTTAGGGACCGTTGTCTTCTTTTTTTTATAACGGATATTGACACAAAAACGGCAGTATAGTGGTCTTTTGTTAATTTCGGATTTATTTGATGTGTGGATTGACGAGGCAAATATCATTGATGATCAGTGGTGATGATTGATATTTACGTTTTACCTGTTAGCCTGACTTTGTAATCGTTTTCAAAATTTCTTCACATTACGACCCTGATGATGAGCTCGCAAACGCATAGACAAAAAGTTTTTTAAATATAAAAGGTTTAAGGAGAACGTTTGCCCTTAAACATTATACGCTTATTTAAGACAATATTAATTTAAACTACAAAAAAGTATATTGTTTTTATTAAAATTGTACTATTTATACTTTAAGTATGTATAGATATTTTTATTATTTTGTAACTATGGTGAGTTCTTTGTATTCCAAAAAAGTGGATTTTCTGAATTATTTTATTTTACTATTATTATACAGTATTAGTATTTTGTCTATCATTAGTTTGCTATAGCGTTAAATAAGGCCACTGCATTTTATGCATTTTTAATTATGAATTCAAGACATATTTCAATTCAACTAACAATTTGCATGTTTAAACATGTAACTGTTTAAAATAACCACCTGAAAAGTAATAACATGTAAGAACTAGGTCCAGTAAAAAATACTACAAAAACTAAGATTAGGGTAAAATCACCTTCTAACCAAGTATGGCTGATTCCAAGAAGATATCACTTCAATGACCCTACACTCCCAGTATAATTTACTTTTAGTTCATTACCTCATTAATTCAATCTCGCGAATTAATTATCCCCTCCCGCTTCATTTTTGAGTAACCCAATAAGTTCTTTTCCCCCACCCCTACAATTCACTACCCCCACTCCAATCTCGACAGATCCTACATTATAACTAGGCGTCTGCAGAAAGACCTTGTCATATCTACTTTAGACAGGCAACCGGACAGACACATCTTGTAGAAATTTACAGAAAGATGGAGAAGTTTATTATTGTTAAAGACGTTGTTAAAAAGTTACGAGAATTTAACCTTACAGGACGCACTCTAGAGTTTAAGTTAAAACCTGTTCCACAGCGAGTTGAACCAGTTGGTTGGGTGGAAAAAGGAATTAATCAAATTATTCAAAACGCTACAGTAGGCCTACAACCCTTAGATCGTGTGGGTTTTAGTTTTTGCTCTAAAGACTTCAACCGAGGAGAAGGTTGGATTCGCTTCAAAGCAGCTAAAGACATAACCTTTCAAGATGTTTGGAGTGTTATAAGTGGCATTTATCAGTCAAACTCAGCAGGTCTTAATACAGAATCATTTTGTCTTAGTGTGACAACTGTTAGATTACCTGTTGGTGGGGGCAGAGGAAAAAATTATAACAGTTTTCACGAGGAATGTGATAAGCGACGAGGTATTATAAGTATTAAAAATACCGATAACCTGTGTTTACCACGTGCTTTGGTAGTCGCCATTGCCCATAATAAAAGAGATCCCGAATTCAGTAAGGTTAGAAGAGATATTAGTAAAATTCAAACCGAAAGAACAAGATCATTGTTGGAGAGAGCTAAAATTAGCATTCCTGAGGCAGGAGGTGGAATTCCCGAGTTAATACAATTTCAAAATCATCTAAAAGAATATAAATTAGTTGTTTATAGCTATGGATCAAAAGGACGAAATATTATATTTGAAGGTTCAACTGAAAGCAATAAACGGCTGAACTTATTACATTACAAAAGCCATTTTAATGTAATTACATCGCTGACAGCAGCTTTTTGTTCTAACTATTTTTGTGAAAAGTGTTACGTCCCATATGATCACAAAAATGAGCACCGATGTGGTGGAACCTGTCAGGCATGTCAGCAAGCCCCTGCTTGTGAAATAGCAATAAAAATTAAATGCCAGGACTGTCTACGATTTTTTAGAAGTCAAAACTGTTACGAAAATCATAAAAAGGATTATTCGTCAGGCAAATTTACAGTATGCGAACAAATTAAACTATGTTCTATTTGTTTAAAAACCATTAAAGCCAAAAGAGCACATGTATGTGGTGAAATTTATTGTAAAATTTGTAATAAACATGCACCCGAGAATCATCTATGTTATATTCGGCCTGATAAGGGAAAACCTAAGATTAAAGATGTTCTTTTTGTATTCTACGATTTAGAGACGAGCCAAGACAAACTATTGGAAAATTCAACGTTTTTACATGAAGTCAATCTCTGTGTTTTCAAACAATACTGCGATGAGTGCATGGATTCTGAAGCAGATACTTGTAAAAAATGCGGTCTAAAGTTACAAAAAGTCAGAGGTATAGACCCAGCGGGGACATTTACTAACCATTTGTTACAAATGAGGAAAAACTTTAAAGAAATTATTGTAATAGCCCATAATGGTCAGGCTTTTGATCACCAGTTTATATTAAACTACATTATGACAAAGACAGATTTTACACCTGAGTTAATCATGAGAGGTACCAAAATAATTACGATGCAACTTGAAAATGTAAAATTTATCGACTCACTTAACTATTTCCCTATGGCTTTAGCCAAACTACCAAAGGCATTTGGACTTGATGATATTTTTAAAAAAGGCTACTTCCCGCACCTATTTAATACAAAGGCAAATGAAAACTATATAGGACCTCTACCATCAATTGAATATTACTCCCCAGATAGTATGAAAGAAGAAGACAGAGCCAAATTTCTTAAATGGTTTGTAGAGCATGAAAATGATGGTTTCGATATGCAAAGAGATCTGGAAGACTACTGCGTATCGGATGTCGAAATTCTTGCACAATCATGTTTAAAGTTTAGAGAACAACTTATACAAACTACCAATGTATGTCCATTTACTGAAGCCACAACTATTGCTTCAACATGCAATAAAATTTTTAGAAGAAATTTTTTGAAGCCTAATACTATAGGAATCATACCAAAAAATGGATACCGATGGAGAAACAGGCAGAGCAAAATTGCCATAGATTGGTTACTTTGGACCGAGAATCACAGAAAAATCAACATCTTACATGCTGCTAATGGTAAAGAAGCTGTTTTAAATGGTGTAAAAGTTGATGGTTACTGCTCCGAAACAAATGAGGTATTTGAATTTCAAGGATGTTATTTCCATGGATGTACTGTATGCTACAAGTTCGGCAGGAACGATCCTCTTTCCGAGGACCCCTCAGAAACGCTAAATTTAAGATATGAAACCACAAAGGCAAAAATTATGAGACTAAAAGATTTCGGTTTTTTAGTTAATGAAATGTGGGAGTGTGATTTTAGAAATTTATTAAAAAATAATCCAGAGATAAAATCCTATACTAATACCCATTACAATAAAATTTTGACAAAACTAAATCCAAGAGATGCTTTTTATGGAGGACGAACAGGAAATACATGCGAATACTATGAAATAAAAGATACGGAAAAAATTAAATACGCCGATGTTTGTTCCCTCTATCCGTACATCTGTAAGAGTTCTAAATTTCCACTATCACATCCAGAAGTGTATGTAGGAGATGCGTGTAACAAATTAAACCTAAATAATATAGATGGTTTAATTAAATGCACAATTCTCCCACCAGAAGAGTTGTACCATCCAGTACTCCCTCAAAAAATAAACAATAAATTGATGTTTATTCTTTGTCGAACATGTGGTCAAGACATGAATTACAACGAATGTAAGCATACCAGCGAAGAAAGGGCACTTGAAGGAACATGGGTTCTGGACGAGGTACTTAAAGCCCTAGAAAAAGGATATAAAATACAAAAAATACATGAAATCTGGAAATATAACGTACGAAAGTTTAATAAAGAAAACGGTGAGGAAGGATTATTCACATCCATGATGAATAAATTCATTAAAATCAAACAGGAAGCATCAGGCTGGCCTAAAGATTGTGAAATAGAGGAAGACAAAGTTAAATACATTGATCAGTTCTTTGAAAAGGAAGATGTTAAACTAGAGTATACCAAAATTATTGAAAATCCAGGGCTAAGATCACTGGCGAAATTAATACTTAACTCGTTTTGGGGAAAATTCGGTCAAAGAGAGAATCAACCAAAGACGAAAATTGTAAATAAACCAGCAGATTTATTTGCAATGTTTATTAACCCTGCAATTTATATCAATGGGGTTATACCCGTCAACGATAAAACATTACTTGTCAATTATGAATATATAGAAGAAGCCAGCGATCCGTTGCCGACTGTTAATGTTGTTATAGCGGCTTACGTAACAGCGCAAGCGCGCCTTAAATTATACTCCTATCTTGAAGCTCTTGATAAAAGAGTCTTATACTATGATACAGATTCCGTGATTTATGTTTCAAAAAATAATGACCCCGATATATCAACGGGGCAATTTATTGGAGACATGACAGACGAGTTGGAGAGTTATGGCTCTAACTCATACATAACTAAGTTTGTTTCTGGAGGCCCCAAGAATTATGCATTTAAGGTTCACTCGACGAAAAGTAATTTAGAAGAAACGGTCTGTAAAGTTAAAGGTATAACTCTCAACTATGCCGCATCACAAGTAATAAATTTTGATGCAATCAAACACATGATTCTTCAAAAATCCGAACCGATCCCCATCATATCCAGAAGCATACGGCGTAGCAAGGAGCACATTGTGACAACTTGTACTGAAGTCAAACTCTATAGACCTATTTCAACAAAGAGAAAATTTCTATCGGATGGAAGCTCCGAACCATATGGATATAGAAAAAGAAAAACCCATTGAAAATAAAATATATTGTATATTTTGTATGTATTGTATATAAAATATATTATAAATATTGTATATCTAGAACCGCTTTGGAGTTTAAAAATGTAAATTAAGTAATAAACAATTTAAAATATCCATTTTGGTTTTATTTTTTTCTTTAACAGTAAGAGTTTTCAAAAAAGTATTTAAATAAGTAATTATGTACATATTAAAAAAATATGTTTTTATTTTTACAAAGACATTTATAATTTAAATAGTTTGAAAATATTATCCAGTCATTTAAGTACTACACTTAAACTTAAAGAAAAGTTCTCCGAAGCCACAAAAACACTAAGGGAATTGGTTCTTTTCAGCTATTTTTCTGTTATTCTTATAGTAATCCATAATCGTTTCAAATTTGAACGACCCACATGATAGTCTTTTTTTTTTTGTAATTTATGCATATTTAATTACACGGTTTCATATAACTTTAACAAATAAAAGTTGTTTTTTTCTTTTATTTTTTTTTCTTTTCTGTTTTCTTTTTCGGTTCTTAAGAAATGCTAAAGAATCTGTACAAAACAAGTCACGAATTAACTAAATAGCCACCATTTCACTAAATACTTAACACTCAGTATACAATTTTCAGAAATGTCATGATTAAGAACGGTTCTAGTCATTTTATACAAGATTTCACATGATTTAACAAATTTAAAACATTTTTTTAATTTTTACTAAATTCTAAACACTCAGTATACACTTTTAAGAAAATAGGACGATTTGCGACTGTTTTAGTCATTTTTTACAAAGTTTCACAGGGCTTAATAACGTTAAAACATTTTTTTTAATTTTTTACTAAATTCTAAACACTCAGTATACAATTTTCAGAAATGCCATGATTAAGAACGGTTCTAGTCATTTTATACAAGATTTCACATGATTTAACAAATTTAAAACATTTTTTTTAATTTTTACTAAATTCTAAACACTCAGTATACACTTTTAAGAAAATAGGACGATTTGCGACTGTTTTAGTCATTTTTTACAAAGTTTCACAGGGGTTAATAACGTTAAAACATTTTTTTTAATTTTTTACTAAATTCTAAACACTCAGTATACAATTTTCAGAAATGACATGATTAAGAACGGTTCTAGTCATTTTATACAAGATTTCACATGATTTAACAAATTTAAAACATTTTTTTTAATTTTTACTAAATTCTAAACACTCAGTATATCATTTTCAGAAAATAATACAATTCAGTACAGTTTTACAAATTTTCACAGGTCTTAATAACATTAAAACATTTTTTTTTAATTTTTACTAAATTCTAAACACTCAGTATACAATTTTCAGAAATGACATGATTAAGAACGGTTCTAGTCATTTTATACAAGATTTCACATGATTTAACAAATTTAAAACATTTTTTTTTAATTTTTACTAAATTCTAAACACTCAGTATATCATTTTCAGAAAATAATACAATTCTGTACAGTTTTACAAATTTTCACAGGTCTTAATAACATTAAAACATTTTTTTTAATTTTTTACTAAATTTTAAACACTAAGTATACACTTTTTAAGAAAATAACACGATTCAGTACAGTTTTTACAGATATTTACAAAAGTCTTAATAACATTAAAATATTTTTTTCTAATTATAATTGCTATTTTCATCTTTTTTATTCCTTAATTATCTAACATAATGTATACAATTTCAAGAAATAGTAGATTTTTAATCCATGTACAAAATTCAAGAATCTAAAATAAAATTAAATGTAGGCTTTTTAATTGGCATCTCAGGCAAATTATTTCCCCCCAAAATTGTCTAAAAAAGATATACCAAAAACATTCTAAAGCGGTTTTTTACCTCTATAAGTATGCAGGCCGATCCGACCCTTGTCGGTTTTATTACCCGCATAAATTAACACAGTAGAGGAATATGGACAGAGCGAGATCAGTGGTGCTGGTGGTGCTGTTTTACGATCTAACCCAGGTGGTGCAGGTGGTGCGTTTTACGATCTAACCCGGGTGGTTCGGTGGTGCGTTTTATGATCTAACCCGGGTGCTTCGGTCGTGCGTTTTATGACCTAACCCGGGTGGTTCGGTGGTGCTGTTTATGAGCTAACCCGGGTGCTTTCGTGAGGCGGCTCTGTCAATATTCCTCTACTGTGTTAATTTATGCGGGTAATAAAACCGACAAGGGTCGGATCGGCCTGCATACTTATAGAGGTAAAAAACCGCTTTAGAATGTTTTTGGTATATCTTTTTTAGACAATTTTGGGGGGAAATAATTTGCCTGAGATGCCAATTAAAAAGCCTACATTTAATTTTATTTTAGATTCTTGAATTTTGTACATGGATTAAAAATCTACTATTTCTTGAAATTGTATACATTATGTTAGATAATTAAGGAATAAAAAAGATGAAAATAGCAATTATAATTAGAAAAAAATATTTTAATGTTATTAAGACTTTTGTAAATATCTGTAAAAACTGTACTGAATCGTGTTATTTTCTTAAAAAGTGTATACTTAGTGTTTAAAATTTAGTAAAAAATTAAAAAAAATGTTTTAATGTTATTAAGACCTGTGAAAATTTGTAAAACTGTACAGAATTGTATTATTTTCTGAAAATGATATACTGAGTGTTTAGAATTTAGTAAAAATTAAAAAAAAATGTTTTAAATTTGTTAAATCATGTGAAATCTTGTATAAAATGACTAGAACCGTTCTTAATCATGTCATTTCTGAAAATTGTATACTGAGTGTTTAGAATTTAGTAAAAATTAAAAAAAAATGTTTTAATGTTATTAAGACCTGTGAAAATTTGTAAAACTGTACTGAATTGTATTATTTTCTGAAAATGATATACTGAGTGTTTAGAATTTAGTAAAAATTAAAAAAAATGTTTTAAATTTGTTAAATCATGTGAAATCTTGTATAAAATGACTAGAACCGTTCTTAATCATGTCATTTCTGAAAATTGTATACTGAGTGTTTAGAATTTAGTAAAAAATTAAAAAAAATGTTTTAACGTTATTAACCCCTGTGAAACTTTGTAAAAAATGACTAAAACAGTCGCAAATCGTCCTATTTTCTTAAAAGTGTATACTGAGTGTTTAGAATTTAGTAAAAATTAAAAAAAATGTTTTAAATTTGTTAAATCATGTGAAATCTTGTATAAAATGACTAGAACCGTTCTTAATCATGGCATTTCTGAAAATTGTATACTGAGTGTTTAGAATTTAGTAAAAATTAAAAAAAATGTTTTAAATTTGTTAAATCATGTGAAATCTTGTATAAAATGACTAGAACCGTTCTTAATCATGACATTTCTGAAAATTGTATACTGAGTGTTAAGTATTTAGTGAAATGGTGGCTATTTAGTTAATTCGTGACTTGTTTTGTACAGATTCTTTAGCATTTCTTAAGAACCGAAAAAGAAAACAGAAAAGAAAAAAAAATAAAAGAAAAAAACAACTTTTATTTGTTAAAGTTATATGAAACCGTGTAATTAAATATGCATAAATTACAAAAAAAAAAAGACTATCATGTGGGTCGTTCAAATTTGAAACGATTATGGATTACTATAAGAATAACAGAAAAATAGCTGAAAAGAACCAATTCCCTTAGTGTTTTTGTGGCTTCGGAGAACTTTTCTTTAAGTTTAAGTGTAGTACTTAAATGACTGGATAATATTTTCAAACTATTTAAATTATAAATGTCTTTGTAAAAATAAAAACATATTTTTTTAATATGTACATAATTACTTATTTAAATACTTTTTTGAAAACTCTTACTGTTAAAGAAAAAAATAAAACCAAAATGGATATTTTAAATTGTTTATTACTTAATTTACATTTTTAAACTCCAAAGCGGTTCTAGATATACAATATTTATAATATATTTTATATACAATACATACAAAATATACAATATATTTTATTTTCAATGGGTTTTTCTTTTTCTATATCCATATGGTTCGGAGCTTCCATCCGATAGAAATTTTCTCTTTGTTGAAATAGGTCTATAGAGTTTGACTTCAGTACAAGTTGTCACAATGTGCTCCTTGCTACGCCGTATGCTTCTGGATATGATGGGGATCGGTTCGGATTTTTGAAGAATCATGTGTTTGATTGCATCAAAATTTATTACTTGTGATGCGGCATAGTTGAGAGTTATACCTTTAACTTTACAGACCGTTTCTTCTAAATTACTTTTCGTCGAGTGAACCTTAAATGCATAATTCTTGGGGCCTCCAGAAACAAACTTAGTTATGTATGAGTTAGAGCCATAACTCTCCAACTCGTCTGTCATGTCTCCAATAAATTGCCCCGTTGATATATCGGGGTCATTATTTTTTGAAACATAAATCACGGAATCTGTATCATAGTATAAGACTCTTTTATCAAGAGCTTCAAGATAGGAGTATAATTTAAGGCGCGCTTGCGCTGTTACGTAAGCCGCTATAACAACATTAACAGTCGGCAACGGATCGCTGGCTTCTTCTATATATTCATAATTGACAAGTAATGTTTTATCGTTGACGGGTATAACCCCATTGATATAAATTGCAGGGTTAATAAACATTGCAAATAAATCTGCTGGTTTATTTACAATTTTCGTCTTTGGTTGATTCTCTCTTTGACCGAATTTTCCCCAAAACGAGTTAAGTATTAATTTCGCCAGTGATCTTAGCCCTGGATTTTCAATAATTTTGGTATACTCTAGTTTAACATCTTCCTTTTCAAAGAACTGATCAATGTATTTAACTTTGTCTTCCTCTATTTCACAATCTTTAGGCCAGCCTGATGCTTCCTGTTTGATTTTAATGAATTTATTCATCATGGATGTGAATAATCCTTCCTCACCGTTTTCTTTATTAAACTTTCGTACGTTATATTTCCAGATTTCATGTATTTTTTGTATTTTATATCCTTTTTCTAGGGCTTTAAGTACCTCGTCCAGAACCCATGTTCCTTCAAGTGCCCTTTCTTCGCTGGTATGCTTACATTCGTTGTAATTCATGTCTTGACCACATGTTCGACAAAGAATAAACATCAATTTATTGTTTATTTTTTGAGGGAGTACTGGATGGTACAACTCTTCTGGTGGGAGAATTGTGCATTTAATTAAACCATCTATATTATTTAGGTTTAATTTGTTACACGCATCTCCTACATACACTTCTGGATGTGATAGTGGAAATTTAGAACTCTTACAGATGTACGGATAGAGGGAACAAACATCGGCGTATTTAATTTTTTCCGTATCTTTTATTTCATAGTATTCGCATGTATTTCCTGTTCGTCCTCCATAAAAAGCATCTCTTGGATTTAGTTTTGTCAAAATTTTATTGTAATGGGTATTAGTATAGGATTTTATCTCTGGATTATTTTTTAATAAATTTCTAAAATCACACTCCCACATTTCATTAACTAAAAAACCGAAATCTTTTAGTCTCATAATTTTTGCCTTTGTGGTTTCATATCTTAAATTTAGCGTTTCTGAGGGGTCCTCGGAAAGAGGATCGTTCCTGCCGAACTTGTAGCATACAGTACATCCATGGAAATAACATCCTTGAAATTCAAATACCTCATTTGTTTCGGAGCAGTAACCATCAACTTTTACACCATTTAAAACAGCTTCTTTACCATTAGCAGCATGTAAGATGTTGATTTTTCTGTGATTCTCGGTCCAAAGTAACCAATCTATGGCAATTTTGCTCTGCCTGTTTCTCCATCGGTATCCATTTTTTGGTATGATTCCTATAGTATTAGGCTTCAAAAAATTTCTTCTAAAAATTTTATTGCATGTTGAAGCAATAGTTGTGGCTTCAGTAAATGGACATACATTGGTAGTTTGTATAAGTTGTTCTCTAAACTTTAAACATGATTGTGCAAGAATTTCGACATCCGATACGCAGTAGTCTTCCAGATCTCTTTGCATATCGAAACCATCATTTTCATGCTCTACAAACCATTTAAGAAATTTGGCTCTGTCTTCTTCTTTCATACTATCTGGGGAGTAATATTCAATTGATGGTAGAGGTCCTATATAGTTTTCATTTGCCTTTGTATTAAATAGGTGCGGGAAGTAGCCTTTTTTAAAAATATCATCAAGTCCAAATGCCTTTGGTAGTTTGGCTAAAGCCATAGGGAAATAGTTAAGTGAGTCGATAAATTTTACATTTTCAAGTTGCATCGTAATTATTTTGGTACCTCTCATGATTAACTCAGGTGTAAAATCTGTCTTTGTCATAATGTAGTTTAATATAAACTGGTGATCAAAAGCCTGACCATTATGGGCTATTACAATAATTTCTTTAAAGTTTTTCCTCATTTGTAACAAATGGTTAGTAAATGTCCCCGCTGGGTCTATACCTCTGACTTTTTGTAACTTTAGACCGCATTTTTTACAAGTATCTGCTTCAGAATCCATGCACTCATCGCAGTATTGTTTGAAAACACAGAGATTGACTTCATGTAAAAACGTTGAATTTTCCAATAGTTTGTCTTGGCTCGTCTCTAAATCGTAGAATACAAAAAGAACATCTTTAATCTTAGGTTTTCCCTTATCAGGCCGAATATAACATAGATGATTCTCGGGTGCATGTTTATTACAAATTTTACAATAAATTTCACCACATACATGTGCTCTTTTGGCTTTAATGGTTTTTAAACAAATAGAACATAGTTTAATTTGTTCGCATACTGTAAATTTGCCTGACGAATAATCCTTTTTATGATTTTCGTAACAGTTTTGACTTCTAAAAAATCGTAGACAGTCCTGGCATTTAATTTTTATTGCTATTTCACAAGCAGGGGCTTGCTGACATGCCTGACAGGTTCCACCACATCGGTGCTCATTTTTGTGATCATATGGGACGTAACACTTTTCACAAAAATAGTTAGAACAAAAAGCTGCTGTCAGCGATGTAATTACATTAAAATGGCTTTTGTAATGTAATAAGTTCAGCCGTTTATTGCTTTCAGTTGAACCTTCAAATATAATATTTCGTCCTTTTGATCCATAGCTATAAACAACTAATTTATATTCTTTTAGATGATTTTGAAATTGTATTAACTCGGGAATTCCACCTCCTGCCTCAGGAATGCTAATTTTAGCTCTCTCCAACAATGATCTTGTTCTTTCGGTTTGAATTTTACTAATATCTCTTCTAACCTTACTGAATTCGGGATCTCTTTTATTATGGGCAATGGCGACTACCAAAGCACGTGGTAAACACAGGTTATCGGTATTTTTAATACTTATAATACCTCGTCGCTTATCACATTCCTCGTGAAAACTGTTATAATTTTTTCCTCTGCCCCCACCAACAGGTAATCTAACAGTTGTCACACTAAGACAAAATGATTCTGTATTAAGACCTGCTGAGTTTGACTGATAAATGCCACTTATAACACTCCAAACATCTTGAAAGGTTATGTCTTTAGCTGCTTTGAAGCGAATCCAACCTTCTCCTCGGTTGAAGTCTTTAGAGCAAAAACTAAAACCCACACGATCTAAGGGTTGTAGGCCTACTGTAGCGTTTTGAATAATTTGATTAATTCCTTTTTCCACCCAACCAACTGGTTCAACTCCCTGTGGAACAGGTTTTAACTTAAACTCTAGAGTGCGTCCTGTAAGGTTAAATTCTCGTAACTTTTTAACAACGTCTTTAACAATAATAAACTTCTCCATCTTTCTGTAAATTTCTACAAGATGTGTCTGTCCGGTTGCCTGTCTAAAGTAGATATGACAAGGTCTTTCTGCAGACGCCTAGTTATAATGTAGGATCTGTCGAGATTGGAGTGGGGGTAGTGAATTGTAGGGGTGGGGGAAAAGAACTTATTGGGTTACTCAAAAATGAAGCGGGAGGGGATAATTAATTCGCGAGATTGAATTAATGAGGTAATGAACTAAAAGTAAATTATACTGGGAGTGTAGGGTCATTGAAGTGATATCTTCTTGGAATCAGCCATACTTGGTTAGAAGGTGATTTTACCCTAATCTTAGTTTTTGTAGTATTTTTTACTGGACCTAGTTCTTACATGTTATTACTTTTCAGGTGGTTATTTTAAACAGTTACATGTTTAAACATGCAAATTGTTAGTTGAATTGAAATATGTCTTGAATTCATAATTAAAAATGCATAAAATGCAGTGGCCTTATTTAACGCTATAGCAAACTAATGATAGACAAAATACTAATACTGTATAATAATAGTAAAATAAAATAATTCAGAAAATCCACTTTTTTGGAATACAAAGAACTCACCATAGTTACAAAATAATAAAAATATCTATACATACTTAAAGTATAAATAGTACAATTTTAATAAAAACAATATACTTTTTTGTAGTTTAAATTAATATTGTCTTAAATAAGCGTATAATGTTTAAGGGCAAACGTTCTCCTTAAACCTTTTATATTTAAAAAACTTTTTGTCTATGCGTTTGCGAGCTCATCATCAGGGTCGTAATGTGAAGAAATTTTGAAAACGATTACAAAGTCAGGCTAACAGGTAAAACGTAAATATCAATCATCACCACTGATCATCAATGATATTTGCCTCGTCAATCCACACATCAAATAAATCCGAAATTAACAAAAGACCACTATACTGCCGTTTTTGTGTCAATATCCGTTATAAAAAAAAGAAGACAACGGTCCCTAAGAACGTTTGCAGAAAAGGTTAGTCTATTTTTATTTTATAAACACTGTCAACAGCCAATTACTCTGTGTTATCGCAACCAGAACTACAACACTGACATCGAGTGATATTTGAAAAAAGTGAGTCGTTAATAGCATATGGGTGGAACCCTCGTAGATCGCATACAAAACTATGATAAATCATCGAATCATTGTACACAACAATAATAGGTCCATTTACTAGTAAAATATGCTGATTAGAGTTCAGCGTCCGCATGTGGTTCTTTTTTTTATTTATTGAAGAGAAAAAAATCTATGTTGCCTTCGGCCATCCAATAGAAGGTCCACTCTAGGTAAGTGTGAAAATCATTCAATTCGATGAATATAATATAAAGGTTTGTGTATGTTACACTATATATTTCATAAGAATATTTCATTGATATAATAATTATTTTTAAATCAGAACGGTTTAATCCAGATAAAACCAATGCCTTTTTTTAACTAACTACAACTTGATTGGTAAACACATTTTGCGATCAGGTACAAGCAACTGCTATTTAATCTACCTAGACATCTAGGTCGGTTCCCTGTGAAAAACCCTAAAATTATCCCAACTACTTGAATACTTTTCTCGATTTCGTTCCATCCTTTTGATCTAGCTTTATCCTTGACATACACGTATGTTTAACTTAAATATTAAAACGTAAAACCCCCCCCTTTTTATGTAACTTGTTTAATGATTTAATGTAAATACAAGAAGATTGTCTAATCCTAAATCTAAAACTATTATTCTACGTAAAATATACCATGTAACATTAACAACATAATATACAATTAAATTAAAATGGTCGTTCTTAATCAAGAGGCTTATGATTATAACACCGATTAATTATACCAATTACTTATAAACAAAGTTTTGTGCCTTAAATTTAATAAATAATTTTAAAATAATAATATTTTTAATCTACACTGCATCAGTCAACAGAGTCCTAAACAGGTTTGTACAGGAACTTTAAAGCATATCTACAATTACTATATCAATTACGCATGTCACAAAAAGGAAAAAAGTACATTATAATGTTTGGGTTGAAATGGATGCCATCATAACGGAATGCGCATGGCTGAATAATGGAAATTTCTCCATAAGAAAATACATGTGTTTTAGGAGATACGGTCTCAAGTAAGGGAATACCTACTCTCACTATGGCAGCTGTTGCTACAATAATAATTAACCAGGATAATATGGCAATGCGATTGAGATGCTGCAAACAGCACCAGTTTTGAAAAAATTAAATTGGTTGTTTTGGCAAAATACCAATTGAAGGTTAATGTTGACACAAATCAAAATCTTGATAATAGTAACGAGTAATTAGATTTAAACATCAGAAGGTATAAGTCGTGTCTGGCATTATTTTATTTAACTTTTGCAATTTTGCATTCTCCTTAATATTCAAAAAAAAAAAATTATGTATCAGTAGCATACATTGTATGGTTCTCATTACGTTGAATTTCCTGTCGCCAGCTTGGCGATTCACCACTCGGTATAAGATGCTGCCAAATAACAAATTAAGATAAACTTAGTAAACAGTATATTATTATTACCTATATTGGAAGGGATTTTTATTACATCACATAGAAAAACATTAAAATGTAAAAGTTGTGTCGGGTATTTTCAATACATAGGATGGTTGCGTAAGATGCAATATCTGTGAATTTTTTTTATATTTTTGTTTACATAGTTTTGCTATAAAATTACAATATATTTTCCCTGTGATTAAGTAGTATTTATCTTCATCTGTTGTGGGTCCAGCTGTTGCGATTAAAAACAAAAAAAAAAACAAAAAAAAAAGGAAATAAAAATAAAAAATAATAAGGAAAAAGAAAAAAGTGAATAAAAAAAAAGGAAGAGGAAAACTCAAACTTTTTACGTTCCCAAAACCACGTTAAGGAGAAGGGTGGCCATGAATAAGGGTGCTCTTAAACAGGGGCTTGGAGGAAAACGAGCGACTTATTCTAAAGATATTGAAACCGAAATAGTTGATCACATCATCGACATCGAATCACGTTTTTTCGGTCTAACCAGCACAGATTTACGTAAGTTGGTCTACGAAGTAGCTGAAATAAATAGTTTTACGCACAATTTTAACAATGAGAGTAAGATCCCCGCATATCTTTAAGAAATCCCGAAAGTACTTCATTAGCTAGGGCCCAGGCGTTCAACAAACCTAATATTCTGGCACATTTGATGCCCTTAGCGTCTATTTTAGACAAACACGAATTTCTACCTGAGAACATAATATGCGATATGGACGAGTCTGGTTTGACAACTGTTCAAAGGAAGTCGCAAAAAATATATGCTTGTAAAGGACAGTAAAGGTCGAAATCAAGTTGGTGCTCTGAGCAGCGCAGAGCGCGGTCAGCATGTTACTGTCGTATGTTCAATGAAGGCCATTGGTTCTTACGTACCTCCTGTTATAATATTTCCCCGGCAAAGAACGAAAGATGAGCTAATGAATGGTGCTCTATCGGGAAGCATTTCGTTTCTACAGGAGAAAGGCTGGATGCCCAGCGAACTTTTTTGCAAATGGCTACAATATTTTGTCAGATATACGTAAGCGTCTCTGGAAAATAAGGTTCTGTTATTATTAGATGGTCATAGTAGCCATAAAAGCCTTCAAGCCTTGCAATATGCAAAACAAAACAGAATTGTAATACATATATTGTTTTCCTGCCCACTGTTCGCATTATGTCCAGCCCCTGGACGTGGGATTTTTTCGACCCTTGCAAACTTATTACGGACAAGAAATTTAACTCTGGTTGCGGCAGAATCCGGGCAAAATTGTAAACTAGATGCAAATACCAAGTTTAATTAGTCGTGCTCGTGCCTATCTAAAAAGTGCCATACACTCAAATGCTCTTAACTCCTTTAGGAACACAGGAATCCATCCGTTTAACCCAGACGTTTTTAAAGATTGGCAGTTTTCACCATCTTTACCAACTGATAAACTGCAACTAACTCAAGAGGATGTCCTTAAACCTAAAGAAAACTTTTCATTGCCCAAAAATGCTATGCCAGGACCTTCCAAACAAGGTAACACTGATAAGGACTGCCCAACTACTCAAGTAGAAAATATGGTTCCATTGGAAAGTTCAGTGTCTTTGCCAGGATCTTCCACCACACAAACTGTTACTAAATCACTAGTTCCCAACGTATCATCCAAATCAGTTCTTAATATATCGGTCAAAGATGTTTGTCCCCGCAATCAGCCGCTGAAGTTCAGTCAATGCAACGGAAAGGTAGAAAACGTTAAAAAATAGGAATGTTGAATTCTACACCGTAACTTAATGAGCTTAAAGAAATAGCTCTTCAAAAGGCAGACAATTCACGAAAAACTAGTGCAGGAATAGCAAAACGACAAGTTTTCGTAAATATTAAAGATGTTGCAAGTGACAGTGATGAAGAGAATCAAGAGATTCTTGAAAAATATCTGGAACAAGACCAATCGCACGACGTTGCATGTCTTTATTGCAATGGACTTTATTCACGATTAAAATCTAGAGAAAAGTGGATTCAGTGTCAGGTCTGTAAATCTTGATCCCACAATGATTGTGGAGGAGTTACCCTTAAGTGCAAGGTGTTCGTTTGTGAACTCTTTATTTAAGTATTATACTTTATACCTATCGTAGTAGGGTTGTTATTTTCCTGTTTGTATTGCTGACTTTTATGGTTTTTATATATTATTTTTTTCAAAGAATAAAGTACAATTTATTTTACTTTGACATTTATTTTAAGGTTTGTTTTAAAGAATGTGATCTTTAAAGGTTTTTGTGAAAAAGTTTTTTAATAAAATATTAGAAACAACTGTTCTCTCAGTATTTTTTAAACATATTCTAAGTGGTCCAACATAGGAACACTCCGGGGTCCATCAAAGAAATATATACTCCTATGATGGACCCCTTTAAATGATTTTTGAAAAAATACTCTCAAAAAGTAATTTATTATACTAATCTAGAATACAACGCATGTTTTGAAAGTCCTTATCAAGACCCGTAACATGAGCTGAACTGACCTACAAAATATCCATAAATATTAAAGTTCTAAGGCATATTCTTAAGGGGGTCATCATCGGCACAATTCCCCTATGTAAAGTACAAAAATTGTAGAAGATCACAGATAATAAACTTGGTGTAGGTAAGAATGATAATACGATATACCAAAATTAAAACAAAAAAATTTAATAAGGTGTAACAAGAAGTGTCATTTAAGGAATGTTAAGCTGAAATATGCAGATACACATAGAACACGTCCACATTTCTGTGGACACTCATAGTCAATATTCTTTTTTAATCAAGTAATGTTCTTACGTAATCAAGAAGGAATCAGAAGAGTGAAATATTTACGTTGAAAAGATTTTTTTGTTTGCGCCTTTAACGTTTATTTGTAATAGTATTATACTGTAACGTAAATGCAAAAATTATTGACAGGAAATCAAATTCCCTGCTGTTTTCACGTAATTTCCCGCAGTCTGGATTAGTTAATAAAATAAACAAAAACATGAAAAAGGTAATGAAAGTATGAGCACGTATAGGTTGGAATGTACGCAAATTGGATGTAGTATAAATAAATACCAACCTAACTAAGGAATGTCAAAATATTTAATACAGATTTATATTTTCAAATATTTCTAGGTAATTCTTATCACTATTAACCTTTCTAAAATATCGTTCCCTAAAAGTAGCGATGTAGGATCTACCTCGGACACCATCAATAATACCACAGTGCCTAAAGAGGCCATGTTATCTTCAACCCCTTTTTACTAGGTAGGTTTTAACAATTTTTTAGCAAAAACTATAAAGACAATAGTTTACAGAACATACTGCAACAACTTAAGCGGTGATTCCTTGGGTAATTTTTTTCAGAAAGCCGCGACAGAAGTACTTCGACAAAAGCAATATTTTATTACAAAGCTTCATAATGTACAACTGCCTCTACCATGCATGAAACTTCGAACTCGTTTAAAAACATTAAGGTTGTTTTTTATTGCATTACATTAATTTATTCAATTTGTCAAATCTTCTGTGTTTTCCACTTCTCCATTTCAGATAGCTCCATAGGAAAACATCCAAAGGATTTAAGTCCGGGGATCAAGTGGGCCATAAGTGATGTCCACCCGACCAATCCAGCGATTTTCCCTTGCATTTTTATCGTCAATTAAGTAAAAAGTAAGAGGAACCTAACCTATTAGAATAAAGTCGATATCCTGAATACTGTGCACGATCCTATACTAAGCACAACCGTTAAAGGTACCATCACACCGCGACTTTTTAAGCCACTTATTTGACAGTTTACTTTAGACGAGATAAGCGCAATTTAAACAATCCTTAACCACTACGTTAAGGCAAAGTTTACAGGTTGAACTTCGGTTAAGGAGTGCTGTTGGTTACATACTAACATACTAAATATCCTTGCGGTTGTGGTTTGTGGCAAGAAATGATGGGATCGAAGCGAGGTCACGTACGTAGGTTGCCTATATTATAAATAGGATCGTGGTAGTTCGTAAGCAATCGTGTTTTCGATTATTCGATGTCTGCTTAGATACTTTGATTGGTTAGTCAAGTCTAACTGTCAGCTGCTTACTGCAACGTTAAGTGACGACAATTTTGATCGTTTAAAACTCTCTAGTAAAGTCCGTCTATCTATCTTACAAACTCATTATAAATGCTTATCCCTAATGCCGATAAGACCCAGCGGGTGATCGAATGAAAGCAGGGACGCACTAGTTGCGCTGTTTTAAGATAATAATATATATAATAAAAGCGTGGAACAAATATTTTTTTTATCTACCTGTATGCAACAAAAGTGTCGAACTGATTTTTTATTTAGAAAGAAAACGTAAAAACATATTTTAAAGGTAATTTAATGATAAGTAATAATAATAAAATAAAAATATAACAGTATATATAAGATACAATACAATTAAAATTATAACATAGGATAGATATTAATTTAAACAAAATATATACATATACCTACAAAAAAGTACCATATCAGAAAAATAATTATTACATTTTAACTGAAGTCAGTTTCACTGTCACTGTCGTCATCCAAGTTCACGATAATTCTTTCTCTGGGCAACAGATCTATATTTACGTATGATTTTTATATTTTTTTAACATGCGCTACACAATTTTTCCATCTTTTGTTTGGAATGTTTTGCATCTCTGACTGTACTAAAGCTGTCACAGAAGAATATAAGGTTGGCGAAACATTATTCCTCCTTACCGATGCTTTTACCTGGTACCATATATGTTTAATTGGGTTAAACATGTAATGATAACACGGTATTGCCCATTTCTGCCGCCAAAATGTCAAAATAATATTGCTTTTTTATTGAAAATAATTGCTTTTTTGTGTAATTTTTCTCAAAATACATATTATTTTTCATTTTAAAACCGATTTTAAAAATAAATTTCCTTAGAGTCTCACGACAGCACTCTATTCCTGTATCATCTTTTTTTTAAAGTTTGCAATATGGTTTCTAAAGCATGGCATATATTTTTCTACGAATTATATCGACATCCGTCGTGTCCAGTTTCTTAAAAGTAAAAGAGTCTTTCCTCTTTCTTCTCTCCACTATAGCTTTATTTACAACAAACCACACCGTGCTCACTGGCCTGCGTTTCCTTCACTGCACCAAATTTTGAAAAACCACGTTCAAGAAGGGTGGTGTAAACGTCGAAGATTACTTTTCTTATGTCAACTGATAAAATATCACGCTTTAATTGGTTTTTATCATGACCCGTGGATCCACTTGGCGAACTGGTTTCTTCACATGGACGGAACATTCTTACATATCACGTTTAATTGGCAACAAATAACTTCTTGTCTAAACCAATACAAATATCTAACTGAATTTTAAAACCAAAAATCAGCATATTTAAATAACTAAAATAAACCTATTTAATTTTACTCTAAATATTTTAAGAGGATTACGGAGAAAATATAATAATATAATAGTCTTCGAATAGATCCGTACCTGGAGTCCCCAGATCAGGTGGCCGAATTCTACACCTCACACAATAGGTTATTATGACGGCAAGGGATTAGCATTTACAATGAGTTTGTAAGATAGATAGACGGACCTTACTTAACTGTAAATTTGTTTCCTCTGTTATTACCACGAACAGAGACAGTTTGCGTTGAATAAGTAGTCATCATGACTGGACATTCAGCTTCCTTGGCCATAGCCCTTCAAAAACTTGTGCTACTTTTCCAAAATAAAAGTCTTTATAATCCTCAACAACTTTTAACGCTCAAATTCGACCATTGCTGGAATTGTGCTTACACATAATATATGGAGCTGTGCTTCCAAACAATCAAATACCAGTCCCTCCCTTAATAGACGATCCAGAATAGACAAATGTACTTGAAAGTTTCGAGTTTTAGCGCATTAAAGAGAGGTGGATGATTTTAGCCGCTTTACAGACTATAATTTCCAGGCAAGGTGTTCAACTGACATTGCCCGCTTGATTGTGGATTTATATTTTTACATTGGTCATTTATTTTCTTTAATAGAAGCACATATACGGAGACAGATTGTGAGTAAAATAAAATCGATTATAATTTAATTACAAATGATGATATCATTATAAATTTCTCTGCCGAACAGTTAATGAATTTTTCTCTGATGAAACTTATAACTTAATTATTGAGATCAGATTAGGAAAGAAGCGGCTAATTAATTTATACACCAAGACTATTGTAGCGTATGATCTCATTGTTACGGCATGAGAATAATATTGACATGTACAATCATGGTGAGCTATTTACAGAGTAATTCCAGTAAAATAGTGTTTTTGTTACATCCATTGAAGTACGCTTCATCGGCGATTGCTTTATTTGACAAACAACCTAAGAGCTTAGAACATCGAGGACTGGTTGCTGACTCCAGCCTTTGTTACAGATATTTTCATGGCAAGCGTTCAACTGATATAACCCACCCAGAGCGGTATACCGGGTGATGCATGGCTTAGTTGAATATAGGAAATCCCATGTACATTTTGAGGTGGCTAAATATTGGCTCCCATGTACATTTTAAAGAAACATTGTATTACAATTTCTTGAAGAGGCCGATAAAGTAAACCCAAGTGCCAAGTTTAAATAAATTTTAATAAGCCAATCCTAACTTATTCAATTTTAATGAGATGGCCAAATTACAAAATTTTCATAGTATAGGTAATACAACATCATCATCATCAATCAACCATTCTCTCGTGTCCACTGCTGGACATAGGTCTCCCTCATCCTTCTCCATGTGTCCCGATCCTGCGCCACCTGCATCCAGTTCCCTTGGCAGCGCTTTAAATCATCGGTCCATCTTGTTGGTGGTCGGCCTCTGTTTCGATATGCGTCCTGTCTTGGTCTCCACTCCAGTATTCGCCTTGTCCACCTATTGTCCGATAATCTAGCGACGTGACCTGCCCAGTTCCACTTCAGAGTCGTTATTCTCTCTATTGCATCAAGTACCCCTGTTCGTCGGCGTATTTCCTGATTTGTGATTTTATCTCTGAGGGAAATGCCCAACATCACTCGTTCCATTGCCCTTTGTGCCACACAGATTTTATGCACTGTTCTCTTTGTCAGTGTTAATGTTTCCGCTCCGTAAGTCAACACTGGCAATACGCACTGGTTAAAAGTCTTTCTTTTAAGGCATACTGGAAGAGATGATTTGAAAACATAATTTAGCGTGCCGAATGCTACCCATGCTAGTCTTAGACGGCGGTCAAGTTCAATAGTTTGGTTGTCTCTTCCTATGCAGATCTCGTGTCCCAGATATTTGTATGAATTTGTCTGGTTGATGGCTTCTCCAGCAATAGAGATGTTCTCACTGGGCACGAGATTAGTCATTATTTGGGTTTTCGACATGTTTATCTTTAGTCCGACTTCCAAGGAGGAAAGATACAGCCTATTCAATAGTTCCCTGGCTTCGTCCAAACGGTCACACACTAGGACAATGTCGTCTGCAAATCGTAAATGTCCAAGCCTCTCTCCATTTACATTTACACCCTTTTTGTTCAGATTTGTCTTCTTGCATATATGTTCTAGGAGAGTAATAAACAATTTGGGCGATATGGTGTCTCCCTGTCGCATCCCCCGCTGTATAGGAAATTTATTGGTTTGTACATCTCCCAGTCTAACACTTGCTGTAGCGTTCTGATATATGTGTTTGATCATGTTTGTGTACCTGTGTAATACAACAAACACCAGCAAATAATTTCTATGACGCCATTGTCAAAAATTGACGTAAAAGCTTGACATAAAGAAAAAGATAACATACCTAAGACTACAGATTTTCACAAAAACATTAATTAATTAAATGTTCAAATAACCCTCCATTAGCAGTTAAGCAATATCCTAACCGATCATAAAATTCATTTCTGAGTTGATATTGTTGGTCTAGATTTTCAAATTTTACATCTTTATAAATAAAATTTTTGAAGTGGCTCCACAGAAAGAAGTCGTTTTGGCGAAAGGTCAAGAGACCCGGCTGGCCAAAGGATTAGTTGCCGTGGGCCAATAATATTTCCGTTAAAAATATTTTGCAAGTATTCCCTAACCATGAGAGAATTATGGGCAGGACAACCATCCATTTGATACCAGATCTCCTGATTTTCGCGTACAACTTCTTCTAGTGCGGGTTTAATTCGATTTTGAAGTAAGTCCAAATAGGTTACTGCTGTAAGGTTGCCTTCCATAAAAAATGGTTCAATAATGTGATGTCCTACAATTCCCGCCCAAACATTTATTTTTTGTGGATATTGCGCCCGAGTATGAACAAGAGGATGTTCATTTTCTTGACTCCAATACCGGCAATTTTGAACATTTGGATCGTTGTTGAGGGTGAATGTAGATTCACCGGTAAAACAAATATTTCTCAAAAAATCCCTATTATCATTTGCTCTTTCCATTACCTCAAAACAGAATACCATTTTCCGTTCTTTATCACCTTGCCGTAGCTCTTGATGTTTTTCATACTTGTAAGGAAAATATTTGTTTTTTTAAAGTGCGCAACACCGTGGTTTGTTTTAATACGACTTACCCAAGAATCCTCGTGCTAATAATTTTATTTTCCTCCACGTGCAGTAAAATATCAAGAACTCTATTAGTCCTTTCTTCAGCTCTATTGGCATTCTGAGTTGAGTATTTCCAGTTATTTATTAGGGGAGAGTGGGTAGACAGTGGACACAGGGAGACAATGGACACATCATATATTTCGTATCGAAATAATCCAAATCTATTGGCAGTGCGACGTAAACATCTAAAGGTGAAGGTGCTCATTGTGCCATCAAAGTGAATTGGTATAATATGGCATACAAATATGTATACATGTGAGAACTTTGTTCTCTAGCCACTTGCTGAGACCTTATACAATAAGGATTAACCAAATTATGCTAAAACAGCTATTCTCTGGGCTACATGCCCCAACGAGCGCTGAATTAAATAGCACAATTTGGCGTATTTTGACTAACACTGTTAGTACTAAAATACAGACTCAGATTACAGAAACTACCGGGAAAGAAAAGAATGAATCTTTATTTCCAATGATAGGTTGCTACCACAAAACAGATAAGAGGTTAGAAATGCGAACTACGTAGAAAACCAGAGAAACAAAGATTCAAGTTGGCCACCAGTCCACCCCGAGCGCTACGGTAGGAAATTTATTGCGGGTGGCGGGTAGTTTAAATAACTCGTTTTCAAATTACTGGTTTACTGTTCAAACAATATTTGAAATTTTTAAAGGCGTTTTATCGCTTTTTGAGTTAATTCACTCTAAAATACCATGTATTCACTAAATTTCAGAATTTAATGAATGTATGTATTTTATATCAAATTATACCAAAAAGTCAATAAAAGTCATTAAAAACCAAATATTGTTGTTATTTATGAATGACGATGTAAATAACAAACAAAGCTTATGAAGAAAAATTCAAAATTTATTTAAACTTTACCATAAAACATAATGTGAATAAATTCTGACAAAAATTGGTATCGAAACAATAGAAATACTTTATAGGTACATTCTGTAAAAAATAAACCAAAAATGTAACTAATAACAGCGACGTGACTAAAATGGTTCCAAGTGTTTAATGAACCAGGGTTTGCTCGAGGCAAATAGGTGAATTCTTGACATTTGGGCGTTGTCCCAAAAAAAATGTTTGCTTCATATCAAGCCCAGGTCTTCTAGTTACTCTGCTGACTATTAATACAAAATAGCAATCTCGTAGATGCATGTCTTAGCCAGGTGTAGGTCAAATGTTGCAACCAGAGTTAAATTGTCACAGTATTTGGGCTTGATAAGGTGTCCATGCAACAGAAAAAAATGTTAATGATTATTACCAAAATGACTAACAGACTGAACAAAACATAATTTTTTAATTAGGTACTGAGAAACTGAAAGCAGTGAAAAAAAATTCGATAATATAAAGTGGAATGTGTACATGTGTCAAAAGTAGAAGGGATACATTTAGAGGACCAAACAGAATGTTTTAGACTGCCAGTAAAAAAAAAATTGAACTACCATAGTTCTACAGAGAATGTGGAAGTGATCCTAAAACATCAGGTGGTAAAAGCTCAGGGACAGTTTGAGAACAGCATTTCAATTAAGCCTTTTTCAAACTGGGTTCTAAAATTGACAAACATTGAAATGATTTTCACAAATCCTGAAGTTTTTGCACTCGATGTCAGGATTAATATTACATTTATTCTTCCACACTCTTAGTCTTTCATCATCAGTAAGGGGAAATGTATAGAAAAATGGTTATTGACACAATTAGGGTCAGATGAAGATCTAAATGCACTCTTGCAACCGGGATATTTACAGTAAAACTTGATATTGGTTATTGAATGGGCGACACAGGCCATCATAGATACTGATAGAGGCAAATAAGGGGCATACACTTAAATATAACACTTAAAGTATTAAATGGCAAAGAACAAAATGAAAAACTTACAGAAGGCTGAACATTAAAACTCCTTCGGCATGACTTATCATACAGTTCTATTTGCATTCGCTTGGGCTGTGGATATGTACCTCTTCTATAAACTATCGTTGGTAGACCTTTTTGAAGAGTATGCTAAAAATATTAGAAAATTAATTTGAAAATTCAACAAACCTAACCTTCAAGGCGTAAATTTTACATTTAGGTTACATACTTGTGATATTAAGGTCGCGTAACAATCCTAAAATTCTTCAAAACTTGTAAAACGGCCTGTAAAGGATTAAAACGGTAATTATGATATAAAAATTAAAAAAAAAATCAAGTTCTTAACAACAATTCGTTCGGGGTTCACATTTTACAAAATTGACAGAACTTAGAACTTCTCTTCTTCTTCTTCTTCTTTTATCCAAAAAACGGCTAATAAAGCCCTTCAGTTAGTTGGCGAAATATATATTGCGTTTTTAACAAGGTCTGTCTCTTTTTATCAGTAATATTATGAGAGAGAGAGATAGTCGACAGATTAATATGCAAGTCTGATTTGACAAGGAGCACATGGTAGTGACCGTTCGAAGAGCCCTCTGGTGGACTGGTGGCCAACTAGGTTTTGTAACGGTTTTCTTGTTGCGAAGTTCCCCATATTAGTTTCACCCATGTGGTTGCTACGCTGCTGCTACCTGTAGACCGGTTTCGAACTCTTTGGTTCTCGTCAGTACAGGGCAAGCATGACAAGCGAGCACACCTGCCATTGGAAAATTGAAACACCCTATAGCCACAATATTGTTCTGCCTAGGCAGTACAATACAGGTGGCGCCATCCTCCAGAAGTTTCTAGCAATTTGCGGTCTACAGGTAGCAGCAGCGTAGCAACCTATCATTAGAAATAAAGATTCATTCTTTTCTTTCCCGGTAGTTTCTGCAATCTGAGTCTGTATTTTAGTACTAACAGTGTTAGTCAAAATACGCCAAATTGTGCTATTTAATTCAGCGCTCGTTGGGGCATGTAGCCCAGAGAATAGCTGTTTTAGCATAATTTGGTTAATCCTTATTGTATAAGGTCTCAGCAAGTGGCTAGAGAACAAAGTTCTCACATGTATACATATTTGTATGCCATATTATGATTACCACTTGCCAAGTAGTATTCTCGTACTATTTATTGTGAATTGGTATACTTAAGGCAGAAAAGTTTAATAATATTTTTCTAATTTTTGGTAAGTATAGTGTAATATTTCCCAACAATTCTGTAGACTCTGGATCGTCAAAATCTTGTTTCTGATTCCAGTTTCTTAGAAATTATGCTTTTCTATTCATATAGTGAGATTATGTCTATAAACTTGCCGATAAATTAACGACTTTCAATTCGTGGCGCCAAATTTAAAAAATAATGTAATTTGGGGACAGAATGAACAACTGTCCATTATCTCCCCAAGTGTTCATTATCATCCAATAATTTTTAAATGTACAAAAAAATCTTTATCTCTATTCTCTCAGACTCGAAGAAAATGCCAAGAAAATACAAAAGAAAAAATGAGCGAGAGTTTAATGCAAATAATATGAGACAGGCTATAGTTGAAGTTCTAAATCATAATTGACCATTTTCATATGACGTCACAGGGTCGGCGGCCATTTTGCTTGGATGGCAAACAAAGCAAATAAACACAAGTGTTACCAAGTTTTCTTACAGTTTACCTTAACTCTTGACCGTAATTTAAGATCTGTGTTCGTGTAAAGTGCCTAAATAAAAATGCCGACGTGTTGTTTAGTGGTAAATTGTGGGATGAGGGGAAATAGGGACAATGTACGTTTTTTTAGAGTTCCTGCAGTTCCTCAAAACGCTGGAGAAAACCTCACTCAACTCTCACAAAAACGGCGTGAAATGTGGATAAGGGTTTTAAAAAGGGGTCCCTTAAGTGACAGCTAGTTAAAGTATGGGAGAATTTGCTCCAGACATTTTATAAGTGGTAATATTTGATTTTTGGTATGATGGCCTAATAAAATGATCTGATGTAAACATTTGTAGGAACTCCAGCCGAATTGGTAAACAAAGACAACCCTGACTGGATCCTGAATCAAAATATGGGGTACTTTAATCCAAAAGAAGCAACTTAGACTCGAGTTGAGAGAAATGAGAGAGCTCAGAAATGCAAATACGAACAAAGTTTCAGGTAGGTGTATTATTGTAAATAGTAGGTAGTACTAGGATTGATTGTATTGTGATGCAGACATAGTGTTGTTTAAGGTTGAAGTTTTTTTTTATTAAGTTATGTATTCTTGTAGACAAAGCTACTCCGGGAAACATTTTCTGACATAGGAAGCTTTCTACTGGTCTGATAAATTTTTTCCTGGTGATGAACTTGATTTTATAAAACGTTTTAATTTATTAGATTGTATTGTGTACTATTTTAATTGCAAATTTTAAATTTTTGAATGTATTAGTTCAGTATTTTTACTATGTATTAATTTGACTTTTATATGTTTAAAAACAGTACACAGCATAAATAAACTACGTATATGAACATAAAACTGTGGGTTTAGGCCCAAATGAAATGGTAACAGAGTTATTCAAAACCAAAACCTTATTATAACTTAATCTTACCTTGCCGAGTACAACATAAGCATTGGGATTTACTTCCTTTACATTAACATTTTGCACCAAACCAGAGTCATACAATTTGAATGCTTGCAAGCCTTTGTATGCCTTCAGCTGCTGGCCAGTGTAAAAACTATGCGTTAATATAAGGTAGTTTACCAAGTCCATCATTGATACCTCTGGCAAAGACATTAAATTTCCAACATCAGTATCTCCAAGTAGATAAGGATCAATATCACCAATAATTTTAAGTTTGGCATCATATCTACATTTAACATCGCCACTAAGAGTCTTATAATATTCATTATTTCCATATTTTATCATGAATTTTAAATTTTACACAACAGAATCACAATATAAACAACAAAGGTCCAAGCACACACAAGGAAGTTCAAATAAGTATTACGATGGGAATACAGTCGGAACACGAAAAATTTTTTAAGTACAGGTAGCACAGATATAGATACTTCTTAGAAATGGTCATAAATGAATCCTTAAATTACTTGGAAAGTTATTAAATTACACCAAAAGAGTCTAATAACTCATTAGCACAAACGGGCATGAACCTTTGTTTGCCATCCAGGCAAAATGGCCGACCTGTCAAACCCACGTGTTTGAAAATGATCAATATGATCATAAGACAAAGTGTCCGAAAAAACAAGTTACTAAAAGCAGGTTAAATAACTACATAACTAAGGCCCGCGATGATGGCCTTGAAAATGTATCATTAACTCCTAGCTTTCGTAAATCTCAAGTATTTCAGCAGAAATGGAAATTAACTAGTTTATCCATCAGGATGGATGACATGTGAAAACTTTTTAAAAGTTTTGGAACATTTTGTTAAACATGTCAGGTGCAGCATAAAAAAGAAGGTTTTACTGATCATGGATAACCATGAATCACATTTATCCATAGATGCAGTTGACTTTTGCAGAGCAAACGGGATCATAATACTGACACTTCCTCCTCATACATCCAACAAACTACAACCACTGGATCATACAGTCTTTGGCCCCTTCAAGACGTTTTTTAACCAAGCAGCTGATGCCCGGATGCTTGCACATCCAGGTCAAACTTTAAGTATTTATAATCTTCCACTTCTATGCCTCCAATCATGGGATCGAGCTGCAAATCCAGTTAACATAAAATCTGGATTTAGATGCTCTGGAATTGTTCCCTTTGATAGAAACATATTTTCAGAGGAAGAGTTTTTATCATCTTCAGTAACAGATCGTGAGCAACCAGAAGCAGAAAATGATTCTACCAATGACGATGATGTTACTCATACTTTCAATGAGAATATTAAAGAACCGTCAACAAGTTTTTTGGCTGAAAAATGATGCTGCTACTACTCCTACGTCTGACAAAAATAAAAATAATTCATTTGTTACCCCGGATGCTATTAGGCCATTTCCAAAAGCTCCGGCGAGAAAAGAAACTAGTAAGAGATGAAGAAAAAGGGGTCGTTGCATGATTGCAACAGATACTCCAGAATAGTATATTATGTTACAAGGACGAAAAATGCAGTATTTCGGACGTATTGCGGGAGATTACTGGACGAGGCAAAGCCGAGGCCAGTAACCCGCATAGTCCGAAATACATTTTTCGTCCGTATAACATACGTTATTTTTTATCCGATTGTGTTTTTGCTCGGATTATAAAATAATGTAAAAATTAAGAAAACCAATATATTTCATCTTGCATTGTAATTTTTTGTCCCTTGAATGTTTGAACAATGAAACCTGTAATATGCGTATCCATGGATCTAACAAATAATTAAATTAATATTATCAACTGACGTTTTATCAATCAGGCGATAGTTTTAACTAATCTTTCGTGTTCTGCTAGTTTTAAAACCTGAAAAACACAATTAAAAATGGAAATAGACGATGACCTTATAGAAGGTACACCACCTGACATTCAAGAAACTGCCAAGGAAGTAATGTTACATTTGTTGCCACAAAAATCTAAGGAAATATATGAAAGAGCTTATAAAAAATTTATGGATTACCGGCAAGAAAAAAATATACAGTCGTTCTCCGAAAACGTCTTCTTGGTCTATATGGCGGAATTATCGAAAACTATGAAGTCATCTACTCTGTGGTCGCAGTATTCTATGCTACGTGCAGTGGTAAATGTAAAACAGAATATTGATATATCTAAATACATGAGATTACGAGCATTGTTGAAACAAAAAAGTGTTGGATATTGTCCAAAGAAATCAAGGATCCTAACTAGAGAAGAGGTTCACAAATTCCTTTGCCATGCTCCAGATGACAAATACTTAATGTTGAAGGTAAATGTAACTATATAATAGTATTTTAAATTTCTGACTAACAATTTTCTTAATTACAGGTTGCTTTTATTTTTGGAATCGCGGGCGCATGTCGTCGAGAAGAACTGGCTCATATGAAAATTGATGACATACAAGATTTGGGAACGGCTTTGTTAATAAAAATTCCCTATAATAAAACAAACAAACCGAGATCATTTACGGTGACTGGAGAATATCTAAAGTATTATAGAAATTATCTGGCTTTACGTCCAACAAATATGAGTGATGGGCGATTTTTTGTGTCTTATCGCAATGGAAAATGCCATAAGCAAGTTGTCGGTATACACAAATTTGGCTCTATACCTCAGGAAATAGCATCTTACTTAAAACTGCCGAATGCCAAGGAATTCACGGGACATTGTTTCAGAAGAACATCGGCCACATTACTTGTAGATGCGGGAGCAGACATAACATCTCTAAAACGGCATGGAGGCTGGAAGTCTTCGGGAGTAGCCGAAGGCCACATAGATGATTCCTTAAGTAATAAGTTAGAGCTGACCAAGAAAATATTCAACATTCCACAATCTGACCTGCAGTCAGTCTCGACTCAGGTGTCGCAATCCGTCTCCCAATCGAGTTCAACATTGGAGAATAATATCATAACGGAGACCAAAAATAATAACACATCCTCAAAATCAAATTTACATCACCCCGTTCTTGTTCAAAATTGTTCTAATTGTACATTTAATATAAATATTGTAAATAATTGAATAAAATAAACTGTTGAAAATATTTTAGCGTCCGACAAAATGTTTTTCGGACTAGGACGACAAAGGTTGCCTAGCTACCAGCGCAATAATCAATACCTTATTGAAAAGGTTACCTTTTCGTCCAAATATCTGATCTATAAAACGTCATTTTTTGACACAATCAGATAAAAAAGCTTTTGTTGGAGGAAAAAAACTCACAAAAAAATAAAACTTTAGCAAAGAAAAAGGAAGAGGTAAAGAGACAATGTTTTCAAAAGAAATCAAAGACGTTGTCTACGACGACGAGTCATCTGATGGAAGTATATATGCTCTGAAACGGAAGAAGAAAAGTCTGCCACAGAGGTTCCAAAGGGCGGATACATAGTTGTTAATGTTTACGGAAAGGGGGCAGCTAGAAAATATGTGGCCATTGTTGAGGAAAGATTTCTAAATGGATACGATGTCCGTTTCTTAAAAATAAACATTCCGTCCAACAGGTTTTCGTTAACTAATGAGGAGCCAGCATCAGTTTCTTACAACGACGTTGTAACAGTTCTGCCAAATCCCATTGAAGATTTAAGGCCAAGATTTCGTGGTATGATATACTTTAATGTAGATTTAAGTGAACATAGTTTGCAATAATGCACTGAATTTTTTAAGATATTTTATATGGAAAAAAATTTGAGTTACCAAACTGTACCTATGTACTGATTTATAGAATATATGTTATGTTACTTTTTATTTTGTTTTGTACCAACAGTACCAATAAACGTTTATAAATGTTATATGAACTGGATAATATTTATTTTATATTGGCAATAAGAAAATAAAGAATAAGTCCATAGTCTTCCTGATACGTCCATAGTCTCCCCGATATGTGTCCACTATCTCCCAGACAAGGGGGGAGTGTGGACAAAATGCACACCTACATATTATCAAATGTCAACTACATCCTATGATAAACCTTGCCCAAATTGCGTCAAAATATAATAATACAATATGTTAGCTGTCACTTACATGGGGAATAAATTTTCCATTTAAAAAAATAAAAAGTCCGTTGCCATTTTTGTTAAAACTGTCCATTGTCTACCCACTCTCCCCTACAGTGTTTGGGGACTCAAATTTACTAATGATAAGTTTAATTAATGAAATGGCAGGGATATGCTCATCACGGAATTGAACTGATAACATTTCAGACACTGCTCTTAAACTGTTTCCTGTATTATACCACTTAATCATAGTTACTTTTTCCGTAATGGAATACCTTATATTTAGCTGTAATTAAAGCGACTTCAATAAAAATGTTGTCACTGACGCTACTTTTCGTTTCGTCAATGTCAAATAATAATTTGCTGGTGTTTGCTTTATTACCTAAATTATGAAAATTTCGTAATTTTGCCATCACATTTAATTAAATAAGTTAGGATTGGCTTGGTAAAATTTATTCAAACTTAGCACATGGGTTTACTATATCGGCCTCTATTTAGCCACCTCAAAATTTATATGGGATTTCCTATACTTAACTAAGCCATGCATCACCCGGTATAAGCTGTTTCTTACCAGCACCGAGAGATAGAGCCGTCTGGTTTTATTCTCCATTTACTACTTTTATTTTTGAGGACTACAACTCATTGCTGTTCGTTCTTCAGATTGTTCCTTCAGCTGTTGTTTTCAATAATTTTTTAATGCCTTGGGAGTCTGGTTTAAACTATTTTTGCTCTCTAAACTACTCTAAAGAATTAAATTATTTCCATATATTGTCAACATACCATACGGTGAGAGTTCATCCCACCCTGTGCTCACGGTCAAGATCATTCACACAATCCATCAGCACTTTTCGTGTATAAAAACCCGAGTGAACAGTGGATAAGGCACCGTCGTCTTACAACTGGGTTGGGTCCCTTCCTATATACTCAGGAGTATGTGAGTCATCACCTCCTCTACATACATTTTCAGGAGTTGTTCCGTCTGTTTTGGAGTCTAGCCTACCTGAGATACTCCCAAGTGTTTTAGTGTTTATAATATATGGTCTTACTACAGCTCCGGAAATTTTTATTCACCCCCCCCCCCCCCAACCTAATTAGTTAATCAAATATATCCAAACTCGGTTGCTTATTTATAACGGAAGCACCAAAAACATACAAACAATCAAAAAACTTTTGACAAAACGAATAAAAAACGACGAGCTATGAAATAATAGAAGTCGACTTTTGAGGTTATGTTGTGTTCTTCAGAAATTAAGTTACCTTGGCAGCATGCGCAGATGTCGAATTTACCCTGATCTTTTATCTACGTTGCTGCTTCAATTTCTTGTAGGTAATAATCATATATTACTAAATTAATTATTAACTTATAAGTATGATTATTGCTACAAAGCACATAGCAATAGGCAAACATACGAGTGCTTTAAAAAAGGCAATGGAGTCAAAATGATAGTCATAACAGTAGTTTTTGATTACCTAATCGGTAGGAATCCTTTATGACACTCTGCGAACGGTGAGTCTGCGACGAAAGCAATTCCCGTTGGTCTTGAATCTTTAGATTACCTATATACTCTTTAGGGAACACCATCTTAGGAAAGGCGTTCCAAAGGGACGACGTTCGAACAGCGTCGTTCAAGGAACACTAATCTAACCTAACCTACACCACGTAAGATTAGGCTGCAGTGATTCATCCTATACCCCTTTCAGTGGAATCAAGTTGGTACCATAGCAATATTGGTTGGATAATTGTCATAAAAAATGGCTTTATAGTTACCAACCTGTCTTCTTCGATGTTCCAAGCTTTCAAGGTTGTTTGTGAAATCATGGTCGCCGATCCATCAATTTGCTCTTCCTTGAATGAGAATGGAATCCAGCAGCTTTTCTAAAAGATGGTTAATGTGGGTGGGAGACAATGTGAAGCCTTAAGGGACTAAGGTATTGATAGTAAATTAATGTGAAAGGAATCTATCCTTCCTATTTTAATAACCTAGATTTGCGATGTACACACAAGTAGTCATAAAAATGTGATATATCAATTGCTTTTAAATGGGCTAAAACACACACACACATAATAATATTTTGCTATTAATAAAGGCATTGTAAATTAATTTATCAGCCACTTTAAGTAAGAAATTGGCGCGTTCGTAGCTCTAACGTTTGTTCGGCATTTAAATTATTATATCCTTAAGATTGCACATCATAAGTTATGGGAAACAAATTGTTATATTTAAAATTATTTATTAATGAATTGACTATGATTTAATCGTTTTATAATTTGGGTTTATAGCCTAAATATTGTGTTAATAATTTATTATTATTGTTTTATTGCGTCTGGTTCAAATAAAGTCCATATGTCAATTTTTTTTATTGGTTTAAGTTAGTCACTGATTGCTTGTAAGGGTATCTTTTCTTTAATTATAGGATATTTGGGAGATAAAAGGGGAACTTTTGAAATTAAGTCACGTGCAAAAAAAAGGATTTCCTAATATTCACCTGCATTGGCAAAAAGTCGAATATGAAATTTTAACGTTTAAGAAAAGCGCACTTAAAGTTGAAGCAAGTGTATTTTTGCACCAATTTTTGTTATTTGGTATAAATTTGAAACTCTCCGGTAAAGGATAGATAGGAAGTAGCTATGTTTCTTAGGTAGTTGTCGTTATGTTTGTTTTACGCAAAATCTGTTGCTTACTTCTTCTATCCCTTGTTTTTTCTTTTTATAATAGATTGATGCCAGCAATAAAAAACTTAAGTGGGATTAAGTGCATTTGCCATTGTTTAAATGTTTTATTTTTAAAGCAGAAATTAATGGTTAACCGATGTAAACTACTTGTACGTTTTTTTTTCAACTCGGCACCAATGTACAACTTTATTAGGTAGTCTTTAAAAATATGACAAAAAGATAAGAAATATCCATTTAAAAAAAAAGTTGGCCATGACACATATTCCCCCTAGATGCGTGACGTAATTTATGTACAAACCCTTAGAAGTTTATCTTAAGTTTGTAAATTGGTTAATCGAGAGTGTCCAAACTCTCTTTAAAGTGTCGATTTACACTGCAGAGGAAGGTATTCAAATGTTCCTAAACACCAGAGGAATGTCGACACAAAAACTGATGGATAACTTTTTAAAAAGAATAGATGCCGATAATTTTGACTAGACTTGGGAGAGAAGGTACTCTGACTCCTACCGTTGCTGCGCCAGAGCTAACCCTAATTATTTTGACCTTCCCTTCCTGTAACCCCTTAACCTGTAGCTACCACAACTTTTTTTTAAATGGTAATCTAGGTCACATGAAGGCCTCTATCAAAAGGTTAGTTTAGGTTAGTTACCATGGTACCAAGAAAAGGTAGGGGATTGCTCATGTCTAGATGGTAGATGTTGGCTGGCCCGGCATCGCCCGGTGAAATACCATCGCATCGGCTTAGATGGCGTGAAGTTGCTCTTTGAGCTAACGTTTTGTCGCTGTGCCGATTTCTTCGGTTTCCAGGGTGGGAAATATATGAAAAATGCTATGATGATGGTTCCAAAATCAAATTACTCCGGAGTTAAACTCGCCCCCCGATCGGATCTCCGGGTGGGGACCGGTCCTGGCGCCTCATCAAGCGAAGCTATCTCAGCATCTACCATTCTCAATAGCCAGGCGGGTCCTTCGAACAACATTCAAAATGGGAATAGTGTGAGAACTGAGGTTGTTAAAGGACCCAAAATTAGCAGCTTCCAAACTGACTTCTGTAATATAAGAGAACTGAACTCGAATATCAATGCAGTTCATCAAAATCTACAATGTACCAAACCTCATGTACTAACCGAAACAAAGGTCATATCATCGACTAGTACGGTTAGCTATTTATATCCTGGGTACGACTTCCATCATCGATTTGGGCGGAATTTTTGCATTTGTCTCTTTGTCCGCAGAAATCTTTCTTATCAACGAGAGTAGACCCTTGAGCCTAACGACTTTGATGCAATGTGGTTTAAAATATGAACGCAGAGAAATACTTAATTCATCTGCTGCCTTTATCGGCCCACAAGCGATACCCATTATAGAGACTTGCTCTCCTCACTTTTTGCAAGCCCACCATCCCAATTCCGAAGTTGTCATCCTTGGCAACTTTAACGTTCATAATGTCAATTAAATCAAATACTCAAATACAACCGACGAGCAAGGTCGCGAAGCCGAATCCTTTGCCATCAGCTCTGGCCTTATCCAACTCGTGGGTGAACCAACTCGGATTCAGACCAAGATGGTAATTTTGCTGGTTTGTTGGATCTTTTCTTAACTCTACACTGAGCGAAATATCTAGTTGATATAACTCAAATATGAGTTATCCTAAACCGACGAGTGTTGCTAATAGGGGACAGCTCAGACCTCTGAATTACGGCAACTAAATCGAAGAAATTGCGTCAAATCACTGTTCATGAGTTAATTTTAACATAGTTATTTTAGCTAGCTAGCTTAGCTAATCGTAACTGAGTTTGACAAACACATGCGACGTGGGCTGCAGCAATTCATTGTTTAAGCTGCCAGAGACCAATATGGGAATTGTGATGCGTTACTACTCGAGCTAGATTAATTAATGATTTGAGCTATCACAACTGGACTTTGCAGTTGTTCTAGCTTACTTAACGACTATGGATTTAATCTGTCCTAAAGTTGGAGTATCCTCATTTTCACGCATCTGTATGAGAACAAACTTTGAACAAAAATAAAAAAAGATCCCTCCAATCAACGATTGCGCCGATAGCAAATCCAGTTATGTGGTCCATTATGACGCGACGTGCACGAGGTACTAATAACAATGGGATGAAGTAGCCGCGCCAAATCGGCACGAGCGCGAATTCGGAACTTTCCGTGGCCTTTCGATCGGTGATTTACCCTCGACATAGGTTTTCAGAGCACTCTTTATGACTTATTTCAACTCAAAATAATTTACTCATGGTAATGAGTTGAAATAATGCACGTCTTGGTCAAAGCGGCACTCTAAATTCAGTTAGTAAGTTTTCCCAATCCAAAAACTGAGTTCAGGTACCTCATAAAATGGTTACAAAATGAAGGATTGTGGTAAACCCAAATGTTTTAAAATGTTGATATTTTTGTGTTAAGGCGAATCAAAAGACGCTGAGTTATTGAAGCGATTTAAAATAATTTGTGATAATTCGTATGCTCACTTTAAATAACATAGAAATGTGCGTTAAAGTAGCTCTAATTCTGCAACCCACGACATCGGTAAATCCATTTTTGTCAGTGTACCGAACATTCCCCCTGTAGAATCGAGAATGCCCGAAATTGTTTTCTGGCACTGCCATATGTTAAACGAATCTCGAGAAGTCTTGGCATCAAAAAAGCTTTTGGTCTTGACGATATTCCAGTCATTGTAATTAAGACATGCGCTGACGAATTGATATCGGTATTTTATAGGCTTTTTAACTTATCTTCATTATTAGTGACCGTCAGTATGGACTCCGTAAGTGTAGATCAACAGGAGACCTTCTCGCGTATGTTTCTCACGTTTGAAACAACGTAATAACATCATGGGGAGTCCCGGGCGGTAGCACTGGACACTTCCAAGGCCTTTGACCGAGTATGGCATGAGGGGCTCCTAACTAAAGTGAGAGCATACGGAATGTCGGTTCAGTTTTGTTAATGGCTGTCAAGCTTTCTTAAAGACCGTTCTTTGGGAGTGGCGATGGACGGATCTGTTTCAGACACTTTTAACATCAACGCCGGAGTCCCTCAAGGTTCTATAGTGTCGCCCTCCCTCTTTTTACTGTACATTAACGATCTTTTGAAAAAAACTAAAAATCCGATGTATAGCTTCGTTGATGACAGGCCACTTGTTTCATCTTTTACTTTGGATGTTCGGATATCGGCTGCCAATGCACATCTCTATAGGCAGCAATAGGTTTCACATCTCAACAAAGACCTGGAAGAAATTCTGTCTTGGGGTGAAAGTAACCAAGTAGAATTTAACGCTAAGAAAACCCAGGCGGCAGTTTTTTCTAAAAAAGTTAATGTTGAAGAACTGGATATACTTACTGAACCAGACTTTCACTTACTGATAGGAGTGTATTCCATTAAATAACATACCAACTTTATTCTGAGTTCGTACCTTGTGTTCACGACCCAACAATGTTCAAATCTCAATACGCTGCTTTTTTGAGAGCACCATCACTCAAAAATACAGAACTATAGGGAACTAAACTACCCTAATACTGATATTTGCTTACAATAAAAGATGATAACAAACAAAACGGTGCAAAAAATAAAATATATAATATAATGTAGGCTTTTGCTAATTATTAATATCAGATTTTGGGGAAAAACTTATTTGGGCTGGTTTTACCGTAACCAAATAAGCAAACCCCTAGTTTTTTGGTACAATGGGAATTAATTGTTGAATACCTTTTCATAGAGCCCACATATGCCCTAGGTTGTTGCCCTAAAAAAAAAGTTGGGATTGCTAGAGATTAAGGAGTTAAAGAGAGGGGACTGAAAATATTACAGAAAGATGCACAAGAATTTAAATCAATTTCGGTGTTTCAGCGTTTTTCTTAAAAATAACTTATAGAAAGAATGTGAATTATATTCAGGACTTATAAAAAACCCTATATTTTAAGTAACAATATTATTTACCTAACTAAATTTTAAATGGATAAAACTTGTTTAATTTATCTCGTTAGAAAATATGTTAGATGTAGTAGCATAGAAGAACCCTAAATCATTTAAAAGGTAAAATGTCACTTTGGAAAACGTTAATTAAGAGTTAAGTGCATTGACAAATGGCATTTTCAAAGTTCATAATACATTAAGCATTATATAAATTAAACAAATTACTTTATTATGTAGATTATTTAAGATTTGCCGAAAAGAATGTTGTTATTGAATAAACTCAATAATAAATTATTTATGTGTGTGTTCTGAGAAAATGTAGGTACCTATGTATTTAAATTAAAAAATTAAACATTAATAAAAGCTTTAACAAACACTTTTAAAAGTACACTGAGAAAATTATCCAATACCTGATATAAAAAATATTATAACAGTTATTAGAATTCCGCATACGTATTTGGACAGCGCGACAGTTCGCTACTGTAACTAATCTTGCTTTGCTAAAATGTGGTTATAGTGGTAATAATTTACTTTCTATACCGTTTATAACAATTGCTAATATTAGTGATAATCTAGATAATATCGAATATCATACTGTTTTTTCCACTTAAAAGATAGTTTATACCTAATATAAGAAGGTTCTGATACTATGTATTAGAATATCTGATATACTGGGTGGTCCACTTACGAAAGCATATTTTCCATGAGATATGATTTCCCAGATGTTTCTGATTTTGATATGGCTCTATCATAGTTGATTCTTTTTTAGCAGAAACAACCTTATTTAGATGAAACTATCCAAAATATAATAAATAATATATTATGCTACACATATCAACAAATAAAATATATTAAATACTCAAAAATATAACTCACTTATAACAGCGTTTAAACAAAAAAACTACAGCTTAAAGGAAAAACTATGGTTTTTATAGAAATAAAATATATTTCTCAAAAAAACTAGTTTTATTATATTTCTCGGAATCTCGGGTTTAGGGATTTCCGAGTGATTTCCAATGATTTCTGCGACTATGGTGGTGCTTTCGATGACTTCTAACACTAATTTCGAGATTTCGAGCGTTTCCCCGACGATTTGTACAGTTATCACTTTATCACTTAGTCTTAGGCATTTGTTTGTTTGTTTAACACAAAAAGCACGTGCAACGACGCGACAAAGGCGGTATTTGACAACATAATAAAACATAAATGACTGGTACTAGGTGGCGCTGGGGTGACGAATATCAATCGGTTTATTCGTGAATATAAGATTTCTAATAACACGCAGTCGACAAATCGCTTCGACTATTATGCTGACTTTTATAAATGTCTGTATTATAAGTAGGGCTGGGCGATTATGAATTTTCACAATCGATTGTCGATTGTTAAAAATTATCGATTATTTCGATTAAATCAATTAATCGATTAATCGAAAAATGATCGACTAGTCGAAAAACAATCGATTAGTGGAAAAATAATGCATTAACCGAAACAATCACAATAGCACATTCTATACCATGATAATTTAATTTTTTGTTAATTTTTTTTTATATTTTGGTTAGGCTAGTTCTTTTATTATTTTGTTTTCTTTCCAAAAATTCCAGCAAACGGTAAACATAATACGGGGCACAAATTTTATTTTAACGTTATATTACTGTTTTTTCTTTAAGCAACAAAAGCATAATAATATATTATGTTTTTATGTAGTTATATTAGATAGTTTATTTTATCAGGAGAATTCGCTTAGCAGGCTGCTCACCACGATTATGAAGATTCATAATCGATAATCGAAAAATAATCGATTACTTGATTAATCGAAAAATAATCGATTGATCGATTAATCGATTTTTAATAAACGTCAAAGCCTTTCTTATACGGACAATAAGACATGTTTAAATAAGCGAGATTGTTACCGATAGAGAATATTTTTATAATTGTTATGATTACTTTAATAGTGCTAAGCGAAAATCTTGCTGTCGGTGCATACTAGGGATTTACAAACTTTCTAATGGTTCAATTATTCTTCTCAGTGTACCTAAAAACGAGAGATTTAAACAGGCGTACCTACAAATGGTATATTTAATTTGTATTTTGTAAGTTCAGATATATTAACCATACCGTTTCTAATATAATTTCCGTAAATCTCGCTTTGCTTACTCCAACCCTGTTAACAATGGTCATGCACGAATAATAGATACATTTTACCAATGGTTATTATCACAAAAATGTGCAAATATCACGCACATAAACACAGTTGTAATAAATCTTAAGCCTTCTGCTGCTTTGATTAAAACATATTGCTTTTCATACTATTGAACATGCGTTTAATACGCAGTTTATTCATTTTGTTATGGTTTGTGACAGAATTTTAATTTCAGTCTACGAAAGGTCATATACTACATATACAAAGTGTCCGAATAATACGTGTACAACTTTTGATGATCCATGACGGTCGATTTAAGCCAACTTAGTTAGGCTTTTGATGAACAGTCAAACTTTATAAAATTTTCTAGTCGAAGTATTGGTTATAAAAAAGAAGAAGTGTTAAAAAAAGTGACAACATTTTGTTTACATATTAATAATAGTTCTAATAATACTAATCATATCATCTAAATTAAGGTGACCTTCAAAACAATGCAAGATGCATTGGTTCCGAAGGTACTGCCTATGCTAATAGCATAATTAGCAGCTACAACCATTTATATATTATACATAATTATACATGTCCCGCGATGTGGTATACAAGAGGGCAAACAGACCAAAAATTTCATTTTTGGAGGAAAAGTCATTCTCTATAAAAATTTTTGCTTGCTAAAAAAATACGATTGTCAATGAAAAAAACAATTGTATACAGGGCGTCAAAAAGTTAAAAATCGAAATTTTTTGCTAGAATAAAGTACCGTTATTCTAAAGTTTTTAGTAAAATACTATTTAAGAGAATTGTTTCAAATTATCACTTCTTCTAAGTTATTGGTTTTCATTAAGTTTGGATACCAATGATATTTTTGCTTTAAATTTGCATTACACTGATTATTTACCTCATCCATTATAAAAGCGGGTTGATTTTCACCTGATTATTCAGCGATAATCTCCCGCTCTCCGGTGAAAATCACCCTTGTCAAAAGTGAAAATCTCACCCGTCAGAAATCCAGCGATAATCTACCGCTCTCCGGTGATAATTCACCTCACTTTTATTGAACCAATCAAAACGCTCATTTTCATAGCAACCACCTTGGTAACGGTCGTCTTACCCGATAAGACTACCGCTAGCTCGAAAAGACGCTTTCGAAAAGACGCTTGTAGCTTTTTTACTTAAATAAAAAATTAGTAACACCTCTAACTTGTATATTTACCTTTATCAGACGGCCTTCATTTTTATGTTCAGTAAATTATCCAATAAAATACACCTCTAGAGGCGGTTTCTTATCTTCATACCTTCGTTTTTTACTCGAAACTCGATTTTCAAAGAAAATTTTCACTCAATGTAATTTTTACTTATAATCAAAGATAAGACCCTCGAGCTAAAGCTCTCGGGATCATATCAGATTATAAGTAAAAATTACATTTCGTAAAAATTTGTCAGAAAATCGATTTCTTGTTAAAAACATCGGTATTACCGATAAGACGCCTCCTCTATCGGTATATTACTGTTGAAAATCACCCTTGTCAAAAGTGAAAATCTCACCCGTCAGAAATCGTTAGTTTTTTATTTGGTAAATAATCTTCAAAATACATTTCGGGATTGGGAAATAATCAGAAAATCATCCTCAGATTTTTTGCCATTAGGAAATCGCTCTCGGGCAAGCCCTCGAGCGATTTCCACGGCAAAAAATCTTCGGAATGATTTTCGACAATTTCCCTATCCCTTAATATATTACTCCAGATTATTTACCTCATCCATTATAAAAGCGGGTTGATTTTCACCTGATTATTCAGCGATAATCTCCCGCTCTCCGGTGAAAATCACCCTTCTCAAAAGTGAAAATCTCACCCGTCAGAAATCCAGCGATAATCTCCCGCTCTCCGGTGAAAATCACCCTTGTCAAAAGTGAAAATCTCACCCGTCAGAAATCGTTAGTTTTTTATTTGGTAAATAATCTTCAAAATACATTTCGGGATTGGGAAATAATCACGGCAAAAAATCTTCGGAATGATTTTCGATAATTTCCCTATCCCTTAATATATTACTACAGAATATTTCTCTCATGTGTAAAAACTACCATATGAAGCGGAAAATTTTCGACGAAAATTGCCCAGTAGGTGCGAAAATGTCCCGTCGAAAATTTCCCTATAGGTCCGTATCTAAGTAACAATAATTAATATTTACAATAGCACCAATAGGTGTATTATTGTGTTGATATTATGTATTTGTCATTTTGACATACATAAATCAAATTTAAAAAGTCGTAAAAATGTCGCGATTTGGAAGTGATTCATTAAGTTTAATTTTAGAGAAAGTTAAGGCTGAGACACAATCAAAAACTTAAGGAATAAGGAATATGATTTAAGATTTTGGCGTTAAGGAATAAAAGTACAAGACAGAATTAAAATCTTAGTACCTAAATTTAACCAATCCGGTTACTTAAAAACGGCGCGATTTTTAAACTCTAAACTAATGTCCTAACCCCACTTTTTTGTTTACAAATACTATTTTTTAAACTTTAACAAACTCGCCGTGAACTCGCCTATACTTTTAAAAAATATGGAGGGCTTGCCAAAAAAGTCCTTAACTCTTTTGAGTAGTATGTTTGCAATGTCGGCAGCGTTTTATTATTACCTTAAGAAACGGAGATCAATAAGCAGGTGGCGCAACAGGAGATGGAGAGTTCGCCCTATTAATGTCCAAAGAGAATTCTTAGGAGACTTTAATGATAGAACGTAATCGTGAAAGTTTTGGTCATACATGACTTACATGAAACTCTTACTTTTATTAAAAACCAAAGTGAAAAACTGAAAATACAATTTTGAGGTTATTAAATTGTCAAAAGTCAAACCTAACAAACATGCTGACTTCTGATTGGTTGATTTCCTATTCCTTATTTCTTAAAACCAACAAGTCGGTTTTTTAAATCTTAAATCTTATTCCTTAATTCCAAAAATTTGATTGTGCGTTGTTTACATAGGACAACATATGTTCGTTCTTAAATCTTAATTCTTATATCATAAATCTTATTTCTTATTCCTTAAGTTTTTGATTGTGTCTCAGCCTTTATATAATTAATTTCATATAAAATAAAATATATAACGTTTAAATAAAAATATTAAATTTTGTGCTTTCATTTCACGTACTCGAGAAATAGTCTACCGAATTACATGCATTCGTGCATCAAAATTACCGATAATTTTTTATGAAAGCATGTTGTCTAAAAACTGGATGAGTTTATTTTCATATTTTGGCAAAAGAGCCCGACACCGAAGGTTATGTAATTACTTACGAAAAGTTTGGTGGGTATACTTTGGATCTTCTATACCTTTAAGTATCACCTTTGATTAGGTACCTCAGAAATAAACTACTACAGTGTCAAAGTGCCAAGCAAAAAGTCGTTGTCAGTAACTTATAAAGATTTTATTAGTTTACAATGTTAACAACGGAGCAAGGAATACATTTAATGTAATGTTATGGCGACGGAGATTTTTCATACAGATACGTTATAGAAAAATTTCATGTAAAGATCTTCAGTGTACCCGTAACCATATGGGCGCTCTGCAAGCTGGTCAAGAAGTTTCGTGAAACGGGATCCGTATTAGACTTAAAAAAAGTAAAAAACAATGAAGATAATGCAGCTATCCTACTCGTCCTGCAGTTTGTTAGAGGAAACCTCACACTGTTCTTGAGGAAACGAGCTACGCAACTACAGGTGGTCCAAAAAAGTACTATTTAAGAAGTTTTAAACCAATATAGGATACGTCACTACAAACCCCATTAGAAGAGGGCAATGATGGCAACAGGTTCGATTCTTGCTTGTGGGTAGGGAGTAAGATTTTAGGTGGTAATAGGGAATTCCATAATCTTATAATGTTCTCGGATGAGTATGTTCAGAATCCCAACTTGACGTCAATATTTAAAATGGTGAATGTTTGGTGCGCTGTTTCTTACTATGGTATATTAGGACCTTATTTCTTTGAGAATACTTGTAATAGAAATTCTCAAAGAACTCCCGACCTCACGTTGGCAGATATGTATTTATGGGGACACTTAAACCAGTTAACTTATGCCAATTCACTGCCAAATGATAAGAACATTTTAAAACAAAGAGTTAGACAAGCTGTAGAAGCAATATCCCTAGAAGAAGTGCGCAGTAGTTACGACTATCTTCCTCAACTGGAACAATGCGTCCTTTATGGTGGAGCGGTGTTTGAATAATTACTGCTATGCTACCTGATTTTCATCTATTATTATGAATTATGCCTTAAATTATAATCATGTATTGGTTTATGTGTATCGTATTTTGTTAAATGTTTTTATTTATATTTCGAAGTAATTTGAAATAAATAATTATGTATTTTTTGCTCTGTTCTTAACATTGTAAATTAATAAAATCTTTAAAAGTAGTTACTGACAATGACGTTTTGCTTGACACTGTAATAATTTATTTTTGAGGTACCTAATCAAAGGTGATACTTGGAGGGACAACAAGTCAACGGTACACCCACAGAACAATAAAGGTTAGAGAAATGTTACAACAATGTTAAAGTTTCGAAACATGGGCCATCTATGAACCAACTGCATGGCTAACCCACCGGCAAAATAAAATTATATTTTACCGATAATGTCATGATGGCATTATAGAAATCTGACATACCGACTGAAGAAATGCGCGGGAATATTTGAAAATATATCATAATTTTTAAATAAATTTTAGTTTTGATTCGATTTAACTGTAACATTACAGTTGGATTTCATAAGATATATGTTTGGCAGGAATACACAAGCTGCTCGCCTTATAAGTAAATGTGAGCAGCTTGTGATAATTTCTAACCAATTTAAAAATATATCTTCTGGAATACAATTATATAGTAATGTTACAACTAAATTGAATCACAACCTTAAAATGTATTACACATTAATTGTTTTTATTACTGTTTTTTTTAATTATAAAACAATGTCTAGTGAATTATCATAATAAAAGAAAATATGATCAAAATAGTATATTTATTTAGAATATTTAAATTAAAAAGATACCTACATATGATTTAAGAATACAATATACAACACTAAAGTCATGATATTTTTAAGAAATTAGATTTTCTCACTGATAATTATTACAGCTAAGGAAGCCTAGGAGTGTGGTTAGACTGAAACAGAAAAAAAAATTCTTTTCAATTAGGATATAAGGTACAATAGGTACGAAAACTTTTATATTTTGCCCAATTAGAGTGAGGAGAGAAATATATAAAGCTGTTAAACATAAGGGATGGTGTAGGTATATGTAAAAATATTCATAATTTAAATGCAAGGAAGGTAGGTAAACAGAAGTGATTCACCAGTTTTGAAAAATAAGGAAGGAACTAATTAATAACATTTTTACTCAGGCACACTTCAAAAGATCATTATTAGAAGGTTGTGAATCTAAAAATATAATATAATTATTAAATACCTACTTTAGCATCATACTTACAATAATAAATATACTTCCAAAAATCATCAATCCCAAAGCATGGTCGACAGCGAAGTTTCAGCTAAAAAATATCCCAAGAAGGAACTTACTTGCGCATGAAAAAATAAACTAAGGACTTAGATATCACTATAAACTTACCAAAAAGCCCCACTAATTCATTCTAAGATCAAATTAAACCCATTTTATAAAGAAAAAAGTCGTGGAAAAAATCACAAACGCGTCAGAAGACCCAGACGAGAAGTAAACTGTCATTGTCATAAAATTAATCAGTGTTGCAAGAAAAGAAAAACACTAGCTTTTTAATGTTTTTGTAAGATTTTAACCGAAAATGATGATAGTATGAACTTAAATTAATTACATATCCAATTAAATCATTAAAACTTATTAAAAATATTCGATTAGCGAAGATTATTAATGAAATCTTAACTCGAAATAAGAAAACCAAAAGTTACTAGCAGACATGTCAAACCCTCCCGCCCCCCTGACATGAACTGCCCATAAATTGCTTGTTGCCCTACTCTCGTATATTGGTGACATGCCCCTGGGTACACCTACTAAACTTTTCAGTGTAAAGAATTTGAATTTTAACTTTTAGGACACCCTGTATACAATTTCTTTTCCATCGACAATCGTACTTTTTCAGCAAGCAAAAGATTATAAAGAATGACCTCGAAAAGTGAAATATTTGGTTTGTTTGCCCTCTTGTCTACCACATCGCCGGACATACTGTATATATTCAAAAATCAAATAAATTAATAACGTATGCACCAATGATATATCTTTTCAGTTTGCTTACAAGTACACTCTGCCGGCCTTTATTTGTTAATTTACCTTTATTACTGGGCAGGCCTTAGTAATTTTCATACCTCACATTCTGTAGGCTAGTTGTACTCTGCTAGTCACCAGTAGTGTATTGAGCATTTTGAGGCGGGGGGGGGGGGGAAGAACTATCGGAGGGGCGATGAGGGCGGAGCTTAAGCGCCGCAGGCAAAAATTTTTTGGGACCACGCCCAAATATAGTAGGAATTTACCTTCTTTATGCTCCCTAGGGAACGGGGGTCTGACCCCAAAGAAGTTAAAATCCGCTATATAAAAGAAATTAATATAATGTGGTGGGACGCTCTCGAAACCAGTTTTATTAAGTTTATTCCCATCGCTCTTTACTAAAAATAAAATAAGAATTATTATCTAAGTAGTAAAGGGGCACCAGGCCAAGGGGGGCGAGAGGGCGATCGCCCCCCTGTGGCTACGCCACTGCTAGCCACCTATAGAGATTTTGCAATATTTTGGACTATTCCCTGGATATTTTCATTTCCCTGGGCTAGGGTATCTTGTATGAGATATTATATTATTATTTAATGATTTTTGCTCCTTATCATTTATTACTTGCTTAATATCTTGCAGCTCTGTTTTCAGCTCATTATTAATGCCCACTCGCTCTTCGTACTTTTAAAAGAGCTTATTGTAGTTATTTTCCATCCAGAAGTTTTGTCATAACATGGTATAATTTTGATCTTTCTTCATATTATCTATTTTGTTATTATTTTCAACCTTGTTTTTGCATAATGTCACAATTTCGTAGGCCTTTTGATCTTTTCACCTTCTTGTATTCAGTCCTGCTGCTATGCAAATGGTAAATAATTATTCCCCAGTGTCTTGTGGAAGGTGAGCTTGACGTTGAAGCAAAGGCAATAGTTTTAAATGTATATGATGCACTTGTATACCAAACGCCCGCTAGTACTATGAATAAGAAACTTGTTTTGGACTTTCATTTTCATTACGTATTTTTCTCACAACGCACGTTTCAACTGGTAAACATCTCCAGTCGTCTTCAAGTGAATATTGAACAACCCACGAAGTTATAAGAGTATTATACTATCTAGGGGGTAGCAGAACTGTAATATGGTACGAAGACGTATGCTAATACAATAAATCATGCATCATTTAATAATAGTAAAGTAAACTACGAATCAGCATGCGATCCACTTGCTAACTCCTATGTTTTATAAAAGTACAATAGGAAATTGTAAGTTGAATCTACAGACAATATACAGAGTTCAATATCAAAGCAAGGATTTTATTACTCATTAGTTAGAACAGAACCTAAATTATTACATGGCGGTCCTACCAGCGGAATTTTTGTTAAGATGGATTAAGACTATAAAATGGACATCTGTTAGTTGGATTGATGGGTTTGATCATTTTGGTAACCATATTCACGGTTCAGAAGCATTCCCAGAAGGCACTCTGAAGAGCTATAAGACGTGGAATCTATAAAAATTAAGCAAGCAAATCAAGAAATATGGTTACAGAAGAGGAGGATCAAGTGTAAAAATTTTTAGGGTTTTTTTTTCAGCAAACAAAAATGACAATGGAAATGGAATATTATTATAATAGATACTAACAAAAATGGCCAATTAAGGAACAAAAAATGGGAGATATTATTATAGAACATGACCGAGATGGATTCAGTCATATATTACTGTAGCGTCTTAATATAAGCTTACCTACATTTATTTATCAAGGCTTTCCAAATATTTCTTATGCTTAAAGAGAGCTTACTGAAGCAGTCAGGATTCTGGGATCTGACAGCCGCTTCTTTGATTTTCTTCTTTCGCCAATGTTCCTCCTTGAGTATTTATACATATACTTCAGGTCAACCGAATGAGACTTGGGGAGGATCAAACTCTGGAACGAACATCGCTACCCATTAACGCTATAATGGACCTACTACCTACTTTCAAGAAAAGGATAGATTCTACAGCCATTTGGACGGACTACCGATTGGACCATCTTTCTCTCCAGTAATCGTCAACATTTACATGGAACGATTTAAAAATCAGGCAATTTAGAAGGCAAAAATAAAAATAAATCCGAATCTATTGCTGTGTTACGTATACACATCTATTATTTGGAATGGAACTCCAAGCTTTTCTACATCACATGAATAACTTGGCACCAGCAATCAAGTTTACCATGGAGAAGGAGAAAACAACAAACTGCCGTTTTTAGACGTCATTGTGTATTAACGATAACGCTAGGAGAAATAAATATGTATCGTCACATTTTCTTAACAGATTTTTTGCAATCTTAACCGCAGCTTCTATACGTTCATTTGATTGGCTAAAATATGGGTAACTGGTAACATGTTTGAAGTCATTTTCATGAGAAAAACGTCTAAACTCACTTTGAAATTGAGGACCATTATCCGTGTAACTGTTTCTGGTATTCCATATTTTGAAAAAAAAAATCCTTCAGTTTGGAAATAATGACTTCTTCTGTCAGTGAATTAAGTCACAGTCACAAATCAATGATCATGTTTAAATAGATTCACCGCAATTTTCTGCCACGGACGATCAGGAAGCAAGATATTTTAAAAATGGTTCTTTAATATTTGTACGATGTTACCCATACTGTGGACAATTTCGACCTACATTTTCTATTTTAGTTGATAATCCAAGCCACCAAACGAACGCTTTCGCACGAGCTCTACATTTAACTATTCCTTGGTGATCTTGATGAACAAACCCTATGCATTTAGTTTGCAACGAAGCAGGTACAATTAACTTTGTTCCAAGTAATAAGTAACCATCACTTTCAGAAATTTCAAATTTCACATCGATATTAAAAATAAGGCAAAATATCGGGCTGTAATAAATTTTTATTAGGCCAACCCTTCACAGAATATTGTCTCAGTTTTTTGCATATAAGATCATTATTTTGTTCTTTGTAACTTCAAACAAGGATGTTATTAAATTGATGTGAGAATCTGTTTCTACAGCTAGTTCATCATTATCGGGTACTTGTTGATCTGGTAATTTTCTTGACAACGCATTGGCTATGACTGAGCCTTTTTCTGGGAGGTAATATATTTCATAATCGTAACGAATGAGCTTTAATTAAAAACCCAGTAAGTGCAGAGTTTATTCGTCTATAGGTTTAAATAATAATACTTGTGCAAGTAGTTTATGATCGGTTTACTTTAAATACTTTAATACCTAAAATGTATTCAGCAAATTTTTCACAACCCCATTTTAGAGCTGGAGCTTCGAGCTCTATTTGAGCATACCTCTGTTCAGTTTTAGAGAGTAATCTTGATGCATAACAAACAATTTGTTTTTGACCGTCTTCATTTTGTTGTATGAAACAAGAACCGAAACCAAACGAGGAAGCATCTGAGGAAAAAATATTTTTTTTCGAAGGGTCCAAATAGGCCAGACATAGACAATCCCGAAGAAGCTGTTAAATTTGTTTAAATGCACGGTTTTGATATAGATCCCAAGAGAAGGGAACATTTTTCTTTAACAGAGATGGTAAAAGCTCTAGAATTTTAGAACGATTAGGAGTAAACCGGCTAGAGAAATGTACCATTCCTGAAGACCGCAACAGCTCATTTTTATCCTCTGGTTTAGGAAAATTTACTATAGAAGATACTCGTTTAGGTTCTACAGAGATGCCTTTACTCGATATCACACAGCCAAGGAATTTAGTGATTCCACACCAAAGGTTATACCTTCTAAGTGTATTTGATATAAAACTTCAATTAATATTTTATTGTGAATCTCCAGCGTAAATGAGAATATCAGCAATGTGAGAAACTACGCCATCGATGCCTTTTAAAATTTTATTTAACAACATATATAAGTATTCTGGTGCACACGTTATGCCAAATAGAAATATTTTAAAGGTAAATCGACCGAAGGGCCTTATAAAAGACGTCAAATGTTGAAAATTTACTTTTCATTATAGGGTATTTGATAGAAACCAGATCTGGTGTCAAAACGACTAAAATATTTAGAACCTTGAATTTCAGCTAAAATTCTTTCAACTTTTCCTATTGGAAATGGTGAACGATGAACTGCCTTATTTAATTTAATATAAAAAACACATATTGCTACTCATCTAAAGTAATAAGAACTGCCTAGACATTACAAAAAAAAAATGTGGGAAGGGGGCATCACTAGCAAAACTTCTGTCAACCAGTAACATATTCCTAGCTGTTGGTGAGACAGTAATAAAACAGGTCAAAACCTGTCAAAGAGCCCCCGTTTTATGGTATTAGCATAGTACCAGCACCTGAAAATTAAAATAAAATTACCTACTATCAGTACTATCGTTACACCTTATTAAATTGTTGTAAAACCTTCCAAAACCAACACAAGATAATCGAGAATTTTAAGTTAATTAGAGCCTAATCAAGTTTTGTAGCGATATTTTGAAATCAACTCCGACTAATTGCATTAAGCCACTGGAATTAAGAAAAGAAAAAATGTGAAAAAAAGCACATCTGGCATAATCGCTGATGTGCCGCCAATCGCAATTAATAAAGCGATGAATGCGGTGCCACATGTACTTAAGATCCCGCCGACAAGCGCACTTAAATAAAGCTTGGTTCACACCACATCTATAATGAGTCATATAGGGTGTGTTTAATAAAAAATTTGATTTAATAAACATTTAATTGCAGTTCAAAACACAACCACAAACAATTATTAAATTAGTCATATACCGTAAATAAAACGAGGTGAATAGCAACAATTTTTGACATAATTGCATATATAGTGCGGGTCATGGGCATAGTCTACTGTACACACCTAACGGCTAAATTAAGATGAACGTCAAGTTTACTGACATTTATACAATGCGTATTAAATTTAACATTCTGCGACTGTTCTAATTTTATTTTTTTTTTACTCGGAAGCAGAGTTCGACTTTTTTATGCCTTCAATCATTATAACACAGATAATATCCACAAAGTATACAAATTCCAAAAGTGAATTTTTAAAAATGTCAACAGTAAAGATTTAAATGGTGTAAATAGTGTTACAAGTGACCTCCAAATTGAAGCAAGCAAAAGTCCAGTAGGTTGTAGATTTTTTTTCCATATAATCACGATTTAGTACAAAATACATACAACCATATGAATCAAACTAAGAAATCGCAGAAGCGGAACAGTTTGAGAATGTTTTTACCAAGCAAAAACTGACCACGATACGGCCGATACTTCCGTTGGACTCTTACTCAAAGACTGAAATAAGTACCATCGTGTTCATTCCGGAAAAGGTTAAAAATGCCATTGGATCCCTCAAACTAAACTCTAGCCTGGGTTTTGATGAAATCCCTCCGGCTATTCTCAAGAACTGTGTACATACACTAAAAGAGCCACTTACTAACTTCCTAAACAACATTATCATAAAGTCTGTGCGTTTTAAGAAGTCCGCTAAGCCATAAAACCTCTTGAGCATTATGTCGGTGGCTCTCAAACAATAAATTATATTGAAGGTAATTTTGGATGTTGATGAATTACATTTTCTAAATAAAATAATTTAAAGTAAATAAAAAATTAGTTTAGGTAAAGAAAAATAATAATTTTTTAGCTTTTGTAGTATTCAGACAAATTAGTTTTACGAATTCTTTTTTATAAAGTTTTGGTTCTAAAAAGAACCGATTTTGTAGTCTTGCGACAGAACGTACCTACTTGTAGATAGGTACTACTAAAAGTAGTCTTCCTCTGCATTTGAAATTTCACCCATGCTTTCAGACTCATCAGAATCAACATCATCGTCATCATCATCATCATTCGTAATAATTAACGGTCTTACTTCGTCTATTTTCGTTTAACTCAGTAAGGTTTTGGAGCTTTCCCATGTAGTTCTACATCAAGCGGCGCAATACAGCATATCAGGGATTAACTAAATCGACTATTTAATATTGTAAGCATCTGAATATAAATAAGTGAATAAAATTCGAACCTTTTTTTAAAAATATGTTGCTAGAATGCACTTTAGTTCCTCGGGATTAAAAGACCCACTTTAGTCCCCGCTTAGCGGGTTTAAAGTACATACTTTAGTCCCGGAAGTACAAAAACAGTTATTTATTATACAAGGGAAAAAAGCATTAGAATTCAGCTCGAGGTTGTGTTGTCTCTCGACGCGAAGCGGAGGGAGACAAAAAACCGAAAGCGCAAATCTAATATTTTTCCAGTGTATAATACACTATTTCTTTCTGTGACGGGAAAAACGACGATATAATATTGAAAAAACATATTATTACAATATATTAAAGTCTATATATTGTACCGAATAGTAAAAGGAACATGTCATTCATTCAATGTACATTTAATAATTGTACTTTTGATATAAAGAAAATGTAACTTATTGTATAGTAAAATATTCTAAAATTAAATATCTTGCTTTACTTATGTGTATATATATGCGGGAAAAAAGTAATAATTTCATAAAAAGTGTCATTTTGTTACCTGTCAACAGAGATAAAATGTCAAACTTTTTTCCCGTCACAGAGAAAATATATTATATAACTGTTTATCCGCCAGCCTGATTGAAACGGCGAACTGGACGACTTTTTTTCAAGCTTTAACTTTTATATGTTCAGTGATTAGTGAGGAAAAACTGTTTCCAAGTGGAGAGAATGGGGTAAAACAGATTTTTGGTAACTGGTGCATTCTACCGTGCGAACTATCAACTACACGGTATCGCGCTAATGTTTTATTTATTTTTTATAGAACACCCTGTATTACATATTTATTTTATTTATTACTTATTACTATTATTATATAATATTTAACAATCAGAATATCGACAACCAAGTATTTTAGGGAATGTGTTTAAATGAACTCTTGACTTAAAACTTGGCATGGGTTGTCATCACTTAAGTTAAAGCTAATTTCTTGCATTCCATTCTTATCACCGATTTAGTGTACAGGGTGTCCAGTTTTCGTGTGATTTCATATACCAGCTCCCTCATTGTAAAAGATAGAAAGATGGGGTTTGCGGCTTACTGTTTCATTTACTTTCATTGCCGCAAACGGAATTTTCATAGCATTTCTGACATACAGGGCAATGTTGAAAATTTGTCATTTTTGACGCTCCCTGTATCTCGATTATTTGATAACTTATCAATAAAATAAGAATGAGCTATTATAGAGGTTTCTATGTAAAATTTAGTGGCGTAGTTAGCTTTTTTTTAAGTTTTGTTTCTGACATATGACCCAAACTTTTTTTAAATGTGACACCCTATATATTATTTCTTTGTCTTATCCCTCTTTTTAAGAGCTTTTCAAAAATATATAATAGTCCATATTTATTTCTTTTAAAAAAGGATAACTTCAACATATTTTGTAAAATTAATAAGTTTTCATATAGAAGACTATGCCATGGCCAATCACGGATAGCCATGACAGAAAACCAAATTCTGTAAATGCGCCATTACTAATTGTTGTCAAATATTATTGGTATTAGTTTGATTTTGTAAGTTTATTTTTTATTTCTGTGAAAAATTGTTTAACATGGCACAAAATAATAAATATGAAAATTATGAAAACTATGACAAACACGATATGTATGTTTGCTTTATCCAAACTAATGAAGATGCAAACGCAGCCTCGGAGCTGTATTTTAATAGGTAAGTCTGAAAATCATTTGTTAGGTGCCATTAATATTCATAACAAAAATAAAAAGTTTTAATCATTATTGTTATCTATTATTAGCTTTTTGTTAGATATTTAAATTTCTCGTAAGTACATATCCAGAAAGACAACAACCTGATACAAGAATATTTCAAAAAATCCAAGCCAATCTCATTGGGCACGAACCTTTTAAAAAACCAAGGCCTAATTTTGGCAACAAGGAAAACAGGGAAAAATAAGAAATAAATTTAAAGAAATAGTTCATTCTCGAAGTGGAGTTGAAATATAGGGAAAAGGGGAAAGAAAGTCAAAAAGTCTTTCTCCACTAATTTAATAGTGAGCTATCAAAGGCTCAATTTTAAAAATAAAACGTCTCTACATGTTTCGAAGGTAGTAACCTTCATCTTCAGGAGGCCAAAGTAGTGTTGCAGTTATTATTAGCAGTAGAGAGAAAACTGTTGGTGGAAATGACGTTGATGGAGCTTTTTTTAAAAAATATTTTGAAAAGATATTAAAAAATTGAATGCAATCAGCATACTAAAATTGTAAATAAAAGTGAAATGTTACATTTAATTCAAAATTTCTGAAAAGACACTGTCAATTTGTGGTCGAATTTAAAAAGGGAAGAAATTCGTCATTTGAAAGTCATAAGTCAGGATATATAAAAAGAATCTTTTGGGCATTCTAGGTCATATTAGAGAAAGATTTTTGTTAGCGTTTTATAAGAAATTATAATGTTGAAATTTCATTTGTAAATTAATTATTGGAGACCTAAGGTCCCGTAAAAAAAATTTTTTTTTTCATTTTAACTGTGTCCGTCCCCCTATTTTAGTCTTTAAGGGTATATTAAATATAAGATCTGTTTTTAATAATTTTATTTTAAATCTAATTCTATTGTTTTCCCTACATAATGAGATGAACATAACACAAGTTGACGGTACCTTAGGTCTCCAATAATTAATTTACAAATGAAATTTCAACATTATAATTTCTCATAAAACGCTAACAAAAATATTTCTCTAATATGACCTAAAATGTCCAAAAGATTCTTTTTATATATCCTGACTTATGACTTTCAAATGACGAATTTCTTCCCTTTTTAAATTCGACCACAAATTGACAGTGTCTTTTCAGAAATGCTATTTTCTTACGTTACACACGTATAATATCTCAATTCATGCAGAAAAGTGTATGGTGAAGATGGGATTAAAAAGTCAAGAGCGCAGTTAATACTAAAGAAATATAAATTCAAACCATATAAATACCATCTCGTCCAACATTTGCATCTCGGTAATGCAGAACGTAGGATAGTTTTTGGCAACTGGCCCCTACAAATGTTGTAGAAAAATGCAAATTTTGAAAGAAGGGTGATATGGTCCGACGAGGCTTATTTTACGAGTTCTGGTATCTTAAACCGAAACAATTCAAGGTACTGCTCTCAAGACAATCACCACGTAATATTTCCACGAGAACGTCAAGATAAGTTTGGATTTAGCGTGTCATGCTTTATTTTTGGCACCAAAATTAAGTATTTTATCTATGAAGGAACTTTAACCGGAAATAGACACCTAGATATAATGCGGGATGCACTAATTGAAATATTATAGGATGTTCTTTTGGTCGATTTAAATAATATTTATTACCAGCAAGATGGCGCGGCGGTCCGATTCACAATTCTCATATAGTGAGAGAATATTTAGAAACCACATATACCGATAAATGGATTGGTACCAATGGACCTGTTAGGTGGCCTCCAAGATCACCTGCTCTTTCATTGTTGGATTTTTTTTATAGGGGTATATAAAAGACCAGTTATATAACAGACAATACCACAATATCGATAAACTTCGAGAAGCTACCCATCAAACCTTTAGGCTTTTGCAGGGAAGGCCAATTATTTTATTAAATGCATTGCGAAGAATCGAAACGGTGTGTCGAAAGTTTTTAGAGCACAACGGAGCTTAATTCGAGCAAATTTTATAATTTAATTAAATAATATATTTGTTTTATTCTTGATTTAAAGTTATGTAATAATATAATGTTCTATAATAAAAATAATGTTGTTAATTTTGAACGAATTAATTACGAACAATGATTAATTTTACAAAAAATGTTAAAATTATCCCTTTTTAAAAGAAATATATATAGACTATTATATATTTTTGAAAAGCTCTTAGAAAGAGGGATAAGACAAAGATATAATATAAAGGATGTCCCATTTACGAAAAACACAAATTTGGGTTATACTTAACTCAAAAATAAAACTTATGAGATAAAAAGCTACCTACGCCACTGAATTGTACATAAAAAACTCTATATTAACCCATTTTTACCTTATTGATAAGTTGTCAAATAATCGAGATACAGGGGAGCGTCAAGATGGACAATTTTTTTTTAATCGCCCTGTATGTCAGAACCGAGAGGGCTATGAAAATTTCGTTTGCGGCAATGAAAGTTTCATAGAACAATATAATAGTAAGCCGCGGACTCCATATATTCTATCTTTTATAATAAGGGCGCTGGTATATGAAAACACACGAAAACTGGACACCCTGTACAAAGTATGGTAAAAAGATATTTAAGAAAATAAGCGGTTTTGCAAAATAGGTTTCTTCGCAACACATTGTCCTGCCATATTTTAACAGTATTTTAGACTGCATAATTTTAATAATGAGTTGCCTATTAATGCTTATATCTTCTTATAAAATGTTTTACTATAATTACAAAAAATAAAAAGCTTATAGTATCTCAAATCATGATATTCCTTTACTATAATATGTTTTCAAATAATTCCGAACCTTTGTAAGACAAATTAAGATCTTTGCATTTCGGTATATAACAATATTTATTGGCCAACTATTCAAGTTATGCCAAAAACCAATATTTGCATAATCAGTCATTATTCATTTTAGACGAACATTTTCAAAACTGATTAAAAATAGCAATCCAGGCTAAAAATAATTCGAAAAGTGAATGAAAATCGGCACACAGTCCACAAAATATTTTTATGGGCCATGCATCAAGCGCAAACATAATAAACTTGGAATAAATTTGTTTTTATTAAAATACCAATAAACGTGAAATTTATTGACGGAGTCTGTAATGTTGAAGTTTGCATTTATTGGCGCATAATTATCGCAGCAAGAGCTATGGACTGAACTTAGCAAAAGTACTTTTACGAGTACTTCTGGCAGCAGGAAAAGCACGGACTGAACTGTAGGTATACAGGGTTTCTCACGGTGAACGTCCATTAGAATATCTCGGAATGTAATGCGATTTGAATCCTGCAAATTTGGATTTGAGGTTTAAAGAGACGCTCTCTTCAGGGTAAATAACGGCGACCTTGTGCGAGTTCCGATTATGCCGAAAGATGTCTCAAACTTGCTTATTTTAAATGGAATATGATATACTTTTTTTGTGTTCCTTTCTTTATTTCCAATGACTTTTATTAAAAATATTTTTACCCTACTGTATCCGTTTCTGAGATAAAAATTATTTTCCCCAATTTGTGACCTTTAACAGGGGTCACCTAAAATTAAATATCTTTTTAAAGTACTGGTCAAAGGTAAACAATTTAACCTTAATGTTTAATATGACCCCCATTGACTCTTAAACACTTTTGATTTTTAGACATAACAGCTTCTGTACTAGCGCTTGCTTCGGCTGGATCAAGTTGGTCGAAGGCTCTTCTTATTCGGGCAACTAGTTCTTTCATTGAATCGACGGGAGTAGAGTAAACTCTTTGCTTTAGTCTTCCCCAAAGACAGAAATCTAATGGTGTTAGGTGTGGACTACTTGGTGCTGGTGGCCAATTCCACGGTCCTAGGCGCCTAATCCATCTGCCATCAAACATGTCATATAATTTCCGGCTAGCCACATTTCCGCAATGTGGCGGAGCGCCATCCAGTTGATACCAACAATCTCTTCTATCCAAAGGCACATTATCAACAAAGTCTGTCACAACTGTTTGCAAAATGGTCATGGATCTTTCGCTATTCCACACTCCCTCGTAAATATGATAGCGTACTTGGTCATGCATAATTAAAGCAAATACGTTTACACTGAATGAGAATTATGTCTAGTAAAAATACCTTCTCTTATGAATTTTGATTCGTCTGTCCATATACTTTACGTAAAAATGCTGGATCTTCCTGTGTTCTTACTAAAATAATTTCACATAACTCTTCACGTTGTGGTGCGTCCCTGGGTTGTAGAGAATGAAGAAGGTTAAACTTCTAGGGACTAAAATTCTTTGAACAGATGGTCTAAACTCCTAAATCATATTCTGCCGCACGAGTCGAGGCTTCGGGATAAACATGAAAATAGGCCAACACATTGATAATGTTATCTTTATTTGACGTTATTGGTCTGGTAAAATTCTTTCTGCATTAATCGTTCCATAATTAAGATGTCCAATTGTCAGCATTTGTATACGTATTTTCCATTTTTCAACAATATTTCTCTGGAATAAACTCGGTATCAAAACGTTGATAAATAAATAATTGCAAGTGACAATGACATGCATCAGTATAGATATGTATTCTTTTTTTGTTTATCATGGCCTTCTTGCCAAAAATCAATAAAACTGCTTGATATTTGGAGGATTCTGCAAAACACCGTAAATAAGTTCAAAAATATACTAGTAAGGTATAGGGATACCATATTATATGGATAGATAGGAAATATTATCGCCTATCCATTTAATGAACTAGCAACATAGCATCGTATTTAAAAAAATGAAGTTTTGTTAATTTTTTGATAAAGATCAAAAATTGTTACTTTTCCACTTCCCTGTATATAAAATTTTATTTTCCGACAATACATTATCTAGCACCATACTATCTAATGTCACAACCTAAATTTCCAGTTTCTCTCTTGTATCTTTGAAAATATATTCAATTTTAGGTGATACCCTGTTAAAGGTTAAAATTTGAGGAAAATAATTTTTATCTCAGAAACGGATAGAGTAGGGTAAAAATATTTTTAATAAAAGTTATTGGTAATAAAGAAAGGGGCCGTTCATAAACCTCGTGACGCAAATATTCAGGCAAAATGACCCCCCCTCCCCCGTGTGACACTCTATGACATTTGTTTAAACCCCCCCCCCCCTGAAAACACGTGACAAATCCTGACCCCCCCCCTTTTATAATCCAAAAATTAAATACATCACAATTTATTCTCAATCTTTTTATTTTATTTTTGCGAACTCAACTATACAAAAAAGAAGGGTTAGAAAATGGTCAAGAAAATGCGAGGAATAATTTGAAATAGAAATTCATATCCACGGAGTGCGTAAGTGATCTGCAATCGTTATGAAAGGAGCTTGAGCGATATCTTCTCTCTGCAAAATTTCGACGCCGTTCTTTTCAACCAAATCTTCATCTATCCATTCACATGTTTCTTCGTTTTCATTTTCAATAATCACAGCCAGTAACTTCCTCTGACGTTTTGCTGCTATTCTCACAGGTCGGATTTTTGATGTTAAAATTTGTTGTCCACAGGTTTTTTTATGGTTCTCTAATTTGTTTAAACCGGCTAAATAGAGACCACATTTTTTACAAACTCTGCGTTCCAAATTCTTCTTTACTGATGGGCAAGCAATATCGATTTGTCACGTGACTTTATGATGAACCCCCCGTCCCCCCTGTGACAAAACGTGACATTATCAACATCCCTCCTCCCCCCCCCCCCCCCCCTAGTGCGTCACGAGGTTTATGAACGACCCCAAAGGAATACAAAAAAAGTATACTAAAAGTCTGTGCGTTTTAAGAAGTCCGATATCGGATTAAATCACCAAGGGATGTTATCGCTTTTAAAACAGTAAGTCGGTTAAGTTACAATATCTTCGTACCTTCGCTATACTTGATCACACCGAACATCCCACTGGTTTACTGTATTCTATTACTGGGCGAAATCAGAGGTTTCAAAACAAAATTATCTTAGAATTACGCGTTGAGCATAAATAATAATTAAATAGATAATTAAATTATTTTGCTATTATTATAGTTAAATCTATATAATAATCACTATTTTCCAAGAACCAATTAAAATTTGCTCAAGTGCGGGATGGTTAAATATGTTAAAGATTTTGTCAGGTATATACTTTTCCGATAATGACATTATTTTGGGATTATTATAATTAAATCTTCATAATATTTACTATTTTATAATTAAAATATATGTAAAAATATCGGTAAGCCTAGCGTTATAAAGTTATGGGAGGAGGCGCTTAGCCAAGCGGGCAAAGAAGAATGGCGGAAATGCATTGAACACACAGAAAAAATTATTTTTGAATCTTATGAGACAGAACAGGTTATAGACGAAGTAAGACCGTTAATTATTACGAATGATGATGATGATGACGATGATGTTGATTCTGATGAGTCTGAAAGCATGGGTGAAATTTCAAATGCAGAGGAAGACTACTTTTAGTAGTACCTATCTACAAGTAGGTACGTTCTGTCGCAAGACTACAAAATCGGTTCTTTTTAGAACCAAAACTTTATAAAAAAGAATTCGTAAAACTAATTTGTCTGAATACTACAAAAGCTAAAAAATTATTATTTTTCTTTACCTAAACTAATTTTTTATTTACTTTAAATTATTTTATTTAGAAAATGTAATTCATCAACATCCAAAATTACCTTCAATATAATTTATTGTTTGAGAGCCACCGACATAATGCTCAAGAGGTTTTATGGCTTAGCGGACTTCTTAAAACGCACAGACTTTTATCAAGGGTATTCTATTTAAAATAAGCAAGTTTGAGACACAGAATTAACATCTGTGTTTGAGACATCTTCCGGCATAATCGACACTCGCACAAGGTCGCCGTTATTTCCCCTGAAGAGAGCGTCTCATTAAAACTCAAATCCAAATTTGCAGGCCTTCCTCAAGAGAATGACGAAAAAGAAAATAGTCGAGGAGCCCAGACAAGAGGGCAGAAACAAATAATTCTGGATGTTGCCTTAAAATACATCCTTTGTCCCGAGATCCATAGATTCTTTTTTCTTAAATGAAATATCCATAATAAAAAAAATGATGGCTGAAATTCAGAAAGCGACTTAACCTAAAATATTATTAAAATCAATCAAGCGAACTTTAAAGGAATAAATTTTAGATGTAATACACGAAATCAAAAAAGCCTACTTATGGAAAAAAATTAATTATTGTATGGCGACGAAAATATTCGGAAAAAACTCAGTTTCGGGAAAATAGGAAAAAATTGCATTACATCGACAAAACATGGCTCAATGAAGGGCACACACCAGTTTTACTTACTAACTGGAAGGACAAAAGGAATGTTAGGATGATAAGTACCTACTACCCACAAACATTCGATGGTCGAAATTCAGGGAAAGAATGCTAATAAGAAGAAAATAAAACCTGCATGCGTTATCGCCTACAATAAACACATGCCGGGAATTGACCGATCAGATCAGATGATGGCTTAGTACTCTACCCCTCGTAAAACCGTTAGATGGTACCGCAAAATATTTTTCCATCTGATAGATTTGTGTATGTGGAATGCCTGCTACATAATATATAATCTTTATTAAGAGAAAAGTATTAGGCTTTTAAACTTTTGAGAAAAGTGATTATGAAACTTATCAATGACGACAATAAGCCAAACAATTTGCAAGTAGAAAATGAGGTCAAAACTAAAATTTAGCAACACCAGTTTTGTCCGCGTTGCTACAAGATACTTACTCGGTTGTGACAATGTTCATGTTGGTTTGTCAAAAAAAGAAAGCATGTCTGAATAAAAAAATTATGATCCGTTTCTTGTGTTGGAAATGCCTGTATTATATTTAAAGGTAGGTAATTTAATATATCTACTTGTAAGTATTAAAAGGTACAGGCTATATAATTATCTGTTGTATTATGTTTGAGTTGTTATCGCTGCAATATTGTTTCTAGCGCCTTTTGTATAATAACCTTTCACTCTATATAAATAAATGATTGGTGAATAGAAAGGACCTGGGTTTTATTCTGGATCTCTACGAGTGTGAGTCCAACAATAATCAAAATCAAAAAATATGAAATACACAGAATTGCGAGGCATTTCAAGTCATATTTTCAAAACTCGCCTCGCTCGGGCAGCTAACTTTACACTCGTACAATCGTTGATTTTCGCCCCTTGTGGCGCAATATACTATTCATACTGGTAGAGAAGGTATGGCAAGATCTAAATATTCAAAAGTTCAAGACAGGCATTTATGGATGAATTTTCGTAACCCAACAAACACCCTACGTACTAAAGACGTACTTATTGTGTTCGTTTTATGTCCCGTACGTACAGTAAGTAAAATGTACATTTTAAGTACGTATTTTCTCTGACATATTGTGTATGTACAACGATCATTCTTGATTGTACGTACAATATATCATCCTTAAATGTACCAACGTCTAAAAAACGGTTGGGATGATACGTTGTTATGTAGGTATGTTTTATTACATAATGTAACAATGTTTTACCTTATGTAAAACTAAATTACTTATAAAAAATAATTAAATTAGACCTTTTTCAAACTTGGACATTTTTTTGTTCTGTGATTGTAAGGTTAATTATTATTATCCGCTACCGATTTAAATTTCGCGCTTGCTTACGTCGTAAAAATCCGACACTATTCGGACGTCTTTCTGTGCAGTTAAATTAACTTAACCAAACTTTTGAGTTTGTAAGTGTGGCTTCTTTTGTTGTATTGCCGATGTTTCTCAACGAATTGGCGAATTTTACCAGGACGTTTTCCTCTAAATGCGTTAAGTTTTATTACTTTGTTCGTTAATTTATTATTTGATATACAATTTACAGGTAAATAGTAACTTGAGTGGTAGAAATGCCTCTTAAACAGTTTCGAAGCTTCAAAAACCTTAAATGTACTTAGCTATGTTGATTAGGATTCGTTTTATTTTTAGCTGAATTCAATGCTAAAATTTTAAGACAGCATTTTTTTCTGAGAGGCTTGACATTCCAAGTAAAAAACTTTAAGGTATCAAATACTGAAACTATTAGTCCTGGGGCGCTTAGTCAAGTAAAAGTTACTTGTAATCGAGCTTGTAATAGTGAAGCAGATCTATACTGGCACTTGAAGATTTCTTAAATCTGCGAGAACATTTCAGAAAGTTGGTAAGATTTGACCACCCATTCTATTTAAAAAGTAGTATAGTAAAACTTGATATACAGATACCTATATGTATTTTAAGGTAAAATTCAATTAACAATTGAATAAGACCTTAACAGCCCTTTACGTTAGGTATTAATATAGTAAGAATGTTTATTTTTGATAATGTTTAAGTACATTTACCATTTTAGGAGTCTAAAATGTGCATATTGGCAGGAAATAATTTGCAAGCTTTATTAAACGAAGCATGGGAGCATTTATTTGGAATCACCAGGCTAAAAAGATACCAGAAAAAAAGATTTTCGCAGTTTTTAATTGCAAAAGTTATAATAAGTAAGTACTAATTTAAATGATGAAACGGAAATTGGAGGTTTTCAACTAGAGGTGTAGTGTATAGTAGTCAAGTAGAGTAGGATATGAGTGTATTTTGTATCTTGATATTATTTTTATTTTATCTCCCCTAATTTTTTGTTTTAATCATCTTAAAGTTTCTTTAAAATATGGCTTATTTTATTTAGTTGACTTGTATTTGTATATACTATAAAATATTATTTTTTTCTGGGTTGTAATTAAAGTCTTTTCATTTAAGATGCCCTTCTGAGAACAGAAAAAAGCTGAAATAAAAAAGAGGCAGAGCAGGAAATAGCCAAATTGCTAAGGAGGACCCCCGATTGACTAAAATATAAACAAAAAGCGAAAAATAATGATAACGATGGGGAAACAAATAATAATCCCGGGGTATCAGATAGATAATAATACATTCATATATACACAATATATATAGAATGTTACTAAATATTAACCAACAAATTTATTGTAATATATTATTGTAGATACTTTATCAGTAGTTATTATTTATCCATTGTAGGTACAAACAACGTACTTCTTACGTATGTAGTACGTACATAGCACGAAGTCTGCGTACATCTTTAACACGTACAGTAAATGTACGTACATTAAATATACGTTTATCGTACGTACATAAGATGTACTTGTCGTACGTCTTAATTAAGTACAATTGTGTGGAAAATTTACGTACTAAGTTTGTAAAATGTACGTACTACGTCCAATAACGTACATGCATAAGACGTACTTTATGTCCGACTAGTACGTGCTTAAAACGTCTTATGTATGTATTTATGCTGGTTGGGAAGGACTAAGAAATCCCAGTGGTTAAGGTAATCGTCTTATATGATCAGGCTAGTTGAAATAAATTTAATTTATTACAAATTATATGACGTTCCGACGAAATTTCATCATTTATTATTTTTTGAAATGCACACGCCACTGGAATTCATTTCCCAGACGTCGCACAACCCGGTGCTCCTCATATGCTAGCGATGAGTCACTTACAGCAATTTTGGACTTAGAGTATAGTTTCATGATTACAGGAGTTGATACTTACATTGCCGCATGTTTCAGTAAAACAATGATAGAGAATTGGATCTTCACATTGCATTGAATTGTATCCAACCAGATAAAGGTGAAAAGGACATTTAAAAATATGATATTATCGATTGTTTTTAAAAATAAAAGAAAACACATGCTTATTGGAAAACGTTTCATTATCTGAAAAGAAATGCAATTTTAGAAAGTAATGAAATTGCAAGGGTTTCAAAGAATAATGACAGTTTATATGTATCTACCTACTCAACCTCCAAAAAAATAAATACAAATTTTAGGTGTGAACTTGTAAAAGAATTTTCAAACATTAATGCCGAATTCCTTCGAAGAATCTTTCGTTCACTATTATTAAAAGCAGTAAAGGAATTTTGTAATTAAGCGATTTTGATTAAGAATGCAACAATATTTACTAAAAAGCAACACAAGGCAAGCCGAAAACCAATATTTGCATAAATCGTTCAACGAGCTTTTACGCCATGAAAATATCTAAAATATTTTTGAGCTATAAATAACTTCAAAAATTAATACAATCCGGTACGACAAAAATACCTATATATATATTTTAGACAGATTAATAACATTGTGATGGTTTTGTCACCTTTTGATTAGCAAAAAATGAGAAAAACGTGTTGAGTGGGGTTAAATTTTTATTCTGTTCAAAGCTCAATAATCTGGGTCAATTTACAGTTTGTTGTGGCATATTATTATCACGAAAAACTTTCCAATTCAATTAAATTAATGAGATTTGCAATACACTGTGCGGGACAAAAGCTTTTTCATCAAATATAATTATTACTTTTCTTTTATTGATGAAGCTCAATATATTCTGTTGGTAATTATCCTCCAATTTTCGACGTTAATAAAATATTGGGTGTTGCGTAATTGAATGCCGATCCTTGAGGGTTTAATTCCTGGATGATTTTAAGAAAAAGAACTTATATAAACATAGGTCCGCCACCGCTTTATTTTTGAAATACAATATTTAAGCGGAACAAGAAATGTGTACGCCATTGCCTTTTTCTTCTTGATAGCACATTTGTTCAGATATAGTCTATATTTAAATGGCGCAAAGTATTAATGTTCATTAAATATGCAAAACGCATACCGGGATATCAAGAACAATTTAAACACCATCCCTTAAGATCTATTGTGTTTACATTAAACGATCCAAATAATGAGAATTCTTTAGGTAGGACCACCCTGAATTTATCGCAAGCTATTGCTATATTTGAGGGTTTACCATTGTTAGCAGGTACAGTCAATTCGGAGAGTTTTTAGATTAAAAATCTTAAACGTGCCTATTCTCCTAGAATTGTATTATATTATATTCGTAGGTATTTATAATATATGAAAGCATTTAAAAAAATCGTATAAACTAATAAATAACAAGGGGTGGTACTATTTTATACAATTTAATTACAAAAACAAGATATAATATGGAATCTTACAACAAAGCATAGCAAATCGAATAATACTTTGTCGTCATGGCTTAATCATAGTCCGATTCGGAAGATGAACTTTTATTAACATCGTTTATAATAAGCGGTTCAAACATTTCTTCGATTATTATATCTACCTGCCATATTCTGGCTTCTTCTTCTATCACATGATCGATACACGTTTTCCACTTTTCCGCACTGATTTTACCCATAGCTTCATTGAAGAGTCTCTTTATATCCATCATTTTATAAGTCGTGTATTCTCTGGCGATATCTGTCTTTATTGGAGCCCATATAAGTTCGATCGGGTTTAATTCGCAGTGGTAAGGAGGGAGTCTGAGCATAGATATTCCTCGTAACTTTACTATTTCATCGACTACATATTTAATGCATTTTAATGTAAATTGGCTACTACCAATAGTTTTTTTTTAGGAAATCTAATGAAAATTCTATTTATCTTGAACTTAGCCATTCTGTTATTTCACTTTTACGCCACCAACTTGGTAATTTTTCTGTCAGCCTAGAGTAATGCAAGTTTATCCAATACAATTTATGCATCTTTTGGTATATGATCCAACATTTGCTCGAACCATTCTTCAAAGATATCGGCATTCATATCTTCGTGATAGTCTCCTGTATTTTCAGATGGGAACATCAGTAGACCACCTTTAACGAAGCCTTCAGAACTTCCAATATGGGTTAATAAGTCGATGTCCTTTTCCAGATGGCTGTCTTAATACTGTGGACAATTCTTCCAGAAAAGCTTGCCTTGAGCTTTTAATATTTTCATCCTGCCAAAATTTAGCCACAGTGTGGCCTTCATTTAGCCATGTTTCGTCTAAGTAAATTTTTTTTTCTTTCCTTCTGTGGGTTTTCGGATGCTTTTTAAGTAATTTCTTCTCCAACAGACGGTATCGCTTCTGTCTATTAAAATCGATTACCTATTATGATTTTTTCACCGAAAACCCATTTTTTTTTTAATAATTTCCAAGGCGTATTTTTATACATAAATGGGTAGTACTGGTCTTCTCGGATTGAGGACAAAATTTTGTCCAGCGTGGGAATTTCTTTTCTTAAAAGGAATCTATAAACTTTTCGCCTTATTCTCTGCATTAAAACGTCATCCAGCTCAAGTTTTGGTCCTCCTGGAGTAGTTTTTGGAGGTTTGCCGCCAACACTTTTTTCTTCTTTTAAAAGTTAATATATTGTTGTTTTCCCAACGTTAAGCATACCTGCTGTAAATTGCACTGCATTGTTAACACTCAAATCCGCATTCTTACTTTTAATGGAATCGTAACAGTTAAGAATATATTTTTTTTTCAGCTTCTGTACCGGGTGACTTCGTATAAACCAGCACCCCCCGTAACTTTTTTATTTTTTATCGTACGGGAAAAACAAAAAAACTGACATACAGGGGAAATTTTTTCCTTTTCAAATTTGCGTTGTAGTTTTCAGTAACTTTGCATATATACGGGGGACGACAAAAAGGATTTTTTTTTAATGGAATGCCCTGTATTTTTTCAGCTAAAATGAAAGATCTTTTTTTTTCTGATTTCAAATATACCATACAAGTTGACATTTGGTTCAGCCATTTTTGCGTTATTTAAGTATACATTTGCATTGAATTTACATTATTATCTTGATATTATACGCTACCATGATTACTGAGTACAACAACTTTTTGAACAGTGGGCCATGAAAACAATAGTAACAAATGTTTCTAAATTGACATTGTCATTGAAATAATAACTGTCAGTGCAACTTACTCGGTTCGTATATCAAGATAATGTAAATTCAATGCAAATGTAAACTTAAATAACGCAAAAATGGCTAAACCAAATGTCAACTTGTATGGTATATTTGAAATCAGAAAAAAAAGATCTTTCATTTTAGCCGAAAATATACAGGGCATTCCATTAAAAAAAAAATACTTTTTGTCGTCCCCCGTATATATGCAAAGTTACCGAAAACTACAATGCAGATTTGGAAAGGAAACAATTTCCCCTGCATGTCACTTTTTTTATTTTTTCCGTACGATAAAAATAAAAAAGTCACGGGGGGTGCTAGTTTATACGAAGTCACCCGGTACATGGACCGACTCTATGGCGTTTAGGCAATTGTTGAAAATTCTCCATATTTAAACACACAACATAAAAAAACACTCCACACTTTGACTAGTTTCATTGACAAACAAGCACCCAATTTATACCGGGTGTTGCATCGTCGAGCGGGACATAGGAAATCCCATGTAATTTTAAATGGGGTCAATTATTGGCTTCCCTAATTATTTTAGAGAAAAATTCTATTTAGATTTATTAAAGAGCACTAAAACCCACATTCAAAAGAATAACTTTAGATATTTTTGATGAGCCCGTTTACGGGTTATCGCCGATTTCTTTTTAACTATTTCTCCTTTTTATGGCCCCGTATTTGCTGGCACCAGTCAAGGTAAAAGATGACTGTCAAATAAAGTTGTCATTTTGAGGAATATTTGAAAATCTTCTTAAATCCTAAAGTTCTAACAATACTTTATTTTAGTTTTATTCAGATTAATTTGTACTCATAAATACACTTTTAATATTTTTGATGTACGAGTTTTTATAACAATAAAGCACACATTTCAAAATGACAACTTTATTTGACAGTCATCTTTTACCTTGACTGGTGCCCGCAAATACGGGGCCATTAAAAGGAGAAATAGTTAAAAAGAAATCGGCGATAACCCGTAAACGGGCTCATCAAAAATATCTAAAGTTATTCTTTTGAATGTGGGTTTTAGTGCTCTTTAATAAACCTAAATAGAATTTTTCTCTAAAATAATTAGGAAAGCCAATAATTGACCCCATTTAAAATTACATGAGATTTCCTATGTCCCGCTCGACGATGCAACACCCGGTATAGATATAAATAGGTGTTTTATTCTAATAGAGGTAAACCATAAAGGCATAGTAATTACATAATTAGCAAACAGGTAACCAGGAGTGGGTACAAAAGAATAGGAATAAAATGATTAGAGCAGAAACGGAATAAGTAGTAATAAGTACCTATACTCTAAATAGTTTTGATAAAATTGCTTCCTAAAATTCCAGGTAAATGGTACGGCGGTACATAATTTTAAGGTTAAAAAATTTAATATTAAAATATATATTTAAAGACAAAACTTAAATTTAATGTCGATACTTTTACTAATTCTGCACAAATTTAAAAATTCAGACCTATTTAAATATGTACATGCCGAAAAATCTTGCACGTCCATGCAGAAGACGGTTTTTATTGTTTTATTACTGCGCATCATTTAAAGATAGACTATAATAAAATATAGGGTGTTGAATAATTGAATGCCGATCCTTGAGGGTTGTAATCCTTTAATGATTTGAAGAAAAAAAACGTATATAAACATAGGTCCGCCACCGCTTTATCTTTGAGATACAGGGTGTTACAATTTTTAAGCGCAACAAGTGAAAACCACTGCTCTATTTCTTCTTGATAGCACATTTATTTGGACATAATCAATGTCCAATATGAAGTGTCTTTTGGTAATTTTTTTTATTTTTGATTTTTATTCCTTGAATTGTTTTTGCACCTTGCTTCGTCTTGGAGAGGAAAAATAAAAACCACTTTATTGCATGTACAAAAAAAATACCTATGTATTTCAAAGTTATTCAAAACATTTAATGAAAAACAAAATAATTTTTTTAAATAAAGTTACAAAAAAAAATGTAACAGTTACAAAGCAAAAATGTTGAAATGGTCACCTTCTGATAAAGCGCACGATTTCAACCGATTTTTTTAAAAAAACTTTAATACCCTATATATAAAGAAAGGGGGTAACTCCGGCCACATGTTCATATCAACGCTTTCTCTTAGAACATCATAAGGAATCACCCCCTTAAGTTACGTACCGTACTTCTAAAACGCCCTGCCTGTATATACTAGAATTTTGAATCACCCTGTGGAACTATTCAGGAGAAACGAACATTATGATCAATCTCACATTGAAGTGAATAGCAGTCCTAATTGTTTCTGGCATGTAAATTAGAGTATCTACAGATTACAGATTTATTTTGCGGCATTTGCTCTAATTAGTTTTGCAACGCATGTTCCAGCTGGAAAACAGTTTCAAACTCGCCATAATTTTAAATAGATTTTCTCCCTAGCTTATTCTACATATTATCTATGGGATTCAGGTCCGGACTTCTGGCTGGCGATCCACGTATCCGAATATCAGCATCATTAAGGTATTAAGAGAAGTTCTCCTTCGAATAAAAGCATACATGGCGTGACATGATCTTCCAAAGGCTCCCTTATATACAGGGCTTTTATTTCAAAACTAGCCACCCGGAATAACTTTTAAAATACTTGAAGAAGAATTTAACAAAAAACACGTCAACTTAGATTTACTTGGGGACATGTTTTACATGTATTTGCGACTCTGTAGTTTCAACGAGAGGTGAAAGGGACATAAAAAATTTCAAATGTCAAGGGGTATTGAGTGATAGTTCACTTGAAAGCCCTTTTCATTAGCAGTCTTTTGGCGCTTCATTTTTTAAAAGCCGATTATTTGTTTCCAAGTTATGCCCTTTTAAAGTTTAAAAATAAAAATTGGGCATTTTAGTGAAAACTATTTAATATTAGCTTTAGAATGAACTCGTGCTTACCTACTTACTTCAACGCGTGTTAAAAATGCCCACTTAAAACCGTTTCTAAAGTTCTAAGCCACCCCTAATGGGGGATGGGAATCACATTAAAATTTCAAATAGAAAGAGGTATTGAGTGATTATCCGCTTTTCAATCAGAAATTTTTTGTCCAAATTATACCCTTAGAACCTAAAAAAGCTAAATTTATAACTTTTAAAAGTTGTTCAAAAAGCAGCAAATTCCTTAAATGTAAACATTCAGATAAATACGTAAAAAAATTAAAGGTGTTTGATAGCAAATGTTAGTTTTGCACATTTTAAAACGATTTAGATTTGAACTTGATTTCGTTGTGTATTGACCATCGAATTTCGACGACAATGGTTTACTCGTTACAAGAGAGAATCGAACTGATTTTAATTTACGGGAAAGAACAGCGCTGTGCACGTAAAACAGCCCGGATGTTTAATCAAAGGTATCCAGACAAAATGTTGGGCACCAATATGTATTAAATTTGATTAATAAATTTCAAGAAACTGGAAGTGTACGCAATAATATTGTGAAGAACCCTAGAGTCTTAAATGAAGCCGCACAAGTAGAAATTTTAGGTAATTTTGCCATAGATCCCCAAACATCCATACCGAAAGTCTCAAGATTAACAAACGTTTCAGTCGGCTCTGTGCATAAAGCCTTAGGATTTAATAAATTTTTCCCTTACAAAATACAACTTCTACAACAGTTAGGGGAGGATGACTATGACAGAAGAATGGAATTTTGTGAATTAATGAGTGAAAGGGCAAATGCAGATCCTAATTTAATTAAAAACATTTGCTTTAGTGACGAGTCAACTTTCTTTTTAAATGGGTTTGTTAATAAACACAATTGCAGATATTGGGACAATGAAAATCCACATGTTTTTCGTGAAGAGCATACACAATTTCCTCAGATAATAAATGTATGGGCCGGAATTCTTGGAAATAAAGTTATTGGTCCGATATTTATGGAAGAAAATTTAACCGATGAACTGCATTTAAATGTATTAGAAAATGTGATAGATCCTCTTATAACTGACCCTTTGGAAAATCAAAATGATGAAGATGGAAATTTATTACTAGATGAAGAAATTTTAATTTTTTAACAGGACGGATCCCCTCCACATTATGATATGCCTGTGCGAAATTGGCTTAATGACAGATTTCCAGGCAAATGGATTGGAAGAAGGGGCGCTATAGAATGGCCAGCGAGATCACCAGACTTAACGCTCCTTGACTTTTTCTTATGGGGACATCTAAAGACAATAGTATACAAAACTCAACCAGAAAATATTCCTGATCTTAGGCGTAGAATAGGGGAGGCCTGTGAACAGATTACTTAAGAGACATTTCAAAACGTTCGTGAGGAGTTCGAGCAGCGGCTTTACGATTGCCTTGCCAATAATGGTGGGCATTTTGAACATCTGTTAAAATAAGTAAGTAAAATTTTACTAAAATATCAAAGTTAACTTATTAAATTTTAAAAGGGCATAACTTGGAAACAAATAATCCGCTTTTAAAAAATGTTGCGCCAAAAGATTGCTAATGAAAAGGGCTTTCAAGTGAACTATCACTCAATACCCTTACCATTTGAAATTTTTTATGTGCCTTTCGCCCCTCGTTAGGGGTTGAAACTACAGAGTCGCAAATACATGTAAAACATGTCCCCCAGTAAATCTAAGTTGACGTGTTTTTTTGTTAAATTCTTCTTCAAGTATTTTAAAAGTTATTCCGGGTGGCTAGTTTTGAAATGAAGCCCTGTACTTTTAGTATTGAGGATACCTCTCAGGAACCTAATAGGCTCTGATTGTGTTCAAAAGTAATCAGAAGAGATTAATCGCCATACGATGGAGCTCCTCCCCATTACGCATTACCAGTTAGAGAGTGGAGTAACCAACGGTTCCCTGTCAAATTGGTTGGCAGACGAGGTTCAATATAGTGACCAGCAAGATCTCCCGACTTGAGTCCTCTTGATTTTTTTTCTTTGGGGCTACTGTAAAACTGGTAATTTTTGAACTGTTCTGTATTTAAAGTCGTGGAATTTATGCCGTTTCAGAATTTTAAAAACTACTGTGCAACATTTGCCAAGATATCTTGCACAGTCCCTTATCGAATTTTGTGAATTTTCTGAAAACACATTAAGTTTCTAAATAATACGAAGCGAATATAAAAACAAATAAAAATTACCTTAAAAACATAAAAGAACAGTAAGTTCTTCATCCTCAAGTATCCGGCAATGTCGTTTCTTTCTTTGTAATGTTTTTCGCTCAAAAAGTTGACGAAACACTTTCTGGAAAGTGTTTTCCTCAGACTAACAAACGTGTTTTTGCTAGAAATTACCAAAGGTGGATTTCGTCTTCTGAATTCGCGATGCGCTTCTCGCTTGTGTCCACATTTCATATTATATTTTAAGAATTTCGAACTGTTACTCTTCAGAGTATCCCATTTAGACCCTGATTTTGACAACGGTTATTAAGATTTCAAGTCAAAGTGACAGGTATTGCTATGAGTAACATGAGCCATTTACAAGACTTTAATGAGGATAATGATAATTCTATTATATTTTCGTATAATTTCAAAACTGTGAAGAATAACCCCAACAACCGATATATGTTTAAAAAGAGGATAAAATTCTTTAACCGATACAATGAAAACATAGGGAGTATTCCACTTCAAAGAACTGTCACTTGTCAAAAAACTGTCAATTTCGATACTCAGTTGTTTTTGATCGTTTCATTTTCTGAAGATTCGGTGAAAATGCTATAACTTTGCTAATTTAACCATTTCTCTAAACCCAATACTAATGGAGATATCTATTGGGCAAAAAATACGCGAACACCCTGTACATTTATGCGAAAAAAAATTGTTTCCTTGGTAATTTCAATTGTAATATACATTGTTAATAAAGGCGTTTATTACTATTATTATATCAAAACTATACCGCAAAAATAAAAAAGTGATTTTAAGAATAGAAATTTGAGCCATGGAATCTAATATAATATTTGCAGTATTGCTGTTCAATCGTTAACCACTGCCACCACTTATTCATCTACTTTATTTCATAAACATCTAATAACATTCCGTAATTAGGTTTTTCATCATTTTTGTTCTAAACAATACAATAGAAAGTGTTATCATGATCTTAACCAACTGACGGACAATTCGCATATAGTAATAAAAACACCGATATCTATTTCACTAAACGGTTCTATTTCCAGAAGCCCTCATTGATCTAAACAGTTGATTACAAACGCTACCTGTTAAAAACAATTGTTTCAAAAATAAGTACCTTATCTTATGCCATTATAGGATACAATTGTATTTTAAACCTTTATTGCTGCTTGGGGATATTAAACGATACGCAATTTACCTAACCCCATAATTTATTTAGTTATCTTGATTTAATAAGGAACGTGAATAAAAATGTTCTGAATGTCTAAAACGTTGGCCTTTTTAGGTTGTTTTGCCATTGATTAGTATTATGTTAATTTGAATAATAATAATTTTAATTCTCATCTCGATATAGTATCTTTACTGCCGAGGCTTCGGCAATTCGCGAAGTCCTTAATTTTGCTTTAGAAACCTCCAATCAGGAATTTGTCATTCTTACTAACTCAGTGTTGGTCCTTAAAGCGTTGAATAATATTAAACCTTGGATATACAGGACCAAAATTAGCCGATTTAAGTAAACTTGCCTTAGTACAAAGTTGCTTAGTTTGGGCGCTAGACGGCGCTGAAGTGACAATTTTTAAATCGTTTTTCTGGATTAATTCAAAAACTGCTCATACTATTTTGCCGAAATTTGGTACGTTGGCATAGCTTTATGGGGCAAAAAAACACATGTCACAATTCTGATTAACATCAGTCCATGGGCGTAGAACCTGGGTTTTTTACTAATTGCTTGTTTCAGATTTCTATGCCAATGGAACAAGAGGGGCTTGGGCACAAAATTCAGATGAACCAACTCATTTGCTACAAAAAAAGGTACTCTTGATAAGGCTCGATTCCTCTGACGGTTTTCGAGAAATTTGCATTTTATTACTCAATACGTAGTAGTTTTTACCACGTAGTACTTGGGTTTTATAGAATTTTTCTGTTTTTGATTTCCACGCCAAACCAACTTATTTACTACAAAAAACCTCTTGAACAGTTTTTTATCATCTGCTTTTTGTTCGCACGGTATTTTTCGGGTATGTACAACACGACCTTACACCTCACAAACGATTGTTATTGTTGGTGAATTATCATGGCGGTGCAATACACTAATGCAGAATATATCGATATGAAATTGGTATTTGGGTATTGCCAAGGAAATGGTCGAGAATGTGTCAGAGTCTACTCCGAAAGGTTTCCAAATCGTCGTATACCAAGCCACCCGACGTTTGCTGCTGTTTAAAGACGCCTGCGGGAAAACGGCCAATTTACTCCTAAAGCCATTGATAATGGAAGACAGCGTCTTGTAAGGGTTCCTGGAGTCGAGGAAGACATTTTAGAACGTGTTGCAGAAGATTCAGAAATAAGCACCAGGAGGCTAGATAGAGAAATAGGAGTATCCAAAGATATTGTTCATGAAGTACTTCAAGAACAGTTGCTATATCCATACCATAGGATTCCAGTTCAAGATCTTTTACCTTATGATCCTGAAATGCGCCTGGTTTTTAGTCGGCTTGTTCATAGGCAGAGAGAAGAGAATCCCAACAATTTTTTGTTTACCGATAAAGCATGTTTCACAAGAAGAGGGATTACAAATTTTCATAATGAACATGTTTATGCGGATGAAAATTCACATACTATCAAGGTAAAACATTTTCAAATTGAGTTTAGAATTAATGTGTGGGCTGGAATAATTGGTAATCACGTTGTTATTCCTGTCATTATTCCACAAAGATTAACCGGGAAAATTTATTTGAAACATCTACAAAATACGCTGCCAGATTTGCTAGAAGAAGATTTACCTTTACAACTTCGGAGAGATATGTGGTTTATGCACGATGGAGCTCCACCACATTTTGCATTAAATATTAGAAACTTTTTTAATCAGCAGTACCCAAATAAATGTATTGGTAGAGGTAATGCCCCTGTAAATTGGCCACCATGATCTCCGGACTTAAATCCATTGGAGTATTCCTTATGGGGGCATCTTAATACAGTGGTTTATAGGACAACTTCTTAAGGGCGATGAACAAGTTCTGCAAAGAGTGTGTTTTAATTTTCTTCGACGTATAAAACTTTGTATTCATGAAAATGGTGGACATTTTGAGCAATTTTTATGATATTTCTATTTATTTCTGTTTATGATTTAGTTATTTTTTTCTTTTTTTGTAAAAACTAACACGTATTAAGTAATAAAATGCAAATTTCTCGAAAACCGTCAGAGGAATCGAGTCTTATCAAGATTACCTTTTTTTGTAGCAAGTGAGTTGATTCATCTCAATTTTGTGCCCAATTTTGTTCCATTAGCATAGACATCTGAAACAAGCAATTAGTAAAAAACGTTCAGGTTCTACGCCCATGGACTGATATTAATTAGAATTGCTACATGTGTTTTTTGCCCCATAAAGCTATGCCAACGTACCAAATTTCGGCAAAATAGTATGAGCAGTTTTTGAATTAATCCAGAAAAACGATTTAAAAATTGTCACTTCAGCGCCGTCTAGCGCCCAAACGAAGCAACTTTGTACAAAGGTAAGTTTACTTAAATCGGCTAATTTTGGTCTGAAGAATATGTGGTAGGTTTTTGTAAAGACCTTTTACAGAGACCCTGTATAAAACCTAGCCCGAAATATTGGACATTAAAAAACTGTTGCGAAGAAATACACAACGTAAAAAGCACATTTCATTTGTCTGGGTCAACGTTCATACTGGTCTCAACGGTAACGAGCATGCTGATTAATTGGTCCAAGAGACCATCCTTAATGGAATGCCCAAAAAAAATGATTCCTCCCTAGATGATGCTTATGTCTGCTTAAAATCTTTCAAAAACGATAAATGGGGCAATCGCTGAAAAACTACTGCAGATCATCACCTCAGTGGCATAACCAGACTTAAACCTTTTTAATTTTTTTTTTGAATTTTCGCCAATAGAGTCGGTGTATTTTGGTCACAGTTAACAAATACGATGATGAGGATGATGGCTTATCTCCAACCTGAATAATGCCGAGTGAATAAAGGTTTAGGTAAGGTCTTTGCTGGTTCTCCCAGGAAAGTAAGATTAATACATGCGCTATTATTACAAAGGATTTTACTTAGTGCACGTTGAAATAATGGAGACAACTAAACACAAAGCGCCAAAAGTACAGATGATATACTTTTTGGACACTTTTCATCAAAAAGACGTAGCACACAGTTAGACGAAGTTTGCCAAACGTCACATAACTAGTGACCGGATTTTATGCAAATGATTTTGCATATATCTTGAAAGTGGGCCATTAATTGCATGCTTCAAGAAAATCAGTTCAGAAATAACGAAAATATAAGCCTGTCTTCATTATAAGTGGGACACCCTGTATATAGATTGTAAGGGATTTTCTCTCTGTTTGTTTCACGGAAAAGGTAGACAGTTAAATAGAGAGGTAGATATTAATCTACATGGTCTCACGTTTAAACTTAAAGAATTCAGAATCACCGTTTTTTTTTTAATATGGAAATATTGATATATTATGTTCAAGAAATTTTAATTACCTTCAGGATGGTGACGTTATTATTAGAGAATCGCACTTTTACAGCTAATAAAAACTAAATTAGTTAATTTGTAACATACTCAGGTCGCGGCAATTTACACTTTACAACGGTCACTCCGAAAAATATCGGTAGGTAATAAAATATTTTTATTTTATTGTGTAATTTAAAGCGCTATAAACAATGTTTATTTAAATTTTAAACGCCATTTGTATAATTACTGAATAATTATTATTCCATCGCCGAGATGAAAGGATTTCATTATTATTCGATTATTCGCACCTGCAATTGATACGCCACATAAATAATTCAATTGGAATAACTTGTTTACTTAATAAATAATGCAATACTATTGGCATTTTGTTAAATGGAATATTCTATTGAACTTGAGTTATTATAGTAGAGATTATTTAAAAAGACCGAAAGGGCAATAAAACCTGCAGCAAGGAAAGCTACAGCCTTTAATCATCTTTCTTTCTTCTAAACAAATCATAGGCATGAAATTAGCAAGTACCAACCCTTAATTATATCTCTTTTTCAGGTGTGAGAAATCAAAGTGGATCCAAGAACCTCTGGCCAGGAACCCAAAAATTTAGATACGGGCGAGGAATTTTGAGGTTTATTCGATATTTGACTTAGAATATTTGGTGCAAAATGTTGAACGCTAAGACATTATGGAGAAACCGGATATTGTTTCAGAACGTATAAAATTTTTGAGACAATGTGCAGAAAACTTGTTATCAGAAGCTCCGTTAGATGTGTTTTTTATAGAAGAAACATGGATATTTCAAAATGGTAGCGACATTAGAACATGGCATGATGACAACATCAAATCAGTTTTAAATAAAAAACAATCAGACGCAAAATATATACAGCTTTCCATGCTAGCACCAAAGATGGCTTTATAGATGGGGCACAAAACATGACCTCTACATTGTTTGAAAAATGGTTGGAAGAACAGCTTTTACCTCGGCTCAAAAAACCCTCGCTTCTTGTTATGGACAATGCAAAGTCCCATTCACGGCTCAGCGAAAATGTGCCAAATGCTTCAACGAGAAAAGCTGATATCATTTCCTGGCTACAAAGCAAAAATATCAATTTTATGGAAAACGCACTCAAACCCGAATTGCTACAAAGAGTAAAACAATACAAAGGAAAATTAGGATATGCCGTGGATGAATTAATTTGTACTTTGGGTCATCAAGTTTTGAGATTGCCGCTCTAACACTGTATTTTCAACGCTATTGAATTAATTTAGGACCAAAGCAAAACATTTTTTAATAAACAAATTATTGGAAAAGACAGGGAAGACGAAAATGCCGTTTTGGATGTTTGGAAAGAGGCATTACAAACCATTACCTCCGAAAATTGGTCTGATTGTGTTTGCCATACAAACGATATTATAAGGGATTATTGGCAAAAATAACAAATTCTAAAAAGATAAAGCCACTGATAATTCATGTGTCAGATTCTGGCTCAGACTCTGAAAGTGACATTTCTTCATCTTCAGATTCAGCTTAACTTTTTTGTATGTAGTTATATGTTTATTTCTCTATTTTTAACATTGAAAATGTTTATATTATCGCACGGGCACGTAAGTATGGGTACCGAATTCGAAATTATTGTGTTGCATTTGTCCCTGACGTCACACCGCATTAAAATGATCGGGATCCGACCAAGTCGGGAGTAAACGTATGGTTTCGCAGGAGCAGTCAGCGGGTGCGATTGGCGTTCGCGATCGAGCGTAGAGCCAAAGAGTGGTAGAGCGTAGCAATCGGCCGTCGTCGCAGGGTGGTTTGGCTGGCGCGGCTGGAGCAGTGCGCTTCAAATCATATTCGTATTTCGTAGTGCAAGCGCTTATGTATGATTTATAATGAACGCCGATAACATTAGTTGCATGCTGTTGTTGGAGGAAGAAGATGAAGAGGAGATGTTAGCCCAAATTCCTCCATTTCGACAAGCGTCATATTAACACTTCAATTTATACTATACTATATTTAAATAAGAGCTGCAGCATACCAAGTAAACAAATCAATTTGGATAAAACGTCAAAGTATCAAAACATTTTAAAATTGTATTATTAGTTGATATATCCGGAAAAAATATCAAAATTAGAAAAAAGTCAGTGGCGTACATTTTTTGTCAATAATATCTGTTGAAGTGTTTCCCGGGACGCCACTGGACTTAATAAATTTAATCTAGTTAGGGCTAATTAAGCCTATTATCATTATGAATGACGGTATCAAATTGCAATAAAATCGGGAAAAGGATATTTACAAAAATAATAAAAAAAACTATTTTTTTTTAAAATCTTACGCACCCTGTACATCAAAAACGGGGCAACTCCGGACACATGTTCAGGTTAGTTCAGGTTAGTACTTCTGAAACACCCTGTATACATTCAAATACAACGGTCAAAGACACAAATATTTATATCAAAATATTGACAACAAACAATAACACCAAACGATACAATGCAATAATGCGAAAATCACCAGTAAACTAATTACAACCCTGTCGCCCAGGGCCTTTTTGTTTTATTGCCGCTTGACCAATCGAAATAGAGTTACGGTTGTCATTAAGTACTGATCAATGTGTCCTTCGTATGCATAATGTTGGATTTGAATATGTATTGGGTAGACTGGGGCAAGTGTAAAACTGGGGTAAGTGGAAAATCAGAGCGCCAATCAGGCAATATTGAAAGTTTACTAGTCTGTGTGGTCCGAGGCAACTAACTATACATTAGCGCTGTTGAATTATCCACTCCCGGCGAGTTACCAGGTGTTTTTTTCTTTCTGAGTAGTCATTTGTAACATAATCTCCGAATCGGTCCGTTGAATAGTGTGTGATATCTCCATAAAAAATTGGTCAAAAGTAAAACTATATACCACGAACAGGCTTGCACTTCCCCATAAAAAGCATAATGTGGGGCATGTGTGAAAATTGTAATGGGGCAAGTGTAAAGGTTAGTTTACACTTGCCCCTTTTTCCTGGGAATGCTAAAGTTCGTTGGCACTGACACTTAAAGCTTTTATTCTTTACAGAGAGTTGGCGTCATGGTACGAAATTATAAAAGAAGGTCCGATAGGGCTGCCTATGGGGAGGAGCAATTAAATGCTGCAGTAAATGCCATCAATCAAGGTCAATTAACCATGTCGATGGCTAGTACCGAATTCAGAATCCCATACATTACAATCTACTGTAGAGTAACTGGCCGCCGTGGCGAAAAAAGCAAGACACAGGGCCGACCTCCAATAATTTCTTGGCAAGATGACTTTGTAACTTTAAATAATATTTCCAATCCTTTTAAGAACAATATGCCAGGCACAGACTGGCTAATAAAGTTTAAACAACGGCACTTTTTGAGTATGAAAAAAACCACAAAGCTTAGAGTACTGCAGAAAGAAATCTACGGACCCATTCATAATAGACCAATATTTTGTTTTATTGGTAAAGGCTATATTGGAGTTGGGTCTTCACGATCGTCCTGAATGGATTTACAATTTAAATGAGACTTCACTGTGTAGAGATCCTTCTCGTCTCAAAATTGTTGGCGCGAAAGGCAAACCTTCAAGAATTATTGCTGGATCGGGCAGAGAATATATAACCGTCCTGGCAGGAGCAAGTGCTAGTGGTAGAAAATTGCCACCATTGATAATATTTAAAGGCAATAATGTATGGAGTTTCTGGAATTCAGAAAGAAATGAAGACCTCCTCAAAGACACCGGCGTATATGTAGCCAGCGCCAATGGATGGATGACCTCCGAAATATTTAGAAATTACTTTTAGACTTTTATTCCTTTGGTTCGTGATCAGGCACCAATTATTGTTATATGTGATGGGCATGTCTCGCATGTGGATTGCTTATTAATTCAAGCCGCAAGAGAAAAAAATATTCATATACTTATACTGCCAGCCCATACAAGTCATTTACTTTAACCTCTCGATTTGAGTGTGTTTAGATCCTTTAAGGCAATATGGGAGAGGGAAGTAATAACGGCAAAGACGTCATCAGGGACAACGACTACCAAAAAGGGAATTCGCCACATTGCTAGTGAAAACCTGGGCTGAAGTAGATTCCGGAATCATAAAAACAGGATTCAGAAAGGGTGGTATTGTTCCATTTAATAGACATATATGTTATTCCTAAAAAGAAGTATGACATCGATGCCCTAAAAAGATGGGAGGAACACTTGAAAAATCAAGGATCTGTAACAGATTTACAACCGAGGCCAGGACGCATTGATATTGAAAGGAATGCTGTAGTACCGAATGTAACAGAAAAAACCGCTACTTTCGAACAGTCAATGTTAAAAACAGTAAAGCCTTCTACATCTGGCGCCTCACTTAAAAGAAAACTAGCATCTAATGCAGAATTACTTACAGCTCCTTCATCAGCATCTAATAGTGCCACCAATCTCAAAGTAATTGTCAGCTCTGATCAAAATGAACAAAATATACTCAATTATCATCAGGATCCCATAACTGAAGCTGTATTACCAGCTACAACCGAAAATCGGCAAGAAAAAAAGACAAGTTTTGATGATCTACTACTTGATTCGCTCCGAGGAAACGGAAGCGCTTAATTCAAGGTGGCAAAACCATTGCAGGTACTATCGCAAGTAGTCAGTAAAAACTCTCAACAAGTTCATCAACTATATCTAAACCAGCTATGAAAGTTGACCGAAAGAGTAAACAAAGTCGGTCAAGTCCGTATCAATTTGAATCCAGCTCCAGTGAATCAGATAATGAAAGTGTACCTTTTATGGAATCGGATCAAAGTTTCACTTTAGAATCGCATTGTGAAGGTCAGATTCCTGAAATAAACAAAGACAGTATTTCCATTGGAGACTGGGTACTGGTTAAATACACATTACCAACAGCAAACAAACATTTCATTGGCCAGGTAAATACTGTTGACAACGGCTTTGAAATCAAGTTTACTAAAAAATTAAAAGACAATTTTTTTATGGCCACTCACCAATGATGTCAATGTAGTACAGCTAGACGATATAGTGACTCGTTTACCTGAACCGGTAGTAACACGCCGAGGAGGTTTTCTTTTTAATGTGAAATTTGCGGGATACAATATTTAACAAGTTCCATAAAATTATTCGAATTTTTAAACTTTAAGTTTCTTTCCCGTTTTAGTTTCTCCTTGGGAATAATTCCTACTGTTTTAGAGATTAAAGCCAAACATTGGGTTTTGAACGGATAAATACGTTTATAAAAATATTATTCTTGTTATTAGGACTTTTTTTAGTGTTATTTTGGATTACTTATTATTTTTCAGAATAAATAATCAAAAAAAAAATAATCATTCAAATGTCAAGATCTCAAAAATAATTCATGTGTGCCCTATGCAGTATAAAAAGTAAACATATTAAACTATTACTTTCTTACAAAGACATTTTTATAAATATTGTATATTTAAAGTAGGAAGTAGGAAGGAAATAAACTTGAACTATTAAAAAGGGCGCACTTGCCCCAGTCTACCCTAATTATAAACTTTGTAATGTAATGCTGAAAAATAAACAGAATGGTTTTGTACACTTTACCGTTCTTCCCTACATTTGCTGCCACTTTTTTTCATGCATTTTCTTTCATTACAACATTTTTGTAATTTTCGTTCTCGTAGTTGTATAAAGGGGACTACTTTTGCACCTCCTCTATCAAACACTCGTCAGCAATTGCCGAGAACGGTGGCATTCTGCTGAACGATCGGTGCTGGACTGGTCTCTCTAGCAGTCCGAACGCAGCCGCTGCAATTGACGGCGAACGCTGTGTCGCTGAGCTGCGGCAGTGAAACCGTGTACATACAAATCGCATTAAACCAGTAACGAGCTACCAATCGCGAACGCCAGCCGCGGCCGCTGACTGCTCCAGCGAAACCATACCTTAGAGGCGCGTTAGAGTTTATAACCTTTATTTTACTATGTTTTATATTATGAATCAATAAAACTTATATCAACTACCTAAATATTACATTTAAATCTATGAGTTTTCGCAGATCTCAAATCTCACAATAGTCACAAGCGTTGCACTCTGCTTCGGCATTTTCAATGTCTTTCCCGGTTGCATCTTTGTAAAGGACTGTAAATTTTTTTATGAAAATGGTATAAATAAATATATGAAATATATTTTTGTATTGCAAAACAGTAATATAAAATATTACGATTATTAATAAATTAGCTCATTATAAATTATATATATGGGTGAATATCAAAAAATTGCCACTTTTTAGGTTACCACCTATTTTCTCAGTCAAATTATTTCTGTATGTTATTATTTTTTAGCAGTGCATAGAAAATGTGTTTTAGTATTAAGTGCATTAACAATTTAAGAAAAATCTGTCTTAAGCACCTGTCAAAAAAATTAAATATGTCAAAAACCTCTCTTTCCTGGCATGTCACCAATAAGATTTTTTTCTTTAAAAAATGTATATCCAAATTACTATTAAATTTAGATTTATTTTTTCAATGTTTTTTTAGTCATAAGAGTAGTGTTTTTATTTTGCATAAATATGAAAAGTTAAAAGGCTAATTATAAACTCATTAAAGGGCTTTAATATTTGTCACCCAATTTTTTACTCTCCTGGTCCATATAAAAACAGCTGTGAAGGTCACTCTCTTCAGCCGAATAAGAATATCGCAGTTTCGCAGTATCAGTAGGCGTTGGCTTTTAGGCGTGTACACACGTGGTAGTTTTGTTTTGGAAAACGTGCCGTGTTTTTTTTGCAAAAAGGTAAGAAATGCATTTTTTTAAAAAGTTATATTTATTGTGTCTACCTCTCCTGTATTGTGTATACAATTTTTCGAAAATGTTAGATTACCAAAAAGCTATAATTTTAGAGTTGAGGTTAGGTATTAAATATATCAGTAGCCATATTTCACAATCGTTTAGTTTTTCATAGGAAAAAAAATTAATTGTAATGTTTTCTCTCTCTCCTGCCCACTACCTTTCCTGGAATTATATTTCTCCTGGTTCATTTTATTGCCAGGAAAGTGAGATGTTTCCAGGAGAGATAGATAAATGTGCGCTTTTTAATAAAAATAGTTACATTGATCGTAATAATTAAAAACTTTTTTGCATTTTGACAAAAGTATAGTTATTTTTCTTTTTTTAAGATGCCTAAAGTAAAACAAACGAGAGAGGAAAAATTAAGAAAGAAGCGGGAAGCTGAAAGAATACGATATAATAAAATGAAAGATGATCCAGAAGAAAAATTTTGTTCTTTTTTATTTAGATCCAAGAACGAAGTTCTCACTCTCCTGTCAAAGATTTTATGGGATTTATGGTTTAGCAATATAAAAACACATCGTCTTAGCATTTTTTTGTAGAAAAGTTGAATTTAAAAACGAAATCGATGTAAGAAAATCTATATTTCGAGGTTTTAAATCTAAAACTATATATCTCCTGGTTCCTTCTCACTCTCCTGGCAGAAGAAAATCAAATGTCACTTTGACAGGCCAGTTTATAAAAAAACTGCGATGCTGGTATTTTTTCTAGAATCACTGACATCCCAGCAGCACTTTATCAAAGTTTGGGTTTTTCATTTTAATTTAACTTTTTTTTTATTTCAAGTAAAAAAAATGCCAATTTTTTGATATTCACCCATATACTGGTTTCATTTTTAATTTTTACTTAACTTTTCTCAAATAATACATTTCGGATATGACCCAATATGCCACCAGCATTCGCCACAGATATCAATCAGTTTATAAAAGGATACAAAATACACCCTCATATTACATTATGCCTCTCTTCCTCTGGGTACCTGGTAAAAGATAGAACACTAAGAATTATGTGATTTATTATTTTACTCTCTTTAATGGGCGCCAACTGGATATTCCCTTTAATTTATTCTTGTTTTTGATTTGTATGAGAACAAGGAATACCCTGTAGCGTTCTTTGTTCCGCGTTTTATTGGGATTTCGGTCTTTATAAATCATATCTACTATAGAAAGAAAAAGTAATGACCACACACAGTAAACTCCATATTACAATAATTCGTTGATTTCTCGACCGCAATAAAATTTAAATGACAACCCTCAGTCGTAATCCCAATTATAAATAAGTTGCCTGACAAATATCTATTGTGTAGGCACCGGACCTTTTGAAAGGGTACAGGTCCTGATTACCTACTAATTTCAATAGTTTAGGTTAGCTATTTTCAACAAAACAACAAATATAAAATAATAGGTAAGTATCTTTATTTTAATCATGTAATTAAATAGCTATTAATATTTATACAAAAATACTAATCTACAATATTATAATAATACAATATTTAACTTAACCTACTTTATATTTAGCTTTGTTTCACTATCACTATCGTTTTCATCTATGCCTAAACTAATTTTAAGGGCCTTACGTTACTATTAATTATGTTATGGGAATCTTTGACTTGGATCACGTGTCTCACAGAATTTTTCCAACTTTCTGCTGGGATATTATTTACACATTTTTTAATTAATTATATAACAGAACTACTAAGTGTAGGGGATGTGTTTTCTCTTCTAATCATCGTCTTTAACTAGCTCCATATATGTTCTATTGGGTTAAAAATACAGTAATACGGAGGGAGGCGTAAAAATGTGTGACCATTAGCACTTGCGAGATTGTCAGAGATATATTCTTTTTCAATATTGAATGTTTTTAAAACATTTAAAAGGTCCTTTTTTGTATAGGTTTCCTCGAAATATATATTATTTTCCATCATATAGTTTTGAATTTCCACTTTTGTATTATTTGAATTCGGCACTTTACTTAGTAGGCGATTGTGGTAACTAGCGCTGCCCATCACAATATCACTATTTTTGGGCACATTCGGAAGCAGACGATTCTGAAACCAATCTTCAAACAATTTAGCATCCGTGTCTTGATGGTAATCCAAAGATGAATTGGCAATTTTCTTCGCAGATAATAATAGAGCGTTCGGAATAAATCCATTTTCTGAACCTGCATGTAATATCGTAATTCTTTGTCCTTTGTTTGAAGGAGCTTTAGTTTGACATTTGATTGTTAAATCGCCCCAACCTTTTTTAGGAGTGTCGTGGGTACCAGACCAAGTTTCGTCCAAGTATATAATTGAACGATTTTCTTACCTATATTGTCTGATAAGATTCAAATAATCTCTACGCCATACTTGTAAACGCTGCGATTCCATTAGTAGGTACTTGTCGTTTGTCAATGGTACGATATTTAAAACCCATTGCTCTTACTATTCTCCAAAGGCTTGTCCTGTCACATAAAATGTCGGTTTCGTCTGCTGTAAGTACCTTTTTTAGCGTATCTATTGTTGGGACTATTTGTTTACTGTACATGTCATAAATTTTCCTCCGAATCAAGTCTTTATCGGTTTCTTCGATGCTTCTCAATTTTCCGCTGCCACACCGTTTTTTCCTTGGCTGGATGGGTTTGGTCACTATATCTTTTACTGTCGTTAATGCAACTTTGGTCAAACTACTCGTTTCACTAAAACTTGCACTCTGGTCATACCCTTTTTCTAAAAGGGTACAATAAACGTTCTTTATGATGTTTTTGGCATCAAGTGATAAATGTTTTTTCTTCGTTACACCATAACTTCCGGAAGCAATATTATCTGAAGTTTCACACAGATCTGACATATTTTGGATGCACGATAACACACACGAAAATACCTTTAACGCACAGCTTGACAAACACCAAACGACTGATGAACTAAGATGAAAAGACTCTGCTTTATATTGAACACCTGCAATTTGCCATTAACCTACCTAATATACCAATATAATAACAAAATTAATAGTAACGTAAGGCCCTTAATAATTAGTTTAGGCATAGATGATATTATAATATTGTAGATTAGTATTTTTGTATAAATAATAGCTATTTAATTACATGAATAAAATAAAGATACTTACCTATTATTTTATATTGTTGTTTTGTTGAAAATAGCTAACCCAAACTATTAAAATTAGTAGGTAATCAGGACCTGTACCCTTTCAAAGGGCACTTATTTATGGCTGGGTTTAAATTTTATTGCGGTCGGGAAATCAACGAATTATTGTGGAATGGAGTATACAGTAACTCACAACCCATTTTTATATGGGAATTCATACCTACTACTTGTAGAGGTTGACCTTTGTCCTCTTGCCAATTCTACTTCTCCTGCGAACCAGGGGGTAGATAGACCTCAATTGTAGCAAAGCAAGCTTTACTCTAATATTTGAGGTTAGCCTGCAATTCAGTCTTTTGTCGAAGACAAGTCCCAGGTATTTAACTGGCACTAATTCACTTGTACTACGTTGACTATGAGCCTAGCTTCAGGTTGTCTGATTGTTTGGATTTCGCAGTTCTTATAAGGAGAAAAATGATGTCAGCTTATGTGGCATTGCCATATAACTACTATAAGTAAATATTTCTTGGGAAGAAAAGTTTACCAGGACATAAAATAATATTCAAAAGCATTAAAAAATGGTTAAAATACTGTATTACTACATTTTTAAACATCAACCATAACGGACCACAAACAAGCTTTTATTACGGACAGAACATGATATTTTATTTATTTTCATAAAGTTCATAACGTACAATATTGAATAATTATTAGAAAATCAACCTGCTTTTCATAGATGTAAATTGAATTGATAATCGTTGATTGACGTAAGGCAGGTCTACTGGCGCCAACGCGTTTTGGTTTTATGTTCAGCCTATTTTCTATTCACATTTTATTTTTATTTAGAAATATTAAATTCCTGAATCCATAATTCCGCAAACAGAGGCGTAGGTACAGATATTCAAAGATAAAAATTTCCGTTCGATAAAGCTATAGCGGTTTAGCGGTAAAATATTGAGCAGGTATGTATACAGGGTGATCAAACGAAATTCGGGTGAAAGACTACGAAAATTAAAGAATTTCGCAAAAATGTTTATATGTATTATAATTGCAAAGCCCTATCGGCTGTATATTAAACAGGATGGCCCAAAAACATTTTATAATTTAAGCTTGAGTGTATTTTTTTAAATGGAACACCCTATATTTTATTATTTTAAATTATAGTCCTAATCATCCTGATCACATAATATAAGTAAGGTTTTAAGGGTCAGATTTCGTGCAATTATTTCTGAATGCCTAAAATGATGGTATCCAGGGTGCCACAAACTCGAGTGCATGCATGGGGATCTCGGTTATTATAAGAGACACAGGATCGGTTAAATTATGGCAAAGTTGTACATTTTGGTGATCAACAAAATGCAACTCGAGAATTGAAAAATTCTGATTACTTCCGAAAATATTCGAAAAAAAGCGTATTTTTGCAAAAACCTTTTTATTGTTTCCTGCATGAGCTTATTGGAAAAGAACTTTCAAAATAAATAACACCTTGTTATTGCCACTCTTCCTTCTCTATAAGATGGCGTTGTCATATTGAAAATCTGACTATTTGTTTTTGGGCGGCCATCATAAACTTTATTTTTTTAAATACGCCCCTGGATTTTTTATTTTATTTTTAGTTACCTTTTGACTTCCTTAAGGCAAGAAGGGGTCGCAACCATCCAAAAAAATTATTAGTTTTATGAAATAACTCCTTAAAATTTATTAATCACCCATCTCTGTCGAACACATAGTTTTATTTATAAATCCATCTTTATTCAACACATTATTCTTATTTAAATAGGATAGTCAAGTAATTAAATTGTTAAAAAAAACATAAAGAAAATAAATAAAAATGTATCAGGTCACCGTTGGAAACTAAAAAAACAAAGCAATGCAGTTGCCTTGGCAACCCCAATATATTTTTGTTGATAAAGTATGTCAAGACGATAATAATTCAATCTATTCAATCAATTTTGATTTATTAAAACTTGTATTTAATTTTCACCATGAGATTTTCAACAGTGATATACCGATAGAGGAGGCGTCTTATCGGTAATAACGATGTTTTTAACAAGAAATCGATTTTCTGAAAATTTTTTACGAAATGTAATTTTTACTTATAATCTGATATGATCCCGAGAGCTTTAGCTCGAGGGTCTTATCTTTGATTATTAGTTACCAAGGTGGTTGCTATGAAAATGAGCGTTTTGATTGGTTCAATAAAAGTGAGGTGAATTATCATTTAAAGAAAAATGAGATATGATAATAGTATATTATTAACCAAGGTTTAGACAGCCATCATTATTGCCCGAGCGGCAAGGCATGGTCAATAATAACTTATAAGGTAGAGAAAAACGATTTCTAACGTTAATAATCGGTCAATAATGGCGATGTTATAGGTTAGTAGTGGAAAATAGTATATTATTAACCAAGGTTTAGACAGCCATCATTATTGCCCGAGCGGCGAGTTTAAATCACGAGGAGCGAAGCGACGAGGGATTTAAGACGCGATGGCTATAATAAGCTGTCTAAACCGTGGTTAATATATTATTTTTTCCACTACTACAAACTTTTATATGACATTTATCTTTATAGTATTAATAATTATAAAAAATTATAGGTAGGTATAAGTATATTTTTTAATCAAGTTACCTGCGCTTTGGAATTGGCAAAATATTTTGTTGTTTTGTCAGGTGGCTTTGTCAATGTCAATTTGGGTTTATTTGTGTCATCAGATTTCACGAGTTTTGCGTTTTTTTTTAAAAATGAGCGAAGAAAATGTTAGTGATAATATTATGTGTACACCTCCCGAATTAAGGATGGAAGCAGAAAAAATGTTGATTGTATCGATATTTTACAATATCAAGTAATCTAATATGTTTTGATAATTATCTGGTTGCCTAACCACAATAAATTGATGTTGTAGAATTAAAAAACCAAGTTACCTGCGTTCAAACAAAATTCGGTTAAGGTCAAAGATCGGTCAATAATGGATTTCAATGGCTTATTATTGACCATGGTCATAAATGACTTATAAGGTAGAGAAAAACGATTTCTAGCGTTAATAATCGGTCAATAATGGCGATGTTATAGGTTAGTAGTGGAAAAAATGTATTATCAATGCAGCAGAAATTCAGTTCGTGCTTTAGAAGTTTATCTTCAAACTTACACTGAGAGGCCCCAACCAAGCATTTCATTTATTCAAAAGCTAGATGCTAATTTATCCGAATATGGTTCATTTTCGAAAAAACGAGGAAAATATGGAAGCAGAACAACAGGGGAAGAGGTTGCTATTGTTTTAAACCAGGCTTGTAATTTTATCCATTTGTTGCGCATGTACGTATCGTATCACAGTATAACGGGAGTGATAGGTATCGAACCCATTATCTAAATTGTAAAATGTGATTTTTTTAAAATTTTAATACAAATATTTTAGGTAAACAATAATCCCTCTGTTTCCACAGAGGCAAATAATAATCGGACCATGAACAAAACAAAATCCTAGAGAATTATAAAGAACAATAATTTTAAACCATTTAAAATTCACGTACGTCAAGCACTACATCCAGGGGATCCCGAAAGGAGGCTAGCAAATTGCTTCAGGTTGCGCGACCAGATTACACGCAACGGGGATGCATTTTTGAATAATATTATGTGGTCTGATGAGACAAAATTTACCAATTGTGGCGTATTTAATCGTCACAACGAACATATTTGGGCCATCGAAAATCCTGAACAAAATCGGGAAATCCGCCCACAAGTTCGATTCAGCATAAATGTTTGGGCTGGAATATTGAGCGATCACATTTTAGGGCATTGTTTATTTGAAGAAAATTTAACATCTGCTAGATATTTAAATTTTTTAAACACTGATTTTCAAGAGTACCTCATGGATTTCCCTTTAGCCACTTTACGAAACCTGTGGTTCCAACAGGATGGTGCTCCTGCGCATATAACAGCAGGATTGTCCGCCAATTCCTCCAAGAGGAGTGAATCTCCAGAGCGCTGGATAGGAAATGGATGTTTGGTAGAATGGCCAGCGAGATCTCCAGATCTCACACCATTGGATTTTTATTCGTGGGGGTACTCTTAAACATTTAATTTACAAGCGGCCTGTCAATAGTAGAGAAGAACTAGGAAACAGAATCATAATTGCTTTTGTAACATTAAATAGAAGGGGCGTTTACAGAGCATCTAAAGTGTTATTTCATAAAACTAATAATTTTTTTGGATGGTTGCGACACCTTATTGCCTTAAGGAAGTCAAAAGGTAACTAAAAATAAAATAAAAAATCCAGGGCGTATTTAAAAAAATAAAGTTGATGATGGCCGCAGAAAACGAAACGTCAGATTTTCTATTTAACAACGTAATCTTGTAAAGGAGAAAAAGTGACAATAACAAGGTGTCATTTATGTTGAAAGTTCTTTTCAAATAAGCTCAGGAAACAATAAAAAGGTTTTTGCAAAAAATCGTTTTTTTTTTTAATATTTTCAGAAGCACTCGGAATCTTTCAATTCTCGAAGTTGCATTTTGTTGAGCACCAAAATGTACAACTTTGTCATAATTTAACCGACCCTGTGTCTCTTATAATAACCGAGAGCCCCATGCATGCACTCGAATTTGTGGCACCCTGTATAATAGGTAGGTTTGAATTGATATTCCTGAAAAGCAGCTGATTTTAGATATACAAAGTGTGATATTATGTTTAGGCTGATTAGAAGATACTTTTTTATGATAATAATATGCAAGGTGTTCCATTTAAAAAAAATGAGAAAACTTATAATTTGTGTTTTCTCCAATATCCTGCATGAAAGCAAAAGAAACAAAACTATAATCCAAGTCCAACATTTCTGTCACTCAGCTACTAGCAAATAGAGAGCTCCGGGTTGTGTGACGTCAGGAGAATGAATTCCAGGGGCTTGTGCATTTCAAAAAATAATAAATGATGCAATTTCGTCAGAACGTCATATAAATTTTTATAAATTAAATTTATTTCATTAACCATTAAAACCTCATCCTATAAGATGACGACCTTTTCCACTACGATTTCTTAGTCCTTGCGAAAATCGATCCATATTGTCATAGTCTCTCAACTGTGTGCCCTTCATTGAGCCATGTTTCCTCGTTGTTTTAATACAATTTTTCCCCTTTTTCCCCAAACTTATTTTTTTCAAATGTTTTCGCCGCCATAGAATAATTTCATTTTTTTAAATTATGTCCTTCGATTTCGTCTAATATACCTACCTAAAATTAATTTCTTTTAAAGTTCGTTTGAAAACTCTTAATGATATTTTAGGTAAAGATGTCCTTCTTAATTTCAGCCATAATTTTTTTACATTGCGAATATTTCGTTTAGGAAAAAAAGATCATGGATTTTGCGACCAATGGCATATTTTGTGACGTCATCCAGGATTATTTTGTAACTTCATCCAGGATTATCTTTTTCCGTCCTCTAGTCTGGACCCCGCGACTATTTTGTTTATCGTCATTTTCTTGATGAATGCCTTTCAAAACCTTGAACACACTGCGCGAAGAATCGTTAAAGTGACATATATTTCTGCAGCATCCAATGTGGTCAGTACAGGGTTTCGTTCTCGAATTCAGTAAGTCACAGTTCTGTTACACAGTCTTTTAAAGCTATATACGCCTAATAAAATACAGCTTTATGATGACTTTATCCTATCTAAGTTAAAGCTTTTTAAATCTAAAGTCATTCATAAAGCTATTAAAGTTTAATTGTATGTTTTACTTTCTCCCTTAAGTTTTAAAAATATTCAATATGGGGTAGCTAATTGGCTTTATCTCTTAGTTGTTATGGCGCTGTTACAATTTGTTTTAAAACCTTTATAATTTTAAAACTAGAAGTTTCATTTTCTGACATTATAAAACCAATATAAAACAAGCACAAGAGTAAACGGAATTTAAAATTTAATATTACCTTGAACAAATTGAAACAGCAACTGATATAAAAGTCTGAGACAGCTAATTGGCCTTCTCATTTTGACATTACAGGGCTGTTACAACTTGTTTTAAAACCTAGGTTCTTCAATGTTTTTATACGTCAGGAGAAACTCCTTTAACATCTATTGATTAGTCGTTATTACTATTTAGCTGTATGGTTTGTAAAAATTTGTAACTAGCTGCTTACTAGGATGTTTGTGCTTCTTGCGGATTTAATTTAGAAGTTATGTTGCAAGAATTTTGGCGCCTTATTGTTAAATATATAATATTTACCATGTCAATTTTAGTGCCTCCTTACTATTGTGGGATGGGCTTTGGACCAACAGGGAGCCAGTCTTTAGATAACTTATACGCCCGATTTGTCTCGATCTTGTATGTGAGTCGGTAATAAGTTGGTTTGTCGATACGTCTGTACGTCCGTAATAATTTCTAATAGTTTTCAAGAAAAAGTTGTTAATTGTCAATATCTGAAAGTCATTATGTAACACTACATTCATAATGTATCTCGGCGCGTTCGCGATGATTCTTAGCGCCTTGTTCTGAATAACCTGGAACTTATTAAGCTCCGTTCTGCTTATGTTGCACCACGTAGGTGCACCATAAGTTAGAACCGACCTGACCAATACCTTGTAGAGGTTGACCTTAGTCCTATTAGCAAATCTACTCCGCCTGTAAAGCAGTGGGTAGATAAAGCCTAACTGTCGCAAAGCAAGTCTTATTCTATTAATAATTGAATTTTGCCTCCAACTCAGCCTTTTGTGGAAAATAAGTCCCAGGTATTTCACCTCCTGGCACCAGTTCACTTGGACTCCATTGACCCGTAGCCCTGTTTCAGGCCTGCGGACGGTGCTTTTTGAAAAGAAGATGACCTTCGTCTTGGCGGGATTCAAGCGAATCTTCTAAGCCGTAAGCCATTTTTCCAGCTCGATTATGTGACGCTGAATGCTGACGACAATTCGCGGTGATTTAGTAGTAGAAGTAATTGCTGTATCGTCAGCGAAAAGATAGAGCTGCGTAAATCTATCTCGCGGAATATCGTGAGTATAAATGTTATATAACACCGGAAAGAGAGGTGAGCCTTGCGGCACTTCCGCCCTGATGTGTTTATTCAAAGAGAGTGCGTTCTCTGACGAGACCGCAAAACTTCTATTCTCTAAGAAGGAAGCTACCACCTTGATTAAGTAGTCCGGAGCACCAACCCTTATCAGTGTTAATAAGAGGCCACTGTGCCAGACCTTGTCGAATGCTTTGCTTACGTCAAAGAAAACTGCTCCCGTATGCGCCCTCTTGTTAAAGCCTTTAATAATGTTTGCAGTGAGTCGCGTGGCCAGCCTGACTATGCATACTGTGCAATGTTCAGGCCGGAACCCAAACTGTTCGGCATTGCACGTAAAAACAAAGTCGTTGAGCCTACTTAAGATTATCTTTTCGGCAGCTTTTCCTAGACTCGACAGCAGGCTGATCGGCCTATAGCTAGCCGGCACCGTAGGGTCTTCGCCTTTCTTATAAATAAGAATGACTTTAGCGCGTTTCCAGGCAGTTGGAAAGTGGCCTTCTCTGATTATCGCCTGGGATAAGCTTACTATGTTCCCCAAAGCTCGATCTGGTAGATTTCGCAATGCCATATTCTTTAAACCGTCAAAACCGGAGGCTTTTTTAACATTCAAGGCGCTTATTAGGGACTTAACCTCGTTTAAGGTGACTTGGGGAAAGGCCTGAAACGGGTAATTGATGGTTTTGTAAATATGTATCATCCTTGAGACCCTCTCATCTCTTAACGCGTCATTGATCGGGCTTTCACTGAATTGGTCGCAGAGTTTGTCTGCGAGCAATTCAGCTTTATTTTTAAAACCTGTACGGGTGTCCAGTTTTCGTTTGTTTCATATACCAGCTCCCTTATTATAAAATGTAGAAAGATTGGGCTTGCGGCTTACTGTTCTATTATTCGATAAAACTTTTATTATCGCAAACGAAATTTGCATAGCCCTCTCAGTTCCTGACATACCCGGGCGATTTTGAAAATTTCTCATTTTTGCCGCTCCCCTGTATCTCGATTATTTAATAACTTATCAATAAGCTAAAAATGGGTTATTACAGAGTTTCCAATGTAAAATTTAGTGGAGTAGTTAGTTATTTTTTCTAAAAAGTTTTGTTTCTGACTTAAGAGCCAAACTTGAGTTTTTTTTAAATGGGACACCCTATATATTATTTCTTCGTCTTATTCTTCATTTTAAGAGTTTTTTAAAAATATGTATGTAATAGTCCATGTTTATTTCTTTTAAATATGGATAATTTTAACATATGTTTGTAAAATTAATCATTTTTCGTATAGAAGGTTATGCCCGCAAATAAACAAAGTCAACAACATTATTCTTGTTATACAACTTTATATTATTACAAAACTTTAAACTAACAATAAAACAAATATATCTATATTGTTTTATTAAATTACAAAAATTGCTCGAATTGGGTTCCGTTCTCTTCTAAACACGTCGACGCACCGTTTCGATTCTTCGCGATGCATTTAATAAAATAATTGGCCTTCACTGCAAAAGTCTAAAGGTTTGATGGGTAGCTTCTCGAAGTTGATTAATATTGTGGTATTGTCTCTTATATAACTGATTTTCTAAATATCCCCATAAAAAAAATCCAACACAGAAAGATCAGGTGATCTTGGAGGCCCATCTGACAGGTCCATTGGTACCAATCAATTTATCGGGAAATGTAGTTTCTAAATATTTTCTCGCCATGTGAGAATTGTGACTCGGAGCGCCATCTTGCTGGTAATAAATATTATTTAAATCGACCAAGAGAACATCCTATAATATTTCAATTAGTGCATCTCGCATTATATCTAGGTGTCTATTTCCGGTTAAAGTTCCTTTATAGATAAAGCACTTAATTTTACTGCCAAAAATAAATCATGACAAGCTAAATCCAAACGGACCTTGACGTTCTCCTGGAAATATTACGTGTTGGTTCTCTTGGAACGGGTACCTTGAATTGTTTCGGTTTAAGATACTAGAGCTCGTAAACTAAGCCTCGTCGGACCATACCACCCTTCTTTCAATATTTGCGTTTTCCTGCAACATTTGTAGGTACCAGCTGCAAAAACTATCCTACGTTCTGCGTCACCGGGATGCAAATGTTGGACGAGATGGCATTTGTATGGTTTAAATTTATATTTTGATTTTCTTAATCCCAATTTCATCATATACTTTTCTGCCTGATATGGATGGTTGTACCGTGACAGCTAATAATAGATAATAATAATGATTAAAACTATTTTATTTTTATTATGAATATTAATTAATGGTAACAAATGATTTTAAAACTTACCTATTAAAATACAGCTCTGAAGGTGCGTTCGCGTCTTCATTAGCTTGGATAAAACAAAAATACATATCCTGTTGTTCATAATTAAAAAAAAAAAAACAAATGCTATATGTAGGTACTTATTTTAATGGATGATTACTAGGTCAACTTTAAGTTGAAAAATTTCTGTATTACAAACATAAAATATTATCCTAAAATGCTTAGTTTTCAAAATAACTACAGGATCTAGTTAGAGAACGGTGTGGTGTGATGATGTAAATTATTATGAAAATGGTCCAAAAAAGGTGATTTAAATATCAAGTGGTTCAAAAGTTAGTCGGGGCCTTTACTTTATAATTATAACTACATCATAAAATATGCGAAAAAAATTTATAGTAGGGGTTTAAAAATTATGTGTGTGTTTTTTGATATTTTTGAAAATGTATTATTATACCTACAATAAATAAAAATATGCAGGTTGTTGTTTGCATGAAAACTCACATTGACATTTTGACAGAAAAAGCCGACAAACTAGTCTGGATTAATTTATATTTTTGTATATAAAGCAAATATTACAAGTTATACTCGCCACAAAGGTTTTAAATAGTGCTTATTTTTACTAACTTGCCTTCAGACAAGAGAAAAATCCACTCATAAAATAATCACATCATAATACTGACACAGCTAAATCCATTGTATTATTGATGTTAGTGCCCCATACGATGTGAACAAAATGTATTATGTTATTATACAAAGAAAATATTCAAAGAGGTGTGAACCCGTGTATTATGAAGTACAAATTCTAACGTAGCAAAAGAATACTCTACAATACTACCACATTATTTTTACATGATATTTACATACAAAAATACTTTACTCTTGATTACCCGGTAACAAGATATCCTGTCAGACAATTATTGTGTCTTTTTACACCTACAACACAATTATTAAAGGATAAATAAATATTGTAGGCTAGTTCTAATAGGCCTTGCATCATAATTTCTTTTTGCATTGTGACGTTCTAATCATAAGGTATGTTAACTAAGTATACAATTCGAATGTGCCACTCAATTTACTAAAATGGTTTAATATTTTTACAGTATTTAATTTCCATGGATAATTTTAATTTCTAATAACTTGCCATTTCAAACTAATATAGCCGTAAAAAATGAAAAGAAGAAATATTTAGAGTTTTGCATTAATGAAAAAAATAGTAAGATTTTATGGAAAAGGCTAAATAATCTAAATATTGTTACCAAAAATACAAAAGCACCACTTCCGGATCTGTTAAATAAACCTTCAGAAATTAATAAATACTTCATGAATGCTTCTCAGGGTGTGGGGATGGTGGACAACAATCTTGTCACGTATTACAAACAAAACATAAAACTAAACATTACTGAAAAATTTGAATTTGTTACGGTACATTTAGATGATATAACTCAACATTTGAATACTATTAAATCACTGTCTGCGGGATCAGATTTGATGAATATTGAAATGGTTTTGTTGTGCTGTCCTAGAATTTTGCCTATGCTTACTAATATTATAAATTCTTGTTTGTTGGAAGGAAAGTTTCCAGATGAGTGGAAAGTAGCTCGAGTAATCCCGCTACCTAAAAAGCAAGTTATTAGTTCTTTTAATGAATTGCGGCCAATTAGCATACTACCCTGTTTGTCAAAATTATTGGAAAAAATTATGGATAAGCAAATTCGTAGATATTTAGATAAATATTCTGTGTTACCCGTCAACCAATCGGGATTTAGAGCGGGTTATAGTTGCACAACTGCAATTTTGAACATCACCGACGATATTTTTCGTGCGTCTGATGTTGGTAAAACGACCATATTAGTTCTGTTAGACTATTCAAAGGCATTTGATACTATTAGTCACGCATTATTACTAGCCATCTTAAATTTTGTCGGATTTTCTGAGAGCGCAATAGGTTTTATCGGCGATTACCTTAAGGATCGCGTGCAGTACGTTGAGACGTCAGTGGGTCAGTCGTCGAGAGATGGAGTGAGATGCGGTATTCCTCAAGGTTCAATACTGGGGCCATTGTTGTTTACTATATATACAAATAACTTTGCTTCCTGTTTGGCACATATGACAGCTCACTTTTATGCGGATGATACGAAGCTCTACTACTCGTTTTTTCCTGACGACTGTCTTGCGGCGGAACGGCGTATTGCGAGTGATTTGCACAATTTAACTGTATTCTCGACGCGACACGGATTGCAGATAAACCCGGAGAAGTCATCAGTCATGGCATTTGGAAGGCACAAGGACAGAGTTCAAGGAATGGTAAGGGTGCAAATCGCCGGACAGGTATTGGAGTTTTTAGCGAGTGCAAAAAATTTAGGAATCATTTTGGATACTGATCTTAGATTCAGAAAACACACTGATTACTGCATACGAAAAGCTTACTTATCTTTGAAAATGCTATATCCACATCGTCATATACTGTCTGAAAATCTTAAAACAAAACTGTGCGACTCTCTGGTACTTTGCCACTTTAATTTTTGTGATGCTGTATATGGGCCATGTCTGGACAGGGCTGGCATAGCTAAGATTGAAAAAGTCCAGAAAAGTTGCTTAAGGTTTATATACGGCATTAGAAGGTTTGATGCAGTTTCCTATAAGCTGAGGGATGCAGGGTGGCTTAGTATGCAGGAGAGGCGTAAGGTTCACTCTTTGGTTCTTTTTCATACTATTGTATACAATAAATGTCCGGAATACCTGACAAATAAGATAGGTTATCGCACAGATGTCCACAGGCTAAACCTAAGATTTAAGGGGCTTATATCGCCACCTGTCCATAGGTCTACTTCATTTAAAAGAAGTTTTTCATACACTATTTTTAAGCTATACAACAATGTACATACCTCTCTGAGATCTCTAAAACCATCAATTTTTAAAAGGAGGCTGAAGCGCGAATTTCCTTATTAACTTTTCTAACTAATGCAATTATGTTTTCTTTTTGGTCAGTTGGTTTCTTTTTGAGCCTTTGTCTCATTCCTACTATGATAAGTTTTGATTCTTTATTTATTATTTATATAAATTATGGGTATTTATAGGAAACAAATTTATTCTCATTGTGAACAATCTAATTTTGTTGTTTTATGGTTTCTAGGGACTGAACTAGATCTTTTATAAATTGCTTTCAGTTCCTATTTGCATTTCATATTCTTTTTTTATATATATTATGTAATGTATATTTTTGTGAACTTTTGAACTGCAAATAAATGGTATTATTATTATTATTATTATTTAGAACTTAGGTTTTATTTAAGTTTTATATCAAATTGTGCAATTCCTTTGGTTTTCCATGCAAAATGCAAAAACAAACAAATATTTAATAAAGAACTGGAAAACTCGGGTAAAAGTTATCGTTGGTAATAAAATATTTATTTAGTGGTTTTAAATCTACATAGAGCCTGTGCAATAAGGGTAAAATGGTTAATATACGATTATTGCTTTATCTGATTTACTTGATGAAGATCCCGATGAAGATAAACTTTATGTATGAGTGGGTGTGTGTTCAAGTTATTGACAGAGAGCTAAATTAAATGGCCAAGCAGATAAATAATTTAAGACAATTTATTTACCTGTGGTAAAAAAAGCAAACAAGAACTATACAGTGTGTATCAGCCAAATGGAATAAATTCGATAATAAATACATGGGGGTGTGTCCGAAAACACGCTCGAACACGTCGATTAGTATTTCTCGTTGCGCATTTTCTCAATAAAAACTTTTTATACAGGGTGTGTCATGTAACAGTGGCCAATACTAACTTTCTTATTTTAAATATAACACTCCACCCCGTATATTATTCAATTTATGGATTCTTCAGAAAATTTTAGACATATCTCGTGTAGGTACAATATCCTATACTTATCTTCAACTGTTTCGGAAATAGTAAGTGTTTTCAGATTTATTGCAAAAATCAACAACACACTAAAAAACTAATAAGTAATACTGTTTATTTCTTGAAAATGTAAAAACAAAAAAAACATTAATGTAGGAGATGTTGAAAATGCTCGCCGCCAACGTCTCGGCAACATCTTGATCTTAAATAGAAATTTCTTCTAACGTTACTGAACATCTCAGGCGTGACCGTGCTACGGAATCCCTTTTACGGGGAAAGAAAATGATATTTAATTTAATTTAGAATAATTAAAGGTCAGGTGGCCCTTAAGAGGTATGATTGTTGTTCTGTAGGGCAACGACCGGCTAGTGGCTAGCTCTACTGCCGGAGAGTGGAGTGGGTTAAGGTTGCGCCACCTGTTTTGGGGCCCTTCGGTTAGAACAACAACCCTGTTAACTTAAAATTGACAGATAAAACATGAAACGTTAAGACACTAAAGAAAACACCTGTTAACCTTCATATCACTTTAATAATAAATTAGGCTGACAAACTAACATGTAAAAATGGTATTGAAAAGTGGCTGCGCCACCACAGAACCGCAGCAACGTCACTATGCGAATATACCGCGGATTCGCAGGACCGCGAGGGCCTGCCGCGACCTGCGTTTGGGCGGACGGACCTTTACGGGCGTGATCTTATCAGTAGGCACTAGCGTTACATATGGAAAATGTCAGATCCAATTATTAATTATTAAAATTATATATTCAATGTTTTAAAAGAAAGAATTATTAAAAACTTTAAAGAAGCCTGAAGGTTGGCAATTACACAGAAAAAGCATTGCTATGCTAAAATTCAATCGAAATTTCCTAACAGGAAGTGGTTTTCCAATTTAAATTATAAAGATAGAAGACACGACATCACAACAATCATTAGAATGCGTACCGGTCATTGTCTAACCAATTCTCATCTCTACAGAATTAAAATAAAAGATAATCCTCTATGTGACTGTGGGGTTATAGATGATTTGAATCACATATTTTTTGAATGTCCTATATATCTAAGACCAAATGGAGATTTATATGAAAAACTGGTTAAAAAAAAAAAATTTCGCCCTTATCGATGTCTGACATTCTGTCTGTTCCTGACGATGAAACGATTGAAATAATCATGCATTTTGTTAACTTAAATAAGTTAAAATTATAAAACTTTCCCTAGATATTGATCCCATTTCTTGTGGTCAGACGTCACGTAAGAAGAGAGGGTAGTTTTCAGCACACGATGTACCCTTTCCACTGGATTAGCTTGAGGGTGATAATTGGCCGTGTATCGGACTGTAATAGCGTATTTGTCCATCAATTCACGAAATACTTTACCGCGAAATTGCGCTCCGTTATCAGCAATTAGTTTATCCGGTCGTCCGAAGACTAGTATGACATGGTCCTCAATCCAGCGGACCATACTTTGAGCTGTAGCCTTCCTGAGTGGGAAAAACAAGGTAAATTTACTGAAAAGATCATGGACCGATAGGACATAACTATAACCCATTGATGAACGCAGAAGCGGCCCTACCAAGTCAACGCTGATAATCTGCCAGGGGCGGGAAACGGTTGGTTGTAGACTCAACATCTGACCTATGGGTGCCTTTTATTCCGGTTTTATCTGGAGACAGACTACACACCTCCTGATATATTGGCTAATATCTGCTCGCATTTTAGGCCAATAATAATTTCGAGCTATGCGCGAGAAGGTCTTGTATGCGCCTAGATGTCCGCAAGTCGGTGAGTCATGATTAGCTTAGATAATCTCTGCTCGCTTCTCGCGAGGGACGACTACTAGCCATTCCGTCTCAGGATCTGCCAATGCTGGGTAAGCTTGATTCGCATGCTTAAACAGAGTCCTATTCTCAAGTCACCACTTTGAATACTTTGTTGGGTGTTTCTCCACCTTCCGACTCTCGGTACCAACGATCAGGGGACTGATCAGATATAGCATCAATGACAGGCACTGCCCTAGAAAGTGCATCAGGTACCACATTATCTTTCCCTTTTCTATGCACGAGGTCAAAGTCGTACTGTTGTAGTCTGATTGCCCAACGAGCGATTCGAGCGACAGGATCTTTTATAGAGTTTAACCACTTCAGGCTATAATGATCCGTTATCCCAGTGAAATGCGTCCCCTCCAAATAGGGTCTTAATTTCTCAATAGCGAAGAGAACAGCGAGGCATTCCTTTTCCGTTACACTGTACTTTCTCTCCATCTTTGACAGAGATCGGCTGAGGTAGCAAATTACGTGCTCTTCATCGTCTTGTTTTTGCAACAGCACGGCACCCAACCCATAGTCCGAAGCATCACACTGTACAAGGAAGGGTTCATCAAAGTTTGGGCAAGATAACACAGGAGCTTTGACTAGGTTTTCTTTAATGGTATTAAAGGCCGTTTCGCAACTGTCATTCCATAGGAACTTGGCATTCTTTTTGGTGAGAGAAGTTAATGGAGCAATAATGGTTGAAAAATTGGGAACAAATCTCCGAAACAGGACGCTACGCCCACTATTCGTCGAATTTCCGTTACGTTCTTCGGAGTAGGTATCTGTAAAATGGCCTTTTCAGGGTCTACGAGGAGACCGGAAGCGTTTACTACGTAGCCCAAGTATTTGAGTTCAGGTTTGCAAAATTCGCACTTGTCTCTATTGAGGGTTAATCCAGCGTGCCGAATGCGTTCAATCACTTCGCGGAGGACTTTTATGTGTTGCTCAAAAGTAGATGTGCATATGATGACGTCATCAAGGTAAACGAAGACGTGAGATTTAAGATCAACCCCCACTACCGTGTCGTGTGAGCCGTTGCCACACCGCAGGGGCATTAGTCAGTCCAAACGGCATCCGTGTAAACTGATACAACCCGCGATTGGGCACAGTAAAAGCGGTAAGGGGTCTAGAAGTCTTGGCAATTGGGATTTGCCAGTATGCCGACTTAATGTCAAGTGTACTTAAATACCTTGCATTCCGCAATTTGTCAAGAGTGGCGCTGATATAAGGTATAGGGTAAGCATCTGGGACAGTCACTTTGTTCAAAACACGGTAGTCGACGCAGAACCTCCACTCGCCTGACTTTTTCTTCACCATTACTATGGGCGAAGACCAGGGGGAATTTGATGGTTCAACAATTCCATTGGATATCATCTCTTCCAGCTCGATATGTACTTGTTTTTGCAAGGCCGGCGATAAGGGATAGTAGCGCTGTTTGACCGGTGCAGCCGTCGTCTCGATAACAAGCTCTACCAGATTCGTACAACCCAAAGTCGATCCCATGATGGCAAAATCATCATCTATCACGCGATTCATGACGTTCCTTTGTTCGGAAGAAAGAGGTTCAACTGATTGAATGGCAGCAAGGTTAGATATTTGAGGTGTGTTTTCTGACTTAAAGGTCCATTCCCCTGCGTATAAATCGGGTATAAGGCCCATTCCTGACCATAAGTCGATGCCCAAAATCATGGAATGATGAAGTTCCGGGATCACTAAAACATCCAACAACCGTACTCGATCACGTAATTGAATTGGCAGTGAAATGGTTCCAATACTCTTACAAGTATTTCCATTAGCCACCGTACACTCTATACCAGATGTAGCATTCAGACGACAAAGGCCCTTCAGAATTTCCCAACCAGGGTATCCCACAATCGTCCTAGAAGATCCACTGTCTAATAATCCAAGAATATGTTTACCATATACCGACACCTCAAGGTAAGGTCGTTCGTCATTTTTCGCATGCGCAAGAATGAAATCGAAAACAACACGATTGTCGGCCCAATAAGACCTGTGCAGGAGAGGTTGGTGGCCTACAGCCTCCCTGCACTGTCGTTTTTTGAACAGCGAGGACAAGATCTTGATGTCGCCCCATCTTGGCCACATCTGAAACAAAACGCATTGGCTGCGTACATTGTCTAAAAGAATGTCCACTTTGTTTGCAGTTCCAACAAAGAGGTGGGTGTGATGGAGTGGTTAAAGCATCCACGTCTAAACTTTCAGGTCGTGAATCAGGGTTCGATTCATCAATCGCCGATATTGGACAGGCTTGTGGCCTTCTATACGCCAAATCCGGTTCAACAAGATATCTGTAATTTGTCGGAGGTGGTTAAAACCTTTGGACACGCGTTTCCGTTTCCTCGATTGCTCTGCTAAGGCGCAGCAGCTCGGTCAACGAATCTACTTTACACGTCGCCAGACCACTTTGGATGTGTGGCAACAAATTGCGTCTGATAATCCGAAGTTTATTCTGATTAGATGGAGGATCACAAAGTCTGCGAAACAGATTCTCCATTGCCACCACAAAGGACAGAACACGTTCCTGGGCACCTTGTGTTCTTCTCCGAATTTCATCCCATAGGGAATAGTTATAATCATATGGCTGAAATGCCTCTCGCAATTGCGAGACCAAATCATCCCAGCTACTGAATGTGCATGTCCTATACCACAAAAGAGCATCCTGTGTGAAAATTTCATGAGCAGACCGTAGAAGTTGTTCCTTTGAAACCCCTCGTCACAGACGGATCTCCTCAACTCGCTCAAGAAAATCGTTCACACTTGTTCGCCCGCTGAACTTTACGTCCCAACGACTCACGTCAAAATATCGGTTCGATCCGGAGTAAGTATTATTACCTCGCAGTGGAGAAAACTGAAAGTTGTCCAACATGTTGGCCAAATTCACGTATGGATTAGGATGAGATACTTGTTCACCGTCTCTAATCGAATTTGCGTTCGCGATTCGGGAAAAATTATCTTCGTCTGAGAATTTTACATGAGAATTACGTCTCGTAGGTGAAGAACTCGTAGCGGCTCGAGTCAAGTAATCCTCTGGGTCTGCTGATTTATTGGCATCTCTGATATCCGTTCTGCATCGGTTTCGAGGTAACGATTCAACGTAATTGTCAACACGTGACAAACGCAAAGGAGCCGAAGCGGTTTGGATATCTCTTAACGGTAAGTAATCGGGTGACGGCCGAAAAATTTCACTCATCGGCAGTCCTCGAGGTTGAGTTTGTGTCGAGCGGCAGCCACTGGATTGGGATGTGTTTGGAAAGTTAATAGGGGCTGATGAATGATGAGTTTCTGGAGCCACACGCAATGCTGAGTCTGTGTCCCGATCCATATTCGATGGTACTGAGTGAGAAGCTCTATGCGTTTCAGTTGGATTTTCTATATTTATTATTCGCCTCGGGGGCCTGATCTGAGTATCCGATATAATATTGACACGCGACGACGTCTTGCTAGGTACGTCATCATCGATCTGTGCAAGGTCATAAGAAATTGACCCTCTGTCCTGTTCGGTTGGTACACGCCTAACAGCAGTATGTTCAGGAGCATAATCACTAGTCAATAGGTCCAACCTACTGGAAGGAAAGGAATCCGCGGGACCACCGCGCGCTTCTGAGTGTAAGGACACTGTAGTGGGCAAGTTGGCGTAAGCCAAATTTAAGTCGGCGACAAGCTGCGAGCACTTAGACTGTAATTCGTTTAAGAGATTGTCGTCTATCCCCTCACAGTCAACTATTCGGTCAAGTCGAAGTCTTAGTTGCATCAGACGCGATGAGATTCTTTTATATTCGTTTTCACGCCTCTCATGATCGAATCCTCCAATTTCGTTCCCCAACTGGAAAAGTTTGGCTCTGCATGTACAGAGCCTCCCGCTTATCCGTAACTCTCGCGTAATTGGCAAGCCCCGAATTCGAATCTCGTACGCGTGCTAAGATATCTGGTCTGTTTCTTATTACTTTAAAACCAGCACTTCTGGATTTTCGGCTGGCGTTTTGTAAACGATTGACTTCAAATGTCCCCACAAAATAAAAATCAAGGGGATTTAAATCTGGGGACCTTGGTGGCCACGGTTCATTTCCTTCCTCCACTCCCCTACCGATCCATCGATTTGGATAAATTTGATTTAGATGAGTCCTGGCCACTATGCTGAAATGAGCGGGAGCTCCGTCATGCATAAACCATATACGTCATCGAGTTTCTAAGGGTACATCATCCAATAAGGGAAAGTGTCGGTACGTATCGCCATTAAGCCGAAGTGGAAGAAAAAAATGTCCTATCAAGTAATCGCCAACTATTCCTCCCCACACGTTTAATGAAAATTGGTACTGAGAATTTCGTTCACTAACTGCGTGGGATTTTCCAAAGACCAGATATGGTTATTGTGAAAGTTTGTAATCGCACTCTGAGAAAAGTTTGCCTCGTCCGTAAAAAGTACATAATTTAATAATTGGGGATTTTCAGCAAATTTTTCCAAAAACCACTGACACAAATTAATGCGCTGAGGAAAGTCCCTGGGTAAAAGAGCTTGTACCCTTTGAATGTGGTACGGATACAACTGCTGATCGTGCATAATTCTCCAAACTGTGGCTTGGGTAGAATTGAGAGCATCCGCAATTATTCGGGTGCTTGTATCTGGATTTTCCACTACAGTGTTTAAAACAGCTTCTTCTAATTCTGGGGTTCGGGCTGTTCGTGGTCTTCCAGGAATGTCACGTGACCTTGTAAAACTGCCTGTTTCAGCTAAACGGCGGTGAAGATTTGTAAATGTTGCGGCAGCAGGCAGTACTCGGTTAGGATATCGCTCCTGATAAATTCGTCTCGCTTCTCGTGCATTTCCATCGGCAAGGCCTTATACAAAATGCATGTCGGCTAAATGCGCATTATTTCTTAAATAATCCATAGTAGGTACCTTATAAACAATACTAATAATATCCTACCAAAAAAACCAAACTGAAGAAATAAACCACCTTAGCAACTAATTGTCAAATATGTTTTAATTTATCGACAAATGCATTTCCAAAGCCGCCTTGTAAAAATACAAAATATTAAAAAAGCATTTCCAAAGCCGCCTTGTTAAAATACTAAAAAATAACATACTAATAAATAAATATGTATGCCACTGAGAACGTATTATACTTAGAAAATAGGCATCTTCAGATGCCTTCCTTAGGCATATGCTTATTTGTTTATTATTAAGTATGTATGTATTCGTTAAAATACTTTAATAAATATTTGAGGGTATTTGTGAATTTAAAACACATTTTTCAATATTTGTGTAAAGTCAGATAAATTAATAATTTACCCTTAAACCGTTCCTCGTATCAAAAAAACACACGTGATCTTTTTTGTTGTTAATGAAGGGAGGGTTCATGAAAAGAAAGTTAAAATAAAATAAGTCAGTGGTGTAGCATAGTTTTTACAAAAAATATAATAGCAACATTTTGTACCGACGCCCCTGGTTAAATTTACGAACATGTTGAACTTTGAAAACAAATGTCCTTAGATGCTTATTTAACTCAATAAATTTTATAAAAAAAAATAACTCGTTAAGGAGTTATTTAAAAATTATTACTATTTCTTCTAACATTTCAACACCCTGTATCTCCGTAACGAAGTCGCCAAGGACCACTGTTTATAAGAACTTTTCATCTTAAAATATTGTCGGCTATTACCTCCCGAAGTTTGTCAAAGTACTTTTGAATCACCCTGTATAATATCATATATAATCATTTTCCACGAACGAGCGCCATTACGTTTTCGCTGATCAATTTTTAAATAAATAGGTACATATTTATAATTTCAGTTGCTAATCATTTGCTCTCAAATTATGCACTGAAAAATTAAATATCTCTTTAAATTGCTATATTATTAGACTGCATTATACAATCACTTTATAATACAAAATAGTGATATAATAGTGTGTAACAATCTTTTTGTGCTTGTTACAACGTTAGTAGATAGCCCGAGTTTTTATCAAATTTTGACCAATTTAAATAATTAAATTTTTTTAAAATTTTTGAATACGCCCCTGTCTAAAAGGTTCTAGACCCAGGCCGATTCGTCTTAATATAATAACCTACGTATAGGCAACCCGTAATATGACGATATGCATGACTAGCTGTCGGAATATCACTTGCACACCCAGATGGTATTAAGCTATCTTTTACGTGTTTGGGATGACTGCCGGGTTTTTTGACGTTGCCTAACCTAGTATTTTGGATGCATTTAGTTTCGGGTCAAACTTGCATCTATTTTCATGGCTTTTTTGGTTAAAATGAGTAGATTCCCGTTTTCAAGTTCAAAGTGCCCTCCAGCTTTACTTGTCATTTCCGGAAGTCACATGGGTTTTCGAAGCAGTACGAGTCACGAGTGGGAAGTTGTTTTTTTGGATAGGAAAGTCTATTTAAGGACTTTACGGCGTAGTGCGTCGGTCTGTTCGTTCTAAATACCGGTCCAGAAGACTTGAACAGCAGGTGACGAAAATATAAAAATTATGGTTTTGTGTTGAAATATTCACATTTTATATGTGTCGGCAATGGCCGGATCGGAATTTAACATAGAAGCTGTCTTTTGAGCCTTAAATGGGATTGTTTCGTCACCTAGACCGTAGAAAGCCCGACCATCTGGTGAGTAGTATTTTTTGGTTTCACAAAATGGCGTCCTAATGTTCACGTTTTGTTTTAGGCTTTATTATTCTTTATTATTCTTCATTATTTATTATCCTTCATTATTCTTCGTCTACTTTCATTATTTATTATCCTTTATTAGCCTTTATTATCCTTCACTATTCATCATTTTTCTTTTATCAACTTCATTTTCTACTTCCTTTATCTACTTCGATTACCGTCTATTTTTCTTTTATCTTCTGGTTCTTTTATCTCCTACATCTTTTATCTTCTACCTTTACTACCTTCTACTTCTATTTTCTACGTTTTACATGGATTTAGCCATGTGTTGAAAGTGCTTTAGTCAGTATTCGTAACCTGGAGTCTTCCTCTAAATCCTTAACCCTGCTATGGATCCCATGTCTGGAATGGAGGATGTATGTCTTAGAGAGGCCAAGACGAGTGGGGGTGTCATTTTGGATGAAGTTCCTGTTTCGGTGCATGTGCCGGTCACCCCGACGTGCTGTATGGTCAACCGTCCACATTGATCTGATGCTGGAGTTTGACGCATAATCCGTCGTGCCTGTCTGCTAGAGTCCTGCCTTACATGAGCTAAGTAGCATATTTTTTCTCCTTGTTTACTGCACTAACACCACTTCCGACTAATTTTTGTTAAATTTCATAAGATATAATACCAAAAAACCCTTCTTTTGAGTTTGAATAAGTAAATTTCATGTGTCCAATAATTCAGGATAATTTCACCTCTGTACTTCAGTTAAATCACTCGTAATGTACTATTAATGGGCCTAGAGCCACCTTTTTATGTCATATTGCTAAAATACCTCTTTTATTCACTTGTAACGTTTTGACTGGCACAATGCCACACTTACCGGACTTAACCTTTTTTATTTGATGACTGATAGCCACTAAAAGTCAATTTGTTAACCCTTAACTTAATTTCCTATGTTATAAATCTTTTATGTGGTGATTTGGTAGACTGTATTATAGTTGTATATTCTTCCCTCTGTATATTTTTATGTATAGTGTATAATTACCCTAGCTTCGCTTAAGACTGATGTAAATTCTTGTAGATTTCGCTTAAAGTGGATGGGTCAATCCAGTAATGTACATATTACCTAAACTGCTTATCTTGTATCATACGAAACTTAGTTTTCAATTTAAAACCGAAACCTCCCTCGTCAAGGAATGCTTGAGTGGTTGGTCTATTTATTGTAAATTCATTTGTATATTAATCCCTAGTAGGTTTTATGATTATCTAGCTGGAACAGGCTAGTTTTGATTTATGATACTAACTTTCACTCGTTAAGGAGTCTAAGATGGTTTTTTAATTTATCTTAAATTGAGATTTACATTAAACAAAAAACGTAAGTCTTACTTTCTAACAGAAGTAGCGGTTAAATGTTTAATTTTTAAGTATAAATCTATTACTTCCTCAGGAAGTATGCGTTTTCGCACTAAAGTTATTGAGATATTATATCTGTAATTTCTTTATTTTTGCTTAATGTGATTAAGATATCCCTATAGAGTATTGAGTTATTTCTATAGCTGAAATTTTCTCTATTTTGACTTAATTTTATTAAGATACCCCTATGAAGTTGTTGGGATATTCCTATATCGGTAACTTCTTCATTGGACTTACTCTCGTAATGGATATACCTATATCTGTTGTGAGCAGGTTAATAAGAGACTGATAATCTCGGTTTTGAATGCATTACTTACTGACCCAGATATTTTAGCCACCATCAGTATGTATCTTTTGTCATTCTAGGTTTTGGCTATATATCTATTAGTTAGACTTAGCTAGATAATCTTTACCTTCACCCCTAAGCTATTTTGCTGGGAACATAACTAAAGTTTTAAGTTCCCATTTCTATTTTGGAATAGGGCATGGTAAATGCTTTTATTAATATAACCTGGAAGTGATATTACTATTTATGAATTTGATTCTAAATTCTAACTCACTTTAAATTCTGGCGTAGGGAATGCTATATATATATGTATATGACTTTATATTAACTTTACTTTCATTGACTTTACTATAAAGAACATTTTATTTTCAATTTTGGCATAATGAATGCTATAATTTGATTTAGTTACATTAAATTTAAATTCTGTTTTATTTTGGTCACTACCTTTAAAGTAATTACACTTTAATTATGTTCAAAGCTTTATTTAGTATTTGACTCCTATTATTGGGTGTTTAGAAAGAATCCTCACTTCTTATTCTGTTTGATTTCCTACGATCTAATATATCTTTTAGTGGAGCTGTCTAGCTCATGTCATATCTTTTTCTATGTTATTTTTTATATCTTCTTTCTCTGATTTAGTTGCTTAGCCTTTTATTCAAATTCTTTTTCTATGTTATGTTTATTTCTTCCTATATGAATAAAATGGGTGTTAGTTGGAAAATATTATTCTTTTAATTAATAAAATAGGAATTGATTGAAATAATTGTTTTATTCATACTGCTTTCTCTTTCAGGGCTAGGGAACTAAATATTCTGTTTACTCTTTTCTTTATAATCTTTTTCAACCCCTTTGGTTGATGGCGCCCAAAAATCTTATCTGAATTAAATCTACGACCTTAGCTCTCAAGCGAATTAAAAAACTGAGTGGCCGTGGTGACCCAAGTAATTAATTAATAAACATATAACAAGAACAATCATAAATTGAATAAAGTTAAGAATCTTTTTTTTATCTTTTTTATTATTTTTTTTATTTTTTATTTTTTATTAATTATTACAAGTGCCAACTTAGCGTCTTATCTCAACGAACAACACTGCAAAATTTCACCAAAATCGGCAAACAAATCTTTGAGATATTAATAAAAAAAAGATTTTTTTTAAACTTTGACCACTGTATCTTGAAAACCAGACTATTTAGGATGCATGTTTATATGAACTTTTCTACTTGCATTTGGTTCAGGAATGCGCCCCTGCAATTATGGTCTATCATTAAGTAACACCCTGTATAGGTACCTACACATTTTTTAAGCAAAGTTGTTTAAATTTTGTATAGCTTTTCACCCGACCCTCGTTTGACCTTACAAATGCTATTGCCTGTCATTGAGTCGGAATATTTTTCCGCACTCTTAGTGCAAGTCGTTGGAAAACCCATTCAATTTATACTTCTAAAATACCTATCACTTTATAAATAACCAATTAAAACCCAATAGTCGATCTGTGCCCACCTATTACAATTTTAATTAAACATTTTTTTCACGTGTTTAACTGCCTCCAATCGTCATAAATGTCATATTAAATCATAGCAAACAGAAATTAGTCGATTAGTCATTCACTAAGTGCGGGGTTCAAATCAAAACATGACACTTAAAGTACGTAATTATATCCAGCACATTATGAGCTATTGTATTGGCTTTTTTGCATTCCAATATAAATTAATATTGATCCATAACTGCAATAATGCTTTGTATTACGAGCAATTATAGACGTCAAACATTAATCATAGAAGATACATGAAGTTGTCCATTTTTTTTAGTAAAGAGATATCTTCAAGCGGCTTAGTAGAGTGAGTACCTATACATTGAAAGCGATTTGATCCTGTTCACGATTTAAATATTACAAGATATTTTAATGTGAGGTACATAGATATTCTTCGGATCATGTATGTGACTAGATATGTTTAGTTACCGTTACGTTCACTTTGGTAACTTACCACAAAAAAAATTATAGAAAACTACAGAGAATCAGTGGCGTAACTACCGGTGTAACACAGGCCCAGGGCTTTACAGGTCTCTTAATGCAGTGCGAGGATAATTAATATAAAACCTATTTACACACCAACTAAAGTAAGAACTATTTTAATAGGAGATATTTTCTTTTATTCTAAGAACACAAATACAAAATTTTTTTTTGTCCCTTTGAGGTTCTAATTCTTCGGCACATATAAAACTTGGCAATTATATTATTTTTATGTGTGAGCCTTCTTGGTTCCATGCTTGAACATCTCATAAAATACCTTTTTCTACTGACGTTTTATAATAACCCCCTTTTGATTGTCGTTTTGATTTTTAAATAACCTCCTTTTAGGCACCGCGCGCTTAAAAGTTTTTTAAGCACGCTGTGCCTAAAAGTAATTATTTACAATTAAAAACTATACACAGACTATAATTTTACCTTTTTATTATAAATATTAAAAGTACAGTTACTTACCTATATTATTAAAATTAATGCTTGGGTGACCTAAAACAGTACGTTGAGATATCTCTCTTTGTAAAATAGATGAGGAATTTGAACTAGAACAAGGTTCGCCATTGCCTCATTTGCGGCATTTTCAATGTCTGAGTCTTCTTAATCACTCATTTTTTACTGAATATTTGCCGCAGTTTTTGACAAAAAAATTCTTTCGAATTTCAATTTTTTTGGCATGAAAGGTGTGAATGAAACACAGGTAATAAAATGTGTGGTAAAATAAATTAAGTTTTTTTATTATAAAACGCCCGTAGAAAAGTATTGTATACCATTCGTTACGAAACAATGTCTTTTAGTCACTCTGATGTGTTGTCTAACTCGGCTTCGCCTCGCAGGACAATTTTCACGTCGCGTGCCTAAAATACCCTTATTTCATAACTTGTTGTATAAATAGCTATTTTACTTGTTGTATTTAACGGGAGCTCTTCTTTCTGTCTGTTCTTTGCGCCAGAGTCGGCATATTGTTTTTATTTCTTTAGATAACTTAACTACTGATAAAATACATATAGAGTTATCTGATAATTAAATGAGCGTTAGATTCTAAAGCGTGTTAAAACTTTAAATAGTTACGAAAAGCCTCGCTTACTTGACACAGATTGTAGGTGAACATGATAATAATTTATAAATTTCCGGAACGGTGTTTTACAATAAATTGTTATATGTTATACCTAAATAAAATAATACATTTTTTCAATTTACAAATATTACCGGATGAGCTTTGCATTTCTAACTGGTTTCCTATATTAAAAAAAGTGATCGTCGGACACGGCCATTAGGTATTGTTTGTCAATTTTACTTTGTTCATGAAATGAAAGAGGACACAAGAATCCAAAGTTCAAACCCGTTATTCTATGCCCAAACAATTATTCCCAGCCTGTCAAATAAACTTTGAACTTTTCAATCGACTGTTGCATTGGCAAATTAGCTGTGCGACCGTTTGGAGGACTGTATTGATACGGTTTTTGATCGGTTTGGAACAAACCTTTAATTTACCGGCAAATCTATTTTTGCCGTTTCTGGCGGTATGTTTAGTTTGCAGCACGGTTGGCAAATATATTACTGTACGTATGTTTGGTTGCCTGGAATTTTGAAGTTCTTTTTTATGGTAGGGCGGCTTGCCGATCCTAGTTACAAAGGCGACTTAAAAAGTAATACGATTAATTTGATGGTGGCGTGTTTACGAATAATCCACTATGACGTCTTGGGTTACAAGTTATAAGGGTGATTTAAAAAGTTTAACGGTTATTTACTGGTAGTTTACGGGTCACTAAAAATGCTAGTTAATGTAGATACATAATATATACTGTTTGTTGTCTGTTTGATACTGGGTCGGCACTGCCGACCCTGCCGGCCCTGAACAGCCGCTACTGGATGAAAATAATTTTTTCTCGCACGAAAGTCAAAATTAAAAACTCAATGTAATTCTAAAACTGCGAAAGTAATAAAATAAATATTAAATTAAACAGAAAGATTCTTCCTAGAATTAAAATTAATAAAACAAAAGGTTAAGAAACACAGTGGGAGTAACAAGATGATCCAACCTAGCACTTATTGCAATAGAAAATCAAATTGCTCGCAAAATAGACGTATCAAATAGGTATAGTGTCATTACTTATACAACTAAAAGCAAGAAAATAAGTCTGTTAACCTACTAGTTAATGTGTTAAAGAATTTCATGTTTTTCTTACGTTTTGTTATAAATATTATATTTTGAAATTAATTATTTGTTTTCCATTTTACAAACCATATTAAAGCCGGAATAATTAAAAAAAGAAGTAATGACATGGTTTAGAAAAATAAGCACTTAGGTACTCACTTGAATAATGACCCCGAAAGTATTTTTTTCTTTCATCTCCATTTAACAGTGTATATGGGTTGTTTCGTAAGAAACCATAGTATTAGAATCTGAATTGAAATAAAAACTAATCCAATAAATGTTTCAAATTTTGATGATAATATGTATGTAGAAAACTAGGCTTTTATGTGATTTAAAATAGATTTCAAGCTAGATTTAATTATTTTTGCAAATTTTTTTAAAATCTCGTAATTGGCTATAACGAAGGAGAGAGTATCAATAACGGAGTTGAGGTTTGGTAAGAAAAAACATAGGTATTTATTGTTTTTTACTTAAGTCGTAGTTTTAATCAAGACAGGTTCTCAAAACATCTTTCTTAATAGGTTCTCTTGTTTTTTTCATAGCTTAATTACTTTTCTTTTTCACTTTTAATAGTGTTGCCTGAGTAATAGTGTTCCTGATTTCCTGATTGATGAAGATATTGTATACATTGATTGACTCATACTATGAAAATGGATTGTACGTTTGTTAATTTTAGTTTTAGTAAAACCTTTGATTCTGGAATAATTAACAAGACATCATTACGAAAAGTCTCAACTCCGTGAATACAAACAATAACGGAGCTGGGAACGGTGTTGAGAATTTTTTGAATATTCCGCCTAATATGGAGACCTAATAAATATGTACTGGACCACGACGAGCAATAATTGAAGACAACGGTTTTCAAAGCAAATACCAAGGGGAAAAGAGATTTTACATAAACAAATTATATAAAAGCACCTAACTGATTTGAAAAATGATATTCACGAAGTTGATATTACTTACTTTAGGATGAAATTTCTGTCAGACTCTGTAGCCTTGCCGATGAGCAATAATACGGCGAGACCTGTCCAGGGATTGGGCCTAACGGAAAGAAAAGGAACAAACTTCTTCAAACCTCTTTATCTCATTTTAGTTACGATGAAACCGCTGAAAAGTTTATAGCATCAGTTTGAATGTAATTCTTCCAAAAAGATATAACATCTACCATAAAATGTATTTGAGATCTCACCCTACGTTACACATTTAAAAATTATAAGGATTAACAAAAATTCAAGCAATTTCACAGAAATGAAAGAAAAATATTGTATTCTTCTTTTATATGCCGCCATATTAACTACTTCACAGTTAATTAGTTAAAATATATTTAACCGAGATACCGATACTTTGTTTTCTTGCGAAATGACCCATATAACAAAGTCAAAAATTTGTAAAATCTGACCCAAAGTCACCCAAATTAACACCAATCACGCACAAACCAAACTTTTGTTTGTCGCCTTGCAAGTTGCATTCCACGAAATGCCTGGGTACAGTCGCAGAAACACAGGCATGTAGCAGCTACATTGTTACGCAACTGCAATTCTCTCTTAAATTCATAACGAAAATAATAAACGTAGTAACGTAGATATGTTCACGTTTAAAACCGACTTATTTACCACCAATGTGTACAGATTTATCGCTGAATAAAGATGAAAAAGTAAAGAATGAAAAATAAATCATTTACCTTCTCCAAGCTGTCAGGAATCACAAATTTGAAAGCTAAATTTGTCAGTAACGCTTCCCAAAATATGTCTGAAGGGACCAGTAAATGGCAATTTTTGAGGTGATACGTATACGACAATTCAAGCTAAATATTATAGTGTTATACGGGGTTATGCACGGTAGAAGAAACATTAGATGTTTATGGTGAACCATCAGTTGTTAATAAGCAGCTCCAAACATTAATTTTTTTACCTAAGCGGTTAGGTTAGCGCATTAAATAAAGTGGCATATTAGAAGTATCTCGAAAACTAAATGAGATTTTATTCCAAATCTTGGTTGTTGCTAAGAGATGGTTTATAAGGTTTTTAAAATATTTTGGATTATGCCATATGCGATGTTGCCGGATCGTACCGAAAAGACAGCAATTTTGGAATTTAAAAATAAATTACCCTGTATATTATTTTATTTTCAGAGTCTCTATTAGTTTCTTAAACTTTCCTTATTAGTTCTCTAAATTTTAATATTTTATGTAGCCTAAAGGCTCATAAAACCATATACTACAGTAGACTAGACGTTTTACATCGTCACGAAAGTCAGGAATGGACTTGCCACCACACTTGTTGGGCCAAAATTTTGACAGATGTCATTTTAGAAATCTGTAAAATGTTTTTTTTTAAATACTCTGGTTATTCCTCTTTAAAAAAAGGTAATCTGCATTTCTTTCGATAAAATTAGCCGTTTTTTAAGATAATACATTTTTGTTATAACACGTTATTGAAATAATAAATTCGAATACTACAATAAAACACCAGTCGTTTTTATTTCGTTAACAATGTATTATTGACATTTTATTACCTAAGTTGTCCGATTCAGTACAAGGACAAGCAGTCGGCAATAATGTGGATGCGATAGCAATTTATTCTGATACATTTTCAATTCGACGTTTACCGCACCAAAGAACTTTTGAAAGGGTTGATCGTAGATATCATAAGGGAAACAGGTAACAAGGTAAGTCAAAGAAAAAAAAAGCCAAAGTAGCTAATCTTTTGCTAATCACTTTAACGAAATTTTCTGCCACATCGCGGTGGAGGAGGGCCCCCAAGAAAAGCAAGGAATCCTTAGTTAGAGGATTAAATTCTGGATGAGATTGCTGAAAATCCCGCTAATAGCGTAAGAAAACCGTCGGTCCCAGTTCATGCGACAAAGTGAGTTAAAAAAGGTACATGCCATATCTCCCGCTGATTATCCTGCAAGAATCAACTACGTATATTGCACTACAAAAAATAATTACGTAATTTTCAGTAACATTACGTTGGTCACACAGAGGCCAACGTAATGTTCCGTAAAATTACATAAAACTTTTCTTGACGTTATTCAGTTTAAGATTCCGTAAAATTTCTTAATAAATGAATAGGTAAAATTTGATATTTTTAAGTTATATCCTACGTAAAATTATATGAAATCGTTGACATTCTTCCGTTATATATTAAGTAAATTTCATAAACAAATTAGGTAAACTTTTACACCATATATACAGTTATTCTTATTTTTCCCTTAAAAGTATAGGAATTTCCCGTATTTAATAACTGTAAATTTAGCTATATAATCATGAATTTTAATTAGATTTCCTATGAGAATTATTAATATATACTGGATTTTTTTATGTAATTTATTACTTAATTTTATTCCGTACTATTCAGTAATAAGCAATGTAAATTTACAGTAGTTATTCAATTTTGTGAAAAAAATGAAACCTTTCTGTAAAGCAAAGGGCTACAATCACAAGTTAAATCTATATCATTATTAGTAAGCGACATAAATTTAAATTGTGATTACATAGTTGTATTTGAGCTTTATAGACTTTAGTTTAATAATTATGCAAACTAAATCTACAACTACTGTCAATTTAACTGTGAAAAGTGGGGTCTATATTATAGGTATAATAATAAAAACAAAATTTGTAACGAACCTTCAGTCGGTCACACATTTGACGAAATATTACATTACCGCAAAAGACTTTACACATTCGTCAGATGTTTGATCAAATTAAGGATATTTATTTAAAGAAATATTATTTCGGTTATAGATACTTAGATGGATAGATTAATATAAAATAAAGTAAGATGAATAAAAAGTTAGCCACAGCTTCAACTTTACTTTTTATTCACACCATCAACATTAATAATATGTGAATAACAAAAAAAGATAAACTTAAAAAAATAACACACACACCTTTGATATACATATTATGTATATAATACCCTAATTAAACATAATATTAAAAATAACAAAATGTTACACAAACACTGAACAACTACCTTACAGTATATAAAAGCTACTTTACTTTAATAAGTAACAAAAAAATCTTTTACATTTACATATTTTTCTTAAGGGACATTTTGATTCCAACCCATTATTTATATGTTCGTAAATATGCGAAAATAATTGTTTTTTCTCTGCACCCTTTACTTTTGCTTTACAGTGTAAATGTCTTACATGTTGTTTAAAGCCCTTATAAGTTTTAAACTGTAATGTGCAATCGGTGCTTTTGAAGAAAAATGAGAATTCCGATGTAAATATTGATGTTTATTATAAATATCAATGGAACCTAAACTAACAGCACACAATTCACATTTTATCATAGTATATTAGTAAGGTGTAGGTACTTACTTCATACTCCGAGTACTACAATAAATATTTTAGTCAACCACTGTAAATCAATTAAAACCACCCTAAAACAACGAGAAAAGCCTATCTCCTACTGGAATGCCGAAATATAGATGCCAAATTATTATAGTCACAGTGCGCCGTCGCGGCTTTCATGCATCAATGGTAATATTGGCGAAAATAGAACATTTTAATTTTTGAGTTCTGTGATTTTCAGTAATATGTTATGCGATTTTGTCAAACTTGTTAAGACTTTTACCGAATATGTACCGTAAAGTATTATTCAGTTATAATAAAATGGGTTAGTTCAATTGTAATTTTCTCATTTTCAGTAAAAGGTTATGCAACTTTGTCAAATGTATTTTGACATGAAGCGGCTTTGACGCATTTACATAATATATACTTTAAAAATTTTTGTTATTTATGTAAATTATTTATTTTGGTATTTTCATAGGAATTTTAAAGTGTAATTCTGTTTTACCTAGTAAATTTTAGTAATATATTAAGAATTTTTAGTTACATCTGAAAAATCCCAAATATATTATTTAAAAATGAAAACACACGTTTTATTTCGGAAATTTAACACAGGTGTTACGGAAAAAAAATGTAATTTTACACTACTTTTTTGCAGTGTGGTTTTTGCAACGATTTAGGCAAAATCATAATTTTATTAGTTCACGGACAAAGCCGGTTTCACCCGAGCAGTGGCGCAACCAAGGGGGGGACTACCGGGCTGCAGCCCCCCCCCCCGGGCGAGTTTAGCTCGGGTCGTCTAACTACCTGTTTACAATAGGTAAAATTACACAAAAATTGAAACGAGTCTGGCTGTTTTTGTAATTTTTTGTTGTGTTTTTTATTTTTCTTACTTTAAAACCAAGCATCATCATTGAAAAGGGCGTGGAACCCAAAATTTTTTCGCCTGCTTTTTTCCCAACCCCCCTGAACTTATTTTCTGGTTATGCCACTGCCCGAGATGGAGTAATAAATGACCATAATTTGCATCTCATGAAAAAAATCCCCATGCAACAATATAGACAAAGCACCACCAAAGGTTCATGGTTAGCATGTGGTCGGGGATGATAGAGAATTATCTCATTGGACCGTTCTTTACTGAAGGCAGATTAAATGGTGTCATATATTTGCAATTCTTGCAACAAAACTTAAAGGGTTTATTAGAAAATGTGCCCTTATAGAAATTAGAAATCAGATGTGAAATATGCACAACGGTGTTGCATTTTAGGAATTTAGTTCGTCAGCACTTATTAAATACTTTTGGTAATCGATAGATAGGTCGAGGTGGGCCTAGTTTATGGCCACCGAGGTCGCCCGACATGACTCCATTGGATTTCTGTCAATGGGGTAATTTAAAGAGGCTTGTATATTCGACGCCAGGGAAGATATATATGATAGAAAGAATAACACACCATTTCAAAATTCGAGACAATCCTGGAATGTCCTTTCAAGTACAACGAGAAAACATCCGTCTGCTAAGGAAATGTATTTCGAAAATCTGCTGAAGTAAACAAGAAGAAGGAAATATTTCACTAAGGTCCTTGACGATAGAAAACATCTACTGCAGTATGGTTTTATGAGTCTTTATAGAATACATAAAATGTTAAATTTTCATTAAATTATCCATGTCGGTTCAAAAGTTAGAGCTAAAAAGGTAAGTCGGTGGGTACCCATTTGGGTAAAAAATAAATAAAATCGTAACCCCTGTCTATTACCAAAATTTTTTATTTACTAAAACTGGAGAGCGCTTTCACTTTTAGCCCTTGGGGAAGGGGAGGGTAATACTTTTATGTTCCACAACAGTTGATGGTTAAGAGAGTACATTCCACGGGACGTTCCGTTCATGCATATTCGCCAAGACCCAAGGGTAACTCCATCGTCCCTCGCTATCGATGCCACTCGTTTTGGTGGGATTCTCAAATCTGCCACATGAAAATGACAACTAAATAAGAGCCCATTTCTAAGAATAAGCTTATATACAAGGTATTCTATTAAAAATAATGTAGTTCCTACTTCTTTGTAGTAGAAGCGGCTACACCACCTTTTCAAAAATATTTTAGCAGTGTACAGAATATCCGTTTATGAAAAAAAACAATCAACTGGTTCGGCATAAACGTCTAATGTTCTATCTACCATGATTCGCTCTGTATGCTAAAAAAAATCGCGCAGACTTTAGTCCTCATTTATTTTTTCATTCAATAAAATAAGCATCACTCTATGCACTTTGTCAACAATGCCTCAGCTTAATATTGACATTTTATTTGCAATAAAGGCAATAAAGCCCAAAAGTGTCACTTACCTTGCAATATCCGTCAATACACACTCCCCTTGTCCCTTTCAATGCGGCTTTTCCCGTAGACGTGATGGGGTGGTGGCAAGGGGTTCCATCAACTACAGTCTTATTAAGGGTGGCGTAGAAATTCATTCCTCGTGGTCGGCAATTAAGGGCGCATTCGGCTTTGGCTAATAAACAAAAATATTTGTTAAATACAAAGTACAATGTTGGGGGTGAACTTGAACAATATCTATCAGAGTATTGAAAAAGTTTTATAATTAAAGAGTGCTACTTCTAGAGGGTCAACGAGTGCCAAAAATGTTGGATGGAGATATTGATCAGAACTCAGTTTTATTTTACGAAAATAAATTATGCCAAAAATGCCTTTAATCTCTTTTTTTTTTAAATATTGTATCTCTAACATAATAAAATAAATTAGTATCCCCCCCCCCCCCCTTCCTCAACGGATACTCACGGGGAATTCTAAAATGTCTAGTATATACAGGGTTTCCTAAAATGTATGCCAAATATATGGGGATTGGGTAGATCCGCTCAAAATAGGGCCCGAAGGTCAGTAAGTCATCAATCTATATCAACTCCAGCCAAACGACTTGCCTTGTATACATAAAAATATAGTAAAACAACAACCCATTAACAATTAGTTCATTTCTTTTATGAACTTCTTTTCATAACTCTTACAATTTCCGAGAAAAGGTACAGGGTCATCTTACATGGACAACCCTGTACAAGAAAGAAAAAGCAATAACGTTTTTGAAAATGTATTCATGTTTAATCTACCAAAAATCTACTGCTTATTTTAAAATAATCTTTAATTGTTATTTGTCCTGCATTTTTTACTATTTTTATTGTTAAAAATTTCTTATTCGCATTCAAGCTTAAGGCGGTATTAAAATTTGCCAGAGCTCAAAAAATAATTCTTGAAATCTTTTAATGTTTTATGAGCTCTTCAAGTGCTTAAGTTACTAGTTACAGCTCCTCTTCTTCAATTTCAGTTTTGATATAATTACTAGTTTCAATAATTTTAATTTAATTTAATTTTAATATATAATAATTAATGGAGTTTAAGCTAATAAATCATCATCAATTAATGAGCACCTATACCTATGTTCTTAAATCTAAATTCGTGCCATTTAAATTTGAACATACCAATTCTAATGGTACTTATGTCATCTTCTATATCGCACTCATTTATATTACTGTCGCATAGATTAAATCCATATTTTAGAAAACAGATTTTGACCGTTACAGGCAATAATTTTTTTTAGGCCGCTGAAATCCATATTAATGCATTAACTGCCGTAATATTTTCTCTACCATTTCCTATGACTCACTCATGTCCATTAATGCTAAAAGTCTTTTTGAACGCATACGTCTATAAATTACTTTATTGTTTTGATTGGTAGTATTTGGAGGAAGAAAGATCAGTTTTACGTTATCTAATGAAATATTTGGATGAGAAGTTGCATTATGTAGAAATAACTGCATTTCTATTTTCCCCGTTGATCTTGCTGTCAAGTTTTTTAACCATGTTGACATAATGTCCAAAGTCATCCATGCTGTTTTATGGGAGACTCAATATATTGGCAGTTTATCTACATACGCTCCCTAAAATCATCTGCATTTCTTCCTTTCCTTCCTGAACTAATAGTCTTTCTTTATCTTCTTCCAAGTTTAAGCACAACAGTATCATAACTCTTTAATTTGCAGATTCTTTTTCTGAACACCTATAATTTATAATATTCCTGTTTCGTACTTTGCAGATGCAATTAAAATCTACTTCGTCAATGGATAAACCAGCAATTTTTAAAAATTTAATTTTCTGCTACAGGTTTTTCAAATTTTTTTTCTTCACTAATTTTTCTTAGACACAGTAACTAACTAGGTGTATCGGTTTTTGGTGATTTGGCAAAAGAAAAATGGTCACACGAACGAATAATAATTATTATCATCGCGAGTATTTTAAAGTTATCGTGGCATTCAAATAATTATTATATTATCATTTGAGGATTCGAGACTTCCTGAGTCCTGAAATCAGAATTTACCTTATTAAACAATTTGAGGTGGATTGGGCGATAACCCCAGGCAATGGGTTTGTTTAATGCATATTAAGTACATATTATGCAAAAAAGTGAGGGTTTAATAAAAATTCTGTCAAAATACTTTTCATTTGTTTAAAGTCATTTTGCATGTTTGATACTGCCTACCTGGCAGTTAAGGGGTCTACAGACATGCGTACAAGTATTAATACATGAACGTACGGTGATGAACGCGCGTCGATGTTCGCCAGTCTGCAGATAAATTTTTCGTTTAGAGACCAGAACATTTGTCTACATGCTGGCGAACATCCACGTGCGTACATCAGCGTGCGTATATGTAATAATACTTGTACGCGTGTCTGTAGGAAAAAAGAAACGCTTTTTCGCAATATTTCTAAAGTCTATTTGCAGATGATGTAATCATCTAACATTGTTTATAATTATTTTACAACATGTTGATTCTCTAAAAATACAGAAATACCTATTCCTTAAGCTCAAATGTTTGACAATTCAAATTCTAAACGAAGATATTACCACATAATATGCGTCGTTGTAGGTTGTAGGTCGGTGCCGACATGTTTCCGATAGTTTCTTTTACGTATATTCTTCTAATATTCCTGGTAAAAAAAATAGTATAGTGAAGGACAGGAATTACCTCTTCTGGTAGAAAAAAATTCTGTGGAATCCGCAGCAAATCCGCTTTATAAAATAATAATAAGATATTGTGAAAAAGTCAAAGCACCAACATTAGAGCTTATTGATGCTGTTGCAAGGCTTGTTGTGCCTCCGGTTTTTTGTTAATTGTATAAAGGTTACTTAATCTATACCAAAGAGAATCTTACAATTGTCTATATCTTCCTTACATCTGTAATATTAAATATATTTAAAATGTTTGCTTGAACCTCGTACCTGACTTAACATAACACTTAATGGACCAGTGCAAGTTATCGGTTATTTGACTGTCGTTATAAAATAAATAAATTTAGCATAATAATTGGATTAACATCTTATCCGAGTCAAGAATCCCAATTAACAATAATAATTTCGGATTAAAAAGAACTGATGAGATGACTATACGGGTTTATAAAATATGTGTGACTTTTGCCGCAAACTGGTTTAGCTTCTTCGGGATAATTGAGTCATTATAAATATATTTTATATTAAGGTGTTGGCTAAAATTAAATTAAAAAACATATGCGTTTTTTTTTAAAAGGGTATTCACTTAACCGCCAATTCTTCATTGATATTTAAAGGGAATATTTTCTCTGTTAGCCATCTGTGGCCATCAGTGGCATTGATTCTAAAAATTTCAAATTCCGTATATTACAACTAGGTACCTATAGGCGTGCCTTAATAAAAAATAATTTTCGATATTATCTACACATACGCCACCCACCTCAGTTTTTTAGAGCTTCCATCCAGTAGCATCTTTATAGACTTAATTTGAAAAAAATATAATTTTTTTGACTTTAATGGACAAGCTTCCACATTAAATATAAAATACATATATTCTTTTCATTTCACCTAACCTACAATTAAAAAATTCCAAAAACACCTAGTTTTTCGGCCTATAAGATACCCCGCCCTTAAAAGACATCTTATATTGTGAGAGATTTTCTTACAATAATTAATCTAGACAATAATTATTGCTTAAAGTTAAATAAAATAAAATATTATACTCATTAATAAAATCATTGAGTTGCTAGTCAAAACCCAATTCTAATTACCCAACATGCTAATTAATCAAGACAAAAACGTTATATACGTCGACTACCTTTTTTAGTCGGTCCAAATTCCTCGATCATGTTATATGCCTATCCGGTCATTCTAAAATAGGTAGACATCTTTGTTACCTAATGGTTAAATTAACCACCTCATTTATCTCTTGAAAGCTAGTTCGTTTAATGATTGCTTTTATTCCAGAAAGAATATTAAGTTGTAAAAATTAAGTGTATTCGGCGTTCCTTTTTATTTTATCAATGCCTATTCAAGGTAATTCAAAAATATTTTGACACATTTTGGGGAGTTATTGCTGGTGGTATTTTAGGACAATAAATTGAATCCACTTGTTTCAAAATCCGCTAGATTCATTGATGTCAAATATTGGTAAATCGCCAAAAACTGATTTTACATATTCCCGTCTTCTCATTTTGAAAATATTTGGCAGTCTTTGAACGAAAAGGGTCATAAACTTAAAAGTTTACCTGTTTTTTTCGAAAAGTATAACAACAATGCGAGAATTTAAATAAGTAAAATGGAGTTGTCGGGTATTGATCCTGATCTTTCGATTTGTCGGGTTTTGCAACTTCCTCGCATAAATAAGCGGAGATTCTCCAAAATAAAAAAGGGGTGGTTTATTATTTAATTTATAAACAAAATATGAAAAAATACGTGAACTTTAAACGAAATTATTAGGCTTGAGCAAATATGCATACCAAAAAGGAGGAAATATGTACATACAGGGTCGTTGGTTTGTATAAAAACGGTCGATTATTTCTTAAAGTAAAACAGCTAGCAAAAAACATTTAAGACAAAAGTTTTAGGGTTTTTTGAAGTCTATTAGAATTAAAAAAATGAGTATACAGGATGAGTCGAAAGCCGTAGAGAAACAAAGCTACTGTTTTTTTAATGGAACACCCTGTATCTTAGAATATTTTTGGATTTCTCATAAAATTACAATTATTTTTTAATAAGTATATTATAAGTCTAAACCTAATAGTGTCCGAGATATTGACTTTTGAAAAATTACATTTTTGAACTTTGACAGATTCTAGCTTTCTAATGTTATGACATAGAGCAAAATGGCTTCCATGTCCCTATCTTACTTTTTTATTATCTTTGTATTCAATAAATAAGAATTAAGCTTTAACAGCTCAACTTAAAATAAAAGAAAACTTTTCTCCTCCAGATGTTATAATAAACTTATAATCTTCTCTAAAATGTCTTCTACTATTCTAAATTTCAAAACTTAATCTAAACTTCACCTATATTTAAATACATACAACCATTTCATACACCAAGTCTTCAACCTTTGAGTTGTACTCTTTAATTTGAGACAACTCACTTTTATGTTAAACTTGATGTTGGTATCCCCTGAAGATTAGTACTTAAGTGCTCGAAACATGTCGGGAACTTAGAATTGCATTACAACTATTAAACTGTGGAGAAGACTGCATTGTTTTATTCATTTATTCATATCACATTGACTCCACTAAAAGTATGGACTATTTTTTCAACTTATTGATATGTTCAATTGTAATTTCTTCGATAACTGGTGAGTTTAGATATAGAACGTGGTGGAAAAAAAAATAAACGTTTTTATTTGAAAAAATGAAGTTGAGGGTCGTAACTAATTTTTGGGCTACCCTGTATATATGAATTTACCATAAACAGAGGGACCGAACGTTTTTTCAAAAAAGCACACCGTTGAATTTTAAATGAATTTAGACGTTAGTTCTGAGACTCACTGTATAAATGTTCTTGGATTGTTAAATAATGAATTTGTTTCTTACTTTATGTACGCACTGTATTTTAAAGCCTTCTTCTCAGTACAAATGCATTTAAAATAAGTCGAAAATTAAAGAAAAATGGAAGAGTCCGAGCGTTTTTCCATAAAGTACCTACCTATAATATTACATATTGAAATTTATTCTATGCCTTTCGACTTCACTGTATGTATACATGTATACAAACACACTCAACAAGATAATGTATTTCTCGTACACAAATGAGCTTCTTACCTTGATAAAACGGCTCCCAGTAGTGCATTTTTCCTTTGTAGGGCCGATTGTTGAAGGCAGCGCATTGTTCGTATCGAAAATCTCGATCGCCCGGGCAGTCCTGTAAAGACGTAATGAAAATAATGAATAGTCTGATTAATTAATTTGAATAGAAGAAACATTTGTTATCGGGCTTTGAATGTCCGTTTCAATTAACCTATCTTTTATTTCTAATGAAATCAGACGCGCCTACCTCTTTGTCTGGAGATAATGGTAAGAATACGAAATTGTATTTATGGGATATTATCTACAGGCGTGCGATAAACGTTTTACGCACTGTGGTAGATATCACTTTATCGCACCAGAGACTAGAGAATAGAGCAGGTAAGTGCTCCTGGTAGGTGATATATTTTTTCAAGATGAAATAAGAACCTGTGGATATTTTAATATTATTCCCAGAGGGCACTAATACCACACAGGTTTAATAAATCCCGGCAGTATTAAGATGTTGATATAAAAACAATGAAGAATTGACGGCTACTACCTTAAATTAGTAGGTACTTAACAAGATGCCTATATTCACAAATCAGAAGTATTTTCAAAAACTTAATCTTTTATTTATTTATTTATTTATTTATTTATTTATTTTTTTTATACATTATAATTTTTAAATCTGTGTTATACTTTGACAGTCCTTTATTAAATATGTATATTCACTCTCGTTGTCTTAGAAGTTGTAAATGAGAATGGCGAAGAAAGCCATAATATGCATGCATACCTTCACTATGTTGCTTAATGCGAGAAAGTAATAAAATGTAAATGACAAAATGCAATGATAGGACCCATTAAGTAGGGTGGGCAACTTAAAGGTTGCATTGTAAATTTTAGGTAAACTGCGATGATAGTTCTTAAATATTCCGTATTTTAGATATTTAAGACCTACACACCCCGAATCGGTCGTAAATTAGGGTCACCCTAACTTGAATAGATTAGAAAGAGGAGTTTGGTGAATAAAAGTAAGGTCACAACGGCGTTACTACAGGTAGTTTATTAGAATGATAAGTATAATAATATTTATGCTTGATTATAATAATTATGGAGATAATTCAGATATTAATTATTCTAATATTAAGTAGATAAAAACTTATATAGAAGCAGGAATAATATGAAAATAGATTAATTCGAATAAATATTAATAAGTTATAAAAAAAATCTACTATGTACAACAACATAATTTTTAAACTTTAGTCATCATGTTCCGAGTATAGTACGATGAACTATCGTCGTTGGGGTCCAGGGAACTTTTAAGGGGCTCTACAGTGTTTTCTAGCATATTATCAGCTTCCCACATTCTTTCTTCTATTTTAATCAAATGTTCGACACACTTACTCCATTTTTCACAATTCACTGTCTTTAATTCCTCTTGCAAGAGATTTACAACGTCTCTCATTTTAAAAGTGGTGTTATGCCTTGCTACAAACTCTTTTGCTTGCGCCAACACCAATTCTATGGGGTTTAATTCACAGTGATATGGCGGAAGGCGAAGTACCATTATATTTGATTTGAAGCGATTTCGTCGACCACAAATTTTGTACAAAGAGGTGGTTTATTCAACTTTACAATCTCCAGTAGCTCTTTTTCAGCATATCTTATGAAATGGCTTCTTGTAATATACTATTTACTATAATAACTGTAATACTAATATACTGGGTTAGGCATCTGGTTTCATCTATTTATCATAGTGCGCTGTGAAAATAATAATTTGATTTTGACAATTTTAGTGACACATTCCTATATGTCAACAGTTGCAATTTAATTTGTCATGGACAAATTTCCGATAAATCAACGAATTTATGTCGTAAAACAATTCATATTAACTAATTCAGTTGTGCAAGTGCAAAGAAATTTTCGTCGCGAATTTAATGTGGAAAGACACGGAAGAATTCCAACACGCCAAACCATAATGAGGTGGGTAAGAGATTTTGAAGTTAGAGGGAATGTTGCATCAAATTTTCGTGGAGGTATACGTACAGTCAGAACAACCAAAAATATTGAACGGGTAAGACAAGCTATGATAAGAAGTCCTAATCGATCTGCATCAAGGCAGTCACTTGCGTTGCGCATTTCCAACAGGACATTGCAAAGAATTCTGCATTCTGATTTGCACTTCCACCCATACAAAATCCAAGTTGCTCATAAGTTAAAAGAAGCAGACAAACCAGTTCTTATTGCTTTCTGTAGACAATTTTTACAAATTTTAGAAAATGATGAAAACCTGTTAAATTTCTTGATGTCAGACGAAGCGCACTTCCATTTAAGCGGATATGTGAATAAGCAAAATTATCGTTATTGGTCCGACGTAAATCCGCAACAGCTTCATGAACGAGCCCTCCATGATGAAAAAGTCACCGTATGGTGTGGTGTTTCAATTTTTGGTATCATAGGGCCATATTTTTTTGAAGAAAACAACAGAACTGTTACAATAAATGCCGAACGTTACGTTAACATGTTACGGGTATTTTACGGCCCGAATTGCGAAGACTAGGACAAAATCATATTTGGTTCCAACAAGATGGGGCTGCCGCACATACAGCACGACAAACTCGAATTTTGTTGCAAGAAATGTTCCCCGGTCGCTTGATATCAAAATTTGGTGACATAACGTGGCCAGCTAATTCCCCCGATTTGACGGCTCCTGATTTTTTCCTCTAAATTTTTTTATTTTGTTTTGTAGTGTCGAGGGACAAGGCGAGTCAGAGAATGTTAGGGATGCGTTGGATGGGTCTTTCTTTCTTTTCTTTTTTTTTTTTTTGCAACTTAGCAGTTTTAGGATGGGTTGAAATGAAACGCGGGTCCTCGTGTCGTGACTAAACGGTTTTGTTATTATTAAATTAATAGGTATTTTATTACGTTAAGCTATAAACTTAGTATCGTGCGCGTGGAAATTTTTTTTTGGGACGGAGAGTTAGAAATCATTGTCTGTTCAGTTTAGAAATATTGATAATCGGTGAAAATGGATCCAAGCGAAATAAATCGACTACATAGTGACGAACTTACGTTCGAATTATTGATTCGGGGTTGTACGGTGGGGGATGGAACCGTTGCGGCTAAGCGGGCAATTCTCCGGAATGCTCTTCGGCGCGGTGTTATCTCCGATGTTGCTGTTTGTTTTGAATCGGATAGTGAGCTAAGCATTTGCTCGGCTAAGTTGGATGAAGTTTCTGGGGATATTCAAGAATTTAACTTTTCAAACAAAGCCAATGAATATCAGCCATTGAAAGCGCGGTTATCGCACGTAGATAGGCGGTTGTGTCGTATTACTAGTAGTGAGGGGGAGATTCGGCCTAAACAACAGGAGCTTCGAACACTGTGTGACACCTTATTTGAGCTACTGGAACAGCGGAACGCGGGATCGGATCCAAATAGGGGTAGGTCCTTGATAGATGAACCAATAGTGGAAGTGAATGATTTGGTTGACGTGGAGAGAAGCGGGGCTATTCATTCGAGTGGGTATCAGCCTCCACCACAATCTTCGCCATTTAGCGGTCGGGGAACTTCGGCCATCGACGATTTAGCAGCATTAGTAGGCCGGCGGTTATCGTTATTTAGTACCTCAGATTGGAGACACCCAAAGGACGTTAGTCCTACACGAAAACAACACAATGTCACTCGAATCGGTGATCCGGTGCAGGTGGTCGCGAGTAATCAGTCTCGGTCAGACGGGGATAGTGGAGTAACACGTTATCAGTCAGATGTAAATAAATGGAATTTAAAGTTTGATGGAGAATCGGGAAGCGTGACGGAGTTTTTGGAACGACTTGAAGATCTTCGAATATCGCGTGGTGCGACCGAGGAGCAAGTACTTCGCTCTGCGACAGAGTTGTTTTGCGGCAGCGCATATGTGTGGTATAAGTCAGCTAAGCACAGTATCACGTCGTATAGGAAATTCTGTGACAAAGTACGTTCAACCTTTTTGCCGTATAATTACGAGTTAACACTGACGGATGAGATTCGTAGGCGCACCCAGGGTGTGGATGAAAAAGTGGTACTTTATGTGGCGGTCATGGAAAATCTTTTCCGAAAATTAGCAAGGACACCATCCGAATTGGAACGCGTCGAGCTTATTCGTCGAAACTTACTACCACATATCCAATCCCAACTTTCGATCGTGAAACCACAATCAGTGTCAGAGTTGACAGAGTACGCACGCGAGGCGGAGGCAGTAGCCAATCGAATGCGCGAGTTTTGTCCACCTCCTCCGAGTACACGGTTTTTGTTAGAACCTGATTTGGCTTATCGGCGGGCTGGTCGTCGACCTGAGTTACATATGGTGTCGGAAGAAGATCGATTTCTCGGTCAATTTGCACAAACAACCCCTACCGAATCTTATTTGGAAAGGCAACCCGGGAATAGCGTCCCAAGGGATCGCCCATCGACTGCCGAAACTCGTTCTTGTTGGAATTGTAAAAAGTCTGGTCATTTGCGTTTTCAGTGTCGTGAACCTGCCGTTATGCTTTGTTATCGATGTGGTCACCAAGGAGTTACCGTTCGTTCGTGTCCGAAGTGTTCGGGAAACGGCCGCGCGGGCCACTGAAGGATCGAGCAGTGTCCGTCGTCGACCATCACTCGGTCACGAACTACATTAATCACATTCGTCCAATTTTATCGTATATATTTGCTAGTTGTCCCGGCGATAATAGACCTTACTTAGAGGTTAGGATTCTTGGAGTAAAGCTCACGGGTCTTTTGGATACTGGTGCAAACTGTACCGTGATAGGTGGTTTGGGTTGGAAAATGTTAAGTGCCTTGGGGCTAAAACTTGCACCGTCCTCTATAAGTTCTTGTACGGTAGCAAATAATGAAAGTTGTTCAGTATTGGGAAGTGTGGCTGTACCTTTTCATATCGAAAATAAAATTGTCGTTATCAATTCGTTAGTTATTCCATCGCTACCACATATGTTGATTTTGGGGATGGACTTTTGGATTTCGGTGGGCATAATACCAGATTTTACAAATCAGTGTTGGTCCTTTAATGCAGGATCACTCACTCCACCAAATATTAGTTCCGTGGTGGCTCATAACGAGCTTACGTCCGAGCAAACCAGTCAGCTTAATGCTCTGACGTCTGAGTATTTTTCGCAAATGGGAGATAAGTTAGGCTCTACTACTTTAGTACAGCACAAGATAGTGATAGAGGGGTCGGTTGATCCGATTAAACAGCGTGCGTATCGAGTTTCGCCAGTTGTTCAGGCTCGTATCGATGAGGAAGTTAAAATGATGCTTGAAAAAGACATTATTGAACCGTCACAGAGTAGTTGGTCCTCTCCGGTGGTATTGGTTCCTAAGAAAGATGGCAAATATCGCTTTTGTGTGGATTTTAGAAAAATTAATAAGATCTCGAAGAAAGACGCCTATCCTCTTCCTTTCATCTCCACTATTTTGGATCGCTTGCGGAACGCTCGCTATTTGAGTTCGTTGGATATTAAGTCGGCTTATTGGCAAGTGCCCATGCATCCCGACTCAAAAGAGTATACAGCATTTACGGTACCGGGGAGAGGTCTCTTTCAGTTCAAAAGAATGCCTTTCGGTTTAACCAATAGTCCGGCTACGTGGCAGCGACTGGTTGATCGTATTCTGGGAGAGCAATTGGAGCCTCACGTCTTTGTCTACTTGGATGACGTAATAGTTGTTACCGAAACGTTTGAACAGCACCTCACGATTTTGAAAGATATCTTGGAGCGGCTTCATCAAGCAGGTTTGACAGTCTCTGCAGAAAAATGTCACTTTTGCCTACCGTCGTTAAAGTATTTAGGGTATGTTGTGGATCATCAGGGTTTACATGTAGATCCAGGGAAAGTGCAAGCAATTCTTCAAATTCCCACTCCGAAAAACGTAGGTGAGGTTCGTAGGGTTATCGGCACGGCATCTTGGTATCGAAGATTTGTACCTAATTTCTCGACTGTCATAGCTCCAATGACACAGTTGTTACAGAAGAAAAGGAAATGGGAGTGGAATGTTGAATGTGAACAATCTTTCCAGACTATCAAGAATTGCCTTGTTTCTGCCCCAATCTTGTGTTGTCCCGATTTTACTCGGCCCTTTTCAGTTCAAACAGACGCTTCAGCGTACGGCATTGGTGCCGTCTTATCCCAACAGACTGACGATGGCGAAAAGGTCATCGCTTACATCAGTAGGTCCTTATCACGACAAGAACGAGCGTACACGACTATTGAAAGAGAATGTTTGGCTGTAGTGTGGTCAGTAGAGCATTTACGTCCGTATTTGGAGGGTTATCAGTTTACGGTAGTTACCGATCATCATAGTCTTCTGTGGTTGCACAATTTAGCACAACCGAGTGGACGTCTCGCTCGTTGGGTTCTTCGATTGCAGCAATTCGATTTTAATATTGTACATCGCAAAGGGCGAGATCATGTGGTACCTGATCTACTGTCTCGTGCAGTACCGGAATTGGCGGAGGTTAGAGAAGAGAAGGAAAAATCGTTACCACCTGAAAATCCTGATCGTTGGTATGAGCGGCAATGTAGGAGAGTGTTAGAGCATCCGCTAAAGTATCCTCAGTGGAGAGTGGAGCAGGGTGTGCTCTATAAGAACCTACCAAATGAATATCGTGAGTTAAGTGGTCCCCATTCTTCTTGGAAGAAAGTCGTCGCGAAGGGATGTCGTTCGACGGTTTTGGGCGCGGCCCATGATGATCCTACATCTGGTCATGGGGGTGTTCATAAAACTTATCAGCGTTTGGTTGTGGGATATTATTGGCCAAAAATGAAGGCGGATGTAGTTCGGTACGTACGAACCTGTCGTACTTGCATAGCGCAGAAACCGGAACAAAGACCACCAGCGGGATTAATGTCTGGAAGGCCCAAGGTTTTGCGTCCCTGGCAGTTAGTGTCAGTGGATATTGTAGGTCCTTTGCCTAAGTCAAATACAGGTTATCAATATATTCTTAGCGTTCAGGACTATTTTTCAAAGTTTTGTCTTTTTCTGCCCATGCGTACGGCGAATGCCAGGACGGTTTGTAAATTGTTGGAAGAACAGGTCATTCTTATGTTTGGTGCGCCAGAGGAATTGTGGTGTGATAATGGGAAAGTGTTTGTTGGTAAAGAGCTTAAGAGTGTCGTCGACAAGTATCGTATTAAATTAGTGCATACGCCTAATTATCATCCTCAGGCCAATGCGTGTGAGCGTCAGCATTGTACCCTGAAGGTTATGTTGTCATCTTACGTTAGGGACAATCATCGGACTTGGGAGAGTCTATTGCAACGGGTGGCATGTGCCATTCGTACAGGTAACAGCGAGGTGACTGGATTCACTCCGTACTTCATTAATTTTGGCAGGGAGATTCGTCTAGAGGGTGACAGTCACCAACCTCTTCTGAGTGATGAGGGCACGGAAGCGACACCGGAGGTACGCTCAGAGGGTTTCAAAAAGTTATATCGGGAGGTGCGAGAGAGACTTACGGCTGCTCAGGAGCGAAGTCAAAAGGTCTACAATCTGCGCCGAAGGAATGTCCAATATCAGGAAGGTGATAGGGTTTGGAGAAAGAATTTCGCACACTCCGATGCCGCAAATTATATTTCGGCTAAGTTGGCTCCGAAGTTTTTGGGTCCTTTTGAGATAGTAAAAAGGATAAATCCGTGGATGTATAGGCTTAGGGACATGCAGGGAAAGGACGGAGGAGTATGGAATGTTAAGGATCTGAAGAATGACTGCGCTAGAGATTAAAAAGGAAAAATTTTTATATCGTGTTTTGTCCGTAGTAGCGTTATTAGGGAACATTGTTTGGGTAGACTTCGCAGCACCTGTAGTCAGGCTCGTCGTTAAGGGGTGCTTCATGGTAATATAAGTCTTAGGAATGACGGCGGAAAATATTCCGGTTTAATTACTTGAGGTATCGAAACCCAGGGGGAGTTAGTTAGCGCTATTTCGGAATTTGCTAGGGCATTAGGAAGTGTGGAGGGAACCTTGGGTATCGCTATAGGCGGTTCAGATGATGACCGAGGAAGTTACGGGTAGTTGCGAAGACAGTTAAAAATATATTATTACGTTGCTTAGGCTAGTTTATAGTTTAGTTATCTTAAACGAAAATTTTCATAGGAAAATTTTCTGGTAAGTAAGGGGGGAGTTTGTTACGGGTGAAAACGAACTTTAATAAGATCTTCGAGCTTTCACGACTGACATAGATCTCAACGAAACCATTCCTCTATAGTAATTAATAAGTTAACAGTTTGTGTTTACGATTCTTATAACGCCACCACTAGTTTAAGGTTCTGGTAACGACCTCTGTTGATTATCGATCGTAGTAGTACCTTTGAGTGGGCATCGTTCTGTTCTCTTCCGATCGATATGCAGATATACCAGCTCCTCATCTATCGGTTAGAAGCGGAAACGACCGTTCAGGCCGGCAGCTCGCTTTGCGCCTGCAAAACGACCACGTGGGACAGCAGGGTTGCCAGCTTGGTCCAAGGATCTGGGTACTGCATATTGTTGTGGAGCGCGGGAGTTCGGGTCTTGAAAGGGTGATTCGATGGTGTAGCGGATTCTGGCTGAGATGACGTGACAATGTCGCTTTTAGAACATTTTTGGATAATAACGGAGTACTTCTGGTTCTGGCGGCCATTCCCGTTTGAGAAATCATCTATTGGCGACGGCAAATGGTGGTGTAACTTTACCAATCCGGGTGAAATTTGTAAAGTATTTCTTCTCCAAATTAATGGAGGATTAAATCGGGTTGGCGAAGTAAATGGTTTTGTGATGTCGTGGTGAATAAAGGCCAGTAAAACCAAATCCTTGTAGGGATCAAGAAAGCCGTAAGTTGTCGCCATTTTGTGGAATGAGGTTGCCACGTTCATGGCGACAACTTACGGCTTTCTTGATCCCTACAAGGATTTGGTTTTACTGGCCTTTATTCACCACGACATCACAAAACCATTTACTTCGCCAACCCGATTTAATCCTCCATTAATTTGGAGAAGAAATACTTTACAAATTTCACCCGGATTGGTAAAGTTACACCACCATTTGCCGTCGCCAATAGATGATTTCTCAAACGGGAATGGCCGCCAGAACCAGAAGTACTCCGTTATTATCCAAAAATGTTCTAAAAGCGACATTGTCACGTCATCTCAGCCAGAATCCGCTACACCATCGAATCACCCTTTCAAGACCCGAACTCCCGCGCTCCACAACAATATGCAGTACCCAGATCCTTGGACCAAGCTGGCAACCCTGCTGTCCCACGTGGTCGTTTTGCAGGCGCAAAGCGAGCTGCCGGCCTGAACGGTCGTTTCCGCTTCTAACCGATAGATGAGGAGCTGGTATATCTGCATATCGATCGGAAGAGAACAGAACGATGCCCACTCAAAGGTACTACTACGATCGATAATCAACAGAGGTCGTTACCAGAACCTTAAACTAGTGGTGGCGTTATAAGAATCGTAAACACAAACTGTTAACTTATTAATTACTATAGAGGAATGGTTTCGTTGAGATCTATGTCAGTCGTGAAAGCTCGAAGATCTTATTAAAGTTCGTTTTCACCCGTAACAATATCTAAAGGAAAAGGTTTATGAAAGGCGTCCCAATACCATCCAAGAACTTAAAATACGTATTTTGGAAGAAATAAATAATATTGGAGCAGAATTGTTGGAACGAGTTATGCAAAATTTTAGATCCCGATTACAAAAATGTATAGATAGTCAAGGAAGTCATTTAAAGGATGTTATTTTTAAAACATAAATTGCACAAATTAATATTGTTATTTTTCATAATTTAGTTTCAATAAAATGTTTTTTGGTCTTATAACAGATTTTTGAAAATAGGTGATACCAAATGCCTAACCCTGTATATTGTAATAATTTTCTCATTTTTAGAAAGCGCAGTTTTACTAATCCGTTTCTCAGCAGCAAATTCAGAAACACTAGCAATTTTCAAGAACGAAGTTTCCCAACAACTGACGGAAAGTAACTAAACATTTCAAATTTTTGAAACAGTGAGGCACAGGTAGGTAAACTACCTGTGCCTCTACCTACCCGATCTCGGGACTCCTGACAATAAACATAATTAAATAATAATAATTGGACTGCACCTATGGAATACGGCGAAGGCCACTGGGTTTTATAGTTCAATAATGATTTATTACTCTCTCGCATTAAGCAACAGTATATAATTTAATTTTCTTGAAAGCCAGTATATAAGAGATAATATTATGATGATTCAGCCGTTATGCGAGACATGCTGAGTTGTAGTGAAAATGTGTCACTAATAATATAAAGTAGGGGGACATGGAAGATGATTCCAAAAAAAGGTTGAATGTCCGCCTATGATTTGTGTTTGTTATATAAAAGAATTAGAGAGGGGAACATAGAAGATAGTTCCGCAAGGATCCCCTCTCGCTCCGATGCTGTATAACATTTATGTTCATGATATTCCGAGGGGCAGATTTAATGAGTTGTTTTTGTTTGCTGATGATACTGCAATTACTTCTGTTTCAAAGTCACCGCGGATACTGGTGTCTTGATTGCAAAGACACAGTAAATCATTAGAAAAATGGCTTTCGGACTGGAAGATTCGTCTGAATCCCGCCAAGACGAAGGCCATTTCCTTTTCGAAAAGCACGGTGAGAAGCTCCGAGACCCTTCTAAGGGTGAACGGCATACAATTAAATTGGGTTCAAAAAGTCAAGTATCTGGGTCTAATTTTTGATCAAAGATTAAACTGGAAGAAAAACTCCGAGACACGACTTAAAAAGGCTGGAAAGCAACTAGGTTCTATTTACTGTCTTTTAAATAAAAAAAGTAAAATAGGATATAGAACTAAAGTAAACTTATACAAGACTTTGGTCAGGCCGGTCCTGACTTATGGTGTGCCAACATGGTGCATGATAAGCAGGACCGAGCAAAACAGATTTCAGATATTTCAGAACAAAGCTTTAAAAATCATTGCGGACGCTCCGAGGTATGCTGTCAATAGGGTGTTACATAGAGATTTTGAGATTCCCACTTTAATAGAATTTTACAATAAAATTATTACAAACTACTACAGACGTAAGGACATTGCCACTAACCCACTTATTAGACAAACACACATACATTCTCCGCCAGGCTCCACTTATATAAGTACCCTAAGAATTGGCTACCTCCACTTATAGTTGAGAGGCACTGAGCTGGAGGGCTCGATGAAATATAATAATAGTTTAAACAGGGAACCCAATTTCGAGAAGAAATAGTGTAATAACAGTAGGCCAAATTAACGCACTCTCAAACAACAATACTTAGGGCATTGCCCAAACCAAATATTTATGTGAAGTTCGGCCCATAACGCTTCAGATCATTGAATAGAAGTTAAAGGCATAAAGCCTGACTTAGAAGACAAGGAAGATCCCTAAGCTTAGGAAATAAGCTGAAAGTTCGCCTTTTTTTTTGGGTTCCGGAACACCTAGGCACATAGCCCAGAGAATAGCTAGTTTAAACTGAATTTTCAGTAACTGCACAACAAGCTTTCTATGATAATATATTGTCAACAAAATGGCGGATTCCACAATAAAACTATATTTTCTATACCTCTAGACCACTGTGCGTTGAGGTCGCGGACCACTGTGCCACCCAATGTCAAGTTCAATTAAACAATAGTCATCACTTTTAGTGTATAAATACCTGAACATTGGGTGGACACGGTACTTTCGTCTTTCCGACTAGTCACCTTCCCTACAATCAGGAGCGCCAATGTGTCTTATAGGCTCCAGGCCTCTTTCCTGATCTTCCTTGATTACCCCCGACACCCTTACGGAGACAGGCTACCTTGGAAAGTACCCCCAAGTTGTGACATGGTGGAGGCGCCTACCGATTCCCGAGCAGCTTAATCCCCCTATTAAGCTGACACTGTGGCAGTGGATGCAAGCTAAAATGCATTGGTTATTGTTTAAGGACGAGTTACGAAGAAAAGAAGTCAAGGACGGATTTGAACAGGACGGAGCCACCCCATCCCGGAAGCCGACCTATCAACCTGTGAGACACGATCAATTAGTAGCGATCCCATAGGACCAAACACCCCGAACGATGAACATCACACTGAGTAGAGGCTATCTACCGTCATAGACGCAGGTCCTGCTAGAATCAGCGGAGGGAGGACCAGAAGGACGAAGGTCAACAATCATCATCATCAGCCAGAAACATCACTCAAGAAGAAGAAAGGGCACTAATGGATTTTCCAAAAGCAGCTAACAAGGTGGTGCTAAATGGGCACTACCAGATATGATCAGACGGCGAAATAGAAGTGGCTCTGAACTGAGTAGGTGTCAGCTATATATCCCCGCCAAGTCAGCGGTCAGCATTTGACCGATGGGCATTAAAGGCAGAAAACAATATAAAGAGTGGATTATGTCTATAGAGTTATGTGTTGAAATATTTTAAAGACCGCTAAGAAAAAAATATTTAACGGTGGCTTCTTTTCCTGTTTATTAAATAGTAAGAATAAGAAGGAAATGTCAAAATCGGGGTGAATGATATATAAATTGTCGAAAAATATTTTACTTATATTAAGCGGGTCAATTTTTCATTAATATCACAGCTTTTTGAGACAATATTTTTATACATTTAAATTTTAAATATATGTTTAGCAATTATATGTTTTTCCTATGTTCTGTAACCACTTTTTTTGTCTGTACCTTCTGATACTACTGTAATACAAAGTTCACACGCCTTGAACCCAGAGCCGCACACCTCACAAAGAAGATTCCACGAGCCCACATCCACCACGCCTCCTAAGCTAAGCAACTATAGCCATAGATAAAGGTTTATAGGGGGAATAGAATGGACTCTCCCGTACTAATGAATTTGTGAAATAACTTGCGCCACCTATGTAGCTGGGTACAAGTTTTGACTGTGACATTTGAAAGAAAACTGTTCAGATTTTATTTGAAGTTTGATATTGGAACCACACCTCCACGCCACTAGATGGACTACGGCGACTTTCGGCGGGAATTTTAAACGATTCCATTTTTTAAAATATTTAAATGATTTATTATTTTCGTATTTTTATGACACGAACGTTCATATTAACAACCTATAGTCAAGCCTATATTTGAATTCAATAATTATGAAATAACCATGACTTCAAATAATACATTATAACTATAACTTGTAACATTTATGTCATAAAAATAAGGAAATATATAGATTATTTTGATATTTTTACAAAGAAACATTTTCTATTACATTTGAAAACTTTACGTGACGCCAATTCATATTATTTCTAAAATTAATATTAGACAACAATAGTATTTTATAATTTATTTAAATAATTATACTGTACATACTGTTTTCTTTCTCTTAATTTTATTTCTATACATTTTTTTCGCCATCACAAACTAACCTACAATTCTTAAAATACTGCGGTTTTAAACTTACGGTTTAAATCATCACAATTCTAACAATTTTAACAGTTCAGTATAGTGTTTAAATGTCTTCTAGATATAAGCACTTTATTTTACAAAAAAGCACAAAGTATTAACAAAAAATCAAACAATAGTTTATCAAAAACAACAACGGCGGTTGGCGTCACGTCACACGTCGGTTGTCGTTTGAATTGCCGTGTTCCCCCTATAAACGTTTTTCTATGATGCCGTGATAGATTGCGCCGTCTGGTGGTATGGGTACAACTAAATAATGAAACTCGAGCGGCTAATTTGAAGTGCGCAGACCATGACTATAGCATAAGGGACAGTCCCGTTAGAGAAACCCTTCCCAAAAGCAGTGCCAACCAAGGACAAGAGCGGATCCTTAATTACTGCGACCAAGGGATTCTTAACACCGCAAGTTGTTAATCTCGTCGCAATGAATCCAATAAGTCTTGTGTAATATGATTTTAATTATTTGTCATTTAGTTACAACAATCAACGAATAGACTATATATGTATACACGGGCTTTTGACTGAACTATAGTATATATATATATATTATCTCCCTTAATAATAGGGGGACTAAGAGAAAATAACTTATTACTTTGCCCATAAGGCCATTAGTTTTTATGGTGTTAATGTAAACATATAGATTTTTAGAATTTAAATAGGGCATAGTGTTAGATATTTTCAAGGGTACCGTTAGAAATGGCAGTTTTTGTTAGACATTCGTCGGGTACGCCTTAATATTTGTATTTGTCAATGTTTTGAGCCTATTCGTACATAAATAAGTTGATTATTAAAATATATCACTGATATTTCGTTTTTCTGTAGTAGTTCTTACATAGAAGCGATGGGATAGACCTAAGCGCGGTGCTATCAAAAGACTGAAAGTGATTGTCTTATTGCTATCTTTTGAGTAGTGTAGTGTTTTCGACTTTTATTAAGGGATATAAAGCTAGTTTTAGTGAAGTGATAACCAGTACATCAGCAGTAGAATGGGGAGACGACGTGCACACAGATCCCGAGCAACGTCAACGAGTTCATCATCCTCGGAGGAAGACGGGCAAAGTAAAAAAATAAACTTACCAAAAATGTTTAGATTAAATTTCATTTAATATCAAATCGTACCAAAATATTTAAGAAAAAAATGTATTCTAGGTATTTTTCTGTCCACAGAACGTGATTTGTCACGTCCGTGGACGGTCACAACCAAACTTAATAAATTTGTAACGTTTCCAGAAAAAGCACCAAAAACATATAACAATTTTTTTTGTAGCTCTCTACACGATTTTTAGGTCTTAAATTAAGTATCGAATCCACAAAAATATTTAACTAAAAGCTTAATTAGTTTCAACATTTTAAAGTCATGTCACAGAATATTCATCACGTCCGTGGACCGACCTTAAAAATTTAAAAATCGCGGGTAAGCTTGGGTTATAAATACTCTCCCTAGGTGGCGGGACTGACGTAACATCAGAGAACTTATTCAGCATTCAACTTAATTAATTAAAGAACGTGGTATTCTCAAAGTTAAGAATCTTTTTGGTAAAACCAATGTCGTCAAGCACTTTAATCACGTCCGTGGATTGATAAAAAGGTAAGAAAAATTATGTTTTTTTATACTAATAGCCAACCATTACCATAATAGCGCTAATTATATTGATTTACTAACGGAGCAATTTCTAACCTCAAAAACCTGGTTTTTAAACCGCCTAAACTGTATTATTCATCACGTCCGTGGACATCACGTCCGTGGATTAATAATGTCCACGGACGTGAGTCCGTGGAAAATTTGTCCACAGACGTGATTCCGTGGACAGTAAACTGCTTTAGAACTAATGTTCGGTATTTTATTTTAGCTTTTAAATGGCAAAAACGAGAAACAAACTACCCGTGAATTAGAGAAGAGACGAGAGGCAAAGAAGCTAAGTATGCGGCGAGCCAGAGAAAGGTTAAAAAGCGACCCCATCAGGTATGCTGAAGAGAAAAAGAAAGATAGTGATCGAAAAAAGAAAAGCCCCTGTCCTATTAACGAGTTAAATGAACGAGATCAAAGGACAATACGAAAAGAATGGAAAAAACGCTCTCAGCGGTATAGAGATAGACAGATAATCTTCAAACGAGAAGCAGAATATGAAAATAACTTCTTAAATTCAACTACTCTACCAGCCAGCCCGCAAACGGTGTTGCATGATGCGGGTCCGAGTTCTCGAAGAAGTACACCTCAGGAAAGAGGAAAGAAAGTATGTAGGATAAACCGAGCCAGAATGAGAAAGAAAATTAATAATTTGGAGATTTTAGTCAATACACTTAAAAAATCTGTCAATAAATACAAAAAACAGGTAAGCAGAGCACATCAGAGTAACCTTATTAACAATGAAAGTCCAAGTTCAAAAGTCAAGAATATATTACAAGGGCGTTCACTACCATCACCTGTAAGAAAAAAACTCCTCTTTGCCGAAGTTATTGAAGCACAAGTAAAACAAAGCTTTGCTCGAGAAAGGAAGAATAAAAATAAAAGGTATTTTCTGTCCATGCTTAATGGAGAGATTATTAAAAAGTATAAATTTACTACTCTTATCGGCAAGTTAACTTCATTAAAAATAAACAAGAGTAAATACAAACGAAGCATCGAAGTAAGAATATTAGTTGCGAAAGAGAAAATACGAAAATTTCTAGAAAAGGATGAAAACAGTAGGCTTACTGCTGGGAAAAATGAAACAACAAAACAAAAATCAAAAAAACAGAAGAGGCTATTGAATGACTCACTATTAAATCTTCATAGAAAATTTGTTGTTTCTCATCCGGAACTTAAAAATATTAGTTATGCCACATTCTGCAAATTCCGACCATTTTGGGTGTTATCGCCAAATTTTAAAGACAGAGAAACATGCTTGTGCAAGCAACATTCGAATATGGCACTAATAGTAGAATGTTTGAAAAGATACGCAATTATAAATGAGTCAAACATAAACGACGTATTAAAAAATATGTGCTGTGGTGATTTTCCTAATGAAATTTGTTTGGAAAGGTCATGTCCTCTTTGCAAAGATAAACTCCCACATCTCAATTATTATGACAAAAATGAACTCATATCCTATCAAACATGGGCTATACAGAAAGAAGAAGTAGATGTCAAGGGTAAAAAAAAAATATGTTCCAAGACTGTCAAAGAAACAAGGCAATGTTCTAAACTAGAACTTGTCAATATTTTTACAACAACTTTAAACAAATTTATGCAGCATGTATGTAACATAAACCATCAGTATGCTGCTCTAGATTCTGTTAAAAAATCACTATCCGATACAGAGGTTCTAGTCCACATGGACTTTTCTGAAAACTATATCCTAAAATATGCTTCTGAAATTCAAGCTTCCCACTTTGGAGCATCAAAGAAGCAAATAAGTTTACATACGTCCGTTGTTTATTATAGTGGAAATGTAAAACCGGTTTCATATTGCTCCCTTTCCAATTGTTTAAGACATGACCCTTTTGCAATTTGTGCACATTTAAATCCTTTGTTGCAAGAGATTAAAAATAATGTTCCAAATTTGAAATCTATACATTTTTTAAGCGATGGGCCGTCCACACAGTACCGGAATAAGTCAATGTTTTATCTAGCATCGTCTTACTTACAAAAATTTCTTAACGTGGAGAATTTGATTTGGCATTTTAGTGAAGCTGGACACGGAAAGGGTGCCCCAGATGGAGTCGGCGGATGCCTGAAACGAAGTGCAGATAGTTTAGTAGGAAGAGGCAAAGATTTGTCAAGTTTGGAAGTATTAGTTGCAGAACTTAAGAAAGTTTGTAAAGGAATTAATATTTTAGTCATTGCCGATCAATCCTTTCTAGAAATGGATAAGTTTTCTTTAAATAACATTCCTACATTTAAAGGCACTTTAAAAGCTCATCAGATAGTATGGCGTTATAATCATCCCTTTACCATATATGTTAGAAGACTTAGTTGTCTAACTTGTTATACTGTTTGCAAACATTATGATTTGGGCAACTTGAAGTATGAAAGTGACGATATTTCTGAGGAACATAGTGATTCCAAGGATGATACTCTTGATGTTTTACCACCTGTTACAGCTCACCAACGTTTACATTATAAAGATATCTACGGATCCGACAGTGACTCAAGTGAGGATAATATACCGATTTCACATTTTAAAAACAAATTATTTCAGCAGTACAGAGAAAATATGTTTATTGTTGTAAAATTATCAGGGAAAAAAATTTCTCGGCATTATGTTGCTTGTATCTTATCTGTTGATACAAAAAAAGAATATACGGTAAAATTTATGAAAAAAATCGGAAATAAGTCGTTTGAGTTCCCTCAAATTGAAGAGATTGCAATAATTGATGAACCCGATATTCAAATGGTGTTAAATACTCCAGAATACGTTGAGAAAAAGGACGAATATGTTTTCGATAATAACTTAAATTCTTTTCCTAATTTATTTTAGTTATTTTTCTGTTTGCTCTGATGTACTTGTAAATAGTTTTGTTTATGAATAAACAGGGTAAATATTATTCCCTCGATTACTCCTTTATAATATTTTTCTTTGAAAATAATGTGTTACGATTTTGGGATGTGAAGTTCAGTTTTTCAGTTGATCGGTTTTAAATAATTTGTTTGTAAAATATTTCAGTATTTTATTTCCTTATGCCCTATAAACAGTTCTTAATAAATTTAATTTGAAGTATATTATGACTTTTCTTTGATTATTAATATATATATATATATATACCAATAATGTTATTTTATCCATTTTAGTTTGAAATCTTGTTATGAAATAATTAATCACGTCCGTGGTCGGTCTGACTCACGTCCGTGGACACAAAAATTGAATTTTCCTTTATTTTAGATAAAATATGTAGTATTTAGCTTGACCACTACAAATATTCTGAAGAGTATCCTACCTGTAGCAGATTCTCTTAGCTAAATATAATATTAAATGTAATTTTAAATTTTCAAACTTAACCAGCCATATCTTCTAGTATTTTAAGAATGACCCTAAAATGATTTGTTGGTTCTCGCCAAATCATTGGAACTGCAAAAGGCATAGAAGAGCGTTTGCCATTTAATCAATCACTTAGATTTACTGCACAGGTTTGACAACATATTATGTAAGGACTCCAGTCCCGATCTTGATCGCCAACACATCCAAAATACCATACCTTTTCTGCGATTTAGCGGTAAGCTGACCACATATATAGCAAAAACTATCCGGGGGGTTACCACAGCCACGTTTCTGTACTTTAGACATGTTTGTACTGTCGCGTACGTCCGTTCACATACGTAATACTACGTTTACAGGCGTCAACTAACTTTATTTAACACAAAGATAACCCGAACATAAGGCTCTTACTATTGGCTTGTTTACGCACTTCGCTTCTCTATGTAGTAATGAACACTACTCGTGCTAAACCAATACTGATGATCCGACGCCATTCAGCTGCTTTTATAGCCGTTCCGTACCTTTGGTATTTTCTAGAAATATCGGGTATCGGAAGTTCGAGAAGCGACGGCATAATTCTCGTATACAGGGGCCATCTATAAGTAGATTCGGCTACGGGGCAAAGTGAAATTTGGAATTGAGTTTAAATGGGTACTTCCGTTATTTTAAGCCCTAGAGGGTTGAGACTTCGTGGTTGAGGTGTAATCACTAGACAACCCCACGCGGTGTTGCCAGATTTTGCACAGTTTCCCTAACTTAGGGAAAACGTAAATTTGGCAACGTCGCGCTTCGGTATATTACAAATTACTTTTTAAAATAATATTATTTAAATACCCATTAATTTGCTAAAAAAAACCATAACTCAAAAATCTTACGTGCTAGGAAGTTTTTACCATCATTTTTGCATTTAGAGACCAAAAATTAACAGAAAACTGCCTGTTGCAAATTGGTGGTAATCTAGTGTTATCAGCCCTATGATCAAACACATAAGTTAACTCTATACGCTAACTTCAAAATTAACTGTTTTTCAACCACAGTGAAGAATTAACAAGTCGACTTTTTCGGTTGTTGTAATGGAAACGATACGTTAAAAGTTAACTTGTATGTTTAATCATAGGGCTAAATGTAAGTTTGTATTAAGTTAGGTAGTGTAGTCCCGTGCAAACATATAGAATGACGATCTTGAGTCTTATTGTTATAAAAATATAGAGCTTTGTTTTTTTAGACCTCTGTCCTTTTATTCATGTCACACTTTTAAACCCCCCCTTTTTGACTTATATCAATTTTTAAACGTGACAGTATTTTTTTACCTTAAGGTAATTAACAAAAAGGCTGGTTGTAATCTACATTTGTAACTCTAACAAGAAACAAAATGTGAGAAAGCAAAGATCGCAGATTTATTAGCCTTATCAGTGACTTCCTGTAGGTAAAAGAATTTACACAAAATGTGTGTACTTATAACTAAGGCCGAAATTCACTTTCAGGGAAGCTCTTGGTACAAGTATTATCGAGGATGTAGCTGTTAACGCTGTTTTTTGGCATTAATTGCTTTATTATTAATTTTAGCAAAATAAGTGTTCAGAGCATTTTTGTAGAGAATAAAAGACAATATATATTTTTGCGTAAATTGATTATTAAACTATGTACAAAGAAATTAGTTGAAAATTTTAGACAAACAATTTTTCTTTTTGGAATTTAAACGTCTCCGGTATCAGGAATGGAAGAAAAGTTTAAATAAAAGTTATAGGCAGCATAACGGGCAATAATTTTTGTCCAAACAATTGTTTCTTATGGCTCGTAGTTCTTGAGAGGTCGCCAAAGTTATTGAGATGCAGCGGATGGTCCTAATTTCGAATATATCGGGTATTCAGGAACATGTGGGAAATCTCTCGTATTCAGATAGAACATGAAAAAGTAAGACGGCAAGTTCCTATACATTTTTTTCTTGTAGGCCTTTCCTGCGGAGACATGTGCCCCTGCATGGACGATGCCGCAGGAAATCGGTTTTTCTTGAATATCTTTCAAGGTACTTAATATAACTTAATTAAAACTTAATGTGATGGACACTAGTAAGGACCTCTTAAAATATTGTCATTGAAACATTTTTAGGATTCAGTTTACCAGGGGCGGACTAAAATTAACAACTTAATGCTTAAATTTTTAACACCCTGTATGATAAAGACTTTAAAAAAATAAATCTGGGTAGCTTGCACCCTAGACTAAAAAAAGGTAATCTTGTTTATTGTCGACAAATTGAACCTTTTTCTAGAAAAATTATAATAAATAAATTTATGGTTTATTTTTAATAAAAAGGACCATGATTTCTATTTTGTTTCTCAAAGACAAATTGTAATACGAAAATCATTCAATCAACCGAAAAGTTTCATTTTAAGTCGCTTAATCCAAAAAATACAAAAATTTAAAAAAACGCAGGGATGTAATAGGAGACACCTTAACGAAATTATTGAAAAACTTCATAAGAGGGTTCAACATGGGCTCCGTGAGGTCTGATACACTCGCGGGCACGACGAATTGAGGAGTGCTGTATCCGCCACAACAACCCAGCTTTAGCCCTTATCACATCACAATGAAGCGTGATTTTGTGTAGAAGTTCCTCCCTAGTGCCGACCGGAGTAGAATATAGCAAGTTGTTCAGATATCCCCCTAGGTAAAAATCCAATGGCGCTAGGTCGGGAGATCGAGGAAGCCAGGCATAGGTCCTCCTCTACTTATCCAGCAGCTTGGATAGACGTTATTTAGGTGCTCCTGTACATGAACGCTAAAATGAGGAAGTGCCCCATCGTGCATGAAGTACTTCACACATGCAGAAATCTGTACTTCACCGTATAGTTTAAAAGCACAAATATTACCCATACAAAGCTAGCATTGTGCATGAGCTATTTGAAGATGATTTCGATAGGCGAAATGAGTTCTGTGAACGCATGCAAAATGTGTGCTATCTAGATAATAAATTCTTCCGATGGAGCTACCTTCTGTTTGATTGGTAATGTGATCAGACAAAATTATCGTTATTGGGCAACAGAATATCCGCATTGGATGATAAAGGTTCACAGCCAGTACCCTCAAAAAACAAATGTGTGGTGTGGAATAGTGCGCAGAAATGTAATTGGTCCAGTCTTTAACTGAACAAGTATATCTCGAATTTCTTCAACTTCAATTAATTCCAGCATTAGTGGCTTTATTTCCAAATCCATTGGGCTCAGACTCTCCTGACGAAGGACTGATGTTCCAGCAAGACGGCGCTCCTCCGCACTGCCACTGCGCGTATATTTTTGGATGAAACCTTTTCCAATCGGTGGATAGGAAGCAGAGGACCTATCGAGTGGCCTGGTAGGTTGCCAGACCTAACTCCGCTGGACTCAAGTCGAAAGTATTTGTTGACAGGCCAAACAATCTGCAGGAGTTAAAACAGACGATCCGAAGAGAAGCGCGTGCAATAACTCCGGAAATGGTTGAAAACGTGCATGTTTATTTATCGCCTTGGATATTGTCAAGGTGTAAGTGGCGCACATTTTCAACATTTAACTTGATTTGTTGTTCTGTTCTTTTTAAATAAACAGGTTTTGCTTAATAATATGTTCAATCGTAATTTTTTCGATAATAATAATAAAATTAAATGTTTTCATTTGAACAAAACTTGATAGATGTAACTTATTTTTGGGCTACCCTGTATACATGAATTTACCATTAAAAAAAAACACATTACGAAATAGAAATCGACGGGTCCGAGCGCATTTCCAGATAACATACCGCTGAATTTTGAATGAATTCAGACATTACTTTTGGGACTCACTGTTTATACAGTACGTATTCAGATATGTAACAAAGTTTTTAACTACGTCTAAAAACAATTCAGTTTTGCATTTTCGGGTTAAGTGGAATTTAGAACGCATTTTTTTTGTAATATGTATTGCTTCTCAACTGAATTCTTAACCTATCGGCTTTGAATTTGAAGAAAGTACTTATATTATAGATTGAAAATCCAGTGATACCAAAGAAAATTATATCTAGCTATAACTTTTTTTGGTGATACTGATATCGGCAGCAAACTATTACTGATTATTTAATGGCATTTCAAACATTTTACACTTAATCGTTAAACGTATTTTAACGATTTAGTTTTTTACATAAAATTCCCAATACTGACTAAGTGGGTGCAATGTTTCGTATAAGTTTTTTTTCTGAATAGCCGACGATTTTATCAACAAAATACTCCTGATTATGGAAAAAATCGTAGGCAGCCCCAAATGAAAGAAACAAAATAAAAACACCCATTAAAACCGTGGTAATCGGCAGTCTTAAGAGTCGTAAAACGTACTAATGAAATCGACGGTTTTTAAATGACCTTTATGTGTTTAAAAGCTATCAAAAAGTTTAATGCCTTAACATTATACGTTTAATAGTTCTCAAGTCAATTTTTATAAGGTAAGTTACCCAAATAAGGCCCACCTTATTATTTTAAGTAAATCGTATACATTTATCAAAACTAACTAAAACTAAAAATTAAAAACTTTATTGGGGGCATCCTACATTCGGGCTTTATTGAGAGCCCTTGAAAAGATTTAAACGGGCCCAGAATAATATTGGCTGAAGGTAAGGACTTGATTTTTTCAAATTTTTATAACATAATTTGCTGTTTTAAGTCTTTGGTTTGTCTTTTACAGACCATTTTACAAGTTTTGAAGAATGTTAGCATGGTTACACGACCGTATATCATAGGTATGTAACCTAAATGTAAAATGTATGCTTCGCAGGTCAGGTTTGCTGAATCTTAAAATTAAAATTGTTTTTTTTTTCTAATATTTTTTGCATACTCTCCAAAAAGATCTAGCATTTCTAGTTTATAGAAGAGGCCACAGCATAAGCGGATGCAAACAGAATTGTATGATTGGTCCTGACGAAGAAGCTTTAATGTTCAGATTCGTGTAAGTTTTTCATTTTGTTTTATTTTTAAGTGTATGCTCCTTATTTGCCTCTATTAGTATCTAAGATGGCCTATGTCACCCATTCAATAATCAAATTCGAGTATTACTGTAACTAAGAGTGTGGAAGAATAATTGTAATATTAATCCAGGCATTGAGTGCACAAACTTTAGGATTTGTAAAGCTCATTTCGATAAATGTCAATTTAGGAACTCAGTTTTAAAAAGGCTAAATTCGAACGCTGTTCCCAAAGCTGTTTCCGCTCAGTCCTCTAAACGTACCCATTCTACGTTTGACATAAGTACATCATCCACTTTATACCAAGTTGAGGAAAAACACAATTTGATTAGTTCTTGTGGACTTCCTCCAAATTTTGACATTACTGATCCCGATATTCCACAATTTTTTTCACTGTTTTAAGCTTCTCCAACATTTAATTTAAAAATTATGTTTCGTTCAGTCTGTTAGTCTTTTCGGTACTAATCATAAACATTTTTTTCTATTGCATGGACCTCTAATCGATCCCAAATACTGTGTGATAATTTAATTCTGGATGCAGCATTTGATCCTGGCTAAGACATTTTTCACCTGGATGGACATTTTCAACAGGTACCTGGAGAGTTATATTTTCTTTTTGTGTTAAATTTCTTTATCTATTTTCTTTAATGAAGAGTAGTTTACTGGACGAAAGAAAATATATTTAATATCGCAATACTTTTTCATTTGTTAATAGTTATGGATTGTGTTTTAATTTTTTTGTATTATTTTCCTTCTATCAGAGACAACTGTTCACATTTTTACCATTTGACTGAGCTAAGGTCAAGAGACGAGGAAGGGAGGTAGTAAAATTCTTATGTAAATGGGTCAAAACTGCAAAGCAACTTACTGAATCTCCTTGAACTTGAACAGCTAATTGCTATTTTGTATTAATAGTCAGTAGCGTAACTAGAAGACCTGGGTTTGAGGTGAAGCAAACATTTTTTTTTGGAGCAACGCCCAAATGTCAAGAATTTACCTATTTGCCGCTTTTTTAGGCCTCGAGCAAGCCCGGGTTATGGAACACTTGAAACCATTGTAGTTACGTCACTGTCATTAGTTACATTTTTGGTTTACTTCATAGAGAGCATTTTTTATTTATAGCTTTGAAGTGTCTCTATTCTTTTAATAAAAATTTTTATCAGACGTTCTTTACACTATTTTTTGTGGTTAAGCTTAAATTAATGTTTAATGTTTTCTCATAAGCCTTGTTTCCTATTTACATCGGCATTAATAAATAACAATTTTCAATGACACTTATAGCTTCTTTGTCATTATTGTGTATAGAATGCATGCATGTAAAGAAAATTTCAGCGCCACCTGACATTAGGCGGGTTCCATTTCAGCGTTTGGTCTTCTCTAAGACCTCGCTGGTCTGGTTGGGTGGATAGCTCGATTGCTACGAGATGTCGCCACGTGTAACATCTCGCATATGTATTTATACATGGATGTGTTCATTAAATTCTGGAATTTAGTGAAATACCAAATATTGTTAGGTTAGTTAGTTACTTGAACTACCCGCCATTAAATTTCTACCGGTGGCGTCCGGGGTGGCCTGGTAGCCAACTTGATTCTTTGTTTCGCTGGTTGTCTACGTACTTTGCATTTCTAATCTCTCATTTCTTTTGTGCCAGTGCATTATTGCATATGTAAGAATGTTTTGGGATTTCTGTGTTCTTTTCTTAAGAGGGCATTCCGATACGGGAGACCGCGAAAAGCGACCGAGACCGAGCGACAAGCGACCAAAGGTCGCATGTCGCTGCGGCGACCAGTAGCATACAAATACAGACGACGCGACGCGCGACGTGGCGACTTTGGATAGGTCCATTTTGTTTAATTTAGTAATTGTGTACGTTTCAGAAAACCATGTCTAACAATCTTAAAGTAAGAAAACATTCACTAAAACGTTTATTGGAAGACAAGGACGAAGATAAAATTGTGTTGGCTTTACCGCAAGAAAAAAGACAAAAAATTGATTCAATATACACATCAAGATCAAATGAGGGGTGCTTCCAACTGCTTTATTATCTCTTACAATACTATCCTTATAAGCCTGGAGAGTGCTGTCATATAATGGTGGGTGATTAGACACTTAATCGATGAACAATTCATCTTCCTGAGTAGAAAACGTCGCCATTCAACCCTCTCTAGGTATAAAATAATTTAAATAAACTATGCAGGTCGCAGCGTATCACTGCTTCCAGAGCAGTGTGGTCGCGCGACCGTTGGTCGCACGATGGCCACGCCTACCGTCTCGCGTCGCTGTCGCTTGCATCGGAAAGCACCACATACAAATCCGTTAAAGCGGTACGTCGCGGTCTCTCGGTCTCGGTCGCTGGTCGCGGTCTCTTGTATCGGAATGCCCCCTTTACGTTTTATGGTCGCACGCAGCCGTGTCGCTTGTGCTCTCGGGGTCTGAAGATAAGAGGGCAATAAATATGCTAATTAATTAAGTAATAAACGAATAAAATAAACTATTATTCTTCTATTGAGAAATTTCATTAGTGGGTGGGTAGTTCTGACCAGATGCTTTAACTAGAATTTCTTTATCTACACCTTCTATAATTATTTATTTGCTCACATTTATTACAGTTTGTCAGTATTATTGAGGTTGTCATCTGTCGTAGCCGCAGTTCGTTATTAGTATCCTTCACGAGGTAGTCGATGAGGACAGAACCCCTCGCATCCCAAAATACTCACCTTTCCAATAGATGCAGTCCAATGTTTTAATTACACACACAGCACACTTCCTTTCAAAAATATCTCTGATATATTCCAAATATCTCAGAAACATAACCTTTCATATCAATATTTCTGAAATATTTCAGATTTATTATATCCAAAATGACAGTCGACACACCCTGCCTTTGACACTTGACGGACCAGATACAGAAAAACCAGCCCGTTCCCCTCACGGGTTCTTCTTATTTTATGTTTTGTTTGTGTAATGTTCAATTAACAATAATTATTGTTAAGCATTGTTATTTGTAGATGAACTGTGCTACTACCGAACAAATTATATTATGGATAATAAAACTGAGGTAAGTCCCTATTTTAATAATAGGTATATTAATTTATATTGTAAATTAGAATATTGAATAGTAAAAGGACAGAAGAAGAATGAAAAATTATTAAATTACAAAAACATTTATGGAATAATTAAAGATGCATTAAGGCATCATATCCCTTTGGGACAGAACTGGAGGTACAAAAAATTGTTGTACTGTGGCTGTGGCAGTGCAAGCTTCGTTTGTCCTGTGAATTGTAAGAACTTTAAATACCAATATATGAATATGTAGTTTTAATAATGTTTATGTATCAAACATTGATATACGCAGCGTCCTTGATATATTAGAGATTGGTATTTTTATACCAGTGACTTATAATATAAAGGGCGGTTTGTAAAACTTTGCGCCACCACTCCTGCTCGTTGTCACCGTTCCCGCTCATCGCCACCGTTTCTAGGGTATTTATAAAACACGACCTGCACCGTTTTAAATTCGTATTTTGAGGTTAGAATATTAATTTTCGTTTAAAAAGTGGATAATGTGACCAGTATTTAATATAGTTAAACTATGAGATAAGTTATATAAGCCCTGTGTATTGTTTATAAATGCTGAAATCGTAGGAATACGGAAATATGTCTATGTTTTTTATCGCATGCATTAAATTTCTTTCCTCCCATTGGCTAAAGCACAAACGACGAATAGCACAAGGTCAGCGAGATAAAAATTGGTCATGTTGGAACTACGAACGGGAGCGGTGGCGGCTTTTATAAATGTGTATATTATTCCCCTTTAGGTTAGGTTGTGACGGGAACGGTTATGATTCATAATTAAAATGATTAATTTTTAAATTTCTGCTTTCTGGGCGCCAGAGAAAGAATAATTTCAGAGACAAATAAGCATCCTATTTTGTATATTCATGTTTTTTCTTTAATAAGTATGCTGAATGATATAATTTCAGAAATATTACAAGAAATTCTTTTGAAATATATCTGAAAAGTATTTACCTCTAATTTGAAATATTTCAGATATGCAATTATGGAATGTTTTAGAAACATAAAATGAAATATTACGTTTATGGGATATCTTTGGGTTTCTGAAAAAAATCATCAATAATAAATGCTTTGAAATATTTATGGAATATTTAAAATCTTTCGGAAAAACTAATATGAAATATTTAAGAAGTAGTCCATGTTCTGTGGCGAGATTGTAAATAGAAATAAAGGTCTGTCTTTACCACCAAATAACTTTATTTGCCCCTCTAGGGTAGAAAACAAGGGTTATAGAAAATACATGAAATGATGAAGAATTAAAATAAATTTCTTAACGTTGTACTAGTTTCGACTTTAGGGAAAGTCATATTCAGCAACTAATCATTTAAGAAATTTTGTTATGAAAAGTAGTTAAAACAGTTGGGAGAACAATGGGTGATTCAACAATAAAATACAATGAAATGCAGATTATGCAACCATTGGAATAGACAGCAGCTTATTATAAGGACGATGTATCTATATGCAATGGTAGGAGATGATTTAAATGCAAGTAGGATAAAAGACCCTAATCATAATACAGTGATTTAAGAATGTTGAAATTAGAACATGTTGTAAAAGAAGAAATTCATTCTTAATTTAAAATGAAACTGACTTAGTGAGGGGACATGTATATTGATGTGGTGGATTAGATTTTATGTAAATTAAATTAATTGAAATTGCTTCTCCTTAAAATTGTCAAAACAAAACTATGTCATTTCTGATAAAAAATTTTGGGAATACATCAAGTGGTCATTATTCACATGTTATATTATTAAAATAAAATAAAATTTCTTTTAGTAAAATCAAAGCATTGTATTAATGAGGGGAATTCTTAGTTTTAATTTTTCTTAACAGGATAGTTAATAGTAATTAATTTAATTTACATAAAATCTAATCCACCACATCAATATACATGTCCCCTCACTAAGTCAGTTTCATTTTAAATTAAGAATGAATTTCTTCTTTTACAACATGTTCTAATTTCAACATTCTTAAATCACTGTATTATGATTAGGGTCTTTTATCCTACTTGCATTTAAATCATCTCCTACCATTGCATAGAGATACATCGTCCTTATAATAAGCTGCTGTCTATTCCAATGGTTGCATAATCTGCATTTCATTGTATTTTATTGTTGAATCACCCATTGTTCTCCCAACTGTTTTAACTACTTTTCATAACAAAATTTCTTAAATGATTAGTTGCTGAAGATGACTTTCCCTAAAGTCGAAACTAGTACAACGTTAAGAAATTTATTTTAATTCTTCATCATTTCATGTATTTTCTATAACCCTTGTTTTCTACCCTAGAGGGGCAAATAAAGTTATTTGGTGGTAAAGACAGACCTTTATTTCTAATATGAAATATTTCTGAAACATGATTGTGCTGTGTGGGATGTGGTTTGTCATATGACAATAATCAAGGAAAGAATAAAGAACTGTTCCCAGACGTGTTTGACGTTTGCAGAATGACATCAAATATTTAATGCTTTATAATACAAATAAACACTGTTTTAAACTGAAAATATAATAAGACTAGTTTATTAATTTTTACAAAATCGATGTAGTCAATGTATTTTTGAAAATATCGATATTTCTATATGTCGATCAAACCTACTATTGATAGGTACCATAAAACATCGAGTCCAAATCCATCGATGTAAAAACATCAATGTTTTGACCCGATGTATCCATGTTTTCGATGTATCAAAAAACATCGTGCATCCCTATCTACATCCCTGCTATACAGTTAACATCAAACAATATAAAAACGAAAAGAGCTTTTTTCCATTGCCCAAATGGTATTAAAACTTGAAACTATAAACTCTGGTTTAGACTTAATCTGACAACATTCGTGTGCAGTCATACAAATATAAGTTAATTATTTCTTGTTCAGTATGGTAATCTTTAAACCAATAATTTATAAGGATAACGATTGTATAGGTTTGTAAGAGGTAATCTCAAAAATGATTTAACCGACTTAAAAATTTAAATGTTTTATTTCTGCCGCATGCATGCACAGTGTTGTGGTGGGTAATAGGAGCTGAACAACTTTTTTTTTCATTACAGAATAGGACGAATTGAACCCGGACTACAATGATATAGTAAATCCAGGCCCGGATTATCCAAAAGGCACATTAGGCACTTGCCTAGGGCCTACGAAACGCGAAGGGCCTACGATCATAAAATATAATAAAAATAGACACAAAAAAAAGATCAATACTGTATTCTACAATAAGAAAAAGAGTTCACAGACACAGAAACAAACTATAATGTGATACAAAAAACCTTATAACATAGTACATAATATACATTATATTATATATATTATTTATCCTACGCAATTATTTTCGATGGCAAAAAGTTAGTTTTGTTCAATAAAAAGCTAAAATTTCCAAGTTATTTTGTAAGTTTTTTTTTAATTAACAACTTTTGGCCATATATTAAATATGATGTTTTTAACTTTATCTGTAAAAACAGCGACTTCAGCGACTTCATCAGGGCATGGGCATTCATTGGGTTCTTCAAATGCATAGAAATGTTTAGGAAACCACTTAATTTGTAAATTTTGTTATTTCTTGGTAAAATTAGGGCGTGGCACCCAAAAAATTTTCGCCTGCGGCGCATTGTTTCTCCACACCCATTAGTAACTAACCTGAACTAACCTACCCGAACTAAAATCTAAAATTCACCACTGGTGCCTAGGGCCTACGAAACCTTTAATCCAGCGCTGAGTAAATCAAATAATTACCTGAGTATTACACAAATGAATTCTCTTGTAGAGGCCTACACATTCATTGGATGGTTTCCAGTTTTGTCTTCGACGTCTTTGCCTCTTTATAAATCTAAAATAAAAAATATGTATTAATTGCGAAAAAGTGTCTAAAGGTATTAAAAGCAAGTAAAAAGAAATTTAGTGTAAAAACAAGTGCTATTCCAGTCTACTGAAGCCGCGCTAGATGCTCAATTAATTGGAAATAACTCAACCCTACAGTATTATTGAAGGGTTTTTCGCAGATATATAACCGCAGGTTTATAACCCACTAAAACATGATCCATAGTTTGGACACAAATTAAACAAACTAGAGAAAAACAAAGATCTATTGTTGCTATTATACAGAGTTTAGTAAATTGTCGAAAACTTTAAAGCACCTAGATAAAAATAAACGTTCATAAAAAAATGAAAACGTTTCCTGAGGAACAGACAACCTACCTAACTTTATTTTATGTTTTTATGTAGACGACTTTCGAGTTGCAAAAGAAGGTTTTCATAATTATTACTATTATCGAACTTCTACAGTAAAATCTCTCAATAGCGACCACCCTCGGGGAATAAAATGTTGGTCGGTTAACAGGGGTGATCGGTTAATAGAAAATTTTTTTAAAAAACTGGTCTGCATTTAACAGTGTTTGTTTATTAATAAGTATCTACAGATATGTAAATCATTTTATATATTTTTGTTTAAATTTATCAGAACTAAAATCAAATGAGGTAAAGCCAATTTACCAATATGTATATACTGCAGTGCATACTAACATATATTTTATACAATGTACTCTGCCCTCCTAATGAAAAGCGCAGCAACTTCCTGAACGTTAGTTTTGAGAAAAACGCAAAAAACGTTTTTTCGCTAGGATTTCTTTACAAATGAATATTTTTAATTTTTTCTTTTACCAGATTGATAAAAAAATATAAAACAAATTTTTTGATATAGGTTTCAATGAATGCAGTATGCGAGGTCAATTTATAATTTTATTTAACAAATAAAGTGTTTTTTTACTACTATACAAAAAATAGGTAAAAAATGTTTTAAAATATATTTAATTATAAGTAAGAACATACATAATACAACTTTTTAAAATAAAAATCAGCAATACTGTTGAGCAAAAGTACATAATATAAAAATGTATGTCGATGAAATACTAAGTATTAATAATATTAAATGATTAATAGATACATTTAATTAAAATTTAATCTATTGAGGTGTTTAAATCTCTTGATGAGACATTTTCTGGCATTTCTTGCCAAAATATTTGTCTATCTGTGCTCATCAGGGGACACAGTTTTTTTAATATAACCGATTTTTTTTCTGGGTTTATTCCTCTCGGTTGTTTTCTTGCACAAGGCAACAGAATGGCCTCTTTTTCGCTCTTAATTTTTAAAAATTCAAGTTTTTTTATGTTTTTAAAGTCATAATTTTCCGTGTAAAATATTGCTTTACTGCCTTGTTTTACCATCAGGGTAGTAAAATCATGTATATACGGCCTTGCTGTAAGTTTTTTAATGCGATTTATAGATGAAAAATCTAGCCAGTCATAAAACTGATTTATATGCATATCTATAACTTGAGTTTTGCTAGAATTTGCTGCTCCAACAGCATCCTTAAAATCTGGAAAGTCGTAAATATTTTTTTTATATTTCATTTGGAGTTCCACCTGGTGGTGAAAACTGTCTGCACTCATAAACGTGTGGCCTGGCTCAAAGTATTTAATAAAGATTTTTTTTGCAGAAATCATTCCTGAATTTATTATATGAGGTATTCTCTGCTAATTCTCAAATTTGACACAACAAGTGAGAAAAATGAAAATGGTATAACAGGATAGAAATTTCTTTATTTTTTATTCACCTGAAGTACTGGGGGTGTACATTTTATGTGGCCACGCAGGTTCTCCTTCCCTAAGACCGATATTTGCATTTTAAGATGGTGAAACAAATTGTTTATTCAAGACCGTCACATACCATTAATGCCAGCAGAATTTTTTTTGTGGTGGAACCAGACACCATTTTATAATATAATAATAATAACCTGATCTAGTCGACACACACCTTGTCATTTTAAACTTCTCATGTCTGCGTTATGACAAATACTGCCTAAAGTTACATGTAACTATCAAAAAATTAGAATAATGTAATCTTTACGAACAAAATATTAAAGAAAAACAAGTCTCTGTAATTACCAGAAATGTGCTGTCACTTGACAAGCATTAATACAACGTGCTTTTGACAGTTATTTGAATCTGACTACGACTGTTTTCGTGATAACACAAAAATACGACCGTAGACGGTCTTGAATATTGTCGACGGTCTTGAACTATATAGGAACTAAAATAGTTTATTAAAAGAAAATCAAAGTTTATTTCAACAAATGGAAGAAAAATTGCTTTTCTCCACTCTGTAACAACAAATATATAAGAAATTATGAAATAAAATAGCTAGAGTTACATGAGAAATACAAAAATAATATTATTAATATGTGGAATAAACAAATAACTTTAAAAATGCTCAAAGAATATAGCGACAAAGACGGGTTAGTAATAGTAGATTATTCTAGCAAGTCATTAATTCTATCGAACTCCTATATGTAGAATAGCCGACTGCTTAAAGGCTTTGGTGGTGATTCCAGTTTGCATAGAATATTGGTCTCCTTAATATTTTGTATGTCATCTTTCGAAGGCCAAACGAACTTATTCGTACCTTTTATTGCCATAAAAGAAATTACTAGATCTTGCCCATTTTTTTCTAAAATGCACCCTAAAAAAGTTCCAATATAAGGTTAGAAAATGTTAATGTAGAGTTGCACTGTATTTCTCTATTTTAGACGATTTTGTTGCAGCAGTTTTCACAAAGGCAATACATGCAATTAAAATTTTCAATATTGCAGTTCAAAGCTCGAATTAACTCAGATGGATAGAAAGAGTTAAGTAGCTTATGAATGTGAAGTTTCTATACAAGAAACTTAAAATTAGTACATTTCTTGCATAAACACGTATCTCCTTTTGAAAATGGCTTAAGTTTACAAAAATATGAATACGAAATATCTCTTACTGTTCGTTGAAACTTTTTGTGGGTGTTCTTTAGACTATCAAGAAGATAACATTTTTGTTTTTTTATTTTTCCTCTTGTAAGCGTATCGTTTCTTCCTGGCAAACGACAAGAATTTGAACTATCTTCTAAAAACTCTTTTACCAATTTTCTATCCCTTTGAAACTGCATTTTATTTCTTCGACTTCTACTGCTATCGAGAATTTTAAAATAGTTTTGACGAACATAGTGTTGCGTTAAAAGTTTATTTGCAATAGTCAGATACTTGTATCGCCGTAATCGTTTAGTGTCCAGATATTTTGCAACATCTCGTTTTGTTTTTTCTTTAGTATGGGGTATGGGTAACTCCTTTACCCATAATATCGGCAAAAATCAGATGTTTTTTGACAGTACTTATGTCACACTTGAGTATCTCATTTGCTCTTTTTTCAGACGACGGAGTTTGATGGCCTTTCTTACATGCCTTTAATCTATGGTATCGCTTCTTCCACTTTGCGGCTGCTTCTCTAAAAATATCGTATACTTTTTTAGCATTTTGCAAATCTCTGTAAGTTTTCGATATATTTTGCTTAACTTTTTTTTCTTCCACGTAATCTCCTGCTTGTGTTGTTAGGTACAATTAACATATTTTGATCCAGTGGCAGAGGTGAACTAGATGGTGTATTTTTGTTAACAAATCTTGTAGCTTCGGTTTCGAAATATTTCTTTCCTTTCTCCCGGTTTTTGGCATTTCTCCATTTTTTTTTTTGATTTTTTTTGCACACGTGCTTTCATATCCCCAATTTTTATTATTTTTCCAGTTTCATGACGATTGGCACTTCGCAGTCTTTCATTTTCTTTTGATCGTTCGTACAGCTCGGGATTACTTTTAATTCGTTCTCTTTGTTTTCTTTTTCTCTCTGCAACATTTTCTCGTTTTTCCCGTTCGTTTAAGTTTAATTTTTGTTTACCTTCTTTTTGTAGCCTTTTGGGGTGTAATAATAGGCTTTTTCTCTATTGACCCTCTTTCTGATGCCGCTGGTTCTTCATTCGGTTCCAATTCTAAAAGTACTGACATGTTTTCAGCAATCCGAGTCACTACATTTATATCAGTATTTTTCTTAAATTTAACATCTAATATTTCTTGCTTTCGCTTTTACTTATTACGTTGTCTCTCTAGTAACCGCCTCTCATCTGCTTTTTCTCGATCTAACCTTAACTTGATTTTGAAATTTTTTATATGTGCTGGAAAAGTATCTTAATAGTATTCGTGCCAATATACAAAGTCATATACATAGAAAATACAGAGAAAATTCAAGTCAGTCCCAAAAAACTCAAGACCGTCACAGAAAATTCAAGACCGTCACAGCTCAGTAACTGACGGTCTTGAACGTGACGGTCTTGAAATTTTGCAAAATATAGGTTATGGATGCCACAATATAAAAGACAATAAATTGAGGTTATGGTAATATTAATAAGCACTTTTCTCCTTCAAAATGCTGAATGCGTTTTTTCTCTAAACTTAGTGTAATAATAATAATGCCTATGGACGGACTTGATCGTAATAAAGGTACTATTACAATATTCTTACCTTCAGAATTGAAACAAAACTAATAAACGAAAATACGTGAAGTTGAGGTTGACGCCTGGGAAGCAACTGACGAAGAGCATGCTCTTGATAAAATACATATCCGTAGCGCTTCCTCTAGGGAGTACTTTAGTGACGGTTTTAGGCCGTGACGGTCGTGAATCCACAACGCAGGGACAGCTTTTCAGAGATTATTATTGGATTAAATAATTAAATTATTTGAATCGTAAATACTGCATAGCAAAACAATACTTCTACTGAATAGTGAAAAATATAAATGCTGTTGATATTTTAATGTACCGGACTTTAAATTTCACGATTTAGTGGAAGAAACAGTATAGGGACAGGCGACGGTCTTGAATTTTTTCAAATTTTATTATGTATATATTTTATCCAGTTATAGTTATCTTTAGTTTTAATGTAAAATAAAAAAATATATGATATAATCAGTGTATTTGTGAAAAAATCAGTAACTTATGACGCAAATTGGTCAAATTATAGTCGTGGGACTTAAAGTTGTGAATTTGTGGAGAAATGCCCATATACACAAGGTACGACAACATGGTCCAATTTTTGTTTTGGGCCGCACAGTTATCCAGCCACAAGGTGATTTTCATAGCATCCCTATTGTTTAAAAAAAAATTGATGAGACGCACTTATCAGGTCCTCTTTCTTCCTGCCGGCAATACCTTCATGCCATATCGTGGCAATTGGCCTGAGGTGTTTTTGATTTGTGCCGACTGGTACAAAAGATTGGTTAAAAGCAATTATTCTTTGTGTAAAGATTGCAATTTTGTAGCATTCCATTCGAGGCAGCATGAAAACTTTTTGCAAATCGGCTGAGTAGCAGACTTCATTCTGAGGCTTTGTTCTGTTGGCGTCTTCTTTGTATAGAGTCCTTGATTTCTCTGCTCTTTTGGAGTGAATAGTGTATTTTTGACATATTTCACAAGAAGGATCCAAATTTTCTATTCCATGTTCATGGTTTCCAAAAACTTCGCATAACTCGCACTCTTCGTGCCCAAGCTTTGTAAAAGATATATTTTTCTTTTTAAGGATTATTCGAAAGGAGTCATAGCTGCAAATTATTTCGTGATTTTTCGCCAAAAATCCTTATACATTCTGAATATACTGATGTCACTAGGTAGATACCGTCTGTTGGGCGCATGTTCTCTGCGATAATGCGATATGGATGGGTTATAGGACTCAATGTGTTCTGATAGTTTGTCTTTATCAATTTTAGTTTGGTGACCTTTCTTCCCTAAAACAGAAAAAAAGCACATATTTGATTTAAAGAACTTAAACCCCGAGGACGTAAGAAAAAGTTTTCCGTTTTAAGGTAGTAAGACCGTACAAACAACTTAGAACTGTTTATGCGGTGGTAGTACCTATCTATTAATTTTGCTGCTTTTTATGATGCGTGTGCTTGTACAGTAAAGAAAAAAAATCATTAATTTATGGTATTCTCTATTTGCTTACCTCTTAAATCTTGCTTAACAGTTTTGTGATTTTCGCTGTTACTGATGGCTTGTAATACAATAGGATAATTTTTCTTGTTGTATCCGAGAGTGGTAAGGAAAAATATTTTGCAAACTTGTTTTCTCTCTCCAGTCTCATTCTGAAAAAAGTACTGAATTGTCTGACTTTTGGAAGAAGAAGTAGCATTCTTCAAGATCAGATTATCAGATATTAGTTAAAAGTGTAGCAAGTTCCGATACTGCGCTTTCCACTAGAAAACCATGAGCCGCAATGTGCTTTGCTTCTAAGAAAAAACGCAGCATTTAATGGGCATCAGTAAAATGCTGCATTCTTGACTAGAACAATCAGATGCTGCGATTTTCTTTAAAAAAGCATTACGTTTTGCAGAAACTGCATATTTATTAGGCGTTTTTTTGTCTTAATTTTTTATTTTTTTTCAACAATAATTTTTTTAAAGATAGAGAATTGTATACTACATAATAATATGTAAAAATCTCAAAATCGAAAATTTTGGAAGTTACTGCGTTCTCCACTAGGAGGGCAGTACTGTATGTCTGCTTTGAAATTCTTATTTTTTAAAATAATCAGAAACTAATGATTATTTCATATTTTTTATTTTATTATTATAAAATTTAGATTCACATTTTAATAGCAATTGAGAAATATTTGTAGACTTGTCAAAATTGTTAACATTATTAAAAAAGTTTTCTTAAACTTGTGCGAGCTTCAGATAGGCTTGATATTTTCGACAATCTTGAAAATATGCTTTTTGTACAACTGTCAAAAAAAGTTGACATTTTTTCATCGCTATCGATACGTAAACCTTTTGTTTTTTTAACAGTGAAAAAAAGACTTTTTTTCACGGTGAAAAAAAGACTTTTTTTAACTGGAAAAATGATTTACAAAAAAAACGATAAAACATTACTTTTTAAAAAATGTATTGAATTTTTTTGTACAAATTTACTAATTAATTACCAACTACCAAAAAATCTCATTTGTTACAATAATAATTGATGGTGAAGTTCGAACAATTGCTTCCAATATTAATTCCCGAAGCTAGTCCACCTTGCTGCTGATCAGAAACGCTAGATATTCCTTGAAAAGTTGAGTCCACAATTGTATCAGTTATATTGATTTGTTTGGAAGTAGAGAAACAATTTAATTTATTAGAAATATCAATTTTATTACTCAAACTATCTTCTATATATCCTTCTGCTATGGCGGCAGATTTCCAACCACCGTGGCGTTTTATAGATGTCATGTTACCCCCTGCATTGGCTAAGAGAGTTGCAGAACTCCTCCTAAAACAGTGACCTGTGTAGCTCTTATGCAATTCTTTTCCCAGCCATTTTGCAATCAAGCTAGGAATTTCCCCTATTTTATTTATTCCCACATGTTGGTCAACACATTTTCCTCTTGAATATTTTAAAAATAATCTCTTTTTGTGTGTATGGGACGGCCTTAGTACTCTATACTTGCGATATATCTCAATATAATCAGAATTTGAAACGGTAAACATTCTTGGGCAATAGGTCTTTGTATCCGGTATTTTACCAATCAATATAGACCCGGTATCTTCAATGTCATCAATAGTTACCTTCAATAATTCTTCACGGCGACAAGCACCGCTGATTCCCAAAATTAACGCAACCTACAATTAAAAAAATATTGAAATTACTGCAATAATACAAAATTTTGATCATCTGTACCTTATAAAGTAAATTTGTTTCATCATCAGCTTCTTGAATGAATTTATTAATATCGTCTCTCGATAAAACTTTAGATTTCTTCCCTCGGTATCCGACGTTTTTGTTCTTAATAAAAGGCACCAATTTTGAAAACTTCTTTATATCAATATTTTCTTTAACATTCAATGTACTCTTCAACATTGAGTAGACACTCCATAAAGTAGAAGGTTTTACAGTTTTTGATTTCTCCTCAAAATAGCATATAAGTACCTTTTCAGACACTTTTTGTATATTTTTCTTGCCGCACCATTCACGGAATTGGTTATAATTTTTCTCGTATATAAATTTTGATTTCGCCGGTAACATGTTAGCTATAGCCGAATTTGCTATATCGGCTATATCTGAAGGAATCTCGCTATCACTATCGTAATCTACATCCATTTTAAGTACTTATACTATTTATTTAAAAAATTGCAATAAATATGAACAGCTATCAACGTATGACAACAAAACAAGCAACGTGCCAACAAACCATTTCTATAGTAACGACAGGGCTGTTAACTTGATTATGTGAAATTATATGGTAAAATTTTTATTATAATATACAATTTTACCGATTAATTCAAACTTTCAGTTGTACAAAAAATGTTGTTTGTATTTCGTTTGTGAAATTCGTGTTTTAATGGCACATTCGAGAGAATTTTTCGCCTCGACCTGCGGTCTCGGCAAAAAATTGACACTCTCATATGCCATTAAAAAAACACTCACTTCACGCACTTAATACAAAAATAACTATTTGTTTTATTTCTCCTTTTATCGTATTTTTTATTATTGTGTTGAGAACCTAACACAACCCAGTTCTAAAATACTTAGATAATGCAATGACCATATTGTTATTCCAATATACACATAGGAGTGTATAGTATAACCGAGTTTGACTGAAACAATAAAAAGCAGTATGTCATTGAAAATAGAACTTTGTCTTTCTCGCAACAGATCAAACTGTCTTATTTTTATTTTCCTAATGTTTTTTGCTTCCGACATTTCGACCGATATTAGATCATTTTCAGGTATAAAAATAGATCTTCTGCGTTAAAATAATTTATATACATTATGTATAACTATAAATGACAATATTGTAGCATTCCATTCCATACGCACCACCAAAATTTACTTGACACTACTTGCTTGCTGCCTGTCGTCGAAACAGAATTAAATTAAAAAGCAAGTTCAGGTTCCTCTTCCTCTGTCTCAGAGTTGGGAGTAGTTTCATCCGTTTCTTGGATCTCTTCAATACACTCGATGGTAGTCAATTCTTCACTTTTTGTTGGCAAATCGGTACCAATAGAGGCAAATTGTTTCAAGTTTACAAATCTGTGAAGCCACGTTGTCATGATGTCTGCTGTTATCCACGCTTTCATATTTGAGACCCATTGGGAGGTAACTTATCGATATGTGCGCCCTTAATACATCGAGGTTTTTGTTTTCGCCTATTATAAGTGGTTCTTCCTTCTCACCTTCCATATTTGCACAGAGCGAAATTGTAAATTGTTGTTTTGCTATCTTTTTTCCAGTACACTTGTCATCTTTCAATATATAGGTATGTTTTTGTTGGCAATGTCCGATAGATAATGCCGATGAGACCTGTCTCATCTGCATTATCTTAATATCTAAATACGTCCCTTGAGGCATAATCCTTTAAGATGGTCAATAGCCTTTCTTTCCAGGCAGTTAAGTCTTTGATATTGATATCGGCTGATTCGCCACATATTTTCTTGAATGTAATATCGTGCCGACGATGGAATTTTTATAACCATCCATTTGATGCCCTGAAGTTGACATTGAGCAGATCCGAGGGCTTTTGGTTGAATTATGGGCCCGGATATTGTTAGGTGATTGTTTCGTGCATTACAAAATCAGATGAAAGCAACTTGGTCCACTGCCAGTCTTCCGGATTTGGGGAATTTTCTTTTTTGTTCACCCACCGTTGCCACCTTCTGAAAAAAGTCTCTAACTTCTGCTTTATTTTGAAGCAACATAGTCACTAGCTGTCATATCCACTCTAAATTTTTCAGCGAATTTTCGGGTACTTATACCAGTCTTTTCACTATCCTCGATTATTTCAATTTCTTCGCTCAAAAAAATACATTTCCTTTTTCCCGCCATCTTTAAATATTCACGTTAGTCCCAAAACACACAAAAACTGTTCAAAACAAAACTAATGTTAACAACCGATTTATCAGTCTTTAAAGCAAATTCAATAGATCCGCCTGCAATAAAATAATTAGTGTATGTAAAGTCTGTTCAGAGATATAAGAAAGTGACTAACTGATCCCTATTAGGAAAGACCCGGGCCACCAGTAACATTGAAATATGGCCGAACAGGTCCGTATTTTGCTTAGAATTTAATCATGGTTTGTAATAAAAATAAGTAAGACAATATATAATAATATTTTATTTATGTTTAAATGTGAAATTACAAGTTATTTTATTATTAAAAATTATATTTACGATTACAAAAATATACAAATTATTCGGTACTTATAATAATTATTCACTTAATATATCAATATCACTATCGCTATCATCATCTGTTCTAATTATTATTTGAGCTATATTGTTTATATGGATATAGGATTTTTCCACTTTTCAACATGTGTAACAGAATTTGCCCAACTTTGTGAAGGGATGTTGAAAACTTCAGCTTCTATAAGCTTAAGTACACTGGAGTTAATAGTTGGGCAAATATTCTTACGACGAATGGCAGATTTCAGTTGGTGCCAAACATGTTCGATGGGATTAAATATACAATGGTATGGTGGAAGCCTTAAAACTGTATGCCCTAGATTTTATTATACAGAAGTATTCCTTTTGTAGTTTTAAACTTTGTAAAACCTCAATTAATTGCCTTTTGGTGTAATCTAACTAACCTGAAAATAAATGTCATTATCATACATGTAGTTTTGGATTTTTGCTTTTGTGTCATTTGAGGAGCGAGTCTTGGTCAACTGCCTACTATGGTAGCTTGCATTGTCCATTAAAATTAGGCTATTCGGAGGTATATTTGGAATTAGCTTGTTTTTAAACAAATCTTCAAATAAATCAGCAGTGGTGTCCTCGTGGTAATCCAGAAAATAATCTTCAATGTTTTTTGCAGACAGAGAAAGTCATTTGGAATCCATTCGCCTTTAGATCCAGAATGAAAAATCGTAATTCGTACCTCTTTTTGATGGCGCGGTTGTTTTACTCTTGCCGCTTGAGTCAACCCAACCCAAATTGTTTGGTTGCCACGGGCATGATAGATTGTTAGCAAATGTTTAAATAAATTTTGACACTTGTCAGTTTTCCCTGCAGAAATGGGAAGCTTTTTTGAAGAAAAAAACCTATAAAAAATGGAGGAAACCGATAAAAATGACGTTCTCGAGGATATCTTTACGGAAGCGGAAGGAGCAGCGATGCAGATTTTGCCAGAAAAGTCCCGAGATGCTTACGACAAGGAGTTCAAAATGTTTGAGTCTTGGATAAATTCACGAAAAATAAAAGGCTCGATAAAAGGTATCGATGAAAATGTTCTATTGGCTTATTTTTTAAATTTTCAAAAAAAATTAGCCTCATCGTCGCTATGGACCAAATACTCGATGCTTCGCTCAACTATTCACCTGTATAAAAAAAAGACATTTCAAAATATGGCAAACTAACGAGCTTTTTGAAAAGCAAATCACAGGGATACAAACCAAAGAAGTCCAAGACATTAGAACGACCTGAAATAGAGAAGTTTTTGAACGAAGCTCCCGACGACGAGTACTTGTTGGTGAAAGTGGCTTTGATAATGGGGATTAGCGGTGCTTGTAGATGCGATGAATTGGTCAATTTAAAAATAGAAAATATTCAAGACAAAGGGAAAAATTTTGACGTAGTTTTGCCAGACACTAAAACCAAGAAATCGAGAAGTTTCACCATACTTGAAGAAGGATTTCCAGTCAACCCGATCAATTTGTGTAAAAAATACATGTCTTTGAGACCAAAGAATACTAGTTCTAGCCGCTTCTTTTGTTTTTTACAAAAATGGTAGGTGTACCAGCAATGTTTTTGAAATTGGAGAAACCAGCGCTCTACACCGGTCAATGCCTGAGAAGGTCTTCGCGGACTCTTTTGGCCAATGCAGAGGCTAACATGACTACTTTGAAGCGTCACGGAGGATGGAAGTCTTCAAGGTTCTAATGTGTCGGCGTCTTCTAGCACTATCAGCAGCTGTACCAATATTGGAGCGTCTGGTTCCAATAAACCAACGAATTTTACAATGACTTCAAATTCGAATAAACCGTTAGCGTTTTCCTTTCATTTCAATATCAATGTGAATTCTGCTTGTAATAGTAATAAATAAATAGAATACTACTTTAAATATGAACGTGAGTTATTTGATAGTTTACATGTCTAAAATGACATTGATAATGACAGTCATAACTGTCATGTGTCGGATAAAAACTTTTTTTATTGTTTTCCATGGACATGGAATATGATTAACGGCTTTTGAGAAAACGAATAACGTTACTTATTACTGCAGTATTTTTGAAAGTAACAAATAAGTGAGAGTGCTATGGAAGGAAAGACAAATTTGACTTTGACTAACATAACCTTGAACAGTGCATACGTAATTATTTGAAGTGTTTTTAAGAGTTTTAAGCTATAAAATTCGTTACTGATAAAACAAATCGGTTCAGTTTACAAACTCAGAAATGGCCGATATGCATTTTGTCTATGGCATGCCCCAAGGCAATTCCAGAGCGGCTGCACGCATTTATCAAGAGAGATATCTTCATCGTATTGTATCAAATAGACAAACATTTGTAAGAATACATAAAGGGCTGTTCGGATCAGGCACCTTTCGAAGGTCGGCTGTTCCTATTGGGAGACCTGCAACACTAAGAACAGTGGATTTGGAGGAAGCAGTCTTACATGAAGTTGAGTGTAGCCCCGATACAAGTACACGCAAAATTGCACAGCAATAATTAAACATTTCTCACTTTACCGTATGGAAGATTTTTAGGGAATATCAACTGTATCCTTACCACATACAGCGTGTTCAAGCTTCAAGCGTTATTACCTGCGGATTTTCCCCAGCGAGTTGTTTATTGTAGGTACTTGAGCTTTGCAAAAACAGGTAGCACCTCCGACATTTCTATTATTTCTAATTATGTTTACCGATAAAGTGTTTTTCCCGAAATTCAATTATGAACTTTTATAACAATCCTATCTAGGCTGAAGAAAATCCCCATGCGGTTATAGAAAATTATTATCAACAACAGTTTTCCATGAACGTCAATTTCTGGATGCAACTTACGGAGAAAAGTGGATCGGTCGCGCAGGTCCACAGTCATGGCCACCCAGGTCACCGGATTTAAATCCCTTTGACTTTTTCCTTTGGGGGCATTCAAAAGTGCCTCGTTTATAAAACTCCCGTTGACACCTGAAGAAGAGTTAATCCAAAGGATCATGTGATCAGATAAGACATACGCCGGGAATATTCCAACGTGTTCGGCAATCGATGTTAAGACGAGCTAATGCTTGTATTGAAGTTGAAGGAGGACATTTTCAGCAACTATTGTAAGTTTCGTGTAATTTATTGTTAAATATTTTCTTACTAAAAAAAATAACGTAGGTACTTGAGCTTTGCAAAAACAGGTAGCACCTCCGACATTTCTATTATTTCTAATTATGTTTACCGATAAAGTGTTTTTCCCGAAATTCAATTATGAACTTTTATAACAATGCTATCTAGGCTGAAGAAAATCCCCATGCGGTTATAGAAAATTATTATCAACAACAGTTTTCCATGAACGTCAATTTCTGGATGCAACTTACGGAGAAAAGTGGATCGGTCGCGCATGTCCACAGTCATGGCCACCCAGGTCACCGGATTTAAATCCCTTTGACTTTTTTCTTTGGGGGCATTCAAAAGTGCCTCGTTTATAAAACTCCAGTTGACACTGAAGAAGAATTAATCCAAAGGATCATGTGATCAGATAAGACATACGCCGGGAATATTCCAACGTGTTCGGCAATCGATGTTAAGACGAGCTAATGCTTGTATTGAAGTTGAAGGAGGACATTTCCAGCAACTATTGTAAGTTTCGTGTAATTTATTGTTAAATATTTTCTTACTAAAAAAAATAACGTACCATTATTTGTTTGAGTGTGGTTTTAATAAAGCGTTCTTCTTGTTTGTTCGTTCTTTTAATTTCCGGCGTTACCACTGTGCACGCCACTGGCAAAATGAGACAAACAATTTTCAGCTTAAATGATTCATTTGTATTCATTAAAGACATTTTTTTTAAATATTTCAACACTCTGTAAAAAACAATTTTTATCTTGTTTCAGGCCCATGCAATAAAGGGATTTTTAAGTTTTTTTCTCAAGAACGAAGCAAGATACGGAATATATGCTAAAAATTAAAAAGTTGTAGTTTTAGTTGTCTAATGAGGAAAAAATACAAAAATTGCAAAAAAATCAGTGGCGCACATTTTTCTTGTCAAATATCTTAGTTAAGTGGCCTTTCAGGACGCCACTTGACTCTAGTAAGGTCTAAATTAGGCCCGTACTACCCTAAATAACACTGCCAATTTTTAACAAGATTAGCTAAAGGATTATTAAGATATTTACGAAAAAACGATTTTTTTTTAAAGTTTGATACCCTGTATCTTAAAAACGAAGAACTACCGGACCTATGTCTATACCGGGTGTTGCATCGTCGAGCGGGACATAGGAAATCCCATGTAATTTTAAATGGGGTCAATTATTGGCTTCCCTAATTATTTTAGAGAAAAATTCTATTTAGGTTTATTAAAGAGCACTAAAACCCACATTCAAAAGAATAACTTTAGATATTTTTGATGAACCCGTTTACGGGTTATCGCCGATTTATTTTTAACTATTTCTCCTTTTTATGGCCCCGTATTTGCGGGCACCAGTCAAGGTAAAAAATGACTGTCAAATAAAGTTGTCATTTTGAAATGTGTGCTTTATTGTTATAAAAACTCGTACATCGAAAATATTAAAGGTGTATTTATGAGTACAAATTAATCTGAATAAAACTAAAATAAAGTATCCAATTACAAGGTTAATTATGATATCTTACATGTTTCAATATTTTACTAATTAATAGGTAGGTACTATTAAATTGTTACAACTTTAGGATTTAAGAAGATGTTCAAATATTCCTCCATTGACTGCTAGACAATAACCGAGGCGATCATAAAATTCTCTTCTTACATTCGCTAGTTGGTAAACTGAAATTCTATTGCATTCGGCAGAAATAGCATTTTTTAACTCGTCTAGATTTGGGTATTTTTTATCTTTGTATATCCTGTTTTTTAAATGGCCCCAGAGAAAGGAATCATTTGGCGATAAATCAGGAGACTTGGCTGGCCAATTTACTGTATGATTTAAGCCAATAACATTTCCATTAAAAGCACGGTTTAAATATTCCCGGACAGCCAGGGTACTATGTGCCGGGCAGCCATCCATTTGGTACCAAACTTCCTGATTTTCCCTGGCGGCATCACGTAAAGTAGGTAAAATATGATCTTCAAGTAGTTCCAAAAAATATTCTGCATTTAAATTTCGTGTAAGAAATAATGGCCCGATAATATTTTCTCCGAAAATCCCAGCCCATACATTAACTTTTTGTGGATATTGCGTCCTTGTTTTCACAAACCTGTGTTGGTTTTCTTTGCTCCAATATCGATAATTTTGAACATTGGGTTCATTGTTTAAGGTAAATGTGCATTCAGTGAAACAAATGTTTTTTAAAAATTCCCTATCCATGTTTGCTCTTTCCATCATACCAAAACAAAACTCCTGTCGTCGTATTTCGTCCCTATCTCTTAGCTCTTGGTGCTTTTCATATTTGTATGAATAATATTTATGTCGTTTCAAAGCTCTTAACGCTGTGGTGTGATCTAATCCTATGTCATCCTCAAGTTTCCTTGTGCTGATCTTCCCATCATTTTCTTCCACGCACAATAAAACTTGCAAGTCCCTATCATTTCTTGCATCTCTTCTTTGTTCCTGCCTTTCTTCACATCTGCAGTTATTTATTACAGTGCCTTTTGTCTCAAATTTCTTGATAGTCCTTTCGACTGTAGATTTTGCAGGTATCGGTCTATTCGGATACAGAGCAGCAAACATGTCTGACACATTTTGATAACTATTTCCTTGATAATACCATTTAATCATCAATATTTTTTCTTCAGAAGTGTAATTCATGGCTAATATTTTCGATGTACGAGTTTTTATAACAATAAAGCACACATTTCAAAATGACAACTTTATTTGACAGTCATCTTTTACCTTGACTGGTGCCCGCAAATACGGGGCCATAAAAAGGAGAAATAGTTAAAAAGAAATCGGCGATAACCCGTAAACGGGCTCATCTAAAATATCTAAAGTTATTCTTTTGAATGTGGGTTTTAGTGCTCTTTAATAAACCTAAATAGAATTTTTCTTTAAAATAATTAGGGAAGCCAATAATTGACCCCATTTAAAATTACATGGGATTTCCTATGTCCCGCTCGACGATGCAACACCCGGTATAAACTTTTCGTCTTAGAATCACTCGAAGAATCACCCTTTGAAGTTTGGCCACCTACTTAAATAATACCCTGTATGTATATTTCTACAAGAAATCAGCTATTTCAAATTTGTGATTTTCTTGGCAAAATCCGCTTAACAAATCAAATCAAATCAAATATTAAAATTTAGTAGTAAAAATATCAGTCTTAGTGTTTACTTTGACAGCACACAAAAATAAAATAATCAGTAGCATTTAGTTGTTCAGAGGACACACTGCAGTTTCCACGCAAGATGAGGAAACAAACAATTAGATTAAATTATGTTAAAATATGTGACTCAGAAAGTCATCTATTTTATAGAAGGCATTCTGGGTCAGAATCTTTTTGACAGCACCCATAAACTGTCTCTCTGGCAAATCTTTAATATGGATGGGAAGTTTGTTATAAAATACAGGACCATAGTAGTTGGTTGCTGTGCGTGATTTTTCCAATCGTAGATATTCCACCCTTATAAGATGTCCCTGTCTAGTTGGATACTGATGGTAAAGTTGATTCGGATTGTATAGGTGTAGGTTTTTATGGCAATATAAGAGGCACTCATAAATGTAACGGCATTGCAAGGTCATAACTCCAAGCCTTACAAAGGTTATCCTTACGTCCTTCCTATACTTCATACCCGCCACTATTCTGATAGCCCTTCTTTGTAATGCAAAAATTCTGTGGAGATGTGCCGAGAGAATTTCAGTGCTGCCAAACCTAAAAACTTGAGTAACTTGACAGGTTCGAACCAAACGTATAACTATACTTACAATATTTATTATTTAATAATCCAAAAACCTATGCCTACTGCCAAAAACGCACCAAATTCCACCATTGTGATTCAAGACAAAAAATCAAGTTATACATGAAGACGTACTCGGAAAACTCCACAAATGTAAATCCAACATTAGTATAAAAGTATGTCAGTGGTTCAAACGGCTTTCGACACCATGAGATTGGTAAACAAAAGTCTTAATTTTATATTTCGGTATCATATACCCAGTAAGAACTTTAAGTTGAGCAAATAAACCTGATCTCCTATTTCAATCACATTCACTGGATACATAAAAGTATGCAAATAGGTATACATAATAATACATGAATAATAAAATTACCATGGATATTATTTTCCATGGCGCCAAAAATTGTTTCTTCGGCTACATAACAGTAATATTTTTCAAAAATAATTTAATGGACCGAAGTCAAGGGCTCTCAAGACAATTAGCTTTCCTTGTGTGGCGCGAAGGCGTGAAGATACAATAAGGTAAGCACATTAAACGTTAATAAGGTCTTCCTTTTGTAAATGACAGGACAAGGATTTACAAATATTTATTGTCATGGATTTTATGGATGAAATTTTTTATAACTTGCGTTGATGATAATCCTAAAATTTCACTAGCCAAAATCAAGTGTTTCCATTCCAAATTTTAATAAGCCAAGCCTGACTTATTCAATTAAATGTGATGGCAAAATTACGAAATTTTTATAGTTTAGGTAATACAGCAAACACCAGCAAATAATTTCTATGACGCTATTGTCAAAAATGAACGTAAAGCTGGACATAACGAATAGATTATTTCACATTAAAACACGTTTTCGTTTCACTAATCCGGCAATCACACATCCAAATTAAGGGCAAGGGCCTAGCGACACATTAAGCACCGGTTCCCGTCAGATCACCGAAGTTAAGCGTTATCGAGCGCGGTTAGTACTTGGATGGGTGACCGCTTGGGAAACACCGCGTGCTCTTGTCTTAGGGAAGAGTGTAAAATGAATCGAGATCAAAACCATCCTATTCACGCCGGACAGGCCGGATGAGATCGGATATCTCGTAGGATGAAGGTGCCGTTTCACACTCCCCAGTCGGTAAACCGCACGATTAAAAACCGTACGGTCGATGACCGGTTCAGGATGGCCTCAGTAAAATAAAAAAAAAAACATCCAAATTAAAAGACACCATTATGTTTTTTTTACTAAGCCTTTAATTTAACAAAACATACCTAAGACTCCTAAGACTACAGATTTTCACAAAAACATTAATTAATTAAATGTTTAAACAACTCTCCAGCTTAACAATATCCTAACCGGGGTCGACGTAAATTGAGTCCGACATCTATTAATTTCCTTTCGATGTAGGTAAATTCAGTCCCGAGTGTTTTTAAGGTATACGTAAACTGAGTTCCAGAAATGTACCTGCTTGTCAGGTCAGATAATTATTATGTAGCATGATACTAAAACGACAAGATAAGATCACTCGCCGAACGAATTTCGAACTGTCTGGCGCATGACGTCACAGCGTGACAATTATTGATGGCGGTTATGTAGGGAAGTTAGCTTTTAAGGTATTTATGTTTTAAAATTATTGAAATTTATTTATTTATAACTTGTTTTGGGTATTATTACAAAATAACAAACAAGCCAATGTATGTACACAAAGCAATTTATTTTAATTTAAGTAAGTAACAAAATACATAAGAATTAAGAATAAAGGTAATTTAAAATATCTTGCATACATTTATCCATTTTCAATACAATTAGGTTTTGAATTAAATAAACTAGTTAAATACAAACAATAAGTCCTAAATATAATAGTTATAATATAGGTCCACATACTTATAAATAAATAATAATGTATTTATTTCACTATTTTTGTAATTTTTCGCTTTCGCATGTTGGACATTTCTTTTATTTAGCAGTCTTATTTTGAAAACATTTTACATTTAAAAAAAAGTTTTTTTTTGCTTCATCAATTAAATCGACATTTTTGGCTAGGTTGTTCAAATTGTTTAAGTAGTTTTTTCAATTTTCAGGGAGTCTCCATTATAATTATTAAATATATGGTCGAGCTCATTGCATTTAGTTAGAAACTGCTCTGTAGGTTTTAGTAGACCACCTTCGGTTAAATGATTAACCCAAAAAAAAGAAGCCTCATTGCAGTCTGGAATATAGCCAAGTTTATCTCTTTTTCTCAATCTTAAAGCAATGAAACCGGCTAAATTTTCCAACCCATCCCAGCATAGTTTTTCCAAATTTCGATTAATTAATTCGTCTTCATCTGTATGATGTGTATGATTGAAAGACCAAAACACACTTGAACACACTGTATATAACGAGTGATTATTAATTATTTTGCTCAAGGGCGGCTGTGACCCAGTACACATAGTGTAGCAGTAGCGCGTAGATTAAATCATAGGGCGAATTTGCAAGAAAGCAGCGTTGTCACGTTGAAAACCTAAAATAATGTTTTTTGACGGTATGTAATATAAAATCCTGAGCTATCTTACTTTGAAAGCCTACTTTATATGGCCGCCTCCTACTTCTAGACACCTTCTGATGTTTCTTCTTACCCTCAGAGACACATTAACCAATACGTTTGGAGAATTATTAATTTCGGCAATTTTTAAACTTTACAAATACACAAATTCAAATAAGACGTAAATGTCATAAAACAATCATGTCATCTTATCTACGCAGTACGGCCATGATGCTTTTAAAATGCATGGCCTCCCTTGAGCAAAATAATTAAAAATCACTCGTTATTAAGTACTTACATGTTACTTATATTTTTAACCAAATCTTTTCTGTTGGTTCTTTTGTCACGTTCTTCTTGCTTAGATGTTTTAGATTTGGGAGTCCTGGCCAGATTAAGTGAAGGTACAGCATCGTTTTTCAACTTCCATTTATTTTTGGGCAATTACGATAGCTTCTCCTTCACACAAAAATCATCATCCCCAAAATGCTTCGAACATATTCTAGCATTTTTAATATTACAACCATGCCTATGATAGCATTTCTGCACCCACAAATTGCGAATCTCTTTAACCGATGGAAAACTGAAGTATCGGTACGAACCTTCGAGCACATGTCTATATGTGCTCGAAGGTACGAACTACACGAATTGTTTTTACTTTTTTTATTATTGTTAGCAGCACAACCTACCACTGCACAGTAAACCATTGTTTATACAATATAAACAAACCAAAGTACAATAAAAATAGAGAAAATAACGTATTCAAGCCGAACTAAAATGGCTTCAACTGTTATTGGCTTTGTACAGCGTACAGCAGCTAGCCCGCGCAATATTTGTCACGCTATGACGTAAGAGGAGAAAGCGAGACAGAATATAACGTGCGCATGATCTTATCTTATCGTTTTAGTATCATGATTATGTAGTACCTGCTGCCTACGCCAACCACCCTTCTGTACGCAGGTATTTGCACAATAACCAATAATGATTATTTATTACACCCCTCTGTTTCGTATGTGCGTGCTATTATTCTTCTTATTTAGTGCCATTTAGTATTTGTTTCTGTGAATCTGTGAGTTTAATATGGAAGTTGTAAAGAGTGAAAGAGTCAGAAGCCTTCTAGTAATACACGGCTTTAAATTTCGTTTCCATAAATCATTAGCCAACGATAGTGAATGTTCGATGTGTTCTAAAAGTACGTGCAAATCTTTTCTGAAACTGGGAAAAAATCAAGATGTTTTGGAAGGCCCGTCACCGCACTCCCATGAACGAGAGCAAAAGAACAAGTTACAACGGCAAGGTTAAGCAATTCTTTAAAGCGAAAAGCCGCTGATATTTGTGCAAGACCTGCTAAACTTATAAGTACACTTGACTTTACAAGAAGGTGATATCCATTCACTTACACGTACGGATGTAGCGTTATTTGAAACAAACATGCAAAATGCACAAAAAGGTCAATCAATCAAAACATTCGCAACCAAAATCCATTCAAGAGACCAGTGGCGTATTTAGAGGGGGGGTCTGGACCCCCCCCCCCCCCCGTGGACTCAGTAGCAAAGAAAACTGAAATTCACATTCATTTATTTGCAATAAATAACATGAAACATTATTTCACATTTTCCAGATGTTTGGGGATTTCCACAGTCTTTTAGTTTAATAATTGTTGAATTTTATTTTTTGTTCCGTGTTTTCTAATTCAGATGAGTAAGATAGTATACCGTTATACATACCTTCAAAAAACTAATATTTCAAATGCAAATATTTTCGTTTATATTTAAAAATTGATTTATTTCTACGTTTTTTTTGAGCCGGGCTATCAAAACGTAAAATTTGTAAGCTTAGACAGTCCAAAAAAGGGCGTGGCACCTAAAAAAATGTTGCCTGCGGCGCATTATTTTAAGACGGGTAACTGGACCCCCCCCCCCCCGTGTCACAATTCTAAATACGCCACTGCAAGAGACTCTCAGTATATTGGCAAATATTGAAGTCGAAAACAACGCCAACAAAGACTTTGTAATCGTTAATGATTCTCAATGCAAGACACTAGGATTCTCTACGAAAAAGAACTTAGAAGAGCTATGTCGTTCACGTGATGTTTATGTGGATGTTACGTAAGAGTTGTCCTAAATATTTTATCTACGACTATTTAATAATAGAAGCATAATGTGTTTGTTAGTACATATATAATGTGGTTCATATTACCATAGTTACTCATATTCCACAGCCGTGGAATATGAGATTTCATATTCCACGGTCCCAACAAAACAAAGTTACCTGAATTACGATAAAAACGCACCAGATCTAGTTTAAGCAGGCGTGAATGGTATTAATACCATAGCAACCGATTGACAAGTAAACGAATCATTTTTTTCCTCAGTCATTTAAGTTTCGCTGTGACATTTTGTTGTTGATTTCAAAGTAAAATATCATGATTTCGGATGACGAAAACGAAATCCAAAGTACCCCTCCAGAAATTCGGGCTGCAATTGTATTTTGTTTAATTATGGTTAACATCGTTGAATTGTATTTTTTAGTTAAGAAATACCATTAATAATAATCCTATTGTAATAAAATGTGTTGCTCTGAATCCATTTTCTAACTTCTTGAATACTGAATAGTCGTAGATAAAGTATAGTATTTGACTCGCGTATAATGGCTATATTACACTCGAATCCTTAAAACACTCGCCTTCGGCTCGTGTTTTAAAATCTTGTGTAATATAGCCTTCATTATACGCTTGTTAAATAATGTACTATTTATCAATTGTTCACCTTTCATGCCTTAAATAACGACTCGTATGTGCCTCTTGCATTCTTTCTCCTTCCTACAAAAACTGTCGAATGTTATAAGAACTATTTTTAACATGTTGTTAATAGCTGCATAAATGTGGGATTAACGTTTTCACCAATACATATTTTTATTGATTTTAAAAAGGCCATACATACAGCTTGTAACCCCAATATCAGAAAAATGACTAGATTTAGACATTAAGTAACTTATATAAAAGTTATTTAGAATTTGTTGCGGAATCATTTTTTTGAATAATATGTAAGGTGTTTCATTTAAAAAAAAAATTATTTTAAATTGCTAAAAAACTGTAAATTTCGCAACATTGCAAATATCACTAGCAGCTCCGCGATAATCTCTTATATACGGATACCGTATTTTAGCTAAATCGGACAAACGGTATTAAATATATTTAAAGCGTTTCATACTTCTGTTACACGCTGTATAGCTGTACAATTACGAAAATTAAAGGATGCCGGTTTCACTTTGGCCAAAGTTGATATCGCAAGATTCAGTCCCTTGGTTCCTTGGTTTATCCCAGGAATATAGATCAAAATCAGAAACAGAGACATTTTTGAAATCTTTCTTTGGACTGCCATTTTTAAAGCCTGAAGACTTATCAGATGTTTTTACCGATTATATAATGGCAGCACTTTCTGATAACCAAAAAGTTACTGAGTTTTGTGACTACGTGTGAGAAAATTATATATCCGAAGAGGCAACGTTTCCTCCGCAAACATGGGCCGAGTTTTCAAGTTCCTGTAACAGGACTACAAATTCATGTGAATCTTTTCATGCTCGATTAAATAGATTATTTAATAGTCCACATCCTAATATTTTCATATTTATTGAGGTTATAAAGGGGATTCAATGTGAAACATATATCCAGCTTAGAAGTAGTAAATCAACAAAAAAATTTACCATTATAATTGAGAAAGAGAACTTTTTAAGAGAAGCAATGAATGATTTGTGTAATGAACGCATTTCCATATTTGAATATGTAAAAAAAGTGTCTTTAAATTTCTTCCCATTATAACCGTCCCATAATCTTTAATGTATATTCTTATGTAAATATAATGTTTATTCTTATTAGATTAAAATAAAGTTTTTTCAAGCATTCAATTCGTTTTATTAAATATATTATAGTGTATTCTAAAGAATATCGTCTAAACAGTTGACCGCAATAAACTTAAAAAAATGTATATTTTGTTGATATATAATGCAAATGTTCTGGGACTCAATTTTCGTAGCCTATATTGAAACCCGGGACTCAATTTACGTAGTATGATTTTATCAGTGGGACTGAATTTACATAGGAATATGGAAATGGGACTAAATTTACGTTTTCCGTCTAACCGACCTTAAAATTCATTTCTAACATCACTGAGTTGATATTGAGAAATTATGCATTGATAAATTTTTTAACCGTTAAAACTTGGAATAGTCTTAAGTTGGCTATAGGTATATAATATGTAAATAATCATGTTGTTTCCTGCTGCTTCTCTGGGTAAGTTTATAGGGGAAGAGGCGGAATTTTGCAAGAAGAGTTTTCTAAAAGCTTGTAAAATAAATATCTCTCTATATCTTTCATTCACGCGTTAAATCCCGCTGTATCACTATCATAACTATCGAAATTATAAATCATCTCTACAGCGTGATTGCGATTTTTACGATAAAACCATTGGTCCAACCTTTAGTCTCTAAAGATAATTGCTCAACACTTTTCCCTTCATCGATAAGCGCTATTCACACCTTTCAAATATCAGCTCATAAAATACTTTCGAGTTATCTTGTCGCAACATCTACCCACTAATCTAATTTAGACGTCGTCTAAACGCATTCTACCTGATAATTACCTGTAAAAGCGATGTAATAACATGTAACGCTGTAACGATCTACTATGTGATTTATAGGTTTATCCGGGACTATAGATTACAAGCGAAAGGGCTTGTGCAGGGCAGTAATTACTTTTTTAATTGTGTTGTTAAAAGCAAAAGGGATATGGTGAAGATGTATAATAAAATCCTAAAATTGGTTTGACATAGCACTCCGTATCCTATATGCTAAACAGGGTGTACCAAATTAAGTGCGCACCATTGCTAACTTTTTTATTATTAGAAATACAAAGTCGGTTAAATTAGCAAAGTAGTAGCATTTTTTCTGTTAATTAAAATGGTGAAAGCAGAAAAACAATTGGACACAACGTTTCTGAATAAATGAGGAAAATGTATTTTTTTTAAATGACACACCCTGTATATTTTTTACCGAAACGTTTGCAAATCGCATACGGAATAAAAGAGTTCATATGGAATATTGGCCTAAAATTGAAAAAACATCAACACAGCCATGGAAATAAAAAATGGTTTGCCTTTGACGTTTTCATCGAGACTACCATGAAAACAAAAACGAATTTATTTATTTATTTCAGAAATTAAAACTCGATTTTATTTTTAGCGGAAGAAATAAAAAAAAACTATATTAAATGTTCAAACACATCACCGTTTTGTTCAATACATTTGCGTGCATTCTCTAATACACGTTTTGTAGCTTTTAAAACTGTTCTGCCATCGATGGCGTCTAATGTTGTCTTGAAGTTCGACCAGATTCGCATATCTCGTTTTAAAGACTTTGTCCTTGACATACTCCCAGAAGTAAAAGTCTAATGGAGTTACGTCAGGAGACCTTGGGGGCTAACGTATCGGACTATTTGTTGCCATCCACCTATCTCTGAAAAGCCTTTCTAACAATATTCTCACTTCGTGAAACTGATGAGGAGGAGCTCCATCTTGTTGAAAATAAATTTGGTTACGGTCCTCTAAGTTCACATCATCTAAATATTTTTTTAGTAATTTTGACAGCATATTAACGTATCTCCTGCCGGTCAGACTACCTTCATAAAAAATTGACCCAATAATTTGGCTGCCTATGAGACAACATTAAACATTAAACATTAATGCTAAATCTTACTTGCGGATTTCTGGGACCAGCAATAAACAAATTTGTTCTAGACCAATAGTGCATGTTTTTAGGATTAAACATACCCCTATTATAAACTGTTTTTAGTTCTTGTCTTAATAAAAACTCTTTCGTTAGTTATACAGTCTTAGAAAATACCTTCTGTCTGGTTGCTTACGTTCAGGATACATTTGACCGTATTGTTCGAGTGCTAGTACACTATTTTTTCTACAACCAAGATACGCTTCTAACATATCGCAATGTTCTAAATGCGTGAACGCCATTTTGTAATATTTAAAAGCAAAAACTAGATAACTCAACGCAAAACTATGAAAATTTTGGCTTCGTTAACAATAATGGCTACCCAAAACGAAAACAATTTAGTTAATTCGTTTTTGTTTTTATGGTAGTCTCGATGAAAACGTCAAAGGCAAACCATTTTTTATTTCCATGGCTGTGTTGATGCTTTTTTAATTTTAGGCCAATATTGCATATGAACTTTTTTATTCCATATACGATTTGCAAACGTTTCGGTAAAAAATATACAGGGTGTGCCATTTAAAAAAAATACATTTTCCTCATTTATTCAGAAACGTTATGTCCAATTGTTTTTCTGCTTCCACCATTTTAATTACATTTTAATTACATTTTAATTACATTTTAATTAACAGAAAAAATGCTACTACTTTGCTAATTTAACCGACTTTGTATCTCCAATAATAAAAATGTTAGCAATGGTGCGCACTTAATTTGGTACACCCGGTATAGTCAACAAAGTGTCACTGTTAAAGAGATTGTTGTTATAGTCTATCTTTAAATGGCGCGAAAATCTACTGTGTTTACATTAAAGGATCCAAATAATGAACATTCTTTAGGTAGGTCCACGCTGAATTTATCGCAAGCTATTGTTATATTTCAGGATTTACCATTGTTATTGGGAAAGTCCCTTAGCCAGGAGAGTGTATTGGGGAAGTTTTTAAATTAAAAAATCTTAAATATGCCTATTGTCCTAAAATTGTATTATATTATATTCGTAGGTATTTATAACATATGAAAACATTTAAAAAATCGTAATGGGCCAATAAGGTGTTTTCCTCGTATCATCATCCATTAATAAACATGGATTGACCCTAGCTACCTCTACATATTTTTGTCAAGCTCTTGCCATCCTTTAAGTCTATAGGTACTTGAATAATGTGCTGATTTTAATGGTTTTTCTTGACAAACTGTACATCACTTCTCAAAGCAAATTAACTGAGTATACTATGTATTATAATATGTCAATCAAAAACTGCGTACACTATTACCTAATTAAAAAATCCCTTCCCTTTAAACCTACTGTACATTTTCCCGAATATATGCATGGAAAAACCTTTTATTTCTCTGTTCGGAAGATCAACTTTTATTAACATCGTTTATAATAAGCGGTTCAAGCATCTTTTTGATTATTACATCTACCTGCCACATTTTGGCTTCTTCTTCTATCACATGATCAATACACTTTTTCCACTTTTTCGCACTGATTTTACCCATAGCCTCATTAAAGAGTCTTTTTAAATCCACCGTTTCTCGTCGTGTTTTTCTGGCGACATCTGTCTTTATTTGATCTCATATAAGTTCGATCCGGTTTAATTTGCAGTGGTAAGGAGGGAGTCTAAGCACAGATATTCCTCGTAACTTTGCCATTTTATCGAGTACATATTTTTTGAATGCATTTTTATGTAAATTGGCTAGTACCAATAGTTCTTTTACTAAGAAATCTAATGGAAATTCTATTTGTCTTAAACTTAGGTTAGGTTAGATTAGGTTAGAGTGGCAGACTTCTGGTCTATCCAGACAGTCTCACGTAGTCCTATAAGAACCGTTGTGTTACCACACATGTTTTGCGGAACCTATCAGCATCAGCTCCCTGCTCCCTGATGGCTAGTGCGAAGTACGGCGTAGAAGAATCCTGGCAGCTCACTGAAACCAGCCACTACTGTTGATAAACCTAGTAAGTCGACCCAGTTGTAAGCTGCTTACCTCCTCCAGATTATTAAAGAATGGTTCGCCCAAGGCATTAAACCTTTTTCTTGCAAGGTCAGGGCATTCACACAAAAAATGTTGAATGCTTTCCTCCTCTTCTTCGTCTCTGCAACTTCTGCAGAAGTCGTTAGCTGGTATTTGCATACGTTCTGCATGTCTACCGAAAAGACAGTGTCCGGTGACCACGGCAGTGATATTTCTTAAGTCCTTCCGACTGTGTTGTAATAACGCTGCGGTTTTCTTGTTATCAAGTAGGGGCCACAATTGCTTGGAGATGCTACAGGTTGTTAGCTCTGTCCATCTGCTTATTGCAAGTTGTTTGGCTGTACGATCTATCTCCTCTATTTAAATTATATTTGTCTTAAACTTAGCAATTATGTTATTTCACTTTTACGCCACGCACTTGTCGGTAATTTTTCCGTCAGCCTAGAGTGATAACTTGCATTATCCAATACAATTATTGCATCTTTTGGTATAAGATCCAACATTTGCTCGAACCATTCTTTAAAGACATCGGCATTCATATCTTCGTGATAGTTTCCTGTATTTTTAGATTGGAACATCAGGAGACCACCTTTAACGAAGCCTTCAGAACTTGCAATATGGGTTATGATAAGTCAATGTCTAGATGAAACGACTTAAGAATTTGAATTAGTAAAAGTTGCAATGCGATACGAAATAATGCAGGCATTTTTGAATGTGTAAGAGAATCAATGTTGATATCAGAAGGTGGCCATTTTCCATATTTGCTTTGATTAACTGTTGCATTTTTTTGTATAATTTTTTTATTTTTAATTTAAATGTTTTAATTAACTTTAAAATACACAGGTATTTTTTTTTGTACATGCAATAAAGTGGTTATTATTTCTCCTCTCGAAAACGAAGCAAGATTTAAAAACAATTAAAGGAATAAAAAAGTTAAACGTAAAAAAAATATCAAAATTAGAAAAAAGTCAGTAGCGTACATTTTTTGTCAATAATATTCGTTATAAATAAAATAATAAAATAAATAAAATAGTCTTTTATTTCAAGAGATTTGTATCTGAGAAATACGTCATTTCAGCTTGACAAATATTATAATCGTCTACTAAAGAGACAAACGACAAAATATAATAAAAAAAATATACAAATCAAAATTACAAAAAAAAGAAAAAACATTTATATTACACCACACATACCAAAAATACAGGAGACCCAATAAAACAAGAAAATAAAAAGAAGTTTAAGATAGGTAACCTATATTTTTTATATATCTCCAGGAAACACTGGTTCAAATATTTAAGTAGTCATCCAATGTATATGGTTCAAGATTAATTAGATAACTCTTAACAGATTCTAGAAACAGATTGGTATTGTCTCACAACACCTTGATATTCTGTGGCAGAGTATTAAACAACTTAATGGATCGATATAAGGTTCCCATCTCAATCTGTGCTCTTCTGTGATAAGGATAATTATAATCATTTATAAATCTCGTATTGTTGGCATGTGTTCTAGCATATGCTTCAAAACTCTCAGGATTCCTAACCAGAAACTTAATACACTCATAAACATATACGGCAATTACAGTAAGAAGGTAACCTGACCTAAAAACCCCTCTACATGAGTCCCTAAACTTCATCCTAAATATAATTCTAATGGCCCGCTTCTGACAAATAAAAATTGTATTTAAGTCCCGAGACCCCCCCAAATTTCAATCCCAAATTTAATTCTAGAGTAGAAGTTAGCAAAATATACCAGTCTCATAACAGACAGATCAACGCTACCTGACAGAACTCTTAAACCGAAAGAGATGGAAGACAATTTGCTACAAAGAATATCAATATGTGATGACCAGCACATGGTATAATGAATATTAATGCCTAAGAAGCACGAAGATTCAACACAATTTACAGCTTTATTACCCAGAACAACCATATCTGGAACATTTATTCTATTATTATTGAATACTATAGCTGTAGTCGTCCCTTCATTCATCATGAGCCTGTTTTCATTCGGTTAATCTTTAGTTCTGGACATGACCAGATTGCCCCTATCGATGAGATTCTCAAAATTCCTTCCCAATACTAAAATGTTTATATCGTCAGCAAAACTAACTATAAACTCATTTTCACGATCCAAGATTATATTTTTAATGTCATTAATGAAAATAATAAAAAACAAGGGAGCCAGAATACTACCCTGTGGGACTCCCGCAACCAGCTCCATAGCCTCAGACGACACAGTTGCTCCCTTATTATGCAGTTGCTCAACTTGCTTGCGATTTCTAAGGTACGAAGCAAACCACTGCAAGGCATTACCCCTAATACCATATCTCTCAAGTTTTAAAGAAGCAAATTGTGATCAATGCAATCAAAAGCCCGGGAGAGGTCAACAAAAATCCCACAGGAGAGATCCCCTCTATTCATGACATCCAAAACCAAGCTAGTGAAGTAGAAAACAGCAGTGTCAACAGACCTAGATTGTAAATAAGCATGTTGATTCAACGAAAACAAACCACAGTGCTCAAAGAACCGTCTGATCCTAATATTCATCACATAGTCATAAATCCTTGCAAAACATGATAACAAACTAATCGGTCTATAATTTGACATGTCCCCAGAGTCTCCCTTCTAATATAAAGGCTTAACTATGGGTATTTTTAAAATATCAGGAAAAACACCTGATGCCAGAGACATTTTGATAGCATAGGCCAGAGGTTCAGCAATCTCAGCATTGCATCCTTTTACAGCTGTTGATGGAATGCCATCTAACCCGGTACTTATTTTATTCTTAAGACGTCCAATAACTGACATCACCTCATCCGCAGACGTAGGCGCCAGGAAAAGAGAACGAGGATTAAGACTGACAACCCCCAAAAGGATGGATAGGATGCTCTCCGGGACGACACTGGACTTAACAAATTTAATCTAGTTAGGGCTAAGTAAGCTTCTTACCATTGTGAATAACCGTACCAAATTTCAATAAAATCAGGAAAAGGATATTTAGAGAAATTATAAAAAACTATTTTTTTAAAAAAACTTTAACACCCTGTATATCAAAAACGGAGCAATTCCAAAAACATGTTCATATGAACTTTTTCTCTTAGAATATCATAGGGAACCACCCTCTTAAGTTACATACTGTGCTTCTGAAATACCCTGTATAGGGTTATTAGCTCATCTGACAAGATATTTATTAATTTCGATCGAAACACACGACCCAGTATTGAGGATAGTGACAAATATCATAGATTCTTTATGTTATCATCTTAACACATGGATAGTATGAGCCTATATTCTGAAACAAAAAACTGCGTACTTATCTCAAAATTGAAAAATATTATTAATTATAGGGCTTGCTCAAATATAAACATTCTTCTAAATGAAAATGGGATAGCATCTGAATGTTATTGATTCTAATAATTTAATTTTTTTTCTTTAGGCGTACCCACTTCTTTCTTTTCGCCGCACAGTAGACGATTTGATCAAAATAGCGGGAACAAATTCAAGATGTCAAACAGTTTAAAATAATTTAATGTCAGTGTCATTGTGTCACTGACTGATCTCCCCATCAATAGACGCGTTCGGCAAATACATCAGACCGCTTAGATTTGATCTGAATCGTTAGTTTATGACATCTGGATGTAGGGGAAGTAAATGTCAACCGTTCGGCAATTAAAATCTGAGCGTTCTGACGATGATCTTTTTGCTCGGAGTTTTTGATCGGATGAAAGCGATTAATCTCAAATCTCAGCCAGCTGAGTTAGTGAGGTTAAGTTTGATTTGAAGTTTGTTCTTAGTTTTGGTTTCAAATTTGCTTTGGCGAGGACCTTGTAAGAAAGTTAACTTTAAAAAATGAAGGAAATAGAACTTTATGATGCGGAAGAACAAAAACGATTTACCATATTGGTGACGGACGAAAATTTACCAAAATCTTTACGTCTTCCTCATCATCGTCTTCAAACATAAGTTGCTAGCAATGAGGATAGGACAGTTGATATATCCCTTCAATTAGGGCCAATACAACAATAGGAATACTCATTTTTAGTAGAAAAGGGGAAAAATAGGTTATATTTCTTGAATCAAAACAAAGCAGTTTGACTTTGACAGAGATCAGTTGTTTGGTACCGTTCTTTTATTACAAATTTCTCCGACTGATCTGTGGTCACGTGACAAAAAATCAATTCAATCGCAGATGTATTTGCCGAACGCAGCTTATATCCATGCAGTTGCATCTGCGGTCCCGTTTGACAGGTCGTGGCAGCTTAAGCGCAAAATTTAAATATTTTAACCAATTTCCGGACAGGACAGTACAGGATATCAGGCGTCTAAGGACAGGTGTTTTGTGTTGCTGTGTAAAAAGTAAATTATTGAGCTAACAATGGACATTGAAGATCGAGGTAAGTGCTTAAAAAATAAAGTGCATTTTTAAATATTTCTGTTCTAGTATAGCTATTTTCCTAACAAGTGCAGAAAATCGATTTTTCCGCACGCAAATGCCGTTGACAGCACGACGCGTAGCGGAGTGGTGTCAAGCATTTAAGTGCGGAAAAATAGGTTTCTGCACGTGTTAGGAACAATAGTTTTTCTACTAGCGTGAGGAAACAAATTGAAAATAATTTAAAAAACGGAGTTTTTTTTTAAATTTTTATTACAATGAACAAAATTTTACAATATTAATTCGTTCATCCGTTCATCGGAAATCATTTTGCGTGCCGAAGAATTCAGCAAAACTCCAGTAGAAAAACTGATAAACTAGTTTAAATTTATAATATTCTGTTGACAGTGACACACAAATCAACAACTGGTTATATACACCATAGCAACTAAGATATTTCAAATGTAATATGATGAACAGTGACTTCAAATCGTACAGCATTTAATTTAATTAAATTTAATTTCAAAATATAACAGTGCGGAAAAATCTTTGCCGCACGGTGCGGAAAAGTGGATTTTCCGCACTAAAACATGTGCGGAAAATGCGTTTTTCCGCACGCTAGTAGAAAAAATATTTTACACATCACTGAAAATTGTGTATTTGTAAACTATCTGATATCAAGGAGTTCTTTGTTGGAGAATATGCAACAAATAAGTTTAATGTAGTGCGATTATTTATATGCAACAATATAAAGTAGTTCATATATTTTGTAGTGTTAAAATAAAAATTTGCTAAAAGTTGCCTAAACTAGTTTTTTTTAGCTGGTTCCACATGGCGCTCATCCACCAATCCACCATCACACGGAAAGCTCTTATTAAAGCGCTACGTAATAAGGGACCATTCCATTTTCAGTCGCCTGAAAGTAATGCTTGTTGATTGTTAATGTGATAAGGGACAAGTTAAGGTTAGCAAATTGCGACAAGGACACCCAAACGTTGTTAAAATGTACGGCAATAAACTTTCTTGGGGAGCTAAAAAAACGATGAATAAAATGCCATCGAACTTACGATGTGCTACTAAAAAATAAGGCCACGTGGGTCAGTGGATATATAAATGTACCAGTACATGGCATAAAGCAGTCATTAGTCATTAGTTAGTAGGCCAACTAAGTCTTTAAAAGAAAGTGGGAAAAGAAGTCAACAAAAAAGAGATAAGGATTTGGTTGACATTTTCACCTCAGAAGAGTTAGCGTTAGCTGCAAGAACCAGCCTAAATATTTGCGGGAAAAGAGATGCAGCCCGAGTCGTTGAACAAGCAATACTTACCTGGCCACAACTAGCTTCAAAGTTGAAGAAAGCCTATGCCCGTTTCGGAAAGAAAATAGAAAAGTTTTCTGCAGAAGAAGCTTTGGCTCTCTTTATAGACGCAGGGCTAGGGCGTTTACCTCCGGAAGACTCTACATTTTTTACAGAGAATAGTGCGGAAGTAAAACTGCAAACTTTGTTAGTTAATGAGAAAACCACAAGATTGGCACAAGTACAAGAGGAGGCTTTTCTACAGTTGGCAGATAAAAATGTTTCAAATTTACTGTCCATAAGTGGGGCTTCCATGCAAGTTCAGGTCAACAACAGTACAAACAAAAACTCCCCGACCAAACAGCTTCCGACCAAAATTTATTTCTGACTTCCATTGGCCAAATACACACTAAAGACAAAATTGTCTTGTGGCACAATCCACGTTTTTGTTCTACTCGATATTGCTGTCCAATCCGTTTTGAGTATATAAAGGAAACTAAAGAAGTCACGAAAGCAGAAATTGTTTGCATGTAAGCTGAGATTAAGGCTCTTCAACCTACAAAGGTTTCTCTAGGCAATCATGATTTTCTCATAACACATAATCTTCTGATGACAATGATAAATGGAAAAATTTGTAACTCTCTTACGGATACGTCGTCACAGGTGTGTTACATATATGGAGCGCCCCCAAAAAATATGAATAACCTCGAATCGGTAACATAGTTTAAACCAAGACCAGAACTTTACAATTTTGGTCTCTAAATTCTGCGCATTATGCGTACATACGATTTTTCGAATGCCTTTTACATATAGATTATCGTTTGGATGTACGAAAATGGCAAGTTGGGAATACAGAAGGAAAACCGCAAGTGGCTGTAAAAAGAAATGATCACTGAAAGATTTAGGTGCAAAACAGGTTTTATCGTAGATCAACCTAGACAGGGAAGTTAATTAAGAAACCATCAGCAGACGGCAGAAATTACTGGTGTAAATGAAGTTCTTATACGGTGTTTTGGAATTATACTACAAGCATTATCCATAAATACAAAAGAATTCAAAAGATATTCTATGGATCCTGCCAAACTATAAATATGTTAATCTGTACAACTGGTATAATTTGCCTGCCAGTGTTCATAAAATTTTAATTCATGGGGCTAATGTAATAGACCAACTAATTTTGCCAATCAGAAGAAGCGCAAGAAGCCCGCAACAAAGTTTATCGCAATATACGTGAACATCATACAAAAAAATCTTCCCGGACAAAATTAAATACAAATATAGATATATTTAACTACACGTGGGTTTCTTCAGATCCAGTAGTATCATCTTTAAGACCACTACCTTACAAGATGAATAAAGGAGCAATGTCACAAGAGGTGCTTGTCTTTGTTAAAATGTGTTGTAGATATAAACTAAGCTAAAATTGTATATATTATTATGTGACTAATTATTTATAAAAAAATAAGTAAAAGACAATGAGTAGCAGTGTAACTAGAGAGAAAAGACTATGTTTACGGGTACAGACAAATAATATACCTAAATGAACAGTGTATAAATGTAAATAATTAAAAATAGGTAAAACAGAAATAAGAAAGACAAAATATTTAAGTAGAGTGAAAGAATTACGTAACGCTACCACCGGTGATGGTTTTAATGCTATGCTAGCCGAAACGGAGGCTTTGATCTATAATCTTTATTTTGTGAATACACTTAGGCTAATGCTAATGTAAGTTAAAGCATTCCAAACATACTCATATTTACGTAAAAATTATAAATTCCCACTAAGATGGTCAAATCGTCCACTGTGCGCCGGTGTGAAATGGGAATCGAGTAAAAGTAGACATTGTGATTGGTTTGTTTACATTTCTCCACTTGCAGGTTGATCACGTAAGTGGCTGTACAATAATTTAGACTTGCAGATATTTTAATTATAAGTACGAAGTATACAAACGCGCGGTCAGTATTTTTAATTATATCGCGGACGGTATACGTGTTCGCTGGAATAAGAAGAACAAACATGCATCTCCGCACAGCATGACGAAATTGCTGGTTGGATTAAGAAACACGATCACAATAAAGGGCGTTCGCTTATGATTATGTAATGATTATTATATTATATTAATTACTTCTGTTTCAAAGACACCGAGGATATTGGTGTCTAGACTGCAAAGGCACATTATTTCACTAGAAAAATGGCTTTCGGACTGGAAGATTCGTCTGAATCCGGCCAAGACGAAAGCCATTTTCTTTTCGAAAAGCACGGTGAGAAGGCCCGAGACCCTGTTACGAGTAAACGGCATAAGAGTAAATTGGGTTGAAGAAGTCAAGTATCTGGGACTTGTTTTTGATAAAAGATTAAATTGGCGGAAAAATTCAGAGTTAAGGCTCAAGAAAGCTGGCAAGCAGCTTAGCGCCATTTATTGCCTCTTAAATAAAAAGAGCAAAATAGGTTACAGGACAAAAGTCAATTTGTACAAATCTTTGGTCAGGCCGGTCCTGACTTATGGTGTGCCAACATGGTGCATGATAAGCAGGGCCGAACACAACAAGTTTCAGATACTTCAGAATAAAGCCTTAAAAATCATTGCGGATGCTCCTCGGTATGCTATCAATAGGGTTTTACATCGCGATTTTGAAATTCCTACCTTAAACGAATTTTATAACAAAATTATTGCTAATTACTTCAGACGTACTGACGTCGCGACTAACCCACTGATCATACAGACTCATGTACAATCTCCGCTAGGCTCCACCTATAAATACCCGAAGAATTGGCTTCCTCCAGTCGTAGGTGGGAGGCACTGAACTGGAGGGCTCGACATGAAGGAGAAATAAGAAATTCAGATTTTGACAAAAAAAAAAAAAGAAGCAACATGAACAAGCTTAAATGCGCTCTCGAATCACTCCCAACTAACTAAGGCTTTGCCCAACCCAAATTGTTAATACGAAGTTCGGCCGATTAAAGCCACCGATTAAAGAAAGGGAGTTAAAGGCTGATGCCTGACTCAAAGCCAAGGAGGATCCCAAGTAATGATATTTTCCATTTAGTACGTTTTTTTTAGCTTTACCCAGTCAATAGAAGTAAAAGCAGGGTAGTTCTGATATCGGTTGCTTTCGTTTTCCCTAGACATTACAGGGTGCTATTTAAGGACGTGGCCAAACTTTAAGGGGTGATTCTTTGAGTGCTTCTATGACAAAAAGTTTATATAAATATAGGTCCGGTAATGCTTCGTTTTCAAGGGCGCGTTCATGGTTTTCACCAAATTGGTAAATATTACCCAGACCGGGACTTTGTGTTGGTTCTTTTGCTTCAATATTATATTCAGGTCTCTTAGAGAAATATGGACACTTTTTTTTGATTACCCAGGTAAAATTTAACCGAAGTCCATCCAGTTGCTATCTATGAAACAAAAAGATCTACTCACTGTGAACGGCTCGCGCATGCGCCGAGAGCAACCCGAACAAACGTCGAACTTGTCAAATTATATTTTGCAATTTTGAAATGCGACAGCAACAAAACTCTTTTGAGCAAATTGTGGGTATCTTTTAAAATCGACATTCTCGAAAAGTTTTGGCGCGCCCAAAAAACTTTTATTTTAAAAACAACCTAACTTTTAACTTTCAGGTGTTTCACCATAAACAATAAACAATACATTTGCGCATGCCAGACAAACTTTATCCGTCTCCCGACTTGATTAAAAAGTTGTTTCGTTCTGTAAAAGTTATCCACAACCGTGAACGAGTATAAATGTTACCCGGTACAACCGTGAACGAATTTTCCTATCGCCGTGTTCAATCGGTGCGCACCCGACGAAAGTCCGACGTCAATCGTGAATGCGCCCCAAGATAGAGGGTGTCAAACTTTTAAAAAAAAGTCGGTTTCTCGTAAATATCTCAATAATCCTTTAACCGATTTTGTTGAAATTTGGAAGTGGTATTAATGATAGTAAGGGGGCTATAAAAATATGTTTATTTGTAGATACATGTCTAGAAAAACTTGATTTGATTTTAGAACGGGATAAGTTAAGGTTAGAAGCTCTTACTATCTCTCAACGTTCATTGATGCGGATTTTGAATTTTGTTCCTGTTTGTCCAACATAGGAGGTAGAACAGAAACATGTGGGGAACTATCTATTTGTTTTTACAATTATTAAACTGTGGAGGAAGACTGCATTGTTTCATGTACATTGCTTTGACTCCACTGAAGGTATGGACTATTTCTTCAAGTTAATTTTAAGTTGTCCCGCTTTTCTGAAACACCCTGTGTATTCGAAAATAATTTTGTAATGTAGTTCCTTATCATAGCTATATATGGTTTAACCTGTCTGAAAAAAATGATGAGTCGGTCTCGGTATCTGCTATATTTTCAACTTATTCTAAAATTAATTTTTTTAATAAAAACGATTATTTTAATATCGTCTTCTGAATATAAGAACGCCGGTAACTTTTTATTTGTAGTTTCAAGAAAATCGCTAAAGTATTATTTCTTAAATTGTAGATATTGCTTGCGGGCTACAAATTTAAATAAAATAACCCAGTTTTCTTTTATTCAGCTTTACCTTTGTCTAAATATTACTCCAAAAGGAACAAATAAAATGAAAACAAGAGTAAACATTATTTTTTTAATAAAAACAATAGTTATATACCGAGTTTTTTTACTAAATGCGAATCAAAAATATAATTTAAAACGTAAGGTAAAGTAAGAGCCACAAATATAACATTATTGTTTACATTTCTGTCTTCTATAAAAACTCCAGCAACTACTCGCGATCAAAAATACTGGCACTAGATCAAGTTTTACGTGGTGATATCAATTTCTGACTGATTCAGCCAATGAGAAGCGAAAAATGGGCTTTGAAGGCCAATAGAATATTTATAAGAGGAAATTAGATAGAAATTTCTTAGCGTCCACGTTGACTCTTAAAGTTTAACCGGGGTATTGTCGCTTCCTTTGATACATGTTTTGCTGGAGTTTTTATAAAGATATTTAAATGTAAACAATAAGATAAGATTAAACGACTTACCTGTATGGAAGTTCAATTTTTATTATACGAGGAAACACGTCCTTATACAGAACACCATGTAGTAACGCATCTTGTGTTACACTACGCACTAAAATAGAAAAAGAGGACCGAACCTCCTGCATTCGCTCCCCGAACCCATCATTACGTTTCAGTGCGTTACACGATAGACTGCTAGATTTTCCGTTGTTTTTTCAAGATGCCAAACAAAAAAAAATTACGAAAATTAAGAGACAAATTGTGCAAGCTATTGGAAGTTTCGTCGAGTCCAACAAGTAAGTTACACGCTCATCAAAACTTTAAATTTTCAGATAAAAAGATATTTGGGAGTCGTATTTAGGTTATTTTTATTATTTTTCGTCTGTGTTTATACACTGCGTCCAAAAATTCAGGGGTTTACTTTTTTTAAAAACGCTCGGACACGTCAATTAGTACTTTTGTTTGCGCATTTTTTAACGTAAAATGTTTTTATACAGGGTGTCGCACGTATGAGGTATGAGGTCATCAAGGATTTTTTTTAATGGAACACCCTGTATATTATATCAATTTTGAATTCTATGATGAACACTTAACACCTCTGGGAATCACGGTTTCCGAAATATTGACGTTTGTGTTATCATCGATTTTTAGTTGTGGGAATTCATGACTAAGCCGGTACTGCTTATGTTATGAGTATCAAATATCACCGATGAAGCAGGACGGGCAGCCTGGGTTTTTGTTGGAGGATGCGGGCGCACTCTTGACTTGAATCTGAATTAGAGTTGTTCTTTTATATTTTATATGGGTGTTTTACTTTTATTATTTTTCTTTTCATATTATAAATTTGTTTGCGAATAAGTGTTTAATTGACAACATCAGAAGTGGGATAAAACCTTGTGCCTTTTTGTACTGTTTTTTTTTAAATCACGGGATAGTGTTTTTGTGTCAAAATGTCTCGTCGTCACAGGTCCAGTCAGCCCAGTCGGAGAGATTTGGAGACCCCTAGTGCTCGTAGCCGATCGCGACGACATAGTAGTCAGGAATCATTTTCTGAGGCTCGTGAAATGGGCAGTCCCAGGGATGAAATGCAAGTAAGAAGTTTTACCCCTCCTTTTGACATTAGGGGTTCTTCTAAGCAGGACGGTAGTGAGTCTACTCATTCTTTAAGTAAAGTTTTTCTTCAGGGCATTGAAAAGATTATCAGTAAAACAAATGTAAATCAAGGGGTCATTAATAATAATATAATAGATGAGTTTAACCCCCTTTTTCATGATATTATGGAATGGCTTAATGCGGTTGACGAGTTTTCCGAAATAAATAATTGGTCTGACCAAGTTACTTGCCACTTGGCTCTTAGTAAACTACGGGGTTCGGCGGAAACTTGGTACCGGGGACTGCCAACACGATTGTTTACTTGGGGCGAATGGAAGAAACTATTGCTTGAAAATTTTATACCAAAAAAAGATTTGCATTCGGATATGTCAAGAATGTTAAATTATACTCCTCAACCTCAACAAAGCTTATACGCATACTCTTTTGAAAAATTAGCCTTGATCAATAAAATGAAAATTCCATTATCGGATGCTGATAAAGTCAATTTAATAATGGGAGGTATTAAAAATCAACAAATTCGTTTTTCTGTTGAAACCTCTCAGATAACTAACCCAGCCAAGCTAGCTCGATATTTCAAAGTATTTGATGATACAAATAATTATGTTGAACCAAAACCTGAGGTTGCCAAACCTGGTACATCTTATTGCAGGACAACGGCACCGTCGGCGTCGGTTACAAAAAGAAATAATAAACGCTTCTACTCTTCCTCTTTAAAATGTTTCTCATGTCAACAAATAGGGCATATCAGAAGTCAATGTCCTAAGAACAAAAACACGTGTAACGACGTCGCCATATATCATACTAATTTGTGACTACCCGGTATAAAATATTCATCAAATTCCATGCAAAAATATATAAAAGACATTTACGTAGAAAATAAGTTAATTCAGTGTTTTATTGATTTTGGAAGTGAATGTTCTTTAATTAATGAATCTGTTATTCCTACACTAAATTTGAAACTTAAAAAACTTCAAGATTATGTTACTATTAAGACTGTATCCGATACAGATTTAAAGGTTTTTTATTATGTGACTGCTAATGTAAACATTGACTCCGTTGAAAAACAAATAAATTTCTACGTTATAAACAAACAAATAATGGACGTTGATGTTTTGATAGGACAAAATTTTACTGAAATTGATGATGTCACTTATTTTAAAAAAGGCTCAACGTTATGTTTTAATAGTCATTCTCTCTCAATCGGGCGATTTGATTTTAAATAAAACAAATGTTAATGTTGGAATTCATGACCCAGTGGCGGAGCGTACACTTTTTCACATTTTAAATAAGTTTCAAAATTCTTTTGCAGCTAGCTCTTTTGACGTAGGGACGTCTGGAGAAGAGATGCGGATAGAGTTAACCTCAAATGTACCTGTTACACATAGAGCGCGAAGATATCCTGAGAAAGAAAGATCGTTAATTAGAAATATTGTTGATGAACTTTTACAACACAAAATTATTAGGGAGTCGGACTCACCTTATGCCAGTCAGGTATTATTGGTTTCAAAAAAAAAATGGCGAGAAAAGGCTATGTGTAGATTTTAGGGCTATAAATAGAATAACGGTCCCAAATAAAAATCCCTTAAATTTAATTGAAGATCAGATAGACCGGCTCTCAGGGTACAAGTATTTTTGTAGTCTCGATTTAGCATCAGGGTATTACCAGATTAAAATGGCAGAAGATTCAATTGCGAAAACTGCCTTTATTACACAAGATGGTCTTTACGAATTTTTAAAAGTACCATTTGGACTTACCAATGCGCCGGCAGTATTTCAAAAAATTATAAATAAAATTTTAGGTAAATTAAGATTTAATAAAGTATTGGTTTATCTAGACGATATCCTAATCCCCGGTAAAACTATCACGGACACATTAGATACTCTACAGGAAGTATTAACTCTTTTCCAAAAATCCGGTTTAACTTTTAAACTAGATAAATGTTATTTTTTACAAACAAAAATAGAATTTTTGGGTTATGAAATATCAAATTCAACGATTAAACCGACTGATAATAAAATTTGTGCTGTAGAAAAGTTTCCGATTCCTCAAAATATACATAACGTGAGACAATTTCTGGGTTTAACCGGATATTTTCGTAAATTTATTCCAAAATATGCCGAAAAATCTAAACCAATAAGTTTGTTATTACATAAAGACACTGAATTTATATGGGGTAAATTACAGCAAGACGCTTTTGAAACACTCAAAAGTGCCCTAATTCGAAAACCCGTTTTAGAAATTTTTAATAATGAATTAGAATGCCGAGTTTACTCGGATGCGAGTCGAATAGGAGTTGCGGGAATTCTGGTACAAGTAAAGCAAGGTAAAGAACACCCGGTGGCATATTTTAGCAAACAAACAACTAACGAACAACAAAAATATCATTCATTTGAATTAGAGGCATTAGCAGTAGTAATGACTGTACAAAAATTTCGACATTATTTATACGGAAGAAAATTTACTATAATCACTGATTGTTCTGCAGTGGTAAGCACTTTTAAAAAGGCGGAAGTAAATACAAGAATCGGTCGCTGGGTCATGGAATTAAACGAGTACACTTATGAAATTAAACATCGTACAAATCAACAAATGCGGCACGTAGATGCTTTGAGTCGAAATCCGATACCTCAAAATACTTCGAATACAGCGGAAAATATAGTTAGTGTTAATTCTATAAACATAACCGAAGGTGATTGGCTTTTATCGGCACAAGAGGCCGATAAGGATATTAAAGCGATAAAAGAAATATTAGCATCTGGAGACGTACAGAATAACAAAGAAATATTTAATCAATATGAATTAAAAGGCGGGAAAGTTTATAAAATTACTGTCTACGGGCCGCGCTGGGTTGTTCCTGAAAATGCAAAATTTCAAATTTTACGCTTAAATCACGATGACATAGGGCATTTTGCTTTTGATAAAACTTATGAATCAGTAGCGCGCTTGTATTGGTTCTCTCGAATGCGACAAATTATAAAAAAATATGTAAACAACTGTCTTAATTGTTTATACCACAAATCCACGGAAAATAAAAAACCAGGATACTTGAATCCAATACCAAAAATTGCACGGCCATTCCATACGATTCATGTGGATCATTTAGGTCCCTTTATTAAATCACGTAAAGGTAATACACAGCTCTTTGTCATAGTTGATGCTTTTACAAAATATGTAATGATATATCCTGTTAAAAATACAAAAACAAGTTATATAATAAAAGCATTAACTGACGTGATAAAACATTTTGGGGCACCAAAAAGAATAATAAGTGATAGGGGGTCTTCATTTACTTCAACCAAGTTTAAAAGGTTTTGTTCTAAAAGGGGTATAACTCACTACTTGAATGCGGTAGGACTCCCACGTGGAAACGGGCAAGTGGAACGTTACAATCGGACTATTTTGGACTCTCTCTCCACTATGGGAGCGGATGTAGAAGACGACAGTTGGGATGACAATGTCGTTAATATTCAATTAGGCTTAAATGAAACTGTAAATAGGGCATTAGGGGCGGCTCCAAGTGAGGTGTTGTTGGGCTATCGTGTGACTGGACAAGTCGCGTTTGTCCCGCCGGACATAAGGGATGAAATTAACGTGAGTGAACTTCGACGAAAAGTTAGTGACAGGTACCCGGACTATCAGGCACAACAAAAAGAACAGTTTGATGCAAAACGATGTGCACCAAAGGTCCTTCAAGTCGGAGATTTAGTTTTGTTGAAAATCACATCCACACAAGCTACGGGGTCCAGTCAAAAGTTACGGCCAAAGTGGCGTGGCCCTTTCAAAATTGCAAGGCAACTGGGTAATGACCGTTACGAAGTTCGGGATATTCCTGGCAGTACTAGGTCACAGGTGCCTTATGTGGGTGTGGCTGGAATTGAGAATATCAAGCCTTGGATACAGTTTTAAAATGTAGTTCTTTTTTTTTTTTAAGTAAGTATTAGTGTACTGGAAATGGCGTGTGGCAACCATATTTAGGTAAGAATATGGACCTGGGCGCTATATGAGTAGGGACGGGCTGGCCTTGTGAATAGGGTTGTAAGTACCCGGTATTCTGGGAGGTTTCTGCGTCCTGGTACTCGCATTTCCAGGTGGGCTAGATTTAGTTTTCTAGCGCGGGCCCATAAGGTTTTTGTCATCCACAAACTGCAGTTGTGTATGACAGTGTTAATATTTAACAATTTGAAAATTTGAACCGTTTATGTACGTACGTTAGATATATATTTTTTTATTTATTTTTATTTTATTTTTATTAAATTGGTATACTATGTTTGGGTAATACAATTAATTTTATAGGTTTACTTAAGCGGAAAAATGTTTGTAAGATTAAAAAGATGAAAGCCCGCCCTGATAAATATTTAGTGAAACCCTCCTTGCTCCTTGCAAACGTAAACTTTATTGTCTCTCAACGAATAATATTCTACTATGTTGTTGGACTGGTTTGTAAGTCGTTCTTTTTTTTTCTTTACCCTTAGGTTTGGATGGTGGAGTGAGGACACTCCAATGTCAGGATTGGCCGAATGTTATCATCGATTTTTAGTTGTGGGAATTCATGACTAAGCCGGTACTGCTTATGTTATGAGTATCAAATATCACCGATGAAGCAGGACGGGCAGCCTGGGTTTTTGTTGGAGGATGCGGGCGCACTCTTGACTTGAATCTGAATTAGAGTTGTTCTTTTATATTTTATATGGGTGTTTTACTTTTATTATTTTTCTTTTCATATTATAAATTTGTTTGCGAATAAGTGTTTAATTGACAACATTTGAAAATTTATTTTAAACACATTTATTGATGACCTCATACCTCATACGTGCGACACCCTGTATAAAAACATTTTACGTTAAAAAATGCACAAACAAAAGTACTAATTGACGTGTCCGAGCGTTTTTAAAAAGTAAATACCTGAATTTTAAATGAATTTGTGCAAGACTTTATGGACGCACTGTATAAACAGTGACTCATAGGTAACTAATCGGCTTTCATAGATTTTATGAAGAGTTTCTTTCTCTCTTTTTCTTTTCCTTCTTACATCGACACCATTGATTTTCGATGACTGGAGTAACAGCACCAGCGTTTATATTTCGTAGTTGGTTGTTATCCTTCTATTTAGCTATCATATAATAGCTTATAATAGAGCTGATTGCTGCCTTATAACAGCATGAGAGAAACTGATGCTGTCTTATAACAGTATCAAGAAAATTATGTTGTCTTATAACAGCATATATGAGTTTACTGTCTTATAACAGTATCAACTAAAGTAATTACTTACTTTACTAGACTTACATTTACAAGTCTTTATGGAGCTTTGTTTTTGTTCCCAGGCGAGCCTAGTGACACAGATTCTTCTGCACCTTCTTTAGTGGTGAATAAGAAAAAGAAGATTTTAAGGAAGCGCAAGAATCAGCTGGTTAACTCTGTCCCGGCTACAAAGAGACGAAGGTTTGTTCTTGAATCATCATCATCATTTTCTGAGACTGATTCCCCACTCCGCAGGTTGAAGTCTCCGGTAATCAGAGTATCATATTAAGTTTTTTGGGTAATGATCCTTCAAAGAGTAGTCATGTCGGACCTCGCTTAGACTTTGATATTGTTGTACGCTAGTCAAATTACCTTTCTCATGGTTTTGATAAAGAGAGTCAGGAGTTATGGTCCAAGGTTTATTTTCCTGAGAACTGTCCTCTGCTGGAAGGTTCCAAATTAAATCCAGAGGTTAAGGCTATTCTTAATCCTGCAGATTTCAAAAAATATAGTTTTTTACTGGAAATACAAGGCAAAATTTTAAAGGGTCTAGCCTCACTGGGCTATGCATTAGAGAACTTGCTCAAAAATCAACCCTTACGAAGTGCGAATGAGGAATCAACACGGACCTTGGTCGAAGCTTCTAAAATGTTCTGTGAGGCACATTTTTTACTTTCCACTTATAGAAGACAAATTTATCCCTCTATTAAAGATGCATCAGCTCATAGAATTGCTACTGAGGCGACGTCTGACACCTGGTTGTTTGGGATGGATTTTAGTGAAAAATCTAAGGAAGCTCAGTCAGTTCAGAAGGTTTCAGCAGATCTAAGTTTAAAAAAGAATTAAAATGGACAGAAAGGCCAAGTACTTCTTATGAATCTTTAAACTCAAGGCGTCACTATTCAAAGCCCAAAATGAAGCTTCTCACCGAGAGATTTGTGAGTCAAAGACGAACAATTCAACGAGCCAGGGTACAACAACATTACCGCTATCAGAGAGTCAAAAGGAATTAAATCGGTAAAACCTAAATTAAACCATTTGGGGTCAGAAATAGACATCCAAAAGTTTAATCTTCCTCATCCTCCATTCTACCGTGTAACAGGTTAGAGTAAAAATAAACATAGTCATGACTTAATGCCGCTGGTTTCATTGCAAACAATGACATTAGGTCTTCGTATTTGGCATCAGTTATAGGATGGCCTTGAGGTTAACAGGGCAGTAAGCTAATCGATTGTCGGTGTAGAACTTTTATTGTACAGTTAATTCGTCTAAAATCCTCCGCTTCAAAAGACTCTTTGCAGCCGTATTCATAAGCATCTTTCTTCCGAAATTGGAACCAACAGAGTTTTTGGAATAATAGAGGCTTATTGTTTATGCCTGTTTTTCTCGTGGTTAGGTAGGTATCTGCAAATGCTTTCCAATCAGAAAAATCATTAGCCTGAATATCATGCACTCCATTGGGTCTGTCTCCATTTTTTTTCTTCCACTTCTTGCAATAACTTTCCAATCACACGGCCAAAGTGTTTTGCAAACTCTTTTAAACTCAGTGCCAATAGCGGAGTGCATGGAATCGCACTCCATCTCGCTGTAACTAGACGTTAAAAACTTATTGTTAATGATTTTTAAATTTTCAATTACTTGCACTGCATACATGCACATTGCAACCACATACTTGTTTAAGTTTTGTCCTCCACACCTAACTTCTTCTATGAACTTTGGAAGGGATTAAAAATATCGAAAGAAAAGGCTAGCTATTTCAGAACTTCCTCTACCTACTTGGCCTTCACTTGAAATAAAACAATTGCCCTCTTTGGAAATAACATCGTAAACTGTGAAATTGTAAATAGCTAATCGCCGTTTATGAAACAACGCATTATTGGTGGGGTCACTAAGACAAAGCAAAACTTGGTGCAAGTTATAATTGCAACTGACAATTTTATTGTTAGTAGCAGCAACTTCCTTGTCAAGATTTCTTGCTCCTCTACTTCTATCTTCTAACTTTTGGTATTCTTCATATTTCTTTATCTCTTCTGTTGGATTAGTTGCGCTATTAAAAGCCATGCAGACTCGACACTGGTCTTTTTTTTTTACCTGTGGAATCCCAGATTAAATTTATCTTTAAAACTATTCCTGTGGGTGGACAATTTCGCCGTTGCTTTTCCATGTTCTCGACACCATTGGTGCATAGTTGCTAAATTCAAACAAGAGTCCAAATACTTTCGTGTAGAGTTGGCTCTGCAGTAATGAGATGGAAAGCATGGAAATCTTTGAATGTGTGACATTATGTCTTGAACCACAGTGGGATCCAATGCCTTGCTCTTTCCCTTACTCCGCCTATCAGAAGCTGCAATATTTCCTTTTGATCGCTTCTTCATAGTAATATCAACAACACCTTTTTTGTAGAATTTTCTAGACTAGACTTCTGCAATAATGACTGGCTCGTCTGGTCTTTGCAGGAGTTTCCTTCTCCATTTCTGACTGATTCTTGTCGGACGGGCCAGGTGATGCATTTGATTGCCAGTCGCTCGAAAGCTACATCTGCCATTCAACACCTTTTTTCTTTTTTATTTCCCAGTGTGTTTAGGAACATCAGTTTACCAACCTTTTTTCGGTTTCCATCAACCAGAAGCAAATAATTTACTGAGTAATTTCTTCTAGACTGGTGTTGAGTTGTTTTACACTGTTTCAGATTCTTGTCTGAATTAGCATGAATAAAATCTCTTTGGCGTGACTAGTTTCCCAGTTCGTAATATGCTTTAAAAAATTTTAATCTCTTAGACTCAGGTATTGTAAAACGTTATTACTATAACCAATATTAATAAGCAACTAAAATTACAAAAAGAAAACGAAAGAATTTGTTTACCTTCAACTTTGGATTGCGTATTGTGCACTAATTCTAGTATTTTAGACGCTCTCGACATGATTTTCCAGTCGCAGAGAGTCGCAATAGTCCGGTATAACTGTACACTACTGTACAGGGTATCCCGCATAAGATCCTCTATCCCCTTATCTCGAAAGATATTCGATTTTTGAAAAAAAGTTAAACACAAAGTGTTATTGTTCTTAATGGAACTTTTATATTATATACCTTTCACGTATACAGGGTGCTTAGTTTTCCATGGTTAGGAATCAACTCTTAAAAATTAAATGGGACACCCTGTATATTATTTCGGATATGAATACCTCATAAGAAATAAGGGTGACTTTCAATAAGATATTATATAGCTAACTCTTGTGGTTTAGGATTTAATAGCCGTTTTATTTATTTTTTTGCTAAAAACGGATTTATTTAAGGTAGTAGGAAAAAATATAAGTATATCATATTTGGTGAATCTGCCATTTTTATATTAAAGACAATACCACAATACATAATTCTGCTTGTTTACTTTGGCTAAAAATTATACAGGGTAATGTCAGAAATTTATCCGATCGGGATATATTAAATCACCTATAAGTCGATAACTTGAAATGGAACATCCTGTATATCATTGCCGATTTCGATTGTTCACAAAAAATTAAGGTAACTTTGTATAAAATTGCCTTTACCCATCTCTAGCCGTTTAGAAAATATTCGCTCTTAAACATTTTTTATGCATTAAAAAATACCTTTCGTTTAAATTTAATGAGGAAACACGTTACACGTTTTTTTTAACGGACTGACTGTAGTAGATTTTCCACAATACACTATAGTTTATAATTTAAACTAACATATCTGTATTTTGTGAGAAAATAATTCACTAGAAATCGTAAAATTAATTCAAATATTGCATGTAATCAAAACCAACTAACGCTGCAAAATCAAAATTGCCATGGAAATAAAAAAATAAAGTGTTTTGGAAACCAACGTAAACAAGAATAATTGTCAAATAATAATTTTGGTTTGTTGTGCGTTAAGTTTATCTTTAGCTTTTAGCTTATAATGTCTTATAGTGCCGAAGAAAGGTTAAATTTATTTCAGTGTTATCGTCAAAAGTATCCGGAAATAAGAATAACGGAAAGATCCATATTTGGGCGAATTGAACGAGATCTCGAACATCATGGTGTTTTAAAATATGGAAAAAGAAATAAACAGAATTTACAGAAAACTCCATCAGAGATGCAGAAAAAGACTTAAATATTGCTAGAACTGATATCCATAGGACGCTGGAAATAAATAATTACAGGGCTTTTAAGTTCGCTAAATTACAACACTTAGAACCTAACGATCATATTCTACGCTTGGAATACTGTAACTTAATGATGGATCGTCATTTTCGTGACCTTAATTTTTTTAACAAAATTTGTTGGACGGGCGAAGCGATATTTACTACCTCAGGGATATTTAATAGAAATAATACTCACTATTGGTCTCAAGAAAACAAAAACAACTTTAAAACTATACAACATCAAGGTCGCCGTAGTGTTCATTGCTGGTGTGCGATTTACAGGAATCAAATAATAGGTCCTCTATTTCTGGATAACCATTTAAATGGTGCGGGGTACCTGGAGCCACTGACTAACAATATCAGACCCTTACTAGAGGTCAATGGTAACATAAATAATATTATTTACCAAATGGATGGAGCACCTTGCCATAGCACCATTCAAGTAAGAAATTATTTAAATGAAAACTATGCAGAGGTAGTTGGGCGAAATGGAAATATTCGTTGGCCTCCGCGGAGTCCAGATTTGACTCCCCTGGACTAGTTCCTGTGGGGAACATTAAAGGATAAAATAAAGTCTATAAAAATAAACCTCAAGATGTTGACGATCTCAGGAATCGAATAAGGGAAAACATTCAAAATATCAGTGAAAGTGCTGCAGTAAGAGACGCCCTAAGAAAACTGGAAGTCATCTACACAACTTCTAGTGCCCAGAATGGAGGCCATATAGCACATTTACTTTAATTTTCCGTTTTGTATTAGGTATAGTTTATTGGTTCTTTCGTTATAATATGTATTTGTTTGTTTGTTTTCACATATTAATTATTTTGTAATTAAATGTTCACTATTAACTTAACTTCTTGCTACTTACTTAATAGTTCACAAAACTTATTGTATTGTTAAATGTTAAAGCATTTCTTTATTTGTTAATATATCGTAAGTCGTTGAAAAAAAAGATGAAATATTATTGTTATATCGAGCATAGCATAGGTATTTTATTTTTATTTTATATAGAATTATTTTTTCAGAAAATACAGATATGGTAGTTAAAATTATAAACTACAGTATATTGTTCAAAATCTACTACAGTTAACCCGTTAAAAAAAAATTTGTAACGTGTTTTCTCATTAAATTTAAACGAAAGGTATTTTTTAATGCATAAAAAATGTTTAAGAGCGAATATTTTCTAAACGGCTAGAGATGGGTAAAGGCAATTTTATACAAAGTTACCTTAATTTTTTGTGAACACTCGAAATCGGCAATGATATACAGGGTGTTCCATTTCAAATTATCGACTTATAGGTGATTTAATATATCCCGATCGGATAAATTTCTGACATCACCCTGTATAATTTTTAGCCAAAGTAAACAAGCAGAATTATATTTTGTGGTATTGTCTTTAATATAAAAATGGCAGATTCACCAAATATTATATACTTATATTTTTGCCTACTACCTTAAATAAATCCGTTTTTAGCAAAAAAAATAAATAAAACGGCTATTAAATCCTAAACCACGAGAGTTAGCCATATAATATCTTATTGAAAGTCACACTTATTATTTATGAGGAATCCATATCCAAAATAATATACAGGGTGTCCCATTTAATTTTTAGGTGTTGATTCCTGACCATGGAAAACTGAGCACCCTGTATACGTGAAAGGTATATAATATAAAAGTTCCCTTAAAAACAATAACACTTTGTATTTAACTTTTTTTCAAAAATCGAATATCTTTTGAGATAAGGGGTTAGAGGATCTTATGTGGGATACCCTGTACATACAAACAATCGAACTAAACTTAAATATAGCAGCAATAAGTGGGTATCCCTAGTTACCTACTTATAACATAAAAAGTTACCTGTTTTCGTTTTTATCTGCTTATTACATTGTTTAATAGATGGGGTTAGTTCAGTTCGGCAAGTTACCTGGCTTTAGTATCCAATTCTATTGATTTCAACTATGTCATCAAGTGGATTACTCAAAACCGCAAAATTTTGAGTTACCCCGTTTTTACATTCAGGCGATGATATGATGTTATTGTAATTAGCTTATTCAAAGCATAAAAAAAATACTTAATGGCAATTATAACTTTGTGCATTAAAAAAAATGCTTTTAGTTCATTTTAAAAATTGTTATTAACAAAATATCATGATATGTGCTTAACAGAATATAGCAGCGTCTAAATTACAGAAATATAATAAACTTTTTTAGATAACTTCATATTTAGGTGAATTATGACCAATAAGCAAGTTTCTGAAGCTGTTAAATACCATTCTTCGATATTAATTAATTTATTTTTTTTTTATTTTTATGAACCAATCCAAATAGCAAATTTTGTTTATTACTAAAATTTGCCTTATTATATAAGTATCCTATGCTCAAAAATGATTTTCCTTCTTTATTTACTATTTTCTCCTTTATTGGTTTGGTAGCACATAATTCAAAGAATGCAACGCACTATTAGAGGCCATTTTTAGAGATGACAGTGCAAATGCTATCGCATAACGAGTGCTTTTTAACTTTGACAGCGTCCTGATTTAATGCCTTATTGTTCCGGTGCACCCAAGTCGCCAGGGCGTGATATCACGTCATTTCCGCTACATTCTGCACGGTTGATATGCACACGCTGGTTCTATAGGTCATTAATTCAATTTCAGATATTTATTATTTTCGGATTTTTTTTTTATTGGTTTTAATAATAGCATTTTTTACTTATTAAGTAGTTACTCATTCTTTCTGACAAGTAATATGGATATGATTACTTGGACGCTGGACTGTTTCATGGCCTTTTAGCAGATTTAAAGATAGAAAATAAATATTGGACTTTTCTTCTACAGATTCTGTCGACATGAACATAGAATATTTAGATTTTCGAAGGCTACATGGTTATAAGTAAAAGAGACATTTATTTGAGTCCAGTGTTGGTAGTGATATTTCGGTAAATGAAATGTGTGAAAATGATTCAGGTGCAGATGTTTTCGACGAAATTATAAAAGATATAGATAGATGAGAACCTTAGTATAAGTGAGTATTTATTTATTTATTGTTTATTATACTTGACAAATCTACTACATGAATAACAGAGTAGTAATATATTTGCAGTATCTGAAGTATTTAAAATAATTCCCTAACTCTGGTTTAAACTTAGTATATTTCATACAGAATAAATACACATTATCCTGTTTTATACTACTATAAATTCTACATATAGTATTGTTAATAAATATCCCATAAAAAAAGAGCATTATGCCCTTCGTTAGACAAATAGAAAAAACTGAAAAAGAGGCAGGGCCTACATTGTTAAATTTATGAAGAAAATGTCGAACAATAATTTCAGGTTTCCAGAAAATCGAGATGAAAATGTTGTGTTAAATGAAAATAATATTCTTCCAACGCTTTTATATCTACTGAAACCGAAAGAGAAGCTATGCAAGGGCTCGTTGCTTTTAATTTTGGCAACATTAATATACAATAATCCATTTTGATATTATTAATTTTTCAGGTCTTTCAGTTTCTTAGTTCAGTAATATCCTAAGAATTAGTAGTTAGAATTTAGTTTTAAGTACCTACAAAGATTATGAAATTTTGATTGTATTTTTGTGTATTTGTGTTTTACATTTATTTTTTATTATTTACATACTACTATACAGGGTGTTTTAAAAGCACGGTACGTAACTTAAAGGGGTGAATCCTTATGACACTTTAAGAGAAAAAGGTAATATGAACAAGTATCTGTAGTTGCCCGTTTTTGATATACAAAGTGTTAAAATTTTTTATAATTTATTTAAATATACTTTTCCCGATTTTATTGAAATTTGGTACCGTTATTCATAATGATAAGGAGCTTAATTAGCCCTAAATAGATTAAATTTATTAAGTTCAGTGGCATCCCGGGGAGCACCTTAACAATATATAAAACATTTAAATTAAGAATAAAATAATTTTTTTAAATAATGATACAAAAAAAATGCAACAGTTAATCAAAGCAAATGTTGAAAATGGCCACCTTCTGATAAAATGCACGATTGCAACCGTCTCACCTTTGATTCTCTGACACGTTCAAAAATGCCTGCATTATTTCGTATCGCCTTGCAACTTTTAATAATTCGAATTCTTAAGTCGTTTTCATCTGGTACAGGCGTCTTGTATAGAAGAGAATTTAGGTGACCCCATAAATAATAGCCTAGAGGATTCAAGTCAGGACTGCGAGCTGACCAATCTTGTGGACTTGCGCGTCCAATCCAGCAATTAGGAAAAGTGTTGTCGAGGTATTGACGAGCAACTAGGCTAAAGTGAGCTGGGGCGCCGTCGTGCATGAACCACATATTAGTTCTTATTTGTAGAGGTACGTCTTCTGACAGAACGTCAAATTCTTTAGATAGAAACTTCGTATAGGAGTTCCATTCAATCGAGGTGGTAAAAAGCATGGTCCAATGATCCCTGCCCATACATTTACCGAAAATTGTTGGTGAAAACGACCATCGTCCGCCCAAAAATGTTCGTTATGAAAATCCGTAATGGCTTGTCTTAAAAAGGAGGCCTCATCACTAAATAAAATGTTTGGTAAAAAATTGTTGTGTTATGAAAATAACAGGGAAGCAGAGCTTGCAGACGTTGAATATGGTATGGGTATAGTTAATAAAGATGCAAAACCCTCCTTTTTGGCACTAGTTGAAGGATCATCTTCTATCTCTCGAAGTATATCCTCTTCTAACTCAGGCGTGGTTACTGTTGCAGGTCTGCCAGGAAGTTCCGTAATACGTTTAGAACTCCCAGTTACACTCAATGTTGCATGGAGCTGTCTAAATGTTTTGGCATATGTATTTGGATAACGTTCCTGATAAACTCGCCGAGCTTTTTCAGCATTTCCATTTGCTAAGCCATAATTGAAATGCATCTGGGCCATTTCAGCGTTAGTAAAGTTATTTATTTATGACTAGTTATTGACAAAACAGGTAAATTAGAGATCAAAACTTACCCTTACCTCATATTTTAATTAACTTTGAAATACATAGGTATTTTTCTTGTACAGGGTGTCCCACATTCGAGCCTCATCATGGGGATCTCGGAAACTATAAGAGATACAGCATCGGTCAAATTATGGCAAAGTTGCGGAATTTTGTGCAGAGCAATATGGTAAAAAAATATCTGAGCTATCTTTTTTAGTTTTATAAATATTAAAAAAAAAACAAAAATATTGAATTTTGGTTTTATTAAATTGGACGACTTATTTTATCCGCCACAAAAAAAAAACACAACATTGTTAAGGCGACTTTTTTCGCTCCATATCGTGGTGTTCTTAGAATTTCGTTTCAACGTTTCGTTTTCGTGGAACTTTTATCAACTTTAATTTTTTAAATACGGACCTGCATTTTTTATTTTATTTTTTGAAATCTCTTTAAGCCCTGAATTCAACCATGTAGCGCACTTAATTATATCTAGACGTTTTGATGCCATTATTACATCATCAGGAATGTGATAATTAATTTTTAAATAAATACGACCCTGGAATTTATTTAAAGTATTTTTTTAAAGAAAAAAATGCATTTGCATGCCATGTAATAGTAGCCAACTTTTGGAGCAAACAATAGCCCATTAACCAATTTATTGAACGCCAATATCTTGGCATTCGCCAACTCAAGCCTGATTTTCGGTTATCTAGAAATAATGATGTCTGATTGTCAAACAGGTATTTAACAGATTGTTTAAGACACCTCACAAGATATTTTTGTTTAATTTGTTTTACTCACAAGAGGATATAATATGAATAATATAAATTTTTTAAATAAAAGAAAGTAAATGAAAAATGAAGGAATCTTATAACACATTTATAAATGAATAATATATTATGTAGGAAATAAATAAAAACGGAAAATAACAGAAACAAAAAGTAAAAAACTGATTATATTAAGTGTTCAAACAAGTGCCCTTCCTCTCGAATGCATTTTTGAGTAAGCCTCCTTAATTTAAATATCGCCCGTTGAATAACCCGTGCGGGGATTGCCCTGACTTCTCGGATTAAATTTCCTCGTAAAACATTAATATCGCGTGGCGTATTACGGTACAGACGATTTTGTAGGTACCCCCAAAGAAAATAATCCAACGGATTTAAATCAGGACTTCTTGCTGGCCATCGTATAAATCCTCGATTTCCAATCCATTTATTTGGAAAAATTTCGTTTAGTAACTCGGTTACTTCTCTTCCATTATGAGGCGGAGCGCCATCTTGCTGCCACCATAAGTGTCTTAAAGTCTCCAAAGGCTCGAGATCTAATGCGTCCAAAATATTATTATTTATTATATCCAAATATCTTTGCAAGTTGAGGTTGCCTTCATAAATAAAGGGTCCAATAATTTTATTGTTCCACATTCCAACCCACACATTAAAAGAAAGTCGTCCTTGAGGTCTTACTTCCTGATTTTGTCTGGGATTTTCCACAGACCAATAATGTTCATAATCCATTGGTTGTAAAATTGCATTCATCAGTCCAAATGACTTTGTTTAAAAAATTATCATCTTCATTTAGTTTGAAGCTAAGCCAATTACAAAATTCAAGTCTTATTTCTGAATCACCAGGCCTAAGCGTTTGACTGATATGAATTTTGTATGGTTTGTATCCATGAGAATTTAAGGTTCTCCAGATCCTCATCCTCGGTTTTTCTAGTTCGTTGGAGAAATGCCTAGTTGAAGCGCGAGGGGCATAATTAACCTTAAATAAAATTTTCTAAATAGAAAATTTGGTAATTTTTTAAAATAAATTAAAACTTACCGAATTGATAATATTTTGTTGTTCTTCCTGTTCCATACGTGTTCCATAGTTTACTCTTGGTTTATTGAAACTACCATACTCGGCTAAATTTCTATCAAGTGTAGCAAAATAAGTATAATGAGGCTGTAAGCGTTCAGGATAGTCCTGAAAATAACGCTGACAAGAAATTTGTGAATTCCTATTGGAAGAATAATAAACTCGTAACATGTCGCGTTTTTCTAAAGCAGAAAACATAATTTTGCTGAAATATTCAACATAAAAATATGGTGACAATTGTCAACATAATTAACCCACACAATCAAGTAAGCATAAAGTTGACGTCTAAGCCACCTTTGTTTTTTTTTTTAGTTTTACTTTATACTTTGTTATTATAAAAACTAAAATATATGTTATATATTATTATACGAAATTAATTCTTGATAACTAATAAATTCTGGCTCCACTTATATGTTGTATTTGGTAAAAAAAATAAGTAACACCAGGGCCGTATTAATTTAAAATTAATTATCACATTCCTGATGATGTAATAATGGCATCAAAACGTCTAGATATAATTAAGTGCGCTACATGGTTGAATTCAGGGCTTAAAGAGATTTCAAAAAATAAAATAAAAAGTGCAGGTCCGTATTTAAAAAATTAAAGTTGATAATAGTTCCACGAAAACGAAACGTTGAAACGAAATTCTAAGAACACCACGATATGGAGCAAAAAAAGTTGCCTTAACAATGTTGTGTTTGTTTTTTTGTAGCGGATAAAATAAGTCGTCCAATTTAAAAAAACCAAAATTCAATATTTTTGTTTTTTTTTAATATTTCTAAAACTAAAAAAGATAGCTCAGATATTTTTTTACCATATTACTGGGCACCAAATTCCGCAACTTTGCCATAATTTGACCGATGCTGTATCTCTTATAGTTTCCGAGATCCCCATGATGAGGCTCGAATGTGGGACACCCTGTACAGGGGCATTTAACCAGGAATGAACAGGGGCCATTTTTTTTTAGTTGATCTGTATTTTTAATAAAACCAATATAGCCATCTAGTTTATGGTTTACGGTAGAATCTAAAATTGCCATTTAAAAAGCGATCTGACTTAAAACAAAGGAACTGTGGCTTAAAGTTCTTGTTTTTTTAATGGAACACCCTGTATATTTTTAATTTTTATGAAACTCCTTTCTTTCCTGATTCCATAAATATATAATTTGTCTATATTAGCTCAAACCGTTTTTAAGATATAAGCAATCAAATATTTAAAAAGCTGTATTCATTTGAGCTTAATATGTATGGAATGCCTTGGAAAAGAAAAGCCCCGTAATGGCGTTGCATTAAAATAACGTCAGAGGAGGTGTTGGAAAATAAAGTATCGATTTGTCTAGAATGCCTTGAAAAACAAGCCATGAAAATGATAATATTAATATGTCAAAGTCTACAGTTTTTATAATATGTGTATAATATGTATGGCAATGTTGTAGGTAAGTTATTTGCCTATTTGATGTTAGAATGACATACGACAAAACATTTTTTTTATTATTTCTAAATTGCTTTAAAAAATATACATTTTTGAGATACCCTGTATAAAGTATCGCCAATATTTCATATGAAATTCTTAAACACATGTATTATCTAACCCGTGTGAAAATTTCAAATAGCTAGCTCGTTTACGCACGAAAATACTAAACTCTATTGAAACGGTGGTTTTCTATCAAAAATTATTAATTTTTTTTTTTTTCAAAAACGGTAAGAGATAAGTATAGGGAAATATTAACAAAAGTTTCTTACAATTTTGCGTAGAATTCAAAAATGCAATAATATATAGGGTGTTCCATTTGAAATTCCAATGTTGCCATTGGTTTCGGGTAGAACTGGCAACGCAGCAACTGTGAAAATATTATTAAAAGATAGACTATGTCCTACTAAGGCGGCACACCGAATTTGAAAAAGCTATCTTTTTTAGTTCGCCAGAACTTTTAATCGGACACTCAACGTGAATCACCCTGTATACACAGAATTCAGGAGTCAGTGCGTCAGGAACATTAACGAGATAGCAGTTATACAGTGATCATTCCGGGCGAGAAAACAATATTTTCATCCAAGAGGGCTTGGACAGAACAACGTAGGGCTGGGTTTAGATCACAATTAAGGCTTACACACACCGACGCGGCCACGGCCACGGTAGCGGTGGCCGCCGCGGTGGCGATCATATTAGCGGTCGGGCGTATTCACACCAAAGCGGTGAGTGGAGCTGTAAGGTAGTTGCCGTTTACAGATTTTATGTATACAGTAAACGTTCAGGTTTCATTTTTTTTTCTATTATTTGTTATTATGATAGACGGTGTGGAAGAAGAGACTTTGTTACTATTTGCTCTTTGTCCCATACTTTGTTTTTAGCCCTTACATTTTTATAATTTGGATGGCTTAAATCAAAAAGTATGAGAATATAATTTAACATATTCTATTAATAATTTTATTACATTATTTGCCATTACTACTGTCACATCTCGCAGTCAAAGTTGACACGTTGTATTTAACCGTCACCGCATATCAGAACGCTGCCCTAGGCTAGGCCGCTTGATCTAGACCTGCCCGCGCTGGTCTGATTTTATTAATTTATTTCTATGTGTTTAGATTGGCCGCCACCGCTACCGTGGCCGTGGCCGCGTCGGTGTGTGGAAGCCTTTAGTAGGGGACGATATGACACTGAGACCCAACAGGTATTAAGCTCTATATCTAAGCAGCACGGTATAACGGGGAGACAAAGACATTTTGGCGCCAAGTAATTACTTGATTGTATTTTTAGAATAATACGTTGTACAACTCTAAAAAATAATTTAACTATCACAATTAGTATATTATTATACTCTTTGTACAGGGTGAGTCAACAATAGAGTAAGGTTCATTATCTCATTTGTTTCGGGAACAAAAAACGTTAAACACAAAAGTTTTAGAGAATGTTAAAATGCACAGTTTAAAATTATTTCTGAGGATACAGGATGGTTCAAAAAAGCGTGGCGATAACATAGGTTTTTTTAAATGGAGCACCATATTTTCTAATTTATTTCTAGATTCTGCATGAAACTCTAAATTTTTTGTTAATAGTGTTATATAGCTAAACCTAGTATTTGTCTAATATTTTAATTTTTGTAGAAAAATATAAGTTTTTACTCTCATAAAAAATTGACAGTTCCCCCAATTGTTTTTAAAGGTGGAATACTTACTTATATTTGGTAGGTACAAACATTCCATTAGGATGACATTTTATCCTTACTTTTTACTTAATTTTTAATTATTATGAAGTAATAAATGTTCAAAAATTTTCCCGTCTACTAGGATACACTACACATGTTTAGTCTTTCTACCATATTTCCCTGTACGTTCCTTAGCATGAAGGGTGGTATTGTCCTGCAGGCATCCCGTATCCTATTTTTCATATCTTCTGGTGTTGCAGGCGGGTTTACATAAACGCGATCTTTAATACAGCCCTCCTACAAGAAGAAATCTAAAGGTGTTAAGTCACATGATCAAGGGGACCACCCAATGAATCCATCCCTACCTATCCATTTTTGTGAGTAATGATTGTTTAAAAAATCTCGAACTTGCTAAATCCACATTTGTTCCCTTTCAATGTCATCAACGTCTTTAAGGAGCTGTGGTAATAAGTTTAAATATATATGCCAGTTAAGTGGTTCGCGGAAAAAATATGGACCAATAACTCGAAGATTTTTGATTCCACACCATACATTAAGCGACCAATGGTTTTGATTTTGAATTTCCCAGACCCAGAATGGATTAACTGTCGAATTATAGTGCATATTATGGCGGTTAACTGCTCCATTACTGCGAAAGGTTGCTTCATCAGAAAACATTAATTTGGACAATAAATTCGGTTCGGCATCTACAGGGTATTACAAATTCGACATACGAGCATTGGAATCTCGGAAACCATAGGAGTTAGAGAAACGGTTAAATATGGGCAAAGTTGTGCAATTCGGTGCTGATTAAAATGCCGCTTTAAAAGTTTTAAAACTCCGAATACTTCCGATATTATTAGAAAAAAACCGAAATTTTGCAAAATCGTTTTTATTTTTTCCTGAGCTCATTTGAATAGCTATTTAAAAATAAATGACACTTTGTCATTGCAACTTTTTCTCCTCTACAATATGACATTATTTAACTAAAGATCCGACGTTTCGTCTCCAAGCGGCCAACATCAACTTTACTTTTTCAAATACGGACCTGAATTTTTTTTTCCGATTTTTAAACCCTTATACCCTCAAAATGTAGTGGCAGTATTACTTTCTCATAATAATGAATTGTCTTTGTTTACTTTTTTTAATTCCTATTTTACATTCGTCAGTCCGGTCCTGGCAAGTATCCGGAATTTTAAAACTTTTAACGCGGCATTTTAATCAGCACCGAATTGCACAACTTTGCCCCCCTTTAACCGTTTCTCTAATTCGTATGGTTTTTGAGATTCCAATGCTCGTATGTCGAATTTATAACACCCTGTATAGCTTTAATTATGATAGTACAAAAGTTTACTTGTTGTTCAAAATCACGGTCTAGAAGTTCTTGGTTTAGCTCCATATGAAAGGGATGATATTTAAATTTTCTCGTGGTGCGATTGGCGGTAGATTTGGTTGTGTCATATAAGTTGGCTAAGTGACGGCTACTGACCTGGGGATTATCTTCTACATGAAGTAAAATCTCAATATCTTTTTTCTCATTGGCAGCATTCCGGTTTATCACTTTTGGTTTCTTATATTCAACGCTACCATTACCATCAAACCGTTCCATTAAGTATTGAAAAGATTGTCTAGTTGGTATGCGTCTATTAGGGCACTTCGCACCGTAAATCCTTACTGCCAAAAAACAATTTTTTTCCGCCTTGCCCTGTATATAAATCATGTCAATTAATTCATTGTTCGGAAAATCCATAACTATTTTATTTTTATAAGTACGTCACTCACGACAATAAATTAAACTATTTTCACTTGCTTAATTGTCATTTCAAAATTTAGCAGTGCCTAAATTTTTGTTTTGTCAAGGCCAACTTATTTTATAGCGTTGTTTTTATTACACTAACGGTGTAATAAAAACAAGGGTAAAAATAAGAAAAGTCAAAATAAATGGAAAACTATTAAAAATAAGTATATGACATATTCAATGAAAGTTGAAGAGTTTTATAAGACCTATCAGAGAAAATAATAATGCATAGGGTGTGCCACCCAAAAAGTTGATATTTTTCAATTTAAATTAGTCGAAATAAATAAATTTATTTTGAACGCCCTGTAGCATCTAACTCAAATTTCGTTATATTTTTTTTTGCCATCCTAATAGAACGTTCGTACCAAATATAAGTGTTTCACCTTCAGAAACAATGGCAGAACTGTTAATTTCTTATAAAAGTAAAAACTAATATTTTTCTAGTAAAATTTAAATATTAGAACAACTACTAGGTTTAGGTATATAATACTAATAACAAAAAATTTATAGAATTTCATGCAGAATCTAAAAAGAAATTAAAAATAGGGTGTTCCATTTAAAAAAACTACCACCCTGGATACTCAAAAATATTTTTAAACTATGTACCTTAACATTCCCTAGAACCTTTGTGTTTAACGTTCTTTGGTAATTCCCGAAACAGATGAGATATGGTTAACTTACCCAGTATAAAGCTTATTGAATTTTTAGGCTATTTTTAATATTCTTTTCACAGTCCATTTTCGAAAATAATTAAAGAAGCCAATGCATTTTCAGGGCCATAGCTCCCTTAGGAGGCATTTTTCAATATTCACGGTGAATGGAACATTAGACGTTTATGGTGAACCACTCAACAGGACGCCTCAAAAATTTGCCTTTTTGTATAAACGGACATGCTTTACCCAACCAAATTATTCTCGACATATAGAATGTTTATGTTTGGAAGAGAAATATATCTGATTATTTTGGGACGTGGATTACACACTGCAAGCTTGACACCTTAATTCGGGACAGAGAGTAAATATGTAGCGTGTGATCGCCACGAGCTGTAGCCACGTGCTGCAACTCTCGTCTATTTATTTACAGTTTTGTGTTGTTACATCACTTTGAGGTCTCTTTCCTTTTCGTTAGACCCAGAGCCTTGCTGATGAACCGTCAAACGGCGAAACGCGTCCGAGGATTGGGGTCTGATGGAAAGGATTAGGGACAACTCTATACACGAACTTTTTAAAAGTTCGCTTTCAATATTTAGCTTTCGGTATGCTAAACCGATATATTGGCTTTCAACGCCACCCAACTTAGTTTGCCCTCGATGGGCCGCCTTGACGGCATTTGAACCTATATAGGTAGCCACGTGCCGCAACTCTCGTCTGTTTTTTTACATTTCTGTGTTGTTATACCACTTTAAGGCCTATTTCCGTTCCTCACGCCCAGAGCCTTGCTGATGAGCCGCCAAACGGCGAGACGCGTACAAGAATTGGATCTAATGAAAAGGATAAGGGACAAATCTATACACGAACTTATTTTAAGTTTGGTTTTTGTATTTAAATTGAAGCCCTTGGTGCAAGAAGGTGTTAACTCACTTTTTTTGTAATTTTTGATTTGCATTGCAAAAAGGTGTTAACTGGGCTCCTCATCTGATAGTATATTTTTTAGGCGATAGATGGCACTGATTTCGTCGGTACAAAGAATCATAATAGTGTTATCTCTTTTAAATTAATATTTTCTTGGTGCAAGAAAGTGTTAATTCATTCATTTTATGCATAAAGGTGGTAACTTCGAAGATAACACCTTTTGGCATTACATTTTCTATTTTATTTACGTTTAGTTGTAAACGGTTATTCGGTATTGTTAGTGTTTTTTTCATTAAAATAAAAGGTAAGGTATGTTTATATTTAGGAGTAAATAACAGAGTTCCATTAAATTATTGTTCTAGTACGTAAATAAAACATATTTACAATTTTTGAAATTCTAACCTAAGTTCTAGTTATGGCGCCAAAGTTATCAATCTTTGAAAAAGTAGGGCAACAGGTCTAGACAAGTAAAAAGGAATTGTTTCTTGTTCGCAGTCGTAAATAAGCAGCATTATACTCAGGCAGGAAAGAACGAAGTCGTGAAAATTTTGGTTGAGTACACCAACTTTCTCGAAGCAAAAACATCAATAAATTTAAAATTATATAAATTTGTTCACGAATAATATTGTAGATGAGAGATCGAACAAAAAAATATTCGATCCTGCTGTAAATGCTAATATGATAACGGAAAATTTGTCTGATGAACCAGAAGAGGCATTTATCGACTATCGGATCTGAATATCACTAATTACAGATATATTTTTGCCACTGACCTTAATTTTGACTTTGGCTCACCGAAAACAGATACTTGTAAAGTATGTGATGTGGAAACCAATAAGGAACATATTGCAAAATTTAAAAAGGCTTTTGAGGAATAAAAAAACGATCGAAAAATTGCTAAGAATAATGAAAACACCGTATATTTGACCTTCGATCTACAAGAAACACTTCCTTTGGCAAAAATTTCAACGAGAAAAACATTTTATTTAAGACAAGTCTGGCTGTATAATTTGGGGATTCATTCAATTTCTACACAGCAGCAAAATGGGAAAGGGTATTTTCATATCTGGACAGAAGACCAAGGATCTCGTGGACCTGGAGAAGTTGGTAGTTCAATTTAGCTTATCCCGAGAACATGAAAATCAGTGACATAACTTTTGATAATCTGATTGCATAGAGTGATTCGGCTGGAGGTCAAAACAAAAATTTTTCCATTGTTTGTTTATGGCATTACTTAATAAACACTGGTGTTTTTAAGAAAATTGACCATAGATCTCCGGAAGTAGGGCACACGTTTATAGACTCGGATAGAGATTTTGCTGGTGTAGAAAAGGCAATAAGAAAACAATAAAAAGTTTGCACAGTGGATAAATATATCAATAAGGACCGAAGCAACAAAAAAATTGCTTTTAATATTACGAGAATGGCAGATAAATTCATAGACATTAAAGAACTGCCCAGAAAATTAGGACTTATCGATAGAAAGAAGAACAAAAAATATGAAAAAGTTTTATTTAGGGATGTTAGGTGGATACAGATGGAAGAGTTTGGTAAAACCAAATACAGATACTCCTTTGACGAGGCTGAAGAATGGAGCAGTGTTGACATTAGAAAGAGCGGAAAAATCGATAGAAACCAAGAAAATGATTCGATTTTAGTAACTATAGATAAAACTCGGGCAATTGCAGCTAAAAAAATTTGATAACATTCAGAACAAATTCTATTCATTCCAGAAAACTTCAGTAGGTTCTACCACAACCTCAAACGAGAGAAAATTTATTAAATGTTTTGCATAATAATTATTTAATAAATATGTGTCTAAATAACATTTTCTTTTGTGTATATAATTTACTTCAACTACTAAAACAAACTTTGAAAAAAGTTGTTAACTCAAAATTTTCAAGTTTTTTTCTTCATTTCTGAGAGCCAATGCTATTTTATGAAAAAAAGCATATACTGCACGATGTATTTTAATGTATTATGATTTACCAAAATAAATAAAAGACCTTTTATACAAAAGTTCCAGTTGCTAAAAGTTAAATCAATTTTTCTCAAAACTGTAAATTTTGAGTTAACACTTTTTTACACCAAGGGATTCAATTGCTTTCCACTACAAATAAACGAGCAAAATTTTTCAAATGTCTCAAAATAAAAAAAGTTATTTTTCTGCAGTAATAGAAAAATTCATACTTTGTACCACAATTCACAAAAATAAGTTTTAATAGTTTCTCTTTCTTAATTTAAAATTAACGTCTTTGCATGGTCCTTATACTTTTAATGCATACATTGAACTCATAATAAAGCAACACTTTATACCAAAAGTATAGACTTAAACAGGATGTTATAGCAATGCATATTCTTGTAAACAAATTTAATAATTTGCAAAAACATCTCTTAACAAGATGGCTGTGTTAGAAATATATACGCCTCTGTGATTCTCATTTGCTTGTATCAATATAGGATATAAGGATATCCATTACAGCTAATGCGATTCTTCAAGTTACGATCACCAATTCTGCATGGTGTTGACAGATTAATTGAAAAGTCGCGAAAAGCAAAAAGGGATGCACTAACGTTTTGTATTAGGTTTATTATTTAGTTTACTGGCAATGTAGCAACTAAGAAGATGGAGACAGTCTGTCACAAAGAAAAATCCTGAGATGATTGGGGCAAAGAAACTACAGTAATATCTCTGTTAAGCGGACATTTTTGAGAAATATGTTTGCTTAAGTGAGGTGTCCGCTTCAGAACCACGTAAGTATTTAGGTATATAAATATGTGTAATAGAAGAAAGTAATCAAGGAGAAATTATATTAAATAAATATTGCTATCTTTAAAATATAAAAATGGTCTCTACTGCCATTGTATTATGCATTTTTCATCTATCGATTATTTACCTATAATACCTTATTGTATTATAAATATTAAACAAAATTTATATTTATTTTTAACAATTTTTTTACATAATATTATTCTGTTTCTCCTACGTTAAATGTACAATTTTTGAATTTTCCTGAGAAAGAAGCTGGACCAACTATGAAATTTTGCGACTCGATTGCTGAGTTTCCCGATGTGCATGCGGATTCCCGCTCCATTTCAACATTAATTAACATATTTTCTTTTTCGGTAACAAAGCTAGCTATAATTTTTGCTATTTGGTTTTTCGACATGATGCTACCCTCGATATAACCCTCCGCTAAGCTAGAACTCTTCCACTTTCCGTGTAGCTTAAGGGTTGCATGGGAAGCACCACCCTCGATAAGAAGTGTGGACGAGGTCCGACGTAGACAATGTCCTGTATATTCCTTGGCATTTTCTAAATTAAGAAATTTTGCTATGATTGAAGGAACACGCCCTAGTGTATTCTTACCCGCAGGCATATCTATGCATTTACCATTTCGGTATATGAGGAAAAATCTGTGTTTCTTAATTCCTTTTGGCCCTAATGCAAGGTACTGTCTACCCAATTTTAAGGCATCTGTTTGGTCTCCTTTGATTATAGTAAAACTTTTTGACGTAGCAGTTTTAGTTTCTGGTACCTTGACAAGCATAGCAGGCCCCTTATCCTCAATATCATCAATGGTCATTTTTACCATCTCATCCCGTCTTAGGCCGCCAAAAACTCCCATTACGAGTACCACTTTATGCAGCAGGAAGGTATCATTCGGGGCATTTTTAATTAAAGTTAAAACTTGTTCACCTTCCAAAACTTTTGACTTTTTAGTAAGATATTGCTTTGATTAGGTTGTGTGGCTTTGATTTAACTTTTAACAATGCTACTAATTGACAATATCTTGAAATATTAATGTTCTCCTTTTCTATAAGTTCAGACTTCAGCTGGGAATATTTTGCCCAAAGGCTATTTGGGGTATATTTTTCCGACTAACATAAAGTAAAAATGATTAAAAATTGTTATTACCAATGAGCAAAAGGGTTACATAGCAATTCCTGAAAGTAAGCCATAATTACTGTTACAGTAATCACCATAATTTGGTTTTTTACCTTCCATTGTAAAAAAATTTTTATAATCCTTGTCGACTTTGCCGGTAATAAGTTTTTCTTAGCTTTTTCAGCATTTTCTAAAATATTTTGTGGAATTTCCATATTTTCGTTAAAACGTAAAAGACGCTTAAAATAAACTACCCTTAGCAACCATCAAACTTATTCTATGACAACCGATCGAAGCTCACTAAATACTAAAAACTGGCGAAAATAGTGAAAACAAATGCAGGAGTTTAACTATTTATATTTTAATATTAATGAAAAATAAAGTATTGTATACACCACAGGTACATAAATAACTATTTTGGCTGACAATATAGGTACAGGGTTTTCAGAGATATTTTCGGTCATATCTACAAGGTTCCCTATAAGAGATACAAAAAAACTTTAAATGTAGAAGTTGTGGGGTTTAATCTGAACCGCCAGAAAATTAAAAAAAAAATAGACAAGTGACGTTCTGAAAGCTAAGAAAAATTTAAAAATTGTTTTTTTTAATGAAACACCCTGTATATTTTCTACTTTTCTGAAAGATCTTTCTTTCCTGATTCCAAAAATATATAGTTTGTCTATATTTGCATGAACCGTCATTAAATTATTTTCGATTCGTTATTTTAAGCGGCACCATACAGTACCTAATAAAAATTATGAGTAGAGTGCCTTGGAAAACAATAATTATTGCCCGACAGTGTTTAGTTTTTAATAGGGAACAGTCAATTTAAAAATAAGATTAAAGAGGTTATAAACATTCTGTATTAAAAATATAAATCAACCATTGTAGTCTTTCAATCAAAATACAAACAAATAAATAAATAAACTAAATTAACTAATAGCTGTAATATACGGGTGTATTTTACTGGTTCTCAATATAACCTCCTCCATTTCTGAATATTTGTCCTCAATTTGCTATTAATTGTAACTACTTTAAAATTTGGATGATCCCTATTTAAAACTCGGATTTCATCACGAATTCTATCTTCGAGAATTTGGATGTTTCGCGTCCTATTATAATAAATGCGATTTTTTAAATAGCCTTACAAAAATATGTCCAGGGGTGAAAGGTCGGGGCTGTTGGCTGGCCATGGAATAGGACCCCTTCTTCCTATCCATAAATTATATCTGTCATTAAGGTAATTGGTGACACGTATGACATTATGGGCCGGTGTGCCATCTTGCTGCCAAATTAGACTATTATAATCATAAATGGGAAGTTCCCATAGACATATATGTCTATGGAAGTTCCTCTAAAAGATGTTCTATATCATTTTCGAGGAAATGAAGATACCGTGCACCTGTTAAGCTACCTCGAAAAATGATTGGACCAATAATTCTGCCAGCAAACAGACCGCACCAAACATTTACGCTACTGCGACCTTGAATTTTTACTTCTTGGATTTTGTGCGGATTTGTTGACGACCAAAAGTGTTTATTTTTGCGATTAAACATTCCACTTGTGGTAAATGTGGCTTCGTCCGTAAAAATTATTTTATTTAGAAAATCTGCATTTCCATCTAGTCTTCTAGTAATATTGACACAAAATTCTAATCTCTGCTGGATATTATTTTCGGTTAGCCCTTGGACTGGCAAAAACTTAAAAGGATGATATTTGTTCTTTTTTAAAATCTCATGAATTTTTCCCCATGATTTATTAAAATAAATTGCAGCATCAGGAATGGACCGTTCAGGCATTTCTATAAAAAATAACCAACGTATTTTACCCATAAAAAAGGAATTTAAAATTTACATGCAAAAAAGAGTAAGACATCTAAATCTTCTTCAAAATTTCTTGTAAATGTCCTTTTCTTACGTTCGAGACTGTGTCTCAACTCAAATTGCCGCACTACGTATCTTATTGTGTCAACGCATGGCGTGGGTCTTCCTGGATAGGTATTGGCGTTGAGTTCTTGGTCCATTATATTAGCATGCTTATAGAATAAACGGATCATATCTGATTTTTCTTCAGTGGAATAACCCATTTTAAAAAATATGCGAATGTTTTTTTCTCTATACTATAGATTCTTACATTGACAGTAGTTCCTTATTGAAAACTAAATTGTGCCATACAATGGTTTTCCAAGGCACACTACTCATAATAATTTTTATCCTATGGTACCGCTTACAATAACGAATCGAATATAATTTAATGACGGTTCATGCAAATATAGACAAACTATATATTTTTGGAATCAGGAAAGAAAGATCTTTCAGAAAAGTAGAAAATATACAGGGTGTTTCATTAAAAAAACAATTTTTAAATTTTTCTTAGCTTTTAGAACGTCACTTGTTTATTTTTTTTTTAATTTTCTGGCGGTTCAGATGAAACCTCACAACTTCTACATTTAAAATTAATTTGAATCTCTTATAGGGAACCCTGTAGATAGGACCGAAAATATCTCTGAAACCCTGTACATTATAATATTAATCATCCGCGTCTATTTAGAGTGCGTTTCTAGATTTAGATTCTAAAACAAATTTTTGCGTTATTTAATATTAATATATACATTTTAATTCAGGCAATTAAATTAGGCATAATAACAGCTTGAGTATTCTCCCAATAAACTTTAATCAAATCTCTTAATAAAATAAGTTAATTCTGCGAATAAAATATTTTGTTGCTCTAGTACTAACCTGAACTAACCCACAATACCAACCCAAATATTCACGGAAAACTCTTGTTGATAATTATTTTCTATAACCGCATGGGGATTTTCTTCAGCCCAGATACAATTGTTATGAAAGTTTATAATTGAATTTCGGGAAATACACGCTTCATCGGTAAACATAATATGGGATAGAAATGTCGGAGATGATGCTACCTGTTTTTGCAAAACTCAAGTTCAATAAACAACTCGCTGGGGAAAATCCGCAGGTAATAACGCTTGATGTGGTAAGGATACAATTGATATTCCCTTAAAATCTGGCATACAGTAAAGTGAGAAACGTTTAATTGTTGTTCAATTTTGCGTGTACTTGTATCGGGGCTACGCTCAACTTCATGTTAAACTGCTTCCTGCATCTCCACTGTTCTTACCGTTGCAAGTCTCCCAATAAGAGCAGCCGACCTTTGAAAGGTGCCTGATTCGCAGCACAGCCTTTCATGTATTCTTACTTTCTATTTAGTACAACGCGGTACATGTCAGTACAAATGCGCAACATATAAAAACTCATACAAGGAAAGGTAAAGCTAATGATCACGGTAAAATAATGTTATTGAATTCTCAGAGTTTATCATCTAAATTTCCAGAAATATGTGACTATGTCTTGAAGTCCGGGGTTATTGCCGCGTGTCTGACAGAAACTCGAATAACAAAGGACTTTAACGACTTTGAGATAGACATACCAGGATATAGTATCATAAGATTAGATAGTGACAGTAGGCACACTGGAGGTGTTGTAATTTTTATTAAATGTGACGTAAAAGTAATTAAAATCGAAAGATTTGTCAGTCAGAAAAATTATTGGTTTTTGGTGGTTCATGTGTGTATGTTTGGTAGAGTTTATATTTTGGGAACTCTGTATCATTCTCCCAGTTCTAGTCATGCTGAATTTCTTACATTTTTTGACGATTGGTGTAATCAACCTCTAGATGGGGAACATCCACTTATTATAGTTGGAGATTTTAATATTGATTGGTTGGGTAATGGTACATATTCTTTGAATTTAAAAAAAATTTCATGTGACTCAGGCTTTGATCAGTTAGTTAAGGAGGTGACACACCCTAACCAAAAAGGTGTGGGTGGAAGTATTATAGATCTTGTGCTGGTAAAGGGGAAACATGAATTAAAGTCTACAGTGGAGGAAACTCCACGAATAAGTGATCACTATATAGTAATGATTGATCTTAGGGTTAGTAACTTTCAGAAAAAGAAAAATATTATGGTTAATACAAGGGGTAGGATTGATTACGAAACTGTGAACAGTGGTCTAAGAGAAATAAGCTGGAATTATAATAGGTTGATTAGTTTAGATGATAAGTGTAGAATATTTTTTGATAATGTGTTAGGTATACTGAACGAAAAAGCTCCAAGAAAACAAAAGCTTATTAAATTTTATTATAAAGAATGGTTCAATGATAGGGTAAAAATTGCAATTACTGAGAGGGATAATAGTTACAAGAATTATAAGGTAAATAAAACTGAAGAAAATAGAGAAATATATAAACAATATAGAAACAGGGTTTTAACAGTTGTAAGGGAAGAAAAAAAACATTTTTATCACAAAAAAATTGATGATGTTAAGAGTGATCCAAAAAAGATGTGGGAAACATTGGGCGAACTAATAACTGATAGAAAAAAGAAACAAATTGAAAGATTAGAGTTGAATGGGGTTGTTTGGGAATCAACAAATTCTATTGCTGAAGAAATGAATAAATACTTTGTTGATAGTGTTAGAGAAGTAGTGGCTACAATTGATATACAACATTCACTACCAGATACATTCATTCAAAACCAACAAGACACTCTTAACTTTTTTCAACTGATTGACGTAAAACAATTACAAGAAATCCTATTTAGTTTGCCTAATAAAGCAAGTCCTGATGACATATCTGTAGAGTTCCTTAAAAACACTTTTGAAAACATTAAGGAACCTTTATTACATCTAATAAATACTTCACTTGAGATTGGTAGGGTACCATTATTGTTAAAAATTTCACATGTTATACCAGTTCAAAAAATTAAGGGAGCAATTAAAGCAGAAGACTTTAGACCAATTAATGTATTATCAACGATTGAAAAAATATTAGAGAGGGTGGTATATAACCAGCTTATTAATTTCATTGAAGTGAACCATATTTTAATTGAAAATCAGTCAGGGTTTAGAAAAAAGCATAGCTGTGAATCTGTGATGCAGCACATTCTTTATGAATGGAAACATTTATTAGATGATAATTATATTGTTGCTGCTGTTTTCCTGGACTTAAAACGAGCTTTCGAAACTATAGATAGAGCAAAGTTAATTTTAAAATTAAAAAAATATGGTATAGTTGACATGGCATTGGCCTGGCTTGTGGACTACCTTGACCACAGATTGCAGGTAACAAAAATCGGTGGGCAACTTTCATCGGAGATTGAGAATGATATTGGCGTGCCTCAGGGTAGTACTTTGGGACCTTTATTGTTTATAATTTATATTAATGACATAGCGTTGGCGGTTAAGGAATGTTCACTGCATTTGTTTGCAGACGATACACTTGTATATTATTACTCAAAAGATCTGAAGACGTTGATTGACACTGTGAACGTTGATTTGGGTTGCCTACATGGGTGGTTCAACAGTAATACCTTAAAACTTAATGCAAAAAAATCAAAATTTATGATAATTGGTAACAAAAATGTACATGATTCTGGTATAGCAAAGAATATTCAAATTAGAGTAGGTAAAGAAGGAGTTGAACTGACTTCAAAACATAAATATCTGGGGTTTATTATTGATCATAATCTTAAATTTAAGGATCACTTGGAACATGTTATTGAAAAAATTACGAAGGGTGTAAATTTCCTTTCTAGGTTCACAACTACTCTGTCTCGATGGACCAAAATTACTGTTTATAACACCTTAGTCTTGCCTCATTTTATATTTAGCTCATCAATATTGTATTTGGGTAATGGGAATGAACTGACTAGAAGATAGACTTCAAAAATTGCAAAACAGGGCAATGAGGGTCATTCTCAATGAAAGACGGGACACTTCTATTGGGAGTATGTTAAAAAAACTTGGTTGGCTCCCAATAAATAAATTTCTTATTTACCAGAGCATGATCCTAATATACAAAATCCAAAATAACTTAACACCAAAGTACTTGACTAACAAATTGGAAAACCATGTAATAATGCACTCTTATAATACAAGAAATAAAAGAAATTTTTATGTTACAACTAAAAATAAGAAAAGTACAGAGAATGGACTGTATCATAAAGGCTTGTTGGAGTTTAATAAGCTTCCAATCGAAATTAAAAATGTGGCCAATGTTAAGCAATTTAAAAATGTGCTAAAGCAAAGACTATTGCGAGAATGATAGTTTAAGTGCATGTCAAGCTTTGAGTCGAGAGTATAGATTTATGATTTACTCCTATGGGTAATGCGTAATAACTTTACATTATAATAGTAAACTACGTTTTTTTTGTTTTTTTTGAGTTGTATGGTTTGTATATGTATGACTTTAGACATTAGGATGATTTTGTGCAGTATTAAGCTGATTTTTGTAAGCAAATTTGGATATAATGTTGTAATTTGTTATTAGCCAGGTGCTAAATAAAGGATCTATATATTACAGTAGCAATTTACTCCCGTCACAATTTACAAACTATAAACTTAAATAAAAAAATCTTACAGGTTACATAGTTACTAAATAAATCACACATTAAAATCATAGTTTTAAATTTACATAGAATATCCTACAAGTTAATTACTTACTAGACAAATTACACATTAAAACCAAAGTTTAAGAATTCATTAATGCTGTAAAAAGCATTATTAGCAAGGATGCCATGAATACTCCTTTTAAAACTGTGAAGTGGAAGATCCTTTATCTCCTCTGGCAACTTGTTAAAACACTTCACAGTCCAGTATCCAGGCTCGCTTTGACACCTTCTCAGGCGCCAGAAGTCTGGCACAATATCGCCCCTATTTCGCGTCCTATACTGATGAATGTTCTCATGAGTTCTGTAAAGATGCCGGTTGGATTTTATGTGTAATAGATTCTGCATGACAAAGACAGCCGGAAGGGTAAGTATCCCCAAATCCACGAAGGCACGCCTACAATCATCCCTGAGCCCCAAACTTGCCAAAACTCGAATGGCTTTTCTCTGTAGACCGAAAAGATTGTCAGCGCCAGGAGAATGACCCCAGATAAGGGCTGTATATGAAATATGTGAGTGAAATATGCCGAAGTAAGCAGTCTTTAACACACTCAGAGAAACATTGCCAGCGAGGCCACGTAGAAGATATAGGCTTCCTGTCAGTTTTGACCCGACTGAGCGAACATGTTCATCCCACAACAGCCGCCTGTCCACATGCACTTCCAGGAATGTAGTACTCTGAACCTCTGGGTCCACTCTATCCAGGTCCCTCATAGAGAACACCATCCTAACCGTCTTATCTTCATTCAGTAGCAGTTCATTTTTACAAAACCACCTCAAGACCGTTTCCTGCGCAATCACAGATCCCTTCATTGACTCCTCCAGAGTATCCGCACTGACACATATCGTTGTGTCATCGGCAAGGAGCGTGAATTGAGATACTGGATCAGCTGTTGGGAGGTCATTAATGTAAATCAAAAACAAAATTGGGCCGAGGATAGAGCCTTGTGGTACCCCAACAGTACTCCCACTCCTTGCCAATGTCACCCCAGAGCGATGCACAGACTGACCCCTAACCCTTAAGTAGGAACTCATAAGCTGAAGGCTATTTGACGAGAAGTTATATGCTTTCAATTTTTCTAGAAGAATCTCATGATTGACACAGTCAAAGGCCTTGCTCAAATCGCAAAACAATACTGTGCTGTATTGAAATTTATTAAACGCCTCTAAAATGTCTATAATTAAGCTCAGAACACCCTGCACAGTATTTTTACCCCTCCTAAATCCAAAGTAAGAGACACTAAAGAGGTTGTTATTCGCAAAAAAGTTTAAAATTTGTTTAGCCATACATTTTTCTACTATTTTAATTTTAACTTTAAATCCTAGAAAATCGCGGCTGTTTTTGTTTTTTAAATTATCAATGCATTCCCTAACTTCATTAAAGGTCACTTCTGAAAAAGAAAAAGTATTTTATTGGATTAACATTGTATTAAGATTAGCTAGAGGGTCTTTATCTGTTTTAGGAATATCCCTAGCAATGTTATGTGCAACATTTAGAAAATATTCATTAAAGTCTTCCGATCTTAAATCATTGCGCTGAGTTTCCTTTTTGATTTTACCTCTATGTTTATTTATAATCTGCCACATAGAACGGCTAGAGTTGCCTGATGCCCTAATGATATTATCCTTTGCTTGTGTTTTAGTATTGCGGATTGAACTTTTGTATAATTTTTTATATTGTTTATATTGTTCTTTAAAATCATTTAGGTTATATTGTTTACTAACTCGTCCAAGAAATCGCAGTCGCTTCCTCATTTCCCGTAAATCGTCTGTAAACCAATTATAGTACATTATGATATTAGGAGAATAAGAGATAATCCATGCGAAGCACATGTGTGTCATTTTCCTAATATTATATACTATTTTTTCTTCAAACGTGCATCATTTTATTCGAGATAAAACAGTAAAAGAAAACGAATTTTTTAATGAAGATAACAAGATTGAATTTTCAACTTATTTCACTGTATATTCCCTTTTTGGTGTCGTTATCATGGATACGTACTTGTTTGGCATCTATCAAAACAAATATTTCAAATTCGGTGTCGCGTCAGTTGAGACCGAATAAATCTACAGAAAATGAGTTTAGAAGTGCCCGATGATCCTCTTGAGGTAGTGGAGGCAGCTAGAATAGCTATTCAAAACTTGCTGCCGACGAAATCTGGTGCAGTATATGAAGCTGCCTTTGTCAAGTTCAACAAATGGTGCACTGGAAAAAAAGTAATGCAATACTCTGAGAACGTTTTATTGGCATATTTTAACGAAATGGCACTGAAAATGAAGAGTTCTAGTTTGTGGGCTCATTATTCAATGATAAGGTCCGTGTTAAATTTAAAGCATAATGTGAACATTTCCGTGCTTTTTTAAAAAGCAAGGAGAAGGTTATAAGCCAAAGAAATCGAGAGTCTTGTCAAGGGAACAGTTCAGCAAATTTTTGTCTGACGCCCCAGATGAAAAGTATTTGGCGATGAAGGTAATGAAATTACATTTTGTTTGTTTCACCTTGTGCTAACCAACCCTTAATTTTTTAGGTAGTTTTGATATTTGGAATATCTGGGGCATGTCGTTGCGGCGAATTAGTGAATATTTATGACAGTTGATGATCTTGAAGATATAGGTTCTTTGCTGCTAATAAAAATTCCCAATACTAAAATTATTAAGAGTAGAACTTTCCACGTCCTAAGGGATGAATATTTAAGCAAATATAGAAACTACGTTAATTTGCGTCCTGCCGATTTTAAGGAACGACGTTTTTTTTTGAAATATCAAAATGGGAAATGTTATAAAGCTGTCGTGGGTATCCATAAAATTGGTAGTGTAGCAAAAGATGTGGCATTGTATCTGAAGATTCCAAATTGGAAAGAATATTCAGGGCATTGTTTAAGACGAACTTCCGCAACAATGCTTGTTGATAGTGGGGGGATATTAATACGCTGAAAAGGCATGGGGGTTGCAAATCTGATGCAGTTGCCGAAGGGTACATTGAAGATTCTGTGCAAAGTAAAACCAAAATTGCTAAGAGAATTATTCAACCTAGCTCTACGGAAAATCTCGAACAACCTCCATTTAATGGACCGTCTAATGGATTTTTAAAAGCAGTTCACCCTGGAAAAATTGTTATGAGCAGTACTGATATTGCAAGAAGTGGAGGATTCTTAAATGATGCAAATCTTCACAATTGTACTTTTACTATAAATATTACCAATAAATAATAATAAATACCACTGTGAATACCAATGTATTGTGTAAATGTTTGTTTATTAAAACTGATAAATTAAAATAAATTTAAATTTTGTGGCTAAATGAGCAATGCTCAAAGCTAAAAGAAAATAAATAAAACGAAAATAAATAAATTTATCTACTTTCATTTAGTAATATGAATTTTATAGTTCTGTAAATCGTTTTGTAAGGGCATCTATTACAGCACTAGTGCTGTAATAGATGCCATTACAGCACTAGTGCTGTAATAGATGCCCTTACAAAACGATTTTTAATAGCAGGTGCATTTTTACAGGTGCATTTTTATTTTTAAAAAGGCCTTTTGCCAAATATCTTTATTCATAGATGAAAGTAGATAAAATTTTGTACAATATTCTTATTGTAAATTCATATTACTACACTCGATGTTTTATTAAACTCGGCTGACGCCTCGTTTAACAACTTTAACATCTCGTGTTGTAATATGAATCTTTACAACACTTATATCGTTAATAACTATTATCTACTTTCATTTAGTAATATGAATTTTACAGTTCTGTAAATCGTTTTGTTATGGCATCTATTACAGCACTAGTGCTGTAATAGATGCCATTACAGCACTAGTGCTGTAATAGATGCCCTTACAAAACGATTTTTAATAGCAGGTGCATTTTTATTTTTAAAAATGCCTTTTGCCAAATATTTTTATTCATAGATGAAAGTAGATAAAATTTTGTACAATATTCTTGTTGTAAATTCATATAACTACACTCGATGTTTGATTAAACTCGGCTGACGCCTCGTTTAACAACTTTAACATCTCGTGTTGTAATATGAATCTTTACAACACTTATATCGTAAATATCTATTATAGTACTATAATATATTTATACGCCTAGTCATATTTATGACATTTAATATCATTGAGAAACGTTACATAAGTTATCACTTATATGACGTTTGAAGAAAAATATTATTATTATTATCAGAACGTACTAAATATTTTTTTTCTGAAAGAGATCTTAGGTATACAAGTTCTAAAATATTTACAAACTGAGTGAATTTCCCATCAACTCAATATCAATATCAAAATCGTCTACTATTATGAACTCTCAAGAATTTTTAGAGATTGTGTTGAAAAACATACATAAACCCCGCTGTGTTACTGGTCTACATACCCTACGACACTGGAGAAAATTAGGTGAGGATATCTCTCTTGATAAATGCGTCTAGCCGCTCTGGAATTGCCATGGGCCATTCCATAGACAAGATGCATATCGGCCATTTCTAAGTTTGTCAACTGAACCATTTTGTCACATCAGTAACGAATTTTATAGCTTAAAACTCTTAAAAACACTTAAAATAATTACGTATGCACTATTTAAAGTTATGCCAGTTATGTTAATTGCTTAATCATAAATAGAAATCAGTTTACTCCATTTCCATGGACAACAGTAAAAACAGTTTTTAGTTATTTATAAAACACAATATTTTTTTATTTATTGCAATAAAGTGATTTTTATGGTTTTCCTCAAATACGAAAAGAATGCCAAAAATAAAAATGTTGTAGTTTTAGTTGCCGAATGCAAAAAACATACAAAAATTGCCAATGAATAAGTGGCGCACATCTTTTTTGTCGAAAATCTTAGTTAGTGGGACACCACTGGACTTAAAAAATGTAATCTAGTTAGGGCTGAATTAACCTATTTTAAATAACACTGCCAAATTGTAACAAAATCGGCTAAAGGATTATTAAGATACTTACGAAAAAACGATTTTAACATTGAAAATGTTTATATTATAGCACGGGCACGTTAGTATGGGTACGGAATTTAAAATTCTTGTGTTGCATTTGTCCCTGACGTCACACCGAAATAAAATGATCGGGATCAGACCAAGTCGAGAGTAAACGTATGGTTTCACTGGAGCAGTCAGCGGGTGCGGCTGGCGTTCGCGATCGAGCGTAGCAATCGGCCGTCGCCACAGGGTGGTTTGGCTGGCGCGGCTGGAGCGCGCTTCAGATCATATTCGTATTTCGTAGTGAAAGCGCTTATGTATGATTTATAATGAACGCCGATAACATTAGTTGCATGCTGTTGTTGGAGGAAGAAGACGAAGAGGAGATGTTAGCACAAATTCCTCCATTTCGACAAACGTCATATTAACACTTTAATTTATACTATAGGTACCATATTTAAATCAAAGCTGCAGCATACCAAGTAAAAAAATCAATTTGATTAAGACGTCAAAGTATCAAAACATTTTAAAATTGTATCATTAGTTGGTATATCCGAAAAAAATATCAAAATTAGAAAAAGTCAGTGGCGTGCATTTTTTTGTCAATAATATCCGTTAAGTGTTTCCCGGGACGCCACTGGACTTAATAAATTTAATCTAGTTAGGGCAAATTAAGCCTCTTATCATTATGAATGACGGTACCAAATTGCAATAAAATCGGGAAAAGGATATTTACAAAAATAATAAAAAAAAAAACATTTTTTAAAAAAAACTTTAACACCCTGTACATCAAAAACGGGGCAACTCCGGAAACATGTTAAGGTTAGTTCAGGTTAGTACTTCTGAAACACCCTGTATTCATTCAAATACAACGGTCAAAAACACAAATATTTATATCAAAATATTGATAACAAACAATAACACCAAACGATACAATGCAATAATGCGAAAATCACCGGTAAACTAAATTCAAGCCTGTCGCCCAGGGCCTTTTAGTTTTATTGCCACTTGACCAATCGAAATAGAGGTACGGTTGTCATTAAGTACTGATCAATGTTTCCTTCGTATGCATAATCTTGGATTTGAATATGGTATAGGGTAGACTGGGGCAAGTGTAAAAATGGGGTAAGTGGAAAATCAGAGCGCCAATCAGGCAATATTGAAAGTTTACTTCTCTGTGTGGTTCGAGGCAACTAACTATACCTACATTAGCGCTGTTAAATTATCTACTCCCGGCGAGTTACCAGGTGTTTTTTTCTTTCTGAGTAGTCATTTGTAACATAACCTCCGAATCGGTCCGTTGAATAGTGTGTGATATCTCCATAAAAAATTGGTCAAAAGTAAAAACTTATAATATACTTTAAGTTTTATTGCATTTTCATATGTTTAGTCAATTGTTGTAGCTTTAAAATCCTATATACCGACCAAATCTAAAAGCGGTTTTTACTCACGAACAGGTTTGCACTTCCCCCGTAAAAAACATAATGTGGGGCATGTGTAAAAATTGTAATAAGGAAAGTGTTAAGGTTAGTTTACACTTGCCCCATTTTCCTGGGAATGCTAAAGTTCGTTGGCACTGACACTTAAAGTTTTTATTCTTTACAGAGAGTTGGCGTCATGGTACGAAATTATAAAAGAAAGTCCGATAGGGCTGCCTATGAGGAGGCGCAATTAAATGCTGCAGTAAATGCCGTCAATCAAGGTCAATTAACCATGTCGATGGCCAGTACCTACGGAATTCAGAATTCCATACATTACAATCTACTGTAGAATAACTGGACGCCGTTGCGAAAAAAGCAAGACACAGGGCCGACCTCCAATACTTTCTTGGCAAGATGAGTGTCAACTGGCGGAAAATATAAAAACATTGGAGAAGTGGGAATATGGATTAACTCGAGAGAGCCTCAAGAAAAAGTCCGGAACTTTGTAACTTTAAGTAATATTCCCAATCCTTTTAAGAACAATATGCCAGGCACAGACTGGCTAATAAAGTTTAAACAACGTCACTCTTTGAGTATGAAAAAACCACAAAGCTTAGAGTACTGCAGAAAGAAATCTACGGACCCATTCATAATAGACCAATAGTTTGTTTTATTGGAAAAGGCTATATTGGAGTTGGGTCTTCAGGATCGTCCTGAATGTATTTACAATTTAGATGAGACTTCACTGTGTACAGATCCTTCTCGTCTTAAAATTGTTGGCGCGAAAGGCAAAACCTCTTCAGGAATAATTGCTGGATCGGGCAGAGAAAATATAACCGTCCTGGCAGGAGCAAGTGCTAGTGGTAGAAAATGGCCACCATTGATAATATTTAAAGGCAATAATGTATGGAGTTCCTGGATTTCAGAAAGAAATTAAGACTCTTCAAAGGCACCTTATATGCGACCAGCGCCAATGGATGGATGACTTCCAAAATATTTAGAAATTACTTTCTAAAGACTTTTATTCCTTTGGTTCTTGATCAGGCACCAATTATTGTTATATATGATGGGCATGTCTCGCATGTGGATTGCTTATTAATTCAAGCCGCAACAGAAGAAAATATTCATATACTTAAACTGCCAGCCCATACAAGTCATTTACTTCAACCTCTCGATTTGAGTGTGTTTAGATCCTTTAAGGCAATATGGGAGAGGGAAGTAATAACATAGCAAAGACGTCATCAGGGACAATGACTACCAAAAAGGGAATTCGCCACATTGCTAGTGAAAACCTGGGCTGAAGTAGATTCCGGAATCATAAAAACAGGATTCAGAAAGGGTGGTATTGTTCCATTTACTAGACATGACTTACGTTACGGACTTAAAGACAAATCTTTTTAAAAAAGGATTTTATTACTGCTAAGGTTACAATATGACTGAATTACATTTGTTTTTGATTTAATTTATAAGTTCTGTAATATTGTGTAAGCGAAATATAATATTCTGCTAAATGAGCAGGTCTATGGGAACATAGCTCCTCCGCCCTTAGACAAAAGCATACCCTTAAGGGTGTGATTTTTGAAACTGAAACACGCAATAATCAAAAATTAATAAAATTATACAAATTATATAAAAGTAGTTTAAACTATGATGTCCGTATTTTCATGGGCTTCAGAGTGTTTCTTAAAGTACCTATTTATAAGAAATTTAGAGCCTAAATAAAGACAAAATATTGCAATAAACAAATATAGTAAAATAGTCCAAAAACTGGTATGGTTTATTGATATAGGTGTGGTCATCTCATTGATTTTTTTTTCTTTGTTCTTGGAGGTTGGCTTCAATTTCTTTTGTTGCTTTAAGATTTACAACATTGAGGTCAAGCGTGGGTGGATTAAAGATGATTTCATCTTTTTGGTAGTAATCATCGGAAAGGTCCAATTCTGGTAAGGAAATGCCTTTATAAGTTAGTTGATTTGGTTTATATGTACGCAGGATAAACGATTTTATTTGGAGGCTGCATTGATTGGAGGCTTCGATTAGGTATGATCCAAACAGTGGTCTGTTGTCCTTTGAATTTTTACATGATATTGGTGCAATCAAACGATTAGGGACTGTGACGATCCATTTTCCATCGATGATTCTTGTTATCTGGACTTCTTGTAGTTCTACATGAAACGGCTGGCATGTAGTGGTATTTGATTGATAGGTTATCAATTGAACGGCACATGGAGGGGCATTGCTAACGTAGGCTATGTGGGCTTCTTTGCAGAGGTATTCGTTTGGCAGCAATTGAGTGCAGATTTGGTCCATATATGAATATTTAGTATTGCTAAGTGCAAGGGAGAGAAAATGAATATTCCTTTCGAGCCCCGAATGATGGAAGACCGGGCCTTTTGGAGAAAAGTTGTGCAGTCAGCCAAGACCCACCCAGGGTTGTAGCGCTAATAATGATGATGATAAGTGCAAGGTAAGGTTTGTATGGGAAGTTAAGGTAAAATCCGGATAATTGGTTACCAGGAATAGGTATTGGAAATAATTGATAATAATGGTAGATTTCTGATTCAACCAATGGTAACTCTAAAATAAACGTTATTACATTTTCTCTTGAGTAACTTTTTATTTCGATTATTTTTTCAAAATTCAATACGTTATCAATAGTGGCCTCTAAGGGAAGTGCGTCCATTACTAAGTGTGATTTAAAACCTTGTATTTCTTTAATAAGTTCTAAAGGATCAACAATTGAGTTGTGCAGTGTATTTAATTTAGCAAAAGAGATAGCTACTTCAATTTTTTCAAATATGTCAAATATGGCTTGATACATCATTGTTATTTGATTGATAATTACATGTGTTCGAAAGTATTGATGATCTGTATTTTGATGCAGAGCTACTTTTTTAATAGTCTGTTCTACTTGCAAGATTCTTGATTTAAGAATATATTGATTATGGGAAATATTCGAAACGGTATTTTGAAATGTATTAATAGATTTTTCTAAGATTGTAATTTGGTTAAAAGCTATTTCTTTAAGTTTGTTTTGATTCTTTTGCAGTTGCCTTATTTGCTTGTCATACTGTTCTGCGTCTGTTTGGTCGAGGTTACCTGTAATGCATTTTATTAAGGAACCAAGAGGGTTAAAAATTGCGCGTTTTTGTTTTTGTGTAATATTATTAAAACTAGGATTTATTTGTTTAATTTGATTTCCTATTTTCTTTTCTAATGATAGTAGTGGAATAAAGGAATTTTTATATTCGTCTCTATACAGGGTGTTGTTTTGAATACTATTCATAAGGCGTTTAGCAAACTTGTTAATAGTTTCAAATTCAATAATTGAGCCGTTCAGAGGAAAAGTGGTATAACTGCATTAAAGTAAATATTTAAAAAATCGATGTTTTGCGTCGGGGCGAATTTTAAAATCAGTTTTATACTTTTCAAGACATTTTTCACGTATTCGTCATAAACATGTATTAAAATTTCACATGATAACCATTTGTGAGGATTATAATGAGTTTAATTAGATTTTAATGCGCAATAACATTTTTCCACTAAGCATTCTCCGAAAATTAGCGGAAAAGTGGTATAACTCACTGAGTTATATCACTGTTCCACCTACAAGCTGGTCTAACTTCACAAACCTGTTGAAGCAATGACATAAAAATAGCTTTAATCTGTATTTTTCTTTTCTTATTGAAAGAAGTTATACGTGTACTGATATTACTTTCACCTGAACTATCATATTTAAAAAAAAAATTTAATCATTTTTCTCTATTGTTTTTTATCTTTTTTATCTGCCTATTGTTCCCTGTTTTAAAATTTTAGTAAAGTTTAATTTTTTAATAGTAATTAAAAATGATAAACACCATACTTATTTTCAAACATTATCTTTATTGTAACAAAAGAATGTAAATATAAAAATACAGAGTTCGATGAGCGTAACATTACCTTTATTACAAGTTATTAAAAAAAATTAGTCTTCTCCATCACTATTTTCATACTCAGACAGTGGGCCAATATAAGCAGCATCCTCTTTAGTCACTATGTCAAGGAAGAACTGATGCTGAATAGGGGGAATCCATTGAAGAAGCTCTATCATATCCTTTTTCTTGGCGGAAGTGACCGGTCTGGAAGAATCGTACAATGATTGTAGAACTACAGAAGAAAAGGAAGAACGGGGTCTACCCTTTGCTGTTTTTTTTTAGATCCAAGCTACTAAATTCCAGAAGATCATTCAACGACTCCTGGTACAAAATTACGTAAGGAGTTCTGTCAAATCGTAGCCACTGAACTTGTAACCACTTGAAAGGCATTTTTTGAGCGTTCATTTTCCTTTTTCAGACAAGCTGTTCTAAATTTTTAGTTGAGAAAAAATCTTGTTGATGCATTTCGTACAACTGGAACTTGGATTTTCTTGTATTGCGTATTAGGCGTATCCAGTCATCTTTAGTGTAGAGCACGGTCGGCCTAGCTGTTTTTTCGATGTGCCCAAAATCTCTATCATTTGGCAAATATGAATGGCCAGACACCATAAATTTGTGATCAACTTTACTAATACTATTGTTCGGATTCTCAACTATTGCCTTCCAAATAAGTGACAACTTTATGTTCCTATTTTGACCAGTACATGCGTCACTGTATGCGATGATGTGATCAATGTTGGCACAGTGAAGTTCAATGTGTTTCATAAGGCACGAACCGATTTCCTGAGATCCCCTAGAAGCAACTGTTTCATCCCAGATATACATGAATGCTTTGCCGGTTACAGTGTGATGAATAGCCAAGTTATAAACGTACATGTTACGTTTATAGTAAGCGTTTGATGTTGAAAGTTTGGGGAAAGCTAACACTTTCTGAAGATCGAAGGTCAACACAATAGTAGAGTCTAATTCTCTCGAAACTTCCGTATCTTCTTTTAAGGAATTTCTTGCTTTTTCAGCTTTTCGCAAATGCAGCTGATGCTCATTTTCCAGTTCAACCTTCTGGGGTCCCTCAGGTAAAACAGATATTTTTATTTTATATTTATCACACCTGGAACAAGTATCCTTCCTAGGACTATGGAACGACAGGTTAAATTCTTTATTGAATATGTCCCTATAGGTATGTTCTTTTACAGCTCTGTCCTGAAAACCCTAGTCCTTGCAATACTGTAAATACAAATTGTATAGTTTTCGGATATTGAGATCTGGGCTTAAGTATTTCCTGTTCGGGCTATGAGACCTGGTATAGTGACTTTGAAATCGTGGGAAAAGTGCGATATGTTCCCTAACAACATTAAGGGAATCGTCAGATATTTTCTGCGCACATTTCTTTTTCCCGCGAAGGTCTTCCCCTGGTAGTCTACCTGATTCCTCTTTTTTTAGAAGTCTTTGAACTCTCCCATTTGAGATAGCAAACGTATCCAAAAAGTACTTTTTGCAAACTACGAAGCTGTTGTTGTTTTTATTCAAAACGTACTTGTATGTTACAGACTTGGGCCCCTTTGGTATCTCCGCATCCTCCTTAGGGCGTCGTTGTTTTACGGAAACTCTCTGAACAAGTCCAGAAACATAGGTATTTTGCCGAGAAAAATCGCCCATACTTCAAAAACGTGAGAACACGCTGTTTCTCTCCTCTTCACTAAAATATTTATTACACTTTTTTGTACAGCCACACGTTATGTTTTCAAAAGTTTTTGCAAGAATAACGCCTTTACGCGTAACATACTCCTTGCCGGAATTCCTTTGCGTTTTAGCTTTGGTTTCTTTATGTTCACTATTGCGACGTACCCATTTCCTTTCCTTCGGTACACGATTTGTGTCATTATCCATACGGTTTTCACCTATGTTGTTATCATCCGAATTACTCATGGCTATTATTTAAACAAAACACAACTGGCAAACTCGAAAAACTGTTAATTATTTTTGCTAGTGCTTATACACACTAAAACAAACAAGTTTAAACGGCAAGTTTAAAGGCAGGGGAATCACACGCAGCGCGGTCGGAAACGGCGCGCTCCTTGACTTATACCACTATTCCAGCAAACGCATGGAAAAATGTTGAGAGGAATAACGTTAGACACCTATTTTTCAGCCGTTATTAAACTCTGACTTATACCACTTTTCTAATGGATGTAGTACACTTCTAGTAACCAGAATAATGATATAACTCAAAAATGAAAAACCCCTGACTTATACCACTTTTCCTCTGAGCGGCTCAATTATCGGATGCAAATTATATATTTGAATTAAGGACCAATGATTTGAACGAATTTTAGTAATACCTAATTTATAGGGAAGGAGTCCTGGGTACTTGTTTAGGTCATGGAATTTTATTTCGTTTGTTCCGCCGTCGATGAACCCGATCCATCTGGAACAATGGGCATTATTTTAGTTTCATTGATATGCACAATTTCGGTGCGGTTAGTTTTTGGGTTTTCGATTTCAATTTTACTGTTTTCCAAGATTCGTTTTAAGATAAATGGACCTAAAAATCGACGTTTTAATTTACCAGAGCGTTTATCTCCCTTTTTATAAACTTGAGATCCGATTACTAAATTTTGGGGTTTTTTATTTGTATTTATTTTGTCGATAACTTTTTGTTTAAGTTTTAGAGATTCTTCATGAATTTGGTTATAGAGAGCTTTGGTATTTGTTTGATGTGTATTGATATAATCCGCAAATACTTGAGCTGGTATCAATTTCATAGGGTCACGTGAGTCAGTATGTCCTAATACGATTTCGTATGGTGTGAAGTTTGTACTGGAATGGATTGTACTATTATACGCAATTACAGCATATGTCATAAGGGATGTTAAATCGGCTTTATCGTCTTTTTCTTTCAATATTCTTAAGTGTTCAATGAGCGTCGAATTTAATCTTTCAACTGGGGAATTTGATTCGTGATGGTATGGTGTAGTAAAATGTATTTTAATATTATGGGTTCTTAATAATTCTTCGATAACTTCGTTTTTAAACTCAGTTCCGTTGTCTGCAACAATTTGTTTCGGTATGCCGAAAAAGGAAAAGAAATGGATTAAGTTTTGGCATGCTGATACTGCTGTGCCGAAATATGGTAATGCCTGTCCGAATTTTGAGAATTTATCGATTATTACTAAAAACTTTTGTCTTTCTATCGTGAGTGTATCAATATGTAATATTTCAAATGGTTTAGATGGTGTTTCTGTTAATACGAGAGGTTGATCTGGGGGTCTACGATTATATTTTGTTCTTTGACAAATTTCGCAATTATTTATAAATTTGGTTATATCCGATTTCATTGATTTCCAATAATAGTTTAATTTTAGGCGTTTAAGTGTCTCTTGTATACCTCGGTGATTTGTTTTTCCTTCGTGGGAAAATCTCATAATCATATCGCGTTCGTCTTGTGTTACGTTATTTATTAACTTTGTACATTCCACGAGTTTAAAATTACAAAAATGTCTTGTTAAAGCTTCCTGAAAATGTATGCGTAATTCTTTAGATAAGAAATGAATATAAGTAGTTTTATCTTTTAAATTTTCCTTGAGAAACTGCGTTATTATCTGAACATTACTTGGAATTGTCGCGTGAATAATGCGATTACCATCGAAATTTTCATACTTAGATTTAACATAGGCGTCGTAAGGGGATTTTTTCACAATAAACTGATTTAATTTATTATTGATTATTTCGTCTAAAATTGGGATTTCTGTCAAAGTTTCTTCAGCGGCTGCGCTGTGCGCTGTTCTTGAGGAACTTTTATTATCGGCATTAATAATTCGTATATCTTGAGTGACATTGATTTTAGGTGTTGTTGTCTCTAATTCTCCAAGCGTTCGACTAACATCGTCGGGATCTAGAATTTCGGGGTTAAATTGATTGTTATCTTCCAAAAATTTATCAATATCAATATCTATATCGCCGGGATTATTTTGAATGGATCGAGTCTCAAGTGCGTTTAATTGGATTCGCGATAAAGCGTCGGCATTGGTGTTTTGTTTACCACTTTTATAAATTATGGTATAATCAAATTCTTCTAATTTTAACCGCCATCTTACTAATTTTGAATTAGGTTCTTTGAGATTAAAAAGCCAGACTAAAGGTCGGTGATCCGTATAAATTTGGAACTTTTTACCATACAGGTACGGTCGAAAATATTTACATGCCCAAACGATTGCGAGTAACTCTTTTTCTATTGTCGAATATTTTTGTTCTGTTTCATTGAGCGTGCGCGATGCGTAAGCTACTGGGTGATCATTAGGAGGAGTTGATTGAGAAAGTACGGCACCAAGCGCTATATTTGATGCGTCTGTGGTCAGTACGAAGGGTTGTGTAAAATCCGGGTATTTTAAGATCGGTGCGTTTATTAATAAATCTTTCAAGTGATTAAACGACTGTACAAAAGATACTGAGTGTTCTACTTTAGAGCCCTTTTTTAAACATAATGTTAATGGCTTAGAAATTTTAGCGAAGTTTTTTATGAATCGTCTATAATAACCTGCTAGTCCTAAGAAAGATTTTATTTCTTTTGGCGTTCGGGGTATTGGGAAATTTTTTACTGCATTAATTTTTTCTGGATTGGGTTTAACACCATCTTTTGTTATCTTATGTCCTAAGTAGTCGACTTCTTTATGTAGGAATTCAGACTTGTCCATTTGTATCTTAAAATTCGATTGACGTAAACGTTCAAAGATTGATTTGAGCCTTTCTATATGTTCTTGCAAAGATGTGGAAAATATAATGATGTCGTCTAAATACACTAGACAAATTTCATTTTGAAAGCCACGCAAAACGTTATTCATTACGCGTTGGAAGGTTGCTGGCGCGTTTTTAAGCCCGAAAGGCATTCTTTTATATTCATAGTGACCTGTATCCGTAGAAAAAGCTGTTTTAGGGATGTCATCGGGGTGCATTTCTATCTGATGGAAGCCGTTGGCGAGATCTAAAGTCGTAAAGTATTGTGCCTTTCCTAATTTATCCAATATATCTGCGATATTTGGAAGGGGAAATCGATCATCTATAGTGACGTCATTTAATTTTCGAAAGTCGCAAACAATTCGCCATTTACGCGTTCCTGAAGCATCTAGTTTCTTTGGTACTACCCAAATTGGGCTGGACCATGGCGAATTCGAGTGTTGAATAATGCCATCGTTAAGCATTTTTTCAATTTGAGTTTTTACTTCTATTTTGTGTACTTCCGGGTATCTATAAGTTTTTGTAAATATGGGCGTTTCATTAATTACATTGATTTTATGCTTGACTTGATTAGTAAAGGTTAATGGAGTTCCTTCACAGTAAAAGATATCTCTATATTCGTAACATAGATTGCGTATGGCTTTATATTCCTCGGAATTACAGTGACTTAATCGTAAATTTTTTAAATTTTGTTTTTGCATTTTATCGAAGTATTCATTGATTTCTAAATCGGTTTCCATTTTTTCAATAAAATTTATTTCGGTCTCTTCAATGATTTCGATTTGTAATGGTTCAAAGATTTCGATTTTTACGGGGTTTTCGCAAGGATTTGTTATTATTGTGAGAGCATAAGAGTTAGCAATTTTTACAAGAGATTCTGGCATCTCAGCCTTACCAAAATTTATATAGCTTAATAAACCTGTCCCATTCGATGCGTTAACTGGTATTTTAACTTTTTGCGACGTTCTCGGAGGTATTATTAATTTTGTACTCTGTGAAAACGACTGTGTCGGCATATTATATGGAATAGGATTATTCATAGATTGATAGTAAAGAGGTAAATGAACATTCGGTGTTTCCAAAATTAAATCGCTTAGATTGATTTTTGCTTTAATTTGGATAAGAAATTCGATACCTAATAAACCGTCAAATTTATCTGAAAAATCGAATAGATAAAATTTATGATTATCATTGGTTTTAAAAGAAGGAAAAATTGGGATGTCTATAACTTCGTTGTGAGTTGACATTGCGTGAGCAGTGCGTACAGTAAAATTTTCGTTAAAAATAAATTCAGAGTAAATTTGATATGCTAGATTTGGATTAATAAAACTTTTGCCACTTCCTGTATCAATAAGAAATTTTGCATTTATTTCGGGGATTATGATTACGGGGAGATCTAAATGTGTGTAATTGTTAAGGTATATTATGTTGTTTTGTCTATATTCGGGGGAATATGAAAATTTTCGTCATTACCGTTATCATGTTCATCATAAATATTATCAAAGTAACTTTCTTGGTCAGTATAATATTGATCGGAATAATTATAGTCATTGAAATTTTGTGTGTCGTTACCTAACTGTTCGTAATTGGTTTCGTTTACTTTCGATGCGTCATCATCGATTTGATTATTTTCGGGTGTGTTAACTGATTGATTAAAAAGTTCTTCAGCTACCCAATTTCTTTGAGTTGGTGGGCGTTGAAAGGTATTTCCGCGTTGACCCGAATTAATACGCGTATTTCTACTCGATGTGTCCATCGGTTCCGGTATGTCACGTTGCATATTATTTCTGGGAATAGCCCCTGTACTATTGTTTTGGTTTGTAAACGGCCTTGCCATATGCGTGAAGGTAGGTCGTGGTATAAACCGATTAGGATGCACTAAATTTGCACTTTGAAAATTTTGTCGAAATGGATTATTAAAGTTTTGTCTAAATGGATTATTGAAATTTTGTTGGTTCATGGGCCTGAAATTTGGGGTAAAATTTGGTGTAAAATTCGGTTGGGGTCTGAATAATTGTGTAGGCATATTAGCAGAATAATGTGTCTGAGATGGATTATTATTTTGTGGTTGATAAGGTTTATTTGTTCTTTGAGTCTGTATAGGCATAGTTTTGTTATTAAAATTAGACCTATTTCGATAAGTAATAAAGTTTTCTTCTTCGCGAACGTATGCCATTGCTTGTTCGAGAGAGTCTGGGTTTTTTAGTCTTACAACAAGTTGCATATGATAGTTTAGATTATTAATAAATGTTTTTAAGCATAAGTCGTCATATTGCTGAATTTTCAATACTTTAATTTGAGCATCGACATTTAAGTTATTTATTTTTGTAAATAATAGGCTTCGCGAATCTTGAATGCGTATGCCGAAATTTACAATTGGTTCGTTTTTATCGAGACGCATACTTATAATATCCTGTACCAAACAGTCTTCAGAACGTTGATCAGAAAAAGTGGATACTAGTGCATCTTTTATTAATTGCCAACTATTAAGTTCAATTCGCGATGCTACTAAATCGGCAGCTCTACCTATCAGTTTACCAATAACAGTATCGAATAAACAAACATTAATTTGTGCTTCTACATTATTTCTGTCTTGATGATTGGCTAGAAAATGTTCGCAAGATCTTAAAAATCTACTTAATTGCTTAGGGTTGCCATCAAAACAAGGAATATTGTCAGCTTGATAACGAATCATACTATAATTTGGTTGATTATTTTGATTGGCCATATTTTCTTGTATTAAATTTTGTTCGATTTCGGGAATTTGTTGAGCTAATGCCAAATTTTCAACGAGATTGATGAGGTCTTCCAGTTTTACAAATGTGGTCAATCAGAATTCTAACATTAAGGAAAGAAAAGGATTATATTTGAAGGAGCACTTACAGTACTACGAAGAATGTTGCTGTCTTCATGGATTTCTTAGCCTAGTTCCAATAGGAAGAGCGATGCTTGTCTTTTCCCTGGAGCCTACTTATGGAGATTTAGGCGATGCTTGTCCTGCTTCTCCGCACTGGGGTTGTTTAGACGATTTTTGTTCCGTTCCCCGGTCGTGGAGCCAGTTGTATCACTTTACAGTTTGTCAGTCCGGTCACGTTCTTTTGACAGTTAACTGTTGAAACAGACGGCACTTTGGTCTTTTTGGTTTTCCGAACAGCGATTGGACGAAACTACCCGTTTTAACACAAACTACCCTGTCAGATCCTACCGACTGCGCCACTTACGTTACGGACTTAAAGACAAATCTTTTTAAAAAAGGATTTTATTACTGCTAAGGTTACAATATGACTGAATTACATTTGTTTTTGATTTAATTTATAAGTTCTGTAATATTGTGTAAGCGAAATATAATATTCTGCTAAATGAGCAGGTCTATGGGAACATAGCTCATGTTATTCCTAAAGAAAAGTATGACATCGATGCCCTAAAAAGATGGGAGGAACACTTGAAAAATCAAAGATCTGTAACAGATTTACAACCGAGGCCAGAACGCATTGACATTGAAAGGAATGAACATGATGCTGTAGCACCGAATGTAACAGAAAAAACCGCTACTTTCGAACAGTTAATGTTAAAAACAGTAAATCCTTCTACATCTGGCGCTTCATTTAAAAGGAAACTAGCATCTAATGCAGAATTACTTACAGCTTATTCATCAGCATCTAGTGCCACCAATCTCAAAGTAACTGTCAGCTCTGATCAAAATGGAGAAAACATACTAAATAATCGTCAGGATCCTATAACTGAAGCTGTAGTACCAGCTTCAACCGAAAATCGGCAAGAAAAGAAGGCAAGTTTTGATGATCTACTACTTGATTCGTTCCGACAGAGTCCTTCTTCTAATCCAAGAAAACGAAAGCGCTTAATTCAAGGTGGCCAAACCATTGAAGGTACTATCGCAAGTAGTCAGTCAAAACTCTCTACAAGTTCATCTACTATATCTAAACCAGCTATGAAAATTGACCGAAAGAGTAAACAAAGTCGGCCAAGTCCGTATCAATTTTAATCCAGCTCCAGTGAATCAGATAATAAAAGTGTACCTTTTATGGAATCGGATCAAAGTTTCACTTTAGAATCGGATTGCGAAGATCAAATTCCTGAAATAAACAAAGACAATATTTCCATTGGAGACTGGGTACTGGTTAAATACACATTACCGAAAGCAAACAAACATTTTATTGGCCAGGTAAACACTGTTGACAACGGCTTTGAAATCAAGTTGACTAGAAAACTAAAAGACAATTTTTTATGGCCACTCACCGATGATGTCGATGTAGTACATCTAGACGATATAGTGACTCGTTTACCTGAACCGATAGTAACACGCCGAGGAGGTTTTCATTTTAATGTGAAATTTGCGGGATACAATATTTAACAAGTTCCATAAAATTATACGAATTTTTAAACTTTAAGTTTCTTTTCTGTTTTAGTTTCTCCTTGGGAATAATTCCTACTGTTTTAGAGATTAAAGCCAAACATTGGGTTTTGAACGGATAAATACGTTTATAAAAATATTATTCTTGTTATTAGGAATTTTTTGAGGGTTATTTTGGATTACTTATTATTTTTCAGAGGTACCTTTTAATTTTTCGTTTTTATGATTTGTTTGGCTAACTATTTCCCAACAATAAAAAGTTCATAACTTCCGAGATTTTAATTTTTTTTTAAGTCTGTAAAAAGAAAAATTGGCATGGGATTGGGAGATATAAACTTCATTTACACTTTCCCATTACCACTTCTGCGAACATGCATGGAAATTGTATTCCGATTTTACACTTTCCCTTTTTGGGGTAAGTGTAAAATTTCGGTACAAAAAAAATAATCATTCAAATCTCAAGATCTCAAAAATAATTCATGAGTGCCCTATGCAGTATGAAAAGTAAACATAATAAAGTATTACTTTCTTACAAAGATACTTTTATAAATATTGTATATTTAAAGTAGGAAGGAAATAAACTTAAACAATTAAAAAAAGCTTCGCACTTGCCCCAGTCTACCCTAATAATAAGCTTTGTAATGCAATGCTGAAAAATAAACAGAATGGTTTTGTACACTTTACCGTTCTTCCCTACATTTGCTGCCACTTTTTTTCATGAATTTTCTTTCATTACAACATTTTTGTAATTTTCGTTCTCATAGTTGTATAAAGGGGGGTTCTTTTGCACCTCCTCTATCAAACACTCGTCAGCAATTGCCGAAAACGGTGGCATTCTGCTGAGCGATCGCGGCTGGACTGGTCTCTCTAGCAGTCCGAACGCAGCCGCTGCAATTGACGGCGAACGTTGTGTCGAGTGTCGCTGAGCTGCGGCAGTGAAACCGTGTACATACAAATCGCATTAAACCAGTACCGAGTTACCAATCGCGAACGCCAGCCGCGGCCGCTGACTGCTCCAGCGAAACCATACCTTAGAGGCGCGTTAGAGTTTATAACCTTTATTTTACTATTTTTTATATTATGAATCAATAAAACTTATATCAGCTACCTAAATATTACATTCAAATCTATGAGTTTTCGCAGATCTGAAATATCACAATAGTCACAAGCGTTGCTCTCTGCAGTCTGCTTCGGCATTTTCAATGTCTTCCCCGGTTGCATCTTTGTAAAGGACTGTAAATTTTTTTTTAAAGTTTGACACCCCGTATTTTGAAAACGAAACATTACCGGACCTATGTACACTGTGGCTCAAATTAAAGGAGTACGCTTTTTATTTGTGAATATTTTTTTTCATTTTGCACTGATTTAATTTATTTTTGAAGTGGTGATGAACTGAAACTAACCTGAAATCGTCTCAGTAAAATGTGTAATTTTTATCACAATATTTTGAACAGGGCCGGATTGACAGTTTTTTTTTTCAACAAACGTGCGCTTATGTTCGTTGCAAGCAGAAACTGATTTATTTAAATTTCAGATGATACGTTTTTTTGGTAGTTTAACTATGGAAAATTCTCCAGCATCCATGACCGTTATTAAAAATCAGAATATCTATGACTGTTATTAAAATAATAAAAAATGTTATTTTTGATGTTTTGTACGCTTCGTGACAGCTAATACGTACACAATGGCAGTCTTAAGTGAAGAGGATCGAATTCTTATCCAATATTTTCGACAAAAACATATTTACGGTGCAAGAAAAATTGTAAAGGATTTTCCTGAAAAAAATTGGTAAGTATGTCGAAACAGTTGGAAAGTTTTTAAGACATCTTAGAGAAAATAATGGATTCATAAAAATAAAAGTTGGAAGGGGAAGGAAGAAAACTTTAAGAACTCAAGGAAATATTACTATGGTAAGAAATATTATAGAAAATGTATGACCTGAAGAATCTGTAGGTATCAGAAAACTACCGAAAAGAACAAGAATTTACCGCTCTACAGTTCAAAGAATTATAAAAAATGATTGCCAACTTAAAGTATTTAAAAAAGTTTTCTGTCAAAAACTCAATGCCAATGTGAGGGAGAAACGATTAGAAAGATGTAATCTATTACTACGAAGATCCCGTTCTCGGGAAAATATTGTAAAGATATGGTTTTCAGATAAGAACATGTTTTATTTGAGGTAGCCAAAGAATACACAAAATAATCGGGTATACGCAAATGTGCGAGTAAAGAGGGAAATCCCTTTGGAAAATCTTTTAATCGAGAGAAGTCACTTTTTACCTGGCGTAATGGTCTCTGTGGCAGTTTCCAAATTGGGGAAGTTAAGGCTAATTGTTATAGATGCCGGAGTAAAAGTCAACTCGGACGCGTATCAACAACAAATTTTACACACTTGCTTCCTGAAATTGAAGCAATCTGCGACGATTACGTGTTCCAACAAGACAGTGCTCCTTCCCATACCTCTCGGAGTACAAGAATGTTTTTGTTTGAGCAATGCCCCGACTACATCGAACCGGAGATGTGGCCACCCAATAGTCCAGACTAAAACCCTGTTGATTATTCCATATGGGCAATTTTAGAGGCAAATGTTTACAATAGTCAAAGGTTTAACACCATCGAAGAGCTTAAGGAAAGGTTACAGTTCTGTTGGAATAATTTTAACCAGGACATATTCAATGCAGCTATTGACCTATATGGCGAAGGCGACTGCAATCGGTGATAGAAAATCATAGTGGTCATATTCATAATTTTATCCTGAAAATATTTAGACTACTTTCGATTTTAAGTGATAGTTAGTCTCGATATCATTAATTGTTAATATTATTAAAATTGTTAATTAAGATTGAACAAAATAAATTGTATTTCATGAATTTTAAAATCTTTCACAATGAGACCTATACTGGAGAATTTTCGATAGTTAAACTACCAAAAAAACGTATCATCTGAAGTTTAAATAAATCAGTTTCCGCTTGCAACGAACATAAACGCACGGTTGTTGAAAAAAACCTGTCAGTCAGGCCCTATTCAAAATATTTTAATAAAAATTACACATTTTACTGAGACGACTTCAGTGCATCATCACTCCAAAAATAAATTAAATCAGTGCAAAATGAAAAAATATATTCACAATTAAAAAGTCTACTCCATTAACTTGACTTACAGCTTATACAGGGTCGTTGGTATGTATGTATGGAAACAGTCGATTATTTTTTAAAGTAAAACAGCAAAAAATATTTAAGACAAAAGTTTCAGGGTTTTTTAAGATATATTCGAATTAAAAAAAAAATAAGCATACAGGATGAGTCAGAAAACCGTAGAGAAACAGAGTTATTTTTTTTTGTATAGAATACCCTATATCTTAGAATATTTTTGGATTTTATATAAAATAACAATTATTTTTTAATAAGTGCATTATAAGTCTAAACCTAATAGTTTCCGAGATATCGACTTTTGAAGAATGACATTTTTGAACTTTGACAGCTTCTAGATTTCTAACGGTACGTCTTAGAGGTAAAACGGCTTACATGTCCCCATCTTAGTTTCTTATTATCTTCCTAAAAGTGTAAACTTCGGGTTAAACGGGATGTAACTCAAAAGCCGGAAATACAGTACTTCCGGTTTAACCGAAAGTTGATGTTTCTGGGAGGATAGTAAAAAAGTAAGATAGGGATATGTATGTAAGCCGTTTTACTCTAGACGTAAAGCTAGAAGCCGTCAAAGTTCAAAAATGTAATTTTTCGAAAGTCGATATCTCGGAAACTATTAGCTTTAGACTTATAATGCACTTACTAAAAAAAAATTGCTATTTTATGCAAAATCCAAAAATATTCTAAGATATAGGGTGTTCCATTTAAAAAAAAGTAACTTTGCTTTTCTACGGTTTTCCGACTCATCCTGTATACTTATTTTTTTTTAATTCTAATGGACCTTAAAAAGCACTAAAACTTTTGTCTAAAATATTTTTTGCTAACTGTTTTAGTTTAGGAAATAATCGACCGTTTCCATACATACCAACGACCCTGTATAATATACAAACTTTCCATCTTAGAATCACTAAAGTTTAACCACGTACTTACATAAAACCCTGTACCTGTAAATTTCTTGTCATGAAATATAGGTTATGGTGGCACAATTAATAACAAATCAATTAGGCGTTTTAATTTGCACAAAAAAAATGTTTTTTCTTAGCCAAAAAAAAAACTGTTTGCCACTTTATCGAGTTTAAATTAGCACACTATCTTATCTTAACAGAAAATAAATCTTCTTCGCCTCCTTCGTTACTTTAAAATAGTGCACGTTTTATTGTAAAATACAAGAATAAATTAAAACAATTTGCAACTTGGAACAGGAGTTCTCAAAACAATTTATTTTAGTCACATTTTGGAGCTATCAATTAAGAATTTTTACGATGTTAAAATGTAAATAAAAATCACACCACGTTACCACATAACAATTTGCAAAAGTCTACGCATAATTTGTTATGATAGGTTATGGCGCCAAACATGTGCGAAAATATCCAATATGTAATTTGTCATGTACTTTTGACTTCAACGACAAATAGCCCATACGTGATTGGCGGATTCTAATTACAATATAAATACGCGGGCATTCTTTAGTGTAACAAGTTTTCATTTATTTTTATCTTGGACAAAGGTGGTCACGAAATGAAAAACGGCTGTCTTAGCTTATATCATAATTTTAAAATAACTTACACTAGGTTAATTTTAGATACCATACTGACATCATCAATATTGCGCAAATATACCCTGTGTCTCTAAAATATTTTTTTTAAATACCTACTAACACAAACTTAATTCCTGAGGCTAAAATATGACGATTCATAGCTCAACGTACCTTTTTCGGAAAGGTAAAGCCTGTCCAGAGATATAAGAAAGTTACACTTTGCCTTTGAATGGGATTATCCAAGGCGATAAACAAATAATGAATGAATGAATAAATGCAGGTAAATTATGGTCCGTACTTAAAAATGTCTTAAAGTAAACTGCAAATCCGGAAGACGTAATTTCATTATTAATGTAATAGTTTGGTGATTTTAAACCGATTTTTACCTGATTCAAAATGAGAGGATTTATCCTATAAAACAAATTATGTTCTAAAGACTGTATATACCGGGTGACCACGAAATTACTGACCAGCTTGTCACGTCCTTATAAAATAAAATATTATTTTGAAATTTTGGTAGGATATATGGTTGCACTGTGCGCACATTTTCAGTATTCAAACTTCCGACTGTCACTTCCGGTTAAACCGGAAGTGCATACAAAATTGTTATTTTAAATAGAACACCCTGTATATTTTTACGAAAATGCATTCTACAAAGTATTCTAAGCATAAAACATGTATCATATTCTATACCTATCTAAGACAGATTAAGAGAAAATGGCGTTGGAATTTATAAAATTAGACACTCATTATATTGTTTTTTCGAAAAACAAATGAATAAGCGCAAAATTTTATATTCTTTTGTTACTTCTTTTTAGGTATTCTTTATGAATAAGTCACAATTATTTCACTTCCGGTTTAACCGGAAGTGCTGCAAAATTTGACATTCAAACATAGATTTCTCCATTATTTTTAATGGCACGCCCTATTTTAAATATAATTTTCAAAATTACCTTATTGTTCTAAATATTTTTTATTAATGCTTCCCTAGGTCTAAAGTTATTCGTTTTTAAGATATAAGCATTTAAAGGTTTAGTTGCATTATTCAACAAGCAACAATTGATATTAACTTATTCATAGTTTCGTCTAAGGTGGCTATGGACCCCACAGATCTGTTTACTAATTTCAACTGTTTCACGACGCTATCGCCATGGTATTTTTAATTTAGTCCTTACATTCTTATACAAGTGACTTATTTATTAATAAGAAAAGTTAAAACTATGCCATTTTTTACGCGGGAGCATCAAATTGACATGCTGCTAATCTACGGAGAGACTAGAAAAAACCGGAGAGAGGCCAAATTTCTGTATATGCAGAGATTTCCCGAACGCGAGCACCCAAGCGATACGTATTTTCCATGGTTAGAAAATCATTTGAAGTACGAGAATGAAAATCAAAACGCAAATGGTTTTATTATTAGTGAGGAGGCAGAAACAAATACACTAGCCCTTGTTGAAGCTGACCCGACAGCATCGACGAGGCAAATTGCGAATGATATTGGCATCGGTAGGGAGAGTGCAAGAAAAATTTTAGAAAAACATGGCTATAAATCTTTCAAATACCAAATCCATCACCATCTTTATGAAGGCGATCCTATTCGAAGATTGGAATTTTGCAACTGGTATCTTGAAGAGGAGCAGCAACAGCCACTTTTAAACGCACACATTTTATTTTCTGATGAATCCCGTTTTACCAACTTAGGGATGTTCAACAGAAATAATACCCGGTATTGGTCTACTGAAAATAATCACCTATTTAGGGAAGGGGCGTTTCAAGAACGATTTGGCATTAACGTATGGCTAGGCGTTATAGGAACACGTATAATAGGTCCTATATTTTTTGAACAACATTTAAACGCTGTCCAATACCTGGCTTTTCTTCAGAACACCATTGAAGATATTCTGGAAAATTTACCTGTTAGGCAATACGCACAAGTATTGTATCAACAAGACGGCGCTCCGGCACATAATGCTAGAATAGTGACAGCATATTTGAATGCGACTTTTGGAAATCGTTGGATAGGCGCTAATGGCCCAGTAAGGTGGCCGGCTAGGTCCCCCGACCTAACACCGCTTGATTTTTTTTACTGGGGCCATATAAAGGAGAAGGTGTATAGAACAAAACCTCAGAACCTCGACGACCTAAGAGATAGAATAACTGAAGCAGCAAACAATATTACACCACTAAAAATGAACAATGTACTTCGAGAATTCCAAGAAAGAATTCATTTGTGTCAAGAAGCAAATGGCAATCATTTTGAGAATTTAATTTATGGATAATTAGTTTGTATTTTTACATATTATTTTATTAATTATAATTCTACCATAGGTTCGAAATAAAGTTTAATTTTTAAATGCTTATATCTTAAAAACGAATAACTTTAGACCTAGGGAAGCATTAATAAAAAATATTTAGAACAATAAGGTAATTTTGAAAATTATATTTAAAATAGGGCGTGCCATTAAAAATAATGGAGAAATCTATGTTTGAATGTCAAATTTTGCAGCACTTCCGGTTAAACCGGAAGTGAAATAATTGTGACTTATTCATAAAGAAACCTAAAAAGAAGTAAAAAAAGAATATAAAATTTTGCGCTTATTCATTTGTTTTTCGAAAAAACAATAAAATGAGTGTCTAATTTTATAAATTCCAACGCCATTTTCTCTTAATCTGTCTTAGATAGGTATAGAATATGATACATGTTTTATGCTTAGAATACTTTGTAGAATGCATTTTCGTAAAAATATACAGGGTGTTCTATTTAAAATAACAATTTTGTATGCACTTCCGGTTTAACCGGAAGTGACAGTCGGAAGTTTGAATACTGAAAATGTGCGCACAGTGCAACCATATATCCTACCAAAATTTCAAAATAATATTTTATTTTATAAGGACGTGACAAGCTGGTCAGTAATTTCGTGGTCACCCGGTATAGCCACTCTAGTTAGTTTTAAGCTTAGTAATTATTCTTACTTCGTATGTAATACAGCGTTTGTTTAATCGTGTGTGAGTCATGGAAAATATGTGCGAGCCCAATATATCTCAGTAGATAACCCCGTTTAAAAGCAGAAAACACTTTTCTGTGGAAAGTAAGAAAGTTATAAACAATATGTATTCAACTCTCATTGAACGTGCGGTCAGCAAGCAAGCAGCGTTAGAAGAAACGGCCACATTAACAAAAATTCCAACATCAACTGTATGGTAAATTGTAAATAATCCCATTTTAGCGAGGAAAAAAAGAACCGATACTGGCATTTTCTCGAAGGTAGGTGAAAGTATGGTGTTAATCTTGAGGTCAGTTATGAAACCGATAACTCAAGACTAGCTTAAGACTAAAATAGAAAGAAAACTTCACCAGAACTGCTTGACTAATTTTGGTAATCAAAGGATAATTTACACCCAATCTAACATAAACTTGATAAAATTATTTCAAAAGGCAAAGGCATCCGTTCTCCCTTCTCCCTTTGATCATAAGCACCCTTGACCAAGGTAATTTTTTATATCTCTATAGTTAGGCATACCATAATTAGATAATTATTGATGTAATCTGTTTTTGTTTGTTTTTTTAAGAAACCTTGCTTAATAGTATTTGAATAACCTGTAGAAATACTGCTGCTATTAATGTATAGAATCAGTCCTATTACACGCATATTTTAGTTCATAAGTTGCGCCATAAAAAGTAATCGTTCACGTGTCCGAGCGATTCTTACAAAAATCTACCGAAGTGATAATACATAATTCATTCCATGTTAGATGTTTTCTATGTATATTATTGTTTATGTATATTTTTTTGGAAAATACGCTATTGCAATAGAACCCCACACAGCACATTTCCTTTCAGAAATATCTAAAAAAACATTTCATATCAATATTTCTAAAATATTTCAGATTCATTACACCCAAAATGACAGTTGACACATCCTGCATTTGACACTTGACAGACCACATGCAGAAAGCCAGGCTGTTCCCCTCACGGGTTCCCCTTGTTTTATGTTTTGTTTGTGTAATGTTCAATTAACAATAATTATTATTAGGCATTGTTATTTGTGGGTGAACTGTGCTACTACCGAATAATTATATTATGGATTATAAAAATGATGTAAGTCTCTATTTTAATAATATGTATATTAATGATTTTAGGTTAGGTTTATCTTATGATTTTTTCCGCTTTATTTTATTTATTAAACCTGAGTTGCTACTGTTGTGAATTAGGACATTGAACAGTAAAGGGACAGAAGAAGAATGAAAAATTTCTAAATTACAAAAACATTAATAGAATAATAAAAGATGCAGTAAGGCATGATCTCCCTCCGGAACAGAACTAGGAGTACAAAATATTGTTGCACTGTGGCTGTCGCAGTGCAAACTTCGTTTGTCCCGTGAATTGTAAAAACTTTGAATACCTATATAAGTTGATAACAAATTTTAGCTAAACTTTCCTGTCTTTATAATGAAATATGTAGTTTTAATAGTGTTTGTATATCAAACATTGATATACCCAGGGTCCTTGATATATTAGAGATTGATATTTTCTACCAGGGATCTATTACATAGAGGTCGATTTGTAAAACTTTTTGCCACAACTCCTGCTCGTTGTCACCGTTCCCGCTCGTCGCCACCGTTCTTAGGGTATTTATAAAACACGAACTGCACCGTTGTAAATTCGCGAGAACAGCAACGTATTTTTAGGTTAAAATATTAATTTTCTTTGAAAAAGTGAATAATGTGACCAGTATTTAATATTATTAAACTATAAGACAAGTAAGGCCCTGTGTATTGTCTATAATGCTAATATCGTAGGAATATGAAATATATTTTATCAAATGTGTCAAATTTCTTTCTTCCCATTGGCTAAAGCACGAGAGTTGCGACGGGAACGGAGGCGACGAGCGGGAGCGGTGACAAAAAGTTTTATAAATATAAATGCACCTTTATACCATATAACATATTAATATTATGATTCATACTTTTAAACCCCATAGAAAGAAGAATTTCAGATTTAAATAAGCATCCTTTTTTGCATATTCCTATTTATTACTTAATAATATTTTATATGTTTTTCAGTAAATATGTTTTTCCTATTAAATGATATATTATTCCATTTTATATGATTTCAGAAATATTACAAGGAATCTTCTTGAAATATTTCTGAAAGGTGTTTGCCTCTAATTTAAAATATTTCAGAAAGGCAATTATATAATGTTTCAGAAACAAAATGAAATATTAGTTTTTTGGCCTGACATTTTTGGGTTTCTAAAAGATTTTATCAGTATATCATAAATGTTTTGAAATATTTAAAATCCTTCGAAGAAACTAATATGAAATATTTCTGAAATATGAGTGTGCTGTTTAGGACACTGTGTTCCTTATTAAAAAGTATATTTTTTAGTTCTAGCGTCGTTTCTGTACCAATGAATATAAATATGTTTGTATTTTCGTAATATTATTGTGTTTTCAACATGTTTTTATTTGTAGGTTTTGAATACATTAAATTGTATGTTGTATTTTGTGGCTTATTTTTAACAAACGTCACTTTTGGCTAAGGGACTTCATAAGTTGCTTAAAAACATAAGAACTAATAAAATGCGGCGAAACGAACTGATAACAAGGCACAAAATTGGCTGTAAAATCAATTTTAGGCACCAACGAACAACGTAAATAACTGGTTACCAAAATTGGTTACGTGTGGAGCAAAAATTGATTTAAAGCTTTCAATGCAAAATATTGAAATTATGTACACCGTTATAACAGATTTAAAGGAACCATATTGACCGGAACTGCTCGAACGAGAATCCGACAGTAAAGGATAGAACATAGATGGTATTTTTCTCTATGGTATAAGGCATAATAATGTTACATTATAAAGCTTTAGTAATGCAAGGTGTCCTGTAAGTATATATGATTCTCTAAGGAAATACTAGAATATACAGTGTGTTACATAAATGAATTATCACGTCAATGTCACTTTGTGTAAATGGAATACCCTGTATATTATTTCATTTTTTGATTCTACGCAAGATTCTAAGCAGATTTCGTTTATGATGTCCTATATACCTATCTTTAACTGTTTACGAATTATTGACAATTGAAAATTAGACATGTTCAATGAAAATAGAAATATAAATTAAATTGTTTGAGTGTTTTTTTCTAAGTTCACAGATATCTCTGTTATTCTCAACTTTATTTTCATTCGTATAGGGTGTCTCAAAAAATCAGTATCAATTTCAAGTTTGTTTTTATAAACGAAATGACACTTTTTTAAATTTTAAACATATTATTTTATGTAATGAACATTATTTACAATAAAGGAATATGCCTGCCTATTGTAATAAATGTTGGAAGTGGTATCCATTCAGAGCTCTACAATGACCCAATCTATCCACAAACTTTCTTTGGACGTTAGTAACAATATCTGGGGTAATTTGCCGTATCGTGGCTCTTATTCTTATTTTCTAGTCTTCTAAATTTTGTAGTTTATTTTTGTATACTCTCTCTTTAACGTAGCCCCATAAGAAGAAGTCGAGCGGAGTTAAATCGGGTGACCTTGGTGGCCACTCTATTTCGCCCTGTCGGCCTATCACACGATGATGAAACGTATTGTCCAAATATCTTCGAACATTTGCGCTAAAATGGGCAGGAGCTCCATCTTGCTGAAACAAAAGTCTATCATCGAACGTATCTGGAACATCTTGATTTGCAAATAGTGTAATTAAGGCAGGTACAAGCTCTTCCTCTAGGAATGACAGGTATCGTTCGCCATTCAATGTCCCCTCAAAAAAATATGGCCGGATGATTCTACGCTCAACAATTCCCGCCCAAACATTGATTTTCTCCCTATACTGCGTATGACCCTCTCTATACCATTGTGGATTTTCATTTGACCAATAACGAAAATTTTGCTTATTTACTTCCCCATTAAGGTAAAATGTGGCTTCATCAGAGAAAATCACGTTTTTTACAAAATTATTATTATTTTGGCAGATATCCATCATTACCTCACAAAACTGATTCCTTCTGTCCGGATCATCGTCATATTGAACTACTTTCATTTTATAAGGACGCCACTTTTCTTTTCTTAAGGAATTCACAATAGCTAAATGATCCACATCAATGTTGTCTTGGTTTGAAAGACATCTAGTACTTGAATGAGGATTTTCTTCCAGCGACATTAAAATATCAATTTTAGTGTCTTCAGGTATGCCTGGTCGTCCTGAACGCGGCTTGTCTCTGACATGTCCGAACTTATTAAATTTATTTATTAATTTACTTACAGTGGCCTGACTGATTGGCTGTCTCTCCGGGTATTTATTATTGAAAACCTCACACACTTCTTCTTGCGTTCGAGTTTTATCTCCACAACCAGCCATAATGAGGATCTCGATTCTTTGCGTTTCTGTTAAAAACATTATGATAAAATAATACAAAATAATCAAATAATCACAAGGCGTTTGTCAAAAAAGTGAATTAGAATGACATCAAATAACATCACTATGAACGCCAGATATTGGTAACCATGCTAACGTTCAAAGAGAGTTTGTGGATATATTGGGTCATTGTAGAGCTGTGAATGGATGCCACTTCCAACATTTATTATTAAAATAGGCAGGCATATTCCTTTATTGTAAATAATGTTCATTAATAAAATAATATGTTTCGTTTATAAAAACAAACTTGAAATTGATACTGATTTTTTGAGACACCCTATACGAATGAAAATAAAGTTGGGAATAATAAAAATATCTGTGAACAGGTTAACTTAAAAAAAAAACGCTCAAACAATTCAATTTATATTTTTATTTTCATTGAAGATGTTTAATTTTCAATTGTCAATAATTCGTAAACAGATGAAGATAGGTATAGGACATCATAAACAAAATCTGCTTAGAATTTTGCGTATAATCAAGAAATGAAATAATATACAGGGTATTCCATTTACAAAAAGTGACATTGACGTGATAATTAATTTATGTAACACCCTGTATACTGTATATTCTAGTATTAGCTAAAAAAATGCAGAGATAAAAATAAAAATCGACGTGTCTGAGTGTTTTTTTTTTAAGTTAACCTGTTCAGAAATATTCCTATTATTCCAAACTTTATCACCACCCTGTACAGCTCCAAAGGCTACCCAGCGACTTACCTTCTCGGCTCTAACTTTTGAACCGACATGTATAATTTAATGAAATTTTAATATTGTATGTAGGCCATACAGTCTCATAAAACCATACGTCACTAGATGTTTTGCATCGTAAGGGATGTCAGGAACGGACTTGCCACAACACTCGTCGGGCAAAGATTTTTACAGATATCATTTTCCAGAGCTGAAAACCGATTTTTTAAATACAATGGTCATTCTTCTTTAAAAAAGGTACTCCCCATTTGTTGCGATAAAATTTGCCGTTTTTGAAAAAATAATTTTTTTGTGTAACACGTTATTTAAATAATTAATCAGAATACTACAATAAAACACCAGTCGTTTTTTATTTCATAAACAATGTGTTATTAACAAGACAAGCACTCGGCAATTGTCTGGAGGCAAAAATAATTTATTCTGATACATTTCCAAATCGACGTTTACCGCACCGAAGAACTTTTAAAGAGCTTAAGAGAAACCGGTAAAAGGTCAAGTCAATTAAAAAAAAAATGCCAAAAGTAGCTAATCTTTTCTAGTCCATATTAGGAAGGTTGAGTGAAGAAGGGCCTTTAAGAAAAACAAAGGGAAAGGAGGAAGTTCTGGATGAGATTGCTGAAAATCCCTTTAATAGTGTAATAAAACTGTCGGTCCAAGTTCATGCGGCAAAGTGGGTTGTTCATAAGACCCTTCGAAAACAACTACTACATCATTATCACGTCCAAAAGGTATAGTAGTATATTTTCTTGTTTACGGACGAAGCCAGTTTTACCCGAGGCGAAGTAATATCTTGGTTTAAGAAAATCCCAATGCAATAGTACAGACAGAGCGCCAACAAATGTTCATGGTTAACTTATGGGCGGGGAATATTGGCAATCATCTTATTGGATCGTTCTTTATTGAAGGCAGAATAATGGTTTCATTTATTTGCAATTGAAGACCCTGGTGCAAGAAGGGGATAAGTACATAATTTTGCAAAAGTGAGATAGCTGCATATTTAGGTTTAAAAAATTGTTCTTTTTGTCTGGTGCAAGTATGGGATACGTACAGGTAATAGATACTGAATTATGATAGCAAACTACATATCCCCTAGTTTGGTCTGGTGCAATAACGGGATAAGATTTGTGTAACTTATCCCGTTCTTGCACCAAATTTTGTACTATTTTTTTATGTTGATAACTTCGTCCCACTACTGCACCGGTTAGTTTGTGCGATTAGGCAAGGTATGTGTGCACAGTGATTGAAAAAAAGAAGAAATGTATTGATAGGGTTTTCTTACCACAGGACTATATGAATATGGTTAAATCATCATAAAAAAACTTTTTTGTTATTCCTGTGACGCAGGACATAATGCATAACTATGTCGAAGGCTTAAAAGAATTTTTTCTTTCAGTGCCAAAAGCTGTATCTAAAGAAAAGTTTAATATTTCTACATATCGTGCATTTAAATACACAAAAAATTTAGATGGTGTTGAATGTAGTGAGTCTGCTAGTACCCCTTTTTTACACATTTTACGGTGCTTAATAATAACTCAAAACCAAATTTTTTAACCTTAATGCCAAAATAGTACGAAAATGCCTTACCTATTAAGCATGCAAAATATCAAAAGGTTATGTTGCTAGTCCAGTAATATTTCGAAGAAACGATATGTATTTTTATCAATCTCTTAAATCAGACAAAATTACAAAGCAGAAGTAGAAGTTGATTCAGATGTCACGGACTTGAATAGCTCTGTCGATTTTGAGTCTGATTAATTCACAACGCTATTTTTGTTTCTTTAAAACATGTATTTTTGCGAATTTTGATACTTGGGTTGCCTTATATATTATACCTATATTTGACTTCTGTTAAAATTAGCAATGCTTTAGTTTATATTCATTTTTATTGTTGGTTCATATTTAATAATAGTGTTTATTGTAACTTATCCTCTTTTTGCACCTGATGTAAACTACATTATAGAAAAGTTATAAACTTATCTCATTATTGCACCACATTTTTGTTTTGCTTGATACCATTGTTATTTGGCTGTAGAATGCTGTTAAAATCATTTACAGCTATTGTACTAGTTTCGCCATACATCATGAACAACAAAAATTGTAAATAAAAAAAAAAGTTTTTTTGCTTCTCCTAAACAATTTACATATTGTTACTTATCCCCTTCTTGCACCAGGGTCTTCAATTCTTGCAACAAAACTTAAACGGTCTATTAAAAAATCTGCCCTTTGAAATTAGAAATCAGATGTGGTATATGCACGACGGTGCACCGCCCCACTTTAGCAATTAAGGTCGTCAGCACTGATCAAATACTTTTGATAATAGATGGATAGGTCGAGATGGGCCTATTTTATGGCCACCGAGGTCGTCCGACATGACTCCACTGGATTTCTTTTTATGGGGAAATTTAAAGAGGTTTGTATTATAACCTTATTAGGTGTTAACAAAATATAAAAGATGTTATTTCTTGATGCAAATTGAGTTTAATGTCAGAACCTACCTCACCTGGCTCAAGCTCGTGGCAATTGTAAACCAGGGTGGTTCCTTTCAGTAGGGTCCTTGCCAGTTAAACTACAATGTGTACGGGTGTGACCTCCAGAGGATGCTGCCATGTAAGCCAATATTTAAGAATGAAAATTTGAGCGCCGCTCACAGTGTCTTTTAATTCTAACTTGACACAACAACAACAAATTTCTGTGAGTGAAACAATGGGGTCCACACACAGTGCCATAATAAACACAAAAATTAATACTTAAAAGTTTTTTGATTATAAAGAAAATGGTAAAGAAAGGTGATTCTAAATGGAAAATCTATAACACTTAATTAAACTTCTGTTAATTTCCGTCAATTTATCAAATCAGACAAAATTGTAAAGGTTTGAGTTCAGCTAGATTAAACACTCATTATTATGGCGGGGCAGTTGCAACACCTTTACATATCGCTTTATAAGTATATCTGAATTCTTAGATTAACAAGGTAAATCACTTATAATGTTGAATAGGTTAAAGTAGTTGTTAAGTTATATTAAGATAGTTAGGCAAAATAGCTTACGGCCTTGAGAACAAAAAAAAGGCACACACTTGGCTATGTCCAAAACAAGAGGTAATTAGAAATTTGCAGTTAAAAATGAAGCTATTTATAGCACGGTTCCCCTGAAGGCGGCTGGTCCATTTAAGGGATAGCCCCTTGCTGCTGCTCAGAAACGTAGGTAAACAGGCATCACATATAGATCAAAAGTCCAAGGGTCCAGAACTCACCATATATGACAAAAAAAGTAATCACTCCCTACCTACTACTATGTCCTACGGTAACACACTAATTCGTGATCCTCAGATAATTGCGGACAGTTTTGCAACGTTTTTTCAAAACTCCTATGTTGCTTCCTCTCAAAAAGGAAGTGCTGCAGAGTCCCTTAGATATTGACAAAATATCGGAACAGGTAGTTACTACCGCATTAAAGCAACTAAAACCTAAGGCCACCGTAGGGGCAGATAAAATTCCGGCATTCCTGCTGAAAGATTGTGCTATGATTTTTGCTTACCCGCTAACAATCCTGTTTAACCTATCACTCCGGACATCTACATTTCCGGATCTTTGGAAAATATCCCGCATAACTCCGGTCTTTAAAAAGGGGGACAGCAGTGATATTTTGAACTATAGACCAATAAGTATCATACATACCTTCTCAAAGGTGTTTAAAATTATTTTACACGAATATTTATATAATTTGATTAGCATTCACATTTTGTCTTACTCAGGATCTCGCTGAATCTCTTGACGTGGGTGAGTAAACCGATGTAATTTACACTGACTGCTCCAAGGCCTTTGATCGACTCGATCATGGCATTATTGGCATTCTTCTTGACAAATTGACCACCTTTGGTCTATCACAGAAATTACTTCTATTTTTTTATGTCATATTTAACTAATCGCGTCCAGTTTGTTCAATGTCATGGTCATAATTCTAAGGAGTTTGTTGCCATGTCAGGCGTCTCCCAGGGGTCTCACCTGGGACCCCTACTTTTCATTATATTTCTTAATGACTTTGTCTCTATCCTAGATATCGATAGCTTGGTCTATGCTGATGATGTTAAGTTATATCTCAGAATTGAGAACGACAGGGACTGCAGAAGATTGCAAGATAATTTTGAGCGGATGAATGATTGGTGTGAGAGAAATAAACTATTATTAAACGTATCTAAATGCAGTATTGTTACATTCACTAGAAGGGTACAGCCAATTATATATGACTATAGTATAAGTGGAGAAATGTTGAGGCGATGTGACTCTGTGTGCGACCTTGATGTGGTACTAGATTCAAGACTCTCTTTTCGCGACCATATTTCTAAGATTGCTGGAGAGGCTTTCAAACTGTTGGGATTTATTATAAGAAACGCTGAGATTTCACGAGTTGCGACACATTTAAGTTGCTGTTTAATAGCTTTGTTAGATCACGACTAGAGTACTCCTCGGTTGTTTGGTGTCCTTTCTATCAAACGCACATTGACAGCCTTGAAAAAATTCAAAGACGCTTTTTAAAATATATTAGTTTTAAGTTTTATGGGTTCTACTCTGATATAGGGTGCCCACATGATCATCTCCTAACGAGATTTTCAATGGAAAGTCTTGAATCACGGAGGACAAAGTCACAAATTACCTTTCTGCATAACATACTCTCGGGAAGAATTGGTGCTGAGAATATTTTGCAGCTTCTGCACTTCCAGGTACCAAGAACAACCTCGCGAAATCACCGAACTTTTGCCTGACCAATCTCAAGGCCAAATGCTCTAAAATTCTCCCCATTACATGAAATGTGTGACAAATATGGTAAACTTCAGGACCAATTAGATATACACACTGTTTTAGCACTCAAATTTACTATAAATAGCCGACAAATTTGATATTGATTCAGTCATTCACGGGGGTTCAAACTGATAAGATCTATTTAGCTGCAGTCATCATCTGACGTCATAACTCGAGTTGATGAGTTATTTTTACAGTAATTAAAAGTTGTTTACGAATTTAAATGGAAGTTTCCTAAAGCATAATCTGGGACTTTCTTGGTTGTATTAAAGCATCGCAGATCGGATGAATAAAAGTTTTGAATAAATTACGCAGTTGTTTAATTTGTGTTTTTAAGTTAGAAAAAATACTTAGGCATAAATAGTGTTAAGAAATAAAATATTATACAGGGTAGAATAAAACCTTGGATATTTTAATTACGTTTTTAACTAAGCTGTTGGAAGTCAGGCACATGGCCTTAAATTTCGCAGCAGTCTTAGACCGAATGCAAGACGTGCTGCTACCGTCTTCGCCGAGCGGCTTCCTGGAGGCCTGGATCATCGATGCCATGGGATCTCACACGCCTAATGGACAATCAGAACTCCAGGGAGTTAGCTACGACTTTTCCGTCAACGCTGCGGAGGTGGCAAAGGGCCCAGACCGAGATGCCAACTCAACGATTGGTGTTCAGGACCTGTTAGGGTTCCCTAAACCTCCGTCCGACTGCCGGCCGAGTGGCATAGAAGTGGCAAGCGACCCAAACCCCGTGGATGGCTCAAAAAGGCAAACAACATCGATGCCTGAAGAAGAGGATCTCTGGTCGTGGAGTATAGATGTACAGCCGTGGGGAATGCTGGGTGAAGAGGAAGAAAAAGAAGTTTATATCGAACTAGCTGATCGTCAGCATATTAGAAACAGTGGTGAACGTGCGTTGGAGCTACCTGGGAACGTAACTCGCACCTGTCACTACAACACCTGCACAGTGGCTTCTATTAAACGTATGACTTTGTAACATTATGAACATTTTATTCATATTTTTCTTTTAGTCACCTATATTAAGTATATTTTTTCTTTTTTTCTTTTCTTCTTTTTAACCTTTACACGCTTCATATTATATTAAAACTATGTTATTTCCCATTGGATAATTGGAATTTTCTGTAGAATGTGGTAATAAAAAATAAATAAAATAAATAAAAATATATGTGCCTTAATTAAGATTTGATGTGAAAAACACAGAGATAGGGAAGAATTTCCCGAATTTTCCCACAATGACTAAAGGTCTGACCAGACGTCAGAATTTCGTTTGACCGAATAACACCGATGACAGTTTTCCGTCAAACTCAAGAACCAGTGTTGCCAGATGCAAATAATAAATAATGGTATGGGGCACCTCCAAATAATGGTATTTTCTTGGAAAAAAATGGTATCCCGAAACAACTTGATTTTTGACAAGTGCATTTTTCACCACGAGTATGAATAGGTCCCGGAATAAGGGCTAATAAAAATTACTAACCATTTTTGCGCTTAAGCAAAGAGTAAATTAGTTATTGGGTTACTCTTTGACAATAACCGTAACCCTTCGTTGTCAATCAATCTCAGTTCTGATTAAAAATGCGCAGTCGGGACGCTGGGTACGGAAGTGTAGTATGTTCTCGTAGAGATGTATAAATTCTTACAATTAGAGATGTGTTATTAATTAATTATGATTAAAGCTGGATATGTGGGAGAAAATAGATTAAAAATATTGAAAGATTTGAAAGATTAGAAAAATGGTAAAAAAATGGTATCTACGGTAAAAAAATGGTAGGAAAATGGAATATGGTATACTAAAAAAATAGCGGGTATCGCAGGTGAAAATATGGTATAGATACCATTAAAATGGTATGTCTGGCAACCCTGTCAAGAACCCACCGAAAAGGTTACAAAGAATAAACCATATCCGAGAGAACATAACCTTAAAATGAAAAGCGGTTTGGCGCACGGAGTTACATCTACGGACTTGCGGTTCCACGACACAAAATAAAACATAACCAGAGCAACCTAAAAGTTATAACGTTACAGTATATTCGACGCCAGTTCACACCAGGGAAGATCTCATAGAAAGAATAACACACTATTTAAATAAAATTCCAGACAATCCTGGAATGCCGTTTCAAGTTCGACGAAATACCACCCGTCGGCTAAGGAAATCTATGCACCCATTTCGAAAATCTGCTGAAGTAAACAAAGACAAGCAGATCTTTTACATTTTTAACATTCTTGGGTTTAAGTGATTTCCGAAATGCCAATCCTTTCAATGGTTCCTTTATGCGGCACACTTCGATTTGGAAATGCATCAGAATAAATTCTTCTTGCATCCACACAATTGCCGAGTGCATGTCCATAAGTTAGATGCATGTGAGCATTAATGAGATGTAATAATGACAAATTTTATTATTTTAATGCGAAATATTAGTTATGTCGTTATTTGATTATTTAGTGTGTTTAAATAACTCATGTTAATAAACTTGATTATTAAATAAATTTCGGAAGTTATATAAAAAAAAACAAAAATATCTGATTCTATCGAAACAAATGTAGAAGTACCTTTTTTAAAGAGGAATGACCAGAGTAGGGAAGAAGCTTGTACCTTGGACCGCATTTTTTTGGCGCTTCATTTTCTTCACGTTTTAAAATTTAAAGGTAAAATTTGTGATCAAACTTGTAGCTTATACATACTAGAACACTATTTTAAAGGATTATTATAATAAAACAAAAAATAGTTTTTTTTGCGGCTTTTATTTATGTTTACGAATTTGGTCCAAGGTACAAACCCGTAGTGTACCTTGGGCCAGTAGTCTTGTACCTTGAGGTACATATAAAAATGTAAAAATAAACGCAAAATAATAAATTATTGTTATTCAACATTGTACATCTTTCAATCTAAATCAAAAATATGGAAGCCCTTTTGCCGTTCCGACAATCCAGCCGGGTGTGGTGGTGCAAGTTTGAGCAAAACATTTCGAATATCAATGTCGAATTGTTGACCGCTCGGGCTTGAAGATTTATTGCTGGTGAGAATTCTCTTTAGATATCGCACCATTAAACAAGGACTTGGGGCAGTTACTTCGGCAACATAGAATTGTATTTTCTTTTTCCCGCTGGTCTTGTAAGACAAAAATCACCTACGGCCAAATCGGAAATTCTTACTCCTGTGGGTTTAGTCTGGCATTCTTCTATGGAATCCATTTCAAAATCATCTTCAGCATCTACGTCCGAGTCGTCATCATAGACAACAATGTCTTCAGAATCTTCATCTGAGGATGATGACGACGGAAGTACTTCTTTTAACAATTTCTTTCTTTGCCTTTAGCATCTTTGAAGCGCATTTCTTGTTAGCGTTTGTTTCCATTTTTTTAGGGGTATTAGTTAATATTCGGCATTTTCCGTTTTTTCGTCTTTTTGTCGAAGCAGTTCTTGGGGCAGCGTGCGGAAATAGACGAATCATTTCGGGTGAGGTGAATAAATGTGACGTGGATGAAGTTATATTTTATGTTGGCGAAGTTATGTTTGATGTGGACGGAGCAGCGTTTCATGTGGATTAATGAATGGTGGATGAAATTGCAGCAATATTTGATGCAGATGTAGCAACGTTTGTTGTGGTTACACTGGGTAGATTTAAAAATGGGTTTTCTTTTGATGTAAAGATTTATTGTAACTTAGACGGTTCGTTATACGGTCGATCAGTACTGATGATCCCATAAATTCATGCTCTTGAAAGATGATCTCATTAATAGGCCAAATACCTGATACTCTAAAACCAGACTAAATGTTTAAAAGTGTGAATGCTAAAGGTTTTTTTTTCGTTTTGGAGTTATGTCTACCAAGTGATAAAATTCATTGGTATCTAGGATCTGACAAAGTGGCGAACGTCCTTGTAAAGCCGTTTTTAGGATACAACAATATCGTCTAGAGGCGAAAACAACATTAAGTATATTACAGGATTAGACAAAGCGGCAAAAAACCAAGAAACCGGAGTTTCGCCTATTGGTCAGATCTCACAAGAGTAATATTGGCTGTTACGCCTATAATTATTTATTCCACCACCCATTTTTTTTTATTGGTATTATGGATAGCGTGTTAAGAAAAACGTTTTTTTTTTTTAAATTGGGAAAGTGTCCTTTCTTTTATTAGGTTATTTTTATTGGATTCGATCTTTTAGTCATACTGGCTGGCCTGTTAATATGATGCGACAATTATGTACTTAGCACCGCTCCGGTTTTGTTGTTGTTTATGGCAAGTGCAATAGGTACCGGTAAAGTAATAAATATTAATGTGAAGGAAGTTCTGTGTCTAAATAGCTAAGTTCAGTTTATTATAAAAGTGTATCATTAAAGAATAGATTAAAACTATTTATTTACCATAGGGACAATTAATTTAAAAACTTTTTTTGCAGAAATTCTTTCAGTATTATTTGAGGTTATGTCTTTGAAGTACAGAAAGTTACAACCACATAAGCATTTCTTGTATCCCATAAACATTTAAAAACACTAAAAACCGGTATTTCTCCAAAGTTTTAAAACACTAGTTAATAGTGAAAACTAATATTTGTTTTTTGTTTTAGGAAATTGATTCAAGATTGACGTACTAGTGAAGTGTAGAAACGGTAAAAAAAACGTGGTTTCGGCGAAAGACCTTGAACTTGTTAACACGAATAGTGTGTTATCTAGTGGAACAAGTGGAAAAATGTGTTGCCCCCCCCCAAAAAAATTTTTTCTATGGAACTGTCATCACCACCGAAAAATAACAAAATTTAAGTTATGATTCTGAAGATGATATACCTCTTATTAATTTAATAAATCAATCAAGAAACTCGAATATACCGCCAATCAATCTGAATAAACCTTCGAAAAGTGCAGGTTTAGTTTCTGCCAGTAATACGGAGTGTCTTGTCAGTGAAGTATTTGCTGACGTCGCCAATCTACTTGTAGTACCAGATCAAGACTTAGAAAACCACTAATCAAATACGAACAATGTTGGAGAAATTAACCCACCTGATGATGAAGTTTTTACTGATGCTATAGCGAGACCTATAGTATTACCTGAAGAAAATCAACTTAGTAGTTAGTTATTCTCGTATTGTAAATCGAAACAACGATTTTATGGATAACCGTGATGAAGAACCCATTGTGCAGAGCTGTGAGTTCATAAACTGTAACGACGAAGTATTTGCTGCATATGTACGCTGCCAAGTATTCCTGTGTTGGACTCACTTTGATAATGACGACACTTGTAACGGACATGGTGACATCAATATTTCTTTGGAAGATATCAACCGTAATTTTAATATTAAAAATATAGAAAAAGCAATGGTCGACAAAAGTGTTAGTGATACATTAGACGTCCTTTCTAGGTTTCCCGTAGATGGTGAAAAAGAGAAGTACAGTTGGCGAAGAAAATTAGAAAAAAATAGGAGAAAAGCTGCGCATACTTTAAGAACAGAAGGAAAGGTTTATGTTAGTTCTGTAACAAAAAAAAAGTGTGGCTGCAAAATATATGAAAAGTCGTTGTGAAAAAAGTAAATGCAAAGTTACAGAGTGTGACAACTTTTACGAGGAGCAAAGACAAAAATTTTACGATGCTTTTATAATACAAAGGCTACAAAGGAAATTTTTGGTAAGACACGTTTAATCAGAAGACATCAGAGGCCAGGTCATAACTTTGTGTTGTATAAGGATATGTCTACCTATTAAATACAAAAAAATGTCAGTTACTGTGTTCTTCTTGGGACAGTCGAAATAGGTCGTTACCAGTTGTGATGACAGAAAAATAATGTTCAATGGTGTTTACCAATATTTTTTTATAAATCTACCTTTTCTTACGAATAAAATGCAAAAAAAAACATACATTTTTTATTTAATCCGAATGTTAGTATAAAAGAATAGGCGAACATCCAACATATATCATTCGATATATCGTTCAAAAAAATTGATCAACAGGCGAACCTTCATTTGGTACTATTTTAGGGGTGATAACTCATAAGTATTCAAATTCTATGTATGTATTTCGTAGGCATGTGTCTTGACCTACCTAACACTTATTATAGTAAAATAATTATTAAACTATTTAAAAAAATATCGTGTTCCAAATATGACCTATTTTCTTTAAAACGCCCTCCTGTAAAATTAACAACTTGGCGCTTTCGCCCCTTTGTCTTATCAGCGACGATATATTGAAATAGGTTTGCCAGGATGACAACGCGTTCAGTCGACGCATGCTGTGCTGTAGTATGTTTTGTAAGGTCCAAATACGCTTCGGTCTAGTGCTTGGAGCTTATGACTTGTGTGGGGCGGTAGCGTAAGCATAACTATTCAGTTTTCTTTTACTAAATATTGTAGCAATTTTAAAAATGACCACTATTGACTTTGTGGGGAATGTAACCTTTGATTCGTACAGTAATATTTCTACAAAAGTGCATATTTTATAATTATTTTGCTCGAAAAATTGTTTATTAGGTTGTATCATATTTGTTTGCCGAACGTTAGTGAGAGTATGGGGCGAACGCACTACTTCTGCTTTTCTGTGGTTAATGGCATCAGGCGTCGCACATAGGTGGACCATGTATTTCAGTTTTTGCGTCTCCGTCAAGTCGCAGACCGTCCAGTTTTACTTTAGGCAATTTTATGTTTAAACAAAGTTGTTTGGGATTAGTTTGTTTGTTTCATTATTTAATTTAGGTTCTGGTAAAAGCCCAGACTCTCGTATCGTTTGGATCTTTTGTAGGGTGTCTCTGTTCTCTTCTTTTTTGTTGGTGTTAAGTTAAGTTAGTAACACTAAGTCAGCTGATTTTGTTAAAGGAGAAGGGGGTTTGTCTTCAGAGTTCTTGCGGCCTTTAATTTTACTTTCGGAAAATACCTTCAGAGAAAAAGGTCGAGCCCGTCGCCGTTGGGCCATTTTTTTAAAAGACCACGAGGTCTCACCTCCCTTATAGAGGAAAGCTTCTTTTATTTATTTTTTTTTTTTTGGTTTGTTTTGTTGGGCTTCAGTGGGTAATTTTTTTTTTCATTATTTTTAGGGGTTTTGTTGGTTTTGGCTGATGTCATTTTACCTGCCGTTCGGCATTTAAATAGGTTAGGAACACCACATGGGATTTTAACATCCACATAATAGCCCTTGAGCTACCAGGTCCCGGTTCGCCCACGCTGAGAAGTAATTGAATTGATTTATAAGCTATGTATGGACCAAATTCCACCTGGCCGACCATGAGCAGCTTTCAGGAGCCACATGGGCCATGCCCAGTATAGCTGCCCCAGCAGAAGCGAGGGAGTAACAGGCTTGTATAAAGCGAACCTCAAGTTAATATATTTTGCCATTTTAATTTAATTAGTTCGCCATAACATTAAATTAACTGCTATTTAATCATTAACTTTTTCCAATGTAAAGTCATCTTGACAAAGAAGGTAACCCTTTTATAACCATACACATCAAAAGATTTAAAAGATTCTAGAATCTTCCCAGGTTATATCCCATTTTATTTTAAATCCTTGCGTCCAGAAAGGCTGTTTTTCTTCATTCCTTTTTTATAACTAAACTAAATTTTAAACAATTTGACATCATAAAAATAAACTTAACAAACCCTTTTGTTATGGAGTAACTTTTTTTATTTAATAAAATTTTTATTGTTGTGTGGGAAAACTTTGGTTTTATTTATTGCATAGAATTTTCAATAGAACTGATATACGGTATAATTTTCCTGGTTTGGACATCGATCAAACCAGGTGGCGCCCAAGACAAACCAAAGGCAAAGGGAAGGTGTAAGTATATGGACCACGACCTAGTGCCTTCACATAAAGAGCTACCGTCAGCAGATAGTGACAACCTGTTGTCCATGACAAAAGGTTGCCATTGTCATAATATATTGCTTCGATAGTAACATGGATTTTATGATTATCTAGGATGATTAGGACTTTATTATTTGAAGAACAGTTTACATGTTTTATAAAGTGGGGAAGATATCGTATAAAAATTGTTTTATTAGACCAGCTGCTAGGGTGAGCAGATCGATTCGATCCAGGAGGAGCACCTTTAATCATAAATTCTTTATAATATACCCTAGGAAATATGTATAAGGGAGGAAAACTGTTTCCTATGACATTCACACATACAATAATCGTAACATTGATACCTCTTTCTCCTGAATTAGCGCGGGTTGAAACTTTTCTTCTTCTTCTTAAAGTGCCATGCAGATTCCTGCGTAGGCGTCCATCGTTTCTCTCATCATATGACCCTATTGATTGCAGCATTTTGCAGTGCCTGGAAGTCCCGTATTCCTGTCCATTGTCGTATGTTTCGTAGCCAGGATAGTTTTCTTCTACCTATTCCTCTCTTTCCTCCTTCTATTTTACCCTGGAGAATAAGACGTTGGAAGTGATAACGCTCTCCGCGTAATATGTGTCCAAGGTAGCCAGTTTTTCTTCTTTTGATGTTTTCGAAAAGTTCACGGTCCACCACACCAGCCCTTCTCAGTATGTCCTCGTTCGTTACATGATCAACCCACGATACTCTCAGCATCCGTCGCAGGGTCCACATCTCGAAGGCCTCAACTTTGTTGATAATTGCTGCCTTCAACGTCCATGCCTCGAGTCCGTACAAGAGAACGGACCAGACGTAGCACTTTACCATCCTATATCTGAGACTGAAATTCAAGTTTTTGTCCGTCAAAAATTTTCCAAGTCTTAAGAACGTTGTTCGAGCTTGCTCAATTCTACATTTTATTTCTTGATCTGGGTCCCATTTTTGGTTGATAATGCATCCCAAGTATTTAAATTGAGTGACTTGTTCAATGTTCTCTGAAACTTTTCTAACGATGTCAAAAACAAGAATAAAAGAAAAACACTAAAAATTTACCTGGCATATGAACGTTTGTATTGCCGCTTTCATCCAAGTTGTATATTTTATCACCAGTAAATTTGTATTTTTTCATAACCTCCTTAAGCTTCACGAATCATGTAGAAACATTGTGCTTGTTGAAGCTGGTAGAACGAGCCAAACTTGTCGCTTGTGGTTTTCTTAAGCTAATTGGGTTTCTACGTTTAACAAAATCCAAACACCATTGTTTTCCGGCACGACATTTGTTTTCCCAAGAAGCAGGGATAGTTTTGTTATTTGCCTTTGCAAAGTCGTAGGCCAGGACCTGAAGATCTCGACGAGTAAGGCCATAATGCATGTGAGAAGCAGTGACAAGATAGTCACATAAGCTTGTTTCCTCAGCTTCCGTAAACACTTTTTTAGCGGCACAATTTTCATAGGATTTGTAGCATAAATTCTGCTCAAGTTTTATCAAAGTCGATCGGGACACTTTAAAGCGTTTGGATGCTATGCGCTGTGAAGTATGTTCTTGTTCATTTAGTACAGCATTTGCTGCAGCTTGTAATGAGGAAAGATTGGGGAATTTCTCTTTACACTTTACACCACGTTACCTTCTGGGCATTTAAAATTTTTTTATTTAGAACTATACGTCCTAACAAGCGGGTTAAAACATGTATTGTACCTTGGACCATGGCTCAAGGTACAAGACAGATATCTGTTCAAAGGTACAGGCCCATTAAATTTAACAAAGAATGATTTTTCCAAGCCATAACTAGAGAAAATAAAACATCGGACATAATAATAATAATAAATGTCTTTTTATTTCGGCAAAGGATTTACAATAAAAATTATTAAAAATAAATGTCAAATACTGGCGTAGTCTAGCTGTAATAGCTACTCCACTAAACCAGTCAGACATTATAAACAAATCAATAAAAATATGTTAATTATTTGATTGTTCATTAATAAAGTAATAAAGTAATTCTTATATAATTTTTTACACAGTGTAATTAGCGAGTATAATAATTAAATAGAAAGAATTTAACAACTCAAACAAAAAATTTAAAAAACATATATAATTTTATCATAAAAAGTTAAGTATTTTGTAAATTTAAAAGATATTTCTTATATTTCATTTTAAATAAAGTTGCATTTAAAAGCAACATGTCAGTGGGTGTTGAATTATAATACTTAACAGCGTTATAAGTAAAGGAGCGCTGAAACATGGCACTCTGATGATGTGGCATAGTTAACTTACTTCTGTCTCTAACCGGTCTATCATGAATGTTATAACGAAAAATCAAACGCTCTCGAATCGAAATAGGGGAGTTTGGATTATTAAGAATCTTTACCACAAAAATGCAAAAATGAAGAATTCTACGTTCATCCATTCTCAACCAGTTAATAGCCCTATACAAGTGAGAAATATGATCAAACTTGCGCACGCCATATACAAATCGAAGGCAGGCATTCTGAACTTTCTGTATTCGAGATCTACTTTGAGCATCCAAACAAAACCCGTACACAAAATCACAATAGTTAAAATTGGACAAAACGAGAGATTCACACAAGTCTTTTCTCAATTTAAAATTTAAAATATGTCTATTGCTATATAATATTTTTAGAGAAAGATACGTTTTTTGAAATATTTGTTTAAGATGCTCCTTAAATCTTAGTTTAGTGTCGATCAATAGACCCAAATTTCTAGCACTATCTACAATCTTTAATTTTGATCCATCAACGGATATGTTTAAACTATCTTTTAAATCATTAATACGATTTTTATTACCAAAAATTAGCATGCAGGATTTAGTAGGATTTAAATTTAAATTATGAGTCCGAGAAAGCTCACTTAAAATTTTTAAATCTTGGTTTATATACAACTCGACATCAGCATAATCCTCAGCATCAAAACAGCAGTATATTTGTGTGTCGTCAGCAAATGCCTGTACTCTACAATGTTTTAAAGATCTAAGTATATCAGAGGTATATATGAGAAAAAGTAAGGGACCTAAAATTGAGCCTTGTGGCACCCCAGAACGAATGTTAGCTTGCTCAGAATAATTATTATCGGAAAAAACTTTTTGAAATCTATTAAATAAGTATGATTTAATAAGCAGAAAAGAATCATTATGAAAGCCGTAATATTTTAATTTAGATACAAGAAGTGCGTGATTGATGGTATCGAAAGGTTTCGAAAAGTCAAGAAGAATGGGTAAAATAATTTGTCTACATACCTAACTTTCACCTAAGGTACGTGAAAATTTTATTTATGTACCGTATAAGAGAATAGAGAAGATTAGAATTAAGTCAAAATACTTACTTTTGGAGGCACATAAAGCATACACTCGCTCACAAGATAACCGTTTAGCAGAGGCCAGAGATCACTTAAACATAGTGCGACGCATTGGTAGTGGGCATGTCAACCAACACACCGAGATTTACGCGCTCAATTTAAAATTATGCTAATGGTCCAAGGTACAAAGTGGTTCAAGGTACAGGCTTCTCCCCTATTAAAAAGTGCTCTGTAAAATGACACCTGTAAAAATGTTGGCCAAACGAGTGTGATAGCAACTCCGTTCGTGACTTCCTTGACGATGTAAAACATCTACTAACTGTAGTATGGTTTTATGGCCTAGGCCTACATAAAATATTAAAACTTCATTAAATTATACAGTCGGTTCAAAAGTTAAAGTCGAAAAGGTAAGTCGTTGGGTACCCATTTGTACTCTGTTAAGGGGCACTTTGCCATTTTCTTTTCTATGGGGTTATTTTGACCTCCCCCATACGCTCCCGAGAGTATGCCATATACCGGGTGTCCCACTAAGAATGGCTGTCGGCCGTATCTCAGAAAGTGTTAGTCGTATGGCTTGCGGAAAAAAAATATATTAGGTAAAGTGGTCATGAGAAATTGCTGTAAATTATTTTGAAGTTTCTCAGACTGCCGCTAGAAAGCGCAACAGTAACGGTAAATATGAATCAAGTTTCCTCAAAAGTCGCCTAGTTAAGGTATCCTGAAAATAACATTTTTGTATATTTCGAAGATTTATTAATAAAATTCACCTATAGAACGTGTTCGTCACTTTTCAAATGAAGTGGTGGGAGAAGGTTGAACATTATTTGTAATAAATGCTAATAACTCCGGTCTGGCTTAACAGAATTTAGAAAACTTAGTTTTGTTAAAAAGGGCTTTTCTCACTCTATATATCATCTTATGAACTACGGCAATATGTGTTTTACACTAAGCGCTAGGGGGCGCTGTCTTACAACTTCACAAACATTGCGCGTTTTTTCCATATTTGTAAATATAATAGTATATTCACTTATACCTGATTACAAGGATGATTAAAAGTCTAAGAAGTCAGCAAAAACCGCAAGTTAATATCTATTTTCAATCCGGAGATATCAACAAAAATAATCATAATTACGGAACATTATGATTTTATTTTTAAGTTGTCATTGTAAAGGTTTTTTTAAGAGTCAAATAGGCCTTGGAAAAACAAAATATGAATTGAAACTGTGCACGCGTGTTACCTTTCATTATTAAGTCAAAGTTTTTGTCGTGCCAACAGTGTTGTGTCGTATTTGATTTTCAAAATGCCTCTGTTACTTGAAGAAGCGGTTGACATCATTGCGGTGTATTTTGAATGTTTGGGAAATGCAACAATTGCTGAACGGGTTTACGCAGTACGATACCCTCAAAGGCGCCGATACGACAGTAGAATGTTTAATCGTTTAGCTAGCCGTTTTCGTACTACTGAAAGTATTCGTCGCCCTGTATATCGCAGACGCCGCCGAGGTCGAACCGAGGAAAACATTGTAAATGTTTTGGCATATGTGGAATTTAATCCCCAAATTAGTATTAGATTAATTATTGTTAGAGACTTGGGCGTTACTCGCTTTACTGTGCATAAGATTTTATTAGAAGAAAGGTAAGTAATTATATCTATATGTTATAACCCTTAAATATATTAGAATAATGCCAATATTTCTCTTAATAGTTTTCAAGTCAATGTAATAAGTATTTTGTTTTTCTTTAGGCTACATCCCTACCATATTGTGCTCCACCAGGCTTTGACCCCACAAGATTATGATAGAAGATTGGATCATTGCTATTGGTTGCTCAATATGATATTGGAAGATATAAATCTCCTCTCTAGAATTTTGTGGACTGATGAAGCTACTTTCGATAGTAATGGAGGAGTAAACCGCCATAATATGCATTATTGGTCGCGGGATAACCCCCATTGGATGCGGGAGGTGCAGCATCAAGGAAGATGGAGGGTCAATGTCTGATGCGGAATTTTGGGTGGCAGAATAATTTTACCGCTTGTATTTAATGAGTCGCTTACTGGTCAAAGATATTTACATTTTTTAAATTGCGAACTCCCAACTCTTCTCAAAGATGTGCCCTTGGATATTCGCAGAACTATGGTTTTCCAACACGATGGATGTCCTGCACATTTTGCGGCGAACGCTCGTCAATTTCTTGACGACACATTTCCTGCAAGGTAGATAGGAAGAGGGAGTATATTTCCGTGGCCTGCCAGGTAATATTATAGGATATATTGTGATACTGTTAATGAAAGTGGTAATTTCTATTTTAGATCACCTAACTTAACATGCCTAGATTTTTATCTATGGGGGAGATTGAAGGATCTTGTTTTCGTTACCAGACCCACTACAAGGGAAAACATAATAGAAAGGATAATGGACAGCAGCCGCCGTATCCCTATGGCAGAGGTGGAAACTGCAGTATTATCAACCAGGGAGAGATTGGAGTCGTGCATACAGAACGATGGGCGACAGTTTAAACATTTAGGGCGCCACTGAGAATTATTATCGTAACGATATATTTGCTTGAAACATACGTACCTTCATATTTTGTTATTCCAAGGCCTATTTGACTCTTAAAAAAACCTTTACAATGGCAACTTGAAAGTAAAATCATAATGTTCCGTAATTATGATTATTGTTGTTGATATCTGCGGATTGAAAATAGATATTAACTTGCGGTTTTCGCTGACTTCTTAGACTTTAATTATCTTTGTAATCAGGTAAAATTGAATATACTATTATATTTACAATTATGGAAAAAACGCGCAATGTTTGTGAAGTTGTAAGACAGCGCCCCCTAGCCCCTAGTGTAAAACACATATTGTCGTAGTCCATAAGATGATATAGAGTGAAAAAAGCCCTTCTTATCAAAACTAAGTTTACTAAATTGTGTTAAGCCAGACCGGAGTTATCAGCATTTATTACAAATAATGTTCAACCTTTCCCAACCACTTTATTTGAAAAGTGACGAACACGTTCTATAGGTGAATTTTATTAATAAATCTTTGAAATATACAAAAATGTTGTTTTCGGGATACCTTAACTAGGGGACTTTTGAGGAAACTTTGTGATTCATATTTACCGTTACTGTCGCGCTGTCTAGCGCCAGTCTGAGAAACTTGAAAATAATTTCTAGCAATTTCTCATGACCACTTTACCTAATATATTTTTTTTACCGCAAGCCATACGACTAACACTTTCTGAGATACGGCCGACAGCCATTCTTAGTGGGACACCCGGTACTTGCCGGACACCCTGTATAGAATGATCGAACACATTTTTGGGCTTTGGCTACAATCCATAAATCAATCAAGATCCCTTGCAGCACTAAACGAGTGAATCTTTGGGCTACGATTTTCTAAATGCAGGAATCCCTGCTGACGTTAAATTAATAAAAATCCAATTTCACTTAGGTATGTATATATTATATATTAAGTTTTACGCTTATAGGTTACAGAATATTACCCCCGTAGGTGTGAGCGGAACAACTGCGGCGAAGAAACAAAACAGAGGGCTCAGAATTGAAAGGTCGTAAATTATTCTCGAAAAGATTATTTACATTATTTTGGGGTGTCGATGTTTGTTTAATTAAATTGATGGATGAATACGTTAAAATTGTGATACCCACGAAAAAAGAAAATGTAAATTGATGATTGTTTTGTTTTACGATATTGAACATGCATAATAATATAGTATACTTATACCCTTTTAAAATTGATGACTATGGGCATTCTTAAATTGGGAGACAAAGGGTTTATTGTTTGCTGTGTAATAAACAAATTGAAAAGAGTAGACAATATCGATGGTATATCTGATTAAATAGATCAATATAATCACAGGGATAGGTACTGCTGGCATATTTTTAGAGGATGAGCCAACACATATACAGGGTGTCCGGGAAAATGTGGGAAATCTCTCGAATTCAAATTAAATATAAAAAAATAAGATGACAAGTTAATTAACAATTTTTTCCTCCCTTAAGTTTTTAACATTCTCAATGATAAAGACTTAAAAAATAACTCTGGGTAGCTTGCACCTTAAACTAAAAAAAGGTACTCTTGTTTATTGTCGATAAAACGAACCATTTTCGAGAAAAAGAATAATAAACGAATTCAGGACAAAGGACCATGATTTCTATTTGGTTTCTCGACAAGAAAGTGAGATACGAAAATCATTCAAACAACAGAAAAACTTCAGTTTAAGTTGTTTAATCCAAAAAAATACAAACTTTTAAAAAAACGTAATAACATTTTATTTTATTGAAATTTAGAAAATTTATAAAAATCAATAATTTTATTAGTTTATGCACATCTCCAAAAAAATATTATTTTGCTTGAGTAATTTTAGAATATCTAAAAAATTAGTAAAACTTAAATAGGAACGTAGGTACTTTATAAATATTTATGTTTACTCATAATATTGAAATATCATTCAGAACTCAAAAGCAGTAACATGCTAAATTGTTCTTTTCCAAGTGAGTTTTATTTAGGTGTAAAGTTGTAAAGTTTATTTGTTTTTTATGTTTATCTAGCAGTAGAGTTTGAGATTCATAATATTTCAGCAAAGTTTCAAAGTGGGAAATGAAAAGGGCACTAAAGCCTAAATTATTAATGTCACTGTTAGAAGAGGACTCAGCCGTTGAAAATTCTGAATCGGTTGACGTTGTGCCTCTAGAAACAGATGAAGTTACCGACGAGGAAGATATTGACGACAATGCCATCGGGCAAGAAAACGTGGAGAAAGATATTGTGGGTACTTTTGAAATACAGCCAAACTTAGTCGATAATATAGAGAGTGATGATTCGGACAACGAGGCTCCTTTGAGCGAAATAAGCAAACGTGCGAAACTACAACATGAAGTTGTTTTGTGCCCAAGTGGGTGAAAGCAGATACACCATTATATTCAAGTATCCCTTAATAAGGTTCCAATCAACATTTGGAAGACATAAAAGCCGAGTCAGTCTTTCGCTTTTTTTTTGATAAGAAAGTCACTAAGAAGACCTTTCAATTGATGAAGAAATGGTACTTTATTTCGGGCGCCACTCCTGTAAAATGTTTATCCGCGGAAAGCCAGTTAGATTCGGCTTCGAGCTATGGTGTCTTTGCTCAGATACTGGCTATTTATTCTAGTTTATTCCATATATGGTGGGAAAGCAGAGAAAACAGACCCAAATCCTGCATTAGGAACGAGGGTTGTTTTGGAGCTCTCGTCGGTAGTAGAAAATCCACAGCAACATACAATATTCTTTCACAACTTTTTTACTTCCTATGCCCTTTTTAGAAATTTAAAAGGAAATTGATTTTTGGGACAGGCACAGGGGAGAAAACTGTACTGAGAAATGTCCGATTGGAGATGATTGATGTAAAACAATGGACAAGAGATAAAGAAGTTCTTACACTTAAGCGTTCGACCCTAACTTGGAAGGTTTGATGACACCTTGGAATGACAACTCAGGTTCCGTGATGACAAACATATATGTAAAGTTCTTCTTCTAATGCTGAGAATGTTATACACCATTACAACAAACACATGAGAGCAGTGGGCCGTCATGATAATGGCGTTGCAAGCTATCGCATTGGAATAAGAGGCAAGAAGTGGTGGTGGCCGTTGTTTATCAACATGATCGACAGTGCAGTTGTGAAAAGGTGGAAAATATATAAAATTGCAAATTAATCCAGAGTTTCTCAACTTCAGTTTAGTTTTTAATTAGCCCTTGTCTTACCTAAGTTCAGCGAAGAAACATTAGATGTTACTTAGGTTGCCTTAGATGTTACAGAACCAGGCTCATCAACTTATGGGCGGCCCTTTATAGGAGGTCTACAGGATAATATAAGGGTGGATAAGATTGGTCCTATAATACGCAGAGACTACGTGCAAGAAATGTCGGCAATGCAAAAGTTATTCAAGTTATCTGTGTAAGAGTCACATAGGCAGCTTTTAAAATATGTTAATAAACAAAAACACTATTTATTCAAACACGCCTTCCCCGTATTCCACACATTTCTCAAACTACCGTCTGATGTGGTCATAACTTTTTCTTATTTTCTCAATCACTTGCAGCGAAAAAATGTTCTGTTTTTATATATCAATATTATATTCAATGGGTTGCTTAAACGGTAGTTGTTTTAAGCGGCCCCAGAGATACGCATCTACAAGCGCAAGGTCAGGACTTCTTGGAAGCCGCAAAACTGGACCGTTTTAGCCAATCCATCTTCCTCCAAATTAATTGCTAAGCCACTCTATCACTTAATGTGCAAAATGCGCCGGACAGCCTTCTTATTGAAAGTAAACTAGCATTTCCGAAAGAAAAGTTTGTAACATTTCTAAAAACAAATTTCTATTGCACGTGCCCTCAAAAAAATATGGGCCTATTATTCCATCATAGGAAATGCGGCATCATATACTTACTTTTTTATTATGTTGGCGACATGCAGGAATCCTAATATTCGGATCTTGTAGAAAAAGTCGATTCGTCGAAGAATTTTCAATTTTGCATCGACTGTTCCTAAATTTCTTTATCAGTCGCTGACTTCCATTAGTTGAGACATACACTCCCGGGAACTTTTCAAAAAATCGTTCTGACATATAGGTATAAGATTTTTCACCACTTCCACAACACTCAACCAAAAAAACTTTTTTGTGAAAGCGTTTCGAAATAGACATATTTCGATATTGATTAGAATTTCGAAATGACACTCTTTTAGGCACTAGTGTCTAAATGTGACAGTTTTAGGCACTAGTGCCGAAAAGTAAAAATGAAACATTAAAATTGAATCTGACAATACACTTGACATTAAATAATTCATAAACAATGCCTTAGAAACAGATTGCCTGCCTACTTTTCAAAATGTTTAAAAATACTAATAAAAGCTTAAATTATCAAATTCTCTGCTTTCACAAAAAATCTTGTATATAATTCGTTACGAAACGATATCTTTTAGCCACTAGACGTGTTGTCAATTGACAATTTTCACGTCGCGTGCCTAAAAGACCCTTATTTCGTAACTTGTTGTATAAATAGCTATTTTCTGAGTAGCATCTCAAAATTTTAAATTTTAACATTTGTCAATAAAGACAGTGAGATGGGGTAAAAAAGGTAAACTTATTTAGAAAACGTAGGTACAGTAATATTTGGTTAAATTATGACACAAAAATAAAAATTAAACTATTTGGTTGACATTTAAATTTTGACTGAAATTTAAAATATTATATGTTTTAATCATTCTGCTTTAAAATAAAAAATAAAGATAGTTTACTCTTGGTAGGATTTATTATTTTTGTATTGCACCCTTATACAGGGTGCGCAAAACATGTCAAAAACTTTCTCGTGAACCGTAATTTTTTAAGAAGCAGAAGCGTACTAAAAACTTGGACATACTGTAGACAGGCCAATATGGAGATTTTAGTTTACCAATTATTAAAATTGATAAATATTCGATATCAGATTAAACTAATTTAACCATTTTATGTTTATACAGAGTGATACATAAATTTACAGAACGATAACGTATGAGTAATAATGGCCAATAATTAAAATAGAGGTTAGTAATAGTTATCTATGTTATAAGGCTGGAAAGTTGGTACTGGTTTACAAAATAAACTCAGCTGAAGCAGGCAGTTTCCAGGACGAACCGCCAGGTGAGTTATGGACGCGAGCGAGTCCAGTAGGTACTTTCCGGACGTGTGACGTATTTTCTTTCTTCCACCCGAAGAGTAGTGTATCATAATTTTAAAATTAATAAGGTTTATGAAGAATGGCTACCAATATTTTACTAAAAAATAAATGAATAATTTCTACGCCTATGGACGCCTCCAAAAAATTTCGCCCCTCCCGCCCCTACAGTCTAGCTGTGGAAATTATGATAAGCCATCAAACCTCGAATATAAACCACGACACAACACTAACACTTACTATTACTGAAAAAGAATTTGTTTATAGCTTAGTCTTTAATGATAAGTAAAAAATGAACATCATTCCTATTGTAAACATTTCTTTTTGAATTTCATCAAATATCTCAGTAGCTAAAAAGTTTTCTAATGATTTTCTTACACATAGATTGAGGTTGATCCACAGTTTCAAAACAAATTTATTTAGATAGGGGTTCGGGTATTATCTTATCCACTGCAAGCATCCGAAACTTGATGAACTTCTGTTCAAAATTCGAAACAAAATCTATCTAAAAATTGAGCCAAAGAAAAAATTGTCATCGAAATTTTTATTAACCTCTTATTGGGGAGTGAGAAGTTGCTAAAAGTATGGTAAAATAAAAAGCAAGAATTAATCTAACTACAAAAATTATGAAACCCAAAATAAAGAGAATGACATACCTTGAATCTGCAGGCCTATTAATGCAATGCCTTATCTGTTGCGTAACACCTCCTCCGCATGTCCTCGAACAAGGACTCCAAGGACTCCATGCTGACCACTCCCCAAATAATTTAGGTTTCTTTTCTATTTGATTTTGGTAGAGATCGTGCACCTGAAAATAGCAATCTTAGTTAATCTTACTGTTAGGTATAGCCATGGTAAGTTCTACCTAGTTCAGTTTCCTTATAAATTGCAAGAATTCCAAGAAATACGAGCTGCAGATTTTAAAAGGCGCAGGACGTCAGTGGTTAACCCAAAATTTATTAAAAATAAATTATTTATTAGCCCTGACATCTTTTTCTCAACTTCACCGGTTAGGTGAATTCTCAGAATACACGCATTTGAAATAGTAAAAATCTTCATTTTTTTGTAGAATCCATATTGCACCCTTAAAGAAATTGAGGCCTGGTGGGCTGTTTCCCGAAGAAGAATTATCGGTCCTATTTTTTCCGTGTACACAGTTGCAGCACAGTGGTATAGGGACAATATTTTGAATCGAATTGTGGAGCAATTACTTGACGATGAAGTACGTTTTGGTTATTTTCAACAGGACGGTGCAACCGCCCATACATCCGCCGAAACTATTAACCCTTTTACTATCTCTACCCCTTGGAGCTTTCCAAAAATTCTAATTTTTGGTATACAAAGTATAGTTGCACTATAGATCGAAAAAATTCGTATAAAAAAAAATAACTACCCCCCTCCTACCCAGTAAAAGATGTCCATCACAATGAACAATTATAGTTCATGGATGTAAAAAATCATACACCAAATTTTAAACTTTTATTAGAAACTCTTATAAATCAGATCCATGACAAAACCAACAATCATACTTTGGAATATATTGGTATCCATCAAATCTTTTAAAGGTCTTGTTTCAGTTTTTTTCTTTTTAGAGGGATGTGGAACCCGAAAGCTTTCCGAAGGTTTGCCTCTTTTAGGAGCACGTCAAGAGCAGATTAGGTTTTCCGCCACTTCTTGGCGAAAAGCTAACAAATCAAGGATTTCTTTCCTTTTTACTACCAGAAGAACAGCATTTTGACGATATTCAAGCCATGAATTTACCAAGGCTAAATCGATGGCATGAGTAGCCATTCTCACTGTCCATTTCTTAGATCTGACATAGGATCGGTATAGACTTAGTAAGAAATCCAACTTACCGACGCCGCCAATATTACTATTATATCGTCTTATCGCTTCCGGCCTGGGAATCTGCACATATTCCTTTCTTGTTTTATCCCATCTTTTACACACATCCGACTGTCCAATCCCAACGAAATTAGATGCTGTCAGCACTGCCTTGTTATCGTACCATTTGGTGATAACAATGCCGTCTTTGCTAACTGAGGTAGCAGCAGAACCACGTCCATTCTTCTTCATTTCCTTATCGCTGGGTAACCTTGGATTGGCAAAACGATTAGCTCTTATGGTTCCTATACAGTATATAGGTTTTTCTCAGATATCCTTTCACAAAGTTGCATAACTACAGCAGCTGCCGATCCATATTTTACGTAAATAGGATTGATGGGCATCGTTGAACCCTGATAGATGATAAAGTAATATATCAATCCACTCTGGCCTCTTCTTCTTTAAGTGCCTTGTCCATTCAATGAAGATCGGCAACAATTCTGGCAAATTCGTCTCTGTCTTGGGCTCTTCTCAGTAGGGTGTTTGAATCTAAGCCTGCCCAATCCCTTATGTTTTTCAGCCAAGAGCACTGTCTACGCCCGGACCACGCTTTCCCTCAATCTTGCCCTCCATAATTAGTTGCAGGAATCTGTACTTGTCCTGCCTCATGACATGGCCAAGGTAAGCTGTCTTTCGCTTTTTTATGGTCTCGAGAATTGTTCGGTCCTTGTTCATTCTATGTAAGACCTCTTGATTGGTGATATGGTCGGTCCATGGTATGCGAAGCATTCTACGATATACCCACATCTCAAATGCTTCCAGCTTGTTAATACTGCTGACTTTTAGCGTCCAGGCCTCGACTCCATACAGTAACGTGGAATACACATAACATCTGGCCAGCCAAGACATATATTTTGATACCCCTTTTTGTGGGTTTGTTTCTCATGTATTGCTTTAGATTTATTTTTCCCTTGAATGGGACTTCTCGTCGATACACAAGTTAGTTTCTAGTGGTAGTTGCTGACATCTTTTTCTTACTGACTCGTACAAGCTTCGGACTTTCCACAATCTGTAACAAACCAATATAAATAAAATGTAATTTACCAGGCAAAATAAAACACAAAGGCAGATTTACCAAAATTTATAACCTGAATACCTACCTATCATCGTTGTCTTTATCGCGACTCATAATATCAACCAAATGTATTGTCTGGCGCAACTTGTAAAATCTAGACAGACTTAGGGAATCTTTCACTAAGGGTATTCCCATACTACGGTTTCTCAAAGTTTGTTTGATTCTTTTTCAGCTCATCTTTGCCATTTTCTCCATTGCCAATTTGCTCCAACATTTCTTCATCTGCCAACTCTACATCTTCAACGTCGCTTATTTCAGGCTGAACTTCATCTTCATTATTTTGATCTATAATCATATCTAGAATGTCATTATTTGTTTATTCTCTAGATATTTCGTCTGACTGCAACTCATCATCATCATCTGATAGAAACTCAATGTCTGAAACATCGTTGTCAAGATAATAAAGAATTTCATCTTCGGTTAGCGCTCTTTTTGGATTTTTTCTTGCGTTTGCCATTATCTAAAATACAAAACAATCTTATCAAAAACAAAATTAGTAAATGTGAATATAAAATTTAAAAAATATATCAAACTTTTGGAAAAAAAGTATTAGTCCATTTTTAGCACCAGACAGTGCCTTAGCAGCACTGCTTTTCTAGGGTGACTGAACAATAACCAGGAGAGGCTCAACATTATCTTAGAGGGGGCGGTATATTTATATTTAGTAGACAACTGGTGAGAGATAGTACAAAAATAAACTTTCTAGGAAGGGCTCAGCATAGCCCTAGGGGGTGCTCAGCCCCCCTGGCTACGGGTCTGCCATCATATCGACCCCACTAAGATCAAACAAAAATAAAATTTATCACTACTCTAAAAATATGGTCTAATATATGGTCCATAAACTGCGTTTGTCCATCCTGATGTACACATAATTCAAACTACATTTCTGGACTTGCTATGACATAAAACTTTCCAAATTATTATGGAGTTCTAAGATTGAAATATGTACTTACCATTAACAAGCTCCAAAACCATCAATTCCAAAAGATTTGCAAAAAAACGTTAAATATATCACTTAACCTCAAAGTCACCTGTTCGTACAACACACCACTCATGTTTAAAATGTTGCCAAAGCCAAACTTATCTATGGGAAAATTTAGCGCATTTACTACCAACCTATAATCGTCAAAATACGTTGTACATGCTGATGTACATATTTAGATTAAGAGCAAAATAATCCTCAATTTTATATAACGCAATACACTTCAGTGTACATGGTGATGTACAGGGTTTTCTTTTATATTTAGACCCCTATTTAGAGGAAAAACTATAAGAGATAGAAAAAAACTTTAAATATGAAAGTTTTATGATTTTTACTGAATCATCAGAATATTAGCAAAAAATTATTAAAATACTATTACAATGCCGAAAAATATAAGCAACTTATGTTTTTTTAAATGGAACACCCTGTATTTATTTCATTAAAATTATAGATCTTTTTTTCCTGATTACAAAAATATAGGGTTTGTCTATATTAACTCCAACCAGTTTTAAGATATAAACGATCAAAATTTTAAGAAGTTGTATTTAGTTTCTAGTCTAGAATGCTTTGGAAATAAAAAATGATAAAGGTCTGTCGCCATTGAAAACACATGTTATTATGACATTTTTGTCGTTGTTTGCTTGTATTAAACGAACATTTTGCTACGTACTTAAAACAATAACATGGGATATTCTACAGCAGAAAAATTCGATATTATCCATCTATATTATTCTAATAATAGAAATCCATCTACAACTCTTAATGAGTACCACGGGATATTTCCCAATAGAATTTTGCCTTCCAAAAGCACTATTAAATATGTTGTGAAAAAATTTAAAGAGACCAAAAGCTTAGAAAGGAAAAAGATGACAGTAATGAGAGATGAGCAATTAGATTTAAATGTCTTGCTGTTCTTTGAAGGTAAACATTCTAGTTTATACTAATTCTTAAATCCTACAATAATTACTTAAATGTTGTATTACAGAAAATCCTGAAAATTCTATACCAGATGCGGCAGGCCATTTTAATAAATCCCTATAAAAAATACACGAAATTTTGAAAAAATACGGATATCATCCATATAAATTTTTACCAGTCCAAAACTTAACAGAAGATCACAAGAGACAGCGGCTAGAATTTTGTTTGGATGTTTTAAGAAGGCGTGAAATTGATGGGAATCTTTTAAACAAAATTTTATTTACCGACGAGGCAAATTTCAGCACAGCTGGTATGTTTAACCGAAAAAATAAACATTTTTGGGCAACTTCAAATCCCCACAAAATTCAGCCTGTTAGAATTCAGGGTCGTAGGTCTATAAATGTGTGGTGTGGCATTATAGGAAATAGGGTCATTGGTCCAATAATTTATAATGGGAGTTTAACTGGTCCAAGATATATGGAATTTCTTGAAAATGAGATTGAAAACATTTTGGAAGAGCTTCCTCTCAACCAATACGCTACGCTCATTTGGCAACAGGACGGTGCCCCACCCCATAATGTTGTCCCTGTTACAAGATACTTAAATGAAAAATATAATACGTGGATTGGAAGAAACGGACCAATAAGGTGGCCGGCAAACAGCCCTGACTTGACGGTTCTGGACATTTTTCTTTGGGGCTATTTAAAAAATAAAATTTATTACAATAGGCCAGAAAACGTTCAAGTTCTGGAACAAAGAATTCACGAAGAAATTTTGGTGCTAAATAGGGACTTTCCAGTGTTCATTATGAACGCAATAAATCATAAGTTATTAGGAAACATTCAAAAATGTATATTAAATGAAGGGGGTTATGTTGAAAATCAATAATTTTCTATGGTTCTGCATTTTTTCTTTATTTTGTATTAAATATATTTTAAAATTTCATAAAAGAAAGTATTTTTAATTTTTATTTTATATCGCTAATATCTTAAAACTGGTTGGAGTTAATATAGACAAACCCTAAATTTTTGTAATCAGGAAAAAAAGATCTATAATTTTAATGAAATAAATACAGGGTGTTCCATTTAAAAAAACATAAGTTGCTTATATTTTTCGGCATTGTAATAGTATTTTAATAATTTTTTGCTAATATTCTGATGATTCAGTAAAAATCATAAAACTTTCATATTTAAAGTTTTTTTCTATCTCTTATAGTTTTTCCTCTAAATAGGGGTCTAAATATAAAAGAAAACCCTGTACAGTACAGAAATAGTGAAAGGGTTAACTACTTACCCAAACAATTTTAATTTTTCGCTATTAAACTTCTAAATGGTATAAAGTATACAAATAGAATTTTCGTACACAATAATATGGTAATTTAATTGCCAAGAAACATTATTAGGGCTCAGTTACAAGTACTTCAGTCTGGTTTCTTGTCGTTCGATGGGCGTCCCACCTAAAATTATTCATTAACCATTAAGATTCATTGGTCTTCCCAGTCAGGTTCAGATTTATCTTCGAGCATAGTTAATTATTGACTTTCCATATAAATTGTGAATATAACGAGTATTTTGCGTGCAAGTTAATTTTTTATGTCACGTTTAATTAGTGTTTTTGTTGGTCATTTTTGACGTTGTTTGCTTAATGAGGTGGCTGGAAGTTCATCTTAGCTATTTAATATTTCATGATTCATTCATATGTCAAATATTTACAATTGCTTATTATTTTGATTGTCAAGAGTCAAAACGAATGAACGATTTGGAAATAAAAATTTTATTTAATTCACAGTAAAATATAGTGCGTCTAATATTCATTTATATCAACGCATTCCTGTAACTGCAACGAATTTCAAGAAGTTTATTTATATATTTATTTACAAAATTTAGAATACTACAGAACTGAATTCCAAAAAATATCCGCTAATTTCAACCTAATAATAATAGGTATTGGATTTCTACATTAATATAATATAAAAGATTAAAAAAAGTAAATCCATTAGTTGACATTAACAAATTTTAATACATGTGTTCTGTTAGTTTTGACTTAAATATAAAAATTATATAGCAGAAAAGACTTCAATGTCATTACAACACAGGGTAGCCGTTTAGTGTGGCAAAGTAGAATAGCTTCGTTTGTATTTATAATACACAAATAATGTTAATATAAAAGTTGAAGGACAGTAAGTGAGTTATAACGTAATAGTATATTAAAGTAGGTACACGTTTTATAAAGCATTATATTATAGCACGGGTCCATGTTAAAAAACGAGCCGCTTGCGGCGAGTTTTTTAAGGGGACAAGTGCTATAATGGCTTTATAAAACATGTGCTTTATACTAGTTTTTCTATTTTGTCGTTTTTTTTTTAATAAATAAACACATATTTAAAAAGAAAACAAACCCTTCAAAATTTATAAATTATTATGTCCAAAATTTATGTTGGTAACACTATTACAATTTTTTTATCAAGCTTGCCATGAAAATAAATAAATTTTAAATTGTGTCAGCCATTTTGCCACAAAATTTGTGTTTTAAAATTTTATTTATATTAACAAAATATTATGGAGCAAGATAATTTAAGTTTAACTCCCCCTGAGTTAAGGGATATTGCACATAAATGTATAAATCAACTTTTGCCAGAAAAATCCCGAAAATTATATGAAAAGGACTATGAGACCTTCACAAGTTGGTGCAATACAAAGAATACTCAGAAAATGTTTTACTAGCCTATTTTGAGGAAGAAAGTAAAACCAAAATGTCATCCACCCTGTGGTCCTAATACTCAAAATTAAGAGCTTGCATTAATATTGACAAGAACATAGATATAAAGGATTATGCTAGACTGCAAGCATTGTTAAAAAGAAAATCTGTGGGCTACAAACCCAAAAAGTCTCTTGTTTTAGACTTAGACGATATTAATAAGTTTATAAATGGGGCTGATAATAGCAGTTATTTAGGATTAAAAGTAAGTAGTATTTACATATCTATATGCATTTTGTTTTGTACAATTTCACAGGTTTTATAAAAAAAATTTTTTTACAATAAAGTTGGAGAACGAACATTTTTAAATTACACCAATTTCTATTCTATCGTATGAACAGTAGGTAGACAGCTATCGAGATACAATAGTAGTAACTATGTAAATTCTAGGTTGCTTTAATTATGGGGTACAATGGAGCATGCCGGAGAGAAGAACTGACCAATATGGATGTAAAAGACATTCACTTTAAGGTTGCTTCCATTACAGTACACATTCCCAAAACTAAAACACATGTAACAAGAACGTTTCTTATAATTGATCAATCATGGATTAATTTGATTAGACAATATTTTGATTTACGTCCTAAGAATGTTACAACATCAAGATTTTTTCTTACGTATAGGAATGGGCATTGCACAAACTCACCTGTAGGTCTAAATACAATGGGAAAAGCTCCTAGCCTTGTTGCAAAATACCTGTGCAAACCAAATCCAGAATGTTTTACTGGCCACTGCTTTAGACGGTCTAGTGTCACCGAGCTGGCCAACAAGGGAGGCGATTTGGTTACCATTAAAAGGCACGGGGGATGGAAGTCTTCAGCCGTGGCTGAAGGCTATATTGAAGATTCTCTAAAAGCGAAAATGGATGTAGCGCAGAGCCTCTCTTCTAGTTTAACACCTTCATTAATAGATAATATTGATAATACTGCTACACCCTTACCTGGATCATCAAGATCGACAATAATTGAAGGAGTAGAAACTGCTTTTCAACCAAGTCTAATTAAAAATGGATTGGATTCTGGGGTCAGTTATCACAAAGTTTCGCATACTATGAATACTCAAACTATGCCTGAATTTAAGGTTAACGCGTCCGACACGAGTACAGTGACATTAAATGTTTATAATAACTGCACTATAAACAATGCCTAATTAGCATTATAATATAGTTGGAATTTGTATTTTTAAGATTTAATTGATATTTTTTGCAAAATAGTTCTCCTGTTAATAAAGTTAATATTTAATAAATATGTTTTCTAATATTTTATGAACCAAAACAACACGTCAATCACGTCATACAGATGATAGATCTAGGCAACCAAACATACATACGTGGTTTTGTGTAGTATTTCGCACATTTGGACTAAAAAATATTAGTTATCTAGAATGCTATGCCGAACGGTGAAAAAAAAACATGTCAGTAGGGCCAACCTTTAAATAATAAAATTCGGAGTTCGAAATGGATATATTTCGAACTCGCTAGCGCGTTCGAAATATCTATTTTTCGAGACAAAATTAGAAAAAATAATTTTTGACTCTATGGCAGGTGTGCACAACTCAGATTTGTCAAGGGCCACTTTAAAGAAGCTGCGATCGGTGAGGGCCGCACTTTGAAAATAGCAATTAAAACGAATTTTAAACTTAAACATTACTTATATTTGTTACAGTTAACACAAATAGAAAATAAAAAATATTTTTATGAACTTTTGGGTAGAGAAAAAAATATGTACATACAATAATATTTTTGTTTTCAATGAGATACATTTACCCGTTTTTTGGACACCAAATCATCGTAGTTAGGAACAAATTTCGAAGTCGCTGTTCTTAATATGTCGTTTAAATGTGCGTCGGTGAGCATTGATCTGTTTTCGACTAAAAGCCGCAATTTCTCTTGCTATTTTGTAGCTCACTAAAGTGGCAGTATCAGCTCGTCGACTAAAATTTTGAAATATATTTTGTTCCCCTGTCAGTTTATTTTGTAGCTCTTTAACTTTTAATATTTTTTCACTTTCGTCCAATGCTGCCAACTTTACATGTTTTGTTTCGAAATGTCTTCGAATATTATATTCTTTGGCTACTGAAACTGTTTCACGACAAATGAGGCAAATATATCTATTTTTAAATTCAATGAAAAAATATTTATTTGTCCATTTTAAATTAAATATTCTTCCTTCTGATTCAATTTTCCTTTTTTGTTGCGAGGCCATTATCTAAAATAGACAAAATAAATTTACAAAACGCTAATTTAATGAAACGCAACGTAACACAGAGGTTTCTTAAAAATATTACTTACCTTTATTAACCAAAATCACCCAGGCCCTCAAATCATTAAAAAATATTACTGCTACGCACAATTTTCTTTGACTCTTACGCAGACTACGCAATAATTATGAAGGAATATTGTTATCATTACAATGAAGTTTGGAGAGAAAAGGTGGATTTATAAACTCGAAAAGTTGGTGAGGTTGAAGTTATAATCAAGTTTGTGAGGTTAGATATTCCGAACTCCGAGCATAAAACTTGGTTATCTTGAACTACCCATGAAGTTTTCGAACCTTACATGAGCTTTACATGAACAACATGAATGAGTGTATAAATGGAACTTAGTGTTCCCTTTAATTTAAATTGAACTCCTATTTCCAACACCAACTGAACCTCAACCTCGCCAACTTTTCGAGTTTATAAATCCAGCTTATAAATCGACATCCATCGGTCTTCTTCGATTATACCGCGAAACGACAACAGTGACAACACGCACGTCTTGAATAAGTCAGGGTTGCCAAATTGTAAAATTAATATATTTTTTAAAGAAAATTTTGCGAAATGTTTTTTTTTATTATTATTTGGTATTTATTGGGTTTGCAACAGTTTTAATGGACCAGATTCGCAAAAATTTGGCGGGCCGCTAAAAAAGACGCCGCGGGCGCTTGTTATAAACTAAATTATATTATTAAACCATATATAGAGTGATCCATTTAAAAAAAAAGCAAATTTGTTTCTTTTCTCGGAAACTATCAAACGTAGAAAAACTCTGAGTACATCACTGGATTCTACGTAAAAAACTACAAAAAGAATATTTGCTTTCTCTTTGATAAGCTACAGGGTAACCTAAATATGGGGGTGTCCCAAAATATAAAATTTTCAAAAACATCCCGTATATCACAAACAAGGAGGACTAGAAAAATTTCTGATTACAGCATCTTTTGTTTCACAAAAAAGTAGCACAGTGCTGCGAAAACCGTATCCCTTTATCTTTACTAATAACGGAGATATCCTGTAAAACCATCAAAAACTGGACACCCTGTACTTACCAAACTGCTTAAAACGTGAGAAATTATATTTTAGTATAATATAATTAACGTCAATTTTTAATTTTTTAGCAAGGTAAATTGAAAATTACTATTTTCACGTTTTGAATTTCGCATCTCATCCATAAGACCTAGTGAGAGTATTTTTGGGTTGTATTCTTAAACTGTCAAAATTATTCCTGGATAAACTATTTCTATATGATTAACCATCAAAAGTAGTAATTTCGGTTCAAGAATAAATCCACCCAGCGCGAGCAAGAGCAGTGCGGATTTCAAGAAATTATGGCACTCTGATTGGCTAGCTCAAGGCCAAATTTCCATACCTCCGCTGAGGTTTATTAGGGATGACGTTGAAGTATCGGCTGTGAACGATCTGATGACGCGCATATGACGGTGCATTTCAATAGCGACAAGGGGTGTGCGAATTAACATAGCCGACGAGTTCGTAAGTGCAGAAGTATTAAAAATACAAATTAGTGTAGAATGTTAAATTAAAATTTAAAAAATAGAATAATTATTGTTTTAGGTAGTGCCGCGGCTCTCATTTAAAAGCCGCCACTGCAATCATGCATACGGTGCATCTATTGTACGATATATTTTAAGATAATCTGCATACAAAATAAAATTACTGTTTAGAGTGCATTGGCCTATGCTGGTAATATAAATTATAAAGAATAAATGCCTCAAGTGACTTCACTGGGGAACCCCCGAAATCGACCCAAAGGATTCTGACTGACACAACAATAGTCTGCTCTGATCTTGTCAAAAGCTTTGATGCTATTTTTAGAAACAAACATTCTGAGAATAACATAACAAATTTATCTCCAAAGATCTTTTAGGAAAGAAGCTTTAGATAATAATTGGAAAAGTGTTATAATAAAAAAAAAACCCTTAAACAATTAAGTGTTAAAAAAAACAAATTACGCCCTAAACAATAATCGGGTGCCAGTATTCACCTTAGGATACCCTAAAATAAACTGCGACAAGGCAACCTATGCACCCTTACTCTGGCAACCCTACGCCCTGGAGGATGTTCTTCAGACACCCCTTAGCTAGCTCAACTCAGGGTAGGTTCGCTATTTTGTCTCTAGATTGAGAGGTTTAGCACTCTTATATAAGTAAGTTAAAGTCAAGTCCTGAAGGCGCCACCTTAGTTTTATTTTACTTAAAAGCCTTTAAAGGTTCTAGCGTTTGGCCTCAGAAAAAAACAAACTAGGAAAAAAACACTTATGTCACCATCGGTATACACTAGCTTATTATAAGCTCTCATTCACTGAAGCCCTCAAAGTCACTCTATTTAAAATAAAAGCCAAATTTTCGCAGAGGACAATACAAATATTTATTTTTAAGGTGGTGTTAAGCCCTTGGTTACTTGGTTTTATAAATGCAAGCTCCTCTTACTTTGGTGGACAATAGATTCTTAAGGTTAAAAGATAAATAAGTGAAATGAAATATTAAAGTGATAGTACTAGGTTTAACAATAAAATTTCTGAAGGTTTAAGTTTATAACGTTATCGAAAAAAGAAAGCAAAAAGGCAAACCCTGTTTGACAGAGTCTTGCACAAGACGGCAAGTGTCAGACCTACACTGTAAAAATGACTGTTCAGTCTGATCTGGCAGCCACATAAACCTACATCCAGGACATTGCCTCTGACTAGGAAATTCCGCAAGGTCTGTGCAAGAACCTCTCACAACTAACTAAATCTACCATCAGAGCATTCTTAAAGTACAATACAGAATCTTACGAGTGATAGGTATACTAGCCACTTGGCATAGATAAATGAAAATGTCGAAGTTACAAGTGTTCATTTTAGAAGAATCAAATGGCTTTTAGCCGGGAAACAAAAATATTTACTTTATAATCATAAATTGTAACTATATTTACAACAAAAGTAGCTGTAACAGACTACCTAACGTTCTAAACTACTAGAGACTCTTGTGATGTCTTAACGCTATGTCGACATACGCTATACGTTTACATTGCACAAGCTCTGTACATAACATGGGCGCAAAACACTGTATATCAAACCATACGCAAATGCAAAATATTAAGACTACTTTTTAAAGAAGAATGAACACAGGGTAATGAAACTTAGCTGCAACTTTACGTGCTACCCATGGTTCATGAAGACTCAATCTTCACACACCCACACATGGTCCCTGAAACAGCTAACGTGGATACTGCTACACAGCTAGTCTCCAAGAATTCCAATAGTACACGGCAACTGGCCCGTCCCGCGTCCAGGCAATTCCGACAGAAATAAACTAGTACTCCACTTTGTACTCGGACTTTTAGCCCCTCAAATAAAAACCCTAAAATCGAATTTTAGATATACAACATGAAAGAAAAATCTTTCATAACACCCATCGAGGGTAATTCAGATACTAAAGTTAAAACCTACGTCAAATAACTAACGAGGGTTCCCAATTTACCAGATGGCGTCTATGACCGCTGTTGAGGTTCACTAAAGCATTTTAAATTGGCATTCCGCCCGAAGGAATAGGCAAACTACAAAACCATACCCTATTTAAAGCATTTGTGGATGCTTTATCGGCACTACATTAGCCTGCACGGCCCAAAAAAAACTAAACTTGGGGAGCTATTTCCACAAACGTGCTTTAACTTCCAGTGTCCATGGTCGAAACGAACGATTCTTATTTTTCTCCAACGTACATAGTTACCAAAACAAAAAAATAAAAAAAAAGTAATTTTTTTTTTAATATAAAAGCACACATTAACCCTGTAATTGTCTATTCAAATTAGTTGTCATCTGGACCATAATAATGTTTTAAATCTTGGACATGCCAATTTCCTTGGACTTCCTATTCATATCCTCTAATTCATATATACAATATCCAATCTTTTTAATTATCTTAAATGGTCCTTCAAATTTTCCAGCAAGCTTAGACGAAAAATAATTCCCAGCGTCAGATAATGCAAATCGTCTCTTCCAGACTAAATCTTCTACCAGAAAATGAACATCGCGACGCCTAAGATTATACTGGTTTTTTTGATTTTTTATTAACAAATTCCCTTAATTTGGCTAAAGCTTCTACTCTTTTAACCAAACTATTATGTTGAACTGATTCATCATCAATTGAATCCTGACTATCTCCTGTCCTATCATATTCACTACCGTGAAGTATCATATCTTTACCAAAATTAATAAAATATGGTGTGCGTCCTGTCACTTCGTGAACAGCAGTATTTACCGCACAAGCTAGCGCAGCTAAATTCTCATCCCAAATTCTCTGATTATCAGAAATAAACGCTAACAGCATTGTTTTTAACACCCTATTCACTCTCTCAGTAACATTTGGCAATGGATGATAATTTGGATTATACGTAATCCTCACTCCATATTTTTGGGCTAATCCCTGACATTCTTTACTTTTAAACTGTACTCCATTATCTGTACGAATTACTTTTGGAATACCATGAATGAAAATATCCTTTCCTTAAATATTGGTACTACACACGATGTCTTCTATTGTACAGGAAAGCCTCCATCTTTTAGAGACAAATTATAAACAACTTATAATTATAATTATATACAGTGAGTCCCATGAAGTAATGTCCAAATTCATTTAAAATTCAGCGGTTCGTTTTATGGAAAAACGGTCGAACCCGTCGATTTCTATTTCTTAATGTGTTTTTTTTTTGTGGTAAATTGATGTATACAGGGTAGCCCAAAATAAGTTATGACCATCAACTTTATTTTTTCAAATAAAAACATATATTTTTGATTTCATTTTTGAATTTTGCGTTGAACTCTAAGCATGTTGTATGCACCATGTCCTATACCTAAACTCAACAGATACGAGTTAACGAGAAAAATGCGATTGAACATTTCAATAAGTAAGGCCGTATTTCTGAGGATTTAGTTGTAAATCAAGCAAAACTTTCCATTGTGTGTTTATTTTGTCCTGGTATTTTTGAATGTTGACTTGTCACCGTTTAATCCCATAGAAACTGTACGACAATTTCACTTCAAATAGGTAATTGTCAAGCGTAGTTGCAAAGTTGGGATTTTCACAATGGTGAAGTTAACGGAACGAGAAAAAATTGAAATTCTATGCATGGTTGGGTTTGGTCATAAAACATGCACTCAAATAGAAACAGCTCAATACTTCAATGAAATCCATCCTGATCGTCCTCCCACATATCAAAAGATGGTGAGTAGAATAGTGGCTAAATTTGGAGAATTCGGTCATGTTAGAGGTTTACCTAAATCTGGTCGTCCTGCTCGAGATGAAAATAAACAACTAGACGTTTTGCTTTCCTTGGAAGAAAATCCATGTACTCCGTCGTACATTGGGGCCAATTTAGACATGCGGAAATCTATTGTTCACCGTATAATTCGAAAGCACAAATATCACTCATACAAAGGTATTCCAGTGCATGAGGTATTTGAAGATGATTTCGATAGGCCAAATGAGTTTTGTGAACGCATGCAAAATATGTGCAATCTAGATACTAATTTAGTAAAAAAATTGTACCGAACAATCTTTAATTGGACAAGAATATCTCGAATTTCACCAACTTGAATTAATTCCAGCATTAGTGGCTTTATATCCGAATCCATTGGACCCAGACTCCTTTGACGAAGACCTGATGTACCAGCAAGATGGTGCTCCTTCGCACTATGCGGCCACTATGCGTACATTTTTGAATGAAACCTTACCCAATCGGTGGATAGGAACGAGAGGACATCGAATGGCCTGCTACGTCGCCAGACCTAACTTCGCTGGACTTCCTTTTGTGGGGTTACCCCAAAACCAAAGTTATGGTTGACTGCCCAAACAATCTGCAGGAGTCGAAAGAGAGGATCCCAAGAGAAGTGCGTACCATAACTCCAGAAATGGTTGAAAACGTGCAAAGACAGTTTATTGGTTGCCTTGAATATTGTCAAGCCGTATATGGCGCATATTTTTAACATTTAATTTGATTTGTTGTTCTGTTCTTTTTAAATAAACAGGTCTTACTCATTCATATGTTCAATCGTAATTTTTTCGATAACCGTTGAGTTTAGGTATAGGACAAGGACAAGAAACATACTAAGAGTTCGATGCAAAATTCAAAAATGAAATAAAAAATAGATGTTTTCATTCGAAAAAATTAAGTTAATGGTCGTAACTTATTTTTGGGCTACCCTGTATACATGAATTTACTATCAAAAACATTAAGAAATAAAAATCTACAGTTCCGAGCGTTTTTCCAAAAAACACACCGCTGAATTTTAAATGAATTTAGACATTACCTACTTCTGGAACTCACTGTATAATAATTTAAGTCAAGAGTAGAAGCTACATATATTTCCATGTATGGTTGTAGGTTTTTTTTGCACTCGGTTTGAAATAGCTCTAAAGGCAAAGTTTTGAAAGTTTCAGGACATATTTTTTTGTCTTAATCAAATCAATACTTGATTTATTTTTTGTAATAAGTTCTGATGCTGTAGTCTTGCGGTATCTCAAGTAGGTATAATAGGGATGCTATCAGTTTTATTTTTAATTCACAATTTTTTTCATTGCATTTTCCCAAGCGGCATAATAAACTAAAGCTGACTTTGCAACTCTACTCACGTTTGAAGGTATGATAAATAGAAAACAATTTCGATGCTAGGCAATAATATCAATTCATTGCACAAAGGATTCATTATTTATGCTTAACAAGTTCACATAAACTGTATAATCCACCATAACATTGTGCGGCATATTCTTTTTATGTGTTGTTGATGATCTATTACGTTGGGTTCAGTAACAGAGTCGATGAGAAATATTGAGAGAACTATGGAGTCTGCTCTTTTTTTGTGTGAATACACTTTTTAAAATCTGTCAATAATTATAATAGATAAAACCTTCAGAGTCAAAAAGTGAGAAAGAATAACTTTTACTTTATTTTACTTTACTTCAAGTTAATAAGTATCAGCTACCTAGTGCTTATAGTTAGGTTAGGTTAGGTTAGAAACCTATGACATACCTCCTATAGATGCCTACGAGAACTGGTTAGAATTAAATCGTTTGTAGGACGTTGCGATCTAAATGGGGAACGTCTCATGAACGTTCTTAATGTAATCTTAAATAAAACTTGTTAAATTTGTTCTATAATGTCCTTTTCCAAGGGCGGCGCCCTTCCTGGAAAAGAGTTCGCCCTTTCTGGCAAAAAAAGAAAAATAGAGAAAATAAAAAAGAAATTTAAAAAAATGGGGATTTGGAAATAACCATCTATTTTAGAATTTTGAATGTTTAATAAAATGTAATTATTAGTATAATTTATTTAATAAGTCTTTATATACATGACACTTATTTTGTTCATAAATTACTTAAAAAATAACTAATCATTGTTTCAGTTGTTAGTTGTTGTTATTAGGTACATAATGTTTTATATTGTATAAATACAGTAAAACCTCTATTTGCGACCGCCTCTATAAAGTGATAGTACCGATACATATGTTAAACGACCGCAGGCACTCATCGTCGAACTTTCTAGTAAACATTAATGCTAAAAACACCCTTCATTAAGGGCAGTGAAAACCGACCCGACACTTTTTAAGAAATATAGGTACATACACTAATTACTTTATTGCAAGCGGATTCATTGAAATTACTTTCAAGGCTGATAAATCGGTTGTTAACATTAGTTCCGTTTGGAACAGTTTTTGTGTTTTGGGACTAACGTGAAGATGGCGGGAAAAAGGAAATGTATTTGGAAAAACTGGTTGAAGTACCAGGAAATTGACAAGTGACGATGTTGCTTCAAAATAAAGCAGAAGTTAAAAATTTGTTTCATGAAGGTAGCAACGGTGAACAAAAGAGAAAATTTCCTAAAACCGAAAGAGTGGCAGTGGATCAAGTTGTTTTAAACTGATTTTGTAAGGCGTGAAACAAGCAGTTGCCAATATCCGGGCCCATAACGCAAGCAAAAGCCCTCGAATCTGTTCAGTGTCTAGGACTAGATAACTTCAAGGCATTAAATAGATGGTTAGAAAAATTCCGTCGTCGGCAGGATATTACCTTCAAGAAAATATGTGGCGAATTAGCCGATATCAATATTGAAGACGTAACTGCCTGAAAACAAGGCTCTTGACCATTTTAAAGGATTATGCACCAAGGGACGTATTTAATGCAGATGAGAGAGGTCTCTACTATCGTGCATTGCCAACAAAAGCATATGCATTAAAAGATGACAAGTGTACTAAAAAAAAACAGCAAAACAACGATTTACAATTCTGTTCTGTGCAAATATGGAAGGTGAGAAGGTGAGAAAGAAGAACCACTTATAATAGGCAAAAGCAAGAATGCTCGATGTTTTAAGGGCGCACATATATCGATAACTTACTTCTCCAGTTGGTCTAGAACAAAGAGGTGTGGATTACGGCAGACATCAAGACAGCATGGCTTCACAGATTTGATATCAAGATGAGGAAGCAGAATAGAAGAGTGGTATTGTTTCTGGATAATGCAACGTCTCATCCTAAAATTACACTGGATAATATCAAACTTATTTTTCTTCCACCCAATACTACCTCACATTGCCAACCTTTAGACCAAGGCATTATTCAGAATTTTAAAATGCTCTACATCAGCTACTTTATTAAGAGGCTTTTAACATGTATAGATATTATAATATTACCACAACCAACGCCTTGATATGGGTTTTGGTGGCCTGGCGCAATTTGTCCCCAGTGACAATAAAAAAATGCATTATGAAAGCGGGATTTATGTGCAATACAGATAATATTAACGACTTCTTCGAAGAAGATCATATTCCGCTCGTACAACTGTTTTCTAACATTAAGGACATATTTGCGAACTTGAAACAACTTGCTTCTATTGATAACGATTTACCAACTGGAAGTACAAAATTGACTATCATCGAGTGCATTGAAGAGATCCAAGAAACGGATGAAACTACTCCCAACTCTGAGACAGAGCAAGAGGAACCAGAACTTGCTCTAGTGTCGAGAATATCAAGCATATCTGAAGCCTGCGCAAGTTTGAGAGACTTTTTTAATAATGTTAACAATTTTGACAAGTCTACAAATATTTCTAAATTGCTATCAAAATGTGGATCTGCATTTTATAAAAATAAAATAAAAACTATGAAGCAGTCATTAATTTCTGATTATTTTAAAAAATAAAAATTTCAAAGAAAACATACAGTACATTGTATTATAATATACAGTGAGGACAAAAAGTATGGAATAAATTCATTATCTAAAAGACGATTTATTTTATGAACAATCGCTTGGACACGTCAACTTTCTTTTTATTTTCTACATATTTTGAAAATATTTTTCCTTATACAGGGTTGCCCAAAAAAGTAGGACACAAGTCAACTTAATTTTTTTAAATAGAACACCCTATATATTATTACATTTTCGAATTCTACGTAAAATTCTAAACAATTTTCGTGTAACATGTGATATACCTATGTCGAATAGTTTCAGAATTACACAGGTTGAAAATTTATTTGTAAAACCTATTAATAAAGTAGGCTTTGGAAATCCGAAAAGAAACAAAGCGTTAAATGTAATGTCAGCAAATTATTTCATTAAAGTTTACTGTCAAAAAAGAAACATCAACATTTTTTCTAGTCAAAAATTGCGTGAATTAATTTCATCTAATAAAAATGAAATTAACCGAAACAGAAAGAATTGAAATATTAATGATGATTGGTTATGGGGATAGAGTGCGTACCCAACAAGAAGTTTGTCATTTATTTAATGAAAAATATCCAGATCGTGTGCCGATTATGCAATCAACTGTGAGTAAAATGAAACAAAAATTTAGACAGTTAGGTCACGTTAGGGATGCTCCTAAACTGGGTCGTCCCCGTATCAATCAAGACAAAGAATTAGACTTACTGCTAAGTGTCCAAGAAGACTGCCATGCAGCAACTAACAATTTGGCTGAAAGTTTAGATATTGCAAAAGCATCCGTCCTAAATATATTACATAGAAACCAATATCACCCTTATAAAATGCAAGTTGTGCAAGAACTTTCAGATGGCGACTTTGACAGGAGGTTAGAGTTTTGTGAGCGCCTCCAAAATATGTGCAATAATGACCCATATTTAGCTAAAAATATTCTATTTTTGGACGAATCTACGATTTGCCTCAACGGAAATGTCAATACACAAAATTATCGGTACTGGTCGGACACAAATCCCCATTGGATATGTGAGGGACATACCCAATATCAACAGAAAATAAACGTGTGGGCGGGTATTGTTGATAACATAGTTATCGGACCCTACTTTTTTGAACAGTCATTAACAGGTAATAGATATTTGCGATTCCTGGAAGAAGACCTTGTTCCAGCTTTAGCGACAATACATCCCAACCCAGAAAATCCGGACCTACCAAATAACAGGCTTTGGTTTTAACAAGATGGGGCTCCGCCTCATTATCCTGCTGAATTGCGAGCCTATTTAGATGAAGTTTTTCCAGACAGGTGGATCGGGAGAAGGGGGTTTATTGAGTGGCCAGCAAGATCGCCTGATTTGACACCTTTGGACTTTTTCCTTTGGGGTTATTTGAAGAGTAAAGTGTTCAAAACAAAACCTATAGATCTTGAGGACTTGAAAATTCGCATTCGAAATGAAATTCGACTAATACCTCCTAATGTAGTGCATAACAATCAAATTGAGTTTGTAAATAGACTTGGATATTGCCAAGTAGTAAATGGTGAATATTTTGAACATCTAATTAAATACCATTAAATTACCTTTAGAGTATCCAATATTATGCATTACTTACTATTAGTGTTAATACTGTTAATTTTAATATAATAATAAGAATACAAATAAATTTTCAACCTTTGTAATTCTGAACCTATTCGACATAGGTATATCACATGTTACACGAAAATTGTTTAGAATTTTACGTAGAATTCGAAAATATAATAATATATAGGGTGTTCTATTTAAAAAAATTAAGTTGACTTGTGTCCTACTTTTTTGGGCAACCCTGTATAAGGAAAAATATTTTCAAAATATGTAGAAAATAAAAAGAAAGTTGACGTGTCCGAGCGATTGTTCATAAAATAAATCGTCTTTTAGGTAATGAATTTATTCCATACTTTTTCTCCTCACTGTATATATTGTTAGTATGCACGTGCAACATATCGACGGCTAAAGTGCGGTACCTCGTAAGTGGCATTTTTTCCGGTATCGAGCTTATTACACCAATATTTTCGGTTCCGCTCGCGCCATCTACTGACGACGTTTCAAAATTTTACGAGCGCCGCATAACAGGCCTCTACAGGAAAATTCATTACCTCGTAAAATTTCGTTTGTGTTTTGGGATGCAGTACCTCGTAACCATTGGTCGCCATTGTTTTCTCCCATAAGAATATCGTCGTGAGGTTTGTTTTTACCTTTTTGATGTTAGTAAGGTAAATAAATATTTGTTAAATATTATTACTGTTATAAGCATACCTTTACATTGCGTTTTATAGAAAAAGTACTTCGATTTATTTCCATATCATGGCAATTTAAGGTAAAATAGGGGTTTTAGGGTTAAATAATTATACGAGGTCCTGCATGTTTTGTTTACAGTGTTTGCATTTATTATACGTGATAATGCATTACTTTTTTAGAAGTTTTTAGTTAACTATAAGGTTAGTTTGCGAGTTCGTTGAGATAAAATTACTTATTTTTAGGTATACAGAATGGGATCACGAACGAAAAAAGTTCTAGAGAATGCGAAAAAAATTAACGAAGAAAATTCTACTAGTCAAAGCAATATAGAATATTATATTACCGCAGATATTATAGAAAATGCCGAAATCGTTTTTGAAGAATACATACCAGATTCAAACAAAGTGAATTGCTATAAAACCGACAATATTTATGATGGAGAGGATAATATTATGCAGCCAACCAATGAAAATGATGAAGAATACATATTATCAGATACGAACAAAGAGAATTGCGATAAAATTGACAATATTGATGATGAAGAGAATATCCAGCCAAACAATGAAAATGATGAAAAATACATACTAGAATCAGATACGAACAAAGACAATTGCGATAATATTTATGATGGAGAGGATATTCAACCAAACAGTGAAAATGATGAAGAATACATACCAGATCCGAATATAGGGAGTGGCGATAATAGCGATGACGAAGATATCCAGCTAAGCAATGAAAATGTCGAGCCTGAGGCAACCAAAGCCGATGAAAATGCTGAAGAAAATTTACAAAATAGGAAGCGAGAAAGAACCAATCAAAGACAGCAAAATAAAAGACTAAGAATGCAAGGACAAGATTATTTAGGATTCAGAAAACCAAAAAATCAAAGGAAAACATTCAATGATACAAAAAGAGCAAAACGACGCCTAAAACCCCGTTGCGATTGCGGCGACGAGAAGAATTCCCGACTAAAGTGTAAATCAATTCTCGAAAATGACCGCGCAGCCTTATTTAACAATTTTTGGTCAAAAATGACGTGGGACCAAAGAAAGGTTTTTGTGTGTAATACGGTTACATTAAAAAAACTAACAAATAAAACTCCGGACTCAAGAAGGACGACAACACTAAAATACACTTTAAAGGTAAATCACCAAATCAACCCGGTGTGCAAAAAAATGTACCTAAATACTACAGGTCTTGGCGAATGGTCGGTACGGAACTGGGTGTTGAAATGGAGTGACGGTGTTGTTGAAAGACAAGAAAGTACTGTGCTGAGCAGAAGGAAAAGAGAAAATATTCACGACGAATCTTCAGAATACCTAAGAGAATTTTTGCGATCGCTTAATAAGTTACCTGCGCACTACTGTCGCAAGGAAACTTCAAAACAGTACCTAGAGCAACAATTTCAGTCCATATCTCAATTACATCGGGAGTATGAGAAGCAGTGTAATATTAATGGAAAAGGATGTTTGTCTATAACCAAATTAACTGCAGTTATAAACGATCTGAACATTGGAATATTTACACCTCGAAAGGATAGATGCGACGAGTGTTACAAATTTGAAAACGGAAATTTAGAGGAAGACCTATTTTTGAAACATCGCGAAGAAAAAGACAGGGCCAGAAATGAGAAGGGATTTGACAAAAATAGAGCAATTTTAGGAGAATGCCATACACTTACAATGGATCTTCAAGCCGTCAAGCTTTGTTCTCAGCTAAAAGCTAGCTCACTGTATTACAAAGTGAAGCTTTGCTGTCACAATTTTACCATCTACGACTTGGCAACAAATTTGGGAACTTGCTATTGGTTTGACGAAACCAAAACAGATCTGCAAGCCTCGGCATACATCTCTTGTGTGGTCGATTACCTCAAAGATAACTTTTTGGACAAAGGTGACAAAAGAGAAATTATCATATTTTCAGATGGTTGCACAGCACAAAATCGCAACTCCATAATGTCAAACGCGCTACTTCATTTGGCTGAAACTTATGGTGTAAAAATAACACAAAAATATCTGGCCAAAGGCCATACCCAAATGGAGTGCGATAGCGTACATGCCTGCATTGAAACTTCATTGAAAAATAAGGACATTTACCTTCCAAGCGACTACGCTCGAATAACAAAAGAAGCTAAAAAGAAAAACGCCTATGTAGTTAAAATACCAGACTTTGATTTTTTTACCAATTTTAATCACAAGCCATTACTGAAGTATGATTCCATTAGGCCTGGAAAAGTAACATCAGATCCAGTCGTCACAAATCTAAGAGCACTGGAGTACTTGCCAACGGGAGAAATTAATTTCAAGATACATTTCAACGATGAGTTTCAAGTGCTTCCTCGGCGACCAAAAGCTATAAGTCTTGCTGGAGTTGTGTTTCCGCGGTTATACAACAGACTGCAAAGAATTTCGAAAAAAAAGTTTGATCACCTTAACGAGATAAAGCAGGTTATTCCCAAAGACTATTGGTCCTATTATGAAAGCTTGCAATATGAATAATAGTAGATATTTTTCCAGATCATTTAGACAGATGCCGATTTTATATAAAATAAGATTTTGTTTAGTATAAGTTTTTTTCTTTCTTTCTTTCTTATAACAGTTACCATGTGAAATAAGATTTCGCTTAGTTTAAGTTACGTTTTTTCTAATAAAAATGTTCATGTTCATTTTTTTTACCTACTCTCACCCCATTTTATGTGTGCAGTATCTCGTATGATTTTTCATTTCTAATGCAATACCTCGTATGAAGCATACTAAGCATATTATTAAAATAAAAAAAATAGTAAATTTATCTTAAAATCAGTTACAAACCGTTTTTATACGCCCTCGTTGCAAAATAAATGCAAAACGTGTAAAAATGTAGTTTTTCGCGTTTTCTCGACAATTTACCAAATAATGATACGAGGTACTGCACTTTGGCCGTCGATATACATATTGGTAAATTGGCTTCATTTTACTTAATTAATTTTATTTATGATAAATTTAAACAAAAATATTTAAAATTATTTACATATAGGTATCTAGATACTTATTAATAAACAAACACTGTAAAATGCAGACCAGTAGTTTCAATTTTTCTCTAGTAACCGATCAACATTTGATTCCCCGAGGGTGGTCGCTATTGAGAGATTTTACCTTAACTCTTTCGATGTCCATATTGGTTAACTATGGTGAAATAATAAAAACCTTAGATTGCATAATAAAATACCAAGACCAAATCAAGATGCTGCAAAAGGCTTAGGCATACAGATTGTCATGTTAGGGTTATCTTAGTTACCGTGAAAAAAATTTTGATATTCTTGGAACCAAAAGATTTAATTTTACAAGCGAGATCGCAGCTAAGGATGCAGTGGAGGCCATGTTATCAGGAAATGGATAAATAAGCAATATTAGGACACCAAATGACTTCCAAGAAATCTTAGAGCATGCTGAAGACCCGTTTAGAAAATTAAGATACTAGTAGCACTGGCACAAGCAAAAAAGATAAGCAAGGTACTTCCACCCTAAATTATTAAAATAATAGTTTAAATGTGGACGCCGAAACGCTTTCTTTTCCTTTTACGAAATGCCTACAATAACTTACCTTTCAAAAATATGTAAGCTTATATATTTTGATGCTGTAGCTTGTTGTTACCAAAGTTTTTTTTTACAAGATTATTATAATATTTAATTTTAAGGAAAGCAATATTAATCCAAAGAGGAGTTAAAGGTCCTATAAGTATAAAATTATATGTCTAGGAGACCAGAAGCAAACGAATTTACTGAGCTTTTCAACCAACGTAAGGCCTTTAAAAATAGCTTTTTGCTGCCACTGCAACCTTTGGATGCAGTACGGCAGTCTGCGAATCTTTGTTTCCTACGTTTACGGCAATAAATCGTACTCAGAGTATGTCAAGGAACTATCAGAAAATAGCTGACTCAATGTTCCTAGCATTTGAAAGAAAAAAACAGAAGAAATTGATCTTGACATGGTTTTAAAGAACTGACTGGGTCATATTTGTTATACAAGCTAGACATAGCCTTTTACTTCTTTTAGTTCCTGCTGCTCAGCATATCATTATGGGGGTTGCGTTTGAGATTATTTCTCCATTAGTTGAGATAGTCCATTAAGCAGCAAAAAGAAGGAGGAAAAAGTTGCAAGTTTTGAAGTCTTATTTTTATGGTTGCGGTTGAGGTAGCCAATCTCTAGGTAATGTGTATGTTTTGTTTGGTGGTGCATGTATATAATTTTCAGATATTAAATTGTTTTCCGATACATCCGTCCGTCTGTAGTAGTATGGTTTTAAAGAAATTTAATTAAAGGCCCAACTGAAAATTACAGCTATTTTAAAAATGTTCCTACATATTTATTCATATCGATTGTTAATAATAACGAATTTTTACTTTGTTTATTATGTGTTTAACGTTTAATGTTAACAGAAAGTTTCATTTTTATACATGTTATTAGCATTTATTTTTATTTTTTATAATTATTTTAATTTTGCAAAAATTATGTTAATATTTTTTGTTAAAATATGTTAATATTAACGAAAAGTTCTTTTTCTTTATGCTACAGATACGTTCGTCCGTACCTTAACCTTTATTTGGTGTTTAATTAACTTTTATATACTGATTAAAAACGTTTAACAAATTCGCCCTTCCAATTTTTTTTCGGTACTTCCTAACATTCGAGTCTGGCCCCGGTTATATTATCATACTAAAGTCACATTCACTTCGAGATCTTTCTCCTAAGAGGAAATTTATTAATACACATTATGCGGAAAAGAAGTAATAAAGTAAATAAACAATATTTAGAACCGGGTCTTATTTTAGCCCCTCATTTAAAATATTTTCATGCAAAATAATAAAACCTTCCTGAGATACTTCAATTTTATTAGTCAATTAGCAATAAAAACTTAAACAAAATAATAGTTTTATTTATCATTCATATTTTAGTTTCTATATTTAAAATTATTTTGTATCTATTTTTAGGTGAGACACTAACAACTAGCAAGTTTTTAATATCGACATAGTTCCGTAAAATTTTTGTTAGACGTTAGTGCTTTTAATTTTTCTTTACAAACAAGATGTAGTAACTAATACAATTATTTATAATTGTTTTATTGAATCTTTTCGACCATGGAAAAAATAGTTACCAAAAAAAGATTAGATAAATAATTAATCGTGTCTAGGTTCATAATAGTCTATTTGTCGGCCTCTTTCATCATAATATGTCGCCAAACCCATTTCAATAATCCGGATATCGTGGTAATCCAGATATTAAGATAAGGAGCACGTATGTATCTTCATTGAATTAGAAGTTCAGCTAAGTCAATTTTAATGAGATTTAAAACGCTTTAATATGATAAAATAAATGATTATTACGTATACTGGATATAATTACATTTTATAAAAAATAGAGGTTTTAAATTAATTTAGATATTTAATTTTAACAAATACAATATATGCTACAAATGTCTGACTCGTTTCTTTATAATTAGATATTTTTAAATTTCAATCACTTTCTATAATCAAAATGTTTAGACAAGCAATAAAACTCAGTTTACTCGAAACGTTATTTATGTGTAATGCAAGGTGTTTATAAAAAGTGGCAAGCAATCAAAAAAACCGAAAGTATTTTTAGGAATTTTTCTAACGAAAACCCGTAAATCTTTAAATATATCGTTTCCCCAACTCGATTAAAGTTTTATATAAAAACTCAGATTAGCCATTGAGTAATTTTTATTTATATAGTAAAATCTCTCAATAGCGACCACCCTCGGGGAATCAAATGTTGGTCGGTTAACATAGGTACAGCGTGTCTTCGGAAGATCTTACCAAATGAGAAACTTTGTAATTATTAACTCTACGAAAAAAAGTGCCTCTTCTTAAAAAGTCCTGCTTGGTGAAAAAATAAATTTGCACAAGAATATTTGTATGTTGGACATACAGAGTGGATTCAAAAAGTACCGGGTTTAAAATTTATAAAAGACGTCGGCTATATCTCTAAAACTAATAGTCGTAAAGATTTGCGATAAAAAAATTCTAGGCCACAGGGCGCTTTTTGCGGAAGACTCAGTTTTGGAAATAGGAATTTCTGGATAAGTAGGCTTTGAAACAATTGATTGTTGTTGGTAACAGAATAGGCGTTTTGGCAGCGACAGTGACAGTTTGGCAATTATAATTTCTGTTTCAAAACGTGAACTTTTTGTTAAAAAAAGGGTTTTCCGTTTCTTAATTACTTTAAACAATAATAGTGATGATTAAACTGACTGTTGATGAAAAAATAGAAATAGTTCTTATTATTGGCGATAATTGTAAGACGCATCGCGCGGCTGCCAAAATTTTTAATACTGGACACTCAAATAAACATATTTAGCCACGTTACTGTCGGCAATGTCGTCAATAAATTTAAGAATACTGGCTTTGTCCAAAATAATTTCAAGAAAAGACATGCAGTTCGAACACTTACTGAAGAAAATCAATTACAAGTATTGCAAGCGGTTGTGGAAAATCCAAAAAATTCATTGGAAGGAATAAAGAACACAGTTCAAGATAACGTGTCGAGAGCTTCTGCTATTAAGATACTTAAAATAAATTAATTTTATCCGTATAAGCCAAAATTTGTACACACGCTCAAACCTGGAGATATGGAATTGCGTTTCATGTTCTGTGCATGCTTGGTTCCAAGGAGAAGTTGAAGACGACATTTTCTTTTCAAGGATAATTTTATTCAGTGACGAGGCAACATTTACTTGTAATGGTGTCGTATGTTCCCAGAATTGTCGTTGGCGGAGCGATGTGAACCCCAATTTCGTAATCGAATGCCGTGACCAAACGTATTTCAAAACGAATGTTTGGTGCGGTATTTTAAATAATCAAATATTGGGTCCATATTTTTTCCATCAAAATAGCAATAGTGAGATTTACTTAAATTTCCTAAGAACCGAAATTTTTATATTTATTAACGGCCTGCCATTAAACGCGTGACAGGCTGTTTGGTATCAGCATGATGGAGCTCCTTGTCACAGCGCAGCCAGGGTCAACGAATATTTGGATAGAACTTTTCCACAAAGATGGATAGGACGCCGTTCAGAAGTACCCTGGCCACCTAGGTCACCGGACATTACACCCCTAGATTTTTTCTTGTGGGGTCATTTGAAGCAATTAGTCTACAAGCACAGACCATTCCGTGATATTGATTACCTGGAAGAAACTATAAGGCAGTGTATCCGGCTAGCTACTCTTCATATGATCAGAAACGCTGTGTCAGAGTTTTCTAGAAGTACAATCATTTGTGTGCAAAAAGACGGGGGCCATGTGGAGACCTAGATTATTTTTGGAGTCATTTAGTTTTATTTGTTATTGGGAAATTAGAAATTGGCCACCTCATAGAAATTAGTGCACTAAAATTGTAATACTATTTTTATCCACCATAAAAGTAGTTCTCTTAAGTAGTGTTTTTGTTGTGTTATTGTTAACTGTTCTTGTTATAGTCTGTTGGCCTTTAAACACTCTCCAAGTTTTTAGTGTTGGAGATATAGCCGACGTCTTTTATAAATTTTAAACCCGGTACTTTTTAATGTCCAGCATACAAATGTTCTTGTGCAAATTTATTTTCTCACCAAGCAGGACTTTTTAGAAAGAGGCACTTTTTTTTCGTAGAGTTAATAATTAAAAAGTTTCCTATTTCGTAAGAACTTCCGAATCCGAAGACACGCTGTATACTGCACGTGCATACTAACATATCTATTATACAATGAACTGTATGTTTGCTTTGAAATTCTTATTTTTTAATATAATCAGAAATTAATGATTGCTTCATATTTTTTATTTCATTTTTATAAAATTCAGACTCACATTTTAATAGCAATTGAGAAATATTTATAGACTTGTCAAAACTGTTAACATTATTAAAAAATTCTCTTAAACTTGCGCAGGTTAGTTCATATAGACTTGATATTCACGACACTGGAGCAAGTTCTGGTTCCCCTTGCTCTGCCTCAGAGTTGGGAGTAGTTTCATCCGTTTCTTGGATCTCTTTAATACACTCGATGATAGTCAATTTTACACTTTCTGTTGGCAAATCGTTTTCAATAGAGGCAAATTCTTTCAAGTTCACAAATGTGTCCTTAATGTTAGGAAACAGTTGTGCGAGCGGAATATTATCTTCTTCTTCCAGGCCACCGAAACTCATAGACGTTAGTTATGGTAATATTACTGTCGATTTCTTCAAGAGGACAACCACTGTCTATGCATGTTAAAAGCCTCTTAATATTTTAGCATCTGTAGAGCATTTTAAAATTCTGAATAATGCCTTGACTCAAAGGTTGGCAATGTGAGGTATAATGGGTAGAAGAGAAATAAGTTTGGCATTAACCAGTGTAATTTTGGGATGAGACGTTGCATTATCCAGAAATAACACCACTCTTCTATTCCGCTTCTTCATCTTGGTATTAAATCTGTGAAGCCATGTTGTCATGATGTCTGCTGTCATCCACGCTTTTTTGTTCGAAACCCATTGGAGAGGTAACTTATCGATATGTGCGCCCTTAAAACATCGAGGATTTTTGCTCTTACCTATTATAAGTAGTTCTTATTTCTCACTTTCCATACTTGCACAGAACAGAATTGTAAATCGTTGTTTTACTGTTTCTTTTTCAGTACACTTGTCATCTTTTAATTCATATATTTTTGTTGGCAATGCGCGATAGTAGAGACCTGTCTCATCTGCATTAAATACGTCCCTTGGGGCATAATCCTCTAAAATGGCCAATAACCTTTGCTTCCAAGCAGTTGCGTCTTCAATATTGATATCGGCTGATTCGCCACATATTTTCTTAAAGGTAATTTCTTGACGACAACGGAATTTTGCTAACCATCCATTTGATACCTTGAACTTATCTAGTCCTAGACATTGAGCAGATTCGAGGGCTTTGCTTGAATTTTGGGCCCGGATATTGACAGGTGCTTGTTTCGCGCATTAAAAAACTAGTTAAAAACAACTTGGCTCACTGCCAGTCCTACACTTTTGGAAAATTTTCTTTTTTGTTCACCGTTGCCACCTTGAAACAAATTTCTAACTTCTGCTTTATTTTAAAGCAACATAGTCACTTGGGTCTTACCCACTTTAAATTTTTCACCAATTTCCTGGTACCTAAATCAGTTTTTTCACTTTCCTCGATTATTTCAATTTTTTCGCTTAAAGAAAGACGTTTCCTTTTTCCCGTCATCTCTAAATATTCACGTCCCAAAACACACAGAAACTGTTGAAAACGAAACTAATGTTAACAAGGCGATCTTTAATAATTATTCACGTTTGTCCCAAAACGTACAAAAACTGTTGAAAAAAAAACGAATGTTACAACCAATTTATCAACCTTTAAAGCAAATTGACTCGATCCGCCTGCAACGAAGTAATTAGTGTATGTACCTATAGTTAAAGAATTGTCGGATCGAGTTTTACTGCCCCTGATGGAGGGTGTTTTTAGCATTAATGTTTATTAAAAATTCCGATGATGAGTGCCCGCGATCGTTTAACAGATGGGTCGGTACGGAGAAGTATAAAATAATGGGATTTCCATTTTTAAATATGGGGAATTCATTCACAACCGGTCGTTTAGCGCAGGTGGTCACTTTATAGAGGCGGTCGCGGTTTTACTGCATATTTTTTCGTATAATCAAAAAATTACTAAATGCAAGGGCATTTTACTTCTGGCAAAGGTTGCTATTTTCCCTCTGACCCGATCAATGACCAGACGCGCGCGCCACACCGTATCACGGATTATCAATGAGACTAGAATCTGACGAAAGGGAAAACATCATGAGGAGCACTTATCTGTACAAATGTGGAGGACTAACGGTGAGGCGTCATATCAACTTTTTCTCTTAGAATATAATAAGGAAAGACCCCCTTAAGTTACGTACCGTACTTCTGAAACACCCTGTATTTAAACGAAAATATTTCAAAAACTAATAATTGAAATATCGAGATGAATGAAGTACAACTTTTACGTATAAAAGGCTCATCTTCCATAATTTGAGGTGAAGCGGTCAGAAATGTGAGAGACAAAAAGTATATAATATGCGAGAATTTACTTCTTTTAAAGTATACTATCTAATGTTGATGTATGGCCCTTTAGTTATAGAACACCCTGTATAAAGAAAACGTTCCAAAAAGCTTTATGTAAACTCGAGAACGCTTTTTCTGTGAACGTTCTGTAATTCTAGATACTTATCTACATCTAACAAAAGTCTTATTGAGAACTTATTGAACTCGAACCGTTTTTATGAAATTGGGAACTAAATGTGACGTTCTAAAGACCTTTTTCGTTGACGTTACATCTTAACCACAGATTATCCTCACTACGAGATCATCAAAATTAAGATGCGCGATTTTTAAATTTATTGCAAAAGCAAATCAGATGATATCTCTTTTAAGTCTACTGACACTATCGATTAAAGTAAATGGATAAGAATTTATGTTTCTTCGGGCATTCTTGTTTGATTTATTTAGTCATTAATTTAATCGCTAGTTAAACTATCCATGCCGGGTCGTTGTGATTTTCCTATGCAAATAGGCTGCAAATATTAAAACACTTTCTTATTTTATTTGTAGGCTGTTTTGAGTTATAGCAGACTCGTTTGATTTTGCTGCGTGTATTTATTAGGTTGGTTAGTATAATAATAATATAGTTCTGTACTAAACATTTTTTTAAATCCATTTTATGATGACTTTATTAAAGGTATATAGGGGTGTTAATGATAAAAGTAACCTTCCCAATACAACGAAAGCAAAAAACAACAGAGAACCTCTGGGGAAGAAATTACGGAAATCAGATACCACCTAAATAGCTTAGATCGTGACAACAAAGACCCTATATAAGAAAAGACTAGACTCTAAATTGGAAGACCAGGAAATAGGAGATATAAAACAATACTACCAGCACATTAAAGAATGCATCCATGAGGCAGCACTGAGATACCGAGAAAGGAGAGACACAGAGAACCCTACTGGGGGGATGAAGATATCGAGAGGGATATTAAGGAAAAAGAGATAAATACAGAACCTTTTAGAACTCAAAGTCAAATAAAGACAAAATAAAATACTCAGAAGCTCAAGCAAAGGTTAGAAGAAGGATAACCCAGAAGAAAAACTAAGCATGGGAAGCAAAGGTAATTGATTGAAATTTGGGATATCTACGGCTCTGATTCACAGAAAACAAATTGGCCTGTCTCGTCAAACGACATTGAACTCTAAAGTTAAGCAAAAACAAAAGTTCCGAGCAGTCCATCAAGTTGTTCAAGATTTTATGACCGAATAACAGGGTGAGCCTTATTCTGCGACTCTCCAGGCTATCCAACCCTACAAGGCTTAAGCGATCCCTATAAGAAAACGTAGAATGATCAATCCTCAGTCTATGCAACAGAAAGTTCATGAACCTCGATTGCACCCGCTCAATCCGTTTAATGTGACATAATAAGCGGCACTTTCTGACCTGCAAATGATTTTTTTTCACTTCCGGTTTTGATTTTTTTTTTTCGGGGGCCGCGCCCAAATATGGCTATTTTGAGGACCCAAAAAATAAAATTCGCCTCTTGAGCCTTAAAAAAAATAATAAAAAAAAAATACTTTGTCCGGTGCACGGGTGTACCTAATACCGTGAAAAAATTGTGCGAATAATTTAAAGAATATAGACTCGCCTAAATTTACTATTTGAACTACAACTCTATTCTTCTCGATTTTTGACAAGCAAACTTGTCTATCACTTTTTCGTTAAAGTTTGGAATGTTGTTAATCAACAATGTAATATGAAATAAAACAATGCAGTCTTCCTCCACTATATACTATATAGTTTTTTTTTATGGTACCGCGTTTTCTCTTAGGGACCGATAACTGTTAGGTGTATATCCCAACAATTTATGTATTAAATTACGTGCATAATCATCGTCACTGAAATGTTTCGAGCAAACACGGGCATTTTTAATAATAAACTTATCCTTGCGTTTACACACATGCTTTCAAACAGTTTGCAATTCCTTGCCCTTTGGGAAACTAAAAAACTTTATACCAGGCGTAAAACTCTTACACTGATTATCAACCTTACAACCAAATACCGCACATCTCATTTTTTATAATTAAAGGACAATTATAATTTAAAAAAGACCTACTCGTACACCAAAACCGTATGTAAACAACAGGAATATGGCCGCCTTTTCTCACTGCCTGACGTCACGAAAGACACGCCCACCTGCGCGATATCATATCTTCTGTAGTTGTATCATGGGCTGTGCCCAGACTTGCCGTATAATGCTGAACGAATAGCCACAGGCCACAGTAATTTACTATTATCCAGTACTCTGTCCTTATTTCGCATACGATTTAAAACAAAGAAGCATGCAGGGGCTCATAATAGTGTGCCCAGGTGCCTATGTTCGTTCGTTGTACGTTGCCCGGTTCACCCGGTTGCCGTTCGTTCATAGTATGTTGCCCGTTCAACAAATAATGTAGTGCAAAATATCAAGAGTTTACTTAATAATAGTTATACCTTTATACCTCGGGAATTTTCTAGGTGGGTGATTTTTCTAGATGGAGCACGTGCCCCAGTGCCCTAATGGACGAGCCGCCACTGTATTTGAAAGATTTATAATTATGTTTGTGCAAGATTCGGCTCACCATTTGGTGACTAATTTCCAACTCAAACCCAATTTGCCTTAAAGAAACAGTCTTATCAACTTCTATTCGAGCTAAAACATTAATTTCCGTTCCTTTGTCAATGATGAAGTTTTCTTCGGGATCATGATTAGGCTCTCTTCGGAATTGATTTTCAAGACGATTAAAGTAATTTCTCGCTGGACATTGTCTATCAGGATATCGGTCGGCATAAAGGTTTCTAGCCGCAACAGCATTTTTTCTACATTCCCCATAAATAATTACCATGTCCACTTTTTCATCTCTTGCATAAATGTGCGGCATTTTGAACAAAAATAACTACAAATGTAAAGACTTTTCCAATACACAATAAAAACACCGATAAACTACCAAATACTTATTTGACAATCTGAAGGAATAATTTCATTGTTTTCAAAGCCACCTTAGTAACTTCTTAGCACTAAATTAGAACAAAATAATTGTATTTTCTTATTTTCTTTTAGCTGTAATTTTCATTGTATTTATCGCACATGTTATTACCAGGTATGAATAAATTCCTTATTAGTAGAGGAAAACGGACAGTTCTGGGCCAGGTGGTGCTGGTGGTGCTGGTGGTGCAACTAACCCAGGTGGTTCGGTGGTGCGTTTTACGATCTAACCCAAGTGGTTCGGTGGTGCGTTTTATGATCTAACCCGGGTGGTTCGGTGGTGCGTTTTATAACCTAACCCGGGTGGTGCTGGTGGTGCTGGTGGTGCAACTAACCCAGGTGGTGCAGGTGGTGCGTTTTATGATCTAACCCGGGTGGTTCGGTGGTGCGTTTTATGATCTAACCCGGGTGGTTCGGTGGTGCGTTTTATGATCTAACCCGGGTGGTTCGGTGGTGCGTTTTATGACCTAACCCGGGTGGTTCGGTGGTGCTGTTTACAAAATAACCCGAAATTAAACCCGACTTTTTACGACCTAACCCGGATGCTTTCATGAGGCGGCTTCTCATCTAACCCTAATTTGAACCTGAATATTTATGAACTGACCCGAGATAAAACCCGACTTTTTACGACCTAACCCGGATGCTTTCATGAGGCGGCTTCTTATCTAACCCTAATTTGAACCTGAATATTTATGAACTGACCCGAGATAAAACCCGACTTTTTACGACCTAACCCGGATGCTTTCGCGAGGCGGCTTCTCATCTAACCATAATTTGAACCTGAATATTTATGATCTGACCCAAGATAAAACCCGACTTTTTATGATTTAACCTTAGTGCAAACGCCGCTGTTAAAGCGATATAGTAAAAAAAACTCGATTAAAATTTTATCTTGTTCGCTAGACCAATTAATTTCCAAATATTATAATTAAAACATACAATCACTACACTGGCGCACCGTCAAAAATCGTGCTTGCACTATCCCAACGTACAGAGCGTCCGCTTCAGAAAATACGGTGCCGTATTTTTTGCGCCGAACGCTCTGGAGGAACACACTCCGATTTGCAAGTACATACACGCTTTGTCGCGGCAAAGCTCGCCGTCAAATTACGGTCACTCTTTTGCGGTACCGCTTTGTAGGAAACCAAAGCTTTAGTGAAACGCCGCTGCCCCAGAACTCTGTCCATATTCCTCTACTGTGTTAATTTATGCGGGTAATAAAACCGACAAGGGTCGGATCGGCCTGCATACTTATAGAGGTAAAAAACCGCTTTAGAATGTTTTTGGTATATCTTTTTTAGATAATTTTGGGGGAAATAATTTGCCTGAGATGCCAATTAAAAAAGCCTACATTTAATTGTATTTTAGATTCTTGAATTTTGTACATGGATTAAAAATCTACTATTTCTTGAAATTGTATACATTATGCCAGATAATTATTAATATAATGTTATTAAGACTTTGTAAATATCTGTAAAAACTGTTCTAAATCGTGTAATTTCTGAAAATTGTATACTGAGTGATTAGAATTTAGTAAAAAATTAAAAAAATGTTTTAATGTTATTAAGACCTGTGAAAATTTGTAAAACTGTACAGAATTGTATTATTTTCTGAAAATGATATACTGAGTGTTTAGAATTTAGTAAAAATTAAAAAAATGTTTTAAATTTGTTAAATCATGCGAAATCTTGTATAAAATGACTAGAACCGTTCTTAATCATGGCATTTCTGAAAATTGTATACTGAGTGTTTAGAATTTAGTAAAAAATTAAAAAAAATGTTTTAACGTTATTAAGCCCTGTGAAACTTTGTAAAAAATGACTAAAACAGTCGCAAATCGTCCTATTTTCTTAAAAGTGTATACTGAGTGTTTAGAATTTAGTAAAAATTAAAAAAAATGTTTTAAATTTGTTAAATCATGCGAAATCTTGTATAAAATGACTAGAACCGTTCTTAATCATGGCATTTCTGAAAATTGTATACTGAGTGTTTAGAATTTAGTAAAAAATTAAAAAAAAATGTTTTAACGTTATTAAGCCCTGTGAAACTTTGTAAAAAATGACTAAAACAGTCGCAAATCGTCCTATTTTCTTAAAAGTGTATACTGAGTGTTTAGAATTTAGTAAAAATTAAAAAAAATGTTTTAAATTTGTTAAATCATGTGAAATCTTGTATAAAATGACCAGAACCGTTCTTAATCATGGCATTTCTGAAAATTGTATACTGAGTGTTTAGAATTTAGTAAAAAATATAAAAAAAAATGTTTTAACGTTATTAAGCCCTGTGAAACTTTGTAAAAAATGACTAAAACAGTCGCAAATCGTCCTATTTTCTTAAAATTGTATACTGAGTGTTTAGAATTTAGTAAAAATTAAAAAAAATGTTTTAAATTTGTTAAATCATGTGAAATCTTGTATAAAATGACTAGAACCGTTCTTAATCATGACATTTCTGAAAATTGTATACTGAGTGTTAAGTATTTAGTGAAATGGTGGCTATTTAGTTAATTCGTGACTTGTTTTGTACAGATTCTTTAGCATTTCTTAAGAACCGAAAAAGAAAACAGAAAAGAAAAAAATAAAAGAAAAAAACAACTCCAAGTGTCTTTGCGAACAATCGGCAATAAAATAGAGTATTTCAGTTTTTAATTTTTCGTAAATAAAAGTTGGTTAGATTAATAGTCTCTGTGAATATAATAACATAAACAAAGTGATATGCCGTAAATTTAGGAGTACAGTATAAATTATGCCTCTATTAAAATATACCGCAATAACTAACTACCAAAGGATTTTTGATATTTTGAATATATTTGATGCTCATAGCATTATCACATTTCCAAAGGCTCTAAATTTTAGAAAAATGTTCTAATAGAATACGTCTATCAATATAAAGTAAAGGTATTGTTAGGTTTTTTTTAAAAAATACGACCTACAACAGTCTCTGCTACAGCATGGCTGACTCTGTAGAAACTTCTGTGAAACCATAATAATTATATCAATAATCGAGTTGTCGTTATGATAATATTTTCTTCCAATATCCGACTCCACTATCCATAAAAGTTATGTTAGAAAATTCATAATTGAGCGCATTGTAATTTTTTAAAAAGAAATTCACTTCACACACAAAGATGTAGCCATTCAATCCATGAAAATAATGCAAGTCAGTATGCGTATGTTATGGCTAACTGTTTAAATGTCTATTCCTTCCACGTTTATCGGAAGAAATACTTTTTTATACTAGTATTTTAGTTGAAAATAAGATCATAAATCATCTATACAAAACAAGCGTCCCTTATGGATTTGAACGAAAATCATAGATTCGACTATTTTCATGAAAAATAAATCTAAGTACGGAATAATGCAGGAAGATTATCTATTTTCTTGGTTTAGAAAGTGATGTAGCTAAGATTTATAACTTAGGAATAAATAAATTATTATTAATCTTTTCGACCTATTTCTCTTACATATTTAATTTCTTTGATAGTAAGAACTAATCTTTTTATTTTACAAAGTAAAAAAAAAGCTAAAGATCGGCGTTGTCAGTCAGGTATAAGAACTGATTTAACACGATGGTTTTTGTACAAACGTTCACATACAATTGTATGCTTTTTAACCGATTGTGTTGGAAAAAATGACGATTTATAGATTAGATATTTAGACGAAGAGCTAACCTTCTCAATAAACTATTGATTATTGCCCTGCTAGCTAGACAACACTTTTTATGTTAGTCAAAAAAAAAATTTTTTTTTTTCGGACGCTATTACAGATTTCATCGTTAACTAACAAACATTAAGACCAAAAAAATTAGCGTGCAAGATGAAATGTATAGGTTCACTTCATTTCTACATTATTTTACAACTCTCAATCACATTAAAAACAAGATCGAATAAAAAATAACTTATGACATATGGACGAAAAATGTTTTTCGGGCTATTTAGGTTAGCGACCGCATTACGTCTGAAATACTACATTTTTCGAGCTTATAACATAATTTACTATTTTAACGTTAAAATAGAGGAAATGATGTATCAAAATGGATACTTTTTTTTTATCGGTCACGAGATTATAGTTTCTTTTAAAATGAACTCTAATATTTACAACACAAAATATCCTTTAAACCACATTAGTTTAAAACTCGTCTGTCGCTTTCCCTCTATTGTGAGTTTGTTTAAAGTATAGCGTAGTATATATTTAGATGAATTTCGCAAATGTTGAATACTTTCAAAACTGAAAAAGCCGCCCTTTGCAATAAATATCTCCGTAGAGTTAGGTACCCTGCAGATTAAGGGTATTTCAGCGGTTAATCATATACAAATTCAAAGATTTTGTCTATTTTAATGGATTAACAAACAATATCTATAGGATGACTTTACTGATAAAAAAAAAAAATAACAAAAATCCATAAAGTCTAGGCTCACATGAAATTCCATAAAGAGCAGCTGCATAGCCTTATCACATCAAACTATATTTTTATTTCGTTCTATTGTCAAAAGTCTGTGTTTAGGAGATTATCGTTCATTTTAAAATGAACTCTAATATGTACATCACCATAAACTACCTCTTAAGCCGTCGTAAAAATACACTTTTCGATTTACCTATATATTGATTTTCTAATATTAAATATCTACAATAGTCGAAATTCGCTCGCTAATACCTATGTATGCAAGGTTTCTTCAAAAAATGACAATTTTGTTGTTTAATGGCTTGAAAAAATGGAAAAAGGAGGTTTTTGCATTCATTTATTTCCAGATGAGTGTTAAAAATACTTATAAAACTCGGTATACCGAAGATCAAGCATTAATGAGAGGGTTGAGTCCTGTTTGCCAAATCCTGATTTTTAATTTGACGCTGGCAACGGTACAATTTTTTAACATTTATCATAAGAGGCGTATATTTTTGGAGCTTAGATCTACCAGTTTATCCACGCCCCATTTATTGTTAGTGCTTTAGTAATTTTACTTTCCAATTATTTTTTACCAAAACGCGTAGTTGAAACAGTGTCTATATCAGACGATATAATAAATTTTAAGGATTAATTTGCTTACAAATGCACTTTAATTTATTTAGGCTAAAGCAGCCAGACATATACTGGAACTACGAAAACCCTATTACAATTTGGTTGCCTAGAGAAAATTTTGTAAAAAACATAGCTTTCTACACAAATGCTTGCACATTATGTACCTATCATTTCAAGATACCTGGCGACATCAATGTAAGCATTGACATAATGACGCAAGATATAGGTAGGTACTAGAATATTCAAGATTTCTATTAACGATACACTTCAGCATACATGCGAGATGTCATTAATGTCTACGGAAGGCAACAGACATACCAGCTATTTTTACATGGGATTCCATAGACTTGGACGCTTCTTGTTTAGAAATATTTGATGTCATCTTGAGGAGTTCCGTATTGAAGCATCAAACCTACCTGCCAAATAATTGACGAAATATGGGATATCATAAAATATGCCCCCCATCGAACTAAATGATCCTATAAACCAGCTTCACAGACCGTAATTTGTGATGCTAACACGATTAATACGCAATAGAACAAGATTAAGAAACAAAATTTAAAGTAGCTCTTTATCACACGAAAATAATTAAATAATTTACGGTTACAGAACAATAATTATTTTAAAAAGCTGTATAACTAAATATATTATGTTATTAGGAATATTCTGTCTAAAGTAACAGCTGATCTTAGTCGAAAATGAGATCGTATTATTGATTGTTGAATTCGTTAGGTATGAAATAAAATTAGAGATTTCGTCTATTTTTTCACGATTAAAAAAGAATACCTCTATTTAGCTAAAAATGAAACGATTACAGTGGTAGATTAATTCACTTTACCAAGCATGTAAACTACTAATTTTGCAATAAATATCTTCTATATTTCTAGGTAGGTTTACTCGAAAATGTGGGGCTATTTTCATCAAAAATCCCGATACGAAATTGAAAAATTTGCCTATTTTTGTCGGTTTACAAAGTGATAGTGGAATATTGGTTTGATCAAAGAACAATAATTATTTTAAAAATGTTGTATAATTAACTAAATGTTGGTGTTATCAGGCAGGCAAGAAGTTATTTATCTGAATCTTATTTGTACCATTAGCGTTTATATACAAATGTTAGTGGTTTTCAAAAATTGATATCTCGGAAATTATTAGCTTTAGACTTATAATACGCTTATTAAAAAATAATGACTACTTTATGCAAAATTCAAAAATATTATAAGATGTAGGGTATCCCAGTAACTTAACCAAAGATTTTCGGTCTTCGTAAAGCTTTACACGTTTCTTCAGCGTACCAAACATTCACTTTTTTTAAATATTGACATCGGGTTAGGATTCTGAACATAGGATTAACATCACTCCAATAGTGAACATGTTGCGTTGTCACAGTTCCATTCGTTGAAAAGTAAACAAAACCGTTTGAGCTACGTGGGGAATAAATAAAGTTGGCTTGTTGAAAAATTTTAATATTTATTAAGGTAAAAGACTATAAATATATCGATACAACACTTTGGCATTTCTAATACTACAAACATGAATATCTAAAATGTGATATTTACAACCGTCAACTCTCTCTCCCTTCTCTAATTTTGGTACACCAATGCTGTCTTCTAAGTTTATAATATATGGCGTCCTGCAGTTTAATTCCGAAAATGTTTTAACTAAAAATTCCTCTTTAACACATCCTTTAACGTAAATAATGTCTGCGTCTATCAGATTGTTGGATATGATATTATGTAGTTCCTTGTAATCGGTATCACCATAATTATAAAGGATACCATGATGATTTCCAAATAGATATTTGACTTGTTTCTTGCAAGCCTTACTTAAGGTGTCGAATGGTTTAACTGGTTTAAAAAAGTAACTTTTCATACTATTCCCATCATAAATAGCCAATTCTTTCGCGCAAAATTCAGGTATGTTAAATCCTTGAATATCGACTACAACGAACTTCATTGTCTGAAGACTCAAATCAAACAAGTATATTTTCATATTTTTATCGCTCTTAAGTTCGATTTCAAAAGCACACCCCCACTTTTCGATAATTTCACAGTCTTAGCACATAGATCTTATATTTTTATTTACGATCAATTCATCTTTATTCGCCAATCGTCTCAAACGAGTCTGCTTTTGAAAGTAATATAGCCTTAGTATTCAGAAAATATTAATGATATCGGAGCCTAAAACATCCTTGACACTAAAAAATCATTGTGTTTCCTAACAAAACCCATCATCTTGTCTATTTAGCTTGCTTTCCTATTGTTTAGCAGGTTAAATAAAATTATTATTTCGCTCTTTTTGTCTGTACTGAATCGTTAGGGGAATACGTTTCTAGTTCTATAAGAGAGACAGTTAAAATTTATGTAAGCAATCAAAAATCCTACACTATGAGCTACTTAGTTAAAATTTCATATTTCCTTCCTGGTTCAGGCAAAATTTGTGATGTGTCGGACAAAATTTATAAAAATACGAAAAAAAAAATGCTGGATGCATTTTTAGCGTGACTTTCTATTTAATACCATCTTATTTCAAGCTATAATTCGGTTGTCAAAATGAGAATAAAATAATTTTCCCATGGTTTATGTCATCTTAAAAAAGTCAAAAGGTTATATTCTGTAGAGGGTCAGATACATTCAAATTTAAATATTTTCTCCAAGAAGAATTTTAAGATAGTATTATAGTAAATAAAAATTCTATACCTCCAATATTTCATGGAAACATATCGTGTTCTAGCGATATAACCCAAAAGTACCTCTATTCAGAAACGCATCGTACTTTTCTTGTCAATAATTGTCTCATTGTCCCATCCATTACATTATTATAATCTTAAAGCACCTGTTACCAGCATTATCTGTTTTTATGGTTTTCATAAAACATAGCGATTACCGATGAAAATTAAACGAAAACTTAATAAATAACTTTTTTTTCAACTGAAATAGACTGATTTTCGATGGAAAAATGTTACTTATAACTAAAAAATGAATATAAGACATATACGCAATGATATTTAGAATAAATCAATCTTTTCTAAAATTACTATGAAATATTCACAAAATCGTTTCGTTATAACCAAAGTAGCAAGGCTTGCAGATTTCGTATAGAGTTCAAACGCGATACTGAGATGATCTTTTTTTTTTTTTTATATTTTTGTAGGATAATGCACCACTACGTTGTAAGTACTTGAGAGAGGACTTTCTTGAAAAATCCTCAAATTTCTCTGCAATTTTATTCCTTTTAGAGTTAAATTCACACAGAAAACCCCGTATTCTTATCTTTCAGGTTGGTATATTAAAAAGGGCTTATTAGTATGGTTTAGAAAACAAGCAATATTAATTAACGGATGTTTTTTCGTCGTATGAAGAGTTGAAAAATTTTTTTTTCCACTCCAATGGTTACGATGCAGAGAGTCGGGTTTCATCATAATCTTTCAGGGTAGCTCAGGTTTGATTGCATGTAGAGAGTCGGGTTTCATCATAATCTTTCAGGGTAGCTCAGGTTTGATTACATGTACTAAGGTTAGTGCTCCTTGCAATCGGTTTCAGGTTTGACGCGCCCCCCTCAGGTTTGTTCAGGTTTCTCAAACGTTTGAGAAACCTGAACAAACCTGAGGGGGGCGCGTCAAACCTGAAACCGATTGCAAGGAGCACTAACCTTAGTACATGTAATCAAACCTGAGCTACCCTGAAAGATTATGATGAAACCCGACTCTCTACATGCAATCAAACCTGAGCTACCCTGAAAGATTATGATGAAACCCGACTCTCTGCATCGTAACCATTGGAGTGGAAAAAAAAATTTTTCAACTCTTCATACGACGAAAAAACATCCGTTAATTAATATTGCTTGTTTTCTAAACCATACTAATAAGCCCTTTTTAATATACCAACCTGAAAGATAAGAATACGGGGTTTTCTGTGTGAATTTAACTCTAAAAGGAATAAAATTGCAGAGAAATTTGAGGATTTTTCAAGAAAGTCCTCTCTCAAGTACTTACAACGTAGTGGTGCATTATCCTACAAAAATATAAAAAAAAAAAAAAGATCATCTCAGTATCGCGTTTGAACTCTATACGAAATCTGCAAGCCTTGCTACTTTGGTTATAACGAAACGATTTTGTGAATATTTCATAGTAATTTTAGAAAAGATTGATTTATTCTAAATATCATTGCGTATATGTCTTATATTCATTTTTTAGTTATAAGTAACATTTTTCCATCGAAAATCAGTCTATTTCAGTTGAAAAAAAAGTTATTTATTAAGTTTTCGTTTAATTTTCATCGGTAATCGCTATGTTTTATGAAAACCATAAAAACAGATAATGCTGGTAACAGGTGCTTTAAGATTATAATAATGTAATGGATGGGACAATGAGACAATTATTGACAAGAAAAGTACGATGCGTTTCTGAATAGAGGTACTTTTGGGTTATATCGCTAGAACACGATATGTTTCCATGAAATATTGGAGGTATAGAATTTTTATTTACTATAATACTATCTTAAAATTCTTCTTGGAGAAAATATTTAAATTTGAATGTATCTGACCCTCTACAGAATATAACCTTTTGACTTTTTTAAGATGACATAAACCATGGGAAAATTATTTTATTCTCATTTTGACAACCGAATTATAGCTTGAAATAAGATGGTATTAAATAGAAAGTCACGCTAAAAATGCATCCAGCATTTTTTTTTTCGTATTTTTATAAATTTTGTCCGACACATCACAAATTTTGCCTGAACCAGGAAGGAAATATGAAATTTTAACTAAGTAGCTCATAGTGTAGGATTTTTGATTGCTTACATAAATTTTAACTGTCTCTCTTATAGAACTAGAAACGTATTCCCCTAACGATTCAGTACAGACAAAAAGAGCGAAATAATAATTTTATTTAACCTGCTAAACAATAGGAAAGCAAGCTAAATAGACAAGATGATGGGTTTTGTTAGGAAACACAATGATTTTTTAGTGTCAAGGATGTTTTAGGCTCCGATATCATTAATATTTTCTGAATACTAAGGCTATATTACTTTCAAAAGCAGACTCGTTTGAGACGATTGGCGAATAAAGATGAATTGATCGTAAATAAAAATATAAGATCTATGTGCTAAGACTGTGAAATTATCGAAAAGTGGGGGTGTGCTTTTGAAATCGAACTTAAGAGCGATAAAAATATGAAAATATACTTGTTTGATTTGAGTCTTCAGACAATGAAGTTCGTTGTAGTCGATATTCAAGGATTTAACATACCTGAATTTTGCGCGAAAGAATTGGCTATTTATGATGGGAATAGTATGAAAAGTTACTTTTTTAAACCAGTTAAACCATTCGACACCTTAAGTAAGGCTTGCAAGAAACAAGTCAAATATCTATTTGGAAATCATCATGGTATCCTTTATAATTATGGTGATACCGATTACAAGGAACTACATAATATCATATCCAACAATCTGATAGACGCAGACATTATTTACGTTAAAGGATGTGTTAAAGAGGAATTTTTAGTTAAAACATTTTCGGAATTAAACTGCAGGACGCCATATATTATAAACTTAGAAGACAGCATTGGTGTACCAAAATTAGAGAAGGGAGAGAGAGTTGACGGTTGTAAATATCACATTTTAGATATTCATGTTTGTAGTATTAGAAATGCCAAAGTGTTGTATCGATATATTTATAGTCTTTTACCTTAATAAATATTAAAATTTTTCAACAAGCCAACTTTATTTATTCCCCACGTAGCTCAAACGGTTTTGTTTACTTTTCAACGAATGGAACTGTGACAACGCAACATGTTCACTATTGGAGTGATGTTAATCCTATGTTCAGAATCCTAACCCGATGTCAATATTTAAAAAAAGTGAATGTTTGGTACGCTGAAGAAACGTGTAAAGCTTTACGAAGACCGAAAATCTTTGGTTAAGTTACTGGGATACCCTACATCTTATAATATTTTTGAATTTTGCATAAAGTAGTCATTATTTTTTAATAAGCGTATTATAAGTCTAAAGCTAATAATTTCCGAGATATCAATTTTTGAAAACCACTAACATTTGTATATAAACGCTAATGGTACAAATAAGATTCAGATAAATAACTTCTTGCCTGCCTGATAACACCAACATTTAGTTAATTATACAACATTTTTAAAATAATTATTGTTCTTTGATCAAACCAATATTCCACTATCACTTTGTAAACCGACAAAAATAGGCAAATTTTTCAATTTCGTATCGGGATTTTTGATGAAAATAGCCCCACATTTTCGAGTAAACCTACCTAGAAATATAGAAGATATTTATTGCAAAATTAGTAGTTTACATGCTTGGTAAAGTGAATTAATCTACCACTGTAATCGTTTCATTTTTAGCTAAATAGAGGTATTCTTTTTTAATCGTGAAAAAATAGACGAAATCTCTAATTTTATTTCATACCTAACGAATTCAACAATCAATAATACGATCTCATTTTCGACTAAGATCAGCTGTTACTTTAGACAGAATATTCCTAATAACATAATATATTTAGTTATACAGCTTTTTAAAATAATTATTGTTCTGTAACCGTAAATTATTTAATTATTTTCGTGTGATAAAGAGCTACTTTAAATTTTGTTTCTTAATCTTGTTCTATTGCGTATTAATCGTGTTAGCATCACAAATTACGGTCTGTGAAGCTGGTTTATAGGATCATTTAGTTCGATGGGGGGCATATTTTATGATATCCCATATTTCGTCAATTATTTGGCAGGTAGGTTTGATGCTTCAATACGGAACTCCTCAAGATGACATCAAATATTTCTAAACAAGAAGCGTCCAAGTCTATGGAATCCCATGTAAAAATAGCTGGTATGTCTGTTGCCTTCCGTAGACATTAATGACATCTCGCATGTATGCTGAAGTGTATCGTTAATAGAAATCTTGAATATTCTAGTACCTACCTATATCTTGCGTCATTATGTCAATGCTTACATTGATGTCGCCAGGTATCTTGAAATGATAGGTACATAATGTGCAAGCATTTGTGTAGAAAGCTATGTTTTTTACAAAATTTTCTCTAGGCAACCAAATTGTAATAGGGTTTTCGTAGTTCCAGTATATGTCTGGCTGCTTTAGCCTAAATAAATTAAAGTGCATTTGTAAGCAAATTAATCCTTAAAATTTATTATATCGTCTGATATAGACACTGTTTCAACTACGCGTTTTGGTAAAAAATAATTGGAAAGTAAAATTACTAAAGCACTAACAATAAATGGGGCGTGGATAAACTGGTAGATCTAAGCTCCAAAAATATACGCCTCTTATGATAAATGTTAAAAAATTGTACCGTTGCCAGCGTCAAATTAAAAATCAGGATTTGGCAAACAGGACTCAACCCTCTCATTAATGCTTGATCTTCGGTATACCGAGTTTTATAAGTATTTTTAACACTCATCTGGAAATAAATGAATGCAAAAACCTCCTTTTTCCATTTTTTCAAGCCATTAAACAACAAAATTGTCATTTTTTGAAGAAACCTTGCATACATAGGTATTAGCGAGCGAATTTCGACTATTGTAGATATTTAATATTAGAAAATCAATATATAGGTAAATCGAAAAGTGTATTTTTACGACGGCTTAAGAGGTAGTTTATGGTGATGTACATATTAGAGTTCATTTTAAAATGAACGATAATCTCCTAAACACAGACTTTTGACAATAGAACGAAATAAAAATATAGTTTGATGTGATAAGGCTATGCAGCTGCTCTTTATGGAATTTCATGTGAGCCTAGACTTTATGGATTTTTGTTATTTTTTTTTTTTTATCAGTAAAGTCATCCTATAGATATTGTTTGTTAATCCATTAAAATAGACAAAATCTTTGAATTTGTATATGATTAACCGCTGAAATACCCTTAATCTGCAGGGTACCTAACTCTACGGAGATATTTATTGCAAAGGGCGGCTTTTTCAGTTTTGAAAGTATTCAACATTTGCGAAATTCATCTAAATATATACTACGCTATACTTTAAACAAACTCACAATAGAGGGAAAGCGACAGACGAGTTTTAAACTAATGTGGTTTAAAGGATATTTTGTGTTGTAAATATTAGAGTTCATTTTAAAAGAAACTATAATCTCGTGACCGATAAAAAAAAAGTATCCATTTTGATACATCATTTCCTCTATTTTAACGTTAAAATAGTAAATTATGTTATAAGCTCGAAAAATGTAGTATTTCAGACGTAATGCGGTCGCTAACCTAAATAGCCCGAAAAACATTTTTCGTCCATATGTCATAAGTTATTTTTTATTCGATCTTGTTTTTAATGCGATTGAGAGTTGTAAAATAATGTAGAAATGAAGTGAACCTATACATTTCATCTTGCACGCTAATTTTTTTGGTCTTAATGTTTGTTAGTTAACGATGAAATCTGTAATAGCGTCCGAAAAAAAAAAATTTTTTTTTTGACTAACATAAAAAGTGTTGTCTAGCTAGCAGGGCAATAATCAATAGTTTATTGAGAAGGTTAGCTCTTCGTCTAAATATCTAATCTATAAATCGTCATTTTTTCCAACACAATCGGTTAAAAAGCATACAATTGTATGTGAACGTTTGTACAAAAACCATCGTGTTAAATCAGTTCTTATACCTGACTGACAACGCCGATCTTTAGCTTTTTTTTTACTTTGTAAAATAAAAAGATTAGTTCTTACTATCAAAGAAATTAAATATGTAAGAGAAATAGGTCGAAAAGATTAATAATAATTTATTTATTCCTAAGTTATAAATCTTAGCTACATCACTTTCTAAACCAAGAAAATAGATAATCTTCCTGCATTATTCCGTACTTAGATTTATTTTTCATGAAAATAGTCGAATCTATGATTTTCGTTCAAATCCATAAGGGACGCTTGTTTTGTATAGATGATTTATGATCTTATTTTCAACTAAAATACTAGTATAAAAAAGTATTTCTTCCGATAAACGTGGAAGGAATAGACATTTAAACAGTTAGCCATAACATACGCATACTGACTTGCATTATTTTCATGGATTGAATGGCTACATCTTTGTGTGTGAAGTGAATTTCTTTTTAAAAAATTACAATGCGCTCAATTATGAATTTTCTAACATAACTTTTATGGATAGTGGAGTCGGATATTGGAAGAAAATATTATCATAACGACAACTCGATTATTGATATAATTATTATGGTTTCACAGAAGTTTCTACAGAGTCAGCCATGCTGTAGCAGAGACTGTTGTAGGTCGTATTTTTTAAAAAAAACCTAACAATACCTTTACTTTATATTGATAGACGTATTCTATTAGAACATTTTTCTAAAATTTAGAGCCTTTGGAAATGTGATAATGCTATGAGCATCAAATATATTCAAAATATCAAAAATCCTTTGGTAGTTAGTTATTGCGGTATATTTTAATAGAGGCATAATTTATACTGTACTCCTAAATTTACGGCATATCACTTTGTTTATGTTATTATATTCACAGAGACTATTAATCTAACCAACTTTTATTTACGAAAAATTAAAAACTGAAATACTCTATTTTATTGCCGATTGTTCGCAAAGACACTTGGAGTTGTTTTTTTCTTTTATTTTTTTCTTTTCTGTTTTCTTTTTCGGTTCTTAAGAAATGCTAAAGAATCTGTACAAAACAAGTCACGAATTAACTAAATAGCCACCATTTCACTAAATACTTAACACTCAGTATACAATTTTCAGAAATGTCATGATTAAGAACGGTTCTAGTCATTTTATACAAGATTTCACATGATTTAACAAATTTAAAACATTTTTTTTAATTTTTACTAAATTCTAAACACTCAGTATACACTTTTAAGAAAATAGGACGATTTGCGACTGTTTTAGTCATTTTTTACAAAGTTTCACAGGGCTTAATAACGTTAAAACATTTTTTTTTTATATTTTTTACTAAATTCTAAACACTCAGTATACAATTTTCAGAAATGCCATGATTAAGAACGGTTCTGGTCATTTTATACAAGATTTCACATGATTTAACAAATTTAAAACATTTTTTTTAATTTTTACTAAATTCTAAACACTCAGTATACACTTTTAAGAAAATAGGACGATTTGCGACTGTTTTAGTCATTTTTTACAAAGTTTCACAGGGCTTAATAACGTTAAAACATTTTTTTTTAATTTTTTACTAAATTCTAAACACTCAGTATACAATTTTCAGAAATGCCATGATTAAGAACGGTTCTAGTCATTTTATACAAGATTTCGCATGATTTAACAAATTTAAAACATTTTTTTTAATTTTTACTAAATTCTAAACACTCAGTATACACTTTTAAGAAAATAGGACGATTTGCGACTGTTTTAGTCATTTTTTACAAAGTTTCACAGGGCTTAATAACGTTAAAACATTTTTTTTAATTTTTTACTAAATTCTAAACACTCAGTATACAATTTTCAGAAATGCCATGATTAAGAACGGTTCTAGTCATTTTATACAAGATTTCGCATGATTTAACAAATTTAAAACATTTTTTTAATTTTTACTAAATTCTAAACACTCAGTATATCATTTTCAGAAAATAATACAATTCTGTACAGTTTTACAAATTTTCACAGGTCTTAATAACATTAAAACATTTTTTTAATTTTTTACTAAATTCTAATCACTCAGTATACAATTTTCAGAAATTACACGATTTAGAACAGTTTTTACAGATATTTACAAAGTCTTAATAACATTATATTAATAATTATCTGGCATAATGTATACAATTTCAAGAAATAGTAGATTTTTAATCCATGTACAAAATTCAAGAATCTAAAATACAATTAAATGTAGGCTTTTTTAATTGGCATCTCAGGCAAATTATTTCCCCCAAAATTATCTAAAAAAGATATACCAAAAACATTCTAAAGCGGTTTTTTACCTCTATAAGTATGCAGGCCGATCCGACCCTTGTCGGTTTTATTACCCGCATAAATTAACACAGTAGAGGAATATGGACAGAGTTCTGGGGCAGCGGCGTTTCACTAAAGCTTTGGTTTCCTACAAAGCGGTACCGCAAAAGAGTGACCGTAATTTGACGGCGAGCTTTGCCGCGACAAAGCGTGTATGTACTTGCAAATCGGAGTGTGTTCCTCCAGAGCGTTCGGCGCAAAAAATACGGCACCGTATTTTCTGAAGCGGACGCTCTGTACGTTGGGATAGTGCAAGCACGATTTTTGACGGTGCGCCAGTGTAGTGATTGTATGTTTTAATTATAATATTTGGAAATTAATTGGTCTAGCGAACAAGATAAAATTTTAATCGAGTTTTTTTTACTATATCGCTTTAACAGCGGCGTTTGCACTAAGGTTAAATCATAAAAAGTCGGGTTTTATCTTGGGTCAGATCATAAATATTCAGGTTCAAATTATGGTTAGATGAGAAGCCGCCTCGCGAAAGCATCCGGGTTAGGTCGTAAAAAGTCGGGTTTTATCTCGGGTCAGTTCATAAATATTCAGGTTCAAATTAGGGTTAGATAAGAAGCCGCCTCATGAAAGCATCCGGGTTAGGTCGTAAAAAGTCGGGTTTTATCTCGGGTCAGTTCATAAATATTCAGGTTCAAATTAGGGTTAGATGAGAAGCCGCCTCATGAAAGCATCCGGGTTAGGTCGTAAAAAGTCGGGTTTAATTTCGGGTTATTTTGTAAACAGCACCACCGAACCACCCGGGTTAGGTCATAAAACGCACCACCGAACCACCCGGGTTAGATCATAAAACGCACCACCGAACCACCCGGGTTAGATCATAAAACGCACCACCGAACCACCCGGGTTAGATCATAAAACGCACCACCTGCACCACCTGGGTTAGTTGCACCACCAGCACCACCAGCACCACCCGGGTTAGGTTATAAAACGCACCACCGAACCACCCGGGTTAGATCATAAAACGCACCACCGAACCACTTGGGTTAGATCGTAAAACGCACCACCGAACCACCTGGGTTAGTTGCACCACCAGCACCACCAGCACCACCTGGCCCAGAACTGTCCGTTTTCCTCTACTCTTATTAATAGTTACTAAGAAATGGTACCACGGTACCAATATGGTTCAATTTGAAAAAATTGAGTTTTACCCCAAAAACGATTACGATGAACTTAATTTGCTTATAAAAAACGCAATTTAGTATTTTTGACGGGACTTCGATTTTTTTAGCATTAGACGGGTCAATTGGAATAAATCGGAAACGTCATGGCACACTTAAATGGAAAATTAAAAATTAAATAATAAAAATTTTTTACGTTTGAAATGTAACTTTTGTGGTATCATTGGATTCAGAAAATTATGCAGAATTCAAAAATGTAATAACCATTTAAAAATCGAAAGTTGGTGTCACTTCCGGCAAAACCGGAAGTGAAAAAAAATCATTTGAAAGTCAAAAAGTGACGCTTATTATGTATGTGGGATATCCCAAATTTCAATCAATTACCTTTAAAACTAACGGAGATACGAGGGGTGTACCATGATCCTGTTACACCCGTATATCAAGCAACCGAATTCGAACGTGACCCTTTGTCGAATCTCGAAGATATTGAGACTATTGTTTATGATTGATTGGGATTGATTATTCAACAGTAACTAAATTTAGGTACCTCTTGTTTATTTCACTTAGCTTAAATACCTGCAACCGAATAGTCAGGACCCATTCAATTTATTTTGATATCAACCGCTAGTATGTGAACCGGTCTACTTCTCCCTTTTCTGTTTCGGTTCAGGCAGTATCTTCGTCCGAGAACTCATGAGAGTAGTTCGCTGAAATTTGCCTTATTTTCTTTTTTACGTTCCCGCCTTTTTGTGACATTGTTGACGGGTGATAATTTTTGATCTCCCTTCCTCACTTGACTTTTGGCAGCGAAACAGGCAACAGGTTTCAAATCCAAGATTTTCTGAATCATCCTTGCGGGATATAAAATTTGAAGACCATATTTTCCGTCATCTCTATAGTAATTTTACAGGACGCGGTGTATTTTTGGCGTAAGTTTTCCGTGGGCGACAAAGGAACCACCTAGGTGGGATTTAAGTTGTGTTTTCGCTGTTGATGTCGAGGCGTCCGGTCACCGAGACCTAGAGGGGCAACTACTTTAGGAGCACCCCAACATTGGTGTTGAACCTCTTCAAATTTACATTAGGGCCCTAGAAGATCAAACTAGGGTTTTTCATATTTCTTTCGTCCCCATTGTACGAAGTCCTTCTTTCTTCACCGTGTCTTCGTCTTCATAAGTACACCACTATTGTACAGCTAAGTTTATATTAAGTACTAACCATTACCTTTTGCTAAGAAAGCCAGCATATTTTTAATTAACTAGTTTTATTTACACAGCTACCCCCCTGTTTTTTTTTACTTTTGTCTACGTGGTGTCAGGGCGCACGGTCAGAGCTAGCTCCACGACCATCTTAGAGGTTTCCAGCTTTTCCTGTGGTAGAGCTGGTGCCGCTTGTTTAACCCCCTCTACTCGAGCTAGGGCAATTTGCACGCGTGCCCCACAGCTAGTGCTGCTTGTATTCTCTGGCCACCACTTTAATGGTTTTTTTCCATTGAGCAATAATTTAATTAATTTAATTTTTCTTTTTTATTTCAACAGGGCCTTTAAATTTAAATAACATAAATACATTTTTTTTTTATTTTTTTTTATTTTAATTTTATTTTTATTCAAAACAGAACTGAAGTGCGCGTTGCATCCTCTTAAAGTACAATCTTTGGAAAATCAAGTTGATGAAAATGGCACCCTGGAACTCAATTAAGGAAATTTGCATTTTCAGCAAGATTGAGCGCCTCCTCACTATGCATTACCATTTAGAAACTGGCTTAGCCAACGGTTCCCTGTCAAATGGATTGGCAGGCGAGGTTCAATAGAGGGGCGAGCAAGATCGTGGGGCCATTGGAAAACTCAAGTTTATAGAATCCCGCCTGAACATATTGAAGACCTTAAAAATAGAATGATTCTGGAATGAAGGCGTTGTACCAGACAAACTTTCCTCAATGCCTGAGTGAAATATTAAAATAGACTTTATTGGCCTTTATTCGCAACCCACATTTTGAACACTTAATAAAATAATTCGCTCAAACGAAATAAATTAGTTGCATTACTATTACATTTATCCACCTAACTGACAAACAGATTACCCGATTTCACTTTTCTTGGCACGTTTTGATAGGCAATTTAATGCCCTTTGCAACGATGTATGACTCGATAGGTATTGTCATTTGGCATTTCAATGTGAAGTTAGCTGGAGGTGTGGAAATGGCGAGTAGTAATTAATGCTCATTAAATATGCAAAACGCATACCGGGGTATCAAGAACAATTTAAACAGCATCCCTTAAAATCTATTGTGTTTACATTAAAGGATCCAAATTATGAGCATTCTTTAGGTAGGTCCACCCTGAATTTTTCCAAGATGTTGGTATATTTGAGGATTTGCCATTGTTAGCAGATATAATCCCTTATTCAGGAGCTTGTATTGAGGAACTTTTTTAATTAAATATCTTAAACATGCCTATTCTCATAAAATTGTGTTATATTATATTCGTAGGTATTTATAACATATGAAAATATTTTAAAAATCGTATTAACCAATAAATAAAAATGGGTGGTACTTTTTTACATAATATATTTATAAAAACACGATATAATATAGAACCTTACAAACTAAACATTCAAAAATCGAATAATACTTTGTCGTTATGGCTTAATCATACTCCAATTCGGAAGATGAACTTTTATTAACATCGTTTACAATAAGCGGTTCAACCATTTTTTCGATTATTATATCTACCTGCCACATTTTGGCTTCTTCTTCCATCACATGATCGATACACTTTTTCCACTTCTCCGCACTGATTTTACCCATAGCTTCATTAAAGAGTCTTTTTAAATCCACCATTTTATAAGTCGTGTTTTTTTCTGGCGACATCTGTCTTTATTTGTGCCCATATAAGTTTGATCGGATTTAATTCGCAGTGGTAAGGAGGGAGTCTGAGCACAGATATTCAGATATTCCTCGTAACTTTGCCATTTCATCGACTACATTTTTTTTAATGCATTTTTATGTAAATTAGTTAGTACAAATAGTACCTTTTTTAAAGAATATAATGGAAATTCCATTTGTCTTAAACTTAGCCATTCTGTTATTTAACTTTTACGCCACGCACTTGTCGGTAAGTTTTCCGTCAGCCTAGAGTGATAACTTGCATTATCCAATACAATTATTGCATCTTTTGGTATAAAATCCAACATTTGCTCGAACCATTCTTCAAAGACATCGGCACTCATATCTTCGCGATAGTCTCCTGTATTTTTAGATTGAAACATCATGAACTACCTTTAACGAAGCCTTCAGAACTTTCAATATGGGTAATGATAAGTCGATGTCCTTGTCCAGATGGCGGTCTTAATCTTGTGGACAATCCTTCAAAAGAAGCTTGCCTCGAACTTTTAATATTTTCATCCTGCCGGAATTCAGTCACAGTGTGGCCCTAATTTAGCTATGTTTCGTCCAGGTAAAATATTTCTTGGTTTTTTCTCTGGCTTTTCAGATGTCGCTTCTGTCTATTAAAATCAATTGCCTATTATGTTTTTTTTACTGAAAACCCATTTTTTTTAATAATTTCCAAAGCGTGTTTCTACACATAAATGAGTAGTCCTGCTCTTCTCGGATTAAGGACAAAATTTCGTCCAGCGTGGGAATTCCTTTTTTTAAAAAGAAACTATGAACTTTTCGCCTTTATCTCTGCATTAAAACGTCATCCAGTTCAAGTTTTGGTCGTCCTGGAGAATTTTTTTGAGGTTTGAAGCCAACACTTTTTCCTTCTATTAAAAGTTTATATATTGTTATTTTCCCAACGTTAAGCATATCTGCTGCAAATTGCACTGCATTGTCAACACTCAAATCCGCATTCTTACTTTTAATAGAATCGTAACAGTTAAGAATTAATTTTTTTTCAGTTACTGTACATAGACCGACTCTAGGACGTTGTTGAAAATTCTCCATATTTAACTAAAAAACATTGACACTTCACACTTTGACTAGTTTTACTGAGAAACAAACACCCAAGATAGGTATGTATAAATATAAATAGGTGTACTATTCCAATAGAGTATATTAATCACATAATTAGCAAACAGGTAACCAGGATTAGGTAGAAAAAAAAAAGAATAAAATGATTAGAGCAGAAACGGAATAAGTACCTGAACGCTAATCAGTTTTGATAAAATTACTTTCTAAAATTTCAGGTAAATGGTACGGCTGTACAGGGTCTTCCAAAGAGGACTGAACAGGGGCTCATTTTTGAGCTTCCTTATATTTAAAGAAAAATCCAAAATAGCCAATCGATGTACTTTTTCCTGCAGAATTCAAAAATGAAACCAATTGAACCAGAAACAAAAGAGTTACGCTATGGATAAGGTGTTTTTTAAATGGAACATAGCTTTTTTTATACGATTTTTGGAACGAGTGATTTTTTTTTGTCCGTTCTGATTAAAATATTTAATATTGTGACAGCTATTTTTATTAAATTTTAATGTTTTATCCAGTATAATTTAACTTTAACCTGTTTGAAACATACACTAGGTAATAAAGGTATAATCACCTTTGAATCCTTCAAAGTCAAAAAATTTGACAAATTTACTATAATATAGCCGAAATGAAATATTCATTAGATGAGAGATTGCAGATTGTTATCTTGTTCTTCAAATGCAATCTCTCATCTAATGAATATTTCATTTCGGCAATAGTATAGTAAATTTGTCAAATTTTTTGACTTTGAAGGATTCAAAGGTGATTATACCTTTATTACCTAGTGTATGTTTCAAACAGGTAAAAGTTAAATTATACTGGATAAAACAAAAAAATTTAATAAAAATAGCTGTCACAATATTAAATATTTTAATCAGAACGGACAAAAAAAAATCACTCGTTCCAAAAATCGTATAAAAAAAGCTATGTTCCATTTAAAAAACACCTTATCCATAGCGTAACTCTTTTGTTTCTGGTTCAAATAAATTTTTGGTTTCATTTTTGAATTCTGCAGGAAAAAGTACATCGATTGGCTATTTTGGATTTTTCTTTAAATACAAGAAAGCTCAAAAATGAGCCCCTGTTCAGTCCTCGTTGGAAGACCCTGTACATAATTTTAAGCTTAAAAAATTTAATATTAAAATATATATTTGAAGACAAAACTTGAATTTAATGTTGATACTTGTACTAATTCTGCACAAATTTAAAAATTCAGGCCTATTTAAATTTATACATGCCGAGAAATCTTGCACGCCCATGGAGAAGACGGTTTTATTAATGTATTACTTCGCATCATTTAAAGATAGACAATAACCTCCTACCCGATAATAAAATTGACTTGTTTTTTGTCAATCTCCCTCAAAATTGATTCGGTTTTAAATGCATATTGTTGTGAAAAAGTAATGGTCAATTTATTACTAACATATTAGACCTATAGACAATTCGAAAATATTTTTATATGCGTACCTTAAATCATCCTAATATAATTATTCACTTCTTGTTGTTAACGTCAGGTTGGTACTCCTAACCCAGAAAATTATACCAGAGCAAATATGGCGTGTTCTATTACTTTTATGGCTTTTCTAATTAGGTAATTATAACATAAGGTAATTTTGTAAAGAAAGGCACAGATAAGATACGAAGAAGACAATCTATCATCATAAAAACTCTTCACATCAAGACAGATGACAAATTGTTCGTATATATTACAAAACTTAACACATAAAGGAACCTAGAAATAAAATATTTGGTTATGAAACTGGTTACTGAACTTTGCTTAATGTCAATAATAGTAATTCACTACAACAGAAATTTAGTTCGTAGTGAAAATATTGCAAAATTAACTTAAATCTCGTTTGTTCTTATGCTTTTTCTCCATGAAAACACAATTTTATTATAATTTTTTGGAACGTCATTTACTCGCGCAAGTCCTGAGCAATCCAGGAGTGTCATTGCAGGGGTGCAAACGTCTAATTAGACGAGTCTGAATATTGATTTCGGTTACCACAAAAATGCAAAATATGTTTCGGGTCCTCCTTACTTATATTATCTTATTTAGATTTTTTTTTTAAATGGAATTCAAAGTTGGTTGCGTTTCCTTCATTTTAATTTATTATAAGAGATGGGTACAATACAATTTGCTTCCTTTTTAAATTGCGCGAACGAAGTAGCTACAGATTTGTAGCTTAAGAGAAACAGTTAAAAATCAAGTGAAAGAAAAAAAATACAAAATCTTTGTAGGAAGTTTTTTGCCGCATCATAGTGGAGAAGGTCCAAGAAGAGTAAGGAACCCTCAGTTGGAGGAGAAAATTCTGGATGATATTGCTGAAAATCCCTTTAATAGTGTAAGGAAACTATCGGTCCAAGTTCTTGCGCCAAGGTGGGCTATTCATGAGACCCTTCGAGAACAACTGCTACATACTTTTTACGTCCAAAAGGTACATGCCATGCCTCCCACTGATTATCCTGCAAAAGACAACTACGCAAATTGGTTTTTGAAACGATTTAGGCTTAATCCTAATTTTACTAGTATTGTCTTGTTTACGAACGAAGCCGGTTTCACCCGGGATGGAGTAACTTGCTATAATTTGCATATCTGGTACGAAGAAAATCCCCATGCAACAAAACAGACAAAGCACAAACAAGGGTTCACGGTTGAGATGTGGACAGGGATTATGGGGAATCATCTCATTGGACCGTCGTTTACAGAAGGCAAACTAACTGGTGCCTTGTATTTGCAGTTCTTGCAACAATACTTTAACGGTTTATTAGAAAATATGCCCTTGGAAATTACAAATCAGACGTCGTATATGGAGGACGGTGCACCACACATTTTAGCAATTTAGTTCGTTAGCACATATCAAATGCTTCTGGTAATCGATGGATAGGTCGAGGTAGGCTTGCGAGTCGCCCGGCATGACTCCATTGGATTTCTTTTTATGAGAAAATTTCAAGAGGTTTTATATTCGAAGCCAGTTCACACCAGGGAAGATCTGATAGAAGGAAACGAACTAAATTCGAGACAATCCTGGAATGTTGTTTCAAGTACGAGTAAACATCTGTCGGCTAAGGAAATATATAGAGGTATAAAGCGCCCATTTCGAAAACCTTCTGAAGTTAACAAGAAGAAGCACATCTTTAACATTTTTAACATTCTTACATTTAAGTGATTTCCGAAATGTCAGCCCTTTAAATGTTTCCTTTATGCGGTACACTTGAATTTGGATATGTATCAGAATAAATTTTTCTTGCATCCACACAATTGCCGAGTTGTCCATAAGTTAGATGCATACAGTGGCGTAGTCATAGGGGGGCGATTGCCGCCCTCCTAGGCTTGGCGCCCCTATACTACTTAAATAATAATTCTAAAAAAACAAAATCGGTCTTATATTATTTATCCAACACTTTTATATAAAGTGAACATTATTAGTTCGATTTTAGGCTAATAAAGTAGCTTATAACCCACACGTGGGTTATGACCATAACTCACTAGTGGGTTATGATTATAACTCACTGGTGGGTTGTGGTAAAATATGCATTCATATAAGGCTTTGTCATAACTGTCTCTTGACTTGTGGGGAATAATAAATGAACACGCAAGGTTCGCTTTTTTTTAAATTTCGGCTGAAGTTTCTTCCATATTTTAAAAAACTACCCTCGAGAATCGCAAAAATAATAATTTTATCTACGACTATTTAATAATAGAAGCATAATGTGTTTGTTAGTACATATATAATGTGGTTCATATTACCATAGTTACTCATATTCCACAGCCGTGGAATATGAGATTTCATATTCCACGGTCCCAACAAATAGTACATTATTTAACGAGCGTATAATGAAGGCTATATTACACGAGATTTTAAACACGAGCCGAAGGCGAGTGTTTTAAGGATTCGAGTGTAATATAGCCATTATACGCGAGTCAAATACTATACTTTATCTACGACTATTCAGTATTCAAGAAGTTAGAAAATGGATTCAGAGCAACACATTTTATTACAATAGGATTATTATTAATGGTATTTCTTAACTAAAAAACACAATTCAACGATGTTAACCATAATTAAACAAAATACAATTGCAGCCCGAATTTCTGGAGGGGTACTTTGGATTTCGTTTTCGTCATCCGAAATCATGATATTTTACTTTGAAATCAACAACAAAATGTCACAGCGAAACTTAAATGACTGAGGAAAAAAATGATTCGTTTACTTGTCAATCGGTTGCTATGGTATTAATACCATTCACGCCTGCTTAAACTAGATCTGGTGCGTTTTTATCGTAATTCAGGTAACTTTGTTTTGTTGGGACCGTGGAATATGAAATCTCATATTCCACGGCTGTGGAATATGAGTAACTATGGTAATATGAACCACATTATATATGTACTAACAAACACATTATGCTTCTATTATTAAATAGTCGTAGATAAACAAAGTTACCTGAATTACGATAAAAACGCACCAGATCTAGTTTAAGCAGGCGTGAATGGTATTAATACCATAGCAACCGATTGACAAGTAAACGAATCATTTTTTTCCTCAGTCATTTAAGTTTCGCTGTGACATTTTGTTGTTGATTTCAAAGTAAAATATCATGATTTCGGATGACGAAAACGAAATCCAAAGTGCCCCTCCAGAAATTCGGGCTGCAGCGCATACAGCTTCCCTGGAATTACTACCAGAAAAATCACGCAAGAACTATACGCTAGCGTACGATAATTTTATAGACTGGCGACGAAAAAACAACACAAATTCTTTTTCTGAAGATACCGTGCTAGTATATTTTAAAGAATTGTCAAAAAAATACAAGTCAAGCACTTTGTGGACAAATTATTCCATGATAAAAAGTACCCTTATGTTAAAACATAATGTAAATATTGAACCTTATGGAAAAGTACGCGCTTTACTGAAAAGGCAATCTGAAGGTTACCAGCCGAAAAAAGCAGAGGCTTTTACTGGGGAAGAAATTAACAAGTTTATGGAAGAGGCACCGGATGTTAAATATCTAGCTACAAAGGTAATAATGCATTTGATTTAACACCTTTATCTAAAATAACTAAATATAATATTTTTTTATAGGTTGCATTGATAATGGGGGTAATGGGAGCTTGCCGTTCCAACGAGCTGTATAACATGAAGGTAGAACACATACAATATCATGACGGCTGTGTGCAAGTTCTTGTTCCAACGACGAAAACAAAAATTCCCAGGAATTTTACGATTACCGGAGACTATTATAATATTGTCAGAAAATATGCGGATCTTAGACCATCAAACGTGCCAAATTCTTTCTTTTTAAACTATCAAAACGGCAAATGCACAAAGCAAATAATTGGCATAAATAAATTTGGACAGATGGGTAAGACGATAGCGGAATACTTGCAACTAATAAACCCAGAAAAATATACCGGCCATTGTCTTCGCCGATCTTCAGCTACATTATATGCTGACGGAGGAGCAACTATGACAGCCCTAAAACGTCATGGAGGTTGGAAATCGGCCTGCGTAGCTGAAGGTTATATTGCTGAATCAAAAAAAACTAAAATAGACGCTGCTAATAAAATTTTAAAACAAATAAACTCAAAATTATGTCCATCTACATCTACCACTGTAAATAATGTTAGCTCCGAAACTTTTTCCATTACTAATAAGAACGATATGAATATAAGTAATATTCCTGCTCCCATTCATTTTCATAATTGCTCTAATTTTACAATAAATTTCATGAAAAATTAGAAATAAGTAATTGTATTTTGTTTAATTATGGTTAACATCGTTGAATTGTATTTTTTAGTTAAGAAATACCATTAATAATAATCCTATTGTAATAAAATGTGTTGCTCTGAATCCATTTTCTAACTTCTTGAATACTGAATAGTCGTAGATAAAGTATAGTATTTGACTCGCGTATAATGGCTATATTACACGAGATTTTAAAACACGAGCCGAAGGCGAGTGTTTTAAGGATTCTACGCTCGTTAAATAATGTACTATTATTTACTGCCTTCAAATTTTGATTGTGAATCAATTCCATAACAACAAAAATCATCTTTTCCTACGAGCGTGCGCAAAGTAGTACTTTGCGCACGCATTTCCGTGTGCAAAGTTACACTTTTCCGCACTAGTGCGGATAAGATTTTTATCCGCACCGGGTGCGGAAAAGTAGCACTATTCAAAAATCTCCTTGGTAGGGAATATTTATATTTATTTTAGTAGCTGTAGACAATTTTATGCAATGTGCGAAGCCGTTGCAAGTGTATTCTCTTTTACCTTTTAATCGTAATTCACGATATTCGTATGTCAGCCTAAAACGAAAAAAAGTTCTATTTTTTAAGTACCTCGTATAGTGATAAATGATTATAATATTGCCAAGCAACAATAAATATACATGTTGATTTTGGCACATGATGTCAGATTTTTCCTCCGTTTCTATGTCAACAAGAATCTACAAATACCGACACTTTTCTTTCCATCAAATCCTCAAAAAGTATAAACGCTGTTAAAATGAGCAGCTCTGACGAGGAGCTACCAGATTTCATTGTAGAGGCCGCAAACTCTGCAAATTTAAATTTATTGCCCGCTAAATCCCAAGAAAAATACGAGAAGCAATATAAACAATTTGAATACTGGTGCCGCAACAAAGGGACAAACAGTTTTGAGGAGGAGGTCTTCTTAGCGTATTTTGCAGATTTACGAAAATCAGTTCAGCAAAATACTTTATGGAGTAAGTACTCTATGTTAAAAAGTGGCCTTAAAATCAAAATAAACTTGGATTTAAGTCAATATTTAAAGTCAACATTGTTTCTAAAAAAGCAAAATGTGGGATATCGTCCGAAAAAGGCCAAAATTTTTGACAAAATTGAAGTTTCCAGATTAATGGAAGAAGCACCTGATCAAATTTACCTTCTAATAAAAGTCGCCACCATTTTTGGGTTGGCCGGTGCTTGCAGGCGCGATGAGCTTTGCAAGATAATGGTTGATCACATAGAGGATAAAGGAAATTTGATAGTCGTGTAAATTCCTGACAGTAAAAACAATACTTCAAGAATCTTCGTAGTATCTAATGAAACAAGCGCTTTTTTGTACAGTATCGACAAGGAACATGCGGTACTCAATGTATTGGAATAAATTCATTAGGTAAGATGCCTTCGGAAATAGCTGTATATCTACAATTGAAAAATCCAAAGCATTATACAGGACATAGTTTCCGTCGTTCATCGGCTACCATGTTGGCCAATTCTGGAGCAAGAATCACTAATGTCAAGCGACTCGGAGGCTGGAAATCGACGACTGTCGCCGAGAGCTACATTGAAGATTCGACAAATCAAAAAAAGGATATGTCGAATAAAATATTGGCCACGAGCAACTGCCCTTCTTCATCAAGCTACATAAATCCTTCTGAGTTAACACCTTCATCGACCTACTTGAACAACTGTCCTTCTACGCCAAGTCAGTGCTCATCAAGTCTTACCATAAACCACCCACTGAATGAACTTACTGCATCGGCTATCAATTTGCATAATGTCAGCAATTGCTCTTTTGTTATAAATGTTATTAACAAATAATTTAGTTTCCTATTATTATTTTTTATTTTTATGTAATTTTTGAATTTTCTATTATTATTTTTTTTGTTATGTAATTTTTAGTTGTACTATACCTAGTTCTTTTTTTAAAGTTAAATTAAAAATTATTGAATAAATTATCATATTTTTATTTTTGTTGTTATCTGATATGAAGCTCGTAGGAAAAAAGTTGTTCCTAACACGTGCGCAAAGTACTTTTCCGCACGCAAGAATTTATCCGAACTCCGCTACGTGTCGTTCGTCCAACTATACTTGCGTGCGGAAAAGTATCACTTTGCGCACTTGTTAGGAAAATAACTATAGCCTACTTTTACGTGTCAAATTTGTCATTCAAAAATATGTCAAATATAATGTAATACAGGGTTTTCCAGTTTACATTGAAACAATATAATTTTCTATTCTTTAATAATATCTATCAAGTGTTGGATAAAATATTGTATGGCACTCGTGTGTTAAGTCATGTAAGTCACTTGGGAATTAGCCCTCTCGGCCTACGGCCTCAAGGGCTAACCATTTCCTAGCGTGACTTAATATAACATAACACACTAACACACTTGTACCATAAATAGCTATTTTAGTAAACCAGCGAGGGAAATAAACCTAATATAACTGGTTTCGAGAGCGTCTCACGTAATTTTTTTGTGTAATAGCGGATTTTCACTTTATTTAAGGCCAGATCTCCCCATTTCTAAGGGAGCCTGTGAAAGGTGAATTCCTACAAAATCTGGGTGTGGTCTCAAAAAATTTTTGCTGCGGCGCTTTAGATCCACGGCCCCATAATTTGCGCCCCAAATTTTATTATTTTAATGCGAATTACTAGTTATGTTGTTATTCGATTAGTTACCATGTTTACATATCTTATGTTAATAAACTTTATTATTACATAAATTTCGAAAGTCAATACTTAAACGTGTTATACAAAAAATTTATTTTCATCGAAAACAGCAAATTTTATCGAAGTACATTTTTTAAAGAGGAATGACCAGAATATTTATAAAATCAAATCAGTTTTCAGCTTTGTAAAATGACACCAGTCAAAGTTTTGGTCCAACGAGTTTGGTGGTAAGTCCATTCCTGACTTCCCTGACGGTGTAAAACATCTACTGTAGTATGGTTTCATGAGTCTCTAAGGCCTACATGAAATATTAAGATTTCATTAAATTATACATGTCGGTTTGAAAGTTAGAGCCGAAAAGGTAAGTCGCTGGGTACCCATTTGGAGCTCTGTGTCTCCGCTAGGGGGCACCTTAGGATTTTTTTCTGTGACAAATTACACTCTGAATAAAATTAGGGCGTCGCCCATTTCGGCCCGAAAATTGGAAATACCAGGTAAGATGAATTTTAATGAGCTTGGATAATGTCCATTTCGGCCCACAACGAAAAACTAATTAAAAGGCAATTTACCTGATCCACAATATCATTTCTTTGAAGGATATTTGGATTCGGATAATTAGATTATTTATAGGGGCGCTCATTGTTAGATTATTTAGTTCCACAGTAACATCTAAACTGTAATAATCTAGTAAAAAAAGGCGGAAAAATGGGTGAATCGGCTAAGTTAAGTGAAATCACAAGCGTACGCGGTAAAACACTTTTGGTGTTGAATCAGTTCAAATATAAAGAACAAAACCGAAAATTAAGTTCTGGAGAAACAAAGTGGAGATGCATCAAAGATAGGTGCAATGCCTATTTAGAGACTATGGGCAATTCTTCTGATCGACAACATCGAATCAAAACCATTCACACGGGACAGAGTTGGAAAATGTCTTGCAACGGCAAATATTAAGTGCTACAACGAAGAGAAAAGCTGAATCTGACATATGTGAGAAACCTGCAAAAATAATAAGAAAAGCTTTGTCGGAGCAACCAGAACAGGATTCTCTCACCCGAAAGGACTTGGAATGTGTGAGGAAGAACATCTACTATGCTCGGTGGAAATCGCTGCCAGCATTACCCAAGTCAGTCACAGAAGTCCACGAAGTGTTAGCTGCCATGGAGTCAAAAAAATAAAGGTGAAGATTTTGTGTTAATTAATGACGCAACCTTAAATTTAATAATATTTTTCTGTAATTCTAATTTAAATTTTTTGTGTAAAGCAGAGATTTTGTATATGGACGGAACCTTCTCTTATTGCACAAAATTTTTTAAACAACTTTTCACTATATACACGGCTTTTTTAATGGTCACTATATTCCGTTAGTTTTCTGTTTGTTAAAAGATAAGCGTGAAGAAACATATCGCTTGTGCCTGTCTAAGATATATGATTTATGTAACAATTATAATTTAGTATTTTCACCAAAAGAAGCAGTAGTAGACTTTGAAATTTCAATTCATAACGCTTTAACTCAAATTTGGACAAATATCAAAATTACTGGCTGTAGGTTTCACTTGACCCAAGCATGGTACCGTCAAATACAGAAACTTGGTTTGATACAATCTTATAAAGATGACAAGTCAGATGTTGGTAAATGGCTGCACTATTGTTTTGGACTTCTCTTTTTAGAACCCAATGAAGTAGATAATTTCTATTTTTTTGAGTTATATGAAATTAAGCCTCAAAATGCAAATTTGGAAAAATTTTCAGATTATCTTTTTGAAAATTATTTAACCAACGAATCAAAATTTCCACCTCACGTTTGGGCAAGTGCTTCTGCTGATTTAAATAAATCTACCAATTCTTGTGAATCGTTTCAAGCACATTTTAACAATTCAATATATCATACTCACCCATCTATAATTATTTTTGTTAAAGAACTATTGAATGTACAAATAGAAACATACGTTAAATGTAATAGTATTAGCATTACAAATATGTTTAGAAATTTAGGCAAGAAAAAACAAAAGTTTTTGGAGGAACAAATTAAAAAATATAAGAACAAGGAAATTTCAAAATTGGATTATGTGAAAATTGTATCATATTATCATTCTAATAAGTAGGATTAAGGCGTCTTTTGTACATATTATTACATAAATTAATTGATTAATTAATTAATAAACTTTTAAACAAAATTAAATGATATATGTTGTTATTTCTCTGTGAATAGTTACAATTACATATTGTGGATGCATTAGGTTTCTAGTTCTAATTTCTAATTAGGTAGTACCTCATTAGTCCAACGTTAAACCCTCCGGGCCGAGATGGGTAAATTTAAAATAGGTACATTTTGGTTCGGGGCCGAATTGGGCTGTTTTTATGCACGATACCTGCCTCCTCGGGCCGAAATAGGCGACGCCCTAAAATTAGTGGATTAGTCGCAAAACATGTGTTATCGGAATTGCTTCATCCACCGATTGTGTGTGCAGAATGAAAAGAACATTGAAAGGACAGTTTATTGTTTTATATTATTTTGTTTAGATTTTAGTAGAATTCAAAGTTGGTTGGGTTTTCTTTATTTTAATTTTATGTAAGAGATACATTACAATCTCCCTACTTTTTTTATAACGCGAAGGAGTAGCTACATACTTGAAGAAACTAACTTTTTTAAAGTTTAGAAATTTTTATTATTATATCACTATCTGATTACCCGCAAAAACTGTAATTTTTACATAATTTACCTACTTTAGCTCGGGATCGTTTTATCCACCGATCAGACAGCACGAGAAAAACATTTAAAATGGCCGTTTATTGGTCTCATCAAAGCTTTAGGACAAATTAGAAGTAGCCTAAGCTATTTTTAATCCAATCACGAGTGACGTCATTTTTCTGCCTAGCATAAATAAATATGCCCTTGAATTAAGATTAAATAAAAAAAATTATATTGAATTATTTTATTTACATTTTTAAATGTAGCACCAATTTGTCTTAAAAGTAAATAATTGGTTGAATACCTTTATATATTTTACGAAAGCATTTGACAGGATTGACCATCGACTCTTACTTAATAAACTATCCAATTTTGGAATTTCTACATCACTGGCTGCTTCATTTTATTTATACTTAGCTAACCGCACTTTGTAAATTGGTGGGTACGGGCATAATGTTCAAATCTATGGTTCCAGATCAGATAAATTTTCTGCATTTTCAGGGATTCTACAGGGTTCTGTACTGGGACCTTTGCTTTTTAGCCTTTTTAGTATAATGACATTGACTCTATTCTTACTGTTAAGTTTTTGCTTACGAAGTGGCAAGTGCTCTATAAAATCCTAAAAAGCGTTCTGGAGGAACTCCAAATAAAATTGTCCATTCAAGCGTTCCGGCAATGGAGTGAGCACCACCACATTGTTCCGTCGAGCCATAGATAAAGTACAGATAGCGCTGATGATTGCCAACGTCCGGGGCGGACAAGGTACCTAAAGAAGAAGATTCAAGCGTTCCGGCAATACGAATGGTCCAATCAAAAAACTGCCAGTAATTCCTGCCCAGATATTAATTGATTGGAACTGATGTTGATGATGCTAAACAATAGCGGCATGAGGATTTTTATCAGCCCAAACATGTGTGTTGTGTAAATTGGTGATACCATTTTTGGTGAACCTTGCTTCATCCGTGAAAAGAATAATCCTAATAAAGTTTACATTATTTCGTTGCTGATCGAATAGCCAGTTTGCAAACTGCATTCCATAAGGAAAATCTTCAGGAGTCAGTTCATGCATTTTTTGCAAATGATATGGATATAACAGCTATTTTTGAAAAACTTCATGTACTATTGTTTTGGATGTAATAAACTGTGCTGATAATTTTCGAGTGTTTGTTGATGAAGTGTCATCCACAGCATTTAAAATATTTTCCTTTAATTTCGGCGTACGTACGGTTCTTCTCAGACCAGCATCAGTACAGTACTATTTTTTTCAAACTTTCCTAATATTATGAAGAAAGTCAACAATATGTATTACCTTATTAACTGGAATCGTCCATCCTTCTCCTTTAGACGTTGGTCAATGAAATGTCTTCTGGTTTGGTATGGTATGGTAGATACGATTAGGAAATCTTGATATGTGATAAAACCGACTTGCTTCTAAAGCATTGCAAGACGCAAGGCCATACATTAGATGGATATCTGCATACTCGATAAACGTGTATTCCATAGTTGGAATTAATTCACAATTAAATTCACCATGAAATCCAAAAATCAGTAAATTAATATCGAAGTAAAGGATCAATGTGTCAGCGATGTGAAAGATGACAAGTTCTAAAATGCCGGATATTTTATTTATTTCATGCGTTTATTTTTCATTTTTTCGAAAACGGTTCATTTTATCGACAATAAATACGAGTATCTTTTTTTTAGCCTAAGGTGCAAGCTATCCAGATTTTTTTTTAAGTCTTTATCATACAGGGTGTTAAATATTTAAGCATTAAGTTGTAAGGCTGAGGGCATGTAAGAAAAAAATTTATAGGGACTTGTCATCTTATACTTTCATGTTCTATCTGAATTCGAGAGATTTCCCGGACAATCGGTATATTCTATTTTGCAAATATCTCTGTCTCTGCCTTATATATAGTTGGGTGAGTAATCTTGTAAGGCAAGTATTTAAATAAATATTTGCAATTTGGCAAATTATAGTGGAGGGGGTGGGGGAAGGGGGACGGCCGGTGAACTGCCCTCTTCATGACGCCCCTGCAGGGATACCTAAAAATATTCATAAAATATGGTGCAAACATTCTGGGCCCTAAGTTTTTTTCTACGACATTTCTAACTTGAAATAACCCTTAGCGAATGTTAATCGTATTTGGTCGTACTTAATAAATAATGTATGGTAATACTATACGCCTAGATATACGAGTAAAACCTATTTTTAGACATAAAAAAGCTTTTAAATTATTTTTTTGTGCGAGTATTGACCCAGCCAGGAAATTACGGTTCTAAATCAGTCTTGTTCACAAATTATCAAATGGGTTCTATTTTGTGTCTACTCTTTAAATCATGTTTTATGTTCCTTTATGCAAGAGCGGCTATTGCCCAAGCTCACACATTATTTTCGATCGCCATTCAAATGAAGATAAATTCCTAATTTTCCGCGCAGTTGACTCGACTAATACGACAATCAGTTGCATCAACAACGTCAAAACCGTTCAGTTTAGTATTCACATGGCTATTTTTATTTTTACATCTAATCGAATCCATATTTATTAATATATGGTAATAGGAAATGAGAAAATCCATTTTTCTATTAATATTATCTCTAATATTATAGCGAAAAGTTCAAAAATTAAAAATACCCACTATAAGTCGCAACAGCAATTTAAAACATAAATATACTCAAACACCAATATTATTTTCAGTGACGTAAAAGTCGAAACCATGGAAACCAATTCCCATGGGTTCGATTGCTACGCCACTGACAATAATGTTGTATCTCTTAGAAACTGTACCGACATAAGGGTTTTGGCTAGTTAAGTGACCACCTTTAGGCCCGGTTTAATAATGTGCTGGCAAAGTCTCTGACTGTTACCAGGAGCATAAATTTTATCTCTCTGGTAAACCTCTAGACAACTTCTGATCAGTTTATCAATCAAATTTTAACCTAATGACAAATAACCAGAGCTCTACAATTTGGCAACATGAGGTTGCAAATTCCACTAAACCATAGAAGATATTATAGGGTAATGTTACAAGTTTTACCATAGATCATTTTGGTCATAACATAACGTATTCTTTTAAGTTTTGGTTTATTTGGATTAATAAAAGTGTATTGGGATTTCATGTTACTTCAGGAATATGAAGAAAGAAAATATAGATATACTATAGATATTTTATATAGCTATTTTTGTTAAATGTACCTACTTTAAGTCCTAATATCTATAGCCTAGCAAAATTTTGTTCTGTAAGTGTGGATATGTATGCATCACACTGTTCTTGCACTATATCGTTATTTCCTGAAACTTCTTCGTTTATTAAAACTTGTATTTCTTCATCAATTTGTAACTCATCAGGTTCATTTACTAAATTGTGCAAAATTGAAGTTGCCACTATTATATCTTGCGTTAACTTCAATTTAGTTCTCAGCCCCAATGCTAAACAAGGAAATCTCCTCTTCCATACTCCTTTACATCTTTCGATTGCATTTTTTGTTCTAACAAGGGACTCCTGATATCCTCTCTCGGCAACAGTAATGGGGTTATTTAAGGGAGTCATAAAATTTTGATTTACTGCATTTATCCACTATCCCCTATAATTAGACAGTTTTTAATATTTCCTAATCGCCACTTGAGATTGGAATTCATATACACTATCATATAATGAGTTGATCTAGGCCCCTAAGCAACAATATTTCGAATTTTTAAATCATGATCGCAGTGAAAAAAAAACCTTTTCTATTTCTTTAATAGTCTGCCTGATCTCCTCCAGGGCTCTGTATTTTTACATGAATTCCATCTACTAATAAAATTACTCTAGGAAATCTTGCAATGTCAAAAAATCCTTGCTAAATTATGGTTATTTCTTCAGGAGCCGTAGGAAAACTTACATATTCATTTTTTACGGAGCAGATTGCATTTGTGACCTTTCTTACTATATTCAATTCTGTAGATTTATGCACAAAAGCATGATCCCCAGACGAAATTATAAACTCCTCAGCAGCATAGAAGCGAAGACAAAGCAGGAATTGTTGCAAAGGGCTTAGAGCACAGTTCCTATAAAATAAAGAAAAACCGGTCAAGATCAAAGTATCTATTGCAACATTAAAAACTTTTATGACTGCATCGAGCAGAATACTTGAGCGTAATAAATATTAATTGCAACTAATATTTAGCCTATTATACTTACGTATCTGTAGGATAGCGAATCATATTTTCTATTCGATTTAAATAAAGGCGCACGGTATCCTTAGACAATTTAAAACGATTGACAAAATCCGTATCATCCCAGTAATTTATTGGATTTGGGCGGTGGTGAAAAATCCTTGGTCTTCTCAATACTATACATATCTTCCAAATCATCATTTGAATTCGATTCATCCGAAAAACCGTTGACATCAAAAAAGACATTCCATTATTTTTGCAAATTGCTAAAAATTATTAAATTTGAGGTTGTAGCAATTTTTTTTAACTTTTAACCCTTTGGCAAACCGTTAACAGCCATTTTTCTGCTGGGTAAATTATCCTACTGGCCAGGGTTTTTGTATCTTGCTGTTAATGCTATCAGGAAATTAATAAACAGATTTTTTTCATTAACAGCAGAATAACTATGCCAGAGACTTTGCCAGCATATTATTAAACAGGGCCTTAGAAGTTTAAAATCCCATAGTGGCAATACACAATACACAGTACACAGGTATGTGCTCACATATGGTTCCTGCAAAACAATTTCTAATGCACATCATTAATCAGCTGATAATTATTGTAAATCCGTAAAAAATATGAGGAAATAAAATTTAGGCAAAAAATATTAAAACTTTATGCGATATTAAATGAACTACAAACTTAAAGTATTCTTCTTTGATACGAACCTACCCTAATATTTTGCTATTTAAGCTTGTAAAAATTAATAGAATTTGAATTTTATTGGCCGACCGTTGGCAACACAACTGTGAATGATGCGGTGGCGCCAGCTCGTTCGTTGGCCTGTTTTGACGTTTCGTGCAAAACTAACCTTAATGCCTTATTGTTCTGTGGTTTCGTTCTTATAATTTCTATTTTTTAACAAAAATTTCAGATATTTTCATAAATAGCATTAAAACACTGTTCTTTTAAGAACAACAAAAATGCACATATTTATATCTCTGTCGATTACGTTGTTTACAATTTGTGAAAAATGCCGAAGTATTTAAATAGCTGGTGCAAAGAGCTAATAGCCTCTCTACTTAGCTATTTTTAGGACGAACTTAACAACAATGGCCCATTGTTACCCTTGACAGCAGTTTGAGAAGTAAATTTAAAAAGTATGTTAAGGTCTATAACTATATTTTATTTCTACTTTACTAAAATAAATCATTAGAGTCACCTTAAAAAAACGTTCTTATGAATAGCACAAAATGTGTTAATAGAGGGTTGTAAATGTGTCAAGATTGGATATAGGTTCTATGCGTGACACTATTTATGGAATGTACGAAACAAACAAGTTGTATTATCCAAAAACTAATATTTTACATGGGTTATGCTTAAGCTGCAACTTTTTTTAGAACATCAAGTAACTTTGACGACTTTGAGTAAGAAATTAAAGGGCAGACAACTGTTTGACGGTTGCCTTGACTCTTTAAGAAGCTTTTTAAAAGAAATAAGCTTCGGATGGGACTTTTCCATGTAGCTTTTAAACGACTGGTATTTCTGAAAGAATATATAAAAGAAAAAGAAGCATCCTTGTACCAATTCTTTTTCTTGAATGAAACATGGATTTTGATGATAAGAGGTAAAGGGTTTTCCAATAAGAACGATATGATTTTGAAACGATATGGTAACCATGGTAATAAAGTTATACCTGTCACCAGTTGTCAGTTATTGGCAGTAAACTATAACAATTTATTATGGCTAAATACGCGCTTCAAGAACGTTTGGTTATTATCCAAAAATTTTATGAAAATAGACGATCTTTTGTGAACACTTATCGCTCACTTCGCGAAAACCTTGGTGTAGATAATCGTCCTTCTTTGCTTGCCATTCGTCGCATCGTTGAGAAGTTTGAAAATAATTTTACTCTTCACGATGCAAAAACACCAAGAAGACACCGAAACGCAAGAACTGTTGAGAATATTGCTGCTGTAAGAGCTAGTGTTGCAGTGTATCCAAATTTATCAATTCCTCGTCGTGCTCAAGAGTTAAGGATTAAAAAAACGACAACTTGACGTATTTTGAAAGAAGACTTGAATTTACACCCGTATAAGATTGTTTTGACCCAAGAACTTAAGCCACTGGACCATCGTCGGCGCAGAGAATTTGCTGCTTGGAGTTTAGAACAACTTGAAAGGGATCCTAATTTTGCCAAAAAAATTATCTTTTCAGATGAAGCTCATTTTTGGTTAAGTGGATACGTTAACAAGCAAAATTGCCGTTTTTGGTGTGAAAACAATCCACAACAGATTCATGAGAAGCCTTTGTATCCGCTAAAGGTAACTGTATGGTGTGGTTTATGGTATGGTGGCATCATCGGACCATTTGTTTTCCAAAATGAGGCAGGAGATGCAGTTACAGTGAATGGTGAACGATATCGACAGATGTTAAGAAATTTTTTGTGGCCAAATATAGATGCACTTGGTTTGGAGGATATGTGGTTCCAGCAAGACGGTGCCACATGTCACACTGCTCATGAAACTATCGATATACTGCAAGAAAATTTGACGAAAGGATAATTTCAAGGAATGCTACTGTTCAGTGGCCTCCAAGAAGCTGTGATTTAACTCCTTTAGATTACTTCTTTTGGGGCTATTTGAAATCTAAGGTTTATGCAAACAGACCACAAATACTTGATGCATTAAGGTTGAACATTCGTCAGATCACGCCCGATTTATTGCATAAAGTCATCGAAAATTGGGTTCGTCGAATTCGCTCGTGTACACGAAGTCACGGAGGACATTTAAACGATGTGTTATTCAAAACATAAATGTTATCAACTGTACTTTAAGATAATATAAAAAGTTTTATTGTATCTGAAATAATTTTAATTTTATTTCATTTTGAAATCATATCGTTCTTATTGGAAAACCCTTTACTATGCAGTAAACAAGTATATAAAGTATGGGAGATTTACCTATGTAAAACATATTTTTTTAGGTACATTCCATGCTGGTAGTGAAAATGGTTTCGTTGAGGGCGCAGAGGCAATTTTTTCTTCTAAAAGTAAGCTGAGTGACTACCATGGAGAAATGAATCAGCAAAATTTTTTACAATGGTTCGAAAACCAATTACTGAAAAATTTAGCAAAGCCATCTGCGATTGTAATAGCATGTTGTTAACAAAAACACATCATGTAATAAAGCTGCAATTCAAGAATGGTTAACTACTAATAAAATTAAATTTGATTATACAATGTTCAAAGCCGAACTTTTACAAATTGTTAATAGGTTGGCACAAGACGTTTTGTATGCCCTTTTTTTTACCATATTCTTAAATATCAAACTTAAATTCTTTTCAGACATAAGCCACCAGAAAAATTTTTAGTCGATGACCTGGCTGAGCAATATTGACATAAAGTTTTACGGCTTCCTCCATACAATTGCATGTTCAATTCTATTAAAAATTTGAAGAAGTAGTCCATACTTGCAGTGGAGTGTAGGTAATGTAAATTAAAACAACACTTCTGTCTTCCTTCACAAATGATATATTTTCTAAACAATATATTTAGCGATTTTCCCTACATGTTTCGACTACATATTATAGTCATCCTCAGGGGAACTAAATCGAGTGTAGTTTAAGTTAAAGTAGTTACGTCAAATTAATGAGTACAACTTTTAAGATAATAACAAGTGAAATTTTTGTGTTGAAGACTAACTTGAGCTTACTCAATGTTGTGGATTTGTAGAAAAGCACATTTTTAAATAAATTATTTTATTTTTTTATATTTATTAAAGCAGGAAAATTTAGTTATAAGTGTTAAGAATGATTATACCCATATGAATAGCTTTTGAAAATATAGTATTGTTGATGTGGAGAAATCAAGAAAGAAAATTTTTTGTTTTTTATTATTTTATTTAGTTACCAACCACATGAATAGTTTTCAAAAGCATATTATGGTTGATATGGAGAAATCGTTTTTTTGTTATTTTTGAAATTTTTTTAAATTTTATATTGATTGAATTAACCAACATTGGTTGGATGGGGGGGGATGACTATATATGTAGTCGAAGCATGTGGGGAAAATCGCTAAATATATTGTTTAGAAAATATATCATTTGTTAGGGAAGACAGAAGTGTTGTTTTAATTTTCCATTAAAAATATTTGGGGGATCACCAAAAATAATTATAATATACATATTGGTCGAGATGGCAGTACAGAAACTGAATGTATGAATATGGGGAAAGAATCATTGCACACTGCTACTGCTGATGCTTGGAAAAATTCGGTTCAGCACACAGAAAGCGAGATAATTAAATGGCATGAAAGAGAACATGTATTAAATAGACTGAACATTCAACCCATTATTATTAAAGTAAATGAAACGAGTGATTCAAGTGATTTGGAGGATGATTGAAGATCCATTTTTGTATTATTATTTGTATTATTTAAATAGCCAAAGCTTATATAAAAAAGTAACAATAAGATTACATGACTATTCCAATATAATTCAAGTACATATTGTCATCCTGGATGATTTTACAAATAAAGTAAATAAATTTGTGTTTATTTTTGTAAACTTATCATGTTTTTATATAAAAAACAAAACCACTGTAATTCCCTCACTCGGTTATTTTGGTTACAAGCTGGCAACACTGCCGATAAATGACGTCACTCGAAGGGTATGACGTGCGACGTAAATTGTTTTGCAAAGAGTATACACAATATACTGTCACAATTAAAATGTAAAATGATTATAATCACACATACACACAATTACATAAAAAATACAAATAAAGTTCCCTAAAATCCGGCAACTCCGACCATCACTACTTTCATACTTGTAAAAGTTTGATTGTGTATCACTATTTTCAGAGGACCGCCCAAATATAAGACCTGGGCAGTATTTAAAAAAATAGAGTTGGTGATGGTCGCCCGGAGACGAAACGTCGGATTTAAATTTTGAGAACAAAACTTGTAGAGCAGAAAAGGTTGTCATGCCGAAGTGCAATTTATTTCAGAATACCTTTTTAAATAAACTCAGGAGAAAATACAATACATTTTACAATATTTCGGATATCGGGAAGTAGTACTTTGTATCTCTTAAGGGCCTTAAGATCCTCATGAATACACTCAAATTTCTAGCACACTGTATATGCTGTTCCCAGATTTCTCAATGTAAATTATCTGCTAAGTATATTATCAATGTGCGCCACCACTGCAGCTTTGGATTCAGTGGCGTACTGACGGGGAGGGGATATAGGGGATACATCCCCCCCTCATGGAGTGCCAATATTATAAATATCCATCGACTTTATTGGCGCATATACAAAAAAAAATTAAAATTGTGTCCCTTTCGATTTCTAGTTCTTATTATAATATGCTGATAAGAAGACAAGAATTTCCTTTGTTACTACTAAACATTTTTCGTACGAGTAGAGACAACTAACCTAAACTAACCTTTTGAACCTTGAAACGTATAAAAACCGCCCAAGTGATAATGGCCATCATGTTAGTCCAAGAAAAGAAAGAAAAAGTTATATCAACTAAAGAAATAATTGATGACCTTCCTCTCAAGTCAAGGTGCAAAGGTTTTGTCTTCAATTATAATCACCAATTTCAATAAATATGTTTTATGAAAAACAATATATTTATATCCCCCTCCCAAGGTTCAGGTCTGGGTCCGCCACTGTTTGGATTCAACCGAACCCCTCAGAAACCCAACCCAACTCACATCCTCAGTCATTCCTCAGACATCCCTTAACAAAAAAACAGCTTAACATACTCCAGGAAACCCTGCATAGAATACATTATACAGTGCTTAGAGATAATATGACGTCGATATCGAAACTTTTTTTAAAAGGCAACCCTAGTTTTCTATATTAACTATTTTTAAACAGCATATTAAGTTACTCACAACTGCCAGATTTCAAATTATTATTCCTTGTCATTTATAAGATATGAAACTAATTTGATCGAATGAAAATTATTTTTTTTTACTTTAAACAAAGAAAAATACTTCTGTTCGTTTTTAAATTTTTTCTTGTTAATAAATGCTCAAAATGTTATTCGTGCATTATTTGCCAATATCCTAAATGGAAGAAGAAGTCGTTTTGAATATTTCTAATAACTTTGAGAAAAATTATTAACCTAAACTCATGTCTTATTCGTGCATTTAACTCCTCAAAATTTGCCGGTTTCGTCTTAAAAACTTTGCTTCTCAAGTACCTCTATAAAAAGTAGCTTAAGGGACTAAGGTCTAGAGACCTTGGTGGCCATTCAATGGGTCCCTTTCTACCAATCAATCTGCCTAAAAATTCTGCATCCACTTATCCACGGACAACTCTTCTTGCAAAATGGGGAGGCAGTAGTTCTTCCTGCAAAAAATACAAATATCTTGCCCAATTTAGATTTTCTTCAAAGAAAATTGGTACGATAATTTGATCACTAACAATACCTGCCCAAATATTGATTTTTTTTGGGTTATCCAGTGTGGATTGTCGTCTGCCCAATAATGACAATTTTGTCGGTTTACGTTACCACTTAACATGAACATTGATTCATCAGAAACAATAATGTTTCTCTGTTTAGATTATTCCTCTTTAGTAGGTCCATCGTTAGCTCGCAGAAGTGAAGTCTTCTATCACGATCATCTTCTGTCAATTCCTGCAGAATTGTTATTTTGTCAAGGATAATATTGGTGCGTATGAAGAGTTTTTACTTCTACAGATTGACTTATTTCGTGTTCGGTAGCTAGCTGAAAACCCTAAAATTCCCAATATTAGGCTTTTCTTGAATACATAATAGCACAACATTTACTTTAACCTCTGGCAAGGCGGCCCATTGCGGGCAAACTACGTTGGGTGTCGCTGGAAGCCAATGTATCGGTTCAGCCTACCGAAAGCTAAATATTGAAAAATACAAACTTAAAATAAGTTCGTGTACAGAGTTGTCCCTTATCCTTTCCGTCAGACTTAATCCTTGAACGCGTTTCGCCGTTTACGGCTCTTCAGCAAGGCTCCGGGTCTGACAAAAAGGTAAGGGACCTCAAAGTGCTTTAACACAGAAATGCAAATCTACAGATGAGAGTTCCAGCACGTGGCTACATCTCGTGGCAACCCCACGTATTAACCCAACCAGGACAGCGAGAATCCATATAGGTTCAAACGCTGGCAAAGCGGCCCATTGCGGGCAAACTACGTTGGGAGTCGCTGGAAGCCAATGTATCGGTTCAGCCTACCGAAAGCTAAATATTGAAAAACACAAACTTAAAATAAGTTCGTGTACAGAGTTGTCCCTTATCCTTTCCGTCTGCGACTATAACATTGGTGACTATCCAATCCAAATTGATGCCCAACAAATAAATTGATGAAGCCAAGGGAATCGAACTATATCCGGTTCTTCAACATTAACTTTTTTAGAAAAAACTGCCGCGTGGGATTTTTTAGCATTAGATGTTACTTGGTTACTGTCACCCCAAGACAGAATTTCTTCCAGGTCTTTGTTGAAATGTGAGACCTCTTGCTGCCTATAGAGCTGTGCAGTGGCAGCCGATGTTCGAGCATCAAAAGTAAAAGATGAAGCAAGTGTGCTGTCATCAGCGAAGCTATATATAGGGTTTTTAGATTTTTCCGAAAGATCGTTAATGTGTAGTATAAAGAGGGTTGGCGAGAATATGGAACCTTGAGGGACTCCGGCGTTGATGTTAAATGTGTCTAAAAGAAATCAGTTATATATCCGTGTATCGGCACTCGCAGAGAACGGTCTTTAAGAAAGCTTGACAGCCATGAACAAAATTGAATCGACATTCCGTATGCTCTCACTTTAGTTAGGAGCCCCTCATGCCATACCCGGTTAAAGGCATTGTATTTTTTTTTTCAATGGGAAAGTAAACAAACTTTTTACTAAAATTCCACTATATTTGAAACTTTTTAAAACAAATTTATATAAAATTCGACTAGTTTCGCTAACACGGTAGCTTTTTCAAGAATGAGAGAGTAGAGAGGCTTACATCTAAGGTTAAATAAATTACAAATCCATGGTTTTTCCATACTATTAAGGTTACTAATTAGGGTACTAAAATAAATTCAACAAAGGAGATCTATTTAGGTATGTTTGATCATTCAATAAGCGGTTGGTATCTTTAAGTTTATTTATTTCGAGGGATTCCAGTAAATCTAATTTAGGGCCTTTGTTCTCTGTGTGTAATATTTGAAAATTGGGGCTAAAATTATGTTTGCATTCTAAAAGGTGATTTGCATAATTGGAATGGGTTTTTTCCTTTGTATAGTTCATAGTTCGCACAATGCTCCTTTATCGTCTTTGAAAAACTTCTCCCAGATTGGCCTATATAAGTTTTCGGACAGTCATTACATGTTAATTGGTAAACACCAGATTTATTGTTATTTCCTAACTTAGTTTTGTTGTTTTTTATAAGATTATCAGATAAATTATTGGTTTTAAATGCAATATTGATATTGAGCCTGTTGAGGAATTTGCCAATGTTTTCGCTAGTTTGACCGATACAAGTAATTATTTTGTAGGTTTTTGTGTTTTCCTTAGTGAACGGATAAACCAAGTTTATAGTTTTTTTGTAGAGTTTTTTGTTTGTATTGATTACTTGGGTAGTATATCCGTTATTGACCGCTATTTGTTTAATTATGTTTAATTCTGTTTGAAAGTTAATATTGGACAAGGGTACTGTAATTAATCTATGTATCATACTTACTATAGAATGCTGCGTGTTTGTGTTGTATTGGATGACAAGATGAGTTGTGTATAGTGGTATCTGTGTGTGTAGGTTTATGGAAAATGGAAAAAACGTGTTTGTTGTTTTCTCGTGATATAGTTAAATCTAGGAAATTTATAGAATTATCTTTCTCCATCTCTATGGTGAATTTTATGTTAGGGTGAATAGTATTTGACAAATGTCTACCGCCTGGGACTCATGATATTCCATTGCGTTGTTCCAAACGTGAGTATAACATAAGTGAGAAGGCTTCCTGTTGATCTGGACTTACGGACTCCATACCTACTACTCTACTATAAAAGCAGATCTTTGTACATTTTCGGAGAACACAGACAATTAATAACGGCCAAAAAGTAAAAAAGCGCATTGAGCTTCGGTGGTATTAAAAAAGTCGAAGATCATGTCTTAATTGTGGTAACTAACTAAATTGTTTAGTTGACCCAATTTTCTCAGTGTGTATCTTAAAAACCAGACTTTTCTACTTAAATTTGGTTCAGAAATGCGCCCTTGGAATTACGGCCTATCATTAAGTTACAGCCTGTATAAATATATTAGGGTGGGGCCTCAAACCTTGGGGGCCACTGTGCGCCGCACCGAACTGTTTCACGATGGCTACGCCACTGATACCGCGTAGCGACAGTCTGAAGCGACGTACTAATACTAATTTTCCTCCAATCTAAAAGAAAATGAATAGTAAAATAAATTATATTAACTATTTGCTTTGACGTAACCTAACAATAACAATAGTGTATATTCTTGGACGATTACAAAAAAACTGTTTTTGGGTCCATCAATCAATTAAAGTCTGAAGCTGGTTCAATGACTAATAAATATAAATAACCCAATAAATTATTAAATCCGTGAAAGCAAAACTCAATGTCTGGTGTTAAGATATAAAAATGGTGTTGTTCCATTAAAAGTGATATTCATATGTGTTAAGTACTTTTTATTGACGTTAAAGAGTAACAATAATTGCTGGATTGCCATAAGCCGAACAAATTTCAGTTAGATTCGCCTAGTTAACCACAAATTTCTGAGAAAGATCTTAATGTGGGGTCCGACTATTTCAACCAAATTAATCTTTTTAAAAGTCATCTTCATTAATATGATTTATGCTCTTTTATTTTTTACGTTGTTGAAATATCAATTCTTCGGCTTCGGTGTGAATTTTAATTTCTGAGATTAAATTATGACTTTGCTGTCTTTCCGGTATAAACGAATCATTAAAAAAATATGCGTGCGTAAATATAGGGTGGGCGCCATTTCCAAATTTCCTGTGTGTGAATGGATTTGAAATAACACAACTATATTAATTAATTATACATGGTGAGGCAAAACTGAAGCACGCTTGTTTGCAGGCGAGCAAAAGTTAAAATTAGAGTGAACATCAACGAAATTTACTTGCCAGTTCAGGTTGGGGTAGTTCATTTTATACAGGGTGTCCAGTTTTCATGTGTTTTTATATAACAGCTCCCATATTATAAAAGATAGACAGATGGAGTTTGCGGCTTACTATTCTATTATTTTATGAAACTTTCATTGCCTCAAATGGAATTTTCATAGCCCTCTCACTCTCAATATAGCCTTCTATACGAAGAATGATTAATTTTAGAAAAAATGATAACATTATCTCATTTTAAAACAAATAAAGATATACTATTAAATTTTCTTTAAAAGCTCTTAAAAAGAGCGACAAGACAAAGAAATAATATATAGGGTGTGCCATTTAAAAGAACAAAAGTTTGGGCCATAACTCAAAAACAGAACTTTTTAGAAAAAAACTTAATACACCACTGAATTCTACACCAAAAACTCTATAATAACCCATTTTTACCTTATTGATAAGTTATCAAATAATCGATATACAGGGGAGCGTCAAAAATGACAAATTTTCAAAATCGCCTTGTATGTCAGAAACTGAGAGGGCTATGAAAATTTGGTTTGGGGCAATGAAAGTTTTTTTAAACTAATGGAACAGTAAGCCGCAAACCCATCTTTCTATCTTTTATAATAAGGGAGCTGGTATATGAAAACACACGAAAACTGGACACCCTGTACAGTGCAGTAAGTGGTTTTGTGTATGTAAACGGCTATGCCCGTAATTAGACTAAGTGATTTGTTTTTGTTAATTAGTGTTGTCGCAATAGTTCTGAAAAGGAAAAAATAAAAGAACACAACAATATGGACAAAAACATTGATTTAAAAAGGCGAATGGAGTCTGAAGGTGCGTACAGGTCAACCAAGCGAGCAAGAGTGAGCGTTCGTTAATATCTTTCTTCATTGGTATAATGCTGGATTTATACAGATAAATAAGAAATAAGAAATAACATAAGAAATAAGAAATAAAATAACGGATTTAGTTACCATTTATACAGCAAATAAAATAAGAATAAAATAAGGACTGTCAAGTGTCAACACATCGGCCTCTTTCTTCATCCAATTTTCAAATCCAATTATACTAGAGAAAACAAAAGTTAATAATTTTTTCAAAAAAGATAATAATATTTTACAACTCTAACTACAAAAAACTGACAATCAAGTCAGATCGGGCATGCGCATCTCCATTTCGCATAAGAATAAAATAAAATTAAAAGATAGCCAACTTGAAAGTCTTACTTGTCTGTATAAATCCACCATTACTTACTTAACCAAGTGTCAACACTGGTCAATTATTGCTCTTAATCTTGTCTTCGCAGAAAGATCCGAAAGTTGGAAGCAGAATAATATGACCGATTCAAATGAGTTGCTTTATGCAAATGCTGCTTTTATCTGTCCCATAAAACCGGTTTTTCTCTATAACCTTTTATTAACTTAATCACAATATCATTTGACCACTCCATTGTCAAAACTAGAATACCGTAAAAACAACTCAATGCTTCTGCTCTCAAAATGAAATGAAAATAGCAAATTACGCTCTACTATCCATCTATACTAAACAAGCATAATAGTATATTATTAACCAAAGTTTAGACAGCCATCATTACTGCCCGAGCGGCAAGTTTAAATCACGAGAAGCGGAGCGACTAGGGATTTAAGACGCGAGGGCTATAAGCTGTCTAAACCGTGGTTAATATAATATTTCTTTCCACTACTACAAACTTTTATAAGATATTTATCTTTATAGTATAAATAATTGTATCGATATTTTACAATATCAAGCATCTCTAATAATCTAATATGTATTGATAATTATCTGGTTGCCTACCCACAAGAAATCACCTTTCAGGTTATTTATGTTTATGAATTCATGTCGTAGAATCAAAAAATCAAGTAACCTGCGTTCAAGTAGATTCTTGAAGATCGGTGAATAATGGATTTCAATGCCTTATTATTGACCATGATCAATAATAACTTATTAGGCAGAGAAAAACGATTTCTACCGTTAATAATCGGTCAATATTGGCGATGTTATAGGTTAGTAGTGGAAAATAGTATATTAAAGTACTAGTTTTATAAAGCTCACTTTAGCGGCGAGTTTTATAACGGACAAATGCGCTAATAGCTTTATAAAACGTGTGCTTTATACTATTTTTTCTATTTTGGCATTTTTTTCAATAAATTAATCCATTTTTAAAAAGAAAATAAAACATACCAATTTTCAAAATTTTTATGCCTAAATTTTATGTTGGTAATACAATCAAATTATTTATCATAGTAGCCTTGAAATCAACAAATAATTTTATTTCCGTGTAAGCCATTTTGTCACGAAATTGTCTAATTTTTCTGACATAGCTACATAATCTTAAAATATGGAGTAAGATGAGTTTAGTTTAACTTCCCCAAGGTTAAGGGAAATTGCGGTACATTTTATAGTTCTATGTTTTATAATATAGTAAATTTCTAAGATTATTTGATATTTTTTTAACTTATCTCTATTTCATAGAATTAATGCAACCAAAGATACACGGCAGCAAAATAAAACATTTGTGAACAGCATTACCAACTTTATAGAAAAGTAAAAAATACTGTTTGATACAAAATTCATTACGATACTGAAAACGATATCGAAACAGCTTTTTTATGAAACCAAATTGGTAAAACGCTTTTTTGCTTTGATATACCGACAACTGCCGGATTATTACAGAACGCGCGATTATTTACTCGCGCGTTTAGGCTCGCTAAACAGAGCACACTAAATAAATTGCTTAGGTGAATTCTTGCTCAGAGATCAAACTTGTTTGATTTCGGCGATGAAAGCGCCAGCGAAACGTATAGAAAACGCATGTATTGTGTGTGTGTGCAAAAATGGCGGAAAATTGGCGATTGGGACAATCCGAAGAATTTATTTCTGCTTTTATTTAATTACTTAAGCAAAATATAGTGGTGTGACTTTATGTAATAATAATTTGAATGTGTCCTCATAATATATTCTTAGAAAATTGCTATACCTAGTCATCTACATGTAGTTTTAGTTTATTCAAGAAATTTATATGGGATATTGAACTGCTGATCAACTCGCTAAAGAAGGTGCCATTCTATGGAGCTTTTTGTGGTAGCACTAAAGGTCACCTTAAATAGAAGACTATTCGGAAAATTTGAATCTCATGGGGGAAAACTAACGTTAATGAAAAGTATGTCTTTTAGGTTGAAGTGGAGAAGGAATGGCTGCGAGTGTCGAGCTTGGCAGTGATATACAATACAATACTATTCAATACGAATACAGAGCGGAAGAATTTAAACGCTTACCATTGGAATTTCAGAAACGGTAAAGGAAAAACTAATATCTTTGGATTCAAAAATGTTCCTCTAAGTTTTCAAATGCCAAGTTTAGCAAATATTTATTACAGTAAGCTTTTACTTTTAGATCCTGTATATCCTAGACCAAGTCTATCTATATCAATCATAATTAAAGTTAATTAAACAAAATGTCATTGTCTAGGAACTAATAATATCTAATTTTTGGGGACTAGTATATTGATTTTAGCAAACTATATGTGCGGTCTTTGCTTTCAAGGTCATTGCCCGAAAACCTATTTGCGAAATTAATTATTGTTACTAAAATCTCTTATGTCAAGGTTCTGCTGTATTGTAAACATTCATATAACATGCCGCTATTTATAGATGTGTAAGTGAGAAAACTAAATTGAATGAGACGTTATGGTATGCTAATAAATTTTAATTTCAATTTTAATAGGTTCAGAGCATGGAGAAGTAAAATTTCTAAAGAGCTATGAAATGATCAAAATATCCAGCGAAGACAAATATTGTATATAGTGCAGGAATGCAAAATTTTGAAAAATTTCAAAAACTACATAATCATAAGAATGCCAATTTTGAAAAAATAGATATGAATTGACACAAAATTCCATGTTAATATAAATGAATATTTATTTCAAACTTTATATTTGAGGCCCACCGCGAAACGGATGGCATCAAAATCCAAGAGATTAAATGATACTTTACAGCAGTAGAATTCCCATATTTTTTTCTATGCTTTTTGGTTACTATAGTTTTATGTAATTGATTTGTGATGGGCTACATGCTTGGTGAAATGGATATTCCATGGTAGAGGAAATTAAAGTCTTACTTGTTATATTTCACAATTATAATTCAGTTGCCAGACACGTGTTTCGACCCTTGCGGATCATTATCGAAGGAGTACAAGACAATACCAAATTCTACGTGTAGTTAGAAAGTTAATATCTAAGTAATAGTAATAGTAAACATGCCAACATGTCATTAAAATAAATAAATAACCTGTAACTTAGTTGTACCTTTGGCTAATACCTGAAAATTAAGGACCAAAATAACCCATAATCTGCCTGTCAATTCACTTTATCCCCCTAATTTTATTTATTGGGTGGCCATATCTCCGGTTCGATGTAATCGGGGCATTGCTCAAACAAAAACATTATTGTACTTCGAGAGGTATGGGAAGGAGCACCGTCTTGTTGGAACACGTAATTGTCGCAAATTGCTTCAATTTCAGGAAGCAAGTGATGTGAAATTTGTTGTTGATACGCGTCCGAGTTGAGTTTTACTCCGGCATCTACAACAATGAGACTTGACTTCCCCAATTTGGAAACTGCCACAGAGACCATAACGCCAGGTGAAAAGTGACTTCTCTCGATTAAAAGATTTTCCAAAGAGATTTCCCTCATTACTCGCACATTTGCGTATACCCGATTATTTTGTGTATTCTTTGGCGGCCTCAAGTAAAACATCTTCTCATCTGAAAACCATATCTTTGCGATATTTTCCCGAGAACGAAATCTTCGTAGTAATAGATTGCATCTTTCTAATCGTTTCTCCTTCACATTGGCAGTAAGTTTTTGACAGTAAACTTTTTTAAAGACTTTAAGTTGGCAATCATATTTTATAATTCTTTGAACTGCACACATGTATGCGGATGATACCCAGCTGTACTTATCCTTTCGACCTGAAAACATTCTTGACGCTATTGACAGGCTATCAGCTGACCTAGATCGTCTGCTAAAAATCTCTACGCAACATTGTCTCGAACTAAATCCTAAAAAGTGTAAGTTACTTCTGTTTGGTCCTGCTCAGAGCAGGGAGTAATGTCGAGACATGTTTCGCGTTGTTCTTGGTGGTCAAACCTTATCCTGTTCAGCCATCGCTAGAAACCTTGGATTGCTACTTGACGTGAACCTGAGGTTTACCAAGCATGTCAATAACTGCATAAAAAAGGCATTTGCAAATTTAAAACTTATATACTACCAAAGGCACCTTCTGAATGCTGATCTCAAAAAATCGTTATGTGATAGCCTGGTCTTATCTCAATTCACTTTTTGTGATGCACTGTACGGCCCGTGTCTTTTGCAGAGGGATGCCAGGCGTATTCAGATGATTCAGAACTGCTGTATACGTATTATAGGTGGAATAAGAAAGTATGATAGAGGGGTGAGTGCTACAATGAGAGAAATAGGATGGCTTAACATGAGAGAGAGAAGAATGTTCCATAGCCTAATAATGGTTAATAAAATAATCGTTAAAAAGATGCCCGGACTATTTATATAAAAAAATAAAATTCAGATATATAATATTACTCCACTGTGAGATGGACTACTTCCATAAAATTCAGATATGACTCTCATGCCTTGGACCTTCGGCATAAATATATTATCACTCCTCCGTTGCACAAAACCACTCTGTTCGAAAGATCATTCAGTTATGAAGTCTCCTTAATCTACAACAAAGTTCCCATTTGTTTAAAATCTGCTTCAACTAATCTATTTAAAAATGCAATTCGTCCTCTTATCAGACAAATATGTTCCGGTACACAATAAAAAGTCAGTCTTCATATATGGTGCTGTCCCTCAGTGGCCTCCACCTTGCCAGCTATAGCCAACTTATATTTACTTATAATACTTCAATTAGGTAAATTACGTGTTCTTACACATTAACTGTAAATTTATTGTTAGTCTATATCTTATAAATTCAGTCAATTTATTGTTCTCTTAGTGATTACTACTTACGTCATAGAATATTAGGTTATAGATATTATATTATAGAATATTAGGTTAAGTGAGGAAGCTTTGCTTCAACTTCGCCTTTTGTAATTTTCTTTTTCTTAAATTACAATAAAGACATTATTATTATTATTATTATTATTATTATTATTATTATTATTAACTATAGAACGGTGAATTCTTGTTCTTTTCGCTATTTTTTTGGTACCTACAGATTCTTCAGGTCGTACATTTTTTATAATATTTTTTCCTATAGTAATATTTCCTTGAGTTCTTGAATTTTTCTTCCTTCCCCTTTCACTTTTATTTTTATGGATCCATTATTTTCTCTAAGAGCACCTCTAAGCACCATTTTTTTCTACTAATAAGTTTAAACGACTGGGCACTGATGCCGCCAGCATTTGGGCGTGATGAAAATTGTAGGTATTCCAGGTTTCTTCAAATTTATTCCACAAATCATTACTGGTTTGAGGATGGAAATCAGTGTTCTTGTTAATTTCTTTCACGATATATCTTCAAACGTTTTCGATTGGATTGATATCAGGGCTTCTTGAGGGCCAAGGTAACAATGAAATGTTATTTTCCCGTATCCAGTCCGAAACTCTCCTTGCCGTAGGACGGGGCAGTTGTCATGCTGGTATATAAAATTTTCTTGTTAAAATATATTGTTTGCCGATGGCAACATAACATTTTGAAGGATGTGTATATAAGCTTGAATATTAAATCTTCCTCGAATTCGGTGGCATATTTCTAGCCCTCTGGAAGTCATATACCCCCATGCATTAACTGAAAATCTTCCACTTGTTTTAACATGTTGGGTATATCTTTCTTCGTACCGTGTATTTGGCGGCCTATACACTCTAATCTGCCCGTTATAATAAGACTAAAAAGTCTTCTCGTCGGTAAATACTACCTTTTCCCAGAAATCCATACCTTGCAGTAAATATTCCAGCGCAAACCCCATTTTTTGCTCATTATTCATGTCGGTCAAAAATGGTTTTTTAGCAGCTACCTTATTTTTCAATTCCGAATTTTTGCTTATAAGATTTCTCGCCGTTCTTACTGTCCCAGGAAAATTAGTTTGGTTGTGTGCTTCTACAGCCGTCTGAAATGGATTGTTTCGCAAAAAATCTATTAGATCATTATCTTGATTATCGTTTCAAATTTTTCTTCTGCCACTTCCAGCCCTTCTTTCCAATGATCCTGTATTTTCCCATTTAGTTCTGAGGCTTTGTATAGTGCTTCCTGGTTTCCCAAATTGCTCAGCTATTCTTCCTAGAGAAACACTGTCTTCGAATAAAGCAATTAATCTCGCCTTCTCGAGTTGATTCATGTTCACAAGATTTGTTAAGATGAAATAAAATAATTTTCAAATCTGATGACACCGATAACAATTTGTCAAAAAGTGAAGTGCATTTCCAGGTGATCTATGTATACAAAAGCCGACATCACACCAGGAAAAAATAAGTGTACGAAATTTTATTTCCGTCACTGTGCTTCTCAGAGTGTTTTAAATTGCAAGTACTACGACTACCAGCGACAAACAATATTTGACAATTAGAAGAGTCTGGATTCGTATCTAAACTCCTTTCATTCAAAAGTGAAGTAAAGTTACATCGCTTAATATGTATGTAGGTATAGGGTCTTCCAACGAGGACTGAACAGGGGCTCATTTTTGAGCTTCCTTGTATTTAAAGAAAAATCCAAAATAGCCAATCGATGTACTTTTTCCTGCAGAATTCAAAAATGAAACCAAAAATTTATTTGAACCAGAAACAAAAGAGTTACGCTATGGATAAGGTGTTTTTTAAATGGAACATAGCTTTTTTTATACGATTTTTGGAACGAGTGATTTTTTTTTTGTCCGTTCTGATTAAAATATTTAATATTGTGACAGCTATTTTTATTCAATTTTAATGTTTTATCCAGTATAATTTAACTTTAACCTGTTTGAAACATACACTAGGTAATAAAGGTATAATCACCTTTGAATCCTTCAAAGTCAAAAAATTTGACAAATTTACTATAATATTGCCGAAATGAAATATTCATTAGATGAGAGATTGCAGATTGTTATCTTGTTCTACAAATGCCCAGAAAATGCAAGAGAAGCAAGGAGAAGATTTATTGCAAATTTTCACAGAAATATATCCGTCAATACTATTCTAAGGATAAAGAACCTATTTGAGGAAAATAAAACATTACATGACAGAAAAAGAAATCCAGCTCTATACTAATTAAAAAAAAAAAACATTAATAATTTAATTTTTCAATGTGACCTCCGTTGTTCTCGAAACATGTGCGATAACCTCTTTGTAGCCTTTTCAAACTTGCTGTTATACTGTGATTTTCCTGGTTAAGGCGATTTATTTCATTCACAATTTTCTGCATGATCTCTTCAATATCGTGGTTTCGCTGCTTGTATACCACGTTCTTTAAATGGCCCCAAAGAAATGTGTCTAATATTGACAAATCGGGACTATTGGGTGGCCAAGCATAGGTTCCATTTCTACCAATCCATTCTTCATGGCGTCCGTTTAAATATTGAGTAACCTCACGCACGGCATGCGGAGGGGCCCCATCATGTTGCCAAATTAAATTTTGATATTCTTCCAATGGTAAATCTTCCAAAAAGTTCTCAATTTCGTTTTCTAAGAACTCGTAGTATCTCTGTCCATTTAAAGTCCCGTTAAAAAATATTGGTCCCAAAATTCTATTATTTTTTATGCCACACCAAACATGGATTGAAGTCCTTTCTTGAAATTTAATTGTCTGAAATTTTCTTGGATTTCCAACGGCCCAGTGATGATTATTATGTCTATTGAAAACCCCCGATGTTGTGAATGTGGCTTCGTCAGTCCATAAGATATTTCTGAATAAATTAGGGTCTTCGTTTTCTTTCCGAATGACAATTTGGGAAACAAATTGGAAGCGAAGTTCTTTTTGTGCCGGTGTTAGATGTTGAAGTGGAAGGATATGATAAGACTTAAATTTATGATTTCTTAAAGTCCTGTGAACAGTTCCTTGGGTAACTCTTCTGCGTCTTACACCGCCGCCGTATTGAACGTCCCGAACTGCGTCCGAAATTGATTTGGTTGGATTCAGTCGAAAATAATTCACAATGGCACGGTCTCGATTTCTATTCCTTTCTGGATTTCTTTTTCTGTCATGTAATGTTTTATTTTCCTCAAATAGGTTCTTTATCCTTAGAATAGTATTGACGGATATATTTCTGTGAAAATTTGCAATAAATCTTCTCCTTGCAAGAGAAGCATTTTCTTGGCATTTGTAGAACAAGATAACAATCTGCAATCTCTCATCTAATGAATATTTCATTTCGGCAATATTATAGTAAATTTGTCAAATTTTTTGACTTTGAAGGATTCAAAGGTGATTATACCTTTATTACCTAGTGTATGTTTCAAACAGGTTAAAGTTAAATTATACTGGATGAAACATTAAAATTTAATAAAAATAGCTGTCACAATATTAAATATTTTAATCAGAACGGACAAAAAAAACATCACTCGTTCCAAAAATCGTATTAAAAAAGCTATGTTCTATTTAAAAAACACCTTATCCATAGCGTAACTCTCTTGTTTCTGGTTCAAATAAATTTTTGGTTTCATTTTTGAATTCTGCAGAAGAAAGTACATCGATTGGCTATTTTGGATTTTTCTTTAAATACAAGGAAGCTCAAAAATGAGCCCCTGTTCAGTCCTCGTTGGAAGACCCTGTACATAACTATTAAACGATTATAAAGTTCCTGGTTGAGAAGAAGACGAGGCAAAATTACTTCCTGATTGCTCACTTACCTACGCGAACATGAATAACTGGCAACAAGAAACTGACAATTAAAAAATAATTGGTTAATTATTTAGCATAATATTCACCTTATACCATTCCACAATACCTTGTCCTAGTCCACCTACGTGCCTCAAGCTAACCCAGTTTTTAAAGTCATTATCGATGTAATGAACCTTAAAGCAAAATATACAATGACTCGATAAATTCTAAAATAAGTTAGTCAATGGCAATCGGTGATGTTTTTAACTTCATTTTCAATTGCAATGAACGTATTAAGAAAATAAATAAACCCAGAAGCATATGTTTTTATTCTAATAAAAATAATCATTCTTGAGGAAAATCAATTTTATGGGAATTTGTAAGTCCTGTAAAAACAAACACTTGTTATAGTGTTTTTTTAAGCAGGCTCTATAAAAAAAAAGTTAAAATTGCTTTCAATTTTAAGTAACTAGTGTCAGTTATGATGTGACAAAGCTAATGTGTTATTAAGTAGGTAAAATAAAATGTTTCTTAATGATTAGCTCGTTGTAATTTATAAGTACCTTTGCCATACCGTTTTCAGTTTAGCTGCCCCGAGAACGCTTGAAATAAATTATGTTACGTTATGTATCCTCATCATCAGGCGATTGCTTTTTCCTCGATCGGAGCAATGATCCCTTATTAAGCAAGCCTAAATTGAGCCGGCATTATTAGCAGTTCTTATTTGTTATCTAACGTCAAATCCTGTGCCCAAATTTTTCTAAACTTTTGGCGCTATTTAATCAGAGTTCAGAAATTAACTCTTCCGTAGAGTCATAATAATCAACAATCAACATGGATCTAAATGGGAAATAATTATAACAATCAGCAATAATCAACCCATGAGAGATGAAAATAATATTTTATGCCACGTGTTCAAGCCGATTCAAAAACTATTTACGTTCGAGCAACGTGGACGACAGGGTCAATTTATGGAAGGTGCTATTTAAGCAAAGTTTTTGATAAGGTCTGACATAACGGTACATTACTAAAAATGATAAGACTTGGAGCTCCGAACTACCTCATTAAGGCAAAGCTTCTTTTCTGGAAAATAGAAGTTTTGCAGTCCCGCCGGACAACGCACATTCATTGTCTAAACGCATCAGAACGGGAGTGCTGTAAGGCTCACCTCTCTCTGATGTTATACAACAAATGCACTCACGACATACCGAAAGATTGACAAAATGAACTCTAGACTGAATGCTGGTATTTTATATTTTACAAAATGAGCTCTATTTATTTACCGACAACACTACAATTACTGCGAAATCCAAACAACCGTGGTTGATAATCTTAAGGTTGTAGCGCCACATTACACTCATAAAAAAATGACTTTCGGTTTGAAAGATTCATTTGAATCCGTCCAAGACGAGGGCCATATTTTTCTCAAAGAGTAACGTTAGGCGACCTGAGACCAGGCTTAGAGTCAAGTGAACTTGTACCAATAAGTGAAACACCTGGGACTTATCTTTGATCAAATACTGAACTGGAAGCTTAATTCAATTAACAGAATCAATCTAGCATTGCGATAACTAGGCTCCATCTACTTACTCCCTGCTTCACAGGCGAAAAAACAAAAGTACCACAAAATAAAAGAAACGAAGAGCAAGAAGTGAAATCTGGCAACGCCTACGTTATTCCGTATCGGTGGCAGCTATAGTGAGGTAAGTGTAGATTTTAAAAGTATCGATCTTTCCTATGTACAAATATTTTCTAGCATATTTCGGGGATCTATCCCTATATCTGCTTTTTATTTTCATACGTAAATAACGGAATTGTGGTTAGAAAAGAAAACCAAGGTCGATATGTCGACGAATCTGGTGTAACCACTGTCCAGAAAAAATCTGGAAAAGTTTATGCGAAAAAAGGACAGAAACAAGTCGGTGTTGCCATTTCAGCCGAACGGGGTCAAACGATTACTATCTTATGCGCTGTCAGTGCAGCTGGTGCATACGTTCCCCCAATGATAATTTATCCGAGAAAACGGATGTCTGCTCAATTAGAAAAAGACGGCCCAATAGGTTCCATTTATTCCTGTTCTGACAATGGTTGTCGAACGATGATTTATTTCTAAAGTAGATAAAACATTTTCAAAATTATGTGAAAGCTACGGAAGCTGACCCAATTTTACTTATCTTCGACAACCATGGAAGTCATATTTCGTTGGCAATTTATAATTTCTGCAGAGAAAACCACATCGTACTCTTTACAATTCCTCCTCATATATCAAACCACCTTCAGCCACTTGACTTAACGTTTTTTGGGCCACTGAAGAAAGCTCTCTTTGCTGTGTATGACTCTCATATATATAACTAACTATGAACAATGCTAAGTTTGGATCTTGGAATTACTAATTTTTCGAATTAGGCTAAAAAGGCAAATATTCTAAAGTAAATATATTTATAACTTAGAATCCTTTGTTGGATATGCTAATGTTATGATAATGAGGTTCTTTGTAAGGCACGGAAACACCGCAGTAGAAACATATTCTCGTATAAGTTGTCCTATTTTCTGGTTGGTTGTGTATAAACATGGCCGCGATGGTAGTCATATATATACATAACTACCATCGCGGCCATGTTTATACACAACCAACCAGAAAATAGGACAACTTATACGAGAATATGTTTCTACTGCGGTGTTTCCGTGCCTTACAAAGAACCTCATTATCATAACATTAGCATATCCAACAAAGGATTCTAAGTTATAAATATATTTACTTTAGAATATTTGCCTTTTTAGCCTAATTCGAAAAATTAGTAATTCCAAGATCCAAACTTAGCATTGGTGGTTTATTCTTTGAACTATATTTGAAGGTCTTCTGAAACCTTTAGCCTGGTTTTATTGATTTTAAAGTAAAAAATATTCTTAATCTGCCTATATACGTATCGACTGCACACGAAAGGATTACTGTATATGAGGTGGCTCATTTATTAAATCAAGCATACATGAAGGTAGCAACTATGGGAAAGGGTGTCTCAGGATTTAAAGCTGCAGGGATATTTCGTTTCAACCCAGAAAAGTTTACTGAAAAAGATTTCGCAGCAGCTGAAGCATTTCGAGAACTTGTCTTGGCCCTAGAAGAACGAGAGAGAATTAATCCAGCTTCTCCACAGATAGCCCCAACATCTATAGATGCTTTGAGAGCAAAATCTTCAACCTCTGCAGTTGCTCCGGAGTCGGCTCCATCAACGTCTTTAACTATTTAAAACCCACACCATCGACATCCAAAGCAAATTTACCATCATGTTCAGGTGTCAAAATATCGGATCTTGTATCGATTCCCAAGAAAGTAGTTCAGGCAGCGACCAAAAGAAAAACATCAACGAAGCAACAATCCAAAACTTGGACTTCCACACCAATGACGGATATTCTCCTGGAAAAAGAAGCTAAGCGAAACCAGAAAAATGAAAAAAAAAACGAAAACCTCAATCGAAAAGTGAATGCAGGTATAAAGGTGCAGAAAAGAAGCAAAAATAAATTAAAATACATTAAAGAAGACACGTCGGATGATAATTCTGATTTATCCTTCAAAGCAGATCTCTGTGATGACAATAATTCGGACTACAATGCACTTCATGAAGAGCCTCCTGTAGCCAACGAATTATGTGTCATATGTGGTGAATTCGATTTTTGTTAAAATATCCCATATGCTATCATAAAGTAAACTTATTGTATTAATATTTCCCAAGTTTAAAGCATTTTACAATTAAAAATGTAGATTTGATAAATAATTCCGCTTATGTGCGCCGTATTACCCCACTTAGGTCGGTTCGCACTTATGGTGCGCTTTCGTGGTGTAATATAGGCAGGGCGGAGCTGAATAAGTTTCAGGTGAATCAAAATAGGGCAATGAAGCTAATCGTAGATGTCCCCAGTTTCATATTGAACCGCGTGCTATATCAAAACTTTCACGTACCGACAATTAACAGATTATTTTTAAAAATTATCACGGGCAATAACAGACGTACGGACGTTTCGACAAACCAGTTCATAACGAACTCACACATTAGATGAGACGCAACCTATGAACTGCCTAAATACTGGTTCCCTATAATGGTTAAAACTAATAGTAGAGAGGTACTAAAATCACCAACATCGTGTGTGTGGATTTTATAGAGGGCCAAAAGAAAGTCATGGAAAAATTAATAACCTTTAACCAAGCCAATTGTATGTGATAATAGTTCGTCCGTTTTTGGCCGACTTTAGTGCACCGGGTGTCCTAAAGTATGTTATGAGTTAAGCGAGAGTCATAATAAAAATCGGAAAATATTAAGATATACTTCCTTTTTTATAATTTATAATGACAAGGATTATTTTGCAAATTTATTGGTAGAGAAAGGCCAATGTTGTTGAAATACAAAAGTTCACATGAACAGGATGTCTCAAAAAATCGTTTTTTAATTTATGTGGCTTAAAGGCTACTTCTCAATTGTCTTGATTTTTTTTAAAAACAGGTAACTCTTGATAAAAATTAATGATTTTTATTTAAATTATTTCGTAACGTTTTCGAGCGACTTTAGTGTACTGAGCGCCAAATTATTTTGCACCGCTAAGAACTTTAAATCAAATACGGGACAATATAAAAATCGAAGATTTTGTGTGAAATCTGGACCTCCTTCGGAAACCTCAATAAAATATTCAAAACGTCAAAATAAATAATAATAGGTTCTATTGAAATAGGGGGTCATATTGCACTAACAAAAAGTGGCGAGAGAGGGGGGGGACTTCTTATAATTAATTCAATGACAAGGAGCGGCAAGGAGGCAATGTTTTTTGTCGGAAAACCTATTAGCAACGCTCTAATCTCCGATCCTAGAAAACTAAGTTGAATTGGTTGCGGACAGCCTCTACAAACAGTTCAATGACGACCTGAATACGGATCATGAAAGAGATGCAGCGATCTTTAGGACGATGCAGATATATAACTCTATCGAGAACCCTATACAGAATATTCGCAATATTCATATGAATAAAGTAAAAAGCGCCATTAAATTCACTAAACCTATAAAGGCCCCGGGCTTCGACGATATAACAATGAAACCGTTAAATGACTTGACCCACAATGTAATATCGGATGTAGCAAATATTAACAGGCTATTATCGAAAAGGGCCATTTTCGCCAGGTTTGGTAGAAAGCCAAAGTGGTTCTAATTTCAAAGCCTAAACAAGATCAAACATTGGTAGTCAGATATAGGCCCATCAGCTTGCTGTCGTGTCTTGGCAAGGTTGTTGAGAAACTAATACTTCACCGTATTCCTATTAACGATTTCGTACTAAACCACAACATTTTATCGCCAGAGCAGTTCGGTTTTTGACCTGCTCATTGCACGGTGCATCAAACGACTAAACCGGCTTTTAATTTATGAAGTGACTTCAACTGGCCTTTTCGACGTTAGCAAGGCGTTTGATAATGTCTGACACGAGGGATTTATTTTATAGTTAATAATGTCAGGTATGCCGAACCGCTTATTGTACAGGGACATTTTTTTAAGTGTCTCACCCGATTGGCGATTTTCCTGCTGACTATCATAAAAAACAAATTACATATTTCTCAATGATTTTCGATAAGGAAGCCGAATTTAATGTCAAAAAATACATAGACTTACAAATTTGACAGATGAGACGCCATTTTGAATTTTCTTAAACGGCAACCCCCATAAATAACCACACTATTGGATTGCATTTGGCGATCCGATTCTAAAACTATATAGTTGTTGACACTTATTTTCAGCCGTTTCGGAAATACGGGCGTTCCTAATTTGCCTCCATCGATTTTGTCTTTTAAGTGTCTCACCCCTTTAATAAATAGACCTTCTAAGCTGAACACCTCAATTTTTTTCACAGTAAGATAACTTCGCGTGAGCAAGCGATCTACGCTATAGTCAAATCCGACAGATGTCAAAAAGTGACAGATACGACGCCATCTTGAATTTTTTTAAATGGCAACCCTCATAAATAACTAGACGATTGGATTGCATTTGGCGATCCGATTATAAAACTATATAGTTGTTGACACTTATTTTCAGCCGTTTCGGAAATACGGGGGTTCATAATTTGCCTCCATCGATTTTGTCTTTTAAGTGTCTCACCCCTTTAATAAATAGACCTTCTAAGCTCAACACCATAATTTTTTTCACAGTGACATAATTTCGCGTGAGCAAGCGATCTACGCTATAGTCAAATCCGGCAGATGTCAAAAAGTGACAGATACGACGCCATTTTGAATTTTTTTAAATGGCAACCCCAATAAATAACCACACGATTGGATTGCATTTGGCGATCCAATTCTAAAACTATATAGTTGTTGACACTTATTTTCAGTCGTTTGTGAAATACGGGGGTTCCTAATTTGCCTCCATCGATTTTGTCTTTTAAGTGTCTCACCCCTTTAATAAATAGACCTTCTAAGCTGAACACCCTAGTTATTTTCACAGTGACATAATTTCGCGTAAGCAAGCGATCTACGCTATAGTCAAATCCGACAGACGTCAAAAAGTGACAGATACGACGCCATTTTGAATTTTTTTAAATGGCAACCCTCATAAATAACTAGACGATTGGATTGCATTTGGCGATCCGATTATAAAACTATATAGTTGTTGATATTTATTTTCAGCCGTTTCGGAAATACGGGGGTTCCTAATTTGCCTCCATCGGTTAAATGAACATGTATTTTCATTGCTGATCAAGAACACACTGCAATATTGAAATATATACCAAGAAAAAACAGATTGAACAATTACGACAATCTGCATTTCTAGCAAAGAGGCTGGCTAGGGTCGACTAGTATTTTTATTATAAAAGTGTATTTAACTAAGAAGTTCATGACTCTTAAATGGTAAAAATGCGTCTTGTTATTAATATTTAATTGTAATTATAAATAATATTGTCTTCAATGTTAGTTGCTTGGTTATTACTGTTATACTTTTAAAATTTATTAATTTTATGCTTTTATATTTTTTGTAATGTCGAAACATGTTCTGATTACAAATTAAAACATAAACCTAGTTAAAGGTGAATATAATTTTAATATGCCCAAATCCTTTGCTAACGGATTGGGTTAGTTTTTTTTTAATTGCACCTGATAGCTAGAACTTTAAATATAAACCCTACGTTTTATGAATAGTTTATACATATACAGCAACAGTGGCACAGTTATTTTTATATGTTATTGCGCAATTTTCGTTATCGTTAATAAGTGTGTTTATTAAATTTAACATAAATATAGGCTCCAGCAGTTTTTAGGCAAGTACTATAAATGTTTTGTTCAACCAAAAAGCAGTGTTTTTTAACCAGTGGGGCGAACCCCCCTAGAAAGGCGTGATACCTGTTAGCATATCGAAAAAAAATATTATAAAGAAATTAATAAAGTTACTGAAACAAATGCGCATTAAAAAAATGCATTCTGCAAAATAAAATACACGTTCACACTGATATATTAAACTTATATATAAGATTGTATCAGTAATGGATAATGTATTTAATATTAATAATTAACTTCAATACTACAATTAAAAACAAGTTTAAAAATTCTGGATTTGAATAACAAAATGCTCAATCTCCATTTCTAGCCGTCTGGAGATACTATCAGCACTGCTATAGGCAGATGGAAAACTATATACAGTCTATCAGTATTTTTAATTAAGGCTAATTTTCAAATTAAATAGTAATAAAAATAGCCAGAGGGCACATACCGGATGATGCACCGCCAAACTGGCCACTGGAAATCACATGTAAATTTTGCTACCCTCAAATATTGGCTTCCCAATTTTTTGCCACAAAATTACATTCGACTTTTTTGAAGGTTCTCTTATTGACTACCACGAATTTAAGTATTGTCTAACTAATAAAGAAATTAAAAGTTATTTAGAAAAAATTCTTAATGATAATGTCAAATGTTACTAGACGTTTAATTTTTTATTAGTTTGAACATGACGTTACCGATATGGCGAAGAGGAAAACGGGAAGGCAGTGAAATTATAAAGAGTTACTGGGCATCATAAATATCAAAAATTGTTAAAATTCAATATAGCATGCCTGATGCCTTAGTTATTTTCTTATATCATTTTACTTTTAGCTGACAATAATTAATACGTTTTATTTACATGTTACAACGAATTTCATTGATTGTGAAATTTCGATCTACGATGAGAATTGTAATTAAAAATTTGATAGCAAACAATAAAAGTTGAGAAACGCCGGGTTAAAAGTAATTAGATAATGCAAGGGAGAATACTTAAATTTGTATGTAAACTTATACCCTGACCAACAACCATAGAGAAAGGTAGGATATTCGATGGCGGCAAATAAGGAACGCCCGTATTTCCGAAACGGCTAAAAATAAGTGTCAACAACTATATGGTTTTAGAATCGGATCGCCAAATGCAATCCAATCGTGTGGTTATTTATGGGGGTTGCCATTTAAAAAAATTCAAAATGGCGTCATATCTGTCACTTTTTGACGTCTGTCGGCTTTGACTATAGCGTAGATCGCTTGCTCACGTGAAATTATGTCACTGTGAAAAAAATTAGGGTGTTCACCTTAGAAGGTCTATTTATTAAAGGGGTGAGACACTTAAAAGACAAAATCGATGGAGGCAAATTAGGAACCCCTGTATTTCCGAAACGGCTGAAAATAAATATCAACAACTATATAGTTTTAGAATCGGATCGCCAAATGCATTCAAATCGTCTAGTTATTTATGAGGGTTGCCATTTAAAAATATTCAAAATGGCGTCATATCTGTCACTTTTTGACGTCTGTCGGCTTTGACTATAGCGTAGATCGCTTGCTCACGTGAAATTATGTCACTGTGAAAAAAATTAGGGTGTTCACCTTAGAAGGTCTATTTATTAAAGGGGTGAGACACTTAAAAGACAAAATCGATGGAGGCAAATTAAGAACCCCTGTATTTCCGAAACGGCTGAAAATAAATATCAACAACTATATAGTTTTAGAATCGGATCGCCAAATGCAATCAAATCGTCTAGTTATTTATGAGGGTTGCCATTTAAAAAAATTCAAAATGGCGTCATATCTGTCACTTTTTGACGTCTGTCGGCTTTGACTATAGCGTAGATCGCTTGCTCACGGGAAATTATGTCACTGTGAAAAAAGTTAGGGTGTTCACCTTAGAAGGTCTATTTATTAAAGGGGTGAGACACTTAAAAGACAAAATCGATGGAGGCAAATTAGGAACCCCCGTATTTCCGAAACGGCTGAAAATAAGTGTCAACAACTATATAGTTTTAGAATCGGATCGCCAAATGCAATCCAATCGTGTGGTTATTTGTGGGGGTTGCCATTTAAAAAAATTCAAAATGGCGTCGTATCTGTCACTTTTTGACATCTGCCGGATTTGACCATAGCGTAGATCGCTTGCTCACGTGAAATTATGTCACTGTGAAAAAAATTATGGTGTTCAGCTTAGAAGGTCTATTTATTAAAGGGGTGAGACACTTAAAAGACAAAATCGATGGAGGCAAATTAGGAACGCCCGTATTTCCGAAACGGCTGAAAATAAGTGTCAACAACTATATAGTTTTAGAATCGGATCGCCAAATGCAATCCAATCGTGTGGTTATTTATGGGGCTTGCCATTTAAAAAAATTCAAAATGGCGTCTCATCTGTCAAATTTGTAAGTCTATGTATTTTTTGACATTAAATTCGGCTTCCTTATCGAAAATCATTGAGAAATATGTAATTTGTTTTTTATGATAGTCAGCAGGAAAATCGCCAATCGGGTGAGACACTTAAAAAAATGTCCCTGTACTTAGAACCGAACTACCGCAGGGTTCTCCCCTTGCTTTGCACCATATCTATATCAGTGGTATTCTTTAATTCACTAAAACAGATTTATATATATTTGCTGACGATACCGCGATCAACGCCACCGCCAAAAAGCCAAGGTGGGTAGTCTGAAAGCTACAACCTCAGAATAGAGGACCTTATTCTGAGCTACAAGGCCATATAAAACTTATCAAGGAGTGGCTAGATAAATGGAAAATTCGCCTTAATGACGCCAAAACTCAAGCCATCTACATTTTGAGAGCCAGAAGCGAATTTCACCAAACCAGATTGCAAGTCAAAAACACCAGACTAGACCGGTATAAATGTTAAATATCTGGGCCTGTCTTTTGATAAGCGGCTGGCTTGGATAGATAACGTAGACCAACGCTTAAAAAAAGCGAATGGTCATTTAAGAGACAAACATGATCCTGTGGGCGGCTTCTTTACAGTTCCAAAAAACGATATCATAATAAAATTAATGTGTATAACTTTTACTTACCTATAAAATCAGAAAACAAAGAAATCAGTTAGATGTTTACATATCATTATAATTTTTATCTATGGATGTTCAATCTGTTGACCTTTTTATTTGAGCGTCTTTAATAATTGTGATTGATGATTTTAATAAGTGTGTCACCAACGAATTTTAATAATATAAAAATATTTAACGCAACGACTTAATTCAACACACCTTTAGTACTTGAACTTTATTGTCTTATCGTATAGGATCACTGGATTTACAAGGTACATTATACTTTATTATTGTTTGCTAATAGATTTGTATATACTAGTTGCGTAAAAATGTGTACCTATGTTTTATTGGGCGAGGTACTTTTTAATTCGATCCATCAAATGTCTATTTATTATTTCGGTGCATGTACAGGGTCAATTGAGATCTGAGAAGATTATGTTAGAAAGCAAAATGATGATTTTATGTCATACTTATACTTCACATTAACCTTACTGAGTCTGTGAAAACCAAGGAAATGTGGCATTATCTGAGTCTTTGGCAAGGCTCATAATATGTCGAATCAATATTTTATGGTTGTGTAAAACTGATTTCCGGGACCTAAATTTTGTAAAAATTTGCAGCTGCTCGTTTTTGACGTAATAATAATGCTTTATGGTATGTTATGTTATGTATCAGGTTATTGTATGAAGAACAGTAAGTTCATGTGAATAGACAGGGTGATCCTCAAGTACATAAAGAAAATCTAGGATATAATTCCTGACATTCTTTTAAGACGACAAGTTCATATGAACATATGCCCCAAAATGCTTACCCTCTAAGATACAGGGTGTTAAAATTATTTTAAAAAATATTATTTTTCTTAAATTTCCAAAGTTCTTGAAGATACGGTATTAGAAATTGGTGTTAACTGATTTTGTATTAAACTGCATTTTTCGTTAAAGAAGGTTTTGCTTATTTCCACCAGGGTCTTGCGTGAATTATTTTCTTGTGAAAATATTTGATACGCCACTAATTTTTTTTAACTCTGATGCATTTTTATGCATTATTGATACAAGCTGAACAAAAGTTGTCTCTGCTATTTTTTTGAAAAAAACAATAGTTTTAACGAAAAATAGAAAAAATTGTAAATATGAAAGAAAAAACTATGTTAAGATATCGCTGATTCGACTTTTTTTCAAAGTACGCTTATGTCACAGATTGTGTAAATAATTGTGGAAATGTCACAAAATTAAATGACAGAAAAATAATTTTTTCTCCTCCCTATATTGCAAACAACGCATTTTGACACTGTTTTAAAGGACGTAAGTACCAATTACCAAAAAGGTATCGATTGCCTTTGACGAGAGGTTGTAAGTCAACTTACCACCATTGGGTGGTAATAATTTTTTTTCCACTACTAACCTATAACATCGCCATTATTGACCGATTATTAACGCTAGAAATGGTTTTTCTCTACCTTATTAGTCATTATTGACCATGGTCAATAATAAGCCATTGAAATCCATTATTGACCGATCTTTGACCTTAACCGAATTTTGTTTGAACGCAGGTAACTTGATTTTTTAATTCTACAACACCAATTCATTGTGGTTAGGCAACCAGATAATTATCAATATATATAAAATTACTTGATATTGTAAAATATCGATACAATCAACATTTTTTTCTGCTTCCATCCTTAATTCGGGAGGTGTACACATAATATTATCACTAACATTTTCTTCGCTCATTTTTTAAAAAAACGCAAAACTCGTGAAATCTGATGACACAAATGAACACAAATTGACATTGACAAAGCCACCTGACAAAACAACAAAATATTTTGCCAATTCCAAAGCGCAGGTAACTTGATTAAAAAATATACTTATACCTACCTATAATTTTTTATAATTATTAATACTATAAAGATAAAGGTCGTATAAAAGTTTGTAGTAGTGGAAAAAATAATATATTAACCACGGTTTAGACAGCTTATTATAGCCCTCGCGTCTTAAATCCCTCGTCGCTTCGCTCCTCGTGATTTAAACTCGCCGCTCGGGCAATAATGATGGCTGTCTAAACCTTGATTAATAATATACTATTATAATAAACTGTCAGCTTGACTATGTTGATAAAATAACAATGCTTATGATGCTATAGAAACCGGTCAAAGCTGTCCATAATTTCATGCGAAAAGTATCGAATTAAATTAATAAAAATCCATGAATAAATTCTGCGGGGAGGAGAAAAAATGTTATATACTTCATGGGATGTAAGTATATTTAATAGTCTCGAACTTTATTGCCAGCCCTCGCTATCGCTCGGGCGCAAAATCGTTCTCGAATATCACAGAATCACTAGAAGAACCCTCGATCATTATTTTAGACAATGCTTCATATCACTCACGAGTTTCTGAAAAAATACCAAACAATAGTTCCACCAAAGATGAAATAAGGAACTGGCTAAACACCAGAAAAATAAAAACGACCATATATTTTTGAAAGCAGATTTGTTATCCGAAATTAAAGTACACACTGCTGGTACGGATAAGTCTTACATGGTGGACTCCCTCGCGGGGAAATACGGTCACGAGGTCTTACGTTTGCCCCCATACCATTGTGAATTTAATGGTATTGAATTAGTGTGGGGAATTTGCAAAAACTACTATGACAAACATGCATGTCAAACGACGAACGAAGAAAGCATTTTAAATTTATGGAATTAGGCTTTAAAACAAATTGGACTAGAGACTTGGTCAAAATATATTGACCACGTGGAAAAATTGATTCAAGATACTTTTGACTCGGAACAGGTCATTGATGAAATAAAGGCAATTATTATAACTTCTGATAGTGACAGTGACAACAGTGCTGATAGTGATATTGACGATTAAATGTACATTTATGTAATAAAATTTCTAATTATTATTATTATTATTATTATTATTATTTACATAGTTATGAAATAAAAAATAATTAAATAAATAATTGTAATGGAAATTTTAATTACGGCCCATATATCTAAAATTAGTAGAAATTGTTTGAGGACCGCTGTCTATTTTATTCTAGACTAATTTTGACCATAATCGGTTAATGCCAAATGCGCATTAACTCACTGAACGCACTATAGTAAATGTTACTTACATCCCTTGTAGTATAAATAACTATAAAGCTTGAGTGCGTCGTTTTTGTGAATTGTTTATCGATCCAAGAGTTTTAAATTTATGGTTGATTTACGAAACAGTGCTCATTTGGCAGATATGCATTTTGTTTATGGTCTTGCCGATGGAAATGCATACGAAACAAGACGCATTTACCAGGTAAGATATCCGAATCGTGTAGCACCGTGTACTCAGACCTTTGTAAGTCTCCATCGCCGTTTATCAGAAACAGGAAGTTTTGTAAGAGTTTCTGATATTCCCAGCAGGCCAAGGACGATAAGAATACCACAATTAGGAGAAGCAGTATTTAATAGAATTAGGGAAAATTTCGAAACCAGTACTCAAAATATTGCGCATGAGGTTAACGCTAGTCAGCAAACAGTTTTGAGGATTCTTCACGATCATCAAATGTATCCTTACCGCATATAACGAGTTCAGGCCCTTTTACCACGTGATTTTCCCCAACGCGTTAATTTTTGTCAATGTTTTTTGAAAAGGTTGGCCAAAAACTCACAATTTTTAGATAATTTATTTTTTACCGATAAAGCTAATTTTTCTAAGAATGCCATAACAAACTTTTATAACAGTCACGTTTGGATTCAAGAAAATCCACATGCTATTAGCGAAAGACATTTTCAGTACCCATTTTCGTTAAAGTATGGGCGGGAATAGTTGGTAACAGAGTTATAGGTCCTTTCTTTCTTCGCCAGCGGTTAGATGGCTAAACCTATTGGGATTTTCTAGAAAATAAGCTGCCAATATTATTGGAAGACTTGCCATTAGCTCAGCGAAATCAGTTGTTTTTTATGCATGACGGAGCTCCCGCCCATTTTAGTGCCACAGCCAGAGAATATCTAAATGCTGTATATGAAAATCGATGGATCGGTAAAGGCGTTGCACTACCTAATTAACCGTGGCCGCCAAGGTCCCCAGATTTAAATGTATTGGATTTTTATTTCTTGGGCCATTTAAACTCTCTAGTTTACAAAACTCTAGTTGAAAACAAGGAAGATCTTAGAAACCGGATAATAATGGCTTGCGAAAATATTAAAAACACCCCAGGAATTTTTTAACATGTTAGAAATTCAATGAGAAGACGACTAGATGCTTGTATTTTAGTAGAACAGTTTCTCTAAATCCAGTTTGTTTTTTGTTTAAATTTAGATTATGAAATAAGTTAATTATATTAGAAAAAATTTTAAATAAATTACTTCTAGTATAAATAATTAATAACATGTTTTGTACTTATTTAATTAGTAAATTAATTTTGTTTAGTTTATATTCGTACTGCATCAGAGTTATCTTTAAAACTACTGTGTTTTCCAAAAACATAGTACATAGAGACAACTTTTGTTCAGCTTGTATTGTTGTTGTGCATAAAAGTGCACCAGCGTTAAAAAAAAATTAGTGGCGTATCAAATATTTTGACAAGAAAATAATTTACGCATGCCCCTGGTGGAAATAAGCAAAACCATTTTTACCGAAAAAGTGCAGTTTAATAAAGTTCAGTTGACACCAATTTTCAATACTGTATCTTCAAGGTCTTTCGAAAATGTTGAATTTTTTTAAAGCGTTATTTTGTAATATTCCCAAAAGTGCTTTAGATTTTATTATCAATTTTGGCCTGTGTTAATGGGATATAAAACCATTTAGTCCTTAAATATTTTTTGCGCAAAAGTGGTATGGATATTTTTTCTGATTAGCCTGATTAATTCTACATGAAAACAGTCCCTCGAGTTTTTCTTGTCATATACCGGTCTTGGTTAAAGTATTAAAATAATTAAAATTAAAACTCAATATGGTTACATTATTTAGAATAGCTCATCTAGACCTGTATATTTATTTATTTGTTATTATTAACATTTTTAGTGATAAATCTTGTTTTATACAAATTAATACTAGATGACATGTTTGCAGAGATGCCACTGGTAAAGCAATAAGATATATTTTTTAACTAAAGTATATCTTATCAATTACAGGACTAATGTCATAAAAAACATGAAATTGCAATTTTAGCAAAAATTGTCAAGAATAGAGCTGCTGCTGGGCTGTGGTAGTGGCCTTAATTTATATTTATTGGTCTTATAAGAGGCGATCCTTTTACATCAACAAGGGCAAAGCAAAGTATAAAGTAATTATGTACCAAAATAACGAAGATAAAGAAAACCCTCCTCAAAGGTGAATGAAATATAACTGTCAAGTTCTGGTTAATTAATTATTTTCATATATAATACCAAAGAGTAACCCAACTAATGAGAGGCGAAAGCTTTGTCGGCTTCTTTAATGTTGATGTACCCAAATTCTGTGACCTTGATATCACCAGCTACACAGTAAAAAATAGGATGCATTTATAGGATAAAAATTTATATCCGAATACCGTCTACACGGAAAAAAAATCGGCCCTCTTACTACAACAAGCCAGGCTTTACATCTAAAAATATGAATTTTGAACAGAAACAAAGTTTTAAATTTCCACAATTTTAATTCTTTTAAAAAAGCCGCAACATGTTTCGGCACACGGTGCCTTCTTCGGACGGACTAAATATAAATGTGTCAAATATGAATTTAAATATTCTAGGTAGGTACAAGGTGTAATAAATAATATTAATGGTAAGGGATTAACAAACTATAATTAGGTAGAACAAATGGGCAAATCCTACTTATGCTATACAATTTGAATAATAGGAATGGTAGAGATATAATATTTTTATGTAATTAGGTATATAAATTTAATAATGGGGAGTAATTTGTGTCTAGTTGTTCGTTCAATAATAAACCCGACCTTTTCTTTTTATTAATCTCTAAACTTTCCAAATAATTTACTTTCTTAGATTTGTTTTCTATGTGTAAAATTTTAAAATCTTTGGAAAATTGGTGTTTTTCTGAATTCAAATGTAATGCATAATGTGAAAGGTTGTTATTTTTTATAAAACTAGATTCATGTTCTTTAATTCTTGTTTTGAAAGCTCTTCCTGTTTGTCCAATATATACTTTCGGACAAGAACCACAATTTAGCACGTATACCCCTGATTTGGTTAATTTATTTGATTTACTTTTGTTGTTTTTAATAAGTTTACCTAGGTTATTTTTGGTTCTAAAGGCAGTCTTTATCTTATTTTTGGAAAGAGTTTTAGATATCTTTTTCGAAATGGTGCCTGTGTACGTGATACATTTAAATATTTGGTATTTTTTAAAAGAATTAAAATTGTGGAAATTTAAAACTTTGTTTCTGTTCAAAATTTATAATGGATTTCCATCAAGTATCGGCTAAATCAATCTATTTTATCTAAAAATATGATTAAATTAATTGAATATTCAATATCTTTTAATGCAAATAGTATTCAAACTTAGGCCTGTTTTGTGTAACCTTATTTCATCTTATTCATATAGCTAAATGCCCAGTCCTTATGTACGTAAAAAAGCATGCTGACTTCCAGTTCACTTTAAGATCATTAAAGAAAACAAACTACTACAAAGTTAAATATGATAAACTAATGTTGCATAAACCCAACTTTGCTTTAATACAGAATTGTTGGTTTGGTTGTTAATCTTGTTTTCATTCATTGTCTATTTAAAAGATTTTTTTTTAATGATCAATTTGTGTAAATGCTTACTACTTATATTTAATATAAATAGATTAACTCTTTCTTAACATACCTCCCTATTTGGAAATCTGAAAAACGAAATCCCTTTGCCGGTTCTGTTAGGACACCGACGCGACGGTAAGCACACGATGTACCACCTTTAAGCTTCGTTTCCGACATTTAAACAAATATATTTTAAATTTCGGAATTATTAAAAAATACGTCCTAACACACTAAAAACACCGATGGAAAAAAGTAAAACAAGAAAACCACAAAAATTATCACTTTGTTTACGTCAAAACACGATTGACAGTGATTGATAACAAAATATGATACATCAAATTTGACTGATATACTACTAACTTCGCGCATGCGCATACAAATTTGGTTTCGCCGGACTGGCTTTCTTTCGCCTCTTATTGGTTATGTTACTCGTATATAATACCCCAAGATAGAAAATTTTACCTAAAAAATTTTTTCTTGACTGGTATTCGTCAAGACTATTTCACGAATAATATTAAAACTAGGTATATGGGTGAATCAACCTTTCAAAAGTAACAGTGACAATCTACTGTCAGTCATTAATTACCAATCTTAACAGTGAATGTAACTAAGGTAACAAAATTTTGCCGATTAAAAACTATGTTGCTGGCTATTTTCTGAAATTCTGATTGGTCAGTGGGGTCGGCAAAATTATGAAGGTAGAGTCAAATCTGGTCTTATCTGGCGGGTTTACGATTTAACAAAGACATACTTTCAATTTTTCTTTCCTTTTTTTGCGTTTAATCATACTAACCAAATAAAATCCGTCAGACAAATATGACAGACTTATGCAATTTTGGCATGAAAGAAAAGGATAGGTATTTTATTTAATTTTCAGCGATTCACAAAAGTTTGTACCTGCCCAAGTACCTGCCACCTTCGTCTTGATTTAAAGATGTCAGTTTTGTGACAAAATGAAAAATTTTCTGGGTTTTTGCATTCCCAAGCAAAAAAAATGGTACTTAATCTGATAAGCTATTTCGAAAATGCAAGAAAAAGTGGAAATTCGCCAACCAATATTCAGGAAACAGCAGCCAAAGCACTGGGAATTAGTTTAAGGGCTTGAAAAATGACATAACATAATACCCAAGAATACTAAAAAATGTAAACGAAGAAAGCCAAAGACCGAGGATTTAAGCGAAAATATTAAAATGGGAGTTCGAAATGTGATTTACGATTTATACAGATCAAAAACCAATGTAACTCTTCCAGTTTTACAAGAAACATTAAAAGTTCGGGGTGTTTTGGAAATTGGACTTGAAGCGCTATCAAAATTAATAAAAAAGTTAGGTTTTCGCTATAAAAAAGACTGTAACCGAAGATTTTTATGTGAGCAGCCACAGATAGTGAGTTCAGTTTTTAAAAAATTATACGGAGAATTACAAATCGAAATTTAGAAAAGTGGTATTTTTAGACGAAACGTGGATATTTTCAAATGGAAGTGGTTCAAAATCTTGGCAAGATGATACTGTGAAAAGCGTGAAAAGGAAAAAGGGATGTGGCACGGGAAAGCGGTTTATTATTTTACATGCTGGTTCTGTAACAGGATATGTTCCAGGTGCAAGCTTAATTTTTTCTTCAACATCAAAAAGTGCTGACTATCATGATAATATGAATTGCGAAATGTTTGAAAAATGGTTAAAAGTTCAATTGATACCAAATTTGGATTCTCCGTCTTTAATTGTATTAGATAATGCATCATATCATTCAAGAATTTTAAATAAACAGACTACTTCATCTTGGAGGAAAAATTATATTTATGAGTGGCTTAAAAAAAACACAACCAAAATCCTTCACCAAATAATATGCTTAAATCGGAACTCCTATCAATGGCAAAGTCTCTTAAAAACCCAAGAATATACGCGGTAGATGAAATATTGCGTGAATATGGCCATGAGGTTCTACGACTGCCGCCATATCATTGCCAGTTTAACGCAATAGAATTAATATGGGCCGGGGCAAAGTCTTATTATGAAAAACATGTAGGTGATGGTCTTAAATCCGACCAAGTACAAATAGTTTGGCAAGATTCTTTGGATCATATTACACAAGAGTACTGGAAGAAATCAGTGGAACATACAGAAATATTAATAAGGGATTGGTGGGATCGAGAACAAGTACTAGATGTCGAAGTAGCGCCAATGATAATTGCTCCATTCGAAGACGACTCAGACGACGAGGACTTTTCAGATTTTATAAGTGACGATGACAGTTTTTAGTCTATAATTAGTTTATAAACGGTTTTCTTTGTTTACATTTTTTAGTATTCTTCGGTATTATAATATTATGCTTTCTTTCATGCACATTATTCTGCACAGTCCTTAAACTAATTCCCAGTGCTTTCGCTACGGTTTCCTGCATATTGGTTGGCCATTGAATTTTTAGGTTTTAGTAGTAAAATTGTTAAAATAAATTACATTGTTTATTATTGTCGTTTTTAATAAATACATTTAAGGTATACTATTTACAGGGATGGCGAACCAATGGCACGCCACCCATCACAAAGTTTACTATGAATTATTATATTACGAATTGCGACGGCACGTCTATGGCCTCATTAAACATTTCTTTAGAAAAAATGCACGTTAATTCATAAAGATTCGCCACCCCTGTACTAGTATGTACATAATTTTTGCAAAAATAATAATATTATATCTGGCTATCTTCACGACTTCACGACAGTTAAAATAATAAAACTATGTATCTTTTCTCCGGGTATATTGATACCTACATAGTCTCACAGCATTTTGATATAAGCTGTGGAATTTTCGAATAGATTTATATGATCCGTGACCTTTGGACCCGCATTTTGAGACCGGTTTAGACTTTATACGTTTCTTTCTCCCACTTATTTTTAGCGGGGCGCTTATTGGCTTAACAGGGGCAAAATACGTGTAAAATAAATTTGGGATTTGATACCTCACCGGCTCTAGTAGCTTTTTCTCGTTGACTTTTGAAGTAGGTAACCTATTAAATTGGAAATATTTTTTTAGCCTGATATTACACAACAAAAATGTATCCAATGTGTAATTTGACTTTTTTTTATATTTAATTTATTATTATCTGCTGAAATAAACTAAAATTTGTTTAATTTATTTAGCATTTCATCGACATTTTTGGTGGTCGCTAGTCAGGGGTTTTACTGTATATTGTTTATCTAATTTTCCACCATCATTTTGGTTATTAAATTTGTTAAATGTAAAACTATTGTATTAACCGTCTGCAATAATACAAACGCACCCCTGAGAAACTAATTTTGGAACGAGACCAGTCATTTTTATTATGACTGATAGTTTCAAGTTAACGGTTAACCTATTAACAATCAATTTTATGGAAAATCAGCTGACCATATATGGCCATATTGGTTTTTATTTACAACATTTTGATGAGCTCTGAATTTTCGAATTGATTCATATAATCGGTGACCTTTGGACCCGCCAGATAAGACCAGATTTGACTATAGTGATTTTTCCGATTAAAAACAGGTAAATATCTAAAATTGCTACATTTTGATTGGTTCAAATTATGATGAGTGGAATAGTCTTTGATAATACCACAAGAGAAAAAATTTGGTCGGCAAAATTTTCGATTGATATGAAAGTTGCTAGGCAATTTCGAGGCGAGTGGTTTTGTAAAAAAATTCATGAGCGAAATTGCTAAAAGCAACAAACTTAAATAAACCAAGAGAACAATTTTTGCAGACTTAAATTTTTTTCGAGTGGTATTCGACATGACTAGTTTAAACAAATCTTTTTTTACTTGAAAAACTCATTTTGTTTTCACATATAAACTCGTTTTAATACAAAAATGTCAGTTTGACATGACCTCAATTAAATAATTGTTGTCATAGAAATAAAAAAAATGATTGTATTTTCAGGTGACTTTTTTTCTAAATCTCAAAAAATGGTCGCGGCAATACGAAGTTGGTTGATTTTGTCGACCGCCAGTCCAGGTAGTTGTATTGTTAGCTGAATACCGATTCTATTGCCGGTGTAATACACTCTAGTGAAAAAGTCAATATCATTGCATAATTAATAAGAATTAAAAAAAACATACATATATATATATCGGTTTTAGAACGTTCTTCGACGTCTTCCGATGCCCAGTCGCCATTGATCTCTATCCAACCAGAGATCTTCTTCCAGTCCCCGGTCGCTTATCTCCTTTTCTATTCCCTCTCTCCAGCTTTTTCTTGGTCTTCCCCTTTTTCGTCTTCCTGCTGGCTTCCAGTCTAGGATCTGTTTGGGCAGTCTCTCCCGAGGCATTCTTTGTACGTGGCCATACCATTTTAGCTGTTGTGTTCTTATGTCGTCAACAATTGTCCTATTTATACCCATGATTTCTCGAATTCTGTTGTTAGTTATTCTTTCCGCTCTAGATTTACCTGCGGCACGCCTCCAGAAATCCATTTCTGTCGCTTCGAGGGTACGTATGGTTCTGTCCTTTAGCTGCCATACTTCGCTTCCATAGGAGATGATGCTTTTTACAATTGTGCTGTATATTCGGTGTTTGTTAAATTTAGAAATATGGTTGTCTCATAGAACACTGTTTAGCATAGATATTGCTTTTCTTCCTTGGGTATTTCTCTCCTTAATAGCTTCATCTAGCGTTCCACTATTTGACATCTTCACTCCCAGATATTTGTATTTTTCGCAACCCTTAATAGTTTGGCCATTTTCCAGTGGTAGGTTTTGTTGGGGTCCGCCGACGCACATGTATTCGGTTTTAGATATATTAACCTGTAGTCCCCATTTGTCATATTCTTCCACTAGCTTTCTGGTCATATATTCAAGATCGTCCATGTCTTGTGCCATTACCACTTGATCGTCTGCGAAGCTTAAGGTATAGATGGTGTTATCGTTAAGCGGGATACCCATATTGCTACATTTGCGTTTCCATTGTAGTAGCGCTTTTTCTAAGAATATTTTGAATAGTGTAGGAGACAGACAACATCCCTGTTTTAAGCCCTTGTTTGTAAAGAGACCGTTGGAGAGTGTGTTTCCAACTTTTATTTTTATATGAGAGTTTTTGTAGATTTCCCTGATGGCGTTGTCTCCAGGGCTTCCCATAATTTAACCATTGGAACGCTGTCGTAAGCTTTTTTCAGGTCTACGAATAATAGGTGGACTTCTTTGTTAAAAGCTGACATTTTCTCTAGAATTTGTGTTACACAGAAAAGGTGATCCACTGTAGATCTTCCTGCCCGGAATCCAGCTTGTTCTTCGGCTTCATTGACGGCAAATTCTTGTTCTATTCTGGCTTTAAGTACTTTGCCGTATAGTCTACTTATCGACCCTGCAACTGCAATGGCCCTGTAATTGCCACATTCATCTTTACTACCCTTTTTGTGTATTGGGGTAAGATATGATTATTTCCATTCTTCTGGAATCTCCCCAGTGATAATGTATTTTTGGAATAACTTTGCTAAGTGTTTGTATAGTGTTGGTGTTCCAAACTTTAATAATTCAGCTGGTATGTTACCTGGTCCGGGGGCCTTTTTGTTTTTTAAGCCTTTGCATGCGTCTTTAACTTCTTTTATCGATATTCTGATGGGTGAGGCTGAAACATGTATGTTATTTCCATTCCGCTCGGGTTCCTTAAATTTGTCTCGGTCTTCTTGTAGTAGTTCACTGAAGTATCTGTCCCATTTTTGTAATGAAATAGGGGATATTATATCTGTCTTTCTTTCTTGACGTAGTGACTTCAATATTTTCCAGCCTTCTGTGCTTCTCCTTCCTCCGAGGTATGTTTGGATTGTTGTACATCTTCTTTCCCAAGATTCGTTTTTCTTTTGTGTGATCTTTCTCCTGACTTTTGCTTGGGCTTCTTTAAATAGTAATTTGTCTTCTTGTTTCTTTGTTGTTAAGAATCTTTGGTTAATTTCTCTTTTTTCTTTAATGTCTTTTTCGATGTCCTCATCCCACCAGTAGGGTTTCCCCTGTGTTTTTCTCTCATATACACCCAATGCCTCGTTTGCAGCGTCTTTTAAGCAGTTTTTTATATGGTTATAATGGTCATTGTTGTTTTCGAAAGGCGCCTCTCTTAGTTTTTCGTCGAGTCTTTTTGCGTAAAGATTTCTGGTGCTTTCGTGTTCTAGACATACATACAGGGTGTTATTTAATAATTGTCCGATACTTTACAGGATGCTTCCTCAGTTATTTATAAGGTGAAAAGTTCATATATGCATAGGTCCGCAACCGCTATTTTTGAGACACAGGGAGTTACAACTTTTAAGCAATCCGAAAAATGTGTGCGCCACTGCCGTTTTCTTTTTTGATAACAATGTTATGTAGGCAGTTTAATGGCTAATGCGAAGTACCCTTTGATAATTTTTTGATTTGGGTTTTGTTTAAGACATAAATGCAATTTTATTAAACTCTGATATGGGCATAGCGATATGCCAATAAATGTCATTTATGTTTTTATTATTCTTTTTCTGGTGAATGGTTGCTCGTAGCGACTTCTACCAAGTATATCTTTTCCACGTAGAAATGAAAGAAAAATATATTGTTTTGCCTAAAAATGTAATACAAGCACGTATAACAATGTTGTGACTCCCCAAAAGAGAGAAAGACCAGTAGGTGGCGCTCCCTACAATTAAGGGCCAAACTAAGATCAAATTTGAATTTCCCATATTAAAAAATCTCCAAATATCAATTTTCGTCCAAATATAGACATTATTTCAAAAATTATTTGCTAAAAACAAAAATAAAAATAAATTTTTAACACCCTGTATCTCAAAAATGAAGGGCTTGGGGACCCATGCTTATATGAACTTTTCGCCTTATAAATAATTGAGGAATCGTTCCATAAAATATCGGACACTTATTAAATAACACCAAAATTTTTTAAATTTAAACTAAGTAAATGAGAGTCGTGCCCATCTCCTACTTCCAAACATTTTCTCATTTTTCTTGTTACAGAATGCAAAAGTTGTTGATCTCCTGAAATAAATTGAAATTCTAGCCCACAGGTCTCCTAAAATTTCGTAAGGGGTTTGGAAACCCGAGTTTTAATATGTGGCGACAAAAAAGAATTGCACTTGCTTTTACTGTTAGTGCAGTGCGAACTTTGGGCCTCCAACTACCTTTCTATCTATTCATAATTCCTATTTCTCTAAACAAAACCACGGATCTGCTCAAAACTTAACGAAACTGCTCGAAATGCATAACTATGTGTGGACATTCTGACACGTGGTAAATACACTCATTGGTCATCAACCCTTTTACCATTTATGAAGTTATCTTCGATCATAAAAGCTTTTTCTTCTGTCGTGATTACCATATGATTTAATTTCCTTAAAAATAAAAACTTGACTTGTTTCATTATTCTTTAACTTTTACCCAGGTTTGCTTTTGAGGATAATAATTCAGGGTATGCATGATTTATTGCACGGCACACTTTGAGGATGCTTTATTTCTGTTATCTTAAGATAGCCTGACAACACATTATTACTAGAATTGGGATGTTTTTAGAAATTACGTGGTCGTTTTCTGTTATACCTATTCCATACACCTCTTAGAATAGAACTGATATAACAGAAAACTATCACGTAATTTTTAAAAACATCCCGATTCTGGTAATTTATTGTCAAATCCAGTAATAAACAATAATTCCAAAATTATTGCTGTAATATAAATCTTATGTAATTTATAGGTTGGTCTTACGCTTATTCGGTCATACTTCTTGTATCAGTAGTTTTTATTTAAAGAAAGCTTAAGAAGAAAGTAAGAAAGTTGACTTTTACATATTGGCTTGTAAATTATTGTACTTAAAGTATTAATATAAGTTGCCACTGAATGTCAGATACTAAGGCAAACTATAAATTTTTATATTTTTACTACTATATGTATGTATATTTAACATATTTATTACTTCCTGTAAAATTGTATTGTAGTACGACGTCGCTAACTGTTTTTCTTTCTAAACAAATATAGAAAGTCCCATAAATTTTTTGTCATTGGTAAATTGAAGCTACATTGATTACTAAATTTCTTTAATAAGAAAAACAACTAAATTCATAAGTTGTCAGCATAATTTATAAAGATTTGTGCACTAAATAGATTCAATACTTTTCATCAAATAGTAAAATATGAAGAAAAGTCAGACTTACTTTGGAAGGATATTTTCCTAGTCTTTTATCCTTTTTTGTTGGAACTTCAACTACTTTTTCGGCCACACACATGTTGACGAATGCGACGACAGTCGTTAACCTGCAAAAAAAAAGATATAAGTTTGTGTGTTTACAAGATATACTTTATAGGTTTTAGTCATTGGGTACTCAATAAATCTTTATACACCCACTATATCTGGGAAATCTTATTTTTTTAAACGAACAAAAAATCGATTAATAGTAAATCATTTCTGGTATACAGCATCTTTATAAAGATTTATTGACATATTGGTTCAACAGCTAAGCAAAATAAAATAATGGAAAATAAAATATGAACTTTAACCGAGAGAGGCCCAACTTTTAAATCCAAACGCCAGTTGGAAACTTTAATAAAAGTAAATATAGGCAGAATGATCCTCAGATCAGAGACTGTAAAAATCAATTAGGTGTTTTGTATATGTTACAAAATCATAATAGGGCATACAGAAGTCTTTATAGTGAAAAAAAGAAATAGTACGATAAGCTATTAAAATACTCTAAAAAAAGACATTATGTGAACAAATTAAGTACATCTGAGAATAAATCAAAATGTGTGTGAGAAGTAGTTAGTGAGATTCAGGGTACCAAGAAGAAATCCGAAATACATACAAAGGGTAACTTGTTACAAGTTGCAAACGATTTTAACACTTATTTATCCACCGCAGCTTCCAATTTGTTAACTCAGCTAGAAAATAGGCCATACTCTGCTCAAATAGAGCGATGTCCCGAGATGATTCCCATAAAATTGTTTCACAAGAAATCGCAAATATAGTCAATAATCTAAAAAACAAATTTATTAGTGGACATAATGAAATTTCAACTTCTTCAATCAAGTATATGATTGAACCAATTGTGGACCCCCTCGTTAACATAGTAAATAATACATTAAAGTACGGATTATTTTCTGACCAACTAAAATTAGCCGTAGTAGTCCCTATATTTAGAAAAGGCGATGAAGCAAAGGCCGAAAATTACCATCCTATTAGTTTGCTCCCATCATTTTCAAAAATTTTTGAGCGGATAATGGGTAACCTTAATATGAAGTGTTTCAGTTTATTGAGCGAATTTTAGGGTCTTTGGATGACGGAATGATCCCTTTGGGAGTATTTCTTGATCTCTCAAAGGCATATGATACATTGGACTATGAAATCTTGCTTGACAAGTTGGAACTGTATGGAAAATGAAGAATGGTCCTGAGTCTTGAGATGGATCAGATCATACCTATCGGAAAGGTACCAAAACGTAACAATAGGTAAGGGAAAGGACCGCGTAACATCTAATAGAGCGGAAATAAAACTAGAAATACCACAGGGAAGTGTATTGAGATCTCTACTATTCATTCTATGTAAATGATATTACAGAACTACTTTCTATCGAAAATAACTGTACCGGGTGTCCCACTAAGAATGGCTGTCGGCCGTATCTCAGAAAGTATTAGTCGTATGGCTTGCGGAAAAAAATATATTAGGTAAAGTGGTCATGACAAATGCTGGAAATTATCTTCAAGTTTCTCAGACTGGCGCTAGAGGGCGCAACAGTAACGGTAAATATGAATCATGAAGTTTTCTCAAAAGTCGCCTAGTTAAGGTATCCCGAAAATAACATTTTTGTATATTTCGAAGATTTATTAATAAAATTCACCTATAGAACGTGTTCGTCACTTTTCAAATAAACTGGTGGGGGAAGGTTGAACATTATTTGTAATAAATGCTGATAACTCCGGTCTGGCTTAACATAGTTTAGTAAGCTTAGTTTTGTTAAAAAGGGCTTTTCTCACTCTATATATCATCTTATAAACTACGGCAATATGTGTTTTACACTAGGCGCTAGGGGGCGCTGTCTTACAACTTCACAAACATTGCGCGTTTTTTCCATAATTGTAAATATAATACTATATTCAATTTCACCTAATTACAAGAATGATTAAAAGTCTAAGAAGTCAGCGAAAACCGCAAGTTAATATCTACTTTCAATCCGGAGCTATCAACAACAATAATCATAATTACGGAACATTATGATTTTATTTTCAAGTTGCCATTGTAAAGGTTTTTTTAAGAGTCAAATAGGCCTTGGAAAAACAAAATATGAAGGTACGTATGTTTCAAGCAAATATATCGTTACGACAGTAATTCTCAGTGGCTCCCTAAATGTTCAAATTGTCGCCAATCGTTCTGTATACACGACTCCAATCTCTCCCTGGTTGATAATACCGCAGTTTCCACCTCTGCCATAGGGATACGGCGGCTGCTGTCCATTATCCTTTCTATCATGTTTTCCCTTGTGGTGGGTCTGGTAACGAAAACAAGATCCTTCAATCTCCCCCATAGATAAAAATCTAGGCATGTTAAGTCAGGTGATCTAAAATAGAAATTACCACTTTCATTAACAGTATCACAATATATCCTATAATATTACCTGACAGGCCACGGAAATATACTCCCTCTTCCTATCCACCTTGCAGGAAATGTGTCGTCAAGAAATTGACGAACGTTTGCTGCAAAATGTGCAGGACATCCATCGTGTTGGAAAACCATAGTTCTGCGAATATCCAAGGGCACATCTTCGAGAAGAATTGGGAGTTCGTAATTTAAAAAATGTAAATATCTTTGCCCAGTATGCGACTCATTAAATACAAACGGTCTAATTATTCTGCCACCCAAAATGCCGCACCAGACATTGACACTCCATCTTCCTTGATGCTGCACCTCCCGCATCCTATGGGGATTATCCCGCGACCAATAATGCGGTTTACTCCTCCATTACTATGGAAAGTAGCTTCATCAGTCCACAAAATTCTGGAAAGGGGATTTCTATCTTCCAATATCATATTGAGCAACCAATAGCAATGATCCAATCTTCTATCATAATCTTGCGGGGTCAAAGCCTGGTGTAGCACAATATGGTAAGGATGTAGCCTAAAGAAAAACAAAATACTTATTACATGGACTTGAAAACTATTAAGAGAAATAGTGGCATTATTCTAAACTATTTAAGAGTTATAACATATAGATATAATTACTTACCTTTCTTCTAATAAAATCCTATGCACAGTAGAGCGAGTAACGCCCAAGTCTCTAACAATTAATCTAATACTAATTTGTGGATTAAATTCCACATAATATGCCAAAACATTTACAATGTTTTCCTCGGTTCGACCTCGGCGGCGTCTGTGGTATAATATAGGGCGATGAATACTTCCAGTAGTACGAAAACGGCTAGGTAAACGATTAAACGTTCTACTGTCGTATCGGCGCCTTTGAGGGTATCGTACTACGTAAACCCGTTCAGCAATTGTTGCATTTCCCAAACATTCAAAATAACCGCTTCTTCAAGTAACAGAGGCATTTTGAAAATCAAATACGACACAAAACTGTTGGCATGACAAAAATTTCGACGCAATAATGAAAGGTGACACGCGTGCACAGTTTCAATTCATATTTTGTTTTTCCAAGGCCTATTTGACTCCGGATTGAAAATAGATATTAACTTGCGGTTTTTGCTGACTTCTTAGAAGTTCAACGTTCCCCCGCCACTTTATTTGAAAAGTGACGAACACGTTCTATAGGTAAATTGTATTAATAAATCTTCGAAATATACAAAAATGTTATTTTCGGGATACCTTAACTAGGCGACTTTTCAGTAAACTTCATGGTTCATATTTACCGTTACTGTTGCGCCCTCTAGCGCCAGTCTGAGAAACTTGAAAATAATTTCCAGCAATTTCTCATGACCACTTAACCTAATATATTTTTTTTCCGCAATCCATACGACTAACACTTTCTGAGATACGGCCGACAGCCATTCTTAGTGGGACACCCGGTACTTTAACAAATTATGCGGATGATTCCAATTTCCTTACAGTGGCTTCAAGTCTGCCAAGTATTAATAAAGGAACTAAACGAATAATAATGGGAGCAAATGAGTGGTTTGTCAAAAATAAGCTTGTCGCTTGCCAGCGTCAATAGTGGCTCATCTCAAAAATAGTAATATTGAAGAAACTTGAGTTTAAAAATTTTGATAATTTCAATTGTATTAAAATCAGTAGGCTATAAACAGGAATTTAAAGTTGAATGGCAGGTATTGTTTAGATTTTGGACAATAATTTAATAAAAAAATATTTGTTTTACACTTTTGTTTTTTGAAAGTTAAATTTTGCAAGATATGCCACTATTATTGACGAACCACACATTGCAGTTTTAAACTAATTACTACATTACGATACAAGAATATACAAATTTTAATAATGCATACAAAAATGCTTAACATAAAACCATGAAGGTAGCAGAACATTAGCTATATTAATAAAAATATAAAATAATTACAAAAATAAGCATTTTATCCTTAAAAATAAAGAATAAGATCTGTGGTATTTTTAAAAAAAATTTAAATATTTTATTCTTAATTAAAACAATTTGAAATTTTCATAAAAATGACTGTACTTTTTGGTAATCACATTCGTTTGTAATAAAAACATAAGATCGTGGTATTTTTTTTTAGTGATTGGTATAGCTCTAGCTTATGCCTTTTTTAATTCAAATCCTAATAGAGTATACGAATTCTATCACTTATTTCTAACGCATTTTTCTCGTCTTCGTTGGAGTTTTGGTAAGAAACGCATGTTTGGCATTGATCCTTCATAGAAACAAAAAAAGCTATATTGTATTCATAGTTACAAATTTCCCTATACATCGTTAGATTAGCAGTCTAATGGTTAGCTCTCAGACGAACAAACTGGGGGCTAGCATAGGGTTTTCCTTGAGCTTCACACTCGAATCTATAATTCCGATGTAGTTGGGCAATTGTTTTATTTCCTTCGAACCAGTAAATTGAACATGTCGATATTACCAGATGTTACAACTGTGGTGGATATTTTCACTCAGCTAAAACTTGCACGAAGGAAAAAGTATGTATGAAGTGTGGTAATACAGGACATATGGCTAATGAATGTATTACTAGTCAGGAAAATTTTAAGTGGCCAAATTGTATTGAGATAAACAAACATTTTAATCAAGAATATTTTATCAATCATTCACCATTTAACTTTAAATGTGAAACATTTATTCAAAATATAAAAAAAATTAAATCAAAAATTCAATATGAAAATAAAGAATAGCAATTAAAAATTTTAGTAAAAGAAAATTTATTAAAAAATGATGAGGAATATAAGAAAATTTATCATTTAAATATACAAGGGTTTTTAAATTCAAAAGATGAAACTAAACATTTTATAATAAATAATAGACCATTAGTATTATGTTTATCAGAAACTCATGTAACAAGTGAAATAAATACCCAAGAATTGGATGTGGGAAATTATAATTTATATCGTTGCAATTCAAATTCAAGGTATACTGGTGGTCTTCTAGTTTATATTTACAACAAAATCTTAGTTACTAAATTTGAAGAAATTGCTGTGGACTATCAATATTGGTATATTTATATGAATCTAAAAATTAATATAAATTTGTACGAACTTTGTATAATCTATTATAGATCTCCAAGTGGAAATATAAATGACTTTTTAAATTTTTTTGAAAATAAATGTGAAATTATGTGGGCAAAAAATAATTCTGTAATACATGTGACTTCAATATAAATTATGCAAATGAAGATTATTATGTCAAAAAATTTAAAAAGTTGATAAATTTAAATGGTATGAAACAATTAATAACAGTTTATACAAGGATAACTCAAAAAACCAAAACAATTATAGATTTGATAATATCAAATGACCATTATTTAAAGACTGAGGTAACATCAGAACCAAAAATTAGTGACCTTGATTGGATTTAAAAATAATGAAATACATTGATTACAAAAAATTGTCAAACGAACTTTCTTTATGTGTATGGGTATTTGATAACTCAAATATAAATATTTTGTTTAAAAAAATTATGGACAATATAAAAAACTGTATAAACAAACTGCAAATTGAAAAGAAAATCACCCATAGAAATCATATGACTCCATGGTTTAATAAACATATTTTGAAAGCGAAAAAAATAGGGATGAAATGTATAAAAAATATATTTTAACCAAAAATATTGATGATTGGAATGAATATAGGATTTTAAGAAATCGTAATGTCAACATTTTAAGAAAAGAGAAGAAAAAATATTATGAAGAACAAATAGATGAACACAAACATGACTAAAAAAAAATGTGGAAAACTTTAAAAAAATTTGTCAAACCAAAAGCAAAAAGTGAAATTAGAGAAATTATATTTGAAGATCGAAAACAGTTAAAAATCGCAGAAAAAATGAATATGTATTACATAAATAGTGTTAAAGAAATAGTTGCAGAAATAGAAAATGGAAATGAAAATATTTTTAAAAAAATCAGTAAATCAAATAATGTAATAGAACATTTTCATGAACTATCTATAAAAGAATTAAAAATAAAAATTTGGAATATAAAATCAAATAATAATTATGGTGAAATTTTAACAAAAAAATTAATGAAAGAGACATTTGGCAGCATTGGAAATATATTACTTAAATTAAGTAATACAAGATTGAAATATGGAGAAATACCTGATGATTTAAAATATTCATGTATAACACCAGTACCAAAAGTAAAAATTACAAAAAAATGTACTGAAATGAGGCCGATAAATTTATTATGGGATATTGAAAAACTTTTAGAGAAGACAGTTTATGAACAAATATTAAATCTTATTGAGGAAAACAACATTTTAGTAAATATTCAAGCATGTTTTAGAAAAATATATTCAACAGCACAATATATTATTGAAAATTAGAAGAGAAATGTTGACAAAAATGAAATCAGTCTGGCAGTATTTTTGGATTTTAAACGTGCTTTTGAGACTATTGATAGAAATAAATTATTCAATAAATTATATCAGTACCTATGGTTTAAGGGGTACTGTATATAAATGATTTAAAAATTATTTAAATTTTCGACAACAAATAACTAAAATAAATGAAAGATTTTCAAAAAGGGAATTTAATAATTTCGGTGTACCACAAGGAAGTATTTTAGGTCCTTTATTATTTATTTTATATATAAATGATATGCCAAATATTTTGTCAAATACTAATATTCAAATGTTTGCTGATGATACTTTAATATACGTAAGGTAAAACCGAGGGATATGACGCACGTTTTGAAATGTTTCAATTTCTCAGTTATCATTCACAAATTTCCCATATATTTTGAATTTCTATCTAGCTGTAACCCTAATGTATCATAAACAGGAAGTGTTGGTGATTCTAAATTGTGCTAACTATTATTAATTAAATTGTTTATGAAAATTGAATTTTGCGTCATATCCCGGACGGGGTTGGGGATATGACGTTTAGGGGGCTAGGGATATTGCTTATGGCAGTTTACATGTAATTTATTAAAATAGTAATTACATCATAAAATACATAAAAAACATCAAACATTTCGAAATAATATATAAGTACATAAAAAACATACTACAAATACTGAAAATAATACATAAAAAATTACTTAAACAAGTGTAATGGTTTTTGGAAATATGACCTTGAATGTAAAGTGTCCACGACGTTCCGATGGAGGTGGCAGTATTTTTTTTATAGTTTTCATTTGAATGACTGATTCATCTTTTGCTTGCGGGAAAATAAACTGCAATTTTCCCCTCTTCATAAAATTAACAGTTACTTCTTGGTTTTCACATTTCGTAACAATACCAATGTAGTACAACGGCTTTACCTTTCCGACGAACTGTACTAAAACGTAGTCGTCGACATTAACGCTACAGACATTTTCGAAAAAGTCGGTTTCATCGACTTCGTGTTCATCATCAGATAAATCTTCATCCCACTCACCTCCGGACGATGAAGGTAGTCCATCTTCGAAAGCAATTCGCTTCTTGAAAGGCTTGCGAACCAGCTTAAACACCGACTTATTCTCTCGCTTGTTCTGCTTTTCAGTTTTTGCATCCCTCTTAGCTTTTTTGTTGGCGATATTTTCAGGAGTGGACAGCACTTGAGCATGTTGCTTCCTTTTTACTTGTGAGGGATCCGCTATTGGTATTGGGGTTACGATGTCAAGTACTTTGGATGGAGTTAATGCGGGACATTCAGGACTCTTGAGTGTTTTCTGAGGACTTCTTGATGTGCTAGGTCTTGTCAATGCGGGAATTTCTGGACTCTTGGATGTTTGGTTGGGTCTACCTGATGTGCCAGGTCTTTCTAATCCGTGATCAACGTTATTTTCGTCTGTTAGATAGGCATACTCTGGAATTGCTGATGGTGAAAATGGAAATACTCCACAAGCTCGAAATCCTGCTGATCCAGTCGATGTCGTTGAAGCTTGAGACCAGGCTTTCTCTAGAAGTGGACCAAAATGTCTGCGCTCTAATTTCTTTCCAGGATTTGCAATACCAAACTCAATAGCTGCGTTACGGTAGTAGGTTTTTAGTGGCTTAAAGAAAGCACGGTCGAGGGGTTGCAGGTAATGAGTGGTGTGGCTAGGAAGGCAAAGGAAATGCACGTCGTTTTGTAGTGCCACTTCTAGAATATCAGGAGAATTCGTATGCGATCCATGTCCATCGAGCAAGAGTAAACAAGGACCCGCTGATTTTCTTGGAATGAAGTGATTTTCTAGCCAATTTAAGAAAAGTTCTTCGTTTATGTACGCAGATTTCCCTCCCATTACCAGCTCTGCCCCATTAGGCAGGTTATCTAGCCATGCTTGCTGCTTGTTAACACCCTTGAATATAATGTAGGGAGGTAAAAAAGTCCCTTCAGCATTGGAACAAGCAACTACTGTCATGGTTTCCCCTTGCTCTGCAGATTGTCGAGCTTGAACAGATTTACTTCCTTTCGCAGCTACAACATGTTGTGGTGGGTTGTTAAGTTGGAGACCCGTTTCATCAACATTGTATATATTAGCAGGTTTATTAAGTAAGCTGTATTCTGCGAGAGTTCTTTCTAAAAGCGCAAAATACTCGGTGACCTCCTGTTTGTTCATTCCGTCAGCTCGAGCCTTGGACACCCCTTGCGCTTTCCTTATTGTTAGAGTACTGTTTCGATTAAGAAAAGCTTTAAGCCACCCCTTGCCCGCAGAGCGGGTTTCTTTGAAAAAATGTGTTGCTGAAACTATGTCCATTTTCTCCGCCAAATTAAACGCCATCTTGCGCAAAGCCGTTTTTGTCGGGGCGTATCCAGCCTTTTGTAGTCTCTTCACGTGCAGAACGATTTTATTCTCTGCTTCCCAGCCAAGTACTGGTGGTTGTCCTAGTTTGCCCTTGATGAGATTGTTTGATTTTAAACGGTGGCGCAGAGTTTTTTCAGGGATTCTATTGGCTTTTGCTGCTTTTCTAATGGATGATCCCTCAGCAACCGCTTGAGCAGCAGCACGAAGATTTTCTTCCGACCATGTCCCTCGCAGACCCTTGGCTTTGTAGTTTGGCATTTCTGAAAAAATTAAAAATTTAAAGTAAAATAAGTACTCGAGTTCCTAAGGCAAGAAGAGACGGGGATATGACGCGCGTCATATCCCTGACATGTCACTAGGGTCATATCCCTAGTTTTCCGCCATTTTATTTACAAGAATGCAAAATCATAACAAAGACAAAGATGACTAAGTCGGCTACATACTATCAATTTTAGAAGTCGTATTATGCTATAGAATTCATAAAAACAATTAAAAATCTAGAAGGAGACCTAATACAGAGCTTTAAAAATAACGCTATAAAACTTTTGGAGGTGCTCACCTGATTTTGATGAAGAAGATGCGTCTTCTTTTCATGGCAACTGATTCAACACTGAATGGCGTGCTGTCGATGAGGTGGTGGCCAATCGAACTAAAGGATATTCGACCATTAAGGTTCATAGATACCTACATAAAGGAGATATCGCGATTGCGGCATATCCCCGACCGCGTCATATCCCTCGGTTTTACCTTAAAAGGTAAAAATATTTTAAGTTGCATAGATAGTCTAAATTCTGAATTAAAATTGGTATCAAACTGGCTAAAAGTAAATAAATTAAATTTAATTTTTCTAAAACGAAATTTATGGCAATAGGAAATAATATAAATTATGAAAATATAAATATTTTTATAGATGACCAAAAATTAGAAATAGTTCAGTCTTTTAAATATTTAGGGATAATAATGGATTCAAAATTAAAATTTGATGCTCATTTTGAAAACACTATATCTAAAATTGGAAAGAAAATTAATAATTTCAAAAGAGTAGGTGAAAATTTAAGCTTATTTAAAAAAAAAACAATATATAACACAATAATTTTACCTAATTATTTGTATTGCATTGTATTCTTTAATTAAGAAACAAAATTGCTTAAGTTAATTTAAAAAATCCTTTAAAATATCATTAGGCACTTAGAAAACAAAATATCTGATAAAATTTATTTAAAAATATTTTTGGTGCATGAAATTGTAATTTTAAATGTTTTAATTATTATTAAAAAAACTAGAGTTTATAATATTGTAGCAGTATTGCTAAAATAAATCTTGTTACTACTACTTGCTATAAATAATCCTGTAAACCTTTTCAGAATCAGCACGTGTATAGTGGCTTTCGATTTTTGGAATTGATGAAATATGTGAGCGCACACCATCTTGAATCTTTCTAGAAACTTACTTGTGATTAGTGATCTTTCCCTCCAAATATATTACCTTAATATTACCAAAGAAAACATATTTTGAATACCACTGCCGCCGCCTCCCAAGTGTCTATTCATTTAAAAAAAAAATTAAAAAAATATAAACCTTGACGGTCTATATTGGCACAAGTGAGAAATCGAAGGCAAAAGTTTGTTCTATTCTGGTAGAAAGTCGAAAAACGAAACTAAAACTACAGTCAGTACAGGCACAACACAAAAAATAAATTCAATTGTTTAATCTATACTGGCATTTTTCATAATATTATCAAGACCAAATCAATATATTAGACTCGCACTATACTGGCACAACTTGTAATGATGGCCACTATTGGTCCGACTTAATAGCATAACTTGAAATGATGCTTTAGTGACACATTCGCCATCTCGCCGAATCTGTAATAACTAAATTTGTGCCAGTCTTGTTGCAAGAAAGGCTATTAAATTTAACGTTTGTTGCATCAATTAGTTTGATTTTTGCAATTTTTGAGATGTGCCACTATCGTCGCCGGCAAGCGTGGTGTAAAATAGATCAAAAACAAATGCAATACAATTTAAAACCACGAGGTCTACATTGGAAGAAATGGAACATATCGTTGTAAGTAATGGTCAACTAAAACTGTCAAAGACGACAACATTTTTAGAAATGGTCTTGAATAGTACTCTATCATGGGTTCATCATGTAGAGTATGCTCTTGGTAAACTGAATAGGGTATGTTACACTTTACGCATTTCAGTTAGGTATCTGGATAGGCAAACATGTAAAATGGTCTACTATGCAAATCTCGAATCACACGTCAGATACGGAATTAATTTGTATGGGAAATGTAGGGACGTTGTACGATTGTTTATATGTCAAAAAAGAGGAGGTAGTAATAACAATGTTGTAGAGGTAAATTTAAAGAAAACCATCTTCTTACTGTCCCTGCAGTCTACATACAGGAATGTGTTTAATTATTTTTTAAAAACATATCCCTGTTTATATGTAGTGAATCACAAAATAAATAACCAACAAATACTTTCCCTAAACATAAGCTGACATTGTACGAAAGTGGTGCTTATTACAACTGTACTAAAGTGTACAATAGTCTTCCAGGATACATCAAAACTTGTGATAACATTAAAAAAGTAAAAATAAACGTATTTGAATTACTGACATTGAACCGTATACTATCGAAGAATATTTTGTAAAAATCTCAAATTTGTAGCGTAAATTTTGCCCAGAATATCTGACACTATTTCACTTTATATTATAATATAATGTAATTTTGAAATAAAGAGTGTTTATTATTATTATTATTATTAAAATAAAATATTTGAAATTAAAATATGAACTTTAACCAAAAGAGGCCCAGCTTTTAAATCTAAAATCGTTCTAGATTTTCGTTTATATATTCTTGCACAAATTCAACTAATCCCCAGGTACCTATTATAATACCAGATTTAAATTCTTTAACGAACATTACCTAATTGAAATCAACCTGCCTAACAAATAGGAGGGGATAAAAGTTAGAAACAATATCAAAACCATCGACTGTTGTAAGTATTCTAAAATTCCAGGGTAAAGAAATAAATTCTTGCAAAAGACGCCTAATCGACAGCAATTAATACTAAGTAGGTATTTGAAAAGTACGAAATACCCAGTTCGATTCTATTGTTAAAAGGCAATAGACTTCGAGTGTAAGATTTAAGGAATTAACAGGCCCGTAGAGAGAAAAACCGGGCCCCTATATGTAATTTTGGAAATTTAGAATTCAGGCTGATGATGCTATACACGTATACATACAGTCGTTTGTTCCGCGGGCGCTTCCGGGGAGGATTTTTCGATCGTGAAGTTTTTATAGGTTGATGGATTGGGTGTTTTGGATCGAATTTGATGGTGATCAGGTTTTTCGATACTGTTTTACTCACAATTAGTTAAAAGAATTTTATTAATATACATTTTTTATTCAAAGAATCAGGCAATTTTTTCTCAAATTACTTTTCAATCGACTCGCAAATATTTTAACCTCTCCTTATACATCTGCACTCTTAGAGGTGCTTTAAAAACACGTTTTTACATTTGAAATTAATTTATTTACTAGAGGATATTCAGTTTTGACGGTTTCTGGGACTCGGTTTATTCCATGTAAAAGACAAGCCACGTGTATCATATTGGGGTAAAAGATCCTTAAGTTTTGGCCTACTTTTGCCATATACGGTGCTGTATCAGACAAAAGCACTAAAAACTTCTCATCTGGGACTAGATTTGGTAAGAAAAATCTCGATAGGGGCTGCTGAATAAATCGGATTATGGTCGCATTATTAGTTTTGTCTAGCTGCTTAGAAGCTATTAAATATAGGTTGGTTGCTTTATCTTCTTGAAGTGCTTCAGTTATAAGATGTGCGATATATCTGCCACAAGCATCTGTGCTTTCATCAACAATAATGTAAAAAAATGTATCACCCAGTGAAGCGCTAATTTCTCCTAAAACGGTTTCGTATAATGAATAGACATTCTTTTTTCTAAGCGTAGATTCGTCAGGAATGGTTTGTTGACAATATTTTTGCAAAAATCAAATGTTAATCGATTTGGAACTTCTTTTCACAAACAATAATTTTTGCAACAGCTTTACAGAAGACTTTTTCTCCACTAAACTCTAACTCTAGGAAATTATTAATCCACGAAGACGTTTTTGCCACTTTAGACATTTTGAACACAAATTTGAAATCACTAGTTTCACACTGTAAATATTAAAATATTTCGACGAACTAAAACAGAAGGACGTATTGCAACCCGATATAAATACAGTTTGTTAAGCAGGTAATAATAAGGCATTGTTAAATAAAAATAAATAATCCCTAACAATACACCTGCGAACCCCGGAAACCCTTAATAAATACCTTGTGTATAACCAAAATGTAAATACTAATTATTATATAATTATCTTCAGATTAGAAAATCCCCGAAACAAATGCCGGACTAGACATTAAACCTATGAGTCTAGGAGTTTTCATGACCGGGCGTTTTTAATCTTTTGATAACGCCGAATAATCCGAATATATATAAAAATATGCTCATAAAATAATAATTTGGAAAAAATATACCTTTTATTATAAAATTAATAAATATGCAACAAATGCACTTTGCATATATTCCGCCCTTTAATTATAACTGAGTTATCATTGCCCACTTAATTTTTTTAAATACGGACCTGAATTTTTTTATTTTATTTTTCAAAGCACATTTCACCCCAATACAATGATGTATCGCTCAGACCTAGTTACTTACGTTTCGGCACAAGTTATACATATTCAGAAAATTTTTGAAAATATTCTCAGTACGTAAGCCTATCGTTTTTTCAAATTTTATTTTCCTTGGATTGATATAAAATTTAATCAAAATAGAAACAAATAAAAATATCTTATTTTATTTAAAAGGCTGTTAACCAAGCTTTACCTAATTACAACTGAATTAAAATTACGCAAACAGTTAAAAAACTCAATCTTGAATAAAAAAAATACCGAAATGTTTTACTTATGCCCGGTTTCTTCATCATCCGGTAAAAGTCAGTTAAACCATAATCCTTTGTTAAACGAAATATATGGTATTTTCACTACTGAATAAATTTAAATGTCGGTTAAATGTGTCTTAACTCTTTGGTAACTTAGCCCGTAGTAAATTGGGCGGTTAAGGTGTTAACAGGAGAATAAATGTGTTTCTAACCTATAAAATAGAAATGATATAGCCTTTTTCATTTTTGAATAATTGGAAGTTTGTTAAGCTTTTGTGTGTAATAAATAAGGTACGTAGTAACATATAACTTCTTATTTTATTATAGTATATAGATGGGTAGGTACCTAATACCTACTCATTTGTAGGCAAAAAAATTTTGTAGGATGGATGTGGATGAATATTTTGATATTATTATTGATATTGATTTAGACAATATAATAGAGGAAGAAGTGGCGGAACATATAAGAGAGTATAATGTAAGAGAATGTATTAACCACTTCAATTTTTGGAATGATGCAGAATTTTTTCAACGAGCTCAACGCTTGTAGCTTGCCGTCTCTGCCCGTTTCACTAAAACTTTGAGGTTAGCTGATCAGCTGCTGGCGATGCCCTGCTATTGCAACTCTTACTCGATTCTGTGTATAATTCGCTGGAAGATTTTCTATGTCCTTTTCCAATACGTACGATAGAAAAAGAAGCACATAACCTTGCAATTCCAGTGCCTTGCAACGTTATCGAACGTACTCCGATTAAATCTAGCGTTAGCTAACCGTCTGTTAAAAAGCAATCAAAATACTAATTTTGCTTATTCTACTGTTATAATGTCGGTTAAATGATAATCCACTGTTACATATTTCTCCATTTAACAGACCGTGAAAATACCGGGCCTTAGTAATATCCAAGGCTTTACTGGATGGATTTAAAGTGACACTAGATTTCTCTAACTGCTCCAATATCAAGGATGACCTTGGTAACATCATTTTATTAAATACTTTCACTTTTCCTTTTATGTTTACAATAAACATGCCCTAGGTCTGTCATTAAAAAAATTTAAAAAATCCAGGTCCGTATTTAAAATAGTGAAATTGATGATGGTTCCAGAAGAATAAAACGTTGTATGGCAAAGCTAGTTAGGGATTCTAAACGAGATCAACAAGTTGCCCCAATAAAGTGTCATTTGTTTTTATTTTATCTTTTAGTCTGAATCCACATGCATCCGTGATCACGGATCCGTTGTTACCACGTGATCAGCAATGGCAAATCAAATATCTGCTTGATGAGCTGTTAACCCCCTCAACATATATTTGATTGGCTAGTGAAGATCACGTGGTAACAACGGATCCGTGATCACGGATGCATGTGGATTCAGACTTACAGTTAAGGCGCAAACTGAAAAAGCTTATTTGACAATATTTCGGTTTCTTTCGAACATCGCCGAAAGTACTCGAATTCTAATTGTTTTCTTTCGGCATTGTTAATAAGCATCAAATTACGCAACTGTGTCCTCTTCTACACGTCGTCGTCGTATCTCTTACGATATACGATATCCCTGTAGTAATAGACGAATTTGTTACATCCTGTATATTAACTTATTGTACTTTTAAAAACGCATCCTGTATAAAAAAAAAGTGAATAAAAACTGATGCATTCAGTTACTACTGGCGTTAATGATGATCGATACAGTTGGTAAAATCTGATGAAATGAACATAAATCTTTGTGATATGATAAAAGTTTTAAATTAAAAAAAAAATCATGACAATAAGAAAATAAACACAATCTAAATTGAGGACCAAATGTTTAGATCATAATTAAACGTTGCTTTAGGCTGGTCTTAAGTAAATAAATTTAGCGTGAATATTAATCGGGTAAGCAGCAGTCAATTACCTGATCCATAAACGCGGTCAAATCGAATTATTACCAAATTATTCTCATCCTTTATTAATATCATCAAGGGCGTATTCGATATTGACTAACTGTAAACATGATTGATCGCTTGAACCATTAAAAGTTTTGAAATAATTAATCTGCATTTTCTAACTGACACCTTCATAGGCGTTCGTCTAATAGAGCTTAGGTTAGATAAGTAGGTACCTACCATTATTGGTACTTCACTTTTAACTTTTAAACCAAATACCATAGGTTACGGTAGGTCCTTAGTTTACACCATGAAAGGAAATAATCATATCAATTGTACGTATAATTGCCGAAAGTATGCCCCAGAATTCCTAATAAACAACTCACTACTTTTTTTTTATATAACCGTATGATTTTTTCTTCATTTATACTGATCAAAGATGATCAACCAATATTACACTACTCCTATATTATACTACACAATGCTAATCTCTATACAGTTCACTCACTGTGCTCTACCTATAACGTTATCAAAACTATAAAAGTGCAAATGGTCCTTGCGTTTCAGTCTTTTAAAGGTGGGTCCACATATATGTAGCATTGTACCGTATCAGATCACCGTGTGCGTATTATCGACACGTATAATGATCGCTATGTAGATGGCCGTGATACGCAGTCATTTGATAAGTCGGAAGGACATGATACGCGATACTGCCCGTTTCGCCTTGAGTCGGCTTTTCTCCTATAATTAAAGAAGCTACGGATATGACATTGAGCCAGTCTGAACGTGTTCCCCGCTCGCGCAGCTTGTTTGCTAGTATTTCTAAATAATTCGGCGCACCACCACCACCTTCGTCTAGTCATTTATCGTTTCCTGATACTTTTGTAAACTACTATAAAGTAATCGCACGACAGCGCTAAGTTCTCGTACACTTTCACAGACGCCATTATGAGAACTGTCTCAAAATTGGCGTTGATTTGATCGGCGATCATAACAAATCTTGATACAATGCGGATAAAAATAAGTGATGTCCATATATCCATTCGCGGTTTGATATATTTAGGCGATACGATACGGTGATCTAATACGGAATACTGATACATATGTAGACCCACCTTAATGATCCCATCGTTATTCAGTAGTTGAGTTGTTGTAATTGCGAAGCCTCGTTTTCCAGTAACATGTTTTATTTCGCTGGCCACCTCTAGCTCTAAGTGTATATTATCATATATTATGCATTCACAATATTGCAGGTTACTTTGTTCTGGAAAATTTGAATTATGTTGATCTGGCAAGCTTTTGCACATCGCATGTCGTAAACCATATTAGTCTTAAGCCCTGAGTACAGAAGATTATATAGAAATATTATAAATGGTTATTTTGTTTCGTGTGAAGAGTTTAAAGTTTCATTCGAAGAGCCAATTATTTTTCTGTTTTTTAGAATAAGTTCTTCTGTTTTCTTTTTCAGGTGCGGCGTCAACAACTGTTTGTTGTTTAGAACTATTATATTTAGGTCTAAAAATGCTCTTTAAAGAGAGAAACATCTGAAAATTTTCGTCAATTGAGTAAAAAGCTTTTTTTACCAAAAGTTCCTTTCAATTTCTAAGAAAAGACCTTAAGTTTTGGACATTTATAATCTGCAGATCCACATGATTATAGATCTTGAGTGGGCTGTGGTGTAGGCAAAGGAATGCTGTCAACTTGACACGTGACACACACTTGATGATGAGTGGGAATGTGATGTTTATTTTTATGTATTAAGCATGCTATTTCCAGAATCAGTACGGTAATGTTGTGCTCAATAAAGAGACGTTTGCAGTAAGTTCTTGGATGTGCATTAGATATATTTCTTACAACATGTCTCTAAAGAGTAAGCACAGACTGAAACATGTATTGTGAGCATGCTCCCCAAAAGGTATGTAACATGAAATTTCACAAGAGAAAAATAGACATCCCCACAACCACCTTGCCGTGCTCCTGGTAACGGCACGGACAGAGAAACAAACAAAGGCCATTTTTTTTTATTTAGCTTGATAATATGTGGATGAAATTTCAGATATTCATCGATCAGCAAGCCTCGGAATTGGCAAAAGAACTTATAGAGTCGTCACCAAAAATCAAATCATTCACTCCGCAATTAAATCCAATGAGATGTGTCTTAGACATATTCAAGCATAGGCGATTTGCATCGCACCACTGCTTGATTTTTTGAAGATCTGATACAATAGCACGATGTAGCTGCTCACCCCAGTCCCCACTGCACTATTATACGGTAGTGTCACCAGCAAACAACGTAAATTGATCAGCAGCTATTTTAAGTTGAGACAAGTCATTAAATAGTTAGGTTGACTCTTTTTATCCGTAAATCATATATTTTCTACACCTCTCTTTTATTTGATTAATTTAAGCGATTTATTTGAAAAAGGAAAGTAGTCGGTTAAATTAAATACGTAAGGGGTTTGGTGATATCTAATTAATATTTCTTCTGACGACGGTGAATGTGCTATGGGGCTCATATTGCACAGTCTCCGTCATCAGTGGGATATGTTGGACTCAAATAAATTTATTGTTGGAGTCGGAGTCGGAAAGAGTCGATATAATGCAATACAAACCCTCATGCAGATAAATGGCTTTCCAAACATACTAATAATAAAATACAAATATGAAATAAATTAATAATAACAATAATTAAATATACACTTTAATGATACCACGAATAATTATTTTTAAAAATTATTTATGTTTTTAATTTTATCCTAGAAGGACAATTACCCTCGTTCATAATCATTATAATCATCACCTAACCCTGTCGTCCATTGGCTTACCCTATCCAGCGCCTTGGTAGTCTTTCTCTGCTACGTTTGGCTGCTCTCGGTATCCATCCTAGGATCTTACGTACCTAATTGAGTCTCTTTTATTCTTACTTTTATGTGTCCTGTCTAATTCCACTTAATGCAAACTTACTCCAGGTCCTTAAGTGAAGAAATGTGTGAAGACACAGAAACTTGAAGGAATGGTTTGGATGCAGCAGTATAGAGCGGTGGTCAATAAAGTCCGCTTAATCACGATGGTTTACAAGCCGTCGCGTCCATAGAAGATGGAATACTTACTGACAAAATTTAGTTTTCAGTGATTTTTTGGTTATTCGAATGAATTGTTTACACCCTTTCAAAGAGCATGGCATTGTATTAAAAAGAAACACATTTTACATATTACAAACAATATAATAGTTCAGAAACGTTTTCGATATTATACAAGGCTCACCAAGAAAGTGGTCATCATTTTCGAAAATAATCCAGCCAGCTCTCTTGGCTGGTAAAATTCTAATCTGTTCTCTAGTCCTTTAAAAATGAGTTGACGACCTTTATTAGGCAATTTGGCTTACGTCACTTTAGTATAAGTCCGTCATGTCAGATCTTGTCAAATGCTTTACTTACGTCAGAAATAACCGCTCTCGTGTAAAAGCCGTTAAAGTCCAAGACTGCCCTGTCGTCTGGCATACCATGAATGAGCACTAATGGGCCTGAACTGGTCTGGTGGAAAAATGTTGTTGTACAGAAGTATTTTCGTAATTAAGTTATTATGTCAAAAGTAGTGAATATTATCGCTAGTGCTGAAGTGACTTTAGTCATACATAAACTCATATTTTTGGCACACAACCATTAATTTTTACCAACAACATTTTGAGTAAAAAATTAAGTTACATTGCTAATTGCTACTACAGCTTAGTTCTTACGTTAGTTCAGATTAGTCAATTAGTCAGAGGAAGAGGAAAATCTTCTACGTCGGACGGTAGAGACTTCTTAGATTTGCTGATTCTTAAGCAAACAATTAAGAAAAAAAGTGGAAATTTCAGCAACTATTTGTTTGCATATACTAATTTACATGGTAACCAGGAGGGGTCAACCCCTCCCCCCCCCTCCTAAAAATGTACACTAATTGCCACTTTTGGGAATCACTCTCTATGATTTCCAGGGATTCCAGAGTGATTTCCAAATATTACACTTGATTGTCAAATATTTATGCGATTCCCAAGGATTACCAACTGATTCCCAGAGATTGCCAACTGATTTCCAAGGGTGGTTTTTATTCCCACTTACTGAGCGATTACTGTAAGTGGAAGTAAGAACCACCCAATATGTTGTAGCGCTACTGGAGCGCTATATTCTGATGAACGCGAACATTGATAAATACAAAAAATATTTTAAAATTTGGCGCCAATCAGAGGTCAGGTTAGTTTCAACAAAACCTGACCTAAGCCATTGTCTTTCAAAAAATATGAGTTGAAGGAAGAATAGGAAGAATGAGTTGTGGAATATGTACCAGTTTAAAGACATTTTGCCGGTACTGTTCCGTACCTACACAATAATATAGTGTTGTTGTGAATGACATTTTTGCTATATCTAAATCTTCTTCGCTGATACGCTTTGCGAATAATTACTAAATTTCACCAACAACATTGCTATCAGAATCGAACGTTCCAGCACCTCTACTTAATATCAGACATGGTTCTCGCTCCCACTTACAGGAATCGCTCAGTTAGTTAGTAACAATAAAGATCACCCGAGTTGAAGTAGCGCTACTCGGGCGCTATACTACATACGTTCTGAACGCGACCAATGACAATTTGTCATTTGACATTACGTCGTTGTTGACAAGTTGTCAAGTTGTCTAGTAAACTGACGTCACTCGTGATTGGCGTTCGCGGTCAGATGACATACAGATGAAAATTGACCGATTATTAACGTTACAAATCGTTTTTCTCTACCTTATAAGTTATTATTGACCATGGTCAATAATAAGGCATTGAAATCCATTATTGACCGATCTTCAAAAATCTATTTGAACGCAGGTAACTTGATTTTTTGATTCTACAACATGAATTCATAAACATGAATAACCTGAAAGGTGATTTCTTGTGGTTAGGCAACCAGATAATTATCAATACATATTAGATTATTAGGGATGTCTGATATTGTAAAATATCGATACAGTCAACATTTTTTCTGCTTCCATCCTTAATTCTGGAGGTGATTACATAACAATATCACTAACATTTTCCTCGCTCATTTTAAAAAAAAATGGAAAACACGTGAAATCTGATGACATAAATGAACAAAAATTGACATTAACAAAGCCACCTGAGAAAACAACAAAATATTTTGCCAATTCCAAAGCGCAGGTAACTTGATTAAAAAATATACTTATACCTACCTCTAATTTTTTATAATTATTAATACTATAAAGATAAATGTCTTATACAAGTTTGTAGTATTGGAAAAAATATTATATTAACCACGGTTTAGCCAGCTTATAGCCGCTCGGGCAATAATGATGGCTGTCTAAACCTTGGTTGATAATATACTATTATGAAAGATTATTTTTAATAGCTATGACTTTATTTGTGTGGTCTGGTCTGGTCATCTTTATCTATCTATTGACAAAGTTAATTATTTTTTTGTCACTATAGCCAACTACCCTCTTGATTCATATCTACCATTAGTTATAATTATCATTATAGTCATTTATTGATCTACCGAAATGGTCCACGAGCCAGCTTGTCTATAAATTATATGAGAATTCATCAAGAGTAAGAAATCTTAGCTGGCAGGTATTATTAGAGGTTAACGTAAACAAGCGCACAAGAAAACGGGCGAAAATATTAGGTTATTGCCCACTAATTTCCAGATTCGCAGTGATTGCCACCTGATTCCCACCCGATTTCCATGGATTTCTAGGTAATTCCCGTAGATTGCTAGGTGATTCCTATGGATTCTTAGGTGATTCCCAGTAGTGGCTGACCCCTCAGGTAACCCTTATGACGATTCTTATTTCTATAGAATCAAAACAAAAGTGCTGTAAATTTTATTTTAATCGTACGTATCAACATTTTTTCCTAATGACTGAATTAGAACAAATATTTTATGAAACACAGTGGCGTAGCCACAGGGAGGCAAAGAAGGGCGATGTTGAAAGGGTTTCAAGGATCATAGAGATAATGATTTTATTATCCAGGTAGGGACAGTACTTGGCCGTAATTAGTTTAAAAAGCCTTATTAAATAATGGGGAAAAACCGTAGACAAATCAGTGTTACAAAACCAGTCATTTTATTAGTTCGTGTGAAATAAAAACGCAGCTTTGATTATCCAAATATGTGGCGTCCGTGGATTGGTGAATCTAGTATAGAACAGCCGGAGGAGGTACAGGTACAACCACAGTGCGAAAATAAAGATGGAAGAAGACACTTATCTTTAAATTCTAAAGAGATTATAAAAAATGTATATATAACTCTCATAAAACGTGAAAAGTTGAGTAAAATGGAATGTATTGAAGAAACAGCCACATTGACTAAAATTTCGGAAAAAAACAGTATGGAAAATTGTGAATAAACCCATCACCGAAAGGAAAAGAAGCAAAGATTCTGGGACTTGCAAAAAATTAGATCGCAGCGATGAAGATTTAGTCCGACGCAAAATTTATAAGATGTATGAAGAGCATACGGTACAGACTTGAGATACATAACACGGATATCAATTGCGGTAGGACAACGCTGTGAAAGTGTTTTCAACGAATCGGCTTTAAATTTAAAAAAATCGATAAACGGCAAGTTATCATGGAATCGCAACGACTTAAGGCATGGCGATTTGAATATTTGGCAAAAATCGCTAGGTACAGAAGTGATAACAGGCCTATTATATACTTAGATGAAACCTGGTTTGATACCCATGATACCCCATCAAAAGGTTGGGTTGACTCTAGTGACAGGTAGAGAACAAAGGCACCATCAAACAGAGGAAAAAGAATAACCATAGTACATGCAGGGTCCGAAGATGGGTGGGTATCAAATGCACTTTCACTGGCAGTCAAGAATATAAATGACTCCTGTTTGGATTACCATAACGATACCACAGAGGAGTTATTTGAGGATTGGTTCATAAATAAGTTACCCGATAAGTTAATTCCAACGCAAGTTACGACAGTAGACAGTTAAACAAGCACCCTCCTTGTTCAAAAGATACGAAAATGGCAATGTATCAAAATGATATATATTTTCATGAGAGTTACTTGATGTGCTTAAGTTTCTGAACCTATATAGAAAAGGAGTACTACTGCGACAGCTACGCTAAAAGTAAGGGGCATACAGTGCTAAGGCTTCCGCCGTATCACTGTATTTTTAATCCCATAGAACACATATGGCATCAATTAAAATCTGCCGTTAGACTTAATAATGTATCACCCACTATAAACGCTAGTGTACTGGATATTATTACTAAAGTGGGCAAAGTGCCTTGGGAATTGGGAATATTACAGAAAGATTTATTATTAACATAGGTGTTGCTAGTGACAGTGAAAATAAATTAAATGAGTAAACTGTAGTTGCATTAATTAATTATAATATATAATTAAAATATATTCTATCCTCGATTTTATCTAAAATTGTTTATTATTTGTGTTAAATTATCCATGCTTGAAATACAATTCAGAGCGGGCCTGTGTAGACCCCAGTCTGGTTTTAAACAGGCGTCAACACGATTCGGTAAGTCATTCTCTTAAATCTGTGAACGGACTTTATAAGCGATACAACCTTGGCTTTTTCGACAATTAAGCGACCCCTTTATTGCCTGGGCTGTGTTTACCGCATTATCCGGCAAGTTCTTAAGAGCTTTATTTTTAATACCGTCAAAGCCCGAGGTCAGTTTTGCATTAATAATTTGTCGCATGTTAGTCGGAAATTTGATTTGTACTTCGAATGTCATTTGCAATTTAATAAGGCTAATAAACTAATTAATGCTACTATTTTTTAAAATTCATCATTTTGTTATAGGTACCTACATCCACGCCTATGACAAGGTCTTTAAGTATTCATGCAGCATACCGATTGATTAAGCACGCCGGTAAAACTGTTTCTAAGAAAGTTGCAGGTAATGAAAATGAAGACTAATGTCGGCGCAGTATTTTTTCGCAGCTGAATGTAGTGGCTGGACAAGATTGATTATTTGCCATAACAAACTGTATTAATTTAATTAAATTTATTGTTAATAAAGTAAAAGGTAAGCTGTCGGCAATTAATTGATATCAAAAGTAGTATTAACTCATCTTCTCAGGTGGTCCTACCATTCATTGGCATGCAGTGTTGTATGCGTGGTTTATCTAAAATAAATGTAAGTGTACACTATGGATGCATTTTAGAGCGGATTCTATATTTATACACATCAATTTTTTCAAGATTTTCAAATCTAATAAAGTTAGAATGGACGAACCCAATACATCAGGACAGGTGGACGAAATAAATACATCAGAAGGCGTGGAGGAAATAAATTCTTCAGAAGGCGTGGACGAAACAAATGCATCAGAACATCACTTAACCATTCCCGTTCCGCTTGATGATCCTAGACGAAAAAGTGAGGCTATTAGAATCATATCATCGACGACCAACAGAGAAAAAGAACTTGATGATGAACTAGCTGAGAAACTTCAGAAGTACGACAGTTTCTATGACACCACAAAAAGCTTACTGGTTCTTTTTCAAATTATGGGTGTAATGCCTATTGAGCGAAAAAAGGGAAGAACTATTTTCAGGTCAGTTCAGATTAGGGCAGATTAGTTTCTGTATTCTTCATTCTTATCTATACTAAAATTCATTCACGGATTCCAACGATATAAACAACAGGCTTGTTCCAGCACTACCAAAAACCGTACCTATCACCGTCCCCGAACGATAATTTTCAGCCTGTCAATTAAATCTTGCACTTGGCAATCGATTATTGCAGTGGTAAATTAGTTTAGTGACCGTTCGGGGACGGTCCTAGTACATCGTGTTTACGTGGTCTTTGAATGGCTTTATTTATATTATTGGAATCTATAAATGAATTTTACTACTACAGTTAAATTCTTTTACTTACAAAACAAAAGCATCTTTCAATAAATAAATAAATAAATGACAAATTTCGATAGATAATAATTAATTATATTGGTAATAAAAATATTAGTAAACAAAATATTAAAAAATAGCTTGGATAGATTATAGAGAAAAGTATTTTGAAAAAAAAAGATAAATGTTCACACATAAAGATACTTAAAATGCAGCTTTACAAGGTGCACCAAATAAAATGGCATATTAAAAGTATCTCGAAAATATTTCATTTTAAAAATTTGCTATTTTCTAATTATTTAAACAATTTTGGATGTTGCAGCGTAGCCGAATCAAACCAAACTGAAAGTGACAGCATCTTCGGGATTTTCCGAAATAGGAATACCCGGAGCTTTATGGTCAAATCCTTTATGGTCAAATCTTAGTTTCAATATACAGGGTGGTCTAAAAATACAGGCTACTTGTTACTGGAAAAAATGTCTAATAAAAGTATAAACGCCCTGTACCTATATTTTTAGTGATTTGGATTGATACTGTATGTCAGCTATCAAGTCGCTGTTGTTATTGGAATTAACCTCCGAGATCACCCGACCTTAATCCATATGAAAATAGATTTGTCACGACGATAATCATATTTCGTTGTGCTTTGTTCAAGTTTGTTTAGGTTGTGAATCCGACAGGAAAATTCCGAAAATTTAGGGGTTGACGTTGGTGTACCTAAGGGGTCGGTTTTGGGGCTTGTACTATTCCTGTTGTTTGTAAGCGCTCTACCAAAAGATTTATTATATAATAATGTTTTAGCCTTTGCTGATAATACTTCAGCAAATGTTAAAAATAATTTGGTTGGTTTATAGACAAACATCCTTTTCTGAATCTAACAAAAACTTATTTTATGATTTTTCACACCAATCAGACTAGATTGAGTTTGGGTTTGGAATTACGCTGCCATGCTGCAGGGATTTGTCCACTAGGTTGCATAGTTTTTATAGTGCGCTTCGAAATTAGTTTGGGATCAACAGCAGCTTTTAGGTGTCTACTACGCTATACGCTACCGTCTACTTGAACATATTATATGGCTCTCAGCTTTGGGGTAGCTCGTCTCATGCTGGGAAAGTATTTAAGCAAAACTTTTTGTGTGCCATTGTTTATAAATTTTAGAATAAAAACTGGGCCGTCCGTTGTAATTTTTCAAATATTTCTGTTCGCATTTCTAGTGAATTTCATAATTATAATACGCGCTTTCAAAATTAGTTTCAAATACCAAAGAATAGGTTAGTTCAGGTTAGTTTAGGTAAGTTAGCTAGTAAAGTGAATCACAAATGTCTGTTACAAACATAGGTCCAAAAATATTTAACAAATTACCATTAGAAATACAAAAATGCCACACTGTGATTTGTTTTAAGAAAAGGTTAGAGCTGTTTTTAGTAAAAAAAATGTTACTATAGTTGAAATACTTTTATTGGCCAAAATTAAATAAGTACTTTGTTTAGGTTAGTTGAAATAGTAAATATTGAGTGTATTTTTACTCTCAATTTGTTTATTTATTTATTTATTTATTTTTGTGATTTTGACGATATCCATATATCTATACTACCTACTGTATCTTTGGAAAAATAAAGTTTGTATCTTGTAACTTGTGTCGTGTATCTAAATACCGAACGAAAAGATATTTTTAAATAAACGCTTATAAGTAAAAAACTTGACTAGTTAGGTAGGTATATGGTGGGTATGCAAAAATTAAGAATAAATTTCAACAGTGCTTCTAATTAGTAATAAATAGAGGACGTTATATTTGAAAGAGTGTACTTTTAGACTTTTTTTAAGTAACCAAAGTAAGTATATTGCAACTAAAATAGCAAAAAGAAGCTATTGCCTAACTCTTAACTTAACTTCAATACCGTGGTATCTCACGATTTAAAAATATCAGAATTTATTGCAGGTCTTGTTGTTAAAAAAAATGAAAACTAATTAACATCTTGACAACGGTAACAGATAGGTATGGGGAAATAATAGGAAAAGTTGAAGAAATTAATGAGGATTCTTAAAATAAAGTAATAATCAGGGTTATTTATTTGCAATTTCGAAGATGCTGTCACTTTTGGGATTCGGGAACACCACAAACGAAAATATTTAAAAACGCAACAACTCATATTTTATAAAAACTAGTTTATCCACTATAAGCGAATTTTCAGGAAAGCACAAACAAGTTTCAAATGTTTCGCAGCTGACCAGTGGACTTCCAAATTCGTATATTACGGTGACATCGATCAACATTGATTTATATCTAATAGAAAAAAAACTGCATCAGCAGAACCTCAATATTTGAACAAAAAAAATATGAATTAAAGCAGTTTTGTAACCACACAGTGGATTAAGAAAGTTTTGCATATGTGAAAATGGGAGTAAAAGAGTTTTGAAAGAGTAAAAAAGAGATTTCTATTCGAAACTATTTGCTACCGTTTAAAACTCAATAATTCTTAAACATTTTTTTATTATATTTGAATTAAATGCGAAGTTCATCGTCTTCCACGGCCATGGCATCGCAACGGTCATCCAAAGTTTCAGTATCGCAATCATCTATATCTCCTGCATTGTCAATAACATTTTTTAAGATCATTAAATCCACGTCACCAAGATTTCTCCAATCCGGTCCAAAGTCTGTTCTTAAAAGTTTATCTACATTATAGTAATATTCTCGTTTTGGCCAGGACATACATCTCAAAAAAGTTTTAAGCTTGAAGTTTTTCCTACAACCGAAGATTTAAAGAAGGCAGTTTTTGCAAATTGTAAAGTTGTACAGGTATAACTGCCTTGAGTAATACGCTGCCTGGTCAGGAATACGAGGAAGTACCATATTTTTGTAGCAATCAAGACTTTATTTAATTACGTTTTCCTCTGGGTATTTTAGCATTTTATAAAATCCCTTTGATTTTCATTTTTGCAGTCGTAATTTGCATATTAGCTCAGTATTATTGGTCTCTGCATTTGGGCGGCAAGATATTGTAAAGGATAAAAGGAGTTTTGATAATGTACAAAATTTAGCGTATTACAATTGCAATGGATATAAAGATTTCTGATAACAAGTTTTATAATTGAATGTAAATAGCTTTGGAATATTACCTGCCATGAATTAATTTTTTTTTTTTTTTTATGATACAGCACTGCAGGATAAATCCTTTATGGCGCTCTGAAAGCGGTGCGTGTGCGCAGGAAACGATTCACGTTGGTCTTGAATCTTTGAAGATTATAGTCGTTGGAGAACACGATCTCAGGGAGGTCGTTCCAGAGTGATGACGTTCTCCAGATGAAAGAATTTTGAAACAGTGTCGTTCGAGGGACATTCAGCAGTACCACGTACTGGTGGGCTGCAGTGGCTCGTCGTGTATTTCTACCATGCACAGCTCTGGGTGGTATCAAGCGGGCAACCTCAGTTGAACACTTGCCATGAAAATATTTGTAAAATAGACTCAATTCGCCAACCTGCCTTCGATGTTCAAGGCTTTCCAGGTTGTTTGTCAGACTATGGTCACCGATCAAGCGAATGGCTCTTCTTTGAATGGAATCTAGCAATCTCAGGGTATGTTTAGGAGCAGAGCCCCAAATATGCGAACAGTACTCCAGCGATGGTCGAATTTGGGCTTTATAGAGCATCAAAAGTTGTTGGGGTGTATAGAGGTTCTTTGTTCGGAAAAGTACTCCAAGCTTCTGCGAGGCTGCCCTAGCAATGGCAAGACATATGACTATAAATTAACGCCCAATAAATGAATTGATAAAGCCAAGGGAATCGAGTGTCCCGCCATAACTATATCCGGTTCTTCAGCATTAACTTCTTTAGGAAAAACTGCCGCCTGGGTCTTTTTAGCGTTAAATTCTACTTGGTTACTGTCACCCCAAGACAGAATTTCTTCCAGGTCTTTGTTGAGATGTGAGACCTCTTGCTGCCTATAGAGATGTGCATTATAAGCAGCCGATGTCCGAGCATCCAAAGTAAAAGATGAAACAAGTGTGCTGTCATCAGCGAAGCTATATATAGGATTTTTAGTTTTTTCCAAAAGATCGTTAATGTAGAGTAAGAAAAGGGTGGGCGACAATATAGAACCTTGAGGGACTCCGGCGTTGATGTTAAATGTGTCTGAAAGAAATCCGTCCATCGCCACTCGCAGAGAACGGTCTTTAAGAAAGCTCGACAGCCATGAACAAAATTGAACCGGCATTCCGTATGCTCTCACTTTAGTTAGGAGCCCCTCATGCCATACTCGGTCAAAAGCCTTGGAAATGTCCAGTGCTACCGCCCGGGACTCTCCATGATGTTCTATTGCGTTGTTCCAAACATGAGCAATATAAGCGAGAAGGTCTCCTGTTGATCTAGACTTACGGAATCCATACTGGCGGTCACTAATAATGTTGAAGCCTTCCAGGTATTTTAATAATTTTTCGTTATAGCCTTCTCCATAACTTTGGATATAACCGAAAGCAATGCGACTGGACGATAGTTGTTTGGCAAGGTCTTCTTGCCTTTTTTGGGTATGGGCTGGACTCGCGCAGTTTTCCAGCATGAAGGAAATATTCCTTTTTTGTAGGATAAGTTAAAAAGCCTACAAAATACCTGTGTCAGTTCATCAGCGCATTACTTAATTACAATGATTGAAATATCGTCAGGACCAGAAGCCTTTTTAGTGTCAAAACTCCTCAAGATTCGTTTAACATGGCGGTGGCGAAAAACAATCTCAGGCATTCTCGATTCTACAGAGGGAATGTTCGGTGGAGTACTTCCCTGAAAATTTACCGTTGAATGTGAAGAGAATAGTTCCGCCAGTAGGGTTGCTTTCTCCTGTGCTTTGGTCGCAATGGTGCTATCAGAACGGTCAGAACGTGTTAGAGGTGGAATGGTTGACTTGGTAAAGTTCTGACTGACGGCCTTAGCTACCGACCAAAATGATCTTGAGCCGTTAGGACATTCAAGAAGTCTGTCTTTGATCCTCTGGTTGCGTGATTCTTTGCTTTGGTTTATCGTTTGTTTGCATTGGTTTCGAGCGTTGCCTCATATGTACTACTACAGGCAAATTTTCAAAATAAACTCTCATTTAGTTTTTAAGATTCTTCTTAATAGGCCACTTTATTTGTAGCACCTTGTGTACTAGAGTGAAAAGAAAATTACATACAAAAGTTTTCAGGTTTTTACTGATTTATCAGAATCTTTGCACAAAATTAGCAAAAGACGATCACAACATCGCAGATTATGTTTTTTAAATGGCATACATTTTGTTAAAATTATAGATTCAATGTGTAGTTGCCTATATAAGCTCAACCCGCTTTTAAGATATGAGCAATTAAGTTTATAAAAAACTTTATTCTTCCTAGTTGTAAATGTCTAGAATGCATTAAAAAACAAAAACTGCATAATGGCGATGTATTAAAATATCGCTTAGAAGATGTTGGAAAATAAATTAAACAAGTCCCAATATGTCAGAATGCCTTTGAATTTGAAAACAGTAGTGCTAATGTGTTGATATTGCTCTTTTGCTTGATAAAATGAACACATTTATGGTATCCTAGTCATAATTGAGAATTTTTAAAAAAATATTTTGAAAAGTATCGAGAATCGACTTAGTAATAAAAAAAGAAACAACTCTTGAAAACTCAAGAGTAGAGCACCCTTCAATACTATATTACGTTACAAGACCGGAAAGTACAATTTTACAGAACGAGGCAGCTAGCCCGCGAGTCCTGCTAACATACTTTCCGGATGTGTAACGTACAATAATTTGTTTTAAATCGACACATGGCCAGTGACGTACGAGAAGATATTTATAATAGCTTAATATATTGGCATGGTTTTAGATTGTTTGGATTAGTTGGAAAACTCTATAATCAGGAAAATATTTAATAAACTTAAATGTTTAGAGTAAGTAAAAAGTTGAGTGGTAATAAAATAGGGACCGGTAAAGTACAGGGTGTTCATTTTTCGATGTAATTGCAGGGAATTTCGGTAAGTAGTAAAGATAGAGACTTGCGGTTTTTAGATTACTTTTCACTACTTTTCAGTGAAACGAAAGATGCCGCAAACAGAATTGCTACAGCATGTGGCATGAAAATATTAAAATATTATAATAATGTAATTTAAATATCTAACTTATAGAGTTCTTACTTTCATAGATATCCAGAGAGAAGGCAGCCAAACCAAGTAACATTCTCAAGTTTAAAAATTAATTCAATTAAGAATCGATCATTTATAAAGCCAATACCTAAACGATATATAATAACGAGAATCGCGAAATGGCGATATGAACTTTATGGCTCTTCTAGAGACACTAGAAGTTCGTGCAAAGTCATAGAAAAAGATCTTTGAGTGATAAAATCGTCTGTAAAAAATTATAATAAAAAGATATCATTTGAAACCCCAAGAAGTAAAAATTGTGAACCCTTTACGTACTGGGAATGCTCTGCGACGACTTACTTTTAGCAGTAATAAAATATTCTTTTATTTGTTTCAATGGTTTCATAGCCTACTACCCTAAATTTCTAAATTTTTCGATTTGTGCGTTTATTGTTGATAATAACTATCAACTATTATCGGTGTTCCTAAATGTCATGTACATACGGAAGGTTGTGATTGCCTGGCTTATTATATGACTAAAAATCCATATAAACATAGGTCCGCAATCGCTTCGTTACCGATCTACAGGGTGTTCAAATTTCAAGATTTTTTAAGTTTTTCCTTAATAGCTCCTGCAGTTTTTGAGATATTTTGCTCAAATTTATAACACAGGTTACGCTGTAGGACTTACATCACTGGACATGCCAAATGGTTCTGAGAATCTACAGGGAGATATTTTTTCCGAAGTCATGCCCCCTTTTCTCCCCCGGAACTTTTTTATGGTGCGCCGTTGGGAGAGTCTAACATATGAAGAGTGTTTTCTCTTTTGTTTATAAGCTTTTTAGTCTTTTGTTGGTTTTTCGTATCTGCGACCGATATCGAGAAAAAAAAAATAAAAAATGATTTTCTGTATGTGCAGTTTATTCGCCACTACCTGTTGAAAGTTAAAGCTGGGACGACCCGGTATTTGTAGCAATGATTTACAATGCAAAAAACCTAAATTATTATAATAACTATGTTAAAGCAATTTTTGGAAGTGACCTCCTTCAACTCTTATACATGCGCCCACTCTACTTTTCATCGATGCCCGTACTCGTTCGAAAACCCCCGGAGTATTTCTTACGGTTTCAAATGCATCTAGTATTCGGTTTCGTAAGTCATCAACGTTATTTACTGGTGTTGTATACACTAGAGATTTTAGGTGTCCCCATAGGAAAAAATCAAGGCTATTTAAGTCAGGGGACCTAGGGGGCCATGACTGAGGTCCACCCCGTCCTATCCACCTGTTCTCATATACTTCACTTAAATACTCCCTAGCCAAAATAGAAAAATGTGCTGGGGCGCCCTCGTGCATATACCACATTTGATTTCTCAGCAAAAGAGGTAAGTCTTCGAGTAATAGAGGCAATAGTTGTTGCAAAAAATGCCTGTATGAGTGACCATTAAGTCGACCAGGCAAAAAGAAAGGACCAATCAAATGATCTCAAATTATACCACCCCATACATTTAATGAGAACTGCTCTTGAAAATGCGTTTCTACAATTTCATGGGGATTTTTGTCAGCCCATATGTGGTTGTTGTGAAAATTTAAAATTGAATTCCTTAAAAAATTGACTTCGTCGGTAAAAAAGATTTCACAATCAAAATTGGGGTTTGCTGCTAGCGTATTAACGTACCACTGGCAGAAAATTTCTTCTATTTCATCTAGAACAGCTTCTTCGATCTGTGGTGTTCTAACAGTACGTTGTCAACCTACATCATTGTTATTCTTATTAAAAGTTCCACTTTCTACAAGACGTCATGAATATTCGAGAATGTTCAATTGAATTTTCTTTTCAATTCAAAATATTTATGCTTTATTGTCAGAAGATAATTCTCGTTGAGAAAGCGGTCTAAGACAATGAATATATTACATAACCTTAAAAACTAACCTAAACCAAATACAGGCAATAAGCAGTCATCAAGCATAACAAGCATAAAATAAAATTAAAAAAGAAGAGAAACATTATGAACATAATATATTATTATGTAGTCATCAAGTAATAACAAGCGTAAAATAAAATTAAAAAAGAGACAGAAACATTATAAACATAATATATGACATCGATATTCACGTATCATTCTATTGGGATAGCGCTCCATGTACAGTGTACAGACGTCTGGCTTCTCTTGCATTTCCATTCGCAAGGCCATAGATGAAATGCATCTCAGACGAGGTCTATGATCTCAGCCATTTCAGAATTCATAAAATTTCGCATTGTTACGTGATTTTGACGCGTATTTAAAACACATTACGCCTTACAGTTTGCAACCACTCGCTATATCAAATGCTAACTATCAAAATTAATAGACATAAGAGATTATCCAAATAAAGCCAAAGCATACTAGATCATTTTAAAATTTTATTTTTATCTAGCGAAATACAGAAAATCATTTTTTATCTTTTTTCTCGATATCGGTCGCAGATGCGAAAAACCAACAAGAGACTAAAAAGCTTACAAACAAAAGAGAAAATAGACTTCATATTTTAGACTCTTGGTGCACCACAAAAAAGTTCAGGGGCAGAAAAGGGGGCATGACCCCGGAAAAAATATCTTCCTGTAGATTCTCAGAACCATTTGGCATGCCCAATGATGTAGGTCCTACAGCGTAACCTGTATTATAAATTTGAGCCAAATATCTCAAAAACTGCAGGAGCTATTAAGGACAAACTTAAAAAATCTTGAAATTTGAACACCCTGTAACGAAGCGATTGCGGACAGTTTATATGGATTTTTAGTCATAAAATAAGCCAGGCAATCACACCCTTCCGTATGTACTGACATTTAGGAACACTCCGTATATTTTTGAAAAGCTTAAAAATTGCCCAATCAAATAAGAGACAAATATACAGGGTATCCCGTTTAAAAAATCATATAAAAGTAAGAATCCCAGAAAAAAGTAAGCACGCCACTGAATTCTACTTAAAAAACTGTCCTTTTTGATAAGTTAAAGGGTAACCGAAATACAGGGGGTGGTTAAAATGCAAACATTTTCGAAAAAAAGCTATGACTAATATTCTTTTCGGGGCATCTTTTGTTTCATGAAAAAGTAACGCAATTATGTAAAAACCGCAAATCTCTATCTTTACTAGTTACCAAAATACTCTGCAATTACATCGCGAAATGGACACGCTGTACTTTACCGTTTTTTTTTTTTTTTTCTTCCCCGTCTAGACCGATAAAGTGATATTTTCCGGTTAAAAAATTATCTAGAAAGTGCTTGTTGCTCGGTCGATTAAAAAAAACAAATACACCAATTAGTTTTCTAGGTTCGGAACATATTATTATCTACATACAGGGTGGCCCACTCTCAACGCAGGCTTCCATAGCATCTAAACTACTCAACTCTTTAATATTTTTAATAACAGAGTCATAAGAAGGCATTAGGCTTACAATTTAAAATGATTTTAAATTATACAGGGTCTCCCAATAATCAGGGCATATCAAACATACTTTTTTTTAAACGGAACACCATATATCTTACATTACTTTTGAATTCTACTTAAAATTACAATTATTTTTTAGTAAGTGCATTATAAGTCTAAACCGAGGTCTAAACTTAATAGTTTCTGAGATATTGAGTTTTGAAAAATGACATTTTTGAACTTTGACAGCGTCTAGCTATCTAACGATACGCCATATAGAAAAAGGGCTTACATGTCCCTATCTCACTTTTTTATTATCTTTCCAAAAGTGTCAACTTCCGGTTAAACCGGAAGTACTATATTTCCGGCTTTTGAGCTACATCCTATTTAACCGGAAGTTGACACTTTTAGAAAGACAGTAGAAAAGTAAGATAGGGACATGCAAGCCGTTTTGCTCTAAGACGTACCGTTAGAAAGCTAGAAGCTGTCAAAGTTCAAAAATGTCATTTTTTAAAACTCGATAGCTCACAAACTATTAAGTTTAGACTTATAATAAACTTACTGAAAAATAATTGTTACTTTATGTAGAATCCAAAAATATTGTAAGATATAGGGTGTTCCATTTTAAAAAATATAACTTTGCTATGGATCTTTTTTTTGGGACATCCGGTATATTTTAAAATAATTTTAAACTGTAGGCCTAATGTCTCCCTATGACCCTGTTTTTGAAAAATATTAGAAAGTTGAGTAGTTTAGATGCTATGAAATCCTGCATTGAGAGTGGGCCACCCAGAATAATGTAACAAGTTCTTGCCAATTTAAAGGCATGTCTTTCTCTTTCACTTGTTTCCACTTTTATATTTTTATTATATTTTACAAACCTTTTTTGGTGTATTTTCAGATGGTTCTCCCCAGTTACATGCTGGGCTTACTTCATATATGCCATAGAAACGATTTTTGTATCAATTATATTTAAAGAACGTGTAATCTTAATTATACAGCCCGGTAAACGATTTGATGAATACATTTACGGAGTTATCTTCTTAAGTATTTTAATTCCGCACTTTTTACTCCCAGTGGGCGCATGGACTAATGGTCATGAAGTGGCTAAATTTAAAAATATGTGGACTAAATTTCAGGTAAAATATACAGCTCAAAATTTGTATCATTGTGATTAAAAAAAAAATGAAACAACGAAATTGTGTCTGTTGTATTGTAGTTTTATGACTATTCGTATAATAAAAAATCAGAACAATTCTTGAAACGTAAAATTATAATTATAGTCAGAATTTTAGCATGAAAATTTTTTGACGTAACAATAATCGAACTGATAAGGTTGGGCGGTGTAAACTTTCTGAATTAAGAGAGAAAACCAATATATTTTGTATTAAATGTATAATCTTCTACAATTTTTTTAAATACACAATTAAACTAAAACAGAAGTTATATTCCTTTGCATAGACGCCTTCTCAATTAAAATTTAGAACTTAAATATCTTCCAACCATAACAAAAATTTTAAATAACCCGCTCTTTTATTCTCAACAACGTCAACAATGTCAATACAGATTGCATCTCTATAATTTAAATAACCATCAAAATTCAATTTACAACCACCTTTCCACGTGTAACAGAAATGAAAAGAGAAAAGAAAAATGATAGTTATTAATCAAATTTTCAAAAAGTGGTCCGTCCCATATGTTTGTCGTTTACAATTTTACAAACTGAATATCTTGTGTGACAAGTTTTTATCAATGAGGTGTTCCTGTTCCCAGACAAAGTGAGTAAAAAACCAAAATACTTTTATAAAAATTCTAAAAACAGCTTTCAACAAATAGGTAACAGGGAAAGAAAAGAAAGTCAAAAAGTCCTTCTCCACTGATTTAATAAAGAGCAATCAATGGCTCAATTTTATAACAAAAAGTCGTCTACATGTTTCGAAGGTAGTGACCCTCATCCTCAGGAGACAAAATTAGTGTTGCTGTTAGTATTATTATTATATTATCTCTTTTTGCTCTCTCTATTAAATCAGTGGAGAAAGACTTTTTGACTTTCTTTCCTTTCCCTATATTTCAACTCCACTTTGAGAATGGACTATTTTTTTAAATTTGATTGGTGTGAGTGGTTCTGAGTCTTCTGAGTCGATAGATAAATGAGTCAATGGTCTTGAATTTATAATATTTTCTGCTTCAATGAATGTGGTTCTCAGGACATATTCTTGCGGACATCGTGACGTTAATATCTCTTTTAAAACCTTTTTTACGCATTGTATCATTCTTTCCCATACTCCTCCCATATGAGGAGCTAGAGGCGGATTAAATGTCCATTTGATGTCCTTTAGAGTGCAAAACTTAACTATTTCCGTTTGCTTTAGATTTCTGAGTGCATTAGTTAATTCTTTTTCCGCAGATTTAAAGTTTGATCCATTGTCGCTGAATGGTTCTTCTGGAAATCCTCTTCGGCATCCAAACTGTCGAAGAACATGGATAAAACTGTCTGTGGTCAAGTCATGGGAAATTTCCAAATGTTGGTTTATTTCTACAACAGTTTTTGATTGATTCATCTTTTTACAATTACATTTCTTAAAACAAAAATTATCAAATTAAATACTTTTGCAAATTGGGTTTTTCCTCGCTTTTTAGGAAGCACTAATGATGGCTTAAGGCCGCAAGCGCTCTGCAATTTAAGAATTTTTTAGAAGATTATACACTTAATACAAAATATATTGGTTTTCCCTCTTAACAATCGAGTTAATTTCGTCTATTTGTAATCACGTGTGCAAAATATATCGAGTTAATAAATCCACCATAACTAAGGCACCAATTTGGAATAAGGGTGGAAATAAAACTGTTTTTTTTTTATCGCAATGATATACCTACCTATAGCTTAAAAAGTAGCGTAGGAAAAATTTCCAGTTCTCATTTTGCAGCTAAAATACTTCAAAATGACGGGTACCCCCATAGTGTTTAAGCATCTAACTGTGATATCCTACGGCCTATGCATATTTTCATGGCTAGTTGGAATCCTGATAATGCTGTCTCAGTACTACCTTCAACCGGATATGTTACTGTGGCACACGTTCGGGTACTACCACATTCTAGCGATGCTGAATTGTTTATGCTCTTTATGGTACATCAATTGCACGGCCAAAGGCAGAGTAGCTGGGTGGTTAAACGAAAGTTTACAGGAAGCCTTAAAAACCAAGGACTCGGCTAAAAAGCTTCAAAACCATAGAGAGATGTGGGTTGATTTGTCGCATATGATGCAACAACTAGGTAAGTGGCCTATACCAAGGAATTCGAATACTTAAGTTATGGGTGAGTTCCAGGCTTGTAGTTGATTTCGAGGAGATCTCAAAAACTCTAGAATTTTGACAGTGCCTTTTTAGTTAAGCTTAATACCACCGGTTTGGTTACCTTCATTACTCCGAATCACACCCTTAATAGCTATAGGACAGAATCTGTACCATCCGATAGTCCTATCAGATTCATTGGCCTGACTTTGTCCCAACAGGCTAGTCTACCAAGCAACGCGCAAAGCAGCGCTTCACGCGTCAACGCATATTTAAAAAAAAAAGTTAGGCGTAACATATTCTATTATATGCATATTATAGAATACATGATCTTCGCTATAATCGCTGTCCGCTCACTGATTCACTAATTGTTACTCTTGTTATTACATGCATTACCACTTACAAGTATCGCAATTCTCATCGTTCATTGCAGCTCCAACGTAAACGCACCCACAACAGTGTCACTGTCAAGGTCTTATAGTGAAATCCGTCAAATTCCAAATAATCATCTACTAAAAAGAACTTAATTCCTGACTAATGACATGCCATTAGAGCGGGCAACTCCGGTTAGTTCATTCATAGTACTTTTTAAATTGGAATATTATGTAAACCAGTTATTATTTTAGCAAACAATGAAAAAATAAAGCACACTAAGATATCAAAACCAAATGTAAACTCTTACCAAATATCATTAAAAAATAACACGTAATGCAAAAATAAAACACATACCGGAAATTTAAATAGCACATTTGTAGTTTCTAGGCGTATCCCCTACCCATGCTGTACATACTGTACAACGATTCTAGAGCCCAACACCTTTTCTAACGATATATCATTCTCTTTGCTTTCCATGTCATTCAAGTCGTAATCCTGACACACATTTTTCTCGCCTATATTCATCTTCTTCCGAGTTACCTTGCAACAATTTCTGTACGTTTCTGTTAAACACTTTCTACTTTTTTAATATCACTTTTTGTATGTTCTCTTTTTCTACATTTACTTTTTCTTCTTGCTTATTCAAACGTCTTTTGGGTGATATCTGTGAATGTTGTTTAGCTCGATACACTGATTGAATAATAGTTATGGCAGAAGGAACTAGTTTGTAACACATTGCAAAATTATGAAGATATTATACCAGTGATTGCTTAATTTTTTTGGAACGATTTGACGTAGTTGATGCATCTCTCGTGCAACCACATAGTATTTTTGGAAGACTACTTTTTGAAGAAGTCAAAGCGTAATTCTAGGGGCAAATACAGTAAAATGACTCTCTGGACGGAATAAGTCATTGTATCTAATTTTCCGAAAGCAACCCACATTCACTCCCCTACAAACGCAGAATCTGAAAGACTAATTATCCCTTAGTAAGTATTTCATTAGAGTATACTAAAAAAATATCGTATTCAGGTAGAGGTCATGCATTCTAGCTTGAGCTTCGAGACGCGTAGATGATAGATAGGGAGAGTGAGTGTACGACAGAGATACGTTAGTGTAGGACCTTACATAATTTTTACTGCGCACCGGAAGGTCAAATCTCATACTCCTTTAACATTAGTTAGTTAGTTAGTTAGGATAATAGATGACAACACCATTCTTACCTAGGTAAATAAAGTGACCGGAATTGCTACCTGACTTGGAATTTCCCCTTTTTCTCCTAATCTTAGAGGTATTCTATTATTGCCCTCTTGGTCTCTTTAAATGAGTTTCATACCTTTCAGAATGTAAAAATTACAATATCCTCAATTAATTTTTTATTTTTTCTATTTTGCTTGACAAACAACAACTACATATTAATATTGTACTAGGTAGTACTAGGTACCACCCACATACATACCACACAATAAAAATTTACAAAATAAAGAACAATGACATGTATATGTTCTCTACGGAGTAACCAACAACTGACATCTTTATTATTTATGTTCTTTAGGTAAAGCATACAGTGGCATGTATGCGCTTTACTGTTTACTTGTTCTGCTCACGACCATAGTAGCTACTTACGGATGTCTAACAGAAATACTTGATCACGGCCTGTCATTTAAAGAAGGGGGTCTATTTCTTATATCATTTTATTGCATGTCGTTGTTGTTTATCATTTGCAATGAGGCACACGCTGCATCTAGAAAAATGGGTCCGGAGTTCAGGTAATATGCTTGTATTTATTTTTCAGTTATATCGTGGAAGAATAATTCATTGACTTTATTCTTTTAAATATTAAACTCACGTTGACTGCCAAGCAAAAAAAACCCATTTTTTTCTGTGGGGCCAAGGATGACGATACGTTTATTGGGCATATAGTTACCTTCCCATTCAATTAAAATAAAAGTATTGTTTGTTTTTTCTATAGTTTTTAAGGTTTTTTCATGCTGGTCCTATGGGACCAGCGCGGCCCCTATATAGAAATCTGTAGGAAAATTCTACTGTGGCGCCGCTGGTCCCGTGACTTTGTTTTGTTCGGCGCGGCGTTCGGTAGCGTAAAATATTACGAATTCGATATAAGCAGATTTAGTCATTGCTCTGTGGTCGTTACTTGTAAGTTACTTTTAGTTTTAGTACATACTTTTTTATATTGAGTCGTTTTATTACCTAGTGGGACCACACCCAACAGAAAAAAGTAATTTTAAAAACCATGCTTATAGATATCTTCTCTGAGCTGAGGCCGTGCTGGTCCTCAAACCACCATCGTTACATGGCTCTACACCTAAGTGAAAGCCTGCTGGTCCCATAGGACCTGCGCGGCTAGAGACAAGTCATTTAAGCTGGTCCCATGACCAGCGTGGCAGTCAACGTGTTAATACCACAGATAATACAGCAACAGCTACAGTGCATTTTTTTAAACTCTTGCGTGCTAAATATTAAACCACATGAATTGACAAATGCGATTACTTTTTGATAAAAAGTATCTTTCCAATAATGTACGCTGTAATATTCAGGGTGGCTGTATCTCGGACACCGTTCATCTTACAGCTCCCGAAAAAACATCTAATAGTAAATGTGCCATGAGAAATCACTGGAAATTATTTTTAAGTTCGGCGAGGGGGTGTACATAACAGTGAAAATAATTACCTAGTGGTTTTAAATTATAATAATAATGATTAATGGATGGAACGATGTTGGCCATTTGGTTTCAACCAGTGTCATTAAATCACACACATTACAGAGGGTTAGTTCAGGTTAGGTTTTCCTAGTTTAATGATACATGGTATGCAAAGTACTACAAAATTCGGTGGCATACTGGCAACGCCGTAAAGTACAAGACAAAAAAGAAGTTGAAAACTGGCTTCTCAACTGTTTTAGTTACCTTATAATTATCCCTACATATATAGGTTTAATCATGCCATTGCAACTTTAGGCTCTGTCAAAAAGATTAGTTTAGTTTTATTGCAGATTTAGAGAAAAACAACATGTTTTTATTAATCCACTAAGCTTTTTGAGACTTCCATTGGAAGAAAAGACGATGCAATAAAAGCTTATATTAGTACAAAAAAAATCGTATTATTAATAAAGTTTTCGAAATTAAGCAACAAACTTTGAAATAAAACCCTCAAGACAAATCAGAGCTGCTATTTATTAACGATAAGTTTGTGCCTTTGACTTAAGACTTTTTTGTCACTTTGATAACAAGTTTCATGCTGTAATAAAATAATATCAATAATATATAACTCCTGATGATTGTGCTTACATTAGGGGCTTACATGAACAAGGAAGCCGATGTTGATTTAATTTTGCGGAAAATCCAAATTGCACTTTCCAAAATTCTGGCTAGATATAAGGAACAAGGAACGGATAGAATAATAGGGGGGCAAGAAAGGAATATAATTACTGCCACGCAATAGGACAGATTTTTAAGGCAGCAGGCTGGTAGAAGCTGGTTCTTGTCCAGTGTTAAACTCCTGTTAGAATTTGTTGTTGTTTACGACAGGCGTCTTAGTAAACATACGGTTTCAAAAAGGTTAGCAAAAGACCAGAAAATACCATATGAAGCGGCTGCCGGTTCCAAACCTACCTTAGCACAGACGCAAAAGGCTGGAGTTTGCCAGAGAGCATTTGCCGTGGAGTCATGGTATGGGGTGGAAATAATTTAGAGGCAAACAAGGAACTTGTTTTTCTAGAACGGTTCAGAGCTGATAAACAGGTACATTACTGAATGCCTCCAACCACATGTTCTACCATCGGCTCCATTTATAGCCAATGATTTTTTATTTATGCGTGACAATTGCCACATGTTGCAAAAGTTGTGCAGACGTATTTAGCAGAAGTAGAGATTTCAGTAATTAGCCAGCTCGAAGCCCAGACCTTAATCCCATTGGACACTTGTGGGATCGAATGTGTAGGAAAGTGAAAGCTCTAAACCGACCCCTAAAAGTCTGGCTGAATTAAGGATCTCACTCCAAAAGATACGGAAAGAAATAGACGAAGATTTTAAAATAACTAATTTGACGGTACGCCAGACCGGTGCTAAACAGTTATAAATGGAAGAGTTGGAAATACGCGTTGTTAATTTTTTTTATGGAATTCTTTTAATGCTTATTTTGTTTTTGGTATGGTTAAATCGATTTTTTTAGCTAATCATACTCAGGCTTTTATATGTATAGAAGAAAGTAAATTAAAAACAATTTTTAATGTGAATACAACACAACAAATGCTTGTACTACATAACTTCATCCTAATTTGTTTGTTGTTAACCATATAAAATGATTTAAAAAAATTATGCAATATAGCATTTGATTATATAAAAAAGAAATTATAATATATTTTTGTTTTGCCCCGTATATAAGCATTCGTTGCACCGTATGAATATGTTTTCTCCAAAAGTTCGGAAAAGCTTACTGGACTCATAAAAAACATGATGATTTTCTCTAAATATTTTCCTGTCAGAGCATAAACTTGTAACAACATATGAGTAGGGATGGTCATAAGGTTACTAAAAGAGCTAGAGAAGGCAGTTTCAACCCCTCTTCTTTGAAACAGATTCATTTAAAAAGTGATCAAATTGACATGGTCTCGTACTTCTCGACTTCTCTAGTATACCACTGAATTATTTGAAACTTTGAATACCGTGTGTCATTAAACAAGGAATAATTTGTCAAACCTTAAGATAAAAGTTAATATTAATTTATTATTAAGAATAATATTATAGATTGAATTTGATCTATGTTTTTGAATATTCCATATAATTGGAACGAACTGTACCTAGTTTCATTTGTCAATATTTTTTTTTTGTTCTCTAGAGTTGAAATTTCCGAAATAACTGAAATTTTTCTTACTGAAAAAAAAACGTGTATTTAAATAATAATTAGTGAAATATATAGACGAATGATATCAATTCATGTTCCCACTTTATGTGCTTCTTTATAACTTTTAGAGAAAGATTGCTTAATGTCAATTTATCTGCTGTTGATCAACGGACTATAGAAGAAGTAAATATGTTTTTAACAGCAATTGAAAAAAATCCACCAATAATGAATTTAAATGGATATGCTAATATTAATCGAAAATTAATTTCATCTGTAAGTATACCTAAGATTATTAAATTGTAACACATTTCAGAATGTCCTGTGGATAGATAATTTACGCATCCCCAAAAACTAGCATCTGCAAGGAAACAGCTGCTAGTTTTTAGGGGTGTAAACTACAATATATGTAAAATAAAAACGTACGTTTATGGAGATTGCACCGGAGCTTTGGTCATACTTTTTTTTTCGAAATATTGCCTTTTTCGCAAAATAAATCGTTCTCATAAAATATTTTGCTGAGTTAATAGGGATATGGGGGGACATAGTTAACCATATTATTTAATAAAATATTTTTATCATGTTGTGTCTCCTTCAATTTCAACACATGCGAAACGTCGACTAAGTGAGAAATCCAGTGTTTTATTTTGTCCTAAGCACCGACAAATAAATAAAACATTTTACTTAATTATTATTCATAACATGTTTTAAAAATCATGCAAATATAAAGGTACTACTTACACCTAAAGCATAGCAAATTAACGAAACCTCCAAGAAGCAGAAATAACAAATTTAAAGCGCCTCAAGGCCCAACATAATATTTCAGCCAAGGAATGCCATTTATTTTATTTGACGTCTCTACCAATAAATGCGGTAATACAAAATGCTCTTCTCTAAACTGCAATTTAAACAATTGTATAATACACAATATGAAACATCCACCAGGCCGACACAGTGGTCTAACGCGTAAAAAGTCAAAAAATGTACCATACAAGGTACAGGGTATCTAGGATCTAAAAGCAACTGGTCAAATTTGAAGAACATATTGTTTTATAATCACAATCATAAACAGAAGGATGCTAGCCATTTGGTGTGAACCAGTTCAAATAAATCGCACACGCATGATAGAATCAGAACCGCAAGCCTCTAGAAGCTATAAAATTTCGACTTACCATTTAAATTGCCACACCGGTGTAAGTCAGTATCATTGGAGAATTGATAAAGATAGTCGGCTACCTCGTTGTAGTAGTGGCACAGATCTATATAGCTACGCAATATATAGATCTGTGGTGGTAGGTATTTTTAAACAAAGTATCATTTTTGAAAACAGGCCATATGTTTAAAGTAAAACTTAAAAACGTTATTCGATCATTTATGTTCTAGCTAAAACAATATTTTGCTTACCTTTAGAAAATGGTTGGCGATAATTTTCAGTGAATTCTTTAATAATACCTTACGTTTAGTGAAAAATTATTATTAGTGAAATGTTCTAACTAAAGCAGTATTTTGTAAAGCTTATACTTCTGGAAAGTTTGTACTTCTTAAAAATGTTTATCACCATGTTCAAACCGAAACATTATTTCGACTTTATAGTTTTTTAGAACGAAAATATATTTAAAATAACAGGTATTTAAAAGCGTTTAATAAATAAAAAGCGATATGTTTGAACCGAAACTTGCTCAGTTTGTACTTTTTGAAAACAGCTACCAATAAGTTTAAAAAGATAATAAGAAATGTTTAGTGAATATTTAGTCAAGAATTCTAACTAAAGCAGGATTTTGTTAGAAAACAATTAGCGATAGACACGATATTTTGTTAGGTTTGTACTTCTTAAAAACGGTGAGTGGTATGTTTAAAGCTAGACATGAAAACGTTTAAGGCCATGTCCAAACCGAAATATTATTTTGTCGAGTTTAAACTTTTTTAAAATGTTCAGCGTTAGGTTTAAAATATTAGGTATTTAAAAACGTTTAGTAAATAATTAGTAACAAGTTCTAGCTAAAGCAGTATTTTGTTAAACGTATACTTCTGGAAAACAGTAAGCGAAGTGTTATAAAACTACTTCGTAACAACGCTGAGCGATGTGTTTCAACCGAAACATTAATTGGCTGAGTTTGTACCTTTTTAAAACAACTACCGATAAGTTTCAAAAGATAATTAGAAACATTTAGTTAAAAATTCTAACTAAAGCAGGATTTTGTTAGGTGTATATTTCTGGAAAACAATTAACGGCAGATACGTTATTTTGTTACGTTTTTACTCCCTTAAAACGGTAAGCGGCATGTTTGAAGCTAGACGTGAAAATGTGTATGGCCATGTTCAATCCGAAACATTATCTTTTATGTTGGCAAGTTTAAACTTTTAAAGTGATCAGCGTAGGTTAAAAATAATAGGTAAAGTCTGTGCGTTTTAAGAAGTCCGATATCGGATTAAATCACCAAGGGATGTTATAGCTTTTAAAACAGTAAGTCGGTTAATTTACAATATCTTCGCACATTCGCTATACTTGATCACACCGAACATCCCACTGGTTTACTGTATTCTATTACTGGGCGAAATCAGAGGTTTCAAAACAAAATTATCTTAGAATTACGCGTTGAGCATAAATAATAATTGAATAGATAATTAAATTATTTTGCTATTATTATAGTTAAATCTATATAATAATCGCAGAAGGCATTTATCTCCAGGTGAACGCCGTTTGGTATTACAAGTGGAACGTTATTTTACTTTAGAAAAAGATAACTCGGGCCCGTTAGAGTCTGTTTTGGCAGTGCAAAAACGAACGTCTGATGCTTGCGGCATTTCAGAGAAGACCTTAAGAAGACTTCGAAAAAAGAGTGAAGAGGATTTAGACAGACCATATAAAAGGGTTCGACTCCATTCAAAAACCTTGGATTTATCCCAAGGGATAAAACTCTCTATTAGGAATATTGTTTATGATATGTATAAAGCCAAGGAATATGTTACCCTCAAAGCTATTCTTGAAAAGATAAAGCAGAAAAAACTTTGCGATATTGGAACTAACAGTTTGTCCATCATCTTAAAACATAAGGGTTTCAAATATAAAAAAACGAACAACAGAAAACTGCTTTACGAGCTGTCCAATGTTGTTTCGAAAAGATGGCAATTTTTAAGGGATTATTTAAACAACAAAAAATCGGAATTGTCAAGACAAGTTGTTTTTCTTGACGAAACATGGGTATTTGCAAACGGAACTTCAACAAAAACGTCTTGGCAGGATGACTCAAAGCATTGTTATTCAAGTACCCGTGCAAGTAATGGAAAAAGGTAATGAAGAAGGTTTTGTTTTAAATGCCAGTTTGATATTTTCATCAACAGAAAAAACTGATGATTATCACGGCAATATGGATGCTGAAATTTTTGAGCATTGGTTCGAAGAAAAACTTTTAAAAAGTTTAGAAAAACCTTTCTTAATTGTTTTAGACAATGCCTCTTACCATACGAGACTCGAAGAGAAATTCCCTACAAGCAGCTGGAAAAAGGAAGAAATAAAAGACTGGTTGTCAAAGAAAAACATAAACCATGAAAATTTATATTTAAAAAGTGAACTTTTAAGCAAGTGTAAAGAGCAGTCATTTAAAAAAAAAGTATGTTGTTGACGAATTAGCCCTCAAATATGGACATCAAGTTTTGAGATTGCCGCCCTACCATTGTCATTACAACGCAATTGAATTGGTATGGGGTATTAGCAAGAACTATTATGACAAACATGCCTGTAAAAATATCAGTAAGCCTAGCGTTATAAAGTTATGGGAGGAGGCGCTTAGCCAAGCGGGCAAAGAAGAATGGCGGAAATGCATTGAACACACAGAAAAAATTATTTTTGAATCTTATGAGACAGAACAGGTTATAGACGAAGTAAGACCGTTAATTATTACGAATGATGATGATGATGACGATGATGTTGATTCTGATGAGTCTGAAAGCATGGGTGAAATTTCAAATGCAGAGGAAGACTACTTTTAGTAGTACCTATCTACAAGTAGGTACGTTCTGTCGCAAGACTACAAAATCGGTTCTTTTTAGAACCAAAACTTTATAAAAAAGAATTCGTAAAACTAATTTGTCTGAATACTACAAAAGCTAAAAAATTATTATTTTTCTTTACCTAAACTAATTTTTTATTTACTTTAAATTATTTTATTTAGGAAATGTAATTCACCAACATCCAAAATTACCTTCAATATAATTTATTGTTTGAGAGCCACCGACATAATGCTCAAGAGGTTTTATGGCTTAGCGGACTTCGTAAAACGCACAGACTTTATTAAAAAACGTTTAATAAATAATTAGTAAAAAGTTCTACCTAAAGCAATATTTTGTTAGGTGTATACTAAATCTAGAAAACAGTTAGCGATAGGTTATAACCAAAACGATATTCTGTTAAGTTTGTATCTACTTCTTAAAAACGGTGAGCTATATTATGTTCGAGGCGGTCCTTTAAAATGCTTATATGTTACTTTGCCGAGTTCGTACTTTTCCAAACGGTTAGAGTTTAAAATGATGTATACTTTATAACGTGTAGCGACACGTTCCAACAAAGAAGGTTATTTTTTTTACTTGTGGTTTTTAAAAACGGCTAGCGATAAGTTATAACCAACTAAGATATTGTACGCCCTTGGAACCTTCGGAACCTTCTTTGGGTTCTTAAGTCAGGAACGCTCCTTTGACTTCTATTGGTTTATCGAAAACTGTTTAGGTCTTGTCACTTGTAAAATTTTGCAATCGGTTCTTGCAATGATTATTGTTGTTCGTATGTATTTGATTTAAGAATTTTGCTCTGCATAATTTTGGCGCCTTTTTCATTAATTTTGTTATTGATGATAATTTACTATTGGTGCCTCACAACTATAGGTTCAGACCGACAGGGAGCCAGTTTTTCGGTAGCTTGTATGTAGCGTTTTGTCTAGATCTCGTGTGTGAGTCTGAACCTAGTGGGTTTGTCGATACGTTCGTGCGTCTGTTTAAATTTTTGAGAAAACTTTGTTTATCGCTTTCATATAACAGTCCTGATGAAGTACACGGTTCATTATATATTTAGGTACGTCTGCAATAATGTTTAACGCCCTGTTTTGAATTACCTGAAACTTATTAAGCTCCGTCTTGCTTATGCTGCACCACGAAGGTGCACCATAAGTGAGAACCGGCCTGACCAATACCTAGTAGAGGTTGACCTTTGTCCTATTGCCAAGTCTACTCCGCCCACATTTACCGATAAATAAAGCCTAATTGACGCAATGCAAGCTTCACTCTATTAATTAAATTAAGCCTCCAGTTCAGCCTTTGGTCAAATATAAGTCCCAGCTATTCCACCTCCTGGCACCAATTCACTTGGACTTCCATTAATCCCAGCAAGCCTTGTTTCAGGCCTGCGCACGGTGCTTTTTGAAAAAAAAGATGACCTTCGTAAACCTTTGACTATATTCGAAGTCAGTCGCGTAGTCTGCCTTTCTGTGTTCGGGCCGGAACCCAAACTGTTCGGCAGGCAGAACGTTTCGTTTAAACACAAAGTCATATAGTCGACTCAAAATTAATTCTTCTGCGATTTTCCCCAGGCTGATCGGCCTATAGCTTACCGGCGCCGTAGGGTCCTCACTGTCCTCACCTTTCTTGAATATAAGTATGACTTTTGCATGTCTCCAAACACACGGGAAATGTCCTTCTTTTATTATCGCCTGGGATATGCTTACTATGTTCTCCAAAGCTTTATCTGGTATAGACATTGTATAATCTCGGGCATTCTCCATTCTACAGGGGGAATGTTCGGTGGAGTTACTCCTTGACACCAAAAAAGCTTCTGGTCCTGACGATATTCCAGTCATCGTAATTAAGACATGCGCTAACGAATTGATACCGGTGTTTGTAGCCTTTTTAACTTATCTTACAAAAAAGGAATATTTCCTTCTTGCTGGCAAACTGCGCGAGTCCACCTCATACCCGAAAAAGGCCAGAAGACCTTGCCAAACAACTATCGTCCAGTCGCATTGCTTTCGGTAATATCAAAAGTTATGGAGAAGGTCATCAACGAAAAATTATTAAAGTACCTGAAAGGCTTCAACATTATTAGTGACCGCCAGAATGAATTCCGTAAGTCTAGATCAACTGAAGACCTTCTCGCTTATGTTACTTACGCTTGAAACAAGGCAATTAAACATCATGGGTAGTCCCGGGTGGTAGCACTGGACATTTCCAAGGCCTTTGACCGAGTATGTCAAGAGGGACTCCTAACTAAAGTGAGAGCATACGGAATGCCGGTTCAATTTTGTTCATGGCTGTCGAGCTTTCTTAAAGACCGTTCTCTGCGAGTGGCGATGGACGGAATTCTTTCAGGCACATTTAACATTAACGCCGGAGTCACTTTAATTTAAGGGCGGTTTACGCGCAACGTCTTATAGTACGATTTGTCTGCGTCGACAAAACGTTGCAAGCAAAACGATGTGTGTAGATGGCAAATTTGAGCAAATGTTAGAACTGCACAAACACATAAAACGGAGTTGAAAGACTGAGCTAATGGGCATAGATTCAGGCAGTTTGCGCAGACAAGTCGTAACGTGTGAACACTTCTGCTCGATTTGTCGGCAGACGTTAATTGTAGAGTAGTTGAAATGTTGCAGTTAGCCTCTCGTGTGCTGAAGTTTTCTCTTCTTATGTAATGTATGGACCAACTAATTCCAGTAAATAATTAGATGCTTCAACATCCATCCTTAAATAGTTTCTCTAATCTTCAGGTTCACCTTGCAGTTCCTTCAGCAATTACACATGAGAATATCTATGTCTTTTTAGTAACCCAGTTCTGGACCATCTAGAGCGTTATTTATACTTTATATTTAAACGTTTAATTTGCCATTTTTTTATTAAACAAAGAGCGAAAATTGACCATATATTGCTTAAAGCATGAATCACAACGACTAGAATAATGAAAACTTACAAGAAATCGTTATAGTGTAGACACGCTTTGTTTGCAATATTTAGTTTGCGACGATATGTCGACGCAGACAAGTCGTACTATAAGACGTTGCGTGTAAACCGCCAATTAAGGTTCAATATTGTCGCCCAACCTTTTTTTTTACTATACATTAACGATCTTTTGGAAAAAACTGAAAATCCTATATATAGCTTCGCTGATGACAGCACACTTGTTTCATTTTTACTTTGGATGCTCGGACATCGGTTGCCAACGCACATCTCGATAGGCAGCAAGAGATCTCACATCTCAACAAAGACCTTGAAGAAATTCTGTCTTGGGGTGACAGTAATCAAGTGGAACTTAACGCTAAGAAAACCCAGCCGGCAGTTTTTTTAAAAAAAGTTAATGTCTAAGAACCGGATATAGTCATGGCGGGACACTTGATTTCCTTGGCTTCATCAATTCATTTATTGGGCGTCAATTTGGATAGTCATATGTCTTGGCATCGTCACGTTGCGGCCATTGCTAAGAACTAAGAAGCTCTATAAACCCCAACAACTTTTGATGCTCTATAAATCCCAAATTCGACCATCGCTGGAGTACTGTTTGCTTATTTGGGGCTTTGCTCCTAAACATACCCTGAGATTGCTAGATTCCATTCAAAGAAGAGCCATTCGCTTGATCGGTGATCATAATCTGACAAACAACCTGGAAAGCCTTGAACATCGAAGCCAGGTTGGCGACTTGAGTCTGTTTTACAAATAATTTCATGGCAAGTGCTAAACTGAAGTTGCCTGCTTGTGGAACGGCATCTCTGAGGCCGTGTTCCCCAAAGAGTATAATCTTCAAAGATTTAAGATCAACGTGACTCGTTTCCTGCGCTCACGCACCGCTCGCAGAGCGCCATAAAGGATTAATCCTGAAGTGCTGTGCCTTATTATAAAAATTAAAGAATGCTTAAAGCATGAAGGCAAATGAAACTCCGAAATTCTAATTTTCCTGACGAACATTTAAACAAATCCTGATCACATTACTTATTGATTTTATAACAAATATAAATGTGCTTTTACCCCACTGGATGACACCCATCTGATCGTGACAGGAAGTAAACCTGGGTGCCTATGAGCGGTCTTAGCCGCTTGAATGGATTCCTTTTGCAACACGGCGCTGAAACTCGGTAGTCTGACCACCTAGGTTGCCTCGAAGCGAATTCCTGTCAAACTTTAATTATGTACGAATGGTATAGGATTCCGACGTATAAAACTTTTATAATAATTAAGCCCTGTATGTACCGTATATATGTTTAAACTGATTTAGCGTTAATCGCGATAAACGAGGTATTAAAACTGATAAATCTAGTTAGTTGAGGTTAGTTAGTAATTAATCTCATTTAAAGAACATCTGAATGAAGTGATGATCTCCAATTTATTTACCTACAATTTATCAAAATTAAATACCATAAACAGAGTGTAGTATAAATACCAAGAGTTGTTACAGAACTTTAAACATTGACATGTAACACTTTGCTGCATGGATAGGAACTGAATCTGTTTAAAAAAAAATAATCATGCATGTAATAACGAGTGATTTTTAATTATTTTGCTCATGGGAGGCCATGCATTTTAAAAGCATCATGGCCGTACTGCGTAGATAAGATGACATGATTGTTTTATGACATTTACGTCTTATTTGAATTTGTGTATTTGTAAAGTTTAAAAATTGGAGAAAGTTTGTAATTTTTGCAGTTATTTGAAGGTAGGTTACTATTGCTTTAACTAATATTTCTCCGGGGAGTCGTCTTTTGACTATTATAAAGTGCTATTTGCAGGATACGATTTAATTTTTTATTTTTTTTTTTATTTTTCAGCGTATCAAGTTTTGGTGAAGCTTTGTTGCCGGATTGAAAGTTCTACAGTAAAAATGTTTAGTGAAGCACAAAAAATTTTTATTGTTGAAAGTTTTTTTAGAAATGGAAACAAAATAGGCGGTGTGTGGAATTACTCTATGCATGACTGCTTTGATGAATTTCGAACCGAGTTTCCTGATGTTGCGGTGACCTTTCATAATTTTCGTACTGGGTCACAATACCTAATTGATAAATTTCGTCAGACTGGTTCTGTTCAACATAAAAAAGGGGCTGGAAGACCAACGAAACGATCGAATGAGGTTATTGAAGAAGCGCGACAAATTATGGAAAATAATCCTTCAACTTCTATTAGGCATTTATCTCAACAAATTCAGCAAACGGATTTATGCTACAGTACATGTCAAACACTTTTGAAAAAGGATCTGCATCTATACCCTTATCGTGTTACGGCTGTTCATGAACTCCTTCCCAATGACGTTCCCCAAAGACTTAATTTTTGTGAATGGTTTTTAAACAATTTTCAAGAAGAAAATAGTGGTGCTTTTGAAAAAACATTTTTTACCGATGAGGCTTATTTTTATTTATCAGGCTATGTTAATTCACAAAATATGCGAATGTGGAATACGCAAAATCCGCATGTTTTTGTAGAAAGACCTCTTCATCCTCAAAAAGTTGGTGTGTGGGCAGCAATTAGTTCTAGAAGAATAGTAGGCCCAATTTACTTTGATGGCACAATTACAGCTGAGAGATATCGGATCGAAATTCTGACAACATTTATTAATGAGCTTTACGATGATGAATTGCGGGAAGGTTACTTCCAACAAGATGGCGCTACACCTCATGTAACCAGAGAAAATTTAAATTTTTTAAGTGAATTTTTTGAAAACAGAGTTATAAGCCGGAATACGCAACAAATATGGCCACCTCGTTTCTGCGATTTAACACCTTGCGATTTCTTCTTGTGGCCTTTTATAAAAAACTCCATTTATCGAACACCAATTAAGGATATAAATGATCTTAAACGAAGGATTTCAGAAAAAATTGCCGAAATTAATAATTCTCCAAACGTATTGGTTAATGTGTCTCTGAGGGTAAGAAGAAACATCAGAAGGTGTCTAGAAGTAGGAGGCGGCCATATAAAGTAGGCTTTCAAAGTAAGATAGCTCAGGATTTTATATTACATACCGTCAAAAAACATTATTTTAGGTTTTCAACGTGACAACGCTGCTTTCTTGCAAATTCGCCCTATGATTTAATCTACGCGCTACTGCTACACTATGTATACTGGGTCACAGCCGCCCTTGAGCAAAATAATTAATAATCACTCGTTATATTTGTAATGCCGGGTACCAGGGGGGTAACCATTCTGAAAAATATGTACACGAATTGCGAAAACATGACATTTTGAATGCAATTTCAGGTATTTTGCAAATAATTCGCGGCAATTAAAGGTAAACTGAACCATGCAAAATCTGGGCAATACAGGGTTTCTCCAAAAGGTCTGCACAAAATCTGAGCACATACTCCTTAAGCCAAAATAAGGCGATTTAAAGTAACTTACCTTAGTCCGAAATTGCTCCGTTTCCGAGATACAGGGTGGTAGAGTTAAAAAATGAAAATCAGATTTTTTAAAATTAATGAACATTTTTTAACGCATTACTTTAAAACTTGGTAACCAGGGGTTCTGGCCATTAGAAGGCGCTTCTTGCGGTTTAGAATGGCCATAACTCTTTTATCAGTCTAGTTTTTTCATTTTAACATTGAAAATGTTTATATTATCGCACGGGCACGTAGTATGGGTACGGAATTCGAAATTCTTGTGTTGCATTTGTCCCTGACGTCACACCGAGATAAATGATCGGGATCAGACCAAGTCGTGAGTAATCGTATGGTTTCGCTGGAGCAGTCAGCGGGTGCAGGCTGGCGCGGCTGGAGCGCGCTTCAGATCATATTTGTATCTCGTAGTGAAAGCGCTTATGTATGACTTATAATGAACGCCGATAACATTAGTTGCATGCTGTTGTTGGAGGAAGAAGACGAAAAGGAGATGTTAGCCCAAATTCCTCCATTTCGACAAACGTCATATTAACACTTGAATTTATACTATAGGTACCATATTTAAATCAAAGCTGCAGCATACCAAGTAAACAAATCAATTTGATTAAGACGTCAAAGTATCAAAGCATTTTAAAATTGTATCATTAGTTGGTATATCCGAAAAAAATATCAAAATTAGAAAAAAGTCAGTGGCGTGCATTTTAACATTGAAAATGTTTATATTAGCGCACGGGCACGTTAGTATGGGTACGGAATTCAACAAAATTCTTGTGCTGCATTTGCCCCTGACGTCACACCGAATTAAAATGATCGGGATCAGAACAAGTCGAGAGTAAACGTATGGTTTCGCTGGAGCAGTCTGCGGGTGCGGCTGGCGTTCGCGATCGAGCGTAGCAATCGGCCGTCGCCACAAGGTGGTTTGGCTGGAGCAGCGCGTTTCAGATCATATTCGTATTTCGTAGTGGAAGCGCTTATCTATGATTTATAATGAACGCCGATAACATTAGTTGCATGCTGTTGTTGGAGGAAGAAGACGAAGAGGAGCAGATGTTAGCACAAATTCCTCCATTTCGACAAGCGTCATATTAACACTTGAATTTATACTTTACCATATTTAAATCAAAGCTGCAGCATACCAAGTAAACAAATCAATTTGATTAAGACGTCAAAGAATAAAAACATTTTAAAATTATATCATTAGTTGGTATATCAAAATATCAAAATTAGAAAAAAGTCAGTGGCGTGCATTTTTTTGTCAATAATATTCGTTGAAGTGTTTCCCGGGACGCCACTGGACTTTATAAATTTAATCTAGTTAGGGCTAATTCAGCCTCTTATCATTATGAATGACGGCACCAAATTGCAATAAAATCGGGAAAAGGATATTTACAGAAATAAAAAAAAAACGATTTTTTTAAAAAAACTTTAACACTGTACATCAAAACGGGGCAACTCCGGACACATATTCAGGTTAGTTCAGGTTAGCACTTCTGAAACACCCTGTATACAATCAAATACAACGGTGAAAAACACAAATATTTATATCAAAATATTGATAACAAACAATAACACCAAACGATACAATGCAATAATGCGAAAATCACGGGTAAACTAAATTCAACCCTGTCGCCCAGGGCCTTTTAGTTTTATTGCCGCTTGACCAATCGAAATAGAGTTACGGTTGTCATTAAGTACTGATCAATATTTCCTTCGTATGCATAATCTTGGATTTGAATATGGTATAGGGTAGACGGGGGCAAGTGTAAAAATGGGGTAAGTGGAAAATCAGAGCGCCAATCAGGCAATATTGAAAGTTTACTTCTCTGTGTGGTTCGAGGCAACTACCTATTAAATTATCTACTTCCGGCGAGTTACCAGGTGTTTTTTTCTTTCTGAGTAGTCATTTGTAACATAACCTCCGAATCGGTCCGTTGAATAGTGTGTGATATCTCCATAAAAAATTGGTCAAAAGTAAAAACTTATAATATACTTTAAGTTTTATTGCATTTTCTTATGTTTAGTCAATTGTTGTAGCTTTAAAATCCTATATACCGACCAAATCTAAAAGCGGTTTTTACTCACGAACAGGTTTGCACTTCCCCCGTAAAAAACATAATGTGGGGCATGTGTAAAAATTGTAATAAGGAAAGTGTAAAGGTTAGTTTACACTTGCCCCATTTTCCTGGGAATGCTAAAGTTCATTGGCACTGACACTTAAAGCTTTTATTCTGTACAGAGAGTTGACGTCATGGTACGAAATTATAAAAGAAAGTCCGATAGGGCTGCCTATGGGGAGGCGCAATTAAATGCTGCAGTAAATGCCGTCAATCAAGGTGAATTAACCATGTCGATGGCTAGTACCGAATTCAGAATCCCATACATTACAATCTACTGTAGAATAACGGCCGCCGTGGCGAAAAAAGCAAGACACAGGGCCGACCTCCAATACTTTCTTGGCAAGATAAGTGTCAACTGGCCGAAAATATAAAAACAATGGAGAAGTGGGGATATTGATTAACTTCGAGAGAGCTTCAAGAAAAAGTTCGGGACTTTGTAACTTTAAATAATATTCCCAATCCTTTTAAGAACAATATGCCAGGCACAGACTGGCTAATAAAGTTTAAACAACGTCACTCTTTGAGTATCAAGAAACCACAAAGCTTTAGAGTACTGCAGAAAGAAATCTACGGACCCATTCATAATAGACCAATATTTTGTTTTATTGGAAAAGGCTATATTGGAGTTGGGTCTTCAGGATCGTCCTGAATGTATTTACAATTTAGATGAGACTTCACTGTGTACAGATCATTCTCGTCTTAAAATTGCTGGCGCGAAAGGCAACCCCTCTTCAAGCATTATTGCTGGATCGGGCAGAGAAAATATAACCGTCCTGGCTGGAGCAAGTGCTAGTGGTTGAAAATTGCCACCATTGATAATATTTAAATGCAATAACATTGATAATATTTAAAGGCAATAATATTGCTGGATTTCAGAAAGAAATGAAGACTTCTTCAAAGACACCGTAAATGCAGCCAGCGCCAATGGATGGATGACCTCCGAAATATTTAGAAATTACTTTCTAAAGACTTTTATTCCTTTGGTTCGTGATCAGGCACCAATTATTGTTATATATGATGGGCATGTCTCGCATGTGGATTGCTTATTAATTCAAGCCGCAAGAGAAGAAAATATTCATATACCTAAACTGCAGCCCATACAAGTAATTTACTTCAACCTCTCGATTTGAGTATGTTTAGATCCTTTAAGGCAATATGGGAGAGGGAAGTAATAACATGGCAAAGACGTCATCAGGGACAATGACTATCAAAAAGAGACTTCGCCACATTGCTAGTGAAAACCTGGGCTGAAGTAGATTCCGGGATCATAAAAACAGGATTCAGAAAGGGTTGTATTGTTCCATTTAATAGACATGTTATTCCTAAAGAAAAGTATGACATCGATGCCCTAAAAAGATGGCAGGAACACTTAAAAAATCAAAGATCTGTAGCAGATTTACAACCGATGCCAGAACGCATTGGTATTGAAAGGAATGAACATGATTCTGTAGCACCGAATGTAACAGAAAAAACCGCTACTTCGAAACAGTCAATGTTAAAAACAGTAAAGCCTTCTACATCTGGCGCTTCATTTAAAAGGAAACTAGTATCTAATGCAGAATTACTTACAGCTCCTTCAGCATCTAGTGCCACCAATCTCAAAGTAATTGTCAGCTCTGATCAAAATGAAGAAATATACTAAATAATCATCAGGAGCCTATAACTGAACCTGTAGTACCAGCTACAACCGAAAACCGGCAAGAAAAGAAGGCAAGTTTTGATGATCTACTACTTGATTCGCTCCGACAGAGTCCTTCTTCTAATCCAAGGAAACGAAAGCGCTTAATTCAAGGTGGCCAAACCATTGCAGGTACTATCGCAAGTAGTCAGTCAAAAATCTCTACAAGTTCATCTACTATATCTAAACCAGCTATGAAAATTGACCGAAAGAGTAAACAAAGTCGGCCAAGTCCGTATCAATTTGAATCCAGCTCCAGTGAATCAAATTATGAAAGTGTACCTTTTATGGAATCGGATCAAAGTTTCACTTTAGAATCGGATTGCGAAGATCAGATTCCTGAAATAAACAAAGACAATATTTCCATTGAAGACTGGGTACTGATTAAATATACATTACCAAAAGCAAAGAAACATTTTATTGGCCAGGTAAATACTGTTGACAACGGCTTTGAAATCAAGTTTACTAGAAAACTAAAATACAATTTTTTTATGGCCACTCACCGATGATGTCGATGTAGTATAGCTAGACGATATAGTGACTCGTTTTCCTGAACCGGTAGTAACACGCCGAGGAGGTTTTCATTTTAATGTGAAATTTGCGGGATACAATATTTAACAAGTTCCATAAAATTATTCGAATTTTTAAACTTAAATTTTCTTTTCTAATATTGGAATGAAGCACAACGGCGACATCCTATAGTAATCGAGCGTACCACCGAGCGAGCCGATGAGGTTCTATAAAGATCCATACACCGGCGCGGAGCCCATAGTAACAGGCATCTAACCTCGGTGGCGCCGAAAACCATTTCTTCGATTTTGGTTACCGAGACCTTAAGATTACAACAAACAAATGTTTGTCCCTTATCCTTTCCATCAGACCCAATCTCCGGACGCGACAGTCCCTTCCTTTCCGTCAGACCCTATAGCTCTGCTGATGAGCTGTTATACAGCGAAACGCGTCCAGAGATTGGGTCTGATGGAAAGGATAAGGGACAAACATTTGTTTGTTGTTTTCTTTTCTGTTTTAGTTTCTCCTTGGGAATAACTCCTACTGTTTTAGAGATTAAAGCCAAACATTGGGTTTTGAACGGATAATTACGTTTATAAAAATATTATTTTTGTTATTAGGAATTTTTTGAGGGTTATTTTGGATTACTTATTATTTTTCAGAGGTAGGTACCTTTTAATTTTTCGTTTTTATGATTTGCTTGGCTAACCATTTACACTTTCCCATTACCACTTCTGCGAACATGCATGGAAATTGTATTCCGATTTTACACTTTCCCTTTTTGGGGTACCTAGGTGTAAAATTTCGGTACAAAAAATATCATTCAAATCTCAAGATCTCAAAAATAATTCATGAGTGCCCTATGCAGTATGAAAAGTAAACATATTAAACTATTACTTTTTTACAAAGACACTTTTATAAATATTGTATATTTGAAGTAGGAAGGAAATAAACTTGAACTATTAAAAAGGGCTTCGCAGTTGCCCCAGTCTACCCTAATAATTATAAGCTTTGTAATGTAATGCTGAAAAATAAACAGAATGGTTTTGTACACTTTATTGTTCTTTCTTACACTTGCTGCCACTTTTTTTCATGCATTTTCTTTCATTACAACATTTTTGTAATTTTCGTTCTTATAGTTGTATAAAGGGGGGTACTTTTGCACCTCCTCTATCAAACACTCGTCAGCAATTGCCGAAAACGGTGGCATTCTGCTGAGCGATCACGGCTGGACTGGTCTCTTTAGCAGTCCGAACGCAGCCACTGCAATTGACGGCGAACGCTGTGTCGCTGAGCTGCGGCAGTGAAACCGTGTACATACAAATCGCATTAAACCAGTACCGAGCTACCAATCGCGAACGCCAGCCGAGGCCGCTGACTGCTCTAGCCAAACCATACCTTAGAGGCGAGTTAGAATTTTTAACCTTTATTTTACTATTTTTTTATATTATGAATCAATAAACCTTATATCAGCTACCTAAATATAACATTCAAATCTATGAGTTTTCGCAGATCACAAATCTCACAATATTCACAAGCGTTGCACTCTGCTTCGGCATTTTCAATGTCCTCCCCGGTTGCATCTTTGTAAAGGACTGTAAATTTTTTTGTTAAGGAACTAATTTTCTGAAAATTTTGAAACAAAAAAGGTACTCTTGTGAAAATCCGCTAAAGTAAGCCGTTCTTGAGATACTTCGGTTTTTATTGTTCGATGCCGCACCGGAATATTTAAATTATTCTGAATAAAAAATGTTTGCTGTTATCTTTGAGGATGAAATGTGGTCAGTGATTTAGCAGTGGAAAATGCATTTTTTTTAGATACTTTTTTGGAGTATCACATCCAAAAATCCTCGGATTTTTTACCTGTTTGATGAACACCTTTAAAATTTTTTTTGCAACAGACTATTTAAATGTAAACATTTTTCGTACTTTAAGAATTTTCGCTATCAGTCTATGTTGTTAACAGTAATAAGGTGTTTGAAACGTGTTAGTTAAATTGACTGTAAAGATGGCTGAAGAATACAGCTCCGCAGAAATGACGGATATGCTATTGGTTTTTGGGTATTGTGAAGGAAATTGCCGCGAAAGTGTTAGGGTATACAGGGAAAAATATCCCAATCGGCGTTAAAAAATGTTCACTAATTTTAAAAAATTCGATTTTTATTTTTTAACTTCACCACCCTGTATCTCGGAAACGGAGCAATTTCGGACTAAGGTAAGTTGCTTTAAATCGCCCTTATTTTGGCCTCAGGAATATGTGCTCAGATTTTGTACAGACCTTTGAGAGACTGTATAATATCAGCTAAATGGGATGACCTAAAGGATCATTTACCATCTATCTGTGCTAGAGAAGTATCGGAGGTTATCTTTACTGACATGGAGACCTTCATCCCGTTCTTAAAAAGTGCCCTTTTAACGACAAGCCTTGGTTTACCAAAAATTGCGAACGAGCTGTTAAATCAAAAAATTATTTCTACAGATAATGGCGTCAAAATCCTACCGCCGAAAATCGTACCATCTTTGTTAACGCTCGAAACCAACGCAAGCAAACGATAAACCAAAGCAAAGAAGCACATAACCAAAGGATCAAGGACAAACTCCTTGAATGTCCTAACGGATCAAGATCATTTTGGTCGGTAGCTAAGGCCGAGAATTTTACCAAGTAAACCATTTTACCTCTAACACGTTTTGATGGCACTACTGCGACCAAAGCCCAGGAAAATGCAAACTTACTGGCGGAAATATTCCCACTGTAGAATGGAGAATGCCCGAGATTGTTTTCCGGCAGTGCGATGTTAAACGAATCTTGATGAGTCTTGATACCAAGGAAGCTTCTGGTCCTAACGAAATTCCAGTGATCGTAATTAAGAGATGCGCTGATGAATTGACAACGATATTTTGTAGGCTTTTTAACTTATCTTACCAAAAAGGAATATTTCCTTCTTGCTGGAAAACTGTCCAGCCCAGCCCACATCCAAAAAAGGCAAGAGACCTTGACAAACCACTATCGTTCAGTCGCATTGCTTTCGGATATATCAAAAGTTATAAAGGAGGCTATCAACGATAAATTATTAAAGTACCTGAAAGGCTTCAACATTATTGGTGACTGCCAATATGAATTCCGTAAGTCTAGATCAACAGAAGACCTTCTCGCTTATGTTACTCACGTTTGAAATAACGCAATAGAACATCATGGGGAGACCCAGATGGTAGCACTGGACATTTGGCCGAGTATAGCATGGAGGGCTCCTATCTAAAGTAAGAGCGTACGGAATACCGGCTCAATTTTGTTCATAGCTGTCAAGCTTTCTCAAAGACCGTTCTTTGCGAATGGTGATGGACGAATTTCTTTTAGACGCATTTGACATCAATGCTGGAGTTCCTCAAAGTTCTATATTGTCGCCAACCCTCCCTTTACTGTACATTAACGATCTTTTAGGAAAAACTAAAAATTATATATCTAGCTTCGCTGATCAAAGCACATCTTTTACTTTGGATCCTCGAACATCGACTGCCAATGCACATCTCTATAGGCAGCAAGAGGTCTCACATCTCAACAAAGACCTGGAAGAAGTACGGTCTTGTGGTGGCAGTAACCAGATAGTTAGGTTAGGATATAGTCATTGAGGGGCACTCGATTATCTTGCCTTTATCAATTAATTTATTGAGCGTCAACCAATATCTAACGAACAACCTGGAAAGCCTTGAACATCGAAGGCAGGTTGGCGACTTGAGTTTATTTTACGAACATTTTCATAGCAAGTGCTTAACTGAGGTTTCCCGCCGATTCCATCCAGAGCGGTGCATGGCAAATATATACGACAAGCCACTGCAGCCCACCCGTACGTGGTTTAGCTTAGTGTCCCTTAAACGACACTATTTAAAAATTCTTTTATCTGCAGTGCTGCGCCTTTTCATAAAAAAAAATACAAAGTGATTAGAGGCATTTTGCGGTACCTCGAGGTAGTTTGCAGCACTTTGAATTAATTTTAAGTATCTAAACTATTTTTTAAGTCGAATTTAGTTTTTTTTTTAGGTATAGTTTTATCCTCGGGCTGTATTTCTTTATCATCTGGCTACACATTTGAATTTAAAATTTTAGGGGTGTAGCCCACTCCGCTGGGGGGTTAAAGTTACAAGTTTAAAAATATTTGAAAAGAGTTTTTCCCTAGACAGACGGTGAGATAGATGTAACTCAAATCCTTTCTTTGTCTCGGAGATATTTCTAAATATGAAAAATATGGCTTGATCGATTTCCATTGACCAACCCAGGTGCAATGTCGATGAATAAAATGTTTCCATTTTTATATTATTTATTTTAGAACTCTGGTAGATCTCGCTTATTAATAAACAAAAATGCCAATAATTTATTTTATGTTATGTGACAACGTTCCTATAATAGATTCGCTTAGTTTGGTTAGTCTATTAAACCTTAACCCATTATTATTATTATTATTATTGCACAGATCTGTGTTATTATTAACCTATATTAAAATATTTTTTTAGACCGTCACTTCTGCTGCGACCTATTTGGTAATGTTGATGCAATTTCGACTAACACTGATGAGAAATGCCGCCCTAGCTATAAGGAAGGCCAATGCGGCAGCCATGACGAACCAAAATGCGACCGTCTTAAATAATAATTAGAAAAAAACTTCGAATAAGTATTGTTAAAAAAATTAAAACACTCTTTATGACGAAAATTTATAAATCTTGTACCGACTTAGATAAATGTAGTAATCATGCAGATTACATGTTTATTTCAATATATTTTTTTTTATAAATTACCTAGGTACGTCAAAATCTGACCAAAAACGAAATTTAAACTCCTGAATTTGACGTTAAGGAATTTTGTTATAATGCTACTATTAATTAGTTCTTCACAGTTATTGTGAGTTTGTAACTCAGGCCGACAGAAGAGGTCCCAAATGATGTTTGAATGTGCCATCCTACAGAGATCAATTGTCCAGTCCATATAAAAGTATAGTTACAAAATCGTAACATAGGTAATGTTTTTTTTTCTTTTAGAAATGCCAAGCTTTTATATAGTTGTTCCAAGCTTAATTCGATGACATAAAAAGGCATTAAACTCCTGACCATAGGCATCGCTTCTACCAAATAATTAAAATGCGGATTGTGGTAAATTTTTAATATGATTAAATAGTATATATGAGAGCTTGTTCATTATAGTTTATATCGATGAAAGGATTATTCCCGTGACTTCGCCTGCAGAGAATATTTTTAAAATGGTCTTTCGGTGAAAGAAAATGCTCATTTTGCCGAAAACAATTTTAAAAAAATTGTCTTTGTCCAGCCAGGATCGCTAGGAGGTATGAGTTTTCCTTGCCAAGAGGGGCAGGTACTATATTAATAGTTGGAAAATACAGTTAGTAGTTAGAATTCACTATACATAATATATATTTTAACAAGTTGATCGCATCAGCAGAATCCCACTAAACGTTCCGTAATATAACAAGTTTTTAAGATACGTGTTAACGGAGCACAATTAATTTAAAATTCATAAACAATTAAATGACTGGAATCGTCAGAACTTTCAGAAGTAGAATTGTTTTCAGGTTGGATTACTACTGGAGCTATAGGTGGTGAAACAGAATATCCATTTTCTATTTTTATTGCAATGTATAATAATATATGCAATTTTTCCATACATCGCTACTCATTTCGGCATTACCTGCCGAATATTATAAAGGACAACTGCGCTTAAAGTTTGAAATTGATTACTAAGTGATATTCTTTGCTAACAAGAGCAACACATTAGGTACAAAGCCATCTTTACTTCCAGCATGAAGAATAATAACGCGTTTTCCCCTCGAGCACGGTGTACCAAAAGTACAATTTTTACTATCTACCCAACCATACTTAACAACATCATGAGTATCAAACCAAGTTTCGTCTAAATAAATTATACTTTTGTTGGATTCAAGGTACTCCTTTATTTTGTGCAATTAGTCCTGTCGTAGTTCAATGATACCCGGGGATTCCATTATAGCAATTGGATTATCTAATTTTCTTGTGTTTAAGCCACATTTTAACAAAACACCACGCAATGTTTCCAAAGATTTTACTTATATTCAGGGTAAACTCACAATTTATCACGAACCAGTTCTAAAGTTGACACTATATTATACTCGTAAAAGTTGTAAATAGTTCGCAGAATAAAATACCTTGTAGTATGGTCAGCCGTTTTGAATTTTTGATTTATTGGTTTGCGCTTTATGGAATGACCAGTTACAGTTCCCAAATTAATCACGTTAGGTATACTATGGAAAATTCTTGTATATTTATTTCGTTTTTATGAAAAAAAAACTGTGTAATTTCCTCACTGGGATATTTTGGTTAGAAGCTGGCAACACTGTCGATAACTGACGTCACTCGAGGAGTATAACGTGCATCGGTTTCTGTTTTGCAAAGAGTATATTATGCAGATTGCACTTTTTAACTCTGACCACCTAATTTTGGGATACTTTTTATATCTGTAACAATGTGTAACAAACACTTGCATAGAAATTTTTTAAGATGTTGTATTTTATAATAAACCTATGCAAGAATGATTTTGTTCGAAATTTGTGACTAAGTAAGTATACATAACTGCGTAAAAACAAAATAACAAGTTGCTACAGCAAAACACGATGCTTCATTCCATAAAGCCTAAACAAATAAAAGTTATAAGCAGACTATTTACTATAGCCAAAAATAAAACCAAAAGGCATTCCATCTCAATACACAACACGACGTCGACGTCAACATTTTTTATAACCAGCCGCAACTAATAAATGTATCGTAATAAGCTCGTATATTTTCTTTTCGCGCTACATTAGTTTTATTTTTGTTTATGCGACTCCCCATGACATCATCAATTTTCTAGGACAGTTCTGCTTAGCCTTTCCACTAATAGCACGAAAACAAAGAGCTGTGTCATCTGATGGCAATCAGGAAATGTGTGACCATTACGAAACAACTTAATCTGTTATATTCTTTGTAAATTTTAAAATATTTCAGTTATTTGTATGTTATATCGTACTTAAAAAAATTGCCCACTTTTTCAGATTACCCCAAAGTTAGAAAGTTATTTAGTTTTGTAAACATTTTTATATTGATATATTTTAAAGACGCATAACATACTTGTGATAAAGCAGCGCACCTTCCTCAATAAGCTTGTTCCCACACAACACATAACATCCCCAGGATATCCATATATTAATCCAAACATCCACGTCAAAGATATTTCACTATGGGATATCTAGTGGATATTTATGGGATATTTATAAGCCCTACAAACATCCCAAGTTTGAACATCCAGTAAATATCCCTAAAATTATCCACTGGATATCCTGAATGTCCTATGAGCTGCATTTAAAACGAACATCCCACTAGGTCCACATTAAAATATCCTAGGGATATTTTCCCAAGATTTTGCATAATTTTGTTAAATAAGGAGGGACGTCACCTAGTTTTATTGTCTGGATAAATCAGCAAGTACAATTTGAGTGTATGTGTATCCTACTTTACTTTATGCAGCTAATAAAGGAAAGAAATAATTTCAGTGCTTGCAATGTTAAAACGTGATAAAGTTAGAGCCTAACCTTAAAATAAAATTGGCGGTTTCGTACTTTTATGGTTGTTTTCTGTTTTTGGCGTTCTTGGTTTTGAACACGTTTTGCACTTTTGCAGCATTTTTTGGGCCTACAAGCTTTCTCGGGTTTCCCGTTTCACGGTGCTTCCTCTGTGTGTGCGTTTGTAATTTGGCAGGATTCTAGGTAAGTACTTTTTTATCTCTTTGTGTTAAATTACTCATATAGGTTATTTTTCATGCATAGAAAATGGCCAGCCGAAAATCTACCTTATTTTTTTATGGAATAAAATTTTTATCAAAATCGAACATTCTGGCTAAAATTTAGCCTTCTTCATTGAAGACGCAAAATGATTTTTATTGCTTGTAACCTGAAATAACGTTGTGTTTTGAGTTAATATTTTAGCCTAAAATGTACGAGGCGGTAGATTGAGACCCATACCGTGACGTCAGTCTCGTGGGCGTGGGTTTATATAGACTTATATTGGTTAAACAGCGCTAACACGCATTTAATACACCTTTTTGGTTCCAATTCGTTTTTATTCGATCTACTTTAAAAAAGACAGTCATAAAAAAACTAAAAAAAATCATGAAAATACTAAAAAAGTCATTATAAGAAAAAGTGCAAAATCTGGGAATCGATCCTGTGACCTATAGCATGGAACCTAAACGCTATGTACACTACACCACGGCATAACTAATAAAATAGGGTTAATGTAGTAACAGTAGAATGAAAGCAGCGGCACAGCTGACGTCACGGTATGGGTCTCAATCTACCGCCTCGTTAAAATGTTTGATCTCGACAAATAATAGTAAAACAACTAATATTTTTTATTCTATAAAAACTACAATTTCAAAGCATAACATAGCATCAAGGACTAAGTAATCTTTAATTTTTCTAACAGCTGTTGTATATTGTTAGGATTGGAGAACACAAACCTTATGAATTCATAAAAATAGTCATGAGCAGAATAATGACTGATCAATTCGGCTCAACTTTTTCCTATACTGGCCATAAGGGAAAACAGGCATTTAATGCCTTTAAAGGTGGATTCATAGTTTCCGTAACGTAAGCCGTAAGACGTAACGTTAAGACGTAAGAAAAATAAACATGTGATTATAAATGCATGCATTCATAGTCGCCGTAACGTAAGACGTAAGACGTAAGCCGTAAGCCGTAACAAGAAATGGTTTATTTTCATTTCTTAAAGGTGGATTCATAGTTTCCGTAACGTAAGCCGTAAGACGTAACGTTAAGACGTAAGAAAAATAAACATGTGATTATAAATGCATGCATTCATAGTCGCCGTAACGTAAGACGTAAGCCGTAAGCCGTAACAAGAAATGGTTTATTTTCATTTCTTAACTCTTACGTCTTACGTATTCGGTCGGGATCGGCCGTACTCGTGCATAACCGCCGTGATATTTCAAAATTTGACAGTCGACCGCAGGCGGGAGATTGTTTTGTTGATTTCATTTTCACAAAATTTTGTAGCGTCCGTCCGTATTTCAATATTCCTTTTTATTAATAATAATACTATATACATACAACAAATCTGTAATAAAAAGCGACAAAATAAATTCGGTTCAAAATCAAAACAATGGAATTATTTGACAAATATCATAACCTACAATTTCGCAATTTCTTACGTCTTAACTTGAACTCTGAATGGGTATGTTTTCTCTTACGTCTTATCGACTACGGCTTACGTCTTACGGCTTACGTTACGGCAACTATGAATCCACCTTAACTCTTACGTCTTACGTATTCGGTCGGGATCGGCCGTACTCGTGCATAACCGGCGTGATATTTCAAAATTTGACAGTCGACCGCAGGCGGGAGATTGTTTTGTTGATTTCATTTCCACAAAATTTTGTAGCGTCCGTCCGTATTTCAATATTTCTTTTTATTAATAATAATACTATATACATACAACAAATCTGTAATAAAAAGCGACAAAATAAATTCGGTTCAAAATCAAAACAATGGAATTATTTGACAAATATCATAACCTACAATTTCGCAATTTCTTACGTCTTAACTTGAACTCTGAATGGGTATGTTTTCTCTTACGTCTTATCGACTACGGCTTACGTCTTACGGCTTACGTTACGGCAACTATGAATCCACCTTAATTGTTCCAAGGCTCTTAAAAGGTACGTTTTAATTGTCGTAATTTTAGTTTAAAATGAGAAGGGTTTGGGTCAACTTTGAACATTCTTATTTTTAAAGTTTGGTTTGAATTCCAAGGAAAATCTTTTTACAGACGCAGCTCAGCAAATACCAGCTATCCAAAAGTATTCAGACTGTGATATAGAGGAAAAAATTAAAACTTGGCTCCGACATGCTCCAGCTAGAGCAAAGTTGGGGAAAAATAACTGAGCTACTAATATAAATATATAAGAATGTTCGGTCCCTGAATATAGAGTTAAAAAAATATATTAATTTTGCCTTTTTATTAAACCAGCTTTAGAAGCTGAAAGAGGTATCTTAGTTTTCAGTTATCATTCTTACGTTGTAGGTTATACTGGGTATACATTATTACAACAAAAGATATAGGTATATTAAAAGTCTCAAGTCTTCTTACATGTTTGACCATCGCGATTTTAAGAGAAATTAAAAAAAAGGCAACCACCTTTATAGGCAGGCAAAAATGGAATAAAACATATAAAGAGGAATGTACTGCGTCATTATGCAAAATGTTAAACCAGCTGTATAAACAGCTTTTCATAATTCACAAAGTGTCTTTTGTCAACTGCAATAATTTTTAGATAAATATATTTTTTCTTCATTATAATTAATGCTTATTCTGGGACATAGTGTATATCCTACGGATATTTAAACAAGATCCCATGAAACTCCTGGGTTATATCCTATAGATGATTATAAAATATCTTAAGTAGGTCCAAAAAACTCCTGAGTTTATCCACAGGATATTTTTAGAGACATGCTGGGGACATCCAAGGGATAATTATTTTTTTCCCACTGATGGATTATCTTATGGATATCCCTGCTATATCAGTGGATATACCATAGATAATTGCATTATCGTCGATGAATATTTATTGGATATTTATAGGATGCACTTGTGTTGTGTGGGTTACCGATAATTTTTTTTGGTAATTTTTTTATGGTATTCAATTGAATTAAATAATCTAGGTAAGTTGTTAAAATTTCAACTCTCTAAGTATATCTTATCCTTAAATATTCAATGTTAAAGATTGGGTTTCAGTAAGAACCGCTACGCCGACTTGTGACGTCATTCTGCATAAACACCACGGCCGGCGCGAGGGTCGGCAAACGCGAAGGAATTTTGGCTAATTGCTACACATTAGTCAGTAATCCATTATAATCCATGAGAAGGAGGTGATTGTTCCCAATGTACATGATTGTTATTATTATTATTTAGAGAATTTGTAGTAGAGATTAAAAGTCCAGAAACCGAAAAAAGCATATTTAAATTACATAGGTTCAAATGGAAATATTAAAAAAATGCTGATATAAAATTCAATTACAAATGTTGAATTTTTGTGATGTCGCATCCGGCTTTTAAAAAATCAGGAAAACTTACAATAGAATATTTTATTTTTGATGAAAAACTTGTTAACACGTTAAGCCCCAGAGCAGTGGCGTAACTAGAATTTTTTGGCCCCAACGCAAAATATATAAGAAGTCCCCCCCTTTCGGTCACAAATCACAAATACTAAATAAAAATAAAACAACGAGCTTTTTTCTTATTTGCTTTACATATAACTTAAGAAGATATTTCCTTTCATCAAAGAAAAACAAAACTTTAAAATAACTTTAAATTTAAACCTTTAAATTTAAACCAAGTCCAATAATTAGTTATTAACGAAGTTGCAAATTGTAATAAAATCTCCAGAGTTTAAAACAAAACTCAACCTAAATTTATTAAACCCCAAAATAATTTTTTTCTCGCTCTATATATTGCAAATTCATTAATTAAACTTTTAAGGTCTAAAAGTCTTTAAAAAATCCTTTACTTGTCAGATGGAGTAGATAAATATAACATACTAATTAGGAAAATATTTCCTAGCCATCTGATTTAAAACCTTATACTATAAGGCCGTATTTGGCTAACACCAGTTAGCGCTACAATATCAGTATCAGTATTAAACCTTATACTATAAGGCCGTATTTGGCTAACACCAGTTAGCGCTACAATATCAGTATCAGTATTACAATACTGATACTGATATTGTAGCGCTAACTGTGTTAGCCAAATACGGCCTTATAGTATAAGGTTTTAAATCAGATGGCTGAGAAATATTTTCCTAATTAGTATGTTATAGTTTAGTATTACAATACTGATACTGATATTGTAGCGCTAACTGTGTTAGCCAAATACGGCCTTATAGTATAAGGTTTTAAATCAGATGGCTGAGAAATATTTTCCTAATTAGTATGTTATAGTTTAAGGTCTAATTTGTTCGCAGCTTCACTTTCGACGGAAATTAGACAAGAACTACAGTGGGCCCCCCAAGCTTGGGGGCCCCAACGCATTGCGCTCACTTGTCTTATGGTAGTTACGCCACTGCCGGATGCCCCAGAGTGAAAAGCATGACTTTCACCTCAGACCAGACCATTTTTTTTTAAATTTTGGTATTAAAATTAGGTTAGTTTTGCTACTTACATAATAATTTGAGGCTCTGACATATTTTTTATAAAAAAACAGTGTGACCACGTCAGATGCACACGGTCTGTATAAAAAATTTTTTTCTTGTTTTTAGTTTAGACCATGTGCACCAGATTGTCTCACACACACCACAATGTACAAAGCCATATATTGCACCGAGTATTACATTTATGATGTTCTATATATAAACTAAACAATATAAAGTGCATTTAACAATAATAAACAAAACTAAAGAACTAATCTTATGATGCCACTAGGCGGCTATATTTGACAGGACGGTGAAACGCGTAATTGTTTCTTACCATTACTTGTGTGAGCATCAAAAAACAGTCTATGCACATAAAAACAGTTGAGGGGCAGCCTGGGCAATATGTATGAACTTGTTTAGCATTTTTTTTTGCCGATTGCCTTCCCTCAAGCTCTGAAAAGTGTTTATAACAAAGTGTACATCTTCCTCTATTCCCTTTGTGAGTAATACGGTGCCGAACGGCTTGGTCTGAATCTGGTGCAGGTGCCCCAAGATTAAGCAAAGATAAAACTACTTTTTCTCGAAAAGATGTAATAGATATTGTTTTGCCCGTAATATATTTGTACAGCACATGTGCATTCACAATTGCTGTATTGGTTAGAAGTTTAATAGCGACCTTTCAAACGTCAACAAATATCCTATCCTACAAAAAATGAATGACGGTTTCGCCAAACTAAGACATATTTTTGTTTTATGTGGACCAGAGCTCTCTAAATCACCATATAACAACACAGAAATTGTGTCCCTGGTGCGGCCACAGTCGCCTGAACACGATAATATATTGTGGACAAATTGGTGCACGTGGTCCGAGGTAAAACATGCTGTGCACCAGTGTGGTACACATGGGGCTTAACGTGTTTTAAATCTGTAATAAAACAGCTACAAGGACACACAATGAATTTTGGGTGAACATTGTTTTAAATAAAATGTATTTTATTTAAATTAATTTATATAAAAATATTATATCAGTTATTAGAATTCCGCATACGTATTTGGACAGCACGACAATTCACTACTGTAACTAATCTCGCTTTGCTAAAATGTGGTTATAGTGGTAATAATTTACTTTGTATACCGTTTATAAGAATTGCTAATATCAGTGATAATCTAGATAATATCGAATATCCTATTGTTTTTTCCACTTAAAAGAGAGTTTATACCCAATATAAGAAAGGTTCTAATACCTATTATAAGAAGGTTCTGATACTGTGTATAAGAATATCTGATATACTGGGTGGTCCACTTATACGATAGCATATTTTCCATGAGATATGATTCGCCAGATGTTCCTGATTTTGATATGGCTCTATCATAGTTGATTCTTTTTTAGCAGAAACAACCTTATTCAGATAAAAACTATCCAAAGTATAATAAATAATACACTATATGGCGTTAATGGAATTAACTTATGATTGTATTAACTAGAATTTGTTCGACACTAGAAGGCATTTTATAATATTTCATATACAATTATATGTATAACAAAAAAAAAGTGATAACTGATAAGACTGTGCACAATAGTAAGTAGGAATGTATTTTATATACTATAATATATAATATGATTATTTTAAAGCATCTTAGTTGAGAGGCCAACTACTCTCCGAAACACGTGTACAAGTTGTCGGGGAATCGCTCGAAATCCCGAAATTAGTATTAGAAATCATCGAGAGCACCACCGTAGTCGCAGAAATCGTTCGAAATCATTCCAAAATCCCGAATCCCGAAATTCCGAAAAATATAATAAAGCTAGTAAGTTTTTTTGAGAAATATATTTTATTTCTATAAAAAACTATAGTTTTTCCTTAAAGCTGTAGTTTTTTTGTTTAAACACTTTTAGGTGAGTTTTATTTTTAATATTTAATATATTTTAATTGTTGATATGTATAGCTTAAAATTCTATATACCTGTTATAACCTTTTTTTTTCAAAACCTTAACCAAATAGGTGTTGAAGTATTATAACTAATAATTACGTGTTCCTTTTTATTTTCGTTTTAATAAAGATATGCTCGTAATATACAGGGTCGTTGGTATGTATGAAAACGGTCGATTATTTCTTAAAGTAAAACAGCAAGCAAAAAATAATTAAGACAAAAGTTTTAGGGTTTTTTAAAGTCTATAAAAATTTTAAAACAATAAGTATACAGGATGAATCAGAAAGCCGTAGGCAGTCGACAAATCGCTGCGACTATTATGCTGATTTTTATAAATGCATTATAAGTGCGGGAAACCGTATTTGCTAAACGTCTCAGCCTTTCTTATACAGATAAAAGAAATGTTTAAATAAGCGATATCATTACCGATAGAGAATATTCTTATAATTGTTATGATTACTCTAATAGTGCTAAGCAAAAATTTTGCTGTCTGTGGAAACTAGGGATTTACAAACTTTCTAATGATTCAATTATTTTTAGTGAAGAACTGTCGCAGTACCTCGGTGGACATCCAACTGACATATTACGACTAATGGTTCTTAGAAAAAATATTCTAAATTATCAATAGTTACGTAAATTGGTCCGCTGTCCTGCGGGAAGTAGCCTTGTCGCATCTCTTCGTCGTCTAATGCATTCACAATATTTTCTAAAATTTTATGACGGTATCCCGGCGCCGACTTGGGACAAATCAAAAAATCAGTTCAATTAACCTTCCTTTTAAGAATGCAAAGGCTTCTCTGTAATGAAGTGTGAATTTTTAGAACTACACATATCTCATTTGTTGAGAATTTAAATATGAAGAGAGATAAAATCATGCTTTGCCAGTAAAAAAAGGGGTTCAAGAACGTTTTCATTACTACGCATATTACCCATAAACCACTATGAACATTGCATTCGCTGCGGATGGTCGTTTGGTAACACCGGCGGATTGTCATTTGGTAACAATTCTTGGACTGAGCTTAGATGAAAAGCGTGCATATGCAGCTCACATTCCAGGATTAAATTGCAGGTACCTTAGGATATGTTTACTTGCTGGCTTAAATGCCAAATAGGGGTTTGTGGGTGTTCATTATCAATTTGCCTCAATTCTTCTACTTTTTGTGCAGTGTGAACTGTATCCCACTGCCTTCCTTTCTAGTCACACTTTCTGTTTCTCGAAACAATGTCACAGATATAGTCAAAACTTGGCGAAACTGGTCGAAATTCTTCACTATGCATGTGTGAAAATTCGGTTCGAAAATCTTGAATAGCGTCTTGTGTTGAATAAATCCACCGGCCAACAACCTTTCTAAATTTCTAAAGTTGACAGTTGACTGTTTTTCATTTGCCTTTACTATTTACCTAGGTTACTTTTCAAGAGTAATAGTTCAAGACTGACGACACGGCATACTACGCGGACGTTATTTTTTGGATCTTACGATATATTTGTGGATCATATTAGAATTAAATTAGCCCGTATCTACTTTACTACGGCACGTTTCTCCAATAAATATTCTCATGTTTCAATTTTTGTATGTCCAGAAAATTCACGTTCTTTTTATTACCGACCAGTTAAAAATAAAGTCCTCGATTACAAATTAACAGGAAGGATATTGTAACGCAATTACTTTTATATGTTTGTAAGTAAAAAGTAGGTACGTGTTTTGAAATTGAATTTCTACAACTATAGTTATTAAAACATTCAATATTTTATGGGTTTTTATTCTGCTACTTTCTATAGATTTATAGAGATGTAAGAATTAAGTTATGGAACAATAAACATGTTCGAAATTGAGGTTTTGACACAAAAAATATACAAATCTCATAACGAGTTCTTATGCAAATGTCACCTCAAAAAGAGACAAATACTAAATAGACTTTCTAAAATGTTTTAAACAGAGCCTCCAACTGAAAATCCATCCCTGTACATTCGTGATATTTCACTTACAACATCAATTTTCAATTGTCTGTTAGAAGTTCAGATAAAGCGGATGCTGCTACTTGAAAAATCTCATGGTTCGATGGCAATATTCATGTACGGGCATCATTTTGACGCTGAAATATTTTGGATCGATGATTTTGTTTCCTTGTTGCTAGAAACTTGATTGATTGATTAGGTTTAGTATATGAAATGGTGAAAAAAGGAAAGTTTTAATAAAATGAACAAAACCCAGTCAAATTACTTTAACCGGCACCGACATTTATAAGTTGCTTCCAAAACTTTAATTCTTAACTTTGGCACTTTATACCTTTGGTGGGACGTGAAACATGTTTCTTAGACTATCTTTCCATTTAAAAATTTGAAAATTGTTTAGGGCATCTGCACGTTGTGATAGAATTCGAATACACCGGATTTTTCGCTAAAAAGGTATTAAACGTGTGCCCTCGCTAGAGTTTGACAAACGCTTATTTAATTCAGTGTTTCCCAACCTTCTGTAAAGCGAGGAATCCTAGAGCACTTCTCTTTTTTCTGAGGAACCCCTTAGAAAGCAAGAGCGCCGAAGGCGCAAGAGTAGCGGCGCAGGCGATCATTTTCGGAGACCATGCTCAAATTTTGTTTTGTCTACAATTCTAATATTTGCATTGAACGGATGTATGATAAATTATTTAATTTTAAGCCCATTTTTTGTTTAACTTTTATGCAAAAAGGTAGGTTGGAGAAAATGTAACTCACTTTCTTTATTCATGAAAATGATATTATGTATACTCTTTGCAAAACAAAAACCGATGCACGTCATACCCTTCGAGTGACGTCAGTTATCGACAGTGTTGCCAGCTTGTAACCAAATTATCTGAGTGAGGGAATTACTCCGATTTTTTTCATAAAAAAAAATGTTCCATAGTTTATATATTGTTTACTGCGCAATACCTTTAACCATCAACTTTAGTAGATCTAACACTTATTTTATTCTCATCTTGTCAAAATGGACCACTGCAATCCAAAAATCCATGTTTCATCCAAGAAAACGAATTGGTACAAGAATGCTTCTTTTTCTTTAATATATTCTTTCGAAAATACCAGTCGTTTGAAAGCTACATGGAAAATCCGAAGCCTATTTTCTTAACGAGAAAGAGAAAGAGTTAAGACAACCATCAAACAGTTCTGTCTTCTAATTTCTAACTTAAAGCTGTCAAAGTTACATGATGTTATAAAAAAAGTTACAGCTTATGAATCAGAGATGTAAAATATTATAATTTTTAAATAATACAACTTACTTGTTTCGTACAGTCCATAAATAGTGTCACGGATAGAACTTATATCCAATCTTCACACATTTACAACTCTCTTTGAATTAGAACGTTTGTTTTAAGGTGATTCTAATAATTTATTTTCCTTAACTGTTCTTGAAATTTCGCTTACAGTGGAGATATTCAAATTTAGTGCAGCTGCTACACGTTAAAAATTAGTAAAGTGGAAATAAAATATCTAGACCTTAACATACTCATTAAATTTACTTCTCTGTACTGCTGTTAAGGGTAACAATAGGTCATTGTTGTTAAGTTCTTCCTGAAAATAGCTTCGTAGAGAAGCTATTAGCTCTTTACACCGACTATTTAAATGCTTCGGCATTTTTCACAAATACACTGCGTCCATTAATTATGGAATAGGTAAAAAAGTACTCAAATTTTAAACATCCATATCTCCATCAAAATTATATCAATCCACTCAATTTTTGATTTATTAGGTAGGCCGTCCCTTGGACTACTTAGCACAAAGTATTTCACCTTACTTTATGTCTTTTTTATACAGGATGATGGCTAAGATACCAAGCCATGTAAAATGTGCTGATTTTAAAATTAATGTTTGGAAAATACGAAGCAATGGAAATTGAATTTTATTAGTGTACTGTTTACAGCTTTATGTTAGGTACTTACTGTACAAATTACAGCGCAGTGCCGTTCGTGTCAATTAAAAAAAAAATAAAAAAATAAAAAATGGAATAGGTAAAAAAGTACTCGAATTTTAAAATCAATATCTTCATCAATCCATTCAATTTTTAGTTTATTAGGTAGGCTGTCCCTTGAACTACTTAGAACAATGTGTTTGCCCTCACTTTATGTCTTTTTTATACAGGATCATGGATAAGATACCAAGCTGTGTAAAATGTGCTGATTTTAAAATTAATGTTTGGAAAATACGAAGCAATGAAAATGGAATTTTATTAGTGTACTGGTTATAACTTTATGTTAGGTACTTACTGTACAAATTACAGTGCAGTGCCGTTCGTGTAAATTAAAAAATCTGTATATTGCAAATTATATTGACTGAAAACGTTTTACTTCTATTTTAATTTACGTTGCTAGTCAACTAATTGCCCTTGTCAATTTATCAAGATTATAAATTTGTTGGCAGTTCTTGACAAGGTCTTTTGTTTAGTTTCTTTTTTTAAATGAATGCCAATATCCGATTCATATCTCCAGAAGAATGTTCCTATGCAAGAGGACTGTTTGAGCAGGGCCGGTCTCAGTCTGATATTGCCAGAATCATGAATAAAACGCAAGGGGCTATATCAAAAATTTTAAAACGGTATCGAGAATATGGATCGAATCAAAGAAGAGCAGGGCAAGGCCGACCAAGGAAAACAACTGCTAATCAGGATCGGTTTTTTACAATGGAATGTGTTCGGGAGTGATTTACAACAAGTACCAAGCTACAAGCACGGTTGTCAAACGTTCACAATGTTCGACTATGTAAGCAAACAATACTTAATCGCTTAAAAGAGGTCCAACTGAAACCGTACGAAGCAGCGATAGGACCAAAGCTGGAATTTCACCATAGACGTGAACGATTGCAGTTTGCTCAAGAGCATTTGCCATGGGGTGAAGATGAATGGGATAATGTTTTATTTAGTGACGAATCCTGTTTTTGTCTATACAGCAATGATAGACGTTTAAAAGTGTTTCGAAGACCTGGTGATCGCTATGCTCAGTGTAATTTTAAAGAGCGGGTTAGTTATCGCGGTGGATCAATTATGGTTTGGGGAAGTATATCTCTAGAGGCAAAAACGGAATTGGTATTTGTAGAGCGATTAACTAGTGACAGGTACATTACGGAAATTCTTCAGGAGCATGTTGTGCCTTTTGCTCCCTTTATTGGAGAAAACTTCATTTTTATGCAAGATAACGCACGTCCACATACGGCGACAATAGTAACGGAATATCTAGCAGAAACGGGAATTACCTTAATGAATTGGAAAGCTCGAAGCCCAGATCTTAACCCTATAGAGCATTTATGGGATCGAATAAGTAGAGAGGTTCGTGCAGAAGCTAACCCACCAGAAACTTTGGCTCAGCTGAGATTGACGCTACAAAGAATATGGGAAAATATGGATCAGGTTTTTATAAGAAATCTGATTCTCAGTATGCCAAATCGTTGTCAAGCTGTCATTAATGCCCGTGGAGGAAATACGCGTTATTAATTTTTATTCTTATAATTAAGTTGTTTCTTTAAATTGTTATTACTATTGTTAAGTTAGTGTTATATCACGATTTTTTAATTTTTTTTAATTAACACGAACGGCACTGCGCTGTAATTTGTACAGTAAGTACCTAACATAAAGCTGTAACCAGTACACTAATAAAATTCCATTTTCATTGCTTCGTATTTTCCAAACATTAATTTTAAAATCAGCACATTTTACATGGCTTGGTATCTTAGCCATCATCCTGTATAAAAAAGACATAAAGTAAGGTGAAATACTTTGTGCTAAGTAGTCCAAGGGACGGCCTACCTAATAAATCGAAAATTGAGTGGATTGATATAATTTTGATGGAGATATGGATGTTTAAAATTTGAGTACTTTTTTACCTATTCCATAATTAATGGACGCAGTGTAGTAAACCACTTAATCTACAGAGATATCTATATGCACTTTTGTTTCTCTTAATAGAACAGTTTTTTAATGCTATTTATGAAAAGATCTGGAATTTTTGTTAAAAAATAGACACACGGAACCACAAACCATTAGGTTAGTTTTGCATGAAACGTCAAACCAAACCAACCAACGAGCTGGCGCCACCGTTTACAGTTGTGTTGCCAACTATCGGCCAATAAAATTCAAATTATATTAATTTTTACAAGCTTAAATAAACAAAATATCTGCTATAAGTGGGTTCGTATCAAAGAAGAATACTTTAAGTTTGTAGTAAATTCAATATCGCATAAAGTTTTAATACTTTTAGCCCAAATTTAATTTCCTTGTGTTTTCTTACGGATTTACAATTATCAGCTGATTGATGACGTGCATCGGTTTTCGTTTTGCATCAACCATAGTACCTATCACATTTTTCTTGGTGATTACCCCCCATGACCCCCTTGGATCCGCACCTGGTTCGGTATATTATTTTTATTTCTTTACATAACACAACTAGGTACTAATAAAATATTCAGCGAATTTAGATGTTTGAAAATGGCGACAGAATGGTGCAACTACGGCATAAAATTCAATGTTTGCAGTGTCTTTTAGAATTTTGTTTTTTATTAAGTACCTACCAATAATTATTGTGACAAACTTGACAGTCGCTACTGGTAAATTGTATTACGAGAATAATTTTAACACGCTAGACATGACAATCCTCGCTCATTTGACACATATTGTGGGTGACAATCGATTCGAATAGTAAATGCTTTGTTTACCAAATAAAATCATGCTTTTTGAGAGCCCCAAAAGAGTTCGCACTACGGATTTTCATTTTATCCTATTTTATTTGAAAATAAAATGATTAGCCAACAAAACAGTTTAATTTTGGTTTCACCGCAGATCTGATAGCTTACATACAACATACATTCACTACCCGTAAGCTATGCATTATTTTAATACCATTTATCTGAAAATGACATACTACTCCCTTTGGCCCTCCATGTCGTTGCGTCCAAAAAGGATATTTTATTTAAATTTTAAAACACTGACCCGAGGTCCAAATCTATAAAAAACCAAACCGGAAGTTTTGTACACTTACTTCCACTTATTATTTTACACTAAATTAGTTCTTTTCTTTCAAGAATAGTCACATAAACTAAAAACAACGGATCGATATATAAAATCTCTCCTGCCGATAATGAGTATCAGACATAACCATAACCTCACTTTAAATTAAGCGGTAGGTTGCCGAATCTGAGTTTTTAATTTAGAGCCGTAATGTATGTTTGGCTGCCTATCTTTAAGTCTAAAATACTTTGTCATCAGTACTGATATTCTAATGGCAGGGAAGGCATGTCGACCCCAGCCTGGCTTACTTGAAAAGTAAAACAATTATTTTATGGCGGCTGTAGTATGAGGTCCGAAGTTATAGGGGCGATTTAAAAAGTGGGGCGGTTATTCACTGGAAGTTTGAGAGATATTAAAATGCAAACTGATGAGATAAATAGTATGATATATACACTCTGTTGTCTGTTTGATACTGGGTTGACACTGCCGACTCTGCCGCCCCTGAAAAGCCGCCACTGTACCTTCTGTAAGTTGCACTAAAGAAAGTGCATTTTTTGTAGTCACTTTATAACGAGTTAAAATTGCTAAAAATCCTATAATCTCGATTCGTTACAAATTATCATCGGCCAAAAACACTAAAATTCCAATGATTTCCAAATCCGGCATGAATGTTTAATATAATTATTTTATTTATTAGTTTATATGTATTTAAAGCACATTCCTTAAAGGTTAAAAAAAAAACAATCATAAAAGCGGAACACGGACTATTGCACAACAATACCTGGGACAGTACCGGGTGATATATGAATAAGAGAGGAGGCTGGGTATATCTCGGAATTCGTTAGTCGCACAGCTTTCAGAATCTTTTTTTAATGATAAAACTATTTTTAAGTTCCTACGACCGTCGCTAGGAGGCGTAACACTCATGGCCAAGTGTAAATTTGCCCAATGTGTTGAAAGCACTTGCATTCTAATACCGAAAAAATTTGACGTACCTAATCTCTTCAAATAAAGTGGTGGGGCAACAAATCGATAATTACTATTAGGTTAACAAACAGCGAGCTCTAGCAGCCACTGTAAAAAGAATTAAGACATAGTTTACAATGCAAGCGATAAAACAAAAAAAAAAGCTTTTTTCAACGAGGCTAAGTTTGTTAACTTCGGTTAAGCCAAACCAAAGTTGTCAATCAATATAACAAAAAAAAATTGACGTTCCCTCACCACTTTATTCGAGGAGTTAAAATAGAATGCCTGAAAAGATATTATATAAAATTTTCTAACTATTAGGATGCAAGTATTTTCAATACATCTTTATTGGGAAAATTTCGGAAATAAATTATCTTTTCTAATAATTGGCCTAGCGGCGGTCGTAGGAACTTAAAAATAATTTCTAGCGATTTTACCATTAAAAAAAAATTCGAAAGCTGTGTGACTAAAGGGTGACGAGATATACCCGACCTCCTTTCTTATTAAATCACCCGGTACAATAAAAAGAAAAATACTTGTTAAAAACTATCAAGATACAGATACAATCTAATTAACTTAAGATATGAAAAATAATACATGATTAATTAGTTCATTTACATAGGCCGAGGAGTGAAAAGTAGACCAATAAATTGAAGAATTGTTCGAATGAAGTGAAGAAACATAGTTGAGAATGTTGAGAATTATATTACAAAATACCCAGAAACATGTCAAAGTTTATTATAGTGTTATCAATGTAGCGGATCGAATATAAATAAATTTACCTATTTGTGGTAATCTTAAATGTTTGTTATCAAGGTCGTACTGTAGCTTTAGCGTCAAAGTACCATTAAATTAAATAGAAACTAATATTACAATTATTATAGCACGATTTCAGTGAAAATTATTGCATGAGGGGGGGGGGTGATGAGAATTTTGGGTCGCGAATATTAAAAGGTTAAGAAACGCTGCCGTAGAAGAATGAAAAGGCGTTAAAGGCTGATGCCTGACTCAGTTGTCAAGTTCAATTCCAAATATAGCAAGATGTACGAGAAATTAAATTTTTTTACAAAAGTTGCAGATTATTGACATAGGTCGATAATAATAATACTATCATTCGCAAAAAGAAAAGACACCACGAATTCTTCCAATCGATCGGTATAAAATATAGCATTACATCATCAAAATGGAGTCATGTCATAGTGCTACGATGAATTCCTCAACATCCGAAGAATGATAGGCGGTCGTGCAGGCGCCACCTAATGCGCAGTGTTGCACTGATTACAGATGACATTGCTCGTGGTAATTTAACGGTGCCTTTGTTTACGATCGGGACTTGACGATTTTCCTTTATGGCATCCAAAAAAAGCACGCCGCATATTAATTGTGTTGTGTTTTGTGACGCGGCTCGTAGATATTTTAAAAATGCAATTAAATATGAAGTGTAGTTAAAATAATTGAAATGTAATGCTAAAAAAATTGCTTTCGCATTGCTACGAACTGAAAAAATAAAGCTATTGATTGATTGATGATTAACCAGATTTTGGAATGGGATCCCAAAAAATTACGATATTTAATTAGTTGATTCCATGGGTAAAAGCAGAAGTACAAGTCGATACCTTATTCGTTTGAAATACGGGGTGACACCCACGTTAATAGTCAGTGCGTCAAGATACGCCACCTGTCGTGCTTTACACGATGACCTATAAACTCCAGCATTACGAGACTTCTACACTAACATTATCACTGACTTCAAACGAGAACGAACTTAATAAGTCAAACTCACAAACGATCTAGATCCGACTCGACGTACAAACTCGCAAAAGATTGGCAAAAATTAAATGAGAATACCTGCCTCAAGAAAACACAGAAGATCCCATGCAAATTTTTCCGATTTTTTAAAATAAATGTTTGGAAACTTTAACCGAAAAATTACGTTCTTGGAAAATATCTTAGTAAATTGCTATTAAGATCGTCAGACACGGTGCACATTCGACTCATTTCTGCATGAGAAATATTAAGAACTTGCTTCAATTTTTTTTGGTATAAATGCACGTGAATCGACGCAGAACCATATTCTGTAGAGCCAATAATTGTCAAACAACAAATATAACCTTAAATAAATCCAAAATATCGGTTTTCGATTTATATTTAGTTTTGGTTTATAGTGTAGTTCATGGTGGTCTCTCGGCTGTCCCTACGAGGAGATTGGAAACATAGATAAAGGTTTATAGGGGGATTGGAAAACAAGATTTAAAATTTATTATTTATTGATGTCGTGGACAAGAGAACCGGTCACCAGCCTGTTAAGCGAACTAACAAACCCTACCCCAACAAACATTTTAAGTTAAATTTACTTTTATTCGACCTCTAAACGGGATAATTTAATTAATAAGATAATTTGCATGACCAATTATATATAGGGGTAATTTACCTAAATTTGTTTTCCTATTGCCCAATGTGTACCTAGTAATAATAAGTAATAATAAGTAATTTGAAGGTCGAAAATAGGTTGATAGGATTTCTGTCCAATAAGTTAAAACGAAGTGAAATAAGTATATACCTATTTTACGTCTAAATGTGGAAAGTGAGACCAACCTTTTGACCTAAATATAACCTAAATAGGAGCAATAGGACACTAGACAAAAATACAGAGAAAACATATTATATCTGGAAAAGACAACAACTTATGCCAATACTTCCAACAGTACAAAATATTATAACTTCAATAATAAAGTGATATAATTAAGTTTTATCATTTTTCTGGACCGAAACTTGGATGCGAAAGAAATGTGTTTGTGAATTATGATGATGATACTTCGAAGAACGAAACGTGCCCTTAAAATATGCGTTTTTCTATGCCCAACAAACATTTTAAGTTAAATTTACCTTTATTCGACCTCTAAACGGGTCAAATATTTTGCACGACCAATTATATATAGGGATAATTTACCTACATTTGTTTTCCTATTGCCCAATGTGGGAAAAAAAACTAAAGTAATTTGAAGGTCGAAAATAGGTTGATAGGGTTTTTCTGTCCAATAAGTTGAAACGAAGTGAAATAAATATAGACCTATTTTACGTCTAAATGTGGAAAGTGAGACCAACCTTTTGACCTAAATATAACCTAAATAGGAGCAATCAGACACTAGACAAAAATACAGAGAAAACATATTATATCTAGTGTTAGAAAGAAAAGACAACAACTTATGCCAACACTTCCAACAGGACAAAATAAATTATAAAATGGAGTTCGACTTAAGTAGATATTTGGAATGGCCGCTTATTATAACTTCAACAATAAAGTGATATAATTAAGTTTTATCATTTTTCTGGACCGAAATTTAAATGCGAAAGAAATGTGTTTGTGAATTATGGTGATGATACTTCGAAAAACTAAACGCGCCCTTAAAATGTGCATTTTTTTATGTATTATTACAATAATTTAAAATATTTTTACCATAACCTAAAAACAGAGTGTCTTCATTATAAACAGTATATGTACCTAAAGTTTTAAAAAAACTTTCATTGACGAAAGATATCGTAGTCTAATGGATTTTCCACTCACCTTATGTAATTCTTAAAATTTTAATTATTGTTTTTTTATAGTTGTCGATAAACAGGAAAACTAATAATTATTAAATATGGCCGCCTTTATATTTTTACCTTAAAGTTATTTTTTTCTTTATTATTAACTGTACAAGCAATGTTAGCCTTTGAGGTTAATCAGAAAGTTATGAAGTAGCTCAATTTTTAACCACAAAAGATCTATAACTTTGGGAACAATTTATATGGCAAAATTATCCAAAATATTACTTGTTTCTAAAACTACATGGTCAGTAAATTATTTGGACTTTTTGTAGGCAATAATTGGGTAATATTTACCTAGCGTAATAGCCAAAAAATTCCTTAATTTTGAACACATATATTAAGTAACAATTAAGTAAATTATTACTTAATCATATTCCTTATTAGGATTAAATATTTTTAATGTCTAAGAGAGGTAATTTATTTGTAATTTTTAACTAGGTAAATTAAACTACAAGTAGATTTCCCTATAACAAATTACTTAAGTTCTAGATATCCAAATTTTGACTTAGATTTTAGAGTTCGAATATTTTGTGACTTTTAATTAAGAAAACATTTAAGGCAAAAGTAAGCAAATATTTGCCAATTTAGGATTATTTTCCTTCCGTTCGGGTCTACATTACTTAATATATTTGTTGGGTGTATTATTACGATAATTTTAAATATTTTTACCATTAACCTAAAAACAGAGTGTCTTCATTATAAACATTATATGTACCTAAAGTTTTAAAAAAACTTTCGTTGACGAAAGATATCGTAGTCTAATGGATTTTTCACTGACCTTATGTAATTCTTAAAATTTTAATTATTGTCTTTTTATAGTTGTCGATAAACAGGAAAACTAATAATTATTAAATATGGCCGTTTTTATATTTTTAACCTTAGAGTTATTTTCCCCTTTATTATTAACTATACAAGCAATGTTAGCCTTTAATGTTAATCAGAAAGTTATAAAGTGGCTCAATTTTTAACCACAAAAGGTCTATAACTTTGAAAACAATTTATATGGCAAAATTATCCAAAATATTACTTGTTTCTAAAACTATATGGTCAGTAAATTATTTGGACATTTTTTAGGCAATAATTAGGTAGTGTCTACCTAGCGTAATAGCCAAAAAATTCCTTAATTATGAATACATATATTAAGTAACAATTAAGTAAATTATGACTTAATCATATTCCTTATTAGGATTAAATATTTTTAATGTCGCAAAGAGGTAATTTATTTTTAATTTTTAACAAGGTAAATTAAACTAAAAGTAGATTTCCCGATAACAAATTATTTAAGTTGTAGATATCCAAATTTTGACTTAGATTTTAGAGTTCGAATCTTTTGTGACTTTTAAGAAAACATTTAGGGCAAAAATAAGCAAATAAGGTAAGGCAAGATATTGCCACCCTAAGGGTTCTTAATTTTTATTGCACGTGTTATCATCATTATTTCGCAAATTATTTTTTAAATTAATTTTATACTGTGTTGTACACAATAATAAAAAGTTGCTACTTCCTCAGTTAAAAAGAAAGCCGTGTTCGGCACATTTTTAAAAATTTTGTATAATGACAATATTTGGGACATATGCTCCTATTATTGCCGGGGGTGGCAATAATAGGAATGCCTAGGAACGAATAGGAAAACCTACAAGAATCTTGGACAAATATTAACTTTATTAAAAATTAACCTAAGAATCTTGGAAAAATACGAACTTTCTTAAAAATAGGTAGGTAAAAAAGGTAAAAAAATCTCAAATATTGCCGGGTGTTCCAAATATTGCCGGAAGTCCCTAATATTGCCAACGGCATTATTTGGTGTCTTTGACATTGACAATATTAGGAACAAAGCAGTGTATATGCAAATATGGCGGTTACTAAATTTTTGTCTCTTAATATAAAATTTAGATACAACACAAAATGAAGTACTTTTATATACCTACCTTATAAGCCAATAACCCTTACTTAACTTTGAGTAGTAACCCGGTGTTAGATTTTAACAATTTAACGATTTTAATATCGAACACAAGCCGAACGCGTTCATTACTACTATAGCCGTAAATGAGAAATGAGCCTGCTGCGCATCCAGTTGCTAAAAGCTTTCGATGCGTATAACCAATTCCCGGTGACACTCGGTGCATGAAGTATGACGTCATAAATTAAAGGCGGGTGACAATATTAGGCACATGGCAATAATTGGCCGAGGTACCTTATTTGCCAATTTAGGATTATTTTCCTTCCGTTCTGGTCTACATTACTTAATATGTTTGTTGGGACTGGCTTATATGTTGTCAAAAGTTCTGATTATAAAAATAAGCACGCTTCAGTGTGTTGCTTAATGCGGGAGAGTAATAAATCATTATTGAACTATAAAAGCCAGTAGTCCTCGCCGTATTCCATAGGTGTAGTCCAATTATTATTGTTTAATTATGTTTATTGTGAGGGGTCCCGAGATCGGGTAGGTAGAGGCACAAGTAGTTTACCTAATCACTATTTCAAAAATTTGAAATGTATAGTTATTTTCCGGCAAAACCTCGTTCTTGAAAATGGCTAGTGTTTCTGAATTTCTTGCCGAGAAACGGATTAGTAAAACTTCGCTTTCTAAAAATGGGAAAATTATTATTCTCAATGTGTTCAACGCTCTTCCCCACCAAAATTCAACATTCGGAGTTGCAAAAATAGTTAAAATGTGTTCGAATATGACTGGAGTCAAACAGTCAACAATATGCCGACTTGTGCACAAAGATAAACCCGGCCCCATCAGGTCACCAAAGAGAAGTACAGGAAGAAAAAAGAAACTGTAATAAATGAGGATGAAAAGACTGCCATCAGAAGAATCATACAGTCGTTTTACTTAAAAAAGGAAATACCTACCTTGGACAAAATAATGTCTGAAATGAAAAGAATGATTCCATTCCACCCATGGGTGAGAAGAAACTATGGAAAACTTTGAAGGACATAATTTTTTGTAATGAATACATTCAAAGCAGAAAATCACTTTTAATAGAGAAAGACGAAATCATCTGCTGGCGACGACGATATTTGAAGGGAGTGAGATAGGTTCGATGGGAAAACAGGAATATCTATTATGGACGAAACTTGGTTAATTGAAGGATATACCGCTGGTAAAATATGACAGGATTAACATATAAAAAGCGCGAGGCAAGCTTTTATGAAAGGATGGTCCACTAAAATAAACGTACCCTCAAGAAAAGGTAAAAGATTAATAATTACTCACACTCGCAAATGCTAAATCTTATTCCTCCTGGGGTTATAGTCACGAATAATGCCAGCTACCACTCAAGAAAATCTGAAAAAATACCAACGTCTTCTTGGAAAAAAAATTACATCATTTATTGGCTTACTGTAAATAGGAAGATATGCTGAAAAAGGAGCTACTGGAGATTGTAAAGTTTAATAAACCTCTTTGTACGAAATTTGTTGTAGACGAAATCGCTTCGAAACGAAATATAAGGGTACTTCGCCTTCCACCATATCACTGTGATACTGTGAATTGAACCCTATAGAATTGGTATGGGCGCAAGTAAAAGGGTTTGCTTTAAAATGAGAGACGCTGGAAATCTCTTGCAAGAGAAAATAAAGACAGTGGATTGTGAAAAATGGAGTAAGTGCGTCGAACATGTAATTGAAATAGAAGAAAGAATGTGGGAAGCTGATAACATGCTAGAAAACACTGCAGAGCCCCTTATTATTTTTCTGGACCCCAACGACGATAGTTCATCGGACTACTCGAAACATGATGACTAAAATTTAAAAATTAAGTTGTTGTATTGTACATAGTAGATTTTTTTTATAAATATTAATTTTTATTTCAATTTATCTATTTTCATATTATTCTTACTTCCATATAAGCTTTTATATACTTAATATTAGAATAATTAATGTCTCAATTATCTGCTTATCTCTATAATCATAATCAAGTATAATTATTATCATACTTATTATTCTAATAAACTACCTGTAGTAACGCCGCTGTCACCTTACTTTCATTCACCAAACTCGTCTTTCGATTGTATGTAAATTAGGATGACCCTAGTTTAGGACCGATTCGGGGTGTGTAGTTCTTAAATATCTAAAATACAAAATTTTTAAAAACTATCATTGCAATTTACCTGAAATTTACAATGCAACCTTTAAGTTGCCCACCCTGCCTAATGGTCCTGTCATTGCAAATTTACATTTTCTTACTCTCTCGCATTACGCAACAGAGTATAATATGATAAAAGTCCTTCAGGTTAGTTCTTCCAGGAAAGTTCGTAGAAGATATTAAACTTTCTATAGATACTTGCGACAGGATTCAGCATCTTCTACTCTGAGTTTCTCGTTGTGCATTGAGAATCTCATTCTCCTTCTAATTAATAAATTCCTCGCCCATATGCTTCTTTTCGTCTTTGCGTATTTCTGTTTAACCACAACAAGACTATGGTGACATTAATTTGATGTATTCTGAATGCCATTCGGACGTTTCGGTTCTTAAAAATACATCAGCAATGTTTTTGAATTTTTTAAATCGCATTATCTGGACGGATGAATCAAAATTCATAAACTGTGGTTTATTTAACAGAAATAACGAACATGTTTGGGTTGTAGAGAACCCCAAAGAAAATAGGGTACTTCGACCTCAAATCAGTTTTTTTATTTAATGTTTGGGCGGAATTTTGGGTCCAATTTTATATGACCATAATTTAATTGCAGACATGTATCTTAGTTTTTTAAATAACCAATTTGAAGATCTTTTAATGGTATCTCTGGTTTTAACATGATGGGGTACTTCCCCATACTGGTTGAGATGTGCGTGCCTTTTTACATCGGCATTTCCCCGAAAAGTGAATAGGAAATCGAGGTGTAGTGAAATGGTCAGCGAGATCACCCGATCTTTCATTCGTGTTTTTTTTTCTATGGGGTGCAATCAAAAATACATTGTTTAAAAATGGCCCTGTTGAAAGCTTGACACAGTAAAAAAAGTAAATTCCAAATCAGTTAAATGTTAAACGTAAATGTTGACCTGTTCCTCCAACATAATTTAAGATAAGTTTAAAGGATATTCTTACCTTTTTTTAATTTATTTTTTTTTATATTATCGGTATTCTAATCCTGTTTTAAGGTGATTTGTGTCTTATTTATGTAAGTATATCTAACGTGTATCTGTTTTTGTTCTGTTTCTCTTACCGTCACTTGTTACATTTATTATTATTAAATAAGTGTTTTAAAGACAAAAATATTTTAATTTCCTCTTATACACCGCATCTGCTCAATTTCAAACAAATGCTGTGATTTTCATTAGGGAAGTATTTATAAAAAATCCAAAAACCTTGTGGATGTATTTAAGACACGAAACGTCTGAATGGCGTCATGAAGTTGATGATGGTGGCACGTAAACGAAACGTTGGAATTAAAAACTAATTGTCAACTTGTAGAGGAGAAAAAGTGGCAATGAAAAGGTGATATTTGTTTGAAATTATTGCAACAAATGTAATCAGCAAAGATAAAAACGAATTTGCTAATTTTCGTCTTTTTTCGGATATGACTGAAGGTATTCGGAACTTTGTATCTCTTATAGTTTAAAAGAACCCTGTACAGGGTGTCCATTTTTCGATGTAATTACGGGGTATCTCGGTAAATAATAAAGATAGAGACTTGCGGTTTTCACATTACTACGCTACTTCTTCGTAAAACAAAAGATGCCCTAAACCGAATCGTCATAGCTTTCTTAGTTTTTAAGCTACAGGGTGCTTTCGAAAATGTTTGTTTTTCGTCTACCGCTGAATTTCGGTTACCTTATCAAAAAATTGAAAATTGTTTCTAAGACAGTTTTTTAAGTAGAATTCAGTGGCGTGCTTACTTTTTTTCGGGGACTCTTACTTTTTGAGATTCAAGGCAAACATGTGCTTTTGTTAAATGGAACACCCTGTATATTATTCTCTTATTTCATATAGTCCAATGAAGAGAATAGAGCTTTTTAATGATATATAATAGTTGATAGTTATTATTAATAATAAACGCACAAATCAAAAAATTTAGAAAATTAGGGTAGTAGGCTAGGGTAGTATGAGAAACCATTGAAATAAACAAAATGATTATATGCCATTACTGCTAAAAATAAGTCGTCACACAGCATTCCCAGTGCATAAAGGGTGCACAATATTTACTTCGTAGTTTCAAATGATATTTATTTAATAATTTGTTAGAAAAGATTTTATATATAGGATATCTATGAAAGTAAGAAATCCTATAAATGAGACCTTTAAATTAAAGGATTGCAAGTTTTCCTATTTTTATGGCACTCTATAAAGCAAACTTAACATGAATTTTTCAAAATTTTAATACTACTACATTTTCGCCATTTTTTTTAAATTTTTGTGAAATAGTGACATGCATTTTAACAAAACGTTATTGTTACCTATACATTTTGACAAATAGACATGTCAAAAAGATATTATTTTGTTCGTTTCAATGGTTTCATGGCCTATTCTACCATAATTTTCTAAATCTTTCGTTTGGTGCGTTTATTCTTAATAGTAACTATCGACTATTATATATTTTTGAAAAGCTTAAAAATAGCTCAATCAAATAAAATAAAAAAATACAGGGTGTCCCATTTAAAAAACATATATTATTATTTCCTTTATATCTCGAAAAGTAAGACACCCGGAAAAAATGAAGTAAGCCACTGAATTCTACTTAACAAATTCTCTCAGAGACAGTTTTCAATTTTTTAATAAGTTAAAGGGTAATCGAAATACAGGGGGTGGTCGAAAAGCCAACATTTTCAAATATACCCTGTAGCTTAAAAACTAAGAAAGCTATGACAATTCTGTTTACGGCATATTCTGTTTCACGAAAAAGTAGCGTAGCAATGTAAAAATCACAAGTCTCTATATTTACTAGTTACCAAGATACCCTGCAATTACATTGAAAAATGGACACCCTGTACTTAGCCTCGAATTTGTAACACCCTGTATATGTCACAATACGTTTTCAAATAACTAAGAAGTACCACAAGAAATACCCAAAAATTGCAAAATTACATTTGAACTGTGTCTGGCGGAAAAATCTTAGGTAAATTTTTTTTTCTCCTGTCCTGGGCTTTACTAATATTTTGACTAAATAATCAAATATTGTGATAATAATTATGTACATTTAGAATTAATTAAATATATACATAAGTTTGTGTATTATTGTAGATTGTCTTGAAATTTATTTATTTAAAATCAATTTATTTATTTATTTAAAATTAATTTATCAATAATTCTAAATAATAAAATGAATAATTGATTAATTTTCTATGTTAACTTGTTTAGTTCTGACAGCATCTGATGGGTGATGATTAACTGATAAGACCGCTATGTTGGTTAGTTCATTAATCAGTATCACACTCGGCAAAGAAGTCTTAAAATTCTTATTTAATTAAATTCCAAAATAGTATATGTGCATTTACCCGAGCCGTATTATATTGTTGCCGTCAATCAAAAATCCTCTGAATCGATCGATTCGACCGAATCGATTATAGTGATCGTCAGATAGGAACTTGAGCAACGTGCAATTAGCAGCTCCATGTCGTTCAGAGATCTGTTATAGACATAACTTATAACTTTAATTAATATCTGACAATAATTAAAAGAAAAATTACCCAAAGTGATATGAGATCAGATGTGGTTCCTAAGTTAGCCCTGGCATGGGTCTTTAACTTTTATCTCTTCTTACTGATGATATAAGCTGATTTTCTTTAGGTTTTCTGGATTATCGTTTTAATTCATGTTGTTGTAAATAGTGGTTTCTTTTCTAATTCGGTTCATTTTGGTGTCGGTCTCTCAAAGTCCAAAATTATATTACGTATTATTTTTAGTAAAAGTACCATCATTGGTGATAATATATTTTTGGTACGGTACTTCCCAGCATATTTCGTTTGGCTTAATGACTGCAATAAAACCCCTCATAAACTCGGCTTTCGCTTTCGCAGAGACGTATTAACCCACATTTATTTTTAATGCCAGTTTATAATAACAATAGATAGGTACATTACTTGATTTGTTATCAAAATTAATAAACTGTCTAAATTAAGGTTTTCTAGAAACAACTTAATTATTATGATATTTCTCAAAACTTTTTAGATACAGGTACCTGTATCTTAAATTAATAGTAACATAATATTCGAAATATAGATTAGTACCTATCTATTTTACTTTGAAACAGTGTGCAACAACTTAATATTAAAAGTATGTAGAGACCTTGGGAATCTTCAACTAATGCGATATCTAGCTACCCTAAACATTCCAGGAAGCATTTATCTTCTGACGCCAAAGTGATTATGAAAAATGTATGTGAATCGTTATTAAAGAGCGGCCAGCCTAAAAGAATTGTCATTAAAAATACCAGTGAAATGACGAAAGTTCCATTATCGACGGTACGAGATATTATGCTAAAAGGACATTATAAAATAAAAGTTCGAAAAGATACCGGAAAAATTAAGTGCGTAGATGATTGTGACAAAGATGTTATTCGCAGGAAAATATACCAAATGTATCGAGAAAATGTTGTGCCCACGTTAGATTCTTTAAAAACACGGTTAACAACTGACGATACAACGATATCATGTAGCAGGACAAGTCTTCACCGCGCTCTGCAAGAGATGGGATTGAAGTATAAGACAATAAACAAGAGACAAATTATTATGGAGTCCGAAAGATTAAGAAAAATGAGATTTCTGTACCTTAGGGAAATAAAAAAGTTTAGATCTGAAAAGCGTTCAATAGTTTATCTGGATGAAACGTGATTTCACACTCATGAGACTGTCAAAAAGGGATGGGTTTATTTAACTGAAAAATGCCAAAATAAAGCCCCTTCAAAAAAGGAAAACGAATAACAATAATTCATGCAGGTTTGGAGAATGGATGGATCCCTAATTGTTTATTACTGTCGGAAAAAAATATAAAGGATTCAAGTCTGAACAATCATGAAGATACCAACGCCGCTCTTTTTGAAAGCTGGCTTAAATACAGCTTGCTTTCAAACATACTGGAACGCAGTGTTATTGTGATGGATGATGGACAATGCAAGCTACCACAACCGGCAACTGGAAAAAGTACCGAACGCATCGAGCACAAAATCCGCAATAAAGGAGTTCATGTTAAAAAATTACTTGTACTTCGAGGAAACGTATAGTAAAAAACAGCTGTTAGAAGTGTTAAAGGCATATAGTATTAAAAAAGAGTATGTGTGTAATAAAATGACGGAAGAAATGGATCACACTGTGTTGCGACTGCCACCCATTATTGCATTTTTAACCCAATTAAACACATGTGACATCAAATTAAATCAAAAATGAGAACTGAAAATAGCACACCTACTCTAAGTGGCAGTGTAATAGAGCTAATAAAGAAAGTTTTCGGTGAAATTCCAGATAAAGTTGGAAAAATTCGGTTAACCATGTATTAAAAATTGAAGACTTTTATATAACTACGCAACAAAATGAAATACATCCTCTAATTTTATTATAAATGTGGATGATAGTGATAGCGAGACTGATAGTGCAGTCACTTAAGCAAAAATAAGGGGTCAACCTCGGAATAAGAAATAATAAGCTGGAAACTCGTATACACCTTCATTTTGGTGTTCTAAAAGTTGTCTCAAAAATCTCATAAAATCTCGTGTCTGCGTCGTAAGTTATTCAAGGTCAAAGGTCACAAAAATCAGTTTTTTGCGATTATCTCGGTTTCTATAGCTCCAATGATGTTAACATTTATTATAAAAATTGTAGAGCATAAAATTTGCGACAAATTTTGTTTTAAAAAATTTTTCATACGCCGAACCGTTTTTAAGATAGAGAGCAGAGAGCCCGCAACGCTCAGCCATACTCACTGTAATGCAAGGTCAACCTTGAAACCGTGAATCTCAGTGAATAATACCTCGTGTAAAGTAATTAAATCATTGAAATATCATTACCAATAAATAATTTGTATTATTTATTAGTTAATAGATTATATTTAATGAATTTTGCATATTGATAGCTTAGGCGCAAAAGGGCGTAAGAATCCAAACATGAGAGGACTCCCATCATCATTGGAGAATACATAGATTTGCTTGTTATTTTAATTGGACGCACTCAACTACTTCAAGAAGAAATTTTCTTTAAAAAAGTTGGAAAAGGCAATGTCAAAGCACAAATCTATTCGTCAAAAAGTTTTGACCAATATCCCCTTTCTAAAAAACATATTATGTTATTTTTACATGCATTCAGTGGCTGTGACACAACTTCTGCGCTATTTAAAAAAGGGAAAAAAAACTTTCATCAAATCTCTACAAAAACTTGCCAATTTCGACCAACTGGCTCAAGTTTTTGTACCAGAAAACTGCCCTGTACAGCAATTATACGAAAATGGATTACGCATCTTACTAGCGATATATAACGCTCCTAAATCTGAGGGAAATATCGATCATCTTCGATATACTCAGTTCATAAAGTTTACAAAGCTTCATAAACCTGTCCAGTTGTCCAATCTTCCACCGACAAGGTGCAGCAGCCCATCAGCATATAAATCGTGTTTATTACCAGGTTAAAAAATGGTTAGGGCATGTCTTAGAACCCCAGGAATGGGGTTGGGTGCTGCAAAATAAACTCCTGGAGCCAACAACAACAACATTACCACCAGCTCCTAAGGAATTACTCAATACACTTTATTGTAATTGTGAGAATGGATGTGGTGTACGCTGTGGGTGCAGAAAATCGGGGTTGCAATGCACTTTAGCTTGTGGCTAGTGTAATGGACAAGCTTGCCTGAATGCTCTTCCATCACAAAGCGACTCTGAGGAAGAGAGTGCATTTGACCCGGAAATTCTGGAAGGCCTGGACACAACGATTAAGGACAACGAAGATGATGACAATGAAATAGACATTTTCACATGCCCGGAAGATGACGACGATGAAGAAGAAGGAAATTAATACTTTTGTTCTTTATTTAAATAATTATAGCTTTATATATTTTCACTTCATTTCCATTCAAATTGTAAGAAATATATAGCTACTAAATAAGTATAAAATTACAATATATTCACTCGTTTTATTTCTACATAAAATCTGCTATAAATAAATTAAAATAAAATTAGGATATACAATGAGTATTTCATCTGATTACTTTTTAATTACACAAAGTAGATAAGTGTTATTAAATGAATATATTAAATATATGCAAAATGTTATTAAATATAATGTATTAACTAATAAATAGTACAAATTATTTGTTGTTAATGATATTTCAATGATTTAATAACTTTAAACAAGGTATTATTCACTGCGATTCACGGTTTCAAGGTTGACCTTGCATTACAGTGAGTATGGCTGAGCACTGCGGGCTCTCTACCCTCTATCTCAAAAACGGTCGGGCGTATGAAAAATTTTTTAAAACAAAATCTGTCGCAAATTTTATGCTCTACAAATTTTAAAAATAAATATAACATCATTGGAGCTATAGAAACCGAGGTAATCACGAAAAACTGATTTTTGTGACCTTTGACCTTAAATAACTTATGACGCAGACACGAGATTTTATGAGACTTTTGAGACAACTTTTAGAACATCAAAATGAATGTGTATACGAGTTTCCAGCTTATTATCTCTCATTCCGAGGTGAAACCCCTAATATGACTGGAGTATGAATTAGGAATACGAGTAGATTAAAACGTTTTATAATAACAATTAAACCTTCTGCGTATATATGTAAATATATTTTTTTAGGTAGGTATATTAATTGTTATTATTACTTTTACCTCAAACGTGCGAAAAGTTGCCCTTTTCCGCACGCAAATGTTATTTTGTGCTTATAATAAATTAATATACATATAATAATACAAGTAATGGTAAAAATAAACATAATAAACATTGCTACTATAAGGTATTACTATGGCTTTTCATTTAACTACAAAATCCGTTCCTGTGCAAAGCAGTACCCCTTATTTCATTTCATTTCAGTAATAATAAACAGTGATGTCAGGTAGATTTTGCTGGTTGGCACGCTCATCGACAGTGTTATATGGGTAGTTTTACCAAGAAATTCTTTAAAAACGTAGACAATCGAACAGGTAACGGGGTTTCTTTGGGTGTTTACAATATAATGAAACTATTATTGCAGTTTTTTTTTTTTTAAACAAAATCCTTTATTCACGAAATCATAAACAATATTACATAGGCCTACCTTTTACATTACACTTACATTAACATTATATTTACAAGAGGAAACAGTGATATAATATCCTGAATGAAGGCGCTTTTCTAAACAATACTGAAAGTATTGGTATCGAAGAGCTATAAACTATTTTAATTTGATCGCAGAGCACATCAATCTGACAAATGATCCTTTAATTTCTTTAAAAACTTTTTGTAATAAATTTCATTTTTTAAGTCTTGTGGTAATCCGTTAAATGTACCTGAAGCCTCCCATATTGGGTTGTGTAAAGCTATACTGGTTCTGACACCATACAAATAGATGTTATTGGCATTTCGTGTGTCATGCGTATGTATTTCATTTGTATATGCTATTACACTTTTGCCCATTCTTAATTACATTGTAAATAAATTTAGATTGTTCTAGTTTTAAGACCTGCTCCAATGGTTGAACTTGTAACATTTGGTAAAGTGTTTCAGTGTGTGTCAGATAATCCAACCCAAACAGTATTTTTAGTACCCTGTTTTGAAGGACAGTAACTTTACCAAACTGCGTCGCACCACACGTTCCCCACACTGGTATAAGGTATCTCATTACTGATAAAAAATATGCATTGTATACCTTATGCTTGGTACCATAGCTCAGAAAATGCTTGCACCTGGATATTGCCCCTGTTAGCGGTATAATTTTATTTTTGATGTGATCTATGTGCGCTCCCCAGTTCATCTTGTCATCCAGAACAAGACCCAAGTATTTGATGGTTTCGATTCTTTCCAATTTATTATTTTTTATTCTTATGTTTACATTGTCCACCGCCTTGTTTTTTTGTTTAAATATCATAAATTTAGTTTTTTCTGTATTAATTTTCAGATTATTTTTTAATAGCCAATTATAATAGGTCTCCAGGTCCGCATTAACTAGTGCGGATAGGTCATCCCCATTATTACCGCTGTACAACAAAACGGTATCGTCCGCAAAAGTGTAATACTGTGCACTAAGCCATGATAGTTGCAAGCTAAGCACGTATAAGGAGTATAACAGCGGGCCCAAGACGGAGCCCTGCGGCACGCCACTGTTATGTGTTAAAGCTGTGCTTTTGTCCTTGTTAAGCGTTACATATTGCACACGGTCAGATAAATATGTTTTTATTAGATTCAGCATGACACCACGAAACCCCATTTTTTCCAGTTTTCTAAGCAATACCCGATGACAAACAACATCAAAAGCTTTTCGGAGATCAACAAAAACTGCAATTATTATTTTTCCTTTGTCAAGGCCATTTGCCAGATAGTCTGTTAGGTCAATTGTAGCGCTAAGTGTACTACTGTTTTTCAAAAAGCCGTACTGAAATGGGTCAGTTTTAATAAATCGGTCTATAAAACACAACATTCGATTTTTGAGAACAGTCTCAATTATTTTTGAAAATACGCTTATTAGGGAAATAGGCCTATAATTGGACATTTCTGTTTTTTTGCCAGACTTATAGATAGGACATATCTTTGAAACCTTCAATTTTCAATTTCAGTTATTAGGTCAAACGAAATATGTTCGGATGGACTTTATGCCATTGTCCATTCTCATGCAAATAAGTCGAAAATCAAATTTTGGGCACGACATTATAGAGATGCGATTTCTTACACACTCCGAAACTTTAGAAACTCTTCTCAAATTTTTCTTAAGCACCTGACTATACAGGGTCGGGCAAATGTTCCGGATCGGCTTAATTAAAGGGGAACGAAAAGTAATACCGGATCCGGACTATATAGGCGATCTATAGGACCAAAATTTTACTATTTGTCTGTATATACCATATGTCAGTAACATCATCCACTATCAAGTGGTGATGCGATTTATTTATTTTTTTAATGGAACACCGTTCCCTTAGCATATCTAAATTTAACTGTTTCGGAAATACGGACAAATAAAGGAAGAAAATTTTATTTCGGAAAAATTAGTAACAACTTGTAAATAAATAATAATATAAAATAAAAACTATTTAATAAAATGTTCAAAATGTCATCCCTCAGCCTCTCTGAAAATTGGGAAAGCATGTTTTGTAAATATTCACGAAGAAATAGCATGCACAGCATCTAAAATTCTGTTTTTTAATTCCTCCAAAGAGCTAGGTTTCGTGCGATATACGACAGTCTTTGTAAGACTCAAAGGTAGAAATCTGAAGGTATTAAATCTGGATATCTAGGAGGCCATTCAGTGGGCCGTCTCCTACCTATCCACCTTTCACGACATGTTTGATCCAAATAGTTTCTGACATGTAAAATGCGGTGGCGCCCCATCTTGCTGAAAGCAAATGTCATTCCCTAGTACTTGATCGTTATTTTGATCATGATACAATGTAATCAGATTTGGTATATCTCTATTTCGAAGCAGATCTAAGTTGTAATTACCTGTGACGTCTCCGTGAAAAAAGAAAGAGCCTATAATATGTTTTCCAAATTGCAATTATACCTCCCTACACGTTTAATTTGATGTTATGGTCTAACCAGTACCGACAGTTATACCTATTGATCAAGACTTACAAAATTAGCTTGTGCGTATATGTAGTGTATGCCTCCTATCAGAATCGTCCTCTAAGCAAGCTGGCTTTATAAGAAAACATTTTATTTCCTTTAAAAATTCTTCTAATTGATTGGTATCATGGACGAGGGCAAGTTTTAGAACTGATGTCTGTGCTTCTTCTTGCAGGGCAAGCAAAACATCCTGGGATTTCTCATCAATTGTAGCCGTTTTCGGATGACCTGTGTTTGGCAAATTTTTTACCGTAGGTACCCGTATACCCGTATGCTCAAAGTGATGAAACCTCCTATTAGCAGTTGATCTAGAAATGGGATCTCGATCAGACAAACTGTAAAAAGGTCGGTTGCTTCTTGAAAAGACCTCCCTTCATTTAGCTGAACCATAGTTTTATCAGTTATTTTTTAATTACATTTTCTCATTCTGAGATTTTGTAATTTTAGTGCGAACTGCAAACAATTTTAATATTCTGATGCCTCTAAAGCCTTTTAAACAATTTACGAACATTGCCTAGCGGAAACCGCTGTGGGACGTCACTATCTCCTGAAGCAATTCGGGTCGCGCTCGCTTTACGACCAAGAAAACAAGTGGCCATTTACATCGCCCTTTCTTCGTTGCTGGATAATATCGACAGGAAAGAAAAAAATAACTTTTTATAATTTCTTCTTCTTTTTCCTAAACTAGTTTTGACAAAATATAGTCTAGAACTAGTATGGAATGGCATTTTCTAGTTGTTACTATTAAAAGTAGTAATAATAAGCTTCTGCTTTAACTGAGAAAGAAAGAGTAAGCGCATCTGCTTTGTATATGTAGGTACTTGCACAGAAAGACCTTTGGACAAGTTTAAAGCGGACGAAATGATGAAGGATGAATTGATCTCGTACATTACGAAAAGTACTTATCGTATTGACATCAAAAGTACAGGGTAGGGTGGTCCTTATTTATATATAGCAAAATAAAAAATTTTTTTTTTTTGGTGCTACCCTCTAGAATGATTCTCTACAATGAAAAAATAATGTCTATAAATTTTCAGCTCTATTCTTTGATATTAACCCGTGCCGCCGAGAGGAGAAAAAATTACACAGCGATTTCATTATATTCGCATTGCATATCAAATTAAGCAACCGTGGAATGTTCTTAATATTTTTATTATTAGTTACAATAAATGGGCTTACATAGAAAGGTTTACAATGAAGAAGTTAATGTTTGTTTTTTAAAATCAGGGTAGCATTTTCTATAGTCAGAAACCACTTGTAAAATAAATTGCTTTTGATCTTCTTTTGTACTTAACTTGTCATTATATTCTTCTATTAGTTTCACTCTTCTCTCAGCTGTATCATTCGTCACTTTAATTTTATCAATTATATCTTTGCCTTGCTGATATTCCTTGTTTGTAAACCATTTTGATGGATCTTCACTTAGAAAAGAGGAATTTATATTAAATCGAGTAAAAAATCTTTTAGTACCCGAACATACGAACTGTTCCAAACCTCTATTCACAATATCTTCTACATCAGAATATTTTAAATTTACCTTTTTACACAAAACACGTTCTTCATCTGACTCATCTTTTTCGAGAATTTTTTGACACATCTTCCGCTTTACTTCGAAAGGAACATATTCATCAAAAAAAGAAAACGCTACAGCCTCGGGACTTAAATACCACAAATGACGTAAGCATTTTTCTAAAGCAATTTTAGATATGTGTTCATTCTTTTTTTTGTACTTGTGCAAGTCTTTAATCAAGTTGAGATCAGATCGTGGTGAATGTGCAGAAAACGTAGACGAAAACCAGTTTTTTGCGTAAATTTTCACAATAAAAATACATATTTCAGACAAAGCTTTCTCTACACTTGCTTGTAACTTAAATTCTTTTCTAAATAAAAATATTTTTAGCGAATAAATAACTTTAGCCATCCAGCGGGCGTGGTGCATTGCCCCTGGGTAGTAAAAAAATATATTTTCTGTCTGAGATTCTCCCAGGAAAATCATACATAATTGTGCAAATTCTTTATAGTCATCACGTGAATGAGTTACTATTGTCTGTAAATATTTAATTATTTCAGCCTTATCATCACTGAAATTTTCAGAAATCTCTTTCTCTGCAATTCCAGGTAGAAATTTAGTTTTATCGATCTTTGGCCAAAAGTCTCGAAATTTTTTAAATAATGGAACACTTGGACCCGATGTTCCGGGAATCCCTTGTTCAAATACACTTTTTATAATAATTTCCAGAATATGATGTCTACAGGGAAGATAGAGTAGGGTTGTTTCTAGCAATTGTTCAAGTAGGACGCAAGCACCATTGTACGGACCAGTATTAGCAGCAGTGGTATCAAAACAACAAGCTTTAATTGTATTTTCCAAACCCCAATCGCGCAAAACCTCAAATATAGCTTCAGCCTGTGCTTTTCCTGTACCATTTTCCAGTATTGGAACGTGAAGAATCTGTTCAATATCACCATTTGTAATAACAACTGGCAGTCGATCAATAGTTTATTTTCCTGTTAACGCAGGTAAAAGCTTTCCATCCCAATGTATTACTGCTGCATTAAGTGCAACATTTTTAAATTCTTCTTTTATTTTTTCAGCTTTCTTTTTTCTTACATCTTGACGACAGCGTCGAATAGACGATCTGTTAATTACTAAAGTGGTTAAATCCTCTCCTAAAGCCTCTGCTACAGCACAAATAATATGAACGGCCTGCCTATCGCTTACTTTGCATTTATCTAGAGTAGATACCAGACGTTCAGTAATTACCGATTTACGACCTCGAGATCTACGTTCTTTTGTAACCATTTCGGGGTTTTCCAAATTCTGGTTCTTAAAAACCGTTTCTGGGAAGCAAACAGTATCCTCTAATAATAAGTCCTCTTGTGCATCAAGAATTTCATTACTCGCACTACTTGAAGTATTAGACTCCATCTCTATTTTCTCACCTGAAAATAATATAAATTTGTTTTATTTTTTTTAATTTTTTGATAGGATTAAAAAAATACCGCATCTAAATAATTAATTTTTATCTTACTTAATTTATCTATTTCCTCAATTTTCCGTTTCTTAAAAAGATCCATTTTTTCAGTCCGTTCAAGCAATCGTTTTTCCTGCTCTGCTACATTTTTGTCTATCCCACACATATATCCACTACGTCCTTTTTGTCGCTGTTGTTTAAGAAATTCTTTGTCTTCTTCTATTTTCATTAGACTGAAGGCATTTTCGTGAGCAATGTCAAAAAGATCGTCAAGTTTTTCAACAAACATCTGCTCTTTTCCTTTTTGTTTATGAGAACATTTATTAGAACTTTTTTGAATACTTCGCCACTTTTCATACAATTTTTTTAACTTTGGAATACAATTTTTTTCACTTTGGGTAGGTATTCTTGCTTTTTCCCAAAACACCATCTTGAAGTTTAAGTTTGACTTGTCGTAAATTAAAGAATAATACTTTTAGAATCTGTCTATTTGACGGTAGTTTATTGCCAACAATTTGAGGGGAAAAGCTTCCTATCAAATAAACATCACAATCCTTACGCAAAATTGTTTTTGAAGACGACGCCATTATAACCAATATAATATCAATGCACGCCCGGCAAAGAAAATAGTTAAACTGACTGGTCGGCATGATTTATCTGTTATTAATAGTGGGGTTGCGTTCTAGAGGTTACGTGCGAGTCTCGACTTGTTTGATCTTAGGTAAATATTTAACAAACAATGCAGAAAGCACTATTATAACAATATGCGTGCGTTTTATATAGGAAACAGCATGTAAAAATTTTCAGAAATCCTGTCGCTCGGCGACACGGGATAACGTAGTCGGGGGGAGCTGAAATTTTGCACACTTTATTTTCTTATGGTAGAAAATCGTTTCAGAGGGTAGCACACATAAAATTTAGACTTTCAAAAATAAGGACCACCCTAGTACAGGGCTTTACTCGATAAATAAAAAAACTCGCACCACTTACTTAAACTAATATCAACTGGACGTAGTTATGCAGAAACCTACCAACCCACAAAAACATTATTCTGAGAAAATCGATGTTAAAGATTTTAAGATAAATTTGTTATTAATTCGGTACCAAAGCAAAATTTAATATCCAGCTTTTGGTATATAATGGGCATTCACATGCTTTCCGAGAATGAAAACAATTTGGTGACTAAATTTTTTATATCGACTGAATTTTGTGGGTTGGTAAGTTTCTGCAAAATTAAATTTTTAAATCGACTGAAGTTTGTGGGTTGGTAAGTTTCTGCAAAATTAAATTTTTAAATCGACTGAAGTTTGTGGGTTGGTAAGTTTCTGCAAAATTAAATTTTTTTAAATCGACTGAAGTTTGTGGGTTGGTAAGTTTCTGCAAAATTAAAACTGTCATTTATTTAATTAAAATATTGCATATAATGAAAAATTAACTTTATTCTTGGGATGATATTCTTCTGCATAATACGCATGCATTTATGCAGAATGCTACCAACCCACTTGTGCATATAACGGTTTGACGTTTGGTGAAAATCTCCTTTTTGCAGTAACCTACCAACCCACTTGGTTGTTTTAAATATTATAGATATAGCTACCAAGTGGGTTGATATTCTTCTGCGTATGTTAAATAATCGAATAAGATATAAATGGATTGGTAATGGTAGGTAACCCAGCTGTTCATTATCGGGACCTTGAATTAGATGGTAGGTTTCTGTAAATCACAGAATACAGTAAGAAAAAGTTCGTTATGTGCTTAACTCATTTTTGGCGAAGTTGTGGGTTGGTAGGTTTCTGCATAACTACGTCCAACTAGAAGTCTGTCAGAGTGATAAATTGGGAGCGATTGGAAACTTAAACTTTTACTTGGGTTATCATAATAAAAGAATATGTTACTAGAACTTTAAATAAAATGTATTAAGGGGTTTCTATATTCATTTGTCCGTATTTCCGGTTGAATTTAGACATGTTGCTATAGGAAAAATAGTATGTGTGCGAGATGTTGCACGTAGCGACATCTCGTGGCAATCGAGCAATCTACCCAACCAGACCAACGAGGACTTAAAGAAGACCAAACGCTGGAATGAAACCCGAATGAGCAGGTATCTACGTCAAGTGGTGCTGCTGTTTTCTGCGAACCGAAAACGCGATTTTAGAGAGCTTTAAAGAAGTTTGTCTCTTTTCTTTCCATCAGACCCAATCCTTTGACGCGTTTCGCTGTATTATGGCTCATCGGTTAGGCTATAAAGCCTGGTGAAAAGGCAAGGGACTTTACAGTATATGTAACGTCACATTTTGTGTTGAAATGCACTGTGAGGTTTCTTGCCTTTTCGTCAGATTCTATAGCCTTGCCGATGAGCCGTAATACGGCAAAACGCGTCCAAGGATTGGGCCTGACGGAAAGGAAAGGGACTAACTTCTTTAAAGCTCTCTAAAATCGCGTTTTCGGTTCGCAGAAACCAATAAATTAGCTTTCAGCAACACTTGACGTCGATACCTGCTTATGCGGGTTCCATTCTAGCGTTTGGTCTTCTTTAAGTCCTCGCTGGTCTGGTTGGGTGGATTGCTCGATTGCCGCGAGATGTCGCCACGTGCAACATCTCGCACACGCACTATTTTTCCTTTAAACCTCTTTATAGGAAAAATGTTTTTAATTTATTGAGCATTTAGAATATCTAATAAAATACACGGTGTTCCATTAAAAAAAAATAACATCACCACTTTACACTCGATGACGTTTCTAATATATGATATACAGGGTGTCCGGTATGTACTTCCTGATTTCTGGGGAGCATACAGAGGAGGTCAAAATAACCCTAATTTTTCATAAAAAAGAAAATTCCCAAAGTGCCCCTTAACGAAGACGCAGAACAAAGGGGTACCTAGCGATTTAATTTTTTTGGCTTTAACTTTTGAACCGACATGTATGATTTATTGAAATTTTAATATTTTATAGAGGCCACAAAGAGTCATTAAACCATATTACAGTACATTTTGACCGATGTTATTTCACAGAGCTGAAAACCGATTATTTGAATACTCTAGTCATTCCTCTTCAGAATAGGTAGGTACTCTTAATTTATTTCGATAAAACTGGCGGTTTTCGAGATAAATTGGTTTTTACGCGAAACACTTAAAAGTTACTAATGCTACTGAAGTGATACTTTTCATTCTCCTATAATCGGCCATTTCGGAACATTTATTTGCCCAATCCTGTAGGTAGGGTAAAGTAGGGACAGATGACGCAGCAGGTGAGACGACGCACCGTTTAAATTAGCCGCGATTTTTCATAAAATCAGGTGGTTTAAATATTAGTCAAAAGCTCTCAATAGCCGCTACTTGTTAGTGTGAAAATATTGATAAAATATGCGTAAATAAAGTAGTAACGATAAAATTATAGTTTGGTAAGTATAAGTACCGCAAAGTTTTTCAATAATGTTAATTATACGTTTGTAAAAGAAAAAATAGCGATTTTAACCCAATATTGAGTAATGTTCCGAAAAATAGGTTAGGTTGGGGGGTGCCTACATTCACTTAAGCTCAGTTTATACTTAGGAATGTATCACAATATGGTGCGTCGTCTATCCCTTGGTTTTGGGACAGACGACGCATGTTAATTTGGGAGAGATGACGCGGTTAATTGAAAGTAAATAGCATGTGTGTTTTTTTTCTTTTTAGATAAAATATAAAATGCCAACATTTTACGGCCCAAGGAAAAGTAGTAGGGGTCAGTGGTCAGAAGACGATCTTCGTAAAGCTGCTGATGCTGTAGTTATTCATAAGGTTCCCATTAGGCAAGCAGCTAGGGAAAATAACATTCCCGAACGAACTTTAAGATTTCGCATAATAAAGAACAATTTTAAAAAGGGAAGCATGGGTGGACATTGGACAATCTAGCCTAAGAATATTTTTTCTTTTAATTTCATGTGTTTTTCATAAGCAATGTGCCCCATAGCTAATGCGTCGTCCCACCTATACAATGTGGGATAGATTGCCAAATACAGATTTTTTCTTTTTTTCTTTTTTTTGTTTAATGAATAAACTTAAGTTAATTTGTTTATTTTTTTAAATAAATGTATTAACAACCAACTTATGTTTATCTATTATTTTCCAATTAAACCAAAATTAACCATTGTAGATTATTTTAAAAAAAGCGTCATCTGTCCCTACTTTACCCTATATCTAAACTCGCTCCCCTCGAAAAATTTACAACTATGTAAAAAGTCAAAATTTTGCGGGGTAAAATTGGTCTACAAACGATCTCTATAGGCCCAAGTAAGGAAGTTCCAAAGGGCCGAACGACCCTATTACAAACAATACAATAAAATATATAGTCCGTCTAGAAACTATCCCGAATATATTTTTATTACTTCAATTATAAAATTACAACAAATAATTCATCTCATTTACTGGTACTACCTCTATTTAACTCAAAATACTTAACTAAACGTACAGGTACACCCGAAACTAGGTTAACGTCATAATGTTCGATGGTGGTGGTCCAGGCCTCTGTAAAACTGACAGAATCAAACCTACTTTATTTCGTGCCGCTGCTCGTTTCACTTCAATCTTCATTACTCATGATGTTTTCTATGGGACTAAGATCTGGTGAAGCTGCTGGCCATGGAATTGTTGCCAATTGGTGTCCTTGCATCCAAGCTTTAGTATAGGCAGAAGTATGGCATGTTGCATTATCCTGCTGAAAACGCCATCCGTTTGTATATAAAACATAAGCTGTTTCAAAAAGAGAGTCATTTAAAATGTCACAATACTTTGCACTATTAACGGTGCCATCAACTATATAGAGACCACGCTGAGATATTGCTCCACAAACCATTATTTTAGTGGGAAATTGGGAAATATGAACGGTAATATTTTCTCTTGATAGGATTTTTTGGTCATTTAAACCAAACTGAAAATATCTTTTGTCAAGTTAGTTCTTCGTTGCCTTTGTAGAGGTGTCATGGCAGGGACTTTCTTTTGGTTTGCTTGATATGTAGCCTTGCCTTTTCAGTGACATGCGGACAATTTCTGGACACACTTTTATTCTTCATTGATTCCTAATCTATTAGCCAATGTTCGAAACACTAGGCGCGGATTTTGCCGTTCTAAGGTCACTAAAGCGTTTAAATTGTTTCCGCAAATCTTACGAGGTCTTCCTGAAACTAGTCTATGTCCCAAATCTGCGCCATTTTTTTATCCCCTTTATTGTCTCATATATACTGCACTTTTTCCGAGTTCAGTCAGTCGCACACCTTTCCTATACAAAAATTCAACCTGTTTTCTATTTTCTACTTGCGACATTGTTTCACAAATCTTAAGCCTGTTGAAAATCAATCAACAATATTTGACAGTTGTTATTATGCGATTTTAGCCATAACCTACTTGATGCATTGGTCTTGTCTTAGAATGTTAAAAGAAAGAAATATATTAACATAAAACATAAAATTCCGGATACTTTCTAGACGGACTATAATTTTTTTCCTACTTCTTTATTTGACATTTTGTTCTTCTTTTTCTTTTAATTTTTGAGCTTACCTCTTTTTCGTAACTGTATTTTATTTAGGTCCACAATAATACCCTTTGCTCAAATGAATACATCACAAGCTCTACTGTACCTTACCTTATAATACCAACCATTGATATCGCAACCTATTTGTTGAGGAACTACAATAAAATCGTGTTAAAAGAGTTGTATTGTTATATCATTACATATCTTTTAAAAGCTGTTTCAATATACTCTGCATATTATACTATCCGAAATCTAAGTCAAATACGCTCAAATTAGTTTTATGCTATAATAATTGGATAAAAGTCATAAAAATAAACACGAAGCGGCACATTATCTCTAATGAAAAAATGCATTACTCATAAATCTTGGCAAGAATTAATTGGATAACGATAACCTATTGCATTAGAAAAATTGACATATCTAACCTAATTTTCCAGATTTTATGAATGGAAAATAATAAAATTATTTTTGTTGTCATATCGGTGAAACAAATAATTTTATTGGTCTTTGCACTAAATGGAAATCAAATAAAGTTAAAATTAGCTATGATCCTTGATATGTTGTTATAAATGTACTACCATTTCCCATAAAATATTATCGGGAATATTGATTTAGTTCTATCAATGACGGCAATACATATTTAGAATCTCGATACATTTTTTTGATGACTATAACCTTTTTTGGAGGTAGTAATACAAAACTGATGATGGTACTTTTAATAGTAATGGGTAATGGTAATTGTGACCGGGGTGGTTCTCTTGTGAATGGTCCCTGCCAGTTTTACTACAATATGTACAGGGTGTCCAAATAAGAAAGGACGCCGGCTATATCTCAGGAACTATTAGTCCCATAGCTTTTAGGTAAAATTTTTTTGTAAAAAATAGGCCAAAAATAATTGCTGGAAATAATTTTTAAGTTTGGTGGTCGCCGGCTAGGGGGCGCAACGAACACTCGAAAACATAATTCTGTGCTTATCTCCAAAGACATACTAAAGGTATCCTAGAAACAATACTTGAAATATTGATGAGATTATAAAAAAATTTTTTTTAGGAGTTTTTGCCAACACTCGTCAAATAAGGGGTGGCGGAAGGTTCAAACATGCTATTAACAAATGTCATACAACTTTTTTGTTTTTTAACCGATTACAATGATTTTGGCATCATTTAGAAGAGCTTTTCCTGTTTAATAAAATTCATAGTAAAAATAGCAAAATTAAATCATTTTGTCGCCGCTAGGGGCGCTATTTCAAGAAGTGGACAATTTTCCCACTTTCCTGGGAAATTTCAAATGTAATAAGTTACTTTTTTACATTTAGATGGAAAGAGGATAAAAAAATAAGGAATTTAGTGAAAACCGCGAGTCGATATAATAATCCTATCCCAAGATATACAAAAATATTTTGGGAAAAAACTTTTTGCCTTGCGTTTTGGATAAGTAGGCATGGAAATGCAAAAATTAAACAAAACATCTGTAGTTGTCACTAAGGTTTATTTATCCGACGCCATTCTTTGTCGTGGTATTGTAATTAAGCTTAAAACAATGAGAATTCCCAATGAAATAATATTTAATATGCTAGCCGTTTATTTTGAAAACTACCAGAACTTAACAATAGCATCAAAAATATACGCGATGAAGTATCCTGGACAGAGACGATATAATAACAGAACTTTTACAAGATTAGCCAAACGGCTACGAGAAAATGACAGTACCAAATTTAACATAAAAACAAAATTAAACAAACACACAAGATTTGGGACTAAAATAAAGTATGTAAAAAAAATAAACCAGCTAATGTCTTTCAAGATGTTCAAAATGTCCACCATCACATTTAACACAATCTCGCACTTTTCGTTCCGTTACGTTAACAGCGGCTTCCACTTCCGTTACGTTAACTGCGGCGGTCTTTTGTGACTTAACTAAGGCGTTCGACTGCGTGAGTCATGACATATTGCTTCAGAAGCTTCAAGTTTACGGCTTTCGTGGTACTTCACTGGATTGGTTTAGATCTTATCTGGGTGGTAGAGTGCAGAGAGTTTCGTTGGGGGGTAAGATGTCTGAAGAGCGTGTGGTGAGTTGTGGCGTGCCCCAGGGTTCAGTGCTGGGTCCAATCCTGTTCTTATTGTTCATTAATGATCTGGCACAGGTTGAGATTGATGGACAGATTACCTTGTTTGCAGATGACACCACCATACTTTGGCACAGTTCAGAGGTATCAAGCTTAAATTCAACCATAAATAGGGACTTAGAAAAGATTAAAATGTGGTGTGATAGTAATTTGCTGACCTTTAATGTGACCAAAACTAATATCCTAACTTTCAAGTATAGTATGGATAGCGTATATCTTGATAATGTGGAAATAAATAATTTAGGTGTGAGTAAATTCTTAGGAGTACACATAGATAGTAGGCTTTCTTTTAATGGTCACACTGAGAAACTTGTCAAAAAACTTTCATCGGGTTGCTTTGCGTTGAGATCGGTATCAAGGGAATTGGAGCCGGGTGCGGTTAGAATGGCGTACTTTGCACTGATCGAAAGTCATTTGAGATATGGCATTCCTTTTTGGGGAAGTTGTAGCCTATATTTGTTTTCTACCATATTTTTAATGCAAAAAAGGGCAATCAGGTTTATGTATGGTATGAATAGAAGAGATTCTTGCCGGCCGCTATTTCTTAATCAAAAGTTGTTAACTCTTCCCTCTATATATATTCTGGAAAGTGTGTGTATTGTGTTCAAAAAGTATAGAAATGCAGACTATAATATTATTTATGATACTAGGCAGGGCCGTAACATTCCACTACCAATTCCATCTACAAGTCAAATAAAAAAATCCTTAATTTACAATGCAAAAAAAATGTATAACCATCTGCCGGTCCCAATTAAAAACACTAATAACTTTAATACTTTTAAAAGAAAAGTCAATAAACATTTTTTATCTAAGGCTTATTACTCTGTGGAAGAGTTTTTTGATGACAGATTTTAACTGTTTTGTTTTTTGTTTTTTTTTTTTTTTCTTTTTTGTGTTGTGTATTTCCCAATGTTTTATTTGCATTGGTGAACTGTTTGTAATACTTGCATTTATTATATTTTTAAGTTTGTTGACTTTATTACTACTTGTGATTTTTATGGATGTGTTTGTCCCCTTCTGTTCTCACCTCTATTTTAGGTAGGATCTAGAATATAATACACTTTGTCAATAAGAAATTTTGTGTTCTTTGACAATAAAGCATGTTTTTGATTGATTGATTGATTGATTGATATGCTTCTAATGGCATTTCTGATCCTTACGATCATATCTTCCCTTGTAGTGGGCCTTGTTTGATATACGATGTCCTTTAGTCTGCCCCATAAATAAAAATCCAAACAAGTTAAGTCGGGGGATCGTGGTGGCCAGGGAAATAAGCTGCCCCGACCAATCCACCTATCCGGGACGATCATATCCAAATAGTTTCGCACGTTTAGGAAAAAATGCGCAGGACATCCGTCGTGCTGGAAAAACATCGTAGCACGAGTAAGGAGGGGAATGTCTTGGAGCAACACAGGTAGGTTGTTTTGTAAAAGATTTAAATAAGTATTTCCATTGAGGGGCTCGTCAAATATAAATGGTCCAATAATTCTTCCCCCTATTATCCCGCACCAGACGTTAACAGACCAGCGCCCTTGGTATTGAACCTCTCGCGTCCAGTGAGGATTTGTTGGTGCCCAATAATGCATGTTGTGTAGGTTAACATTAACAACACTGGTAAACGTTGCCTCGTCCGTCCACAAAATGTTTGAGGGAAATTGGGGATCTTCTTCCATCATGTTAATAAACCAGTAACAGTAGTTCAGACGGTTATCAAAGTCTGTGTCCTTTAATTCTTGATGGAGAACAATGTGATATGGATGCATCCTAAAATAATAATAAAGTTTTATTACACAAAGAAACTTCATCGAAACTAATGTGTAAAGTACCTTTTTTCATTCATGGGATTGCCTCATGCGATAATAATTATAAAAAAGGGTTACTTTACGCACTTGTTGCATAAATACCTAATAATATTTAGTGTTTATATTTACTTTTCAAAACAAAATTTTCAGTTTTTGAACAAACCTGTGGTCTCTTTAGATGTTATGCACGGTTTATCTAGTAATGTCCAAATCCAGTAAAATTTGACGAATTCCCATATGAGAATATATCCCAACATATGCCAAAACATTCACTATGTTTTCTTCAGTGCGTCCATTTCCTTGCCTTTAGTTGATAGGTAAATTAACATTGCCATTTTCTCGTAGCCGCCTGGCCAATCTTGTAAAGGTTCTGTTATTATATCGTCTCTGTCCAGGATACCTCATCGCGTATATTCTTGATGCTATTGTTGAGTTCTGGTAGCATTCAAAATAAACGGCTAGTATAATAAATATTATTTTATTGGGAATTCTCATTGTTTTAAGCTTAATTGCAATACCACAACAACGACAAAGAATGGCGTCGGATAAAAAAGCCTTAGTGACAACTACAGATGTTTTGTTTAATTTTTGCATTTCCAGGCCTACTTCCCCAAAGCGCAAGGCATAAAGTTTTTTCCCAAAATATTTTTGTATATCTTGGGATAGGATTATTACATCGACTCGCGGTTTTCACTAAATTCCTTATTTTTTTATCCTCTTTCCATGTAAAGGTAAACAAATAACTTATTACAATTGAAATTTCCTAGGAAAATGGGAAAATTGTCGACGTATTTAATTTTGTTATTTTTACTATGAATTTTATTAAACAGGAAACGCTCTTTTAAATATTGCCAAAATCATTGAAATCGTTTAAAAAACAAAAAAGTTGTATGACATTTGTTAATAACATGTTACCTGAAAGCTCTGGGACTAATAGTTCCTGAGATATAGCCGGCGTACTTTCTTATTTGGACACCCGGTACATGTAAGAACCCTAAAGGATGTTGCTGTACAGGCCAATGACAATGACATAAGATTGAGTTTTGAGTGCCACTCAAAGTGCTTTTAGCTCTAACCTGTCACAACAACACCATATCCCTGTTAGTGAAAAATAGGGCCCACACAAAGTGCTAAATAAAACACGAAAATGAATTAGCCCGTAACCGGGGACGTAGAGACTACAAGACTCCTTAAAAATTATGTTTCCATAAAATTCTTAAACCAGTAATTCAATAACCGCGCGGCGTCATCTACCTTTCTGAAAGTCAAAGACGTATGGGTGGATGCTAAGAGCGCTAGTGCTAATTTAGACGTAGTCCACATGGGTGAAACTAATATGGGGAACTTCGCAACAAGAAAACCGTTACAAAACCTAGTTGGCCACCAGTCCACCAGAGGGCTCTTCGAACGGTCACTACCATGTGCTCCTTGTCAAATCAGACTTGCATATTAATCTGTCGACTATCTCTCTCTCTCATAATATTACTGATAAAAAGAGACAGACCTTGTTAAAAACGCAATATATATTACGCCAACTAACTGAAGGGCTTTATTAGCCGTTTTTTGGATAAAAGAAGAAGAGGAAGAAGAGAAGTTCTGTCAATTTTGTAAAATGTGAACCCCGAACGAATTGTTTTTAAGAACTTGATTTTTTTTTTAAATTTTTATATCATAATTACCGTTTTAATCCTTTACAGGCCGTTTTACGAGTTTTGAAGAATTTTAGGATTGTTACGCGACCTTAATATCACAGGTATGTAACCTAAATGTAAAATTTACGCCTTGAAGGTTAGGTTTGTTGAATTTTCAAATTTTATTAATTTTCTAATATTTTTAGCATACTCTTCAAAAAGGTCTACCAACCATAGTTTATAGAAGAGGTACATATCCACAGCCCAAGCGAATGCAAATAGAACTGTATGATAAGTCATGCCGAAGGAGTTTTAATGTTCAGCCTCGTGTAAGTTTTTCATTTTGTTCTTTGCCATTTAATACTTTAAGTGTTATATTTAAGTGTATGCCCCTTATTTGCCTCTATCAGTATCTATGATGGCCTGTGTCGCCCATTCAATAACCAATATCAAGTTTTACTGTAAATATCCCGGTTGCAAGAGTGCATTTAGATCTTCTTCTGACCCTAATTGTGTCAATAACCATTTTTCTATACATTTCCCCTTACTGATGATGAAAGACTAAGAGTGTGGAAGAATAAATGTAATATTAATCCTGACATCGAGTGCAAAAACTTCAGGATTTGTGAAAATCATTTCAATGTTTGTCAATTTTAGAACCCAGTTTGAAAAAGGCTTAATTGGAATGCTGTTCTCAAACTGTCCCTGAGCTTTTAACACCTGATGTTTTAGGATCACTTCCACATTCTCTGTAGAACTATGGTAGTTCAATTTTTTCTTTACTGGCAGTCTAAAACATTCTGTTTGGTCCTCTAAATGTATCCCTTCTACTTTTGACACATGTACACATTCCACTTTATATTATCGAATTTTTTTTCACTGCTTTCAGTTTCTCAGTACTTAATTAAAAAATTATGTTTTGTTCAGTATGTTAGTCATTTTGGTAATAATCATTAACATTTTTTTCTGTTGCATGGACACCTTATCAAGCCCAAATACTGTGACAATTTAACTCTGGTTGCAACATTTGACCTACACCTGGCTAAGACATGCATCTACGAGATTGCTATTTTGTATTAATAGTCAGTAGAGTAACTAGAAGACCTGGGCTTGATGTGAAGCAAACATTTTTTTTTGGGACAACGCCCAAATGTCAAGAATTCACCTATTTGCCTCGAGCAAACCCTGGTTCATTAAACACTTGGAACCATTTTAGTCACGTCGCTGTTATTAGTTACATTTTTGGTTTATTTTTTACAGAATGTACCTATAAAGTATTTCTATTGTTTCGATACCAATTTTTGTCAGAATTTGTTCACATTATGTTTTATGGTAAAGTTTAAATAAATTTTGAATTTTTCTTCATAAGCTTTGTTTGTTATTTACATCGTCATTCATAAATAACAACAATATTTGGTTTTTAATGACTTTTATTGACTTTTTGGTATAATTTGATATAAAATACATACATTCATTAAATTCTGAAATTTAGTGAATACATGGTATTTTAGAGTGAATTAACTCAAAAAGCGATAAAACGTCTTTAAAAATTTCAAATATTGTTTGAACAGTAAGACAGTAATTTGAAAACGAGTTATTTAAACTACCCGCCACCCGCAATAAATTTCCTACCGTAGCGCTCGGGGTGGACTGGTGGCCAACTTGAATCTTTGTTTCTCTGGTTTTCTACGTAGTTCGCATTTCTAACCTCTTATCTGTTTTGTGACGTAGTCGAGTAAACCGCCTAAAATTGACCCTCGGAGTCCGTCAGACTCCACGTCACCGTTAATGCAATTAAATTGGTTTGTGCAGATTGACTTTTATTTTAGTGAATTTATTTGACACTTGGTTATGGCTAATAAAGTCAGTACGTCACGCACTGTCAGGACAGATCCTGAGTTTAAAAAGACAGTTGCTAAATGGTATAATTCCCTCGATTCTGACAATAGTGATGTAGACGATATTGATAATGAAATAAGCAGCGACTATGATTCGACTTCCATTGGTTTTGCTTCTATTGGAGATCATTCATTTTTGGTAGAAAGAAGTTACTTATTTGTTGTTCTAACTGAACTATTGTTTGCATTTGTGATTTAATTTTTTAAAACTTTTGTGCATTAATTTAAAGAAATAGTCCATTCTCAAAGTGGAGTTGAAATTATAGGGAAACGAAAGAATGTCAAAGAGTCTTTCCCCACTAATTTAATAAAACAACAATCAAAGACTTAATTTTTTCATATTAATACATGTACATACATGTTTCGAAGGTAGTGACCTTCATCCTCAGGAGACAAAAGAAATGTTGCTGTTAGTATTAGCAGTAGAGAAAAATTTTTGTGGAAAGTGACGTTGATAAAGCTTTAAAATTTGTAAAATGTATTAAGCAGTAAACGAAACTTGATTAAAGCAATCAGCATACCGAAATGTTAGATAAAATTTCGTTTAAATTTATTTGTACAACGTCTGTCACCCTTAGTAGCTTATGAAGGAAAATGAGGTTCTTCCTAAGAAGGTTTTTATGAAGGGATATATAAAGAGGGTTTGTGGGACATTCTAATTCATATCATCATATTTGTTTAATAGAATAGAAGAAAGATTTTGTTAGAATTTAAGTACGATTCTGTAAAATAAAAATAAAGTGTAATTAGTCATTTGTTAAAAATAATAATAAGATGTGTACTTACTCCATTTTGTTAAAGTTACAATAATAAAGGTTTAAAAAAAGATTTTTTCCAAAATTTTGGTGTACTGGAGACCTAAGGCCCAGTAACCCGTAATTAAGTTAGCCCCATTTTGTAGAGAAATTAATAAAAAATAAAATTTGTTAGAAGCATAAAATCTTAGATTTTAGGTATATACTATCAAAGATGTAAAAATAGGGAGAGAAACACAATTAAACAGGAAGACCAGAAACGTGTTCTGTGTCAAGTGACAGTTGAAGACAAGTGACAGACCAATATGGTGAATATTATAAAAAAGGGAAATATCAGCATTCAGCATGCCAATGAAAACGAATAAGTTGAGAAACTTAATCAAAGTCATTATTGTGTCTAAACTCAAGATAATTAGTCAGACAATCAAACATAAAATATGTATATAAAATAACTTACAATTTTATAACATGAGAACAAATTATTAATGATGTTGGGGAATATGTGTCCTAAAAATTATTCTTCTTTGTTAGGGTGGCCTCTATTAGTCATTATATAAAACATAAAGGTTTAGGTCACAGGATACACAACTTAGATCTAGACGTACGGAATTAAGAAGTTTTTTGGATGTTAAAATTATAGAAGGATATAAACTAAATAACATATTTTGAGATAAAATTAAAGGGATAGTGTTTGTAATTTTTTTTTTCCTTTTTTGGTAATAGGTGTCTTAAAGTTTTGTCCTGACATATATGGAGTAATCTCTGGATTGCAAGAAACAAGTGTTTTAGGGATTTGGTTAAAACTATAAATTTTTTGTAGCAAGTGTTTCGAATTGTTAGAAAATGGTTGGACATGAAATTAATGTCATCCACAGATAGCCGTACATAACTTATTAATAAGATTATTTATTATTTATTTAATTATTTTTTATAAATTTATATTCACACGAAGCAGAAGAAATAGACGCAGAGAAAGGCCTAGGTAGAGTTATTTACTATTTATTTATTAAAATTGAGAGATTTAAACAAATTGGTAGATGTATGTTGAATTTGATCATTAAAGCAAATTAAGTTTTTATTTTTTTAAGCCTTATTAATTTCAAGAATTTCTAAGAGATCTAGTTTGATTCCTTTATTGACAATGTGTAGATTTAACACTTGATTAAGAATTAAATTGGTGATTATTAGTATGAACATGTCTAGAGAAATTAGATTTGATTTTTGAGGCAGAGAGATTCTGATTTTGGGCCTTCTCTATTTCTTCACAGTGCTCTTTGATTCGAACTGAAAACTTACGCCCTGTTTGTCCTATGTAACATGCATTGCAATCTTCCGTTGAACAAGCAATGTTGTAAACTCCAGATCTGCTAGAGATTGGAACAATATCTTTGAAATTAGTTTAAAAAATTTATAAGGTATATTGAGTTTTAAAAACTATTTCAATATTGAAGGACTTAAAAATATTTTCGAGTTTGTATAAAATTGGGCCCCAGTATGGTAATGAGTAAAATTTTGTGTGTATTATATTTTCTTTACGGCCAAATTTCGTTTTTGTTCGGTTACTTCCACTTGCAATATGCTGTGCTAAAAACAAAAAACTTGATATTTTAAAACTATATATAATCTTAGTTTGTTAAAAATGACTTACACAATTGATTTACAATTGCTACTTGTAATAGAAGAAGAAACTGATTACGTAAAACAAAATATTTTAAAGGAGTCTCTAAGACTGCACGTCACTGGTTGTGTAACAGAAATTGGACGTCACCGGTAGTTTGTTAAAAATGACTTACACAATTGATTTACAATTGCTACTTGTAATAGAAGAAGAAACTGATTACGTAAAACAAAATATTTTAAAGGAGTCTCTAAGACTCCACGTCACTGGTTGTGTAACAGAAATTGGACGACACCGGTTACGGGTTAAGATGGTTTAACTTAAAAACAACGAAACTTTGTAATGCCTAATCTTACGTACTTCAACTCAAATATCGTAAGCAGCTGATTTACCAATACGACAAAAATAGTAAAAATATTTGAGCAATTCTAGATTATTCACTCCCATTAATTATTATATCGCAAAAGTTGCAACTCTCTTGAGTTCCGGTTTATATATCTAAATAACAAAAATTAATAAGGTAAATCACTTGAAACGTTGAATATGATAAAATATACTGTTAAATTATATTATAAATAGTTGAGCAAAATACCTTGTGGCTTCAATTAGAACAAAAAGAAAATTAGTTAGTTTTAGGTAGGTATAAAAAAGGATCAAGATCAAAACGATATCTAGTTTAAATAAAATGGTACCTACTTGTGCGCAGGTCCTTCTGGAGGGACTAAGTGGGCTATCTAAGGCCTATTGGAACATATATTGCCTTTGATACTGACTGACTCCGTAGCAAATTCAGTTGGCCCTCACATAGACCTCACGAAAGGTCTAAACAAACAGGCCCGAAACCACCAGGTCAAATTTAAATTGACCGAAGTTCGAATTATCGGAAAATCGAAAGACTGGCTCTAACAAATACACATTTTAAGGGTTATGTGGCATAAATCTTAAAACTATTGATCATCTAGAAAAAATCACGTAGTAAACTTACCAAATAGGTGCCTTAAACAAAGCTAAGTGTGGAAATCACAGTTGGAAAAAGATTTTCCAATTTTTCCCACAAAGGCTTTAGTCTATCGCCAGTGTGCAAAGTAGAATCTCAGCCAATGACATAGACCACGGTTTTCTGCCAATCTCTAAGCCCACAGCAAATGTAACACAGAATAATCAAAATTCGGGCCAACACAGCCTAAAATGAAAAGCGGTTTCGCACAAGAACGTAGAATCGCGGACTTGCAGTTGTACGCTAAATTTATTTAGAACAGGAATTGTCAAATTAGAGCCAACCTGCTTTATTACATTGGTTTATATTCTACTGGAAGAATACAAGGTGTTTAGTTCGACCATATCTCAAGAAGCATCAGACAGACATAAATTTTCAGAAAAAAAATTGTTATGTGGAAACCCGTGAAGAGAAAACCCTAAAAATTGTTTTACAAATTGTATGATTGTCGCACGAGGGCGTAACTTCTGAGACAAAATAAAAACTGAAATTATTTCGAAAAATTGCCCCATTAGACTGACTGCGAATCATGATTTTTAATTACGGGATAACTTTGTCGCATAAAGACATACAAATGTATTGCACTGCGCGCACATACGGGAAAAAATATTGTTTAAACTTTATCACAAGCTTCCTAATATAATTGGACATAACATGTCAGTAGGAATCGCCAAAAAGAGAGGCTTAGGGGTTCAGTCAAAATTTTAAAATTAAGTGTTACAAGAAAATTCTAGTTCCTACCATTTCACGTTTATACTTTATATGATGCTTTAAAATATTGTAAGAAAGAAAAATTAATTCAGAAATAACGGATAAATAATATAAGCCTAGTTCCATTATACGTATGTCGACGGATGATTAAATTATAATGGTTTTGTTATGAAGATGTGTATAGTGCTGTACTGTGATACTTTATAAAATATGTCCAGTGCCTACAACCAATAGGTTATTTTCCATAAATCGTCGATAGATCTCCTTGGTTTTTATAAACCCAATATCCAAAATAATTTTTTTTAGATTTTAGGATGGCTATCATTTTTTCCTGATGTCACATCCGTTTCTACGTTAACTTCATATTGAAACACATGTTTCTCTAGTTAACACGGTTGTGGTTAGCACCTTTTGAATTTTTCTTTTTAATCATTCACTATAAACAAAGATTTTATTATTAATCTAACATCATGGGTCGTAGCCCCATTTCCCAATCAACTTCTTTCTTTTTTATTTTAATTAAAATATGAACGTTGCATCATAAAAATCCTAAATGTGCTTTAATTTTAATAATTTTCATTCATTTCACTTTACTTAAACTAAAATCACAGCATAAAGAAAGGACCAGCAGGTGCTGTCGATGCGAAATCCTTTGAAGGCAGTAAGTAAGGTTCTCGTCCACTTCAATCATATTTCTGTTCAGAAAGACAGCATAGGGAGAAAATGGCTTAGGATGTTGTCGGCACACTTATATTTTTACGCTGACAACGCCTGCTGGTCCTTTCTTTATGCTGTGCTAAAATGTTGCTTAGAAATATATAATATAAAATCTTTTTACCCTCAACATTCGTATTATAACTTTTAAATTCACTTTGTTGTTTTCAATTTGAAATTCCTTCCTCTTGTTTAGTTGTACTAATTAATTTAAGGCAACTCCAAAAAATTTTATTCGACTCGATTTAATGTAAGTCATAATTTACTTTATTTTTAACTGGTGGTTTCACAGTAGTTGCAAGTAACACTGGGAAACAAATGTCAATTTTTTTTTGTTTCTTGAACAAAACCTATTTTTTTTTTATTTAACTACACCCAAGTAACTAAAAAATACCTATTAAAGATTTTAGTTAGGTCGCAAAAAAATCTGAATTAATTACAAAATTTTAATTTATAGGCATATACATATATTTTAATGTAAAAAATTTTCTAAACCATACATGTTTCGGAGGCATAAACCTCCATCATCAGTGGGATTCAATTAAGTCAAATTAAGGAGAAAAATACCAGAAACATTGTGAGAACTTGTGTCGCAGAAAAAACTTCATCATTTTATATTAAATATAGTTATGAAAATAAAATAAAATAGAAATTGGAAAAGGTTGTTATTATTTAAAAAACATTTTGTTTTAGTTTAGTAGTTATAATTACTAAATTAATACTAAATTAAAACAAAATGTTTTTTAAATAATAACAACCTTTTCCAATTTCTATTTTATTTTATTTTCATAACTATATTTAAATTAAAATGATGAAGTTTTTTCTGCGACACAATTTCTCACAATATTTCTGGTATTTTTCTCCTTAATTTGACTTAATTGAATCCCACTGATGATGGAGGTTTATGCCTCCGAAACATGTATGGTTTAGAAAATTTTTTACATTAAACTAGTGGAGCAGATTGTGTGTTTTACTTTACGTTAAAATATCACTCCACTGAGAGATGGACTTCTTCCATAAAAATATACATATATACAATGAGCATTTTAATTTATAGGCATTTACAATGAACATACAAACATTATATTGTTAGTTCAACAATAGCAATCATATAGCACATTTTTATCAGTGAGTCTAAAGTTTAGACACTCATTTTACGCTTCTTCGCCTGTCTATTGAAAGCAGCCTCAGGGGCATCTGTCGTAATACCCCAACAGTACTCAACTAACATCTCACAGTTTCATTTTCCCTGATACCTTCTTTCCATATTTGAAATATCTTGGTGGAACTTCTCACCGTACTCGTCACTCACAGCACCACAACTTTTCGGAAAGTGATCCAAACGAGAATCCAGGAAATGAATTTTCGACGACATATTACAGGTTTTGGTAACATAAAAGAGGTTGGGTAACCAGGTCTTTATAGTTTTCTGCTTTTATGTTTCCCAAAAAATTTGCTGCAACCATTTTAAAGGCATTCCAAACGTCCTTTTCCTTGTCTTCAAGTATGGAATGGAATTGCGCATCTCCGAAAAGTTTCCTAATCTGGGAACCCACATATAATCCCTCCCTAATTTTAGTGACACTGATTCTAGGGAACTTTTCTTTTAAATAACTAAAAGCACGGTCATCTTTGTCCATGGCCTTCACAAGTCCCAATTTTAAATCCCAACTTTTAAATCCCCACAAATTTGCCAATTATATCTTTCATATTGTATGGTATCCAGTAACAATTTTTAATTGCTATACGTTTCTTTCATGTGGAGTGCATGACAAAATGGGACTGAAGGCAACTTGTTTCCATTATGAAGTAACACAGCTTTAAGACTTACTTTTGAGAAATCAATGAAAAGTCTCCAGTCTTTTGGATCATAGTTGAGATTCAAAGCTGCCATTAATCCCTCAATGTCCCTACAAGCTACCAAATTGTTTTCCGTGTTACAACATGGTGTTAGGTTTTTCTGACGGCTTCGGTACACAGAAACTTTTACTTCATCTTGAAGTAAGTTCCATAGTCACAATCGAGAGACCAATAGTTCGGATTTTTTCTTAGGCAATTCCAAATCCCTTATAAGGTCATTTAATTCACTTTGACTTATTTGGTAAGAAATCGGAATCTTGCGAGGTTGATGGGCTGGCGACATTTTCCAGTATACTACCGTTTGAATCCATTGGATCATCATCAATATCAAGGCTATATTCCTGAGGTGGATTAGGTACAGGTAACTCGTCACTATGAGGCACCGGGCGTATGGCGGATTATAAATTTGGATACTGTATCCAGGGCCGGCGGAAGCCTATGTGGGGGTGCAGGGTACCTACCACCCCAAAATATATCGGGTGGTGGATCCACCACCTGAAATATGTATGCCTAAATTCCCTTGTTTTCTGAATACGCTTTTTGTCTTTTTGTTTTCATGCTTCATGTTATAGCAAGTCGACTTGGGCTGCGTTATGAAATAAACCACTTGGATCTTTTCTTCATTATTATCACTTGTTTTCCTGTTCTTCCTATTTCGAAATGAATTATAACCCGAAAAGTCATGAACCATCTTTTATGACAAAAAATGAGTTTCCCCCACCACTGAGCCTATAACTCTCTACTCAACCCACCACCCGAATTGTAAGTGTTCTATCGGCCCTGACTGTATCGCAGACCTTTTTTTCTCCGAAAAGCCTTTATTGATGGAAGGTGTCAAACAAAAGTAACAGTCAGTAACGTGGTCTTTCGGTTCTCGCCAGATCATGGGAACAGCAAGAGGCCATCTTACGCTTTTTTCCACTTAGCCAGCCACGAATGTTAGACACACATTTGTAGCTACAGATATGGGGAGCCAAATTCTTATCCTGGTCTCCAATTTTACAGCCAAAATACAAGTGGTAAGCCTTTTGTATTACAGCTGTGTTAAAAGCGTACGTTTTTGTTTCACAAAAATCACTTCATCAGATAAGTTAAGTATAACAAACATAATCCGGCTTATTTAAACAAACTCGCGACATGTTGCTCAAAACTTTCTAATTTCTCAAATACGAACAGCTCTTAATCAACTGGTGGTTGAAATAGAACTAACTAACAATTTAGGATTTATGTTATATGTATTTAGACCCCTTATTATATACACCTGGTATATTCAATCCAGGTACTTCCATTTAATAGTCGAATTTTCCCATTCATTACGGGCAGGTAGGTAATTATCATAATTAGCATGGATCTATAAAACCGGAGCCAACTGAGACTTTTGCAAGACAGATTGTTAGTTAGTGTAATAAAATAAGTAAGATTTTGCTACTTTGGTTTTGGAAACATTTTTGCTGTTTTCCAGTGTAATTTGATTCAACGCTAATTTATCCAATTCCTTAAATAATTCACGCAATTTTACGGTATGGTACAACACAAAAAACTAATGCTTAAGGCGTATTTTTGAAATGGGGCTAGAGTAAATGGTGAGTGGCAATACAATCAGCGTTTGTGCAGGGACGATTTCGCCAAAATAGTCTTAATGTCGCTTTCACTGATGGGGATTTTTATCATTGCCTGAGAAGGAACCGGGGCTCTGTTTAGGGCAACAGGTTCAATACAACATTAAAAATGAGCTGGAAGACCATCTGTAAGAACAGAAGAACTTGTTGCAAACGGTCGTGAAATAATGCAAAATACGCTAACAAAATATGTAAGAAGCCTGTCTCAAGAAGTGGGAATATCTTATGGAATCTACAGAACTATTTGTAAGTTAAATTTGTTAATTTATAAGTTAAAATTACTTGACGAGGAACTACGTTTTGGTTATTTTCAACAGGACTTTGCAACCACCCATACATCAGCCGAAACTATTAACTACTTACGCAATTCTTTCGACGACAGATTGATTAGCTTTCAAACCAACATTATATTACCACCCAGATCACCTTGTTTGACGATTATGGATTACTTCGTTTTCCTTTATTATATAATATATAACACCAGTTGAAAATTAAGAACAGTTTTAAAAAAGGATTATCCAAGAATGTGGCTTTCTCCAGAGATGCTGGTCAACGCTTTCGAAAATATGAAGAGACGTATGAATTTATGCTTGGAGCATGGCGGTGGAAAAAGTTCAGCAATTTGTATAGTTTTTATTTTACTTTCTATATATTTTTACTTTGATAATTTTGTAAACAATAAAATCAAATTTGTATTTGTTTGCTTATTTTGATATTCATCAGTTGGGAATATCATGTCATAATATGAATTTGACACAATTTTACCCTAGATTTGGTAAGATACGTTTTCAGTCCAAGCCCTCTTGGATAAAAATAATTTTTGCTAGCACTGTACATAACTACTTTTTAAAATAGACAGCCTAAGTGATGACATCACAAGGGGCGTGGTATTAAAAACCTTTCCAAACAAAAATAAATTGCATTGAAAATCTCATAAGAGATTTTTGGAAGCGCTGGTACTCATTTATAAGCGATAAATAACCAATTTCTTCAAATTATTTATATATTTGGTGATATTATTGACCTATTTACAGCTACAGATAGAGGTAAGTGTTTCCTGAAAATATTTTATGGGCGTCTGAATAAGTTTGAGGTTATATTAGTTTTGTTTATGTTATTGGTTATTAAAACATAATTGTTAGTTTTATTGTAAAATATAGCTTATGGTAGTGTTTATTTATTAATATAAAGTAAACCAAGTCTATAGCCTGAATAATTTTTATTATAGATCCAATATCTGTTAAAGTCGTTATGTGTTTTGTTAACGGATTGAAAACATAGCGAACAGAAATTTTTTAAGTTTGTTGTATTCCCTGCAAAGTTAGAACAGAGGAATGCCTGGTAATCACCTATAAGCATCTTATAAGGTACATAATAGAACAATCTTTATGTTAAAAAGGGATAAACGCCTTGGAGTTAAACCATTATTTGCTTTACAATGGTAGAAGTCAAGATAGAGCAGAGAACCTTCTCAACATTCTTTGGTTTGTACCTGCCATTTTGGGCACAATGACAGAAAGAATAGGGCTACAATATTTGAGTTCAGCGCTAAAAGGCAATTTAGCATTACATCTCCAGAAAAAAAGGTATGTTATAGCTTTTATTATACAAAATGTATTCACGTTCCTAAAAACTAAAGTAAAAAATGTGAACATTTAATAGTTTGATTTAACTTTTAATAGAAAGGCAAGGTCAACATTATATTAAATTATTTTTTGAAAAAGGACTAGTGAGCAGACAGATGTTACCGAAGATATTGACTCATGCTTTAGGAGCATCGTTAGAAGCAGAAAAGTATTTTTTAATGCAAGATTTGTAAGAAATTTCAAAAACACCTTTAAAAACTTTTAGTACGCTTTAGTTACAACTATTCTCATGTCCTTGTATGCACAGGGATATCAATGCTATACCTAATACAATTAATTTGAAATATATATTATGTAGATTATAAAACAATGTAATAAAAATAATAATAAATATTTGTTTAAATTTTTATAATTTCAGTACATCAAGTGTTGTTAAGGTCTACAGTATTTCTAAAATTGCTAATCAATCTGATGATCCACAGCTGCATGAATAAGGCTTACTGGGATATAGCTCCTCAGCTGTTTTAACTTCGCTGGATTTAGTTTTTTTGGGCATTTCGAAGGCACTTCTTATCAGTGACTGATAGGTAGTAGTATCCAAATAATGCAGTTGATGATATTTTATTACCACAATATTATAACTGTTGTCTTTCATCATAGTGTGAACTTCTCCGACCTGAATCAAATTGCATCCATAGGACATGGTTTGACTCCAAGGCATTTACCCCTTTTTAACATAATAATATTTACTCTATTAGGTACCTTATAAGTGATGTCCCAGCTTTCCTTTCTTTTATCTTTGCAGGGAATACAACAAACTTGAAAATTTTCTGTTCGGATAACAAAATACGTAACCACTTTAGCCAATATTGAATCTACTCGTATAATATAAATTATTTAGGCTATAGACTGGGTCTACTTCATATTAATAAATAAACACTACCACAAGCTTTATTTTACAAAAAACTAACAATTATGTCTTAATAAACAATAATGTAAACAACAATAACATAACCTCAAACTTTTTCAGATGGCGATTAATATTTTCAGGAAACACTTACCTCTATCTGTGGCTGTAAATGGGTCAATCATATCACCAAAAATATAAATAATTTGAAGAAATGGCTTATTTGTCGCTTATAAACGTGTACCAATGCTTGCAAAAATGTCTTATGGGATTTTCAATGCAATTTATTTTTGTTTGGAAAGGTTTTTTAAAACACGCCCCTTGTGACGTCAGACTTAGGCTGTCCATTAAGTTAATGGAGACAGACTTGACGGTATTATTTACATTACATCAACTCCACTGCAAGTATGGACTATTTTTTCAAGTAAACAATAAGCTCACCATACCACAGTATAACGAAACTATACAGTAGCGACGCGAGGCGATTTAGACAGACCCAAATTTCTCTGCGCAATGCGCATAGCGGCCATCTTTTTAGTGACAAATAAGTCAGTCAGAAAGGTAAACAAAGCTTGTGTGGATTGTAGTTTGTTTAGTTTTTGTAAATTTATTGGTTTTTATCGTGCGTTTAAGTGTTTGAAGGTGCTTTGAAGTGTTTGTGCCGAACTTTTGCTGACTTTCGATGGATTCCCAAGAAAAAATAAGGAGCAGATGTGCTTTAAATTGACTTTCTTTCAGTGTAAAAGCGGTTTCAACATAAAATTTCATATGTTTTCTCAGTGTAATAGAGGACAATACCGTCATCCGCGTCATCCTTCTGTCACTGAAACTGACCTTTGGAGATCAAAGGGACCGACAGCTCGTGTCGCTACTGTATAGTTCCGTTATACTGTGACCATACTACAATAATAAAATTGTAAATTCTCCATGGGTAGTGAAATAAATCATTGTGTCGTCCTATACATACTCAATTATTATAGTTCCAATTCTCGGTAAAATTCGATAACACACAGCCCAGGAACATTTTCCTCAAAATTCACTTACAGCGTATAGAAATCGGCATAGTTCAGATTTGAACTGATTAAAGAAAATTCACTTACAGCGTAAGCAAATCGGAAAGTTTAGATTTATATTCATTAAAAAAAATCACTTACAGCGTAAACAAATCGGAATAATTCAGATTTATATTGTTATACTTATTGATTAAAGAAAATTCACTTACAGCGGAAACAAATCGGAATAGTTCAGATTTATATTGATTGCGGAAAATTCACTTACATCGTAAACAAATCGGAATGGTTCGGATTTATATCGATTAAAGTCAACAGCTATAAGAATTCTTATTATTTTCTATTGTTTTATACAGTACTGATACAGTATGTGGGTATCGATCAAATACGGATAATGCTTGAATTTTTTCTTCTTTCGTCCAGCTATCTACGGTTGGTTAGCTGCGGGTATTTATGGCCGCTTCGGTGTGGTAATATCATTAATAGTATTTTGCTTTCCGTGCTTCTTAACTTAACCGGGCATTTTATGAAAATAAAATAAAATGGGTAAATTATTACTTATACTGGATATTATAGCTAATAGTTTTGTAGTTGATCCGATTAAATTGATGAAAATTGTTTAGTTGCTTGTAATTAGCCGTATAATATTAGCTATTACGCTTATGGAATCGGCTATTAGTTTATTGGAAAACTCATTAAAATTATAAGATTAGGCTGCATTACAAACTGCGCAAATAAACAATAATTTCATGGAAGATGCTCGTTTGAAATTATAATCGAAGCTTAACCTAAGAATTATACCACAGTTGAAAACGGCGCTGAACTGATTGATATAACACAATAACATATAGTGAGAGCAAAAAGGTTGGAACAAATTCATTAAAAACTCAACCTTTAATTTTTCGAAAAAACGCTCGGACCCAGCGATTTTTATTTTTTGTAGGGCATTTTCCAACATAATTTTCATTTGTGCAGAGTGACTCAAAAAAAAAAGACTTCTGCTGCTGCGCTATCACACCCGGGGAGATTATCTCCAGTGGCCTAACCATGCACAAACCAGGTGAAATGTGAAAATATGGCTTAATAATAATAAAGAAGTTTTAAAATTAAAGTTAATTATTATTAGTTATACACGACACGGGGTCTCGAGTTCGTATCCAGTCCGATACAGTTTCTTTTTTTTTTATTTTTTTAATGATAAAAAAAGTAGATTGGCTCTAAAAGGTGAATCCCACCTGTGTTAGCACTTTTTTTAGCATATCTTGTTTTTGTTTTAGTTATGGTTCGTCTTTTTACACACAATTTCAGACAGTAGGCGTGGTTAGAAGACTTGAAATGATCAGTATCTAGCCGCTTGTCTTTTCTGTCACCTACGTTACTTAACATTGACGTTGACGTTGATTCCCTGTCAAAAGTTTATTTAAAAAGTCGTATAAAATATTCTATTAAAAGTAATATCAAAAGTCATCAAAAGTAGTATCATAAAGTTAGTCGCACTATTGTTGACGAGAACAAAATTAGTCAAGGATCTGTGCTGAATTATTTACATAAATATAAATGGAATCCCTATAAAGTCCAGTTAGCTCATCAACTTAATGAGGACGACCCGGATGGAAGAATGCAATGCTGTAAAATAATGATGGAGAAATATATAGTTGATCTTCAATTTTCACGAAGAATTTTATTCTCTGATGAAGCAACATTTTGCCTAAACGGAAGAGTGAATATGCAATATTTCCGATATTGGCATTTTAACATTAACATGTTTATTTAGCTTAGAAACGGTTTCTCTGCTTTACAAAAAATACTTTCATCAAGTTAAAAACGCATCAAAATCACGCAAATATAACACGCGACAAAACCAAAATATACGCCGTCCTATACCTCGGCTCACTTTGATCAAACGGTCAATAATCTACGGAAGTCTCAAGATCTACAAATTTTACAATGAAGACTTTTAAAAATGTTTTTTAATCAAATACCTATCTGAATTACAAATTTGTTTTCGTATTTTAATTTTTTCAATTTTATTTTTATTTATTTAATTTGTATGCTGTTTTACATTTTTGACTTTGTTTTTTGTATTTGTATTTTTATGTACTTACAATTGTCAAGTATTTTTATTTTATTAATTGTTTACCCCTATTATGCAGGTTGTAGTGTTTTAGAAATACATTTTTTCGATTAGGTAGGCATATTTTTATATATTGTCATGCCCAGGATAATAATTATAATTATAATTACCAAATTATCATATTATGCTACAATAAAATCGCTTTGTCGATGAATTTTCAGACTTTCTGACAATAAAGCTTATTATGTAAAGTAAGTAAGTAAAGTAACGACATTGAATTAAAATGATCCACAAGCAGAAATACGCGAACCGCCGCCGCCGAGCCGGTGGCCCGATGATGACGGGGAAGGAAGAAGGGACGAAGGACGACGGGATCAGACCAAGTCGAGAGTTAGAGGCGCGTTAGAGTTTATAACCTTTATTTTACTATTTCTTATATTATGAATCAATAAAACTTATATCAACTACCTAAATATTACATTCAAATCTATGAGGTTTCGCAGATTTTAAATCTCACAATAGTCACAAGCGTTGCACTCTGCTTCGGCATTTTCAATGTCTTCCCCGGTTGCATCTTTGTAAAGGACTGTAAATTTTTTTATTTCATACTGTATTGTAAAACACACCTTTACATATTTGAATTTAGTCCAGAAAATAAGGTTTTACAGCAATAAGTCCGGTAAAATTTTTTTACCGGACTAGTCCTGTAAAATTTCTATACCGGACTGAAATTTGTAAGTTTTAGTTTAATCAATGTCAAACACACAATGTTTCCACCAGTAAATATAAGCACTTTTCAAATATACGACGCAGAATAAAACTTCATTATAATTTCAAAACATAATTATAATTTTCAACAGAACAGTATGAAATAAAATATTGTACGTCATTCGTCCGGCAAATCCTTTACAGTATTCGTTTCAAAATTCCAGACTCGGCTCCTTCGTCGCCTCGTCTCGAAACATTTCACTCATACTGTAAAAGTTGATTTACCGGACTTATAACGTAAATATCTATTACCTCATCTCTATTTCATAGAATCAGTGCAACCAAACATACACGACAACAAAATAAAACATTTGCGACCATCATTACCAACCTTAGAAAAATAAAGAAAGCTGTTTCATAAAAAGTTCATTACGATACTAAAAGCGATATCCAAACAGATTTTTTATGAAACCAAATTAGAAAAAAATTATTTTTTAACGCCATTGAAAATACAAAAGATTCAGAATAAATTGTCTTCTCTTCCTTTTTTCTTTCTAGCCGCTTTTGATTTAGTCAAAGAATATTCTTAAAATCTTTAAATCCGTCTCTGGTCAACCACTTTGCCATGAAATCTGTGAACGCAGAACTAAACCAAAATAATTTAATTATTAATCTGAGGTTTCGTAATAGGCAAAGCCTAACATGTGTAGCTCTTGTAACTATACTTAAAACGTCATCCTAACTATAAATTAATAGTTGACAGCGATAAAATCGCATTTTTCCGTTATAGTTTAACAGAAACATGACATATACATTACGCACCATCGAGCATTTAAAGTTGAAAGTATTTTTACAACTATTTTTATGCATTTCGATGCCGCCAAGAACTTTTTACGATTTAATGTGGTAAAAATTAAAGTACGCAACAGTCTTAATTATATGTAGTTATATCTATAAAAAGATAGTTGCAGACATGGAATTCTTATTCGAAAAGAAATGGAACCTTTTGGAAACATTTAATCGCGTAAAAGTTTTGCCAATACATATTTTTGGTTTTATAATTTAACAGGTGCTGGCGCACACTAAAGCTGTACAGGGACATTTTTTTTAAGTGCCTCACCCGATTGGCGACTTCTCTGCTGACTATAATAAAAAACAAACCACACATGTCTCAATGATTTTGGACAAGGAAGCCGAATTTAATGTAAAAAAATATATAGGTTCACAAATTTGACAGATTCGACGTCATTTTGAATTCTTTTAAATAGCAGCCCTCATAAATAATCACACGAGTAAATTGCATTTGGCGATTCAATTTCAAAAACCTATAGTTGTTAATATTTATTTTCAGCCGTTTCGGAAATACGGGGGTTCCTATTTGCCTTCATCGATTTTGTCTTTTAAGTATCTTACTCCTTTAATAAATAGACCTTCTAGCTGAATACCTTAATTTTTTTCACAGTTACATAGTTTCCCGTGACCAAGCTATTTACGCTATAATCATATCCGACAGATGTCAAAAAGTGACATTTTGAATTTTTTTAAATGGCAACCCTCATAAAAAATTGTACAGGTAAATTGCATTTGGCGATCCAATTTTGTATGTAAATTTATACCCTAACCAACAACCATAGAGAAAGGTAGGATATTCTATAAGTAAATGTCTTAAACCCAAAATTTTTGTAATTTTATTTAAATTAATTTTATTATTTAAAATTCGCTAATTTCTGAAAGACAATTACACCAAACAAATAACAACGATTTTTAATTTCTATTTGTTAAATTAATGCAATAGGAAATCTCAATCATTCTAGTGGCACCCAACTGCCTTTTTTTTTACTTTTCCCAATAGTTGACTTGATTAAACTAAAGTGCATAAAATATGTTAAAGAAAATACTAAAACATTTTCCCATTTTAATGGGCTTATCTTTCCATAACAATAAGAATGTATGTCTAGAAGCTAAAGAAAACAGAGATAACTATCTAGAATATTTTAACGGTGGATATTTAAGATGATATGTTAAGAAAAGGGAAAGCCTAAATATGTATTTTGAACAAAGAAATTCTAAATATAATATTACCTTCGAAACAAAATAAAACTCAATTTTATTTATTTGCTCCTCTTCTTCTATGTCGAAATTTTACTTTCCTGCCTCTTTGTATGTTTCTCTCTCTTTATCTTGTTTATTTTTTGATTCTTGAAAAGTATTAGAGTATTCCTCATCGTCCAAGTTTGATATACTACTGGAACACATTTTACTGTCTCCTGTGAATAGTAGTAAATCAAAATATCCAAGCGCTGTTATATAAACATCATCCTCAGAAGCGCCAGTTACTTTCGATTCTTTCACTTTTTTAAATTATTTTCTCAAGCAACAAACTTACAAACAAAATTCTTGTCAAGGTTTGCTATAACTTGCTTACGCAACTCAATTATTTTACAGTGATTTTTGCTTTGAAGTTTTTATTGGTATAATCCTTGCTTTTTATCATCCAGCGCGCTGGATGTTTTCTATATACAGAGTGGCAAAAAAGTCGCGCATAATGCCTGTAACTTTTGAATTACCTCGTATACGAAAAAGTGACCTTTATGAACGTTGTTCAGTAAATTAGTCCCCACATTTCTACCTGCATGAATTTTTTCTGTCACATCTGGTTTGGTTGCCATAGAGACTAACTTACTTTTTTAAATGAAATACCCTGCATATCGTTGCTTATTTGGATTCTACTGGGTAAACTCTGAATTTTTTTATTTCAAATTTTCATCTATCTACAGGCGTTTCCAAGAAAATGACAACTAAAAAATGAAAAACTTCCTAATTATAATTATTCCTACCTAATACCCACCAGTTAAGTGGTGTTTTCATGACAGCGACCTAGGAGGTGTAAATTTTGAGTTCCTGTTTAATCTTCTGTTGACTGATTTCTAATCTGTTTACACTATGATTCATCTGAATGAGAAACAACGAGTTGAAATTTTAATAATGAGCGGCTACGGAAATATGAAGAGATCGCAAAATCAGGTTTGTCAACTTTCAATGAATTATATCCAAATAGGCCTCCAATAAGTCAGTCAACGGTGTGTCGAGTGGTAAAGAAATTTCGAGAAACAGGCAGTGTTATAGAGGCCGCTGATCAGGTCGGCCTAAACAGCAACCGGGGGAGACAAAGCTTTGGATGTCATGCTCTCAATACATGAAAATCCAACACAATCATCCAAGCCAAAGGCAATGGATTTTAATGTGTCTCATCAGTCAGTGAAGAATTTGTTTAAGCAGGAGAAGTTGCATCTCTACAAGATAAAGTTGGTGCACGAGTTAAACGAGGACGATTTTGATAGAAGAGCTAAATTTTGTGAGCTGATGGTGGAAAGATACAATAATGATAGTAACTTCGCAAAAAATATGATTTTCTCGGATGAAGCTACTTCCATTTAAATGGCATTGTTAATAGACACAATTATCGTTGTTGGTCTACAAAGAATACTCACTGGTTCCAGGAAAGTCATACTAAGAGGCCCGAAAAAGTTAATGTTTGGGCGGGCATAGTTGGTAGACATATTGTGGGACCTTTTTTCATAGATGGTAATTTGAATGGCAAAAAATATCTGGACCTCCTCAGGAATCACATAATTCCTTCTTGCAGAATGGTTTTACCGGGTGTAAATAATGGCATAAATGAACAGGTATGGTTCCAGCATGATGGAGCACCTGCGCATTATGCGGCAAATGTTAGATAATCCATAAGCGAACATTTTCCAGTACGTTGGATAGGCAGAAGAGGTGCTATTGACTGGCCAGCGCGATCCCCGGACTTAACCCCGCTCCACTTCATTTTGTGGGGACACTTAAAGAACAAAGTCTACGTTAACCGTTCAAATGACTTAGAATCTTTAAAAGTCAGAATCACTGCTGAAATTCGGGCCATTGCAAAGGACTTCCTTTTAAATGTTGTAGACGGTTTCAGGAATCGACTGGCGCTCTACTTAGCAGAAAATGGTGGTCATTTTGAACACCTGATCCACTGAAAAGGTTTCACTTGTTTATTATTCCGATGTTAAGCGGTTTAATTTTCTAGGCTATTTATTTTGTTACTATAAAGTTTGTTACAATTTTAAATAAATAAAAATTTGAAATACAAAAATTCAGAGTTTTCCCAGTAGAATGCAAATACGCAATCATATGCAGGTTGTTTTATTTAAAAAAAGTAAGTTGGTCTCTATGGCAACCAAACCAGAAATGACAGAAAAAATTCATCAGGTAGAAATGTGGGGAATAATTTACTGAACAACCTTTATAAAGGTCACTTTTTCGTATATGGGGTAATTCAAAAGTAGCAGGCATTATACGCGACTTCTTTGCTACTCTATACAGGGTGTTAGTGAATAAGTGCGACAAACTTCAGGGGGTGATTCTACATGAAAAAAAAATTGATAGTTTGCTATATAACTTTTGTCCGCAAATGCTTTGATTTCCGAGATACAGGGTGTTAAAGTTTTTATTAAAAAGTGACGATTTATTTATTGCTCTGAAACCCATCGAGACATGCAAATGAAATTTGGTAGGTTTTAAGAGGTAGTTATTGCGCATTTTTTGACATGCAATTGGATCCAATTTCACACTCGATATAGGTAAGTCTCTTATGATGCCTGTTATTGTCTTTATATTCTCACACATTCCTTTTAGTTCCCCTGAAGATGACTATATATATGGTCGAAACATGTAGGGACAATCGTTAAAAATTTTTTCAAAATATATATTATTTGTGGAGGAAGACAGAAGTGTTGTTTTAATTTAAGAATTTTATGTTTATCATTGGCGTGCATAAGGGTAATAATCTCAATTTTTTTTAAAGAAAAAAATGATACGCCACTGAGATATATCAAACTAAAAACAATTTTTGAATTTCTCATTCAATTTGTGACAAAAAATCTCTCTTGCCTTTTTTTCGTATTGGGCGCCGTTTTTATGCAAAAAAATAAAACATCTTAACGCGTATTTTTCATTTCTTCAATACATCATCTAGTAGGCTACTGTCAACATTCTGTTAAATACGAATATTTCAACGAAATGTCAAATTATTAGAGTTTCTTCATTTTTAAGCTTTTAGTTTGGTATAGCAATAATGTTAATAAGTACTTAATTAATTTTTCTTTTATCGAAAAGAATGGAAAATTATACAAATGCGGAATTGTCAGACATGCATTTTGTCTATGGTCGAAGTAATGGAAATGGTCGGCAAGCTCGACGATTGTATGCTGAGTTGAGTAGTAGTAGTACGTAGAGTACCCCATCACACAACATTTGCTCGTCTGCACCAACGTTTGCGCGAAAATGGCACATTTAAGAAACAAACGGCTGACTGCGGACGCCCTCGAGAAGTACGAACTGTGCAACTAGAGGAAGCAGTTCTCGAGTTAATTGCGGAGTCGCCTGAAATAAGTACATACTCGAAAAATTGCCAACATATTGAATGTAAGCAACTTTACTGTATTTAAAATTCTTAAAGAACAGCAATTGTATCCGTTTCACATTCAACGTGTGCAAGCTCTACTACCTAGAGACTTTTTCCGCGCCTAGTTTTTTGCCATTGGATTCTTCATCAAATCGCTCAAATTCCTAATTTTTTAAATGGCGTTTCGTTTACTGACGAGGCTAATTTTGGACGACAGTGTAGGTAAATGAAATTTCCAGAATAATCACTTTTGGGCTGAGGAAAATCCACATGGAATCTGTGAAGCTCATTTTCAGTATCAGTTTTCAGTAAATGCATGGCTTGGGGTAATTGATGATTATTTAGTCGGTCCATATTTTCTCCCACAACGACTAACAGGCGACTCTTACCTTAATTTTCTACAGGAAGAGCTACCTGCTCTTTCAGAAGAAATCCCTCTACAGCTGAGACAACACATCTGGTTCATGCATAATGGCGCACCAGCTCATTTTAGCATTAATGTACGTAATCACTTAGATACAGTATATCCAGATCGTTGGATAGGTAGGGGAGGTACGGAAAATTGGCCTGCTCGATCGACGGATTTAAATTCTCTAGATTTTTGCATTTGGGGTTTTCTTAAGTCGTTAGTTTATTCCACTCCCGTCGAAAATGTTGAAGACCTGAGGAATCGAATTATAGCCGGCTGTGAGACAATAAGAAATACACCAGGAATATTTGCGCGAATACGACAATCAATGAGGCGAAGAGTTAAATCTTGTATCACATCTGAGGGAGGTCATTTTCAACATTTGTTGTAGCTTTGCGCCTATTTATTTATTAGTGTTATTTTCTGTTATTGTTCTGGTTTAATGTTATTGGATTAGATAGTTTTTAATAATGTATTAAAGAAATGAAAAATACGCGTTAAGATGTTATATTTCTTTGCATAAAAACGGCGCCCAATACGAAAAAAAGCCAAGAGAGATTTTTTGTCACAAATTGAATGAGAAATTCAAAAATTGTTTTAAGTTTGATATATTTCAGTGGCGTATCATTATTTTCTTTAAAAAAATTTAGATTATTACCCTTATGCGCGCCAATGATAAACATAAAATTCTTAATTGCATGTCAGAAAATGCGCAATAACTACCTCTTAAAACCTACCAAATTTCATTTGCATATCTCGATGGGTTTCAGAGCAATAAATAAATCGTCACTTTTTAATAAAAACTTTAACACCCTGTATCTCGGAAATCAAAGCATTTGCGGACAAAAGTTATATAGCAAACTATCATTATTTTTTCATGTAGAATCACCCCCTGAAGTTTGTCGCACTTATTCACTAATACCCTGTATATCTATAAACTGGGTTAAAAGGTCCTTACTCCAAAATCTTGTGTCCGTCATAATAAAATTACTACATTCTTATGCATAACAACAACAACAACGCTCCACACACGCCAAAATATTAAACAGGTGTAGACCTGTTATGTTGGACGTCGAGTCAGGTATGCGTACTTAGAGCGTGGCTATTTTCCCCCTTAACATATGAGCCCGATATGCACAGAGCTAAGAGCGTTCAAAAGTACCTGTGTGTGTGGCCGACAATTCGACCATGTTGGAATTGCGATAAACGATTAGAGCGATGATAGTAGCGTCAAATATATGTAATGAAAAGAGCAAGGTGACTGGTTCACTCTTTATTACATGCATTGACGCTAATATCGCTGGTCTTATCGTTTATCACAGCTCCAATATTATCGCACCATAAAAGTATCCATGTTTGGAAGGAGTATGTGTTAATGTGTTTATGGAGGTTCTGAAATTTGATGGCGATGATTACATTGACGGAGGCACAGGGGCGGCAAAGAATGTCACACCGAGCTTAACATTGACTACGCGACAATTATGATGCTGGTGGTTTTCTGACCTCATAGATTCTACACAATATCGTAGTATTTTAATTTCCGTTTGTTATGGCACTGATATACCATGTTTGCCACGCTCTCTATCTAACGCAAGGTGTCCCGAATGCACAATACAAATAAGACAAGACCTGTATATTGTAAATTAGGAGGAAATGCACTGTCACACAAGCTGTTAATAATTGACTGTCGAAGTTGAACGACCCAATTGATTCAATGACACCGAATGACATATGAGTCCTATATAATAGCTAAAAGATTAATGTAAGCGGACATAAGGCTCGGTTTCCTGTTGGCATTTATGGCCGCGTGCCCCGGGAGTTATTATATTCGCGCGACCTTTTGCTGGAGGACTGCGAGCGGAACATGTGGCGCCCAGCGGTTTTGGTGTATTAGGATTTGCCATATTTTATAATAACGTACTAGCTAACAAAAAATTCTTCAGCCTATAAGTGACTAAAACGTCCAGGCGAGCAGAAGTTATATAAACATGCTTAGTAAGGGCGTTTTTTTCAATCGGTAGTCAATATGTAGTTATAGTAATAAACCATGGACTAAACTACCTTAACCTAAGTTTAACTAACCTGTGGATCAAGTATACCTACTAGTTAAAACACAATCTACTATAAATTAGAATAATTATTATAAACAATGTCAACAGGCTATTTTTTTTTTAATTTGGTAAAAGTGGATTCTTTGAACTACATTCGCGATATATTTAGGGAAATAGTTAGTGAGGAGAAGGAAGACTTCTTCAGCAGAGGAAGCAATGGGTACCACAGATTCGGAATAAATCTGACAATGTTGACAATACATATTATATATACAGGGTGGACGTAAAGTAAGGAATAAATTCATTATCTCGGAAACTACAATCTTTTTAAAAAAATCGCTTGTACCCGTCGATTTTGTTTTTCGATCGCGCATATTCTGACATAAAATGTAGATATACAGGGTGTTCCAAATAAGAGTACCAGAAAAAATATTTTTTTCTTAAATGGAACCCCCTGTATATAATTGCATGTTCGGATTCTTCGGAAAATTCTAAACATTTTTTATGTAGCATTATACCTTAGCCCAAGCGTTTTGGAGTTATTCTCATTCAAAATTTGAAAAGTGGAAAAAAGTCATGGAGAAAACAAAGAATACAATTATTTTAAAAATGTTTTATTTATCGAAAAAACAGTTTGGTGAACTTAAAAATAATTTTACTTAAGTAAATGTTCGAAGTGTCTTCCGTTGGTCAACTGACAATAGCCTAACCGATCTTCAAATTCTTGCTGAACATTTCGAACCATTTGTGGTGTAATTTGCCGAATTTGTTGCCTGATGCGATGTTTTAAATCATCTAAATTTGCAGGCTGGCTTTTGAATACTCTTTCCTTAAGGTATCCCCATAAAAAAAAGTCGAGTGGTGTTAAATCGGGTGACCTAGGCGGCCACTCAATAGAACCACCTCTTCCAATCCACCTGTTTGAAAAAGTATCGTCCAAATAAGTACGAACTCCCACAGCGAAATGTGGGGGAGCACCATCTTGTTGCAACCAGATATTATGATGTGGCAAATCGGGACGTTCTAACTCAGGAAAAAGGGTGGCCAGGGCTGGAACAAGTTCTTGTTGTTCTTGTCAAGTATCTCTCGCCTGTTAAATTTTTGTCAAAAAAGAAAGGCCCTATAACAGTGTCATCAACAACGCCAGCCCACACATTGATTTTTGATTATATTGTGTGTGTCCTTCCCTCATCCAGTGTGGATTTACATCGGACCAATATCGATAATTTTGGGTATTTACGTCACCATTCAAGCAAAAAGTGGACTCATCGGAAAAAATTATATTTTTTACAAAATTTCTGTTTTCGAAACACATATCCTGTAACCGCTCACAAAATTTAAGGCGCCTCTCAAAGTCCCCTTCCAAAAGTTCTTGGAGAACTTGCATTTTATAAGGATGGTATTTATTTCTATGCAGTATTTTAAGAACTGTTGTTTTTCCAATATCCACGTCACTTGCTACCTGCCTAGACACCACATGCTGGTTATCTTGAACTGCCAGTAAGACTTCTAATTGTTTATTTTCATTAACTTGAGGACGACCACATCTAGGGACATCTCTTACATGACCGAATTGCCTAAACTTGTACTCAATTTTGCTTACTGTTGATTGTGATATTGGCGGACGATTGGGGGTATTTTTGATTAAATAACTCACAAACTTCTTGCTGCTTTCTAACTCTATCACCGTAGCCCATCATCATCAAAACCTCTATGCGCTGTTTCTCAGTGAGCCGCATTTTAATGTAATTTAGTTATGAAAAAACGAAATGAGTCTTTTGAAAACTAGTAAAACGTTAGGAAAATACACATAAAACTGACAATAACAATAACTATTGACATTAATTCTTTTGATTCTTGCGTCATAAATCCAAAGCCTACTTGACTTTTTTTGCGCTTTACGCATGCTGACTACAAGTTTTGAATGAGAATAACTCCAAAACGCTTGGGCTAAGGTATAGCACATGCTACATGAAAAATGTTTAGAATTTTCTGAAGAATCCGAACATGCAATAATATGCAGGGGGTTCATTTAAGAAAAAAATATTTTTTCTGGCACTCTTATTTGAAACACCCTGTATATCTACATTTTATGTCAGAATATGCGCGATCGAAAAACAAAATCGACGGGTCCGAGCGATTTTCTTAAAAAATTGTAGTTTCCGAGATAATGAATTTATTCCTTACTTTACGTCCACCCTGTATATATACAGGGTATTTCCTAACTGCGGTAGGAAATTTCAGAGAGTAATACGTAAGGTCGTTTTAAAAAAAAAGTTCCTAGGAACATATGTCCGGAGTCGCTTCGTTTCTGAGATACAGGGCGTTGAAGTTTAAAAAAAAAAACGGACATAAATATCCTTAAACAGATTTGCTTGAAATTTGGTTCAGTTATTTGAAGTAATAAGGCGCTTAAGCCCTAACTAGATTGAAATTATTAGGTCCAGTGGCGTCTCAGTGGGCACCACAGCCAATTATTATTGAGAAGAAAAATGAGAAATCTATTCCAGTCGTGCATTTTATCAGTAAGGTCAAAATTGTTTATTTTTTATTTTTGGTTGTTATTTTATGTTGTTCATGGATAGCTTTTAGAATGAGTTAGTGGTTTTTATTTTTTTTCTCGCAAACGAAGCCAGATATGAAAAAAACACAAGAGACCAAAAAGTTGTACTTGTAGTTGCTAAATCTGAGGAAATAAAAAAACTAAAAAAAAAGGCAGTGGCGTACTTTTTCTTTTCAATAATAATTGGCTGTAGTGCCCACTGAGACGCCACTGGACCTAATAATTTTAATCTAGTTAGGGCCTTATTACTTCAAATAGCTGACCAAATTTAAACCAAATCGGTTTATGACCGTTTTTTCTTTAAGCTTCAACGCCCTGTATCTCAGAAACGAAGCAACTCCGGACAAATGTTCATAGGACCTTTTTTTCTTAAAACGACCTTACGTATCACTCTCTGAAGTTTTCGTATCGTAGTTGTAGTAATGTACATTTTTGAAAGGATGATTAATCCAAGGTTCAAAATAATCTTCAAATTAACTATATGAAAAAGTCACCCTAAGCACATTTTGCTGTCAAATCCGTGACAGATTAACCGGTAATTTAACCTTTTGCGAAAATCAGTACTAAATGCATCTACAAATAAAAGTTTGAAACTCATTGGTGCAATGCTTTAGAAGCGTTATTTAATCTCTTAGAACTGGTTCAACCCTCATAGGTTTTTCTTGTTCATTCGAAGAAAAACCTTTTGTAATTTGTGTCTCGGTCGAGAAGACTCAACTTTTTGTTAGAAATAGTTTTATACCGGGGGTAGGTACCGATAAAAATTAAAAAAAAAAACAATAATTACTTTGACGCCCTGTATTTTGAAAATCATTACCTTTCGGACTACTCATCAGGAACTTGTGGTGGCATCTTGTCTACAGACCTTTAAAATACACCGTGTATACTTTTAAGTGGTCCTGCACTACGCAGGATTGGATTGCTGCATGCCTTGAAAACTAAAACTATTTCTTCCTAGTTGGCTATATTTTAGCATTTGTAAAAGTATTTTCTATTGATCATAACAAATTTGGATTTATATTTGATGTTGATAAACAAGATGATCTGGTAATCAGAATTAAATTTTATTTTTCTACACATCTCAATTGAGAAAACTAAATGATCATATTGCAGCGAACACATTTTTTTCCTATGTACTGAAACTAACCTGAACTAACCTACCTGTTCTTAGTTACTATAGACAAGTAAATACAGTTATTTACAGTAGTAAGATCCCTAAGGATAAGTACCACCATTTTACCTAGCCACACCTAACCCGATATTTGGTATGTTTTGTTTGCGTGGGCGATCTGTCTGATTAACAGATGATGCTGCCGACCTCCAGAAAAAGATGGTAGGTCACGAACTTATAGAAGATATAGCACATGTGCCGGAAACGAAGATAAGATCAGACTATATGACACCAAACTTTGTTTACGACACACCCTTTGAGATAATCATTCAGGATTGAACCGTGTGGACAAACAACGAACCAGATTTTCTGTCTGGAGCTCTGAGCTCTGGTGTGGTCACCGATGGATCCAAGACTGTAGAGGGTACAGGGGCTGGGATACACGAATTAAGCCCAAGAAAACACTTGTTCTTTCCCTTGGGAAAACTTCCGACAGTATTCCAGCCAGAAACCTAAGCCATTCTACAATGTGCATGGGAAAACAATAGAAGAGCCTACCAAAATAGATGAATCTTCATATGCTCAGATAGTCAAGCGATCCTCAAGGCTCTCATGAGCCAGAGGGTAACATCAAGGCTAGTCTGAGAATGTCAGAATGAACTGAGAACCCTGGCGGACAGCAATACTGTTACACTATTCTGGGTACCGTGTCACAGAGGCATTTTTGGCAACGAGAAAACAGACGAGCTTGCGAGGCAAGCATCAGCCGCTCTATACATTAGTCCTGAACCAGGAATGCCTAAATGCACAGCACGAGAAGCTATTAAGCGATGGACCAAAAATGAGAACAAAGTTACTGGAACAGCAGACAGGGACTCGATTATAGCAAGGGAGTTATGGGGAGTATTGGTCCTAAATTCTCAAAACAGTTGCTTAACCTTAGCAGGAATCAAGTAAGGATCACAACGGGAATCCTAACAGGATATATGGCTGTCAAGGATCACCTGAACAAAATGAAGATATACGATGGAGATCTTAGCTGTAGGCTCTGCGGCAAGGATGGGGAAACTGTCTATCATGTAGTCTGTCAATGCGAATCCCTGGATAGCAGGCGCTATGCCATATTCGGGAAAGTAAAACTGGAAAGTAAAATTAAGTTGTCAAAATTGATTATCGTACAACTTTTCTGTGTACAGGGTTATCCAACCAAGACTGGACAAGGCGATTTTTTGACTTTTCCTGTACTTTTATAAAAAAACTGAAATAGCCATCTTAAGTCATTTTCTCCCGCGAATTCGAATATCTTCAGCAAAAAACAATTGAACATCAAACAAAAGTACTAGGGGTCACTTTGATATTTTTTTAAATGGGATGCCGTATTTTTAATGAGCTTATCCGATTTCTCATATAAATTTTGATCTAAAATGTTGGATTTTTAATTCAAAAACGCCTTTTTTCTTCAGTTTTAAATTCGGAAAATGTTCGTCTACCGTAAGATTAATACCTGATAGATGGATACCCGTTTCACCTGTTCACCCTTTAACCTGCTTTAAAGCGTCCGTCAGTTAGACAAAATAATCAAGTTTCAAATTTCTATATATTTTTCACGAATTAATTACAAATTTAGTAGTTTTTGCAAATCTATTATTGCTTACGTATAAAAAAAGTATGACATATTAGAAAAAACTATAAACTAAAGTGAATAACTTTAATCTCAATAATATAATTGTTCTATGTGTCCTCCATTATTTTCAAAACATGACCGATGCCCCCTTTTCAATCTCTCCAAAGAATCTCTTACAATATTTTGGTCCTGGTTAAGTCTATTAATTTCATTTATAATTTTTTGCTGAATGTCCTCCAGACTTCTGTTGGGTCGTTGATAAACTACATTTTTTAAATGACCCCATAAAAATGTATCCATTGGCGTGATATCGGGGCTATTTGGTGGCCAATGAATTGTTCCGTTACGGCCAATCCACTGATTGTAACGCTCGTTTAGGTATGTTACCACTTCTCGAACTGCATGAGGCGGAGCACCATCCTGCTGCCAAATGATATTGTTGTAGGCTTGCAATGGCAACCTTTCCAAGAAATCCTCGATATCGTTATGAAGAAAATGGAGGTATCTTTGGCCTGTTAAAGAGCCACGATAAAATAGTGGTCCAATAATTCGATTTTCTAACATCCCACACCAAACATTAAGTGAGCTCCAACCTTAAAACTTTATCATTTCATATCTATGAGGGTTAACTGCTGCCCAGTATCTTGTATTTTTCCGATTGTATACCCCCGATGTTGTAAATGACGCTTCGTCACTCCATAGAATTTTATTATATAAATTATAATCTTCGTCTTGCTCTCAGCATTGAAGCAACAAATCGAAATCGCAGTTCTTTTTGAAGCTGTGTTAAGTATTGAACGGGAAGGATGCAATATGGTTTTAGACCACATTTTTTTAAAGTTCTGTGAACTGTTCCATAGCTTACTCTCCGGAGCCCTGGACCATACCTTACTTCTCGTACCGCTTGCGGAATAGAACTCTTCGGATTTATAGTAAAATATTGAACAATAGCTCGATCCCTTATATTCCGTCTTTTCATCTTTCTTGGCTTATCTTTCAATGTCTTACTTCCTTCAAATAGGGTCTTAATTATGAGAATTGTATCCACTGAAATGTGTCTCTGGAAACTCTCAAAAAATGTTCTTTGTGTTTGTCGAGCATTCTCTCCAGTTTTGTAATATAATTTTATTACATTTAGCCGTTCTTCTAAAGAATATTTCATTATTTGTAATTAATTCGTGAAAAATATATAGAAATTTGAAACTTGATTATTTTGTCTAACTGACGGACGCTTTAAAGCAGGTTAAAGGGTGAACAGGTGAAACGGGTATCCATCTATCAGGTATTAATCTTACGGTAGACGAACATTTTCCGAATTTAAAACTGAAGAAAAAAGGCGTTTTTGAATTAAAAATACAACATTTTAGATCAAAATTTATATGAGAAATCGGATAAGCTCATTAAAAATACGGCATCCCATTTAAAAAAATATCAAAGTGACCCCTAGTATTTTTGTTTGATGTTCAATTGTTTTTTGCTGAAGATATTCGAATTCGCGGGAGAAAATGACTTAAGATGGCTATTTCAGTTTTTTTATAAAAGTACAGGAAAAGTCAAAAAATCGCCTTGTCTAGTCTTGGTTGGATAACCCTGTACATACAATTGTACTGTATTTAAACCTTAAACTTAATTTTAACCTTGTATTAGTGTGTAGTTTAAATTGTAACATTGTAATTTCAATCATAATAGCTTTTAAATCTTTTTATATACCTAGTGTATTATGTTGATGGCTGTAAAAACTTAATTTTTATCGTAACGAATAAATCTGTATTTCATTAGTATTTCATTAATTTGTATTGTACTTATCATGTCTCAAAATATTATTGTTAAAATAATTGATTTTTACACTCCTTTGGTTTAAAATGTCTCTTTAATTCAAAATAAAAGTAAATCAATATGTAGATTATTATATTTTCAGCTGACCCTGCACTCATATATTGCGATTTGAAAATGTTGGGACTTACACAATGAGGCTTATTCAGGTAGTTGATTTCTTGCAGTAAACGTCAACTATATAATGTAAACTTTACTATAATAACAAGTGAAAAAAAAAAGAAAGAATACCTATTGATTATTCCAATAAGAGCGTAGATATAAAGGTAAGTCGATATATTCTTAAAGAATTTTACATGGTGGGACCAGAATATTATGCCAGTGTTCAGCCCTATGATCAAACACACAAGTTAACTCTAGACGCTAACTTTAAAATTAACTGTTTTCAACCACAGTGAAAAATTAACAAGTAGGCTTTTTTCGGTTGTTGTCATGGAAACGGTATGTTAAAAGTTGTATGTTTGATCATAGGGCTGTATATTGGTTCTAATCTAGCTCTCATTTTCTTGTATCTACTATGGTGTCCCCGTGACCCCGTAAATCAATCGGAAAAACGCCACCGTGTTCTTTCAAAATTGAAAATTATAAAAACAAACAATTTTTTCAACGTCACCTTCTGAACCTAATATAATCGAGGATTCTTTGAAAAGTCGAAATTACGAAATGTGCATCAAATATACAACTGACACGGCCATAACAAAAATAAATTATTCCAACGAGTAACAATGTGCTCATAGACGCGGCGCTGTGCATGCAAATATTTAATTAAAAATTAACGATTAAATAATCGACCCATCATAAAAGGCTTTTGTTTCTTTTTTGGCGACTTCCTGTCCTGCGTGAGATTAGGCGTGCACGGTGACCTATTTAAAGTTGACTTTTCTTTGTTGAAAAATGTTAATGAAGCAAGGAAACCCTGCATTTTAAGTTTTTATCTTTCGTAAACGTGTGTACGCTGTTTTCAATATTCTATGGTGATGGTATCGCACCTAACAACAAAAGTATTGTTAGAGAGTTAAATCAATGATAGAACGTAAACGTATGCCGCCAACTAAAACATAAAACGAAATTAATGTTACAATGGTATGAAAAAAAACACAATCAGTTAGTGTGATTCAATCATTGATAGCATGTCAACTAACATTTATTTGTATATTGCAACATTAGGCACAGGACCGAACTTTTTTTTAAGACCATAAATATATAGACTTCCCTTTATTTATTTATTTATTAACACAAAATAACCTAATATACAGGGTGCCCGTAAAGTATAGAGCAATATTTCGCCGGGGGTACAGGGGAGATCAAAATAATGCTAGTAGTTCATATAATCATTTTTTCGAATGTCTCTCCCAACAAAGATCGGGTACAATCATAGGGTAAAATTTTTGATAGGTGTCATTTTTGAAAACTAAAAAAAAAATACTTTTTTCTACTACTCTATAAATAAATTAACCTTCGGGCCCTAGCAACACGAAAGATCACGAAAGTAAACATTAGAGTTAACTGAATATTATACGTTGCTAGCTACGAAAGTACTACTTTCGGTGCCAGGACAAAAAAACACGAATACTCATAGGAAATTTTTATTGTATTTATTCAAGCGAATTTTGGAAAAAAACTTAATAACAAAATGCTTATATTTATTGAAAAAACAAGTGGTATAATAACAATAATATAAAACTTACATAATAATTATTTATTGCCATTTAGGTTAATAGTGAAATTTGAACAGTTGGAAAAATAAATTGATGGAATATTATTCAATTCAATAGCTTCGCCGCTTCATATTAGAGTCTCGTTATTATCCTGGGCTTGAGTCATATTACAACTCGTTCTATTTGTCACTCTCACGTCGTTAGATGGAATAAAAGTAGGAGTTCCATTTAAGATATTTTTGGAAATTTCGATTTTATTAGTATACGAATCACCAATATATCCCTCCGCAACGGACAAAGACCTCCAACCGCCATGTCTTTTCAAATCCAAAATGTCGACAGCTGAAGCATTTGCGAGAAACGTAGCTGGTGTTCTTCTAAACGAGTGACCAGTGAATTTATTTATGTCTTGAAGTTTGAAGAATTTGGCAATTTCTTTGGGAACATTCGAAATAGTGTATTTTTCAATCACCTGATTCACACACCTACCTCGTTAATAGCGATAGAACAAGCATTCGTTTTGTGCATTATTTGGTCGAAGTTTAATGTAATCTTGTAGTAACCTTACAAAAGAAACTGGACCTACATCATCGGTTATCATAAAACTTCTTTGAACCTTGTTTTTGTTCTGGATAATTTTAACTATAGCTACATCATCCTTGATTTCGACGTCTTTCAACCTCATTTTATGGATCTCATCCGTGCGGCATGCTCCAGCTATTTTTATTACTGATGTCACTTTCATAGATAAATAGCTATGATTAGAAGCGTCAAATAAAAACTTTATTATTTCTTCTTTTCTGAAAATTTTAGATTTTTTAGCTTCGTAACTATCGTTTTCTCGTTTAATAAATGCAATGAATTTCTTAAACTGCGAAATATCTATATTTTTGTTCACAGAAATAGTCAATGCTCAAGCATGGAATATTGTGACCATACGGACGGAGGTGATAAGACTTCAGATTTCCCTAAGAAGTACGCTAACATCACATTTTCCTCAATTTGAGAAACGTTTTTTATCCGCGAACCATTCCAGAAACAGGTTGCACGTTTGATAGTATCTATCTTTCGACTTCTCAGGTAACAGTGAGGTACATGCCAACTCGGCCGCCTTCTGAATAGCAACGTTTTGGTCTTGGGAGAACATTTTACACTAGCGAAATTAAAAAATTCGACAGACTCTGACAGTACTCAAATAAGTAGTTGTCATGGATTATTTTACAGGTGAAGAAACCTTATTTTATCATTATAATTCGAATAAAATCAATGTATATTTATCAGTGAACAGTAGTAGAAAAGCTTTAGAGGCTTTAAAGGCGTATTTTTACTGTCTAGCCCACTTTTTCTGCCTTGGCAGAAAAAGTTCATTGCTATGCAACGTTCCAGCTAATAATTTAAGTCAAACTGGTCATTAAAATTGGCAATAGATTCAATTCCACATCTCACGCCTGGTCTCTGATTTCTGGTGGTGTTACTGGTAATAAAGTCAAATCTGGTCTTATCTGGCGATCATATGAATCATTTCGAAAATTCCAGAGCTCATCGAGATGTTGTAAATAAAAACCAATATGGCCGTATATGGATAGCTGATTTTCCATAAAATTGAATGTTAATAGGTTAACCGTTAACTTGAAACTATCAGTCATAATAAAAATGACGGGTCTCGTTCCAAAATTAATTTCTCAGGGGTGCGTTCGTATTATTGCAGACGGTTAACACAATAGTTTTACATTTAACAAATTTAATAACCAAAATGATGGTGGAAAATTAGATAAACAATATACAGTAAAACTAGTAGCGACCACCAAAAATGTCGATGAAATGTTAAATAAATTAAACAAATTTTAGTTTATTTCAGCAGATAATAATAAATTAAATATAAAAAAAAATGAAATTACACATTGGCTAAATTTTTGTTGTGTAATATCAGGCTAAAAAAATATTTCCAATTTAATAGGTTACCTACTTCAAAAGTCAACGAGAAAAAGCTACAAGAGCTGGTGAGGTATCAAATCCCAAATTTATTTGACACGTATTTTGTCCCTGTTAAGCCAATAAGCGCCCTGCTAAAAATAAGTGGGAGAAAGAAACGTATAAAGTCTAAACCGGTCTCAAAATGCGGGTCCAAAGGTCACGGATCATATAAATCAATTCGAAAATTCCACAGCATATATCAAAATGCTGTGAGACTATGTAGGTATCAATATACCCGGAGAAAAGATACATAGTTTTATTATTTTAACTGTCGTGAAGTCGTGAAGATAGCCAGATATAATATTATTATTTTTGCAAAAATTATGTGCATAATAGTACAGGGGTGGCGAATCTTTATGTATTAACGTGCATTTTTTCTAAAGAAATGTTTAATGAGGCCATAGACGTGCCGTCGCAATTCGTAATATAATAATTCATAGTAAACTTTGTGATCGGTGGCGAGCCAAAATTTTATGTCGCGTGCCATTGGTTCGCCATCCCTGTAAATAGTATACCTTAAATGTATTTATTAAAAACGACAATAATAAATAGTGTACTTAATTTATTTTAACAATTTTACTACTAAAACCTAAAAATTCAATGGCATTTAGTCTGATAAACTATTTCGAAAATGAAAAAAAAAGTGGAAATTGGCCAACCAATATGCAGGAAACCGTAGCGAAAGCACTGGGAACTAGTTTAAGGACTGTGCAGAATAATGTGCATGAAAGAAAGCATAATATAATAACGAAGAATACTAAAAAATGTAAACAAAGAAAACCGTTTATAAACTAATTATAGACTAAAAACTGTCATCGTCACTTATAAAATCTGAAAAGTCCTCGTCGTCTGAGTCGTCTTCGAATGGAGCAATTATCATTGGCGCTACTTCGACATCTAGTACTTGTTCTCGATCCCACCAATCCCTTATTAATATTTCTGTATGTTCCACTGATTTCTTCCAGTACTCTTGTGTAATATGATCCAAAGAATCTTGCCAAACTATTTGTACTTGGTCGGATTTAAGACCATCACCTACATGTTTTTCATAATAAGACTTTGCCCCGGCCCATATTAATTCTATTGCGTTAAACTGGCAATGATATGGCGGCAGTCGTAGAACCTCATGGCCATATTCACGCAATATTTCATCTACCGCGTATATTCTTGGTTTTTTAAGAGACTTTGCCATTGATAGGAGTTCCGATTTAAGCATATTTGGTGAAGGATTTTGGTTGTGTTTTTCAAGCCACTCATAAATATCATTTTTCCTCCAAGATGAAGTACCTAGGCTGCTTATTTAAAATTCTTGAATGATATGATGCATTATCTAATACAATTAAAGACGGAGAATCCAAATTTGGTATCAATTGAACTTTTAACCATTTTTCAAACATCTCGTAATTCATATTATCATGATAGTCAGCACTTTTTGATGTTGAAAAAAAATTAACTTGCACCTGGAACATATCCTGTTACAGAACCAGCATGTAAAATAATGAACCGCTTTGCCGTGCCACATCCCTTTTTCCTTTTCACGCTTTTCACAGAATCATCTTGCCAAGATTTTGAACCACTTCCATTTGAAAATATCCACGTTTCGTCTAAAAATACTACTTTTCTAAATTTCGATTTGTAATTCTCCGTATAATTTTTTAAAAACTGAACACGCTGACTCACTATCTGTTGCTGCTCACATAAAAATCTTTGGTTACAGTCTTTTTTATAGCGAAAACCTAACATTTTTATTAATTTTGATAGCGCTTCAAGTCCAATTTCCAAACCACCCCGAATTTTTAATATTTCTTGTAAAACTGGAAGAGTTACATTGGTTTTTGATCTGTATAAATCGTAAATCACATTTCGAACTCCCATTTTAATATTTTCGCTTAAATCCTCAGTCTTTGGCTTTCTTCGTTTACATTTTTTAGTATTCTTGGGTATTATGTTATGTTTTTTTTTTCATGCGCAATTCTCTGCACAGCCCTTAAACTAATCCCCAGTGCTTTGGCTGCTGTTTCCTGAATATTGGTTGGCGAATTTCCACTTTTTCTTGCATTTTCGAAATAGCTTATCAGATTAAGTACTATTTTTTTTGCTTGGTGATGCAAAAACCCAGAAGATTTTTTCATTTTGTCACAAACTGTCAAAGTCACAAAACTGACATCTTTAAATCAAGACGAAGGTGGCAGGTACTTGGGCAGGTATAAACTTTTGTGAATCGCTGAAAATTAAATACCTATCCTTTTCTTTCATGCCAAAATTGCATAAGTCTGTCATATTTGTCTGACGGATTTTATTTGGTTAGTATGATTAAACGCAATAAAAGAAAAGAAAAATTGAAAGTATGTCTTTGTTAAATCGTAAACCCGCCAGATAAGACCAGATTTTACTTTAACTCATCCTCACTTTCAATTAGATCCATTTCGAACAGTTAATTGAAAATTTCTTAAAATTGACAATGACATTAAAGTAAACACAAACAATTCAACAAACGTCATCAGCGGTAAACATAGTAACGCAGAGTCAGTTACCTTCGTTAAAATAAAGCGTGAAATGGGAACAAATTTGGAGATAAAATTATATGTTTCTCACGGCAGAATAGCAGATTTAATCCCTTGGTTGGTTTCCTAGCCCCGGCTATGAAACACCAGCCGCGGTATTAAATCTTGTGCTTTTTTGCCTAGTAAAACAAATAACTATTTGCACAAAATATCTTTAAATATGTGAATGAGCTACTAAATAAATACCACCCTGTATACCTAGTAGTCTTTGCTTTAACCAAAAATGCTTTACTATAGTGATAGTAAACCTAAAGGTATAAATACCTTTAAACCATTAATCAAGATTATGATGAACTTCACAAACCTGCTAAAATATTCTGTCTTTGTATTACCTACCATACACTAGAGAGATATCTCCATAAGATATTTATAAATCATTTTAATAGGCTATTCTAACAGCTCATATACAAGTAATGAATAAGATAAGTAATGGTCACGTTTGATTTATTCGCCAATTGTTAATGTGACTATCTTGCAATCTCCTATGATACCGCTGACTTATCCATTTCAGAATCGAATATTATAAATAAATTATTAGCCTTGTTTTAAACATCTTAAGTTATTCACTTTGATTAAATGATGTGGTAGTATATTGAATAAATTTAATTTCTTTCAAATAATAAAAAATATACACTGTAAAAAAAATTAGTGTTAAATTTAGCGGTTCGTATTTATTCACATTAATAATTATAGTATTAAAAACATTTGCAGGGTCAGGGTCGCAAGGGCAAAAGTCTCAAATGCCGTTTTTGAAGAAACCAAACGAACCAATTCTGCACCTTCAACATCGACGTTGATGCCCGCCAATGTTTTGTTAGCAGGATTTGTGAAGTGTTGTGTTGGCAATGGGGTAAATAAAAAAAATTACTTTTTTAGGTTATTTTTACAATCTAGTATTGTTGTTTGAGAGTGCGTCGATTTTGCTTAATGTTATCACTGTTTCTTCTCAAAATTGGTTTTCTTGTTTAAAATATTATTATATCTCGTCGAGCTCTCCTGCTCAGTGCCTCGCAACTATAACTGGAGGTAGCCAATTCTTAGGGTACTTATAAGTGGAGCCTGGCGGAGAATGTTTGTGTGTTTGTCTAATAAGTGGGTTAGTGGGTCCGTACGTCTGTAGTAGTTTGTACCTAATAAGTTTATTGTAAAATTCCATTAAAGTGGGAATCTCAAAATCTCTATGTAACACCCTATTCACAGCATACCTCGGAGCGTCCGCAATGATTTTTAAAGCTTGTTCTGAAATATCTAGAATCTGTTATGCTCGGTCCTGCTAATCATGCACCATGTTGGCACACCATAAGTCAGGACCGGCCTGACCAAAGTCTTGTATAAGTTTACTTTAGTTCAATATCCTATTTTACTCTTTTTATTGAAAAGACAGTAAATAGAACCTAGCTGCTTTCCAGCCTTTTTAAGTCGGGTCTCGGAAAAAAAAAATTTTTTTTCCAGTTCAATCTTTGATCAAAAATTAGACCCAGATACTCGACTTCTTGAACCCAATTTACTTGTATGCCGTTCGCCCTTGGAAGGGTCTCGGGCCTTCTTACCGTGCTTTTCGAAAAGAAAATGGCTTTCGTCTTGGCGGGATTCAGACGAGTCTTCCAGTTCGAAAGCCATTTTTCTAATAATTTAATGTCTTTGCAATCTAGACACTAGTATCCGTGGTGACTTTGAAACAGAAGTAATTGCAGTATCATCAGCAAACAAAAACAACTCATTTAATCTGTCACTAGGACTATCATGAACATAAATGTTATACAGCATCGGAGCGAGAGGGGATCCATGCGGAACTCCCGCCCTGATGTGTTTCGGGTCTGAAATCGCGCCTTCTGACGAAACTACAAAACTTCTGTTCTCCAAGAAGGAGATATTGACTTTAATGAGATAATTGGGGGCACCCAACCTTATTAGTTTTAATATCAGACCACAGTGCCAGACCTTATCAAATGCTACAATATGTAACAATCACATGGACATGGACATATGTAAATCGCATGGATTGTGGGTCAGTAGAAGTAGCGGTACATTTAAAATTGTGTTTGGCATGTGGGGCAAAAGTCACATTTTCAGGTTGAAGTGTGAACATGGTGCAAAGAAGAAGCAGAATGTCAAGATTGATCACCTTTTTGACCTTAGGCCTATCAGTCTACTTTCCATTTCCCTCAAAAATTGCCTAGTCTGCTCTTCATAATCAATTATTAATATTCTTAGAACAACATAATGTTTTGCCTGTTAGGTAGTCGGGATTTTGAAGCGGGTTTGGAGCGTGCACCGTCGATCACTGCTTGAATTGTATTGAACACCAAAATCTTGCTTCATTTTATCTGGGTTCCTTTTCGACAAGTTTAAAGAGATGTAACCTTTGGAAATGGCATTACAAATTTCAAGTAGGTATTGTTGGTCGGTGCTAAGTTAACCAGCAGTAATTTCAGGCAAAGTAATTTCTATCCTTTTAAAATTTGTAGGTTGTAAAGTTTTACATTTTTCTAGTTACTTTCCTGTCTCGCCACAATTTGGACCAGCTGTTTTTCCGTTCAAATGTTGCAACAAATATCTAAACGATAGTTCGTTTGCATGTAATAGGCAAACAAACCATTGTAGGGATCAATCCAGCGAAAGCTTAAGCTTTCTAATAATTCCATTCTTAGAACCGGCATTTACTGCTGTACTATCACAACTTATAGCCTGCAATTTAGAAACATCAAAATCATGTTCCAAAATTCTAGAATGTTTCTCTTCATAATTTGCAAACTGCCAGATGCAGGAGTAAAATGACGAATGTATTTGGATCCTGGTTCTGAAACTAGGACTATACCTAGACAGCACATGACATCTTAAAGATATCTTTTTTAGGCCCATATTATGTCTGGACGCCTTAAGACATAAGAAAGATATCTTATGGATATCTTTTTAAAGATGTCCATAAGATGTCTGGATAGACTGTAAAAAAGAATGAAGGATTTGAATACTTAACTGCCGTAAAAAGTATTTATAAAGGTAAACCATCCAACGAAGTTGTATCTTGGCCTTATACTTTAACTACCTAAGTTGCGGTTTTGTCCGATTACATCAGTAGATGTTGAAAGAAGCTTCTCTTTGTATAAACATATTTTTACTGATAGAAGACAATCCTCGAGACAATCCTTTTTAGTTAAAAAAGTCAGTACGAGATGTCGTCAAATTTAGCACACATTATTGATTATCTTTATAGAAAAGGTACATATTTTATATTTTTCGAATTTTGACGCGAATAGTTTGGTGGTTGTTTAATCTCCCTATTTCCGGTGTTTTAAGAAAATTTTTTGCACTGAAAAAGGTATCTATATTATGTTTATCAAGTTTTTACTTAATATATTTACCCTATTATATAAACTACTTTTTTAGACAAACATATGAAGTCACTCATTCAGCAAATGCACATTATAAGAGGGCTCATTACGGAAACCCTGGCTGAAGTAAAAGCCCTTAAACAAAACCTAAATACTAAAGAGAGGACAGAGGTAATGTCTAGCTTTTTTGAAAATAAGTCGTTAAATTTCCCCATCGCTAATGACGCCGACTTTATGACATTTGAAAATATTTTGGAAAGTGTTGAAGAGTTTGATAATGCGGTAAGTGTAATATTGATTTTAAATTATGAAAAAATATATCTTTTTTTATTCTTTAGGCTATCAAGCCACCTAAGATTTGCTGACGACATCGTCATTATCGCGGACCGCATCGATGAAGCTAAGGAAATGTTGCATAGACTACAACGAACATCGGAAACTGTAGGACTGAAAATAAACTTCAACAAGACCGAATATTTGACAAATCTCGTAGTGAGCGAAGAAATAACAGCAGAAGGAAACCCTATTAAGCAGGCAAGCTCGTATAAATATTTGGGCCACGAGATTTGCATTGGACGGGACAACCAAACTTGTGAGATAAAACGCAGAATCGGCCTAACATGGGCAGCCTTCGGCAAGTTAAAATATATTTGGAAATCAAACATCCCAGTATGTCTAAAGAGAAAGGTTTTTAACCAGTGCGTATTGCCTGTACTCACCTATGGAGCAGAAACTCTCACCCTCACAAAGCAATCCGTGAACAAAATACGCGTCGCCCAAAGAGGGATGGAAAGATCAATGTTGAACCTTTCTCTCAGAGATAGGGTACCAAATGAACAATTGCGGCTGATGTCGGGTATAACTGATGCCATAGAACGTATAGCCATTTTGAAATGGAACTGGGCTGGTCATGAGGCTAGATTTACGGACGGGCGGTGGACCCGAAAGATCTTGGAATGGAGACCGCGGCAGGATGCATATCGTAGTAGGGGACGCCCACCAACAAGATGGTCCGACGATATCAAGAGACTCCGGACAAATTGGATAAGTGCTGCTCAAGAACGGCATGGATGGAATCGATTGCGGGAGGCTTATGTCCAGCAGTGGACGCAGATGAGCTGATTGATGATGATGATGATGAGGCTATCAAAATTATCTATGACTTTATAACAAGAGCCTTTAAATTCATTCTTGCCAATGAGCAAGCGCTGAAATATAGCTGGCATGAAATGAAAGGCAATAGGACATTTAAAAATACAAATATGGCCAAACTTTTACTAAGTAAGTGTATTGTGCAAAGAAAATTAGCTAGCTTAAATTATCATCCGTGTATGGGTATTTTAGGATCTGCAGAAGCCAATAGAAACAAAAATACAGACGTGGCTGAGGAGAGCTTCCGATAGGAGGGCTACCAGAATCGAAAAAAGAATTTAAATTTAATTAATAAAAAACAATTCTAGGCTTCTCACCAAGTTGGATTTTTTAAATCGAACCCCCTATATTACTATAAAGCTTTAAATTCTTTTTTCCAAAGTATATTATATTTGGACTATGGTCGCTTTGGCCATTTTTGAAATATTCAATTTAAAATAATCATATTTCTTCAAAATATAGGTGCCTATTTTTGTGGTAACTTTTAACTGTGGATCGATAAATGTAAACCAAAAATTACCATTTCAAAGCTAAATATGCATTCGAAATGCTATTAATTGACAAGAAACTTATTTTGTTTACTTTTATTGGTCAATCCCTGGCCATGATTACTATGTTTCGATTCAACAAGGTTATTTTGAATTAAATAATTCAAGAACAACTGAGTGAAGCCATTATAGGCAACATCATATGGCGAGATTTAAAGCTTGTAAATTTGTAAATATTGTTATAAAGAATAATATAATGTTTTTGTATGTAGATAAGACTTTTATTTATTTTAAAAACAAATATTCGCAGATGTCATAAAGACGTCTAGGTAAAGATGTCGTGAAGACGTCTAGCTAAAGATGTCATAAAGACGTCTAGGTAAAGATGCCGTAAAGACGTCGCATTTTGTAACATCCGGTGTCTTTATTAAGACAACATACAGGCGTAAACAGACATCCCCAAGACATTCTTGATGTCGAGCCGCGACATCTTATGGACATCTTTAAATTGTATTTGTGCTGTTTGGGTATGCTCCTCAATCTTTTTAGTTTTCGTGGACGAAATTCCTTCTTCACAAGCTTAAACTAACGTTTGGTCTTTTCTGCCATCAAAATATATTCCACATACCGATTCAGAACCTTCCTCTTTGTCTTTTCTCTTGAGGTCAACTCGAGTTTTTGCCCTTTCCCCTCGAATTTTGCTGCAGTCGACAATTTTTGATGAATCATCTGTAGTAAGTATTCCCATATCTTTTAATGCTGCACTAATAATAATTGCTGCTGCCCTATCTAAAACGTTCTGTCACATGCCTGTGCTACTGCGTCAAAGATCATGCAGAATTTTTTTAAGGTCGTTATATTGGGTTGTTATTTGGTTCAAGGAGCGTTTTCTAATAATTCCTTTGCGTAAATATTCAGTAATAAGTATTTGTACGATATTAGTGACAATAATGCAAAATAATATTTTTTTCTTCAATATTGGGAAAATGACAATTTTCAAAGTTGTTTGGGCAGTAGAAGTTTTAGGTTGAATGACCAGAGATTTTTTTCGGAGCTCCAAGTCCTGATACCTATGGCTTCTGAAAAAAGCATTGTTTTATTAATTAGGATAAACTAAAGTGACCACTACGTCGCTTTTTTAACTAAAATAAAAAATAAAGCTGCTCCAGGTAACATTTTAATTCTATCTTTCACATTGACAAATTGCTTAAATTAAGTCCAGGTGTTGAAAGATGCTTAGCAATCTCGGCAGACGTCTGATACATTTAACTTTAAAATACTTGTCCAAAATGACTGATGATGATTAAAAAGTATTCTGATGGATATAAGTATGGGTTATTTATTTTTTTCCCGTAATCTTTTGTGTCGGTAACCCACAAAATAAACTAACTCAAAAAATATTGTGTAGGTCTTTATACTTAGCGTCATTTGTCTAAACGAATAAACTGCCTATTTGAAGGCATGCTCTCGTGTTAATTTCTTTTGATCATTTTTTGTAACAATAATAATAATAATAATAATAATACTTCTTTATTTCAAATTATGCTGTACAAAAGTGAGATAACATGAAATGACGTCACAAAGTCTACTAATGAATAGGGTTCAGTCTCTATTAACACTTTTTCAATATTTTTTCCATTTTGATATACTAGTAATAGATTTTAAATTATTTGGCATTTTGTTGTAGAGCCTAATCCACATGTAATAAAGACTTTTTTCTGTAACAGTTAAGCGGTCACGAGGATACAATAAGTTATTTGTTTTTGTGTAATTACCTAGTCCAATAAACGGAACGCTTAAAAAGGAATTTTGGTTAGAAAGCTGCTTTTTCGGTGGAAGGTACATTTTAATGTTTGAAAAGACACTTCGGTATTATTTTGTGTTCAACCCTTGCATAAGGGATGGAAAATTACTTTAAAATGTTTTTTTGACCCGTGGCTTTAAAACAAAAAACACTAGAAAAAAAGGTTTTAGACAAAAGTTGTAGAGCATTTAAATCTGAATAAAAACGTTTATGATCATTTTTACGATATCTCTAATAGTTGTGGCTTTAGAATCATATTAACTTTGAGGGTTGGTCGGCTTCTTCGAAATTTCACAAACGCATTAAATTTTTAACTTGGCAACACTGCCCATCGTCTGGCTGAGACTCTATATACGGGTGTCTGAAAAAAAAGTTTTTTAGTGGGTACGTTAATTTATTAGAGTATGTTATTTTTGTACTGTTTTGAGGCTTTTATGGGTGAAACATTTTTGTGAAATATTGTTTGAATAACCCTGTGAAAGGTGAAAGGTATGTATGAAACTAAGCCAAAAATTTTGAATCGTTTATAATTATTTTATATTATATGATATTTTGCCAGTCAACCGTGAAGATATTAAGGCTAAACGATTTTTGTAGGTTAAAAGAGTAAAGCAAAAAATCAGTTTTAAACAGTTTTTTTTATAGCAACTGTTTGGGTGCCAATAATTGATGGTGTGCCAATTTAATATACACTCCTATAATAAGTATCACCTATATGAAAAATAGTATGAAGTAGGTACTTAATAACTTTGCAGTGAAATTTATCACTTAGGTACTCAGATTTTGATCTTCTCTTACATTGTCTTTCTAAAGTAAAGTAATATTTTTTGTTTTTAAAATTTTCGAAATGAAAACTACCCTATGTGCTGTTCCGAGGTATTAGCTATCTACTAACCAAATGTTATTTGCGCACCCTGTATCCGCAAAAAATCATTCGGCATCTAAAAACCCGATAAATACTACACTAGACCCTGCAACTCTTTTGCAAAGACGACAGTGATGCCATATCCATATTTAGGTACCATTTATAAAGACCTGACCAAAAATTGTTTTTGAAATTTGCGAACCTCTTATGGGTTTTAGATTTATAGATTAGAAAAAAGTAGTAATAACCTTTTTTGTGTAAAATTTAATACTCTACAACATTTAATAAAAACTTTTTTTCACATTATTTTCATTTAAAAGTTATAACCCAAAAATATATTTTCAACCCCAATTGAAGCGTTTTTTAGCTCTCGTGCAAGGACTGGACACAAAATAACACTGAGGTGTCTTTTAAAACATTAAAATGTACCTTCAACCGAAAAAGCAGCTTTCTAACTAAAATTCCTTTTTAAGCGTTCCGTTTATTGGACTATACCATGAGCATTCACAGTTTCAAACTTATTCGTATTTCTAAATAAAAACATCAAACATTCAAAAATATAAAGTCCGTATACATTGTCAGTACATTCATTTCTTTCCTTGGCAAGAATCCAGAAAGTTCATTTTATTGAGTGCCCTTATTGTTCTTTTTTGTATTACAAAGACGCTCTGTAGCTCAGACCTACTTCCCCAAAACAGTATGCCATAATATCTCAGAACAGATTCAAAGTTTGCATAGTATAGAATTTTTAGGGTATTTAAGTTTATATAATTAGCCCCCACTTTTATTCCGTAACATATACTGCCAAGTTTGAGACATAAACTGCCCCATGACAAAAATTCTTCTATAGTATAGTAATATCTAAAAATATTGCACTATTTTTCAAAACAAAATCTTTGTCACCTAAAGTGATTTTATTAGGTTTTTCTAATTTATTGTGTTTAGTCCTGAAAAGAATTAAGTTAGTTTTCTCCTCAGTTAAAATTAATTTGTTTTAGGAAAACCAGTTTCGGGTTATAACAAAAGCAGTTTCTGCATTGGTTATAAGATTCTGAGTATTTGATCCTGAACCAAGGATATTCGTGTTATCTGCATAATTTGTTATTGAAAAATTGTTCTCGATGCTACCAAGATCATTTAAAAATATAATGAATTGTATAGGCCCTAGTATACTCCCCTGATCTATATCAATACTGATTTTTTGTATGTAAGATTTAATTTCTTTGTTACAATCCTGAAACACTACTCTTTGCTGTCTATCCGAAAGATAGGACCTTATCCACGCATGTAAATTTCCCCTCATACCATATCTATTCAGTTTGTAAAATAATAAGTCTCTGTCTATACAATCATAGGCTTTGCTTAGGTCCATAAACATGCCTAGAGCCAGGTTTTATTTTCTAGTTAATCTAAAATAGCGTTCATGAGCTGAAAAATGGCAGTTGTGGTGGACCTACCTGTCAAATAGCCGTGCTGTGTATGCGAGAATTGCTGACATTTATTCATGAAATTAATCAATCGAGTTCAAACATTTTTGAAAAGCTGCAGGAAGTAAACTTATTGGTCTAAAATTATTTAATTTTTTTGAACAGCCTTTTTTATGGAGAGGTTTTATCTTTGCAATTTTAAGTTGGTTAGGTGCAATACCATATTTCATTAAATTATTTATTATGTGTTCCAGGAAGTAACAGTTTCAACAGTCGAAAGTTTTACAATACTTGCGGGGATTTCATCGTCACCGCTACTGTATTTGTTTTTTAATTTGTGCGCTATATCTAATAGTTCATTACTAGTTATAGGTTTCAAATACACTGATTGGTCATTATCTGGTATATTACATTCAAAAGGGGTTGCAGTTTTATTTCTCATCATTTCTGAAATTATATTTAACAGGTGACTATTAAAATCATTCACTAACTTATGAGGATTTTCAGCAAAATGTGGTTCATTTATTTTAAATTTATTATTATTTCATTACAACTGGCCCATAAGCATTTATTTTTATTGACTGAGGTCTTAACTTTTCCTTAAAATTTTCTGATTTTTCCTCTTTTAGAAGCTTGTCATACTCTTTCTTGGTTTTATTATAAACAGGTTTATATAAGTTATTATTTCTTGATAAAACCAATAATGTATCCAACCTTTTTCTACACTCTATAACATTGCGACTGCTGATATTTTTTGTTGTCATACACCAAAGTTTTAGAAAAACATTGATTAAAAATTCTTATATAAGTGTTAATAAATTGTATCCCACTGCAGATTAACGTTTATTCTATCTACTTGAAAAACGCTTTCCCATCAATCCTGCACTTTTAGAGCTCTCATAAACTCGCGCTTATTTTCTTCTGAAAAAAATCTTTTATAAATAAGACACTTTTTGGTTTGGTTCATCTTAAAAAATATTACTTGATCCATGTGATCAGATATATGTGTTTCGACAACGTCAGTCTGATAAGTGCACTTCAGATTGGTAGAAATAATATCCAAGCAGCTACCAGTGTTATGGGTAATTCTGTTGTTTTGAAAAACAATACCCCTTATATTAAAAAAATTTTAAAGCGAAAATTATTGACAAAAAAAATGTCCGCCACTGGCTTTTTTCTAATTTTGATATTTTCTTTCGGATTTACCAACTAATAATAAACTTTCTCGTTCCCTGAACTGTTTTTGCATCTTGCTTCGTTTTTGAGAGAAAAAATAAAAACCACTTTATTTCATGTACAAAAAAACTATACCTATGAATTTCAAGGTTACTTAAAATAAGAGGTAAAGGTAAGTTTCGATGTCTAATTTACCTGTTTTGTCAATAACAAGTCAAAAATGAATAACTTTACCAACGCTGAAATGGCATCAGTTGCATTTCAATTATGGCCTAGCAAATGGAAACACCTAAGAAGCTCGGCGAATTTATCAGGAATGTTATCCAAACAGAGTACTTCCATGTGTCAAAACATTAAGGCAGCTCCATGCAAGACCGAGTGAGACTAGTAATTTCAAACGTAGTATGGAACTTCCTGGCAGAGCTGCAACAGTAACCACGGCCCGCCTGAGTTACAAGAGGCTATACTTCGAGAGATAGAAGATAATTCTTCAACTAGTGCCAGAAAGGTAGCAGTGCAATTTCAAACAAGTGCATTAACTGTTTGGAGGGTTTTGCATGCAACTATACCCATACCATATTGAACGTGGGCAAACTTCACTTCCTCGTCATATTCAGCCAAGGTTCGATTTTAGTAGGTGGTTGCTGCACAGCAGCACATAACAAGAATTTTTTACCGAACATTTTATTTACTGATGAGGCCTCTTTCTCAATTATGAATTTTCATAAGGAACATTTTTGGGCGAACGAAAATACTCATAAAATTAGAGAAGGTCCTTTCAGCAATAATTTTCGGTGGTGAATGTATGGGCAGGAGTCATTGGCGACTATCTTTTTGGACCGTACTTTTTACCACCTCGATTGAATGGAAACTCTTATACGCAGTTTCTATCTGAAGAACTTGACGTTCTGTTAGAAGACGTACCTCTAAAAATAAGAGCTAATATGTGGTTCATGCACGACGGCGCCCTAGCTCATTTTAGCATAGCTGCTACATCTACAACACTTTTCCTAATTGCTGGACTGGACGCGCAGGTCCCCTAGGTTGGCTAACTCGCAGTCCCGACTTGAATCCTTTAGAGTCTAGACCATTATTTATGGGGTCACCTAAAATCTCTTGTATACAAGACGCCTGCACTGGATGAAAACGACTTAAGAATTCGTATTATTGAAAGCTGCAACGCGATACGAAATAATGCAGGCAGAGAATCAATTGTGGAATAATTGCAATCGTGTGTTTTATCAGAAGGTAATAATTTTCAACAATTACTTTGATTAACTGTTGTATTTTTTTTGTATCATTATTTAAAAAAAAAATTTTATTTTTAATTTAAATGTTTAAATTGACTTTGGTACATGCAATAAAGTGGTTTCCATCTGTCTTCTCGAAAATGAAGCAATATACGAAAACAACTCAAGAAACAAAAAAGTTTTACTATTAATTGGTAAATCCGGAGAAAATATCAAAATTAGATGAAGGTCAGTGGCGTACAATTTCTTGTCAATAATATTCGTTAAGGTGCTCCCCGCCACGCCACTGGACTTTATAAATTTAATCTAGTTCGAGCTAATTAAGCTCCTTATCATTGTGAATAACGGTACCAAATTTAAATACTATGAGGAAAAGGATATTTAAAGAAATTATAGGAAATCGATTTTTTTTTTAACTTTAACACCCTGTGTATCAAGAACGAGGCAACTCCGTACACATGTTCATATGAACTTTTTCTCGTAGAATATCAAAATAATCACCCCCTTAAGTTACGTACCATACTTCTGAAACACCCTGTATAGTAGGTTGGTATATTACAAATGCATAACGCAATAATGTATAAATCCTATATGCCGCGCCCCAGTTCGTATAAGGGGGTTTCACTAAGGTCGGCCACCGGCCATATCTCGGAAACTACTGGGCATAGAAATTCAGGGAAAAAAAATTCATTACTAGTAAATAAAAATTATTCTTTTGGTAGTAACTTTGAAACGAACCAAGGTATCGAACTGCGGTTTTTACGTTTTTTCTAGCAAATTTCATCTACTTTCCGATTATGATATCATAATTATACCGTATGATTTAAGTTTTCGGAACAAAATCAAAAAATCTCTAATTATTGCAAATTGCACCCTTTAGCATTTCTATTGAGAATTATCATGGACCACCGAATACGACTGTTGAAAGAACTTACATTTCTCTTTCGAACAATCTTCAGTTTGCTAAAATCGGATGAGTCGTTTATAAGTAACAGCGATTTAAACGATTACACTTTCAACAGCTTCCCCCACTCTTATTAAAGTCGGTACGCCAATGAGCCTAGGATCAAAATGATGCATAACTGTCCAAACTTTTTAATGGTGTTATCTAAGGTATACCTTGACGTGGAACTATTTTTCCTGAATTTCTATGCCCAGTAGTTTCCGAGACATGGCCGGTGGTCGACCTTAATGTAACACTGAAACACCCTGTATAGTTCAGTGCTTTGTCACAAATGTGTGCTACCTCCCCCCCCCCCTAGATGCGTGAGGAATTTTGTGGACAACTTCTTTATCATAAACTTAACTTGTTTGCTCATATCCACCCATGCTCGTGTTAAAACGGTACACAAAACCAGACCTCATATGAAATTACCTTAACGTACCTACCCTTAAACTTGGCAAATAAATTCCGGAAATTCCTATTTAAAATAAAGACATAAATTCGAAAAGTGGGAGGGCAACGCAATAAACAGATTAAATTTACTCGATTTTTTTCAAACTCACAAAACCCATAGTAATTTAGTAAACGATTTTGCCATAAAGATGCATGAAAACTGTCAGAAGTTAATTAATTTCTGAGATACGATAACCACTGTTTGTATACATGAAGCCACTCCTAACACCCACTTGCATTTTAAATTTGGATTTTAAAATTTATATCCTTCTTGTACTCCAAATAATATATTTATTAGTCTGGTGCCATAAGTGTTTTAAATACAGGAGCTGCCGCCGTAAATAGAAATAAAATAATTTGTTAGTGCTTCGTATTTATTTATGCAAATAAACTTGACTTTTTAAACTCTACTTAAATTTTCTAAGCTTTTCCCTATATATATAGTGCTCAGTAGCGTAGCAAGTCTTGATTGGACCTTTACCTAAAATTTGGATATGATCCCTCGGCCTCTTCTTTATTTTTATTTGTAGATAAATTTAGGCGTTTTTAATTTTAAGTTTTTATTACTTTTAGAAATGCTAAATTACCTTGTATATTCTTTGATTTCTAGAATATCTGTTAGTTTCTTAATAAATTCCCTTATTCTGTTTCTTTTCCACCCATGTTTTTAAAATATTAAATAATTTCCATTTTTATTTAATACTATTATTTCCTAGATATTGGATCATATTATTTGTTCTTATGACTTAGGCTACTGCATTTGACTCCTTTTTCTTAATTTTGTTTCTTGTTTAGAATATCTAATGTACTTATTGGACTTTTTCTTTGCTGAATCTGTTTTTGTTGCTTTTGATTTTGATTGATTTCTTGTTTACTGTGATTAATTCTTGGTTTTTAATCTTTTTCGGAGGTAGCTAGTCAATTGGATATTTATATAGGTTCTTTCGGGTAGTGCGTGTATGTCTGATTGGGTTATTGGTATGTTCGTCGATACATCAGTCCTTTTGTAGTATTTAGTTGTCAGTTTGTCGAGGTGGTCTTCTATAGTCGGAATGTCTAAATCATTACCCGGACGATTTTTACGCTATGACCAAATCTCAGCTGAAATAAAAGGAAAGTCTAAAAACAGTTTTTTTGGTGACCTAAAAATTGTTTAAAAGTAGAGCTTCTCAAACGAAACCCCCTGCACATTATTACATTGACTCTTAGATGTTTCACAAGCGTTCGGAAAGGTGTGGAATAAAGGTTTGATATTAACCTAATTAAAACCTAAGAACGTAAATTAACCTTACACTGGAAGGCATGTCGCATCCTCAAGGAAGAGAAGAAACAACGGAGGACCAAGCACTGATCCCTGAGGCACACCGCTTGTTATTGGAGCAGTTTCGGAGTAAATACTATTGTAGGCAGTGCCGGATTATACCGAGTGACGCCTATACGCTAAAATGGGCTTGCCGCCCACGTAAGGCTGGCATATTCCCGAATTTCTGGTCTACCTTATCGATATATTGAGGTTACCAAGGCCTTTCAAAGCATTTCATCATTCCTCATATGTTTGCCTTAGCAGCCCGCGAATACGATTCTCATTTATTCTACCAGGACGAGAAAATCTTTTCCCCGCACCCCTGATGACGTATTATTTATATTAGGTCAGGTAGGAGGAACTGATTCCACTTTTGGGCTCAAGACAGATCGTCATTCCGCCGCCGCCCGAAAGAGACAATATTTTTTTCGCATCAGTCCATGCCGCCCCACCGCCGAGTGCCCCCCTACGCTACAGCGTATTTAGCGTATAGGTTAATCCGGCACTGATTGTAGGAAAAATCATACACTTTAGTTATTTGTTTTCGGCCCACCAAAAATGTCCGAAATCATTCCCTAATTACCCCTCGAAACCCATAGAATTCCAGCTTCTCCAACAACGACTCATGAATGACACTTAATACAGTCAAATACCTTTGCCAAGTCACAAAACACTGCCAGCGTAAATACTTTATCTATGTTACTACAGACTCCAAGAAAAAATACACCGGATCTTCTGTCGACTTTTTAGCTTGGAAACCAAGTTGTTCCTTTGAAGTTAGTTTGTTTTGTTTTATAAATGAAGTCATTTTTGACTTAAGTACCTTCTATTCGTATTTTAGAGAAAATAGGCAGTAATGAAATATAAATAAAATATTTTCTAAGCAGTATGTAGAGATCTTATTAAAGTACTTCCCAACATATTTGGTTTGGCTTAATGAGTGCAATAAAATCCCTTATAAACTAGAATTTCGCTTTCGCATAGACGTATTAACCCAAATTTATTTTTAATGCCAGTTTATAGTAACAATAGATATGTACATTACTTGATCTATTATCAAAATTAATAAACTGTCGAATTAAGGTTTTCTAGAAACAACTTAATTATTAGGATATTTCTCAAAACTTTTTAGTTACAGGTACCTGATAGCTTATATAAATAGTAAACATAATATTCGAAATAGATTAGTACCTATCTATTTAACTTTAAAACAGTGTGCAAGACGTTAATATTAAATATCATGTAGCAGGACAAGTCCTCACCGCACTTTGCAAGAGATGGGATTTAAGTATAATAAGACAATAAACAAGGGACAAATTATCATGGAGTTAGAAAGATTGGGAAAAATGCGATTTCTGTACCTTAGGGAAATAAAAAAGTTTAGATCCGAAAAACGTTCAATAGTTTATCTGGATGAAACGTGGTTTGACACTCATGAGACTGTCAAAAAGGATGGGCTGATTTTACTGAAAAATGCCAAAATAAAGCCCTTTCCAATAAAGGAAAACGAATAACAATAATTCATGCAGGTTGGGAGAATGGATGGCAACTGGAAAAAGTACCGAATGCATCGAGCACAAAATCCGCAATAAAGGAGTTCATGTAAAAAAATATGCCTTGTACTTCGAGGACGAGGAGTAAAAAACAGCTGTTAGAAGTGTTAAAGGCATTTAGTATTAAAAAAGAGTATCTGTGTGATAAAATAGCGGAAGAAATGGGTCACACTGTGTTGCGACTGCCACCCTATTATTGCATTCTTAACCCTATTGAACACATGTGGCATCAAATTAAATCGAAAATGAGAACTGAAAATAGCACACCTACTCTTAGTGGCAGTGTAATAGAGCTAATAAAAAAAGTTTTCGATGAAATTTCAGATGAAAGTTGGAAAAATTCGGTTAACCATGTCTTAAAAATTAAAGACTCTTATATAACTACACAACAAAATGAAATACATCCTCTCATTATAAATGTGGATAATAGTGATAGCAAGACTGAATTATAGATTAAAACGTTTTATAATTACAATTAAACCTTCTGTGTATACAGGGTGACGCGGATCTAAATGAACATACTTCAACACAAGACAAAGAATACCTTGGGGGTTCTTAATCACCCATCTTTGATAGTTCAATTGTCGATAGTTAATAAGATACAGGGTCTTTTATGAACTTCAGCAATTTTTTGTTCTTGTCATATTTTTTAATGCACTCCGTATAAAATTTTCATATTGGGTCAACATCTGTAACCTATCTGTCGCTTAAAATTGCAGTATCAGAAAATTTTAAATTCCAGGCCCGTATTAGAAAAAGTTGACATTTTCAATTTTTACATTTTTAACACCCTGTAGATCAATTTTTTCAAAATATTATTTTTTTATTGGAAAGAGCATAAAGAATTGACCCTAACGGCATAATTTTTAAAGTTCCCGCACCCATCACTTGATTAGAATAAATGGTTGTTTTGTAAAAAATTTCAAAATGGTGCATATTTGGAAATTAGAAATTAAGAAAATAACAATAAAAAAGCAAAAACTGCTTCCGAAGAAAAAAAATAAATGTACTAAACGTTTAATAGTTTTAACGAGACTAAATTTTAGGGAACAACACAACAACAAATAACAAAGTAATAATAATAATAACAAAACTGCAAGTTAAAATCGACTGCTTAAAATCTAATACATAGAAAAAGTTTTAGCAAGAATTAATTTTAAGAGCACTTTAGCAGAACACTGTTATTTAAGAAGCTGTTCAAAATGCCCTCCATTGGCTTGTTCACATCTTCGTCTTCTGATGTTTAAATTTGACACTGCTTTTCTAATTGCGTCTGGGTTATTTTTTATTTCCTGAAAAGCATTAATAATTCGTTGCAAAAGCTGCTCCCGCGTGTTGTTTTCTTCTGAATAAACCAAATTTTTCATATTCCCCCAGAAAAAAAAATCCAAAGGATTAAAGTCCGGCGACCTGGCTGGCCATAAATGGGGCCCTCCACGGCCTATCCATCTGTTAGGAAACGTAATATTTAAAAATTCAGATACAACCCTTGCAAAATGTGGTGGGGCCCCATCATGTTGAAAAAAGAGCCCTCTCACGTTAGCATTTTCATTCTGCATAAGTCCTGGCAAAATGTTTTGTAAAAAATTTAAATATTGATTTCCATCTAATCTTTCAGCAAAAAAGTGCGGCCCAATTAATTTATTATTTATTATACCTGCCCAAACGTTTATGGAAAATTTGTGCTGCGAATGCGATTGTCTGATGGCATGTGGATTTTCTAACGACCATACATGGGAATTCCTTGAATTATTTACACCATCTCTGGTAAATTGTGCTTCATCGGTCCAGAGGATTCGATAAAGACTCCTTTGGTGTCTACTGAGCCACTGGCAAAAGAGTAACCGGTTTGCATAATCGCCAGGTTCCAATCTTTGAACTTCTTGAACATGAAACGGATGCAAGCCTTCCTTTTGCAGTGTTACATTAACTCTTTTTTGCGGGATTCCTAGACGTGTCGCAATTTTTCGAGTAGATGTTTTGGGATTATCTTCAACAAGATTTAAGATATCTTCTTCCTCCTGAACTGGATGTCGTATTGGTTGATCAATATTATTGTCGGTGAGAAAATGTCCATGTTCTCCAGCAAATAAAAATACATTTGCAAATGTTTTGTGATATGGACATCTTCTACCCGGAAATCGCCTACGATATTCCCGAACAGCAGCTCTTCCATTACCGTTACAAAAACCGTATACAAAAATAATGTCGGCATATTCGGCATTTGAAAATTGGTAAGGCATCTTCAACAGAAAATTGCAATAATTGTTAACCGAATACTAATAAAGGTCAGACAACTGTCACATATCTGATAGTGACTTGAATTGTTGCTATGGAACAGTAACTCGATAGTCTTTGGTTTGTTTTTAAATGAGGCAAAGCCTACTTTACAAAGTTTGAAATTTCTGACTGTAATTTACGATTTTTTGTCGATGTCTAAAAAGCAATCATTATCTTGCAGTTTTGTTATTATTATTATTACTTTGTTATTTGTTGTTGTATTGTTCCCTAAAATTTAGTCTCGTTAAAACTATTAAACGTTTAGTACATTTATTTTTTTTCTTCGGAAGCAGTTTTTGCTTTTTTATTGTTATTTTCTTAATTTCTAATTTCCAAATATGCACCATTTTGAAATTTTTTACAAAACAACCATTTATTCTAATCAAGTGATGGGTGCGGGAACTTTGAAAATTATGCCGTTAGGGTCAATTCTTTATGCTCTTTCCAATAAAAAAATAATATTTTGAAAAAATTGATCTACAGGGTGTTAAAAATGTAAAAATTGAAAATGTCAACTTTTTCTAATACGGGCCTGGAATTTAAAATATTCTGATACTGCAATTTTAAGCGACAGATAGGTTACAGATGTTGACCCAATATGAAAATTTTATACGGAGTGCATTAAAAAATATGACAAGAACAAAAAATTGCTGAAGTTCATAAAAGACCCTGTATCTTATTAACTATCGACAATTGAACTATCAAAGATGGGTGATTAAGAACCCCCAAGGTATTCTTTGTCTTGTGTTGAAGTATGTTCATTTAGATCCGCGTCACCCTGTATATGTAAATATATTTTTTTAAGTAGGTATATTATTTGTTATTATTACTTTTGCCTAAATGCGTGTGAAAAGTTGCCCTTTTCCGCACGCACACTTTTCACACTTGTTTTGTACTTTTAATAAATTAATATACATATAATACAAGTAATGGTAAAAATAAACATAATTAACATTGCTACTATAAGGTATTACTATGGCTTTTCATTTAATTACAAAATCCATTCCTGTGCAAAGCAGTATCCCTTATTTCATTTCATTTCAGTAATATAAGCAGTGATGCCAGCTGGGGCCAGGTAGATTTCGCTGGTTGACACGCTCATCGACAGTTTTATATGGGTAATTTTACCAAGAAATACTTGAAAAACGTAGGTTTGGCAATCGAACAGGTAACGGGGTTTCTTTGGGCGTTTACAATATAACAAAACTATTATTGCAGATATTAGGTGAAACAAAATATGTTCGGATGGACTTTAACATCTCTGATCGACTTTTTAGAATTAAGCAGGAGGATGAATATTCCAAATTGAAAGAAATTTATTCTTTATTTGTTATATACCAGTATCGAAAGAAACTACTATAGCCACATTCGCTGATGACACTACTATTCTCGCAGTTGACCAAGATCATGAGAGATCCACTAGAAAACTCCAAATAGCAAGCAACATGGTAGCTGACTGGACCAGACACTTACACTATAACCCCGATTATTCGAGTCGCGTTTATCCGAGGTCCGAATTAAACGAGCCGATCATTCTTATTATCAGAGGTGCTCCACATTAACCAAACTTATAGAATCTTTCAATTCAGAATCATCGGGGAATCCCTGGTTATTCGGGTTCATGTGACGGGAATGGCCGAAATCCACATTTAGGTTTCTAGACTCTTTTATCATATAAATTTGCAGTTCAGTACGTTATTGCGTTTATTACGGATTAGTACTTAATTTGTTTGGAACCTGTTCGTTATTCTGTTTATAACGAACTAATTTTCTTGAATTTTCAAAAATATTATGATGGAACAAAAGACGCAAAAGAGATTTGTTATTTCTATTGAAGAAAAATTAAAAACCATCCCAAGAATAGGAGCAGGTGAAACAATTAAAGTTGTAGCACAAGATTATGGAGTAAGTGAAGTAACAGTTGGAGATTGGAAAAGAAACCACAATAGAATTAAGCAGTGGTGTATGAAACAAGCCTGTTCGTCCTCGTTGAGGAAATCAATGAGAACTGGGGAATGTCAACAAGTTAACAAAATATTATTAATGTGGTTTCACCAGCAAAGATGTGGAGTCCTATTTTACAACAGAAGGCAATATTGATTAGTAAGCAATTCCCCGAGGCAGATTAGTTTAGCGCTAGTTCTGGATGGCTTGACCGCTAGAGAAAACGGTACGACAACCAACTGTATGTGGGGAGAAACTTTCCGCTGACGTGTCAAAATTTAAGCAGGATTTTAAAAAGGAATTCGTAGACAGTGGGTACAAGTACGATCAAATTTATAACTGTGACGAAACTCGTCTTAATTGTAAATTGCTTCCTTTAAAAACCTTGGCATCTCAACAGGAAAAAATCTGCTCCTGGGCACAAACGAAGTAAGGAAAAATTAACCATATTGGCATCATATACAAATGCATCTCGCAAGCACAAAATCTCACTGATGGTGATGAGAAAGTTCATACGTCGAAGAGATTTATAAAACATCTTACCCAAAGCCCTGCCAGTGTGCTGCAAAAGTCAAAAAAGCACATGGATGGTTGCGAACTTATTTACTACCTGGTTTAAAGAAAAGTTTGTGCGATCGGTGCCTAAGTTTTTGAAAATAACCCGTATTCCCATTAAGGCAATTTTGTTACTGGATATTGCTCCCTCTCACCCTGGAGAAGGACTTCAAGTGAACGAAATTATTGTAAAGGTTTTCCCCCAAGCGTAATGCAACCGATGCGCTATGGATAAAGGCGTCCTCGAAAACAGTTTAAAAAATTATAGGCGTTTGTTCCTTGATCATCTATTAGAATATATATATAGAAAGAGATCTTATCTGTGATTTGCGAAAGATTTTACTAAAGAATGTTATATACTGGGTAAGCAAACCTTGGGATTCTGTGCGTGTTTCTACTATTCAAAAATCTGGTTCGAAAGCTGTTGAATTTGAGGACTATAATGACAGTAAAGAAGATATTCCAAATTGAGAGGCCGTGAAGAAATGGCCCCTTCAAGTTGTGCCAGCGAGGCAGAAGAAAAAGAAAGAAGTTTGTTTGAATTAATGCAAACACTAAAAGGTCGTAACATCGTCACAAAACAAAATGTTGTACAATAAGTTACAACAGATCACTTAGAAGAGGAATTCAGTAACAAATAAACAACGAATAGTTTTCAGGGAATCGAAGAAGTGGATGACGATGACGACAAGAAAGCGTGTGTGGTTGATGAACAGCCACCTCCCATCTTTCACCAAGAAGGTTTTGCTGCTCTGGAAAAAGTTTTGATTTATGCCGAACAGCAACAAGAAGCAACCACAGCGGATCTGCTGCTCCTTATACGAAGGTGAAACAATCCAGCAAGAAAAAGAAGATCAAATGTGAAACAGAAGCGGATAGATAGTTGCTTTGCTGTGTTTAAAGTACATAATATACCCAATATACTCAATACTCAATACTCAATATATTACAAAAAAGTGAAAATTGTTACAGACAGTTTTATATAAAGTAGACCAATTACATAAATTATAAAGCATGCAGGCAGGTACCTAGAAAGCCTAATTTCTGTATGTATCAACAATACAAAATTTAATAATTCAAATATAATCTTAGTCTACACCACTTGATTATCATTCGCAGACAATACAACCCATAAACCCACCCCACAAAGGCAATACATGATGGAAAGCAAAATTCAAAAACAGAAAGAAAAAAAAAGGAAGGAAGAAGAAAATGGTTATTCTAAACTAGTCAGAAGAATGTTGCAAACTTTTCAAAATTATTTGCTATAAAAGTTATACATTTTTGATTAAAAACTTTTTTATTAGTTATCACTCTTAGTGCCGGTGGCAGAATATAGTATATTTTGACTCCAAGATGGTCAATAGATCTAAGATTTAAGTCTGTCATACTGTTTGGGATTTGTAGGTTTCTTTCAACATTAAACCTGGTAGAGTATGAGTGATTGACATGTTCTCCCATTGTGGAATTCTGATAGATATAAGAGCAAACACTCATAACAAATAAGGTTCTTGTTGCAACAATCTTTTCACTATAAAGTTGACACGTCGGAAACATTTTACTTTTTCTAAAGATAATTTTAAGAATATAATTTTGAATTGTTTTTAAAGGCTTAATATAAAAGTATTTTTAATAAATATCCGAGTTTTTGATTATCCGAGGCATGGTACACCCCACGTTACCTTAAATAATCGGGGTTTTACTGTATATGTAAATATGTGCTTATAACTTTTATATTCAATATTTAACTATTATAGATTAATAAATCCGCTAAAATAAATTTTTAAAATTTGTTAATTTTGAATCGTGACCTAGTATTAAGAAACTTCTATGGCCAAAAATAAAATAAAACTATAATCAAACCTTATGACCAGTTTTATAGGCATTGGATAATAAACTGAGCCACAAACTTAAACAAACTGCCGAAGCAGAGATGCATGAAATTAATTTAAATGGTTTTAGGGTTTATTTAATGATGGCTTTTAAGTACAAAACTATCATGAAATTTTAGAATTTTTAAATTAGTGTTTGTTTATATAAGGTAGTGATTTTTGCTTACAAAGGCATCGGATTTCGTTTCTTTCAGTTTTTTTTGTGTAAAGTTGGCTCCATTCAATGACAATCCTTAAAAACCCATTTATTGTGACGCATTGATGCTAAGAATTCAAAAAGCTATGGCCTGGCAGGTATATGGGAACGTAAGGTAGCATGACGTTACAGTTACAGGCATAACTACATATCAGCTGTTTCCCGGTTAAAATCGGAGTTACTGGGGTTTCTACATCAGTAGATTCTGCTACTTGGAGTAGATACGGGTCCTATTATTACTGTTAGAAATCCTAAAAGGGGAGGTCAGTATCATAAGTTAATTTTAATTAATACATGCAATAAAAGATTGAGGCAAGTGCGAATAAATTTTACTTTAAATAAAATAGTAGGGCAAGTAGCCATCTTCTCTATATTATTTTGTGATCACTGTATATTCAGATTTCTAATTAATTGTTAGTTTCTTTTCAATGGTATTCAATTATCTATAAGTGAAGCCGTAGATGCAATTTGAACCGATTTCCTCCCACTAAACTTTAGTGCGCGTTAGTGCAAAAAATAGGTTCTTACTTAAACTCAAAAACCTAAAACAAGAGCTAAATACTCAAACTATTGTTCTTTATATACACGCACATGTAATGAGTCGCCTGTCTTATGTGATTATCATATGGGGCTCTTCGCAAAAACTTAATAGATTCTTTATTCTGCAGAATAGCGATGGGTGCGTGTCCTGGATAGAGCACATGCTGCCCCGATCTTCAAAAAATACAAGCTAATGTCCATATTTACTCTGTGTTACTACAAATTGCTTCTTTTTACAAGAAAATATATAACTGCCTTTACAACAAACGACTCAATCAACAAGGGCATGCAGACCAGACTGTCCTATCAGCTCTCCATTCCCAAACACCGGACATCCTTGTATGCGAGAAGTCTCCATTATACATGGGGATAAAGGCATATAAGAAACTCCCAGCGAGCACAAGAAGCAGCAAAGATTTCGTCAAGTAAAAACAACATTTAAAATGTTTACTTATAGAAAATGTATTGTACAGTCACTCTGACTACTTTAATGTAACATCTACTAACTACCTATGATCACTGACATTGGCTGCCACATAGAAGTGCAGGCCGATTGGTATTCTTAATGATAATGATGTGTACAAATGAATCTTGTGTCATGAACGATTAGTGTGTTTTGTCGATTCTGTTTCGTTTTCCTTCGTCCGATTCAAAGATATATTTAAGACTCCTGCTGCATTGGACGGTGCAATGTTTATTATTGTTATACTGTGTTATGTTTATTGACGCATCCAATATACATGTTTTGTATCATATGGAGAAAGAAGAGAATAAGTAAATAAATAAATAAATAAAAAGCAACTTTCAAGCTATCGTCAAACAATAGAGAATGAAGAGCTTGAGCACATAACTAAACCTGAACTATGTTTAACGGACTTCAAATTGAATCAATATACAGAAAACACTGTGCAAGCGATCAAAAGCACTGAACAAGTCGGCATTGAATTCCTTGCAAAAGTGATCATAGTGCGGCATACCACTCAATGGAGACCTTTAATATTTTACAAAGTCGATTTGCCGCTAATTCAATTGACTTTGGATAAGGTATATACGAAAAGTTGACGATGAGACTATTGTAATGATGTAATATAACTTTTATAATTATAGTTGAAAAAATAGTCCATACTTTCAGTGGAGTAAATGTAATATGAAATAAAACAATGCAGTCTTCCTCCACAGTTTAAATGTTAACATAAAAGTTATTAGGTTCCCGACATGTTTCGAGCACTTAAGTACTCATCTTCAGGAGATACTGAAAGGATAATATAAATTTGAGAATGAAAAGAATAAGATAAAGAAGGACTTACCCAACATCGAGTTTAACATCGAAATAATAAATTGTCTCAAATAAATGAGTACAACAGAAAGGCTGGAGACTTGGTGCATTAAATGGTTAAATAAATGGAATTATTATAATAAAATAAAAACGATTTATTATTCATCTTGTTTCCATGCTTTTTTATAAATTGGTTTGTCATTTACAAACCTATTTACAAACTACCTTTTTCGGCAACCGTCCAGAAAGTACCCACTTCCGGGATACTTTTTTTTTAGAAAGTAGCACTTTTCCGGCCTAGTCCGGGAAGTATGTATTTCCCGGCCTAGGCCGGGAAGAATTATGTCGTTGTTGACAGATCGTCGCCTAAGAAGCAGACTATTCTATGTCCATTTTTTTCCTAAATAAAGGAATTTTAAACAAATTGTTCTATAAATACAATATTTTTATTCTATGTCCATTCAACTTTGTAAACATTCGGACCGAAATATACTATCGTCCTCTTGCCCAATGAGGCTTAAAGAGCGGATATTACGAATATCTTGGCACAAATAGTTATTATGATGACAATATGGTCCCAGAAAACCATTATGGTATACAGTATTGCAGTTTGTGCTGTCATTTTTAAAAGGCAAAATGCATCATTTTTACAAGGTTTTCTAGATCCTGCAGTTCAGTCTTCTCCTGCCGATATCGAAGATCAAATCGCTCATATCAAAAGCTTGACAGATCATATTTCTTCCGTAGAACTACAGTTTCGGAAATGCATCATTGCAAAAGTTTTAGACAATGATTTTGTTAACTTTATTTATGCTATAATTTAAATATAAGTTGTTCAGTTAAAACTTATTGTACGAACTCACATTTGTAACAATGAGGTACACAAAACTTTAACCTGAATCTCCACAAGTCGACTGGTTCAAATTTGTTGAAAAATTGGAAAATAAAATCCTTTTTGAATTTTACTGCTATATTTCTTTATTAAACGATTAATAACACTCCTCCTCTCTTCAACGTGATGGTCTTATCCACTCACGTAGCGGCGACTTAACTTTCTAGACTTTCGCATGCACTTTAACACTTTCAAATACTTTTACCAACTTTAATCGTGATGGCTTTATCCACACACGGAGCGGCGGCGACTTAACTCTGTAGAATTCCACCTGACACTCTGTAAACAATAACAACTTTAACGTGAAGGCTTTCTCCCTTCACGGAGCGGCGACATATATCGTTCGATCTCTGCCTGACACTCACTTTGTTTACAAACAACAGACTACAATATAACCCTATCCAAACACCTTGACCAATTAGATCTTAACACGTCGAAACCAAGATGGCAACGTCTATATCAGGCCACTGTCGATCGGCCAATCAGAATCTTTGCTTGTTACTAAGCACGTGGATGATAATATTATTTGATAGTTTTAGAGAATATTATAAAATAGCAGACAGTTTTTTACATTACAGGATTTTGTTTGAACGTATATTTTTATGGATTTGTACAACGTTGCCACCACTTTGATATGCGGTGTTGCCATTTATCTTACATGTGAAATTAATGTGTTTTTCTATTTTTTAGCATTTAGTTGTTGAAGAAAAACATAGTACTTTAGCACTAATGCGACGTTGCCGCTTGGTTTAGTATTACATTACATTATATCCCAAAAGATTGATTTCAACCTTTTTACTTTACTTTCCTACTGGGTCACGACAGAAATATGAAGTGTGTCCCAAACACTTATAGTTTAAGACTTTTACGTAAAATAAGCATCTTTATTTAAGATCGAAATAAACATTATTGTACTAAATTTTCTCCGTTTCGCGTTTTGTCTTTAAGAGTAACAGATGATGAACATATGGGCATTGAAACCAACTAATGTACGTTTTAGTCTAAATTATCTTATGTCCAAGGCATAATTTTTTATTAATACAAATATTGTTTCATATTTTTGATTAGAAACAATAAACTACGTAAATACCTTTTTTTTTAAGTGACTAATTCATAATTTTAATAAAAATATAATTACACGAAATATCATTCATCATTTCAGTTCCTACATTTCCAAACTTTCAAATTTAGCTCATTTAAAGTTAAGAAAAATGGACATAGATTAGTCTGGTCCTCAAGCGACGAGATGTCATCCCAAATGGTAGTGGTTACATAAATTATCTTAAAATCAAAAATGTGAAAATATGTATCTAAAGTAAATGTTCGAATTGAGCACCGTTGACAATAGCCAAAGCGATTACTAAATTATTTTTAATGTGTGTTAATATTACACACTTCTAGGATAGATAGAATACAAGAAAAAGAAATAAAGTTCATATGAACATGGGTCCGGAAACGCTTCCCCAGGGAGCTAGAGAAGCCTGAAGGAAGATGGCCTTCATAAGCTAGTTTTCATGATAGAGGAAATTAAAGTTTTACTTGTTATATTTCACAATTTATTATAATTCAGTTGCTTGGCACGTGTTGCAAAATACTAAATTCTACGTGTAGTTACAAAGTTAATATATGTATAAAGTTATGGGTTTTTTCATTATATATATTTATCCTAAGTTATTAGACTATTAAGTATTAGATTGGCACCTGAAGGTATTTCAATTTGATTATTAACAACATTACATCGATTTTTTAAGGCTTTTTTGATTGCTAATGTTTCTAATAGGTTGAGTTTTCTACCCCTGTGTTGAGAATATATCGGTTTTATTTTGTTGGATATTGAGTGGTTATTTATTATACAGTGGTCCGCTATTCCTGTTATATTTTGCTTTTTAAAATTGATGTTTTATGTTCTTTAAGCCTAACATTAAAGTTTCTACCTGTTTAACCTATATAGATTGCATCACAGTCATCACATTGTATTTGGTAGTCCGCTATGTGTTAATTTGTCTTTATTTTCAATTTTTGAATTAGCTATGTATTTACCTAGGTTATTTTTATTGACTTGTATGGGGATAAGTTTATGGTTTTTGAGTTTTTTAGAGATCTTTTGACTTGTGTGACCTGTATATCTGATTAAACTGTATTTCGCGTTTGATGGAAGGGGACGTCCTCGGTAGAGTAGTTTTTGTGTTTTTTGTGTGAGTTTTCTCTTTAGTATTTTGTTATTGAGTGTTGTTGGATAGCCGTTGTTTCAGGCTACAGTTTGTATTATGTCTAATTCTTTATTATAAAATATGAAGTTTCTGAAAGTGGGATGTTGACTAATCTGTGGATCATGCTATTGAACGCAGCTAGTTTGGTTTGTTGGGGATGTCTTGAGTCTGCTGGTATAACTATATCACTTGTCGTTGGTTTTCTATAGATTTGATAGGTTAATTGTTTGTTTTGATTTATTATTGTAAGGTCCAAGAAATTGATTGAGTGGTCAGTTTCCTTTTCTATGGTAAATGGAATTTTAGTGTTTAAGCCATAATAAAACCGATATATACTCAACACAAGGGTAGAAAACTCAACCTTAGCAATAAAAAAAACCTTAAAAAATCGATGTAATGTTGTTAATAATCAAATTGAAATATTTTCAGGTGCCAATCTAATACTTAAATAGTCTAAAAACATAACTTAGGATAAATATACAATAAACACTGTCAATAGTTATGAACGAAAAAAGATGTAAATACCTCTATAATCACACCTGTAACTTAGTTCTACCTTTGGCCAATACCTGAAAATTAAGGACCAAAATAACCCATAATCTGTCTGTCAATTCACTTCATCTCCCTAGTTTTATTTTAATGACATGTTGACATATTTACCATTACTATTACTTATATGTTAACTTTGTAACAACACGTAGAATTTAGTATTGTCTTGCACTCCTTTGATAATGATTCGCAAGGGTCGAAACACGTGTCAGGCAACTGAATTATAATTGTGAAATATAACAAGTAAGACTTTAATTTCCTCTACCATGGAATATCCATTTCACCAAGCATGTTGCCCATCACAATTTAACTAGTTTCATTTTGTACCTCCGGAACTACTTCAGCTACCGCTTCAGCCTATTACACAATGTTAACTTTAATCAGGGGCGTGCTAACCAGGGAGTGTCAGAATAAATTTGGCCCTTTGGCCCCATTCTTTTAGGCTTCAATTTCTTGCCGATTTGACGCCAGATTATGATTTTTCTATGCCTTTTACATAAAAAGGATACAAAAGTCGCTTAATGTCACCGTTTCTTCGAAAATTGGCTGAAAACAAGTTAAGATACAGAAATCAATTAAATCGCTCGTTTTAAAAACGACATAAGTCACTAAAACACAATTTTGCAAGAAACGCAAAAAACTAGATAATTACATAAAAAAGCATTTTAAATTGAAGTGTAAGCATGTTTTCATTGCAGGAAATATTTTTGAAATTTAGGCTAATGCAGTTCTTGCAAGGAATAACGTACACAAGTCGATAGAAATAAAGGAAACTTTTGTTCACCCAATGCCATTATGACATATTTTAAACTATGGAATGTAATCATATCCATAATCATCTTCTACAAGTTATCCGTCTTCTATGATCTCTGTGGTTGGCCATCGCAAGATTTTGTTATAAAATAGTTTATACTCGTCAAGAATACTAGTTTCAATTTTTTGGGGTTTATTGGAACATGGTTATTTGGATACGCTTTTTCTGTCGGTGGTAATGTAAAGATGCGTCCAGACTTGTGACAAAACCCCGTGTCGTGACACCGTCGCCAGCTTCGTCGCGTGACATCGCCCCGTTTACCGCGTGTCCTCAGTCCGTTAATTGTCTTGACTATATTTATTAAAATGAGCGAAACGCATATAAGTTCGCAACGATGGTACGCAATGATATGACGCGACATTGTCACGACACGGGGTTTGTTCACAAGTCTGGACGCGTCGTGATAAATGTGTCTTTATAATAAACTAAACGTGTGACAGCTTAGACCATCAATATATTGTTTTGCTACAACAGCTTCTTTATTGTCTTAATTGTGTTAAAAACATATAAATGTGGATGGTGTAAATGACTATTTACACGGTTAATGCAAACCCCGAATTTCAAGAAAGAGGTACTTCGGCGATTTGAAAATAATCCTTTTGTAAGTAACCGAGCAGTCGCAGATGTCATGCATGTCAATTATGTCAGTGTATGGGAGGTTTCTCATGAACCACTTCTTCGCCCCTACCATCTTCAAAAAGTGCAAGCATTTGCGACCCAATGATTTCATACCCCGCGTAGAAATTTGCCAGTGGTTTCTTGACCGGTGTATAGAATAACCTCAGTTTCCAAAATATGTACTGTTACTGACGAGGCTGTGTTTACATAAGGGGGTATCACATAGGTTCTTGGTCAACATGTGGGGCGGCTTTGTTGGAGAACGAATAATTGGACAGATCATGTTGCCTCCTCGTTTAACCGGTACTATCTATCTTAACTTTTAAAGAAATGTGTTTCCAGAATTGTTACATGATCTGCCCCTAAATATACGACAGAACTTATGGTTCCAACATGGTGGAGCGCCAGCTCATTTTTCACTTCTTGTCCACAAGCACCTAAATGAAAATTTAATAAGAGATTGATTGGCCGTGGCCCTGTCACTTAGCCAGCGCGCTCCCTAGATCTAACACCTTTAGATTTTTTTCTTTGGGGGCATATGAAAAGTCTCGTTAATGAAACTCTAGTCAAGTCAGAAGAAGATTTGGTGGCTAGAATTTCCGCTGCGACTGAAGTAATCCAGACCAAGCATAAAGGTTTTAACCACGTCAACTTAAATATGCTGCGTAAGTGCAATAAATGTATCGAGCGTGGTGAGAGGCATTGTCAGCAACTACTATTTTAAGTTCCTTTTTGTACTACCTGCCATAACAGTAACGCTTATTAATTCATCTCTTGATATCTGTAGTAAACCTCATTGTTCTCTTGACCTAATTTCTTTAGGACTTCAATAATTGATTTTTGTATCTTAACTTGTTTTTAGTCAATTTCCGAAGAAATGGTGACATTTAGCGACTCTTACCGAAAGTAAAGTCTGTTCAGAGATATAAGAAAGTGACTAACTGATCCCTTTTAGGAAAGACCCGGGCCAGCTGTAAAATTGAAATATGGCCGAACAGGTTCGTATTTTGCTTAGAATTTAATCATGGTTTGTAATAAAAATAAGTAAGACATTAAATAATATTTTATTTATGTTTAAATGTGAAATTACAAGTTATTTTATTATCAAAAATTATATTTATGATTACAAAAATATACAAATTATTCGGTACTTATAATAATTATTCACTTAATATATCAATATCACTATCGCTATCATCATCTGTTCTAATAATTATTTGTGCTATATTATTTATATGGATATAGGATTTTTCCACTTTTTCAACATGTGTAACAGAATTTGCCCAACCTTGTGAAGGGATGTTAAAAACTACAATTTCTATAAGCTCAAGTACACTGGAGTTAATAGTAAGGCAAATATTGTTACGACGAATGGCAGATTTCAGTTAGTGCCAAACATGTTCGATGGGATTAAATATACAATGGTATGATGGAAGCCTTAAAACTGTATGCCCTAGATTTTTTGCATAATTATCATAGAATTATTCCTTTTGTAGTTTTAAACTTTGTAAAACCTCAATTAATTGCCTTTTGATGTAATCTTCCTCAAAATAAATGTCATTATCATACATGTAGTTTTCGATTGTTGCTTGAATGGAATTAGCTTATTTTTAAACCAATCTTCAAATAAATCAGCAGTGGTGTCCTCATGGTAATCCAGAGAAGAATCTTTAATGTTTTTCCATTATTTGGAATCCATCCGTCTTTAGATCCAGCATGCAAAATCGTAATTCGTTTACCTCTTTTTGATGGCGCGCTTGTTTTACACTTGCCGCTTGAGTCAACCCAACTCTTTTCCAGAGTATCATATGTGTCGAGCCAGGTTTCATCTAAGTAAATATTCGGCTTTTGCTGATCTCTGTAAATCCTAATTTTTTGTAGATATTCGGATCGCCATTTTCGAATTCTACTGGATTCCATTAAAACTTGTCTTTTGTTAATTTTTTTAAATCTAAAACCCATGTGTTGGATACACTTCCATAACGTTGTTCTGCCACATTTAACGACGGTTTCATATTTTTCAAGCCTCTTAATTAAATTATCTAATGTAGGCGCGCTTTGTTCCTCGTATAACTTGTAAATTTTACGCCGTACTATATATTGATCACTTTCATCTACCTTCGAGAAAATGCCAGTATCGGTTCCTTTTTTCCTCGCTAAAATGGGATTATTCACAATTTTCTATACTATACAGTTGATGTTGGAATTTTTGTTAATGTGGCCGTTTCTTCTAACGCTGCTTGCTTGCTGACCGCACGTTCAATGAGAGTTGATTAAACATTGTTTATACCTTCCTTAGTTTCCACAGATAAGTGTTTTCTGCTTTTCGACGGGGTTATCTCCTGAGATACATTGGGCTCGCACATATTTTCCAAAAATCACACACGAATGAACAAACGCTGTATTACACACGAAGTAAGAATAATTACTAAGCTTAAAACTGAGTGGCTATATATACAGTCTTTAGAACATAATTTGTTATATGGGATTAACCTTCTCATTTTGAATCAGGTAAAAGTCGGTTTAAAATCACCAAACTATTACTTTAATAATGAAATTACGTCTTCCGGATTTGCAGTTTACTTTAAGACATTTTTAAGTACGGACCATTATTTACCTGCATTTATTCATTCATTCATTGTTTGTTTATGACCACCCTTGGATAATCCCTTTCAAAGGCAAAGTGTAACTTTCTTATGTCTCTGGACAGGCTTTACCCTTTTTATGTATGAGACATAGGAAAATCATAATGTGATGTCAAAACGGCAAGAAATTAAAGCCTTAAAGGAATGGGGTAAAATTTACCGTAATACCCCCTGGCTCGCACGCCCCTGGCTAAACATCTTCAAAGGGCTCTAACTCCCCGAGAAAGCGTTTCGGACCCATGTTCACATGAACTTTTTTTTTTTTGTCCTGTGTTCTATCTACCCTAGAAGTTTGTAACATGATCACATTAACGCCCTGTATATATACTTTATGGTAAATTAATTTGTAGTTACAAGAACGTACTTTATGATCTATGCCTAGAAGTTTTTGAGTTTTTATGTTAGTCACCCATGGCAAAATATTTTTGTTTTTGCATACAGGATAATATGCTTTACGTCTGACACCCGTACGGCAAAATTACCTATGCAATATCTTATTACGACGTTCTATATTGTATGAATTCTAGGCCTAAATTACTTTGGCATAAACTTATCGATAACTGACCTTTGTAAAAAACAAAAGTATGTTGTAATAGGATTATTTTTAACTGAAATTAATAAATCCGCAGATTGTGAGTCAATTTGCCTCACCTTCCCCGACCGTTTAGAAGAAGATAGTTGAATTAAACATAAAATAAGGCTTGTTAAGTTGAATATGGGTAAGAGAAAAGGCCGCAACATTAGGTACTAAATTCCATAAGTTCCGCTAACTTTTTATTGAGTAGCTTTGTCTTACTTCAATGCAAGGTCGTGCTCTAGAACATGTTTAATTTTCATAGATTAAAATATTCCTGAAAATACTGGGTGTGCCGATTATTACGAGATGTTATGTGCGACAGATGTAATTATGAACGTATTAATTTAGTTTGTGCATGATTAAAAATATTTTTTTCTAAACATGATAATCAATATTTTGGTATAGCCTGGTAAATCGGGTCAATTGCATTCAAAACACTCGATCTAAAATTTTAAGTGGGTGTTATCAATACATAATATGTAAGGTTTTAATATTACTATTTTAAATATACAAAGAGTACTACTTAAAGGAATACAATTAATTTCGAACCTAGTATTCGGCGAATGCAAATATTCTAATAACGTAGTAATAAAATTACATGCCTGTTTTTTTAAGACCACGCTGATAAAGGGCAGCACTTGCCCCAAGAGGATACATTTCCTTGACTTTAAATTGATCAATCTGAAGGTAATAATCTTATTTACAAGGAATCTGTTTTATTTAAATGTCTTAAGATCAGTGGCGGCTCGTGGGTGTATAAGGGGGTGAGGCCACAAAATAGCGCCGCAGGCGAAAATTTTTCGCGATTTCAAGGTCATTGGCTTAAAATGAATAGTTAGGAATTCAACCAGCAATATAATTATTTTGAAATACTAGGTTTCACGAGAAAAATATTTAATTTGCAAGGTCAGGGTCAATTTCTTTCAGTGCATCCGCTATTGTGTCTCTATTTTGCTCTTGTAAGAACTACTACAGAAACAACGAAATATATCAGTGATATAGTTTAATAATCAACTTTTTTATGTACGAATAGGCTCAAACATCGACAAATATAAATCTTAAGGCGTAAGTACCCGACGAATGTCTAACAAAAACTGCCGTTTCTAACGGTACCCTTCAAAATATCTAAAACTATGCCCTATTTAAATTCTAAGCATCTATATGTTTACATTAACACCATAAAAACTAATGGCCTTATGCCAGTCAGTATTTTAACCCGCAGACCCGCCTCGAAAATCTAAAATCACGATAGGTTAACAATCACAAACGAATGGCACGCGTCATAACTCGTAACCTAACGGCAAAGGGCTTTTCCAACGATCTAATTAAATCTAATAAGCCGGCACCTGATCCTACGAGAAGAAAAGATAGATGATCCTGTTAACAATAAAACATTGCCAAGTTTCAAATAGGCACTAGGCACCCACCTTTAATCTTTAATTTTTATCTGTTTTTTGTTAATGGGATTTAATTGTATATTTATTAATAATATCTTATAGAACAATGAAAACATTTATCAATCATTTCTAACTTATTTTTGTATGTTTTTAAAAATAAAACATTTAAATAATAAGTAAATAAGTCAATAAGTGTCCTTGTTGAATCAACATTTGGCAACATGCAAGCCATTGCAAGCTACTGTAAAAATAATACGATATAGGCCCAAATAAGTGGGCCTCACTCGCCTGCAAAATTTGGCTGTTATTCCTGTTGTGCGCGATTAGAGCGGTGGAGGTGCTGGGTTGGAGAGCATAGCGTTTTATAAGCGATTTGTGACGTAAAGGAAGCTCAAGTTTTTGGGATTACAATTTTCTTTTTATGCGGTCGGTCGGGCAACGATTTCAGTTTTTAAAATTAATGTTGGATGGGGTGCGCGCTTAATTTAAAAGATAATATGTTGATGGTAATTCAATGTTCTATTGTTTTGATACTTTTAATGATTGGAAATTAGTTAAAAAACGTTTTATATTTAAATAAATAATTTATTAATTTTACATGTGAGGCCCGGCCTCAGTTGCTTTATACGACGAGCCGCCACTGCTTAAGATTATGGTATTTACATGCAGTTCGGCAACTGCATGCAGTCATAGTACTCCGGCGACCGATTTCTATAAAGAATCTCGGCTACCTATTATTTTTTTTATATGGTTTAGTGCTTAGTGGATGCGTGCGATATCTAAGTATTCTGGCATCGTACACTAATAAAAGTCAGCACTTGCCACAAAAGAATAAATTTTCTTGACTTTAAATTACTTAACCTAAAGGTACTTAATAATCTTATTTAGAGTGAATGTGTTTCTTGTTTTAAAGCTGGCGTCTTTGAAACTAACATTTTAAAATTGTATTTTTAACAAAGATAAAGTTCCTTGTGCAAAGTAATAGGCCCTTGTCTTAAGAGTATGGTATATGTATTTAAATACAATTCGGCATCTGCGCGGAATCATATCAGTACTCCAGTGATCAAAGAACTTGAGGTTTCTATAAAGCATCCCGTCTTAGTGTTATACCGATCATTTTTTTTATGGCTTAGTGGATGTAGATTGTGGATGGCTACATTGGATGCAGATGGGCGCGATTTTTTAGTGATTCGACTTCTTACGATTATGTGGCTAGACTGCTTGTGATTTGTTGCGTGCATAGTTTAAACTCAAAATGGATAACGTATATTTTCTTGTAGATAATTGTCTATACTATAATAATATAGCTTCGCTAAAGACAGCAATTTCGTTTTTCTATATTTGAGCGTAATGTGCGTGTTTTTAAAAAAAATTTTTACTGTGTGTCTAGCTAGAACAAATACGTCCTTGTGAAAATATTAAAAACATCTATTTATAAAGGAACACCTAACCTCTAAAGCCGTCCAGGTGTTTGTGCGTTTGTTGCAAAGAAATAGATTCTTGCAACAAGTCATATGAACTTAAAGCAATTTTATTAAAGCTTCCAATGAAAGAAATTAAGAATTTCTTTGTCTTGATTCGAGGATGCCGTCCTTGAGTCAAAGCAATAATACATACTTGTGTCCTTGAAGCAAAGACACACATACTTGACATAAATATATATATATACTTGTACACAGTACATTCAGATTTACACGCTTATATTCAAGAATGTCATGTCTTGGACTGTTATAATATAAATCTGACTTAAAGGATTGATTCTTTTAGATAAGTACTAAAAAATAACTAGTCTTATTTTAAGACAATAAATGAACCCAACTCAAGGCTGTGTCTGGAATGGTTAAAATCTGTTATCTTCGTTTAAGTAAAGTTATGTTTCCGCTAAGATAATTACAAAAATTGCTTCCAAGGATTTAGCTGACTCTTATCAAGGAAATATTCATTTGGACATATAGAAAGCCGTGGCGGCCTCGTTTTAAATTCGTTTTGCTTTGCATTAGGATATTCATTTATCTGTGTACTACTGATATACAGTAAAAAATTGAGTGTTAAATTTAACACTCAATGGTGGTACATATAGGACCACACTCAATAGGGTATATTAACCAATCAGTATATCTTGTAAAAAATACATTTTTGAATGTTTTTTTTTTACTTTTTGATGAGTGTTAATTCTTCTTATTTGTGGGTAGGTACATTTACACTCTCGAGTGTAAATTAAACTCACATATTGTAAACCTATCTTTCTAGGGTGTAAAAGAGATAATGAGAGGTGTAAGTAAACCATTTATTAATGGCAATTTGTGATTAATCAGTGTAAATATCATATTGTTGTAGTATAAATTTTATTTGATTTGGGTGTGACTTTACCATAGTGAGTGTAATAAAATAATCTACCCATGGCTAGAATTCTTTCCGCTTTGTATAAGTCATTTAATCCCGTCTCAAACTAACCGGGCGTTTATAATTAAAATGTAAAAAATTTTGCATTCAAGATGTTTTACATTTATAACCTTTGCTTAGTTTGATACATGATTGAATACTTAATCAATGCCGAAAGTATAGTAGCCCCTAATATATATAAATCATCAGATCGCTTGAAAAAGGTTTGTTAAATGAATGAAAAAATTGAGTATTATTATTTATCGGTTATCTGGAAAACCCTGTGATTTTTTTTACACTTATTATTATACAGTGGCGGCTCTTATATAGGAGCACTTGAGCACTTGAGCACGTGCCTCCCTAAGATTCAGCCCCACATCGACCGACAAATATTCACTATAAGTTACATACATATTTAGTTTACAATACAATGTCTGTTACAAAGCAATTCTAACATGATTTTATAAGCTCCCTATCCAATTATCGTTTCGCTAACTAAATATTTTGTAGCAGGTCTCTAATCCCGAATGCTTATCGCAGGAAAAATGTGCTCTGTGGCTATCGCTACTTGATATGGACGGTTCGCTTCCCGTAATAAATGCACCTTGTCGTCCCCATCTCTTTTTAGCGCACGGCTATAATGGGCGTTCATTCCTCTCAAATGAGCACGCTTTTGCTGTGCTGCATGCTGTCGCCTTGTTTCGAATGGTTTTTGAGAAATCGTTTTATATGTTTTGCTGATCCGTGTAGCGCGGTATAGCTTGTGTACGTCATGCAGTGTTGCCAGACCTCCTGCTTTAACAGAAGATCTTCTGCTTTTGCCCTCAGTCCTGTTATTTTTTTAAAAAATGTTGCAAGATATTCCTAACTTTAATGACTTATTTTGTGAAGGAAGACTTCAAGTTTTTTATTTCCTATCATATCAACTCCACTGTAAGTATGGACTACTTTTTCAATTTTAATGACTTAGTTACTGAGAAATCTGCTAAACTTAAAGACAGAAGAATGCATTTTTTGTTTAGACACTGTGTTTAATCAGTTCTGTTTTTTAAAAATATTTTTAGTTTTTTTATGTTGTCGTTCTTGACTTTTCTAGTTACTGCTTCCCAAGTATGCTGTATATTGGTAAGTTTTCAATTTAAATTTATATTTTGTTTTATTAACATATCTACGTACAAAAAGAACATAAAAATTAGGAAAGCTTTTTACTCGTAATTTGACACTTAACTACACAATATCTTGTGATTGGAACGGAGGGGGGAAATAAAAGAAAGGGGTAGTGGTGGGCGGAGATATGCGCAAAATTTCGTTCTTTTTTTTTGCCATGCTTGATGCTTGTGAACCTCCAAAAACTTTCGTCACGAGCCGCTACTGTTATTATAGCTAGTTGAACAAAATGACACACATATTATATAGTTTAACAATTTAGTAAATTAAACATATATATATATCTGCGTTTAATGTACCTCATTGTTAAGCTTAACAAAACAAATAACATAATAAATATAATATGTATACTTAGAACACTAAACAACTAAATAAAAGTATGCTTAGGAACAATATAAAAGAATAAAAATGACGAGTAATATATTTATCATTATAAATAACGGTACCAAGATTCAATAAAATCGGCAAAAGGATATTTAAAAAAATTATAAAAAAAACAATTAGTTTTAAAACTTTACCATCCTGTAGATCAAAAACAGGGCAACTCCGGACTTATGTTCATATGAACTTTTTTTTCTCAGAATATCATGAGGAATTACCCCCTTAAGTTGCGCACTGTTCTTCTGAAACACCCAGTATATTACGATATTCATTTATCTAATACCTACCTATTCGAAAGTCGATCCTATCTTTTTAGTAAACATTATATGTTAATATCCATTTACGACAAAATACTATTTTTACTCTTACAGAATAAACCCAGAAACAAAGGATTATTTTTTGACTTCATCGTGTAATAAAAAAAACATTTTATTCAGAATTTTAAGTGGCGTCTAGCGTCCATTTAAATTGAAATCGAACAAGATAAGTATGGACATTCTGTAAGCATTACCATGAAAAAAATTACTTGATGTATTGATGGGGAGACATTCGTGCTTCGACGGTCTTGATCGACCCGCCCCAAAATAAAACCTATTCATAAAAAACTATTTATATAAATTATGATCTATTCTGTCGTAGAGTCGGTAAAAACTCCCATTAGCTTTTCGTTTCAAGTAGTATTGCTCTTGATGGACGTATAGGTAAACATACGATGATCCGCATTATACAGTAAATGACGCGTCTTTGTGTCTGTGTCCCTGAATATTTATACTTTTGACATATATTTACATTACAGCGATGGAAAACGCCTGCCTAAAGGGTACCACCATTCTCATTCACAGTTTGGCGTCTTTGAAATAGGCAGCAGGAGAAAACATATATACGCTTTATTATAAAGTGTGTTTATGTCGGATAACATATTAGGAAAACGAATATTTGAAGACAACTCCCATATCTTAAAAAAAGGGCCTAATATCAAAGAAAATAATAGCTACGCACTAGAAGTCCGATGGATCTCGATGGATCCCTGTTTTCAAAGAGGGGATCCTACATCGTTAAACGGCCGGGCTTTGCCAAATGTACGTCCAGAGTTGTCGTCTTTCCAGGTGCGAAGCAATCGACGCCAATATAATAATATTAGTCTTCAGGATTAATAATTGAATTTGTAGACTGCTCATTGGGATTACTAGACGCAATAAAACAATACGGCGCGGCCAGTATAGGTGAACCAATATTTTCATTTTCGAGTTTACCAAAGAGCTGAGGTTAATATAAAAATGTTTAAATCTAAGAGTTTATTGTAATCTTCAATTTTACTACTTCAATCGATTATTTTATGTGCTTAAGTGTTCACGAAATGTATTCCTTTAAACTTATACGAAATCTTTTGACTTACTCTCTTGACAAATTCTAGCATTTTTGAAATACTACTAATACTTATAAAGTTGACTAGTTATTAATTCAGCCCAATAACGGCAAAATAAAATAGAAAATCTAGAAAAACGTACTAACATCATAAAAAGGGATATAGATACAATGTATGTTTATCTGCATATTAGGTGATTCAAAAAATATCCGTTTATAGGTCAAGTGGGGTAAAAATGAGACACTCAAACAAAATTGCTAATTATTTAATTCCAATCGGTTTCTTGTTATAAATGTATAGCAACACTTGTAAAGACATCATCCCAATAATTTATTTCATTTTTGGGTAACAAATAACGTCAAAATTAAAATTACAAAATCTAACGCGTCATTTGCGATTTATATCTTTTAAAACCGGCTTTTAAACTTTTGTCGTGCAAGTTCGTATGTCAATCTGAGTGGTTCGGTTAAAGTCGCTTCGCGCTAAGATCCTATTACCGTCGCAACGTGGGCAATTGCTTTTCAGCACATGGGTGAAACTAATATGGGGAACTTCGCAACAAGAAAACCGTTACAAAACCTAGTGGGCCACCAGTCCACCAGAGGGCTCTTCGAACGGTCACTACCATGTGCTCCTTGTCAAATCAGACTTGCATATTAATCTGTCGACTATCTCTCTCTCTCATAATATTACTGATAAAAAGAGACAGACCTTGTTAAGAACGCAATATATATTACGCCAACTAACTGAAGGGCTTTATTATCCGTTTTTTGGATAAAAGAAGAAGAAGAAGAGACGTTCTGTCAATTTTGTAAAATGTGAACCCCGAACGAATTGTTGTTGATTTTCTTTTTTTTTATTTTTATATTATAATTACCGTTTTAATCCTTTACAGGCCGTTTTACGAGTTTTGAAGAATTTTAGGATTGTTACGCGACCTTATATCACAGGTATGTAACCTAAATGTAAAATTTACGCCTTGAAGGTTAGGTTTGCTGAATTTTCAAATTAATTTTCTAATATTTTTAGCATACTCTTCAAAAAGGTCTACCAACCATAGTTTATAGAAGAGGTAGATATCCACAGCCCAAGCGAATGCAAATAGAACTGTATGATAAGTCATGCCGAAGGAGTTTTAATGTTCAGCCTCGTGTAAGTTTTTCATTTTGTTCTTTGTCATTTAATACTTTAAGTGTTATATTTAAGTGTATGCTCCTTAATTATTTGCCTCTATCAGTATCTATGATGGCCTGTGTCGCCCATTCAATAACCAATATCAAGTTTTACTGTAAATATCCCGGTTGCAAGAGTGCATTTAGATCTTCATCTGACCCTAATTGTGTCAATAACCATTTTTCTATACATTTCCCCTTACTGATGATGAAAGACTAAGAGTGTGGAAGAATAAATGTAATATTAATCCTGACATCGAGTGCAAAAACTTCAGGATTTGTGAAAATCATTTCAATGTTTGTCAATTTTAGAACTCAGTTTGAAAAAGACTATCCCTGAGCTTTTACCACCTGATGTTTTAGGATCACTTCCAGATTCTCTGTAGAACTATGGTAGTTCAATTTTTTTTTGCTGGCAGTCTAAAACATTCTGTTTGGTCCTCTAAATGTATCCCTTCTACTTTTGTCACATGTACACATTCCACTTTATATTATCGAATTTTTTTTCACTGCTTTCAGTTTCTCAGTACTTAATTATTAAAAAATTATGTTTTGTTCAGTCTGTTAGTCATTTTGGTAATAACCATTAACATTTTTTTCTGTTGCATGGACACCTTATCAAGCCCAAATACTGTGACAATTTAACTCTGGCTGCAACATTTGACCTACACCTGGCTAAGACATCAGGCATCTGGCTACGAGATTGCTATTTTGTATTAATAGTCAGTAGAGTAACTAGAAGACCTGGGCTTGATATGAAGCAAACATTTTTTTTGGGACAACGCCCAAATGTCAAGAATTCACCTATTTGCCTCGAGCAAACCCTGGTTCATTAAACACTTGGAACCATTTTAGTCACGTCGCTGTTATTAGTTACATTTTTGGTATATTTTTTACAGAATGTACCTATAAAGTATTTCTATTGTTTTGATACCAATTTTTGTCAGAATTTGTTCACATTATGTTTTATGGTAAAGTTTAAATAAATTTTGAATTTTTCTTCATAAGCTTTGTTTGTTATTTACATCGGCATTCATAAAAATAACAACAATATTTGGTTTTTAATGACTTTTATTGACTTTTTGGTATAATTTAATATAAAATACATACATTCATTAAATTCTGAAATTTAGTGAATACATGGTATTTTAGAGTGAATTAGCTCAAAAAGCGATAAAACGTCTTTAAAAATCTTAAATATTGTTTGAACAGTAATTTGAAAACGAGTTATTTAAACTACCCGCCACCCGCAATAAATTTCCTACCGTAGCGCTCGGGGTGGACTGGTGGCCAACTTGAATCTTTGTTTCTCTGGTTTTCTACGTAGTTCGCATTTCTAACCTCTTATCTGTTTTGTGCTTTTCAGTTCAAATTGGTCAGTTTACAAGTGAGCACGTTTTTCTTAGAGGGGCAAATTTGAGACACGCGTGTAGGTAAAAATGAGACACCACAGGTCTAAATATGAGACAAACATTTTAATTATTTTTTAGCTTTTATTTACCAAACCAAGATGCCAAAGAAATATACACCCAAGCCGAAGAAATATACGAAGGAAGATCTCGATAAAGCAGCAAAGTTTGTGAGAACTGAGGGTTTTTCTGAAAGAACTGCAGCCAATGCCTTCCATATCGACAAGTCGAAACTAAGTCGCTATAGGAATAAGAAGAATTCAACAAAACAAGGGCGAAAAACATTGTTATCTTTAGAGGTCGAGCAAGATTTAGCTTTTGCACTAACTAAGCAAGAGGTTAAAAATGCCGTGCAGACCTACGTGCAAGAAAATAACCTTAAAATGGCTTTTAAAGATGGGCGTCCAGGCGATGACTGGTTTAGAGATTTTTGCAGAAGAAATCGTCTTAGTCAGAAAAAAATGGAGCAACTTGAAAAGTCACGACGTTTAGCCACTAGTGATCTATTTATTATTTATTCGTTTTATGATAAACTTCAAAAATGCATAAACAACCTAAATATTACATCGTCCCAAGTTTGGAACCTTGATGAAACTTCTTTTTCCATGGATCCTACAAGGATTAAAGGGATAGCTGCAAAAGGACAAAAGGTACATAGGAATATTGAAGGATCGGGAAAGGAGAACGTGACTGTGATGGCGTTTATATCAGCAAGCGGATGTTCTTTACCTCCATTAATAATATTTCAAGGCCAAAATCTGTGGAAAGGTACCAATGAATTAGAAAATACGATGTATGGTGTTTCCGAAAAAGGTTGGATGACAACCCTTATTTTCAATGAATGGTTTGCCAAGTTTTGCAGAATTGTAAGGGATAGACCGCTCTTGGTTCTCTTAGATGGATATTTGACACATTTAGATAAACATACCATAGATCTAGCCATTAGAGAGAACGTGACATTACTAAAGCTACCTGCACATTCTACTGACTTACTTTAACCGCTGGATCGAAGTTGCTTTGGTCCATTAAAGCTAAAATGGAATGAAACATTAATCGATTGGCAGCGCCAGAATCAAAGAAGGTTGACAAAAAGTGAATTTTCAGATTTGCTTTGTTCCATTTGGGAAGAAGGAATTTCAAAAAAGAACATTGTTTCTTCTTTTGCATCAACAGGAATATTTCCATTTTCAAGGGAGAAGTATCCTATAGAAAGGCTGGATACTACAAAACTAGAAAGATATGAAGCTCTACGGCTAGAAAATAAGGACCCCTTAGATATACAGTGTGATCAATTGGAAAATAATGAACCCCAACAACAAATTGTCAATGTCCAAGCAGACTTAGAAGATTCCGATGACTCCAGCACAACTTTGGCCTCCAATAACAATGTAGTTCCTACGCTACCTCCACTTGAACCAGGAGACAGAAATTTTTCTTTTGAAACCATTTTATTGAAGAAAATCAATAAAACAACCTCTACTGTACAAAAGCGTCGTAAAATACTTAGCGGCAATCAAATACTTACTAGCCAAGAATATGCAAAGCTGATTGAAGATATTGATAAAGAAAAGGACAGAAAGAAAAATAAAGCAGGAACAAAGAATCGGAAAACAAAGACAATTTTAAAAAAACTACCTTCTACTAGTTCAGAATCTGAATCAGAAGTAGAGGTTGAGTATGAGGATGAAAGCGATACCGAAAACATGACACTAGCTGATTTAGTAAGAAGAAGAAGAAGTTCAAAATGACGATAAAAGTGAGTCAAAAAATATGCCACTAGCACAGAATGTATGGTTTAAATCCCCAGAGGAAGGAAATATAACTATTGGTAATTTCGTTTTGGTTAAATTTATAACCAAAAATAAAGACGTGCAAAGGTTTATTATCTAATGGTAAATTTTGTGTTTCCTATCTTAGACGCAAGGGAAATAAATTTGTTTATCCAGCAGTTCCGGAAATCAATATTGTGGAAAAGAAAGATATTGTTTTAAAGCTACCACCCTCAGCTCCGCTTGCAGGAACTTCTATAGCAGCAGATGTTTTTGCCTTTCCAATAGATTTTGATAGATATTTAGTTCGTTAATATGTTCTTGCATGTTCAATGTGTTTTGGATTTTGTAGCCTATTTTTAACAAAAACTATTATTTTATATTAGCACTTCTTTGCCTAAGTTTTGCATAAATTAAAATTTAGTTTAGAAATTAATGTTATATTTTGTAGGTATGTTTCCATAAATAAATATTTTTCTACTGTTTTGTTGAGTTCAGTTCAGTTCAGTTAAAAAAAAAAAATATTTTGTCTCATTTTTTTCCCTTAATGTCTTATTTTTGGTTTAGAGGAGGGCACGACTGTTAAAACATGCATTTTATAATTGTCTCATTTTTAACCTGGCATGTCTCATTTTTACACTTTTTCTAGGTTAAATATCAGACACAGTTTTTATTTTTTTCACTTTTGTAAAGAACATTTTTATACGTTTTTAAGCTTTTAATAGTTTTCTCATCATCATTTACTTCCCATAAAATTTGTATCAATTCCTTTAAGGGAGTCTAACACACACAAAAAATTAAAGTTTTAAAAAATGTCTCATTTTTACCCCACTTTATATCTAAGAAACTTTACATATTTTTTGTATCTGCCGAGATTATTTTATTTTACGGCACCTAGGCGTGAGTAATAAACGTTTTTGGTCATCGGTCTAAAAACGACCAGATCAAAAAAATTTAAATCATATTTGTTGCCACAAAATGATTGTAACACCACCGTCCTCAAAACAACGACACCCGGTATTTTGGTGAGTAACGAAACGGATAAGGTATCGTGATTCATCATTCCTATGAGTTAGGTAAGAAGTTTGTGTCATGGGCAACGGGGAGATAAGAAGAAGTCGAGTGCTTCGTTTTGAAAAGGAAGGATCGCTGACTGTTATTTTAACAATTATTCATCTTATGTATTATTTCTACTTGGTATAATAGAATTTTGTTATAATTACGGATTATTATTTACTACGCGTTATAGTGCAGCGGCGGGATAAAGACGCTCTATCCGAAGCAGTTTGTGAGTGGTGTTAAAAGTTACCTAATACTAATAATTAGTGGACGTAAACAATTACTGTTGTGTGTTCGAATTGTTTAACGTTTTGTGTTTTTTTTGTTTGACTTATACTTAATAATATTTAGTGGACTAGCAAGTAGTGTTTTAGTGTTTATTTTAGTATAAGTAATAAGTAACTAAACATGGGCAAAAGGAAACGTAGACTAGCAGCTCTACTAGTTCTACGAGTAGTAGCTCGTCGTCGTCTAGTGGTTGTGCAGGGCGATACAGCCGAAAGCAAAATAAACAAAGGAAAACTGTAAGTACCAATCATAATTTAGCTAGTTCAAAGAAAGATACCCGCAGTAAGCGATCAGATACCCCAGAAAAAAGAAGTAGTAGTACAGTCGATGAACGCCAAAAACATATAGAACGAAGAAGTAGTAGCTTAGCACGCGGACGTGATGTAGACGTTACACATGACCGTGGTAACGTAAACGTTTCAGAGAGTTCACGCTCTGACGTATACGTGTCACAACAGAGCGAATCACAAAAACGAATAGAACAGCTGGAAGAGTTAGTTGACCAGCTATTACATAATGATGACAGACGCTCTGTACGTGTGACTATAAAGCCAGATTGTATCCCGGATATTTCTCCTGGAAACCATAATGAAAGTATAAAAAAATGGTTAGACAAAATTGATGAGCTTTCTTGAATCAATAGATGGGACGAAAAAACAACCGTGTATCAAGATTGTCGGGTTTAGCCAAAACGTGGTATAATAACCTGGATAATTATAAGTATTCGTGGAATGATTGGAACAAACTGCTTGTCGAAGCTTTCCCGGACCACCACGATTTCCATATGGCAATAAGAAAGCTTATTCGTCGTATAAAAGCAACAGACGAGAGTTGGACTGAATATTACTTCGCAAAAATGCAGCTTCTTCGTCAATGTGACATTTCAGGTAAGAATACTGTCGCTATGATTATTGACGTCATCCAAGACAGCACTATTCAATCAGGAGCAAAAGTTGGTAGATATTCTACCCCGGAAGAGCTATATAGAGATTATTTGGCTACTTTAACTGCGGGGAGAGAACGCCCGAGGCGAAATTTTTATAAAAAGCAGGACGAACGGTACCAAGAAAATAAAAATGAACCTGACCGAAATCGGACTACGAAAAGGGGTAAATGTTATAACTGTAAGCAATATGGCCATTTCCAGACGGAGTGCACCAAACCTCGTACCGAGTGCACTACTTGTAAAAAACTGGGACATACATCAAAAAATTGTTTCAAGAATAAATCTGTACAACGGACGACGTTACTTTGCAACAGTCAAGCAACTTCAGAAAATAGTGGTTACTACGTCACTTGTTCGATTAACGGTCTCGACACTCGGGGATTCGTGGACTCTGGCTGCGAAGTGATTCTGATGCGAGAGACTGACGCTCGCAACATTGGACTAAACTGGACAGACAGTGATGTATGCCTAAATGGATATAGTGGGGGTACATCGAAGGTTCTGGAAACCACCAACGTCGATATGGGAGTAGATCTGTTCCAAGCAGTAGTCCCCATTTTAATCGTGTCTTTTTTTTTTTTTTATTTTACTTTTTTACGGTTCGTCGGCGTATCTGAGGCTATCTAGAACCGGTCATCGACCGTACGGTTTTTAATCGTGCGGTCTACCGACTGGGGAGTGTGAAACGGCACCTTCATCCTACGAGATATCCGATCTCATCCGGCCTGTCCGGCGTGAATAGGATGGTTTTGATGTCGATTCATTTTACACTCTTCCCTAAGACAACAGCACGCGGTGTTTCCCAAGCGGTCACCCATCCAAGTACTAGCCGCGCTCGACACCGCTTAACTTCGGTGATCTGACGGGAACCGGTGCTTTAGGTGTCGCTAGGCCCTTGCCCTAATCGTGTCTGATCACTTACAGAGGATGCCTGTTCTAATTGGAAGGTCAGTGTTAAACAAGAAGGATATTATCATTGTCATTCGTGATGGAAATGTAAGAATTTTTGATGCTGATATGGCGGAGCTACCACAGCTAGAAAGTTTACCGCCAAAGAAAAAAAATTACTTTACGAGTGAAGGAAAACACTGAAACACCATCAAATCACATTGGTATGGTGCGCTGTTTAACGAATAATGATTATGCTGGAGACATTTTTATATATTTTCGACATTCATTTAAGCCCACAGAAGAATCCATCTTGCCAAGATGTGTGACCCCTACTTTAGATGCAAGAGTTCCGATTCTGAATACGTCAGAGAGAACCATCCGTTTTTCAAGAAATCAAGTTGTTGCCAGAGGAGTACCTTGTGTCGAAGACATCGCACAGGTGAGTGTTAACAAAATCGATAGTATTGAATTAGAAATGTGCGCCAGGCCAGTGAAAAGTACACAGGCCAGACCAGTAAATGACTGCATGGAAAATGTTTTCCAGATGTTCGGAGTGCCGAGACGAATTGTATGTGACAGAGGTTCCTGCTTTACAAGTGCAGTTTTTACGGCATTTGCTAAGGACCTGGGCTTCAAGGTTGTCCCAAATGCAACTGCAACTCCACGTGCGAATGGTCAGGTGGAACGGTATAACCGGACGATACTTAACTCTATTTCAACCACCTGCGAAGATGAGAGAAAGTGGGACAGCTTGATAAGTTCTGTGGTCTTTGGGATAAATATTTCAATAAATGATGCGACGGGAAAAAGTCCCTACGAGCTCTTACTCGGATATAAGCCTAGGGGGATGCACGACTCATTCCTAAGTATGGCTTATTTTGACAAAAAACGAAAAAGGGTCACGAGTTCAAGGTACGGGATCTAGTAGTCCTACGACGGGTAAATCTTGCAATCGACGGCAAGAGTACAAAGTTAGTCCCTAAATATACGGGACCCTACATTATTAAGAAAGTACTTGAATGTGACAGGTAGGTAGTAGAGGACCTGCCAGGCTCAAAGCGAGCACATAAAAAGTATGAGGGGGTCAGTTCGGTTGACCGAATGAAACCTTTTACGGCTGCATGTGAGAGCAGTAGTGGTGACGACTCAGATACGAACGCTGAGTAGTATGTATTGATAGTATTGATAGTATTGATAATTAGAGAGAATAATAAAAACATAATACTTAGAATAAAGAAGGAAGTTTATGGGATTGACGAGATGTTTGGCCAGCACCTACGTCGTCTTTGTTTTTCCTTATCTTTTATATATGTTAATATTGCTTGTGCTAATGAGTTTGAATTAATTTCAGTTAGACGTTTCCCGGGACGGGAAAATGGTAGCATGGCCGACTGTAACACCACGGTTCTCAAAACAACGACACCCGGTATTTTGGTGAATAACGAAAGGGATAAGGTATCGTGATTCATCATTCCTATGAGTTAGGTAAGAAGTTTGTGTCACGGGCAACGGGGAGACAAGAAGGAGTCGAGTGGTTCGTTTTGAAAAGGAAGAATCGCTGACTGTTATTTTAACAATTATTCATCTTATGTATTATTTCTACTTGGTATAATAGAATTTTCTTATAATTACGGATTATTATTTACTACGCGTTATATGACCAAACATTCAAAAAATTTGTTAAAAGTTTTAATTAGAGTCGTATTTAGTTTCGATAGGAAAGTACGAGTTATACTATTTCCAAAGTCAGTTTGATGAATAAAAAAGCTTTGACCGGGCTTCAAAAATTCTTTAAGTTTTCATTATTAAAAGTGTTCTTTTATATCAGTATTTAATTGATAGTCAATACCTTTCTTGTAAGGTAGTTTGCAAATCTACTTTAAACCAAGAAATTTTCAATGTCAAAGAAAGAAAGAACAAGCCATTCATGAATATTATAATAATTTTTTTAGTACTTCAGAAATAGTATTTATACAAAAATAATTTAAATCAAACTAAAAGGAATTTCACTGTTGTTAAACAAAAAAAAATAAACAATTAACAAACCCTTATGTTCCTCCTACACTTAGGAAAGCTTTGTAGAACTCACAACACCCTAGCGATAGACCGTCGAGGCTCACCAGCAATTTAAAGTGCGAAATGAGACTCCGAGTCAGAAAACTAATAGAGCAGCATATAAATACAAATTTATATGCTGTAGACAAGAACAGCAAATAGTTAAAGGTTCGCCAACTGGGTGATCCCCTATCAGCTTTAAAATCGGTTAATGCTTCAGGTATGCGATATTGGAAATCGGACAGCGGCGTGGCTGGCTGAAACGATTTACTGTAATTTACATATTTCATTTTCTGCTATAACTGTGTGGTTTCAGACAAGTAAGTTTTTACTTGGTACCTATATTTTATTATATCAGTATGGCTTTTTGGCGACAATTTGAAACAAAAGGTCAAGGTGAATTATCGCAGGAATATAATGAGTCGGTGCCAGAGTCGGCCAGCGAAAGCGAAATAAGTCCGGAATTAAGAAACAAGGATTTACATGTTCAATGTTAACGCATTATTTTAAATATAGGCGTGTTTAAAAAAGAAAATCCGGGAAATACTGAAAATACGCTTTGTACAAGAATGTGCTTGTAATGAATTAAGACAACTTTGGTTTTATAAGAATTTAAACCGTTATTAATGTGGGGAATGTAACCGGTCATTCCATAAAGCGCACACCAATAAATCAAAAATTTAAAACAGCTGACAATACTACAAGGGATTTTATTCTGCGAACTATTTACAACTTTTACGAGGATAATATAGTGCCAACTTTAGAACTGGTTCGTGATAAATTGCGAGGTTGCAACAACCTTGCGTGATGTTTTGTTAAAATGTGGCTTTAAACATAAAAAATTAGATAATCTAATGGTTATAATGGAATCCCCGCGTATCATTAAACTACGAGAGGACTATTTGAGCAAAATAAAGGAGTACTATATGAATTCCATAAAAGTATATTTTATTTAAATGAAACTTGGTTTGATACATATGATGTTGTTAAGTATGGTTGGGTAGACAGTACAAATTTTACTTTTGGTACACCGTGTTGGAGAGGAAACCGCGTTATCTTGCCGAAAGTAAAGATGGCTTTGTACCCAATGTGTTGCTCTTGTCAGCAACATAATATATCACTCAATTATTAGTATCCAACTTTAAGCGCAGTTGTCCTTAATAATATTCTGCAAGTAATAACGAAATTAGTAGCGATGCATGGAAAAATTGCATAGCTCATGTTATAAAAACAGAAAATGGATATTCTATTTTACCACCTATAGCGCCAGTAGTAATCTACCCTGGAAATGATTTTACTTCTGAAAGTTCTGACGATTCCACTCATTAAATTGTTTATGAATTTTAAATTAATTATGTTCGTTTAATACGTATCTTAAAAACTTGTTATATTACAGAACGTTTACTGTGATTCTGCTGATGCGATCAATTTGTTGTTAAAATATATATAGTGAATCTACTAAGTGTATATTCCAACTAACATAGTACCCGCCCCTTTCTTGGCAAGGAAAACTAATAGTACCTCCTCGCGGTCCTGGCTGGACAAACACAATTTTTTTAAATTGTTTTCGGCAAAATAAACATTTTTCTTACCGAAAAACCATTCTAAAAATATTAAATACATGTGTCCTTTGCAGGCGAAGTCACGGGTTCAAACCTCTTATCGATGTAACTATATTTTTAAATTGTTTTTGGCAAGATTAGCATTTTTCTTTACAGAAAGACCATTTTAAGGATATTCTCTGCAAGCGAAGTCACGGATACAAACCTTTTATCGATATATTATACTATAATGAACAAGCTATAATATACCGGGTGTTTCTCAAAAGACGCTCACCCCTATAACTTTTTTGTATTTATAGATATTAAAATGAAATTTTACAATTGTGCATAAGAGATGAGTCTGCATTTATTGGCATAATTTTTGATTTGTTAGCACTTCCGGTTTAACCGGAAGTGACCTTGACTTTGGTATTTTAAATGGGGCACCCTGTATATTTTTACTTATTTGGATTCAGGATGATATTGTGAGTAAAATGACATCCCACTTGTCATTTTTTGACGTGTTATAACATTTTTATTCTAATTTTTTTATTGAATCTAGAGGGCCATGAATCAATTAAATAGGTTAATCTATAGTCAAGTCGTTTACGAAAAATAAAATTATGTCATATTAATTGACTTTTTAAGTTTCACAAGCGTTTAAAAAATTAGTTTGATACCATACACTCCTATGCTATTTTAAAATTAACACGAAAAAATTTGCCTTAAATCCCAATCATATATTTAAAAGCGTTATGTATTATTATTGCCGCCCTGTCTTTTCTAAAGAAAAGAAATATAAAGGCGGCTTTGAAAAACAATTGAATTGAATATCAAAACCAATATGGCTCTAATTAAAAGTTGTTCAAATGTCATTCGTTTATAAAACTTAGATTGTAAATCAGATAAAATGGTTAGTTTTACTAGAAATGAACAAACTGATATGCTCTTAATTTTTGGAGAGACCATAAAAAATTCTTCTGAGGCCGCAAGATTGTATGCAGAGAGATTTTCAGGTCGTTGACTTCCAATCCGTCATTATTTTTCAAAACTGGAACAAAAAATGCGTACAGAACCCAATGAGAATGCGGTCAATAACTATGTTGTAAGTGAAGAGAAAGAAATTGACGTACTATCATTAGTTAACATAAATATTACTAACTCAGTCAGAGAAATTGCTGTTGAATGTGATATTAGCAGCTCGTCAGTATGGAGGATCTTACATAAATACAAATATCATGCATACAAATACCAGATTCATCAACATCTCTATCAAAATGACCATGCCAGAAGGCTTGAATACTGTAACTGGTTTTTACAAAGACATCAACAAGATCCAACATTTCCGTCGAAAATTGTTTATTCGGATGAGAGTCGATTCACAAATTTGGGCATGTTTAATAGAAATAACAAGCGTTATTGGTCACAAGATAACCTGCATTTAATGGAAGAAGGCAATTTTCAACACCGATTTGGATTCAATTGCTCGTTAGGTAGGTATCATTGGAGATTGTGGGGCCAATTATTTTTGATGGTCACCTTACCGGCGAAAGATATTTAGGTTTCTTGCAAGTAGAAATAAAACAATTTCTTGAAAATTTGCCTGTAGTTGAACAAATGGCTATTATTTTTCAACAAGACGGGGCTTCACCACATAATTCTCGTGCTGTTAGGGAATACCTTCATAACACGTATGGGGAAAATTGGATTGGCACTAACGGACCGATAAGATGGCCAGCAAGGTATTAAGCTTTTTGGTAGGTATGCCTTTTTATACTTTAACATTTTTATTTTCTAAATTAGATTCCCCGACCTAACTTCGTTGGACTTTTTTGCATGGGGAACCCTCAAAAACAAAGTCTACAACGTTCCACCAGTCACCTGTGCAGAACTTGAAAATAAAGTGAGAGCAGCAAGTCAAGAAATGAATGTAAACCAGTTGAGAAATGTAATGAGGGCAACTGTCGAAAAAGTGGAAAATTGTTTTCATCAACAGGGAGGACATTTCGAACATTTAGAGCGATGATAATTGGTATTATAATTAAAGTCCTAGATTGATTTATTAATAATGATACACAATTACTATTTACTATTAGTTGTTTGTTGAGAATGAATTAGTTATCTGTTTAGTTCTTTTAGTTTAGTTTTAATTAAGCCTAGTTGCCTAGATCAATTTCTTAAGACCTGCGTAAGTTTTAAAATAACATAGAAGTGTATGGTATCAAATTGTTGGGAAAAAAATGCTCGTTCCAAATATCCTAGTGAACCACTATCGTTTCATTTGGAAAAATGGAGTAAACGTCATTTCATTTTTTAAACGCTTGTGAAACTTAGAAAGTCAATTAATATGACATAATTTTATTTTTCGTAAACTACTTGACTATAAATTAACCTATTTAATTGATTCATGGCCCTCTAGATTCAATACAAAAAATTAGAATAAAAATGTTATAACACGTCAAAAAATGACAAGTGGGATGTCATTTTACTCAGAATATCATGCTGAATCCAAATAAGTAAAAATATACAGGGTGTCCCATTTAAAATACCAAAGTCAAGGTCACTTCCGGTTAAACTGGAAGTGCTAACAAATCAAAAATTATGCCAATAAATGCAGACTCATCTCTTATGCACAATTCCAAAATTTCATTTTAATTTCTATAAATACAAAGAAGTTATAGGGGTGAGCGTCTTTTGAGAAACACCCGGTATACTATTTAATCACATTAAAAATTTACAGCAATCCGAATTTTAATTATTTGGTAGAAGCGACGCCTATGGTCAGGAGTTTAACGCTTTTTTATGTCGTCAAATTAAGTTTGCAGCAACTGTACTATACCTTTTTGGTCATAGGTACTAAACAACAAGGGAAAGAAAGTTAAAACATGCGTCATTTTTATTTAACGTAATATTGTAGATAAGTATAAAAAACACTTTCTGACAAAAAAAACTTAAATTACTGTTTTTTACAATTAGGTACAGGGCGATTCACCATAATGTCCCACTCTCTGAACCTTTTTGAATTTTCAGCTAGGTAAAAATAAAATTTATTACCATATAGGGTGTTTCATACTTTTTGCAGGGGTGTCCAAAAATTCCCTTAGTCGCTTCATACACAGGATATCGCATAAGGTTATATTTTCTTAAATATATTACCCAATTTTTGGATTCGACCTAAAATTGTGATCGTATTTCATGTAACATGCGTTATATCTTAACCGAACGATTTTCAAAATATTCACATTAAAATGAGAAAAGGTGCATCAAAATATTCACATTTACCTTAACCAATGGTTTTTCGTTTGGTTAGGGTATAACGTGTGTTACATATAGAACTTTAGGTAGAATACAAAAATTGGATAATAAGTATAACCAAATTAAAATGGGATACAAAAAAAAGTTTATATAAAAGTTGTTGCGTTTACCAAAAGCCATATAAAACGTAATAATATTGTACCGCATACTGAGTGCCAGAAAAATTATTACTTAAAAATAATAATATAATAATATGTGTTTTTTGATTTTAACGCCCTGTATATTTTTACTTATTTGGTTAGGTAAAGAAATGCCTTTATATCCGTCTTTTGATTTCTAAATTTGCATAAGACGTTACCTAGTGTATTTTTCTGATATTTAAGGAATTTTTAGCGAATGGTTCAAAAAAATTAGTTTTTCGAAAATGTTATGGTTAGTGAGCCTCATCACTAAACATAACATTTTCGGGAAATGGATCTGGTAACAAACATAACTTCCATTATTATGATACTAGCATCCCTTTAGCAAGGCGGAAGTTAACTATCAACACAGGGCCGCTTAATGTATGGGCCGGCATAATTGGAAATCATAATACTGAGCCACATTTTTTAATACAAATCCGACTGATGAGGCTTATCTTTATTTCTCACAGCTCATTACAGTCTAGCAGTAAGACGTCACCTATACCAACGTTTCAACGCAGTTAAATGAAATATTACTTTATATTCAACGATCATTGTAAAGGCTCAGTGTCTTGGCCAGCAAGATCTTCCGATCTAACTGAGCTTAATTTTTTTTATGTGATACATGATAAAAATAGTGTACAAAGCGGCTCCTACTACAAGAGATAATTTTTTAATCAATTAATTTATTTAATTTCTTTTAGTTCTGTTCAATAAAATAATAACGTTACCCATTTTGCGAGGCATAGGATAAATTTTATCAAAGTTAACTTCATTTAATTTTATCAATTTTTCGACAGGCAATGGAGTAGCTTTTATTTCTTTTCTCGACAACGAAGTAAGATACGAAAAATTATCAAGAGACAAGAAAGTTGTATCTTCAGCTGCTTAATCGAAAAACAATATAAAATATTTAAACAAGTCAGTGGCGTTCGTTTTTCTCGTCAATATTATTCGTGAGACTGCCCCTCGGGACGCCACTGGAACTTATAATGATCATTTAGTTAGTGCTAACTTAGCGTATTATCACAATGGACAACACTGCCAAATTTCACCAAAGTCGGTGAAAGGATCTTTGAGTTATTAATAAAAAACCCTTTTTTTTTATACTTTGACAACATGTATCTTCATAACCAGACTTTTTAGGACACATGTTTATATGAATTTCTCTACTTAAACTTGGTTCAGGAATGCGCTCTTGAAATTACGGCCTATCATTAAGTAATACCCTGTATATTGATGTATTTAAAAAAAATATTAATTTTTAAATTCTGTTCCGACTAAGTAGAGAAAATTGAACCAAAATGAGTACATAATATCCTCTTACAGGCTGCTGCTTTATTGAGTAAATGAAAGAAAATTGGCACCATATGCATATGTTTAAATCTTAAATTGATTCTTAGATTTGAAAAGTACTTTTGACGTATCTCTTAAATCTCCACAGTAGTCCATATAAAGGTAAATTCGCAAATATTGATACAAAATCGGCGATATCGCGTCTGTATGACTGGGATTTCCCAACTACCGATCTTCATACAATATAACTAATTAGTAAGTACCTATATATACACTATGTACATTTTGTTATTGATTATTTTGTTATAATATTTAACGGTTGCATTCTGTTCAAATACTCAAACTGTTAATAGAGGTTTTGGACACTTTTCCTGCAAAGTGCCTTTATGTGACTTTATCTATAAATGTTATACCAGTAAAAAGAAAAATAAGCAAGAACTCTACAAAAAGATCCAATACAAGTATTTATTAACTAGCAGACAAAGAAGTTTGTTCAAAGATGTTTATTGAAACATTAAAAATATCGTCAGCAAGAGTTGACCGTTATTTAAAAAAGTATTTTCACACGATGTAATAAAAGATAATCGGGGGAAGGGAAGTAATTCAAAAAATTGTCCGATGAAAGAAAACAGAAAATAATGGAAGACATAGATAAATTTTCTACCATTCACACTACTGTAGAAGTAATACTAGCAGTTTTTTTTTAATTTCAAAACAACATTACAAGTCATGTATCATCTATACAAATCTGAAAATCATGAGCCTGTGTCTTTCTCAAAATACAAAAGAATATCTTATGATGAATTCGATCATTAGAGAAAGGAACCTTAAAAAGACACATGTAATAAATGTGATAATTTAAATATAAAGATCCGAGACTGTAAATCAGTAGATGAAAAGAGCAGATTGGAAACCGAAATAGATAAACATTATTCAGCTGAAGCTGCTGGAGGTCTTAGGAATTCTGATTTGGAAAAAGCAAGAAGTACGAAAACATTAGAAGTTTTGAATTTTAATTTAGAAAACACTTCGCCATTGCCTAGAATACCGACGAATATAGTTTACTATAAGCCTAAGCTAGGTTTGTACAACTGAGGGGTTCATTCAGGAGAAACTGCTCACTTTTGTTACGTCTGGATTGAAGGTACAGCAGGAAAAGGTGCACAAGAGGTTGGATCTGCTTTAAGAAAGTATTTACGGAAAAATTTGGGATTGGAAGTAAAAGAATTGCTTTTGTGGTCAGATAGTCGCGGCGGGCAAAACCGCAATATTAAAACAGTTATGCTCCTCATGGCTATCATAGAAGAAATACTAACCATAGAAAACATTACCATACGATTTTTGATTTCGGAGCATGGCTTTATGCCGAATGATTCAGAATTTGGAGATAATAAGTCAGCGTTGAAATATCAAAAGAAACTGTACACACCGAATGATTATCTTAAGGTCATGAGAAATTGTCGAAAACGTAACAAATTAGAAACATGTATTTTAGAAAAACATGACTTTGTAGGGGTTAGTAAAGTTTTGAAAAATACCGTAAATAGAAAAAGGATATGAATGGCGATGTTATAAATTGGCTGAAAGCTCGAGAAATATCCCTGTTTAAAGAAAAACCTTATAAAATTTTGTTCAGTACGGCGCATCAAGGAAACACGCAAGAAGTAAATATCAGCAAAAAACAAATTTCGAGAAAAGAGTATCTTTCCAAATTTTCTTTTTCTTTTGCCCTACAAACGAACCATTAGATTTTGATCCTAAAGATGAGTAATAAGCTATAAGATACCACTTTTGTTTGTTTTTCAGTATCTAGGAACTTTAGAATATTATTTTTTGATTTGTTGTGTAGTGTACACTTGTTTAACTTGTCAATTTTTTTGTTAACCCCTTTAATACTAATAAAAAAAAAGTAACTCTTCATACTAAAAACAGTGTCTTTTGACTTTTTAAGTTTTGTAAATAAGTATTAAGCGTCACGCATGTCGGTTAATTCCTTATGAAGATTGAAAATTAAACTTATCTTAAAAAAAGCTATATCGAATTAAGCGACAATTTGGCATATAGTGGTCACACAAAGGTGGATTATTAAAATTTTAAATTGTTGGTGTATAGTATACTCTATTCCAGAAAAGAAAATTCTGTATATCGATTCATTAATTAGCAACATTTAAAATATTAACTACATCGGATATATCGATATATCTACTATATCGATATTTTGTTATATATCAATATCCGATATTAGATTTTCAATATTGCCCAGCGCTAATCCTGTATATACCATTACCAAAATATTTTACAGAAAGTACAAGACAAGAGAATTTCTCTACACGAATTTTTAACTTTTTATTAATATTTCGGTAAGTATATGTTTATTTGTCGTCTTAAGCTCTTACAAAATTAACAGTTCGTAAAACGAGAGATTCCGTTACTTTACAAGATACATAATCTTTTTATTACTACAGGCCTATAAAGTTGTAAAAGCTTTTAAAATATTAATGCACTGAATGGATTTCAGACTTCAATGGTTAATCTCATAGAGGGTTTAAGTTAAGAAACGAAAAAGCCTATACAAGCATATGTTTATTAAAAAAAAAGTTTAAAAGCAACCGAAAAAATTATTTTCCCAATATAATATGCAGGCGTGAGGATTTTAAATATTTTATTTAAATTCTAGGACGCCAAGGTTGAGTTAGTTCAGGTTAGTTCAAATTTTAAAACATTTTTGACATTAACTCCCGTCGAGATTTTATCTGGCTGGTGACAATTTTAAAATGTTAAATGGAAAGGAGTTTATTTTTTTCGATAATTCAATTTATCGTGAATGAAAAGAATTATTTTTCAGTATTTTTGATACCTATTTTCATATTTTTGAGTTAATATGAACATGCTCTTGTCAAAAAACAACAACTTTATTAAATGTCATATATCAAAGAAAAAAAACACCCTGCTACCAACTGGTATCACTGGGAGCATAAGGTTTAATAATTTAGCAATTTCATGAAATACATAGGTAAGGATACATTTATGCACTCATTACAATAAAATAACTAAGTATAGTGTTCGCAAAACAGAGGACACATTGGCCAACGTCACATTTAGAACACATTATTCTACCAAAACTCTTGCAGTTACTTTCGGCACAGCGACGTCGATTACATAGAGCATTTTAATGGTGCATACCATCAAAGCGAATACCTGCTAGAACGTTTTTGCGCCAGGAAATTTTGCTGGTACACCATAACGTGCTAAGAGGTTCTATTATTACTCTTTCGTGTTGAAAGCTGGAAGATTTTTGTCATTGGACTTGCCATTAACAAAAAGTGTTTTTTTACCTGCTTTTTTTTCCGGTGGTTCCTTTGGCCTATTTTTTGCGATAGCTTCTTCCATGTTTGGAGTAGAAGTTAAAGGCCAATATCCTTTGACAGGTTTCAGTAGCCTCTTTCCTTGGCCTCGAATGAACTGTTCTTGTGGTGCTGGTGAAATAGATGCAACTGGAAATGTTAGTGATTGCTCTGTTGTGTCAGGTTTCTGTAGTCATCCATCCTGATTCTTGTGCCATTCCTAGAGTGCCGGTAGGAGCTTCATCTACTAGTTCATTTTTCAGCTTCTTTCTAGGAAATATCATACATGGTGGAATAAATTAACCGGTGGCATTTGTACAACACACCAATGTCAGATTTGAACCTCTCTCAGCACTCGTGAGACAGCCAATTTGTTTCCTGCCTTTAGTAACCAAAATATTTTCAGGTTTTTGGACTGTAGGTAGTTAGCACGGTTTCGTCCATATTATAAATTCGGTGAGGTCCTATATTGTGTGCCTTCAAAAATTCTTCATAAATCCGGAAAAATTTTGACACTTGCGGTTTATTAAACGCCTAAGCTCTTGCAGCAGAAGTTGGTTTTGGGGTGTGCAGAGAAATGCCATTATTTCTTTTCAGGAAACTGTCAAGCCACTCTTGTCCAGAACGTTTCTTGTCCTTGTATAAAAGATGAGCAAAACCATTTTTTTCAGCTAGTTCAAAGGCAAGCTCTTGAACTGAAACACGCGTTAACCCAAAAAGTAGCGTTTCTAAAAATTGTATGTGTTCTACCAATTGCCTCTCAATTTCACTTAAAAATGTTTTCTTGAATCTTCCTAATTATTTGGTGTTTGATTCCAAGGTTTTATTCATATTAAGAGCATGTCTCCTAAGAGTCGCCTGAGGAACACCAAATGTTTTTGCGGCCAATACCCATCCCATCTACTTCTGCTTCTATGCTTTATTCATGGATTATTGGCTCCAAGACTGCCAATTCGTTTTTCTTTTATAGCTCCGCGGCATATCACCTGAATAAAATTATAATAAATAAAGAATAGATTTAAATAACAGAAACTCTACGGAAAATGATATGCTATGTCGTTTTGTCCAGTGTATAGGTATGTCATTTTGTCCAAATGTAAACAACAGCCATTAAAAAATCATATTTTAATTAAACAACCGATAATTGCGTTAAAGTTAATTCAAATCACTAGGTCCTATTATAGTTCAACGATTTTTATAAAAATAATCACAAATAACAACAGTTTACTTACCAAAAAACAGAAAAAAGTCATCTAATAAAATAAACTTCTGTGGGCACGAAACACGCTCACACTCGTTATTCTGGCGCGACTGAGTCAATGGCGTCCGGTATCTCACAGGATTGTCAATATGACCGCCGTCACGTATTGCAGTGTCAGTGGCCACGCTACAGCCCGCCAATTTCGAAATAAGCCCACTATATCATTTTGTCCGTACTTCCCCTACCTATATTAAATAGTTACTAGAATTAATATGTGTTATGAGTTGCCTACAATTATGAATGGGTACTTGATGTATTCTACAGGTGGTATAGTCATAATAATTATATCCCTTATAAAACCCCACTAGAAAAAATCCAATGGGGTTAAAACCGGTGGCCTTGCAGGCCAGTTCACAGGACCACCACGACCAATTCATCGGTGTCTTAGCATTTCATTTAGTGTATCTCGAGCTTGTCGCGCAAAGTGCGGCTCGACACCATCTTGATTAAACCACAATTTTTGCTGATTTGTATCATTATCCAGAAGTTGTGGCAGATCGTTCCTTAAAAGAACATTGTAAATTTCTTCATTTAGGTGACGGCAAAAAAATGTTATCCAATGACTCTATCTCCGACTGTACCACACCAGATATTACCCGACCAAGGCTGTTGATTCGATATAATTCTCATCCAGTGAGGTGACCAATAGTGTAAATTTTGCATTCTCACCCTATACCGGGTGTTGCATCGTCGAGCGGGACATAGGAAATCCCATGTAATTTTAAATGGGGTCAACTATTGGCTTCCCTAATTATTTTAGAGAAAAATTCTATTTAGGTTTATTAAAGAGCACTAAAACCCACATTCAAAAGAATAACTTTAGATATTTTTGATGAGCCCGTTTACGGGTTATCGCCGATTTCTTTTCAACTATTTCTCCTTTTTATGGCCCCGTATTTGCGGGCACCAGTCAAGGTAAAATATGACTGTCAAATAAAGTTGTCATTTTGAAATGTGTGCTTTATTGTTATAAAAACTCGTACATCGAAAATATTAAAGGTGTATTTATGAGTACAAATTAATCTGAATAAAACTAAAATAAAGTATCCAATTACAAGGTTAATTATGAAATTTTACATGTTTCAATATTTTACTAATTAATAGGTAGGTACTATTAAATTGTTAGAACTTTAGGATTTAAGAAGATGTTTAAATATTCCTCCATTGACTGGTAGACAATAACCGAGGCGATCATAAAATTCTCTTCTTACATTCGCTAGTTGGTAAACTGAAATTCTATTGCATTCGGCAGAAATAACTCGTCTAGATTTGGGTATTTTTTATCTTTGTATGTCCTGTTTTTTAAATGGCCCCAGAGAAAGAAATCATTTGGCGATAAATCAGGAGACCTGGCTGGCCAATTTACTGTATGATTTAAGCCAATAACATTTCCATTAAAAGCACGGTTTAAATATTCCCGGACAGCCAGGGTACTATGTGCCGGGCAGCCATCCATTTGGTACCAAACTTCCTGATTTTCCCTGGCGGCATCATGTAAAGTAGGTAAAATATGATCTTCAAGTAGTTCCAAAAAATATTCTGCATTTAAATTTCGTGTAAGAAATAATGGCCCGATAATATTTTCTCCGAAAATCCCAGCCCATACATTAACTTTTTGTGGATATTGCGTCCTTGTTTCCACAAACCTGTGTTGGTTTTCTTTGCTCCAATATCGATAATTTTGAACATTGGGTTCATTGTTTAAGGTAAATGTGCATTCGTCAGTAAAACAAATGTTTTTTAAAAATTCCCTATCCATGTTTGCTCTTTCCATCATACCAACACAAAACTCCTGTCGTCGTATTTCGTCCCTATCTCTTAGCTCTTGGTGCTTTTCATATTTGTATGAATAATATTTATGTCGTTTCAAAGCTCGTAACGCTGTGGTGTGATCTAATCCTATGTCATCCTCAATTTTCCTTGTGCTGATCTTCCCATCATTTTCTTCCACGCACAATAAAACTTGCAAGTCCCTATCATTTCTTGCATCTCTTCTTTGTTCCTGCCTTTCTTCACATCTGCAGTTACTTATTACAGTGCCTTTTGTCTCAAATTTCTTGATAGTCCTTTCGACTGTAGATTTTGCAGGTATCGGTCTATTCGGATACAGAGCAGCAAACATATCTGACACATTTTGATAACTATTTCCTTGATAATACCAGTTAATCATCAATATTTTTTTATCAGAAGTGTAATTCATGGCTAATATTTTCGATGTACGAGTTTTTATAACAATAAAGAACACATTTCAAAATGACAACTTTATTAGACAGTCATCTTTTACCTTGACGGGTGCCCGCAAATACGGGGCCATAAAAAGGAGAAATAGTTAAAAAGAAATCGGCGATAACCCGTAAACGGGCTCATCAAAAATATCTAAAGTTATTCTTTTGAATGTGGGTTTTAGTGCTCTTTAATAAACCTAAATAGAATTTTTCTCTAAAATAATTAGGGAAGCCAATAATTGACCCCATTTAAAATTACATGGGATTTCCTATGTCCCGCTCGACGATGCAACACCCGGTATACATGTACAGAGTGGCAAAAAAGACACGCATAATGCCTCTTACTTTTGAATTACCTCGTATACGAAAAAGTGACCTTTATGAAAGTTGTTCAGTAAATTATTCTTCACATTTCTAACTGCGTGAATTTTTTGTCTCATTTCTGGTTTAGTTGCCATACAGACCAACTTACTTTTTTTAAATGGAACACCCTGTATATGATTGCATATTTGGATTCTACTGGGAAAACTCTGAATTTTTTGTATGTGAAATTTTCACCTCTCTGCAAGCTTTTCCGAGATAATGACAGCTCAAAAATGAAAAAGTTCCTAATTATAATTATTCGTACCTAATACCCACCAGTTAAGTCAAGGTGTTTTCATGACAGCGACCTAAGAGGTGTCATTTTTGAGTTCCTGTTTAATTTTCTGTTGTCTGATTTCTAATTTGTTTACACTATGGTTCATCTGAATGAGGGACAACGAGTTGAAAATTTAATAATGAGCGGTTACGGAAATATAAAGAGATTGCAAGATTATGCAGGCTCGTCAATATTTCAATGAGTTATATTCAAATAGTCAGTAAAAAATGTGTTTAAGTAGGAGAAGTTGCTCCCCTAAAAGATAAAGTTGGTGCACGAGTTAAACGAGGACGATCTTGATAAAAGAGCTGAATTTTGTGGGCGGATGATGGAAAGATGCAATAACGATAATCAGACAACAGAAAATTAAACAGGAACTCAAAATTGACACCTCTTAGGTCGCTGTCATGAAAACACCTTGACTCAACTGGTGGGTACTAGGTAGGAATAATTATAATTAGGAAGTTTTTCATTTTTGGGCTGTCATTATCTTGGAAACACTTGCAGATAGGTCAAAATTTTAAATACAAAAAATTCAGAGTCTTCCCAGTAGAATCCAAATATGCAATCATATGCAGGGTGCTCTATTTAAAAAAAGCAAGTTGGTTTCTATGGCAACCAAACCAGAAATGACAGAAAAAATTCATGCAGGTAGAAATGTGGGGAATCATTTACTGAACAACTTTTATAAAGGTCACTTTTTCGTATATGAGGTTATTCAAAAGTTACAGGCATTATGCGTTACTTTTTTGCCACTTATAGTATATTCACGTCACAAAGATAAAATATACTAACAATTATTACATTTCAAATGAAAACACCTAGTATAATATGTTTAAAGATAAATTTGTTATGACATCATTCCCCACTTATGTGAAGTAATAATTCTTCTTCCTGTTAAAAAGTTTTACTATAAATTACTTTTAAATTGAATTATTTTGGGCAATTAAATGGTTGAAATAATATTGGGACCTTGTGGTGCATGTCAGCTAATAGACTGAATGATATCATTTTATTGGAGTATAAAACGATCAATAAAAAGTTCTTAATATATTACATTTAGATGGAAATTTTAATTTAGTTAAGGAAAAAAGACATAAAATTAAGGTATGTTAAGTAAAACAACGGTAGTCAGGTGATAGATCAAGAGAAAAGAAGGTGACGTTCAAAAAAGATATATATTATTTATACCGGGTGATGCATGGCTTAGTTGAATATAGGAAATCGCATGAAAATTTTGAGGTGGCTAAATATTGGCTCAACTCAGAATGTCAATAGTGCTGAAAAAAGGGATAATAGAGATCTTGATATTTTACTGCACGTGGAGCAAAATAAAATGATTTGCACGAGGATTCTTGGGCAAGCCGTAGGAAACCATCAAAACACAGTGTTACGCACATACAATTTTCCCTAAAAGTATGAGAAACTTCAAGAGCTACGGCAAGGTGATGAAGAACGGAGAATGGTATTCTGTTTTGAGGTAATGGAAAGAGCTAATAAAAGGGATTTTTCGAGAAATATTTGTTTTGCCGATGAATGTACATTCACCCTTAACAACGAAACAAATGTTCAAAATTGCCGGTATTGGAGCCAAGAAAATGAACACTCGAACGCAATATCCACAAAAATAAATGTTTGTGCGAGAATTGTAGGACATCACATTATTGGACCATTTTTTATGGAAGGCAACCTTAGCAGTAACCTGTTTGGACTTACCACAAATTCGAATTGAACCCGCACTAGAAGAAGTTGTACGCGAAAATCAGAAGATCTGTTATCAAATGGATGGTTGTCTTGCCCATAATTCTCTTATGGTTAGGGAATACTTGCAAAATATATTTAACGGAAATATTATTGGCCCACAGCATCTAATGCTTTGGCCAGCCAGATATCCTGACCTTTCGCCAAACGACTTCTTTCTGTGGGCTCACTTATAAAATCTTATTCATGAAGATGTAAAATTTCAAGATCTAGACCAGCTATAAAACTGTATTTCGTTAGAATTTGACAGAATTTCTCAATAACAACTCAGTAATGTTAGAAATTAATTTTATGATCGGTTAGGACATTGTTTAGCTGTCAATGAAGGGTTTTTTGAACATTTGATAAATTAATAATTTTAAATTTATTTAAATTATAATTAATTAAGTTAATATTCATTTAAAAATCTGTAGTCTTAGATTATGTTAAATTGAAGGCTTAGTAAGAAAAACCTAGTGGTGGCTTTTATTTTTGTTGTGTGATTGCCGGATTGGTGAAACGAAAATGTGGTTTATTTACAACCATGCATGTAATAATAATATTTCACGTATCTTTGAAAGGTGGAAAGTTGACGTTTTTTGACTTTTACTTTCCACGCGGGAGGAATGTAAAATTATTATTTTTTTGAAATTTCATTAAAAATCGAGATCTCGAAATAGTATACGAACACACCAACATAGACACTGTAATACGTTCACACTTATTACACAAATTTAACGACAATAAATATTTATTCTTTAAATCAATTTTAATGACATTCATAAAAAAACAAAAATTAACATGGTTTATGTTTTACTTTTTTAAATTAATTATTATATTGGCATTGTTGTAGGCAGCCACTGATATGTTTAAACTTTGCTGAATTTCTTTTTTTAAAAGGTTAATTTCATGATTATTTAAAGTTTAAGTAGTGTTAGTAAAATTATTTTAAATTTTAATATCTGTCTAATTTTTAAATGAAGAAGTTAAAATGATTTTTCGCTTTTAAAAATAATTTTAATAATTTTAGTTCAAAATAATAAAGTGGTTGTAAATAAAATAGTATACAAACCCCGGTGTTATGTTTCATTACCGTCCCGAGATTTAGTTAACTTCGCCGCTTCGCGCCACGTTTAATTGCCGACTCTTTCGACAGTAATGAAACACTTTCCACCTCGGTACGTAATATACTATTTAAATGACTATTTCCCTCATATACTGTAACTACAATGCGCTTTTCACTTGATTTTCGGTGAAAATCAGCCCTCGGTCGCGATTGAGCTGAAAATTGCACTCTTCTGGTTTTTCATTGTTGGTTACCTACGAGAATAACCGTCACTGTCACAAGTTGAAATTTCTGCTTTGACAATTTCGCGTCAATTTATCAAAATGATTCAGGAAATAGTCTAAAAAATATATTTCGTGCATGTAAAATGGCTTGATAATCATGCACTCAGATTTGTTGCCCTAAAGAAACAGCTTTCATGCATTTTTATTGTTATTTACCTTAAAAAGTGCCCTCCCTTCGGTCGCGCACTTTTTGGTAAATAACAATAAAAATGCATTCAAGCTGTTTCTAGGGCAACAAACCTTCATGCATGATTTTCAGCAATTTTACATGCACTTAACATACACTGCGTCCATTAATTATGGAATAGGTAAAAAAGTACTCAAATTTTAAACATCCATATCTCCATCAAAATTATATCAATCCACTCAATTTTTGATTTATTAGGTAGGCCGTCCCTTGGACTACTTAGCACAAAGTATTTGACCTTACTTTATGTCTTTTTTATACAGGATGATGGCTAAGATACCAAGCCATGTAAAATGTGCTGATTTTAAAATTAATGTTTGGAAAATACGAAGCAATGAAAATGGAATTTTATTAGTGTACTGGTTACAGCTTTATGTTGGGTACTTACTGTACAAATTACAGCGCAGTGCCGTTCGTGTTAATTAAAAAAAATTAAAAAATCGTGATATAACACTAACTTAACAATAGTAATAACAATTTAAAGAAACAACTTAATTATAAGAATAAAAATTAATAACGCGTATTTCCTCCACGGGCATTAATGACAGCTTGACAACGATTTGGCATACTGGGAATCAGATTTCTTATAAAAACCTGATCCATATTTTCCCATATTCTTTGTAGCGTCAATCTCAGCTGAGCCAAAGTTTCTGGTGGGTTAGCTTCTGCACGAACCTCTCTACCCATTCGATCCCATAAATGCTCTATAGGGTTAAGATCTGGGCTTCGAGCTTTCCAATTCATTACGGTAATACCCGTTTCTGCCGTTACTATTCTCGCCGTATGTGGACGTGCGTTATCTTGCATAAAAATGAAGTTTTCTCCAATAAAGGGAGCAAAAGGCACAGCATGCTCCTGAAGAATTTCCGTAATGTACCTGTCACTAGTTAATCGCTCTACAAATACCAATTCCGTTTTTGCCTCTAGAGATATACTTCCCCAAACCATAATTGATCCACCGCCATAACTAACCCGCTCTTTAAAATTACACTGAGCATAGCGATCACCAGGTCTTCGAAACACTTTTAAACGTCTATCATTGCTGTATAGACAAAAACGGGATTCGTCACTAAATAAAACATTAGCCCATTCTCTTCACCCCATGGCAAATGCTCTTGAGCAAACCACAATCGTTCACGTCTATGGTGCGGTTCCAGCTTTGGTCCTATCGCTGCTTCGTACGGTTTCAGTTGGACCTCTTTTAAGCGATTAGGTATTGTTTGCTTACATAGTCGAACATTGTGAACGTTTGACAACCGTGCTTGTAGCTTGGTACTTGTTGTAAATCGCTCCCGAACACATTGCATTGTTAAAAACCGATCCTGATTAGCAGTTGTTTTTCTTGGTCGGCCTTGCCCTGCTCTTCTTTGATTCGATCCATATTCTCGATACCGTTTTAAAATTTTGGATATAGCCCCTTGCGTTTTATTCATGATTCTGTCAATATCAGACTGAGACCGGCCCTGCTCAAACAGTCCTCTTGCATAGGAACATTCTTCTGGAGATATGAATCGGATATTGGCATTCATTTAAAAAAAGAAACTAAACAAAAGGCCTTGTCAAGAACTGCCAACAAATTTATAATCTTGATAAATTGACAAGGGCAATTAGTTGACTAGCAACGTAAATCCAAATAGAAGTAAAACGTTTGTAGTCAATATAATTTGCAATATACAGATTTTTTAATTTACACGAACGGCACTGCACTGTAATTTGTACAGTAAGTACCTAACATAAAGTTATAACCAGTACACTAATAAAATTCCATTTTCATTGCTTCGTATTTTCCAAACATTAATTTTAAAATCAGCACATTTTACACGGCTTGGTATTTTATCCATGATCCTGTATAAAAAAGACATAAAGTGAGGTCAGAAACATTGTTCTAAGTAGTTCAAGGGATAGCCTACCTAATAAACTGAAAATTGAATGGATTGATGAAGATATTGATTTTAAAATTCGAGTACTTTTTTACCTATTCCATTTTTTATTTTTTTATTTTTTTTTAATTGACACGAACGGCACTGCGCTGTAATTTGTACAGTAAGTACCTAACATAAAGCTGTAACCAGTACACTAAGAAAATTCAATTTCCATTGCTTCGTATTTTCCAAACATTAATTTTAAAATCAGCACACTTTACATGGCTTGGTATCTTAGCCATCATCCTGTATAAAAAAGACATAAAGTAAGGTGAAATACTTTGTGCTAAGTAGTCCAAGGGACGGCCTACCTAATAAATCGAAAATTGAGTGGATTGATATAATTTTGATGGAGATATGGATGTTTAAAATTTGAGTACTTTTTTACCTATTCCATAATTAATGGACGCAGTGTATTACTATTGACTATTTCACTAGAATGTTTTACACTGGCATAATGTCATAGCAACGGCCTGTTTTCTACTGGCAAAATTACTACCTGCACCTACCTGGCAAAATTCACATGTGATTTTTATAGCGACAACATTTTAATATTTGATCGAAAGAAATCTTGTTACCATGGTTCTGTTAATTATTTAAAATGTCATTGTATTATTTCTTGTTAACAAACGTCAGATTAGTTCAGTTCAAAAATGAGTGTTTCTGAAAAAAAAACAGATTTGGAATACAATCCATTACAGAAATTAAAAAGGCAGTGTCGGAGAATATACCTCCAAATACGCGTATCTCCAAAACTTCCATTTGGCGACAGTTTTCGCAGTTTTTATTGATAAGAGATTATAAGCTTGAAAAGCATCTCCAGCCGAAGAATTAGCAAAATTTATGGAACATTATTATTATTATTATTATTATGTTTTATTCTTAAATAAAAGCGCCCTAATTTTATTGTTGTTTGTCTTTTTTCTCGTGAAATAGTCATGTCAAATACCACCCGAGAAAAAATTGGGTAAGAAAAATTATTCTCAAGGTTTTATTCAAGTTTGTTGCTTGGCAATTTCACAAATGACATTTTTGACAAAATCACGGGCCGTGATCGCGATAAAACCCTCTCCAGTTAAAAATTAAATGGTAAAAACCTCTCCAGCTCAAAATCGAGTAGTGTGCGGACTCACGTTTGTAACAACGAGGTACACAAAACTTTAACCTGTATCTCCACAAGTCGACTGGTTGAAATTTGTTGAAAAATTGGAAAATAAAATCCCTTTTGAATTTTACTGCATTATTTCTTTATTAAACGACTAATAACATTCCTCCTCTCTTCACCCTAACCTGAACTAACCTAAACCACTTTTGTAAACACTTAACAACTTTTCACAACTTTTTAACGTGATGGCTTTATCCACTCACGGAGCGACGATCTAATCTCTTTAGATTGCCACCCGACACTTTACTAACAAGACATGTTAGTTAGAACACTTTTGACTACAAATAACAACTTTTTACCGTGAAGGCTTTTCTCCTACACGGAGCGACGATTTAATCTCTTTAGATTCCCGCCTGACACTTTAACACTTTTGACTACTTTTTAACGTGATGGCTTTATCGCCTTTATCCACTCACGGAGCGGCGACTTGTCTTTCTAGATGTTTGCCTGACACTGCTTTGTTTACATTTTAGAACATATATTAACCCTATCCAAACACCTTGACCAATCAAATGTTAACACGTCAAAACCAAAATGGCAACGTAAATCCATCAGTCCACTATCGATCGGCCAATCAGAATCTTTGCTTGTTACTACGCACGTGGGTGCTAATATTATTTGATAGTTTTAGAGAATATTATTTATTTACATTATAGAATTTAATTTGAACGTATATTATTTGTACGACGATGCCACCACTTTGATATGCGGTGTTGCCATTTATATTGCCTTTGAAATTAATATATTTTTTTCTATTTATTGCATTTAGTGGTTGAAGAAAAACATAGTACTTTAGCACGAATGCGACGTTGCCGCTTGGCTTAGTATTACATTACATTATATCCCCTAAGATTGATTTCAACCATTGTTACTTTATTTTCCTACTGGGTCACGACAGAAATATGAAGTGTGTCCCAAACAAGTAGCTTTTCTTTTTCATTGGTCGGCAACCTGACATATTGTTAGGTATTAATTTGATGCTGTCAAACATTTTTGTAGTGTATTATAATTTTTTTTTTCATCTGTTCATGCCAAAATTCGTGAATTTCTCTAGTTAAAAATCACTCGATCTTTTTTTTAAGATCGGATAAACTTTTATTTTTTAAACTAAAACTAGATCACTTTTTAGCAATTTAAACTCAAACAAACGGTAATAGATAAAAACGCTCCAGCTTTGCTGTCGCGTTTTTATCATTTCGATTGTTCTCGTTAAATTTCTAAGGAAAGTAGTTTTCGTAAAAAATAAAAGTTTATCCAATAGAAAAAAAAGCTGTTGTGGTTTTACGTATGATAAATAATCTTTATTCGTTATGTCCAGATTTACGTCAATTCTTAATAATAGCGTCATAGAAATTATTTGCTGGTGTTTGCTGTATTACCTGAACTATAAAAATTTCGTAATTTTGCCATCACATTTAATTGAATAAGTTAGGATTGGCTTATTAAAATTTATTCAAATTCGGCACATGGGTTTATTATACCGGCCTCTTAAAAAAAATATAATACATTTTTTTCAAAAGTGTACAGGGGAGCCAATATTTAGTCACCTCAAAATTTACATGAAATTTCCTATGTCCAACTAAGCCATGCATCACCCGGTATATAATGTGAATGAACTAGTGAATTATGAGCAGCTTTATACCTTTAAAATTGCATCACTATTGGATACATTATATAATGTCGGATAAAATGTACTTATTGTGTTAAAAAAATAAAGTTTACTTAAAATATTTCTTTATCAGATGTGACGTTTTCAAACTATCCATGTGATCCGGGACTTTTTGAATGCATTATGTAAGACCACTTCACATCTAGATGGCCAGATCTAAAAGGCATTGCGATCATAAGATACTCGTAAATTCATAAAATGCGTGAAATAAGATTAAATAGGAAAATTGCATGACTTCATTTGTTTTACTGTTAATACCCGAAGATCTAACAGTTAGATAAATGCATCCACTACGTAATACTGGTATAATTTTATTAATTTATGTGACATTAATGAAGTGAAAGATTTCAATGTCTCCCTCCTTTTCCTGGTTCTCAACGATAAGACCGTTCATGCCCCGGCAACACTTTTAACTTTCTATAAGTGCTCTAATTGTTATTATTGCCATTTAACAATTAAACAGTTTTATCTGAAACAAGATATCTTTGTTTAAATATAGAGGGAAGGCATGCTGTCTGGTTTCAAATAAAATGCGTGACATGGGCGCCAGCATATTTCATAATTCAATTTGTTCCCGTTTCTCTTTTTGGTTCGGTTTTTTATTTAAAAATTTAAAGTGTTATTTTTTTGTCTAATTTATTTTGTTGATATGTTGTTTTAAAATATTTCCATAAAGAGCTTTATTACATACTTTTATTAATTATTTCTATACAGGGTGTCCGGGAAAATGAGGAAAATCTCTCGGATTTAGATAGAACTTGAAAGAATAAGATGACAAGCTCCTATAAAATTTTTCTTACAGGCCCTCCCTACGGAGATATTATGTGCACCCGAAGGACGCCGCTGGAAATTGGTTTTTCTTGAATAACTTTCAAAGTACTTAATATAATTTAATGAAAATTTAATGGGATGGACACTAGCAAAGACCTCTTAGAATAGTGTCCTTGAAACATATTTAGCTTTTTTAGTTTACCAGGGGCGAACTAAGCTTTAGAACTTAATGCTTAAATTTTTAACACCCTGTATGATAAAGACTTTAAAAAAATAAATCTGGGAAGCTTGCACCTTTGACAAGAAAAAGGTACTCTTGTTAATTGTCGATAAGATTAACCGTTCTTGAGAAAAAGAATAATAAACGAAAAGTTGTAGAAGATCTATGTTCGCAAAAAATGTGCGTTTTATTTATTTATCGGCAACAGAAAACTATTGTTGTTGCAAACGTTACTATGGTACAAAATAAATAAAATATCTTGCATTTTAGAAATTGTCATCTATCACATCGCTGACACGTTGATCCTTTACTTCGATATTAATTTACTGATTTTTGGATTTCGTGGTGAATTTAATTGTGAATTAATTCGAACTATGGAATACACGTTTATTGAGTATGCAGATACGCATCTGATGTATGGTCTTGCATCTTGCAATGCTTTGGAAGCTCACGAGAGATTTCCTAATCGTACTATGCCAAGCTAGAAGAGATTTCAACGACTTGACCAACACGTCTAAGGAAGAATGGTAGGCGATTTCAGTTAATAAGGTAATACATATTATTGACTTTCTTCATAATTTTAGGACAGTTTGGAAAAAATACTACTAATGCTGGTCTGAGAAGAACCGTATGTACGCCGCAATTAGGGGAAAGTATTTTAAATGCTGTAGATAACAATCCATCAACGAGCACCCGAAAATGATCATTATTGTTTCGAATCATTAACATTAGTTCCAATCAATCAATATCTGGGCAGAAATCATTGGCAAATTTTTTATTGTACCATTCGTATTGCCGGAACGGACAACTTTATTTGGAGTTCCTCCATAACGTTTTTTAAGATTTAGTAGTGCATTTACTACTTGAATCCCGCCGAAACATGTACTTCATGCACGATGGGGAACAACCTCATAGCCTCAGCACCTGAGTAACTTCTATCCAAACCGTTGGATTCGTAGAGGAAGACCTACTGCCTGGCCTATTCGATATCCTGACCTAACACCGTTGGATTTTTACCTGTGAGTACACCTGAATAACTTGGTGTATTCCACGCCGGTCGGCACATAGGGGGAGCTTCTACAGAGAATCACGTTTTATTGTGATGTGATAAGGATCAAGGCTGGTTTATTATGGCGGGTACAGCAGTCCTCAATTTGTTGTGCCCACTGCTTCACGGAGCCCATGTTGAACCCTCTCATAAAGTTATTCAATAATTTCGTTAAGGTGCGTCCAATTACATCACTGCTTTTTTTTATTTTTGTATTTCTTCGAATTAAGAAACTTAAAATGAAACTTTCTGTTGTTTAAATGCTTTTCGTATAACACTTTGTTGTCGAGAAATAAAATAAAAATAATGGCCCCTTTGGGACAAGGGCTAATTACTATAAATAAACGAATAAACTATAAATCCAACTTAAACCTTTTTTCTACAAACGTGTTAAAAATGGAACTTTAAACACTGTCTACTAGCCTTAAAAAGGTTACTTTAAGGCACTAGTATTAAAAGTAAAATGTCAATTTTTTCAAAAAAACGTCAGAAAACATTTCTATTTTATTTATTTACAATAATATTAATAGTACAATTTGAAAAATTTGAAAAATGACTTTCTTCCTCAGCTCTGCTGTTCTTCGCGGTTGAGGAGGATTCAACAGAAACAGCAGCATGTCCAGTTGATGTTGAAGCATCATCGGCTGATGTCGTTTGTACTGTAAGCAATTTTCGAGCAATAGAATATTTAATTTCCAAGAAATCCACGATGTACCCTTCCGCAACGGTTGAGGATTTCCGTCCCCCATGCCGCTTAATTGTCGCCAAATTTGCTCCAGCATCGGCAAGTAAGCTCGCAGAGGAACGGCGAAAGCAATGCCCCGTATAGAGTATTAAATTTGGAAGTTGCAGAAATCTTGCTATAGCAGCAGGAAATTATCCGAACGTATTAATTCCGACCGGATTTTTGGTACATTTACCTTTTACATATTTTAAGAAGAGCCGCCGATGTACCTCATCTGCTGGAATATTTTCGATAAAAATCCAACTAAAATTTTTCAACGATAGTGAAATTCTCTATATCTTCCACGTTGTCAAGAGTCAACTGACAAAGCTGCTCCCTGCGGCAGGCAACAAATACTCCTACAATCGTAGCTACTTTTATCAGAAGGTACTCATCGTCCGGTGCGCACTTCACAAACTGTTCCATTTGGTCTCAAGTAAAAATTTTTGATTTTTTGGCCTGGTAACCCTCTCCTTGACGCTTCAAGTAGACAATCAATTTAAAATGTTTGCTGATATCTACGTCGGCAATTACACGTAGCATAGCTTTAACCATTGAATAATGGGATCAAAGAGAAGATAACTTTTCCTAAAAATAGGCCAGGAATATGTTTCTGGAATACTTTCCAGAAACGCCTTTGTTTTTACACCATTTTATAAATTTATTATGAGCAAGCTCATATTGAACTCTTGATTTTCGTGGCAGTAAATCCAACGTAGATCTGTGAGCAGCTTCTTCTATGTCTTTAAGTCGATCGATTTCTTGTATTTCTTGCAGTTTTGGCAAATCACAACAGCCAGCGCTAGCGTTTTAATGAAACTGACAGGACCTTTCAAATTTTCAATTTTTCTGTAAACAAATCAGCCGACAATGATGGTTGCTAGGTTTTATTGACAAATGTGAACTAATTTGATATAAATATACCATGCTATTAGAGACTACCTGGATGTAAGAGATTCTAAACATTTAATTTTCAATTATTGTATGCTTTTTATTGCCGTTTGTAGAAAAAAATATTGTAGTTGGTAATACCAAAAAATCTCATTTGTTACAATAATAATTGATGGTGAAGTTCGAACAATTGCTTCCAATATTAATTCCCGAAGCTAGTCCACCTTGCTGCTGATCAGAAACGCTAGATATTCCTTGAAAAGTTGAGTCCACAATTGTATCAGTTATATTGATTTGTTTGGAAGTAGAGGAACAATTTAATTTATTAGAAATATCAATTTTATTACTCAAACTATCTTCTATATATCCTTCTGCTATGGCGGCAGATTTCCAACCACCGTGGCGTTTTATAGATGTCATGTTACCCCCTGCATTGGCTAAGAGAGTTGCAGAACTCCTCCTAAAACAGTGACCTGTGTAGCTCTTATGCAATTCTTTTCCCAGCCATTTTGCAATCAAGCTAGGAATTTCCCCTATTTTATTTATTCCCACATGTTGGTCAACACATTTTCCTCTTGAATATTTTAAAAATAATCTCTTTTTGTGTGTATGGGACGGCCTTAGTACTCTATACTTGCGATATATCTCAATATAATCAGAATTTGAAACGGTAAACATTCTTGGGCAATAGGTCTTTGTATCCGGTATTTTAACAATCAATATAGACCCGGTATCTTCAATGTCATCAATAGTTACCTTCAATAATTCTTCACGGCGACAAGCACCGCTGATTCCCAAAATTAACGCAACCTACAATTAAAAAAATATTGAAATTACTGAAATAATACAAAATTTTGATCATCTGTACCTTATAAAGTAAATTTGTTTCATCATCAGCTTCTTGAATGAATTTATTAATATCGTCTCTCGATAAAACTTTAGATTTCTTCCCTCGGTATCCGACGTTTTTGTTCTTAATAAAAGGCACCAATTTTGAAAACTTCTTTATATCAATATTTTCTTTAACATTCAATGTACTCTTCAACATTGAGTAGACACTCCATAAAGTAGAAGGTTTTACAGTTTTTGATTTCTCCTCAAAATAGCATATAAGTACCTTTTCAGACACTTTTTGTATATTTTTCTTGCCGCACCATTCACGGAATTGGTTATAATTTTTCTCGTATATAAATTTTGATTTCGCCGGTAACATGTTAGCTATAGCCGAATTTGCTATATCGGCTATATCTGAAGGAATCTCGCTATCACTATCGTAATCTACATCCATTTTAAGTACTTATACTATTTATTTAAAAAATTGCAATAAATATGAACAGCTATCAACGTATGACAACAAAACAAGCAACGTGCCAACAAACCGTTTCTATAGTAACGACAGGGCTGTTAACTTGATTATGTGAAATTATATGGTAAAATTTTTATTATAATATACAATTTTACCGATTAATTCAAACTTTCAGTTGTACAAAAAATGTTGTTTGTATTTCGTTTGTGAAATTCGTGTTTTAATGGCACATTCGAGAGAATTTTTCGCCTCGACCTGCGGTCTCGGCAAAAAATTGACACTCTCATATGCCATTAAAAAAACACTCACTTCACGCACTTAATACAAAAATAACTATTATGATTTGATGGAAAGAAATGTGCCAGTGGTTGAAAATTTTTGCTGGCATAGAAACGGAGGAAAAATCTGACATCATGTATCAAAATCGACAGGTGCACTTATTGTTGCTTGACAATATTATAATCATTTATTATTATACAAGGCACTTAAAAATTATTCTTTTTTCTTTTAAGTTGAGGTACAAATATCAGGAATTACGACTAAAACTTAAAAGAGAATACACTTGCAACGGCTTCTCACAATGCATAAAATAGTCTACAGCTACTAAAATAAATACAAATTTTCTCTACCTAGGAGATTTTTGAGTAGTTTTACTCCACACTCAGTGCGGAAAAAATCTTACCTGCACGGCGTGCGGAAAAGTGTAACTTTGCGCACGGAAATACATGCGGGAAAGTACTACTTTACGTACTCTTGTAAGAAAAATACAACAATGGATTAAAAAGAAAATTGAGGCTAAATGCCCAATTTGATTGTAGTTAGAACTATGTTACTAATTCCATCTACTAACTCACCTCAAGTAACCTAAAATTCAAAAGCGAATCACCATGTCTTGTATATTATGAATTATGACATTTAATACACGTACCTAAATTGTACAATGTCCAATTCAAATGAAAGATTTTGAAGAAAAAAAGAAGATAGAGGTAATGGCCCATTAAAATAAATTAAATAAATAATATCGTGTGCACGTTTGTTGGGAGAGCTCGAATTACGAAAGAATAGACAAAAATGTACTAATAATCCACACCTGTCTTGTCTAGGTCATACCTTTCGAGATATATATTTATAAGCTATTTGTGTAGGTCTGTCTGCAACTAAAATCCATTTCATTGTATCTATGTAGGTACGCACGTACGAAAAATTTGTTGAATGAACAGCAGCTGGTCTAAAACCCACAACTACTTCCATCATGGTGTTTTGTAATACTGTCTTTATTGTCTAATAATTCAACATTTGAACCTATCCCTATTTAAAATGGGGCAATGGGGTGAGTAATAGGTGTTGGGTATAAAATAAATTATACGTGCCAAATAATATCTTGACACATTTAATGCATAAAAAGGTATACACAAACCAAATAGGATTCACCAAAGGAAATTGAATGCTTTGCATCGGGTGATTTATGTCATAATGGATACCACAATCCACATAGAATACGACCGGTTTGAATAAATAATTCAATTCAGGTTTTTCGGCATAGATTTCAAAATTAAAAGTATTACTTTCCGCACTTATAAGGTAATTAGCTATTTTTTTTAGATAGACACAAAGAGCTGTTTAGTCTAAGAACCAAGCAGGAGCGGTCATATCAACATTTTGGGGGGGAGGCCATGTAGTGGGGCGGCTAATGGCAATTTAGAGAGGCGGGGCCAGGAAAAGTGGCGAAAAATTTTTGGGTGCCACGCCCTTTTTTGTTGATGATGCTTGGTTTTCAAGTAGGAAAAATACGCAAAAAACGGCTAAGTAAATTTTAAGAAAATTATAGATACCTATATTATATTATACCCACTTACTTTTAAAAAATTAAGGGATGGACACGATTGGTCAATTTATGGAGGCAGGGCTTTTATAATGTAAATCGACGCCAAGGGGGGGGGGGGCATGACCGCCCCTGGAACCAACTAAGGAAAGGCCACCGCGTCATCTGCGTACGCCATCGATTATCGATCTCAAGCGGCACATTTTAAAGTCAAAGTGAGATATAGAACCCAATTTACTTTTACAGGCGGATGACGCTAGTGACGCGGTGGCCTTTTCTTAGTTGATTCTTACTATACCTAAAAAGTGTGGAAATTGATCCTTTTAGTTCAGGTCGTTCGGTCACCAGACAGTTTCCGCACGTGTTAGGTATAATGTTTTTTTTTTCTACAAGCGTTAGAAAATTGCGAATCTTGCGGTATTATAGGTATGTGATTGTCAATGAATTGTTTTTCGCGTCAATATTAAAAAAAATTTCAGCACTAGCGCGGAAAAGTGCAACTTCTTCTTTTTCACAGGCTCGTCAAAAAATATGGTTTTTGAAGCAGGATAAGCAGAAACTGTAGGCTTCTTAACCTATCTTACAGAAAAGGAATATTTCCTTCTTGCTAGAATACTGCGCGAGTCCAGTCCATACCAAAAAAAGGCAAGACCTTGCCAAACAACTATCGTTCAGTCGCATTCAGTCGCATTACTTTCGGTTAGGATATCATAAGTCATGAAGTAGGCTATCAACGAAAAATTATTAAATTACCTGAAAGGCTTCAACATTATTAGTGACCCCCAGTATGGATTCCGTACGTCTAGATCAACAGGAGACCTTCTCGCTTATGGTACTCACGTTTGGAATAACGGAATAGAACATAATATAGAACATAATGAGGAGTTTCGAGCGGTAGTACTGAACATTTCCAAGGCCTTTGACCGAATATGGCATGAGGGGCTTCTAACTAAAGTGAGAGCATGTGGAATGCTAGTTCAATTTTGTTCATGGCAGTCAAGCAGTCTTAAAGATCGTTCTCTGCGAGTGGCGATGGACGGATTTCTTTCAGACACATTTAACATCAACGCAGTCCCTCAAGGTTCTATATTGTCGCCTCTTTTTACTATAAATTAACGATCTTTTGGAAAAAAATTAGAAATCCTATATCTATACAGGGTCGTTGGTATGTAGGAAACGGTCGATTATTTCTTAAAGTAAAACAGTCAGCAAAAAATATTTTAGATAAAAGTTTTAGGGTTTTTTAAGGTGTATTAGAATTTAAAGAAAATAAGTATACAGGTTGAGTCAGAAAACCGTAGAGAAACAAAGTTACTTTTTTTTTTAAATCGAACACCCTATATATTCAAATATTTTTGAATTTCACATAAAATGACAATAATTTTTTAGTAAGTCTAAACTTAATAGTGTCTGAGATATCGAGTTTTAAAAATGACATTTTTGAACTTTGACAGCTTCTAGCTTTATAACGGTATGTCTTAGAGCAAAACGGCTCACATGTCCTTATCTTACTTCTTTATTATCTTCCTAAAAATACAAATTTTCGGTTAAACCGGAAGTACCATATTTCTGGCTTTCTGTAATACTATTGTGATCAATCCAGTAAGCGAGGAGGAGCTTATTGGCAACATGGTGGGACTAAAAAATAAAAATTCCTCGGGATTTGACGACATAAATGTAAAAATAGTAAAAAACATTGAATTGATAAACTTTAGTCTTAATGAAGGAGTTTTTCCAATGATTCTGAAAACTGCTAACGTTACTCCTGTGTACAAGAAAAATGACTGCCATAGTACTAAAAACTACAGACAAATTTAGATCCTAAGCATTTTTTCAAAAATCTTTGAACGAATTAATAACGTTTATCGAAACATTGCTGAAGGAAAGTATGTCGCCACCTTGTTTTTTGATCTTTTCATAGCGTTTGACACTATAAATAAAGAATTCCTAGTTGCGAAACTACACAATTTGGGCATCCGTGGAACAATGCTGAGATGGATTGAATCATATGTAACTGACAGGAGAATGCTTGTTAAGTATAGTGGCGTGCAGTCAGAAGCGCAACAGGTGCAACTTGGTGTCCCACAAGGCTCTGTACTAGGTCCACTTTTATTTATTTTGTATGTAAATGATTTGCCGATGAATGTGGTGTCAGGTCATGTGACAATGTGTGCGGACGATACAACTGTTGTGGTTACTGCCGATAGCCTGGACGATCTGTATGCAAATACTTCATCTGTCTGCAATGAAATGGAATTGTGGTGAGAAAGAATGGTCTGATTTTGAATGTTGGCAAGACTGTCTACATGAATATGTTTAATCGAAGGTCCCTCTGTGAAATCGATTTTGAAAAAAGGCTAAACATAAATCTTTCAAAAAAAGTTAAGTTCTTAGGTAGGTACCCATATTATGGATAATCAACTATTTTCTAAAATAGTCTTAGAAGCATATTTATTTACATATATAATTATTTCTTTATAATAATATAATATGTATCTTAGTAATTCTATTAAAGTATTTTAATTTGAATTTTATTTTAGCTGAAATCATATCTGTTTGTGCGTTCATTTGTTATTTTATTCATTTTATACTGACTGTTTTTATATATTTCCTAATTAATTAATTTGTAATTTAAAAATATATTATATTTTATATCTCTACTGTTGACGACCCAATGTACAAATTGTATCTAAATGGTAATATATCTGTTCTATTCTATTCTATTCGATACATATCCGGCTTAACAAAAGTTTGCATTTTTGGGGAGCTAATAAAAAAGTAAGATAGGGACATGCAAGCCGTTTTGCTCTAAGACGTACCGTTAGAAAGCTAGAAGCTGTCGAAGTTCAAAAATGTAATTTTTCGAAACTTGATATCTCAGAAACTATTAAGTTTAGCCTTACTAAAAAATAATTGTTATTTTATGTAGAATCCAAAAATATTGTAAGATATAGGGTGTTCCATTTAAAAAAATATAACTTTGCTATGGATCTTTTTTTTGGGACGGTATATTTCAAAATAAATTTAAACTGTAGGCCTAATGTCTCCTCATGACCCTATTTTTGAAAAATATTAAAAAGTTGAGTAGTTTAGATGCTATGAATTCCTGCGTTGAGAGTGGACCACCCAATATAAATTTAAAAATATACAGTGTGTCCTCGGATCGACGCAACGATAGGTGAAAAAGGCTGAAATTTTTTGACTTGAAACTTTATCTTCTGGGGTTCAGCCCTGCTTGGATAGAAATTAATTTGTGGCATAATTTTAATTTCGAAAATTCAAGTGTGCTTTGGAAATTTTGAAAAAACTTTTTTTTTCCACCAGTAAAGTGCTTGATTTCTAGGAGATTCGAAAAAATTTTATTAAGAAAAGATGTTCGGAAATAATAAATGAGTAAGAATACAAAATTTTAAAATCCTATGCCTACTTTGATGTTTTGCATTATTTTTATTGCACGCACCTCCCTATTGAAGATATTAAAAAATTTCGTTAAGAAAAGTTGTTCAAAATAATAAATTAAACACGATCAGTTTATTTTATTCCCTTTAATAGACATTTAGATAATTAAAGAAATGCGAACATAAAAATAACAAGCAATTCACTTCCTTCAAAATATGAATAAATTTGTTTCAATGCTATTCAGAAAAAAATAGTATGCCATGGATGGAGAAAGAATAAAATAATATTTTGACAGTTTGTTGTCAAAAATAGTTTGGTATTTTTAATATTGTTGCAGTGTTCTGTGCTCTAAAACTGATCCGAACTTTCGAAAACATTACTGTGAAATATCAGTTATGCTTACTATACCAGAACGGATCTACCTAATTCAATGTTATGGTACAGGTGATTATCTATTCCAGAGGTTATCAGGCGATTTAATATGAAATTTCCGAACACAGTTTTAGTCAAATCTACAGTATCCAGACTGGTTAAAAAAATTGTTACTACCGGTACTGTACATAATATACCAAAAAAGAAGAAGAACTTTGACGAAGATGATGCAGGTACTGTGTTAGCAATGGATTCATTACGCGAAAATCTAAAGCTGTCACTAAGAAAGCGGTACGAGGAGAGTCATGTTAGCAAATCACATTTGCAACGCATTTATGAAGCAAATAAGGTAAAACTATATAAAGTTAGATTTCGTCACACATTAGAAGAAGGGGATGAATCCCGAAGGTTGGAGTTTTGCCTAACTTTAGGTGAGAAGATTCTAGAAGTTCGAAATTTCCATAAAAATATTATTTTCTCAGACGAATCGAATTTTACCACTAACGGTGTACCTTCATCGCAGAATTGCCGATATTGGTCTAAAGATAATCCAAATTATGTAATAAATTCTAGGCGGCAGTATTTTAAAAAGGTTAATATTTGGTGTGCCATTTCCTATCATTGTGGTGTAATTGGGCCATATTTTATTGAGGGAAGGCTTAATCAACTTACTTATTTAAATATCATAAATCAGTTTCTTGACGAACTACCATACGAACCAAGATATTTTTCATATTTTCAAAACGACGGCTGCACTGCCCACTCGACATTTCGGGTATGTGAATGGCTCAATGAGCATTTTCAAGAAAGATGGATAGCCAATGCTGGTCCCATTTTGTGGCCGCCCAGATCTCCGGATCTTACAATAATGGATTTTTATTTTTGGGGTCGAATAAAACAAATTGTATATTTGAATAGGCTTCCAAATGACGTAGAAGTTTTAAAAAATCGCACTACAGGTGCCATAAACTCTATTCCCCTGGTGGAGATAAGAGCAGCTTTCACTGCATTTCGGGAAAACATTGAGGAATGTGCGAATAAAAGCGGATGAAATTGAATTGATAAATCTTTCAGTTGATGTTAGTATTAAAATAAATTAATGTTTTGATGTATTGCATAAACCGTTGTTAATGTTACTATTGAAATAAATTAATATTTTGATGTATCTTATAAACCGATCGTGTTTAATTTATTGTTTTGAACAACTTTTCTTAACGAAATTTTTTAATATCTTCAAAGGTGCGTGCAATAAAAATAATGCAAAACATTAAAGTAGGCATAGGATTTTAAAATTTTGTATTCTTACTCATTTATTATTTCCGAATATCTTTTCTTAATAAAATTTTTTCCAATCTCCTAGAAATCAAGCACTTTACTGGGTGGAAAAAAAAATTTTTTTGAAAATTTCCAAAGCACACTTGATTTTTTGAAATTAAAATTTTGCCACAAATTAGTTTCTATCCAAGCAGGGCTGAACCCGAGAAGATAAAGTTTTAACTCAAGAAATTTCAGCCTTTTTCACCTATCGTTGCGTCGATCCGGGGACACACTGTATATTAAGATTGCATATAATTTATAGTTAAATACATGATACTGTACCTATGTTTAAAAGTAAAAAAATTATATATTGAGCCTTTCTCCTGGTGATATATTTAAAACTAACATTCAGTATGTGTTATTTTGTATACTATATTTTAAATTACGCCAGTTCAATCTATGTAACGTACAGAATATCACATAATATGTATGTTAATATCTAAAATAGGTGCTGTATTATCATTAAAATGTTTATGTTTAAATTTAAAATATAAAATATTAGGTTTTATAAAATATGGCACATAAAAATATTAAAATACTGTAAATAAGTAAGATATCCAACGAATAAGCAACAAATTCCTAGACCTTTATTGTGACCTGTAACTTACATTTAACTATACCAGCGACAAGCACGATGGTTCGCGCCCTATGCTGATGGGAGTCACGGAGTCAGGACCAGGACAGAACAACTTACTAGGTATAACTTGCCAGATTGTAATAGGCATAGATATGTGATAGGTATAAAGAGCAATAATTTTGTGGAGGAGCTTTTTCCCTTCTGGGGAATGAGTGATTTGGCAAGAAAATGTTAAGGTAAGTTATCGTACAAAGTTTTATCCGCTGTATATTAAAAAAGTTCCCTTGCAAGCAGATATATACTTAGGCTAGGGTTTATCACTGTATTAATTAAAATATTGGTCTAAGAATGTTAGCAAAATATTAATATCAAAAATATTTCCAGTTCGGACCTCTAATCTATTTCTATATCAAAATTTATCTCTAATATGAAATGATTGATTTGTTATCGAAAAATGACAAAACCTAAGTTTAGTTTACAAACATTAATAATACTTTTACAATTTTTAGACCTGAATTAGATGTGATGGAGCTGCTTAAATTTGTGTTTGACACATGACATGATCTTATTGGCTATCTGTTTTATAGAATTTTCGACGAGTCTTCTGCGGTAGATAGAAGAAGTTTTCCAGAATTCATTAGCCTTTATATTCTGCACCGCCTTTAAGCAACATAGTGAAAGTAGATGCAATATGGTACAATATTCTTGCGGTATATAACTATTGCAAAAATATTTATTTTATTTTGATTATACTGTAACCTATACAGGGTGTTTCAGAAGTACGGTACGTAACTTAAGGGAGTGACTCCTTATGATATTCTAAGAGAAAAAATACATATGAACATGTGTCCGGAGCTGCCCCGTTCTTGATATACAGGGTGTTAAAGTTCTTTTAAAAAAATTGTTTTTTTATATTTTTTTTAATACCTTTTTCCCGATCTTATTGAAATATGGTACCATCATTCATAATGATAAGGGGCTTAATTATCCCTAACTAGATTAAATCTATTGGGTCCAGTGGCGTTCCGGGGAGCACCTTAACGATTATTATTGACAAAAAAATGTACGTTATTGACTTCTTTCTAATTTTAAAAAAAATTTCGGATACTACCAACGAGTAATACAACTTTTTTGTTCTCTGAATTATTTTCGTACCTTGCTCCGTTTTCAAGAAAAAAAAATGAAAAGCACTTTATTGTATGTACAAAAAAAATTCCTATGTGTTTCAAAGTTAATTAAAACATTTAAATTAAAAATAAAGTTATTTCTTTAAATAAAGGCACAAAAAAAATGCTAAAGTTACTCAGAGCAAATATTGAAAATGGCCACTTTCTGATTAAACGCATGATTGCAATTGTTCTCTTACACGTTCAAAAATGCTTGCAGTATTTCGTATCGCATTGCAACTTTCAATAATTTGAATTCTTAAGTCGTTTTCATCTAGTGCATGCGTCTTGTATGCAAGAGACTTTAAATGACCCCATAAATAATAGTCTAGAGGATTTAAGTCGGGACTGCGAGCTGGCCAACCTTGAGGACCTGCGCGTCCAACACAGCAATTAGGAAAAGTGTTGTCAAGGTATTGACGAGCAACTAGGCTAAAATGAGCTGGTACGTCTTCTAACAAAACATCAAGTTCTTCAGATAGAAACTGCGTAGAGGAGTTTCAATTCAATCGAGGTGGTAAAAAGTTTGGTCCAATAAGATAGTCGCCAATGATCCCTGCCCATATATTCGCCGCAAAGTTGCTGAAAACGACCTTCTCTAATTTTTTGAGGATAATCGTCCCCCCAAAAATGTTCGTTATAAGAATTCATAATGGCTTCCCTTGAAGAAGAGGCATAATCAGTAAATAAAATGTTCGGTAAAAAAATGTTGTTATGTTACTGTATGCAGCAACCACCTACTAAAGTCAAACCTTGGCTGAAAGTCGAGGAAGTAGAGCTTGCGCACATTGAATATGGTATGGGTATAGTTGATAAAGATGCAAAATCCTCCAAACAGTTGATGCACTTGTTTGAAGTTACACTGTTACCTTCTTGGCACTAGTTGAAGGATCATCTTCTATCTCTCAAAGTATTGCCTCTTCTAACTCGGGCGTGGTTACTGTTGCACGTCTGCCAAAAAGTTTCGTACTACGTTAAACTCCCAGTATCACTTAATCTTGCATGTAGATGTCTAAATGTTTTGGCACATTGCAGTACTCTGTTTTGATAGCGTTCCTGATAAATTCGCCGAGCTCCTTCAGCATTTCCATTTGCTAGGCCACAATTGAAATGCATCTGGGTCATTTAAGCATTAGTAAAGTTATTCATTTTTGACTTGTTATTAACAAAACAGAATTTAGATACAAAACCTACCTTTACCTCATATTTTAATTAACATACATACGTAGGTATTTTTTATGGACATGCAATAAAGTGCTTTTTATTTTTTCTCTCGAAAACGAAGCAAGATATGAAAACAATTAAAAGAACAAGAAAGTTGTACTATTAGTTAGTAAATCCGAAAAAAATATCAAAATTAGAAAAAAGTCAGTGACGTACATATTTTTGTGAATAATATTCGTTAAGGTGGTCCCTGGGACGCCACTGGACTTAATAAATTTAATCAAGTTAGAGCTAATTAAGCCCCCTATCACTATGAATAACGGGACCAAATTTCAATAAAATCGAGCAAAGGATATTTAAAAAAATTATAAAAAAACGATTTTTTTTTTTAATTTTAACATCTAACTTTTATATCAAAAATGGGACAAGTCCGGACACATGTTCATATCGTCGATAATATTCTTAAACCTCGTAAGTCGATCTTTTTTACAAATTCACTTTTTGATGCCAATCCAAACCTCGTATGATTCTACGTTATATTACCAAACCTCGTATGAATTAAACAATGCTTTGACCCTGAAAATCCATGGAAACCAAACCTCTTATGTATTGGTGTGCTAAAATGGCAATCCAAGCCTCTTATGTCGCCGTACGCGCCTAGCAATTTCGCGCCCTTTTCTAAAAAGGAAATTCTCAAACCTCGCATGTCTCATTTTTAGTCGTTTTAGTGCCGGTAGTGTGAATATTTTGTATTAAATAATTTCTAAATGGGTTCAAGAGGCAAAAAAATATTAGAACTTCTTCGAAGTAATCGACAGATTGAAACTGTTTTTCCGGAAGTGGATGCTGATAACAATGAAATGTTAGGATGTCCAGAATATCCGCTGGAAGGATCTAACCTGCAAATAGGTACCTACTACCTGAGAATATCATCATATTTTTTTTTTTTTTTTTATTTACAAAGAAAACGCATCAACCACTTGGGGTTATTAGCGTGACCATAGTTACAATTTATTAATTATATTTGGTTAAGCAAGTCACTGTCTTTAAGAAAGTTTAGCACATTTTGTAAGTCTGTGTTCAAGATTTCCTTCATATTGTCTTTAAGGTTAGATTTAAGTCTTAGTTGTTTGAATTTTGGGCAGTCTATTAAAATGTGTTTAATGGATAAAGGCACTTGACACTGTTCACAACTGGGTCGATTTTCTTTTGACAGGATGTAACTATGCGTTAGTTTCGTGTGACCTATTCTCAGTCGATTTAACGTGACTTGGTCTCTTCTATTTCGTAGGTTGCATTCCCACGGTTTTACATTGCTCTTACATTCCCGTAGCTTTGCCGGTGATCCGTCCCATTCACATTGCCATGAGTAAAGTATCCTGTTCTTAATCCAGCACTTAAAGTCACTAGTCATGGAGTTTGGCACTAGTATTGAGTCGGGATCTTCTATGGCAGCGCGCGCTGCCTTGTCGGCTTCCTCGTTTCCCTCAATGCCCATATGTGATGGTATCCATATAATGATAACCTCTTTTCCCATACTATGAATATCATGAAGGATTGGGTATACTTTTTGGACGAGTGGATGTTTAGAAAAAGGATGTTGTAGTGATCTAATGGCGCTTAGCGCGTCTGACAGAATCAAGTGGACTCCGGAATCTCTCTTCTGGACATATAATAAAGCCTGGACGATTGCATATAGCTCAGCAGTGAAAGTGCTGGTGTATTTACTTAGTCTAAATTTAAGGGTGCAGTCAGGCGCTACTACAGCTGCTCCGATTCCTTTGTCGGTTTTTGAGGCATCGGTATAAATCTTGACTCCTTTGGGAAGATCATCTAAAAGCGCAGCTAATTCTGTTTTAATTAAACTATGACATGATTCATGTTTATTGTATTGAGACAACTTTGTAACACAGTTAGGTTTAGTAATAATCCAAGGGGGGGGGGGGGGCATTAGGTGGTCCTGTTGGAAAAATGTAGGAAATTGAATATTGAATTTATCTCGATATCGATTTATTCGTTCATAGAATGTTGGTCTAGAGCGTTTCTTTGCGTTGTACAATTCGTGGTATCGGTCTGAAAAACGTTTTGGTGAGATGGGTGTCCAAAGTTTCCAGCTACAGATGATACATACGATAGGGAGAGATAGGTTCTGCGGTAATTAAGAGAGGGTTCGGATGCTTGACAGAGTAAACTATCCACAGGGCTGGTCCAGAAAGCGCCAAGAGCTAGACGTATACCTGCATTGTGAATTGTATCTAGGAGCTTAAGTAAGGATGGTGTCGCAGAGTCATATGCAATTGAACCATAGTCCATTCGTGATCTGATTAGAGCTCTGTAAACTTTAAGTAGTGTTTCTGTGGCCGCTCCCCATGATCGGTTTGCTAGAATTTTTAGCATATTTATTCCTTTGCGGCATTTCAGCACCACATTTTGTATATGGGGTTTCCAGGACAGGCCTTTATCGAACACCATTTCAAGAAACTTGACGGTGTCAAAGAACCCTAATGGTCGCCCATATATATTTAGACAAGGTGTTATATTCTCTGATTTTTTGGAAAACATAATACATTTAGTTTTCTTTGTGGAAAACTGAAATCCTGTGCACTCAGACCATTGTTGTAGTTTGTTAAGATGCTTTTGCATAATATTAGTCATGGATTCTATGTTCTTTCCTTTAACGATGAGTACTAAATCATCTGCGTAGATCTGCGTAGATCTTTTTTACAAATTCACTTTTTGATGCCAGTCCAAACCTCGTATGATTCTACGTTATATTACCAAACCTCGTATGAATTAAACAATGCTTTGACCCTGAAAATCCATGGAAACCAAACCTCTTATGTATTGGTGTGCTAAAATGGCAATCCAAACCTCTTATGTCGCCGTACGCGCCTAGCAATTTCGCGCCCTTTTCTAAAAAGGAAATTCTCAAACCTCGCATGTCTCATTTTTAGTCGTTTTAGTGCCTGTAGTGTGAATATTTTGTAATAAATAATTTCTAAATGGGTTCAAGAGGCAAAAAAATATTAGAACTTCTTCGAAGTAATCGACAGATTGAAACTGTTTTTCCGGAAGTGGAAGCTGATAACAATGAAATGTTAGGATGTCCAGAATATCCGCTGGAAGAATCTAACCTGCAAATAGGTATGTAAATTACACTTTTTTGTTTTGTAGATATATTGGCATCGATTGACGACTACCTGAGAATATCATCATATTATTTAACAAAATTTACTATATAACGATTTCGATTTGGATTACTTTCTTGTGTGTATAATACCGGGTGTCCCATTAATAATTCTTTTCGCAGTATTTCTGATTTCTTAAAATTTTTATTAGGATCGTTAATAATCAAGGTTCCTTACCTTCGGCACATTTGCTTAGTTAGCATCTATATTTTTTTTCTTACATCAGCAAAACGAGATCTGGCTGCTAATTATAATTATTTTGTTTTAATTGAAACAGTGCCGTAGGTCTAATAAGCATAATAAGCAATACTTCCTAATTTAATAATCCTTAATTTATTTCTGTAATCAAAGCAACTAATTTTTACAGCTTTTCCACAAGCCATTGTTGACATTATTTCAATACCTACATAATTTTTGTTTTATTTTAAAGTAATGGAAGGAAATATATTATACGGTGTCCCAAATGGTCCAAGACAACAAACGAACATAAAATATTTAATTGTATAATTATATTTATTTTTACAGCATTGGCATCAACTTATTCTGTGGCAAGCAATGTTATAATAGAATGTCCAGAAGATGTCGCTAAAGAACTTGCCATTAGAGTCGATGAAAATATACCTGTGGCTTACCAAGTACCTTCAAGCTTACAATATAACAATTATAAATTTTCACAAGAAACTTCCCATGCTACTCTTGATATTGGCGACGATAAGTCTTCCAGCTCTGCCGATAGTGATGCGTCGGACAAGGTTTATAAGCCATCTGAAAATAGTAACAGTCCTAGCAACAGCTCTAGCTCTCAAGAATCCATAAGAAACGAAAACAGTAATATAAATCACGAAACCAAAATAAGTTTGAGTCCTACGATTTCTAATGAAGAATCTATACCGAAACGTAAACGTTCTTTAAAAGGTCAAGCTGATGCGTCGTTATGGAAAAAAATATCAACATTTCCAAACGAAGAAAGGGGGAAGAATATCAAGGTCGGAAATTAAGTGAAGGAAAAACAGTTTCTACCGTTAAGAAAAACTTGGTCAAGCTTGCACTAGCCAATCGTGTATTAAGACCCAAAGTAAATGTTGTAATAAATTTACCCATGAGGATCGTTCAGCAATTTTTAAGAACTTATGGGAGAATATGGATTGGGGCCAAAGAAAAGTATTTGTTTTAGGGCTAATAGATGTTTGTCCACCCAAATCAAGAAGAAATTCCAACTCTGAGCATTCAAAAATATCCTATACTTTAATGTATAATTTAAGAAAAGGTCACGAAAGATTAGGTGTATGTAAAATGATGTTTTTGCATACCATGGGAATCGGTGAATGGACTGCAAGAAATTGGGCATTAAAAGGCCTTCACAATTCACTAAATTCGTCAAAATGCAATATTCCGTTGAAACCTGAACAAAACGAGCATTTAGAATCATTTTTAAATGCATTGCCGAAGATGCCCTCACATGATTGTAGGTCTCAATCTAGTAAGCTATATTTAGAATCAATTTTTAAATACAAAAAAGAAGTGTATGATCTGTATGTAGAAAACTGCACTGAAGCCAAGAAAATGCAATTATCTCTTACTCAGTTCAAAAAAATTTATGCTCAGATGAACATTGGTTTATTTCAGCCTAAAAAGGACCAATGCGATCTATATGCTGCATGTACGAAGTAAAAAACCTGAGTGAGGAAAAATGGTTAGAACATCAACAAAAGAAAGAAGATGCTAGAACTGAAATGAAAGCAGATACAGATAGAGCTAAGTTAGATAAAAGTATGGTAGTGATCACGATGGATTTACAGTCCGTTCTTCTCTGTCCACTTCTAAAAGCCTCAGCCATATATTATAAAAAGAAACTGATAGTACATAATTTCACTATGTTTAACAATGTTACACATGAAGTTACCTGTTATGTTTGGCATGAGAGTGAAGGAAATGTCACAACTAATGAATTCTGCTCGTGCATTGTACACTATATCGACAAAAAATGTAATGAACAAATAAAGGAGATCATATTATGGAGCGACGGTTGTACGTACCAAAATAGAAACTCTATTTTGGCGAACGCATTACTGCAATGCTCAGCATTGAACAATATAAGCATCATTCAGAAGATTCTAGAGAAGGGCCAGTAGAGGAAAACGGAGAGAGCGAGGCCAGGTGGTGCTGGTGGTGCTGGTGGTGCAACTAACCCAGGTGGTGCAGGTGGTGCGTTTTACGATCTAACCCGGGTGGTTCGGTGGTGCGTTTAATGATCTAACCCGGGTGGTTCGGTGGTGCGTTTTATGACCTAACCCGGGTGGTTCGGTGGTGCTGTTTACAAAATAACCCGAAATTAAACCCGACTTTTTACGACCTAACCCGGATGCTTTCATGAGGCGGCTTCTTATCTAACCCTAATTTGAACCTGAATATTTATGAACTGACCCGAGATAAAACCCGACTTTTTACGACCTAACCCGGATGCTTTCGCGAGGCGGCTTCTCATCTAACCCTAACTTGAACCTGAATATTTATGAACTGACCCGAGATAAAACCCGACTTTTTATGATTTAACCTTAGTGAAACGCCGCTGCTAAAGCGGGATAATTAAATCCCAATTTTTATAAGCCATCCTTAAACCCAACTTTTTACGATCCGACCTGAGCCATCCTTAAACCAGACTTTTTATTATTTCCCCTTAGTTGAAACGCCGCTGCTAAAGCGGGATAATTAAATCCCAATTTTTATAAGCCATCCTTAAACCCAACTTTTTACGATCCGACCTGAGCCCTCCTTAAACCAGACTTTTTATTATTTTCCCTTAGTTGAAACGCCGCTGTTAAAGCGGTATAGTAAAAAACATTATTTATTATTTCCCCTTAGTGAAACGCCGCTGGCGGGTAGTAAAGCGAAATAAATCCCTAATTTATATGGTCTAACAAGATAAGTATAATAAAGCGGTACATTTGTCACCCCACAATAATTATTTATACCTAAATAACCCTCTCAAACCCTCTGCCGACACGATTTAAAAAGAAAGGGACATAAACCTTTATTTATTATTCCGAAGGACCCTCATTAAAATTCAGTAGCATATCTAATAATTGATTCCAATTTTTGCACCACTTATATAAAATACAATAAAATAATTACCATCTAGAACCATTAACTAGAGATTTCTTTGTACTGGAAATGGATAAATTATAGGACTATCTTGTAATGAGAACAGAGTAATAAAAAGTAAATAAAACTTAAATACGTATAAAATACCAAGCAGGTATAGGTACTATACAACTTGTGTTCGCCATCAGGTAAAAGCCCTCATAATGCTTTTATAAAAATTTCGGATAATATCATAATATAAGTAAATAGGCTACAATTTCAGGAAAAAAGTAAAAAAAATTAATTCACAATGTAAAATTGTAGTTAAATGGATTGTAAATACGAAATAATATAAAAAGCTACCTTTTGTTTGCGATGATGTATGCACAATAACTCTATATTATTCGGCCCTTAAACTGAAAATACCCACTAGATAGGTATCATAAGCTGTATTTGTCATCAGGTAGAACCCCCAATAAAATTATGAATATCAGGCGTAGGCAACAATAAGCAAATCACGTTGGTTTTTTAATTTATTATTAATCTGGCTAACTTAAGAAACTCACAATATAACGACCATCCAAAAAAAATCATAATACATTACTGGGTGTGAAAGCAATTGCGCTGCAAAATATAGTGTATACCAACTCTGAGGTAGTTAATTAAAATCCCAATTAGCGCTAAAAAAAAATCAATTAGATATTTACTTTAGATATTTTAATAAAAAAATTCAATATTATTAGCGCCACCTATCCGTTTATGGAACCTACATATAGGCTTAACAAGAATGACAAACTTTGGGAATATTATTTTACATGATTCTCTCGATTATCGCATCGCTATCACATTTCAATATTCTTGGCAACATTTAAGTTTTAAAATTAGCACAATATCAAATCCTCTACAATGAATTAAACAAACACATACATAATTTTAAAATCTCATAATAAGAATATAAACTAAAATTATAATGCGTAGCAGGTCCAAAATCTAACAAGTTTCGACTAGTCAAATGACGTCAGTTTACATCTGCGAAGAATACCCAACTCTCGAACCATAAAAAATGGTCAAACTTTGTCGGCAAATACCCTTCTATGATGCAGGGGAAGGACAGGTAACTCGAGATGTTTATAAAGAAACGTTAAAGAACATTATTTGCTTATTTCTAGACTCTTAAAAATTACATGCAATCGAACAATAAATGTTTTCATCATGTATATTTATGAGTAACACATTACCTTCGACATACATAAATTCAAATTGATAATTACTCGCCTTAGTACTTTTTTAGAAGTTTGAATCATTGCATATAACCGTCTGAGGATACCCAAACTTCCCCTAACATATTTCTCCGCAACCGGGGAAAAAGAGGTAGAAAAAGTAAAATAACAACTCCAAGTGTCTTTGCGAACAATCGGCAATAAAATAGAGTATTTCAGTTTTTAATTTTTCGTAAATAAAAGCTGGTTAGATTAATAGTCTCTGTGAATATAATAACATAAACAAAGTGATATGCCGTAAATTTAGGAGTACAGTATAAATTATGCCTCTATTAAAATATACCGCAATAACTAACTACCAAAGGATTTTTGATATTTTGAATATATTTGATGCTCATAGCATTATCACATTTCCAAAGGCTCTAAATTTTAGAAAAATGTTCTAATAGAATATGTCTATCAATATAAAGTAAAGGTATTGTTAGGTTTTTTTAAAAAATACGACCTACAACAGTCTCTGCTACAGCATGGCTGACTCTGTAGAAACTTCTGTGAAACCATAATAATTATATCAATAATCGAGTTGTCATTATGATAATATTTTCTTCCAATATCCGACTCCACTATCCATAAAAGTTATGTTAGGAAATTCATAATTGAGCGCATTGTAATTTTTTAAAAAGAAATTCACTTCACACACAAAGATGTAGCCATTCAATCCATGAAAATAATGCAAGTCAGTATGCGTATGTTATGGCTAACTGTTTAAATGTCTATTCCTTCCACGTTTATCGGAAGAAATACTTTTTTTATACTAGTATTTTAGTTGAAAATAAGATCATAAATCATCTATACAAAACAAGCGTCCCTTATGGATTTGAACGAAAATCATAGATTCGACTATTTTCATGAAAAATAAATCTAAGTACGGAATAATGCAGGAAGATTATCTATTTTCTTGGTTTAGAAAGTGATGTAGTTAAGATTTATAACTTAGGAATAAATAAATTATTATTAATCTTTTCGACCTATTTCTCTTACATATTTAATTTCTTTGATAGTAAGAACTAATCTTTTTATTTTACAAAGTAAAAAAAAGCTAAAGATCGGCGTTGTCAGTCAGGTATAAGAACTGATTTAACACGATGGTTTTTGTACAAACGTTCACATACAATTGTATGCTTTTTAACCGATTGTGTCGGAAAAAATGACGATTTATAGATTAGATATTTAGACGAAGAGCTAACCTTCTCAATAAAGTATTGATTATTGCCCTGCTAGCTAGACAACACTTTTTATGTTAGTCAAAAAAAAATTTTTTTTTTCGGACGCTATTACAGATTTCATCGTTAACTAACAAACATTAAGACCAAAAAATTAGCGTGCAAGATGAAATGTATAGGTTCACTTCATTTCTACATTATTTTACAACTCTCAATCGCATTAAAAACAAGATCGAATAAAAAACAACTTATGACATATGGACGAAAAATGTTTTTCGGGCTATTTAGGTTAGCGACCGCATTACGTCTGAAATACTACATTTTTCGAGCTTATAACATAATTTACTATTTTAACGTTAAAATAGGGGAAATGACGTATCGAAATGGTTACTTTTTTTTTGTCGGTCACGAGATTATAGTTTCTTTTAAAATGAACTCTAATATTTACAACACAAATTATCCTTTAAGCCACATTAGTTTAAAACTCGTCTGTCGCTTTCCCTCTATTGTGAGTTTGATTAAAGTATAGCGTAGTATATATTTAGATGAATTTCGCAAATGTTGAATACTTTCAAAACTGAAAAAGCCGCCCTTTGCAATAAATATCTCCGTAGAGTTAGGTACCCTGCAGATTAAGGGTATTTCAGCGGATAATCATATACAAATTCAAAGATTTTGTCTATTTTAATGGATTAACAAACAATATCTATAGGATGACTTTACTGATAAAAAAAAAAATAACAAAAATCTATAAAGTCTAGGCTCACATGAAATTCCATAAAGAGCAGCTGCATAGCCTTATCACATCAAACTATATTTTTATTTCGTTCTATTGTCAAAAGTCTGTGTTTAGGAGATTATCGTTCATTTTAAAATGAACTCTAATATGTACATCACCATAAACTACCTCTTAAGCCGTCGTAAAAATACACTTTTCGATTTACCTCTATATTGATTTTCTAATATTAAATATCTACAATAGTCGAAATTCGCTCGCTAATACCTATGTATGCAAGGTTTCTTCAAAAAATGACAATTTTGTTGTTTAATGGCTTGAAAAAATGGAAAAAGGAGGTTTTTGCATCCATTTATTTCCAGATGAGTGTTAAAAATACTTATAAAACTCGGTATACCGAAGATCAAGCATTAATGAGAGGGTTGAGTCCTGTTTGCCAAATCCTGATTTATAATTTGACGTTGGTAACGGTACAATTTTTTAACATTTATCATAAGAGGCGTATATTTTTGAGGCTTAGATCTACCAGTTTATCCACGCCCCATTTATTGTTAGTGCTTTAGTAATTTTACTTTCCAATTATTTTTTACCAAAACGCGTAGCTGAAACAGTGTCTATATCAGACGATATAATAAATTTTAAGGATTAATTTGCTTACAAATACACTTCAATTTATTTAGGCTAAAGCAGCCAGACATATACTGGAACTACGAAAACCCTATTACAATTTGGTTGCCTAGAGATAATTTTGTAAAAAACACAGCTTTCTACACAAATGCTTGCACATTATGTACCTATCATTTTAAGATACCTGGCGACATCAATGTAAGCATTGACATAATGACGCAAGATATAGGTAGGTACTAGAATATTCAAGATTTCTATTAACGATGCACTTCAGCATACATGCGAGATGTCATTAATGTCTACGGAAGGCAACAGACATACCAGCTATTTTTACATGGGATTCCATAGACTTGAACGCTTCTTGTTTAGAAATATTTGATGTCATCTTGAGGAGTTCCGTATTGAAGCATCAAACCTACCTGCCAAATAATTGACGAAATATGGGATATCATAAAATATGTCCCCCATCAAACTAAATGATCCTATAAACCAGCTTCACAGACCGTAATTTGTGATGCTAACACGATTAATACGCAATAGAACAAGATTAAGAAACAAAATTTAAAGTAGCTCTTTATCACACGAAAATAATTAAATAATTTACGGTTACAGAACAATAATTATTTTAAAAAGCTGTATAACTAAATATATTATGTTATTAGGAATATTCTGTCTAAAGTAACAGCTGATCTTAGTCGAAAATGAGATCGTATTATTGATTGTTGAATTCGTTAGGTATGAAATAAAATTAGAGATTTCGTCTATTTTTTCACGATTAAAAAAGAATACCTCTATTTAGCTAAAAATGAAATGATTACAGTGGTAGATTAATTCACTTTACCAAGCATGTAAACTACTAATTTTGCAATAAATATCTTCTATATTTCTAGGTAGGTTTACTCGAAAATGTTGGGCTATTTTCATCAAAAATCCCGATACGAAATTGAAAAATTTGCCTATTTTTGTCGGTTTACAAAGTGATAGTGGAATATTGGTTTGATCAAAGAACAATAATTATTTTAAAAATGTTGTATAATTAACTAAATGTCGGTGTTATCAGGCAGGTAAGAAGTTATTTATCTGAATCTTATTTGTACCATTAGCGTTTATATACAAATGTTAGTGGTTTTCAAAAATTGATATCTCGGAAATTATTAGGTTTAGACTTATAATACGCTCATTAAAAAATAATGACTACTTTATGCAAAATTCAAAAATATTATAAGATGTAGGGTATCCCAGTAACTTAACCAAAGATTTTCGGTCTTCGTAAAGCTTTATACGTTTCTTCAGCGTACCAAACATTCACTTTTTTTAAATATTGACATCGGGTTAGGATTCTGAACATAGGATTAACATCACTCCAATAGTGAACATGTTGCGTTGTCACAGTTCCATTCGTCGAAAAGTAAACAAAACCGTTTGAGCTACGTGGGGAATAAATAAAGTTGGCTTGTTGAAAAATTTTAATATTTATTAAGGTAAAAGACTATAAATATATCGACACAACACTTTGGCATTTCTAATACTACAAACATGAATATCTAAAATGTGATATTTACAACCATCAACTCTCTCTCCCTTTTCTAATTTTGGTACACCAATGCTGTCTTCTAAGTTTATAATATATGGCGTCCTGCAGTTTAATTCCGAAAATGTTTTAACTAAAAATTCCTCTTTAACACGTCCTTTAACGTAAATAATGTCTGCGTCTATCAGATTGTTGGATATGATATTATGTAGTTCCTTGTAATCGGTATCACCATAATTATAAAGGATACCATGATGATTTCCAAATAGATATTTGACTTGTTTCTTGCAAGCCTTACTTAAGGTGTCGAATGGTTTAACTGGTTTAAAAAAGTAACTTTTCATACTATTCCCATCATAAATAGCCATTTCTTTCGCGTAAAATTCAGGTATGTTAAATCCTTGAATATCGACTACAACGAACTTCATTGTCTGAAGACTCAAATCAAACAAGTATATTTTCATATTTTTATCGCTCTTAAGTTCGATTTCAAAAGCACACCCCCACTTTTCGATAATTTCACAGTCTTAGCACATAGATCTTATATTTTTATTTACGATCAATTCATCTTTATTCGCCAATCGTCTCAAACGAGTCTGCTTTTGAAAGTAATATAGCCTTAGTATTCAGAAAATATTAATGATATCGGAGCCTAAAACATCCTTGACACTAAAAAATCATTGTGTTTCCTAACAAAACCCATCATCTTGTCTATTTAGCTTGCTTTCCTATTGTTTAGCAGGTTAAATAAAATTATTATTTCGCTCTTTTTGTCTGTACTGAATCGTTAGGGGAATACGTTTCTAGTTCTATAAGAGAGACAGTTAAAATTTATGTAAGCAATCAAAAATCCTACACTATGAGCTACTTAGTTAAAATTTCATATTTCCTTCCTGGATCAGACAAAATTTGTGATGTGTCGGACAAAATTTATAAAAATACGAAAAAAATGCTGGATGCATTTTTAGCGTGACTTTCTATTTAATACCATCTTATTTCAAGCTATAATTCGGTTGTCAAAATGAGAATAAAATAATTTTCCCATGGTTTATGTCATCTTAAAAAAGTCAAAAGGTTATATTCTGTAGAGGGTCAGATACATTCAAATTTAAATATTTTCTCCAAGAAGAATTTTAAGATAGTATTATAGTAAATAAAAATTCTATACCTCCAATATTTCATGGAAACATATCGTGTTCTAGCGACATAACCCAAAAGTACCTCTATTCAGAAACGCATCGTACTTTTCTTGTCAATAATTGTCTCATTGTCCCATCCATTACATTATTATAATCTTAAAGCACCTGTTACCAGCATTATCTGTTTTTATGGTTTTCATAAAACATAGCGATTACCGATGAAAATTAAACGAAAACTTAATAAATAACTTTTTTTTCAACTGAAATAGACTGATTTTCGATGGAAAAATGTTACTTATAACTAAAAATGAATATAAGACATATACGCAATGATATTTAGAATAAATCAATGTTTTCTAAAATTACTATGAAATATTCACAAAATCGTTTCGTTATAACCAAAGTAGCATGGCTTGCAGATTTCGTATAGAGTTCAAACGCGATACTGAGATGATCTTTTTTTTTTTATATTTTTGTAGGATAATGCACCACTACGTTGTAAGTACTTGAGAGAGGACTTTCTTGTAAAATCCTCAAATTTCTCTGCAATTTTGTTCCTTCTAGAGTTAAATTCACACAGAAAACCCCGTATTCTTATCTTTCAGGTTGGTATATTAAAAAGGGCTTATTAGTATGGTTTAGAAAACAAGCAATATTAATTAACGGATGTTTTTTCGTCGTATGAAGAGTTGAAACATTTTTTTTCCACTCCAATGGTTGCGATGCAGAGAGTCGGGTTTCATCATAATCTTTCAGGGTAGCTCAGGTTTGATTGCATGTAGAGAGTCGGGTTTCATCATAATCTTTCAGGGTAGCTCAGGTTTGATTACATGTACTAAGGTTAGTGCTCCTTGCAATCGGTTTCAGGTTTGACGCGCCCCCCTCAGGTTTGTTCAGGTTTCTCAAACGTTTGAGAAACCTGAACAAACCTGAGGGGGGCGCGTCAAAATTGGTAAAATGGTACAAATAAGATTCAGATAAATAACTTCTTACCTGCCTGATAACACCGACATTTAGTTAATTATACAACATTTTTAAAATAATTATTGTTCTTTGATCAAACCAATATTCCACTATCACTTTGTAAACCGACAAAAATAGGCAAATTTTTCAATTTCGTATCGGGATTTTTGATGAAAATAGCCCAACATTTTCGAGTAAACCTACCTAGAAATATAGAAGATATTTATTGCAAAATTAGTAGTTTACATGCTTGGTAAAGTGAATTAATCTACCACTGTAATCATTTCATTTTTAGCTAAATAGAGGTATTCTTTTTTAATCGTGAAAAAATAGACGAAATCTCTAATTTTATTTCATACCTAACGAATTCAACAATCAATAATACGATCTCATTTTCGACTAAGATCAGCTGTTACTTTAGACAGAATATTCCTAATAACATAATATATTTAGTTATACAGCTTTTTAAAATAATTATTGTTCTGTAACCGTAAATTATTTAATTATTTTCGTGTGATAAAGAGCTACTTTAAATTTTGTTTCTTAATCTTGTTCTATTGCGTATTAATCGTGTTAGCATCACAAATTACGGTCTGTGAAGCTGGTTTATAGGATCATTTAGTTTGATGGGGGACATATTTTATGATATCCCATATTTCGTCAATTATTTGGCAGGTAGGTTTGATGCTTCAATACGGAACTCCTCAAGATGACATCAAATATTTCTAAACAAGAAGCGTTGAAGTCTATGGAATCCCATGTAAAAATAGCTGGTATGTCTGTTGCCTTCCGTAGACATTAATGACATCTCGCATGTATGCTGAAGTGTATCGTTAATAGAAATCTTGAATATTCTAGTACCTACCTATATCTTGCGTCATTATGTCAATGCTTACATTGATGTCGCCAGGTATCTTAAAATGATAGGTACATAATGTGCAAGCATTTGTGTAGAAAGCTGTGTTTTTTACAAAATTTTCTCTAGGCAACCAAATTGTAATAGGGTTTTCGTAGTTCCAGTATATGTCTGGCTGCTTTAGCCTAAATAAATTGAAGTGTATTTGTAAGCAAATTAATCCTTAAAATTTATTATATCGTCTGATATAGACACTGTTTCAGCTACGCGTTTTGGTAAAAAATAATTGGAAAGTAAAATTACTAAAGCACTAACAATAAATGGGGCGTGGATAAACTGGTAGATCTAAGCCTCAAAAATATACGCCTCTTATGATAAATGTTAAAAAATTGTACCGTTACCAACGTCAAATTATAAATCAGGATTTGGCAAACAGGACTCAACCCTCTCATTAATGCTTGATCTTCGGTATACCGAGTTTTATAAGTATTTTTAACACTCATCTGGAAATAAATGGATGCAAAACCTCCTTTTTCCATTTTTTCAAGCCATTAAACAACAAAATTGTCATTTTTTGAAGAAACCTTGCATACATAGGTATTAGCGAGCGAATTTCGACTATTGTAGATATTTAATATTAGAAAATCAATATAGAGGTAAATCGAAAAGTGTATTTTTACGACGGCTTAAGAGGTAGTTTATGGTGATGTACATATTAGAGTTCATTTTAAAATGAACGATAATCTCCTAAACACAGACTTTTGACAATAGAACGAAATAAAAATATAGTTTGATGTGATAAGGCTATGCAGCTGCTCTTTATGGAATTTCATGTGAGCCTAGACTTTATAGATTTTTGTTATTTTTTTTTTTATCAGTAAAGTCATCCTATAGATATTGTTTGTTAATCCATTAAAATAGACAAAATCTTTGAATTTGTATATGATTATCCGCTGAAATACCCTTAATCTGCAGGGTACCTAACTCTACGGAGATATTTATTGCAAAGGGCGGCTTTTTCAGTTTTGAAAGTATTCAACATTTGCGAAATTCATCTAAATATATACTACGCTATACTTTAATCAAACTCACAATAGAGGGAAAGCGACAGACGAGTTTTAAACTAATGTGGCTTAAAGGATAATTTGTGTTGTAAATATTAGAGTTCATTTTAAAAGAAACTATAATCTCGTGACCGACAAAAAAAAAGTAACCATTTCGATACGTCATTTCCCCTATTTTAACGTTAAAATAGTAAATTATGTTATAAGCTCGAAAAATGTAGTATTTCAGACGTAATGCGGTCGCTAACCTAAATAGCCCGAAAAACATTTTTCGTCCATATGTCATAAGTTGTTTTTTATTCGATCTTGTTTTTAATGCGATTGAGAGTTGTAAAATAATGTAGAAATGAAGTGAACCTATACATTTCATCTTGCACGCTAATTTTTTGGTCTTAATGTTTGTTAGTTAACGATGAAATCTGTAATAGCGTCCGAAAAAAAAAAATTTTTTTTTGACTAACATAAAAAGTGTTGTCTAGCTAGCAGGGCAATAATCAATACTTTATTGAGAAGGTTAGCTCTTCGTCTAAATATCTAATCTATAAATCGTCATTTTTTCCGACACAATCGGTTAAAAAGCATACAATTGTATGTGAACGTTTGTACAAAAACCATCGTGTTAAATCAGTTCTTATACCTGACTGACAACGCCGATCTTTAGCTTTTTTTTACTTTGTAAAATAAAAAGATTAGTTCTTACTATCAAAGAAATTAAATATGTAAGAGAAATAGGTCGAAAAGATTAATAATAATTTATTTATTCCTAAGTTATAAATCTTAACTACATCACTTTCTAAACCAAGAAAATAGATAATCTTCCTGCATTATTCCGTACTTAGATTTATTTTTCATGAAAATAGTCGAATCTATGATTTTCGTTCAAATCCATAAGGGACGCTTGTTTTGTATAGATGATTTATGATCTTATTTTCAACTAAAATACTAGTATAAAAAAAGTATTTCTTCCGATAAACGTGGAAGAAATAGACATTTAAACAGTTAGCCATAACATACGCATACTGACTTGCATTATTTTCATGGATTGAATGGCTACATCTTTGTGTGTGAAGTGAATTTCTTTTTAAAAAATTACAATGCGCTCAATTATGAATTTCCTAACATAACTTTTATGGATAGTGGAGTCGGATATTGGAAGAAAATATTATCATAATGACAACTCGATTATTGATATAATTATTATGGTTTCACAGAAGTTTCTACAGAGTCAGCCATGCTGTAGCAGAGACTGTTGTAGGTCGTATTTTTTAAAAAAACCTAACAATACCTTTACTTTATATTGATAGACATATTCTATTAGAACATTTTTCTAAAATTTAGAGCCTTTGGAAATGTGATAATGCTATGAGCATCAAATATATTCAAAATATCAAAAATCCTTTGGTAGTTAGTTATTGCGGTATATTTTAATAGAGGCATAATTTATACTGTACTCCTAAATTTACGGCATATCACTTTGTTTATGTTATTATATTCACAGAGACTATTAATCTAACCAGCTTTTATTTACGAAAAATTAAAAACTGAAATACTCTATTTTATTGCCGATTGTTCGCAAAGACACTTGGAGTTGTTATTTTACTTTTTCTACCTCTTTTTCCCCGGTTGCGGAGAAATATGTTAGGGGAAGTTTGGGTATCCTCAGACGGTTATATGCAATGATTCAAACTTCTAAAAAAGTACTAAGGCGAGTAATTATCAATTTGAATTTATGTATGTCGAAGGTAATGTGTTACTCATAAATATACATGATGAAAACATTTATTGTTCGATTGCATGTAATTTTTAAGAGTCTAGAAATAAGCAAATAATGTTCTTTAACGTTTCTTTATAAACATCTCGAGTTACCTGTCCTTCCCCTGCATCATAGAAGGGTATTTGCCGACAAAGTTTGACCATTTTTTATGGTTCGAGAGTTGGGTATTCTTCGCAGATGTAAACTGACGTCATTTGACTAGTCGAAACTTGTTAGATTTTGGACCTGCTACGCATTATAATTTTAGTTTATATTCTTATTATGAGATTTTAAAATTATGTATGTGTTTGTTTAATTCATTGTAGAGGATTTGATATTGTGCTAATTTTAAAACTTAAATGTTGCCAAGAATATTGAAATGTGATAGCGATGCGATAATCGAGAGAATCATGTAAAATAATATTCCCAAAGTTTGTCATTCTTGTTAAGCCTATATGTAGGTTCCATAAACGGATAGGTGGCGCTAATAATATTGAATTTTTTTATTAAAATATCTAAAGTAAATATCTAATTGATTTTTTTTTAGCGCTAATTGGGATTTTAATTAACTACCTCAGAGTTGGTATACACTATATTTTGCAGCGCAATTGCTTTCACACCCAGTAATGTATTATGATTTTTTTTGGATGGTCGTTATATTGTGAGTTTCTTAAGTTAGCCAGATTAATAATAAATTAAAAAACCAACGTGATTTGCTTATTGTTGCCTACGCCTGATATTCATAATTTTATTGGGGGTTCTACCTGATGACAAATACAGCTTATGATACCTATCTAGTGGGTATTTTCAGTTTAAGGGCCGAATAATATAGAGTTATTGTGCATACATCATCGCAAACAAAAGGTAGCTTTTTATATTATTTCGTATTTACAATCCATTTAACTACAATTTTACATTGTGAATTAATTTTTTTTACTTTTTTCCTGAAATTGTAGCCTATTTACTTATATTATGATATTATCCGAAATTTTTATAAAAGCATTATGAGGGCTTTTACCTGATGGCGAACACAAGTTGTATAGTACCTATACCTGCTTGGTATTTTATACGTATTTAAGTTTTATTTACTTTTTATTACTCTGTTCTCATTACAAGATAGTCCTATAATTTATCCATTTCCAGTACAAAGAAATCTCTAGTTAATGGTTCTAGATGGTAATTATTTTATTGTATTTTATATAAGTGGTGCAAAAATTGGAATCAATTATTAGATATGCTACTGAATTTTAATGAGGGTCCTTCGGAATAATAAATAAAGGTTTATGTCCCTTTCTTTTTAAATCGTGTCGGCAGAGGGTTTGAGAGGGTTATTTAGGTATAAATAATTATTGTGGGGTGACAAATGTACCGCTTTATTATACTTATCTTGTTAGACCATATAAATTAGGGATTTATTTCGCTTTACTACCCGCCAGCGGCGTTTCACTAAGGGGAAATAATAAATAATGTTTTTTACTATACCGCTTTAACAGCGGCGTTTCAACTAAGGGAAAATAATAAAAAGTCTGGTTTAAGGAGGGCTCAGGTCGGATCGTAAAAAGTTGGGTTTAAGGATGGCTTATAAAAATTGGGATTTAATTATCCCGCTTTAGCAGCGGCGTTTCAACTAAGGGGAAATAATAAAAAGTCTGGTTTAAGGATGGCTCAGGTCGGATCGTAAAAAGTTGGGTTTAAGGATGGCTTATAAAAATTGGGATTTAATTATCCCGCTTTAGCAGCGGCGTTTCACTAAGGTTAAATCATAAAAAGTCGGGTTTTATCTCGGGTCAGTTCATAAATATTCAGGTTCAAGTTAGGGTTAGATGAGAAGCCGCCTCGCGAAAGCATCCGGGTTAGGTCGTAAAAAGTCGGGTTTTATCTCGGGTCAGTTCATAAATATTCAGGTTCAAATTAGGGTTAGATAAGAAGCCGCCTCATGAAAGCATCCGGGTTAGGTCGTAAAAAGTCGGGTTTAATTTCGGGTTATTTTGTAAACAGCACCACCGAACCACCCGGGTTAGGTCATAAAACGCACCACCGAACCACCCGGGTTAGATCATAAAACGCACCACCGAACCACCCGGGTTAGATCGTAAAACGCACCACCTGCACCACCTGGGTTAGTTGCACCACCAGCACCACCAGCACCACCTGGCCTCGCTCTCTCCGTTTTCCTCTACTAGGGCCATACACAAATATGACTTGTGATTCCGTTCACAGTGTGATAGAACGGAAAATTAGTAATAGGACGATAAGCGTTCCAGCGGACTACGTAAATATTATTGAAACTGCACGTAAAAATCCCATCCCTTACGATGTGATTTATATTGACCACACATTTTTTAAGACCTACTCAAATTTAAAATATTATGGTTCTATTCGGCCTGGTAAAAAGGCAGGTGATCCGGTTGTTACTGACTTGAAAGCCCTAAAGTATAATGGGTCAGATCTTACCATTGCCTACAAATTTAAAATGGCAGATATCTGGCAGTGTCTTCCACAAAGACCTGGAAAATTTTCCGCAGAAAAGCCGATTGGATTATATCCCACAGCTCCTGGTATTCAAAAAGACAAGTATGACCACCTGCAGGAGCTCACGAAAGTCCTTAAAGTAGACTACCACTTGTTTTACAAAAATTTAAAATATTACTAATTTTTAAAAATTATTTTGTAATTATTTTAATAATTAAACGTATGGGTCAATATTAGAGTTCTTATTGTTTTAGTTTGACGAGCCTCGTAAGTATTATAAATTGTAAAACTCAAACCTCTTATGTTACATTTTTCTATACCGGGTGTTGCATCGTCGAGCGGGACATAGGAAATCCCATGTAATTTTAAATGGGGTCAATTATTGGCTTCCCTAATTATTTTAGAGAAAAATTCTATTTAGGTTTATTAAAGAGCACTAAAACCCACATTCAAAAGAATAACTTTAGATATTTTTGATGAGCCCGTTTACGGGTTATCGCCGATTTCTTTTTAACTATTTCTCCTTTTTATGGCCCCGTATTTGCGGGCACCAGTCAAGGTAAAAGATGACTGTCAAATAAAGTTGTCATTTTGAGGAATATTTGAACATCTTCTTAAATCCTAAAGTTCTAACAATTTAATAGTACCTACCTATTAATTAGTAAAATATTGAAACAAGTAAAATGTCATAATTAACCTTGTAATTGGATACTTTATTTTAGTTTTATTCAGATTAATTTGTACTCATAAATACACCTTTAATATTTTCGATGTACGAGTTTTTATAACAATAAAGCACATATTTCAAAATGACAACTTTATTTGACAGTCATCTTTTACCTTGACTGGTGCCCGCAAATACGGGGCCATAAAAAAGATAAATAGTTAAAAAGAGATCGGCGATAACCCGTAAACGGGCTCATCAAAAATATCTAAAGTTATTCTTTTGAATGTGGGTTTTAGTGCTCTTTAATAAACCTAAATAGAATTTTTCTCTAAAATAATTAGGGAAGCCAATAATTGACCCCATTTAAAATTACATGGGATTTCCTGAGTCCCGCTCGACGATGCAACACCCGGTATAATTCAGAAATATGGACCTTAAAACAAAAAGTGTGTACTCTGTATTTCTTTTATGACCTATACTACCACGATGTAATTAGTTTATTTTAAATTGTATAGAAAAACAATTAAATATGAGGTTTTTCGGTTCCCCTGAAAAGTTTTGCGGCAAACACTTACGAGGTATGAGAATATTGTCGACGATATGGACTTTCTTCCTTAGAATATAATAAAGAATTATCCCCTTAAGTTACGTACCGTTCTTCTGAAACACCCTGTATTTGCTACAAAGTAATTTTTAAAAAACCTAAAACTAAAGGTAAAGGTGAAGGGTAGTAGGTAGTAATCATTTAAGTTTTTAAATTTATTTGAAATAATAACTGAGGTCTTGAATTTGTGAGGCTGCTTGATTTTCCATATTAACACCGTCATAATATCCAAATCACTTTTACTATACTAGCGGGATATTGCAGGCCTCTAACGTAATAATAACGCATAATAATTCCGCCTTATTACACATAGTCTATACTTTTTGAGGTATGGTCGCGGGTCACCCCGTATAAAGTATTCATTAACTTGTATTGCCCAATATATGTTTTTTTGGTGCGGGATTAGAACAAACCGAAACAATGCTAAAATTTAATTAATATAATATGTTTCAGTAGGTAACCAAATAGAATAATAAAAAAAAATGTTTAAATGAATGTGAATCTGATTAAAGATACATCAATATCAAACTATAGTAATCTGGCCGGTAACCAGGCCGAATGAGAGTGTTTGACCAATAAAAAACAGAACAGAACTCCTTGACTGATAAGTTTGCCCTAACAATATAGACCCTATAAAAATGTAAATTTAATTCTTGGTAAGACGGTAACAAGGTAAATATATTATTTTATTAGAGTAAATAAAAAATACAATATTTTGAGTTCATTAACACTGATAAAATATTTTATTGTGATGATAACAGTGAAAAATATCATCACCTTTAAATAGAGCAAATAAAAGTTCCTGCAAATTAATCTTTCCCCTTTACACCTATGTATATTTTTTCACCAATAAATTTACTAAATGCAGAGACGGAATTTAGGATTTAAACTCGTTTTAATAATCATGTAGTGTTATAGGTCAATTAAAATGTTTAGCTTCCCAGTAATCCAAGATGTTGTATCCAAGGATTAACTTCTTTATTATTGCGATTTTTGTTGTTCCGCAAAAAATTTTTGTATAGGCTAGTTGATACGAGAATAGAATTATATAGATTCACGAATAATAGTGGCGCAATAAGAAGGCGCCGGACGGGGTACGGGGCTGCATCCCCCAAGCTTTAACTATAACAAGCAAACAGAACTTAAATATAATTTTTTGTGATTTTTATACCAGGAAAAAAAACAAAAAATATAATAATATTGGAATATATATTATACATTGCTACTATGACAGATAACAAATTGCTGAGCTTCACCCATTTTAACATTGGATCTTTGCATCCGAGCTTTGACTTGTTTTCGGATTTTTTAGACAGTGAGCAGCCTGATGTAGTTGGACTTTCACAAACTTGGTTAAATCCGAATATTGCAGATTGTGCTCTAAATATTTCGGGCAATCAATTTATTCGAAATGATCGAGATGGCAGAGGGGAAGCCGTCGTCTTTTATGTTAAAAATTCATTTAAAATACAGTTGTTGAATTTCCGGGAAGGCGTTGGCGCGAGTACTTTGGAATCAATTTGGATAAGTATGAAAATGAATGGTAAGAATACCTGTATGGGGTCATTATATAGACCGCCCAATGGCAATCTTAATTCATGTTTGGATGAACTTGAAACAATGGTAACTCACTTTATTCCTCAGGTTGATCATGTGTTCCTTGGAGTTGTTTTTAATGTTAATTTTATGACTGAGAATTCGAATGCTTGCGTCTTTTTTAAAAATTTAATACAGAAATATGGTCTCTGCCAAACAGTATCTGAGCCCACCCGTGTTACCAACAACTTCAAAACATTAATAGATATCAGACTTGCTTCCTCGCCCAGCGCACTCTCCAATAGGAGTATTATTGAGATGCCTGATATATCAGACCACTGATTTGTAATTAAAGCTACTACCTAGGTAGTGCAAAAAGAAAAACCCCAAAACTGAGGTTGCCCGCTTGATTCCACCCAGGGCGGTGCCTGGTAGATATACACGACGAGCCACTGCAGCCCACCCGTACGTGGTTCAGCTTAGTGTCGCTCGAACGACACTGTTTAAAAATTCTTTCATCTGCAGAACGTCGTCACTCTGGAACGACCTCCCTGAGGCCGTGTTCCCAAACGAGTATAATCTTCAAAGATTCAAGACCAACGTGAATAGATTTCTGCGCACACGCATCGCTTGCAGAGCTCTATAAAGGTTTATTGTTGCAGTGCTGAGCCTTATCATAAAAAAATAATCTAGGGCTACAACAGCGCATATCGGATGAAAATCACTGGGAAATGGAAACAACCCGCTATGAAACTAGGTTGTACCATAGAGATAAAAGGGTTTCTATTATATGGGTCACACAAGTGCAGCGGACATTATCAACGATAATATTTTATATTCGCAATGCGTACAGAGCATACGAAAACGACGTACAATTGCGAAAAACCATTCAGCATCACCTGCGAACCTGATCTTTGGAAGGATGGAAAGCCTCCCCAACTGTCCGAGTACCTAGTATGGGACACTGATGGGTCAAAAATGACAGATAAAGTGGGTGCTGGAATATTTGAAGAGAGAGAGTATACCAGGCCGAAATTCATGCACTACAAGCATGCATCTAACAGAATATTGAGCGGGACTACCACAATCAAAATCAGACAGCCAGGCTGCCCCTAAGACTCTAAATACCCACCAATTTACATCTAAGATCGCGATGGAGTGCCCGCATGACCTAAAAAACCTATCATCGAGAAATAACAAAATCGAACTCCTATGGGTTCCTGGTCACTCGAGGATAGCAGGCAACGAAAAAGCAGATAGATTAGTCAGAACTGGAGCTGCTCAGAATCTCAGGGGTCCTGAACCCGCCCTAGGGCACAAACAGGTGATGAGGTCAGCAGTGAACAACATCTGGTCCGGTGGACCACTATACCTGGCCAAAGACACGCAAGGGCTACTATAGAAAACACCCTCAAGTTTATAAGTATAATAAACAAGAAATTTTATGAGACGCTGACTTTGTGTTTTGTTGATTTTTGTTAATTAAATCAGGTGTCCTGAAAAAATTGACTACTTTTTTGAAATTAACAACTGATGTACTGAATTTAACAGGCACTCGGATAAAACACCTGCAGAGGATTGGTATTCACGCCTGACCCACAAAGTGCAGACTATGCGTTGGCGCGCAGAAGACTAAACATATTTGGAGCAATTCAACATGGGGCCACTGTCCCACACAAAAATCTTAGACGAAAGCTACTATGGATCTAACCACAGGAGCCGGACTTTTCCAACAAGATAGGGGAGTGCAATAAGCCGTAAGGCTGCTGTGCAAGGAAGATCAGGTTAACCTGACCCCGGCCTTTAACTAACCAACCAACGAAATCTCAGAAACGGTAGTTCAGAGCGAAATCTACCAAGTATACTTTTTTTGAACAAAATATGCCTTGAAATAATAATTTATTAATAGAAATTTACTACACCAAAGCATAAAAGTTATGAAACTTAAGATGTATGCACAGTAATAATTTAATAATTCTGTATTTCCCGGTGTATTTCGAAAACTATCGACTAAGGTAAGTTAGGCTAGATCGTCATATTTTAACATTAGGAATCTGGGCCAGCATTTTGTACAGACCAACTCTAAATACAAATTCTCCAAATACCCAAATTTATTTTTTGCATTTACTGTAATTTCAGTAATTGTTGGGTTTTTAATTTTGGTGCTTTAAACTTGTGTTAATTTTTTAATTTTGGTGTTTCTCGAAAATGATTGGTTTAAGAGTAACAAGCTGCATAAATAGGTCAAAAGAATCGCCTGGCGATGTTAAATTTCCTAAAAATTAATGTATAATGCATGTAATGAAATATTCAGCCTTTGTGGACAATATAATATTGCGGCTGAAGGAGTATTCCTTGTGTAGCCTTTCGATACCAGTATAGAGTTGGTTACCAACTTCAAAAAAGGACCTATGATCTTATCTCCTAGTATTCCAACCCAAACATTGACTTTTTGGGGATGACCCACTATAAAAAGTGTACGGCCTGATGATATCCTTTTTAGATTACATGCCATTATATTTTGTTGCTTATTTGGGTTGGATTCCTACACCCCTGAAATTTCATTGAAGTCGGTTCAGTGAGATCAACGAAAAAAATCAGTTTTGCACAAAGATACATGTTTTGCACCACTGGTTCAAAAAAATAATGAAAAATAAAAATAGTGCCTCGTTATTAAAATTACCAAGTTGGATTGACACGAATTATTCATACTGTTCACAATTTAGTGTCAAACTTTAAAGCACTTTTTCTTTCAATTGGAGCTCCTCTATATTTTTAGGTCACTCAATGCGGAATTAAAAAACAATTTTCATTATAACAACCCTATCGCAATTCCTAACGCATCAAAAGTTATTTGTAGAAAACTGATTTTGTCAACTGTGATAGCCATTTTAATGAATAAAAATCGAAGATGACTTTCAAAAATGACAAGATCTTTGGAATATTTATCAAAATTTTCTAACTGTATGAACCCTAAACACAACCTGAACTAAGTAACCCTAGTTTTGTAAAAAAGGTCCAGTATTTAGATTCAAAAAAATACAAAGGTTTTTAATAAATTGTTTCTGCGTGATAAATAATTAAGTAATTCAACTCTGAAATTACCCATAATTCGTAGGCTAATTAGGGTTGTATTCTTGTAATCAGAAAAAAATACGCCGCATTGTAATCTTAATGAAAACAGAGAGACTCACTTTCATTATTTATTACATATAGACAGGTAGGTACGTGCTTACCAAAATAGCTGCTTTTACTAATTTGGACTAATAGGTATACTTATGCAATTAATATGATACATACTTGGGTTCTTCAATGTATTTTTACGTCAGGATTTGAACCTTTGACATCTGTTATTTATTAATAATAATAATAATAATAATAATAATAATAATAATAATAATAAAGGATTTTTATTAATACATAACAATAACAACAACAAAAGAAAAATACAAAAGGTGGCGAGATCCAGCATAGCTGTTCATCTAACCACCAGACAATTACATTTCAAAGTTTAACAATAATAATAATGTCGAAAAACCAAAAAATAATTACCTTAAGTAATTTCAAAAGTAAAAAAAAAGAAAAAAAAAACGACTTAACTATCCATGATCCGGAATTGGCCGAAAAAGCGCAAATATTGGATTTATTTTAAAATAGAGAAGAAAAACAAAAATATAACGTAAGTAAAAATTTGCTAGAAAACAATTCAGCCTCTCTCACTTATTACACACTTTTTAAGATGATTCTTAAAGCTATTTACAGATGAACATGATTTAATTATAGGTGGTAAGTTATTATATGTTTTAATAGCGTTATACGTAAAGGAGCGCTGGAAGGCGGCAGTGCTGCGTCTGGGAATCTGGAAAAGTTCATTGTAGCGCGTAACCCTGTTGTGAATATCGCGACCTCTAACAAGTTTTTCATAGAGATATACAGGTTCTTTAAATTTGTTTATTTTATACACCAAAGTACCCAAATGCATTCGATATCTTTCAGCCAAGGAAAACCACCCAGAAGCAAGAAATGATGGAGTTATGTGGTCAAATTTTCTTAGACCGTAGCAAAACCTAATACATGAATTTTGTAGTTTTTGCAAACTACTCCTACTTGCTACGGTCAGTGCAGGCCAATAAAGAACATTTGCATGATCGAGTAGGGATAAAATCAAACTATCACAGAGTCTAAGTTTGATGTCCTGAGCTAAAATATCTTTATGAATGTATAACGTTTTTAATTTAATGAGCGATTTTTGTAAAAGTTGGGAGACATGTTGCTCAAATCGTAAGTCAACATCCAATAAAACACCAAGATTCTTACATACTGAGGATGGGTTTATTGCGACTTCATTTAAGGTAATGTTTAAATTATTGGCTAAAATATCTCTATCCCGCCCAAATATCATCATTTGGGTTTTATTATTATTAAGTATAAGTTTATGGGCTGCTGTTAACTTAGAAACAATTGCGAGGTCATTGTTAATGTGCGCCAATGGTGGATTATCATTATAAAAGAAAGAATAATAAATTTGCATATCATCGGCGTACTGATGAGACTTGCAATTGTTTAAATGATTAGAAAAATCAGCGGTATAAATAGAAAACAACAATGGCCCCAATATACTACCCTGTGGTACCCCTCTGTGCGTCGTCACAAAGTGCGATGCTTCACCAGGTAACAGCACACGCTGACTCCTCCCACCAAGATAGCTCTCTATAAACTTTAATGATGAGTTACTTGGACCATAGAATTTTAGTTTCGTTAGCAAAATAGAATGATTCAAAGTATCAAACGCCTTACTGAAATCAAGTAAAATTAAGCAGGAATTCTTTCCTTCATCCCGAGCTCTCAGAAGGTCATCTGTTACATTAAGAAGCGCGGTTGTAGTGCTATGAGCTTTTCGAAAGCCGGATTATGTAGAAGGTAATGCCTTACTGTGTAAAAAATGTTGGTTCAATTGTTCATTAGCTATTTTCTCTAGAATTTTAGACATACAACATAATATACTTATTGGACGAAAATCTGAATGCGATAGAGGGTTGTTATTTTTAGGAATAGGGATTACATTGGCATTTTTCCATAAGGAAGGAAATTTACTAGACATAAGGCACTTGTTAATTAAGAAGGTGATAATAGGGGTAAGATGTGGAGTTATTAAGGAAATTATTTTTATATCAATATTATCTATGCCTCTCGCTTGTGTTTTAATTTGTGAGATAATTCTACTAACCTTCTCTTCTGTGACCTCAAAAAATGAAAATTGATTCTGTACAGATGGTAGAGTTTTATTTTCATATAAATCACTAATGAGACTATCCCTGTTCGCAACCGGACGGGGTACACTATCAATAAAAAATGTATTAAATGAATTCGCACTGCCAATATTTGACGGAAAGCTTGTTGATGAAGAGTTAATATTAAGATATTTTAACGTTTGCCAGAAACCCTTTGGGTCGACCCTAAATTTATGGTTCAAATACCCTTTTTTCTCATTCCGAACAGCCATCGTCACAAAATTTCTAAGTTGTTTATATTCATTCTTTGAAGTCTCAGTTTTCGTTTTTTTATACCTTGTTAGCGCTTTCCGTTTCAACTTTATCATACGTTTAAGATTGTCAGTTAGCCACGGTGCCGGAGCCTTAGTGAACCGAGACGTTTTTATAGGGGCGTGAACATTAAAAATATTATCCAAATTAAAATTTAAGAATTCAAGCATATGATCCACATCGTCATATTCATATATAGCATCCCAATGGACAATAGAAAGATCATTTAAAAAATTATTGTAATCAAAGTGGCTATAATCTCTGTAAGTTTTAAATTGAATTTCCTTGCGCGGCTTTTCCAGTTTTAGATCGCAGAGAACAAGGCAGTGATCAGATATATTATCCATATTTATAATATTGGTACCAGCTACCGCAGAGGGAGAAGTAGTAACTATTAAATCTAAGAGAGTTTGAGAAAAATTTGTCACGCGAGTGGGTTGAGATATTATTTGAGATAGACCATATTTGTTCAAGAAACCCCTAAAAAGTGTACAACCGCTTGCGTTTTCCAGAAGATTAACATTAAAGTCGCCCCCAAAAAAGATATGGTCAAACTGCGGGAAAAACTCTATGACACTATTTTCAAACTCATCCAAACAAAGTTTTAGATTTGTATTGGGAGGACGATAAATTGACCCAAAACATAACTTCTTACCATACATTTTAAGGCTTATCCAAACCTGTTCAAGACCACTATCACAACGAGGAACAATTAAGAGGTTAAATTTAAATAAATTTTTTACATACATCGCAACGCCGATATTGTGTACTGTTTAGTTTTAGCGCCTCCTTCTATTATATATCATTAGTGCCTCTCTCCTATGGATTTGGATTTTAACCAACAGTGAGCCAGTCTTTTGGTAGTTTGCATGTTGTGTCTTGTCTAGATCTCGTATGCGACTCTGTGATTGGTGGGTTTGTCGATACGTCTGTACGTCGGTAAATAGTCTTTAATAATTTTCAAGAACAATTCGTTTATCGTCTCCATTTGAAAGTCACGGTGAAGTACTCTGTTATATAGTTTTTAACGCCCTGTTTTGAATAACCTCGAACTTATTAAGCTTCGTTCAGCTTATTTTGCACCACGAAGGTGCACCACAAGTGAGAACCGGCTTGACCAATACCTTGCAGAGGTTGACCTTAGTCCTATTTGAAAGTCTACTCCGCCTGTGAAGCAGGGGGTAGATAGAGCCTAATTGACGCACTGCAAACTGTACTCTAATAATTGAGTTGAGCCTCCAGTTCAGCCTTTGGTCAAATATAAGTTCCAGCTATTTTACCTTCTGGCACCAGATCACTTGGACCCCATTGCCCCGAAGCCTTGTTTCAGGCCTGTGCACGGTACTTTTTGAAAAAAAGATGACCTTCGTCTTGGCGGGATTTAGAGGAATCTTCCAAGCGAAAAGCCATTTCTCCAGCTCGATTACGTGACGCTGCATCCAGCTGACGACAATGCGCGGTGATTTAGAAGTTGAAGTAATTGCTGTATCGTCAGCGAGAAGGTAGAGCTGCGTAAATCAATAAGATACATAGGTATCCGGCGAGCATATAGGATGTTAGAAAATAAGTATATGGCTAAGTTTAAGAGTGTTATTTGTTACTACATTCTAAGATGAAAAGATTATATAAACATAGATCCGCAACCCCTTTATTTTTGAGATACCCTCTATCTCAACTTACATTTCTAAGCGGAAAAAAATATGTAAGCCACTGCCTATTTTCTTTGTGATAGCACAGGTATGTAGACAGTTTAATTTGTAATACAATGTACTTTTTCATATTTTTTTTGTTTAGGAGATAAATGCATTTTTATCAAACTCTGATAGGCGTAAGGTCTATTAGGTTTCCCCGCCATTCAAAAATTTCATATGACATTTAAGAGATTAGATCGAGGACGCAGTACCGGATACCTTTAAAGTAAGAACAGAGTTCGAAGGCAAACAGAAACCAATGATGATATGGCTGTTTAAAGTTTTGGGTGTAGTAGCTTTAAATCCTCATGTTGGTTCAAGATAACATTTGGCAACTGGTTAAGACTTATAATTCATAAAGGCAATGTATTTTTAAGAAGGTTAGTCTTTTCTGACGAAGCAACATTTACCAATTATTGTGGTCAAGTAATTATTAATCTGGATTATTTTGAGTTTAAATTTTGTACTGAGTGAATCAATTTTGCTTTTATTAATTTAAGGTGAACCAGCACAATTTACACAACTTAGCACCTCAAAATCCTCACTGGATGAGAATTATGCAGAATCAATATCCTTGGTCGGTTAACACCTGGTGTAGTATAGGCGGAGATAGAGTTATTTATTTATTTATCGTATGGCAACACATGTATCTTAATCTACTTAATTATGTCAAACAAAAGAATAACAATCTCAAATCTTAATGTCTAAGTTTTCGATCCAGGTGACAGCCGATGGAGTGGCCCCCAAGAAATCTCTGGTCGAGCAGTGACTCTGCCGGTTTATACAGTCATAGGCCAGGTGATGGATGGTTTGTCGTTCGCCACAATCGCAAGCGTTGCTTTGGGTTTTTCCCCATTTGTATAAAGAGTCCAAACATATGCCAGTTTCGGTACGGATGCGGTTTAGGTAACACCATGTTTTTCTAGGGAGTGAGGATCCAGGAACTAATTCGCTTATATGAAGATTGTTATAGATATCAGGGGGCACACTATTTTGCCAGAATTGTGTCCACTCTTCTTCTAGTTTAAAGTTTTTTGCGGTAAGAAGTGCAGCTGTTTGGATTGGAGGTTTTCTGGAACGAAGCCTGTGACCAAGTTGATCGATATCTTCATGGATTTGAAGATGTGGGTTGCTTAGGATCTTTCTATATTCCCTGCACAGAGCGTCTGAGCGTCGTAGGTAGGCTGGCGGTATATTGCATAGAGCCGGTAACCAGTATGTAGGTGTGGGTTTAATAGTGCCGCTAATTGTTCGTAGGGTGTTGTTGAGTTGGACATCTACCAATTTTGAATGTGGGCTGTTTAGCCAGACAGGTGCACAGTACTCGGCTGTGGAGAACACAAGGCTCAGAGAGGAACAGCGGAGCGTTTCGGCTGAGGCTCCCCAACTCGTGCCGCTTAATTTGGAGATTATGTTGTTTCTCGTTCTTAATTTAGCAGCTACATTTGTTAAGTGTTTTTTGAATGATAGTGTGCGATCTAAAGTAACTCCCAGGTACTTGGGGTGCTTATTGTGCTTTAGTCGGGTGCCGTTAAATACGACATGCAGTTCTGTATTCGCCATTTTATTATTTAAGTGAAAGCACGATGTTTCGGTTTTGGTTACACTAGGTTTGAGTCTCCATTCAGTGAAGAATTTGTTCATGGCCTTTAGGTCTTCGTTCAGGACGTTCTCTGCTATTTGTAGGTTTTTGTGTCTAAACCCAAGAGCCATGTCATCAGCATAGTTGAATTTCTTAGATCGGGTTTTAGGTAGATCAGATACGTAGAGATTGAACAGGAGCGGAGCGAGAACGGACCCCTGCGGCAAGCCATTGTTTAGTATTCTCTTTCTACTTGATTGGTCGGCCATATGTACCTGGAATGTGCGATTACTGAGCATGTTGTCAATGAGTTTTGTTATTGTTTTGCATCTGATGGTTTTGAGTAGCTTGCACGTTAAGCCCTGGCGCCAGACCGTGTCGTATGCTGCAGTTAAATCTATGAATACGACTGACGATTTTTCTTGATTTTGGAAGCCTGCTTCTATAAAAGTTGTAAGACTCAGAACTTGATCGCAGCAGCTTCGATTTTTTCTGAAACCGGCTTGTTCTATCGGTACGTGTTGCATGATAGTCTCGCTTATGCGGTTATAAATAAGTCTTTCGAGTAATTTGTAGCAGGAGCTCAGCAGGGCGATCGGCCTGTAGCCTCCGGCTTATCCTTGTCTTTTCCTGGCTTCAGTATTGATATTATTTTTGAGTTTTTAAGTTTTGGTGGAATATATCCTGTACCGAGGATCTCTGAGTAAAATCTTGCCAGCCAGCTCTTTGTTACAGGTCCGCACTCAGCCAGGAATTCTACGTGTATTCCGTCATAGCCGGGGGCCTTTCCAGTTTTCATTTCTTTTATTGCGTTTTCTATCTCCATTGTTGAAAAAGGCCCCGAATATTCAGATTCTCCCACGATATCTTTTTTCAGCTGGGATAGCTCTTTTTTAATCGTGGTTGTGTGGTTTTTGTCACTAGGTGCCCTGGATGTAGAAACAATGTGGTTTGCAATCCGGTCTGGAGTCACAGCCGGGTCGATTCTTACAGGTGGCGTGCTTGATCCAAGTTTTCTGAGGAGGCCCCAGGCCTTCCTACTTGAGTGCTTAAAATCCATTTTGGCAACAGTTTGAGACCATTTGTCCCGCCGGGCAGTATCGAGGCTCTGCAGAATTTCATCTGCTAGTTCCGGGTCTTCGTTGTTTAGATATTCTTCGTATAGGGTTTGACTGTTTTCGTCCCATCCTGGAATGTATTCATCTCTGTATCCTCTGGGAATTGACTTTTTTGCTGCGGCCATGATCGCCCCACAAAATCTGTCATAGTTTTGCGATTTGGCTGGGATCCAATGGAGAGTTTTGTCGAGGATGTTTTGGAATTTTTCCCAGTCCGCTTTATTAAAGTTCCATCTTGGTTTTGGTATGGAGTTTATAAGTGGAATTTGTACTCCGATTGTCATGAGGACGGGTTTGTGCTGGCTATGAGGAAAGCTAGACAGAACTTTTCTTTCTGAAGTTAGTGGAATATTGTCTGGTTTTCTGCTGACAAAACATAGGTCGGGATTGTAGTCTGGAGATAGAGTTATTAGACCATATTTTTTTGACCGTCACCTTAATGGAGAAATTAACAATATTATTTTAAGGAACGATTTGCAACAAGTTCTGGATAATAATACACCAAATGAAATGGTGGTCTTATGAACTGGCCTGCAAGGTCGCCGAATTTAAACACATTGGATTTCTTTTTTGTGGGGTTTTATAAAAGATAAAGTTGGCTACACTACCAGAAAACATGAAAGATCCTGTTCGACAAGCATATGCATGTAATTTTATAACTACTTAAATGTTAAATCGCGTGCATTACTCATGTTAAAGAAGAATTGCAAAATGTTTAGGTTAGTCTCCGACATTTCTATCCCCTTATCGGTGTTTACTGATGAAGCGTGTTTTTCCCGAAATTCAATTATGAACTTTTATAACAATAAAATCTGAGCTAAAAAAAGTCCCTATGCGGTTATAGAATATAATCATAAACAACAGTTTTCCGTGAATGCTTGGGTTGGAATTGTGGGTGATTATCTCATTGGATCTCATTTTTTACCACCGAGATTAAATGGTCAAGAGTATCGTCATTTTTTGGAATTTGTGTTATCTGAACTATTTGAAAATGTCACTCTGCCGGTAAGAGGAGCAATGTGGGTGATGCACGATGGGGCCCTATCTCACTTTAGCATAGTAGCACGTCAATTTCTGGATGCAACTTATAGAGAAAAGTGGATCGGTCGCGCAGGTCCACTGTCAGGGCCACCCAAGTAACCGGATTTAAATCCCTTAGATATTTTACTTTGGGGGCATTTAAAGTGCTTCGTGTGTAAACCTCCAGTCAACACCGAAGAAGAATTAATCCAACGTATACGGGTTTCAGGTGATCAGATAAGACATACGCCGGGAATATTTCAAAGTGTTCGGTAATCGATGTTAAAACGAGGTAATGCTTCACTGACAAAAATGGATTTACCTTGGTTGGAGAATTAGAGCTACTTCAATGCACGTTTCTATGTTGTTCAAACTGAGCCTACGAATTATCACAAATCATTTAAAAATGCTACAATAACTCAGTTTCTATTGGTTCGCCTCAACACAAAAATATCAACATTTTAAACACATTTGGGATTACCACAATCCTTCATTCTGTAACCATTTTACCAGTTACCTGAACTCAGTTTTTGGATTGGGAAAACTTACAAACTGATTTTAAAGTGCCGTTTTGACCCAGACGTGCATTATTTTAACTCATTACCATGTGTAAATTATTTTGAGTTGAAATAAGTCATAAGAAGTGCTCTAAAAACCATGTCGAGGGCGAGGGTAGATCACCTATCGAAAGGTCACGGAAAGTTCCGAATTTGCGCTCGTGCCGATTTGGCGCAGTAAGTTCATCCCATTGTTATTAGTACCTCGTGCACGTCGCGTCGTCATGGATCACATAACTGGACTTGCTATCCGCGCAATCGTTGATCGGAGGGATCTTTTTTATTTTTGTTCAGAGTTTGTTCTCATATACAGACAGGTGCGTGAAAATGAGGATACTGCAACTTTAGGACAGATTAAATCTATAGTCGTTAAGTAAGCTAGAACAACTGAAAGGTTCAGTTTTGATAGCTCGAATCATGAATTAATCTAGCCCGAGTAGAAACGCATCACAATTCCCATATTGGTCTTTGGCAGCTCAAACAATGAATTGCTGCAGCTCACGTCGCATGTGTTCGTCAAACCCAGTTACGATTAGCTAAGCTAGCTAGCTAAGACAACCCATCTTTAGGGCTATTATAACTCATGAACAGTGATTTGATGCAATTTCTTTGGTTTAGTTTCCATAATTCAGAGGTCTGAGCTGTCGTCTATTAGCAACACGCGTCGGTCTAGGATAACTCATATTTGAGTTATCTCAACTCGATATTTCGCTCAGTGTTGTCAGAGTTGAATGAGGAGATTTTCAGCAGCTATTCTAAGTTTCGTGTTACTTATTGTTAAATGTTTTCTTACTAAAAAAAATACCGTACCATTTGTTTTGAGTGTGGTTTTAATAAAGCGTTTTTCTTGTTTGTTAGTTGTTTTTTATTTCCGGCGTTGGCACTGTGCATGCCACTGACAAAATTAGATAAACCATTTTCAGCTTAAAAGATTCATTTGTATTCGTAAAAACTGTCACCAAGTTTCAACGTCATATTAGTTAGCGACTTCTTGTAGGATTTTTTAAAAATATTTAAAAAAATATTAAAAATAGGGACATGCAATAAAGTGATTTTCATGTTTTTCTCAAAAACGTAACAAGATACGAAAGAAATGATAAAAATAAAAAAGTTGTAGTTTTAGTTGCTTAATGCAAAAAAAATACGAAAATTGGAAAAAAATCAGTGACGCACAATGTCCTTGTCAAAAATCTTAGTTAAGGTGCCTTCCGGGACGCCACTGGACTTAAAAATTTTAACCTAGTTAGGGCTAAATTAGCCCCTTACTATACTCTAACTAATACTGCCAAATTTCAACAAAATTGGCTAAAGGATTTATAAAATATTTACGAAAAAACTATTTCTTTTAAAAAGTTTAGTATCTTGAAAACGAAGCATTACCGGACCTATGTTTATGTACACTTTTCGTCTTAGAATCACTCAAAGAATCACCCCTTGAAGTGTGACCACGTACTTATGTATCACCCTGTATTTTAAAACAGATTAAATTTAAGGTAGTCTGATAGTTTTAAGTGTTCTGATTTTGTTTATTCAAAAATTCGTAACTAAGCAACCAGTATAATGTAACAATTTTCTGCTGTCTTACGTAGTTGTTGACGTAGAATCGAATAACCGAAGAAAATTTACACCTCTCCATTTGACATTTTAAATTTGTCACCTGCCAGATAAAATCTGGAGGGGGGGTAAATGTCAAAACAAAAATATTTTAAAATATGTCCCCCAACCACCCTATGGGCGTCCTAAAATTTGAATAAAATATTTCCAGCCATTTCTAGGATTTTGTATACATTGTATACTCGAATAAAGTTTAGTTTCGTATTGCTTGGAATTGGGATACGCGGCTTTCAAAAGCTAGAATAAAAGGTTTGTTTTTACCCCATAGAATGTAAACTTTTTTGTAATTGTAAAAATTGTAAAATTTTCTGCAATAGCGAAAATGTAGTTTTTAGGAGAAAGATAGGTTTTAATAAATTGTTCGATTTACTAATGCTTAATTAGTTATTTATATTACTAGTACGGTATGAGCACTCGTGTGGTTACTACGACTCGGTCTACGACCTCGTCGTAGCAATATTCCCCACTCGTTACTGCAATGAGCCTTACCGTACGTGTGATATACAACATTTTATATAAGACCCAGAATTTTGGTTTTTTTATGTATTCAAAATGATTCTCATATTATGAAAGTGACCTTATACAAAAAATACGGCCGAAACAGAATAAATCAAAGTAGCATGTAATTTTGGTTACTATACCGACGAAGTATATTGTCAAATGTTTCAACAAGCCATTGCACGACGCAACGTGCCATTTTCAAAAAAGCAGAATTAAAAAAAAGACTACTGAAAATGAGTGAAACTGATCTTCCGTCAGACATAGAAGAAATTGCCCAATCCGCTATATCCTCGCTGTTGCCAAAAAAGTTCAAGGACAAATACAATGAAGAATACGACCGTTTCATTAGCTGGTGTAACGAAAAAAACATTAAAAACTTCTTGCAAGAAATGGTATTTCTCGCATATTTTGAGACATTATCGCAGAAGTACAGCTCGTCCAGTCTGTGGGCATTTTATTCCACATTATGTATTCAAAATGGTTTTCATATTTATGCAGTGACATTACACAAAAAGTGACAGTGACTGACAGAAGGAAAAAAATCATAGTTTTATTAAAAATGAGTAATGTAATAAGTTCATTACATCACTGAGTGAACAGGCTAAAATGGGTTATGTAATAAGGTCTTTTCGTGTGGGTCTTATATAAATCAAATTCTAGACTGTAAATAGGTTTCAATTTGTTGACCCATTAGGGGTTAAAAAAAATTATAAGACCAAATAGGGTGGATGCACTACTAAGCCGGTCATCACTTATAATTTGATTTCGCGCAAGTTTACCTCTATTTTTTACATTTCCTAGAACTTTCTAAGAACACATATATCAATATTTCTTTATTATAAGTCGAACCTTATTTCCGTAAATTGGCGCGAAAAATTAGGTGTTAGTCATTGTGCCTCCAAAAACAGTTTACACAAGCCAGTGAAGATGTTTGCCGGAGTAAGGTTTTTTTGGATGAATATTATGTTTAAATAATTTGTAGCAAGTCCTAAATATATTCATTTTTATTTTTAGGTACAGAAATTATATGGCCGGTTACTGGCATTAAATTATTATAAAGTTGCTAGTGGTCGGACACCGTGGCTGACTACTGGCAAAATTAAAAAAAAATTTTGTCCATATCAGGCTTACAAATACATATAAACAGATTCTTCCTTTGACATCATCTGTACTGTGGTGTATTGAAAACGTACGTATCAGTAGTCGGCCGGGTCTAAAATGAATGATAAAGTGAAATAAAGTCCCTAGGGGATATTGAAGTTAGTGGCCGATTACTGGCAAAACATAAATTATTGATGATTGTGCTAGTACTCGGCCAGAATATTTTTGGCTATAAAAGCACTTTAATCTAACGAAAAAATATTTTCTTTACATTATAGATGATGCCACGCCAAGTCATGCAGGCCAAAAAGGAAGTTCCATAGATATTCTCAAGAGTCCTTAGAAAAAGCTTTAGATTCTATGAGAAATGGAGCTAAAATTGGAGAAACTTGCCGAAACTATGGTATACCACGTGCAACTCTGCAGAGCCGGCTCGCAGGTAGTGTCGCATGCAATAAGCCTCGATGAATGGGCACCAGATCCATATATATAAGCACATAAGTACTCATCAATAATCTTACATGCAATAGAGCCGATGCCGACGTCCACCTCCCCAACCGATGCTTTTAAAAAATATCTTAAATACTCTAAGTCAATTCCAAAAACAAAACGTCAGAAAGCTGGACTCTTCCACAAGTGTAATTTCGTTCAATGTTTGGAGAACATATTACATGGAGGAGGATAGAGTACAAAATGAGAAAGAAGAAGCAAGGAACAGGAGAAGGGATGGGTTAGAACGAAAAAAAAAAGCGTAACGGTCAATAACACTAATCAAAAAAAAAAATACCCAACGAAAGAAGCGAGATTTTAGAAAAATGCTTTAAAAGAAATATTGTCCTAAATGTGAAGATGAACTAGATAGCGATGCAGAAGCAGAAGGTGATAAGAATGTGGGATGTGACTATGGTGTTCCAGGTGGCTTCTAGATTATAACTGCGATTTTTGCGAATACTTTTTTAACTATATTATTAATTTTTATTAATTATTAAATTTAAAAATGTCTTTGCTTATTTTATGTATTCTTAGTAGGTACATTTAAGTGTTTTTTTTTTAATATTTTTAGAGACATATGTAATTTCTGTGTTCTTTTATAATATGTTTTCCCCTTTTTATTGACAAAATACAAAAAAAAAGCACGGGCCTGTGCTAAATAACCATTAGTATATGACGGCCGACTTCTGGTATAGGCATAGCCGAATACTAAACAATAAAAGGCCGACTTCTGCAAAAACTGATATTTTTCAGAAAAACTTAAATATAAAATATTAACCTACTTTCTCGAATATTTATATTTTTTTCAATCGCGTATTTAATGCTTATACTTAACAAGGACACATATATTATTATTTTAAGTATTAAATGAACAGATTTATTTAAAAAATAAAAATAGAATAATCAAAAAAGTCCGACTACTAGCGCAGTCACCCTAAGTTGTATAAAATTATTATAAAATCCAAAGTACGGAAAATGGCGTTCTTAGGACGTAAATAGGATTTAATACATTTTTCGACATACTAATGCAATAAGTCAATAATACTGTAATCCTGCAAAAGTTTTCAGAGTAGGTCCGAAATAAAAGTAGCCCCTTTTTCAATTAGATAAAAATGACTCTGGTTGATTGATAATCTACAATAATAATATTATTATATTCTTTTATATGAAATCTTGTGTTATTACAGCCGATGGCATGGAATGACCGAGGAAATGATATATCTATTATTTTTTAAAGAAGATTTTGGCTATTTAAAAACAGTATCCGAAATTCGGCGACCTTCCTACACCTTTATTTATATTTAAATATACCTACGAACGGGAAATAAATTATTACGGATAATTTACGTTTATTTAAATTCAACATACTATAACTTCTAGTATATTATTAGGCATATAGTAGGTACCTACCTATACCTACTTAATGTAACAAAATAAATTATTAGATTTTATGGCTTACCTTATCAAAATATGTCCCAACTGCATTTTCATAATTTAAAACCACGCACGTTAACACGTCAAATCACGTAAAATAACTCATAACTTTTGATATAGGTAATATATTATTTATATTTCAATACACTCTACCAGTCCGATAAAGTTAAAAAGTTAAGTTGAAATATACCGGCAATTTTCCACACACGCACGTTTTCTCGAAATCACATAAACGTATTATTTGTAATTAAATCGGGTGGGTGGCCGGCAAAGCACATCGCGATCAAACAGTCAACAGATTACTGTCATTTACCGACATCTATTTAACTTGTCCAATCGAACTGTCATCCTTTACTTTCCATTAGCAATTATTTACCATTTTTAAGCGAAACTAACGTTTAAAGCAATTATTAAAGTTAAAAAAAATTAAGCGGTTAAAATCGTGTTTGTAATCAGGCAAATAATGCGCCTCTTTCCCAGTTAATAATTCGTTTTAGCGCCATGAAGAGTGGCGAGCGACTAAGCGCTGCGATAGGCGGCTGGGTTTAGTCACGATGTTCAGTTGTCCAATAGAAAAATTCGGTCTACTAGATAAAGCACTAATTTAATTTGACAATTTTGGATAAATCTCTAGTAAATAAGGCATGAAAATCCTATTAAGTATTGTGAGAATTTTATCAGTGATGCCATAGTTTCGTTACACTGTCCCAGAATTCGCTTATTTGTTACATTATTACATCATTATCGGTATTCCTATTAAAAAAAAATAGGGCATATTATACGCGTTCAATAAAATTGTGTCAATTCCCTTGTTTGTTTCTTTTTTTCAAAAACAAATTTTGAACAAGACATGATTTTTTTTAAAAGGGAGTAATAAAAAATTCAAAAAAGTAAAATATTGCGGCGCTAATAAATCACTACTGCAAATATTACAGTCGCTAGAAAGGCATAAATATAATGTAGATATATTTAAATAACATGGTTTACCCATACAAGCGAATACATTATGTAAACATTGGCTCGGCCTCGAACTTGACCTCATCATTGCAAGTTGAAAGTAAAATCGAGCCATTTCTTGACAATCTGGCGAAAGCATTTCAAACACTTCTTGTTCAGTACAATTATTTTAATCACAATTCAGAGAAATTATGGAAAGCCTGCGCCGTCGCCATATAAAGTGTCCGGCACTTAAAACTCCCCATTACCTCATTTTTGACTGACAATTTTTTTCTTTTTTTAAAAACAAATTTTAAACTAAATGTGATTTTTTTTTAAAGAGGGGAAATTAAAAATTACCGGATTTATGTAAAATATTGGCGATAATATAAATCACTAAGTACCTACTACAAAGTATTACAATCGCTCGCAAGAGTCATAAATATAATGTACAGGGTGTTCGCATATATTTTGCCCAATAGATATCTCCATTATTATTGGTTTTAGAGAAATGGTTAAATTAGCAAAGTTATACTTTTTCGGCAAGTGAGTTTTTTCACCATTCCTATTTTTTCATTGTATCCGTTAAAGAATTTTATCCTCTTTTTAAATACATAGTGGTTGCTTGGGGTTATTTTTTACCGTTTTGGAATTATACGAAAATATAATAGAATTATCATTATCCTCATTAAAGTTTTGTAAATGGCTCATGTTACTCAGAGCAATACCTGTCCCCTTCACTAAATTGCTCTTGGCAACTTCTGTCTCCTTGACAAATCTTAATAAAAATTGTCAAAATCAGTGTCTAAATAGGATACTCTGAAGAGCAAAAGTTTGAAATTGTTAAAATATATATCAAATGTGGACACAACAAGCGAGAAGCGCAACGCGAATTCAGAAGGCGACATCCACATTTAGTAATTCCTAGCGAAAACACTTTCCGAAATGTGTTTCGTCAACATTCTGAGCGAAAAACATTACAAAGAAAGAAAAGGCATTGTTGAGGATGCAGAACTTGCTGTTCTTTTATATTTTTAAGGTAGTTTTTATTTGTTTTTATATTTGCTTCGAATCGTTTGAAAGCCTAATTTGTTTCCAGAAAATCCACAAAATTGGATAAAGGGCTGTTCAAGATATCTTGGCAAATGTTGCACAGTAGTTTTTGTAAAATTCTGAAACGGCATAAATTCCACGACTTTAAATTCAGAAAAGTTCAAAAATTACCAAAAGAGCAGAAATAAAGACGTTTGGAGTTTTGCCATCACATGACAAAGATCCTCAACAATAACACCAATTTGTTTGAGAACATTATATGGACCGATCAATCTTCTTTTAATACGGCTTCAGCTCCAAATCCTAGAAACACAAACTTCTGGGCATCGCAGAATCCGCATCATACAGTTGAAGTGATACGTTCTGGGTGGGTATCAGTAAATGTGTGGTGCGGCATAGTGCAAAACAGAATCATCGGTCCAATTTTCATTGATGGATATTTAAATGGAGCTAGATATCGTAAAATGCTTGCACATGAAATAGAGGATATTCTTGAAACTTTCCTCTAAACGCCGCAAGGAATTTTATATGGCAGGAAGATGGTGCTCCATGTCATAGTGTTCTTCCAGTTCGAGAATACCTCAATGAGAATTATGACATTTTGATTGGTCGTATATAAGGACGATTGCATGGCCTCCCAATAGTTCCGACTTAACACCATCAGACACATTACCCAACAAACATCCTACGTACTAAAGACGTACTTATTGTGTTCGTTTTATGTCCCGTACGTACAGTAAGTAAAATGTACATTTTAAGTAGGTACGTATTTTCTCTGACATATTGTGTATGTACAACGATCATTCTTGATTGTACGTACAATGTATCATCCTTAAATGTACCAACGTCTTAAAAACGGTTGGGATGATACGTTGTTATGTAGGTATGTTTCATTACATAATGTAACAATGTTTTACCTTATGTAAAACTAAATTACTAATAAAAAATAATTAAATTAGACCTTTTTCAAACTTGGACATTTTTTTGTTCTGTGATTGTAAGGTTAATTATAATTATCCGCTACCGATTTAGATTTCGCGCTTGCTTACGTCGTAAAAATCCGACCCTATTCGGACGTCTTTCTGTGCAGTTAAATTAACTTAACTAAACTTTTGAGTTTGTAAGTGTGGCTTCTTTTTGTTGTATTGCCGATGTTTCTCAACGAATTGGCGAATTTTCCAGTTTTCCTCTAAATGCGTTAAGTTTTATTTCTTTGTTCGTTAATTTATTATTTGATATACAATTTACAGGTAAATAGTAACTTGAGTGGTAGAAATGCCTCTTAAACAGTTTCGAAGCTTAAAAAACCTTAAATGTACTTAGCTATGTCGATTACGATTCGTTTTATTTTTAGCTGAATTCAATGCTGAAATTTTAAGACAGCATTTTTTTCTGAGAGGCTTGACATTCCTAGTAAAAAACTTTAAGGTATCAAATACTGAAACTATTAGTCCTGGGGCGCTTAGTCAAGTAAAAGTTACTTGTAATCGAGCTTGTAATAGTGAAGCAGATCTACTGGCACTTGAAGATTTCTTAAATCTACCAGAACATTTCAGAAAGTTGGTTAGATTTGACCACCCATTCTATTTAAAAAGTAGTGTAGTAAAACTTGATATACAGATACCTATATGTATTTTAAGGTAAAATTCAATTAACAATTGAATAAGGCCTTAACAGCCCTTTACGTTAGGTATTAACATAGGTAGTAAGAATGTTTATTTTTGATAATGTTCAAGCACATTTACCATTTTAGGAGTCTAAAATGTGCATATTGGCAGGAAATAATTTGCAAGCTTTATTAAACGAAGCATGGGAGCATTTATTTGGAATCACCAGGCTGAAAAGATAGGTACCTACCAGAAAAAAAGATTGTCGCAGTTTTTAATTGCAAAAGTTATAATAAGTAAGTACTAATTTAAATGATGAAATGGAAATTGGACGTTTTCAACTAGAGGTGTAGTGTATGTAGTCAAGTAGAGTAGGATATGAGTGTATTTTGTATCTTGATATTATTTTTATTTTATCTCCCCTAATTTTTGGTTTTAAATCATCTTAAAGTTTCTTTAAAATATGGCTTATTTTATTTAGTTGACTTGTATTTGTATATACTATAAAAGATTATTTTTTCTGGGTTGTAATTAAAGTCTTTTCATTTAAGATGCCCTTCTGAGATCAGAAAAAAGCTGAAATAAAAAAGAGGCAGAGCAGGAAATAGCCAAATTCCTAAGGAGGACCCCCGATTGACTAAAATATAAACAAAAAGCGAAAAATAATGATAACGATGGGGAAACAAATAATAATCCCGGGGTATCAGATAGATAATAATACATTCATATATACACAATATATATAAAATGTTACTAAATATTAACCAACAAATTTATTGTAATATACCTATATTATTGTAGATACTTTATCAATAGTTATTATTTATCCATTGTAGGTACAAACAACGTACTTCTTACGTATGTAGTACGTACATTACGTACATAGCACGAAGTGTGCGTACATATCTTTAACACGTAGGTACAGTAAATGTACGTACATTAAATATACGTTTATCGTACGTACATAAGATGTACTTGTCGTACGTCTTGGTTACGTACAATTGTGTGGAAAATTTACGTACTAAGTTTGTAAAATGTACGTACCACGTCCAATAACGTACATGCATAAGACGTACTTTATGTCCGACTAGTACGTACTTAAAACGTCTTATGTATGTATTTATGCTGGTTGGGTTTCTTTGCGGCTACCTCAACGACAAGATATCTGCATGCAGAACAAATAATGTTGCCGATTGGCAGGAACAAATCCAAATTGAAATTGACTTTCTCAAGTTCGGTAGGCGAGATATGATTGCTAATGCAATTGAAAAACGAAAAGAGGGTTACCAATCCTGCATTTTAATGAAGGGAAAATAATATATATTATGTTGTGTTATGTTTTAATTTCGTTCCAAAACGGTAAAAAATAACCCCAACAACCACTATATATATTTAAAAAGAGGATACAATTCTTTAACGGATACAATGAAAAAGTAGGGGGTTTTCCATTTGAAAAAGCTATCACTTCCGATCCGATACTCAGTTGTTTTTGTTCATTTCATTTTCTGAAGGTTCGATGAAAATGCTATAACTTTGCTCATTTAATAATTTCTCTAAAACCAATAATAATGGAGATATCTATATATTGGGCAAAGTATACGCGAATACCCTGTACATATATTTAAATAACATGGTTTTAAGGTTAGTTTACATAGATGCGAATTGCGAATCATAAATTTCGCATTCGAAAAATTACCTCTCTTGTCCTGTTTCATATTTTATAGATGCGAATTTCGTTAGTGTTTTAAGAATATTTTAGTGTTTTTAGTTTTCAACATTTTAAAAGGTTGGCAAACCATTGGCCGAACGAAACTACATAACCTCAAGCCTCAACGTAAATTTTAGTTTCTTATTTACCTTTATTTATTTATTTCTCCTGTGATTTCTACCTTTTAATTATAATTATAATCACAAATCTGTAAAAAATACCACAAAACCTAAATAAATACTTATACATTTAAACTTAAGAATAAGGTTATAGGAATTGCTCAAAACAGCTGTGCGGTCGGATACAGGGGCGCATGCTCGTAAGAAGAATCGCACGAATAATCGTAAAACAATAAAATTCAAGACAAGATTTCCATCCCCCTGATATTAAATCGTGGGAATTCGCAAATTCTTAAAACTTCGTTCTATAGTCTGTTGCTTAATTCGAGAAAGTAATAAATCATTATTATTATTTGTTATTTATAAAACCCAGTGGTCTTCGCCGTATGCCATATAGGTGTATAGTCCAAATATAATTATTTAATTATGTTTATTGTCAGGGGTCCCGAGACCGGGTAGGTAGGTACTGTTTCAAAAATTTGAAATGTTTAGTTAGTTTCCGGCAGTTTTTGGAAAACTTCGTTCTTGAAAATGGCTAGTGTTTCTAAATTTGTTGCTGAGAAACGGATTAGCAAAACTGCGCTTTCTCAAAATGAGAAAATTATTATTCTTAATGTGTTCAACGCTCTTCGCCACCAACTCACATTGGTAGCAAAAATGGGTCTGTCGATGGCGGCTTACTAGCATTTAAATGAAAACGGACTGGAGACTATCATGAATACATGAACGCTGCTATCTTAGAAGAATACTTCCATCAAATGCTAGATCTTATTCCTTTTGGGTCTGATAAAGTCATGGTTAATACCAGCTAGCACTCAAGAATATCCGAAAAAATACCAACGTCTTCTTGGAAAAAAAATGACATCATTTTCATTGGCAGGGGCGGTAATATCAACATTTTGAGAGGGGGCCATGCAGTGGCGGCTCGTGCCAATTCCGAGAGGCGGTGCCAGGAAAAGTCTTAGCGCCGCAGGCCATGCGCCGTTGGCAAAAATTTTTTGGTTGCCACGCCCTTTTTTGTTGATGATTCTTGGTTTTTAAGTAGGAAAAATACGCAAAAAAAGGCTAAGTAAATTTTAAGAAAATTATAGATACCTATAGTATTAGGTATATTAATACCTACCTACTTACTTAATTATTTTTATGAATATTTTTTGCGTTTAAATATTTTTAAAAAATTAAGGGTTCGACACGTTTTGTCACGCGCGCCAAGCGCTGTTGCCGTAGTTCATAAAATTTGTAATATAAATCGACGCCAAGGGGGGGGGGGGCATGACCCATTGCCCCCCCCCCCCCGTATGACCGCCCCTGTTCATTGGCTTACTGTAAATAAGATGCAATTTCATAAAGATATGCTGGAAGAGGAGGTACTGGAGATTGTAAAGTTGAAAATTGTGAAAAATTTGTTCTCGACGAAATCGCTTCAAAACGAAATATAACGGTACTTCGCCCTCCGCCATATCACTGTGAATTAAACCCCATAGAATTAGTGTGGGCGCAAGTAATAGGGTTTATAGCAAGGCATAACACCACTTTTAAAATGAGAGACGTTGGAAACCTCTTGCAAGAGGGAATAAAGACAGTGGATTATGAAAAATGGAGTAAGCGCGTCGAACATGTGATTGAAATAGAAAAAATAATGTAGGAAGCTGATAAGATGCTAGAAAACACTGTAAAGCCCCTTATTATTTCTCTGGACCCCAACGACGATAGTTCATCGGACTACTCGGAACATGATGACTAAAATTTAAAAATTAAGTTGTTATATTGTACATAGTACATTTTTTTTATAAATATTAATATTTATTCCAATTTATCTATTTTCATGTTATTCTTACTTCTATACAAGTTTTTATCTACTTAATATCAGAATAATTAATATCTCAATTATCTGCCTATATCTTTATATAATTATAATCAAGCATAATTATTATTATACTTTTTATTCTAATAAACTACCTGAAGTAACGCCGCTGTCACATTACTTTCATTCACCAAACTCGTCCTTTGTATGCAAATTAGGGTCACCCTAATTTAGGGCCGATTCCGGGTATGTAGGTGTTGAATATCTAAAATACGGAATTTTTAAAAACTAGCATTGCAACCTTTAAGTTGTCCGCCCTGCTGTCATTGCAAATTTACATTTTATTACTCTCTCGCATTAAGTAACAGAGTATATATATGAACTAAAAAAAGTATATATAAATGGGTAAAGCCCATGCAAGCAAATAAATTATGTAAACATTGGTGCTTCGAACTTGACCTCATTATTGCACAAAGTTGAAAGTAAAATCCAGACGTTTGTTGACACTCTGGCGAGGGCAAATTATAACACTTCCTATTCAATAAAATTATTTCACTCATAATTATGCAGAAAAATTATGGAAAGCCTGCGCCTTTGCCTTCGCCATACAGAGCATCCGCCACTTAAAACTCCCCATTGCCGTTAATTTTTGACTGGCAAATTTGTACGGCTTACCAAATTGTAGAGTTTATCGAGTTCTGTGACTTATGGGAGACACATAATTATTCCAAAATTAATGTTTATCAGTAGGAGCGTTTTAATAAGATACTAGATTCTTTTAAAAAATCGGATATGATAGTTCATGGCGGACACTATAGGAGTATACATATATATTTTATACGAGTATGTACATATACCGGGTGACAATGGAACTATATTATACTACCCAGGCTGGCGTTTGAAAACGACTTTAGATAAAAATTTGAAATTTTGGTCGACGTCTGGGTTAGGTAATGTGCATATTTTAAGCAAAAAAACAAATGACAATCACTTCCGGTTTCACCGGAAACGATTAAAATTTTGATATTTTAAATTGCAACCCCCGTATATTTTTGCATATTTGAATGCTGCGAAAAATTCTAAACATTTTTTATGTAGCATGTCCTATACATAAACTTGAAAACAGATTTTGACTTATGGGGCTTTAAAGTTTGAACTATTTTAACATTTATTTCATTTTTCCAAAAAAACGAAGAGCGCTACGACCAAAACAAACGGTGCAATTCGTACTTCATTAAAGGCACTCTAGGATAGTAGAATAAAACAACTGATGCTACCAATTTTAAAAAATCGATATTTTCGACAAGACGTTTTTCAGTTTTTGATCCATTTTTGTATGAAAACGGTTTAACTTACAACCATAGGACTTTTACTACCCTATATTACTTTTTTATCTTCTATCCATTTATATTCTCAGTTTTCATTTTCAAACAACGGATATTATTTAATAACTCGCAAATGCAAACGTTTCAAAACTACAAACAAATACTTTATTATACAAAGGTGTACACATGATTAATATTAATTAGCTAATAATAAAAGAAATGAAAAAAACAAACCTAATCATAATGAAGATTTTCAAAAACCCGACCTTCTTGTTCAATACAGGTCTCACACTTTTCAACAATTTTCCGTAATACATTTTCTTTTTGAGGTATACTAATTAGCTAATATCATTAATAGCCCTAATAATTCGAGTTCTGAAAATGTCCAAATTTTCAGGTGGAGTTAAATAGACTTTTTCTTTGATATGACCCCAGAAGAAAAAAATCTAGGGGCGTCAAATCTGGCGAACGTGCTGGCTACCTTACAGGGCCATTTGTCCCTATCCATCGGTCCCCAAACCTGTCATTTAAATAATTGACACAAATCCTAGCATTATGAGCCGGCGCACCATCTTGTTGAAAGTAAATGTTGGGAATTTGTGCAAGAGGTAAATTGTCCAGAAAATCGTTGACTGTTGTTTCCAAAAAGTTCAAATAAGTTTGCGCTCTAAGGTGCTCATTAAAAAATATTGGACCCACAACTGTCGTTCCTAAAACACCTAGCCACACATTAAAACCGAAGCGTTCTTGAAATGATCCTTCTCTACATAGATGGTGATTTTCATTTGCCGAATATCTTACATTGTTCCTGTTGAACATTCCGAAGCGAGACTTATCAGAAAATAATATCAATCTATGAAAGTTATTATTATGGTTATGATTTTCCATAAACCATCGGCAATATTGAACTCGACCAGCAAAGTCGTTAACACCCAAGTGTTGGTGGATTTGGTATTTGTAAGGCTTGTACTTATGTTTCTTCAAAATTTTTCTTGCACTTTCTCTGTTAACTCCAACTTCATTTTTAATTTGGCGAGTAGAAATATTTGGATCAGCATTCACACATGCCAGAACGTTTATTTCTGCTTCTTCGCTAATAATAAAATTTTCTTCATTTTCATTTTGGGGAACTGTTTTTAAATGTTGTACCAGCCACGGAAAATAAGCATAGCAGGGTTGGTTTCTGTCGGGGTATCGTTCTGCGTGGAGTGTTTGAGCCTGCCTTTTATTTTGCAAGCACTCGCCATAAACGAGAAGCATATCTATTTGTTCGGCTCTTGTAAAAATTACCATTTGAAACAGATTACAAAATTTACAAGAATTTCCAACAATCTGCAAAACACACTAGGTGATAAAAAATAACTGACATAGGTAATATAATTGTTTCTAAAAACCATAGCAACCTGTGTTATGGCTAATATGATTATTTTAATTTTAGTAAAAAGAGCTTAAAACGTCCAGCTGGTTCAAAAATAATATCCGTTGTTTGAAAATGAAAACTGAGAATATAAATGGATAGAAGATAAAAAAGTAAGATAGGGTAGTGAAAGTCCTATGGTTGTAAGTTAAATCGTTTTCATACAAAAATGGATCAAAAACTGAAAAACGTCTTGTCGAAAATATCGATTTTTTAAAATTGCTAGCATCAGTTTTTTTATTCTACTATCCTAGAGTGCCTTTAATGAAGTACGAATTGCACCGTTTGTTTTGGTCGTAGCGCTGTTCGTTTTTTCGGAAAAATGAATTAAATGTTAAAATAGTTCAAAATTTAAAGCCCCATAAGTCCAAATCTGTTAAGTTTAGGTATAGGACATGCTACATAAAAAATGTTTAGAATTTTTCGCAGCATTCAAATATACAAAAATATACGGGGGTTGCAATTTAAAATATCAAAATTTTAATCGTTTCCGGTGAAACCGGAAGTGATTGTCATTTGTTTTTTTGCTTAAAATATGCACATTTCTTAACCCAGACGTCGACCAAAATTTTAAATTTTTATCTTAAGTCGTTTTGAAACGCCAGCCTGGGTAGTAGTTCCATTGTCACCCGGTATACCTACCTTAGTATTGCAACCATAAAAAGTAGTACGTACTCTTATCCTCCACAAATGCTCTGTGTTATCCTTATATCCCATTGACTTACGGTGCCAAAATTCTTGCTGACTTTGTGGCTTATACGGATTAAGTATAAATAGGTATACGGAGCACAACGATTCCGATAAGATTAATAATAGGATCTTTGATCTCGGTGTAAGACTAATTTCGTCATACTTGAGCTGTGGGAAAAACTATGCCTAGGTATACTTCTTAAGTAGGTGGGTATATATTAGGCAAGGGCATCGCCAAGGAAGGGCAGGGGAGGACTGCTGCCTCCCCCCCCCCCCCAAAGAAATGTAAAAAATAGAAAAAATAGATAGAGATTAGATATAGGTACCTACAATGATACCAAAATTTGTTACTATATAGAGAGCTCCAGGTTGTTCGACGTCAGGAGAATGAATTCCAGGTGTGTGCGTTTAAAAAAATATTCTAATAGTCTATCTTTAAATGATGCAAAGTAATAAATCAATCAAAACCGTCTTCTACATGGGCGTGCAAGATTTTTCGGCATGTATATATTTAAATAGGCCTGAATTTTTAAATTTGATGATGGGATGATTTTATTGAGTCTATGAGTTGTAGTATGTTTGAGTGTATATGTGAGTTGATGATACGTGGATTTAGCGAGACGTCAGTTCTTTGAAAGTATTTTCTCAGTAATAAAAAAACATCTTGTATACGTACTGGGTGGTATTCAATGTGGTATGGGACAATGCTAGTGCTGTGTAAACTTGCCTATGATATTCCAGAGCAAAAAGTAACCCAGCAGGTTACTCTTTGTTCAGAGTCAGTGGCGTAAAAACCGCCCCCGCATTGCGGGGGGGGGGGGGGGCACAAGAAAGCCAGGGGTGCCCTCAAGTCCCTTGATGAAAATAATTAATCAAATAAAAATCGACGAAAAAAATAATGGTTTCATTATCACAATATTAAAGTTAAAAATAAACTTTATGTCTGTTTTAATTATCACATTGTTTAATTGCAGTACCTACATTATTTTTAAATTTCATTATTTTTACAACAAAAAATTGTTCTTTGGTCTCTAAAATACTTTATCTACGACTATTTAATAATAGAAGCATAATGTGTTTGTTAGTACATATATAATGTGGTTCATATTACCATAGTTACTCATATTCCACAGCCGTGGAATATGAGATTTCATATTCCACGGTCCCAACAAAACAAAGTTACCTGAATTACGATAAAAACGCACCAGATCTAGTTTAAGCAGGCGTGAATGGTATTAATACCATAGCAACCGATTGACAAGTAAACGAATCATTTTTTTCCTCAGTCATTTAAGTTTCGCTGTGACATTTTGTTGTTGATTTCAAAGTAAAATATCATGATTTCGGATGATGAAAACGAAATCCAAAGTACCCCTCCAGAAATTCGGGCTGCAATTGTATTTTGTTTAATTATGGTTAACATCGTTGAATTGTATTTTTTAGTTAAGAAATACCATTAATAATAATCCTATTGTAATAAAATGTGTTGCTCTGAATCCATTTTCTAACTTCTTGAATACTGAATAGTCGTAGATAAAGTATAGTATTTGACTCGCGTATAATGGCTATATTACACTCGAATCCTTAAAACACTCGCCTTCGGCTCGTGTTTTAAAATCTCGTGTAATATAGCCTTCATTATACGCTCGTTAAATAATGTACTATTATATCCTTCTATATTAAACAACGCTTACAAATGACAATATTTTATACTTTATTTTTTATTTTTAGTGTAAGTGTGAAGGATCGAGACAGGTGCAAAATAGCAGGGCGCTTTCAAAATTTTGCGGGGGGGGGGGGCGCACATGCCCTTATGTACGCCACTGTTCAGAGTTCAAAAATGTGTTGTATAAAATTGAACTATGGCATTATGCTTTATACGGAGTGTTCCTAAAGTTATGTACTTATTTTATTGGATGATTCCTAGGTAGAATATTTTTTAAAAAAAGTTCAGTAGGTCCGAAACTGCATTATTTTTGAGATACAAGGTGTTGAAAAAAAAATAGTTTTTTCCTTAATGTTTAAGACCGCCTTAGATACTATTTTAAATTTTAGGTACTAACTAGGCATATCGATCAATTAATCAATATATGCTTTATTGTTAAAGAAAACTGAATTCCTATAAACAAAGCGAGTATAAAAAGTCCTTAAAATATAAGTAAAAATAAAATAAAACAAAAAGGTAAGTATGTATAAACACATACACACATACATACGTGTATGCACATACACCCATACAAACATAAAATGCATTGTCAACAACAATAAAATTAACACAAATCAACTATAAAACGTCACTGTAATATTCATCCAGACCAAAGACATTAGAACTACAATGTCTTTGATCCAGACTGTAGTAGGCTTTCTGCAATAAGATGTCTTAGACATTTTTTCGAAACTGGTCGAAGTTTAAAATTGATTTCAGCTAATTACTTAAATCATTAATTAAAATAAAAAAAAATATTAAATCTTTTTACTCTCATAGACTGTTTCACAAGAGTGGTGTTAGGAGTGGGTAGTTGAAAATTTCTTATGCATTTTTTAACCTCACGTAGATCACTGTCAATATCCAACCTTAAATCGTTTTTATTTTCACCATGCCACTGGAGACTAGTGTGTCATCTACAAATAATGTAAAACGCGCCCTAAATATCCAAAAATGCTGAATCGTTTAAAAAAAAACAATTATTTTTATAGAAAATATTTGGTCTACCTATTACACCATCAGTGACGTCCGCGCTAACATCTTTTGACTTTTTTAACGAAAAAAATTATACGCCAGTTTTTTTTTTAAATAAAAAAATTAATATTACCATATTTTCATAATCAATTCTTTATGACTGAGCAAAATTTGTTCCTTATTTTTTTTTTGACCAACGGCTTTCGATAAACAAAAAATAAATGGCATTTATTTCCTAAACGATGGAGAGATCAACAAAAATATCAAAAGGTATTTTGTATTAGACATTGATTGCACTCTCTATAAAGGGTGTCCGGATAAGGATACGGAGCGGCCATATCTCGGAAACGATACGTCCCACAGATCTGAAAAAAAAGCTTTCATCATAAAAACTGCCAAGAGAAATTCATTCAAAATAATTTTAAGTTTCGGAAATTGCCGCAAGAGGGCGTAACGGCTTATTTATTTTTTAAAGTTCATTTTACGGCAAAAAATGCCACTTAACCGTAGAAAAGCAAATAAATAATTAAAATCAGTAGATTGTTTACTACAACTTTTGTTATTGTTATTTTTTTGAATCTCGCCTAATAAAGGAGTGGGGGAAGCCTTTAGGACATTTTTCAAAAACTGTCATTATGTCGTTATCCTTCAACGGATTTTCTATAACTTGGACTTGTTTGAAAGGGAATTCCTTGGAGTTTAAATAAATGATTCAGGAATTGTCACAAGTTTCCTTATACAATTTTAAGATGGCGCTGTTATTCAATCTAACTTATTTTTTTATTTTTCTCGGTATTTGCAAATTGGATGGTATAATTTTTTTCGGTAGTAATAGGAGACAATTTGCATAGGGAACGATTGGTCCAAACCGCAAATCGATATCACCAGGGGTTTAAAAGTTATTTTGATTTTTCTTTAAAAAATGATACAGTTTCCATTTACCGGTACCCGGTATACCCCTAATAAGCAAGATAACAACTAGTTTTATGGCCTACTGTTTAATAAACTATAAAATTTATAATAAAAGTTTGATTAGTCAAAGAATAAACATCAATAACACTGAATAAAATATGAATATTATGATAATATCATATTATGAGACTTAGACTATGAAAAAGTGCACAAATCTTAGAACTAGAAACAATTTTATTAGCAATTTAGCGAGACAACAATAATAATTACAAATGTTCAAAATGTTTTCCGTCATTTTGTAAGCACTTAATTATTCTTCTGTTAGTTGATAATACGGCTGCCTCAATTTCAGCCGTGGATAAGTTTCTAACGGCATTTGTTATCCTTACCATCATGTTTTCCCTTGTTGTTGGTCTCTCTTGGAAAACCAGATCTTTTAACCTACCCCATAGGTAAAAATCAAGACAAGATCCGGTGAACGAGCCGGCCAGGGAAACAAGCTTCCTCTTCCAATTACACGATGCGCAAATTGCTCTTCTAGGTATTGGCGTACGTTACGATAGTAATGCGCCGGACAACCATCAAGTTGGATCCACATGTTTGTTCTCGTTTGTAAGGAGACTTCTTCCAAAAGAGGTGGAAGGAAAGTGGCCAAGAAATCTAAAAATCTTGCTCCATTAAGGGTTTGGTCAAAAAAATGGGAAGCGATAATTTTTCCTTCCAAGATCCCGCACCAAACATTTAAACTCCAGCGGTTTTGAAAATCTACTTGCCTCATCCAATGAGGGTTTTGCTCAGACCAATAGTGCATATTATGCAAATTCACACCCCCAGCGTTAGTGAAAGTGGCCTCGTCTGTCCATAATATCCGTGAAAGAAAATTTGGATTTTCCCTAATCATATTTAATAGCCAGTGACAGAAATCCAATCGACGATCATAATCAGTATCGTTCAATGCCTGGTGTAAAATGATGTGGTAAGGGTGCATACTATTAGTTTGTAAAATCTCGTGGACATTCGTTTTGGAACCCCCAAGTCAAGGGAAAGTTTTCTGGTACTTAAAGTGGGATCGTATTGAACGTAAGCCAAAACGTTAATAATATTTACCTCATTACGTGTCCTACGAATGCGTTGAATGGGCTGCACATTACCAGTTTCTCTTAATCGTCGAGCTAATCTTGAGAATACTTCTCGAGAATAGTGTCTTCTTTGTGGAAATCGCCTTGCATACTCTCGCGACGCTATTACAGCATTTTCAAGAGATTGAAAATACATATTCAACATATCATACGCTTCTGCGTTAGTAAACGGCATACTGTTTGTAGAAAAATGTAATGTAAATGCAAAAAACAATGCTTAATATTATAAGATGCTTGACGTTTAAAACTCATCAACAGCTTGTCACAATAAATTATTAATTTGTTTTTTTCCATGGCCAACTTGGAACTTGTAATTTAGGCGAAAACATGATGGAAAGGATATGAAATGCCGTTCGAAGCTTATCTACGGCTGAAATTGAGGCAAGAGGCAAGTGTGTTTTTCACTGAAAGAAGAATAACTAAGAGCTTAGGAAGTGACGGAAAATATTTTAAACATTTGTAATTATTGTTGTCTTGCTAAATTGCTAATTGTTTCTAGATTTAAGATTTGTGCACTTTTTCATAATCTCATATCATAATATTCATATTTTATTCAGTGTTATTGATGTTTCTTTGACTCGTTAAACTTTTATTATAAATTTTATAGTTTATTAAACAGTAGGCCATGAAATTAGTTGTTATCTTGCTTATTAGGGGTATACCGGGTACCGGTAAATGGAAACTGTATCATTTTTTAAAGAAAAATCAAAATAACTTTTAAACCCCTGGTGATATCGATTTGCGGTTTGGACTAATCGTTCCCTATGCAAATTGTCTCCTATTACTACCGAAAAAAATTATACCATCCAATTTGCAAATACCGAGAAAAATAAGTTAGATTGAATAACAGCGCCATCTTAAAATTGTATCAGGAAACTTGTGACAATTCCTGAATCATTTATTTAAACTCCAAGGAATTCCCTTTCGAACAAGTCCAAGTTATAGAAAATCCGTTGAAGGATAACGACATAATGACAGTTTTTGAAAAATGTCCTAAAGGCTTCCCCCACTCCTTTATTAGGCGAGATTCAAAAAAATAACAATAACAAAAGTTGTAGTAAACAATCTACTGATTTTAATTATTTATTTGCTTTTCTACGGTTAAGTGGCATTTTTTGCCGTAAAATGAACTTTAAAAAATAAATAAGCCGTTACGCCCTCTTGCGGCAATTTCCGAAACTTAAAATTATTTTGAATGAATTTCTCTTGGCAGTTTTTATGATGAGAGCTTTTTTTTCATATCTGTGGGACGTATCGTTTCCGAGATATGGCCGCTCCGTATCTTTATCCGGACACCCTGTACAGGGTGTTTATTAATGTCATGCAGATATTTCAGGGGGTGATAGTACTAGTCAAAATAAGAAAAAAATGGAAATATATGCATGGTCTAAAACGCGTTATTTCCGTTATACAGGGTGGCAAAGTTTCAATTTCTTTTCTCGTATTTTGCCTTTCTCTCCTATATTCTGTGATAATTGTTTTAAATTTGGAACATCAACCATTTTGTAGAATCTCTACAATAAAGTATCAAAATTGTCGGTCGCAGTATACAGGGTGTTACATTTTCTTGAATCGGCTACTGCAATTTAATTTTTCAGAACTTTTTTTTGGAGCTCCTTGTATGAATTCCGGTTTAAAAGTCTCTGCTCCTCTGTTTAGCGTTCTGGTTTCTTGCACTATTCTCGTATCTGTGACCGTTTTCGATTTATTTGCAAAAATAGCCATCGATGGAAATTTAATGTAGGCGAAATAGCGCAATAATAAATATGACAAAAAAAAACAGTAGGCTGGGATAGGCAATTGCTAACTTGTTTATTGTCCTTCTGACATTTTGTAACAAATATTTTTTTTGTTTGACGTTTCCGGAGTTGTTTTGAACTGGTTAAGGTTAATAATGGTTGAATTCACAAATTAAGAATTTGCAGAGATGCATTTAATCTATGGACTTGCCGATGGCAATTGTTATGAAGCCAGACGACTGTATGCATAAAGGTATCCAAATCGAATACTGCCTGACCCATGGACATTCGCAAATCTACATAATCGACTATGTGAAAATGGATCGTTCAGGAAATCCACTCATTTAGCAGGAGCAAACAGAACGGTTAGGACTCCTGAAGTCAAGGAAGCAGTCCTGAATGCAGTAGAAAATAATCCTGCTACTAGTACGAGAAAAATTGCCGCAACACTTCACACTTCATTTGTGCTTGTCTGGAAAATATTAATAGACAACTTAATGTATCCTTATCACATCCAAAGGGTTCAAGCTCTTCTCCTTTTGCTGCGTTTTAATTTTTGCCAATGGTTCCTACAAATGCTAGCCCAAAATCCGTTATTTGAAAACACGATTTTATTTAGCGATGAAGCAAATTTCTCAAGGAATGCCATAAACAATTTTCACAACCATTTTTGGGCAGAAGAGAATCCGCATTCGATACTCCAAAATGATTTCCAAGAACAGTTTTCAGTAAATGTGTGGGCCGGCATTATTGGAGATTATTTGATAGGACCACTTTTCCTACCAGCAAGGCTAAGCGGACAATATTATCGTCAATTTCTTGAAGAGGAACTCCCAAGGCTGCCAGAAGAGGTACCAATTCTTGTCAGAAACCAAATGTGGTTCATGCACGATGGTGCACCCCCGCACTTCAGCATAGAGGTGAGAAACTTTCTCAATCAATTTTTTAACAACCGTTGGATAGGTTGAAGGGGACCTCAGCTATGGCCCCCTAGCCCCTAGATCCCCAGACCTGAATAGCCTGGATTTCTTTTTCTGGGGACACCTGAAAGCATTAGTGTATCAGACCCCAGTCCAGACAGAAGAGGATTGAAGAAACAGAATAATAGCTTCATGCGACATCATTCGCAATACTCCTGGAATATTTGTCAGAGTCCGTCAGTCCATGAGGCGAAGATTTGATTCGTGCATTTTAGCAAGAGGCGGACATTTTCAACAGTTTTTATAATTTTATTTTATTTTTATTTGATTAACTAATTAATTGTTTTGTTTTAATTTATTTTTAATTTGTAATGTTTTTATCTGATTCTTGATAACCCTCTGTCGGTTGATCTAAAATAAAAATGAAAATAATTACCTACAAATAAAAACAGCTTTTTACTCTGCTTTATTTCGCCTACAATTAATTTCCTTCAATGGCTATTTTTTGCAAATAAATCGAAAACGGTCACAGATACGAGAATAGTGCAGGAGACCAGAACGCTAAACAAAGGAACAGAGTTCAAATTCCATACCGGAATTCATACACGGAGCTCCAAAAAAAAGTTCTGAAAGATAAAATTGTAGCCGATTCAAGAAAATGTAACTGTAAAAATGTATACTGCGACCGACAATTTTGATACTTTATTGTAGAGATTCTAAAAAATGGTTGATGTTTCAAATTTGAAACAATTATCACAGAATATAAGAGAAAACGCATAATCCGAGAAAAAAAATTGAAACTTTGCCACCCTGTATAACGAAAATAACGCGTTTTAGACCATGCATATATTTGCATTTTTTTCTTATTTTGACGAGTACTATCACCTCACCCCCTGAAATATCTGCATTAACACCCTGTATAATTACTGTGCTGTTGAAAAGGAAAAAGGCAGTGCCGTACAAATTTTTTGTTTCGCTTAAAAATTGTAACACCTTGTATTTCGAACGTAAAGCGGTTGCGAACCTATTGATATGAACTTTGCGGCTTAAAATTGATCTATGAAATATGTACCTACCTACATATCGTTAAATAACACCCTGAATATTTTGACATTGATAGTTATTGTCATTAAAAATTGAAGCTGTAAATTACTAAATCCTGCGATTACAACACATCACAATCGCTGACCTATACCTCATTGAACACTACTGTACTGGGTGTCAAGTTATATTCTCGCACGTATAGGTACAGGGAGAATCAATCAATGTAAATATATTTAATGGAGTGCCCTCCTGTCTATCACATCGCCATTAAAAAACTTTTCAAAAATACCCTATCTTGATGTATTTACCTTTAATATTTGTACATAGAAGGCATTCCATTAAAAATATCTATTAACCCTTTTGCATTGGTGAGTTTTTTAAATTTTCTTTTACGATTAGGTTAAGGAGGATGTAATAGGAATATAACTTGGCCCCGATACATACTATAATAGGGGGTTTTAAACGTTTATACCAACATAAACTACAAAATTAATCATGTTAATTTATATTAACAAATCACATGCCCTCACTTATGGTGTAAATACCAACCAATAAATTATTCTTATTTGTACAGGCAACAGGTTGTAATTTACCCAAATGCACTTTATAACCACACCCTTCAGCAAATAACCTTCTATCACTATCTATCACGTCCATACAAAAATATCCCTGTTTCGTTTTAACATTTTGTTCTTCGTGAGTCTGATCTGCAGCATGTGCTAAATTAAAGTATTGATTTTCAAGAGTTTTAAAAACGTTTTGAAATAAACTACTTCTAGGATAAGAAACTTCATGACAGTCTTTTATACCACCATAACAACAGGGGCAACAAACAAAATCTGCGTTATTTTTTATACACATTTGTAGTACCAGGTCCGTTGCAACCCCACAAGCATGTAATGCCATCCCCAAGTCAAATTTCGCGATAAAATAATCGAGATTTGACTGAACAATGATCACGTTTTTAAGATTTAATTTGGAAATAGTCTCTTTAGCCCTTGACAAAGATATTTCTTTATTTTCCACTAAAATTATTTGACAGCTGGGCAAAAGTAACGCAACAAGGATGCCCAAATGACCGCTACCACTGCAGAAATCAACAATGGTATATTTCTTGTTGCCAACCACTTCTACAGTGGCTTTTGCCAAATTTTCCAATTGTTGACATTTTCTACTAGCTCGTTTCTTTGGCAAAGCTCCCCCTTCTGGATTGGCCTCTATGGGGATGCTATCCCAGTTAAACGCCCTTTCAAAACCAAAGGGCAGAAAAGAATTTGTAATTTCATTTTTTATGTCAGTTACTATATTAAGTGCCGACTCAATTTTGTACTGTTTTGTATGTTTAACAGAAAGTGTTCTATTAGGATCCGCATTATAAAGACTGACATTGTTTACATCAGGAATAACGACCATTTTAACAGAAATGTGTTTTCTAAAACAAAGAGAGAAGTCTACTATAGGCAATTCTAAATTATTGAGCCCATTAAACCAGCATTTGATAAGAGGTATTTTTTCTTCAATCATTAACCTGTAATCTTGACAGTACTTGAAAAAAATCTGAAAGGCCAGATACAAAATAATGTCAGCTAAAGTCATGTAGGGGCCCTCAGCAAACTCGTGAAAAACATTTAGATCTTCTCTGGGCGTTGAACTTGTTAAACTTTGATTATTATGATTATCCCGCGCTATTTTATAGATATTATGGACCCTGACAGGTTTAGATAGATGGTTTTCATATTTTAATATATTTTGGGGCAACATAAAAGATGTTTCCTGAATAAAATTATGATTTAAAAGACTGTCGATAGTTTCAGTAATGTCAATTTCACAAAATTTAGTCCAAACAGAAGCTTCAGCACAAGAGACGAGGCAAGCTTCACGAAAGCCTAAAAGGTTTCTGATATTATCTTTCTCACTTAGTTTGCATATTTGTCTAGCCACAGAGCACAATCCGGATACAACATAGTTACCCAGTAAAACAACTGGCCAAGTGCATAAGTTTGCAAGTCCTAATGTTCCTGTTATGACTTCATAGTTGACATCACTTAAATTTAAATTTAATAAAGAAGTTGGTTGTTCTCCATCTACAATTCTAACTTTCAACTTTAAACTGTCAGACCTCGACAGTTTATAGATATAAATAATAATAAAAGTTTTTACATTAACCAGATAATTGCCGTTCGCATACCAAGCATTAATAAGCACTGACCCCATTTTTCACTTAAACACAATTGGCTAATTGTCTTTGTACTCGTTGCAACATGCGTTTGTTTAAGACTTTTTTTCTAGCAGTTACACAAACAGTCGAAAGTATGCTTAAAGCTAGCATGAAGCCCTCAAATCTCCAAAAGGTTTGTTCGTCATAGTAAACAGCCCGGTCACAACTTCGAGTAATTATTTCACCATTCGCACACTTGAGTACTTCCTTGTAGTTAGTATGAATACAGACTCCAAGACTTTTGCTTCTTAGTTCAAAGGCAGAGCATGGTTCACAGTCCGTAACAACTTCATATGGTTCCTTTCCTAAGCACGTTGAGTTTTGTTCAACAATAAAATTGTTCTTTCGTGCAGTTACTCTATTATGATCTGTCCAGTGTGATTCGACAACCAGCACTACAAGAGTTAATCTAAAATCGAAATAAAAACTATAATATACCTACAGTTTTAGGTTAGGTAAAGAAATAGTTAGTTTTATGTGAAACTTACACTCCTAGAAGTGTTATTCCTAGCAGCATTCGTTTTTGGGGACATGATTCAATCATATTGTAGATTATTACCTTTTGTCACAGAATGATGGTTTATTAATTATATTTATTGCAAAAACAATTATTGTTAGCTTCTCATTTCTAACTGCTAAATAAATTTCTAATAAGTAACGGCACGGGCATACGACATGACCACCGACACTGAAGAACTTAAAAACGACAAAATTAAATAAAAAACTTGAGCCCTGCTAACTTAATAAACTTTCGACACATTTCCCCTGAACCACAGAACAATAAAGGTTAGTTCAGGTTTCAGGTTAGCCCTGAACTTTAGTCTTCATTTCACTTTCACTCAAAAATGACAGCATATCACAGGATGACGCAGACTTTTTAGAGATGAGGGCAATACATCGATAATTATTGAATAATGCTAATCGATATGAGTAATATACTTGCAATGATGTGAATGATGACATGGTGGTTGTTCTTCTCAGATTGCTAGACATAGGTATAGTTCGACACAAGATAAATGGTCATGATTTTACCTGCTTTTTAACGATCGGGTGACTTTATCCTCCCATAAAGCAATTAATGGCTGGTTTGTAAGCGTTTCTCAGTACAGCTAGGGAGTCGAATTTTATTTTTCTTTTGATAAGGTACGTATTTTAGGTATACTTAATAATACCTGTCGGCACATTAGAAATTGTCGATTTATTATTAAATCATTTGAACTGTGGCATTAGCGCAGTGGTATTATTAATATTAGTAATTTTTAAAATGTTCAGGCCGTTGGTTGAAAACTGTGAATCCGACGACGGAATTAAAGAGAAAAATGAGCAAAAAACAAAGTGAGATTTACAGATGTGCTGCAATAGGATCGTTTTACGAGTGCCTATATTAAGGCAAAATTTATATTTTTTAGTTTTGAAATGAAAGAACATCTTACACTTCTTATATGGATTTAGGACCGATTTTTTTTAAATTTTAGTTTATTTTGTATAAGTCGAAATAAATTTTCTTTCATTGCACCGACTTTGTAGCCATACAGGGTGATACAAAAAAATCAGGTCAAAAATCTTACGGGAAATATTTATCTGCCAGGTCTTCTAAAAACGTCAAAGGGCATAGAAGCTGCCATTAAGAAAGCAGTGGAGTTAACGACATTTCAAGGTCTACCTAGCGTCGGTTCTTTGACCAAGACAATTCACTGGAGAGGAAGGACAGATCTGACAAAGGCACATTGAAAGTACTTGGAAATGCTGATGCACAGTTGATTCGCAGGGAAGTGTATGCGATGTATGAGCCTAAGCAGATTCCGTCACTTGATTCTCTGCGAGAAAAGTTATTGGCAAATGGTCGATTTGCCGCTAGTCGTGAAACGTTGCGCCGATTTATGCATAAAATTGGATGTCGGTTTTAAAAAATTAACAAGCAGAATTGCATTAAAGAGACCCAACGGTTAGTGGAATTGAGACAAAAATATTTAACACAAATTCATTAGTTCCGCGCATAAAACCGAAATATATAATATTTAGATGAGACTTGGTTCGACACTGCCCGTGACACTGTAAAAAGAGGATGTCAAGATTCTTCATCCAAGTGCATTTTACTGTGTCCTCTGCTTCTCGAGGAACGAGAATATCCATCTTACACTGTGGCTCGAGGGATGGCTGGGTGCTGAACGCTTTGCAAAAAACATTAAGGACTGCTCGTTAGACTACCATTAGGACATGATAAATGAGCTTTTTGAAAACTGGATAAAAAATTCTCTTCTTCCAAATATCCCACCAGGCATTGTATAGTCGTTTATGATAATGCTAGTTATCACAGCACCTTAGCTGAGAAAATAATAACCATAAGCAGTAAAAAAGAGGTACCGCAAGAGTTCCTTATAGCCAACATGACCTCTATTTTAAAGATAATTATACAAAAAAAAACTAGTTGATCGAGGTACTAAAAAAGCCAAATCGTATGATGAAATATATTGCGTAGATGAGGCTATAAAAGCATTCAGTAACATACCATTTAGATTGCCCCCGTATCATTGCGATTTGAATCCTATAGAAATGAATGGTCCGAATTAAGAAACAAAGTTAGACGCAATAGTGTAAACCCAAAAATGTCCGCTAATGTAATAATTGAAGTAATGAAAACTGTAAAAATATAAATTAATACCAGAGAGCAGTTGAAGAGCGCGCGTTAATCAGTGGATGATAGTGATAGTACAGATTCAAACTATTTGAGGTGACTCATTTTACTCATACGGTTTTATATATATTTCACGTAGAAGTTCCGCATTTTTAACCCGGTAATTCCACAGATGTCAAAAAAGCCTCTGCCATTCGTTATCAAACAAAAAAAAAGTATTTCGATGTCTCAAAAACTAAAGAAAATAAAGGGGGTGAAACTACGTATGACACCCTATATAATAAAAATTATATATTATGGTTTACTACTTTTACGCACATTAATAATTTACGTCAAAGTCAGCAATACACAATAAATTTTTGTACATATACAAATATTGTTTCAATCCTCCTACTACCACCATGGACCGGAATGATTTATTTGCCAAAATAGAAGCACAAGCAGATATAAAGTATAAAGGAGTTAGTTACTCATGACCATTTATCGTGTGTCGTACTTTACCGTAGAGTGGGGCTACTTTGCCCAGTGGGGTAATTTTGCCGAACATGTAAAATTAAACTAAATTAGTTCGTTTCTCAAATTTGGCAGCTCTGATGACTATAGTAACACGGGTACGGGGTACATACAAAACATTATCATAGAACCCCTGGAGGTTTTTGAAAATCGCGGGATATTTCAAGAAAAGCTGACGGTCAAGTTTGAAATTCAGAAATACAGGCTTAAAATTTGTTAATTAAGTATTAATAAAAATTGGCTCTATACATAAGGAGCATGAAATGAATTTGAACTAACATAATATGGTATTTTTGTTTGCAGAACACTATACAATATATACAGTGCGAGTCTAACTGACCAACGTCTAAGGGAGAATAGTGGGCGATTCCAGTTAATAAGGTAATATATTATATTATTGACTTTCTTCATAATTTTAGGAAAATTTGGAAAAAGCAGTACTGATGCTGGTCTGAGAAGAACCGTATGTACGCCTAAATCAAACTCTGGAAGAAGGCGATGAAGGGAAAAGGCTAGACATTTTTTTATAGGTAGATGATCAAATTTTGAATGGAAATACAGGGTTCCATAAATTTATTATGTTTTCGGATGAATCCACTTTTTCTACAAATGAAACTATAACATCTCAACACGTGAGGTATTGGTCTGCTAAGAACCCCGAATTTAGGATTCCTTCTCGAAGATAAAATTTTAAAAAAGTTAATGTTTGGTGCGCTGTATCTTTCTATGTTATAATAGGTCCATATTTCTTTAATGGTACTTGTAATAGGAACTGCTATTTCGAGATGTTGAATACATTTTTTTACGAAAGTCTTGAACACATGCCTTTGGATTACCAAAATAAGATGTTTTTTCAACAGGATGGTTGTCCAGCCCATTATACTCGGGAAATAGTGGAATGGCTCGATCGCAAATTTAGAGAAAGGTGGATTGGAAGAAACGACCCAGTTTTGTGGCCCCCCAAGAAGCCCTGACTTTTGATTTGTTACTTTAGGAGCGTTTATAATAATTAACTTACGCTACTCCAATACTCCAATACCCAACAATTTTAGGGGAAAATATTTTAAATGCTGTAGATGTCACTCCATCAACGAGCACTCGAAAATTGTCAGCACAGTTTAACACATCAAAAACAATATTACATAAAGTTCTTCAAGAACAGCTGTTATATCCATGTCATTTACAAAAAGTACATTAAGTGATTCCTAAAGATTTATCTCGTAGAATGCAGTTTGCAAACTGGCTATTGGATCAGCAACGTTGGTGTGCGGGAGCACCTGAATAACGTCTATCCAAACCGTTGGATAGGTAGAGGAGGACATGTTGCCTGACCTCCTCGAGCTCCCGACTTAACACCGTCGGATTTTTACCTGTGGGGACATCTGAAAAACTTGGTGTAATCTACTCCGGTCGGCACTAGGGAGGAACTTCTACAGAGAATCACATTTCATTGTAATATGATAAGTTATTGTAGCGTATACAGCAGTCCTCAATTCTTCGTGCCCGCGAGTTAATTAGACGGAGCCCATGTTGAACTCTCATATGAAGTTTTGTCAATAATCTCGTTAAGGTGCCCATTGGCGTATAGGGCATTTTTCCAGGGGGGGCTAGCCCCTGAGATGCGATGACCGATAAAGCCAAGTCGACGCCAAATGTACAATCACACGATTAGCATCATAATTGAGCCGTTAAAACCCAGAATGGTCTAAGTCAATAAATTGGGGTTTTTCAATTTATTATAATTCTTTTTCATAACGCAGTTTTCTACATACTTAGAAAGTTTAAAAAATGTTACTTTTATAAAACGCTCACAAATGTCGCTGGAATATTAACCCTAAAGCGCAATGAGATTGTTGGTTAAAGCCATACTGGTACAAGTCTGACTTAGACCACTCTGTCATTAAACGTTATATTTGTTTCTTTGTATGCTCCATTCCACAATAATTCGTTGATTTCTCGACCGCAATAAAATTTAAATGACAACCCTCAGTCGTAATCCCAACCATAAATAAGTTGCCTGACAAATATCTATTGTGTAGGCACCGGACCTTTTAAAAGGGTACAGGTTCTGATTACCTACTAATTTCAATAGTTTAGATTAGCTATTTTCAACAAAACAACAAATATAAAATAATAGGTAAGTATCTTTATTTTAATCATGTAAATTAAATAGCTATTAATATTTATACAAAAATACTAATCTACAATATTATAATAATACAATATTTGACTTAACCTACTCTATATTTAGCTCTGTTTCACTATCACTATCGTCTTCATTTATGCCTAAACTAATTATTAAGGGCCTTACGTTACTATTAATTATGGTATAGGAATCTTCGACTTGGATCACGTGTCTTACAGAATTTTTCCAACTTTCTACCGGGATATTATTTACACATTTTTTAATTAATTCTATAACAGAACTACTTAGTGTAGAAGATGCGTTTTCTCATCTAATCATCGTCTTTAACTGGCTCCATATACAGGGGCGGTCATATCAACATTTTGAGGGGGGGGCCATGCAGTGGCGGCTCATGTCAATTTAGAGAGGCGGTGGTAGGAAAAGTCTTAGCGCCGCAGGCGAAAAATTTTTGGGTGCCACGCCCTTTTTTGTTGATGATTCTTGGTTTTCAAGTAGGAAAAATACGCAAAAAAACGGTTAAGTAAATTTTAGAATTATAGATATATATATTATATTATACCTACTTACTTAATTATTTTTATTAATATTTTTTGCGTTTAAATATTTTTATAAAATTAAGGGTTTGACACGATTGGTCAATTTATGGAGGCAGGGCTTTTATAATGTAAATCGACGCCAAGGGGGGGGCCATGGCCCCCATGCCCCCCCCCCCCCGTATGACCGCGCCTGTCCATATATTATTATGTTCTATTGGGTTAAAAATACAGTAATACGGAGGGAGGCGTAAAACTGTGTGACCATTAGCACTTGCGAGATTGTCAGAGATATATTATATTATTTATTTATTTATTATATAGTATTTTTGTATAAATATTAATAGCTATTTAATTACATGATTAAAATAAAGATACTTACCTATTATTTTATATTTGTTGTTTTGTTGAAAATAGCTAACCTAATCTATTGAAATTAGTAGGTATTCAGGACCTGTACCCTTTCAAAAGGCACTTATTCATGGCTGGGTTTAAATTTTATTGCGGTCGGGAAATCAACGAATTATTGTGGAATGGAGCATACGTTTTTAATTCGTTCATATTAAAATGAGTAAAATAATAAGTGCTATTGACTCCGAAAGCGAACCATTTAGCGCAAGCGAAAGTGAATACGAACCAGGAGAACCTGGACAAACAGTCACACTACACTAGGGCTCATAATCCAAATAGAAAATACCTAGATACTAACCTGAATATACGTACTATATTCAACATTTATAAAGAGAAATGCGATCACGATAACACTGCTTCTGTGTCAGAAGCCATGTATCGAAAAATATTTCATCGGGATTTTTCCCTCTCTTCATTTACCTTAAAAGACACTTATTCAAAATGTGACACTTTTAAGGCAAAATTTAATATTACGACAGATGAACAGGAAAAACATGAATTACAGATTTAGCACGATCTCCATATTGCGAAAGGCAAAGAAAGCTCGAGAATCCTTGAAATTAGATAAAGCTGAGGCTATTATAAACAAGGCAAAATTATAATCTTTTACATTCGACCGTGAGCATTCGACCTACAAAAATCGCTCCCTTTTCTAATACTGACATGTCCAGTTGCTTATTATAAAAGAAACATGTATGCATACAATCTTGGTATACACGTCTTATCGGAAGACGAAAATGCTTTTATGTTTGCCTGGGATGAAACCATCTCGTGGGTCGAGTATTATACCGTTCTAACAGCACTTTTAGCGCGAAATAGTTTTTAAGCTAGAACAATAGTACATAACATTTCTGTTCTATGTGTATAAAAAAACTATATAATTTAACACACAAACCTGAATAAAACCAGTATTAAATTGTTCTATCACTCATATTTAAAAACCGTTTAGTATTATAATGTTCTAACAGGCTAACCAATGAGAGGAGAGCATTTTGGGCTGTTAGAACAATATAATTTTTATTCCTTCAGTTTTGTATGCCGGTGGTAGCAATAGACACGGCCTCTTTGTGTTGTACAATTTTGAGGAATCTTGACTGAAATAAGTGTTATGGATGGCGAAATAATACAAAAATTTTGTGTACCGGGGCACAGTAGCATACAAGAAGTCGACAACATTCACAGTCAAATCGAGAGGAAGCTTTCGAGTATAGAAATTTTCAGCCTTCTAGGATTGTTGCGTCATCTGGGTACTGTAAATCGAAGACATCCTTTTAAGGTATTTCACATGACTTGTAAGGACTTCTATGAGTACAAAAAAGCATCTCAAACCTTACATTTTAAACACATCCCTTATGCATCTTTAAAACAATAATGTATCGTCAGAGATTACCCACTAAATTGTATTATAAACGCCATCATCACGACGAAAATTTTACTGAAGTCCCCATTAATTCATCAAGCAAGACCAGAGCAACAAGCAACTCTGTTGTACTCCCGCTATCAGCAATAACTATTTCACCAGAACCTACAAAATGTCTTTTACCGTTTGCAATAGTTGACGATCTTAAAAAGCTTTTTAAGTTTATGCCTGCTGTGGATATTACCTTTATTCGTACTTTTTTTCAAAGAATATAATAACACTACCGTGTTTGCTAATTCAAAGAAAACACTGCAAAAAGCAAAAGCTAATTCCAAGGCTTCAGAAACTAATAGAAAAGTAAATAAAGGTAAATCAAAATCCAATACCGAAAGTACCAAAGGAATAAAAAAGTGTAAACCTTCAATTTTGTTTAAATAGTTACCTTCAGTTTATAATATAATATTTGTGTTAATTGTTTTTTTAGTTAAGAATACCTCCATTTTATGTTAGGAATATTAATGATATTTTTTATAGTACAATACAATGTGTTCATGTTATTTTTGTCTACTATTTAACTTTTTTGGAACTGAAACTTTTAGTTCTACAGAATTTTATATACTGTTAAAACAAAATCTGATATTTCGTAAAAGTTTTGTTGACAAATAAAAAAAATGTTCTATCAACAATTGTTTAATTTGTTTAAAAACTTATAGGAAGAAATAAGTTCAAATAGGAACCATGAAATATTTCCATTCTTACGTGTCTGTCCAAAACCAGTACTTAAAATTATTGAAATATTTCCATGGTAAAAAAATTAAACCTCGAATATTCAATCGCCATTTCCCAACAATTTCATTTTTGACGCATAGAACAATATAATACTCGACCCACGATCTCTTCTCGTGGAGCTCAGGAAATTAAATCATGCTTGCGGAAGCATATTTTGACTCATGCAACATTTGCAACTCATATTATTGCCAATAGCGACGCCTGCGGAGGCCAAAAATAGGGACTTAAAACAATGTTTCTTATGGTTGAAGCTACTTGCAGAACCTGAAGTACATCTAAAAGAAATATACCATAAATTTATGGCAACAGGACATTCCTTTTTACCGAATAACAGGGATTACGGTGTCATTGAACAGTACGCCAAAAATAGAATAAAGGATGTTCCCGATGATTGGTATTCTATCATTGAGAAGTGCAAAACCCGAAAGCCCTTTTAGGTATACAAAATGCAGAGAACCAATTTTGTATCCACTAATTTACTAGAAAAGGCAGTTATTCGACGAAAAACCAATACAAATAAGGAGCGAGTGCGCTGGCTACAAATTCAGTGGCTACATTTTAAAAAGTGTGAACCTTAGAAAATATTTTACAAGGAAACTTTGAATGAATAATTCCCTTTTAAAGTAATTGATTTACTTCGAGGGAAAAAAGGTCGCGCGATAGACTTTAAAAATATTAGCTTACCCATTCTATATGAATCTTCTGTGCCTATTAGTGCCAAGAAAAAGAAGGACATGGAAGAACTGTATTAGTTTATACCACCACTACACCAAGATTTTTTTAAGAAAATAGAAGTGTCAAACCAAGAAGCAGAAGTCAATGACATAGGGCCTTTTAGAAAATATTTTGCCAGATGAAGAGCTTAACTAGAGGTTTTTTATTTCTCTACTTAGGATTTTATGTATGTTTATAGGATTTAAACAAGTTTTTTTAGAATAAAAACATATTATGTTAAAAAAATTGCTTGTTTTAATAAAATGTAATATAGAATGTGTGCACTATAACTACTAGGTAATTGAAAACCAGAATGGTCTAAGTAAAAAAAAATGAAAAAAAAAATTAACATAACAAAAATTTCAAAAAAATTCCTATAGGAATTTAAGTTAGTTATATTTTATTCTTTTCATAAAAGTAAAATACCTAGAGTTTTAATTGGGGATTTTTCAATAACTCTTTAACTTTTACTCAATTTATCTCAAAACTACATTTTTTGACTTGGACCACTATGGCTTTCAATTCATAAATATCTTTACACCTCTAATTATGTCCATTGTCACTGTAACGTAACGTCATATTTCACATGCTTGAATGATGAACTGTGAACAGATACACGAATTTATCAAAAGCGTTAAAGTTACAAGGAGTATAGCTAATGGATGCTGACCGTACGCACCAAAAGTAATTTCAACTTGGAGTTTTGAGCTAGGTGTATTTCGATCATTCATTTTTGGAATGTAGTGAATGAAGTTTCGTGAATCGTCTTTATTTCGATTCACTACAAGAGTATTATTAATTAATAAAACCAAGTTTAATTTACGTTTCTTCTCTACAAGAATATTTCAAACTTTTTCTGGCGTGACGTTTTCCTTGACGTATTTATTTCCTGTATGGAGGAGAGTAGTAGTGCTTGAGAACCTTTGTTCTCCCATAGTAGACCTCAGCCACGTCTTATTTCTCCGCATTGCTGAAAAGCTCTGCTAGCATCCGGCTGAGCTAACTGAAATGACAATTGCAGCTTGGATTAAATAATAGAGATTTGGGCAAAAATCTTAGTATACGTGTTCCCTCAGGATTTCAATTGTAACATCATTTTTGTTAGCACGTTTTTCGCTATCAAGCATTCTGCTCCTAAAAGAGTCTCATCAATTTGAAGGATATCCTGTATAATTACCTACAATAGGCTTTCCATTTTCGAGATCTAAATTCAAATACGCAACGATCGATTGGGCTAAAGGTATACTCAAACCTGTTATTTATATTAACTATTATATTATCAATATAATATATATTAATTTTCCAATATTCACTGGCGCGTGTATCAGACGGCAAATCAATCCAATTTTCTTTACCAGCTGTAGATTCAATATAAAAGTCTCTGTCCCCGCTACTTCCACCGACTCGATTAAGTTTTCTTTTGCTCACTCTTGTGTGTTCCAGAGAAATTTCATCCTTTTCTGCAAGCTCTTCTATCTCCTTCCAACGTTCATCAAAATTTTTCCGGTTTTGTTCGAAACTAGTAATAATGCCTGTTATCATGGTGCCAGCTTGTCCGAGAGCTGCTTTTTTACTTTGGAAGAATTTACTCAATACATGAATTACTAATAATACTGAGGGGAACACGTGTTCGAAGTTAATAAACCTACCGCTTCCGCCTCATGTTTGTCTTAATTTTGACTTATTTCTTCCTCCAGTGCCGTTTTAAGTACCGGGTGTCCCACTAAGAATGGCTGTCGGCCGTATCTCAGAAAGTGTTAGTCGTATGGCTTGCGGAAAAAAAATATATTAGGTAAAGTGGTCATGAGAAATTGCTGGAAATTATTTTCAAGTTTCTCAGACTGGCGCTAGAGGGCGCAACAGTAACGGTAAATATGAATCACGAAGTTTGCTCAAAAGTCGCCAAGTTAAGGTATCCCGAAAATAACATTTTTGTATATTTCGAAGATTTATTAAAAAAATTCACCTATAGAACGTATTCGTCACTTTTCAAATAAAGTGGTGGAGGAAGGTTGAACATTATTTGTAATAAATGCTGATAGCTCCGGTCTGGCTTAACATAATTTAGTAAACTTAGTTATGTTAAAAAGGGCTTTTCTCACTCTATATGTCGTCTTATGAACTACGGTAATATGTATTTTACACTAGGCGTTAGGGGGCGCTGTCTTACAACTTCACAAACATTGCGCGTTTTTTCCATAATTGTAAATATAATAGTATATTTAATTTTATCTGATTACAAGGATGATTAAAAGTCTAAGAAGTCAGCGAAAACCGCAAGTTAATATCTATTTTCAATCCGGAGATATCAACAACAATAAACATAATTACGGAACATTATGATTTTATTTTCAAGTTGCCGTTGTAAAGGTTTTTTTAAGAGTCAAATAGGCCTTGGAAAAACAAAATATGAATTGAAGCTGTGCACGCGTCTCACCTTCATTATTAGGTCAAAGTTTTTGTCATGCCAACAGTGTTGTGTCGTATTTGCTTTTCAAAATGCCTCTGTTACTTGAAGAAGCGGTTGACATCATTGCGGTGTATTTTGAATATTTGGGAAATGCAACAATTGCTGAACGGGTTTACGCAGTACGATAACCTTAAAGGCGCCGATACGACAGTAGAATGTTAAATCGTTTAGCTAGCCGCTTTCGTACTACTGGAAGTATTCGTCGCCCTGTATATGGCAGACGCCGCCGAGGTCGAACCGAGGAAAACATTGTAAATGTTTTGGCATATGTCGAATTTAATCCACAAATTAGTATTAGATTAATTGCTAGAGACTTGGGCGTTACTCGCTCTACTGTGCATAGGATTTTATTAGAAGAAAGGTAAGTAATTATATCTATATGTTATAACTCTTAAACAGTTTAGAATAATGCCAATATTTCTCTTAATAGTTTTCATTTCAATGTAATAAGTATTTTGTTTTTCTTTAGGCTACATTCCTACCATATTGTGCTCCACCAGGCTTTGACCCCGCAAGATTATGATAGAAGATTGGATCATTGCTATTGGTTGCTCAATATGATATTGGAAGATAGAAATCTTCTCTCCAGAATTTTGTGGACTGATGAAGCTACTTTCCATAGTAATGGGGGAGTAAACCGCCATAATATGCATTATTGGTCACGGGATAATCCCTATTGGATGCGGGAGGTGCAGCATCAAGGAAGATGGAGTGTCAAAGTCTGGTGCGGCATTTTGGGTAACAGAATAACTGGAGCGTTTGTATTTAATGAGTCGCTTACTGGGCAAAGATATTTACATTTTTTAAATTACGACCTCCCCCATGTCCTGCACATTTTGCGGCAAACGTTCGTCAATTTCTTGACGACACATTTCCTGCAAGGTTGATAGGAAGAGGGAGTATATTTCCGTGGTCTGCCAGGTAATAAGATATATTGTGATACTGTTAATGAAAGTGGTAATTTCTCTTTTAGATCACCTGACTTAACATGCCTAGATTTTTATCTATGGGGGAGATTGAAGGATCTTGTTTTCGTTACCAGACCCACCACAAAGGAAAACATGAAACGAAGTTCCTGAGCTATTATAAAGGTAGATGACAGAACCTGGTAAAATTGAGCAAAGTTGCTTTTAACTTTCTTGTTACTTGAAGGATAATGGACAGCAGCCGCCGTATCCCTATGGCAGAGGTGGAAACTGCAGTATTATCAACCAGGGAGAGAGTCGTGTACTGTATATAGAACGATGGGCGACAATTTGAACATTTAGGGCGCCACTGAGAATTATTGTCGTAACGATATATTTACTTGAAACATACGTACCTTCATATTTTGTTTTACCAAGGCCTATTTGACTCTAAAAAAAACCTTTACTATAGCAACTTGGAAATAAAATCATATGTTCCGTAATTATGATTATTGTTGTTGATATCTCCGGATTGAAAATATATATTAACTTGCGGTTTTCGCTGACTTCTTAGACTTTTAAGCATCCTTGTAATCAGGTAAAATTGAATATACTATTATATTTACAATTATGGAAAAACGCGCAATGTTTGTGAAGTTATAAGGCAGCGCCCCCTGGCGCCTAGTGTAAAACACTTATTGCCGTAGTTCATCAGATGATATATAGAGTGAGAAAAGCCCTTTTTAACAAAACTAAGTTTACTAAATTATGTTAAGCCATACCGGAGTTATCAGCATTTATTACAAATAATGTTCAACCTTCCCCCACCACTTTATTTAAAAAGTGACGAACACGTTTTATAAGTTAATTTTATTAATAAATCTTCGAAATATACAAAAATGATATTTTCGGGACACCTTAACTATAGGCGACTTTTGAGGAAACTTCGTGATTCATATTTACCGCCAGTCTGAGAAACTTGAAAATAATTTCCAGCAATTTCTCATGACCACTTTACCTAATATATTTTTTTTCCGCAAGCCATACGACTAACACTTTCTGAGATACGGCCGACAGCCATTCTCAGTGGGACACCCGGTACATCGTGCATTATGTAGTTTAATATTTAAATAAAAGAAGACTAAGTACGCAAAAACAAAAACCGGCCAAAAGCAGGTCGGGCTATGCTCAGTGAAGGGTTCCGTAGCTAATACTATTCACATTATTCAACCATCACACCGAAAACCATAAGCATTAATTAGTTTTCATCGCCTATAACTCGAGAACCAATGAAGCCGACTTCGTCGTGATAATTTTCGTTTTAACTTAATTATTTAAGCTTTAATTTATTTTGCAGAGTTTTACTATTTGTAATTTTGACTGTAGAGCTCATTATTTTCTAACCTAAACCCTAAACGGTACACCAAACTAAAAGAATAATAATAACATACAAAATAATGCTTTTTCAAGAGCTATCCAATGATACCTGCGCGAGATAAATATGGGTGGTCCAACGGAAACTTAACACCTCGATTTTACTGCTTTAAAATGAAAATGTGGAAAATCGCTCGGACCCGTCGATTTCTGATTCGAGGGGAATAACTTTTCCGCTTTTTTCGTCTCCGTAACTTCAACCCCCTAACGGAGGCGAGCACAACCCCTGATTTAGAATAGGGATGAGGGGTTTTGCGATACCTCATTTTGTCGATCTTATCGAGTACTATCTGACCCTAAAATTTCGCTTCAAAATTTTCATCTTTAACCGCAATTCACTTCCATGCAGTAAAATAAATTTTGCTCAAAACGTTCACGTACATTACTCAACATTTCTGGTGTAATTTGACGGCATTCATTAATGATCCGAATTCGCAAATCATCCAGTAACTCAGGCTGGGTAGCGTAAATCTTAGATTTCAGGTGACCCCATAGAAAAAAGTTCAGTGGAGCCAGATCAAGTGATCTGGGTGTGGCCACTCAATATGTCCCCTTTCCCCAATCCAGACCTGAGGAAAATTTTCATCTAAGAACTGACGCACAGGTTGAGCGAAATGAGGTGGTGCGCCATCTTGTTGTAAAATGATCGTTACATGGTCTACTTCATTCTCCAATACTTGAACGAGGGCTGGATAAATAGCGTTTTCTAATAGTTCTAAATAAATTTGGCCAGTGAGATTACCGTGTATAAAAAAAGGGCCGATTATGTGATTTCCATAAATACCCGCCCAAACATTTAACTTTTGGGGATGCTGAGTATGCACTTTACGAAATAATCTTGGATTTTCATCTGACCAATACCGAGAGTTATGCCTGTTTACAATGCCATTAAGGTAAAATGAACACTCATCCGAGAAACAGATATTGAACATGTAGTTAGGATTATTGTTAATAATTCCACTAACCACTTCACAGAACTGGAGTCGGCGATCGAAATCATCCTCATTCAGTTCCTGAACCAGTCGTATCTTAAAAGGATGGAACTTATGTTGTTTAAGGATTCTCATAATTGTTTTCGGTGAACACCAGATGCATCGGATAATTTCCTAGTACTAAGGGTCGGATCCATTGCTACTTGACCTAAGACAGTCACTTCCCTCGCTTCGTCTCTTTCATACACCCTCTTTTTGTTTCCGACTGAACCAGTAGCGTCAAATTTGGCAACCAGTTACACAACGTAAGCAGCGGATACATTTTTTCCAGAATGTCGTTCATTAAATAAAGCCGCTGTTACTCGCGCAGAGTAGTTATTTCTAAAAAATAATTTTATCATTTCCACCCTTCCTTCTACGGAATACACCATTTTAATTCTACTACAAAGTTACAGTCGCTTTGACACAGTTTTAACGTCCTTAAAATTTCACGATAGACTAAGGCAAATCAAAAACATGGCCCGTCTACTTTTTTGGACAAAAAAAATTAACAAATAAGTAAATAATTCAAATGCGTCTGATAAGAGTAATATCCTCGAGGTAAATTCCACATTCTCTACTCATACACCAGCGTTCTTTACTGCATGCAAGTGAATGGTGACCATTTTCAGCATTTAATAAAATAATCACAAAAGTAAGTAGTCTTTCACTATTTTAGCTGGCATTTCGTTAAAGATGAAAATTTTGAAGCGAAATTTTAGGGTCAGATAGTACTCGATAAGATCTTTAAAATGAGGTATCGCAACACCCCTCATCCCTATTCAAACTCAGGAGGTTGTGCTTACCCCCGTTAGGGGGTTGAAGTTACGGAGACGAAAAAAGCGGAAAAGTTATTCCCCCTCGAATCAGAAATCGACGGGTCCGAGCGATTTTCCACATTTTTATTTCAAAGCAGGAAAATCGAGGTGTTAAGTTTTCGTTGGACCACCCTTTATGTGTAAGTACCAAATTTCGGCTTTGTGACTTTAATAATTTTTCAGATAAAGTGAGTGTGACATACAGACAGACGGAGGCAAATGGTTTTGTAGGAAAACGAAATGGTCGAGAAGTTTCACTCTAAAGCTGAATTTATAAACTTAAAAAGTTGGTGAGGTTGAAGTTATGATAAAGTTTGTGAGGTTAGATATTCCGAACTCCGAGCATAAAAATTGGTTATCTCGAACTACCCGGGAAGTTTTCGAACCTTACATGAGCTTTACATGAACAACATTAAAGAGCGTATAAATGGAACTGAGTGTTCCCTTTAGTTTTAATTGAACTCCTATTTCCAACACCAACTGAACCTCAACCTCGCCAACTTTTCGAGTTTATAAATCCAGCTTTAACTTGACTCATGCAAATTTCATACTTAAGACTGCATTCATTAATTTTTTTATGAATACTTCTATGAAATTCGAATGTACTCTAGCTTAGTACGTTGGATATGTGCGGATCTAATTATTCTTGTGACTTCAAAAGTAACTAAATAATAGTACATTATGATATTAGGAGAATAAGGCTGAGCGTGGAAAGTTTGTCTGACGAACGTAGTGAGTCATACAATCCATGCGAAGCATATAAAGTATCTCATTCTCCGAATATCATATACTATTTTTTCTTCAAACGTACATCATATTATTCGAGATAAAACAATAAAAGAAAACTAATTTTTTAATGAAGATAACAATATTGAATTTTTAACTTATTTCACTGCATATTCCCTTTTTGGTATCGTTATCATGGATACATACTTGTCAAAACAAATATTTCAAATTCGGTGTCGCGTCAGTTGAGACCGAATAAATATACAGAAAATGAGTTTAGAAGTGCCTGATGATCCTCCCGAGGTAGTAGAGGCAGCTAGAATAGCTATTCAAAACTTTCTGCCGACGAAATCTGGTGCAGTATATGAAGCTGCCTTTGTCAAGTTCAACAAATGGTGCACTGGAAAACAAGTAATGCAATACTCTGAGAACGTTTTATTGGCATATTTTAACGAAATGGCACTGAAAATGAAGAGTTCTAGTTTGTGGGCTCATTATTCAATGATAAGGTCCGTGTTAAATTTGAAGCATAATGTGAACATTGAAAAATACAACAATTTGCGTGCTTTTTTAAAAAAGCAAGGAGAAGGTTATAAGCCAAAGAAATCGAGAGTCTTGTCAAGGGAACACTTCAGCAAATTTTTGTCTGACGCCCCAGATGAAAAGTACTTGGCGATAAAGGTAATAAAATTACATTTTGTTTGTTTCACATTGTGCTAACCAACCCTTAATTTTTTAGGTAGTTTTGATATTTGAAATATCTGGGGCCTGTCGTTGCGACGAATTAGTGAATATGACAGTTGATGATCTTGAAGATATGGGTTCTTTGCTACTAATAAAAATTCCTTACACTAAAAACCAATAAGAGTAGAACTTTCAACGTCCTGGGGAATGAATATTTAAGTAAATATAGAAACTACGTTAATTTGCGTCCTGCCGATTTTAAGGAACGACGTTTTTTTTGAAATATCAAAATGGGAAATGTCATAAAGCTGTCATGGGTATCCATAAAATTGGTAGTGTAGCAAAAGATGTGGCATTGTATCTGAAGATTCCAAATTGGAAAGAATATACAGGGCATTGTATAAGACGAACTTCCGCAACAACGCTTGTTGATAGTGGGTATTACTACGCTGAGAAGGCATGGGGGTTGGAAATCTGATTCAGTTGCCGAAGAGTACATTGAAGATTCTGTGCAAAGTAAAACCAAAATTGCTAAGGGAATTCTTCAACCTAGCTCTGCGGAAAATCTCGAACAACCTCCATTTAATGGATCCTCTAATGGATTTTTAAAAGCAGTTCACCCTGGAAAAATTGTTATAAGCAGTACTGATATTGCAAGAAGTTGACGATTCTTAAATGATGCAAATCTTCACAATTGTACTTTTACTCCATTTGGGATCTCTGTTTTTTTTTAAGTTAGGAATTCTCCTGCGACTTCAATTGGATCTTCGCAAACTGTTTAGGTTTTATCACTTGTAGAAATTTTGAAATTGACTTTTGCCTTGATTATTCGTATTTCTGCTTGTTTGATTTAAAAGTTTATATACTGCAAAATTTTGGCGCCTATTCCATTGATTGTGAATTAATTGGTTGATTGGTGGTTGATTGATAGTGCCTCACTACTATTAGTGCCTCTCTACTATGGGATTGGACCAACAGGGAGCCAGTCTTTCGGTAGTTTGTACGTACTGTTTGGTCTAGATCTCGTGTGGGAGTCCGTGATTAATGGGTCTGTCGATACGTCCGTACGTCTGTAATAGTCTGTAATAATTTTTGTGAAAAATTCATTTATTGTCTGCATACGAAAGTCTTGATGACGTATGCGATTCATCGTGTACCTGGGTACATCCGCAATAATTTTTAGTGCCCTGGTTTGTATTACCTGGAACTTATTTAGCTCCGTTCTGTTTATGTTGCACCATGAAGGTCCACCATAAGTGAGAACCGGCCTGACTAACGCCTTGTAGAGGTTGACCTTAGTCCTATTACCAAGTTTACTCCGCCTGTGAAGCAGGGGATAGATAGAGCGTAATTGATGCAATGCTAGCTTCACTCTATTAATTGAATTGCGCCTCCAGTTCAGTCGTTGATCAAATATAAGTCCCAGGTATTTTACCTCCTGGCACCAGTTCACCTGGACTCCGTTGACATGAAGCCTTGTCTCAGGCCTACTAACATTGCTTTTCGAAAAAATAAATAGCCTTCGGCTTAGAGGGATTCAAGCGAATCTTCCAATCCGACAGCCATTTCTCTAGCTTGATTATGTGGTGCTGCATCCGGCTGACGACAAGTCGCGGCTGTTTGGTAGTTGAAGTGATTGCGGTATCGTCAGCGAAAAGATAGAGCTGCGTAAATCTATCGCGCGGAATGTCATGAGTATAAATGTTATACAGCATCGGGGATAGAGGTGAACCTTGCGGTACTCCCGCCCTGATGTGTTTATTCAAGGAAAGTGCGTTCTCTGACGAGACAGCAAAACTTCTATTCTCCAAAAAAGAAGCTACCACCTTGATTAAGTAGTTCGGAGCTCCGAGTCTTATCAATTTTAACAAGAGGTCATCATGCCAGACCTTGTCGAATGCTTTGCTTACGTCAAAGAAAACCGCTCCCGTGTGCTCTCTCCTTATTATGTTTGAAGCTAGTCGCGTCGTCTGCCTGACTGTGCAATGTTCAGGCCGAAACCCAAACTGTTCGACAGGCAGAACGTTACGCACAAACACAATGTCATTAAGTCTATTCAAAATTAGTTTTTCTGTGATTTTCCCAAGACTCGACAGCAGGCTGATCGGCCTGTAGCTAGCCGGCGCCGTAGGATCCTCACCTTTTTTATATATTAGGATGACCTTTGCATGCTTCCAGGAGGACGGAAAGTGGCCCTCTTTGATTATTGCCTGATATATGCTTACTATATTTCTCAACGCTTTGTCAGGTAGATTTCGCAACGCCACATTCTTTAAACCGTCTAAACCCGGGGCTTTTCTAATATTCAATACGCTTAATAGGGACTTTACCTCGTCTAAGGTGACTTGTGGAAAGGCCTGAAACGGGAAATTCATTAATTTATAAATTTGTATCGTCCTTAAGACCCTCTCATCTCTAACCGCGTCATTGGTCGGGTTTTCGCTGAATTGATCGCAGAGTTTGTCCGCGAGCAATTCAGCTTTATCTTTGGCATCGATTAAAACAGCATCTGTTTCCTGATTTATCAGGTGAGACATGGGTGCTCGTGCTCCTCTGGTCAAAGTCCTCGTCATTTTATAGATAGAATTATCCTCTATAGATAGACTTTGGACCTTGTTGTCCCAGAGGTTCGACTGCCGTTCGACCAACAATTCCCTGACTACCCCAGCCGCCCGATTGGCCTCCGCCTTGATGCGAGGATCTCCAGTGCGATACGCCCTATTCTTTAACCGGTTTTTAATTCTGATTTGATTTTTAATTTCATGTGTCAAAGTCCCGTATTTTGAATACCTGGACGTCTTTGTAACAGAAGCTTGAGCTAACGCTGCGTTGATGTCATCTGTGATCTGTGTAACCGCATTGTCAATGTCTAATGAGCTCTGTAGAGGTTGTAACGCCTCTACATTTTTCATTATGCTGCTGTACCTGTGCCAATTTGTTGAGGTGTGGGTAACAAAACCTCTACCTTTTTCAAGTGGATTACCCACTTCCAAAATGACCAGTATGTGATCGGAGCTCAGATCACAAATGACCGATGGTTGTGAAAATTGAACAGCATTCTTTACCACAAAGACGTCCAAGATATCCGGAAGGCCCCGCGTAAAGCGATGCGTGGGCTCCTCTGGCGGTAGAATGTGGTAGTTTAAAGCTTCAGAGAATTCATATAGAGTGCGACCTCTTTGGTTTGTAGCTCTACATCCCCAAATCCTGTTTTTCGCGTTTAGGTCACCCCCTATAATCGACGGACTACAGTAAACCGATCCCAAGTGCACGCGTTGATTATTTTAAATCGTATCGAGATGAAAGTCCCTTCAATATGGGCACAATTGACAGGACCTGGCATAACTTGAGCTGAAATGTGTTTCTTAACCAGGATCATAGTTCCGCGAGTTCCGCCCCCGCGCCTACCGAGGCGATCGTTCCTAAATACGGTATAATTCGGGAAAGAAAATCTATCTCCCTTTAACCACGTCTCCTGGATAAGAAACACATATATCTCATTTCTCTCGACGAACTCGATAAGTTCGAGTTTCCGTTGCTTGATGGAATTGACATTAAATGTAGCGAGTTTAATATATGCCGTCTCCCGTTGCGCCGCCATTTATCCTGAAAAAATTGTTATAAGCAGTACTTATATTGCAAGAAGTGGAGGATTCTTAAATGATGCAAATCTTCACAATTGTACTTTTACTATAAATATTACCAATAAATAATAAATACCACTGTGAATACCAATAATCATTGTGTATTGTGTAAATGTTCGTTTATTAAAACTGATAAATTAAAATAAATTTAAATTTCGTGGCTAAATGAACAATGCTCAAAGCTAAAAGACAATAAATAAAACAAAAAAAAAATTATAGTACTATAATGTATTTATACGCCTAGGAGTATAAGTACTTATACTCCTAGTCATATAAATGACATCTAATGTCATTGAGAAACGTCACATAAGTTATCACTTATATGACGTTTGAATAAAAAATGTATTATGTAGGTAATAATAATAACAATTATGTACATTTTTCGGTTGTAGATTAGTTATTTGATTGAAATTGTTTTTGTGAGAAGTTATTTAAGTATCCAGCCTAGAATCTCGAATCGGTAACCCAACATCCTGGGGTGGGCACCAGACCATTCTGGGGTGGGCACGACCCACCCGGCCCACCCCTTATATACGCCAATGAAGGTGCCTCCTATTACGACATCACTGCGTTTTTTTTTTAATTTTTGTATTTTCTCGAACTGAACAACACAAAATGAAACGTTTCTGTTGTTTGAATGACTTTCGTATCACACTTTGTTGTCAAGAAACAAACAAAATAGAAATCATGGTCATTTTTATTTAAAATAAACCATGCATTCGTTAGTTATTCTTTTTCTCGAAAACGGTTCAATTTATCGACAATACACAAGAGTACCTTTTTTTTTAGTCTAAGCTGCAAGTTACCCGGATTTATTCTTTTTAAGTCTATATCATACAGAGTGCTAAAAAATTAGGCAATAAGTTGCAAAGCTTAGTCTGCCCCTGGTAAACTAAAAAAGCTAAGTATGTTTCAAGGGCACTATTTTAATAGGTCCTTACTGGTGTTCATCAAATTAAATTTTTATTGAAATATATTTAGTACCGTAAAACGGGGTTACTTGATAGCACTTTTGCAATTTAACTAATTGCACACATCAGAGTAGTGCGTTTTCAGCCAAACAAAAGTTAATTTAGATTACTTTGGACCCTTGGCTATTGATTGTCATGAAAATTATTTCTCCATCTCCCACCCCTTTTCGTTAAAAAAATTTTAAAGGGTATTTTTCAAGTCGCCCCGCGAGGGGGTCACTTGAAAATTTCCGTTTTCTGGCGTTAAAAAAGCAAATAGAAGCCAAATTGAGGATACTTGAAAAAGAGTATAAAAAATTAGGTGGTAATTGTAAAACCCTTTTTTTGAAAAAAAAAACACATTTTTACATGAGAAAAACATTTATTTTGAAACGATACATAAAAAACAAAATCTCATAAAAATAAAACAAAACATATTTTACATCTTTGGTAAAACGACAAGTAGGAACCAAATATTATTAAAAAATACATAAAACTAAAAGAAAATTCTCACAAACAAATAACTAAAAGGCGCAAAAGGCACATAGGTGGGTCCCAAATTTAAAAAAAAATCAAGCGACACTGATTCCTTTATGACGCTCTTCAAAATCTTCAAAGGAAATTTGTCCTCTTCGAAGAATTTTAAACTGGGAAAGTTTTTCTGATATCTCGTCTCTTTGAACAATTCCTATGTCCTCCGCTGCGGGATAAACAAACGCATTTTTTAGCTTAAGCATTTTTCTTAAAAATTAACAATGGAAAGTATCTCCTTCCGATTTCAAAATTTTGGCAACGTACCTTTTGGAATTTCCACTTTCAGTCTTTAAAGTCACAAAGATAAAATCTTCTGGTTTAAAATCAGTCACAGCAGAACCATAAGAAGCATTATTATTTTCTAAATCTTCAATTTCCTCGAATGAGTTTTCGGGAAAATTCTCATTTATATTTTCTAGATCAGAAAAATTCTCAGGGTCATTATCACTATCGGCATATGGAATGGAATCATGATCACTCTCCGATGAGCTTCCATAATGTTTTTTATTGTTTTTTTTCTTGTGTTGGCGTGGTATTTTTTTGTCTGTTCTTGTTTTTTTCAGTTTGATGTCGGAACAAGATGGTTCATTCTGTGTTAGATCCTCTTGAGAAACACTTCTACCTGGCTCAATATTTAATTTCTTCTTTCTTCCCCTTGTAGCGTCTGCATCTCCAAATCGGGATTTTTGGAACAACTCTGTCAGTGATTGTGACATTCAATTATTGACGGTTTTCTCAGTAACCTCCTTGGGAAGCTTGTTTAGAATTTTTTCCCTGTTAAAAGGATATATACCTGTTGCTTCAAAACCGGCTCTTATATTTTCTTCTGTTCTTCCTTCAATACTGTTCAAGGCTTGATTAAGGAGGCGAGGAAACACATCTTTTCTTATGACACCTTTGTTATGCCTTTTCCACTGTTGCAATATTTTTCTCCAGGAACCGTTTACAGGCCGAAACACGCAAACATCAAGTGGTTGCGTCATATGAGTACTGTTAGGAGGAAGTAGAATAAATTTAATATTAAGTTCTTGACATTTGGTGATTACATTAAAGGAGATGTGACTAGCCAAATTATCCCCAATAAGTGCCTTTGCACCCTCTGGCAAGTTTTGGAAATATGGAACAATAATATGAAGAAACCAATCCTCAAAGAGGCTCCCGTCAAACCATCCAGATTTGCTACGGTTGAATCTTGCTTGTGGTGGACCGTTCTCGGTCCACGTACTCCACAGATGATCCGCCTTATAGACGATGTACAAAGGAAGTAAATTTCCTGAGGCAGAACATGAAAACATGACAGATGTAGCAGCCCTTGATGTATCCATAATATGTTCCGCTCTTTTGCTAGCTCTTCGAACAACAACTTTTTTACGTCCCGGGTCGTCCGTAAAATTTGTTTCGTCATAGTTGACGATTGCCTCAGGAGGGATGCCATTTAATGATTCAGAGAGGTTATCAAAATACTTGTTTATGGTTTCGTGGCTTACCTTTGCCCTGCTTTCTTTGATTGCTTGTGACAGTCTTGCTGATAACTGTTCAGAATGGCGCTGTAGAAATCGAGTCATCCACCCTTCGCCAGGTTTATTGTTTACAAATTGCGGCTGGAGAATACCCTTTTGATTTAAATAATTTTCAACCAGCAATTTTATGTCAAACGTATCCATAGGAAATCCCCAGTCTGCAGCCGTAGCAATAATCTGTGCAATCGCTTGTTCTTCGACATCTGATAGTGCAGTCTGTCCTCCTGCTTTTTTAGTGTGAAGGCCCCTAATTTTTCGGTACAATGTGATGTACGGAATTCGGTACAAATCACTCATTTCAGTTAAGTTTGCGCCCCTCCTACACCTTTCAACGGCATCGAGCAAGTCTTCATCCGAATAATCTTTGTACTTTCTACTCTCCAACTTTCGTACATAGTTTCGAACCATTTTTCAAGTCGCCCCTAAAATGACAAAAAAAAATAAATGAGGCCGCCATTTTGTAAACGATGGTTACTATTGTTAATCTATTGCCATACTCTTTTAGCCTAATAACTAGGCATACCAAAATTAATTTGACGCCACCTAGAAATATTCCACTTACCTGCACCACTTAGAAGTATTCAGCATTAAAAATAAAACGTTTTTTATTTTAAAATTTAGTCACTGCCGTACGGCAACACGAACAGCCAATGATGGTCTAAAAAGCGCGGGAAGGTATGTCATAACAAGCTGCATGCGCTTTGCGATTTACAGAGTTCCACCTCTAACACAAAGATGGCGGTACAATATCTAAATTAGGAATGTACGAATTTTCAAGCGGCCCCGTAATTTTCAAGTTTTACGGTACTTTAAAAGTTATTCAAGAAAAACCGATTTCCAGCGGCGTCCTTCAGGGGCACATATCTTCGTACGGAGTGCCTGTAAGAAAAAATTTTATAGAAACTTGTTATCTTACTTTTGATGTTTTATCTGAATCCGAGAGACTTCTCACATTTTCCCGGAGACCCCCTGTATATTAACCGGCGCTATATGTTTACCGGTCTCCTATCATTTTGTTTATTCATGGTTATTAATTTATGGATTGTGGATCATCTTTTAAATAGATATACCCAACTGCTAATTGATAAAGTAAATAATGAAACTATTTTAAGAAGTTGTACGTCAACCTGTAAATGTGTAAAGGCCACGATGACAAACGTTAAATAAAGTTTATACTTAATTTAACTTTTAATAATAATATCTGTTGCAATAACATTGATAATATATTTTCTGTAGGGGGTTGGAACCACTGAACTCTCACCAGTAGAAACACAAAGCTAATCGCCGACCAATCTAAAAATATCTCCGGTATGCACCTTGAAAATTTCTCTCACGAAAGTTTCACTCATGCGCAGTACGTCGGATTTCTAGGATTTTTTAATATTCTCCTAAAATTGACGTTTATCTGATCCACAGCCGGTCGTCTCTCTATTTTTTATTTACACAGCGTTTGGCGTGTGTAATATGAAATTTGTGTGCGTTATTTTTAGTTCTTATGTGGAACAACAATTTTGCCCAACGACTAAAATTCAGTTCTTCACGTAGGTAAGTACAGTGACGGAAATAATATTTCGCACACTTATTTGTTCCTGATGTGATGTCGGCTCTTGTATACCTAGATCATCTGGTAATGCTTCACTTTTTGACAAATTGTTATCGGTGTCATCCCTACCATAAGCGCATCTCCCTTGTCTATGGTATCATCAGATTTGAAAATTATATTATTTCATTTTAACAAATTTTGTGAACATGAATCAACTCGAGAAGGCAAGATTAATCGCTTTATTCGAAGACGGTGTTTCTCTACGAAGACTAGCTGAGCAATTTGGGAAACCAAGAAGCACTATACAAAGCCTCAGAACTAAATGGGAAAATACAGGATCATTGGAAAGAAGGGATGGCAGTAATAATAATAATAACAATAATAATAATAAACAATTTATATTAACCAAATAAATTTAAGCATACTAAGTACAGGGTCTTCCAACGAGGACTGAACAGGGGCTCATTTTTGAGCTTCCTTGTATTTAAAGAAAAATCCAAAATAGCCAATCGATGTACTTTTTCCTGCAAAATTCAAAAATGAAACCAAAAATTTATTTGAACCAGAAACAAAAGAGTTACGCTATGGATAAGGTGTTTTTTAAATGGAACATATATACAATTTTTGGAACGAGTGATTTTTTTTGTCCGTTCTGATTAAAATATTTAATATTGTGACAGCTATTTTTATTAAATTTTAATGTTTTATCCAGTATAATTTAACTTTAACCTGTTTGAAACATACACTAGGTAATAAAGGTATAATCACCTTTGAATCCTTCAAAGTCAAAAAATTTGACAAATTTACTATAATATTGCCAAAATGAAATATTCATTAGATGAGAGATTGCAGATTGTTATCTTGTTCTACAAATGCCAAGAAAATGCAAGAAAAGCAAGGAGAAGATTTATTGCAAATTTTCACAGAAATATATCCGTCAATACTATTCTAAGGATAAAGAACCTATTTGAGGAAAATAAAACATTACATGACAGAAAAAGAAATCCAAATGTACAAAGTATTAGTACAAAAAATAAATTTAAAATTAATTATACTACATTTATAGGTTAATAAGGGCCTGTTATTACGCAGACAACTGATATTGCGCGAACAACACCAGATACTGTTAAGGCAAAAACTTATATAATATATCAGATTTCAAAACATTCTAAACTATAAAGAAAAACCTAAATCATAGTGGCAAACAATATAATATAATGGTAGATGAAAAAAGAACAAAAGAGAAAGGAGGGGCATATTACAGTACAAAAAACATTAGGTATACCTAAGCATAATTAATGGAAGCAAAATTCTACTGACTCGAGAACAAGAGGTTTTTATATTTACTTTTAAAGACAATAGCCGAGCATTCAACATCACGTGCATCCAAAGAATTGACGCAAGAGGCAAAGTTGTATGAAAATGATCTTTTGAATATTTCTTTTCTATGTCTAGGGATATTAATAATGTTATTTCTACGAAGATTCAGACTATGAATATCATTTCTAAAAACAATTTTAGTGAATAAGTATGAAAGGGGCTCTGGATTTTAAAATTTTGAGGCAAAAAGAAGCAAAATGTAATTTCCGTCGATTATGCATATTAAGCCATCCCGCATTTGACAAAAACTGAGAAATTCTATGCGTCCTTCTGATGCCATAAATAAGCCGCAAACACGAGTTTTGAATTTGTTGTAATCGGCGAGAGCCTGCACTATCAATACAGGGGCCATAAACAACATCACAATGATTAAATTGGGACAGTACTAAAGTATTACATAACAATTTTTTTATTTCAGAGGTAAGAGAATGCCTGTGATTGTAAATAAGTTTTAAGGTACAATATGCCTTTCTGACTTTTACTTTAATGTGTTCTCTAAAACGAAGATTAGAATCAACCAATAAACCCAAGCTTTTGGAGACACTTTTATATGGTATTGCTACATTGTTAATGGTGATGTTCAAAGAATTCTGTACCGTATTTCTTAATGTTTCATTACCAAACAAGGTGATGGATGGGTTGATTTTAAGTTGATGGTCCCTGGATACTTCGATTAAATTCTTAAATCTAAGTTAATATTCGTATTAACAGAATTCAAATCAGAAGTATCAAATGAGCAATATATTTGAGTATCATCAGCATATAAGTGATAGTTACAATAATTTAAAGTTTCGGGAAATTTTCCCGTATAAATTGTATACAATAGAGGTCCTAAAATACTACCCTGCGGAACTCCAGTAGTCAAACTAAGGGAATCCGAAAAGCATTCCGCTATTACCACCTTTTGAGTCCTGTGAGTTAAAAAAGATTTAATGAGTTTAATAGCCCTATCTCCAAATCCGGTGCAATGTAGAATCGAGAGCAATATAGAGTGGTTGAGCATATCGAATGCCTTTGTAAAGTCCAAAAAAATAAGAGCACTTATCTTTCCATCATCATAAGCTTTAAGAACATCATCGACCACATCTGACATAGCAGTGTCACAGCCAAATCCAGGGCGAAAACCAGACTGCTTAAGGGGTAAAATATTAGACCTATCCAGAAAAGATCGTATTTGACCATCTAAAATTTTTTTTAATATTTTGGAAAAGGTTGGGAGGACACTGATTGACCCTAAATGTGAAAATTCTGTGGGTTGACTGATCTTTGGCAGAGGCAAAACATGGGCATTCTTCCAAGAATCTGGATAGTGAGAAGTTTCTTTGCATTTATTAATCACATGAGTTATAAAAGAAAAAAATAATATAGGGGCAACATAATTGAATAAGTGTAATATTCAACGCGTCACTGCCAAACGCTTTAGATTTTAAATTCATTATTATTTTTAGTATATCATCTTCAGTCACCAGATGAAATTCCAGCTGATCAAGAATACCTGGTTTAACGTTATGTTGATAGAAATTTAATAAATTAGGATCAGATGTCTGTCCAGAAGACACAACAGAATTAATAAAAAAATATTGATATCGTTAGGATTAGAGAGATGGCCTGGAATGACGTTATTTTTATTTTTGATAATATCTAGTTTTTTTAATTTCGACCATTTTTCTTTTATTGAAGAATTCGAAAATCTTTGCCGTAGCTATGCTTTCTTTTTACGCCCTTATTGCAGCTGTGGTGTAGTTCCTTAGTTGTTTGTAAGAAGAGTAATGCTCTGCCTGTCTTGTATTCTTAAATCTTTTTAATGCTTGGTTTCTAAGTCTTTGAAGAAATTTAACATTATCAGTTATCCAAGGCGCATATTTTTTATTTCTTTTCTTACAAATTTTAAGTGGGGCACGCATATCGAAAAGCAGTAAAATTGATGAGCTTAAAAAATTTACTTTTTCTTCAATGGCAGGCATATAAAAATATTTTCTCAAGGCCATGATTCAAGATCTGCCTGAAATCTGTCAAAGTTAATGTTTTTCAAAGATCTATATTTAAAGGATATTAGAGGTGGACTTTCAATGGCCAGGGGAATTTTAATAAAAATGGAAAGTGGTCTGACAACAGATCATTAGCCACACCAGCGCTTAGAACATCAGTGGCAGAAGAAAAACTTCAAACGAAAGTCAAAATAATGATCTAATAGATTCAGATTAAATTCATTTCAGACGGCTGTAGAAGTACACAACCAAACTAATTTTCCTGGGACAGTAAGAACGGCGAGAAATCGTATAACGAAAAATTCGGAATTGAGAAATAAGGTAGCTGTTAAAAAACCGTTTTTGACCGATATGAATAAAGAGCAAAGAATGGGGTTTGCGCTGGAATATTTACCGCAAGGTATGGATTTTTGGGAAAAGGTAGTATTTACCGACGAGAGGAATTTTCAGTATTATTATAACGGGCAAATTAGAGTGTATAGGCCGCCAAATACACGGTACGAAGAAAGATATACCTAACATGTTAAAACAAGTGGAAGATTTTCAGTTAATGTATATAGGAATGTGCCACCGAATTCGTGGAAGATTTAATACTCAAGCTTATACAGGGTGTCTCAAAACTCAGTATCAAGATTTTAGGGGCGTATTTGCCAGGTCAAAATAAGCCTTTTTTTTCCTATAAGCATGTGTCCGCAAACGCTTCGTCACCGATCTACAGAGTGTTAAATTTTCAAAAAAATTTTATTTTTTCCTTCATAGCTCTTTTAGTTTTTGAGATATTAAGATAAAATTTAAAACATAGATTACGCTTTAGGGCTTACATCATCTAGTATACCGAGTGATTGTAAGAATCTACAGGGAGATATTTTTTCAGGGGTCATGCTCCCTTTTCTCCGCATAAACTTTTTTATAGTGCGCTGCTGGCGGATTCTGAAATATGCAGTACATTCTTTGTTTTGTTTATAAACTTTTTTATCTCTTATAATTTTTATGCATCTAAGATCGTTATCGAGAAAAGAATTTAAACAAATTTTTGTAATTAGCTACATTTAATTAACATTTATAACAACAGGGGGGAATAAATACCACAATGAAAACAAAAGACGCTATACTTATTTGTTATAAGATTATTTAAACATTACCTCAAAAATAAGAAACTTAATCAACTTTGACTTTTTATAAAAGATGCTGGAAATGCCCTCCTCTTTCTGCGATACAACCCTCTACTCTTCTTCTCATAGACTGCCGTACGCGTTCTAATATTCCGGGATTATTTCTTACCGTTTGAAAGGCATCCATAATTCGTCCAGTTAGAACTTCGATGGAAGGCACTGGTCCTGCATCATAAACTAGACTCTTTACATGCCCCCATAAAAAGAAGTCCAGCGAGTTGCAATCTGGGGACCGTGGGGGCCAAGCAATTGGACCTGCTCTGCCAATCCACCGATTGGGAAACACTGTGTCTAAATAATCGCGGACGGTGACTCGAAAATGAGGGGGGGCCCCATCGTGCATAAACCACATTTGTTGACGAACGTGTAAAGGCACATTCTCCATTAATGCAGGCAATTCATTCTGTAGGAAGTTTAAATATGTGTCACCATTTAAAATTCGCGGTAAAATAAAAGGACCAATTAAAGTATCTCCTACTATTCCTGCCCATATGTTTACGCTAAACTGTTCCTGGTGTCGAGATTCTCTGATCATGTGTGGATTTTCTAGTGCCCAAATATGAACATTGTGGTAATTCACTACTCCGTCGCGTGTAAATTGAGCCTCGTCGGTAAAAAGGATACGAGATAAAAATTCAGGATCCACAGTACACTTGCGCAGTATCCATCTGGAGAACTGCAAGCGCTGTGGAAAGTCTCGAGGAAGCAAACCTTGGACGCGCTGAATATGATATGGGTATAGCATGTTTTCGTGTAAAACCCTCCAGACAGTTGAACGGGAAACATCCAAATGCCGTGCTATTTGTCGAGTACTCATACCAGGGTTTTCGTCGATAACATTTAAAATCTCTTCATCAACTGCTGGGTTGCGTGCTTGTCTTGGTCTACCAGTATCGTGCATTGGAGTCTGAAATCTGCCGTATTCCCGAAGGTGTTGATGGGAATTTATAAAAGTTCTGTAGTTGGGAAGCCGGCGATTAGGAAATCTTAGCGCGTACAACCTCTGAGCATTAAGCCCGTTACCATTAGCCAGACCATAAACGAAATGGATGTCAGCCAGATGTTCAAATGAATATGGTCCATTTTCCATTTTAATGTTAAACAAATCAAAAAATATACGATAAGTTATAAACCAACTTTTAAATAATGTCAAATGCATAAACCAACTTTTAAATAATGTCAAATGCTTCAAAATAAGCGTAAACGCCAAAATGAAAATAGCAGTCAAAGCCCACTAATTGTTTTTTTTATTGTTTCATTGAAAAATTTCAATTAAATATGGCGAATTACAAAAATTTGTTTAAATTTTTTTCTCGATAACGATCTTAGATGCATAAAAATTATAAGAGATAAAAAAGTTTATAAACAAAACAAAGAATGTACTGCATATTTCAGAATCCGCCAGCAGCGCACTATAAAAAAGTTTATGCGGAGAAAAGGGAGCATGACCCCTGAAAAAATATCTCCCTGTAGATTCTTACAATCACTCGGTATACTAGATGATGTAAGCCCTAAAGCGTAATCTATGTTTTAAATTTTATCTTAATATCTCAAAAACTAAAAGAGCTATGAATTTAACACTCTGTAGATCGGTGACGAAGCGTTTGCGGACACATGCTTATAGAAAAAAAAAGGCTTATTTTGACCTGGCAAATACGCCCCTAAAATCTTGATACTGAGTTTTGAGACACCCTGTATACACATCCTTCAAAATGTTATGTTGCCATCGGTAAACAATATATTTCAACAGGGAAATTTTATATACCAGCATGACTGGCAGCAACTGCCCGTCCATACAGCAAGGAGAGTTTCGGACTGGATAGGGGAAATAACACTTCATTGTTACCTTGGCCCTCAAGAAGCCCTGATATCAATCCAATCGAAAACGTTTGGGGATATATCGTGAAAGAAATTAACAAGAACAATGATTTCCATCCTCAAAACAGTGAGGATTTGTAGAATAAAATTGAAGAAACCTACAATTTTCATCACGCCCAAATGCTGGTGGCATCAATGCCCAGACGTTTAAACACATTAGTACAAAAAAGGGGCCGCTTTAAAATATTAAACCAATGTTTTTTTTTTAATATTTGAATAATCTGTTTTATATTTAATTTTGAAGTCATGTATTGTATATTATTCTGGTGGTAATAGGTTGCGCAGGATAAGATAAAAGGCTTATGGGTCTGTACCGGGCAACAGAGGTCAAGTCCTGTCCTGCCTTAGGTATTCAATTTTTTTGTAGAAATATGATCCTTGAATACTTTCATAAAATATCCATTTGTATTGTTGTTTTGCGATAATTTTAATTTTAGAAAAACATTTTAACATTAAAATCGTGTCAAATATCAAAATTGATGTAAAATTAACAGGGGAGCCAATATTTGAGGGTAGCAAAATTTACATGGGGGTTCCTATGTCCAGTCTGGCGGTACACCGCCTGGTAGATATAATCGTCCTCACTAAAATTTAAAATTATTTTCAGTCATAAAAGTCCTGACCCTGTAAATTTGGTTTTAAATAAAACTGTTTTCTTTTTAATTTTAGGCTTATCTATGACCCCACAAGGACAACTGCCAAGTTTAAGTAAAAATTTAGAAGAGCTGACCTTAGAAATCGCAGGTCAGTTTTGGGCTAAAGTCATAACGATGTCGCTAATTAATCATATTTACTAACATACTAATTAATGTCATAAACAGGTTGTTAAAAAAAATTGAAAAAAATGGAAGTATTTTGTACTAGGTAGTGGTCTAATTACTTATAGGATTTATTTTTTAGATTCAATATTGATACGAGATTAAAAGAATTGGGGCAGTACATCATCTCCTCTATTATCCCTGCCAACAAGTACTCTACCATTAATTCTTTTGACTTCTGGAATTTCAAGGAAAGAAAAAGTAATGGAGCAAGTAAAGGCACAAAGAATCCCAACCAAATTATACTTAAAATAAATCTTATTTATGTTAAGTAAAGTATCTGGTTATCTGCATATTTTTTATTGTAAAAATCTTTACTAAAATATATTTTTACAGATTTTTTACAGTGAATGTATAGTACATCATCATTATTATTATAATGTACTATGTGTATGTATTTTTTTTTAATAAAAATTGCATCTTTAGGATTACAATAAGATAAAATATACTTGTAAGAGTTTTGTGTTATTTCTCTCGTGACCTTATTGGACATTGAACTACTAAGATCCAATTTATGAATGTTCGGTTTATGTCAGCTATAAGATTCCATTGTCGGACCAATTGTTACCATGGAAGTTATTTGGGTTGGTATTACTGTACGCACATTGTTATAATGGGGCTAATACCCAAATTATCAATGTCCAGTTAGTGACAATAGCTCAGAAGTGACTGTAGTAGAGCAAAATAAATAGTACGCATATATCCTATACGTATATAGGTATATTAGAAATTCTTTTAACCCACTGGTCCAAATTAACAATGTCCTAGTAGTGATACCAGCCACATAACTTCCATGATAAGAACTGTTCCAACCACAATGGTGTTCATAGAAGCTATCTTGTAGTTGGAAATTCGAGGGCATTGATAATTTGGACCTTATAAGCAAAATACATCATTTATTTTTAACTTTATACTATATTTACTTGAACTCTTATACTTGGATATTGGATGGATAATTTGCTACAATATAAAAATTGTCAGTAAAGTTTCTTAGTTTTTGTCTAAAGTGAAACGACGGAGATTGCTATTTAACACATATATATTTATTATAAATCAGAATTTTAATTAATGCTTCACCTGCTTAAAATGTTCATTTATAAAATTACCAAAACAGTGTAAAATTTTTTTCCCGTGTACATACAGCCAAAATACAAATTAAGAAGAATATAATATTTTTTACTGTGTAGTAACTATTATCGAGGTCATAGAATACACCATTTAATTTTAACTTTATACTATATTTACTTGAACTCTTATACTTGGATATTGGATGGATAATTTGCTACAATATAAAAATTGTCAGTAAAGTTTCTCAGTTTTTGTCTAAAGTGAAACGACGAAGATTGCTATTTAACACATATATATTTATTATAAATCAGAATTTTAATTAATGCTTCACCTGCTTAAAATGTTCATTTATAAAATTACCAAAACAGTGTACAATTTTTTTCCCGTGTACATACAGCCAAAATACAAAATAAGAAGAATATAATATTTTTTCCTGTGTAGTACCTAACTATTATCGAGGTCATAGAATTTGGGTAAACTCCATTCCACAATAATTCGTTGATTTCTCGACCGCAATAAAATTTAAATGACAACACTCAGTCGTAATCCCAACCATAAATAAGTTGCCTGACAAATATCTATTGTGTAGGCACCGGACCTTTTGAAAGGGTAAAGGTCCTGATTACCTACTAATTTCAATAGTTTAGGTTAGCCATTGTCAACAAAACAACAAATATTAAATAATAGGTAAGTATCTTTATTTTAATCATGTAATTAAATAGCTATTAATATTTATACAAAATACTAATCTACAATATTATAATAATACAATTTTTAACTTAACCTACTCTATATTTAGCTTTGTTTCACTATCACTATCGTCTTCATATATGTCTAAACTAATTATTAAGGGCCTTACGTTACTATTAATTATGTTATAGGAATCTTCGACTTACCACACGGTACCTCACAGAATTTTGCCAACTTTCTACTGGGATATTATTTACACATTTTTTAATTAATTTAACAGAACTACTTAGTGTAGGGTAGGAAATGTGTTTTCTCTTCTAATCGTCGTCTTTAACTGGCTCCATAATATAAGTTCTATTGGGTTAAAAATACAGTAATACGGAGGGAGGCGTAAAACTGTGTGACCATTAGCACTTGTGAGATTGTCAGAGATATATTCTTTTTCAATATTGAATGTTTTTAAAACATTTAAAAGGTCCTTTTTTGTATAGGTTTCCTCGAAATATATATTATTTCCATCATATAGTTTTGAATTTCCACTTTTGTATTATTTGAATTCGGCACTTTACTTAGTTGGCGACTGTGGTGACTAGCGTTGTCCATCATAATAACACTATTTTTGGGCACATTCGGAAGCAGACGATTCTGAAGCCAAACAATGTAACATCAGTGTCTTGATGGTAATCCAAAGATGAATTGGCAATTTTCTTCGCAGATAATAATAGAGCGTTCGGAATAAATCCATTTTCTGAACCCGCATGTAATATCGTAATTGTTTGTCCTTTGTTTAAGGGAGCTTTAGTTTGACATTTGATTGTTGAATCGCTCCAACCTTTTTTAAGAGTGTCGTGGGTATCAAACTAAGTTTCGTCCAGGTATATAATTGAACGATTTTCTTCCCTATATTGTCTGATAAGATTCAAATAATCTCTACGCCATACTTGTAAACGCTACGATTCCATTAGTACTTGTCGTTTGTCAATGGTACGATATTTAAAACCCATTGCTTTTACTATTCTCCAAAGGCTTGTCCTGCCACATGAAATGTCGGTTTCGTTTGCTGTAAGTACCTCTTTTAGCGTAGCTATTGTTGGGACTGTCGGACTATTTGTTTACTGTACATGTCATAAATTTTCCTCCGAATCAAGTCTTTATCAGCTTATTCGATGCTTCTCAATTTTTCGCTGTCACACCGTTTTTTCCTTGGCTGGATGGGTTTGGTCACTATATCTTTTACTGTCGTTAATGCAACTTTGGTCAAAATACTCGTTTCACTAAAACTTGCACTCCGGTCATACCCTTTTTCTAAAAGGGTACAGTGAACGTTCTTTATGATGTTTTTGGCATCAAGTGATAAATGTTTTTTCTTCGTTACACCATAACTTCCGGAAGCAATATTATCTGAAGTTTCAAACAGATCTGACATATTTTGGATGCTCGATAACACACACGAAAATACCTTTAACGCACAGCTTGACAAACACTAAACGACTGATGAACTAAGTTGAAAATACACTGCTTTATATTGAACACATGCAATTTGCCATTAACCTACCTAATATACCAATACAATAACATAATTAATAGTAACGTAAGGCCCTTAATAATTAGTTTAGGCATGGATGATATAATATTGTAGATTAGTATTTTTGTATAAATATTAATAGCTATTTAAATACATGATTAAAATAAAGATACTTATATTTACCTATTATTTTATATTTGTTGTTTTGTTGAAAATAGTTAACCTAAACTATTGAAATTAGTAGGTAATTAGGACCTGTACCCTTTCAAAAGGCACTTATTTATGGCTGGATTTAAATTTTATTGCGGTCGGGAAATCAACGAAATATTGTGGAATGGAGTATACATGAAACTTCAAAGAAACCGACAAAGCTTTCGTCTCCTATTAGTTGGGTTACTCTTTCATATTATTATTGAAAAGACCTCATACAAAATTTCAAATTGACAGAACCAAGCGTTTTAAAGTTAAGTGAAAAACTGTCAGAGCCGAGGAATATAGATAAAAAGCTATATCAAAAATTTATTTTGATACGACCAGTTTGTGATAGAGGCATTTACATTTCCCGTAGATCCTGCATATACACGGTGTCCGGTAAGTACCTCTTAATTTCTTGAGAGCATAAAGAGGAGCTCAAAATAACCATAATGAATTAACCATTATAACCGTATAGTACGTCAACGGTTAACAAGCGCTTTCGGCCCTTGATGAATAGGTCGAGGTGGGCCTGTTTTATGGTCACCAACGTTGCCAGACCTAAATCCCTTTGACTTTTACTTCTGAGACATCTAAAATATCTCAACACCAGTAAATATTAGAGAAGAACTACTAGCGAAAATAACATAGCACGGATTTAAATGCGCGCTTGTATATAGTCATTCCAATAAGAAAGCAGCCCTTCCACATAAAAACATTTGAATGAGGAACAATTTTAAATATAAGCTTATAAATTGACAGTCTTAACATTCAACAACAGCCTACAGGAGAATCAATATCCTCGTCTTTTTCTGTAAGCCCAACACAAATTTCATGGTACCAAAAAACGACACATTCTGCTTTTTCTCATAACTTCAATCCGATTTTCATAACAAGCATTACAGTACCATGACCCAGACGTGTATGCTGTATTTTCAGTGATATTTGGAGAAGATATAGAAGCAGTACTTGATGTTGACGGTGACTCTTTATCAAATAAGTTTTTGATAACTTGTTGTCCTCTGTAATTCAGAGCTTTTCTTCGTGGCGTACTTTTAATAATGTTGTAATTCGGTAGAAGTTGATGAAAGGGAGTTCTGATGGTTTCCTTTTGCTTAGCACTTTCTGAGTCAGTCTTTTTGGAGACCATATTATTATGGTCCATGACGGTTTCTTTTTGCTTAGCACCTTCTAGGTCAGCCTTTTTGGATGGGTTTACTGAAAGTCTGAATTTTAAAACTGATAGAGGTAGATTATCGGAATCTGAATCAGAACTGTTACGGTTTTGTTGAACATTGGTATTTTCAGTATTTGTGAAAACTGGCAGCTCAGACAATACCAATGGGGTAAATGCACATTCAGGAATAATGTCTGGGTCGAGCGGATATAACCCTGTTGCACGAAAACCGCTTAAGATATTGTCGTAGGTCATGCATTTGGACCTTATGTGAGAAAAAATAACATTGAAACTAGTCTTATTTAGTTTTCTTTCAGGATTTTGACCAATTATTTAAGCAACTCCTGATCCCAATGGCATTTGAATGACCTGTATACTGCCTCGTCTAGCGGCTGGAGTTCGTGCGTTGTATTTGACAGGTGCTAATGTTGTTGGTATTTATATGAATGGTATTTATGTTTATTTAAAATATTGCCGGCAGAAGACTTACAAATGCCACATTCTAGCGCGATCTCCCTAAGTGATGCATTGATATTCACTTGCACGTATTCAGAACATTTATTTCTATTTCTTTACTCACAATAATCGGATCGTTTTCATTATTATCAGGCTCATTTCGCATTTTTTGAACCAGTTTTGGATAATAATGCTGGGTTGGGTGACGGCATTCAGAATATCTCTGTGCGTAAACAGGTGCAGCATCGATTGAGTTTTGCCCACACTCTCCAAATTATTATTTTCCATGATTTTTAAACAATAACGTACACAATAATTACCTAATTTACTTTTGACAATATGACATTCTAAATACAACCATGTGTCACTTGTCACTTTTTTTTCACCATTTTTTTATTTTTTTTTAAATTTCATTTTTTAATCTAGAAGGCTATGAATACGTTAAAATCACTAATTTCAGTCCTAACATCTTTGACAAAACACAACTTTACTATTTTCGGTCAAAACCTATCTGCTGTGTCAAATTAAATTTTGAAATGGCAACATGGTGGCTCGTCGGATTAAGAAAAAGAGCATTTTATTACGATTAATTTGATAACACTATTAGGTATTAAACAAACTTCTCTTATAAAACTGTAAAAATGTTACGATTTGTACGACTTTCCTAAAATAAAGCGCCTATTATTAAGAATAAAATAAGATTTAATCGAGTAGCCTATGACCAACACAACTGATAAGAACAAAAACGTTAAGATGTCTTGTAAAAAATTGACAAGTCAACATCTTATGGAACTTCGCTTCTGCAAAAGTAAATTAGGTAATTATTGTGTACGTTATTGTTTAAAAATCATGGAAAATAATAATATTTATACAAGGATACAAAGTTGATATGTTATTAGTTCTTGGAGAGTGTGTGCAAAACTCAATCGATGCTGCACCTGTTTACGCACAGAGATATCCTGAATGCCGTCACCCAACCCAGCATTATTATCCAAAACTGGTTCAAAAAATGCGAAATGAGCCTGATAATAATGAAAACGATCCAATTATTGTGAGTAAAGAAATAGAAATAAATGTTCTGGTATACGTGCAAGTGAATATCAATGAATCACTTAGGGAGATCGCGCTAGAATGTGGCATTTGTAAGTCTTCTGCCGGCAATATTTTAAATAAACATAAATACCATTCATATAAATACCAACTACATTAGCACCTGTACCCAAACGATAATGAAAGGAGACTTGAGTATTGCAATTGGTTCTTAGGAAAATATTTGGAGGATAATACATTTCCATATAAAATTCTTTATACTGACGAAAACCGTTTCACTAATTTGGGACATTTCAACAGAAATAATAAGCGATATTGGTCCCACGAAAATTTACACTTGATGCAGGAGGGAAATTTTCAAGAACGGTTTGGTTTCAACTGTTGGGTTGAGAGTTTAGAGGACATAATTTTAGACCCTATATTCTTTGACGGTTCGCTAAAAGGGGCGAGATATCTAGGTTTTCTCACGCAAGAAATTGAGCAGTTCTTGGATGAGATACCATTAGTAAATCAAGTGGGACTATTTTACCAACAAGATGGTCCCCACCACACAACATGATGGCAGTTACAGAATATTTGAACGAATCATACAACGAAAACTAGATTGGAAATAGAGGTCCAGTTAGTTGGCCGGCTAGGTAAAGCAGAATTGTTTTTAATTTATACCTTTACTAAGACTTTTTTAATCTTTTCAGGTCACCTGACCTTACGCCTCAAGATTTCTTTTAATGACGTTCTATTAAAAACGAGGTTTACGATGTACCTCCTGCCACACGGAATGAATTTGTGGAGAAAGTAAGGGCAGCTATTTATAGAATTACACCACAACAGTTAAGAAACGTTTCAAGAGCGACAGTAGAAAAAGTACGTCTATGTCAGCAATAAAATGGAGGTCACTTTGAACATCTGCAAGCCTAAAAATTATTGGATATGTGGATGTATATTTTTAGTTCTTTTTCTTTTATTTATTTACTTTTTTTATGACAAAAAGTGACAAGTGACACATGGTTGTATTTGGAATGTCAAATGGATTCAAAGAAAGTAAAAATATACCAGGTGTCTCATTGAAAAATCTAAAGTTTCTGTCACTTCCGGTAAAACCGGAAGTTCTATAAAGTTGAATCACACGTTAAAAAATACAGTTTTATATCGCATACGAAATCCTCCGAATTTCATTCCATTATCTTTAAAAACAAAAGAGTTATAAGGGCGAGCCACCTTCCGTGGACACCCGGTATACAGGATGTTTCAAAAAACATGTGCTATCTCTCTGGCGATTCCTTACCCAAAAATAAGACAAATAGTTTCTATATCAGTATGAGTCCTCAGCAGGAGCGGATCCAGAACCTACTTTCTTAACACCCTTAATTAAAAATATTCTCAACAAAGTGGAAAACCATGTGAAATCCAGACATTCTACAAACACTTACATACATGACATATACCTACAGGTATGTATACAAATACATACGCCTCAAAATATAAGTAAGTATATATTCTATTTAACAGCTGCTCTGTTACTTCTATTCTAAATTCTTAAGTATTTAAAATATCGTATCATAATGCCAATTTTATTAAAATGTGGACTATAAGCTGCCGTACACATGCACAGTAGACAATATAATTATTGGTTTAATTTACAAAAAACTGTTGTTATTTTTATTTTTTTTAATAATAGGTTATTAGATCCGCTGAAAGCATTCCTCTACGCTTATTGAAAATTATAGAGTAATTTACCACAAAATTTCTAAATGCTTTATGCTTTACGGCTTAATACCAAACTACAAGACATTTTACTATTCCCTATCCGCCTAAAAACAATAATTAAACAAATGACTAAAACGACTTCAACAGTTCAACACAAGCAAAGTAAACAGTGGCGGATCCAGAATATGGTCAAGGGGGGGGGGGGGGGGTGTCCATACCCACATTGAACTGACTGAAGACAAAATTCTTCAAGAATTTTTAAAAAAAACCTTGAAAACTCACTGAGAATTAAAAATTTTTGTAACTTGCTTTTTAATTTTGAGTAAATCATGTCATTAATAAATAGAGGAAGTTTTGAGTTTTTCTATTAAAAAGTTATACCCATTGACTTAACCCAAGATGGCCGTAGCCAGTCATTCATAAAAAGGTCTATCGTATGTCGCAAACAATCAACAGGAAAGGGGGGTGAGGGGTATTTACTGCGGCTTCTACTTAGAAGCTGGACTCAAACTGCGATGAGACAAAAGGCACAACGCTGCACACATCGTTGGTTATAACCAATTGTGATTATATAATTTATTTTTGTGTTCCTCTGTTTATTTTGGGGGGGGGGGGGTCATGACTCCCATGACCCTCCCCCTGGATCCGCGCTTGGTCCTCAGGTTCTTTACTATTTAGATACATGTTTTAAAATTAACCCACCTACTCTAAAATATGGAACGGAAAAATTAAAAATTATAATATACAGGGTTTTTACGATACGTAACTTAAGGGGGTGATTCCTTATGATATTCTGTAAGGGTAGGCAACCCATAAATATTATATAGGTTAAGTGTGTTGAATGCCTTAGCTTGGTATAGCAGGGTTGTTCCTTCTTTATATTTTGCAGTGGCAACACTGACAGTGATAAATAGATAGTTAAAATGGTTGACGTCTTTTATTATTCGCTCATATAATTAATTACACGAAACTAACTTACATATTCTAAGAGAAAAAAACATGTGTTTGCAGTTGCCCCGTTTGATATGCAGGGTGTTAAAGTTGTTTTTTTAAAAATCCGTTGCAATCGTGTGTTTTATCAGAAGGTGGCCATTATCAATATTTGCTATGATTAATTGTTGCATTTTAGTGTGTATCATTATTTAAAAAAATAATTTTATTAATAATTTAAATTTTTTAGTAACCTTTGAATACGTAGGTATTTTTTTGTACATGCAATAAAGTGGTTTTAACTTTTTCTCTGAATAACGAAGCAAGATACGAAAACAATTCAGGGAACGAAAAAGGTGTATTTAGTCTGTAAATCTGAAAAATATATCAAAATTAGAAATAAGTCAGTGGCGCACATTTTCTTGTCAATAATATTCGTTAAGGTGCTCCCCGGGACGCCACTGGAGTTATATAAATTAATTTAATCTAGTTAGGGCTAATTAAGCCTCTTATCATTATGAATAACGGTACCAAATTTCAATAAAATTGAGAAAAGGATATTATAAAAAACCGATTTATTTTTAAAACTTTAACACCCTGTATATAAAAAAACGGGCCAACTCCAGAGACATGTTCATATGAACTTTTTCACTTAAAATGTCATAAGAAATCACCCCTTTAAGTTGCGTACCATACTTTTGAAACACCCGGTATAGTCCTCAAACCATCAATTTTAATAAATTTTCGAGATCCTTTTTACCTCGTACCTAATTTTAGTTGTTGCATTTAAAAGGTAATAATTCATTGTTAAAAAAAGCTACTCTAAATAAAAAAAAAACAAATATTATTTTTTAATAAAAAATATTTAATTGTAAAAATTAAATAATAAATAAATAAATAAACAAATAAATTAAAGAATATAAATAAATAGGTAAACAATTATTGCCTTTTAAAATGGTTTTATGGGCTTAAACCTACTACAGTAAAACACAGAAAAAATGCTGTCACGTCACAAATACACAGCATATTTCTGTTCATTTAGTAAAACAGTTTCAAATTTCTTACAAAAAATGGGTACTGAGGGACCAGCCAAATGCTAATAGAATTGTAAAAATGAAATAATAAATAGAAAAATAAATTAAGGAATATAAATAAATAGGTATATACTTAAGCCGCTTGAAATGGTTCTATGGACTTAAACCTACTACAGTAAGGCACAGGAAAAAATACTGTCATGTCACAACCACAATGAGATCAGTCAAGATAAGTCTACTCCCTCCTTTCTTGGCTTTTATGAAAACATTATTCACAATCTTCCCATTGCGTCGTCAAACGAAAATTCGGTATTCGGTAGAAATCTTTTCTCCCTTGCCTTCAAAACTTTGCTATTTTGAATTTGAACTTCAGGTATTACTCCATTCGATGGTGAAACTTGTATATTGGATGCACGCTTCAAATTCAATTTATAATCGAATTGAAGACCATCAACTGTCTTATCTTCATCTGATTGTAGCTCTTGTTTACCTGCTTCACCCTCCATATTCGGTTTAGGACCCATTTGTAGTGCTTCAACTAGTAACTCTTCTTCGGTCTGCGATGAAGTGTCTCTTTTAGAAATCTTCTCATTGGCTGGAAGTTCAATTTCAATTTCTCTTACTAAATCAATACTTCTGGCACTAACTTTAACACCAACTAGCACTACTATAATTGATAAAACTGCGTACATGTGAGCCATGATTATACAAATTTAAAATTGCGTAAAAAACTTTTTTTAAATCACTTGTCTACTCGCTTTACAGAAAACGGATTAATTCTGACTCGCTCCACGTTTTGAAATCGTTTTTATACCGGCAGAGTTACCTGCTATATGTGCACTAGAATCTGTGTCTACATGATTGACGCAAATACGTGTACTCTAATTAATTTGACATATAAAGGAATAAAAGATAAGTCAACATGTTCGAATTGTTTGTTTGCACTTTACATATGATTAAACAATAGGCTTTTGCGCACAGGATTTACATAATATTTCAGAATCTTGTTCACACTTCGGTTGTTGTCCAGAAAAATCACGAGTTTTATTGCGCCAAAAATAGATTGTTTATTTGTTTAAGGAAAAATAAACGGATCTTTGTAGACGTTATAACCGAATGAAAATACAAGGTTTTCCAGAAGTTTTAAATATTATTTTCTTTATAATTTACTTGTGTTGGGCTACATTCTTGGTGAAACCGTATGTCTTTTAAATTATGGGTAGAAATAAAAATAACTTGTTATGGTTCACAGCTTTAATCTTTAGTTACTTGACACGCATGTTTCGGCCCTTTCGGGTCATTTTCAAAGTTACAAAGGTATTTATCTAAACTCTAATGTAAGGTATAAATAAGTAATTAAGTAATTAAGAACAAAGGTTATAGTGGATTGATACATTGTGGGTTTTCCTATTGTTATACAGGTGGTTTTCAAAAGATATTTTGTATCTTATTTTATTATGCTGTTGATAATTGGGTTGGCACTTCAAGGTATTTCTGTTTGATTATTGACAACATTACTTTTGTTTTTTATTGCTTTTTTGATTATAAGTGATTCTAGAAGGTTCAATTTTTTGCTTTTGTTCTGGATATGAATGAGTTTTGTTTTATTTGAATTTGAATGGTTTTCTTTTATGCAGTGGTCAGCTATACCGGAAACTAAAAACTAAAACTAAAAACATCAACAGTGTCCTACCAAACAATCAAGCATTTAAACTTAAAATTATGAACCCAACAGCACCTGCACTGTATTAACAACACAAAATCCACAAACCCGACATATTACCATGCCTCTACATATACAAATTATGCCAATTTCTTAACCTTCAACCTTCCAAAAATTTTAAAGTGTTCTTCGAAGTATGCCATAAAGAATACGTTTGAATTCAATTCAATTCTAGTCTCATTTGACGTTAGGAATCTTTTTACATCTATACCTGCAACTAAATTAAAAAATATCATACACAATAACCTAATCACTAGCCAAAACCCAGTCAATATATACGAAATAATTGCGCTCACCAATCTTTGCATTGGCCAGGTTTAACGATAAATTTTATATACAAAATAAGGGATTACCTATGGGATCCCCTCTTTCGCCTTTGCTAGCTGAAATATATATGGCAAACTTCGAAAACAAGCTATTCAACATAAATAATACATTAATTAAAAATTTTTGGTGTAGATATGTCGACGACGTGTTTTGTGTTTGGACAGGCACGGAACGACAACTACAATAATTTCTTAATTAACTTAATACTCAAAATAATGAAATTGAATTCACCATAGAAAAAGGAATAAACAACTCAATAAAATTTCTAGATCTCACCATAAAAAATTGCAATAATCAATTAAAATATGGACTCTATAGAAAACCTACCACAACAGACACAATTATACCAGCGGATTCTAAACAACCCCAACAAACCAAACTAGCAGCCTTCCACAGTATGCTATATAGACTAGTCAACATCTCTCAGACACTAAATATACAAAAGAACTAGACAAATTAAAAACCATAGCCACAAACAACGGCTACTAAATAAAAATCATTAACAAAATACTAAAGAAAAACTAAGACAGAAAACACAAAAACTTCTCTACCATGGACACCCCAACCATCTAAATCCAAATACTGTTCGATTAGTTTTACTGGCAATACAATAGAAAAATCTGTAAAAAACTAAAAAATTTCAACATCACTCCTACACAAGTAAGTTACACCCTACATTAGAGTTTAGATAAATACCTTTGTGACAACATTTATAACTTACTCCGACCTGCAATTCAAGTACTGCAGGAGTATACTTTAATAAAGCCTCCCTCACTTCTGAGGGCATCAAAATCTTCCCGGAGACCACCAACGACCACCGCGCCCTCACCAAGCTCCTGCAGCAGCTAAATCTTGACTGCCACACTTACACGCTTCAGGAGGACAAGCAAATCCATGCTGTCCTCCGTGGCCTTCCCATCGACCTCCCCACAGAGGACGTAGCCCGTGATCTTGCGCAGCAAGGTCTATAACTATCACATCCGTCGCCAGCTCATTCTGCAATTCAAATGAGTGCTTTAGTAAAGTTTTCTTATAACAATTTGCTCTAAAATAAAAATTGAGGGAACTTCCCTCTTAACGTAATTCTGTGTTTCTATATTTTTTTGCCGCCCTGTGCATGATATCTTAATCTTATTGATATATTAAGTTTCCATATTTGCGCATCAAGCAGAACCTTTTATAAAAAATAACTTTTTTTCGTAAAATCAACAACAAAGAAAATTCTCATATGTCTAGAACTTTTCTGGACACGCTGTATATTAATAGGTATTTATATCTACTTAAAATGGTACAGCAATTAGAAATAAAAGTCTGTCTAAACCACAAATATCTTTACGAGGCAATGATCTTTGCACTACAGTAAAAGATCGAAAAGTTTAAGACATGTTTCGACCTTAGTAAAGGTCATCTTCTGAAATAATAAGAATGGTAGATAGTGTAATTTATACATGTTAATAAGGGAAAACCTGAAGAGGCAGTGTGAAAGGAGGGTAACATTAGACATTACATTGTTTGGCATACACTGCATAAAGAGTCCAACGAAGGATGCTTTAAATATCTGCATTCTTTCTGAAAAGTTTCATTAGTTTGTCTAATAATATAAAATATTTGGGGAATTGTGCTCTTCAAATAGGTAAAATATTAATGGGTGTAAATCCTTGAGGAGCCTGACTGTATCAAATGTTGAAAGGGAAGTTCTACTTATAGTAGTGAAATGTTGTGAAATGTTTTATGCCTGTTTATTACTTTTTATATATTTATTACTAATGCTCTTTTGTATGTTTGCTTCAAATTTGACCTAAAAATCTTTCAATGCCATAGGGCTTTAGTCTTAAGAAAGTGTCAACTAATTTTTACATCTCGTAATTTCGATATCAATACAGTAATTTTTTGAGTAGAATTACGTTAAAAATTTTTTGCTCATTATTTTCGTCAGCCTGTACTTCAAAATGACTTAAAAGTATATAAGTATAGAATATTTAGTAGAAAATAGATTTCCTAGTAGAATTTATAATCGATGACGTTTCCAATGTAATTACTTCATAAACAGAAAATGTGTACATTTCTAAGTTGAATATGAATAATTGTCATCTTTAACTTATTTATCCGAAATTGATTAGATAAATTTGGGAATAACCTGAATCATTACAAGACTATATTTAATTTACTGTAATATAGTTCACTTCGCAAAATACCAAACCGCGGCATCCTACCTAAGGACTTTGAAATTCTAGAAAGCCGCTGTTGCCATAAAAAAATGTATTTTAACACTTAAAAGACCAAATCAAGTAATAAATTTTGCGGAAATCGCTAGGTGTACCAGTAAATTTTTAATTTATTTATACCGGGTAATTCGAAAAGTCAATATGACGTCAACCTTTTTTTAATTAGAAACCCCAATTTTTGTTTTATTTTTAAAGCCCACATAAAATTGTAAGTGTACCCAATTGATTAAAAGTTTAGGGGTGCGAGCAAAAATTATCAACTATTTTTTATCGAATTTATTCCTTTCCTACATTAGCTTTTCACTGTATAATAATCGATGTGGCTAATAATGTTAAACAAAATGCATTGACGTCATTGTACGACTAAAGTTCACATAAATACACTAAAAAACTAAACTGCTTATACCGAGGAATCAAAAATTATCTTGTTCAAAGATAGTCATGTTAGTCATCTTTTTGAAATTTAGTTTAGATGCCATAATGGGATCATCATTAATGCGCAAATAATATACACATAGGCGTCATTTCAGCTTTTTAACTGGGGTGGCAAGACCTACCGGGGTGTCGGGGCGTATGAAATATCGTCCAGGTGAAAGGGGGTCCGAGGGTCTTCCCCCGAAAATTCTTAAAAACTGGCTTTAAATTTATTAGTTTTTGAAGATGTTTCACACTATTTTTACAACAATTTAGTTGCTAACAATTTACCCTAAAACAATAATTTTTAATGATTTGAGTGAAGAACTAAACCACATGTAAAGTAATTATCCTTCACACACAACTCAAAAATGTGCCTAATTTTAATTTATGTGTGCTCAGCCCATTTGTTTTGTGATAAAAGGAAAAATCAAGTAAACATGATACAAAAAAAAACTCTTACTTTTACTCAATGTCATCATAGAAAGGTAATTTTTACACAAAATGTTTCTGGTCTTCTGGCTTGAATTAAAGTCATCAATAACTTTGGAAATGTTTACTTCAACACTCCTTCCAATAGCCAAAAGAGCTAACGAGGACAACCTCTCCTGGCCAATCGTGTTTCTGGTGTATGTTTTTAATTACCGTAAGCACGAAAAAGACCTCTCACAGGATGCCGAGTTCATTGGAATCGTAAAAAACAAACCAAAAAGTTCAAAAAGCACATAGGGAACACAGTTTTCAAAGATTTATGTACAAAAACGTCAGGTCTTTCTTGAATAGTTTTGTTTCTTGATTCTTTCACTTTGTAAAAACATCTCAGTTCAGACAGAAGTTCATTGTTTAAATTGTTTAATTTACACACATACTGTGTACTTTTTCAAAGTCAGATTGATGGGAAAAAACTCGATAAAAAGCTTCGACCGGGCTTCAAAAGAACCGGCATCATAATCGGGGTTGTCAGATCTTTTTTTTTTAATTCTTTGTTTTTATTATTAAAAGTATTCTTTTATATCAGTATTTAATTGATAGTTTGTAACTCCCTTTGAAAGCTAGTTAGCAAATGTACTTTGAACCAAGAAATTTTTAATGTCAAAGAAACAAGGAACAAGCCATTCATGAATATTATAATAATTTTTTAGTACTTCAGGAATATTATTTATACAAAAATAATTTAAATCAAACTAAAAAGGAATTTTACTGTTATTAAACAAAAAGAATAAACAAATAACAATCCCTTATGTTTCTCCTACACTAACCAAAACTTTGTAGAACTGGCAACACCCTGGCGATAGACCGTCGACGCCGACACGCAATTTAAAGCACATTTAAAGTGCGAACTATTTTTTCCGGATGGGAAAATTAATAAAGCAGCATATAAATGCCAATTTATGTTATATAGACAGGAACAGCAAATAGTTAAAGGTTCTCCCAATTGGGTGAGCCCTTATCAGCATTAAAATCACTTGATGTTTGAGGTATCGGATATTTGGAATCGGACAGCGGCGTGACTGGTTGAAACGATTTACTGTAATTTACATATTTAATTTTCTGCTATAACTGTGTGGTTTCAGACAAGTAAGTTTTTACTTGGTACCTATATTTTATTATATCAGTATGGCTTTTTGCGACAATTTAAAACATAAGGTCAAGGTGAATCATCACAGGAATATGACTCGGTTCCAGAGTCGGCCATCGATAGCGAAATAAGTCCGGAATTAAGAAACAAAGATTTGCATGCTCAATATCAACGCATTATTTCAAATATGTACGCGTGTTTAAAAAAAGAAAATCTGGGGAAACCTGAAAATGCGCTTTGTACAAGAATGTACTTGTAATAAATTAGCACAACTTGGGTTTTATAAGAATTTATAACGTAATTAATTTGGGGACTGTAACCGGTCATTCCATAAAGCGTAAACCAATAAATCAGAAACTAAATCAAAAATTTAAAACGGCTGACAATACTACAAGGGGTTTTATTTTGCGAACTATTTACAACTTTTACGAAGATAATATAGTGCCAACTTTAGAACTGTTTCGTGATAAATTGCGAGGTTACCCTGATTTTAAGTACTAATCTTTAGAAACATTGCGTGGTGTTTTATTAAAATGTGGCTTCAAACATAAAAAATCAAATAATCTTATGCTAATAATGGAATCCCCGCGTATTATTGAACTACGACAGGACTAATTGCGCAAAATTAAGGAGTAACATGAATCCGATAAAAGTATAATTTATTCAAACGAAACGAAAAACGCGTTATCATGCCGGAAGTAAAGATGGCTTTGTACCTAATGTATTGCTCTTGTCAGCAAAAGATATCACTCAATAATCAATCTCCAACTTTAAGCGCAGTTGTCCTTGATAATATTCTGCATATATGATTAGCGATGCATGGGAAAATTTCGTAGCTCATGTTATAAAAACAGAAAATGGATATACTGTTTCGTCGCCTATAGCACCAGTAGTAATCCAACCTGGAAACGATTCTACAACTGAAAGTTCTGACGATTCCAGTCATCAATTTGTTTACGAATTTTGGTACTTGCACCCCCTCAACCTATTCGGAAAAGTTTTGTTTAAAAATTCGCGCACGTTTCGACCAAAATGGGAGGAGCTCCGTCCTGTTGAGAGAATGTACTTGAATAATTTGGAACCATCACATTTCATATAGTAGGCACTATTTGCGTTTCCGGGAGCTCAAGGTAAAGTTGTGATGTCAAATTTCCATCAATAAAAAATGAACCGAGCTTGTGGTTACCCAGAAGCTCAGCCCACACATTCAATATTCCAGGGCGTTGTGTATGACCTTCTCTCATCCAGTGGGGATTTTCATTTGCCCAAAACCTACAGTTGTGTCTATTGACTTTACCATTTAACATAAATGTTGCTTCGTCCGAGAATACTATAAATTTGAAAAACTGGTTATTTTGGTCAAAACTTGACATCATCATAATATCAAAAAATTCAATTCCTCGCTCATAATCATTTTCTGATAACTCTTGAACTACATGTATTTTGAAAGGGTGATATTTATGTTTTATTAAAACATTATGGACGGATTTGAAGCAGACGTCGCTTACTTGAGAAATTTTTCTTAATGAAGAAACAGGGGTTTCAACAACTTTGTAAAATTTCTAAGCTTTTCTCTTCACCTACTACTGCTGGTCGTCCTGATCGTCGCCTATCTCTACAATTTCCAGTTTCTCGAAACCGTCGGACAGTTTTTAGAACGGTTGCTTTTCAAATTGGATTTTGGTTCAGAAATGCGTCATTAAATAGATTTTTAACCTCTTCGTAAGACCTCACCCTATCGCCACATCCTCTTATCATAAAAATTGTAATTCTTTCACTTTCCGTTGAAGACATTCTTGCATGTAAAAATGACAGATTTTATGACTTTACATCAAAACTGAGCTGGTGTTATATTTATTAATAAATAAGACAAAATTTGTTGACATTTTCAAAACACGTCGTTATTTCAAAAACTACTGATTTTAGGAACAAAGTTTGTTATACCAAAAGTGTAACAAATTTAAAGCGAAAACTATAAGTGAAAAAATATACAGGGTGTTATATTTAAAAATATAAAATTTGTTCAAGTTTCAGACAAACTAAAAAGCTGACAACAACGCCAATATCTTCATTCGGTGCGTCAGATCCTCTTACATAACTGTACCAAATGGTTTAAATCGGCGAATAAATTGTGATGTTAGTAAGCCTTTCCAGACTTTATACACACACTGTATGCGCAATAATGTGCATTGCAGTGAATGTAGGTAGAGTTCGCCCAAGTTCAAATGGGTACAATAAATGGCGGCCACTAAAGTTGCGCAGTGGTTTATTTACGTTAGTTGCCTAGCGACGGCCACGATGCAGCATCATCTGAAGCGATTCAGTGGCGTAACATTGTTAGAGGGTGGCAGAAGTATTAATATTAGCGTAAAAGTGATATATTGTGTAAGGTGGTGTGTGAACGGTGGTTGTTCTGTTTAGAAAATAATATTATTATTTTGGATTTGAATGGCGCCAAAGACAATTGGCAGACGAGGGAAGCCTCTAAATAGTCAAGTGCCGGAAATAATAGACAATATTTATAAATTTATGGAGAAAGAAGCAAGCGAAGAAATGCAAATTCCTTTAAAAAAGTGCAGGTTAGTGCAAAGAATATTACATTTAATATTACTTGAATATTGAATATTACATTTTAAAAATTAATATGGAAAAAGATCGGTAAATATTTTTTTTTTACTATTTATCTATCGTCTAAGTACTTATCGGAAAAAATACTTTGCAACGAATTAGAAAAGAAGGGCAGAAAGTACATGCCAATGTGGCCACTACATCTTTTCAAACGCCAACAAAAAAAAAGACCTTCTCATAAGCTCATATTATTTACGAGTTTCTCGCTATAGAAAAACGATCACCTACGGTTAGAGGCAAGTATTAAATAACTAAGGTTTTTAATTATACCTTACAAATATAGAGAATAAGCAGTAATCATATACTTATTATGATTTTTAGGAATCTGACAAAAAATGAAAGATAGAGGCATGGAGTTTAATGGGGGCAGAGAAACATTAAGACTAGATGAGGGTCTTGGTTTATAAGACTTTATTGTTTACATTTAATAACATTGTTATATGTATATTTAATTATATATAAACAAAAAAATGTTTATTATCAATTTTTGTTTCATTTTTTTAATGTACACTGTAGAAAAATCTCATCATTAATATAAAAAGAAGGGTCTATGCCCTATGCCATTATAAAATATTTTCTATTTTTTTTTAATTCCTTCGATAACATCGATCTATGTTTTAAGAGATATGTTTTTTTAAAACCTTTATAAACAGAAATGTTGCATTTTTGATTTTCAGTGTATTTAAGTCGTTAGTTACCCATATATTTTTATTATACCCATACAATACCCACATATTTTTATCGAAAAAAAAACGAAAATAAACTAGTCATTAATTGTCTTAAAAACTTTCATATCTTTGCTACTGATTTTGACGTCACACCGTCGCGCATTGCCATGCACGTGGCTGTACCCATTTGAACTTGGGCGGACTTCTACGTTGCAATTCCCTGTTGTAGACTTGTATTTTTCAATTTTATGTATTTGTATTGTATTGTTTCTGGCAGTTTAGGGGGTTGGCGGGGGTTGAGTAACGACCTATATTTCACCATCATATTCAGCATCCTCGAAAACGGGTGTTAACGCTGATTTAGCCGTTATTAGACGTCGTATCCGAGTTTCACCTCTTTCGGGGGTTATTTTTGGCCGTTTAGGACGTTGGCGGGGGTCGAGGAAGGATCCAGACTTCACCATCGTGTTCAGCATCCTTGAAAACGGGGGGGTGACGTAGGTTTAATTGGTATGAGACGACCAATCCGCGTTTCACCCCTTTCGGGGGGTGTTTATGCCCGTTTGGGGGTGCGCTAACCTCAATAAGAGTTTAAACCACCGTCATCGTGTTCAGCATCCTCGAAAACGGAGAGGGGGGACATAGTCTCGTTACTGTACAAAATATTAGCATTTTTCGAGGGTCTTTCCGACTCACAGAAGCCCCATTAAAGCGCACGTAAATTTTACCAGGTGAATATCAAATTAATGGAAATATTGTCCCTTTTAAAATATTGTGAATATTTTGAATATCGTTAAAAGATAGGGGACATATTTAACCATATTTTTATTTAAAAGTTATACCTACTTATGTAAAGGATGACTAAGAGAAAGGTTAATATTGAGAGGCGTGGCCAGAATATATACTTTGCCTGGGTAGGTACTAAACGACTAAAATGACAAAAATTGCCAATCTGCATCAATCCAATAAAAATTCCATAATTATACCATCATCATATTATGAATTTACATTATAATAATAATATTATGGTATATACAATATAATTTGCTGTTAGCTTTGGTGAATCATTTTAACACAATGTTTACTTGCTATAACGTTTTAAAGTTTTATTTTAGACGTACCTGGAAACTTTTTGTGGTAAATAAATATTTAATCATGTTTATTTTTAGCGAAAATTATTAATTCAGAGTTTTCCAAATGGACTTAAAAGGACTTGTCAGGGATTTAAGGATATTGGATATACAATATAGGTATTTATATAAGATTGATTTATTAAGAGGCGAGTTTACAGAAATGTATTAGTTTCTGTACATACTATTATTAATTTTAATAGTGGCAAAAAAGTCGCTCATAATGCCTGTAACTTTTGAATTACCTCGTATACGAAAAAGTGACCTTTATGAAAGTTGTTTAGTAAATTATTTCCCACATTTTTACCTGCATGAATTTTTTCTGTCATTTCGGGTTTGGTTACCATGAAGACTAACTTACTTTTTTTAAATAGAACACCCTGCATATAATTGCATATTTGGATTCTACTATGTTACTCAGGTGTTCAAATGCCCACCATTTTCTGCTAAGCAGAGCGCCAGTCGATCCCTGAACCCGTGCACAACGTTTAAAAGGAAGTTTTCTGGAATGACCCGAATTTCAGCACTAATTTTGACTTTTAAAGACTCTAAGTCATTTGGACGGTTAACGTAGAGTTTGTTCTGTAAGTGTCCCCACATGCAAAAAGAAGTCGAGCTGGGTTAAGTCCGGGGATCGCGCTGGCCAGTCAATGCACCTCTTCTGCCTATCCAACGTCCTGAAAATTGTGCGCTTATGTATTGCCTAACATTTGCCGCATAGTGCGCAGATGCTCCATTTTGCTAGAATCATGCCTGTTCATTTATGTCACTATTTACACCCGGTAAAACCATTCTGCAAGAAGGAATTATGTGAATCCTGAGGAGGTTCAGATATTTTTCGCCATTCAAATTACCATCTATGAAAAAAGGTCCCACAATATGTCTACCAACTATGCCCGTCCAAACATTAACTTTTTCGAGCCTCTGAGTATGACCTTCCTGGAATCAGTGAGTATTTTCAGCTGACCAATAACGATAATTGTGTTATTAATTATTAACAATGCCATTTAAATGGAAAGTAGCTTCATCCAAGAAAATGATATTTGTCTTAACTTTATCTTGTAAGGATGGAACTTTTCCTGCTTAAACAAATTTTTCACTGACTGATGAGACACATTAAAATCCATTGTTATTGGCCTGGATGATTGTATTGGATTTTCATGTATCGAGAGCATGATATCCAAAGCTTTGTCTCCCAAGGTTGCTGTTTTAGGTCGACCTAATCTAGCGGCTTTCCGCTTTCCTAACACTGCCTGTCTCTCGAAATTTCTTTACCAGTCGACCCACCGTTGACTGATTTATTGGAGGCCTACTTGGATATAATTCATTGAAAAGTTGACAAATCTGATCTTGCGATCTCTTCGTAACCGCTCATTATTAAAATTTCAACTCGTTGATTCTCATTCAGATGAACCATAGTTTTTGATTTTTGAGTTGTCATTACCTCGAAAACGCTTGCAGATAGGTGAAAATTTGAAATACAAAAAATTTAGGGTTTTCCCAGTAGAATCTGTTCTGGAATTTTCATATTTAATATTTTGCGCCATGTTCAACAATTCTTCACATAGATAAAAAATAAACTTAAAAAATCAAACATGAAATTTAATTATCTTATATACTTGCCCCATCCACATATTCATCTATCTGCTAAATACACAAATTTGTCAAAAATACTAGAATATGTGGAGCAGATTGCAAAATCTTAAACCTATGTACAGGGACATTTTTTTAAGTGTCTCACCCGATTGGCGATTTTCCTGCTGACTATTATAAAAAACAAATAACATATTTCTGAATGATTTTCGATAAGGAAGCCGAATTTAATGTCAAAAAATACATAGATTTACAAATTTGACAGATGAGACGCCATTTTGAATTTTTTTAAATGGCAACCCCCATAAATAACCACACGATTGGATTGCATTTGGCGATCCGATTCTAAAACTATATAGTTGTTGATACTTATTTTCAGCCGTTTCGGAAATACGGGGATTCCTAATTTGCCTCCATCGATTTTGTCTTTTAAGTGTCTCACCCCTTTAATAAATAAACCTTCTAAGCTGAACACCTTAATTTTTTTCACAGTGACATAATTTCGCGTGAGCAAGCGATCTACGCTATAGTCAAATCCGACAGATGTCAAAAAGTGACAGATACAACGCCATTTTGAATTTTCTTAAATGGCAACCGCTGTAAGGAACCACACGAGTGACATCTGTCGGATTTGACTATAGCGTAGATCGCTTGCTCACGCGAAATTATGTCACTGTGAAAAAAATTAAGGTGTACAGCTTAGAAAGTCTATTTATTAAAGGGGTGAGACACTTAAAAGACAAAATCGATGGAGGCAAATTGGGAACGCCCGTATTTCCGAAACGGCTGAAAATAAGTGTCAACAACAACTATATAGTTTTAGAATCGGATCGCCAAATGCAATCCAATCGTGTGGTTATTTATGGGGGTTGCCATTTAAGAAAATTCAAAATGGCGTCTCATCTGTCAAATTTGTAAATCTATGTATTTTTTGACATTAAATTCGGCTTCCTTATCGAAAATCATTCAGAAATATGGTATTTGTTTTTTATGACAGTCAGCAGGAAAATCGCCAATCGGGTGAGACACTTAAAAAAATGTCCCTGTACATATATCTGTTTTTCACATTAAACATTTTTGTGGAACAGCAATAAAGATTTTTTATTGCTGTGTGTTTTTGAAGAGTTTGTAATAGTTTTAAAATAGAAATGGTAGCAGTGCCCACAAGGAGTTTATTATATATTATATACAGCGTGTAACAGAAGTATGGAACACTTTAAATATCTTTAATACCGTTTGTCCGATTTAGCTAAAATTCGGTATCCGTATATAAGAGGTTATCGCGGAGCTGCTAGTGACATTTGCAATGTTGCCAAATTTACAGTTTTTAGCAATTTAAAATATTTTTTTTATATGGAACACCTTATACTACCTTATACTGTATATTACAATATTTTTGGATTCTACATAAATTCATAATTATTTATTAGTAACTGCATTATAAGTCTAAACTTAATAGTTTCTGAGATATCGAGTATTGAAAAATGACCTTTTTGAATTTTGACAGCTTCTAGCTTTCTAACGGTACGTCTTAGAGCTAAACGGCTTGCATGTCCATATCTTACTTTTCTACTATCTTTCTAAAAGTGTTGACTTCTGGTTAAACCGAATGTAGCTCAAAATCCGGAAATATAGTACTTCCGGTTTAACCGGACGTTGGCATTTTTGGAAAGATAATAAAAATTAAGATAGGGACATGTAAGCCGTTTTGCTATATGGCGTATCGTTGACTGTCAAAAATATCATTCCTCAAAATTCGATATCTCAAAAACTATTAAGTTTAGACTTATAACGCAAATATTAAGAAATAATTATAATTTTATGTAGAATCCAAAATCATTATTATCATATATAATATATAGGGTGTTCCATTTAAAAAAAATATATTTTAAATTGCTAAAAAACTGTAAATTTGGCAACATTGCAAGCATCACTAGCAGCTCCGCGATAATCTCTTATATGCGGATACCAAATTTTAGCTAAATCGGACAAATGGTATTAAAGATATTTAAAGCGTTCCATACTTACACGCTGTATACAGAGTGGCAAAGAAGTCGCGCATAATGCCTGTAACTTTTGAATTACCTAGTATACAGAAAAGTGACCTTTACAAAAGTTGTTCACTAAATTATTCCCCACATTTTTACCTGCATGAATTATTTCTGTCATTTCTGGCTTGGTTGCCATAGAAACTAACTTACTTTTTTTAAATGGAACACCCTGCATATGATCGCAAATTTGGATTCTACTGGGAAAACCCTAAATTTTTTGTATTTCAAATTTGTCTGCAAGCGTTTTCGAGGTAATGACAACTCAAAAATCAAAAACTATGGTTCATCTGAATGAGAATCAACAAGTTGAAATTTTAATAATGAGCGGTTACGAAGAGATCGCAAGATCAGGTTTGTCAACTTTTCAATGAATTATATCCAAATAGGCCTCCAATAAATCAGTCAACGGTGTGTCGACTGGTAAAGAAATTTCGAGAAACAGGCAGTGTTAGGAAAGCGGAAAGCCGCTAGATCAGGTCGACCTAAAACAGCAATCGGGGGAGACAAAGCTTTGGATATCATGCTCTCAATACATGAAAATCTAATACCATATACAATTATCCAGGCCAATAACAATGGATTTTAATGTGTCTCATCAGTCAGTGAAAAATTTGTTTAAGCAGGAAAAGTTGCATCCCTACAAAATAAAGTTAAGAGAAATATCATTTTTTTGGATGGAACTACTTTCCATTTAAATGGCATTGTTAATAAACACAATTATCGTTATTGGTCAGCTGAAAATACTCACATAATTAATTCCATCTTGCAGAATGGTTTTACCGGGTGTAAATAATGACATAAACGAACAGGTATGGTTCTAGCAAAATGGAGCATCTGCGCACTATGCGGCAAATGTTAGGCAATACATAAGCGCACAATTTTCAGGACGTTGGATAGGCAGAAGGGGTGCTATTGACTGGCCAGCGCGATCCCCGGACTTAACCCCGCTCGACATCTTCTTGCATGTGGGGACACTTAAAGAACAAAGTCTACGTTAACCGTCCAAATGACTTAGAGTCTTTAAAAGTCAGAATTATTGCTGAAATTCGGGTCATTCCAGAAAACTTCCTTTTAAACGTTGTACACGGGTTTATGGATCGACTGGCGCTCTGCTTAGCAGAAAATGGTGGTCATTTGAACACCTGAGTACCATAGTAGAATCCAAATATGCGATCATATGCAGGGTGATCCATTTAAAAAAAGTAAGTTAGTCTCTATGGCAACCAAGCCAGAAATGACAGAAATAATACATGCAGGTAAAAATGTGGGGAATAATTTACTGAACAACTTTTGTAAAGGTCACTTTTTCGTATACTAGGTAATTTAAAAGTTACAGGCATTATGCGCGACTTCTTTGCCACTCTGTATATATAATATATAATAAACTCTTTGTGGGCACTGCTACCATTTCTATTTTAAAACTATTACAAACTCTTCAAGAAAACACAGCAATAAAAAACCTTTATTGCTGTTCCACAAAAATGTTTAATGTGAAAAACAGATATACATAGGTTTAAGATTTTGCAATCTGCTCCACATATTCGGATATTTTTGCCAAATTTGTGTATTTAGCGAATAGATGAATATGTGGATGGGGCAGGTATATAAGATAATTAAATTTCATGCTTGATTTTTTAAGTTTATTTTTTATCTATGTGAAGAATTGTTGAACATGGCGCAAAATAGTAAATATGAAAATTATGAAAAACACAATATGTATGTTTGTTTTGCCCAAGCTAATGAAGACGCGAACACAGCCTCGGAGCTGTATTTTAATAGGTAAGTTTTAAAATCATTTGTTATGTGCCATTAATATTCATAATGAAAATAAAGAATTGAAAAAGTAGTTCATACTTGCAGTGGAGTTAGCGTAATGCAAATAACACAATCTTCCTCCACAAAATTCTTAATATAAAATGTTAATACCGTTCCCTACATGTTTGGGGCGTCTACATGTCGATCTTTAGGGGATACTAAAAGGGTTTTCAAAATGGTAAAACGACCAGTTAAAATGGAATAGATAATGACTTATCCAGTTGCACTCATTAATTTGAGGCAACTCTAATTAATTTTTTATTCAACTGGATTTTGGGTAAGCCATTATTAATTCCATTTTAACTGGTTGTGTTACCATTTGGAAATCCCCTGAAGATCCACGTCTAAACGCTTCAAACATGTAGCGAACATTATCTACATTTTATATTAAAAATTTTGTCGAGGAAGGCGTAATTGTTATATTTGCAAAAATAAAAAAGTTTTAATTATTACTGTAATTTATTATTAGCTTTTTGTTACATATTTAAATTTTTCGTAGATATCCAAAAATACAACAACCTGATAAAAGAATATTTCAAAAAATCCAAGCCCCCCTCATTGAGCACGGATCTTTCAAAAAAATCAAGGCCTAATCTTTACAACAAGAAGAACCGGAAAGAAGAAGAAATAAGTGTTTTGGCCTCTGTCACGGTATAACCATTCGTATCATGCAGAAAAGTGTATGATAAAGTTGGGATTAAAAAATCAACAACGCAGTTAATACTAAAAAAGTATAAACTTAAACCAAGCAAATACCATCTCGTTCAACATTTGTGACACAAAACATTGGATAGTTTTTTGCAACTGGTACCTACAAATGTTGCAGGAAAATGCAAATTTTGAAAGAAGGGTAGTATGGTTCGACGAGGCCTATTTTACGATCTCTGGTATTTTAAATCGATACAATTTAAGGTACTGGTCCCAAGAGAACCAACACGTAATGTTTCCATGAGAACGTCAAGGTCGGTTTGGATTTAGCGTGTCATGCTTTATTTTTGGCACTAAAATTAAGTATTTTATCTATGAAGGAACTTTAACCGGAAATAGACACCTAGATATAATGGGAGATGCACTAATGGAAATATTAGGGGATGTTCCTTTGGCCGATTAAAATAATACTTATTACTAGCAAGATGGCGCTCCGAGTCATAATTCTCATATAGTAAAAGAACATTTAGAAACCACATTTCCTAATAAATCGATTGGTATCAATGGACCTGTCAGGTGGCTTCGAAGATCACCTGATCTTTCTGTGCTGAATTTTTTTTATGGGGGTATAGAGCAAATAAGTTTTATAGGAGACAGTACCACAATATTGATCAACTTCGAGAAGCTACCCATCAAACCTTTACGCTTTTGCAGGGAAGGCCAATGATTTTATTAAATGCATTGCAAAGTATTTAGAACACAACGGAGCCCAATTCGAACAATTTTTGTAATTTAATAAAATAATATATCTGTGGCTTGGTACAAGAAGTGTCTAAGTCAATTTTTATCGATATTGACCTTTTTGGCCTATGAGTACAATCACAACCTATTACTTTTAATGTAAGAAGCACCTAAGTCGGTGACCTTCAGAACACATGTTTATGAAAATAGAATCTCTTATGTCGCTGCTTAACGTCCCTAAAACTTCGTGCTAGATATGCCTAAAAAGACATAAGCTCTTGGTAATTAAAGATGTTTGTGCTAAAATTTTCTATGTAGACTTGGGCAGTTCTTTTTTTTACTTTTCGATGTAAAAACTGCTTATGTCATGACATAGGCACTTATACACTCTACAAAGACTACTGTGCTCGTGAAAATATAAAACCAGAACTTGAGTCTTGTTACAGAAAAATTTTTGATGAAAGGTTTAATTTGTCATTTCATCAACCTTCGAATGATACCTGTGCAAAATGCGATAAATTTAAGACTTCCATTGATGCCACTTCCGATGTACATGAAAAGTCAGTTCATCAAGATAAATACGACCAACATCTAACTATGGCTGATTGGGCATACAATGAAAAGAAAAAAGATAAAATTCAAAGTATTAACGCAAGAAATTTAGCGTTTTTATCATTTGACTTAGAGAAATGCCTGGCTACGCCAATGCTTCAAAACAATGTTTCTTTTTATAAAAGATCATTGTGGACATTTAACCTTACCATTTATAGTTGTGTGGACAAAAATAAACATGCCATATGTTACATTTGGGATGAATCAATAGGCGGTAGAGGAGGTAAGGAAATAGCATCTTGTTTGAGGCATTACATTCTTTCCTTACCAACAAGTGTTACTGAAATCAACATGTTTAGCGACTGTTGCTCAGGACAGACTAGAAATATATATTTTACTGTAATATTGTCTCTTTTAATGGAAGATTTTAACAAAAATGGAAGAAATATTATAATTAACCATACATTTTTAGAACCGAGACATACCCACCAAGAAGCTGATACTATACATGGAGCTATTGAGAAGGTAAAAAAACATACTACTGCCAGAATTGAAATTCCCAGAGATTGGGCCAACCTAATTAGAATGGTTCCAAGGAATCCTCCAATTGAGGTCGTAGAAATACAACAAAAAGATTTCTTCGACTTTAAAAAAATTTTGAAAAGTCATTATCTGCATCGTAAAGTTAACACTGATAAAGAAGCTATTACCTGGTTACAGATACGATGGATACAATATCGCACTGATTCACTTTTAAAGTGTTGTATAAAACGTCTTTTACTTCTGAACATTTTAAGGTCATGGACTTATCCCCTAGGCAAAGGAGTACTAATGAAACCACTTATGCTATCCGTTCAGCTGCAGTTTGTCAGACAACCAGTAAGGAGACAGAAGTAATATTGACCCCTATTAGTACAAGTCGTATTCCACTACCAGAAAAAAAAGTTAAGGATCTGAAGGATTTAATGCCTTAGCAGATACTTCTTTGAGTGCCTTTTTGCGCAACCAACTGTACCAATTGAGGAAGAATATCTACCCGATGAACGTTTATATGAGTAATGAAAATTCCAATAATGGTATAAGCATTTGCTGACCAATGTTTGTTGTTAAAATTAAAATCTTATAATACATTATGTGTTTTAGTTACCTAAATCAATAAATTTTAGCATATTTTTTTTTTTAAGAAATGACCATGTCAATCAAAAAAATTAAAAAACATAACTTTTATAATATTTTACACAATCAATGTAATAAGTCAATGATAAACACCTGCTATTTTTTCCCCCCTAAAAATATGTAATTTATAACAGGTGCACAACCAAGAAAAAATTTGCGCACAATAAATTCTCTCTGGTGAAAATAAGTTTTATTTGACTTGGTCACTTCTTGTACCAAGCCACAGATATTTACTCTATTGTTGGTTTAAAGTTATGTAATAATTTAAAATTTTATAAAAAAAATAATGTTGCTAACTTTGTTTTTTATTTGCGGGCATAGCCTGCCTGCTGGACAGCCTGTACAGTAGAAACAGGGCGGGAGATAATTTGAAGCCTTGTAGGAGTTAAATGTGTCTGAGAGAAATCCGTCCATTGCCACTAGTAGAAAACGTCCGTTAGGAAAGCTTGGCAGTTATAAACAAGATTCAACCGGGAAACCAGAATTGAAATGCTAAAAACAAACAGTACCATAATACGTACGTCTTTCACGCTGTTTTTAATATTTTCACGCAAACTTGAACTGCCAGCACGGGCGTGAGGAATTTATAAATCGAACAATTAATAAAAGATAAGAACAAAATTAAGGTCTTTATTGCCTCGACGAATCCAGCCTTTTTGAGCTGAGAGACGAATAAATAAATAAAAATACGCTCATACCCCCCTTTAAATAATGCAGGGCTTCTCTCAAATCCATTTCTGTATTTGAAGTTTGGCAATAAAGGTCCCAATGACTAATATAAGTTGGAAGGGAGAAAGAGATCCAGAATTATGTAGATCTTTATTGGCCTGCATAAATCTTTACTGAACTAACCTGAACATTGGTTCATGAATGGGGTTTTACGTCAGGGCATCCCTTTGACATCTTTTGATTCTTCGATTACTTTTTAGGTATTTTCGCATAAGGAAACTAGTGATATTGGCTGTTGCCTTTATTGAGTATGCCGCGCCATGTGTGTTATGATTAAAGATTTTGGTTTGCGTATTCTTGGCGCCTTTTTTCGTTATCTAGGAAGGTGATAATGCCTCTATACTATTAGTTCTTCTCTACTATAGACCGACGGGGAGCCAGTCTTTAGGTAGTTTGTAGGTCGCATTTTGTCTCGCTCTCGTATGTGAGTCAGTAATAAGTGGGTTTGTCGAAATGTCTGTACGTCCGTAATAGTTGGTTATGATTTTTAAAAAGAACTTATTAATAGTTGGCATGCAAAAGTCCTGGTCCAACACGCGATTCATAGTGTACCTCGGGCATCTGCGATAATTTTCAGCGCCCTATTTTGAATTACCTGGAACTTGTTCAGTTCCGCTCTGCTTATGTTGCACCACGAAGGTGCACCACATGTAAGAACCGGCCTGACCAGTGCCTTGTAAAGGTTGACCTTTGTCCTATTTACAAGTCTACTCCGCCTGTGAAGCAGGAGGTAGATACAGCCTAACTGTCGCAAAGCAAGCTTGACTCTATTTATTGAATTGAGCCTCCAGTTCAGTCTTTGGTCAAAGATAAGTTCCAGATACTTCACTTCCTGGAACTCTGTTGACTCTAAACCTTGTTTCAGGTCGACGTACGTGGCTTTCCGAGAAAAATATGGCCTTCGTCTTTCAGGCGGATCTTCCAAACCGAAAGTCATTTTTCCAGCTCGATTACGTGACGCTGCATCCGGCTGGCGACAATGCGCAGTGATTTGGCAGTAGAAGTAATTGCTGTATCGTCAGCGAAAAGATAGAGCTGCGTGAATCTATTTCGCGGAATATTATGAGTATAAATGTTATACAACATCGAAGGAAGAGGTGAGCCTTGCGGCACTCCCGGCCTTATGCGTTTTTTCAAATAATGTGCGTTCTCTGACGAGACCGCAAAACTTATATTCTCAAGAAACGAACCAACTACCTTGACGAGCTCTAAGCCTTATCAACTTTAGTAACAGACCGTTTTGCCATACCTTATCGAAAGCTTTATACTTCCCAACGTTCGGTCTGGTAGGTTTCGCAACGCCGCATTCCTTGAACCGTCGAAACCCGGGGCTTTTTTAGCATTGAAGGAAAGTTCTGCAGCGGATGATGTATCGTTCTATAAATTTGTATTGTTCTGGAGATCCTGTCATCACGTGGCGCATCGTTGATTGGATTTTCGCTGAATTGCTCGAAGAGTTTTTCTGCATCAATCACAACTTCGACTGTGTCCTAGTTCTTAAGGTATGACATGGAAGCGCGTGCGCCTCTAATCAAAGTCCTTGTCATTTTGTAGGAAGAATTATCTTCTAAAGATAAACATTCGATTTTGTTGTCTCACAGGTTCGACTGCCTTTCTACCAGCATTTGCTGATTAAATTTGCTTTTCTGTTCGCTTCTGCCTTGATGCGAGGATCTCCAGTCTATCAATATATTTTTAACTCTAATGCGATTTCTAATATCATCTATTAAAGCCCCTTATTTTGAATACCCGGACACTTTTGTAACAAATGATTGTGCCAACGCCTTGTTCATCTTGTTTGTAACCCTGTTCACGGCATTATCTATATCTATGGAGCCACGCAATGGCTGCAGCTGCTCAATATTCTTCATAATGTTGTTATATCTTAACCAGTCTGTTGAGGTGTGGGTAAGAAAACCTCATTTTACCATTTGTACCTATTGAATCTTGACTGCTGCGTGATAATATAGTTTAGTAATAGTAAAGTAATGGATGTTTTCAATGTTGTAAATTATCCTCTCTCACATGGCGAAGAAGATTTGGGGATTATTAACGTAGTTGAGAATGTACGAAGATCTCGGGTTTTTAGGCCTTGCGCTGAGAATATGGACTATTGAAATATAGAATTCATTGCAAGGTTTAGAACATCATATCCTTTTGTAGGAATGCTAATTCAAGTGATTGGCCTACGCCTGCAAAGAGAAATGTGGTATATTAATGTCTCTGCAACCTACAAATCAAAAAATATTAAATAAAAAGAAAGTTGCAAAGTTAGGTTACTTTAAATGACATGACAATTGACCCAAAAATATTTGATTAAAGGTTCGGCGGTGGTTTAATAGACATTCATATTTGTCATTTGCCACAATTTTGACATGTTTAATGTAAAATAATTTAAAAGAGACTGCTATGAAGAAACAAAGTTTGTTTATTGTAGTGACAGAAACTTTATTTAATAATGTTACTTTTTTGTCAAAATTTATGTTAGATGTGTCGGTAAGTACGAATAATATTTCAATATTTTTGGAAATTAAATAAAAGTAAATGATATTTTAGTATATAACACGGGGAGGGAATAAAATTGGGGAATTTAAATAAAACTCTGAAGACTCCTGGACATGCTACACCATGAAGATCGGCCAGCAACCACGGCTTTTGCCAAATGTTATGGAAGCTATTGCTTCCCTTAAAGAAAAACAGGGTTCTACCCAAAGGCAAATAGTAGATCATGTAAGTTTTCATATTATTCAATTATGATTTTTTTCCTACGCCCGATTCGAACCTTTATAGCTCATATTTCATTTCCTTTTCAGATTGCTCATGTCTTTAAAAAAAGCAAAAACAATCCAAGAAATGCGACGATGCAAATTAGGCGAGCTTTGGATCATGGATTACATTCCGGATTAATCAAACATAGAAGCGGAAAATATACACTGGGCCTGGATAAAAAAGATTATGCTGTTTTCAAAAGATTTAAGCAGATTGATGATCCTCTGGGTGGTATGTAGTAATAATTCTTTTTATGCTTCCTGTGGAGGTCTAATGCCATGCTTTTATTGAATTATCCGGTTGGGTTGGGTAAAAATACCTATTAAAAGGTGTGCTCCAACCATCAGCCCCTGACAGCTTCAAAATCGACCAGTTGTAGGACAAGGCTTCCTGGGGTTTACAGGTATGGCTGGTAGCAGTTAGTACCTATCTATTTTATGTAGGTAACAAAAAGGAGGATTGGTAATATACTGCCCTCCTTAGAGAAAACGTCCTAACTAACAATTTGACAAAATTGAGATAATTGAGATTTTATAAATTCAATTATGCCGTTCACGTTTTGAGCAAAATGTTCATTATTACTTTGTCATGAGGTTAGTTTATGAATTAGTTATTTAGTGCAAGAAGAGAGAAAAGTGAATGTTTATTAGATTTTGATATATTAGGAAAAAATTACACTTAGGACGTTTTAACTATGTAACGCCTGATAAATAAGGAAACAAATATTTTTTTACTAAACTATTTATTATTGGAACATTGGAACCAACGTAAATGTGCAACAAAATAATATGATGTTACTAGATAACTCAAAGTAAATATTATTAGAACAACTAATTAATCAAAACTAAATTTTAATCAGTCTCGTGTTCAAGGTCAACAGCGGTTTCTGAAGTAGCTAGTTCTTCCCAGAATTGCATGCGATTCTCGGGAATGATTGATTGAAGTTTTGATATTAAATTGGACTTTCGTTCCAAAGAAACACCCCTATGTTTAGTTATACAAGAAGGTTTTTGCATTCCTTCTCTTTGTTCTTTGGCCGATAAAAAGTTTAATAACGTAAACTCTGCAGCAGAAAACGCATTTTTGTAATAAACTACATTTTCGCCTCTTACGAATTTTAAATGCACCATATCTTTAAGGTAAGGGAAAGGAGTTACTTTTTTTAACTTAAATTTAGAAGAATAATCCTTCCATTGAAATTACTATCGCTGCTAAAATCACGATTATCTGTGTGACTAGGTAAATATTCCGGATCTGCATCCGTTTGAGGTCGATGATTAGTTTTGTTTCTGTTTTTAAAATTTTCCATTTTTTTTTTTGGAGCTCTGCATTTAAAGCTAAAGCAATGATTTTTTTACTGCGGCTTGACATTCTGGAATAACGAAAGGGTCATGAGAAAAATTAATTAAAAAAAAAACAATCGGGTACCGATTATTAACTATAAACAGACGATTATTTTGTAACTTAATAAGACTTGGTTCAGTGGCGTAGCCAGGTAGGGGCCAGGGCCCCGCCGCCCGCCCCCATTATAGTCACAAGTAAAATTAATTTAAACCCTTAAAAACAAAATGTAGGTACTTACGTTTTATAATTATTATTGCATCACCACTTATAATATTATTTAATCCTGTACAAACACTATTATTAATTTAAGTCTCACTATCCCGCTAGCGCATGACAGATCGAATTTATTTTAGGTTAGGTTATTATGCCCAATTGCCAAGTTTCTTTACAACGTTAAAAAGTAACTAAACAAGCATCCTAAGTTAAACCGTCCTAACTGTTGACATAAGGACGTTTTATTCTTGTAAATCATATATAGGACGTTTTGCGTTTGTAAGTGACTAAAATGTTTTTCTCATCAATTCTAGGTTAAACCGTCCTAACTGTTGACTTAGGACGTTTTATTCTTGTAAATCATAGATAGGACGTTTTGTGTTTGAAAAGTCATTATTTCTGAACATAGGACAATAAATTTAAGTAATTCTGGCTAGGAAAAAGTAAAGCTAGGACGTTCTTACTTGGGGAAATAGATAAATATGATAGAGACCTACAAATCTATGCAGAAAAGCCAAAAATGAAAAAAATGGAGTTAGGACGTTTTAGCTAAGGAGGGCAGTATAGGTATTAATTTTTACCAGTACCACTAATGATTGACATGTAATTGACACATGCATACTTCAAAATTAAAATAATAAATAATTTAATTTGTTTAACGGCTGTCTGTTCTCATAAAAGACTACCCATATAAAATAAAACACCGGGTTTGAAATAACGATATAATTTATATAAACTGTTACAGCGCAGTTACACAATCGTACATAGATCTTAAAAACTTATCCAGAAGTATGACTCAAAAACTACCCGATCGCGAGTGTGAAGTCCGGTTTAAAAGTCAATTTCATTCTAAAAAAATTACGTTGGCATTTTAGTATTGACTAGCGCTTGTATTTACAGGTTAGTTTAGGTTAAAACTTATTTAGTCTGTGTTCAGGTTGGTTTGAAACCTAAAAACAAGTTTCTCATAAGATAAATCCACTCCTGTGATTTCAAATGCAACCGCTTCTCGTGCACGTTCATACGTCAACGCAGAACTTCTTACTTGGAAAGGTTTACCTTTGTACATTTTGTATTAGATGCACTTGCCAATAACACTTCTTATGTATTGTCTATCACCTAGAATCCAATACTTTTCTCTCAGAGAACTCAGCAATCCCTGCGCACCACAGTGGCATATTTTCTCATGAGTCACAAAAACTAATTTGTCGGTTACCAGGTGCTTGTGTGGCAATACTATTGTTTGATGAAAATTTTCGTTATCAATTCGGTTAGACACTAGTGACTTTAGTCTGATAATTCACCTCACTTTTATTGAACCAATCAAAACGCTCATTTTCATAGCAACCACCTTGGTAACGGTCGTCTTACCCGATAAGACTACCGCTAGCTCGAAAAGACGCTTTCGAAAAGACGCTTTCGAAAAGACGCTTGTAGCTTTTTTACTTAAATAAAAAATTAGTAACACCTCTAACTTGTATATTTACCTTTATCAGACGGCCTTCATTTTTATGTTCAGTAAATTATCCAATAAAATACACCTCTAGAGGCGGTTTCTAATCTTCATACCTTCGTTTTTCACTCGAAACTCGATTTTCCAAGAAAATTTTCACTCAATGTAATTTTTACTTATAATCAAAGATAAGACCCTCGAGCTAAAGCTCTCGGGATCATATCAGATTATAAGTAAAAATTACATTTCGTAAAAATTTGTCAGAAAATCGATTTCTTGTTAAAAACATCGGTATTACCGATAAGACGCCTCCTCTATCGGTATATTACTGTTGATAATTCACCTCACTTTTATTGAACCAATCAAAACGCTCATTTTCATAGCAACCACCTTGGTAACGGTCGTCTTACCCGATAAGACTACCGCTAGCTCGAAAATACGCTTTCGAAAAGACGCTTGTAGCTTTTTTACTTAAATAAACAATTAGTAACACCTCTAACTTGTATATTTACCTTTATCAGACGGCCTTCATTTTTATGTTCAGTAAATTATCCAATAAAATACACCTCTAGAGGCGGTTTCTTATCTTCATACCTTCGTTTTTCACTCGAAACTCGATTTTCCAAGAAAATTTTCACTCAATGTAATTTTTACTTATAATCAAAGATAAGACCCTCGAGCTAAAGCTCTCGGGATCATATCAGATTATAAGTAAAAATTACATTTCGTAAAAATTTGTCAGAAAATCGATTTCTTGTTAAAAACATCGGTATTACCGATAAGACGCCTCCTCTATCGGTATATTACCGTTGATAATTCACCTCACTTTTATTGAACCAATCAAAACGCTCATTTTCATAGCAACCACCTTGGTAACGGTCGTCTTACCCGATAAGACTACCGCTAGCTCGAAAAGACGCTTTCGAAAAGACGCTTGTAGCTTTTTTACTTAAATAAAAAATTAGTAACACCTCTAACTTGTATATTTACCTTTATCAGACGGCCTTCATTTTTATGTTCAGTAAATTATCCAATAAAATACACCTCTAGAGGCGGTTTCTTATCTTCATACCTTCGTTTTTCACTCGAAACTCGATTTTCCAAGAAAATTTTCACTCAATGTAATTTTTACTTATAATCAAAGATAAGACCCTCGAGCTAAAGCTCTCGGGATCATATCAGAAAATTACATTTCGTAAAAATTTGTCAGAAAATCGATTTCTTGTTAAAAACATCGGTATTACCGATAAGACGCCTCCTCTATCGGTATATTACTGTTGAAAAGATCGGCACTATCATGAAACACATCGAGTGATCTTAACCTAACATCATCTTAAGTGAAAGCTTCTTCCTGTGTAACTTAAAAAATAAATATTTCAGCTGCTTTTATCTTTCCTACTGACAGAATTTTATGTCGTATACAGTATACAGTTATCATCTTTGGCTCTCACATTATGCGCAAATCTGAAATCCATGCCATCATACGGATCATCTTCGTCTATTTCTAAAAATACAGAAGATTAAATCATCAAGGTGATTATTTAACATGCTGACAATTTTTCTTTTCTTTTATCTGTTTATTTCTTCTTCGTAGGAATTCTGCTCTTCCTTGTGACCAAAACTCGTCATTCTACCGCAACCACTGAGGCCCCTCCCACCATTATCATCGTATGATTAGTTTCTTGAGTTAGTCTGATTAAACTTTTACTCTTATTATTTATTGTGATTATCTTATCGATCATTATTGGAAGTTGTTTGGTTTATTGATTATAATTTGAAAATTTATTTGGGTCGGGATGATTTTATTGAGTCTGGTGATTTTAGTGAGATTTTAGAAATTTGATTTGATTTAAAATTTACTGCTTTAATCTAATTCCGCACAGATTTTAGGGTGGGAGCCAGTCTTTTGGGTGTGGATTTAGCGAGACGTCAGTTCTTTGAAAGTATTTTGTCAGCAATTTTGTAAAGTAATCGTCGATCCTGTCCATGTGCATGTCTCTATGTAATACGTCTATTGACATGAATCTTGGCGCATTCGTAATAATTCGATGTACAGTTGTGTGCAGAAAAAAGTTTTACAAGGCTTGTATGGTGTAAATCTGCCTATGATGTTCAAGATTTCAATAAAAAGTAGTACACGTATGTTACATCTATTATATTAAAAAAAAATCATGCTACATGTTGTCCTGAAGTATCGAAATGATTATTTATTATTAAAAAAATGAAATAAATATAATACATAACATTATAATAATTAACTCAATAACAAGAATTTATCAAAACTATATTAATATTAGGTCATAGCGCCATTATTTTCTATTATTTTGTTTAGTCTATTTGGTATCAAAGCATAAACATTTCTTATCAGATTGATGTCATTGGCTAGTTCGTCCCACGTTTCTTCTATGAAATTTATCAGCTCATCCCTTGTGTTTGGTCGAAAGTTAACTTTGCAGATTTTTTTAGTCATAAGACCCCAAACATTTTCCAAAATATTAATGTCGGGACTTCTGGCGGGCCACATTAGTCGCTCTATATTTTGCCGTTTAACCCATTCTGTTATGATTGCTGCATTGTAGACCGGGCAATTATCTTGTTGGTAAATAAAATTTTGATCGGGAAAATGCTCTGAAATACTAGGTATACTCGGATTCACGGCTCGTCTCGTCGTTCGACATTTGACAATAGACAAATGACAGTAACTAGCTGGGCCAGTAACTTTGAAATATCCCCAACCCATCATAGAGCCGTAATTAACCCAAAGCCCACTGACACTGACATCAGTGACATCGCCACGTGCCTTTTTTCTCGTTAAGTGTTTTGCTATGTTTTTAATTTTTCTCGTGTGTTTTGTATTTAAATAAGTTTATTAAAGACTTCTATTTTGGACGTACCTTCCACCTACGTGTTTTGGTGTTTATTTGTTACGGAACGGTAAGTTAAATACATTAACCGCAAACTACTTTTATACGGTACCTATTTATCTTTTTTATGCGTAAAATGATAATGGATCATAATTATTGTCTTCCAAGTACCTCAATGGATAATATTCCTAAAGAAAACAGGGTAACGTTTATGCCCTGCAACTTTTTGACTCTTCCAAGGGCGTTATCTTTTTCAAAAAATGCCGACAAAAAGTATAAATCGATTTTATGTTCCAAGAAAAACAATATAGAATGAACTAACATTATTTCCTTATATAAATGAATGGTAATATGCTACACTGAAAATACATATCAGATCTTAAAATATAACAATTTCTATGCCATTGCAGCCTATATTAATTTAATTTATAAAATTACAAAATAGCCTTGGTTTGGTAGTACTAGTATTTTTTACTTGTAGATTGTAGATTTTTTATAATTAGAAATAAAAAAGTACTACATACACCTTTTTTCTTTCCCTTTGCTCCTACGCTGATTTCACCAAACTATATATTCCAATCCTCCAAAAAAAATTGCACATTTAATGTGGTTTACGTGCTTAACAAATAGCTTAGTCCAATCCTGATAAATCTGAAATTTAGTCCAAGTAACCTACCAACCTACAAAAACAAAATATACTAGAAGTCGACAGGGTGCCATTAGCGACACGTGACTCGTCCACCATCTTGCGAGACGGTTCAAGAATCCGACTATAACATAATATTTTCCAAAATGTTCCTATACGTAATAGCGTTAAATCTTTCATTAACAATCCAGCACACGCCCAATCCTCGAAAGCTTAACCAAGCCCAAATATTTACCGAAAATCTACCGGATTTTTCTGAATTATGAACAAATTCTTCATTAAATCTTTTTCCTCTAGGTCTGTACACTCTTATATTTCCTGTAAAGCATGACTGGAAAACTTTCTCATAGGTAAATACTACAATATTCCAGTTTTCGCGTAAAATGTTATTTAAAGCGAAAATAACTCTTGCCTGTTTATGTTCACTTCCCAGGATAACCTTTTTGGCAGCAACATAGCGTTTTAGGTGTGATTCTTCAATTCTGCGACTTGCTGTCGATCTTGATACAGGAAATGCTGTAAGTCGAATAGCATTCCGCGCTACTTCAAAGGGATTGTCCTCCAAATACCGCAAAAGTGCATTATCTTATTCTTGGGTACTTATTTTGGGTCTCCCAGTTGGCTTTTTCCTATTCACGTTACCCTCGATCTCCCATCTGTGCTTTATGTTTTGCACGGTCTTCTTATTCACATATATAATATGGGCTATATTTCTTATGGGCATACCATCTTGTAAATAAACAATTATTTGGGCTCTTTTTAAATTATCCAGCTGAGGCATTGCACTATTTGCACTAGGAAAATGTTGAAAGCTCGTTTACTGAAAAAATTGTTTGAATTTTGACACTACATGTCAAAGTCAATAAGAGGATTAAAGCCGGCTACGGACGATAAGCGATAATATAATATATATTATAGCTCGGCAGTGAGCTATAATATTATATTATATTATTACTGCAGCGGACTAGAATATATATATTTTTTATTTTTCAAAATAGTAGACTGATTTTAGATAAAAATGAATTCAACAAATTAACATACCGTCTGTTATATCACATTCAACTATGATATTTCTCCAGGCTGCTTTCTTAAGTTCATTGTTTTTGTAGTCATTTGTATCCACTTTCCATAGACATGGATATTTTCTCACACTTTCTATTAAATGTTCCATTCTTCACAGAAATAAGCAACTAATTTTACAAAGCTACAAAATCTACTTATCAAAACACGTCAAAATATGTAAACAACGCCAGTTTGCTTTCTTGGCGGGCAGCGCGACGCAAGAGGGGGGAAATATATATCCTAAAAATCGCTCGGAAAGCATATTCGTTCTGACATGAAATATATCGCTTGGTATAGTCGGGATATAGATATATATTATAGCATCAATGCGCGGCGACTTGCACTTCTTAATGTAAAGCGATATTTTTATAATATGTGAGCTATCATATATATTATATTATAGCTCATCGTCCGTAGCCGGCTTAATTAGGATTGAGTCGGATTTACAATAGCCTATAAGTGCTGTACGAGTTTTTTATGCACACAACTGTACTTTGTTTTGAAGAAGTTGTGTCTTGTTACGTCTAGTATTGTTTACGGTGCACCAGGTCGGTTCACCAAACTATCTGCTTATTGGTAACTTTTACTCGCGATCTTGGTAGCCTTGTCCTTCGCTTCAAAAAAAGATGGCTTGAGTCTTATCTTCATTCAACCTCAACTTCCATTTATCCAGCTACTCTTGGAGGATAAAAATGTGACGTTGCAGACGCGAGACCACGCTTTCGGGTCCCATTTAGGTGGCGATGATCGCAGTGTTATCAGCGAACAGATATAGTTCCGTTTGTGGATGATGCGGAATATCAGATAATATTATACAGTATGGGGGCGATAGGTAACCCTTGCGGGACCCCTGCCCTCACTACTCTTATAGAAGATGTAGCATTTTCACATGACACCACGAACTTTCTTCTAGCCAGTTCGGCATGCCTAGCCTTATCAATTTAAGTGTGAGGCCGTCGTGCCAGACTTTGTCGAATGCTTTAGAAACGTCGAAAAGGATTGCTCCAGTCGACATGCGGCTGTTAAAGAAAACTATCGTGATTCTAATAAATGTTTTGCTGGACAACCACGCGAGGGGTAGGTCTGCGGGGTTCAACACACCTGGCACATGCCTCCATGACCTCATAGATGTCAAAATTCTAATTTTCGCCAGTTATAAACATAGTGCTCCATTCTTCTTTCCTGTGAATCTTTGGTAAAACAGTAGCCGAGTGGCGGGTCGCTCCAAAACTCGCTTTCTATTTCCATATCTATATGTTCGGCTAAAGAGAAGAAAATAATACCGCAGCAATTGTGACACTTAGTAATTCCAAACGAGGAATAGTGATCGGTTTCTTAGGTGCTATTCTGAATTTTGTTGCAAGCAAATATAAAGACATGTTCGACTCTAAGAAAAATCACGCAAGCGTAAGCATTACTTACTGGTTCAAGTTTGATGTAGCTGCGCTGAAGGCCGATTTGAAAATTCCATAGAAGAATCAGAACTATCTTCCGACCTTCAGGTTCTCTGTCAAGGACTTTCCATAGTATTATTAACAGCTAAGTTTAAGTATAGTTACTAACAACCTTTTTTTTATTTTTAAAATAAAGCCATCAATATATTTTTTACCTGTTCCGTTTGATTTATACAGCTACCCCTTTGCTTTTTTTTACTTCTATCTTTGTGTTAACGTGGTGTCAGATCACACGGTCAGAGCTAGCTCCACGACTATCTTGGAAGTTTCCAGCTTATTCTGTGGCAAAGCTCGTGGCGCTTGTTAAACCCCCTCCCGCGAGCTAGGGCAATTATTGGCAAGCGTGCTTCTCAGTTGGTTCTGTTCGTGTTCTCTGGCCACCGCTTGTATTTTCCTTTTATTTAATCAAACCATTCCTTGTTTTTAAATCTATTTTATTTTTTTTTTCTTTTTTAACTTTAATATTCTTTTTTTTTTTAATAAAATAAATGAATTTTTATTTTTATTTTTTTTATTTAACAAAAAAAAACGGTTTCGTTACACTATCCATACACAAGAGTCATTTACATTTTTGGAATGGTTTTTGTTTAATATTGTAATATTAATATTTTTAAATACAATTAGATGCGGAAAACACATATACAGGGTGTTATGGAAATGACTTATTATATTTTAAGGGGCCACTCCTGAGGTGGTCTAGAGTTACACTTGATAGTTTTTTTTTCTAAAATCGGAAGTATTTTGAATTTTGTAAAATACCTTAAAACCGGACTATGTGCGCCTTCCATGATAGTTCAATGCCCCTGAACACATGTGTTTTTGACAAGACAAACTGCTGGAATGGTAATTGTTTAGTTTAGTGCAATTAATGTTGAATTTTGTGCTAAAATTTCGTATATAGACTAATTGAGGGTAGCTGATCACAATTTTCCTTTTGCGTTTTTACGGCAAATGCACTGGTTTTGAGAAAAAAATGTTAAAGTTTTTCACTTACAGGTTAGGGTATTCTTTCCTTTCAATTTCCTAGATTTTATGGTTTTCCCTTCAAAATATGTGATAAAACTTTCACCAAACTATCTGTTCATAAAATAAGAGCAACATTTTAGCAAAAAAACAATGGAAAAGGCACAAATTTAATTAAATTCGTTGTTAATACGCCGACAAAGTAGAACCGTCTCTTTTCAGATTCATTGCACTCACGTTGCCAGATTGTTCTTCTTTTTCTTGTAATTATTAATGGCTTCCATCCAGGAGAATGATATGCTAGCTCGAGCCAATAGGATTCATTCAATTAATAAAAATGAATTGACAAGTATAGGCAATTTATAATACACTAACAATCTGACAACATGGGTGCGCAGTTTGCTTCTGCTTTTTTGGCCAGCTGTCAGTGAGCCCCCGTCTTTTTCCAGATAACGTAGAGTTTTCTGTTCGCTTACAAGTTATCCCGTTTTTCAGAGTTTCCTTGTGGCATATTTCGTTTATTTCAACTCAGAAGTGTATACTATGACTCCGACAAGTAATATTTTATTGGAAATAAGCAACATTTTAGGATTACATGCAAAATAACATACCGGTGAGTTAGAAAAACTTTAACATTTTTTTTCTCAAAACCAGTGCATTTGCCGCCTAAACGCAAAAGGAAAATTGTGATCAGCTACCCTTAATTAGCCTATATACGAAATTTTAGCGAAAAATTCAACATTTCCACTAAAGTAAACAATTACCCAAATCAGCTGTTTGGGTCATTGGCGCGTAGGTGTTTTGGACCTAAATTTTTGAAGGCATTTTTCTCGAATTTCTAGCTTCGAGCGCCATTTATAGCAATTTTTCCCCAATTCGTCTCGACCTATATATTTACGGGTTAAAAAATAATAAGTCATTTCCATAACACCCTGTATATCCATTAAAATTATTTTTAAATGTAAGAAATCCTTATACAAGGTATAGTTGCAAGCGAATTTTAAACAAAAAGGTGGATTGGAAGCTTGTTAGTATTAACGCTAAGTATTTACGTTTTTGCGTTTGTTTTTGTTTAATAATAATAATACTTACATGCGGAAAACACATATTAATCCATGATACAAAGTTATAATCCATAAAAATTGTGTTAAAATGTAAAAAATGATTTGGTTAGTAAAATTTACGTCTGGACATGTTTGTTTGAACAATGACATATTTTGACAGTGTTGCCAGTTGTCACATAGAAAGGTGTGCTGTAGTAATACATTCTTAAAGTTGTTCTTATTTTCTTATGTTGTTATAATATTTATATTTCCGAATTTGATTGCCAATGTTGTTATAATATCTGGGCTAAGTGATGACTACTTTTTAACCCGCGTCTGGACGTTGATTGGTCACGAATTCGGCTATGGATTTTTGGCATGACCAATCCCGTTACAGAAACTACAGAGGCGCGTAGGCGTTTTGAAAATATTAAATACTTAGGCGGTGTTCACGTCAGTATTATTTTTCTTTACTTTTGTAGTATCTTTAGAAGACTTTTTTCTTTAAATATAGGCGAATTGCAAAGAAAAAGGTGGATTGGAAGCGGGTTAGCGCTAATTCAGCCAATATGTGGCTTGTATTCTTACTACGTATTATTTTTCAGAATATTGTATCGATCATTTTAAAGATCAAAAATCTGGCAACATCGCAAACATTTTTCTTGTCAACACCAAAAAATAGCTACTTATATTAATTAATTTCTTTAAAACTTCTGTGTATCCCGCAAATTTTTTGGTTGAAAACGACTACTAAAAATGTGTGCTTTTGAAAAAAAAACACTAAAAGTTTCAAATTCTTGTGTATGTATAGTGTCATGGACCCAAAACAACGAATACATATTCATAATCAGTGAATCTGTACACACTTTATAGTAAATAATAATTCCGTTTGGAACAAAAACGCTGGACAATAGTAATCCTAGTTAGAGAAGTAATATTACCATGCAATATGGCACTTGTGACAAAGAAATGCCACAACGACGAGTTTATAAATACGTTTTGTTCAACTACAATCGTGAACGTCAGCGACGACGAACGCGAATTTATAGCTTATAAATCGGCCTTATGCAGCCCACACACAAGCTACTTTTACGGCGTTTTGGCAGCTGGCGTTCTCGAAAGCATCCACAACACATAAAAGTCGCAAGAAAGAAGTCTGTGTGTAAGAATTTGCTGCCGCGCTAACGACCCGCTGGGCGGCTCCCTTACGACGGCCGGTGAGATCAAACTTGTTTGACTTCGGCGATCTAAACGCTAGCGAAACGTGTAGAAAACGCATGTGTGTATGCAACTAACCTGACTTTGAATGTATCCTCATCCATTCTTAGAAAATTGCTATAGTAATCTGGATATGGTTTTAGTTCATTCAAGAAATTTATATGGGATAATTAATGTTTAAATATTTTAGAAACTCTTTTGCCGTTAAAGTTTAAAATCGATTTTAATGCTGGCGGTAATGCCAGCTGCTAAAACGCCGTAAAAGTAGCTTGTGTGTGGGCTGCATTAGCTTCCGGGTTAAGCTGAGGTTTCCTAGACCTGTCGCTCAGCGGTCGACTAGGTTGCTGTCAGCAAGTGAACGGACGGCATTTTTAACACCTAAGTGTAATATATTTTATTAAAGATATTTTTAAATTGTAGCAAATCTTTTACTTGCTCTGTATAATTAACGATCAAAGGTAGAAAAGTTAAACTCGGCATCAATATACAACTCTAGGTGTTGTATAGAAATATGACAAAAAAATACAGGGTTTCCTGTAAAAAAATAAGTTGGCCATGATAAGTATGTTTTCGCTCACCCTGTATACGAGTATTTTAGTTCATAAAATCGGCAATAAAAAATTATAGTTTAGGGAGAGCGCCCACCAAAGCGGTGAAGTGTGCGTGAAGCACACCTGATACGCACATCATGTGTGCTTGAAGTACGCGCATAACACAACAGTGTACGAATTGCATGCAGTGCATAGAGGAGTAAGGGAGGACGCCCACCAAAGATGCGCACTTCAAGTGAAGAGACATGAGGTGCGCATGAGGTTGGTATGAAGTGCAGCGTACCATGTTTTTATGTGCAATAACGCATACCGAGGCTAGGCGGCGGCCGTGGGAGAAAAGTGAGTCGCCTCACTATGCAGTGCCGCACAGCATGCGTGCTGAATAATAGGACCTGTTCTATTTTCACTTGACGCGCGACGAATTATAGCTTTTCAGGTTATATCTTGCAGTATTCCGTATTGATTGACATTGACATTTTCAAGGCGGTCGATAGTTATTTTAGTGTTTACAATGTTAATAGAAATGCGTGATGATCAACAATTTAATATTAAATTCGTGCAGCATATAGAATCATGTAGAATGCTAAAACATCTTTATCATCGGACGATGACATTTTGACAATGGCAATTAAACTTTACTTCTCTATGCACTGCATGCAATTCGTACACTGTTTTGATATGCGCGTACTTCAAGCACACATGATGTGCGTATCAGGTGTGCTTCAAGCACACTTCACCTCAAGCAAGTGGGCGCTCTCCCTTAAGCCGTGCGGCACTGCATAGTGAGGCGACTCACTTCTTGCGCACGGCTTCTGTGTGCGTCATCGCATATAAAAACATGGTAAACTGCACTTCATACTAACCTCATGCGCACCTCATACCTCTTCACTTTAAGTGCACCTCTTTGGTGGGCGCTCTGCCTTACGTTTCCGAGCGAATTTTAGACAAATCTACCAAAGTGACAATACACAACTTATTCCATGTTAGATTTTCTCACTGTATAAGCATTTATTTAAAAAGTTTCTTGAAAAATTTATTCCAATACGAGTTTTTGTTAGTGTACCATGCATTGTCACGACTAATTTGTTGATCTATATTCAAATTTTGCCAGCAACTAATTGCGTTGAAGAAAATTGCTTATTCTACAAATACTTATTATGAACGGTGTGACAGTACCATTAAACCGCCCCTAACATTGTCTTAAGTGGTACTTTACTCTTGTCAATTTTGGAAAAAAATACGTACGAGGTAGAAGACAATAGCTGCCACTAAATCCAAAATTGGTATAGAACATAAGGGTCACATCACATCTATATACACTGCGTCCATAAAGTCTTGCACAAATTCATTTAAAATTCAGGGGCTTACTTTTTTTAAAAACGCTCGGACACGTCAATTAGTAGTTTTGTTTGCGCATTTTTGAACGTAAAATGTTTTTATACAGGGTGTCGCACGTATGAGGTATGAGGTCATCAAGGATTTTTTTTAATGGAACACCCTGTATATTATATCAATTTTGAATTCTATGATGAACACTTAACACCTCTGCAAATCACGGTTTCCGAAATATTGACGTTTGAAAATTTATTTTAAACACATTTATTGATGACCTCATACCTCATACGTGCGACACCCTGTATAAAAACATTTTAAGTTAAAAAATGCGCAAACAAAAGTACTAATTGACGTGTCCGAGCGTTTTTAAAAAGTAAATACCTGAATTTTAAATGAATTTGTGCAAGACTTTATGGACGCACTGTATATATTTTTATACTATACTTTTCGACGTTTTTTGAAGTAACCAAAATAAATGCATTTTTTACCTATATTGCAATTAAAATTTGTCCACACTGTAAAAAGTCTCCTGACATTGCCTCACAACCAAATTTCAGTGCCTTAGTATTCCAGAGTTGGAAAATATTAGCATTTAGTGCAGGCTTTGATTGTTGAAAAGAAAAAATTGAAATTAATTAATTTCTCGGAAACGGTAAGAGATAAGTATAATGAAATAATTAGGAAAGTTGTTACGAAACTAATAGATGGTAAAAATACCTTATAGACAGAGTGTTCCGTTTAAAATATAAAAAGTTGCAACCATATAAAAAGTTGCTACCAGGCAACACCACATTGCCGAAAAGATTTTAGCTGGCTAGAGCGTGTCGGTTTATTGAAAAACCAATATTTTGTATCGTCCCGCCCAACAAACATTTTTCGCAGCTTAGGTTTTATAAGGGAACCAATATTTATAAGGGGTTTATTAGGAAGTTAGTATTTATTATTTTATTGTGGTTTTTATAGTTTTATAACAAAACCATAGGTGTAACAAATTTTGTAAGGCATCCTATAAATACCAAAATACTTTAAGTATCATAATATTGCATCTAAAATGTCTCGGTTACTTCATCTATAAATCCCTCAGTGTTGATTACTTCAAGTTTTTAAGAAGGTTTTAGAGCGTTTTTAAAAATATCATTATTAAACTTTTACTGTAGGGGTTTTATAGCTTTCTCCTTAAAAACCTTATAAATGTTAAAGCCCCTAATAGATATTCTGTAGCTACTTTAAAACTTAAAGAATGTTATAAAACTTCTTGGCCCAGTGATACCTAAGTAAAGAAGAGAGGTTGTTTGTATGTTATGCTTTTTAAGTTATAATGTTTAACTGTTTTCCGAAAGATGTCACAAGTTACCAAAAATTGGCAAAAAATTAAATATAGTCCCAATCTGATTCCGATACTGCATTCGGGTCCCGGTCTTGCTTCCAGTTGTATTCATCAGGTTGCTTAGGAGCCAAAACAACACGACATTGCGCTCCCATCCGCTGAGAAAAATCGTCAAGGAAGGTGCTTTTCTTCCCAACTTTTTAGTATTTTAATTTGCATACTTTTAAAAGGCATCTTTACCATTTTTACCTCGATAAACACTCACTTTTCTTCAAAACAACTAAGACGAGAGATTGTGTTGGCATTTGACATATTGACTAATAGTTTTCGATTGGTTTATTGGTTAGTTGTAGTTTTATACCGAATACAAAAGTGTATGTAAATACTTTTTTGTTATCTTATAAAACTATAGGTATCAGGAAGGCACGTTTGGTTTTATTGCAAGAGCAATAGTCCTATAAGAAACCTAGGTAAGTGTTGAAGAATATAAACGGCTTTACTAAATCTTTATTTGGCGGCCATTTTGACGCGTTTGTTTGGGATTGGCATAAATATCAAAATAAAAAAAATAAAATATCGCACTGTAAACAATATTACTGAAAATATAGAGCTTTCTTCAAAAACACGCGATTATAGAATGTTCTGCCTTCTAATCGAAAAAAAAATATCAAAGAATATAATTATAATTTTCAGGTTCTTAATAAAATTTTGTTTTAAAATGCCCAAAACGAAGGCGCCTTAATCTAAAAAGGGGGAGCATATAAAACTATCCCATACATTTTTCGTGGCACATAACATTAATTAGTCTCAGCAAAATATCAGACTTTCTAAATGGTAAAAAAACAATTTTACACTTTCTAATTTATTTTAATATTGAACTATACTTTGTCCTTAATATAATATCAAAGCGAATATCCATAGCTGACAACTAGAGTAGAATAAAAATAATATGATCTAATAGTTGAACACAAAGATTCGAGATAGACAATAATGTAAGCAAATGATATAGAAACATAACGCGAAAAGCAACGTACGGCACTTTATTTTTCATGCGCGTGCGCGATTTCTTTTGAGGTTTATGAACACTGTAAACAATATTTGGGGTTTTCAATAGTAACAAAAACGTGTTCCTTACCGTTATAAAACCTATACAGGGTGGCCCATCGAAAACGTACCGCAAAGCATTACAGGCTGGGAAAGGACTTTTTGACAAAAGCCAAAACCACGTCAAATTTGCTTGTCAGGGGGACAACTTTTGACGCAAAAATCATAGCAAAACCTTCATCCCCCTAAGTGGGGATGTCATCCCCCAAATGTTTTGAAGTGAGTATGGGGTCAAGTGAAGCTCATTCAAAGGGGCTTTTAATTCCCTATGCATTCCCTTACTTTTTGAAAATCGATCGACTCGTTTAGAAAATATCGTCCTTTGAAATACCAACAATACGTTTGACACAAAATGCAAAAATTGATTTAATTTTACATAAAAACTTACCGTATTAGTCAAGTAACTGTTTTCCGCCAACGTGCATACAGGGATACAGGTTATCTTCAAACCGTTACTGTACATTCTGGAGCACTTGTGGTGTCACTTCGCGACAAACGTCAATGATTCGTCCTCGCAGATCTTCCAATGTGTCAGGTGGAGTGCTGTAAACTGTAATGTGTCCCACAAAAAAAAATCTAAAGGACTTAATTCGGGTGACCGAGAGGGCCACTCAGTTGTATCCCTTCGGCCTATCCAGCGTCCTGGAAACGTGCCATTTAAATAATTGCGCACATGTAGCGAGTAATGCGGAGGAGCTCCGTCTTTTTGGAAAATCAGTTCTTGTTCATTGTGTGCAGGGTCGTTCTCTATGATATTTGTTAAAGCTGGATCGATGGCATTTTCTAGTAAATCCAGGTATATATCGCCTGTTAAATTTCCAGGAAGGAAACAAGAACCTACAATGGAATTTCCAAAAAGACCAGCCCATACATTCAACTTATGGGGGTGTTGTGTGTGTGTGTGTGTGTGTCTTGTGAAAAATCCTTGGAGTGGTATCGGCGCAGTAACGACAATTGTGGCGATTTGCTAAACCATTTAAGAAGAAGGTACACTCGTCTGAAAAACACACATTAAATAGGAAATTACTAATATTAATCGCTCGTTCAGTCATAATTTCGCAAAATTGAGAGCGACGATCAAAGTCATTTTCATTTAGTTCTTGCACTAACCGAATCTTATAAGGATGTATGGAACTAGTATTTTTTTAATACTCGTTAGACACTTGCACGACTTACGCCCGTCGCAACCGCCAATTGTCTTGTACTTAGCGTACTATCCATTGCAACTTGCCAACATTTTCAAGCTGCCTCTTTTTGTTATGAACGGAATCTGTTCCGCGAAATTTGGCCACCAATTCCCGAACAATCTTTCCAGAAACATGTTTGTCATGATGCCGTTGGTTAAACAGCTCTGTGACCCGATTTTCGCATTCATTGTTTTTGAAAAAAAATAATTTCTACTCTTTCTGCAATTGAGTACACCATAATTGATAAATTTAAAAGGTTTAATAATTTAGAAACACTTCAACCACAACTTCACAAGACAACTATCTAGCAAATACCTGGCCCAATGCGAAGCAACTGTTATCTCACTAATACGAACCTAAAGAATCTGCAAATGACCAAAAAACAGCCAATTATTTTTGAATTTTCAATAATAGTGTAAGTTTTAAATCGATTTTTGCATTTTGCGTCAAACGTATTGTTGGTATATCAAAGGTCCATAATTTCTAAACGAGTCAATCGATTTTCAAAAAGTAAGCAGCGATGTATATTGAATTAAGAGCCCTTTTGAATGAGGTATCACTTGACCCCCATTCTTATTTGAAAACATTTGGGGGATGACATCCCCACTTAGGGAATTGAAGGTTTTGCTGTGACTTTTGCGTCAAAAGTTGTCCCCCTGACAAACAAACTTGACGTGGTTTTGGCTTTTGTCGAAAAGTCCTTTCCCAGCCTATAATGCCTTGCGGTACGTTTTCGAAAGGCCACCCTGTATATGATTTATAAAGGTGACGCCAACCTCTCAGTTACGAATAAATGGGGAGTAGAAGTTTCATATGGGAGTATAAATTGTTCACCGTTACCTTTAAAAGATTCTCCGATAGGGGTTTTATAGAAGTAGCGGTTACGTTTCGCGAAAAATTGTTAGGTTCTGAGGTTTGATAGAACCGGTAATAGAAATGTAACCATTATAAAATAAAAACTGTTGGTTGGGGGCCGTTGACTGGTTTGTCATGTGTTCCATCCACCGTGAATCACCCTGTATATATAAGAACATTCTGAGAATAAATTTTAAATTTAAAAAAGTGTAATTAATCATAATGAATGCACTATTTCAGATTGCAATTCATGTAAACGAGGACGTCGACGCGGTAGGCGCGGTAGACGAGGAAGACGCGGAAGACGCAGTCGTAGGCGCAGCAGGGGACGCCGTGGTGGCCGTAGGCGCGCTCTGGTAGGAGGTGATGAAGTTACAGAAGATTCCGATTCATGCCGAAGTTTAGCTGGTGGTAAGTTAAAGTGTGTGTTTAGGTTAGAGATATCAAAGAACACCGATTCCTGATTTGTGATTTGGACTATTTTCATTCATATTCATTTTCATTATATAGTTCCCAGAATAATAGACAGAATACAAAAATGTTACGCTTAAGTTCTGCCAAACGTAAAAAAAACTACACTGACCGTTAAGCTCATCAGCTGAGCGTCTTCATTTGGCGAATCTGATTAGATTATCAGTAAGCTGCTGATGTTTGCTAAGCACGCCCATTGTTTAAATGATTGATCGTAGAAGAAGAAAATAATTAATTATAGGCCCATTCCTCATATATTGACACCCCACTTATAGCAGGTACTTAACGCTATATTTTATATATATACCGGGTGTTGCATCGTCGAGCGGGACATAGGAAATCCCATGTAATTTTAAATGGGGTCAATTATTGGCTTCCCTAATTATTTTAGAGACAAATTCTATTTAGGTTTATTAAAGAGCACTAAAACCCACATTCAAAAGAATAACTTTAGATATTTTTGATGAGCCCGTTTACGGGTTATCGCCGATTTCTTTTTAACTATTTCTCCTGTTTATGGCCCCGTATTTGCGGGCACCAGTCAAGGTAAAAGATGACTGTCAAATAAAGTTGTCATTTTGAAATGTGTGCTTTATTGTTATAAAAACTCGTACATCGAAAATATTAGCCATGAATTACACTTCTGAAGAAAAAATATTGATGATTAAATGGTATTATCAAGGAAATAGTTATCAAAATGTGTCAGACATGTTTACTGCTCTGTATCCGAATAGACCGATACCTGCAAAATCTACAGTCGAAAGGACTATCAAGAAATTTGAGACAAAAGGCACTGTAATAAATAACTGCAGATGTGAAGAAAGGCAGGAACAAAGAAGAGATGCAAGAAATGATAGGGACTTGCAAGTTTTATTGTGCGTGGAAGAAAATAATGGGAAGATCAGCACAAGGAAACTTGAGGAGTTTTGTTTTGGTATGATGGAAAGAGCAAACATGGATAGGGAATTTTTAAAAAACATTTGTTTCACTGACGAATGCACATTTACCTTAAACAATGAACCCAATGTTCAAAATTATCGATATTTGGAGCAAAGAAAACCAACACAGGTTTGTGGAAACAAGGACGCAATATCCACAAAAAGTTAATGTATGGGCTGGGATTTTCGGAGAAAATATTATCGGGCCATTATTTCTTACACGAAATTTAAATGCAGAATATTTTTGAAACTACTTGAAGATCATATTTTACCTACTTTACATGATGCCGCCAGGGAAAATCAGGAAGTTTGGTACCAAATGGATGGCTACCCGGCACATAGTACCCTGGCTGTCCAGGAATATTTAAACCGTGCTTTTAATGGAAATGTTATTGGCTTAAATCATACAGTAAATTGGCCAGCCAGGTCTCCTGATTTATCGCCAAATGATTTCTTTCTCTGGGGCCATTTAAAAAACAGGATATACAAAGATAAAAAATACCCAAATCTAGACGAGTTAAAAAATGCTATTTCTGCCGAATGCAATAGAATTTCAGTTTACCAACTAGCGAATATAAGAAGAGAATTTTATGATCGCCTCGGTTATTGTCTAGCAGTCAATGGAGGAATATTTGAACATCTTCTTAAATCCTAAAGTTCTAACAATTTAATAGTACCTACCTATTAATTAGTAAAATATTGAAACATGTAAAATGTCATAATTAACCTTGTAATTGGATACTTTATTTTAGTTTTATTCAAATTAATTTGTACTCATAAATACACCTTTAATATTTTCGATGTACGAGTTTTTATAACAATAAAGCACACATTTCAAAATGACAACTTTATTTGACAGTCATCTTTTACCTTGACTGGTGCCCGCAAATACGGGGCCATAAAAAGGAGAAATAGTTAAAAAGAAATCGGCGATAACCCGTAAACGGGCTCATCAAAAATATCTAAAGTTATTCTTTTGAATGTGGGTTTTAGTGCTCTTTAATAAACCTTAATAGAATTTTTCTCTAAAATAATTAGGGAAGCCAATATAATTGACCCCATTTAAAATTACATGGGATTTCCTATGTCCCGCTCGACGATGCAACACCCGGTATATATATATATTTATATATTTTATAGCTTTAGAATTCGTTATTGGAAAAAACAATTGAAAATCGGAAATATAATATTTCTTCATAACTATTATTTTTTTTAAAATAAAACATCCTGTATATAGATTCACGTGTTTAAAGAGCACATAAAAGTGTATAGTTTGCCTATGTTTAGATAAGACGTTTTTGAGATATTGGGACTAAAAAGAGGAAAAAAAATTTTTACTGAAGTTTTATAATAACCCTTGATTGTCGTTTTGATTTTTAAATAATCTCCTTTTAGGCACAGCGTTCTTTAAATTTTTTTAAGTGCGCTGTGCCTAAAAGTAATTATTTACAATTAAAAACTAAACACAGACTATAATTTTACCTATTTATTATAAATATTAGAAGTACAGCTACTTATATTATTAAAATAATTAATGCTTGGGTAACCTAAAACAGTACGTTGAGATATTTCTCTTTTTAAAATAAATGAGGAATTTGAACTAGTAATATAAAATGAATGTGCAACAGCAATATCAATTACACCCATGCCACTAGTAGAGCTGGTAGAATATTCTGATTAATTAGATTTAACACGTTTGTTGTTAGCGTCCAAAGATTTTTCACCAAGAATTTTGTCGGAAATTTTTCTTTTGTTTTCTAAAGAATCGTCTATATACCCCTCAGTCACGGCATTTAACCGCCAACCTCCATGTCGCTTTAGCATCGATATATCCGCTCCAGAGTCCGCTAAAAAAGTGGCTGAAGATCTTCGAAAGCAATGGTCTGTATATTCATTTGCCTTTGGAAGCTTCAAAAGCTCAGCAATTTTCTTTGGTGTTGCTCCAATGGTATTAATGCCCACTGGAAGCATGGAACATTTGGAGTTTCTGTACGTGATAAAAAATCTTTCATAGGTTATGTGTGCTGGACGTAATTGGGCGTACCTTCGGACAATATTCAAAAAGTTGATGCCGTCAATAGAGCCTTCGCTAATTACAAAGCTTTTTGCAACTTTGTTTTAGTATTTGGAATGGTTATTTTAATTATGACTCCGAAATTTCGATATTATTCATCTTTAAATATGTGAGTTCTTCTCTGCGACATGTTCCAGAGATTCCCACAATAAGAATGACTTTGTCCAATAAATAGTTCTTATTGTCTGCTTCTTTGACAAATCTTTCTATTTGTTCCTTGGAAAAAACTTTTTGGGCTTATACCCCGTAGATTTCCTTTTCAATAATGCTATTAGGTTTGTAAATGTCATTATATCAACATTTTTATTTAAATAAACCATCGTTCGAAGCATTAAGTAAGTACTCCACAAAGTTGATGGCTTATAGGCAGCGGATAATCGTGAAAAATATGCCAAAACGACTTGATAAGTTTTTTACCTTTTTTTCTTCACACAGTTTTTGAATTTTTCGTATGTGCCCTTATACCAACTCCTAGATTTTTGGGGAACAAGGTTCACCATTGCCTCAGTCGCAGTTTTTGAAAAAAAATTCTTTTCATTTTTTTTTGACAAGTGTCAATTTTTTTGACGTGAAAGGTGTAAATGAAACACAGGTAATAAAATGTTTGGTAAAATAAATAGCTTTTATTATAAAACGCCCGTAGAAAAAATATTGTATAACATTCGTTACGAAACAATGTCTTTTAGTCACTCTGACGTGTTGTCCAACTCGGGTTCGCCTCGTAGGACAATATTTACGTCGCGTGCCTAAAATACCCTTATTTGGTAACTTGTTGTATAAATAGCTAATTTACAATTATTGCTCAATATGACCCTAATTTTTATTAATTCATCCTCTATAATCATCTTCTATTTTATTTATAGCATTAACGATAAACTGTCCTACTTGCATTTCTTCAATATTTTCACTGCAAAATGAATCAAGGGGCGTCAAATCTGGACTGTTTGGAGGCTATCGAATTTTTTTTTATGATAATGCAGCGCAGTAAACGATTTACGTTGGTCTTGAATCTTGGAGATTATACTCGCTGGGGAACACGGCCTCAGGGAGGTCGTTCCAGAGTAATGACGTTCTTCAGATAAAAGAATTTTTAAGTAGTGTCATTCGCGGGACACGCATGGGTGGGCCACAGTGGCTCGTAGTGTATTTCTACCATGCACCGCTCTAGGAGGGATCAAGCTCAAGCGGGCAACCTCAGTTAAGCGCTTGCCATGAAAATATTTGGTTTTGATATAATGACTCAAGTCGCCAACCTGCCTTAGATGTTCAAGGCTTTTCAGGTTGTTAATCAGATCATGGTCACCGATCAAGCGAATGGCTCTTCTTTAAATAAAATATAGCAATCTTAGAGTAATTTTAGGAGCAGAATCCCAAATATTAGTTACTGTCACCCCAAGACAGAACTTTTTCCAGGTCTTTGTTGAGATGTGAGACCTCTTGCCGCCTATAGAGATGTGCATTGGCAGCCGATGTTCGAGCATCTAAAGTAAAAGATGAAACAAGTGTGCTGTCATCATCGAAGCTATAGAGGGTGTTTCAGAACATGTGGGCAATCTCTCTGATTCATATAAATCTCGTGAAAATAACATCGTAAGTTCATATACTTTTTTTTCCTAAGAGTCCCCCTCGAGGAGATATATGCCCCTAAAAGCCGGTCCTGAAAACTAGTTTTTAATTGATTGCCTTTGAATCGCCCTGTATATTTTAATTAAAATTTGGTATGATCTACACTAAGGAGAGATTCGTTAAATAAGCCTAACAATAAAAGGTAAAGTTCATTCTGTGGGCCAGGGATGGACTAGCTCGGGCATAAATAATCTAACATTTTTTACAGGTGTCACGCAGTCGAGTCAATGTAATATAAAATAAAACAATGCAGTTTTCCTCCACAGCTTAATTGTTAACATAAAAAAGTTTTATAAGCTCCCGATATGTTTCGAGTACATAAGTACTCATCTTCAGGGGATACTGAAAGGATAATATAAATTTGAGAATAAAATAGAATAAGATAAAGAAGGACTTGTTTAACATCGAAATAAGTTGTCTCAAATAAATGAGTAAAACAGAAAGGCTAATACACCAAGTCTCCAGCCAGCATTGTTTTATTTTATATAAATTAATTAATTTGTTTTTAAAATCTAGACGATGCGACCTGGTAATGAATTATGATTTATGGCCACCATCGTTTTTTATTCAATAATGTTTTTAACACTTTAGGACTCAATATCTCAAAAACCTCTTATCCAAATATAGGCAAGCCATGTATTTTTGGAATCAGAGAAATGCGCTCTTTAAACATCATTTTCATAAAAAAGAAAATAGTTGTGCAGAAGTTACATTTCCGATGTTCAATTGATTTTTTCTGATAACGAATTCTAAAAATATAGAGTAAAATCTTTTTCCTCTAGAATTTTTTTAAAAAATCGTTAAATAGCTGCTATAAGTGGCATGTCAATATATGAGGAATGACCCTGTATATTGCGTTTTAAACGAAATATTCAATTTGAAGGAACCCCAGAACCTATGGACAGAAGAAGTAGAAGAAGACGTCGTCGTCGTGGAAGGAAAGGTCGTAGGAAGGGAAGACGCGGCAGAAGGCGCTCATCAGGAACTAATGAAGAAAATAGCGATTCAGTGGAATCTGTTCGGAAAGATTCTGCCACTGCTATTCCTCCAGAAAAGAGAAGGTCTGATCAGGAAAAAATAGGTTAGTTCAGGTTAGGTTTCATCCTTAAGTCTGAAATACACTTTCATGCAGAATAAACCGAACACGATACTCACCTAACTTCTTTCTTACGTGAAAAATCCAATATAAGTGCTGCTCTGCAAATTTTTAGGGCCGACCATAACTTATAAATGCTTCATTAAAATCTTGTAGAGAGTGTTATTTAAGGTTTGACCAAATAAGCCCATTCGATTTTCCGTCAACAACTACGTCAATAAGCAAAAAATTGTTACATTTACTCTGCTGGTTGCTTGGATACGTATTTTTAAATAAACAAAATTAGGACACTTAAAACTATCATTCTACCTCAAATTCAATGACGATCGTGCTTTAGAAGATGTTCGAAATGACCACCATCTATTTCTAAACATTTTGCAATTCTTTTTTGACATGAGCAGAGCACGCAAATTAACATTTAAGAAGTAACTAAATTAAATACTTGTCGAATACGATATTTCATGTTTTCTGGTGTGGTCGGTGGTATAGCCATAACTTTATCTTTTATAAAGCTCTACAAGAAAAAATCCAATGGAGTTAAATCCGGTGACTTTGCAGGCTAGTTCACAGAGCCACCACGACCAATCAATCTGTTTCCAAACATTCATTTAGTGTATACCGAGCTTGTCGCGTAAAGTGTGACGGGGCACCATTTTGCTGAAACCATAGTTCTTGCTGCTTTGCCTTATTATCCAGAAGTTGTGGCAAATCGTTCCTTAAATTTTTTTTGTAAATTTCTCCATTTAGGTGACGATTAAAAAATATGGTCCAGTCACACTATCTTCGACTATACCACGCCAGCACACCAGGTATTAATCGACCTAGGATGTTGATAATAATTCTCATCTATTGAGAATTTTGTGGTGCCCATGAGTATAAATTGTGCCGGTTGATCTCAAATGAATAAAAGCAAAATTAAATCACTCAGTACAAAAATTAAACTTAAAATAATTCAGATTAATTTAAATAATTACATACATATAATAAAAATGCATTGTTTCGTGAATTGCAAGTCTTAACCAGTTACAAAATGTGATTCTGTTTTGAAAATCTTGGCCATACATCCTGATGAAGAGACGAGGTATGTGATAAGGGTGAAAATTGTGCTTATGTGAAATATGCTAGGACCGATTTTTGGCACATTCCCGAATCACGAGCAAATTTTCTTGAACCAACATGATACTACACCCAAAACTCCAACGGTCATATCGTTATTGGTTTTTGTTCTTCTTCGAACTGTGTTCTTATTTCCGGTACTGCGTCCTCCATCTTCTAATCACTTAAATGCCACATTAGATTTTTGAATGGCGGGAAACCTCCTCGGTAGTTCCACCTACATTCTCTCAGATCTAATAACATGTCTGTTTCAATGTCGTATGATTGTTCCATAATTGCACTGAATAAAAAATTAGACTCTAAAAATATCTTCCAATAAGATTACTACGTGTCAAAGTCAAAAGAAGTGTTCTACGATACCCAGTGGCGACGCCAGGGGGGGCCAGATGGGGCCCGGGCCCCTCCTGAAATTTAGCCGGCCCCCCTGTAATGTCAAAAGTCACATGAAAAAAGCCTACAGCGTACTGCAATAATTACGAATAGCAGCACCCATTCGACTAATTTACTAAATCACAGATTCTAGCGGGCACAAAAACTTTTTAAATTTATCAGACCTTTTATCCATTGTTGCTTTCTATAATAATATTTGCACAGATTGGGACGAAGAAGCATTAAAAGCTGAATGTATTCTTTTAAAAAGATTAGTTTCCAAAAAATCAAAAATCAAAACAATGCTGGAATTATTGAAACTGCTAGAAGAATATTATCCGGCTTTTGAAAATATCTATGTTTTAACAAAAATTGCTATGACAATACCAGCATCAACTGCTTCTCCAGAAACATCATTTTCTTGTTTAAGTAAAGTTAAGACTTATACAAGAACTACAATGCTTAATGAAAGACTTTCTGCGGTATCTATTTTAAGTATTGAAAAAGAACGCATTAAAAATATTAATCTCGACAAAATTGTTGATATTTTTGCTAAGAATCACAATAACAGAAGAATCTTACTGCTTTAGGTTTCGGTAAAATATTTTTTTTTATTTGGAAATGTTTTGTATATACGTTGATGTTTTTTTGTAATGTTTCAATATAATTTAATTTAAATGTTTATTATTACCTTAACCTATATCTACCTACTTCTCTGCTTCTTATTACCTTAATCAATGAATCTCAATATTAACCTCCCCCTCCATACCTTTTTTGATATAAATTGATTTAAATAGGGTACCAAAGCAAAGCAATAAAGTAAAAACAAGTGCCCCCCTAGATTTTTCTGGCCCAGTCTGGCCCCCTCTAACACAAAACCCTGGCGTCGCCACTGACGATACCACGATAATTTGAAAGTTTTGATAAACAATAATCAGTGAAGGAAGGTAGCCTACTTGAAAATATATAGTCTTAATGCCCGTATTCTCCGTAATGTTTTAAGCTGGCTTAAAAAGAAAGCCGCTTTAAGATGCCGTTTTCTTAAGCATCGTTAACCTTAAGAACCGTAAGCTTACTTAATTTTAAGCCCACAATATTGGAGGATTAATATCGGGCTTAAGATTTGCATCTGCGCATTTATAAAATTACAAAAACAAACAGTAAAATCCAAAACTTAACTTAACAATTATTTTCAAACATAGCACAAACTGTTATAATAGACCTTTGCTTTTGTAAGCTTTAATTAGCAGAACTTGGCTAAAACTATACTGACATGACAGTGGCTTATAAACAAATAAATATATTACAAACAGGTTACAATATATAGCACGTAAATAAGGTATCAGGTAATATACATATACAAGTAATGCATACAGTAATTACGAAAAATAAGGTTACAATGTTACAAATTTCTTCCTCTGTACTCTACCACTTGACGGCCTCAGTCTCTGAGCAAAAAAGAAGAGAAAAATGCGACATTGTCAAATCGTAAGGAGGCTTAATTAAACCCGACAATAATTGTTTCGGTGCTTACCTTAAATTAGTTAAGTGAGTTTAAGAAATTAAGTCAACTTTAGTTAAGCCAGCTTTTCTACATAACGGAGAATACGGGCATAAGTGTTCTAATTTTGTTTGTCAAGATTCCGTAACTAGGTAACCAGTAGAGTAAACGTAACAATTTTCTGCGCACTTACGTTAGTACATTAGTTTTAAAATATGTCCCCAACCTGTCTATTGGCATCCCAAAGTTTGAATCAAATATTTCCAGACGTTTTTTGGATTTTGCGTTAAAATCCTAACCCTGTACAATGCCAGCAAGACGCGAATTTTCTAGAGATCAGATGACGAAGTTAATAACAATTTGTTCAATGTGCCATTCGTCGTAACAATTTTTGCCCTACTATTAACTCCAGTTTTTACCATCCCTTCACAAAATTGGGCAAATTCTGTTACAAAAGTCGAAAAATCCTATATCCATATAAACAACATAGCACAAAAAATAATTAGAACAGATGATGATAGCGATAGTGATATTGATATATTAAGTCAATAATTAATAAAAGTACCGAATAATTTGTATATTTTTGTAATCATAAATATAGTTTTTAATAATAATATAACTTGTAATTTCACATTTAAACATAAATAAAATATTATTTATTGTCTTACTTATTTTTATTACAACCATGATTAAATTCTAAGCAAAATACGGACCTGTTCGGTCATATTTCAATTTTACAGCTGGCCTGGGTCTTTCCTAATAGGGATCAGTTAGTCAATTTCTTATATCTCTGAACAGACTTTACCTCACCGATGGTGGTCTTCAACAATTATCTTGAACTTTACGACAGTGATTTATATTTTGTGACAAAACGAATATTTTTACTTTTACGGGCCAACAATTAGGGATTATTTATTGTCCTATTTACGCTCTTTTCTATGTTGCCAGGCACAACCCAAGTACAGTGACGTGTCAAATGATCATAAATTTAATAGAAAACAAAATAAGTACCTAACTTTGTTAGCCACAAGTTTTAACAGTAGGTACCTAAGCAGTATTTGAGGTACTCACTTCTTGCATGTCATGTTACTATCGTATTGCTTCATGAGGATAGGGGTTCCGAATAAATGACACAAACAAGGTTTCTGTTTCTTTTATGTTTTATTTCTTTGGAGGTACTAACCTTATAAAATAGTTCCAGATCATCAGCCCAGAAGCAGCAGCAACCACAGCCACCACCAAGAACGAGAGGCTCAAGAAAGGAATAGTTTAGAACGAGGCCATGGCCATGAGGATGACGAAGCACAATGTGGTAATCCTGAATGCCTCTGCAGTATCAAGCAGGAACATGATTCACCTAGGTGTTTGTCCAGGGAACACGATTACTACCATGATTCCTACCTTAATTAACCTCAAATTTTTTGTTGCTTCAAGTAGATTTTTTCAAATGACTTTTTAGTAATATTTTATTAAACGGTTCCTGGAATAAGGATAGTCCGAAATATTTGGTAATTTTTTTTAGTTGCTACCCGCCTTTGCGTGTTGACGCAAGGGACTGAAAAAGTAGGTAGCCAAAAATTGATAGTACTAGAAAGTTTTTGATTAACTTATACTGCTGTGAAACACCAAAAATTTATTTGGTTAATTTGTACGATGCGTGTGTTCCCTAAATTTTTTTTGTCATGTGTATATCGTATATTCAGTTGTGTATATCTTATATTTTGGTAAATGTATAATAAATTTTGTATATTTATAAAATAGTATTTTATTTCAAGAGGAATTAAATTAGAGGTTGGGTCAGCTATTGTTAGAAAACCATTGTCATGTCATGTCTTGCAAAAATAATTAAAATAGTTATTTATTTAGTGTAAATGTAAGTTATAGGCTACTGGATTTTATTTTTGATTCATAGGTTATTGTAAGGTCATAGGCTACTGGATTTTATTTTTGATTCATAGGTTATTGTAATATTGTTGATTGAAACAATGCAAGCAGTGTTTTGTGAATACTACAAAATGTAAACCTTTTAATTGGTATTCAATTTAGGGAGTTATAGTGCAGTTGTCAAATTTGACGTGTTGCGAAAATTAATTTTCTTTATTTTTCAACAAATAATACATCGTTGAAAAGCTGACGTCATAAGCTACCTTTTAAGTATAAAATACAATATGGCGCCCATAAGAAAAAATGAACCTGATGATGGTATAAAATAACTGAAACGTCGTGTTCAAAATTAAATTGCAGAACTGAAATCTACTTAAAAAGTTGCTTTAAAAATGTTTTTACAGATTGCCAAAATAGTGAATAATAAGAAATCTACAGCATATTTTCGAAAATACATCTTTTTGGTTTTTTCCACATATTTCAAAAACCAAAAAAGATAGGGCCGCGTACTAAACGGTTTTCAGTTAGAAATATAATTGTCAAAAACTTTCCCTATTTAACCGTTTCTCTATCTTCTATAGTTTCCAAGATCCCCATACATGTAGGCCCAATTTGGGCCGCACTGTATATGTGTATGCTTGGTTGCCTGGAATTTTAAAGTTCTCTCTTATGGTAGGGTCGGCTTGCCGGTTATAGTTACACAGGTGACTTGAAAAGTAATACAATTAATTTGATGGTGGCGCGTTTACGAATAATCCACTATGACGTCATTGGGCGATTTGAAAAGTATAACGGTTAATCACTGGTAGTTTGCCTCTCATTAAAAATACAAATTGATGTGGATAAATAATGTTGTTTGTTGTTTGTTTGATACTAAGTCGGCAGTGCCCTAAAAAGCCGCCACTGCTTCTTATAATCAAATAATGCTACAACTTTATAATGAGAAAATTGTGATTGCCTTTCTTTTGCAAGAGGTTCAATATTTGGTGGAAACGATGTTGTTGCTACGCGTAAGGAGTTTTGCAAATTAGTATCGATATTCCTTGATCTGCTTTGGATATCGCGAAATTAATTTTTGAAAACAGCAGTTAGTAGGTACTGCCGAAGAGAGACATAATATTACAAGTAAAATTAATTTCATGTGGATATTTATCTTTGGGCAACGTAAAACTCTTGCAGAGGTACTTCACGAAACTGACTTTTCAGAACCTCTGAAAGGAGTTTAATTAATTCCATTTGAAGCAACATTTCTACTGGCACCACGTTTACGTCAAATAAAGTCATTAATATTTGGAATTAAAGATCACGTGAATGGAAATTCTCAAATCTGAAAGCAAATTCTATATTTAATGAATACAGTTTCTGTGCTGAACCATTCTTATCGAAATTTTCGTGAACAGCTGGCTAAGATGAATAAATGATATGTATTTTTCTTTTTTCTCAAAGAACCAGGTGAGCTGAATTTATTTTTCACAGTTAGTACTCCTCGAGTTATTATTAATATATATATCTTCTTTATATCTTTAAAAATGAGGTTAATAATAGTATATTAATACCCAAGGTTTAGACAGCCATCATCACTGCCCGAGCGGCAAGTTTAAATCACGAGGAGCGGAGCGACGAGGGATTTAAGACGCGAGGCTATAAGCTGTCTAAACCGTGGTTAAAATAATATTTTTTCCACTACTACAAACTTTTATAGGCCATTTATCTTTATAGTGATAATAATAGTTATGAAAAATTATAGGTAGGTATAAGTATATTTTTTAATCAAGTTACCTGCGCTTTGGAATTGGCAAAATATTTTGTTATTTTGTCAGGTGGCTCTGTTAATGTCAATTTTTATTCATTTATGTCATCAGATTCCACGACTTTTCCGTTTTTTTTAAAAATGAGCGAAGACAATGTTAGTGATATTATTATGTGTACACCTCCAGAATTAAGGATGGAAGCAGAGAAAATGTTGATTGTATCGATATTTTACAATATCAAGCATCTCTAATAATCTAATATGTATTGATAATTATCTGGTTGCCTAACCACAAGAAATCACCTTTCAGGTTATTCATGTTTATGAATCCATGTTGTAGAATCAAAAAATCAAGTTACCTGCGTTCAAATAGATTCTTGAAGATCGGTCAATAATGGACTTCAATGCCTTATTATTGACCATGGTCAATAATAACTTATAAGGTAGAGAAAAACCATTTCTAACGTTAATAATCGGTCAATAATGGAGATGTTATAGGTTAGTAATGGAAAAAAAATATTTTCTTCGATTTTAAATTAAAAAATCAGAGGCTGACGTTTTTAAAATTTTAATAGACATTAGATCTGGGGCTGCAGGAGTTGATACTATTAAGAGTTATGAGGAACATGTGTATTAAGTGTATAATCTGCTAAGATTATACACTTAAAACACAAAACGATTGTTGTTCCCTCATAATTCAAAAAGTGTACACAACCCCACCTTATCAATTGGGAGTTTTATTTTATCCATATTTATTACCATACATTACTCACATTATTAACGTTTGTATAGGTAATTTTGAATTTCCCGAAAGCTGGAAAGAAGCTTCGGTGACACCACTTCCAACGGTCTCGTCGCCCTAGGAATTTAAAGATCTTCGGCTGTGTTTGGCGAAAGTCTTGAGAAAGTTAATGAATATGCAACTAACTGCAGGACCGTTTCTAAGGTAGTTGCCGCCCGTGTGCGAGATTAATTTTACCCCTCCCCTTATACCTTATGGACTAATTTAAATTTCTCCGAAAACCTACATTGATTGATCATCCACCATTTTAGGGTCAAGTAGACTCGCCGGTGTTGCTTCGTTTCGTCGGATTCTATATCCTCACTGGCGAACCGTTAAAGTATTCTATATAAAAAAAATGTATTGCGGCTATCGAGAAAATAAGCTTATCAAGCTGACTTCGGAATCCGGCCCCAACAAACATATTAAGTAATGGAGACCAGAACGGAAGGAAAATAATTCTAAATTAGCAAATATTTGCTTATTTTTGCCTTAAATGTTTTCTTAAAAGTCACAAAAGATTCAAACTCTAAAATCTAAGTCAAAATTGGGATATCTACAACTTAAATAATTTGTTATGGGGAAATCTGCTTTTAGTTTACTTTACCTAGTTAAAAATTACAAATAGATTACCTCTTTGAGACATTAAAAATATTTAATCCTAATAAGGAATATGATTAAGTCATAATTTACGTAATTGTTACTTAATATATATTTAAGGAATTTTTTGGCTATTACGGTAGGTGAATATTACCTAATTATTGCCTAAAAAAGTCCTAATAATTTACTGACCACGTAGTTTTAGAAACAAGTAATATTTTGTATAATTTTGCCATATAAATTGTTCCCAAAGTTATAGACCTTTTGTGGTTATAAATTGAGCTACTTCATAACTTTCTGATTAATCTCAAAGGCTAACATTGCTTGTACAATTGACCTGTTAGAAAAGTTGTCCTGATTGAGGTCGTAGATTACATATTACAAATTACCTTTCAAGTTACATGTTCCCTTTATATATCCTTAACGACATTTGTTTATGTTTTCAGTTGTTTATCAGATATGAAATGTGTCAGTTGTCAAAATCCCCGGTGCCAGTTGTAATCTTAAAACGGAATAAAATCGCTTAACGATCAAAATATTATTAGAGAGAGACAGTGAAAACGAATCAGGGTCATATCAGACAAAGGCTGCAATGGTCCAGACTACTCCGGACGATACTATAGTCGAAATTTAAAACGAATAGATCGGTTCCGGTATTGGGTAGCGCGGATCCTACAAATTGCCCCAAATTTAACTTTTGACTGATAACTAAAAATGTCTTATTTAGGGACGATTTAACTTTAAATTAGATAAATGATTGCCAATTTAACCTCGGACCAGGAAAACATGTTCTCAAAGTTAATAATAATGGGAAAAATAACTTTAAGGTTAAAAATATAAAAACGGCCATATTTAATAATTTGTTTTCCTGTTTATCGACAACTATAAAAAAACAATAATTAAAAATTTAAGAATTACATAAGGTGAGTGGAAAATCCATTACACTATGATATAAATATCAACGTCTACGAAAGTTTTTTTAAAACTTTAGGTACATATAATGTTTATAATGAAGACGCTCTGTTTTTAGGTTAATGATAAAAATATTTAAAATTATCGTATTAATACATAGAAAAACCCATATTTTAAGGGCGCGTTTTGTTTTTCGAAGTATCGTCATTATAATTCACAAACACATTTCTTTCGCATCCAAATTTTGGTCCAGAAAAATGATAAAACTTAATTACATCACTTTATTGTTGAAGTTATAATAAGCGGCTATTCCAAATATCTACTTAAGTCGAACTCCATTTTATAATTTATTTTGTCCTGTTGGAAGTGTTGGCATAAGTTGTTGTCTTTTATTTCTAACGCCAGATATAATATATTTTCTCTGTATTTTTGTCTAGTGTCTTATTGCTCCCATTTAGGTTATATTTAGGTAAAAAGGTTGGTCTCACTTTCCACATTTAGACGTAAAATAGGTCTATATTTATTTCACTTCGTTTTAAGTTATTGGACAGAAATACCTTATCAACCTATTCTCGAGCTCCAAATTACTTTAGTTTCTTTCCCCACATTGGACAATAGGAAAACAAATGTAGGTAAATTATCCCTATATGTATAATTGGTCATGCAAAATATTTGACCCGTTCAGAGGACGAATAAAGGTAAATTTAACTTAAAATGTTTGTTGGGGCCGCTGAACTAACCTAAACCAAAATAAATTAATGCACATCTTATTTGCACTAATGCTAACGCTTAATTTGTAAAAGTATCATTTACATTTTATTTATTCTCACAATTTATATGTGTATGATCTACATTTTAACATTTGAAAAAGAAAACAAACAGTGATTGATAAATAATAAGGCGCTCTAAATCAAAACGAAGTTTCCTACAAAACTTTAACTATTGTATATAAATATTAGCTTCTGCAATACTGTTTCCTTATAGCATTTTTATAATATTGGGCAAATTCCGGAAGTAAATTATCTTTTCCAATTGACCATGGGTGTTACCCAAACATTTTAAGTTAAATTTACCTTTTTTTGACCTCTAAACGGGTCAAATATTTTGCATGACCAATTATATATAGGGATAATTTACCTACATATGTTTTCCTATTGCCCAATGTGGGGAAAGAAATTAAAGTAATTTGAAGGTCGAAAATAGGTTGATAGGGTTTTTCTGTACAATAAGTTAAAACGAAGTGAAATAAATATAGACCTATATTACGTCTAAATGTGGAAAGTGAGGTCAACCTTTTGACCTAAATATAACCTAAATAAGAGCAATAAGACACTAGACAAAAATACAGAGAAAATATATTATATCTGGCGTTATAAATAAAAGACAACAGCTCATGCCAACACTTTCAACAGGACAAAATAAATTATAAAAGGGAGTTCGACTTAAGTAGATATTTGAAATGGCCGCTTATTATAACTTACGTAATAATAAAGTGATATAATTAAGTTTTATTATTGTTCTGGACCGGAATTTGGATGCGAAAGAAATGTGTTTGTGAATTATGGTGATGATACTTCGACAAACAAAACGCGCCCTTAAAATATGCGTTTGTCTATGTATTATTACGATAATTTTAAATATTTTTACCATTAACCTAAAAACAGAGTGTCTTCATTATAAACATTATATTATGTACCTAAAGTTTTAAAAACACTTTCGTTGACGAAAGATATCTTAGTCTAATTGATTTTCCACTCACCTTATGTAATTCTTAAGATTTTAATTATTGTTTTTTTATAGTTGACGATAAACAGGAAAACTAATAATTATTAAATATGGCCGTTTTTATATTTTCAACCTTAAAGTAATTTTTCCCTTTATTATTAACTTTGAGAACATGTTTTCGTTTTCCTGGTCCGAGGTTAAATTGGCAATCATTTATCGAATTTAAAGTTAAATCGTCTCTAAATAAGACATTCCTAGTTATCAGTCAAAGTTAAATTTATGGCAATTTGTAGGATCCGCGCTATCCAATACCGGAACCGATCTATTCGTTTTAAATTTCGAGTAGTGTAGTATCGTCCGGAGTAGTCTGGACCATTGCAGCCTTTGTCTGATATGAACCTGATTCGTTTTCACTGTCTCTCTAATAATATTTTGATCGTTAAACGATTTGATTCTGTTTTGCAGCCACCATAGGTGTGATTTGACGCAATTCATCAATAAGCAATAAGTTTGGCCAAAATTGATGATTGGAACTATTAAACGGTGACACTCCATTGATATTAAATACCAAGAAAATTGCTAATGGGAGATCCTGAATACCCAGAAGAGCATTTTTTAAACTATGTGCCATTCCATGATACCAAAATTTGCCTGCTTCCATCTGAGTAATTTCCAGTGTTGCTGGTGTTTTTAAAAGTGTTCTGCCATCTTGTGTCATCTTTAAAAGATTACTTACCGCAGATATAGTCACCTTATTCTGTAAAGCCCACAATTTTAATTCATCTAATAATAAAAGTTGATCATCGAGTGTTTCAAATTCGATATTTTGATTCTTTTAGATCTAAAGAAATAAATTCGTCTTGGTCATCTTCTACTTTCGACCCTATTTCACACTCCTTAGGGATAGCCGTGTCTAAGGAACTCATTAATGTAATTTCAGGCTGAAAATCATTGCTGCAACTCGCGTTAATATGATTTTTCTTGATGATCCTGTAATATTGTGTAGTATGTATGTATGCTTTTATTTTCTTAATATTCGAATTTTGTTTTGACATAGCAAATGTTACCCCGCTACGCCCTTTAAGGTAACAAAGAAAATACAGACACAACTGAAAACATAAACAAATGCCGTTAAAGATATACAGGGTGATTTCTAAGGTGATACTTGTTTTTCAACTGTGTATACAACTACTTAAAAGAAACAACTTTTTCAGATAGCTTTTTTTAAATAACTCAAAAATAAAGCAGACAACGCTAATGTAAAATGCCTACGATGCGACTGACTGATAATTTTTTTTGTTGGTGTTTATTTTTTTTTTATGTCAAGCAGTGAAGTCTCAATTTGTTGTCAGTTCATCGCGTGATCGATTTCAGTTAGTTTAGGAGTGTTTAAAAATAAAAATGGCTCATGTATATGAAAAAATATCTCCTTAATTTTTGAGTTATTTAAAGAAAGTTTTTTGAAAAAGTTGTTTCTTTTAAGTAGTTGTATACACAATTAAAAAAAAAGTATCATCTTAGAAATCACCCTCTATAAAGGGAACATGTAACTTGAAGGTAACTTGTAATATGTAATCTACGACCTCAATCAGGACAACTTTTCTAACAAGTTAATTGTACAGGGTTATCCAACCAAGACTAGACAAGGCGTTTTTTTGACTTTACCTGTACTTTTATAAAAAAACTGAAATAGCCATCTTAAGTCATTTTCTCCCGCGAATTCGAATATCTTCAGCAAAAAACAATTGAACATCAAACAAAAGTACTAGGGGTCACTTTGATATTTTTTTAAATGGGATGCCGTATTTTTAATGAGCTTATCCGATTTCTCATATAAATTTTGATCTAAAATGTTGTATTTTTAATTTTTTTTTTTTTTTTTTTTTTTTTAGACGAACATTTTCCGAATTTAAAACTGAAGAAAAAAGGCGTTTTTGAATTAAAAATCCAACATTTTAGATCAAAATTTATATGAGAAATCGGATAAGCTCATTAAAAATACGGCATCCCATTTAAAAAAATATCAAAGTGACCCCTAGTACTTTTGTTTGATGTTCAATTGTTTTTTGCTGAAGATATTCGAATTCGCGGGAGAGAATGACTTAAGATGGCTATTTCAGTTTTTTTATAAAAGTACAGGAAAAGTCAAAAAATCGCCTTGTCTAGTCTTGGTTGGATAACCCTGTACAAGCAATGTTAGCCTTTAATCAGAAAGTTTTAAAGTAGCTCAATTTTTAACCACAAAAGGTCTATAACTTTGGGAACAATTTATATGGCAAAATTATCCAAAATATTACTTGTTTCTAAAACTACATGGTCAGTAAATTATTTGGACATTTCTTAGGCAATAGTTAGGTAATGTTTACCTAGCGTAATAGCCAAAAAATTCCTTAAATATGAATACATATATTAAGTAACAATTAAGTAAATTATGACTTAATTATATTCCTTATTAAGATTAAATATTAAAAAATAAGTTTAATGCCCTGTACGACAAGGAGTATGAAAATTTTCTACAATGGAGAGTAAAAAACCGAATTACGGTGATTACTGAAACAGTAATGATAGCTTACTTCCAGGAATTGGTATGTAACTCTTTTGCTCATTGGTAATAACAATTTTTAATTATTTTTACTTTATTTTAGTCGGAAAAATATACCTCAAATAGCCTTTGGACAAAATATTCCCAGGTGAAGTCTGAACTTATAGTAAAGGAAAACATTAATATTTCAAGATATTGTTAATTAATAACATTTTTAAAAGTATAATCAAAGGGATATCTTCCTAAAAAGTCAAAAGTTTTGGAAGGTGAACAAGTTTTAGCTTTAATCAAAAATGCTTCATACAGTGGTACTCGTAATTGGAGTTTTTGGCGGCCTAAGACGGGATGAGATGGTAAAAATGACCATTGATGATATTGAGGATAAGGGGCTTGTTATGCTTGTCCAGGTACCAAAAACTAAAACTGCTACGCCAAAAAGCTTTACTACAATCGAAGGAGACCAAACAGATGCCTTAAAATTGGTTAGACAGTAAACCTTGCATTAAGGCCAAAAGGAATTAAGGAACGCAGATTTTTCCTTACATACCGAAATGGTAAGTGCATAGCTATGCCTGTGGGTAAAAATACACTAGGATGTGTTCCTTCAATCATAGCAAAATTTCTCAGTTTAGAAAACGCCAAGGGATATACAGGACATTGCCTACGTCGGACCTCGTCCACACTTCTTACCGAGGTTGGTGCTTCCCTTGCAACCCTTAAGCTACATAGAAAGTGGAAGAGCACTAGCGTAGCGGAGGGTTATATAGAGGAAAGCATCGCGTTGAAAAACCGAATAGCAAAAATGATAACTTTGTTACCGAGAAAGAAAATATGGTAATTAATGTTGAAATGGAGCAGGAATCCGCATGCACATCGAGAAACCCAGCAGTAGAGTCGCCAAATTTTATAGTTGGTCCAGCTTCTTTCTCAGGAAAATTTAAAAATTGTACATTTAACATAGGAAAAATAGAATAATATTATGTAAAAAAATTGTTAAAAATAAATACAACTTTTGTTCAATATTTTCTTTAATAATAATTAGCGGGCATTACGAAAATCACCGAGCATTATGAACTTTATCGCCCGCTAATATTTCTTATGATATTATGATGATGTTTATAGCAACCGTTTTTAAGGTATTATAAGTATATAATTGATACATGAAAAATAAAGCAAATAAAAATAAAAAAATGTCAATTTTTGAAAATTTCTTGCTAAGCAAGTGAATTGTATTATATCCCATTAGTGTGTTATGATTTTGTATAATACATCAGTACGTTACTTACTAGCTTATGTGTCTAAAATATCAAAATAATGACCCAATAACTATTATTATAGCCCGCAGGAGTTGGATAAAAGAAACAATGATTAATGAAGAGTCTTAAATTCCTTGCAAAACTACATGAAAATGTTTATTAAGATATACCTCAGTGTTGGATACAAACTATGCAACGTGCTGCTAAGGTAGCATAGGTAAACAAATTTTCATATAATTATAAAATAAAGTTAAATATGGTTACTTCACAGTACAGTTTTGTCATATTTTAAAGTAATACCTATAAAACAGGAAAGAAAAATCCAAAATTCGTCACAAATATTTAATATTTCGCTCTACGCGTTTCGGTTTCTTAAACCATTTTCAAGAGCTATATAATATAAACAAAAACTTTACATTAAGGACACAAACAAGCTCACAATGGCGAGCACATGTTTACATGTACCTACTTTAGGATTTTTTGATATGTCGCTAAAAATGGACCACATACATTTATTCTTATTGTCCGAATTTTTAATTCGCCTCTCATAGCTTTCAGACCTACATTTAATCAACATATTATTATTATCATAATCTTTTTTTGCAATTTTGTACATTTCTTTGTACACATCATCTTGTTGTTTTAATATTAGAAGTAAACCTGTGTTTTAATACTAAGAGTAAACCTGTGCTCGCCATTGTGAGCTTGTTTGTGTCCTTAATGTAAAGTTTTTGTTTATATTATATAGCTTTTGAAAATGGTTTAAGAAACCGAAACGCGTAGAGCGAAATATTAAATATTTGTGAAGAATTTTGGATTTTTCTTTCCTGTTTAATATGAGTAAACTTCACCCCGGAGATATCTATGATTCAATTAATACCTATAATTTGATGGAGGGATGTATTTGGAAAATTTTATTTCGGTTGAAGGACATGAAGTTAGAAGTTTTTATTAGTATTTGTTTTGTTTTTTGTTGTTCATCCTTTTTTCCTTTTTATGTTTTTTTTTCTTCTCTACATTTTTCTTATTTTCTTTTTGTATGTCTTCCTCTTCTCTCTATGAAAATTCATGAGGGGTATCTTGTATTTTACTTGAAAAATTATATTAGCACTACCTAGTGCATACTTAGCTGTTAGCTGACAAGTTCCTAATTTAGCAAACTAATATTACCAATACCGATTATTGTGCACAATTGGTAAAATATTCAATTTAATATTTTTATTTAAACAAAATATTAATTTAACTTTATATTTCATGTTTATAGTCTATCTTTAAATGATGCCAAGTAATAAATCAATCCAAACCGACTTCTCCATGGGCGTGCAAGATTTTTCGGCATGTATAGATTTAAATAGGCCGGAATTTTTAAATTTGTGCAGAATTAGTACAAGTATCGACATTAAATTCAAGTTTTGTCTTCAAACATTTATTTTAGTATTGGACTAGCATCTTAAAATTGCCCCACAAAAAGAAATCTATGCTTTTAAGGTCGGGGGAACTTGGTGGCCATTCTTGAGGCCCACCGCGGCCAATCCAAAGATTTGTGGTGAACAGTTTGTAAATAATTGCGAACCACTACACTGATATGTGCTGTTGCACCATTGTGCATGTGCCACATATGGTTTCTTATTGCTATTGGAACACCCTCAAGCAGCAAAGGCAGTTGTTGTTGAAAGAAATTGAGGTAAGATTGTCCGTCAAGTCGTCTCGGCAAAAAGAATGGGCCAAACAAGTAGTTGCCAATAATTCCTGCTCATACGTTAGCCGAAAATTGGTATTGGAAATAGGTAGTATAAACTACTATACATACTATATAAAAGGGCCCACTTTTATCAAACATTTAGATATTATAACAGTTTTATAGAAGTTGTGTACCACACTTTTAAAGAAATTTAATGCTATATCTATAAAATTGTTTTGTAGTGTGTACCGGGTGTCCCACTAAGAATGGCTGTCGGCCGTATCTCAGAAAGTGTTAGTCGTATGGCTTGCGGAAAAAAAATATATTAGGTAAAGTGGTAATGAGAAATTGCTGGAAATTATTTTCAAGTTTCTCAGACTGGCGCTAGAGGGCGCAACAGTAACGGCAAATATAAATCACGAAGTTTCCTCAAAAGTCGCCTAGTTAAGGTATCCCGAACACAACAACATTTTTGTATATTTTAAAGATTTATTAATAAAATTCACCTATAGAACGTGTTCGTCACTTTTCAAATAAAGTGGTGAGAGAAGGTTGAACATTATTTGTAATAAATGCTGATAACTTCGGTCTGGCTTAACATAATTTAGTAAACTTAGTTTTGTTAAAAAGGGCTTTTCTCACTCTATATATCATATTATGAACTACGGCAATATGTGTTTACACTAGGCGCTAGGGGGCGCTGTCTTACAACTTTACAAACATCGCGCGTTTTTTCCATAATTTTAAATATAATAGTATATTCAATTTCACCCGATTACAAGGATGATTAAAAGTCTAAGAAGTCAGCGAAAACCGCAAGTTAATATCTATTTTCAATCCGGAGATATCAACAACAATAATCATAATTACGGAACCTTATGATTTTATTTTCAAGTTGCCATTGTAAAGGTTTTTTTAGGAGTCAAATAGGCATTGGAAAAACAAAATATGAAGGCACGTATGTTCAAAGTAAATATATTGTTACGACAATAATTCTCAGTGGCGCCCTAAATGTTCAAATTGTCGCCCATCGTTCTGTATACACGACTCCAATCTCTCCCTGGTTGATAATACTGCAGTTTTCACCTCTGCTATGGGGATACGGCGGCTGCTGCCCATTATTCTTTCTATCATGTTTTCCCTTGTGGTGGGTCTGGTAACGAAGACAAGATCTTTCAATCTCCCCCATAGATAGGCATGTTAAGTTAGGTGATCTAAAATAGAAATTACCACTTTCATTAACAGTATCACAATATATCCTATAATATTACCTGGCAGGCCACGGAAATATACTCCCTCTTTCTATCCATCTTGCAGGAAATGTGTCGTCAAGGAATTGACGAACGTTTGCCGCAAAATGTGCAGGACATCCATCGTGTTGGAAAACCATAGTTCTACGAATATCCAACGGCACATCTTCGAGAAGAATTGGTAGTTCGTAATTTAAAAAATGTAAACATCTTTGCCCAGTAAGCGACTCATTAAAACAAACAGTCAAATTATTCTGCCTCCCAAAATGCCGCACCAGACATTGACACTCCATTTTCCATGCACCTCCCGCATCCAATTGGGATTATCCCGCGACCAATAATGTATATTATGGCAGTTTACTCCTCCATTACTATAGAAAGTAGCTTCATCAGCCACAAAATTTTGGAGAGGAGATTTCTATTTTCCAATATCATATTGAGCAACCAATAGCAATGATCCAATCTTCTATCATAATCTTGCGGGGTCAAAGCCTGGTGGAGCACAATATGATAGGGATGTAGCCTAAAGAAAAACAAAACGCTTATTACATTGACTTGACAACTATTAAGAGAAATATTGGCATTATTCTAAACTATTTAAGAGTTATAACATATAGATATAATTACTTACCTTTCTTCTAATAAAATCCTATGCACAGTAGAGCGAGTAACGCCCAAGTCTTTAACAATTAATCTAATACTAATGTGGATTAAATTCCACAAATGCCAAAACATTTACAATGTTTTCCTTGGTTTTGACTTCGGCGGCGTCTGCGATATACAGGGCGACGAATACTTCCAGTAGTACGAAAACGGCTAGCTTAAACGATTAAACATTCTACCGTCGTATCGGCGCCATTGAGGGTATCGTACTGCGTAAACCCGTTCAGCAATTGTTGAATTTCCCAAACTTTCAAAATACACCGCAATGATGTCAACCGCTTCTTCAAGTAACAGAGGCATTTTGAAAATCAAATACGACACAACACTGTTGGCACGACAAAAATTTTGACGTTATAATGAAAGGTGACACGCGTGCACAGTTTCAATTCATATTTGGTTTTTCCGAGGCCTATTTGACTCTTAAAAAACCTTTACGATGGCAACTTCAAAATAAAATCATAATGTTCCGTAATTATGATTATTGTTGTTGATATCTCCGGATTGAAAATAGATATTAACTTGCGGTTTTCGCTGACTTCTTAGACTTATAATCATCCTTGTAATCAGGTAAAATTGAATATACTATTATATTTACAATTATGGAAAAAACGCGCAATGTTTGTGAAGTTCTAAGACAGCGCCCCCTAGCGCCTAGTGTAAAACACATATTGCCGTAGTTTATAAGATTATATATAGAAGGAAAAAAGCCCTTTTTAAGAAAACTAAGTTTTCTAAATTATGTTAAGCCAGACCGGAGTTATCAGCATTTATTACAAATAATGTTCAACCTTCCCCCACCACTTTATTTGAAAAGTGACGAACACGTTCTATAGGTGAATTTTATTAATAAATCTATGAAATATACAAACATATTATTTTCGGGATACCTTAACAAGGCGACTTTTGAGGAAACTTCGTGTTTCATATTTACCGTTACTATTGCGCCCTCTAGCGCCAGTCTGAGAAACTTCAAAATAATTTCCAGCAATATCTTATGACCACTTTACCTAATATATTTTTTTTCCGCAAGCCATACGACTAACACTTTCTGAGATACGGCCGACAGCCATTCTTAGTGGGACACCCGGTATTTGGTGATAGTTATACAACAATATTTTATCGACACTTTAAAAGTTTTACACAAATATTATATAGTGATTGTATAATGCAGTCTGATAAAATAGCAATTTACAGAGATATTTAATTTTTTTGTGCAGAATTTTAGAACCAAATATTTTGAAAGGGGCGTATAACAACGAAGATTATAGATATATATGTACCTACCCATGTAAAAATTGATCAGCGGAAACTTAATGACGCTCGATCGTGAAAAATGATTAATATTATTCATTTAACAATTTCGGATTAGCGTTAATAACTAAAATTTCATTGCGCCGGAAATTTTATTGATAAACTATTTATATGTTTGTGGCACAAAGAAGATGCGCTTTAGTTTTGGTCACGTTTGCTTTAAAATTAAAAAAATATATATCTAATTTTTTTTTTATTATTTCGATATTTTTTATGTATAATATTAAGTTATTATTTTATTTAAGGATAACATTAGAGAATAGTCTTCCAAAACTAAAAAAAATAACGTTAAAACTACACTTTTACGTCTTCGACTTAGTTTTACACGATGGCGGCAGTCGCGGATCCAACAAATCATTATTTAAACATGGCGCATTATAATATAGCCATTTGATATCAACTAAAAAACGTTTAATAATATTCTAGTGTAAATTAGAACTGTATACGATAAAATGGTTTTATAGTGTTGCATATTAAGGCGTTTCAAATTTTTTTGTAACGTAAAAGCAAGATGTTGGTGTTGCAACGCTTTAGAAGTTGCCAGATTTCGTAAAGTCAAGAAGTCAAGACTTGAGATATAATAATCACTATAATAATATTGTTCTTATTATTATGTTTCCCTACATACAACAGAGCCCTAAGTGACCAAACATGCCAGTGGTGAGCAAAATCGCCTTCAGGCACTCACAATATTTCGTGTATTATCACATTGTATTTATTAACTATGTAGTTTGTAAGCCTGTCCATGACAGAGGGAGCCAAACCATCTGCGCCCATTTTGAAAGGGTTATTTTATTTATATTTTTAATGTGATAAGGTTGTACTAAAATTCGACTTCGATAAATATTACATTACAACATCAGAGCTTGAGATGAAGTGAGAAATTTCTTTGGTACCTACCTATAATTTCAATTTTATACAAGATACTTTTAAGCATTTTTAAAACTTCGGATTGACTTTAATTTAAAGATTAATTAGTTATCTTTGTATAAATATTAGGATTTCGAGGTAATATTTATAAAAATAACTTGTACCATTGTATTTTCAATTAAATCTGGCAACACTATTATTAAAACTTTGATAAAACTAACTACATAATGCATAATAAAACTTTGTTACACAAAATAGTTGTCCTATAATGCATGGATATGCGCACTATCCAAGCTTTCTGTTCTATAACGTTTCAATAAACTTCATAACAGGCTAAATTTAAACCTAACCTAAAAAAACATATTTATGAAACGTTAAGCATTTTTCTAGATTAAACATAGCTATAAAACGATTTTATAAATAGGCGTATATCAACGTCAAACAATAATTTTATTATTTCCCTTATATAACCTTAATAAAACATGTATATACAAGTATTCTATAAGGCGCTAGTTAAAAGCAGTTTGTGCAAGTATACGACTCTTTCACAATATGGTTGCAATACTTATTGATATATATTTTTAAAGGTTGTGTCCCGTATTATTATACATTTGTAAAATTCTTAAACAAACAAGAATTATTCGTTATACTTATAATTAAAGTTTCAAAAGCCGTTATAAGACAATTTGATGCAAGTATTTTTTGTAACGAACAAAATTATCGCGACTATATACGCTACAAAACGAAACTATTCTTAAAGCAACGCTATTCGATAATAATAAAATAATTTGTTCTTTTACAGTTCTACTTTGCTAGTTGGGTAAGGATACTATAGTCTATCTATAAAAGATGCAAAGTAATAAAACGATCAAAACCGTCTTCTTCATGGGCCTGCAAGATTTTTTGGCATGTGTAGATTTAAATAGGCCTGAATTTTTAAATTTGTGCAGAATTAGTACAAGTAAATGTAAATAGAGAAAATCATTTTGAAAGAACGATTATATGGTCTGATGAGAGTCATTTTATCAGTGCCGGTATATTTAATCGGCAAAATATTAGGTTTTGGCGCCAGGAAAATCAACATGTTATATTTCCACGGGAACGGCAAGGCAGATTTGGGTTTAGCGTTTCATGCTTCATACTGGGAAGTAAAATTTTATATAATATATTTGAAGGCGGTCTTACTGCAAATAAATATTTAGAAATTTTGGAAAACATTGTGCCCGAAATAGCAGAGAATTTGCCCCTAGATTATCTTAATAGCTTATATTTGCAACAGGACGGAGCTCCCGCTCACAATTCTCAAATTGTAAGAGCATATCTTAACAATAATTTTCTTGGCCGCTGGATTGGAACACATGGACCTGTAAGATGGTCACCCAGGTCACCCGATTTAACGGTTTTGGATTTTTTTTTGTGGGGATACCTAAAAAATAAAATGTATACCGTCCAGTACCAAACGATGGCAGATTTAAGAGAAGCAACTGAAAGAGCCTTTAGGGAGTTACAGGCACGGCCTTTTATTATTTTAGATGCACTGAGGCGAATCAGAACAATGTGTGAAACAAGTCTTAGGCATAATAGAGAACAGTTTTCAATTTCAATAATAGAGAACAGTTTGAGCAATATTTATGAGACAGTTTTCTAAATCATCAAATAATTGTAGCTTTTAATTTTTGAACGTATAACACAACTGAGTTAATTGTTATTTATATTTATAAAAGTGTTTAATCTTAAAATTTATACGGCGTGCCGTTTAAAAAAATGTAAATTTGTTGAAAAATGTAAATTTTGAGCTTCACATTGAAAACAGCTATAAAGTATAATATATTTTTAAAAAGCTTGTGATCAACTGAATCATAATAGCTAAAAATATATAGGGTGTCCCATTTAAAAAAATGGAAGTTTGCCCTTTTTCTCAAAAACAATTAAACATAGAAAAAATCTGACCAAGCCACGAAAAAACTAATAAGTTCATTTTTTACCTTTTTGATAAGTTGCAGCGTAACCGAGATACGGGGGGGGGGGTCCCAAAATGCAAAATTTTCAAAAACACCCCGTATCTAAAAAACTAAGGGGGCTATGAAAACTCTGTTTGTGGCATCGTTTGTTTCTAAAAAAAGTAACACAGTGCCGCGAAAACCGCAACCTTCTATCTTTACTAATAACGCAGATAACCCGTAAAACAAACGAAAACTGGACACCCTGTACAGTAAATGAAAAAACAATTAATTTTTAACTGTTACGATTTTATTACAATAAGAATGCGGATTTGAGTGTTGAGAATGCAGTGCAATTTACAGCAGATATGCTTAACGTTTAAAAAACAACAATATATAAACTTCAAAAAAAGAAAAAAGTGTTGGAGTTAAACCTCCAAAGCTTCTCCAAGATGACCAACACTTGAGCTGGATGAAGTCTTATTTCAGAGAAAGACAGAAGGCGAAAAGTTCATAGTCCCCTTTTAAAAAAAGAAATTCCCACGCTGGACAAAATTTTGTCCTCAATCCGAGAAGACCAGGACTACCCTCTTATGTGTAGAAATACGCTTATAAAATTATTAAAAAAATGGGTTTTCGGTGGATAAAACATAATAGGCAATCGATTTTAATAGACAGAAGCGATATCGTCTGTTGGAGAAGAAATAACTTAAGAAGCAACCGAAAAGTCGGAGAAGAAAACCAAAAAAGATTTTACCTATACGAAACATGGCTAAATGTAGGCCACACTGTGACTAAATTTTGATAGGATGAAAATAATAAAAGTTTAAGGCAAGCTTATTTGGAAGGATTGTCCACAGGATTAAGACCGCCATCTGGTAAAAGACATCGACATAACCCAAATTGGGAGTTCTGAAGGCTTCGTTAAAGGTGGTCTACTGATGTGCCAATCTAAAAATAAGGAGACTATCATGAAGATATCAATGCCGATGTCTTTAAAAAATGGTTCGAGGAAATGTTGGATCTTATACCAAAAAATGCAATAATTATATTGGATGATGCAAGTTATTACTCTAGACTGATGGAAAAATTACCAACAAGTTCGTGGCGTAAAAGTGAAATAACAGAATGGCTAAGTTTAAAACAAATAGAATTTCCATTAGATTCCTTAAAAAAGGAACTGTTGGTACTAGCCAATTTACATAAAAATGCCTTCAGAAAATATGTAGTCGATGAAATGGCAAAGTTACGAGGAATATCTGTGCTCAGAGTCCCCCCTTACCACTGCGAATTAAACCCGATCGAACTTATATGGGCTCAAATAAAGACAGATGCCGCCAGAAAAAACACGACTTATAGAATGGTGGATTTAAAAAGGCTAGAATTTTACAAAGCAATTTTATCAAAACTAATTAGAGTCCCCGATAGATGCTCCTGGCTAAGGGATTTTTCCAATAACAATGGTAAATCCTCAAATATAACAATAGCTTGCGATAAATTCAGGGTGGACCTACCTAAAGAATGCTCATTATTTGGATCTTTCAATGTAAACACAATATATTTTAAGTGATGGTGTTTAAATTGTTCTTGATACCCCGGTATGCGTCTTGCATATTTAATGAGCATTTATTACTTCGCGCCATTTAAAGATAGACTATAATATTTAAAAACAAAACAAACAAACAAACAAAGTATGTCGCTTCAGAATCTATTCCATATATTCCAATGTTCGGGTAAAAGCATCATGCATGATTGACCTATACATGCGGATTATGTATCGATTGACGCTTTTAGTTTTGTATTTAATTCGTCTCCATAATTTCTTTAAAGATAAACAGCTTTTTCTCTGCCTTTTTATCGACCGCTTATATTTATTCAAGACAACTTCAGCCAAAAGGACAGCACCTAAAAGTATATAATAATAATAATAATAATAATAAACGATTTAAGCATACAATTTAAAAAATCGTTTAATAAAGTTGAATGAGATTTAAGAAAATCTTAAAAGTAAAAAATTAATAATTTTACAATAAGTCAAAAATTACCAGAGAATATATTTCCAATAACAAGTAAATAAAAACTTCCTTGCAGCATCTTTAAGCTTATCGGTTTTAATTTCTCATTGTCTTCGCTCACTTTAGCGGCCCTTTTAGTTTCAGTTATTGTTGTGGGTGCATCTGGTTCTTGTTCCACATCGATTATCCCTTTCTGTTTTCCTAGATTTTCGTATTCATTTTCAGTCATTTTTGTTATTATTCCGGCTTCAAAGATTGCAACGAGTCTAAAATACAGGGTGTGCAGGAAAATGTCAGACATCTCTTGGATTCAGATAGAATATGAAAAAGTAAGATGACAAGTTCCTATAAATTTTTTTTACAGGCCCTCCCTACGGAGATATAGGCTTCTGAAAGACGCTGCTGGAAATCGGGTTTTCTTGAATAACTTTTAAAGTACTTAATATAATTTAATAAAATTTTAATGCGATGAACACTAGTAAGGACCTCTTAGAATAGTGTATTTGAAACATATTTAGCTTTTTTAGTTTACCAGGGGCGGACTAAGCTCTACAACTTAATGTTTATATTTTAAGCACCCTGTATGATAAAGACTAAAAAAATCTGTGTAGTTTACACCTTAGGCTAACAAAAAGGTACTCTTGTTTATTGTCGATAAAGTAACCCGTTTTTGAGAAAAACAATAATAAACGAATAGTGTGGTATTGGCTGGTGTGAATGATACAAGTATTCGTTTGAATGACCTTACGCTGCTGGCAAACAAGTGTTTCCATACTAATTTAATCATTTCTAACTTACCTTGTTTGAATGTAAGAGATGGTCTTTTTGATAATATTCCAAACATAAATAAAAAAATTTCTACAGCTGCTGAGAGATTAGTATGGTTCTCGATAAATGTTGACATTCTAAATATTTCTAATGAATTCTTAAACAAACATTTTAGTTATGCAAATTATTATCTGAATAGATTAAGTAATTTAATAAGAACCCGCATTACAAACTTTCATTCTAAGGGTTGCACTACTGGCTTAAGATATGTACATATTTCTGACTAACCACCTTGGAATGTTTTGAATGTTACTGACAATGATACCAATAATTACGATTGTAACACTCCTGTTAAGGAGCCAGATACTTTTTTATAGATGATTTACAAAGAAATACCGACAGTTGTGCGTCACTTCCAAATGTTGGCTCTAAAAATAATTCTTCTTTGTCAGTGATCCTCTTCAATATCCAATCTATAAGAAATAAATGTGACGAATTTCTTATTTCAAGGGTCAAGGTTTCCCTGATATAGTTCTAATTACTGAGCATTGGCTGAGGGAGAACGAATGTGATTGTTTGTCAAGGTTTCCCTGATATAGTTCTAATTACTGAGCATTGGCTGAGGGAGAACGAATGTGATTGTTTGTCCAACTATGTTATTGTTTCTGTTTACTGTAGAACTAAGTCAGTTCATGGGGGAACACTTATTTGTATAAGAGAGGATGTTTTAAAAAATACTTACTTTGTACCTGTTACTAATAATGATAAATTGTGTATTTAGCAGAGTATTGAATTTTCTCTTGCATTCTCTAAACCGCACAAACTTTATATTGTATGTATCTATCGCTCTCCATCTTCTGATGTTTATGGTTTTTTATATACCCTTGAGCAGCTTCTATCTGAATTGCCGCACCACTCAAATATTATACTGGCAGGCGATTTAAATATTAACTTTGATGATCATGATTCAGTATTTACTTTACAATTATGTTATCTGCTAGAATCATATAGACTGGTCATGCATGTTAATTGCCAAACTCGATTTTTGCAATACTCTTCATCAAAAATTGACTATATTTGCTCTAACTTTAATTTTAATGACGTGTTTTGTTCTGTTATAAACGCAGGACTTTCGGATCATGAAGCAGTATTGTGTAAGTTTTCATGCGGACTAAATTCAAAACAACGTAGACATAGATTAGGTAGAACTTTTAGTGCTACTAATTATCGTAAGTTTTACCAACTGTGTTGTGGGGTTGATTGGAATTCTATTTTTGAAATAGGAGATCCACTACAAACCTTTCATAGTATGATCGTTACAAAGTTTAATATATCTTTTCTCCTTCGACGCATTAAGCATAAGCATAGAAAGCCATGGTTTACTAGGGAATTGAGAATATCAGCCGATAACTTACGATCCCTTCATTATATCAGAAAATTTTCATGTAATTAACTGTTTAACGCGTACTTTAATAGATATGGGAGCACTTACCGTAAATTGATTAAGCTTGCCAAGCAATTGTACTACTCTGATAGACTTGATCGGTCAAACAATGAACATAAGGAAAGTTGGCGTATTTGTAAACAGTTTATGTCAAAGAAATGAGGGACATTACTTTGACTTTCAGCAGGATCCTAATGAAATCAATGATTATTATTGTACGATAGCCCAAAAAATAACTGCAAAAATACATCCTTGTAATGACCCGATGGAGTATATTCAGAGGAGCAATATGTCATTTTCAAATTCATTTAGCTTTTATCCCACCCATATACATGAGCTAAGAAAAACCTTCCTAACGATAAAAAATAAAAATTCATCAGGAGACGATGGAATATCAGTCCAGGTATTTCAGAACTTGCTTGACTCAGCCCAGATAGCACTCAGTGAGGCGATAAACCATTCTTGGTCATCTGGTGTTTTTCCACCTGGTCTTAAGGCAGCCAGAGTTATACCCTTATTTAAGGGGGGTGACCCATAATATTTTAAACCATAATCAGTTTGGTTTCCAAAATAACAAAAGCACTAATGATGCCATTTTCAGTTTCTTGAACGGAGTCTATGGCGATATAAACCGGGGTGGTGCTTCTGCGGCAGTGTTCTGTGATTTCTCAAAAGCGTTTGACTTCGTAAATCACAGAATACTGCTGCTTAAGCTCCAACACTACGGTTTCAGGGGGACGGTTTTGGACTGGTTTCACTCATACTTAGAGGATAGAGGCCAGGTCGTTGCTACGGGTTCAGCAAGGTCTGATAGCAGGTTAATTGAGTTCGGCGGTCCGCAGGGTTCGGTATTGGGGCCGGTTCTGTTTCTCACGTATATTAACGATTTAATAAATGTGGACATAAAGGGTAAATTTACCCTATTCGCAGACGATACTACTATCCTTTGGCATAGTGATAATGCCCAATCATTATATGAAATGGTGTCGTCTGATCTTCTTCAAGTCAAGGGTTGGTTCGACTCTAATTTGCTTAATGGTTTGTTTTCTTCCTTTTCCTTTTGAACTGACTGAACTTAGTTGTAACCTTGGATAGGTTTGTTCGTCTATATTTCATTAATTGTTTGCGGTTTTTGCGCAGGTTTTACATTAGATATATTCTTTTATGTATGTGCTAATGGTATTATAATGTATTATTTCATTTATTTCAGTGTTCCCCCGCAAAAAAATTTTCTGGGTATTTATAGCTAATGTGTATTTTGTATTTGTAGTGTATGCATTTACACAATGTCGAATTTTTACGATTCCTTTGATTGAATATTGTGTAAGTGGGTACTAGTTCTTGTTCTCTGATGTAATATTTTTATGACTTTGTATGACTTTTTAACTAATAGTTTTGTTGTATTTTTATATTAAAATTGAGCTTTGTCAATAAGAATTTATTTTTGGACAATAAAGCATATTTGAGTTTGAGTTGTAGAAGATCTATGTTCGCAAAAAAATATGCGTTTTATTTATATATCGGCACCAAAAAAACTTATTGTTGTTGCAAACGTTACTATAAAATAAATATCCTGCATTTTAGAACTTGTCATCTTTCACATCGCTAACGCATTGATCCTTTACTTCGATATTATTTTACTGATTTTTGGATTTCGTGGTGAATTTAATTGTGAAATAATTCGATCTATGGAATACACATGCATCTGATGTACGGTTTCTCGTCTTGCAATGCTATAGAAGCCAGACGGTTATATCACGAAATAAATCCTATACTATAATATACAGTGTCACCATTAAAGTCCGCACCATATGGAACTTTTTTTTATTAATGAGGTTAGTTAAAATTAAATTTTGGGCAATCGTTTTTGCTTTAAATTAGACTAAAAATCATGTATTCAATTGTCACCATCTGTCATTCGGCATCTGTCAAAAATGACATTTTTGTCAAAAATGCTGAAAAATGGCATTGTTTTACCGAATTTCAAAAAATTTTATTAGAAAAAGTTGTTTCAAGTACAATTCTTGGCCTAAATACAAAGTTTCAGTTTTCTAGCTCAAAGTTGATTTTTTTGCCATTTTTTCTAATTAACTTTTTTTTATTTAATGTAAGTTCGCTTAATGGATATTAAACTATTTGCTTATACCATACTCAATATTTTATTTAGTTTGTATGAGCTTTTTTTTACTACAATGCCATTTTTTTTCGAAATTTAAAATTAGAGGCAAAAAAATTTGACACAGGTGGTGCAAAGTTATCCTAATTTAAAAATTTTAACAGATAGGCGTCAGATATTCCATTTTTTTGATAGTACATACACCTAAGAAGTTTAAAAAACTTATAATAAAATTCCCAGATATCAGATTAGTTCAAAATTTAGACACATTTTCTTTTTATCCACAATAAAATATCAAGGCAATTTTGAATTTTATAAGTAGGCTATGGAAAAAAAAAACGAATTAGAGTGCCGAATAAATAAAAGAAATGTCATAAATTTAAATATTTTCGCAAGTTATAGTTTTCAGTGTTATCACCAATGTTGTCCATTCAAGAAAAAATAGAAATTGTCTTAATTTGTGGAGAGAATATGCCTCACCGGCAAGTATCTGCCATTTTTAATGAGAGGCACCCAGAAAAAAATTTGCAGCATAGCACTGTTTCAAGAATAATGTCAAAATTTAGAGAAACTGGATCTGTTCAAAATAATTTTAAGAAACCTCACGCGGCAAGTAAATACGATGAAGCAGCACAACTTGATGTTTGTTTAACTGTTATTGACCACGGTCAAACTAGTGTAACCAAGATAAGTGATTCAACAGGGTGCAAGAGGGAAAGCGTTAGAAAAATTCTTCAGAAAAATCGATTTCGGGCATATAAACCCAAGTTTATAAACACATTAAAAGAACGCGATTTTGATATCCGACTTGATTTTTCGTTTTGGTATCAGGGACAATATGAGGAGAATATTCTTTTTCCATACAAGATATTATGGACAGATGAAGCCACTTTCTCTTCGAATGGTACCGTGAGCTCACAAAATTGCCGATGGTGGTCCCAAGAAAATCCTAACTTCACAATTGAATGTCGCGACCAGTATCATTTTAAAACCAATGTTTGGTGTGGAATTTTGAAAGATGAGCTTATTGGACCATACTTCTTTAGAGTAAACTTAACTGGTGAAAGGTACCTGAATTTTCTTGATAACGAGATTACCGAAGTTTTGGATAACATGCCCTTACACCATAGACATAACTTATGGTATCAGCTTGATGGTGCACCCATACATCAAACTGTAGCAGTGAAAGAACGCATAAACCAATTATTTCAAAACAGAGTTATAGGGCGTGATAGAGAATGTCACTGGCCACCCAGGTCGCCTGACATAACCCCACTAGACTTTTTTCTGTGGGGTTATCTTAAGCAGAAAGTTTATAAGAATCGACCGTTTAGAAATATCGAGCATTTGGAACAAACGATAAGACAGTGTTGTACCGATATAAGACCAAGCTTTTTACAAAATGCTGTCAAAGACGTTTATAGACGGACGGGTGTTTGTATAGAGCGAGAAGGACGTCACACTGAAATGTGAAATTTATATTGCTTTGTGTTACCTATTTAAAATGATTAAAGTTTCTTTTTGTTCCTTTTAATAATAATGATAGTTTTAAGTATAAAATAAAATTTTTATCAAATATTTAGATGTATTTGTCATTTGAAAAACGAAACATCTGACGTCTATCTGTTAAAATTTTTAAATTAGGATAACTTTGCACCACCTGTGTCAAATTTTTTTGCCTCTAATTTTAAATTTCGAAAAAAAATGGCATTGTAGTAAAAAAAAGCTCATACAAACTAAATAAAATATTGAGTATGGTATAAGCAAATAGTTTAATATCCATTAAGCGAACTTACATTAAATAAAAAAAAAAGTTAATTAGAAAAAATTGCAAAAAAATCAACTTTGAGCTAGAAAACTGAAACTTTGTATTTAGGCCAAGAATTGTACTAGAAACAACTTTTTCTAATAAAATTTTTTGAAATTCGGTAAAACAATGCCATTTTTCAGCATTTTTTGATTAATATGTAATTTTTGACAGATACCGAATGACAGATGGTAACATTTGATTATATAATTTTTAGTCTAATTTGAAGCAAAAACGATTTCCCAAATTTAATTTTAACTAACCTCATTAATAAAAAAAAGTTCCATATGGTGCGGACTTTAATGGTGACACTGTATAGAAGACATTTCAATGAGTTGGGGCAAAAAGTGGGCGATTCCAGTTAATAAAGTAATAACTGATTCCTGAAGATTACTCGTAGAAGCAGTTTGCAAACTGGCTATTGGATCAGCAACAAAATAATGTAAACTACATTAGCATTATTCTTTCCACGGATGAAGCAAGGTTTACCAAGAATGGTATCAACAATTTAAACAACACACATGTATGGGCTGATGCAAATCCTCATGTCACTATTGTTTCGCATCATCAATATCAGTTCCAATCAATTAATTTTAGTTTAGTTTAGTTTGTCTTTATTGCCATCAAATCATTGTACAACGCAAAAGCAACGTCAGAAACATGGATCTTAGATCCTTTAAAAATATAGGTGAAAAATTGACACAGTAATAATTATAAAAAACAACTTATTTAGTAAAACAACAAAAGTCTATAAACATGCAGATGTACAAAAACACACAAATCAAGAAAGAAAGTTTAGTGAGTAATAATGTTTTTCCAAGGCATAATTTACCACCTCATTTCTGAAACGTACAGCACTTGTGATATCCCTGATTGACTTTGGGAGCATCTGATATGCTTTTACTGCCCTATAGTATGGTCCTCTTTCAAAAAATGATAAGTTGTGGGGGATGGCAAGATCATATCTGCCTCGTGTGTTCATAGCCGCCTCGGATACATTGTCCCTGTTACTTAAAAACAATTCCTGGTGCTTTTTCACAAAAATGACAAAAGATTTAAAATAGAGTGCTGGAGCAGTTAAAATTTCAAGTTCTTTGAAATAAGGTTTACATGACATTCTCGGGTGCAATTTCAGCATACAATGGATTACTCTTATTTGAGCTTTAAAGACTTTCTCCGCGCCTGGCGCTGCTCCCCAGAAAAGCACACCATAACATATAACAGATTGCACGGATGCAATAGAACGATTTTATGCTGTCAATGCCTAGATTGTGCCTTAGTCGCCGTATAGCTGCAGTTGATTGGTTAAATTGGGGTCAATAATGAGTCCCAGAAACTTAGCTTGGTTGGTTTGTTTAAGGGATTTGCCACCGAGAGGAACATATAAAGATGCACCAGGAAGTCTTTATGCACGATGGGGCACCAGTTGGTGTGCGGGAGCACTTGAAAAATGTCTATCCAAACCGTTGGAGAGGTAAAGGAGAACCTACTGCCTGGCCTCTTCGATCTCCCTACCTGACGCCGCTGGATTTTTGTATGTGGCGACACCTGAAAAATATAGTGTATTCCACTCCGGTCGGCACTAGAGAGGAGCTTCTACAGAGTATCACGTTTTATTGTGATATGATAAGTTATGTTGAACCCTCTTTCTATGAAGTTTCTCAATAATTTCGTTAGGGTGCCTCCTATTGCATCACTGCGTTTTTTTAAATTTTTGAATTTTTTGGGATTAAACAACTTAAAATTAAACTGTTCAGTTGTTTGAATGACTTTCGTATCACACTTTGTTGTCGAGAAACAAGATAGAAATCATGGTCCTTTTTATTAAAAATAAACCATGAATTCGTTTATTAATCTTCTTCTCGAAAGCGGTTCATTTTGTCGGCAATAAACAAAATAAAACAAGATAGAAATCATGGTCCTTTTTATTAAAAATAAACCATGAATTCGTTTATTAATCTTCTTCTCGAAAGCGGTTCATTTTGTCGGCAATAAACAAAAGTATTTTTTTCTTAGTCTAAGGTGCAAGCTACCCAGATTTATTTTTTTCAATCTTTATCATACAGGGTGTTAAAAATTTAAATATTAAGTTGTAAAGCTTAGTCCGCCCTTGGTAAACTAAAAAAGCTAAATATATTTTGAGTACACTCTTTTAAGAGGCCTTTACTAGTGTCTATCACATTAAATTTTTATTAAATTATATTAAGTACTTTGAAAATTACTCAAGAAAAACCGATTTTCAGCGGCGTCCTTCAGGGGCACATATCTCCGTAGGGAGGGCCTGTAAGGAAAAAATATGTAGAAACTTATTTTTTCAAAATATCAAGGGTTTGCCTTTTCCTTCTGCCAGAACCATCCCCAGACGCTTTTTGCTGTATTACAGCTCGTCAGTGAGACTATAGGTTCTGACAAAAGGAAAAAGCATAGGTGTCTGTTTTAAAACAGAAAAAGCGGGATTAAGCGGAGAATGAAGCCAGATGGCACTAAACCGACATGACGCCCAGCTCGGGCATAGCGCTGCCTAGCGAGGACTTCTGCAAATGTGACGTGCTCTCTAAGAGATCCTCTGATATTTGTTCATGTTAGGGGGCGCAGGTATGCTTAAGAATTGGTGTTCTTTACCAGCACCACGAGATGGAGCTATCTGGCTTAATTCTCTGTTTAATCCCGCTTATTTTTTCATATTCTGTCTGAGTCTGAGAGATTTCCATTCCCACACTCTGTATATGTTACTAATTTATATTCATACAATGAACTATTCTTCTATAAGTAATAATTGTCCTTACGTACATTTTGTTGATTTCTTCAATATAAGGACATCCTACTTGTAGGGCTATGGCAGAGTATGCTGTGTTTAACTTTTCACTAAGATGGTAATTTTTTGGACCTAGCAGTAAACGAATATTGAATTAAAAAAATGTTTTTCTATGCCAATTTAGAGAAGATTTTTATTGGGTTGGGTTAGATTATTTATATTAGGTCAAAATAAAACTACTCGGGAATTTCCTTGGCTTCTAACTCAGGCAGTGCCTTTAACTTCTTTTAATCTTTGATACTTGTGTCGGCCAATCTTCGTATCATTATTTGGGTTGGGCTGAGCCCTAAGTTGTTCCTTATGGTATGTGTGTTGTCAATTTATGTGTAGTTCTGGAGAGCTGAGCTTGTCAAGGTCACCAGCAATTCTTCGGAAACTTATAGTTAGAGCCTGGCGGGGATTATACTTGAGTTTGTCTAATTAGTGGGTTTGGAGCGACGTCCGTCTGTCTGTACTAGTCCGTTATAATTTTGTCATGAAATTTACTCAATATTGGTATGTCAAAGTCCGGTGTGAAGTACCCTAGTTACAGCATACCTTGATGCATCCGCAATGATATTTAAGACCCTCTTCTGCAGTTCCTGGAACTTGTGGTGCTCTGTCTTGCTTATTGTGCATCATGTTGTTACACCGTAAGTCAGAAACAACCTGATCAACGCTTTGTATAAACTAACTTTGTTTTTATAACAAATTTTAGTTTCCGTGTAAAGTCCCAAGAACCTACTTGACTTTATGTACCCAATTTACCTGTATGCCATTTATCGATAACCTGGTCTTAGGTCTTCTCACTCTGCTCTTTGAGAAGAAAATGACTTTCGTTTTGGCGGGATTCAAGCAAATAATCCAGTCCGAAAGCCATTTTGCCATGGCTCGGATCTGCCTCTGCAGTCTTATCAACACCAGCCACAGTTGTGGCATCGAAGTGATTGCAGTGTCGTCGGCGAATATTTTGTCGGTCCTTCGGGATATCATGAATATACAGGGTGCTCCTTAACGGTATGCGAATATTGAAGGGTGTGAATCTACATGAAAAATTAATGATAGTTTGTTTTATAAGCTATGGTAGAAAAGTGTTTCGTTACGAAAATCATTCAATCATCAATCATCATTCAAGTTTTAGGGAAAAAATTGAAATAAATTAATATTTTCGAAACTACTTGAGATATTTCAAGCGATAGTTAATAAAGGGGCATGTTTTTCAATACAAAAACAATTTTCAGCTTTAACACTAGCGTGTCTACGGGCACTGACTTTGATATTTTTGAGGAAAAGAATGGTACGCCAATGGTTTTTTCCCAAATAAAAAATATTTTTAAATTTACCGTTAAATTTGAAACATAAGAGCTCTCCTGAGTTGTTTTATTATTATTATTAATGTAATATGAAAAATTAAACACATTACGGGTTGGCATTTGTGTGTAATGAACAACTGACAACATACAACATTAACATAACATTACAACTAACATGGAGCGATTATTACAAAAATTGTTAAAAATTGCGCCTTCACGTAATATGCATCCTTTCGCCCTCCATCTCATGGAATTGCGCACTCGTTGAAATATCCCCGGAGTACTTTTTATTCGACAATATGCTGCAACTATTCTTTATATAAATTCATCTACAGTGTAAATGGAACTTGTGTACACTGGCGTCTTAAGATTGCCCCACAAAAAGAAATTAAGCTTCTAACGTCGGGGGAACTTTGTGGCCATTCTTGAGGCCCACCGCGGCCTATGCAACGATCTGGATAAACAGTTTGTAAATAATTTCGAACCACTACACTGAAATGTGCTGTTGCACTATTATGCATGTAGAGAATTTTTCACAATAAATGGTTGACTCCGTTTAACTACCTGGGACGTTTTGCAAGAGCTCGGTCATAAAAATGCAAATAAACTGTCGGTCAGGATCGGATTATAATTTGTAATTATAGCAGGTAATATTTAACTATCTTGTGCTTGCGATAACATCTTTCAGTATTTGTGTTTCTTAGGAAGTGTTCAAGTTGTGCTACGGTTACGATACAATAATCTTAAATTATTTACCAAAAATTTATACGTATAAAAACAGATATTATGTGGCGTCCGTGGGTAAATATTAATAGTGCTTCTTCTAGTGTTCCGTTGAAGAAAAACCACTTATCTCTTGATGGTAAAAACATTGTAAAAAATGTATATAGTTCTTTACTTGACCAAGGACTTGAGGCTAGTGCTGCCGCAAGTGTAACAAGTGATATAACTAAAGTGCCTCTTACTACAGTAAGACAAATTGCAGTAAATCCCGTCAAATCAAGAAAGAAGCGTATAGATACCGGTTTCAAGAAAAGTATCGATGAAGGCGATAAAGACCTAATAAGACGAAAAATCTACACCATGTACGAAAAGCAACGTGTCCCTACATTAAAGAGTCTAAAACAGCGGCTCACTAATGACGTAACCCAAATAAACTGCACCACTAGTCTTTGGAGAATTTTGTCTGAAATGGGCTTCAGATATCGTAAAATTGATAAAAGGTAAGTACTGATGGAATCCGCCCGTTTAAGAAAATGGCGTTACGAATATATAACATCCATAAGAAAATACCAATCTGAAAATCGTCCAATAATTATTTACTTCGACGAGACGTGGTTTGACACCCACGAAACACCTTCCAAAGGATGGTCTGATTCATCCGGCAAGTGCACAACAAGAGCTCCGTCAAATAAAGGGAAAATAATTACTATCTTACATGCAGGATCAGAAAACGGTTGGGTCCTAAATGCCTTGTGGCTTTCTGCGAAAAACATTAAAGACTCCTGTGTAGATTACCATGAGGATACGACGGCAGAGCTGTTTAAAGAATGGTTCCAGAATTGTCTTTTGCCTAATATTCCTCCGAATAGCGTGATAGTAATGGACAACGCAAGGCTATCATAGTCGACAATTACGAAAGATTCCAGGCTCAAATAACACAAAATTAGAAATTCAAAGCTTTATGGCGGCGAATGACATATTATATTTCGAAGAGAATTATACAAAAAATGAACTTCTACAAGTTTAAAATTCATTTTCTATCAAGAAAACATAATATGTTTTTGACACAATGGCAGCGGAAATGGGACATACAGTGCTACGGCTCCCTCCCTATTATTGTATTTTTAATCCCATAGAGCAAATGTGGCACCAATTAAAATCAATGGTTCGGTGGCAAAATATATCTCTGACTTTAAGTTATAGCGTGGTAGAATTAATAAGAAACTATGTTCCTGATATTCCCCCCTATAGTTGGAAAAATTCAGTTCGTCATGTTATAACTATTGAAAATTCATATGTTACTCTAGACACAATTAAACCGATTATAATTAATTTGGATAATAGCGATAGCGACACAGAACTAAATATAGAATAGCATTGTATACCATACATATATATGTGTAATATAATATAAGTTATTCTACTAGGTATTGCGGCTTTTCAGTGTAAAACATTTTTTGTTTATACCTATAATATGTAATTTTATACTATATCATATCGCTGACAAATGTAATTATTTCTTTACTTTTTGCAAGACTTATCTGAAGCAATTTTAACCAAATATAAAAAGTTCTTGTTTTATTAGATTTTACTTGATATACTATGTATAAGGCTTTATATTTTAATTTATTTGTAAGATTTTGTGTCTAATACAGAGTGGCGTAGCCAGCCTTGCAGGGCGGGAGAGGCAAACATGGGGGCGCTTTATGATTTCTTAGAACCACTATTAGTATTAAAAGGTGTTTGTTTTTCAAAATATGTTAACAAATATTTTTCAATTTCAATAAATATGTTACAGGGTGTAATAAATTTATCTTTTTATTGTGTATACGGGCACCAAGGGGTGCCAAGCTAGGTGGGCGGGGCCCCCCTGGCCCCTACCTGGCTACGCCACTGCTAATACAATAATTGCAAAATTGACAATAAATCATTTTTGATTTGATATGCATTATTTATTTAGGATATTTCATGTCATTAAATAATATATTATTTAAACGTAGCAATGTGTGTAAAATTACTTGTTCCCTAAAAACCTCAATAATTTTAATTAGATTGCATAATTACCTTCATATTATATTATATACGAATTAAATATCTAAAGTCCTACTCTGTAGTGTATTTGCTTGTTGATTGTGTATAACAATGGGATTAAACCGGTAGTTTTATTGCAGTCAATAAGTCGATGAGGGTGAAAAATACTTTACCACATATGGTTTCATATTGCTATCGGAACATCCTTAAGCAGCGAAGGCAGTTGTTCTTGAAGGAAATTGAGGTAAGAAGTCGTCTCGGCAAGAAGAATGGGTCAATAAAGTAGTTACGAATAATTCCTACTCATAACTTTAACCGAAAATTGTTGTTCGAAATGGGTTCTGGTTACGACATAGGTATAGTCAAATCTGGTCTTATCTGGCGGGTTTACGATTTAACAAAGACATACTTTTAATTTTTCTTTTCTTTTATTGCGTTTAATCATACTAACCAAATAAAATCCGTCAGACAAATATGACAGACTTATGCAATTTTGGCATGAAAGAAAAGGATAGGTATTTAATTTTCAGCGATTCACAAAAGTTTGTACCTGCCCAAGTACCTGCCATCTTCGTCTTGATTTAAAGATGTCAGTTTTGTGACTTTGACAGTTTGTGACAAAATGAAAAAATTTTCTGGGTTTTTGCATCCCCAAGCAAAAAAAATGGTACTTAATCTGATAAGCTGTTTCGAAAATGCAAGAAAAAGTGGAAATTCGCCAACCAATATTCAGGAAACAGCAGCCACAGCACTGGGAATTAGTTTAAGGGCTGTGCAGAGAATTGCGCATGAAAAAAAAACATAACATAATACCCAAGAATACTAAAAAATGTAAACGAAGAAAGCCAAAGACTGTGGATTTAAGCGAAAATACTAAAATGGAAGTTCAAAATGTGATTTACGATTTATACAGATCAAAAACCAATGTAACTCTTCCAGTTTTAAAAGAAACATTAAAAATTCTGAGTGTTTTGGAAATTAGACTTGAAGCCCTATCAAAATTAATAAAAAAGTTAGGTTTTCGCTATAAAAAAGACTGTAACCGAAGATTTTTATGTGAGCAGCCACAGATAGTGAGTCAGCGTGTTCAGTTTTTAAAAAATTATACGGAGAATTACAAATCGAAATTTAGAAAAGTGGTATTTTTAGACGAAACGTGGATAGTTTCAAATGGAAGTGGTTCAAAATCTTGGCAAGATGATCCTGTGAAAAGCGTGAAAAGGAAAAGGGATGTGGCACGGGAAAGCGGTTCATTATTTTACATGCTGGTTCTGTAACAGGATATGTTCCAGGTGCAAGCTTAATTTTTTCTTCAACATCAAAAAGTGCTGACTATCATGATAATATGAATTGCGAAATGTTTGAAAAATGGTTAAAAGTTCAATTGATACCAAATTTGGATTCTCCGTCTTTAATTGTATTAGATAATGCATCATATCATTCAAGAATTTTAAATAAACAGCCTACTTCATCTTGGAGGAAAAATGATATTTATGTGTGGCTTGAAAAACACAACCAAAATCCTTCACCAAATATGCTTAAATCGGAACTATCAATGGCAAAGTCTCTTAAAAAACCAAGAATATACGCGGTAGATGAAATATTGCGTGAATATGGCCATGAGGTTCTACGACTGCCGCCATATCATTGCCAGTATAACGCAATAGAATTAATATGGGCCGGGGCAAATTCTTATTATGAAAAACATGTAGGTGATGGTCTTAAATCCGACCAAGTACAAATAGTTTGGCATGATTCTTTGGATCATATTACACAAGAGTACTGGAAGAAATCAGTGGAACATACAGAAATATTAATAAGGAATTGGTGGGATCGAGAACAAGTTCTAGATGTCAAAGTAGCGCCAATGATAATTGCTCCATTCGAAGACGACTCAGACGACGAGGACTTTTCAGATTTTATAAGTGACGATGACAGTTTTTAGTCTATAATTAGTTTATAAACGGTTTTCTTTGTTTACATTTTTTAGTATTCTTCGGTACTATATTATGCTTTCTTTCATGCACATTATTCTGCACAGTCCTTAAACTAATTCCCAGTGCTTTCGCTACGGTTTCCTGCATATTGGTTGGCCAATTTCCACTTTTTCTTTCATTTTCGAAATAGTTTATCAGACTAAATGCCATTGAATTTTTAGGTTTTAGTAGTAAAATTGTTAAAATAAATTACACTGTTTATTATTGTCGTTTTTAATAAATACATTTAAGGTATACTATTTACAGGGATGGCGAACCAATGGCACGCGACATAAAATTTTGGCTCGCCACCGATCACAAAGTTTACTATGAATTATTATATTACGAATTGCGACGGCACGTCTATGGCCTCATTAAACATTTCTTTAGAAAAAATGCACGTTAATACATAAAGATTCGCCACCCCTGTACTATTATGTACATAATTTTTGCAAAAATAATAATATTATATCTGGCTATCTTCACGACTTCACGACAGTTAAAATAATAAAACTATGTATCTTCTCTGGGTTTATTGATACCTACATAGTCTCACAGCATTGTGATATAAGCTGTAAAATTTTCGAATTGATTTATATGATCCGTGACTTTTGGACCCGCATTTTGAGACCGGTTTAGACTTTATACGTTTCTGTCTCCCACTTATTTTTAGCGGGGCGCTTATTGGCTTAACAGGGGCAAAATACGTGTAAAATAAATTTGGGATCTGATACCTCACCGGCTCTAGTAGCTTTTTCTCGTTGACTTTTGAAGTAGGTAACCTGGAAATTGGAAATATTTTTCTAGCCTGATATTACACAACAAAAATTTAGCCAATGTGTAATTTGATTTTTTTTTATATTTAATTTATTATTATCTGCTGAAATAAACTAAAATTTGTTTAATTTATTTAACATTTCATCGACATTTTTCGTGGTCGCTAGTCAGGGGTTTTACTGTATATTGTTTATCTAATTTTCCACCATCATTTTGGTTATCAAATTTGTTAAATGTAAAACTATTGTGTTAACCGTCTGCAATAATACGAACGCACCCCTGAGAAATTAATTTTGGAACGAGCCCAGTCATTTTTATTATGACTGATAGTTTCAAGTTAACGGTTAACCTATCAACATTCAATTTTATGGAAAATCAGCTGTCCATATACGGCCATATTGGTTTTTATTTACAACATTTTGATGAGCTCTGGAATTTTCGAATTGATTCATATAATCGGTGACCTTTGGACCCGCCAGATAAGACCAGATTTGACTTTATTTTCTTCTGCCCACAAATTATTATTGCGGAAATTCTAAATGGAATTTCTTGAAAAAATTCACTAAAATTCTCCAAAACATTTGATGGCAAATATCAGGGCCGGATTATCCAATAGGCTAGATAGGCTATAGCCTAGGGGCCCTCGACTTGCGGGGGCCCTTTACTCTCAAATAAAAAAAAGTTAAACGGTATACAACATCTATTTACTATAATACGTTGACCATGATGTAATAATAACAAAAATAATAATAATAATTATCATTATTTATACTAAATCTGGCCGCGGCACGGCACGACCCGCTAATGCTAATGTCAGTTTTTATCGCGATTTAAGATAGACCGACCGACGGACGCTACTGCACACTGCGCTGGATCCGGTGCATCCCCGAAGAATACCCGAGCTTGCGCTGCGTGCGTCATTCCGTCTAGTAAAGTAAAATCACTAAAATCCACACGCATTTTTTAAGGTTAAGATATGTTCGTTCGTTAAAATTAAAACGTTATATAATCACAAAAGTATTTTGTATTAAAAAACAAAATTAGTGCATAGTGTAGACGTAGTGATACTGTGTTTGTTTTACATTTACTGTGGCATCTTGTGTGTGAATAGACCTGCACTATGTCGCCCGTTCTACTTGTGGCACCATACACTCGGATACGACAACAAAATATGGAACATACCGACGTATGGTAGTTTGAATTTAAATTTGGATATATTTCCCGCCTTCATGCAACCTATCTCAACATTCGGTACTGACCAATTAGCGCTGGTAATTCTATAACGTTTCCCGCCAATTGTGTATGATATGCCACTGTTGATGCTAATTCACATCTTACTTTAACCTAAATTGTAGTAACCGCTATACGGTGGCGCCCTCTACAATACACACTTCAACCATGTATTTACTCGATATAGCGCGCAAATAAGAGTTGAATAATTGAAATAATGTTGTGTGTGAATAGGCCTGCACTATGTCGCCCGCTCTACTTGTGGCACTATACATTCGAATACGACAACAAAACATAGATTATACCAACGTACGGTAATTGGAATTTAAATTTGGATATACCTATTTTCCGCCTTCATGCAAGTTATCTCAATATTTGGTCAAACACTTGAAGGTAAAATTTAGAAATATTAGTTTCAAAAAATTTGTAAAAATGTACGATTTGCAATGCCATGCGGCGGCCACTGTTAGCGCTGTTTTTAGTGTAAAGCTGCACTTTTTAAGAAGAATAGCCTAAAGATTTTTTGATTAAAATTTGTAGTATCAGAAGAAAACCTTAAAATTACTAACGAACGTTTCTCACATTCTAAACACATGTAAGTGACTCGTTTGCCGTTTTTCCTGCATAGTTAATAATTAATAATCTTGTGTGTTCTTTTGGTATCTTACACCGACATCTTTTGACGACATGCCATGTTAGGAAAGTGTTTATTTTACATTTACTGTGGCATCTTGTGTGTGAATAGGCCTGCACTATGTCGCCCGCTCTACTTGTGGCACCATACACTCGGATACGAGAACAAAATATGGAATGTACCGACGTACGGTAGTTTGAATTTAAATTTGGATATACCTATTTCCCGCCTTCGTATAAGTTATCTCAATATTCAGTCAAACACTTTAAAGTTAAATTTAGGGAAATATTAGTTTCAAAAAAATTTGTAAAATGTACGATTTTAAAACATTTTAACATTGGAAGGGGTTATATTCGTATATGGGGCAAGTTTACGAATTTTCGTTCAAGGCCAAATGTAATTTTTTTTCTATGTTTCAGCAGGTAATGCAAAAGGATGAAAACTACCCCGTATTAAAAGTTTTTTACATATTTTTTTTAAATAATTTTCAACCATTCCACAACTACATGCGCCGCAGGCGCGATTTTCAAGGCACTAATTCTTACTAGGTAATTTTGTACACGCTTTGACTGGATAAACTTTAGTATGAGTTTCTATATCGATACCTTTTTGCCATAACATCGTAAGTGACAAATTTAGGAAAAAGGGATTATTGAACTATCGTAACTACCAAACCGTCAGACACCTTCCAGCAAATTATCGTAAGGTAGAGAAGCATAGTCTTTAGAGAAAAAGCCGAATTAGGTGTAACGTAAGTCACACAAAAATGTAAACAAATCTCATTTGTATTTGCGAAAACATCGCATGATCTCCAAAACATCGTAAGGTGCAAGTCACGCGGTACAAAAAATGCGACTTACGACGCAGCGAAGTGCGTTATGACCTTTTAGTTCATTGTGTATCGCTGCGGAGTTAGAACGTAAGTACCACAATTATTTTCTTTCTGTAATTAATAACGGTTTTTGGTTGTTTCCGTTGAGATTCGTAAAAAAATTGTGTTAAACTAGGTAGTTCTAATTCAAAATCATCTTAGCACAACGAAGTTTTCAATTAATTTTATGGAGTTCTAAGTAGATAATGATTTTATTCGTGTGATAACGATTGTGCTAAACTAAACAACTTATTAGACGGTCAAGACAGTTGTACCCTTTACGGTGAGGGTTGGCCTAGCATTGGATTTTATTTGATGTAAGAAAAAATTTTAGCTGTAAACATCAACAATAAGGTTTGACCTTGATGGCAGTAAAGAACACAACTGGCGCGACCGTCTTGTGTCCAACCGAATATTTGAGAACTGTTTTTGGTTTGCTCTTTTGTAACTATTTTACTACAATTTATTTTGTACAGGGTGGGTTACAGTACGTTGACACATTTTTAATCTACAGGGTGTCTCACGCTAGTGTATTTTTCAATAAATCCAATATCGAAAGAAATACGAAAAACTGTTTAATAGAAAAGTTGTCCAAACTTGCACAACTGTGAATTTTAAAATGTTTCGAATATACGGGGTTGATGGTTTACCACGTACTGTATTCAACTTGATTATTTTAAATAGAACACTCTGTATATCATTGCATTTTTAATTCCTAGTAAGATTCTAAAGTGATTTAATGTGTCATGTCCTGTATACATGAAATTAGTCTAGAATCTGACGAGTTGTAAGATGATTACCTGGTTCGAAATTAACACACAGGTTTTGGATAACGAAAACGACGTATATTCATTACGGTATTAGTACAATAGTAGCAAAATGTTAAAATTATCAAATCATCATCTCTTAACATATATTCTTTTAAATCTAGTTCATCAAAATATATATATGTTTGGGTAACCTTAAACTATGGTACGGTTTGTTATATGTTATATGTTTATGTTTATCAATTACAAGCAAAGCTGGCACCTTACGTTCATGGTTGTAACCTTGTCAATCTAAACCAATGTTTAATAATATAAACTAATTTAATAAAATAGGTAAAATACTGTAAAATACTAACTGTCTTAATTTTACCTTATACTATACCTTACTTACACTACACCTTATACTACACCTCCGGCCGGCAGAAAAAAAAAATCGAATGCTAATGCTGAATTTTTTTTTGAAATAATCAACCAATCTATATCATCAAAATATTTCTTAACTCTATTCTTATGAACTAAAACTTGCTTATTCTCTATATCTAACAAAATATTTGGAGACTGTTCACTTATCACTGTAAAGGGTCCATTGTATAAAGCGTCCATTTTTGTTCCCGAATTATTTTTCAAAAGCACTTTATCACCACTCTTATAATTAACTATGCTACTTTTCCTATCATATACAGTCTTTCTTTTACCTTTTGACGTCATCAAGTTACTTTTTGCATCAGCACATGCTTGCTGGAGCCTATACTTTAACTCTAAAGGATAACTATCAAAATTGTACAGAGGGTCAACTTCTCGTAACAAATTCGAAGGTAAATTAGCCGTTTTGCCAAATACTAACTCATACGGGGTATACCGAGTTTCAGTATGAACACTAGTGTTATAGGAAAAACACCAAAAAGGTATCCAACTACTCCAATTAGTTGGGTTTTTCGCTATTTGCATTCGTAAGTATGCTCCTAATGTTTTATGAGAGTTTTCTAATGCGCCTATGGTCTGATGATGGTAGGCCGTTGAATTAAGTTTTTCAATTTGAAGCAATTTACACGTTTGCGTAAGGGTTGCAGCTAAGAATTCAGTGCCTTGGTCTGACAATATCTCATCTGGGATTCCAAACCTCAAAATAAAATTTTCAACGAACGCTTGGGCTACTGTTACAGCTTCCTTATTTTTTAAAGGATAACATTCCACGAATTTACTGAGATCACACTGTAACGTTAAAACATATTTATTGTTATCAACATCTGATTCTAAAGGACCAACTAAATCTAAACAAATTCTCTGGAATGCTGAATCAGCTGTAGGCGTAATAGTCATTGGCTCTATACTTAGTTTTGAATGTTTATACCTCTGACAATCATCGCATTTTTTAACAAAGTCCTCAACGTCTTGTCTTAAACCTATCCATGATAAATATTTTTTAACATTATTATACATCCTATTTATTCCTGCATGACCTCCTGTCGGCAGTAAATGAAAATCATTAAGCACTATTTGCTTTGTCTCACGATCGTATACTTTTTGCACGTCTTTAATAACACATATTTTTATACCGGTTTCATTTATCAACTTTTTATATTTTAATAATTCTCTTAAGAATTGAGCGCTCTTTCCGTCTTTAATTACTATTAATTCGCGGATATTATATTTATCACATATAGCTTTCAGTATCCTCAACGATCCACTTAAGGGTAACGCCGATCGGATGTTCTGAAATTTAAATTCCGCTTCGTCGGAACTCAGGTTTCTCAACGATGCCTTCCTGGTCAACGTCGATCGAAAATCCTGGCCCATATAAATGACGTTTTTATTTTTGAAATAGACGAAATTTTCTATATTACAATCGTAATTTTCATTTTTACATAATTCAATAAACTTCGCGTTTGACACTGGACAGAGTTCACACGATTCTTTAGGCCGTTTCAGTACTTCTGTTACTCCCGGGTGATCAATCCGTTCGTAAGTACCCGAACTACAACCTACGTCATCTGTTTTGTCTGTCTGTCGCTTCGCGGCTGCTCTAGTCGTAGCAAATAAAGATTCATTATTATTTTTATTACTTAAGCTTTTAAGCTCCTCATTATTTATTTCTATTCTCGAAAGCGCGTCCGCTATGACGTTTTCTTTCCCTTTAACATGTTTAATATCAAAATCGTATTCTTCCAAAACTAATCGAAATTTAGTGAGTCTACTAGAAGGGTTAGTCATACCAAAAAGTGAAATAAGAGGTTTACAGTCGGTTTCAAGTGAAAATTTTCGTCCCTACAAATAAGGTCTGAAATGCTTAACTGCCCATACTACTGCTAAAAGTTCCTTTTCTACTGTACAATAATTACGTTCTGCTTTATTTAAAGACCTACTGGCATAAGCAACTGGCTTATCGTCCATATTTGACAAAACTGCTCCGATTGCACCCCCTGATGCATCGGTTTTTAAAATGAAAATATTATCTTTATCAAAATTAGGATATTGTAAGATTGGAGGGCTTATAAGTGCGGTTTTTAATTTTTCGAAAGATTTTTGACACTCATTTGTCCAACAAAATTTTACTTTTTTCCTGGTTAAATTATTTAATGGAATTGAAATTTTTGCAAAATTTGGAATAAATCTTCTATAATAGTTTGCAAATGCAACAAATCGTTTAGTCTCATTTGCATCCTTGGGTACGGGATAACTCTGAAGGACCTTTATTTTCTCCCTATCAGGAAAAACACCTTTCTCCGAAATCACATGCCCAAGATACAAAATTTCTTTTTTCAAAAATTCACACTTGTTTGGATTTAATTTCAAATTTACGTCTCTAAGCCTCTGAAAAATTTTCACTAGATTTTGGTTATGATTCCTTAAGCTGTTTCCAAAAACAATTAAATCATCAAGATAAACGAAACAACTGTCATAATTTAACCCTGTCATTGCAATAGTCATTATTCTAGAAAAAGCACTTGGACTAATTTTTAAACCCATCGGAAGTCGTGTCATTTGGTACTGTCCTCTTTCGGTCGTAAATGCTGTATACGGTCGACTAGACTCTTCCAAAGGCACTTGGTAGTATCCTTGGGACAGGTCTAAATGCGAGAAATACATAGCTCCATATAATGAATCTAAAATTTCAGTAATAGATGGCAATGGAAACTTTTCGTCGTCTCGTAACTTTTTATTGAGCAAACGAAAATCAATTACAACTCTAAAGCGTTTAATGCCTGTTTGGTCGGCTTTTTTAGGTACAACTAACAATGGTGCGGACCATTCACTTTTAGCCTTTTCAATGATTCCTTGTTTTTCCATCATTTCGATTTGCTTATGTATTTCTGCCTTTTGTGCGTGAGGAAGTCTGTATGGTTTTACGTATGACGGTGACGCGTCAGGCTTAAGTCGTAATGTCTGTTTGTAGATGTTAGTCGTAGTAAGAGGATCGTTATCTAAATGAAAAATATCCGAATACTTAGCGCAAATTTTTTGTATTGAAAAGTTTTCTTCCTTATTTAAATGCTTAGTATTAATTAATTTCAACAATTTGTCGACTCGCCCTACTGAATTATTCTCCGTTTCTAAAAAACAACATGTTTCGTAATCGCTAAAATTTACAAGCTTTGGATAAAAATTTGTCAATGAAATTTCCATGTCACGGGTATTTAAAATTTTTATTGGAATCATATTGCTTTGTGGTCGTACTAAAGTACTGGCTATATATATACCGTCTCCGATTTCTTCTGGTAATACAATACAGTCCTCATTTTTATTCACTTTGCAAAATTTAATTACCTCGCATCTAGCTGGTATTTTAAAATAAGATTTTTCTTTTGAAAACATTGGTACCGAGATATTTTTATTTTTTAGAAAAAATGAAAAATTAAAATTTTCGTAATTTATAGTGGCATTATATTTTTGGAAAAAATCAGAGCCTAAGACTCCGTTTATTTTATTCTCAAAACTGTCTATTAGGTGAAAATTATGATTTAAATTAATTACATTGTTATTGTTATTGTTATTAATATTAAATTTCAAGTTCGCAACGCCATGAGACAGTGTGGAGCCGGTAACTCCATTAATTTTTATTTTAGTTGCTGTGTTTACATATTCGTGTTTATCAACACATGTTTTAAATATTACACTAATTGAAGCACCTGTATCTATTAATAAATTTAATTTGGTACCTTTGTACTTGACTTGAATAAAATTGAGACCATTTAAATTAAAAATAAAAAATTCATTATTAGACTCGAAAAAACTGATTTTCTAATGTTTCGCTTGATTGATTAGACTCGCCAGTACTTTCGTCCCTAATGCAATATGACCTATTATTATTATTATTACCACGAAAACCTCTTCCGCGATTTGGGAAACCCCTAAAATTCGGTGACCTATTTTGAAACCTGTAATTGTTGTTATTACTGTTATACCTGTTATTCCCTGCGGGACCTGAAAAATTCCGACCACGAGACCTATTATTTGAAAAAGAACTGAAATTTGCTCGATTATTTCGACCTCTGAAGACCCTATTACTCGCGTGCCTATTTTGGATATGAAAAACCCGATGAGAGCCTGTGTCACTTTTTCCAAGCCCCTCATCCTTTGCTGCCCTTATCGCATCACTTAATCGGTCGTAATTACGTGCTTTAACAATAGTGCGCATGTCGCTACTCTGCAACCCATTGGCAAATACGTTTATAGCAAGCTTCTCGTTTACGGAAGTTAACACCCGTACAGCTTCGTCATTCCCGTCGGACTGTGCGATAGTAAGGTCCAGGAGTAGATCTTCAATAGTTCTACCGAACTCCTCGATTGATTTACCCCCTTGCTTAGCACCGTTCAATCTGGCGGACAATGCTCCCGCTGACTTTTTGGTGAGAAAAAGAGCTTTAATATCAGTAATAAGGGCTTCATTCGTTGCGTATGTGCTCTGCAACCTTATTTTTGCATTACCCGATAATCTTGCCTTAAGGACATAATTCGTTAAACTCTTTTTCCCTGCCTCGTCAAGCAATGCGTCATATAACTCGATGCCGTCAATTAACTCTTTTGTCGTTTTCTCAGTGCCGTCCATGCGCGGCAACAGAGACGCGGCCGTTTTCAAATCAAATTTTTCACTCATGTTTCTAGCTTCAACAAAACAATCAGAATCGGGATTTTTTGCTACAGATTCTGTTTCTTTCGTATCGGCGGTTTTTAGCCTATCCTGTAAAACTTCATTAATAGCTTCAAAATATTTATCTAACTATGTGGCATAATCTTTGACTTGGGCTATTAATACGGTTTTAGTGGGGACGGGGACCCTATTAAATTCATTTTTTAAATTGCTAAACTCACTTACAAGTGTCTCTAGTTTTCCTAAGTTGCCACGGTGACAGTCCTAGAGCGGCGCCTTTCGATGGAGTCCTTTTTCAGATTCCTATACAGTACCCTTGCCTCTTCTAACAAGTACTGGAACTCCTTGATGCCCATGAACTAATCCCACGTTGCGTACGAGCGGCTTTTGCCTCACCTTCCATTAAGGCCTCACAAGTACGTTCTGCTTGGCTGTTGCTCGACTTGGGACTGCTACTACGCATATGCAAATGCGGTCAAAATGAAATGGAGTGACTTTTCTTTTTCTTTAGGCTTATCTGCGGGGTTTATAAGAACTTAGATTGCTTCAGGATCCCTAGGTGCTGTCCTCAGGTACATACTCCTTGATAAATCCTTCTTCAGTGTTCTGCGGTACATCTGTTTGAGCTTCAACACCAACAACAGGACGACTGCTCCAGTTAGGATATACAACAGTATGCGAATGTCCAAGGGTGCCTGGATCGCCTCTTGTTCCACAATGAAATTCGAATTAACGACACCAGAGTCTGTTATTTCTGCGTGTTTTGAATTTGTTGTCCCCATCTGCACTTGTTTCACTTCACTTGTTTCACTTGTTTGCTTTCACTTAGGTAGTCACTTTATATTTACCAAGGGCTTAACTTAAGCCCGCTGGCAGGATCGCCATGTAAGATGATTACCTGGTTCGAAATTAACACACAGGTTTTGGATAACGAAAACGACGTATATTCATTACGGTATTAGTACAATAGTAGCAAAATGTTAAAATTATCAAATCATCATCTCTTAACTTATATTCTTTTAAATCTAGTTCATCAAAATATATATATGTTTGGGTAACCTTAAACTATGGTACGGTTTGTTATATGTTATATGTTTATGTTTATCAATTACAAGCAAAGCTGGCACCTTACGTTCATGGTTGTAACCTTGTCAATCTAAACCAATGTTTAATAATATAAACTAATTTAATAAAATAGGTAAAATACTGTAAAATACTAACTGTCTTAATTTTACCTTATACTATACCTTACTTACACTACACCTTATACTACAGAGTAATTAAAAAATGCAATGATATAGAGTGCTCAATTTAAAATGAGAAAGTTAGATGCGGTACAGGGCAAACTATAAGAACACCTTATAATCAAAAATATTTTTAAGATGTAGGTACAGTTCACGTCTGGACCACTATTGTATTAAGTATTTTTTTCGCATTTCTTACATTAATGTATTATGAGGATTTAAAAACTTCCAGCCCTAACCGTTCATACGGAGGACTCTAACCGAAAACACTTTTGTTTCTATTGGAAAGACAACATGATATTTTTATTTTAGATTATCACCATGACTACTAGATCAAAACGTCTAGTGGCATTAGCTCTATGTTCTCAAGGAACAAAGGAACCCAATGCCGTACCGCGTTTAGTATTAACTTTTTCTGGGTCTCCACAAAAATTTGAGTCACCCATTAGCTGTTAATGGTAGCGAGTACTCTGAACTGGTATCACAGGAAGCCCTAAATGCCATTATAGACTCAAGTACATGCACTAGCATCAGTATTTCCTCAGAAGTCGGTCAAATTTCGAACTTAAATGATTATTTACAATCTTCAGATACGGTTGTAATTAGTCTAGTTGAACCTATATTATATTATCATAATATCACTGCCTGTGGAACAGAAATAGTGTCCGAGTTTAATGTGCCCAGTTCTTCAATTCATATTGACCTTCACCAAAACAACCCAGTAGTTTCAACACGGCCCTTTGTGAATAATATCATTGCCGATGGAACAGAAATAATCTCAGAGTTTAATGTGCCCAGTTCTTCAATTCATATTGACCTTCACCAAAACAACCCAGTAGTTTCAACACGGCCCTTTGTGAATAATATCATTGCCGATGGAACAGAAATATTCTCAGAGTTTAATGTGGCAAGTTCTTCAATTCATACTGACTTTTACCAAAACAACCCAGTAGTTTCAACACGGCCCTTTGTGAATAATATCATTGCCGATGGAACAGAAATATTCTCAGAGTTTAATGTGCCAAGTTCTTCAATTCATACTGACCTTCACGCAAACGACCCAGTAGTTTTAGCACGGCCCTTTGTGAATAATATCATTGCCGATGGAACAGAAATAATCTCAGAGTTTAATGTGCCAAGTTCTTCAGTTAATACTGACCTTTACCAAAACAACCCGGTAGATTCAACACGGCCCTTTGTGAAACTCGTTGATTATGACTATTCCAGTAGCGAGGATGATCAAAATACTCGTACCTGTATTACAGCTAAACGTCTACGCCGTCACTCTTCAGAATATTCCTTTGAAGAAAATATCGCTAATAGTGACTACAGCAGCTCGACTGACGCGGAAGAAGACACAATGGGAACAAATAGTTTAAGAAAACAGAAAAAAACATGCAAAAAGGCTATAAGAAAAAGTTATAACAAGTTCGGTGCCAATAAGTCTGTTGGGGAAAATCCTTGTAAAGTCTGTGCGTTTTAAGAAGTCCGCGAAGCCATAAAACCTCTTGAGCATTATGTCGGTGGCTCTCAAACAATAAATTATATTGAAGGTAATTTTGGATGTTGATGAATTACATTTTCTAAATAAAATAATTTAAAGTAAATAAAAAATTAGTTTAGGTAAAGAAAAATAATAATTTTTTAGCTTTTGTAGTATTCAGACAAATTAGTTTTACGAATTCTTTTTTATAAAGTTTTGGTTCTAAAAAGAACCGATTTTGTAGTCTTGCGACAGAACGTACCTACTTGTGGATAGGTACTACTAAAAGTAGTCTTCCTCTGCATTTGAAATTTCACCCATGCTTTCAGACTCATCAGAATCAACATCATCGTCATCATTCGTAATAATTAACGGTCTTACTTCGTCTATAACCTGTTCTGTCTCATAAGATTCAAAAATAATTTTTTCTGTGTGTTCAATGCATTTCCGCCATTCTTCTTTGCCCGCTTGGCTAAGCGCCTCCTCCCATAACTTTATAACGCTAGACTTACCGATATTTTTACAGGCATGTTTGTCATAATAGTTCTTGCTAATACCCCATACCAATTCAATTGCGTTGTAATGACAATGGTAGGGCGGCAATCTCAAAACTTGATGTCCATACTTGAGGGCTAATTCGTCAACAACATACTTTTTTTTAAATGACTGCTCTTTACACTTGCTTAAAAGTTCACTTTTTAAATATAAATTTTCATGCTTTATGTTTATGATAATCATCAGTTTTTTTTGTTGATGAAAATATCAAACTGGCATTTAAAACAAAACCTTCTTCATTACCAGCATGTAATATAATATACCTTTTTCCATTACTTGCACGGGTACTTGAATAACAATGCTTTGAGTCATCCTGCCAAGACGTTTTTGTTGAAGTTCCGTTTGCAAATACCCATGTTTCGTCAAGAAAAACAACTTGTCTTGACAATTCCGATTTTTTGTTGTTTAAATAATCCCTTAAAAATTGCCATCTTTTCGAAACAACATTGGCCAGCTCGCAAAGCAGTTTTCTGTTGTTCGTTTTTTTATATTTGAAACCCATATGTTTTAAGATGATGGACAAACTGTTAGTTCCAATATCGCAAAGTTTTTTCTGCTTTATCTTTTCAAGAATAGCTTTGAGGGTAACATATTCCTTGGCTTTATACATATCATAAACAATATTCCTAATAGAGAGTTTTATCCCTTGGGATAAATCCAAGGTTTTTGAATGGAGTCGAACCCTTTTATATGGTCTGTCCAAATCCTCTTCACTCTTTTTTCGAAGTCTTCTTAGGGTCTTCTCTGAAATGCCGCAAGCATCAGACGTTCGTTTTTGCACTGCCAAAACAGACTCTAACGGGCCCGAGTTATCTTTTTCTAAAGTAAAATAACGTTCCACTTGTAATACCAAACGGCGTTCACCTGGAGATAAATGCCTTCTGACCAAAAAAACCACTGATTTCGCCCAGTAATAGAATACAGTAAACCAGTGGGATGTTCGGTGTGATCAAGTATAGCGAAGGTGCGAAGATATTGTAACTTAACCGACTTACTGTTTTAAAAGCGATAACATCCCTTGGTGATTTAATCCGATATCGGACTTCTTAAAACGCACAGACTTTAGTAATAATTGCCCAAACCAGTGTATTTTCAAATTTCCAGAGACAGTAAGGGAACATGTTTTCGATTTTTATTGGGGCTTAGGAAACCCGCAAAGGCAACGAGACTGGCTGCTTTCGTGCGCAAAAGATGTTGAAATAAAACGTCGAAAACAAGAGGCTGAACAAAGCAGAAGACAATCTTCCTTCAAATATATCATTAGGTGGAATGATGTGGAACACGACGTATGCCAACAATTCTTATTGAAAACTTTGGATATATCACAAATGACTTTGAGATATACGAAAAAAAATTCTATGTCAGGCGTATGTTCCAAAAGAGATCAGAGAGGTAAGCATGTCCCCCATAACAAGACTGGGAACGAGCAGAAGCAGAATGTTCTAGATTTTATCACGATGCTCCTGTGACGGACTGCGAAGTCCTGGTGTATTTCTAAATAAAAATGTTTCACATAAGATACCTAAATCAATGAAAAAGAATCTATATTATCAAAGTAAATTAATACAATTTCATCTTTTCAAAAAGTTATTAGCATCACTTTATTCGCCTGCCACAAGCGTCCAGAAAAAATGACAATTACCATATCAGTGCGCATATCTCTCCACCCCCACAAAATATTTCTAACAGCTAAAGACAGCCCAGCGTCCTACTATTTCAAAATATATTATATTCTCATTGGATACATCAAACCACCAAAAATTTCAAGTATTCTAATGCCTTCCCACAAAAAATGAGATCATCTCGAACCAAGGTTACTCAACTCCGAAATAGAAGCTTAAAACGGAAGGCGGTCATAAAAATTAATCGTTTTACATAAAATTTTATTACATTTCACATTAAATTCTTAGAAAAGAATTCGTAACTGATGACCGCATACCACCTAAGTCAAGTAGAAGGGACTTTTCAATCCACCTCTTGAAGGCGGAGTTTGACTTAATAATTTCCCTTACTTACTCGGATGGGATGGTCAAGATTCCCATTTTGCACCTACGCAAATTTAGAGAGGCTATAAAAACGCTAACTCGCCTAGAAAAAGTCAGTTCCCCAGAGCTCACAAAAGTTCCCAACAGTTCAGTCAGTTTACTACAGTTCACAACAGTCCAGAAGAAGTCAGTGCAGTTCAAAGTAAAAAGTTCAGTACAGTGCAGTTCAGTTCCATACAAAATAATTGAAAACAAAGAAAACCTATCTACGCCATCCAAGTATAGTGCCGCGACCTAAGTCAAAAATTAGTCAAAACATACACCGCTTCTTGCAAAAGTTTAGTAACCAAGTCTCTGAGAGAACCATTATAAATATTCTTTTAAGACCCCGGTTTAACCAAATAAATTAAAATTAGAATTACAGTATTTTAAAAATCAGTTTAATTACCAAAAACCTACTCAGTTCGAGATTAATATTTACAGTGAAGCTTTTCTCATAAACCTACAAACTTTACAGTGAAAAATAGACTTAAAATATTCGCAAGCGAAACTTTTCTAAATCTCTGGCCAATTTTTAGAAAAAGGGATTCCTTACGTGAAAGTAGAGTCAACGACCTATATTTCAGCCCAAACGTTCAGGTGTGGGTTAATAACCGAGCTTTACAGAGCGAATAAACCTAGAACCATCGAGTGTGAGAGAGAAATGCTAGGTTACATAATTGTGATTTACTGTTGTAAGTAAAAGTTGAATTAACCCATTTATTTTATGCATATTTCGTATTGAACCATATTTACTAAATGTATTTTGTCAGTGAATAATTGCTGAAATCTGCCATATTTAACATTGTGATTTGCTGTTACCATAATTGCGTTTAACTTAGATTGGAAATAGAATATTTTTGAACACCCCTTTGTAGAGTTTTTCTTATCACTAAGGAACCGGAATAACCTTAAGCACCGCGCCTCCGTAGGCCTCAAACTACTTTACCGTATACCACGCTTGCAAACCGCTCCCTTTCATTGCCTGTTTTACCATCAAGCTGCGGGGTATAACACTCCCCGCAGTCACATCTCATTATTGCAGGAATAAAACATCGAGAAAATACTTACCCATAGAATTTCGCAACTTATCATCCTTATACGGACATTTTAAGAAAAATCAGTTAGAAAATGGCATAACAACTAAAAACAATATCGTTTCCCTACAGGTTTTCCGGAAGATTTTTAAGACGGAATTTAATATCGAATTTGACTTGCCGAAGAAAGATAAGTGCAAAGTTTGTGAAGTGAGAAAGGACAAAGACTTTGAGGAAACAGTAGAAACAAAGCAATTATATGAAAAACATCTGGAAAGCAAAAATATTTGTAAGGATTTATTTCTAGGTGATCAGAAGAAAGCTGTTTTAGATTCAGAATTTTTATGTGCCAGTTTCGACCTGCAGAAGGTGTTAAACACACCCCATGGGGACAATTTGCTCTTGTATTATGCCAGGAAGTATGCTTATTACAACTTTAGTGTTTGCGAAAGTGGAACTCAAAATGGCTTTTGTTATTTATGGGGAGAATGTGACGGAGGACGTGGCAGTAACGAAATATGCACCATAATGTACAAATATTTGCAACAAATTGATGGACGACAAACCGTCAAACACCTATCACTAAATTGTGATAGTTGTTATGGTCAGAATAAAAACAAAGCAATGTTGGTAATGATCTCGACTTCTTAAGGACTTGGTTCATTTAACGTCAATCAGTGTGCGATACTTACTACCAGGTCATACTTATATGCCTGTCGACTCCGTTCACGCAACAATAGAGCGGTTTATCAAGAAACGGATAGTATGGGCTCTATCAGAATGGTGTACATTGATAGCGAACTCTCGCACCATACCGAAACCATTTGAAACAATAAAAATGGACTTTAGCGACTTCTTAGAATGAAAAAAGATAGCTGATGATGTACTAAAAGCGAGTAATTTCAAATGTAATAACGGGAAACTTATAAAAATCAGTTAAATTAAAAATATAAAATTTGAGAAAGGGAATCTAAATATAGCGGTTGACTATTCATACAATGGCCAAAATTGCATAAATTTCAAAATGGATTTAAAAGGGAAAAAACCAAAAAGACTCTATTCTCAAAAATTATTTATTTGGAAAATGCTATAGAGCTCGAAGTTTTTAAGCAATACATAAAAGTATAGGTATTTGGTTTACACATCGTCATGCAGCGTATTTGCTGTAGCAACGCATACACACACACTCGTTGTATTTATTGTAACATCACCTATACACTTCCGATTTCTTGTGGCATCGATGCCACTATTTAGGATAATTAATGGTTCCTATCTTGGTTAAAATGGAGTGTATCGCAATGCACGTCGGTGCGCAGTGTTGTCAATTTTTTTTGCAGACCGGGTGTTGCCGATATTCTCATGTGACCACAATTGGGGTTATAGCCTGGATGCCACTTTAAATATGAGAACAAGTATGTGTGACTGTGTGTGTGTGACTAAAATGAATAACTATCCAAATCCAAGTGGGGCAAAAAAACGTAAAATAGCTAAAGAAAAAGCTGTAAGGCAGGCGGAAGCTATAGAAAATGTGCCAAAAATAGACACGTTTTTTAAAAAACCACATATTGATAGTGGGCAGTCACAGAACTCTAATTTAATTCATTTGTCACATGATGCTTTACCAGGAACTTCAAGAACAAATTTGGAAGGTACCTATTTATAATTTATCATATACAGTGTGTACACTGTATACTGTATCCCAAATTGCTTGTAATCATCACAGGGTTTCTCGGTAACCAGCAGAGATAGAGCTTTGCGGTTTCTGCGACCCTGTATCAGCTTTTTACGAAACTTTGAATGCCGCAAACAGAATTAAGTATGCCACCTTGTTTCGGTCCCGAGACACCCGAGACTCAGGGTCAAGTAAAAATTTTGCCCTTTTTGGGGTGCTATCATATTATTCATATTTCGGACTGTAAGATAGAAAAAAGGTGAAAACTGCTATACCTAGATATAGATATTTTCACGTAGAATCCAGTGTACACACTGTATATAACATAAAGGTTCCATTTATTTCTTCTGACATTCTTTTTTTATTCTAAACCAACAACCAACCATAGGCTTCTTTGTTTTTCGTAAAAAATTCTGAACTCCGGTATTTATTTTATTCTATGTTTTAAATCAAAAGCAAGCGCATATTTTGTTTTTAGATTCTTTGCTCACCGCTAATGAAAATGAAAAAAAAAATGAGAATGACACTGACGAAGTTGATACAAGTGATAGTGATTTTGGCGATCCTGCAAAAATATCAGTTAACATTAACTCAGAGACGATTGACTCACTAATAAAAAATCCGATAATACAGGATTTAAACAGTTTTGATTTTGAAAACTCAAAGAGAGTGTATGAAGGCCTACAATCACGCTACGCATCTAAAAAAATATTTTTTTCCAAACTTCGAAATGGTGAGGAAGTTCGGCGAGAGTGGCTCTTATATTCTGTGTCGAAGAATTCAGTTTTCTGTTTGCCGTGTATGTTGTTTAGCAAGGATCGTGAAAAATCTTTTGTTAAAGGATTTAATGACTGGAAAAATATTATTAGAATTGAAAAGCATGAGGCTTCGCAAGAACATTTAAATAACACAAAAATATTTCTAACTCGTTCCAATACTTTAGGCAAAATAGATACAGAAATTGAAAAACAATATTTAGAGGAAAAAAACTACTGGATAAAAATTCTCCATCGTGTATTGTCTACAATTAAATTTTTAGCAAGTCGAGGTATGGCATTCAGGGGTACCACAGAGAAGTTTGGGAGAAATGACAACGGCAATTATTTAGGACTTTTAGAGTTAATAGCTCAATTTGATCCATTCTTGGACAATCACTTACAAAAATATGGAAATCCGGGACGCGGTAATGTCTCATATTTATCATCTTCTATTTGTGACGAGTTTATTGGAGTTTTATCAAAGCACGTTCGTAATTTTATTAGTAGTGAAGCCAGATCGGCGAAATATTTTTCTATTTCCGTGGATTCAACGCCTGATGTTAGTCACCTGGACCAGCTTACTTTTATTCTTAGATATGTCATATGTGATGGCTCTCCTATAGAACGTTTTATTACCTTTATTAGTAATACTGGCCATAAGGCAGTTGACATGGAAACTGCGGTTCTTAAGATATTAGACGAGTTACAGTTAAATATTCAAGAATGTAGGGGGCAGTCTTATGACAATGCCAATAATATGTCCGGTCAATATTCAGGATTGCAAGCTCTCATTAAAAAAAGGAATCCTCTAGCCTTATTTGTCCCCTGTGCGGCCCACTCTCTTAATTTGGTAGGAACTTGTGCAGCTGAGTGTTGTAATATGGCCACTTCATTTTTTATGTTCTTGGAAGAAATATATAATTTTTTTTCAGCTTCCACACATAGGTGGCAAATAATGACAGAAGAACTCAATAAAATTCCCAATGCTCTCGTTCCAAAAAAATTATCTGTTACTCGATGGTCTGCTCGCGCGGATTCCTGTAAAGCAATTATTTTAGGGTTTTCTGCGTTTAAAGAGTCATTAGCAGTAATCGAAAATGATATTACACAGCCAAATAGTACAAAAGTTCAAGCAAAAGGAATTAAAAATCGGTTCGAAGAATTGGAAGTTGGGATTTTGTTAAAATTATGGGACGATATTTTAACAGAGTTCAATAAGGTTAGCAAGTCATTACAAGCTACTGAAATCGATGTTTCTTTAGCAGTCAAATTGTATGATTCACTTATTAGACATGTTTCACAACAACGCGAACGTTTTGCATATTACGAAAAATGTGGCAATGAACTTACAAACTGTTCCACATATAAATCCGATAATAAAAGAAAAAAAAGCAGAAAACTACAATTTGACGACAATAAAGAGGGTGAAGTTGAATTCAGTGGTAGAGATAATATGCTCATAAATACTTTCTATGTTATAATCGATAACATTCTTGCGGAACTCAAGAGTCGACAAACTGCTTATCTTAACGTTTCAAATAAGTTTGGGTTTTTATATTTAGAAAATTATTCAGATAAGAATATTATACTACAAGCAAATTTGCTCCAGGAGCACTATCCAAACGATTTAGACCAAAGTTTAGGAGCCGAATGTATTCGCTTTAAATATTTCATTTCAGAAATTAATTCGGGAATTAGCAATCCAAGGGAAATGTTAAAGTTTATAAGACAAAAAAAATTAACTTGTAGTTTTCCAAACGTAGATATTGCATTAAGGATATTTTTATCCATGGCAGTAACTAACTGTAGTGGGGAGAGATCATTTTCTACCTTAGAAAGGGTAAAAAGTTATAAAAGAAATTCATTAGGTGATGAAAAAACTAATCAACTTTCTTTATTGGCTATAGAACACGATATTCTCAATAAAATTCCTACCGAAAATATTATTGAGAGTTTTGCAATCCTAAAATCACGGAAACGAGCATTTATTTGAGTACACACGTACACACCACCACCTAACACCTAATTACATAATATATTCTTTTTTTTAGCGAAAATGTTTTAGGTTATTTTTTTTTTAGATATTCCTTGATTTTTTATGTATTTTTTTGGAGTAAAATTTTTTTTAATCAAGATATTATTTTAATAAACACCTTTGAACCTATCAATTTTTGTTTCACATTTTACTTCATCAAAAAAAAATTTCTACCCTAGGTACCATAAAATATGCTGAATGTTCTGGATAGGGAGAGGAGGAGGGGCCCTAAGTAATTTTTAGCCTAGGGCCTCAACAATCGCTAATCCGGCCCTGGCAAATATTCAAGTTTATAGCAATCTTCCTTGTAATTGTTTCAGGATGTTCTTCGACTCCATGCAGAACAACTTTCTCAATTTCAGGTGTTTTCAGACTTAGAGGTTTCACGGACACTACCAGTGTCAACAAGACGACGATGAATATTAGAAAAGATTCGAATATCTGGCAAAGCAGGATTGGGATATCTGAGGTGATAAATAGGTCTGGCTTTCCGCCATTTCTGCACTTAAATAATTCATCATTTTTAACTAGATGGTAAAAATAAAATAAAATAAATAATTTACAACGCACAGACTTGAACGACAGAAACTTATTAGAAAATGTCAGATGTAAAAAGCAAGTGACATATTTAATGGAAACTAAATTTATTGCAAAATTATATATTTTAATAATAATTAGATTAATTTTTTCGGAAAATACAAAGGGTTCTATGTTTTACTTAATTTTTCCTATTACATTAATAATATCTTTGCAAGTTTTTCTTTACCCAATAGAGGCGCATCACAGAAAAGCAACTCAGAAGAGCTCTTAGTTTCAAATTGAACGGTGAATTCAAAAATATGTTTTATTTGGGAAGAACCATTGGCCTACCATTAAAGTGATTGCCCAGGGCCGTCGAGAGAAAATCGGGGCCCGGGGGGAAGTAAATCTATGGGCCCCTCTGCACCTGTTTTTTCGTGCCACACAGTTACAAATTTGTAGTGAAAGTAGATTACTAAGATAGTATTAAGAGAGATGAGTTACATTTTTGTACACGAATCGACCAAAATCATTTCACGATTTTCCAGGTTATGTCCGAGATTACGTAGAATATCTGTGATGATAAAAACGAGCGGCGGCACTGCGCCGCTGTCGCCGGTTTCGAACGAAATCCGGGTCCCCTTAAAATCTCCCCCCTCTCGTTGGGCCTGCGATTGCCCGTAGGCACGCCACTGTTAAACCTGAAAATTATTTCTTTATTGAAAAATATGCACCTATCAAGGTGTCGCTGCGTACTAAATATTGTTATATATTTGTGTTCTTTGATAGTGAAGTGGGGAAGGGTGTAAAATGAACTAGCTTGTAAACTGGTTAGTTGGCAACTGCCGTTCTTTATTTCTCAAGGCCTGTGCCCGACCAATGACATATATAAAAGCAATGTTGCCACATATCACATCTCCCCTTTTAACAGTACCTCCTTATATCCTAATATCACAAATTTTATCACAATAATTATTATTTTCTTAACCAACAGCTTCTTTTGTTACTCAATTTTATACAACCGCAAATATTTTTATTAAAATACCCTCTATTGACATTTTTGACTGCTTTTTCTCAAAATTACGAAAATTTTTATTTTTAAACACATTATCTGTCTGTTTATACTTAAAATTTTTGTTACTTTGTTGCAAATTATTATTACTATTACAAACATTAGCAAAATGGTTTGATTTACCACATTTAGAGCATTTTCTTCCAAATGCTGGACATTTTCCTGGCTGATGTTGATAAGAACAGCTTCTACAGATCATCGGATGAGTTAATCTCATGGACTGCTGCCTGTTTTGTCCCGCTGTTGATGGCTTTACTGGACCTTGTTGTGTTATAACTTCAACTCCATATTCTGGTGTTCGATCATGCCTGCCAGAGCCATTGCTGATTTCACGGTTTCGATCTTTGGCATTTTCCGTGGTAATACAAATAAGAACTGCATCCTCCAGGGTCCCAACATCTTTTTGCAACAATTTTTCTCTTAAGCCTTCTGATCTGAGACCACAGATCAAGATGTCCTTGGTTAAACTATTTTTTAGGTCTCCAAACTCACATCCTGAGGCGAGATTTTTTAATTCTGTAACATACTGCTCAATAGTTTGTCCAGATTTCTGTTTACATGTCAAAAACTTGTTTCTTTCATATGTTACATTTTTTCTAGGGTTGAAATGAGAGTCAAAAAGTCTTAAGAGTTCATCAAAATCATCTTTTTTATCCTCATTGATTAAAAAAGTGTTATAAACATGCATGCCTTCATCTCCAATGAGAGTTAATAATTGCGCACACTTGGTAGCACCATCTTTTTTACTAATTTCAGTGGCAGTAAGGTATGTGACAAACCTTTGTTTCCAGATTTTCCACTTTTCCGCCAAATTTCCATTAAATTGCATCGGGGGAATGCCTCTAAACTCCATTTCATTTAATTTTCTTCAAATCCAAATAGGGCTGGTACTGCTTCAACATCAACTCTACCTTTTTTTTTTGCACTCTGCACGTGGTTTCACCTTTAAGACTGCGCCATGTTATATATTTGTGTTCTTTGATAGTGAAGTGGGGAAGGGTGTAAATGAACTAGCTTGTAAGCTGGTTAGTTGGCAACTGCCGTTCTTTATTTCTCAAGGCCTGTGCCCGACCAATGACATATATAAAAGCAATGTTGCCACATATCACAAATATCACTGAAATATCCCAAGTAGTTTCGAAAATATTGATTAAGTTCCATTTTTTTCCTAAAACTTTAACACCCGTTATTTTCGTAACAAAACATTTTTGGAACATAGTTTATAAAGCAACCTATTATTAATTTTTCATGTAGATTCACACTCAACAAGTTAACCGCCACCTGAACAGCCGGCTGTCAACTGGCATGGTTCTTAAAGCGCTGAACGAAATATACGGCGTATTACGAAAATGTCTTAATATTTTTTTTGAGTATACATCAATCTAGTGTCATCACACTAACAAATACATAACATATTTTTGATTGGTAGACCGATTCAGGCAGTATTTTGTATTGTTAGCCGGCTGTACAGGCGACGTACAAGTAAAGTTAGCATTTACAATTTTCCATTTGTACAGCTGGCGGACATACATTATCCCCCCTACAATGCGTAAACCGCGTGGGATTTAAAGGCGCGAAAGCGAGATTACCGTTTGTTTAGTTTGTTTGGGCTCGAGTTTGTATGTGGTTTAGCAGTTTTATAGCTAATAAGTGCGTTTAGTTTATTTTAATGTAGTTATTGTTACTACAAAGTAGTATTCTTAGTAATTTTTCTACCATATTAGGTACCATATTCTTCGGGTAAGTAAGCGTTTTGTAACGATTTTATCACTCGATGAAACGGTTTTGTTTTTAGTAATTTCAATGAATATGGAATCGAAAAAGAGGCCGTTGAAGTGACAAACAACTATTGGAAGAAGCCGAAAATATTTTTCTCGAGTCAGAAAGCAGCGAAGTCGACGAGGATTTTGACAGTGATGATAGCGTCAGAGATCCGGACTTTCAGGACCATTCTTCAAGCTCTGCAGAAGACACTTAATCCGAAGAAGAGTTGAGTGATGATGCTTCTAATAATAATCCTGAAAATACTTTGACAGTAATATCTGAATGGAAAGAAGTAACTGGAAATAATCAGGAAACTTTTGCATTTATGGGAAATGAAGATATAACCCCAAACTTAGCTATAACAAGTAGTTTTACAGAATTAAATGCTTATGCCCTCTTCGTAACGTGAAGAGTTGTTGGAAACAATGGTTATAGAAACAAATCGAAATGCACAACAGGTAATAGCAAAATTAGGTAGACCAAAGTCCAGAAGCCGACTTTCACTTTGGAAACCAGTAACTGTACCGGAAATGAGGAAATTTCTCGGTATTATGCTTTATATGGGTTTGGGGCATTACCCGAATATTGAGGCTTACTGGAGTACACATCCCATATATAAGAATAACCTCATTCCAAAAATAATGCCAAAAAACAGATTTCAATCTCTTCTACGCTTTTGGCATTTTTCAAATAATGAAGATATGGCAGCGGAAGATAATCGTCTTCATAAAATCGAGCCATTAATTTGTCACTTTATTTTAAAATATAAAGAGGTAATGCCGCCGGGAAAAGTGATTGCAGTTGATGAAAGCATGGTTCCCTCTCGTGGTCGACTAAAATTTAAACAGTATATTCCTGGAAAACGCCATAAATATGGCATCAAGCTTTTTAAGATGTGTGAGTTGATGTAAACGGCAACTTCTATACTAGCATTCCTCTTGCAAAGCAACTTTTACATAAAAAAACTCACTCAGTTGGGAACCTAAGAGAAAATAGAAAAGGTCTACCTAAAGAAGTTGTGTCAGCAAACTAAAAAAAAAAGGGAAATAATAGGTAGAGAATATGAAGACGGAATCGTGGTCTCTAAATGGAAAGATAAGAGAGATGTTTTAATGCTCTCTGCTTATCACACTTTGGAATTGGTAAACTAAACAGAAAGCGTGAAAAGGTACAAAAACCTCAAATAATTACTAAAATGCCGGAAAAGCGGGAATTGATTTCTCCGATTAATTGGCCGCATATTCTTCTCCTGTCCGAAAATCGGCACGATGGTATCACATTGCCATCGAATTATTAATGGGGATATCTGTAGTTAATGCCTTAGTGGTATACAAAGCGGTGCATCAAACATCAAAAATTTCTATTACAAACTTTCGGGAAGCTTTGGTGGAGTCACTCTTGGAAATTTTCCGTGAAGGCGATGTTCCACAACAGAATAACAAGCGGAAAAAAATACAGAGCGAAATAAAAGAGACTGAAGAGAAGTGCAAAACGAATCGAAAAGTTAGAAAAAGATGTACATACTGTTACAAGAAACTAGCGGCGCAGCAAAATTGGAAAGTAAACCTTTTATTTGTATTTAGTGATTTCCTGATCATTTTTGAGTAAACTGAAACGAAATTTATGATGTGTACCAAATAATAAATAAAAAATGTTATTTCGTTAATGATTAATTTTTTTTCACATTCGCATGATCTGATTGCCGAACCAATCGTGCACATGATTACTTGTACAGGGACATTTTTTAAGTGTCTCACCCGATTGGCGATTTTCCTGCTGACTATAATAAAAAAACAAATTACATATTTCTCAATGATTTTCAATAACGAAGCCGAATTTAATGTCAAAAAATACATAGATTTACAAATTTGGCAGATGGGACGCCATTTTGAATTTTCTTAAATTTCAACCCTCATAAATAACCACACGATTAAATTGCATTTGGCGATCCGATTCTAAAACTATATACCTAGTTCTTGATAGGTACTTATTTTCAGACGTTTCGGAAATACGGGGGTTCCTAATTTGCCTCCATCGATTTTCTCTTTTAAGTGTCTCATCCCTATAATAAATAGACCTTCTATGCTGAACACCTTAATTTTTTTCACAGTGACATAACTTCCCGTGAGCAAGCGACCTGCGCTATAGTCAAATCCGACAGATGTCAAAAAGTGACAGAGACGACGCCATTTTGAATTTTTTTAAATGGCAACCCTCATAAATAACTAAACGATTGAATTGCATTTGGCGATCCGATTCTAAAACTATATAGTTGTTAATATTCATTTTCAGCCGTTTCGGAAATACGGGCGCTCCTAATTTGCCTCCATCGATTTTGTCTTTTAAGTGTCTCACCCCTTTAATAAATAGATCTTCTAAGCTGAACACCCTAATTTTTTTCACAGTGACATAATTTCCCGTGAGCAAGCGATCTGCGCTATAGTCAAATCCGATAGATGTCAAAAAATGACGGGTACGACGTCATTTCGAATTTTTTTAAATGACAACCCTCATAAATAACCACACGATTGAAAAGCATTTGGCGATCCGATTCTAGCAGGAAAATCGCCAATCGGGTGAGACACTTAAAAAAATGTCCCTGTACGCCGAACAACACTTCTATATGGGGAATTAGACGTAACCTGAAACGCCGGCGTACAATTTATGTTAAAACACAGCCTTCCTCTTGTACGCCGGCGATTCAGGTGGCATTAAAATGATATAGCCAGTTGGCCTGTACAGGATGTCAACTTTACAATTCCTAAAAATTCCATGCGGCGGTTAACGTGTTAAATATTCGCATATCATTAAGGAACATCTTGTATACATTATACTGAGAGGAGATTCTTGCGGGACTTCCGCCCTGGTGCTCCGACGAGACTACAAAACTTCTGTTCTCCCAAAAAGAGACCATTATTTTAATGAGGTAGTTGGTGGCTCCCAACCTTATCTTTCAAAATCGCTTCATAATTGAGCGAGACACGAGAGATCAGCCATTCGAAAATAATTTCCTAGCGCGCGCTCACGGCCGGTCGTGAGTGTGCCCGGAGTATAAAACGAAAGTGAAAAAATTGACAATTTTTATTTTGCGCGCCAAGTGCGCATTTGCAAAAAAATGCCAATGCAGTCTTTTAGGTAATAAAAGAACGCGTAAGTGGAACCCTGGCTGCTTGCGCTATCTCAATTAGAATACGCGTAACAAGCGTTTAAATAACCCTTGTTTCCCGCCCATAACTCCCCTCCTAGTTATCCTCCCCCTTCCTCCCCTCCGGCCCATCAAAGTGCTTGATATTACCCTTTTATTCATAAAAAATCGAGGCCCCAACTCCACTTCCTTCCGAGAAATAATTAATTAAATTTTTTTTTCCTTGCAAATTCAAATCGTGATATTTTGCGAATTAATTGACATATCGGGTTCAAGTTGGAACGAGTTTACGAGTTCTGTCAAGCTCTTCAATTTTGCTACGTATGTTTTTTCTTGTACGATCAAACCCGGCCGAGTTTTCCAAGAAAAACCGTTTGCAGGGAGATTTAAAGGGCGCCCTCTCCCTCCAGTCCCTCCCCGACCCTCCGGATGTACCGATAAATCATGTCCGAATAAAGGGGACATCCTACTTAAGCGACTGAGAAAAAAAAAAAATCTCGATTTTATCGTTCCACTTTCGAGCCGTTGATTCCGCCGGATCCCCGCCACTATAGTTCGAACGTCAGACCGCAGTGCCAGACTAAGTCGAACGCTCTAATTTGTGGATCTTCAGTAAAACTGCTTTGGTTGCTATAATGTAATCATATACATCAGGGTTCTCTCGTGGCTATAACGTTTGCTTTAACCAGGGGAAAGATGCATTAATCTTACTTGATCAGTATTTTTAAGAGATCCTCATGCTCACCGAAACGTTGAATATCAAAAAACAGAGTCTCCCTGCCTGCCATTACTGCAACGTTTCTTTTATCTCTGACTAGTTTAACACCTTCCTCAACCGATTCAACGACAAATTTATTTTGCCTTGTTTCCATTAAATCCCATATCTGACCATAAATACCAGTACCGTTCTAAAACAAAATAGATATCAGTTTTATACAGGGTGATACATTAAGGGTGGCGAACGGCTATATCTTAGAAAGTGTTCGTCATGTGCTTTAAGGCAGAAAAAATTATAGATAATTCGAGAAAAAAAACGGCGGAAACTATTTTTAAAGTTGTACAATAATTGTCGCTGTTGGAAAAAATGTAAACGTTTAAATTATTTCAAAAGTTGCGCAACATTTAATACTTTAAATGTATTCTCCTTATTTGCCTCTATCAGTATCTATGATGGCCTGTGTCGCCTATTTAATAACAAAAATCAAGTATTGCTGTAAATATCCCAGTTGCAAGACTGCATTTAGAATCTTCATCTGACCCGAATTGTATCAATATGCATTTCTATACATTTCCCCTTACTGATGTTGAAAGCCTAAAAGTGTGGAAGAATAATTGTAATATTAATCCTGATATTGAGTGCAAAAACTTTAGGACTTGTGAAGATCATTTCGATGAATGTCAATTTAAGAACTCAATTTTAAAAAGGCTTAATTGGAATGCTGTTCTCAAAGCTGTCTCTGAGCTTTTGCCTCCTGATATTTAATGGTCACTTTCACATTCCGTAGAACCTGGTAGCTCAAATTTTTTTACTGGCAGTCTAAAACATTCCGTTTAGTCCTCTAAACATACCCATTCTACTTTTGGCACAAGTACACCATCCACTTTATAATTTATTGGATTTTTTTCACTGCTTTCAGTTTCTTAGTATTTGATTTAAAAATTATGTTTTGTTCAGTCTGTTGGTCATTTCGGTACTAATCATAAACATTTTTTTCTGTTGGATGGACACCATATCGAGCCCAACTACTGTGTGGCAATTTTACACCTGAAGGCAACATTTTACACCTGACCAAGACATTCTTCACCTGGGTGGACACTTTCAAGTACCTAGGTACCATGGAGGTTTATGTTTTCTTTTATGTTAATTTTTTTTAAATTTATCTTCTGTAATAAAGAGTTGTTTACTGGAAGAAGGAAAATATATTTAGTGCCAGTACTTTTGTCACTGATTAGCTCATTTGATAGACAATTAAAATAATCATGATTTCTAATATGCCAAAACCTTCAAATTTATATTGAAATTGGCACAATATTCCATACCCTGATTATTTTAATTTTCTATCCAATGAGTTAATGAGTGGCAAAAGTTCCGGCTTTAAATGTCACAGTAGTTTCTCATTAGTTTTTATTATTTTCCTTCTACCAGAGGCTATAACTGTTTACATCTTTACCACTTGACTGAGCTAAGTTCAAGAGAAAAGCAAGGGAGGAAGTAAGATTCTTATGTAAATGAGTCAAAACTGACAAGTTACTTACTGAATTTACTTGAACTTGAACTTGAACTAAGAATGTGTGCAAAACGTAAGCAGCTAATTGCTATTTTGTCAGTAGCGTAATTAGAAGACCTGGGTTTGAGATGGAGCAACGCCCAAATGTCAAGAATTCACCTACTTGCCTCGAGCAAGCCCGGGTTCATGAAACACTTGGAACCATTAAGTCACGTCACTGTTATTAGTTACATTTTTGGTATATTTTATACAGAACATTTCTTATTTGTAGCTATATAAAGTATTCTATTGTTTCTATACCAATTTTTGTCAAAATTTATTCACATTATTTTTTATGGTAAAGTTCAAATAAATTTTAAATTTTTTTCATAATCTTTGTTTGTTGTTTACATCAGCATTCATAAATAACAACAATATTTGGTTTTTAATAACACTTATTGCTTTTTTGGTATAATTTTATATAATATACATGAATTCATTAAATATTAGTGAATACATGGTATTTTTAGTGAATTAACTCAAAAAGCGATAAAATGTATTTAAAAATCTCAAATATTGTTTAAACCGTAAACCAGTAATTTGAAAACGAGTTATTTGAACTACCCGCCATCCGCAATAAATTTTCTACCGTAGCGCTCGGGGTGGGCTGGTGGCCAACTTGAATCTTTGTTTCTCTGGTTTTCTACGTAGTTCGCATTTCTAACCACTCTTCTTTAATTAATTTATATTTGTAACTACACGTACAATTGTATTGTCTTGTAGTCCTTTGATAATGATCCGCAAGGGTCAAAACATGTGTCAGGCAACTGAATTATAATTGTGAAATATAACAAGTAAAACTTTAATTTCCTCTACCATGGAATATCCATTTCACCAAGCATGTAGCCCATCACAGATCAATTATATAGCAATAAAAATGTTTTTTTTTTATTTTTTTGTGACAAAATAACTGATCATTGGATATAATAAAGAGGTACAGGAGAAACTAATAATATTGCTGGCTAGCAGAATCGAATAATAATATTAGTAAGTTATCATTAGTAGAATTTATTTTATTAGAGAGCTGTGATAGTGATATTCAAAGCACATCGAGGTACGAGAATTTGTATTAACACTGAAAGAAAAAAGGAATTTAAAGAAAGATGCATTTATTCGAAAGTAACAAGATTGACGTACAAATTTATTGAAGCAACAGTTTTCGATTTCCGGTTTTAATAAACCACCGTTTCGGTTTCGACTGGGTCGGACTGGGGCAAATTTTCAATAATTCTGAACCGGAAAGTCTTAAATTCACGGACCTGTATTATTTTATTATTTTTGTTCTGAAATGTGATTGTGTGTGGGTGTATCGTATCGTGTGATAATGTTAGAATTATTTTTAGGGGGGCTAATTTGGTTTGGGGGGGTTAGCTCCCCCAAGCCCCCCCTTCCTAACTTTGCCCATGCATATTTAAACAGAACTGTTTGCTGTTTTTTCCAGTACACTTGTCATCTTTCAATGAATATGTTTTTGTTGGCAATGCACGATGTACAGACCTGTCTCATATGCATTAAACACGTTCCTTGGGGAATAATCTTCTAAAATGGTCAATAGCCTTTCTTTTCAAGTAGTCATGTCTTCGATATTATATCGGCTGATTCGCCACATATTTTTTCCAAGGTAATATCGTGGCGACGACGGAATTTTTCTAACCATCCATTTGATACCTTGAAGTTATATAGTCCTAGACATTGAGCAGATTCAATGACTTTAGCTTGAATTATGGACCCGGATATTGGCAAATGCTTGTTTCGTGCCTTACACAACCAGTTAGAAACAACTTGGTCCACTGCCAGTCCTTTGGTTTTGGGAAATTTTCTTTTTTGTACCGTTGCCACCTTCTTGAAACAAATTTCTAACTTGTGCTTTATTTTGAAGCAACATAGTCACTTGGGCCTTACCCAATTTAAATTCTTCATCCAGTTTCCTCGTACTTAAACCACTTTTTTCACTTTCATCGATTATTTCAATTTTTTCGTTTAAAGAAAGACATTTCCTTTTTCCCGCCATCATCAAATATTCACGTTAGTCCTAAAATACACAAAAACTGTTCAAAACAAAACTAGTGTTAACAACCGATGCATCAGCCTTTAGAGCAAATTGAATGGATCAGCCTGCGATAAAGTAATTAGTGTATGTACCGATATTTCTTAAGAATTGTCGGGTCGGGTTTCACCGCCCCTAATGGTGGGTGTTTTTCGCATTAATATTTACTAGAAATTCCGATGATAGGTTCCCGCGGTCGTTTTACAGATGGGTCAGTAAAGAGTAGTACTAAATAAGGGATTTCCATTTTTAAATATGAGGAATTCATATCCGGTCGTTTAACGCAGGTGGTCACTTTATAGAGGCGGTCGCAAACAGAGGCTTTACTGTATTACAACAATTCTTTATTATTATTGTTACTGTTCTATTATTTTTGTTATTGTGCAGAGAAATATATTTTTTCCAATAGGAATTTTTGCTTTTTGTAGAATGACTGAATGAATGAATGATAAATAATTTCTATTTGTGAATATTTTTCGCGGTAAATTTTACTGTGCAGATTGTAACATTCACGGTTTATTTATATTCTTTTCCACCCGTACTGTAAAAAGTTAACGTTAGTGTCTTATAACAATTATTATATTGTTTGTTTTAAGGTTAGGGACCATGAAATATCATGAATGATAAACGTGTTTTGGACTTCCATTATCATTATTTAAACAATGACAATGGAAGTTCAAAACACCCTTATCATTTAAAATTATTATAGGCTTGTTCCAACCAGCAGTCCGGGACCAGTTTTTAATCAGAAATAGAGGATAGCAGATGAATATTGCCTTTTAACCTCAGGATGCCGTGTTAAGTCCTACAACTAGTTGATTGCATTTGACATATTTATAATGGAATTTTTTACCTCGAGCAATCCAAATGAAGGTCCATGTTTCTCAACGTATAACTTGTAATCTCTAGATTCCATGGCGTTTTTCAATTGGTATAAATTATTTATTGCTCTTTCTAAAAAAAAATAGTTAGTGGACATAATACAGATAGGGGAGGTCCGGCAACAGTGGCCATGCGGGTACAGTGGACATCTCTAGTATCTGTCAATACGGCCACCTCGCTTGTGCATAGATTATCTAAAGGTGTTTATTTTCAACCGGCCACAATTCAGTTCTTGTTAGGTAGTTTAACGACACGTGATTTCCCTTTTGTGTGCCACAAGAAGTTGCTATTTTAACAAGTTTAAAGCGATTTATCATACAACTAACAGTTGTTTTTGTATTTTGACGTTTAGAACATATAAGCGTCGCCTTCAAAAAATGTGTTTTGACTCCCAAAAAGGTAAGATTTTTAGTCTAAATATTTTCTAGGTTACGATGTTTGAGATAGTGTACAGTGGCCACTGCTTTCTGAATTTTTAAACCAGTGATTACTCTTGACTTATATTTACTTAAACGGTAAAAATAAATAGGTGTAGCTTCATTTATTTTTTCAGAGCTTGCAGTAAGGTCATAAGGTGTAAAAACTACTGGCATAGGAACACAAGAGAAAAAACTATAAAAAATGCAGTAAATGCAGTTTTTGAAGGAGGTTATTCTATTAAAAGAGCTGCTATTAGTTGTACCTCGTATTCGAAAAAGTGATATTTATGAAAGTCGTTCAGTAAATTATTCCTCACATTTCTACCTCCATGAATCTTTTCTGTTATTTCTGGTTTGGTTTCAATAGAGACCAACTTACTTTTTTTAAATGGAACACCCAGCATGTTGCATGATTGCATATTTGGATTCTACTGGGAAAACTCTGAATTTTTGTATTTCAAATTTTTATTTATTTAAGATTGTAACAAACTTTATAATAACAAAATAAATAGCCTAGAAAATTGAACAACTTAACATCGGAATAATAAATAAGTGAAACCTGTGGATCAGGTGTTCAAAATGAGCACTATTTTCTGCTAAGCAGAGCGCCAGTCGATCCCTGAACCCGTCTACAATGTTTAAAAGGAAGTCCTCTGAAATGGCCCGAATTTCAGCACTAACTCTGACTTCTAAAGATTCTAAGTCATTTGGACGAATAACGTAGATTTTGTTTCTTAAATGTCCCCACAAAAAGAAGTCGAGCCTCTTCTGCCTATCCAACGTCCTGGAAATTGTTTGCTTATGTATTGTCTAACATTTGCCGCATAGTACGCAGGTGCTTCATCTTGCTGGAACCATACCTGTTGCCATTATTTACACCCGGTAAAACCATTCTGCATTAAGGAATTATGTGATTCCTGAGGAGGTCCAGATATTTTTCGCTATTCAAATTACCATCTAAGAAAAAAGGTCCCGCAATATGTCAACCAACTATGCCCGCTCAAACATTAACTTTTTCGGGCCTCAAAGTATGACGTTTCTGGAACCACTAAGTATTCTCAGCAGACCAATAACGATAATTGTGCAATGCCATTTAAATGGAAAGTACCTTTATCCGAGAAAATTATTTTGTTGCGGAGTTATTATTGTTATTGCATCTTTCCAACATCAGCTCACAAAATCCAGCTCTTCTATCAAAATCGTCCTCGCTTAACTCGTGCACCAACTTTATCTTGTAGGGATGCAACTTCTCCTACTTAAACGAATTTTTCACTTACTGCTGAGACACATTATAATCCATTGCTATTAACCTGGATGATTGCGTTGGATTGTCATATTTTCGTAACTCCTTATTATTAAAATTTCAATTCGTTGTTTCTCATTCAGATGAACCATAGTGTTAACAAATTAGAAATGAGACAACAGAAAATTAAACAGGAACTCAAAATTGACCCCTCTTAGGTCGCTGTCATGAAAACACCTTCACTCAACTGGTAGGTATTAGGTAGGAATAATTATAATTAAGAAGTTTTTAATTTTTGAGCTGTCATTATCTCGAAAACGCTTGCAGATAGGTGAAAATTTGAAATACAAAAAGTTTTCCCAGTAGAATCTAAATATGCAATTATATTCAGGGTGTTCCATTTAAAAAAAGTAAGTTGGTCTCTATGGCCACCAAACCAGAAATGACAGAAAAAACTTATGCCGGTAGAAATGTGGGGAGTAATTTACTGAACAACTTTCATGAAGGTCACTTTTTCGTATACGGGGTAATTCAAAAGTTACAGGCATTATCCGCGACTTTTTTGCCACTCTGTACTATAAGAAAACGCAGGGAATTCAGTGAGAAAATAAACTGCAATAATCCTGATTTAGAAGGTTGTCCGCGCAGGTTCCCAGATTACACAGCAAAAAAAATTTTTTTGAATGAGTGAATATCTAAAAAATATGGCTAATTTTACATCACAGCTTGGCACCCAAATACTGCAGTAACTTGGCCTTATAATTTAGCAGTTTTAAACGAAAAAAAAATATTCCCACGTCTTGGACCGAAATCATGGTGCCGACAAAGACTGGTTTACAGGATTTGTAAAGAGAAACAAATACATCTCAACAAGAATAGCTGAGGCGACATCCCTAGGAAGAGCTATAAGAGTTTACTACAAAAAATACATGCAAATATTACGTTGGCAAGGTGTTGGGAAAAATTAATAGCGAAGAATATGAAATAAGTTTTTTTAGACAGAAAGGAAATGCCTTTGTTTTCCCAATAGTTGAAGATATAAGTATTGTTTTCCTTCAAGACATAGAATTGCACTTAGGCACTTAGCTGATCCAGATCTTTCCAGAGGGACGACCACAATAAATACAACGTTCAGATTTGCCATCGATATGTCTTGCTATAACTAACTAATTATTATTATAATTTTTAAAGCAATTGATGCTTGTATTACTTAATCCTATTTTTTTGTCTATTCCTAATTAGGAAACAGTGGCCATTAACTTTTTTTAAATATGACCACTGTAGGTACCCGATCTGGAGGATACACTGGCCATTCTGTGTAAATAAAAAATATATATATTTTAGCTCAAAATTAAAGCAGGATTTTGTTTCATGAGTGAATGGTTAATGTTATTAGTGTAACAAATAGTTCCAGCCAAACAGATATACAAAAATTATAATAGGTTAAAAGTTTAACGACAAAACATAAAAAGGTGGCCACTGTAGCCTCACCAAATTTACTCGTTAAAGCAAACTAATTCATCCAAATGAGTAATATATTATTACATTGCACACGTTCAAAACTATACTCTCTCTACAACTAATTTTTATTTATATATTTAAAATTTTGCAATGACAAATTACGGGTTCAATAATATGACGTACAAAAACTTTATTCCATACTATACGTAAATACCTAATAATTCAGATCGATTTAAATTAACCCTACTTCTCTGCAAGTGTTTTAAATGTTTAATGGCACACAAAATGGCTGTTAACTCAAATTCTGTGTTGAAAGGGTGTGGATAGTCGGAAGAGGGCAATAAAGGAGGGCTAACAGATGCTTGCCAACATTTCGCTTTAATGGTTTAAAGTTTCTTCAAGACTAAAATAATGACATCTAAAATCACAGACTACTCCTAGCAGCTGAATAGTTAAAAAATTGTAACAGCCACATAGAGAAAGTCAACATACCGAAATAGGAACAACACTTCCTTCATTACAATTATTAAAATTAAATAAAAAAAATTATACGAAAGATCACAAAAAGACTGATACAATAATTGTAACAACCACATCGATTTTCTCTGCTTTTATATATTATATGACATTGATACAATTAATTTATGGTTAAATTGCCTCTTTCATTCTTCGTACGTGTTCAGAATGGCTACACATAAGAAAGCAAGAAGAACAAAACAACGCACCAATATCAAATCCAAAGCACTAAATATTTAAAATAATAATAATATTTTTAAGTTCAAAGAAATAGTCCATTCTCAAAGAGACCTGATTTAAATATAATAAATAAAGACACACTAAGTCTCGGTCTCAGTCAAAATATAATTTTAGTTAGGTGGTGGTGGTTACATGTTTCGCCCAAACAATGGGCATCATCAGACCTAAAACCATAATTGTACGAAAACATCCAATCTACACATAATATAAAGTTTAAAAGCCTAACCTACCTTAGGAATAATAACTTAAAAATCGATGGAAACACAATCACAAATGACACATAACAGATTAAAAAATTTTAAAAAACGTTACTGGACCATTACAAAATATAAAACGATACGAAAAAATAAATAAACAATCTAAAAAATTATTCGACAACTATGGCGGGTTCGGGAACAAACCAGACGCTTGCGGAGTAATAATTTACCTCTCAGGCGCGGAACCCTAAAAATATAAGTGGCAGGTCGTAGTGCGACAGTACAGGTTATTTAAATTACCGTTGTCTCGAGAAGCTTTTAATAAAGAATTAGGTATAATAAAACAAATAGCTATTAATAACGGGTTTCCCTTGAGGTTGATTAATAAACTTTATTACAAATTCCTCAACAAATATAAACTATCATATAATATTTTACACTTCAATCCACAAAATAGGTACGATGAACAATTACAGATCTTTAACATTTTTTGGTAACATTTCTCTACAATTAGCAAAATTTTTTAAACCTTTTAATATTTCCCTAAGTTTTAAAACTACAAATACTTTGAAACAACACATAGTTAAAACCAAAGATAAAGTAAATCCTCTGTCGAGATCCGGGGTGTATTCCTTAAATTGTGGGGACTGTTCTACCATTTATGTAGGGCAGTCAGGAAGAAAAATAGCCACCAGAGTTCAGGAACATCTTAGTCTTGTCCACAAATATCAGAACACAGATATAACTAATACCAACTCAGCTTTCGCAAACCATTTATTGGAATCTGGACATCAATTCTCAACACCTACGAATGTAAACATTCTTCACGAGTGCCAAAAGGGTAGAAGGTTGGATTTATTAGAAAAACTAGAAATAACTAAAGCAAAGAGGAGTCCGATACTTGACTGCGTAAACGAAGTGTTTAATTTTGAGCCATATTTTATCTTTAATAACTTGAATAATTAACTTGGGTCCCTATAACCTTTTTCTGTTGTCCTACTATTTTGGTGTGGATATTGACATTATTAATTATTATCGATCATAAAGTAACGTTCTGGGTGAGTGTCTTCTTCTTACTTCAGTTTAAGGTGATAGAACACAGTGGCGTGTTGTACTGTCGCACTACGACCTGCCACTTATATTTTTAGGGTTCCGCGCCTGAGAGGTAAATTATTACTCCGCAAGCGTCTGGTTTGTTCCCGAACCCGCCATAGTTGTCGAATAATTTTTTAGATTGTTTATTTATTTTTTCGTATCGTTTTATATTTTGTAATGGTCCAGTAACGTTTTTTAAAAAATTTTAATCTGTTATGTGTCATTTGTGATTGTGTTTCCATTGATTTTTAAGTTATTATTCCTAAGGTAGGTTAGGCTTTTAAACTTTATATGTGTAGATTGGATGTTTTCGTACAATTATGGTTTTAGGTCTGATGATGCCCATTGTTTGGGCGAAACATGTAACCACCACCACCTAACTAATATTTTTAAGGATGGATAGAAACATTAGGGTGAGTGTTATTTTCCAAAAACATATTACTTTTTAAAAAACTTCGGTTTGAAAATTAGAAATAGCTAGATATTATGAAAATAGATTGGAATAGATTAAATTAATTTGAATAAAAAATTTATTTTCTTATGAGATCAGTAAGGGAATTATGCTTCCATCGCTTCCATGGATCGCACGCTACTGTTATATCAGCTGTGTAATAATAATTATGATATGGTAACCTCTTTAATTACTTACTTACAATAGGTACCAGTTAAATAGTTTTTTGTTTGTACGTACATCGAACTTTTGGGCAACCTGTAACGGAGGCGATTCAGGCGATTAACGACTAAGAGCAGTTGGTGGCGGCACACTTGTGCCCTCAATATATCAAAGTACCGACGCAAAGTGATGCAACTTATATTATTTTTGTAAACTTTTCCCATACCTCAAAGTAATTAATTTATCCACCCAAATTTTACAATCTTCTATAGGGCAGAAAGAACACATGAAAAAAAAATAAAGTTCATAATGAACATAGGTCCGGAAACGCCTCCTTAGGGAGCTAGAGCCTCTTGTAGATGGCCTTCATAAACTAATTTTCGTTTAGTGGCTCCGCAACTACTTCAGCTACCGCAACCAATTTTGGCACATAAATTACTGTTTGTAACTTCATCTATTTGAGACTATTGACCAATGTTAATTTTAACCAGGGGGCGTGCGAACCAGGGGGGTATTAGGGTAAATTTGACCCCATTTCTCTAAAGCTTCAATTTCTTGTCATTTTAACATCAGTTTATGATTTTCCTATGCATTTCATAAAAACGATACTCTCTGTAAAAGACGCTAAATGTCACCGTTTCTTCGGAAATTGACTGAAAACAAATTAAGATACATGCATGAATAAATTACCGAAGCCTTAGGTCAAGGAACAACGAGGTTCAGTACAGATTAATCAGCGTTTTTATTATGGTAGGCAGTACAAAAAGAAACCTAAAATAGTAGTTGCTAAAAGTGCCTGCCACCACGCTCGATACATTTACTGCACCTACGCAGCATATTTGACTCAACTGGAGTTTCATAAACAAGACTTTTCATATACCCCCAAAAAAGAATCTAAAGGTGTTAGATCTGGGGAGTGCGCTGACCAGGTGACAGGGCCTCCGCGGCCAATCCAATGTTTTCTAAAATTTTCATTTAGGTTCTCGCGGACAAGAAGTGAAAAATGAGCTTGCGCTCCATCATGTTGGGACCATAAGTTCTGTCGTATATTTAGAGGCAGATCATGCCACAATTCTGGCAACATATTTCTTAAAAAATTAAGGTAAGTAGTACCGGTAAAACAAGGAGGCAAGATGATCGGTCCAACTAATCGTTTTCGAAAAATGCCGGCACACATGCTGACTGACAACCTATGTTGATACCCCCTTATGTGAACACCATGGGGGTTTTCCTTGTCCCACACATGACTATTTCGCGAATTAAAAATGCCTTCTTTTGTAAACACAGCCTCGTCAGTAAAAAGTACATATTTTGGAAATTTAGGTTCTTTTGTACACCGGTTAAGAAACCACTGGCAAAATTCTACGTGGGGCATGAAATCATTTGGTCTCAATGCTTGTACTTTTTGAGCATAGTAGGGGCAAAGAACTGTTTATGAACAACCCCCCGCATACACTGACATGATTTACATGCATGGCATCTGCGACTGTTCGTGTACCTACAGAAAGATTATTTTCAAATCGCCGAAGCACCTCTTCCTCAAAATCCGGTGTTCGCATGATCCTTTGCGCACCATTATCCACCCGTTATATCTTTACGGAGCAAGTTCCCTAAGCCGTTGTTGACCCTTTCAAATAGTGTGTGAGCTGGGATTCGCCTTTCAGGAAACCACTCTTCATATAGTCGAGAAGCGGCTTTGTCATTTCATTGAATTTCCTCATAAATTAATAGCATATCGGCGTATTTAGAAAAAGTGTAATCTTTCACGACTTAACCGTGACACGAATTTGATGACAAACTCTTGACAACAGTGAGTTTACCACGTTAATAAAATAAGGTAAATTTTTATTATTAAGCTGCGGAGGGGCAATAAATATATTGAGCGTGGTGGCAGGCATTTTCACCTACTACTATTTTAAGGATCTTTTTATACTACCTACCATTATAATAACGCTGATTAATTTATCTCCGAATATCGGTACTGAACGTTGTTGTCCTTTTGCCCTAATTTCTTTAAGACTTTTATAATGGATTTCTGTATCTTAACTTGTTACCAGCCAATTTCCGAAGAAATGGTGACATTTAGCGATTTTTACAGAAAGCACTCTTTTTATGTAAAAGCGTAGGAAAATTATAGGCTGATGTCAAAATGGCAAGAAATGAAAGCCTTAGAGAAATGGGGTCAAATTTACGCTAATACCCCCCTGGTTCGCACGCCCCTGATTAAAGTTAACATTGCCCAATAGGCTTAAAGAGATAAACTTACTGACATTAATTTATGTATAAATACATATGCGAGATGTTACACGTGGCGACATCTCGTAGCAATCGAGCTATCCACCTAACCAGACCAGCGAGGTCTTAGAGAAGACCAAACGCTGGAAGGGATCCCGCATAAGCAGGTATCTAATGTCAGGTGGCGCTGAAAGCCAATCGTCGGTTTCTGTGAACCGAAAACATGATATAAAAGAAAGATGTTTTTCCCTTTTCTTTCTATAGCCTTGCCGATGAGCCGTAATACGGCGAAACGCGTCCAAGGATTGGGTCTGACGAGAAGAAAAGGGAAAAACATCTTTCTTTTATTAATTTATGTCCCAAAATTGGTTGCGGTGGCTGAAGTAGTTCCAGAGCTACAAAACGAAAACTAGTTTATGAAGGCAATCTTCAAAGGCCTCTAGCTCCCTGAGGAAGCGTTTCCGGACCTATGTTCATATGAACTTTATATTTTTTTTCATGTCTTCTATTTATCCTAGAAGTTTGCTCACATTAACACCCTGTATATATGCCTCAGTATATTTTTTTAATAACTGAGGTCACAAGTAACTTCAGATACTTAAACAAAAAGTGTTTCCACTGTATTAGCCAAGCCCCCTCCCCCTCTTTATTAGTCCTAGGTCTGTCACTGAATATTGCCTACCTCTTCCAGGGCGAGCAAGCAGTGACGTTAGGTTTGCCGAATACATATCAGTGATCACGTAAGTGGCAGAGATAGAAAGAAGAATTATAAAAAATCTTGCTTTATTAGTAGAACTTGGTTCCCGGCCAGCTGAAATTAATATTAATTATATTAAACTAGTAAAAAATTTGAAAAAATACTCCACTCTCGCAGTAGAGTTGACGAAATGGAAATGAAAAACTAAAGCCTTTCTTCACAAAGTTTTTTTAGCAAAATGTGTGTGTTGCTTTTCTACATGTTGCGAATGCTAGAACGTTCATTATCAGAGGATACCAAATTCGAGTTGATTGAAAAATTGTAGTTGTCTCAAATTAATGAGTATAATTAAGTATGTACGTATTTCCCAAATGAGTGAGGAATCCCGAAATTTAAAGTTCTTAAAGTATGACTGGTGTCATCTTAAAGGAAAGTTATGTGAGCATAACAGCTAATCAAGTCCATGAATCCCAAGAAGCTTTTATCAGCACGAAATAGGACAAAGCTTATAAATTTTACTTATGATGATTGTATCCTAATTCTTTATTCTCTCAAGTACTTGTTAATGTAACTGCTTGACAAACAAAACGTTTCTTAAAACGAACTTCGTTCCTGATGAATTCTTAAGCGTTCGAAACAAGTAGAAAAAAAAACAAGAAATGTTTTAATGCACTTTATGGAGGAAGACTTCAGTTTTCCATTTCCATTCCATAAGAAAGTGCGTGAACTGCTTACTTTGTTTTAGTAAAATTGTAACGGTAAACCATGTACAATCAAAAAATAGCCTAGCATGAGACCTGACTATAAATCGTGGCTGCCAAGAATTTGGAAGGGCTATTAGGGCATATAGAAATGGCCCAACAATGAGACAAGTAACCCCGATGGCCGGCCAAACCTAAAAATTATTAACTCTTATATTTTCTTATATATCCGAAACGCGTTGGCTTTAATTAATAAAAATTTTGTAAAGAAATATAGGACTTTTCCTTCTGCCCAAATATGATTATGTTAGCTAGTATTTAATCAAACGTGAATAAAATATTGTGGTTACAGTTAAACTAAAATGCCTACAAGATACAAAAGAAAAAACGATACTAGGGCAAAGTGGATTGCTGATTCCTTAAAAAATGTAATTGAAAGTGTGTGAATAATTTTACAACGGGAACAAATGAAGCGGCCGAATTTTCGAATTCCTAAATCAACCTTAAAAGATCGAGTAAGAAAATCTGATACGACAACAACCAGACTTAGACCATCATCATGTTTGAGAGATGACGCAGAATTGAAACTAGTCACGCACATTAAGAAACTGCAACAATTTGGATTTGCTCCTGATCGAAAATCAGTCAGAATATGGGCATTTATTCTTGCTGAACAAATGCAAATAAAACACAAGTTTAATAAGGAAATCGGCAAAGCTGGCTACGATTGGCTTCACTCTTTTTGACAGCGGCATCCAGATATATCGGTAAGAAAAGCAGAGGAAATTTCTATAAATCGCTATACTGGAATGAATCATGAGACAGTAAATCACTATTTTGAGCTGCTAGAACACGTTCTTACCGATAAAGAACTTTACAATAAACTTTCAAACATTTTTAATTTGGACGAAAGTGGCTTACAGGTAAACAACAAACTAACGCAAGTATTAGCTGCAAGAGGCTCCAAAAATGTTTCATCGTTAACATCAGGGGAAAAGGGTGAAATCATCACCGTGATTGCGTGCTGTAATGCAGAGGGTATGTTTCTACCACCCTACTCAATTTTCAAAGGTAAAAACAAGAAGGAAGAGTTTCTCGATGGAATGCCACCCGGATCGGCGACATATATGTCTAAGAAATCCGTTTATGTAAATGCTTCTATTTTTAAAGATTGGTTAAAATCACATTTTCTACCCCGCAAACCTGCTAGAATCGCTTTACTTATTGTTGATGGTCATACTTCACACACCAACTCAGGTTAAGTGTTTGAATTTTTTAAGAAAACAATATCGTTCTTCTTTGTCTGTCGAGTCACACAGCTCACTATCCTCAGCCGCTTGATCGCTCATTTTTTCAATCACTAAATAGCCATTATTATGCAGCTTGCAATAATTTCCTTAAGAACGCTCCGACTCGAAAATTAACTAGGTTGCAATTGGGAAAACTTTAGGCAACCGTAGAAAATGGAATGTCGGTTTTAAAGCCACAGGCATTGCACAATTCAATCCGGCTGCCATTCCATATTACGCCTATGTGGCCATTTAAATGGAACTTGATTTCACAGCTACATCACAAGCCAACTCAAACTCATCTTTAAAAACTAACCCAGTCGCCGCAACGACTCGTAGTTTTTTACCTCAACCAGGTTGTTGACAGACGACATTACACCAGGAAAATTGCTAGACGTTATTTCACCGGTTCCAAAAACCAGTGCAGCGGTAACGATAAAAAAACGCGGAAGGCAGCTTGCAACTATTCTAAACATGTCGGAAAAAATTAACTTGCAGAAGGAAAAAGATTGATCAAAAAAGCAAAAGAATATGCCAAAAAAAATTAAAATAACTGAAAATGCTCCATTACGAGATTCCTCAGATTCGGGGGATGAATGCCCGAAAATGATTGCGCAGGATGCGGTGAAAATTCTTTCCAAACTACCAAAGCGGATGAGTGGGTAAAATATATTGGTTCCATAATGGATGCTCCAAGTATGAAATATTTTGTGATTTATGTGGAAAGTTAAACAGGATAAATACTTAAATATTAAATAACACTATTGTTACGTCTTGTGTAGTTTCAAATTATTCGATTTTTTTTGTCGGTCTATCCCGTAACTGGTGGGCGGTCTAACCCGAATATGCGGGTTAGATCGGCCGGTTGCTTTATTTTTATTTTTTATTAAAGATATTAATAAATAGCCTTAATTCGTTGTTAGTGTATATTTATTTGCAATCCAAATATTTCAATGGGTCCCTCCATAAATTTTAAAAACAAAATTTAAGAAAACGAAGGTGGCTGCAAATTGTTCTGAAAAAGTGGTCGAACTCTCCCTGACTTACTCTATTGCCATTAGCTTTTAATTGATCAAATATATATTTGGCCCAGGCACACACCTTACCTTGGTCATTTTTATTATTCCGTTATAAAAATGTTAGTCTACTGTGCCACCAGCAGGCACTCTACCTGAAACTCATATTTTTGAATATCTTTTATTTTGGTGAATATTGAAAAAACAAATATTTGATGTTAAAGGTAAATACTAGCCACATCCAAGTCCATAAACTTTAAGGAATTAAAATTTGCATTATAATCAAAAAGGTTTTTAACTAAAGAAAAAAATGGTGTTTTCATGCTTTAAATATATAGTTTTCTTTGTCAAATCTAACAATAGGATGTCTAGCAGGCATTCTGAAAATTAATAACAAGGCTTACAGTTTTTTATATCATTTTATTTAATTACATGAAAATTTTAAAATCAAATTAATAATACCGGGTGTTGCATCGTCGAGCGGGACATAGGAAATCCCATGTAATTTTAAATGGGGTCAATTATTGGCTTCCCTAATTATTTTAGAGAAAAATTCTATTTAGGTTTATTAAAGAGCACAAAAACCCACATTCAAAAGAATAACTTTAGATATTTTTGATGAGCCCGTTTACGGGTTATCGCCGATTTCTTTTTAACTATTTCTCCTTTTTATGGCCCCGTATTTGCGGGCACCAGTCAAGGTAACAGATGACTGTCAAAAAAAGTTGTCATTTTGAAATGTGTGCTTTAAGCTGGATTTATAAACTCGAAAAGTTGGTGAGGTTGAAGTTATGGTCAAGTTGTGAGGTTGGATATTCCGAATTCCGAGCATAAAAATTGATTATCTCGAACTACCCGGGAAGTTTTCGAACCTTACATGAGCTTTACATGAACAACATGAACGAGTGTATAAATAGAACTATGTGTTCCCTTTAGTTTAAATTGAACTCCTATTTCAAACACCAACTGAACCTCAACCTCGCCAACTTTTCGAGTTTATAAATCCACCTTTTTATTGTTATAAAACTCGTACATCGAAAATATTAAAGGTGTATTTATGAGTACAAATTAATCTGAATAAAACTAAAATAAAGTATCCAATTACAAGGTTAATTATGACATTTTACATGTTTCAATATTTTACTAATTAATAGGTAGGTACTATTAAATTGTTAGAACTTTAGGATTTAAGAAGATGTTCAAATATTCCTCAAAATGACAACTTTATTTGACAGTCATCTTTTACCTTGACTGGTGCCCGCAAATACGGGGCCATAAAAAGGAGAAATAGTTAAAAAGAAATCGGCGATAACCCGTAAACAGGCTCATCAAAAATATCTAAAGTTATTCTTATGAATGTGGGTTTTAGTGCTCTTTAATAAACCTAAATAGAATTTTTCTCTAAAATAATTAGGGAAGCCAATAATTGACCCCATTTAAAATTACATGGGATTTCCTATGTCCCGCTCGACGATGCAACACCCGGTATATTATAACAATAACAATTAAATTGTTACCGTTAAATTCTATTTTTCCGATAACCTTCTAGATATCCTACTGTCAGATCTAGCATTTTAACTGAAGTTGAAGCATGGTAACTTGAGTATTTGCTTTGGTTTAAATTTTTCTTACTATTTATTAAATGGTTTACTACCTATATTAATTTTATTACAGTCAATCGCCCATACATGGGACCGCTGCCTAAATTGGGACAAAAACGTTAGTTTTTGTACGTGCTATAAGTTGGCAACCATGTACTTCAGAATAAAGTTTCTTGGCGTAGCGCACTAAGGTTTAGTTTAGTATGCGTCTACCCGCAGACGAAGAGTGATAGTGTTCGCCCGCTTCGGTAAGGTTTTGTAACTGTCACGATTTAACCTAAAATTGTTCACGAATTCTTTGTAAATAAAGTGACATTCCTCCACCATAAACTATGACGAGACTAGCATGCAGGATAATCCTGGCAAAATCAAAAAAATAGTTCGAAGAAGTTGTAAACACCCTGAAAAAATAAACGATGCTTCTAAATCCGCGTTTTCGGTCATGTTTGCCTGGACCGCTAGCGGGGTAACCCTCCCAGTCTATATTGCCTGTAAATCTACAACTAACCTGTATCACACCTGGATGGAAGGAGGTCCTAAAGAGGCCAGATATAATAGGTCGAAGTCTGGGTGGTTCGAAGGATCCCTTTTCGAGGACTGGTTTATTTCAATAGCTCTGCCATATTTAAAAAAGTTAGGAGATGGCCCTAAAGCCATTATTGGTGATAATTTAGCGAGCCATATTTCTATCAGAGTTCTAGAGTTGTGCATTGAAAATAATGTCAAGTTCCTACTGTTACCGCCAAATAGCACCCACTTATGCCAACCCTTGGATTTGGCATATTCCTGTCCTCTAAAAACAGCATGGAGGAAGGTATTGCAGGACTACAAGAATAGAAATAGGGGAGCAATAAGCAAAGACGTGTTTCCTTCGAAATTAAAGCAAACATTAGAGGCAATAAAAGGAAATTCTGAAAAAAACTTATAGGCTGGATTTAGGGCTAGCGGGATCTACCCATTAGATCCACAACAGGTTCTGAAACGGCTTCCCTTAAAAGAAAATGTTACCGCCGAACTGTGGACTAATTCATTTAAAGACTTTTTAAGAACAACAAGGGAATCTGAAACCATCACAAAGAAACGAAAGAAGAAAATTGCCATAGATCCAGGAAAGAGTTTATCAGAAGCAGAGACTTTAGAGATCTTCAAACAAAAAGAAAATGAAAAGAAGAAGCAAATTCTTAAGACTAAAGACACTCCAAGTATAAATAAAAAAAAAAATCTGAAGCACTCCCACATACAAGCCAACAGAAATCAAAAACAACGAAAAAGTCCATCTATGACTTGTCCGACTCAAGTGAAGATGACGAAATATCTCTTCATGACTCTAGCAGTGACTGTAATCTCGAAAATTTTACGGACCTTGAAAAGTGTGAAAATATTAACTCTGATACCTTAGAGACTGATAAATCAGATCAAACTGAAATAAATGGGAATGAAAAGACAGAACAAAAGAAAAAATAAATTAAGAACATCATGGGAACAAACGCGCCACCTGTAAGCAAACCGCAGGCATCGCTGCACGACACAGAATATTATAAAAAAGGAGATTTTGTTAGTGTATCTTTAATTTATAATAAGGGTTCCAAGAAACAAGTTTCGAAAATCTTTGTTGGGAAAATTGTTGAAATAAAGGACGAAGAAAAAGTTTTGATAGATTTCCTCAGAAACTATAAAGAATGCAATGATATGTTTAATTTTCCTGACATAGAAGATAGAATGTTTATAAATAAGTCAAAAAATTGTTAAAAAAATGGATTTAGTTTCTGTAAACCGAAATGTTTACAAGCTTTATATGCAATGCTAAATGTTGCTGTCCAATTTTCAATATGGGCTTAGTTAAAAAAATTTTTAACAATGCATTAGTTATTAGTAGAATAGATTTTCAGTTTTGTTTAATAATTAATATGTTCATATTGTATATACTATATTTTTGCTCTTAAATAAATATTCTTAATTACAAATTTACATTTAAAAGTATGGATATTTGTTAGCAGAAACTATATTTTTTTTTCATATGCTGTCCCATGTTAAGTTTACGGTTCCCAAGAAAGGACAAACAGCAAAATCAAAATGTGTCCCAAGTTAGGTCGCATCATCCCAACTTGGGACAGGAGGGATTTTATTTTATTTTTTTGAAATGTGACATATTTTTTCAAAGGGATTTAAACATATGAAAACTAGACGGGGCCACTCAACTTTTAGCATGATTAAATTTGTTTTAATAAGAGTTATAAAAAAGTTGGGAGCTCTCAAAGTTAAGAACTGTCCCAAGTATGGGCGATTGACTGTACGTAGAATAATCCTTCCAAGTTTGGTAAAATATATTTTCCGAACACTCTGCATAGTACTATTGGTATTTTAAAACTAAGTAGTCAAAATATCACCTCATTTAAAGGAACTTCAGTTGAAATGAAAAACAAGCAAATTAATGTATTATGGAAGGGGACGTAAAAATCTAATACAGACTGAATTCTTGAATTTTACATTGTTTCAAGGGCTACAATAATCCTGATCTAACTACATGTGTAAAAATTGGGATTTTTTAGAATGCCTGAAACTAAATCATCATGATAAGCTTAATTTACCAATAATATACCTGTAACAAAATGTGCTTCATACAATTTAACGGTAACTTTTCATCAAAAATTAGATTTTTTACATCATTGCATTTATTTGTAAAAAAGAAATGCATCGTAAAGAATCATTGAAAGGTAAAAAAACCGGTCAACTGATTTAACTGCCAAAGATAGCTATACTTTTTTCTTAGAAACATATCTATTGAACCCACTACCGATTGTCGCTATTCAAAAAATGCACTAAACACCATCAGGCTGTTCCAACGAGGACTGGACAGGAACTTATTTTCGACTCTCCCTGTATTTTTGGAAAAATCCTGAATGGCCAATCGATGTATTTTATCAGTAGAATTAAAAAATCTCACCAAAAGAAATTTGAAATAAAAGCAAACGATTTACGCCATGGATGTATCGTTTTTTTAAATCGAGCCCCACATTTCTTATACGATTCTTGAAAAAGTCACAATTTCTTACTTCTATTTTGATGAAAATTTTGAATGTTGCGATAGCTGTTTTTATTACATTTATATAATTATCTTTAATAATTTTATCACAACCTGTTTAATTTAATAGGTCCATAGGTGATGTACAGTTGATGCATAACAATTTCCAACGCAAGTCATCAATCAGCTGATAATTGTAAATTTGTAAGAAAACATGAGGAAATTAAATTTGGGCAAAGAATATTAAAACTTTATGCGATACAAACTTAAAGTATTCTTCTTTGATACGAACTTACTGATAGCAAATATATTGTTTATTTAAGCTGGTAAAAATTAATATAATTTGAATTTTATTGGCAGAAAGTTGGAAACACAACTAAGAACACAGCACATTTTGTGCAAAACTAACCTTAATTATTCTATGGTTTCGTGCTTGCGTCTATTTTTGAACAAAAACTCCAGATCATTTCATAAATAACATTAGAAAACTATTCTTTTAAAAACAACAAAAGTGCACATGCATATCTATGTCGATTGCGTTGTTTACTATTTGTGAAAATTGCCGAAGCATTTAAATATCCGATGCAAGGAGCTAATAGCTTCTCTAATAAGCCATCTTAAGGGAAGAACTTAACAACAGTGGCCCATTGTTACGATTGATAGCAGTTAGAGAAGTAAATTTAAAGAGTATGTTAAGGTCTATATATTTATTTATTTTATGTAGCAGCTGTCCTAAATGTGAATACCTCCACTGTAAGCGCAGTTTTAACAACAGTTAAGCAAAATGAATTATTGGAGTCACCTAAGAAGAAACGTTCTTATTCAAAAAGAGTTATAAATGTGTCCAGATTGGATATAAGTTATATCCGTGACACTATTTATGGAATGTACGAAACAACTAAGTTGTATTATTCAAAAACTAATATTTTACATTGGTTATGCTTAAGCTGTAACTTTTTTTAAAGCATCATGTAACTTTGACAATTTTAAGTAAGAAATTAAAAGACAGACAACTGTTTGATAGTTGTCTTAACGCTTTAAGAAGCCTCTTAAAGGAAATAGGCTTCGAATGGGAAAAAGATGAACTGAGGCGAGGCAGGCCCGTAGCCAGAGTTGTATTTTAAGAGGGGCACAGATATTTTTAGGGGGGGGCTAAAAGTTAAGATACTCAGACACATGTATTTTTATAATGTTAAAAATATATAACGCCAACATACCTACTTACGGATAAATGGATATTATCCTTATGCAGCATTGGCATTGGTATAATATCTAGATACTAATTTAAAAAATTAATTGATTTTTGTTGTTATTCTGCACGCTGTGATGTGAAGTGATCACATTTTAAAAATTATACATTTTGTATAATAAGAATCTGTTTTTGAAAAAAAAAAATGAAATATGAAATGAATTAATACAAAAAAAAAATAAAATAATATTTATGAAAAAAACATAAAATTCAGAAAACATTAGAACAGAATAAATGTATGCATAATATACAAATAGTTTTTTTTTTAAAACAACCTTATTCTTCTATTTTTTTTATTAAATTTTTGTAAAAATTACATCTCTGGGGTTCTGCTCTGCAAAACAGCTAGACAGCAACTAACAGTTGTCACAAAAATATCATAAATTAATATACATAAACACCCTTTGAAAACACACCGTATGCCGCACGACGGCGCGGCGCCGATTGGCGGTTGGCGGTACCGGTTACCGGTGGACAAAGAGGCGGCATTTATATGACGAGAATTGAATAAATAATATTGCGGCTTATTTCACGTAAACGCTAGCGCTAGCTGTTCCTTCTAGTAAAAAAACTAACGGGATATTTGATTGATAATAGTAAGTTAAAAATAATATAATAGTAAATTAAGGTATTAATTTTTTAGACAAAAAATAATTCATTAAATAAATGAAATTTTTAATGAATGACAATATTTCAGTGGGTGGACAGGAAAGGCCAGGGGGGGGCAACAAGTAAGGCCAGGGGGGGCTAAGCCGCCCCTGCCCCCCTTCTCGCTACGGGCCTGAGGCGAGGGCTTATAGAACTTCCGCATGTAGCTTTTAAACGACTGGTATTTTCAAAAGAATATATGAAAGAAAAAGAAGCTTCCTTGTACCAATTCGTTTTTTCGGATAACCCATGGATTTTTCAGAATGACACCATTGGTCGATCTTGGCAAGATAAAAATAAAAGAAGTGTTAGATCTACTAAATTTAATGATAAAAGGTATTATGCAGTAAACAAATTTATAAACTATGGGAAATTTACCTAGGTAAAACATATTTTTCTAGGTACATAATACTTCATGCTGGTAGTGAAGATGGTTTTGTTTGGGGTGCATAGACAATTTTTTCTTCTAAAACTAGGCTGAGTAACTATTATGAAGAAATGAATCAGCAAATTTTCTTACAACAGTTCGAAAACCAATTATTGAAAAATTTAGCAATGCCATCTGGGATTGTAGTAGACAACGCCCCATACCATAGCATGTTGTTGACAAAAATACCTAGCACATCATAGAATAAAGCTGCAATTGAAGAATTAATTAACTAACCCGATCTTTTACAAATCGTTAATAGGTTGGTATAAGGCATTTTGTATGCTCTTCTTTTTAACATGTTCTTAAATATTAAACTTAAATTCTTTTCAGACATAAGCCACCAAAAAAATATTTAGTTGATGATCTGGCTGAGCAATATGAACATACAGTTTTACGGCTTCTCCATACCACTATATGTTCAACCCGATTGAACATATTTAGGGGATTACCAAAATTTATTATAATATATGGTCGAAATGGCAGTACAGAAACTGACTGTAGGAATATGTGGAAAGAATCATTGCGTACTGCTACTCCTGATGTTTGGAAAAACTCAGTTCGGAATACAGAAAGGGAGATATTAAAATGGTATGAAAGAGAACATGTATTAGATAGACTGAACATTCAACCCATTATTATTGAAGTAAATGAAACGAATGATTCAAGTGATTTGGAGGATGATTGAAGATCCATCTTTGTATTATGATTTTTATTATTCAAATAGTAACAATAAAGTTACATAACTATTCCAACACAATTTAGGTATATATTATCATCCTGGAAGATTTTACAAATAAAGTAAATAAATTTGTGTTTATTTTTATAAATTTATGTTGTTTTATGAAAAAAACAAAACCACTATAATTCCCTCACCCAGTTATTTTGGTTACAAGCTGGCAACACTGCCGATAACTGACGTCACTTGAAGGGTATGACGTGCATTGGAAATTGTTTTGCATCAACTATAGATATAATCACTTTTGGTAATGACTTCAAAGTTAAGATTTAAATTTAACATGTTTTTTATTTTGTCAACATGAAATGCTTATTAGGCGAGAGATTACAGATTGTTACCATATAGGTATTACAAAATTCAGGAAAACGCAAGAGAAGCAAGAAGATTTATTGCACATTTTCATAGAAACCTATCCGTAAATACCATTGCAAGGATAAAAAAGAAACCTATTTGAAGAAACTAAATCTGTACATGACAGGAAAGAAATTCACAAAGAAGTAATCTCTCGCCTAACGAGTATTTCTTGTTGAGAAAATAAAAAATATGCCAAATTTATCTTAAGTTTAAAGGCTAAAGGTTCAGATAAATAAACAGATAAGAGTTCCAGCACGTCGCTATATTTCCACATCTATCCCTTCCCTTTTCGTCAGACCCGGAGCGTTATTGATGAGCCGTCAAGCGGCGAAACGCGTCCAAGGATTGGGTCTGATGGAAAGCATGAAGGACAACTATATGCACGAACTTATTTTAAGTTTGTTTTATAGTTCGGATAAGTAGAGGTTAGTTCGAATGGACCTAATTTTTAATTTTTGAACAAAAAGTCATTATTCATAGAAATTTTTCTTTGATTGGAAAATTTAGTTGTCTTGTTTATATCGATCTTTGTTCACGCCTCAGATTTTTCCGAATGTAAGATATACAACCAAAATTAAAAAGCAAGACCATTATTTGTGGCATAGATAGGTAACACCATCCAGAAACACCTTCTAATAAATATGGGTGTATAATACAAATTCACTTATAAACACTAAAATAAACATATGTATAGGTTCACAGTTACGTAAAAATATTCCCACAATCCCTATTAATTTTCAGAAAAAAAAAACACCAAGAGGAGTTGTTTCAATTCTCGGGGTTGGTTGCCAAATGTGTCATCAGTTCACAAAAAAACAATTAAACTCGTAATTCTGTGATTAAACTCGGAATTTTAAAATGGAAATCGGAATTCCAAGTATATTATTTTTATTTGGAATTTTGAGTTTAATCTCAGAATGTTGTACAGAATATTTTCTGTATTGTTTGGTCCTTCAACGCCTTCGTAGTTTATTGTAGGTACTACACGATTCACAATAATTTATTCTTTATGATGCATACAAAACGAATTTACAAGAAAAAGTAAAGTTGTTACTGAGCGCCATTTAATTTCTAAGAATGAACGATTTTCATTACCGTTACTGTTACTCCCCTGGCCTCCCGTGCTAATTATATTTAACGTTTTAGGTGTCGGACGACCATCGTTTTTTATTTTATTTGTTCATCGAATAAGAGAGACGAAAATCCTCATTTTAAACTTAAAATATAATAAACAAGATCACTTCTTACCTCAGTTGTAACTTGGTTTCCATGTCTTTAAAAAACACTAACTCTCACTTATATTACAGTTAGTTAGACTTTCTTTCCAAGAATAATCACAAAAACTTCCTAACAACAGATCGATATACAAAAACTTGCCTGTGGATAATGAGTATTAGACTTTAAATTTAGCGACAGGTACTTAGTTGACGACCCTGAGTTTTAACCTCGATAGATGGTGTATGTTTGGTTACATAACTTCAAGATTAAAATTCTAGTCTTCATTGCTGAGATTCTTACGACAGGGTATGTATGCCGAGCACAGATCGGGTTACTTGAAAAGTAAAACAATTTATTTTATGGCGGCTGTAGTTTGTGAGTATGATGTCTGGGACTACAAGGGCGATTGAAAAAGTAGAGCGGTTATTCGCTGGCAGTTTAACAATCATTAAAATGCAAATTGATGTAGATAAATAATATAATATACTGTTTCGCCTGTTTGATACTGGGTCGGCACTGCCGAAGCTGCCACCCCTGAAAAACCGCTACTGACCTGTAATACGTCATGGCAATAGGGTAAGCTTGCCTAATTCGTACCTGCGCCTAAATCGTACTCCCTCCGTTTCTTGCAAGCGCTGACAACTACAATCGCTCCTAGCAGCGAAAAATATAACCAACAGTTCCCCATGATTATGTAAACAAACAGGAACGCTGTGTGATAATCTGTTAATAAACTATTAAACATGTGATTTTTTTTTACCAATTTTGAGGAAAATCTTTATGTGTTTTTTAAGGGTTTTGGCCAATTACTTTTTTTAAATCTTATATTAGTTAATTTCTGTTTAAATCTATGTTTAATTGTATGTATACTTTTGATAATAAACTCGCCGTTTGGCGCTTGGTCTTTTATAGCGGCAATTTTAAATTAAAACTTTCGTCTGCGCATAATTCGTACCTCATACATGTGCGTAATTTGTACCGGTACGATTTAGGAATAGGACCTTATTTGAGTTGTTTTTTCTTTATTTATAGACAGCAAAGCAAAATGATGAAACGGCAATGCAATAAATGGTCTCCTAAAGATATGAAAAACGTTTTAGAAAAATATAAAAGTGGGGAGCTAAAATTGAAAAATTCAAAAAACACAAACTTATAATAAGTTCAGACGTCAGACCCAATCCTTGGACGCGTTTCGCCGTTTACGGCTCTTCAGCAAAGCTCCGGGTCTGACGAAAAGGTAAGGGACCTCAAAGTGTTTTCACACAGAAATGCAAATAACCAAATGAGAATTACAGCACGTGGCTACATCTCGTGGCAACCACGGAAAGGATAAGGGACAATTCTATGCACGAACTTATTATAAGTTTGTGTTTTTTGAATTTTCGGCTTTCGGTAGGCTGAACCGATACATTGGCTTCCAGCGACACCCAACGTAGTTTGCCCGCGATGGGCCGCCTTGCCAGCGTTTGAACCTATATGGATTCTCGCTGTCCTGGTTGGGTTGATACGTGTGGTTGCCACGAGATGTAGCCACGTGCTGCAATTCTCATTTGGTTATTTGCATTTCTGTGTGAAAACACTTTGAGGTCCCTTACCTTTTCGTCAGACCCGGAGCCTTGCTGAAGAGCCGTAAACGGCGAAACGCGTCCAAGGATTGGGTCTGACGGAAAGGATAAGGGACAATTCTATGCACGAACTTATTATAAGTTTGTGTTTTTTGAATTTTCGGCTTTCGGTAGGCTGAACCGATACATTGGCTTCCAGCGACACCCAACGTAGTTTGCCCGCGATGGGCCGCCTTGCCAGCGTTTGAACCTATATGGATTCTCGCTGTCCTGGTTGGGTTGATACGTGTGGTTGCCACGAGATGTAGCCACGTGCTGCAATTCTCATTTGGTTATTAGCTAAAATTGAATAAAGCATGTTGTGTATATTATATACCAAAACCTACTTTTAGAAGACACCTATAGAGATTAAATACATATGAAAATATCGGAAGACCCAAAGATTTAACTCAAGAGATGGAAACAGAATTAGTGAGCCACGTTCTTGAATTGGAATCTTGTTTTTTTGGCTTAACAATTAATGACTTACGTCGTTTAGCGTTTGAATTAGCAGAAAAATACAATCTTTCCCATCGTTTTAGTAAAGAAAAACAACTAGCTGGATGGAAATGGTATTACAAATTCATTAAAGATCATTCTGAAATTTCGCTAAGAACACGTGAGTCAACCTCTATAGCGCGTTGAAAGAGAATCAACAAGAAAATTGTTAGTGGCTTTTTCGACAAATACGAATCTATTCTTGACAAAGAAAAATTTACAGCAAGTCAAATATACAATATTGATGAAACCGGCCTCAGCATAGTGCACAAGCCAGCTATAATATTAGCTCAGAAAGGTAAGCCATCAGATTGTGTTTGTTGCATGAATGCTGTTGGCGAGTTCATACCACCAATGCTTATCTTTAAACGCAAAAGGATGACAGGTGAACTTACAAGGGATGGTCCTCCTAATGCTGTATACACCTGCCCTGACAGTGGGTGGATAGTAGCATCATTGTTTGTAGATTGACTAAAACATTTCATTCATTCTCTTAGACTACAAGAAAGTGATAAGAAACAGGTGCTTCTCTTCATGGATGGCCATTCTACGCACACCAAAAATATTGACGCAATTCGCCTTGCTCGAGATTATGGTATAATAATGCTATCTTTACCAGCCCATACAACTCATAAACTTCAGCCGCTGGATAAATCATTTTTTAAACCTCTGAAACATCACTTCAATCAGACTAGTACCATCTGGATGCGAAACCACCCAGAGGTAGTAATCAAACAGTCCAACATATCTGAGATTTTAGGAGTAGCATATCCAAGATCGGCTTGTATGGAAATTGCGATGAATGATTTTAAATCGTGTGGGTTACGGTCATGCAATCGTTATGCCATTAGTGATGATGAATATGTAGTATGCCAATTGGCGGATGAATTAGTAGGACCTAAAGCAAAAGTTCAAAACATCGATGAAATCCCGATTCCACAAGCTGAAGTAGCACAAGAAGAAGTAGGTCAAGGAGAACCCGAACCTTTTCCTACCATCGTGTTCATTACCTGCAGATTCGTCATGTGGTCCTTCTACTTCTCAAGTGTTAACCGAAAGTCCCTACAAAAACCATCTGGAGAAAAAGCAGGACGAGCTAAAGAAAAAAATTTTATCCAGGAATTTGTGCGGAAAATCGAAAAATGCTCCTAAAAGGCAAATCGCAATTAAAAATGAAGAATTAGCGAAGGACAAGAAAAAAATTACTGATTCAGAAAGTACAAATTGGTACTGTATAATGTGTGATGAAAATCGTATAGAAAATATGGTACAGTGCTCCACATGCAAAGGATGGATACATGAACTTTGTGCAGGAGTTGAAGGAAGCATTTCTAAATATATTTGTGACCACCGTGCAGTTTAATTTTTAAAGTACGATTTAGGATAAACATGGTACGATTAAGAAATATTAGCCTTAAATCGTACTTTTTTCAGTTTTTTGTTAAAGATTTTTTTTTCCCTTATATTACTTGATTTTGTCTTTTTTTTATATTAAAAATGTTTGGTTATCAACTAAGGCGTTTGTTAATACCCAGTTTGTTTTTTTAAACCTCTTACTTTTTATTCAGTAAGTATTTGTTCTTAAGGGGTACGAATTAAGCAAGTTTCCCCTACAACTAAACAAATTAATTATAATTGGTTTGGTCCTGATGCGTTAAGGAATCGGTGCTAATATGTGGGTTATTTAGCACCATATAATTTTTGATAATACCAACATTTAGTTTTTTAGCCTAGTTCGTTCAATATTCTTACGGCCTCCAAAATGATGTAGGTATCACAATATTGGTGGTGCAACTTCAAAATAGCTACTGAGTTGGGAATGGAGTAAAATCGAAAATTCAGTCAGTATTAATTTCAGACTTACCATTCGATCACTTAATTGACATGTTTTTGCATAAACTGAACATATTTCAAATCAAGTGCCATTTTGGGAGACTAATTAATTTTAAAATAAAATTACTTTATTCTTATTTATTAACAAAACACGATGAAGGTAACTCAACAAACCTGCCACTGAAAAGGTCTCAAAAGTGCCAAAGCTTCATTAAGCCGACTGGGTGCGTGCGTAACAAATGCTCCACTGTCGGCAAGGGTGAGAAAAGTAAACTCCACCACCCCGAATCTCTCGTTAGTAATTCCTACGTCACCGATAAACAAGTCTGCTTTCTTAAAATATAATTAAAACATATTTATTTTATTAAAATATTTTTCCTGAACATTAAGTTGTTTTATGCCTACCCGTTTAGAGATAAGTCCCAAAACGCCATTAAATGATCCTGTGTCTGATGAAGCGGATCCCTGAATTCTTTCGGGCGGATCAGAATAATTATACCTAAGAAAAAATTTAAGAAATATAATATTTAGAAATACATATGGGAGTGGGGAAGACACATAGAACATAAACCAGTTTAATTACTTACTATTTTAAGAAGAAAAATACAAAAAACAAAGGTAAAACAAGAAAATAATTAACAGGAGTGGGAACTGACTGGCAGAGGCTCTGAATTGTTACGGGCCAATTGCGCAGTGCTCTTAAATTATAGTATTTGTAGAATTATATCGTTGCTCTTTAGACTGCAATAAAACCCTCATTATCCCTTTGACCATAAAATAAATAAGGAAATCCCAAATTTTAAAACCTTTTCGAGTAGAGCCGGACCAGGTACAAATTCAATTTATACCTATGCCTGATGCATATATAAATACAAACTGATTTTTAATAATTTTAGTCTTTAGTGGTTTTCCGGCGAGTAATTTTTATTTGGGCTTATTAGTGGTAGAATGTGGCGTCCTTGGAATTGTGCTGATAGGGGGGCATCTTCAAGTGTCATTTTTAAAAGAAAGCATTTATCTACCGATGCCAAACTAATAATTTAAAATGTGTATCAATCTTTGTTGAGTAGAAATTTTAATTCGATGGATGCTTTAGCAGAGACGTCTACTTTGACAAAAACTCCTTTATCTTCGGTAAGAGACATAGTACTTAAACCTGTTAATCCTAGAAAAAATCGGAGTGATTTTGGCACATTTAGAAGCATTGACGAAAATGACATGGATTTATTAAGAAGAAAGATTTACCAAATGTATGAGGCACAAACTGTACCCACTTTGATTTCCCTCAAAGAGCGGCTGATTAAAGACGAAACAAATATCTCTTGTAGCCTTTCAAGTCTTAGGAAAATATTGCATAAAATGGGTTTTAAATACCGAGGCATTAATAAAACACAAACATTAATGGAATCTCAGCGTTTACGGGAATGGAGACATAAATATTTAACAGCTGTTAAACAATTTAGAGAAAAAAAAATCGTCCAATTATTTACCTTGACAAAACATGGTTCGATACCCATGACACTCCAAGAAAAGGTTAGGATGATTCTTCCGAAAATTGTCAAACCAAGGCACCATCAAATAAAGGCAACATAATCACAATATTACATGCTGGTTCAGAGAACGGGTTTGTTCCAAATTGTCTGTTGCTTTCAGCTAAAAACATAGCAGATTCTTCTTTAGATTACCATTAAGATACCGACGCACAACTTTTTGAAGATTGGTTTAAACATAAACTCCTTAAAAATATACCTGCAAAAATCATTCCCAATTCTAATAATACAAAAGCAGAAATTCAAAATTTTATGATTGAAAATTATTTATATTTTGAAGAAATTTACAAAAAACGAGAACCGCTAGAAGTATTAAAAGCTTTTAAAATAAATAAGGAATACGAGTGTGACAAACTTGCAGCAGAAAATGGGCATACAGTGTTGCGTCTTCCTCCATACTATTGTATATTTAATCCTATTGAGCTAATATGGCTCCAATTAAAATCCAATATTAGGAGAAATAATATTTCTCCTACATTAAATGCATCTGTAGTAGAATTAATTAAAATCGAAGTAAGAAAAATTTCTGGAGACAGCTGGAAAAACTGTGTACAGCATGTACTTAAGGTGGAAAATTCTTACAATAATTGTATGATTACAAATGTTCAACCCTTAATTATAAGTTTAGGCTTAGATGAAGATAGTGATAGTGATACAGATTTAAATTTTGAATCAATTGTCAATAGTTTTTAAGAATGTAATTAATTTTTATTGTACTTGTTATCCTAATAGTTATACTTTGAAATTATATTATTTTCAATTATCATTAATTGTTATCATTATTTTACAGGTACCTAAAACTAAAAATACCTGTCTATTTATTTTAAATTATAAAAATAAATCATGTGGTGTAGGTACATTTTCAAGCCGACCCTGATCCCATTTATTCAGCTTTGAAGAGGTTGAGGCGTATACAATAGGATTTAATCAGGTAGATTATTTATGGCAGTAAGAGTCAACGGTATAATTCTGCAAATGTTATACAGTGGTGTATAACTTAATTGACAACGTGACTGTGACAAGTCGTCGGCATCGGTCGAGAAGAACAACCAATCAACCAACCAACCAACGAGAAGCGACAAAATCTGACTTTAGCACTTGCTGCGTTCTACAATTACCTCGGAGAAGAGTATATCTAGAGTCACGTGATTCGAGATCTGTCAGCGATAACATCGGGCCACGGAAAAGTAAAAGAATGGTCAAGAGCAAAGTTTTAAAATGTTCGCCCCATTTTGAACGTCAATGGACTTTTAGGGTTATATTGTTTTTGGTTTGTGTTTTCTCATCGTTCTTGTTATATAAATTATTATGGAAAATCAAATGCTACAAGCAGATGATGGCAGATTACTTTGGGACGTGCATCGGCTTTAAATCTAGAACTGTTAATATCGGCTGTTTGGAAAAGCAAATTTTGGATGGCCAGAAGGTACAACCGAATAAAAGCAAACAACGGGAAGCGACAATATGACATTTGTCGAAATCATTGTAGTGGGAGGTAACCCGGCCAACTGTCATAAGTTTAAGCCGGCAGTGTTTCAGCCGTTAGTCCGGTAGTCGACGAGTTATCGTTATCGAGTTTAGTTGTCAGTTTTGTTGAAAGATGTGTATTGTTTAACTGTTTGTTTTGTGAGTACTGTGCTATTGTAATACTATGCCTGATAATACCTGTGCATTTCAAGAGTGTCGCTTAAAAGAAGGTCAAGGAATAAGCATGTTTGCATTTCCAAAGGATCTTGAACAGTAAGTACATTTGCACCGCTATGGGATTGTTGATTAAAAATGTAAGAAAAGGTAAGAAAACTGCATGCTGCTCAATATTTAAAAAGATATAAAGTGATACATAAGAAAATACTGCTTTTCTACTTCTATATTAGTAAGAACCTACTTATGCACTGTCTACTTTATCCTTAAAACTTTAATTATACACACTTTAATTGTTAGAAGTCAAGCTGTGCGTAGGGGCAGTTACGTAAAATTATAATTTCTGTATTAGCAAGGGCAATTTTCGCTAACGCTCGTACCGTAATTTTCGAAATCGTGTGTAATAGGCTTCTTCCCTCTCTTGGTATGTAATATACTATTTCATTTTCTTTCTAAAATGTACTATCACTAAGTAACACACAATCCTCGACAAAATCAATAAAACATTTAAAAAATATTTTTATTTTATTTAATTTTTTTATAATTCTACGAAATTTGCTGGAAAGCCAATTACATGAAACACAGAAGATATTCATGAAAAAGGTACTTCTTGCTGGGTACCCACACTTTTTATTTCAGTGTAAAGCATTTACTTCATCGCTTTAGTGCTTCTTTTAGTGTAATAGCCCGGCCAACTGTCAAAATTTCAAGGTGAAGGACATATAATTTGGTTCCCATTTAATCAGTGCTAAACTCGGGATTTTGTCGCTTCTCGTTGTTTGCTTTTCTCGGGTATAGCCACAGCCTCTTTTGTGTGTATGTATATGCATGTGGTCCCTATTAAAATATCTTTTTCAATACATGTTAAAAGGTTGACGGCAACATTTTAAAATATTCTCTAAATAGATGGTCCTTAAGATAATGATGACAGTCTTCTGCATAATTTTAATATTTTTTCCAATATGTCCTCGTCGTCGTAATCTGATTCTGAGTTCATGGACCATTGTATTCCCTATGTTGCAAATTGATAAGCAGCAGTAATAGTAATCAATATTATCCATTAAAAATCATACTTCTGGGCGACCTCTCAAGCTCAGATCTGGCACACAAATTTCTACATTAAAGTGGATAAGCCATGTGGACGCTCGCTATAAACAACTTAATACTCAATATAAATTAGACCACCCTACTTTGGAATGCTGCTTTAGCGCCGTTGGCAATTACGTACCCGCTTTTGTCATTTTCCCAAAGCTATAAAGTATTTCTTGACAGATCAAAAAAGGCAAGAAACCGAGACACCTCAGAAAAGTTATGTTTGATAATGTCAGTAAATTATATAGAAGGAGATGATGGTAACTGTCATGTGGAAGAACTAGAAGAAATTGATTTTATTTATAACGATTTATGTAAAGATGAAATTTCATTTAGCATGTTCTGGACTGACATCAGCAGAAGCCACGCGAACAGCATGTGTTTGCGACTTTTGTGACAATTAGGTAATATATTGTCTTTCTAATTACCGTTTTTCTTTTATTCATTAACCCTCTTCATCTAACCCATATGAGGGGATAATATTACAGATTTTGACAGAAAGTAGTGAAATTGAAAATAAAAAAATACACATAAAACAAAAAGAATATTGTTGGCAACTAAAATGGATCTTGAATGGTCCAAAATAAGAAACAAGGCATAAGGGCGAAATACTAGGAAGAAAATAAAAAAAAAATGCTTATTGTCATTATTTTACCCTCCTTTTTCCTATGAGATCGCGTATAACAACCTTTCTGGCTACGTGTCTTGAAAATTATGTTTCAACAAATTGATATACTATTTTTAATTAATAATTTACCTGAAATTAAGTTTCTTGGAAAGAAGGGATAAAATTCTATCGTCTCTGCCCCCAATCACTTCAAATGTTTTATTGGCACTTGAGTTAAAATACTTCACGAAATGCCAAGGTGGTTTCTATAAATAATTGATAAGGTTTATGATTAGGTATAATTTTGCATCTATCAATTTTTCATGTTTGATAATTACATTTTAATAAATGTCATTTTGATTTAATATTTTTATCAGTACTAACGGTAAACTTACATGCAAAACGGGAACTTGAAATATTTTTCCATGGAAATCTTTATAAACTGACTTTCTTTGAGGCAACGTCGGATGATTGAACAATCCCTTGTCTTCGTTCCACCAATTAACCATATCCAAATGGTGCTCTCTGTATGAAGTGGCTTGGTTATAGTATAACCTAAACCTGTAATTATTTTTATGCACATGAATTGACACCTCCACTTTTAAGTAATTGTACAAATATACTTAATGAGAAAGCCGACATGAAATCTAAATTCAAATCTCTACTAAAGTAAAAAAGATAATTAACTATCAAAGGCACAACACTACAAAGTTGAAAAAGTTGAATATAAAAATGCAACAATCTAAGACCCAAATTAACAATGTCCTGTTAGCAACAACAGCAACAGTCCTTAACTTCCATGACAACAATAAGGTCGTTTAACATTTTTATTACACTTTGTGAAAGATTTCAGACATCGAAACGAGAGAAAAAATTTTTTTTTACTAAAATAGTGAGAAAGTATAGTCTAGAACTCGTATGGATTGGCATTTTCTACTTGTTACTATTAAAAGTAGTAACGATAAGTTTCTGCTTTAACGGAACAAAGAAACAATAAGCGCATCTTCCTTTTATATGCGCAGGAAGACCGTTGCATAAATTCAAAGCCGACGAACTGTGGGAGGTAATGACGTCACCGCCTCGCAAGCGTTTAATTTCATTTTGATCTTGTATATTTCGAAACCTTCTTATTTTCAGGGTTTCAAAATTAGGTATAGAGGGTAGGTGTCATATGTATATTTCTTCAGTCACAATGACAGAGATCTTCGAAATATCATTCTGTGTTGGAAACCTTTTTATCCACAACTTATAATGGAAACAGGTTTATACTTTCGTTATTTCTGAATTGATTTTTTTGAATTTTGGTACGTTTACGTATGATCTTACGGTGTACTTTTCTATTACTTAACATATTAGTTAACTCATTGGCGTACGGTTTTATAGCGAATTTAAAATAATCATTTGAAGGATAAAATACCTTTAGCGATTATTTTGTTTCAAAACCAATATCAAAAATCGATTTGTAATCCCTTAGAACAACCGAACACAAAATTTCAATAAATTGACACAACCAGTGGCATGTATGACCAATTTTATTTTTATATACTGTTAAGAATGTTTACATATCGTCAAACGGGGTGAATCGGAACGATTTTAAGTTATTTTTTTAAATAACTTTTTCCTACGATCACTAATTAAAGTAGGCCTTTGCGCTTCGAAAAGTCATCAGAAAGTTGGCGTTTTCCCCAATTTGTCATATTTTGACATCATTGGCGCTCTAAAGCGCCAAAGTAACTTTGGCGCTCGCCTAACTTTATTTGCAAATAAAATAAAGGCAGTCGTTACTTTAAAAGAAACTATAGCCTAAGAATAAATATTTTAATACATTTTAAATATGTCAAACCATCCAAACAGCAGTTTTCAAATAATTAAACGATTACAGCCTTCAATAATATATAAACTTGCCGAGAAATGTCATGATAAGTCGGCAACACAACATACACAAGAGGTTCTAATGGCTATTTAATTTCTATAATCAAGGAGGCACATGTCAAACAAAGCGGTAAATATTGTAGTAAAATTTAAATATTTGATCATTTATTTAAGTATTCTCTAATTAGTTTATGGTTAAATTAAATAATGGATGTCGTATCAAGTGATAGTGAATTTTCTAATACACCTCCGGATATCGTCGAAGCTGCAAAAAACGTATCGTTAAATCTACTGCCCGAAAAATCCAAAACAAAGTATGAAAATGAATCCATTCTTTTCATAAATTGGTGTCAATCGCAAAAAATCAAGAAATATTCTGAAAATGTACTGTTGACCTATTTTGGACAAAAAGCACAAACTTTAAAGTCATCAACTCTATGGTCAAAGTATTCAATGCTCAGACAAACTTTGAAAATTAAAAATGATATTGACATTAGTCATTATGCGAAATTAATTGCATTTCTGAAGAAGAATTCAGTGGGATACAAAGCAAAAAAATCAGTAACATTATCCAAGGATCATATAGAAAACTTTATTCGCAATGCACCTGATGATGAATATTTATGCAAAAAGGTATGCTTTTTAATATTATTTAAAATGTATAATATATCACGATCAGTATTTACATTGGTTTTTCGTTTATAGGTTGTCTTGATTATGGGCATCGCTGGAGCGTGTAGAAGAGACGAGTTAGTAAAAATGAAAATAGATGATATAGAATGTAAAGAATCCCTTTTAATAGTGTGCATTCCAGATTCAAAAACGAATCAAAGTCGGAAATTTACAATTATAAATGACACCGCAGAAAATGCCATTGATTACGTTGGATATTATAAAAAGTACATCCATTTGAGAGAACAGTGCAAGAATAATTTAGGACGCCGCTTGTTTTTCCGATATTCCAAGGGGCGTTGCACAAACCAGGTTATAGGAATGAATACCATTGGTAAAATACCCAGTGATATTGCCAAATATTTAAACTTATCGAATCCTAACTTATATACTGGGCATTGTTTTCGACGTACTTCTGCTACGTTATTGGTACATGGGGGTGGTGATTTGATACAGCTTAAAAAGCATGGAGGTTGGAAAAGTAGCAACGTTGCCGAAGGGTATATTGATGATTCAATGACCAACAAAATACAAACTTTTCAAAGAATATCTGGCCAATCTCAAACCCAAAAAAAATCAGATTTAACATTTCCTGAGATTTGCAACACTTCTGATCCATCAACATCAGGAATAAACATTAAAAGTTGTAAAAACTGCACTTTTAATTTTAATATAGTAAATAATAAAAAATAAGTAAATTTTATTGTATATTATAAATAAGTATAATATTGTATTTATATTTTCAATGTTCTTTATGTATTCTGTTCCAATAAAAGTTAAATAAAAAATACATAATATAGGTACCTACCTACAAATATTTATTAAAAAATTTTAAATGATAATATAAGGAAAACTTGGTTTTTGGTATTTTTGTGTGTATTACATCTATCAATTTTTTAATAAAGCTGTATGTTTTGTTTGCTTAGTTTTGTTAAGAATTTTCGACAAACTTGGTAATAATACAAGTATTTTACTTAATTTTTTTAACAAAATAATTGTATTCTCTATTTTTGTTAGTGTAAGTTATTTTTGCTTAAATAACTACCTAACTCTTTAAATAAAAAAGTTGGCCCATGTCAGGTTTAAAAAAAAAATTAAACTAGTATATACTATTTTTCATATATATCGTGATCGTAGAAAAAATCTAGTGTGTAATTCGAGCGGAAAGTTCTTTGCCGTTTTCGACAGATTGCCGAGCTCCGCTGACGCGTCGCGCGGCAACTTTCTGTCTCAATCGGCAAAGTATCACTTTCCGCTCTTAATACACAAATTAGTATATTACGTTACAAGACCGGAAAGTACTATTTTACAGGACGAAGCAGGCAATTTCCAGGGCGAGCCCTGGAAGCCTGCGAGTCCTGTAAACGTACTTTCCGGTTGTGTAACGTACAATATTTTTTTTTAAATCGACGCAAGACTAGCATTTTTTTCTTTACACCAACATTTGAAAACGGCAAACGTTTTTCATACTTGTCCCTGGACTTATGCGGCAACAAATCGTGAGTAGCTCTAGCAGCCGCTTCAGTTATTTCAAGAGGAATTTCACCTTCATCCACATTCATTTCCATAATATAATCTAACTTTTAACTTTTAAACACAATTTTTAATAAGCAGTATCAAATTTGACAGTTCGTTGCCATGAAACGCCATGAAAGAAACAATCAAGTCAAAGCCTACTTATTATGGGTTTGGTTCGTTTTCTCAAATATTGATCGGAATGTAAAAAAAGGGCCCGGTAAAGTAAAAAGAGGGACCGGTAAAGTACTTTACCGGTCCCTCTTTTATGACTTTCTGGTCTAGACCGATAAAATGACATTTTCCGGTTAAAAAATTGAGTAGAAAGTGGTTGCTTTCCGGTCGATTTAAAAAAATAGCTATTTTTGTAAAAACGCTAGGGGTTTTAGACCAGCGCCAAAAGGTAGGACCCTGTTAGGGCTGTCAAAAAGGATACTCACTACCCCTGTCACTTTGACAGGTGATTTAAAAAAAATTTTGTAGCTGTACCGATTGACCCCATTACTGGGCCTTTCGATCGTTGATTTACCCTCGACATGGGTTTTTAGAGCAGTCTTTATGACTTACTTTAACTCAAAATAATTTACACATGGTAATGAGTTAAAGTAATGCACGTCTGGGTCAAAACGGCAATTTAAAATCAATTAGTAAGTTTTCTCAATCCAAAAACTGAGTTCAGGTAACTCATAAAACGGTTACAAAATGAAGGATTGTGGTAATCCCGAATATGTTTAAAATATTGATATTTGTGTGTTGAGGCGAACCAAAAGAAGCTGAGTTATTGCAGCGTTTTTAAATAATTTGGGATAATTCGTAAGCTCAGTTTGAATGACATAGAAACGTGCGATAAAGTAGCTCTAATTCTGCAACCGACGATATTCGGTAAATCCATTTTTGTCACTGTAGGCGGAAAAGTTCTGCATCAAGATGTTTAATAAAAATGGTATTAAACCATTTAAACCAAGATTTTTTCACACATTTCCACCATCAGGTGATGGCGAAAGAAGAATGGAGTACTGCCTAACAGTGCAGACAAAATTTTACGAAAACTGGTGATTTTGGTAAGATTTTCTACAAACTGGATCGTGTCATCTCAAAATATTAGATGACTGAGGAAAATCCACACTGGGTTATTAATTGTTAAAGTTCATACTCTGAGCGTGGAAATGTGAGGCGTGGTGTTTTAAAAGATCGTATTATTAGACCCTTTTTTTAATACAACTTTAAATGGTGTGCGATTTTTGAAGTTCTTACAATATGATTTTTGAGATGTTATTCACGGTTTCCTATTAGAATATAGGAAGAATTTGTACGTTCAGTTAGATGGCGCTCCAATTCATTATTTTGCTGCTGTTAGGGGATGGCTCAATGAACATTTTGAAAATAAATGGACTGGTCGCAATAGTACTTTTGCAGCTTGGCCTCCTAAGACTCCAGACTGGACCCCGCTGGATTTTTATCTATGAGGCACTATAAAAAATTAGGTATATAAAACTCGTCCAGCTATAAGCCTTGAAGAATCGTACAGCACAAATGTATGCAAAAATTTACATACATATGTGAGATGTTGCACGTGGCGACATCTCGTGGCAATCGAGCTATCCACCCAACCAGACCAGCGAGGTCGTAGAGAAGACCAAACGCTGGAATGGAACTCGTATAAGCAGGTATCTAATGTCAGGTGGCGCTGAAAGCCAATTGTCTGTTTCTGCAAACCGAAAACGCGATATAAAAGAAACAAGTTTGTCCCTTTCCAACCATGGTTGGGTGGATAGCTCGATTGCCACGAGATGTCGCCACGTGCAACATCTCGCATATGTGATAAAGTTCACTGTCAGGTCTCTTTTATTTTCGTCAGGCTCTATAGCCTTGCCGAAGACCCGTAATACGGCAAAACGCATCGAAGGATTGGGTCTGACGGAAAGGAAAGTGATAAACTTCTTTCTTCGAAAATATTGTTTAAGGGTTAGAAAACTTATTGAATAATGCATTCGAAATTATGGTGGTTTGGTCGAAGATATTGACTTTTATTGTGTTATTAGGTATTGGTTCAGAGCTGTACACTCGATCATATTTAGTTTAGTTTACATTAATTTTGTTTTTGGTAATTATCAGATTAGTATTGTTGTTATCAAATAATTATTTTTGTTTTATTTAGACGGCCAACTGAGATTTTAATTTTTTTTTGTCACTGACGTAACTTCGATTATTTCGACAATTTTTCTCATTGCAAATTTAATCTTATGGCAGAAAATACAGTACGCCATTGATTTTAATATATCACATTTTTTTAGATGAAGCAGTTAAACAGTCAACTTTTTTGGTAATTAACTTGTTCCTTATCGCGCATTTTTACATATAAATTAACAGGAAATAAAAATAAAATTGCATACGCACGCCACTGGTTGTATCAATTTATTGAAATATTGTATTTGGTCGCTTTGAGGGCTACAAATCGATTTCTAATATTAGTTTTGAAATAAAATAATCGCTAAAGGTACTTTACTCTTTAAATTATTATTTTAAATCTCATATACACCACACCGTAAGCCAATGAGTTAACTAAAACTTGAAGCAATAGAAAAGTGCGCCCTAGTGTTAGAGTCCGCCTATCTATTTTACAAATTCATTATAAATGCTAAACCCTCACCGTAATAATAACCTATTGTGTGAAGTGTATAATTCGGCCACCTGATCTGGGTACTGCAGGTACGGATCTATTCAAAGACTATTATATTATTATATGTTGTCAGTAATCCTCTTAAAATAATTAGGGTAAAATAAAATAGGTCTATTTTAGTTACTTAAATAACTGATTTTTGGTTTTAAAAGTCAGTTAGATGTTTGTATTGGTTTAATCAAGAAGTTATTTCTTGCCAATTAAACGTGATATCTAAGAATGTTTCGTCCGTGGGAAGAAACCAGTACCAAGTGGATCTACGGGTCGTGATAAAAACCAATTAATGTGTGATGTTTTATCACTTGACACAAAAAAAGTAATCTTTAACGTTTACACTACCCTTCTTGAACGTGGTTTTTCAAAATTTGGTGCAGTGAGGAAGCGGCAGCTTTGACACGCAGGCCAGTGAGCACAGTGTGGTTTGTTGTAAATAAAGCTATAATGGAGAGAAGAAAAAGGAACGACTCTTTTACTTGTAAGAAACTGGACGCAACAGATGTTGATATATTTCGTAGAAAAATATATGCCATATACAGGGAACAAATGATGTACACTTTACAAACCCTATTGCAAAGATTAAAAAAAGATGATACAGGAATAGAGTGTTGTCGTGAGATATTATTTATTTGGACGAGACGTGGTATGACACACGAAGTTCCAGATAAAGGTTGGGTAGATTTATTGGGTCAATGTAGAACCAAAGCTCCATCAAATAAAGGTAAGCGTATAACAATAATTCATGCTGGGATAAAAAACGGATTTATACCAAACGCTTTGGCCTTATCAGCCAAAAATATAAAGGACTCCCTTGTTGATTATCACGTTGATACTGCGGCGGAATTATTTGAAGAGTGGTTTAAAAACAAATTATTACCAAATATACCACTAAATGGTGTGATAGTGATGGATTATGCGAGCTACCACAGTCGTAGGTTAAATAAAGTTCCGTGTTCCAATGACACAAAAGTTATCATCCAGAACTATTTGATGGGAAATAATATGTATTTTGAGGAAAATTACACAAAAAAAGCAATTGCCCGAAACTTTAAAGCCATTTTCAATAAAGAAGCAATATTAGTGTGACACTTTGATGGCAGAAATGGGTCATACCGTGTTAAGGCTTCCTCCTTATCATGGCATGTTCAACCCAATTGAACGTATATGGCACCAGCTGAAAGCATCGGTAAGGAGGAATACTGTTTCGCCAACCTTAAATTCTTCTGTGACAGCTTTAGTATAGCCAGAGATGCAAAATATTAAAAACAAAAGCTGGGAAAATTGTGTAGCTCATGTTCAAAAAGTAGAAAAATCATACTTAAATATAGATCTGTTGCCCAAAGAAAGAATTATTGTGAACTTGGATGACGACAGTGACAGTGAAACAGACTTGATATAAAATGTGATAATTCTGATAATATATAATATATATCTGACACGGTACTTCCTTGTAAGTAAATGTACATTTCGTTTTAATTATTAATAACCGTCCTATATGTTATAATTTTAACTGTATTGTTGTATACTGTTATATTATTATTTTATTATTATTACTTATTATTAAATAACATTAAGAACATGTTTTTGCGTTTTCTCTCTAACATAAAAAATCAGTACGACACTTTTGTTGCATACAGGTAGATAAAAAAAAAGTTTTTCCACGCGTTTATACAGGGTGATTCAAAAGTACTTTGACAAACTTCGGGAGGTACTTAATAGCCGACAATATTCTAAGATGAAAACTTCTTATAAACAGTGGTCCTTGGCGACTTCGTTACGGAGATACAGGGTGTTGAAATGTTAAAAGAAATAGTAACAATTTTTAAATAACTCCTTGACGAGTTATTTTTTTTTATGAAATTTAGTGAATTAAATAAGCATCTAAGGGCACTTATTTTTAAAGTACAACACGTTCGTAAATTTAACCAATGGCGTCGGTACAAAATGTTGCTATGATACTTTTTGTGAAAACTATGCTACACCACTGACTTATTTTATTTTAACTTTCTTCTTTTTTCATTACTTACAACAAAAAAGGTCACGTGTATTTTTTTCATACGAGGGACGGTTTAAGGGTAAATGATTATTTTATTTGACTTAACACAAATATTGGAAAATGTGTTTTAAATTCACAAATACCCTCAAATATTTATTAAAGTATTTTAACGAATACATATACATACTTAATAATAAACAAATAAGTATATGCCTAAGGAAGGCATCTGAAGATGCCTATTTTTTAAGTATAATACGTTATCAGTGGCATTCATATTTATTTATTAGTATGTTATTTTTAATACTTTGTATTTTAACAAGGCGGCTTTGGAAATGCTTTTTTAATATTTTGTATTTTTACAAGGCGGCTTTGAAAATGCATTTGTCGATAAATTAATATTTGACAGTTAGTTGCTAATGTGGTTTACTTCTACAGTTTGAGTTTTTTGGTTGGATATTATTAGTATTGTTTATAAGGTACCTACTATGGATTATTTAAGAAATAATGCGCATTTAGCCGACATGCATTTTTGGCCTTGCCGATGGAAATGCACGAGAAGCGAGACGAATTTATCAGGAGCGATATCCTAACCGAGTACTGCTTGCTGCTGCAACATTTACAAAATTATCTTCACCGCCGTTTAGCTGAAACAGGGAGTTTTACAAGGCCACGTGGCATTCCTGGAAGACCACGAACAGCCCGAACCCCAGAATTAGAAGAAGCTGTTTTAATCGCTGTATAGTGGAAAATCCAGATACAAGCACCCGAATAATTGCTGATGCTCTCAATTCCACCCAAGCGACAGTTTGGAGAATTCTGCACGATCAGCAGTTATATCCGTACCACATTCAAAGGGTACAAGCTCTTTTACCCAGGGACTTTCCTCGGCGCATTATTTTGTGTCAGTGGTTTTTTGAAAAATTTGCTGAAAATCCCCAATTTTAAAATTATGTACTTTTTACCGACGAGGCAAATTTTTCTCAGAGTGCGATTACAAACTTTCACAATAACCATATCTGATTTTTGGAAAATCCCCACGCAGTTAGTGAACGAAATTCTCAGTACCAATTTTTATTAAACGTGTGGGGAGGAATAGTTGGCGATTACTTGATAGGACCTTTTTTTCTTCCATTTCGGCTTAATGGTGATACGTACCGACACTTTTTGGAAAATGAACTTCCTCCCTTCATGGATGATGTACCCTTAGAAACTCGAAGACGTATATGGTTTATGCATGACGGAGCTCCCGCTCATTTCAGCATAGTGGCCAGGACTCATCTAAATCAAATTTATCCAAATCGATGGATAGGTAGGCGAGTTGAGAAAGGAAATCAACCGTAACCGTGGCCACCAAGGTCCCCAGATTTAAATCCCCTTGATTTTTATTTGTGGGGACATTTGAAGTCAATCGTTTACAAAACGCCAGTCGAAAATCCAAAAGTGTTAAGAAACCGAATAATCGATGGTTTGGAAGTAATAAGAAACACACCAGATATCTTAGCACGCGTACGAGATTCCATGCAAAGGAGATTAAATGCCTGCATGTTGGCTGAAGGTGGACATTTCGAACAATTTATTTAAAAATCGTTTCATTTCTGTAACGTACTTAATTATTTAATTAAATTAAATGGTATACCTTAATAAATCTTTGAATGAAAAACACATTTTTTAATATTTGTGCATACTCAAATAAAATAATCATTTACCCGTAAACCGTCCCTTGTATCAAAAAATACACGTGATCTTTTTTGTTGTGAATGATGGGGGGATTTATAAGAAGAAAGTTCAAATAAAATAAGTCAGTGGTGTAGCATAGTTTTCACAAAAAATATTATAGCAACAGTTTGTACCGACGCCACTGGCTAAATTTACGAACGTGTAGTACTTTAAAAATAAGTGCCCTTAGATGCTTATTTAATTCACTAAATTTCATAAAAAAAAATAACTCGTTAAGGAGTTATTTAAAAATTATTACTATTTCTTTTAACATTTCAACACCCTGTATCTCCGTAACGAAGTCGCCAAGGACCACTGTTTATAAGAAGTTTTTATCTTAAAATATTGTCGGCTATTACCTCCCGAAGTTTGTCAAAGTACTTTTGAATCACCCTGTATATATTATTATTTTAAAGCAGCGCAACCTTTTATTCTATCAGCAACGAGTGCGTCCCTGCTTTCATTCGATTACCCGCTGGGCCTTATCGGCATTAGGGATTAGCATTTATAATAAGTTTGTAAGATAGATCGACATACCAAAATAAAAAAAAAATCATTTCAGAGGCAACGAAAATATAAGCCTGTTTTCATTATAGGTGGGACACCCGGTAGTTAAAAAAGTTATAAAAGATCTCAATGTTTCCATCATTAAAAAGTTTTGGTAAGTGCGCCTTAGTTAGAGGACACATGTAAAGGTAGATTTTATTAATTTGTTTGATATTCTAGGAAGATAATTTTTAAATACTAAGGCACATGGTCCCTAAGAAATATATACTTCATATAGAGCTAGTCGGAGTTCTTATAATTATTATTAACACAGGTGATATACCATGGTATACATACGTGTCATTTCTAGGATTTGTTATTACAAACACTTTCATTGCATGGTAGATATTTCGTACAAAGTATCGTTTAAAAGGTTGCATTCCCCAATAAAATATATAAATTATATTTCTTCTTATAAAATTTCTATCGTATATCTGAAAACAGTGATTTTTAAAATATATTATTTTATGTTACATTTCATCATATTATAGAATGTTGATAACACAGTTTTTCAACTTAAAAACATATAAAATAATTTGCTCACCTCAAGAAGAATATGCTCGTAAAGTTTATGGGATCCAAAAAAAATTGTAGATGATGGTTGATAATTTACTGTTTGTTGTGATAAATATTCAAAATACTGGAATGGGTAAAAGTAAATATTATTAAATATTTAAATATTTATTTGAGGACTGTAAACTTACTCTTTCTTGAATATCAACGGATGTTAAATTAAATACCATAGCAGAAATCATGTTTCTTTCTAACTGAAGAAGAAGTAATTGAATAAGATTTATGTCTAAAAAGTAAATTAAATTATTTATTACTTATACATTTGGACTTTGGTGTGGCATGCGATATTTTTGCGGCGGCTGTCTTGGCGCCAGAACTAATTACAGTAGGGTCTCGGTTATGCCAAATACCTAATACAAACCAGGTATGTCCAGTATATTTTATTTTAGAAAGCAATCGTTATGATGGGTCCTTTTCGCGTTTTCATTAAGAAAATATACTTTTCTGCTCGCGTTTTCGTGTGTCGGTTTATTAGACTTAAACCTAAAATATTTGTGTTAAATATTGAATACCATACCCTTTAACTTGTCTCGCTTTATTTCGTTTCACTTGCGTCTCGTGTTGGCTTCTGATTACCAATGTTTCTTTTCAGCTTTCGCTTCCTCCTGGAAGCGGTCATACTTGCCATTTCTTCTGTTTAGGGGATCTTCTAGGAACCATTACGTCGAGTGGCTTGATAAATGTTTATTAAACTGTTAAATTTTCTTGTTCATCCGATATCCCGCATAACAAACGTTCTCAAATTAAAATTGTTTCTTATTGTCAACAAAATGGGCTCTGCATTATAATTATAAACTTTCACACTTCTAGACCACTGTGCGTTGAGGTCGCGCACCACTGTGCCACCCAATGTCAAGTTCAATTAAACAAGAGTCAGCACTTTCGGTATATAAATACTCGAAACTCGAACATTGGGTGGACACGGTGCCTTCGTCTCAACGACTGGTCACCTTTCCTGAGATCAGGAGCGCCCATGTGTCTTAAAGACTCCAGGCCATTATGACAATGGCAATCTGTTGTCTTGGACAACAGGTTGTCACTATCTGCTGACGGTAGCTCTTTATGTGGAGGCATTAGGTCGTGGTCCAATACTTACACCTTCCCTTCGTCTTCGGTTGTCTTGGGCGCCACCTGGTTTGATCGATGTTCAAACCAGGAAAAATATACCGAATATCAGTTCTATTGGAAAATCTATGCAACAAATAAAACTAAAGCTTTCCCACACAAATAATAAAGTTTTTATTGGATAAAAAAGGGGTTTAGGTTTATTTTTATAATATTAAATTGTTTAAAATTTAGATAAGTTTGAATTATAAAATGAAATTAATAAAAAAACAGCCTTTCTGGATGCAAGGATTTAAGTCAAAATTATGTATAACCTCGGGGAAGATTCTAGAACCTTTTAAATCTTTTGGTGGGGTGTGGTTAAAAAAGGTTACCTTTGTCAAGATGACCTTACATGAAAAATGTCGTTAATTAAATTTTTAAAAAGGTAGATTAAATTAGTTTGCAACAAGGAGTATTTAAATTAAATTAATAAAAAAATGAAATTGAAACGGCTAGATTATTAGATTCTGTATCAAAGAAAATAATGTTCTGGGTGACTATACCAGCACGCTTCTGCGGTAGCTCCTTCAGCTGGGCAGGTGGACTTTAACCATCTGTGTACTGTGGACTTTAACTTGGTTAAAAACCCTTGGGAGCACTCCTAAGGTGGCTCGTAGGCTTAATGTCCCCGGTTACAACCAATGTGGTTCTTTAACCTCACATCTGGTGAAGTGGTTAAAAATCAATTACAACCCCAGCAACAAAACGCAAAACCCCTAAAAAAGAATAGAAAAGAAAATTAACCCACTGAATACCCACAAAACGACAACTAAGAACAAAAGGAAAGAAAATAGCTTACCTCTAAAAGGGGGGTGAGACCTCGTGGTATTTTTAAAAAAATTGGCCCAACGGCGACCTTCTTCTCTGAAGGTATTTTCAGAAGTAAAATGGGGGCCGCAAGATCTCTCAAGTAAGACAGACCCCCTTCTCTAGCAAAATCCGCTGACTTAAGGCTGCCAACTGGACATAAACCCCAAAAAAGAAAAGAAGAAGAAGAGAACAGAGATACCACACAAAAGGATCTAAACGATCAGAACGAACAAGAGTCTGGGCTTTTGCCAGAACCTAAATTACATAAGGAAATAAATCAAATAATTCCAAACAACTTTGTTTACACATTTCATAAAGTTGCCAAAAGTACAAATGGGCGTTCTGCGCTTTCACGGGAACCAGAAACGCAGATGTGTGATTCGACTTTACGCGGCGGTGGCTAGCGCCATCAACCCACAGAACAGCAAAAGTAGTGCGTTCGCCCCATATAACGTTATGCAACCAAAGATGATACCCCACAAAATAAATGGTGGCAATTTTAAAATTGCTACACCATTCTCCTGATCATTCTCCAATTACCCCCCAGAAGCCCCTCAGGCACCTCTCTTGAGAGCCCCCATGGACAGTGCCGCACCCCCAGGGAGACATGCTGAGTTTCCTCCAGGCTACCTGGTGAATAATTGGCCAGTAGAAAATAAAGTCTACATTGTTTTCTAGCCGGATCGTTTTATTCACGCCCTGTTAGGAAAACAACCCCCAGTTGTGACATTATCTTAACAACAATTAATTACATTTAACAAAAGTTTGTTGTTTTAATTCGTATTGGCATCTTCTTTCCTGTTCGGCAAAGCGTCGCAGTATGACCACGGATTGGGATGCCTTGAACTGCGAGGTAACGTAAAGTTGAAATGATCTTTATCAAACACGCGCGATCTTCGTGTGTTTGTCTCAAATGCTCGTTGGATAAACTTTTAACAACACTTAATTTGTTTTGTAAACACGTGATTTTTAGAACAGCTTCTTGATGGGTGCTTAAAGATTCATGTTTACGGAATTTTTCTACCGTCTTTTTCCAGTTAGAGAATCCAGTGCTTTTAAAAGCGTTCTCTAATTTTGGGCTAAAAGACAATAAGCTTTTTTCCGAGTAGATTTACATGCAGTGCAAAATGCTAAATCCTTGTCCGTATCGTGAGTTAGCCATGTGTACGTTTTTTGCCATTCTTCTATACAACGACGTATAAAGTTTTCAGTCGATTCTGCTGATTTAGGGGTGTTTCGCACATTGCTGTCAAAATCACAAGGGTCCCATTTAGGGGCCTTCGGAGTTTTTGAACTCTCGGATTCTCGTTGATTCTCTTAACGTGTTGCCTTAAACTCTGGAGGCGCTTTTCGTATAATAAAACGATCCATTTTAAAAATGAAAACAAATTTTCAACTTATGTGAATTGAGTTCTTTTTTGGTTAGGTTGCTTAAGTTTGTACCAATATTGACGCGTCACGAAAAAGCGTTACCCTATGTAAGTTATTTGGCTGCTGTTGCATTGATTTATATATTTGAATAGTTCTGGCGACCCGCAGATATCTAGCGGGATCGTTTGAAGGATTTTAACTAAACTGTTCGCAGAGGCTCTCTGCAAGCAATTTTTTTTTATTGAGGTGAGTGCCTACTAAAATTGGTCTACATTGGTTGAATAGGTGCTAAACAGCTTCTCAATCACCTTTTTGTGCTAATCCGCTTATATTTTTAGAAAAAAAGGTCTAGCACCAAAATGTCCCGGCGCCAAAACGTCCAAATCTGCTAATCCGATTTTGGTATTGGATCTTAACTATTTACTTAACCTGTCGTCGTGTCAAAGCAAATCGTTATTTTATTCTCGGGAAAACCTTGGATTACATCGAAAGCCGCGGTGGCCAGATCACCTCCATATTTAAGTCGTAGTTGGCGCATTTCATCTAAAACATTGTAAAATTATACAATTATTACAATTTGGGTTTTCTATGAATATTAGGGGTATTAATAGCTATTTATGTATCTAGTGTAAAAAGTAAGTGTTTATGACACCACAGATCTGTTTTAATATTAAAAATAAAAATAAGGTATTATATATTTCTGATAAGTTTGTTATAAACTAAATTATATTATTAAAAACTATATAGGGTGACTCATTTAAAAAAAAAAAAAACTTTGCTTTTTTTCTCGAAAACTATTGAACGTAGAGAATCCGAGTACATCATTGGATTCTACGTGGAAAACTACAAAAAGAACATTTGCTTTCTCTGTAGTGTAAGAACAAAATATATCCTATAAATATATTTATTAGTTTCTGTCGTATTCGTACACTCAGTATATTTATTATTATTAAACCTAAGGTAATTAAGGTTATTGATTTCATAATTAGTATAACAAGAAAAATAAGCACTTTTGTAATGGGTACAATTTTGATATGAGAAATAGACATTATTTTTACTCGAAAGAGGAGAGTTTGATTTATCGTAAAAGGGGGTATTAAAACCCCCGTAACTCCCTTCGTTACATGGCGATCCTGTCTACGAACCAAATTTTGAGCATTTGAATATCGGCGAAATGGGCAAGACAAAGATCGAGCAAAGAAGAAATAATAATAGCACAAGCAGGGAATAGCGGTGGCCAAACTAACAGCCCCAGTACCCATGGTTTTGGCTCTATCCAAGATATCCTAAGTATATGCATTATTGTGTTGTTGGCAATTTTCTTTGGCTGGTGTATATTTAGAAGAGTCACAAAAGCGATGGTACAGAGAATGCGTGCAGAAATTCGGGAAGAAATCGGGAGAAGCCGAGAAACAGTTTAAATAAGAAGAGGCACATTTTAGGTTTTTAGGTTACAATAAAAATATGGTTTTTAAGATACAAGGAACATGGTAAATTTAGTGGACAAGAAATGGGATGTCGGTACCTACTGAATTCATATATTTACTCGATGAAGTCAAAGTATTCAAGAGGAATTTAGTGAAGGACAATACGGAAATACGGCAAAAAGAGAAATATAATCTACGTAAGCTAATTAAATTTAAAAATTATACATTAGAATTAAGAACTATTAGGGAAACATTTAATAAAAAATCAAACGAGCCTAAGGTAATTAATACAGTTAGGGAATATATTCAGCAGATAGAACAATATTCAAAAGCTTGTCAAGGTGTTTTACAATCTAGGTTAGGGGATATCACGATAGCGGGGATAGAAAGCGAAATTTTGGTTTCCTCTGACTCAGATTCAGAACATTCTGACGAAGTCAAAACAGCAAAGATGGCTCAAAAATTCGATCCCAAAACTGCATCAGGCCTTCTACCAGTTATGGATGGTTCTGAAACCGTAACCTTACAATTATTAATAAATGGCATTGAGTGGTATGATGCAATTTTGGATGATGCGGGTAAATTATTGTTAACCACATATGTACTAAAAACGCGTTTATCAGGAAATGCAAATATTAGGTTAAAATCATCCTATGCTTCAAACCAATTGTTAGTTACAGATCTTAGGCGGCATTTTATTACAAAAAAATCCGCGACCGCTTTATTGTCTCAGCTAAATAACATAAAACAAGGGTCAAAGTCGGTAGAAGGTCGACCTAACTATATCTCAGTCTGGGGAAGACTCTAGAGGGATGGATATTTTGAGGCCGGTCAATGAGAAAATCGCTATAAGCTCTTTTGCTAACGGTCTTCAAAATTTCAATTTGCGGACCATAGTGAAAGCGCGAAATTACGATACTCTTAGTGAGGCAATTGGTGGTGCGAAAGATGAATATCTAGGCGAAACAAATTCAAAACCCTTATTTCATATGCGAGGTAAAGGCAATAGTTGCTCACACCATTATTATAATAGACGCGGACAAAATACAAACTTCCGGAGTAATAGGGGTGCAAACAATTTTGGTGCTACCACTAACAATTTTAGGGGGCATTTTTCGCGTGGTCAGCAAGGTAGTACTAATTTTAGAGGGAGAGGTGCTCGCTCTAATACTAATTATTATTCACCACGGGGACAGTATACTAGAGGACGATTCTTTGGTAATAATTCAAATCAAAGAGGGTATTACATGAACTCTGAAGAATTGGATAATACCAACGGTAATAATAGCGAAACATTTTTTCGAGGCCCATCTAAATAAAAATACAAATTTTCCTGACCCAATTATATTTAATACTAATGGACTTAATTTTATTTATGTAAAATATAAAAATAAAAATTTAAAAATTTTTACTTGATACCGGAGCTTCAATAAGTGTCATTTTTAAAAACATTATAGACAAAACGGAAAAAATTAATTGTTTAAAGAAAATAAAAATTAACGGGGTCTCTGGGACAATCATTTCGCAAGGTTTGACAAATTTATTATTAGATATAAATGGTGCAAAAGTATGTCACGAGTTTTTGCTGATCGACAGTTTTGAGGACAATGTGCATGGTTTAATTGGAACAGATTTTTTTATGCGATACTTGGCAAAGTTAGACTACGAAAACTTTCTTTTTTCATTTAATGTAAATAATAAACAAATATTAACGTCTATTCACTCGAAATATGAGAATTATACTCGCATACCGGCTAGACATGAAGTAATAAAATATTTTCATATGAACAAAAATGAAGAATGCGTTGTAATACCGGATGAAATTTGTGAAGGTGTATTTGTTGCAGGAATTTTGGTAAAATCAATTTCTAATCGGATTCCGGTACGAATTCTCAATACACGCAATCAAGATGTGAACATAAAAAATTTTGCTCCAAAAATTGTGCCTTTATACTATTATGACATATGTCAGTATAACCCAGTCCACAAAACTATAAACAGAGTAGATAAATTGTTAAACACAGTAAAATTAGATCATCTTGAAAAATCACAAAAATTTTCTTTACAAAAAATTTGCTCTAAATATTCGGATGTTTTTCACTTAAAAGGGGAAACTTTAACTACTACCAAAATTTACAAACAAAAAAAAATTCATCTACAACCTAACACAAGTCCTATTTATGTTAAACCTCTTGTTTACCTTTTTGGAATGAACAATCCGTCTAGCAGACTTACCAAATTTCGATTATTGTTAGAAGAGTATGATTTTGACGTTAGATATGTAAAAGGTAGTAATAATGTAGTAGCAGACGCACTATCTAGAATCGAAACTACATCGGAAGAACTGAAACAAATGGCAAACAGCGTGTGCAACACAATGTTTGTTATGATAAGGCAACAAGCTAAGAAAGAATTAAATAAGCAGAGTTTTGACAGTTCCGTACACGAACGGCTTGATCACCCAGGAATGGTGGAACTTTTAAAACCGCAGAAAAATTCTTGTGAAGCTTATTGTATTTCAGAATTAGAATTTAATAATTTATCAAAAAATAAAAATATGATTATTGTACAAGCCATATAATTTTTTCAGAAAAAGAAAATGCTTTAAAAATTAAGAATTCTCGATCGACATTCGCATGCAGTGCATCGTTGAGAGAACTTAAGAATATTTGCATAAAATATAAGGTACCAGAAATATATATTTTAAAAAATAATAATAATGCGCAATTAATAAATATTATATGTAGGGATCCCTCAGAATTAAAAATGGCTAATATAAAAATTTCAATTATAAAAGATGTACAAAAAATATCTAATATAGAAATGCGGCAAATAATATTAAATGATTTCCACATTCTACCGAGCGGCGGTCATACGGGCATTAACAGAATGTATAATAACATAAAGAAGTACTATTTTTGGCCAAGTTTGCATTCAGATGTTAGCGATTTTGTAAAACGTTGTGATCATTGTCAAAGGTTTAAACATTCTAGGCCTAATATTGAGCCGATGTCAATAACCACAACTGCTTCTTCCGCTTTTCAAAAATTATTTTTAGACCTTGTAGGACCTTTGCCGGAAGACATATACGGAAATAAATATATATTAACATTGCAGTGCGAGTTATCGAAATTTGTCGAAGGTTACCCTATCCAAAATAAAGAAGCGAAAACGATTGCAAAATCTTTTGTGGATAACTTTATCTTAAGATATGGGATACCTGAGACAATTGTGTCAGATCAAGGTACAGAATTAATAGCTACAACTCTGAAGGAAGCTTGCAAAATTTTACAAATTAAACAACTTGCATCAACAGCTTACCATCACCAAACACTAGGGTCGTTGGAAAATACACACAAAAATCTAGGCGCTTATTTACGAATACAAACAGCAGAACACCCGGACAGTTGGAGTTCATGGGTTCAGTTCTGGTGTTTTGCATTCAACAATACTGTTCACACTAACACTAAATACACTCCATATGAACTTGTGTTTGGTAAGCAATGCAAACTCCCTTCAAATATCGACACGGGTACTGAACCATTGTACAATTTCGATAACTACCCACAAGAACTAAAATATAGACTACAGAAAGCTTGGGATGATGCCAAAAATAACCTCATTCAGTCAAAAATACAACGAAAAAAAAGTCACGATTCTAAGGTTAACGCGAAAACTTATAAAAAAGGCGACCAAGTTTTAGTAAAAAATGAAACCGGGAATAAACTCGAACAAATTTTTAACGGTCCATATGTGGTCGTAGTAGATAAATCACCAAATATTGTTATTTTAGTAGGAAATAAAATCAAAGAAATTCACAAAAATAGAGCTAAATTGTACAATAATAGTAACCAGAATTTCTAAAGATAGATACGCTAAACATTTTTTTTCTTGTTTTTTTTTTCGCCGTAGGAGGTGTAGTGTAAGAACAAAATATATCCTATTATTATATAAATATATTTATTAGTTTCTGTCGTATTCGTACACTCAGTATATTTATTATTATTAAACCTAACATGTAGACCTAAGGTAATTAAGGTAATTAAGGTAATTAAGGTTATTGATTTCATAATTAGTATAACAAGTAAAATAAGCACTTTTGTAATGGGTACAATTTTGATATGAGAAATAGACATTATTTTTACTCGAAAGAGGAGAGTCTCATTTATCGTAAAAGGGGGTATTAAAACCCCCGTAACTCCCTTCGTTACATCTCTTTGATAAGCCACAGGGTAACCTAAATATGGGGGGTGTCGCAAAATGTAAAATTTTCGATTTCATCCCGTATATCAAAAACAAGGAGGACTAGAAAAATTCTGATTGCGGCATCATTCGTTATACAGAAAAGTGGCATAGTGCTGCAAAAACGGTATTCTTCTATTTTTACTAATAACGTAGATACCCCGTAAAACCATCGAAAACTGGAAACCCTGTATAGTACTTGAGACTCAGATTTTCCCAACGAGAATATATAAAAAGTTTACTTACCTTTTTCAGAATAAATAAATTTGATCCTATATTGTGTACTGGATAATGCCGTTGCTAATAATTGTACAAAAAGAATAACATTTATGTTCATCTTTACATTTGATATGGCTGAATGGATATTTAGCTTTGAATACTTTCCAGTTTTAATATTTGCCTTGAAAAGGTTGCGTCAATTAATTTTTAATGAAACAGCAATCATGTTAATAGCCAGTCAAACGCTGTAACAAACATTGTTGAAAAGAAAACAATTCATTAAATACATTTGTAGAATATTATTTGTAGTTTATAACCTGCATGTGATAACTTCGTATGCACAGGCGATTTTAAAATTAATGTAATGAATCTAAACTGCAACTATGTCGATAATTTTTTGTCAGTATTATCTGCATATGATTTGAAACAATTAATTAGATCCGTAGATATTTAAGGGAGTGATAGTGCTCGTTGAAATAGAATAAAAATGCTCATAAACATGCGGTAAAAAAAGTTTCATTTTTGATATACAGGGTGTCAAAACTTAATTCTTTTTCGTTTTTCTCCCATATTTTACGATATCATTATTTCAAATTTGGTACACTTGGAATCTCTACAATAAAATGTCTAAATTGCCTGAGGCAGTATACAGAGCGTTACATTTTTTTGCGCTACCAACACTTTCACTCTCCTGAATTTTCTTTTGGATACCCTGTATAAATCCTAATATTATATTTTGACTCCCTGTTTTTTTCTCATTCTTTTTGATCCCCTACATTTTTATCTGTCAGCGTTTTCTAGTTTTTTTTTTTTTTTAATTCAGAAGCAGACAAAAATTTTGCAAATTTAAGACATGAGGACACCTGTAAATAAATAAATGAACAAACAAATACTAATGTCTAGTTTTTTTATCCAAATTTTTAAAAGGACAGATTTGAGTACCTAATTATCAAAAAAGAGGGAAAGTTACTTCCTGTGATCCCCAGTTAGTATTTGCAAGTATTCAGTGATGTAATAATATTTAGAATAAAGTCTTTACATATTTGTACAAATAGTAATTAAAAAAAAGTCAAAAGAATAGAAAAGAAAAAAAAAATTAATAGAAAAATAACATTACCATGTCGAGGTTACATTCTAATTCCTTGAAAAGTATTAAAGTACTGGGACTATTTGACTTATTTGAATAAACAGATAGTTAGGTTTGCTTTTGCAATCGGTTGACAATCTTTTGTTGATTTCTACAATCGATTAATCCTTTTGGTGTTTCAAAAAGGGTTATCCAAAATCTGTAACGTAAAGTTAATGCTCATTACCATGTCTTCCGTAATTTTGCATAGTCTGGCAACTATTAAAAGTGTTTGTAAAATCTATCCAATTCGGGGGACTCCCCTACAAATGTAGTTAATTTGGCAAGTCCCTAATCTGAGATCAGTTTTTGCCTAACCGCGGAGTGAGTAGGTTTGTCGTCCAAATAACAGAGTGTAACCACGTTGACGACATTACCGTGTCCTAAAGTTTGTAGTGTTGTATATTTTCGGAAGAACTAAAGCATATTTAATATTTTAGTGTCATAGTACACTAAGGTAAGAAAAAATAAATAACTTAATTACCATGCAATAGTTTAATTTTTTTGGATATTTTGTTCATTACCGTGTCAGTAATTCCTGACATTGCCATGTCTTTTCAGTGACATGCTAATGTTATTATGACACGGTATTGTTAGTAGTCACTATCCTTAAGTTTTTTCTTAATTGTAGATGCCCAATTCGAGACAGGAAAGTCAGTTACAAAAAAAAATCAGTGAAATGAAATAAGGAAGATGCTTTGCAGGAAAAGCGAGAAAGAGAAAGGGCTAGAAGGCAAAAGATAAAAAACAATCAAGAAGAATATGAAAAGCAAAAACAAAAAGAGAAAGGGCGTTACCTAAAAAGAAAATCTGAAGGAAAAATTAAACTTTTAGTGACTTAAGTAAGAGAGATAAACGACAAAAAAGAAAAACAAGGATAAACACAATAAAACATATAGAGAGAAGAAAAGGAAGCTAACAACGATGGAGAATCAAGTTCTTTGCAACACTCCTATTCCATCCGTTAACGATTTAAATAAAGTTTAAATTGCAGAAAACGTTTTCGGACAAAACGAAATATACCGATAAAAAAATATGGAGTGACACGTAAGCTGTCTATGTCAAAATATCTGAGAACATCCTTATCACATCGCAAAAGAACAGAAATAATGTCAAAATTGCAAAGAAATTCAAATTAAATACTAATAATTATTATTAATGAATTTAATGGAAGCAACCAATGTCAGTACCAAAAGTCGTATACAAAAAAAAAAGAAACTCATGTTAGTAGTAAAACTGGTAAGCCTATTGTGGTTCAAATAACCTTTAAAGAGGACATTACAATACCATACTATGATCTTATTATGAAATTAATACATCAGATTCCAAAACACATGGCTCATGTGTTCCGGAATACAAAAAAATAAATGAGATGGTTTAAGTTTCTTTTTTTTAATAGATTCAATATATTTTTTTCATTTTTTTTTGTTTTTTTTCGTCAAATATTTAACAATATTTTAAGTTGCGTTAAGCTTTTGTGTAACTTTTACTACACACGCTTTGTTAATAAATTTTTACCATAATTATTAATAATTGTTTCTTGTTCATTGTCTCTCAGTCTCTTGTTCAAGAACACTGTGCGTATCTAAGCACCTATTTACATTATAGTAGAGTATTATTAAGATATTTGTGCAAAACATTTTTCTTATTGACTACAATGAATGGACAAGAGCAAGTGAGCAAACCTTATTGGTGTTTATTATTCTTTTCTGACCTTACCATTTCCTCTTGACATTACCGTGCAAGCTAAATCTCATTACCATGCCTTTCTTGATTATTTTTTTCAAAAATATGGGAAGGTACATTTTACAGTTTTGATTGCCTAGTAATAGTGTATACAATTACATAAAAATATTTTTTAGAACTTGTTATTTAATAACTGTCATAAAATATTATCCGCTTTTCTGCATTTCTAGAAAGTGACCCATTTCTCGATGTTGTCAGATCAAAGTTTTCCTAAATATAGGGAAATATACGCCGCCTTAATTCTGACGTTACACGACAAACTAAAAAAATTATGAAAAGTGCTGAAAATTACCTCCTCATGCCAATATGCAGGAATCAACTCTTCGTCACATAGACTGCCGAACTCTCTCGAGTATCCCAGGAGTATTGAAAATTATTTTGCATTAAGCTATAATTCTGTTCTTAAAATCTTCCCCTGTCTGGGTAGAAATCTGACACACCAACAACTTTAAATGTCCGCAGAAAAATAATCTAGACAATTCAAATCGGGGGACCTAGGGGGCCATGGCCGAGGGCCACCTCGACCTATCCAATGGTTGTAATGTTGACTTAAAAACTCCTGTATCACCAAGCTGAAATATGACGGTGCTTCATCATCCATAAACCAGAACCTGTTTCTTAGTTTAAGTGGTGCCTCTTCTAAGAGTACCGGGAGTTTCTCTTCTAAAATATGACGATAATATTGCCCGTTTAATTTCCTTGGCAGGAAAAATTGCCCGACCAAATAGTCTCCAATATTATCAGCCCATACATTAACTGTAAACTGATACTAAAAATGACTTTCGACTATCGCATGCGCATTCGACTGCGCAAAAATGATTGGTTTGAAAATTTCTCATGGCGTTTCTCAGTAAACTTGATTCATCACTAAATACAATTCGCGTGGGCGAAGAGCTTGGATTGTCTTGATATGGTAAGGATACATCAAATTGTCCATCAAAATGTTTCAAATATTACAAACTAGCACAGATGAAATGTTTAAATTTGTCGCAATTTTCCTTATAATTGTGTCTGGGTTGTTTTTTCTACAGCATTCAGGACTGCTTCCTCAATTTCGACAGCTCTTACAGTGCAATGTGCCTCTGCCAAATGAGTGGATTTCTTGAAAGATCCATTATCGCACTATCCAATGCGAAGTTGTGCAATAGGATAATACAGCCGATAGAGTCGTTTAGCTTCCAAAGGAATTACCATTGGCACATTGACAAGACTATAAATAAAATTCATATTCTTGATTTGTGAACTCAACCATCACTAAATAGCTCTAACTAACTTTGGAAACATCAACTAACAAAGTTATTTGACACTTAACGTCAAAATAGTAAACAAATGGCAAACAAAATATGGACTGTCACAGTCTACTGTTTTTTTATGTTGTTACTTGGATAATACTTGGTTTTCATCAATGGCTACTTCCACCAATAACTAGAAAACTATGATAGATATGGTAAAAATGTAAGGTATCAAAAAGAATAAGAAAAGAACGGGGAGTCGAAGTATAATATTAGTATTTATACAGGGCATCCCAAAAAAAAGCTGAGGAGAGTGGAAGTGTCAAGAGCGCAAAAAATGTAAAACTCTGTGTGCTGCCTCTGTCAATTTAGAATTTGCAATAATTATCTTGGAAAATATGGGAGAAAAATTCTTTGAATACAGGGTGGCCGTTTGGTGTGGCAAAGTAGAATAGCTCCGTTTGTATTTATAATACACAAAAATGTTAATATAAAAGTTGAAGGACAGTAAGTGAGTTATAACGTAAAACTATCTTTGACTATACAGGGTGTTACAAATTCGAGGCTAAGTACAGGGATCTCCGAAACTATAAGAGATACAAAGTCGGTTAAATGGGGGCAAAGTTCCAGAATAAGGAGCTCAAGAAAATGCCGCAATAAAAATTTAAAATTTCCGACTACCTTCGGAGATATCCGAAAATAAACGAAAATTAGCAAATTCGTTTTTATTTTTTCCTGATTACATTTGTTGAAATAATTTTAAACAAATGTCACATTTCCATTGCCACTTTTTTTCTTCTACAAGATGACATAATTAGTTTTTAGTTCCGACGTTTCGTTGGCGGGCCACCATCATCAACTTCATTTTTTTAAATACGGACCTGGAATTTAAATTGCATATTTTTGATCCTTATACCTCTAAAACCTAATATTTGATGTCTTTTAAATGTTATGCAGACGTTTCGTTTCCCAAAAACGCATCAGAAGGGGTTTTGGATTTTTAAAAAATACTATCCTGATGAAAATAACAGTATTTATTTGAAATTGAGCAGATGCGGTGTATAAGAGAAAATTAAAATATTTTTGTCTTTAAAATACTTATTTAATAATAATAAATATAATAAATTATGGGTAAAGGAAACAGAACAAAAACAAATTCATATTAGATAAACTTACTTAAATAACCTACACGCTACATTAAAACAGGATTAAGGCACTGATACTATCATAAAAAAATTAAGAAAAGGTAAGAATATCCTTTAAACTTATCTCAAATGTTCGAACAGATTGCCGTTTACGTTTAAACACTTTAATGCTTTGGTATTTACTTTTCTTACTGCCCTTAAAATTGATCTTTTGCGTAAAGATCGGCATGAAGTTAAAATTTTTTGACGTAACTCTGCCAAGTTTTCAACAGGGCCATTTTTATATACTTTATTTTTTATTGCACCCCATAGAAAAAAATCTAGCGGTGTCAGATCGGGCGATCTCGCTGGCCACTCCACCACACCTCTGTTTCCTATCCACTTTTCTGGGAAATTTCGATGTAAAAATGCACGCACATCTCGACCATTATGGGGAGGTGCTCCGTCATGTTGAAACCAGAGATGTGGAAGGGTTCCCAACGGGACATCCATTAAAAAATCTTCAAATTGGTTGTTTAAAAAATTAAGATACATATCTGCATTTAAATTATGGTCATATAAAAATGGACCCAAGATTTTATCCCCACACAATCCTGCCCAAACATTAATGGAAAACCTGATTTGAGGACGAAGTTCTCTATTTTCTCTGGGGTTCTCTACAGCCCGAACATGTTCGTTATTTATATTAAATAAACCACAGTTTGTGAACTTTGACTCATCCGTCCAGATAATGCGATTTAAAAAATTTGGATTTATTGTAGCTTGATCTCTTATCCATTGGCAAAAAGTAACTCTTCTCTCGGCATCTCCAGGATGTAATGTTTGAGAAATATGAATTTTGAAGGGCTTGAAGTTATTTGATTTTAATATTCGCCAACATTTAACATGATGTAAAGTGTGCAAGTTTGCTTCCGACTTAATTTGTCTGGTGGACACAGAAGGGTTTTGGTTTACCTATAGGTACAATAGACAGTATTTATTAAAAAGCATATTATTATAATTTATAAAAAATACTAACTTGGTTTAGAATTGTATCAATTTCCCCATTTGTGAATTTATGGCCATATTTTTTTCGTGGTTGTATGAATGACCTATATTCCTTCATATTAAACTCCAGCTTTTTAAAGTATGTGTAGTGTGGTTGCGGTTTTTCCGGATATTGCTCAAAATACATCTGAGTGGGTCTATAACAATTTCTTTGGCATAAAAAGTAAATGCGAAGCATATCACTTTTTTCTTGGTTGGAGAATGGCATTTTGTGGCATTAAAATTAAAAATCCACAAACCTTATCACCGCAGTGACGCAAATGTCATTAGTTTTTTATTTTTAATGGCACTCTTGTTTGTTTTACACATACTTGCTGTTTCAAATGTTGGAATTTAATAATGATAAAAGATAAATATGGTTGAACGCCAAAATTATTCAGTCAGTGTATGAATACACCTCAGCAATATTTGCAATTTCGTCAATTCCTTTATTTAAGTAAGTTTGTCTAATTTGTATTTGTTTTTGTTCTGATTTTCATCAGGATAGTATTTTTTAAAAATCCAAAAACCCTTCTGATGCGTTTTTAGGAAACGAAACGTCTGCATAACATTTAGAAGACATCAAATATTAGGTTTTAGAGGTATAAGGATCAAAAATATGCAATTTAAATTCCAGGTCCGTATTTGAAAAAATGAAGTTGATGATGGTGGCCCGCCAACGAAACGTCGGAATTAAAAACTAATTATGTCATCTAGTAGAAGAGAAAAAGTGGCTATGGAAATGTGACATTTGTTTGAAATTATTTCAACAAATGTAATCAGGAAAAAATAAAAACGAATTTGCTAATTTTCGTTTATTTTCGGATATCTCCGAAGGTAGTCAGAAATTTTTAATTTTTATTGCGGCATTTTCTTAAACTCCTTATTTTGGAACTTTGCCCCCATTTAACCGACTTTGTATCTCTTATAGTTTCGGAGATCCCTGTACTTAGCCTCGAATTTGTAACACCCTGTATAGGGTGGCTCAACAAAGAGGAACAAGAAATTATTTTTTTTAAATAGAACACCCTGTATATTTTTGCACTTTTAAATTCCCCTCGATATTCCGCGTATCGTGGAAAACATAGTTTTTAATTATTTTGCAATGTTGCCAAGTTATTTAAAAATATTCTTTTTTGGCACCTTAAGATTTGAAATATAATTCAATTAACTTAATACATTTGAAACATTCTCGAGGGTATCAAAGATAAAGACTAATTCAAGACTTAAGACCCTCAGAACATTCCATATTTTGTACAGGGTGTGCTCTACAAACGTGTCAACTTTTCACATTTTAAAATTATTTTACTGTTTTTCTCAAATGGAACACCCTATATTTTAATATTTTATTATGTAGAGTTTTTTGCGCTCCACAAGTTTTGTTAAAAGGTTCATTATTTATTTTGCTCATCTTGGCGTAATATTTTTTTTTAATAAAAAGTCTGAGAATAATGTTTTTTTTTTTTATTTTATTTTATAGTTAGCCATGACAGGCAAAAGCAAATAAAAGCAAAAGTATTAGTAAAATTTTATTAAGATGTCATTGTCATTTTATTTCTTACTTTTTATCAGCCCCGGTGCACTCCACAAGGCTCATTAGGGAATTCTTAGACGAAACTTATGGTCAGCATTAAATTGGAAGAGGAGGACCTGTATCATGGCCAGCTAGATCACCGGATATGACAAAAATGGATTGTTCTATATAAGGATTTGTTAAAGATCAGGTGTACTAAATGTCTCCGACAACTAAAAAAGACATGTAAATTCGCATAAGAAATTGTTTCCAAAGCGATTACGTCCGAAATATGTCGCAATTTAAGCGAAGAATTTGAAGATCGTGACCAGAAGTGTATAGAGGCTAATGGAGAACACTTTGAACATTTGATTAGATAGTTTATGTAAGCAGTTAGATAGACTTTTTATTAAAAAAAAATATTACGCCAAAATGGGCAAAAATAACTAATATACCCTTTAACAAAAGTTGTTGGGGGCAAAAAACTATACAAGATAAAATATTAAAATACAGGATGTACCGTTTGAAAAAAAAGAGTAGATTAATTAGTAAAATGTGACACGCTTGTAGAGCACACCCTTTACAAAATATGGAATGTTCTGAGGATCTTAAGTCTTGAATTCGAGAATGTTTCGAATGTCTTGAGTGAATTCAATTATATTTCAAATTTTAAGGTGCCAAGTTTTTTCTTCCAAGAAAGAATATTTTTAAATAACTTGGCAACATTCCAAAATAATTAAAAACCATGTCTGCCACGATACGCAAAATATCGAGGGGAATAAAAAATTAAAAAAAAATTTAAAAGTATACGGGGTGTTCTATTTAAAAACAAATTCTTGTTCCTGTTTGTTGAGCCATCCTATAGAGTCAAAAATAATTTTACGTTATAACTCACTAACTGTCCTCCTACTTTTATATTAACATTTTTTGTGTATTATAAATACCACCTGTATGCACGTAACATTCATGAACACCCCTGTATACCGTTTAATTGCAATATTAATATTTTAGATAAACTTTTACTAGACCTCAGAATCCTGAAACCCTAAACTTTAGTTTTTGCCATATACTGCTTTAGTAGAAAGGGCTCTAGCATATGCTTGAAAGATTAACACGTTTAACCTAAACTAACTATTACTCGGGTTTTAAGAAAAACACACAATCAATTATTTAAAATTCAAAAAAATTAAAAAATAAAATTTCTTAAAAAATTTGTATTGAATTATATTATTCTTATAGGACTAAATTCAATAATAATAAAACAGTAATCCCAGAAAAATGTGGCTGATGGTGTTTAATAAATAATGAAGAAAAAGCCATGCATTTCGAATATGTTGTACCAACTAATGAGCTGCCAACCAAAAGTAGAAACTTGTTAGTCTGGTATGTACACCTGGCAATCCAACCGAACAACCAAAATCACTACCGTAGGAGGCTACTCCAACCTGAAAATGTATACATTAATAATAAGAATAATGTAGATGTACTAACTATTACAGGAACTGCTGAAAGTTTTATCAAAATTTCATCAGCTGTAACATTTTTATTTTATTGCTAATTATTGTTTTAAGTTAAAGGAATGCTAGGAACTTTTATTCCGTTAATTCTCTATGATTAATATAAACTCACTTGTACTCCTTCCACTACGAGAGGGTCACCACTGTCTCCCGTGCAAATATTCTGGCTATTTTGCAAACCAGTGGTACAAATTTGGGTTGTTTTTACGTTACCCAAATATGAAATGGTACAGGTCAAATATGGTATTATGGTGGCCTCGATTTTCCTCAAAACCTTGGAGTAACCTGCCTCTGTTTCATTAAATTTACCCCACCCTGAGACAAGGCCTAAATCATCATCGTAAGTTTTTAATATGTCCCCCAATGATGGTGTTTTTATGGTAGCAACAGCATCTGGAATAAAAATAAGTTACAATGCTGAGAATTTTAGAAATGGAAAAGGCTATTTTTCTATAAATGTGCAAACTGTTTCAGGTGCCAGTCTAATAACTAATACAGGGATTCGTTGTCCTGGATCGATAAACGATAGAATAATATTCGCTAACTAGTGCGAGTACATGAGGTTTGGTTGATTGTAGATGTTGATGGACTACATTGATGTTCGAGTTTAGAGCACTAATGGAGCAAGGCCATTTTGGTAACAGTTTTTTACTAGGAGATTCAGTATGGACATTTATCAGAGCATATAATGACTCCTTTAGCAAATCCTCAGACAAGGGCAGAAATAATATTTAACGAATCAAAAATTCATACCAGAAACGTTGTTCAGCGTCAATATGGTGTTTGGAAGAGAATATTTCCTGTATTAAAATTGGAACTAAGGGTGAAATTCAGCACCACTTTAACAGTAATTATTGCCAAAACAGTTCAATACAATATGACAATTAATATGAATGATGAGGAGCCTCTGGCTGATCCTTGTGAAGAGCCTCCAGAATTGCCAAATAACGTATATCCTCATCAAGCAAATGGTCTGAGAGTAAGAGGAAATTTAATAAATGAATATGTTTGCCATTTTTAAGTATTAATTATTTACTGATCAGAAATTATAAGTCAAAGTAACTTGTTATTTATTATTAGGGAAGACCGGGGCACGTTGTAATAAGGGGCAAGTTGAAACAATAGTCATAGCAACAATATAAATTGCGCGCGAGAAGTTAAATATACAGACAGATTTCTGACAGCCTATCGCCTCAGCCTTTTTCTGAAATGTGTGACGGTTATAAATTCCAGGTCTAGACAAAACATTAAAGGTACGTAATATTTGTGATTTTGTTTTTTTATTTGGCAGTAATATCTAAAGTGATATAATGGATGTTATATTATGTAATTTAGAGTACAATTTTCCTAGTTTATACTTTCATTTTGCTAGCTTGTTTTGTAGTAAATCCATAATAATACGTAATTGTGTATTGGGGCACGTTCTATCAGTTTATATGGGGTACAATGTAAGTTCTAACATGTTACAATTTACCCCGTAATAAAAAATTCCAAATGAAACATAGATGATGAGACAGGCAGTCCCTTAGGTCCGTGGCAAAAGATGCTAAAATGTACGACGTTACTCTAAGCAGATATGTAAAATGCAATGACAAGAACATAATAATGGCAACAATGCAACTTTGGACACATACGGCTATAGGCAGCATAAACACGTATTCACAAAACCGCAACTTCCACATCATATGCTTTATGTAAAGCACTATTTCAAAATTTATTTTGACCTCTCACCAAAGAAGGTTAAAAAATTAGCTTATTCATTCCATATTGAAGTTGCAATGTGTGTTGTTTGTTCCGAAAATTATGGCAATAGCAAGCTGAGGAAACTGAATCCAATGTCGATAATGTAAGCAGTGGGCATATGTCATATGTCAACTTAGATTTACTGGGGGACATGTTTTACATGTATTTGCGACTCTGTAGTTTCAACTTCTAACGAGGGGCGAAAGGCACGTAAAAAATTTCAAATGGTAAGGGGTATTGAGTGATAGTTCACTTGAAAGCCCTTTTCACTAGCAGTCTTTTGACGCTTCATTTTTTAAAAGCGGATTATTTGTTTCCAAGTTATGCCCCTTTAAAGTTTAAAAATAAAATATCGACATTTTAGTGAAAACTATTTAATATTAGCTTTAGAATGAACTCGTGCTTACCTACTTACTTCAACACGTGTTCAAAATGCCCACATAAAACCGTTTCTGAAGTTCTGAGCCACCCCTAATCACATTAGAATTTCAAATAGAAAGAGGTATTGAGTGATTATCCATTTTTCAATCAGAAGTTTTTTGTCTAAATTATACCCTTAGAACCTAAAAAAGCTAAATTTTCAACTTTTATAAGTTGTTAAAGAAGCAGCGAATTCCTTAAATGTAAACATTCAGATAAATACGTAAAAAAATTAAAGGTTTTTGATAGCAAATGTTAGTTTTGCCACGTTTTAAAACGATTTAGTTTTGAACTTGATTTCGTTGTGTATTGACCATCGAATTTCGACGACAATGGTTTACTCGTTACAAGAGAGAATTGAACTAATTTTGATTTACCGGGAAGAACAGCGCTGTGCACGTAGAACAGCCCGGGTGTTTAATCAAAGGTATCCAGGCAAAAATGTTGGGCACCAATATGTATTAAATTTGATTAATAAATTTCAAGAAACTGGAAGTGAACGCAATAAAATTGTAAAGAACTCTAGAGTCTTAAATGAAGCCGCACAAATAGGTCATTTTGCCATAGATCCCCAAACATCCATACCGATAGTCTCCAGATTAACAAACGTTTCAGTCGGCTCTGTGCATAAAGCCTTACGATTCAATAAATTTTTCCCTTGCAAAATACAACTTTTACAACAGTTAGGGGAGGATGACTATGACAGAAGAATGGAATTTTGTGAATTAATGAGTGAAAGGGCAAATGCAGATCCTAATTTAATTAAAATCATTTGCTTTAGTGACGAGTCAACTTTCTTTTTAAATGGGTTTGTTAATAAACACAATTGCAGATATTGGGACAATGAAAATCCACATGTTTTTCGTGAAGAGCATACACAATTTCCTCAGAAAATAAATGTATGGGCCGGAATTCCTGGAAATAAAATTATTGGTCCGATATTTATGGAAGAATATTTAACCGGTGATCTGTATTTAAATGTATTAGAAAATGTGATGGATCCTCTAATAACTGACTCTCTGGAAAATCAAATTGATGAAGATGGAAATTTATTACTAGATGAAGAAAATTTAATTTTTCAACAGGACGGAGCCCCTCCACATTATGATATGCCTGTGCGAAATTGGCTTAATGACAGATTTCCAGGCAAATGGATTGGAAGAAGAGCGCTATAGAATGGCCAGCGAGATCACCAAACTTAACGCCCCTTGACTTTTTCTTCTAAAGACAATAGTATACGAAACTCAACCAGAAATTTTCCTGATCTTAGGGGGGAGGCCTGTGAACAGATTACCCAAGAGACATTTCAAAACGCGCGTGAGGAGTTCGAGCAGCGGCTTTACGATTGCCTTGCCAATAATGGTGGGCATTTTGAACATCTGTTAAAGTAATTAAGTAAAATTTTACTAAAATATCAAGGTTAACTTTTTAAATTTTAAAAGGGCATAACTTGTAAACAAATAATCCGTTTTTAAAAAATGAAGCACCAAAAGACTGCTAATGAAAAGAGCTTTCAAGTGAACTATCACTCAATACCCTTTACCATTTGAAATTTTTTATGTGCCTCTCGCCCCTCGTTAGGGGTTGAAATTAAAGAGTCGCAAATACATGTGAAACATGTCACCCAATAAATCTAAGTTTACGTGTTTTTTTGTTAAATTCTTCTTCAAGTATTTTAAAAGTTATTCCGGGTGGCTAGTTTTAAAATGAAAGCCCTGTATATACAGCGATTCCCAGAAGTAATGTCTAAATTCATTTAGAATTCGACGGTGTGTTTTTTGGGAAAACTCTGGGACCCGTCAATTTTTATTTTTTACCGTGTTTCTTTTATGGTAGATTCATATATACGGTAGCCCAAAAATAAGTGACGACCATCAACTTCATTTTTTAAGTGAGAATATATATTTTTTATTTCACTTTTGAATTTTGCATAAATGTTTCATATACTTACCATATCCTATACGTAAACTCAACACTTATCGAGAAACTTACGATTGATTATGATTTAAAAAGAATAGAACAAATCGAATTAAATATTAAAAATGGGCGCCATTTACGGCTTAACAATATCCAAGGCGATTAATAGACTCTCTTTGTACGTTTTTAACCATTTTCGGAATTATAGCACGCGCTTCTCTTCGGATCCTCTCTTTCAACTCCTGCAGATTGTTTGGCCTATTAACAAACACATTATATTTGAGGTAACCCCACAAAAAGAAGTCCGGCGGATTTAGGTCTGACGACCTAACAGGCCATTCGATAGGTCCTCCTCTTCTTATCCACAGATTGGGAAAGGTTTCACCCAAAAATGTACGCATAGTGCGGTGGAGCACTATCTTGCTGGAACATCAGTTCTTTGTCAGGGGAGTCGGCAGTAAAGCCACTAATGCTGGAATTTATTTAAGTTGCAGAAATTCAAGATATGCTTGTCCAGTTAAAGACTGTTCAAAGAAAAATGAACCAATTACTCTTCCGCGCACTATTCCATAACACACATTTGATTTTTGAGGGTACTGGCTTTGAACCTCCATCATCGGATTTTCTGTTGCCCAATAACGAAAATTTTATCTGTTCACATTGCCATTCAAACAGAACGGTGCTTGATCGAAAGAAATAATATTTTTTACTAAATTGCACATATCTTGCATGCGTTCACAATACTCATTTCGTCTATCGAAATCATTTTCAAACAACTAATGTACTGGAATAACTTTGTATTGGTTATATTTGTGCATTTGAACTTTTCGGTGAACAACAGATTTCCGCAAGTGTAAATTGGCCACAACGTGCGACAGACAAGTACATGGATTTTCTTCCAAGGAAAGCAAAACGTCAAGTTTTTCATTTTCATCTCGAGCAGGACGACCAGATTTAGGCAAATCTCTAACATTACCGAATTCTGTAACTTTAGCCGTTATTCTACTCACCACCTTTTGAGATATGACAGAACGATCAGGATGGATTTTAGTGAATAATTCAGCTGTTTCTATTTAAGTACGTGTTCTATCACTAAACCCAACCATGCATAGAATTTCAATTTTTCTCGTACCGTTAACTTCACCACTGTGAAAACCGCAACTTTGCAACTACGCTTGACAAATCCTTATTTGAAGTAAAATTGTCATACAGTTTCTATGGGACTAGACGGTGACAAGTCAACATTCAGAAATACCAAATTTGAAAAAAATAACAAAATAAACACACAGTTTTATGTTTTGCTCGATTTACAAATAAATCCTCAGAAATCCGGTCTTATATACTTATTGATATGTTCAATTGTAATTTTTTTGATAACTGTTGAGTTAAAGTCTAAGAGATGGTACATGAAACATACTTGGGACTAAAAATGCAAACTCAAAACAAACAAAACTCACATGCAAAATTCGAAAATAAAATAAAAATAGATATTTCCATTTAAAAAAATGAAGTTGATGGTGGTAACTTATTTTTGGGCTGCCCTGTATACATAAATTTACCATCGGAAAAACCACATTGAGAAATAAAGATCGACGGGCCAGAGCGTTTTTTCAAAAAGCACACCGCTAAATTTTAAATGAATTTAGACATTACTTCTAAGACTCACTGTATAATATCTTATCTAGACTTCAAAATATCTTCCGTCCACGCACTAGCCTGTAGAGAATCTGATTAAACTCACGACGTTTTTACTCCCAAACCCATTCTATGAAGAAGAATGTGATATATTTATATCTAGAAGGATTTACTTAAACAAACAAAAACAAATCATATTTCTGGAGGAGGGAGATATAACGATAAGCTTGCATGTGTTTTGGTTAAAATAATCAAAAGAGCATTATAACAGTGATAATTTTGTTATTGTCATAAAAATATGCCAATATAATATATCGAGAATAAATAACTGTTTTTGTCCTAACAAATTCGAGGTCACCAATTTGTGAAAAATCAAAACTTTTCCGAATTTTAAACGCCGTTACTTGTTACAGTAGGTATACTGTATACATAAAATCTTACCTGTAAGCGTTATAGTTTCTGGTAAATGTATTATAGCGATATCATTAAGATGCAAGTCGCTATCATAATCCTCATGAATTGTGAAATTAGATGACTCCAATATAACCTGGGTGGCCTCTTGTTCTTCTATGTTGTGAGCACCTAGCATAACTGTAACCTTTTCAACACTGCAACATATTAAATACGTTTATCTTTTACATGGTTAGAAGAGCCATGTCATCATTATTATGAAAAAGGCATAAGAAAATTGTTTTTTAAAATCTATTCTTGATACAAAACATTCTATATTATAGGATCGGCAAGATAAAAAGGGATAAACAATGAGAATATTTTGTTAAATAGTAGATCAAAATATATCGACGTCGTCGCGACGTAAGCACCAAAATTGTAAAAATTTAGATTTTTTACTATTTAGTACCACAGAAAATTATAGCTATATTTTCTGTGACAGTTCTCAGTGGATAGGTCTCATCTACTTCTATCGCCTCGTCTGGTAAAATAATTTAAGCCACCGAAATATGATACTCGAATAATGTGAGTCTACCACATTCTAACCTCCAGTTTTGTTTATTACCGCGGAAATAAGTAAGCACCTTGCTTTTCTAGCGGTAGGTGTGTGTTACGCCCGGGAGGCAAAGATTCCAGTTTTCTTTAAGAAGATATGTAATGGCTGTATGCATTCAATATATTTTGCTGTTATTTGATTATCCATATTTTCTCTTTGTTTGAAAACAGCTTTATACAGCGTGTGCAGAAAAGTTCTAGACATATGGGAATTTTCTTTATTGTTGACTTTACGAAAAAAAGTTATTCTTTATAAAACGTTCTGCTTGATGCGCAAATGATAATGACATATCAAAACTTAAGATATCATGTACAGGGCGGCAAGAAAAAATAGAAACACAGAATTACGTTAAGAGGGAAGTACCCTCAATTTCTATTTTAGATCAAATTGTTATAAGAAAACTTTACTAAGCACTACAAAACATGGTCAGATATAATTTTTCGTTGAAATATTTTAATTTACAGGGTACCAACAAAAACACGTTGAGCATTTATTATCTCTTGTTGGAAATCATATACTTAAAAAAATAATGGGGCAAGGGCCTAGCGACACTTAAAGCACCGGTTCCCGTAAGATCACCGAAATTAAACAGTGTCGAGCGCGGTTAGTACTTAGATGGGTGACCGCTTGGGAAACACCGCTTGCTCTTGTCTTAGGGAAGAGTGTAAAATGAATCGACATCAAAACCATCCTATTCACGCCGGACAGGCCGGATGAGATCGGATATCTCGTAGGATAAAGATGCCGTTTCACACTCCCCAGTCGGTAGACCGCACGATTAAAAACCGTTCGGTCGATGACCGGTTCAAGATGGCCTCTGATACGCCGACGACCGTAAAAAATAGCAAATAAAAAAAAAATAAAAATTAATGAGAGAATATTTCAACTAACCTACCAGGAATATTAAAAACATTTGATTTCCTTAGAGCAAGAATAAATTGTGAATGTGAATAATAAACAATATTTTAGCAATTACATGATAAAAGTGATCTAAAAACAGATAGTTTAAAGTAAAAAATTATGTCTCCACATGCCCCCCTTCTTTTTCCGTGCAAACTATAGTATGACTTGTAATTTCTCTTACTGTCGCCCGTATCATATTGGGAGTGATTTCTTGGACACAGTTTGTTATAACTGCTTTAAGATGGTCAATATCCTGAAAAGGTCTATGCCCATGCACCATTTCTTTTAATCGGTCCCATAAAAAGAAGTCCAGGGGTGTGATGTTCTGATGTTACTTTGTTAGTACTATGGCATGGGGCACCATCATGTTGATACCAAATTGTACGTCTTATATTTAGTGGCCGTTCGTCAAGAAATTGAGGCAAGTGGTTCCTTAAGAAGTCCAGGTAAATGGCAGCATTTTTATTTTGTCGGAAATGTATGATCCAACGATCCGATCATTAAAAATGCCACACCAAACATTGGTTTTAAATAAATATTGACTACGGCATTCGATTATAAAATTTGGATTGTTGTCACCACCGACAATTTTGGGAGCATACCACGCCGTTGGAAGTAAACATGGCTTCATCTATAAATAATATTTTTCTTGCAAAAAAAGCATCATGTTCACACTCGCCTTGGAACCACGCGCAAAATAGGAAACGGGATTCAAAATCTCTAGGAAGAAGCGTGTGCATGTGTTTCGGTTTATATGGATGAAATTTGTTTATTTTCAAATTATTACTAGCAGTAGACTATTTGACGTTGGAATAGTTTTTGACAATTTTCTTAAAGATTCGGGTTTTCGATAACCGCTTGCATTACATTGAGTTGTTTTTCTTCTGTTGTGGACCATTTGTTGTGTTGTTTCTTAAATATATTTTCGACGAAACCAGTAGGTTTAAATTTATTCATTACGTTTGCTATAGTGGCGCTACATACCATTTTGTCAGTGTCCAGTATTAAATATGAGTGCGGCTTCCCTAATAGGTTTATAGTGATCTCCGACGATAAGTACAATTTCTATTTTCTCCTGCAGCGTTAACTTTACAATCATGACGAAACTAACGAAAAACTTTTGTTAGTAAGTCGAAAAATAGTAAGTGATTTTTAACTAACATCTCAATATTCGTTACTATAGTATTGCGCATAGTTGTTGCAAAATTGTTGCAGGTAACTGTTAGAGAAATAAAATAAAAAAATATTTTCCAAAGGCTTTTTGATGGTACCCTGGTAAATTAAAATATTTCAACGAAAAATTGTATCTCACCAAGTTTTGTAGTCCTTAGTAAAGTTTTCGTATAACAATTTGTTCTAAAATAAAAATTGAGGGTACTTCCCTCTTAACGTAATTCTGTGTTTCTATTTTTTCTTGCCGCCCTGTACACTGTACATGATACCTTTAGTTTTGATATATCATTATTATTTGCGCATCAAGCAGAACTTTTTATAAAGAAGAACTTTTTTTCGTAAAATCAACAATAAAGAAAATTCCCATATGTCTAGAACTTTTCTGGACACGCTGTACGGTAAAAAATGACTTTAAGGTATTTTTAAAATTTGCTTTAAGCATTCGGCTATGTTAAATACAGGCTGTATTTATATTAAAGGACTTTTAGACAATTGTTAGACAGACGAGAGTTGCAACACGTGGCTACATTTTGTGATGATCAGACGCACCAATCCAACCAGGACAGGGAGAATCCACATGTTCAAATGCTGGCAAGGCTGCCCGTTGCGGGCAAACTACGGAGGGTCGCTCTAAAAGTCAATGTATCCGTAAAAGCAAATATTAAAATAAGTTCGTGCAGTAGCGGCTTTTCAGAGACGGCAAGGTCGGCAGTGTTGGCCCAGTGTCAAACAGACAACATACAATAGGTTATATTATTTATTTACATCAATTTGAATTTTAATCACTCTCAAACTGCCAGCGAGTAACCGCTCCACTCTTTAAGTCGCCCTTGTAACCCCGGACGTCATACTTGCCAACAATAGCAGCCATAAAATAATTTGTTTTATTTTTCAAGTAACCCGGACTGGGGTCGGCATGCCTGCCTTTTCATTAGAATATCAGTACTGGAGACAAAATATTTTGGACTTCAAAATAGGCAACCAAACATAGATCATAGCTCGAAATTAATACTTAGCTCCGTTGAACCTGCCGCCAAATTTAAGGTGAGGTTTTGGTTATATCTGACAGGTACTCATTATCAACAGGAAATATTTTGTATATCGATCTGTCGTTTTTAAAGTTTTTGTGATTATTCTTAAAAGAAAAGAACTAATTTAGTGTTCGCTTTTTTTAAGATTATGACCTCAGTTAAGTGTTTTAAAATTTGAATAAAATATCCTGTTCAGACATTCCGAAAAATTGAGGGTACGCACGCAACGACATGGAGAGCCAAGGGGAGTAATAGGTAATTTTTAGGAAAATAGTATCAAAATAATGCATGGCTTATGGGAAGTGAATGTATATAGTATATAGCTATTAGATCTGTGGTGAAACTAAAGTTAAACTGTTTTGTTTGCCAATTATTTTATTTTAAAATGAAAAAGGAAAAAATCAAAATCCGTAGTGCGAACTGTTTAGGGCTTTCCAAAAGCATGCTATTTCCAAAGAGCATATATACCTCAATCAACTAACACTTGATCTATTTTATTTGGCAAACAAAGCATTTAACTGTTTGACTCGATTGTCGTCCACATATTATTATCTGTGTCAAATGAGCGAGGATATTCGTGTCTAGCGCGTTAAAATTATTCTCGTAATACAATTTACCAGGAACTACTGTCAAGTTTGTCACAATAATTATTGGTCTGTAGGTACTTAACAGAAAACAGAATTCTAAAAAAATCTGCAAAAACATCGAGGTTTATGCCGTAATTACACCAATGTGTCGCTATTTTGCAACATCTAAATTCGCTAAATATAATTAATTAAACAGGTTTGGAAAACTCCACATTTTTTTCATGGTAGTTAATTTATAAATAGCGAATAGTTAAAGGAAAAAATATATAAAAAAAAAACACACTAGACAACAAAAGAATACAACTTTATTTTTATTTTATTAGTAATTGTGTTATCTAAAGGAATAAAAATAATATACCTAACCAGTCGCGGATACAGGGAGGTCATGAGGGGTAATGACCAAAGAAAATGTGGGATTACATAATTTCATTATCATGAATAAAGAATGTGATTTACATTTTCTCAAACCTACCTTCTTGCAAAGAAATAAAAAAAAAATGTGCGTGGAATTACTTACCATACATCTGTTCAATACAAATATTAGAATAGTAGGCAAACACGAAATTTGGACGTGGCCTCCAAAAATTTTCGCCTGTGGCGCTACCCTTGTGCCTTCAGCCCTTCTACGGGCCCTGACTATTAACCCGCTATAGTCTATCTTTAAATGGCGAGAAGTAGTAAATGCTCATTAAATATGCAAAACGCATACCGTGGTATTAAAAGCAATTTAAACACCATACTTAAAAATCTATTGTGTTCACATTAAAGGATCCAAATAATAAGCATTCTTTAGGTAGGTCCACCCTGAATTTATCGCAAGCTATTGTTATATTTGAGGATTTACCATTGTTATTGGGAAAATCCCTTAGCCAGGAGCGTGTATTGGGGAAGCTTTTAAATTAAAAATCTTAAACATGCCTATTCTCCTAAAATTATATTATATTCGTAGGTATTTATTGCATATGAAAACATAAAAAAAATCGTATTAACTAATAAATAACAATGAGTGGAACTATTTTACATAATATAATTACATATAATATAATTACAGCTATTACACAGCCACTTGTCAACATTTTCAATAATTCTTTAAAGTTTGGCATCTTTCCGGATGAGTTGAAGAAAGCTCTGATCGTACCTGTCTTTAAAAAGGGTGATGAGGCAACATTTGAAAACTACCGCCCAATTAGTTTGTTGCCATCATTTTCAAAGATCCTTGAAAGAGTGATGTGTGACCGTATTATGCGATTTTTGCTTTGGCTAAATATTGTGAATGAGGTTCAGCATGCTTATTTGAAGGGTAGATCAACACAAACAGCTATGTTTCAATTCAGTGAGGAGGTACTTAAGGCTCTTGAACGTAATGAGATCCCTTTAGGGCTGTTTCTCGATCTATCAAAGGCATATGATTATGATACCATAAATTATAATATATTGCTGCATAAATTGGAATTGTATGGTGTAAGAGGAACGGCTCTGAAGTGGATTTCATCATATCTATCAAACCGACAACAGAAAGTTAGTATTGGCCAAGGCTCAAAACGGATTTCATCTAATCAGGTTGAAATAAAAGGAGGTATACCCCAGGGTAGTGTCATAGGGCCAATATTGTTCATAATTTATATAAACGATATAACTGATATAAACTCTGTAAATAATTGTAAAATAACAAATTATGCGGATGACACTAACATATTAGTAGCTGCCTTAAGCTTACCAACTCTAGTAGAAAAATCCCAATTGTTAATGATGGAAACATCTACGTGGTTTACAAAAAAGAAGTTAGTCTTGAATGAAAATAAAACCAGCGTCATTCTTTTTAGGACAAAGAGATCAAGATTACAAGAACCAGAGAATATAAGTATAAATGGTACCAATATAAATTTAGAGCACACCACTAGGTTTTTGGGAATGGTATTGGATTGCAATCTTTCTTGGGAGAAACATGTTGATTACACTGTCACAAAATTGAACAGAATATGTTATACATTTCGAGTATTGTCTAGATAATATATTGATATTGACACGAAAAAAATGATTTACCACGCAAATTTTCAATCACATATTAGATATGGTATTATCTTGTATGGAGATTGCAGTGATGTAGGAATACTGTTTATCTGTCAGAATAGGGCCATTAGGACCCTATTTAATCTTAGCCTAATAGAAACCTGTAGGGGCAGATTGAAAGAAAACAGACTTCTTACGGTCGCTGCTGTTTATATACAGGAGTGTGTTTTATTTTTATGTAAAAATCGCTTACTATTTAGAGGCAATGAGTCTCAGGGTACTTATCCTACCAGAACAATAAACTATACTTTTTCTAGACATAGACTAAGAAAAAGGAGCATACTACAATTGTATCAGATTTTATAATAGTTTACCAATTGGTATGAAACAGGTAACTAATATAGGGAAAACAAAAAAAAATGATTTTCAGGGTAGGTACTTCTCGATATTGAACGTTACAGCATAGAAGAGTATTTTAGAAAAATTTCTAATTAATATTAGCTTTTAGACATTTATATTGACACTATTTCATTTTATATAAATGTAATGTATGTAATTCTGAAATAAAGATTATTATTATTATTATTATTATTATTATTATTATTATTATTATTAATTACAAAAACAAGATATAATATATAGAATCTTACAAACAAAGCATTTTTAAAAATCGAATAATACTTTGTCGTTATGGCTTAATCATAGTCCGATTCGAAAGATGAACTTTTAATAAACATCGTTTATAATAAGCGGTTGAACCATTTCTTCGATTATTATATCTACCTGACACATTTTGGCTTCTTCTTCTATAAGATGATCAATACACTTTTTCCACTTTTGCGCACTGATTTTACCCATTAAATAGTCTTTTAAATCCACCATTTTATAAGTCGACATCTGTCTTTATTTCAGCCCATATAACTTCTATCGGGTTAAATTCGCATTCGTAAGGAGGAAGTCTGAACACAGATATTCCTAGTAAACTTGGCCATTTCATCGACTACATATTTTTTGAATGCATTGTTATGTAAATTGGCTAGTACCAGTACCAATAGTTCTTTTTCTAAGGAATCTAATGGAAATTCTATTTGTCTTAAGCTTAGCCATTCTGTTATTTCACTTTTATGACACGTACTTGTCCGTAATCTTTCCGTCAGCCTAGAGTGATAACTTGCATTATCCATTACAATTATTGCATCTTTTGGTATAAAATTCAACACTTGTTCGAACCATTCTTCAATGATATCGGCATTTATATCTTCGTGATACTCTTCATTTTTAGATTGAAACATCAGTAGACCACCTTTAACGAAGCCTTCAGAACTTTCAATATGGGTTATGATAAGTCGATGCCCTTTTCTAGATGGCGGTCTTAATCCTGTGGACAATCCTTCGAAAGAAGCTTGCCTTGAGCTATTAATATTTTCATCCTGCCAAAATTTAGTCACAGTGTGGCCTTCATTTAGCCATGTTTCGTCTAGGTAAAATATCTCCTGGTTTTCTTCCCTGGCTTTTCGGATGCTTCTTAAGTAATTTCTTCTCCAACAAACGATATTGCTTTTGTCTATTAAAATAGATTGCCTATTATCTTTTTTTCACCGAAAATCTATTTTTTTAATAATTTCCTAAGCGTATTTTAACACATAAATATATAGGCCTGGTCTTCTCGGATTGAGGACGAAATCTTGTCCAGCGTAGAAATTTCTTTTTTTTTAGCAAGAAACTATGAACTTTTCGCATTATTCTCTGCATTGAAACATCATCCAGCTCAAGTTTTGGTCGTCCTGGAGAAGTTTTTGGAGGTTTGACGCCAACACTTTTTTCTTCTTTTAAAAGTTTATATATTGTTGTTTCCCCAACGTTAAGCATATCTGCTGTAAATTGCACTGAATTGTCAATACTCAAATCCGCATTCTTACTTTTAATAGAATCGTAACAGTTAAGAATTAATTTTTTTTTTAGTTGCTGTATATGGACCGACTCTAGGGCGTTTAGGCGATTGTTTAAAATTCTCCAAATTTAACTAAAAAAACACTGACACTTTGACTAGTTTCACTGAGAAATAAACACTTAAGGTACATAGATATAAATAGGTGTATTATTCCAATAGAGGTGCCCATAAAGGCATAATAACCACATAATTAGCAAACAGGTAACCAGGATTAGGTGCAAAAAAAAAGGAATAAAATTATTAGAGCAGAAATGGAATAAGTATCTAGACCCTAATTAGTTTTAATTAAATTACTTTCTAAAATTCCAGGTGAATTGTACGGCTGTACATAATTTTAGACTTAGAAGATTTAATATTAAAATATATTATATTTGAAGACAAAACTTGATTAAAGACATACTATAGCCGCCACTGGTCGGTCAATGCAGCAAACAAAGGATATCACCATAAAAACTTGCGATAAGAAAAGAAGTAGCAAAAAACATCCGGAAGCTCTTATTGGAGTACCCTTTAGTTTGATAAAACATCTTAACACCACTTGAAAAGGCGTAAATGCCAATTAAAAAATTAAATATAGTCGTAAGCGAGAAAATTAAAAAACTCGTAAATTATTATCGCATATTATCCTGCCGAAAATAATAAAAGAACAAGATCAGAATCAAGTCCAGAGCAAGAAAATTCATCTAAACGCCAACGCGACAATCTGAATATAATGCAGGATAATTGCACTACACAAACAGAACCCCTAACGGAGGAGATGATAGACAATTTCTTTTTAACTTTGGATAGGATAAATAAGGTTATGAATCAAAATAAAGGTGTATATGAAAACATAAGCCTGTCTGGTAATGATTATCAATCCATCAAAGATGCCCAAACTGAAATTAGTAAACTATTTACATTAATAGTGTACAAAACTGGAAAAGTAGAAAAAGAAAACATAATTTTGAAGTAGCAAATACAAATACTGGAAACGCCTATTCTTACTAAAGAAATTAATATAAATACCGAAGAAGATAATTTAGAAGAAAATCGAAATACCTATAAAACGTATGCAACAGCCGCAAACGATTTTTCGAGACAGATATCACATACACCAGCAGAAAAAAAAATGGGAAACACCGAAAATACGAAAGAAACATGAATCGATAATCAGGGTTGATAATGTTAATGACCCAAAAGAAACAATGAAAAAATTTAAGGAACAAGTAGACATCAAAGGCATAGGACAGGGTTTCAAAAGCATAAAGCAAACAAAAAATGGCGCTTTAATTGTGGAAAGTTATGACAAAAATCAACAAGCAAAACTTCAATCAGCAATAAAGACAAATAATAAATTTATGAAAAAGGTTTTCCGAATGATGAATTTATGGATGAACTGGAAAGATTAAATAATGATATTGTTGAAGAACTTCAAATAACTATTAAGGATAAGATCAAAGTAGTCACAAAAAAACAATGCAGAAACCCGATTCGAGAAAATTGGATCCTGCAAGCTCCAGCAAAAATTGTAAAATGGTTTTTAAAGAGAGAAAAAATATTCTTTGACTTGGTTACTGTTTATGTTGAGGAACACGTAAATTTGGCAATATGTTTTAAATGCTCCGGGTTTGATCATGTAGCAAAATACTGTACAGAAGAGAAATGCTGCCACAAATGCGGAGAAAAACATTATGGAAAAGACTGTGAACTGGTTATTAAAGATTTTAAATGCCCTAATTGTCAAAAAATGAAATACCCGGATGTAAAACACTCTGCAAGAGACACAAATTGCCCAGTATTTAAACGGAGACTAGCTAGATTCCGAAATAATATTAACTATGATGAAGATTTTTTATAGATAACCAGAAGCAAGAGACACAAACAAAAAACATTAATATACCTCAACCCAAAAATAATAATCCAGATACGGAAGATCAGAAGAATAGCCTTAGCATCATACACCAAAATGTCAGATCGTTAGAAAACAGTGTGGACTTGATAAACATTTTACTTGAAGAGCATCAAAACTGTAAATGTATTTGTGTTACAGAACATTGGAAAAAACCAAAACAATTAAGAGTAATGTGTATAGACAACTTTAAACTCGCTTCTAGTTTTTGCAGAGAAAAAGGGTACGGTGGTGCAGCTATCTACTTGAATAAAAACATCAAATATTTAAGACGAAGAAAGATTGAGGAAATTTCTCTTTGAATCTCTGTGAATGTTTGAATGTGCCAGTATGGAATGTCTTCTCACAAATGAGAATATTATCATAATTGCAATGTATAGACCTCCTAAAGGAGACATAAAAATATTTTTCCAAAAGTTAGAGACATTACTTCATGTAATCATTCCAGAAAATAAAAAAGTTTTTCTCGTAGGTGACTTTAACATAGAACTTATTAAGGTAAATATCTCTAGGACACAATTCCTACCTGTCCTAACTTCTTTTGATATGTATCCAACAATTTCAGAAAACGCTAGAATAACACCAAATTCGGAATCGTGTGTCGATAACATTTTTACAAATGTTCCAAAGAATTCTGTTGTAAGTTATGTATTATACACTACTATTTCAGATCATACAGCCCAGAAAATTGTACTTAATCTAAATTTAGTTAGTAAAAAGGCTTGTTATTTTAAAAGATTTTTTGGTGAGGAAAATAAAAAGGACTTTTTTAATATTCTCATTGAGCAACAGTGGCAGGATGTTTATTTAGTAAATCAGACTGATGTAAATCAACAATGGTATGTTTTTATGGATAGCTTTATAATGTTATTTAATCAAGCCTTCCCTCGAAAGTTATTTAATCCAAACCAAAAATTAAAACATAGGTTTTATAACAAAAATGAACAAATTCAAGTTGTAAAAAGTAGGTTAGACAATCTCCTAATTCTAAAAATGCATGACTCTAGATATTATGAAATGTACTCAAGTGTAAAAAAAGAATATGAGAAATTATTAATTCAAGCTTGATCAGAGCACTACACTGTAAGGATAAAAAACTCGGACAATAAAAATAAATGTATGTGGTCAATTTATAAGAAAATGACAAAAAATACGAAGTGTAGCACTAAATGTATGATCGCTGGAAATCCTGATGAAATTTCAAATAATTTTAATACATTTTTAATTTACTCAATACCAGAACTGCTAAAAAATCTGCCTAGTAATGTAAACAGTAAAACAAACATCCAAGAAAACCAAAGATCATTAATTCTACTGCCCGTTACAGAACAGGAAATAGTGAACATAACACAAAAAATAAAAAATAAACATAGTTCTGGAGACAATGAAATTCCTACTAGCCTTATTCGTCGGATAATTCCAGCGATCACTAAGGTTCTATGCTACATACTGAAGAACTCACTAACGCAGGGTGTGTTTCCTGAGGCCTTAAAACTGTCAGCAGTAAAGCCTTTGTACAAAAAATGTAAGGGTGATAAAAATAATTTTAGTAACTATAGGCCTATAAGCCTACTGCCGGGTTTTTCAAAGGTTTTTGAAATCATTATGTGTGTTAAAATAATGGAATTTATGAATGAGTGTGGAGTTTTTTCTGAGAATCAGCATGGTTTCCTAGCTAAGAGATCTACGCAAACAGCCATTTTTCAATTCACGCAGGCAATACTAGGACATTTGGAGAGAGGTGATATGGCGGTGGGCATGTTTCTTGATTTGTCAAAGGCCTTTGATTGTTTAGACAGTCATATGCTATTAAAAAAACTTTATTTGTATGGAATTAAAGAACAGGCTCTTGAATGGTTTAGGTCTTATTTAAGCAACAGAAATCAAAGGGTTGTCATCAATAAAGATGGAATTGACTATAAATCTGAAATAATGCAAAATACAGTAGAAGTACCACAAGGCAGTATTCTTGGACCAGTTATTTTTATTATTTTTATGAATGATATTAATCTTGAAATAAAACATCCAAATTTTAATATAACACAATACGCAGATGATACAAGTTTATTGGTAAAGGGCTTAAATATTAGCGAGCTTTCTGATAATGCAAGCAATATCTTTCATTTGGCAGATAGTTGGTTTCAAAAATATCAATTATGTTTAAATAGAGAAAAAACAAATACAATTATATTTAGAACTAAGCAAAATAGAACAGAAAAACCAGAGTCAATTTTAATAAACCAAAATGAGTTTAAAATCAGCAACAGTACGAAATTTTTAGGAGTTCACATAAATGAATTTTTGGACTGGTCCAACCGTGTAGAGAATCTTAATGGTAATTTAAATCAAATTTGCTATAGTTATATGCATAGACTCTCATGGAACCCGCCATGTCAGCAGCTTCCCAGGCTAGATATTCCAAGAAGCTTATCAGGCCTATCCTATTTCTCTTGACTAAAATCTGTATTTGAATTGTAAATAAAAATCATTCTTTTGCTAAAGTTTGTCTGAATAAGTCGAAATTGTAAATTCTTGAATAAAGATTTGTTTTTTAAAAACAACCTTCGTTGTTCAATTGATTTAAGTGGCGCAGTCGGTAGGATTGGTGCGGTGGTGGTTTTGCCCGAATCATCGAAGTGAAGTCAACCACTCTGGAGTTTCAACCCTTTGGCGCTAATCCGAAAAGAACCTCGACGCTCAGGCAACAAGCAGCAGGGAATCCGGGAAAGACAGGGAAATACTTCAAAAGAGTAAGTGCCTTATCCTTTCGCCCCTTCCAAACCCTTTTATTAGGAATTTTGTAGGGATAATTATAGGTCAGTGTGTTCCAACACATTTTTTGCAGTCTATTGAAGACACGTAGTTCTTAGGTTGAAAAAAAAAATACATTCTCGCAGAGAAAGCAAGAAAAAAGTTTTTCTTTTAAGTTTTATTTTAACATTATTTCATTAAGAAGTAATAGTGTTTTTAATAAGTCATATAATTGTTCATATTTTATTTACGGTATAATTGTTTACTGTATATTGTTTCATAAGAAATGACTTCTGAAACCAAAACTATAAATTGGGATCTTTTCCGATCAAAATTGGAAAATATAAAAACTTATAATGGAGATATCAATACTCTCAATCGATTTTTAAAAAGATGTGAAGACTTTGTCAGCACATATAAAACTTTTAAGGACAGTAATCTAGACCAACATGTATTTGAATGCATACAGGAAAAATTAACTGATAAAGCCGAATACATGGTAGGCAGACGTGTTGAACTAGATAATTGGCCCAAACTAAAAACAGCTTTGATCCAATGTTTTTCCGATAGGCGAGACATTGATTGTTTAGTGCAAGAGCTTACGCGTATAAGACCATATAAATCTGAACATCTAATTGATTTTGGTAGCAGATTGCAAATTTTACGTAGTAACGTTATTCAACGCGTAAGCAATGATATTTCTCTATCAGAGGCACAAAAAACATGTCAAATTAACCATTACGAGAAAACCGCGTTAAATACATTTATTGCTGGTTGTAATAATACCCTACGAAATAATATGTATATTAAAAAACCGACATCTTTAGAGGATGCTATGAATTTCGTCAACGAATACGAAAACTTCGAAAAGCTGTACGGTAATAACGAATTTCGGCACACCCAAAAATTAAATACACCCGCGCACAGACCAAATTTTAACCAAAACATGCACGCAGTGCAACAAACGCAATTTTATCCGAATTATCAAAACGCGCAATTTCACCAAAAACCAATATGGCCTAATCAACCGATACACGTACAACCAAGACAACTTCCACCCCGGAAATATCCTACAAACCGACAAGTATTTGGTCCACAACAAAATGTTTTTAGACCAAATCAAGTGTCTCAAAATCAATTACCAAAACCGATTCCAATGTCTACGACATCGCGTAACCCAACCGTCGCGATTAATCGAAGCCAAAGTTTCCAAAATCAAAACGTGCAAAATTTCAGGAATCAAAGACCAAACTATGTTTTCGAAGAGCTATATTCAAATGATTATGAGGAAAATGTCGATCAAAACGTATCCGTTCCCTTTACCGATAGTTATTGTTCGGAAGAAGGTCAACTATGCTTACCTTATTACCAAGAAAATGAATATTCCCAAAATTCCGATCAATCGGAAATCGTCGATCAAAGCCCGGATGACACCGAGCAAGACGAATCAACAAATTTTCAAGCAGCAAGCCTCGAAAATCAACAAATTTGACAGAAATCAATATTTCCTCTAGCAACGCACTACCCTACGTAGAAATAAAAAATCCAAAAATAAAATTGTTAATTGATACGGGAAGTTCGCGATCAATATTAAATCCCACTATTGCAGAAAAATTGTACCCAAATTGTATCTATAAATCGAATAATAATATTAAAACAGCTATTGGTAGTCAAACGACACAGTTCGAAGCATCAATACCTGCATTTTCAGAATTTAATCATGATTATAAAATTAATTTTATTTTATTCGACTTTCACGATTATTTTGATGGAGTTTTAGGACTTTCAGACTTAATAAAAATGAATTTAAATATTGATCTTATGAATAAAAAACTAGTAGGAAAACATATTGAAATACCATTCAAACATAGAACACCGACAGAAGTAAATTTTTCATTTTCGGTAGGCCCACATGAGAAAATTGTGAAAAATATCCCCGTCAGTATTTATCAAGGTGAAATTTTAACTATACCTGGCAATATCAATGATTTATTTATACCTCATATCTTAACTATATCAAAAAATGGCTTTGCACCCTTAGAGATACAAAACAATAACGACAAGACTATTTCAGTAACCCTATCCGAACCAATACCCGTTGAACCCTTTGAATCAAATTTATTCGAAATATTTACTATGGAAAATTTTAGCGAAAATAGAAAAAATTTTAGACCAAAACAAAATCATTCAAGTATCGAAACATTGATTCGCACCGAACATATGAATACGGAAGAAAAAGTTTCAATAACGAACCTATGTAATCAATATTCGGACATTTTTCTAAAACCTGGCGATAAATTAACTTTTACATCTAAAGTAAAACATAACATAAGAACAACAGACGAAATTCCCATTCATACTAAATCGTATAGGTACCCTTTTATTCATAAGGACGAAGTCCAACGTCAAATAGACGAAATGTTAGAAAAAGGCGTAATTCGACCTTCGTGTAGTCCATGGTCATCACCAATATGGATTGTACCGAAAAAATTGGACGCGTCCGGGAAACAAAAATGGAGTGTAGTATGTGATTTTAGGAAAATCAATGATAAAACAATTTCGGACCGGTACCCCATTCCAAACATAACCGATATATTAGACAAATTGGGACGAGCCCAATATTTCACAACACTCGATTTGGCAAGTGGTTTCCATCAAATCGAAATGGATCAAAATTCAATCGAAAAAACAACTTTTTCCGTTAACAATGGGCACTATGAATACCTCAGAATGCCCTTCGGGTTAAAAAATGCACCATCAACGTTTCAGAGAGTAATGGACGAAGTCCTAAAAGAACTCCAAAATAAAATCTGTATGGTTTTTATGGACAATATAATTATCTTTAGCGTCGGACTACAAGAACATATTCAAAATTTAAAATTAGTCTTCAAAAAATTAAGAGAAGCAAATCTTAAGATTCAACTAGATAAGTGTGAGTTTTTACGTAGAGAAGTTGAATTTTTAGGGCATGTTATAACGCCAGAAGGCATTAAACCCAATAGTAAGAAAATCGAATCAATAAAAAAATTTCCAATACCTAAAACGCAAAAAGAAATTAAATCCTTCCTGGGATTGTTAGGGTATTATCGACGCTTTATAAAAAATTTTGCTAAATTAACAAAACCTCTTACTCAGTGTTTAAAAAAGAACGAAAAAATCGAACATACGAAAGAATATTTAGACTGTGTTAACATATGTAAAAATATTTTAACTTCAGAACCCGTTTTAGCTTACCCCGATTTTGAAAAACCTTTTGAAGTAACCACCGATGCGTCAATGTATGCAATTAGTGGAATTTTATCACAAAACAATCATCCTATTTGTTACGCATCTAGAACCCTTAATCCAGCGGAAATTAATTACTCAACTATCGAGAAAGAATTGCTTGCTGTAGTTTGGAGTTGCAAGTATTTCAGGCCCTACTTATTTGGTCGAAAGTTCACTATTTATACGGATCATAAACCGCTACAATGGCTCTTTTCTCTTAAAGAACCAAATTCGAGACTTGTTAGATGGCGTTTGAAACTGGAAGAGTTCGATTACACAATTCAATATAAAAAAGGTAAAAATAATCAGGCAGCTGACGCGTTATCTAGATATCCTGTAGATATAGATTTAAATGCAATAGAAACACAATCAACCAATAATAACCCCGGAGACATCGACCTGACAATCACAGATTACTTACAAGATTTAGATTCACTCCCCAATATTGACGATATAACCATTCAAGAAATTCTCGAACCCCAAATAGACAAACCTCAAATAAACATAATCTCAGACATACAAGTTGCTCCACCCTGTATACCGCGAAATATCACGGAAGATTCGCAGACAGTACATACCTCATTGGAAGAACCGATTCTTAATATACCAATATCAGAAAAATCAATAAATACTTTCAAAAATCAAATAATATTGACAAGTGGCGATACAGATAAAGTTCAATGCAAATTTGACAAAATATTTCAGAATACACGTTTATTTGTAACAGTTTCTAGTAGAAACTCAACACCTCATTTTATCCAAATTCTAAAAGAGTTCATTGAACCAAAACAAGTATACGCAGTATATTTTAGAAACCCCGAATTAGCTCAAAAGTTTGTAGTTACTCTTCAAAACCTCTTTAAAAATTCTTCTTTTAAGTTCATTCAATGTACCAAATTCCTACAAGATATTCAGACCTTAAATGATCAAAAAGAAAAGTTAGAATTATATCATACTACCAAAACTTGCCATCGTGGAATTAATGAAATGAAAACGGCACTTTGCTCAAAATATTATTGGCCAAAAATGTCAATAGATATCGAAAATTATGTCAATAACTGTGAAATTTGTTTGAAAAATAAATACGATCGAAATCCACCCGTAATAAAATTTAACCTGACACCTACAAGTTCCAAACCTTTCGAACATATCCACATGGACACATTTAAAATATCTAACGAAAGCTATTTGACAATAATCGACTCCTTTTCAAGATATGGACAAGCCTATCCCTTAAAAAGTTTGACAGGACCCGCTGTAATAGAAAACCTTCTAAATTTTATATCTCATCACGGTTTACCCCAAAAAATAACAGTAGATTCAGGAACCGAGTTTAAAAATAAGGAAATCGAAGATTTCTGCAAAATATATAAAATTGAACTTCATTATACCACTCCGAAAAATAGTAATTCCAACTCTCCTGTTGAAAGATTTCATTCTACGATAATCGAACACTATCGATGTTTAAAAGAAGAAAAATCGAATTTTACACCTGATCAATTAATTAAACGAGCAATATTAGGTTATAATAACTCTATACATAGCGTAACAAGATATACACCATTCGAAATAATTAAAGGACATATTAACAGTACCGACCCCTTTGACATTAATGACGAAATAATCGTATCGAATTACGTACAAAATCATAAAGAATCCGCAAAGGAACTTTACCGAAAAATTCAGGAAAAGAACGCGAAGGTAAAAGAAAAAATAATATCTAAACTAAATGAGAATCGTACAGAACCACCCGATTTTAATAAAGAAGACGTGGCCTATATTAAAACTAAATTTCGAAGTAAGGATTTGCCAAAATTTAAGCAGTCAAAATTGAAAGGTCAAAGTACCCTTAAATTAATCACGCATAAAGGAACCTATCATAAAAGTAGCGCTCGAAAACCGAGAACTAAAAGTAAATTATCTTTACAGGTGACAAATGAAGCGGATACTTCTAATCTTGCTTCCGATTCTGCAGGCACTTCCGGCCAACAGTGACCAAACTGACATACAACAAACAGTAGTAAAAAATCCTATTCTTCCTATTCAACTTGGAAATGCAAGAATTATTTATACTAAGCATACATTTTTACATTACATAGACTTAGAACCAATATTAATACAATTAGAAAACATAGAAAAATACTTTTTAAATATAAAAAACAAATTTGTATCAGAAAAACCTAATAATCCAATATCATACCAGGGACTCTTAGAAAGTAGTTTATTACGCACTAGTTTTCTTATTCAAACTACGCACGAGAAATTCGAAAATCTCCACCCACACATAACACGTAATAAAAGAGGCCTAATTAATATAGTCGGAAAAGCAAATAAATGGTTATTCGGAACTCTAGATGCTGACGATGGAAAACGTTATGACAAAGCAATTTTAAATCTAAAGCAAAATCAAAAAGATATAATCAAAGAGCTCAATTTACAAATGTCTCTATCGAAAAATCTAATTGATAATTATAACAAAACTATATCAACGCTTAATTCAAATCAAAAAGAACTGGAATATAGTGTTAAAATCTTTCAAAGCGCAATGCAAAGCTCTATTAACAATATTAATAGTTATATTAGTTTTCAAGGTATCTTATCACAGATAAATTTAGATTGCCAAAACTTAATCACTTTTATCGATAATTTAGAAGACGCTATAATGTTCGCTAAATTAAATACATTGCACAATTCAATAGTATCTAGTGTCGAATTGCAGCAAATAATAAGTTATTTAAAGGCGATATACAGTGAAAATCAAATACCCACTTTTAAAAACATTTTGTCTTATTATCAAATTTTTGGTACACAAGTAGCATTTTCAAATACGAAACTAATTTTCGCAATACATGTACCTATAATTAAACCTGAAAGTTTTACCTTTTATCACTTATATCCTGTTATCCAAAACCATAAAGTATTTATCCCAAGATACCCTTATTTGGCACAAGCTCTTAAAGAAGCCCAGTTCGAAGAAAGCACCTGTCCCAATTTGGAAGAAACATTTTATTGCACGGAGAAATTCTATCCACCTGATAGCTGTACCCTCCAAATAATGGAAAGCACCTCCAGCACTGGTTGCCCAATACTCGAAATCAATACAGAAGAATCCATATTTGAGCAAGTTACACCGAAAGAAATATTAATCTTACCAGCCGGCAAAGAGAAAGTATTCGCCCAATGCAAGACGGACCAATACTTAGAAATCGAACTTCCAACATTGATCCAGATACCAAACCAATGCAGTATCCAAACAAAAAATAAGAAATTTATCCATGACGTCAGGCTCCATCAGGGAAAACCACTACTTTTACCACCCATCGAAATCAACAAAATTAACACCACCCGACTGTACCATACACCGAATTACACCAAATTAAATTTCGAAGAAATATATCGACTAAAAGACTTAGCCAATCAACTTTCACCAATAAAAGAAATGGATGACCCAATCAATACGAATACCTCAATAATAGCCAGTATTATTGTAATATCCGCACTCGTCCTATTACTATGGGTAGTAATGAAGAAGAGGCAAACAATCATTAAATATTTTAGAAGAAAATCCAATAAATCAAAGAAAACCGAAGAAATCAATGACTTTGAAAATCAGTCCCCGATTTTCTCAGCTTAGGAAGGGAGGAGTTATATGCATAGACTCTCACGGAACCCGCCATGTCAGCAGCTTCCCAGGCTAGATATTCCAAGAAGCTTATCAGGCCTATCCTATTTCTCTTGACTAAAATCTGTATTTGAATTGTAAATAAAAATCATTCTTTTGCTAAAGTTTGTCTGAATAAGTCGAAATTGTAAATTCTTGAATAAAGATTTGTTTTTTAAAAACAACCTTCGTTGTATTTTGCGAACTTTGAATATACTGCTAGGTATGGTATAATTTTTTGGGCTTCAAACTCTAGGGCACGGAACATTTTTGTAACACAGAAACGGGTTATAAGAATAATATATAAAATGTCATTTTTAGAATCGTCCAGGAGTATTTAGAACTAAGAGAATTTTTACTATCTATGCTCTGTATATATTTGAATTAATTTTGTTTGTTTTTAAAAATAAAGAAAAAATGTTTATCCCGATTAATCATAATTATAACACTCGAACAAGAGACATCTCTTACCCAATACACCATTTAACTGTATTTGAAAAAAGTCCCTACTATATGGGCATTAAACTCTATAACAAATTAGATAACGGGATGAAAGGTATTACTTCTGAAAGGCAATTTAAGCAAAAGTTAAAGAAAATGCTTATGGATCTTGAGCCCTACATTTTGGATGATTTTATAAATTCTTAGTGTAAGTTAAACTGTGTAGGTATGTATATAGGTATGTGGTTTTCTTTTTGGCGTAATTTTATTTTATATTTGTTTGTACATTTAATCGTATAAATTTTATGTAATTTAAAATAAAGTAAATAAATGAAATCAAATTTTTAAAATAAGTTGCACTTTATGCCAACTATATTGATTTTTGACAAGCGTAATCAATAGTCGATGAAATTTGGTTTATCTAATGTCCTGAAAAAAATTTACAGTCCTTTACAAAGATGCAACCGGGGAAGACATTGAAAATGCCGAAGCAGAGTGCAACGCTTGTGCCTACTGTGAGATTTGAGATCTGCGAAAACTCATAGATTTGAATGTAATATTTAGGTAGTTGATATAAGTTTTATTGATTCATAATATAAAAAATAGTAAAATAAAGGTTATAAACTCTAACGCGCCTCTAAGGTATGGTATCGCTGGAGCAGTCAGCGGCCGCGGCTGGCGTTCGCGATTGGTAGCTCGTTACTGGTTTAATGCGATTTGTATGTACACGGTTTCACTGCCGCAGCTCAGCGACACAGCGTTCGCCGTCAATTGCAGCGGCTGCGTTCGGACTGCTAGAGAGACCAGTCCAGCACCGATCGTTCAGCAGAATGCCACCGTTCTCGGTAATTGCTGACGAGTGTTTGATAGAGGAGGTGCAAAAGTAGTCCCCTTTATACAACTACGAGAACGAAAATTACAAAAATGTTGTAATGAAAGAAAATGCATGAAAAAAAGTGGCAGCAAGTGTAGGGAAGAACGGTAAAGTGTACAAAACCATTTAGTTTATTTTTCAGCATTATATTACAAAGTTTATAATTAGGGTAGACTGAGGCAAGTGCGAAGCCCTTTTTAATAGTTCAAGTTTATTTCCTTCCTACTTTAAATATACAATATTTATAAAAATGTCTTTGTAAGAAAGTAATAGTTTAATATGTTTACTTTTCATACTGCATAGGGCACACATGAATTATTTTTGAGATCTTGAGATTTGAATGATTATTTTTTTTTGATTATTTATTCTGAAAAATAATAAGTAATCCAAAATAACACTCAAAAAGTCCTAATAACAAGAATAATATTTTTATAAACGTATGTATCCGTCCAAACCCCAATGTTTGGCTTTAATCTCTAAAACAGTAAGAATTATTCCCAAGGAGAAACTAAAACAGAAAAGAAACTTAAAGTTTAAAAATTCGAATAATTTTATGAAACTTGTTAAATATTGTATCCCGCAAATTTCACATTAAAATGAAAACCTCCTCGGCGTGTTACTACCGGTTCAGGTAAACGAGTCACTATATCGTCTAGCTGTACTTCATTGACATCATTGGTGAGTGGCCATAAAAAATTGTCTTTTAATTTTCTAGTAAACTTGATTTCAAAGCCGTTGTCAACAGTATTTACCTGGCCAATGAAATGTTTGTTTGCTTTTGGTAATGTGTATTTAACCAGTACCCAGTCTCCAATGGAAATATTGTCTTTGTTAATTTCAGGAATCTGATCTTCGCAATGCGATTCTAAAGTGAAATTTTGATCCGATTCCATAAAAGGTACACTTTCATTATCTGATTTACTGGAGCTGGATTCAAATTGATACGGACTCGGCCGACTTTGTTTACTCTTTCGGTCAATTTTTATAGCTGGTTTAGATATAGTAGATGAACTTGTAGAGAGTTTTTACTGACTTTTTGCGATAGTACCTGCAATGGGTTGGCCACCTTGAATTAAGCGCTTTTGTTTCCTTGGATTAGAAGAAGGACTCTGTCGGAGCGAATCAAGTAATAGATCATCAAAACTTGTCTTTTTTTCTTGCCGATTTTCGGTTGTAGCTGGTAATACAGCTTCAGTTATAGGATCCTGATGATTATTGAGCATATTTTGTTCATTTTGATCAGAGCTGACTACTTTGGGATTGGTGGCACTATTAGATGCTGATGAAGGAGCTGTCAGTAATTCTGCATTAGATGCTAGTTTCCTTTTAAGTGAGGCGCCAGATGTAGAAAGCTTTACTGTTTTGAACATTGACTGTTTGAAAGTAGCGGCTTTTTCTGTTACATTCGGTGCTACAGCATTCCTTTCAATATCAATGCGTCCTGGACTCGGTTGTAAATCTGTTACAGATCCTGGATTTTTCAAGTGTTCCTCCCATCTTTTTAGGGCATCGATGTCATACTTCTCTTTAGGAATAACATGTCTATTAAATGGAACAATACCACCCTTTCTGAATCCTGTTTTTATGATTCCGGAATCTACTTCAGCCCAGGTTTTCACTAGCAATGTGGCGAATTCCCTTTTTGGTAGTCGTTGTCCCTGATGACGTCTTTGCCATGTTATTACTTCCCTCTCTCCTCCTTTTGACCGTTGTATTTGAATGTATACAGGGTGTTTCAGAAGTACTAACCTGAACTAACCTGAACATGTGTCCGGAGTTGCCCCGTTTTTGATGTACAGGGTGCGTAAGATTTTTAAAAAAATCGTTTTTTTTTTATTCTTTTTGGAAATATCCTTTTCCCGATTTTATTGCAATTTGGTACCGTCATTCATAATGATAAGAGGCTTAATTACCCCTAACTAGATTAAATTTATTAAGTCCAGTGGCGTCCCGGGAAACACTTCAACAGATATTATTGACAAAAAATTTACGCCACTGACTTTTTTCTAATTTTGATATTTTTTCCGGATATACCAACTAATGATACAATTTTAAAATGTTTTGATACTTTAACGTTTTATCCAAATTGATTTATTTACTTGGTATGCTGCAGCTCTTATTTAAATATGGTATAGTATAAATTCAAGTGTTAATATGACGCTTGTCGAAATGGAGGAATTTCGGCTAACATCTCCTCTTCATTTTCTTCCTCCAACAACAGCATGCAACTAATGTTATCGGCGTTCATTATAAATCATACATAAGCGCTTGCACTACGAGATACGAATATGATCTGAAGCGCGCTGCTCCAGCCGCGCCAGCCAAACCACCCTGCGACGACGGCCGATTGCTACGCTCTACGCTCGATCGCGGACTGCTCCAGCGAAACCATACGTTTACTCCCGACTTGGTCTGATCCCGATCATTTTAGTGCGGTGTGACGTCAGGGACAAATGCAACACAAGAATTTGGAATTCGGTACCCATACTTACGTGCTCGTGCGATAATATAAACATTTTCAATGTTAAAATACAATAGGCGGTTACGTCTGATCATCGTGACGACGTCGATATGTAGGTGTGCGGTATTTCAAAGCAATTGACTTTTTATTTTTTCGTTTAACTGGTTCTATTTTGCCGCTATTTAATATATGGCTTAAAAAAAACTGTGAAGAAATTATATAAATATACATTTGTATTATTAATTTACCCAGTAACACAGGATGCTGCAGTCAAAACCTTGGTTGTGCTGAGTAATGAACCGCCGCAACGAATATCACGTCCATTATTAACAGCTGTTAGGGCAACCTAAAAATTAAAATAACGGCTGAAACAACAGTAGGTAAATTTTTAAAGAAGTATGTAATACTAAGTGAACATTCATCAAATTTAAAGCCACAACTAGTTATTCCTAGTTCATAGTACTTATGGTAAAATGCATTTATAGATTCCAACAATGTAAACAGCAGGTTTGTTCCAACACGAGCAAAAATGGTACCTCTCACTGACCCCGAACGATCATTTCAAGCCAATTCAATTTTCACCTTGGCAGTCGATTGTTCCAGTGGTAAATTAATTTAGCGACCGTTCGTGGACTGTCCTAGTAAGTCGTATTCACGTGCTCTTTGCATTAATTTTTTTACATAGCTGGATATGGTTGAAATCTATAAATCAATCTTATGGAGTCACTTGTTGGTTAAATACCCTTTTCTGTCACCTGCTATGACGGTGAATTTAAAACTGACGCACAGTGGCAACGATTCTCAAAAACCCACTCGAGGTTAATCAAAACTCAAAAATGTTAATGGCCAATGATAAAATCTAATTGATAATGTAATCACCGGTTAAAACGGATAATTGTCTCATCCGTGTACCTATAAAAATGCCGAAGCAACAATTTTATATCATAGGTAGGTAGTTATCAATACCTACAGTCAACTTTGCAGTAAACCCTTTTGAAAGAAGAAATTTAAAGTATCTGAAAATGTTAATCGATAGGATTTGTCGATGGCATGCACAATTCTCGAAAGTGATTGCGTGTTTCCAGTTCTCGAAATTTGAGAAAAACGTCGAATAAAGTATTGACAGGAATACTGAAAATAGGCAAGCAACTAGAATTATACCTAAAATCTACAAAAGCTGTTAGTGACTAATCAATCGTCAAATGTAGGAAGCGGCAGAATAAAAGTAATAAACAAATAAATATTTTTTATCCATACAAGATACGTTGCCGTTTGAAAAACAGCAAACTTAAGAAGCGACGTTGTCATATAACCCGCATCAGCTAAGTGCTTTTAAAATAGCACGGCGATTCCAATACTGGGATTTTGATCGCAGAGAAAATAAATGTGGCAACACCCAGAGCCGGAATTCACAATCTGAAAGAGGTGAAAATAAGCGTGCCAATTTTCGTAGTATATGGGTCGCTCACATAAATATTGTTTGTGTGAATATACAGTTATTAAACTCAAGGTAGGCATTTATGAACGGATTTTCATGAGATGTAAGAAATCCGAGTAGAAAAGGTCTTAAGGGTTATTTTTTTAAAACTTGACACAGGATAGGTACCTTTCTTATTTAAAAAAATAGGCCTATAATTCCTAAAGCAAAGTTTTAGGAATTCGTCCACCTAAGAAAAATATTATTCTGTGGAAAAAATAAACGAGTTGTTGCCAGATTGGACGCCATTTCAAAAAAACTTATTTTCCTAAATGGCAATACAGCATTATTTGGCAAAATCTTGATAAACCTTGAGATTCTAGATAAAACATTAGAAATGGAAGTTTTTGATTAGAATTTATAAGGTATTATTGTTTAAAATTTAATTTTGGTCCTCATGTGAGTAACGTAAGAAATTATTTAATGAAAAAAGTAGGCAATAAATTGTATTGTTTATCCCTGCTGTCATAAGTTGACAATAAATTTAGTGTAGTCTTGGATTAAAATAGATCATATTACCCCTAAAGAGAAAATTAAATTAATTCTTTGCAGGCTTGTGGATTAGGTTTAAGAAAAGCATGCACTAAGTTCTGTGTTAGGCATCCCGACATACCTCGTCCTAGTCAAGAATTTTTAGGACAAAATTTGGTAAAGTTGAGAGTTACTGGAAGTGTGCAATAAACAATGATAGCTTGTAAACCGCCACTCTAATCAAAAACTTGTATTCTTTATGTTTTATTTAGAATCTCAAGATGTATCAAAATTTGTCAAAAAATGCGGTGTTGCCATTTAAGAAAATAAGTTTTTTTTTTAAATAGCGCCCAATCTGGCAACAACTCGTTCATTTTTTCCAAATATTTTTCTTAGATAGGCTAATTCCTAAAACATTGCTTTAAGAACTATTTATAAGTCTATCTCCTCAAATAAAGAAGTTAGTCTATGTCAAGTTTTAAAAAAATAACCCTGTAGAAACTACTACCGGATCATATATTGGAAACACTGACAAGAGCAAGTTTATTTTCTACTTTTTCGTAGGTAGGCAGTTGTCTAAAATTTCAGTTCTAAAACCATAGGTCTATCTCTTTAAATACAGAGGTTAGCCTATGTTAGACTTTAAAAAAAATAACCCTTTATATAAACTAGGACTTACATTTATATTTTTTATTTATCGCTAGCAAGTATAGTATCTACCAATATGAAATAGAAGTTAATGTGGCTTCTTCCTGCTGCGAACCTTTTCTTACAGAAAATTTGTGTGTAAGATGTTATTTTACAATAAGAGGAAGCTCAGTAATAGCTAGATTGGTAAAGTAGGTCTAAGAAAAAGTATGCAGCCATCTAAGCCAAATCGTTACCTGTATATTATGAAATTCGTATCTCCATGTGTTTTCATTTTTGAACTTACCATATATGGAAGGGAGTGTGGTGTTACTTCTTCACCATGAACTATTTTTAAAACGTTTCTGCTGTAAACTGCTTGCTGAAGAGGAAAGTAAACAAATTTTAGATGTAGTAACACAACCAATTTAAATGGCTTCTAAAGAAGGTTGTGATAGTAAGATAAGTAATATACAGGGTATTTCAAATTCGAGGCTAAGTACAGGGAACTTTGAAACTATAAGAGATATAAAGTCGATTGAATGTTGAATGTGGCAAAGTTAGAAAATATGGTGCTCAACAAAACGCCGCTAAAAAAATTTCAAAGTTCCGAATACTTTCGGAGATATCCGAAAGATAAACGAAAATTAGCAAATTGATTTTTATTTTCTCCTGATTACATAAATGTTTAGATAATTTCAAACAAATGTCACATTTCCATTTCCCACCTTTACTCCTCTACAAGTTGACATAATGAATTTCTAATTTCGACGTCTCGTTTTGGAGCTACCATCATCAATTTAATTTTTTCGAATACCGACTTGGAATTAAAATTGCATTTTATTGATTCTCATTTCCTAAAAATCTAATATTTCATGTCTTCTGGATGTTATTCGGACGTTTCGTTTCTTAAAAATACATCAGCCAGGTTTTTGGATTCTGTTCAAATACTGCTCTGGTGAAAATCACAGTTGTCGTTGTCGTTGTCGTTGTCGTTGTCGTTGTTGTTGTTGTTGTTGTTGTTGTTGTTGTTGTTGTTGTTGTCTTTAAAATACTTATTTAATAATAATAAATGCACGTTACATTAAAACAGGATTAAGACCCCGATAATATCAAAACTACATTCACACTCCTGTGTACTTAGTACTTGACTGGAAACAAAAAGAAACCCCATTAAATTTCACACAAGGTGACTGTACTAAAAAATAATATTTTGAAACAGTAGCGTACCACAGAAAAAATGTACATTGATAGGGGGATTTTGGAGGGGCTTAGAGATTCCTGTAGCTAGCCTCGAAAACGTAACACCCTGTATAACCTAGGTTCTGTAACGCTATTAAAAATTTCAATTTAATTGCATATATGACTACCATTAATGTAACAAATAATAATTAATTAACTTACCAATAAAACCACAATGATAAAAAAAAGCAGAGGAACCATTTTTTTATAGAGCGACATTGTCAACACTAACACCTGTTCAAAATAATTTCAACTGCGTAACGTTAAAAAAATAATGACAATTATAATTTAAATTGATAATAACTAAACACTTTAAATAATCAGCTACATGATCAAGCAACTTTTATACCTTAGCTAATAATTATCAAGTAAATCTGTTTAAAATCTCAGGTTTTTAATTAAGGAATATAACTAATTCCGGTCCGCTTTTATTTTCACAGGATTACGGGATTATTTAAAATCGATCCCTGGATTTAACGAGAAAGAACTAATTTGGTAAACGAAAAAAAAAAATGATGGACTACTTCCATAAAAAAGAAAAAAAAATGCTTTTATTATACTGACTTAGTACTGACTTACGGAGTATAAATGCCACAATTCTCGGTAAATTCATTTTGTCTAAAACATCCTAGTTCTCAAAATACAATTTTTTAAATTTTCATGTTTAAAACTTCCTTGGATGTTTTTTTATTGATCATGCACACAATTTGAATTTACAAAATACAGTATGTCCATGGATACAGGTGACCAGAGAACAAATGGACCAAATATTTCATTGTTCGAAAAAAATTCATTTTCAACAAGCTTCTTGCTTCTTAAAAAATAGGGGTTACGAGGAAGTTCTTGACTTTTTTATACAGGGTGTTTCAATAAAACTCCCAGGCCAATTATTTCGAAAACTATATGTGACATGTAAATTCTGTAAACGCCAGCTTTTAGCCTCTATGATTTGCTTCACAACTGTGTAGAAAATGTGTTTAAATAATACAAGATGTAGATGGCGCCATGGTGCAAAGAATTTTTTCGATGACAGGAACTTTTAAATGTTGTGGTTCTTAAAGATAATTAATTTTTGATCAAATTATGTCTCATAAAAATTTTTGATAAATCTAACATGAACGGAGATATTTGGGGTTAAGTTTTTTATTAAAATAATTTTAACGAGTATTTTAATTATAAATTTTTTTAATATCCTTTAGCAGATTTTAATTTAATTTTGGTAATGATAATTTTAGTGATAAAACGCTCGTGTAGCGCTAAATTATTACGTCCAGTGACGTCTCAGGGGACGCCTTAACAAATAATAATTTCAAAAAATAAGACGCCACTGAGCTTTTGGTAATTTTTATATTTTTTTCGGATTAAGCAACTAAAAATATCCTTTTATTGTCTGTTAAATTGTTTTCATATATTGCTTCGTTTTCGACAAATAAAAATGCATATCTCTGGAAAATAAAAATCATTACCACTCAGTGTCAGTGTCAGAATTTGCATTTTCTACATTTTTAAAATAAAAATGGTTCACCATACAAATAAAGGCAAATTAAACATGGTTTTAGTTTATGGAGAATGCCATCAAAGTGCTTCAGAAGCTATGCGCTGCTATCGAGCTCGTTTTCCAGATAGACCAACGCCCGATCGCAAATCTTTTGTGGCTTTGTGTACCAACTTAGCTACATATGGTAGCTTTAAAAGTTCAAAGAATGAAGAGGGTTACGAATGACGAAAATGTAGCTATAGTCCTACAAACAGTAGAAAATAGCCCACAAACATCATTACAAAAATTAAAAGATGAAACTAATATTACAGTAAGTTCGTGTCGCAGAATCCTTAAAAAAATGTGTTTTTTCCATACAAGATTCATTTAGTGCATCATCTACAACCAGAAGATTACGAGCGCAGATTAAACTTTTTGGCACATTTTCATATTCTTTTTGAAGAAAATCCAAATTTATTAAACCAAATTATGTGGAGTGACGAATCCCGGTTTCACAATAATGGAGTAATTAATAGACATAATTGTCGCTACTGGTCCCGAGAAAATCCTAACTGGATGCGACAGACTAAATTTCAAACACGATTTGGGGTAAAAATGTTTGGTGTGGTATTGTAAATGGTTACATAATCGGGCCCTATTTGTATCATGAACATTTAACTTCAGTTCGTTATTTACAATTTCTGCAAAACGATTTCCCTTTGCTGTTACAAAATGTAGGAATTGACGTAAATACTATGTGGTTTCATCAAGACGGTGCCCCAGCACACAATAGCAATATCGTTATGAATCATCTAAATGTGACGTTTCCAGGAAAAGTGATCAGCACAAATGGGGATCTTAGATGGCCAGCAAGGTCCCCTGATCTCACCCCGATGGACTTCTATTTATGGGGCTACTTACAAAACGAAATCTACAAGGAACCAATAGAAGACATGGCTGACCTGTACAACAAAATTTATGCTACTATAGTCGTTATTAATCTAAATACACTATTGAGAGTTTGCAGAACCGAATTATAATATCGATTTGCTATGTGTGTGTATGAAAACGGCAATAATTTTGAACACCTCATTCAATCCCATTAGTTAGATTTTGGTATTGTTCTAATTTTCATTAATAATTTTGCTTTTAAACAACAAAAAATACAACGTATTGATAATTTGTGGTTTTGTTTCTTAATGCATATGCAATAAAATTGTTTTTATTTTTATTTCTCGAAAACGAAGTAAGATATGAAAACAATTTAACAGACAATAAAAGGATATTTTTAGTTGGTTAATCCGAAAAAATATCAAAATTACCAAAAAGTCAGTGGCGTGTTATTTTTTGCCAATATTATTTGTTAAGGCGTCCCCTGAGACGTCACTGGACGTAATAACTTAGCGCTACACGAGCGTTTTCTCACTAAAATTATCATTACCAAAATTAAATTAAGATCTGCTAAAGGATATTGAAAATATCATGTTCATGTTGGATTTATCAAAAATTAATTATCTTTAAGAACCACAACATTTAAAAGTTCCTGTCATCGAAAAAATTATTTGCACCATGGCGCCACCTACATCTTGTATTATTTAAACACATTTTTTACACAGTTGTGAAGCCAATCATATAGGCTAAAAAATGGCGTTTACAGAATTTACATGTCACTTATAGTTTTCGAAATAATTGGCCTGGGAGTTTTTATTGAAACACCCTGTATATGGTGCTCAAAAAATAAAAGAACAATAAATCCTTCCAAGAGTAAACTATCTTTATTTCTTAGTTTGTAAATTACGTTACTGATTCATTTTAGCATGCTTTTTAAAATATGTTAAGAGAGAAAAACACTATCTATTTAAACACGCCCCCCCCCCTCCTGTATTCTACACATTTTTCAAACTGCCGTCTGATGTGGTCATTCCTTTTCCTTATTTCCTCAAGGAAAATCATTTGCACCGACTATAAAATTCTCTGTTTTATTATATCAATATTATATTCAACTTGTTACTGAAACGTTAGTTGTTTTCAGTGGTCCCAGAGATCTGAAAGCGTAAGGTCGGAACTACTTGGAGGTCACAAAACTGGACCGTTTCGACCAATCAGTCTCTCTCCAAATTCTACCTTCTACCATGTACCCGGAGATCCGTAACTTGCTTATTGAGTATCAGCATGGCTTTAATGACTCTAGATCGTTCGTTACTAATCTATAGTCGTTGTCACAGAGAGCCTGTTAGGCTTTAGATTCTCGTGGCCAGCTGGATATAATATGTACGGATTTTCAAGAAGCCTTCAATCAGATTGACCACTTTGTTTTTCTCGATAAGCTAGAGAACCTGGGTATGTCGCAGAGACTGATTAACCTTGTTAGATCATATTTGATTGAATGTGTGCAATGTGTCAAGTGTAAGGGTTTCATTATCACCATCATTTACTGTAAGTTTAGAAGTGCCCCAGGGGTCTAACCTGGGGCCGTTTTCTTTCCTAATCTTCATTAATGATCTTTGTAATATAATTAATTGTGATAGAAATAGAATCTGTTGTGTTGCTGACTGTAACATTTTGCAGGAGGATTTGTGGGTCATCAACAACTGATTTAAAAATAATAGGTTGACACTAAAATAATCCTATTTTTTATAACTACTCATTGGCGAAGCTGTACTGAATCGATCCGAGAAAATGGCTAATCCTGGCATTTCATTTGATAGCAAGCTCACATTTGTAGCTCATATAAAACAGATGGTGGCTTCGGCCTTCAAAGTGCTTGGTTTTGTTATCCGTAGTAGTAAACAGTTTAGTGAATCTTGTGCAATAAAACTCTTATACGTACCTACGTTCCAAGCTTGATTATGCATGCATGGAACCCAATATATCTTACTCACATTAGGTATATTGAATCAGTGCAGAGGCGCTTATTTAAGTACTTAGTTCTTAAAGAGGACAGTATGTATCCCATTAGAGGATTTGATCACATTTTACTACTAACCCGCTTTAATGAACCATCCCTTTTTACTAGAAGAGAGGTTGAATCGGTCAGGTTTCTGTATGGGTTGTTGAATTTCAAGGTTGATTGTGTTTCTCTTCTCGGAGATATTTGTTTTCGGGTTCCTCTTGAGAGCGAGGTACACTCCGACTTTTTATCTCAGACAGCTAGGTCTAATGTTTTAAGGTAATGTCATCTCTAATTTATGTGCAGTGTGCAGTGTATTGAACCGGGTATGCAATGCCTGTGGCATTAAAGCTGATTCTCTTTTAATCATTGATTGTGTACGATCTGATAATAACGCTTTATATATAAATTATATTTCTAATTAATTACTTGTATCATTGTCATTGTATAATTACTAATTTAACTACAATAATTCTCAATTCATAGTTTAGGTATCATTAGGCATAATATTTATATGTATTTAGAATTTCCTTTAAGTGGACTCTCTGTAATTTGTTGGACATAAAGGCTAAATAAATAAATAAATAAATAAAAAAAAATTAAAATGTGTCTTACATAATATGCTGCCCAGAAGTCCGGAATAAAGTTAATATAGCCTTAACCTGTAACTTTTGGGGAAAATGCTCGGACCCGTCAATTTAGTTTTATATATGCTTACATTCTGACGTTATTCGTTTGTTTTTTTATAGACATTTGTCAAAGATATGACGACATCTATCTTTTTTTTAAATGGAATCATACAGCTTGTGATACATCATTTGAAAGCTAATATCTCGTACAGTATGCCCATAAATTTTGGCGCGATGCTGTCAAGCTGTTTCAAAATGGCGACTGTTAAAATTAAAAAAAACCCCTATTTAAATAAGCGGACATGATAAATCATTGATGTTTTTTTACCTTTCAAGGTAAGAAATCTTCATTGTTTCACGTTCTGACATTTTGTGACATTGTGAACTTGTAAAATTAGTTTAGGTATTTCCTAAGTATTATTTTACAATTTTCTAAACAAAAATGGTTTTGTCGGAAAGGCAGAGTATCAAAGTCTTGATATTAGGATGTGGAGATAAAATAAGAAGTCAAAGTGAAGTGTGCATTTTATTTAATGCTAAATATGCGGAAAATCAAATTTCACAGGGCACTGATAGTAAAATATTTCACAAATTTGATAAACATGCCACAGTAAAGGACTTGCCTAGGAATGGACGGCCACGTGTTTTAGGCGACGATGAAAAATTGGATATTGCATTATCTCTGCAGGATAATTCGCATGTTTCAACAGTTTCATTGGCTCAAAATCATGATACATCTAGAGGTAGTATTGGAAGATTTTTGAAAGCAGAAAAATACCACATTTTAAAGTATGTCTTGTCCAAGAGCTTTTAGAAGATGACTATGATAAGCGTTTGCAATTTTGCAAAGAAATAATGAAACGGTGTGACGAGAATCATAGGTTTCCACAAAACATATTATTTTCGGATGAAGCTACTTTCTATTTAAACGGGGTGGTTAACAGACATAATTATCGTTTCTGGAGTCAAGAAAATCCACGATGGATATATGAAGCGCATACTCAGCGGCCCCAGAAAGTAAATGTATGGTCAGGTATCATTAATAACCGAATTTTAGGGCCATTCTTTTTGAAAGGAAACCTCACAGCTGAACGGTACCTGGATTTCTTAATCTTCGAGTTGAGGCCTGCTGTAATAATTTTTCCTAACAAAGTAGATCCAGATATACCTAATGAAACAATTTGGTTTCAGCAAGATGGTGCTCCCCCGCATTTTGGTGTCAATGTGAGAAGATATTTAGATCAGATATTTCCAGGTCGCTGGATTGGACGACGTGGTACAATTGAATGGCCGCCAAGGTCCCCAGACTTAACGCCTCTAGACTATTTTCTTTGGGGATATTTAAAAGAAAAAGTTTACCAAAATAGGCCAAATAACATTGAAGATTTGAAAAACAAAATTTGATTGGAGACACATAACATACCGGCTGAAGCCATTCGAAATTCCGTCGACGGATTTTACCATCGTCTGGGAGCATGCCAAGTAGAGAGTGGAGGACATTTCCAGCATTTGCCACGTTAAACCACCTTTTTGTTGTCTTTTGTTTTGCTTCCTTACATTTTTATTTTTCTTTGCAAAATAAATAACAAATAAACTATAACTATTGTTAAGTCACAATGTCACAAAATGTCAGAACGTGAAACACCGAAGATTTCTTACCTTGAAAGGTAAAAAAACATCAATAATTTATCATTTCCGCTTATTTAAATAGGGATTTTTTTAAAAGTTTTAACAGTCGCCATTTTAAAATAGCTTGACAGAATCGCGTCAAAGTTTATGAGCATACTGAATGAGATATAAGCTTTCAAACGATTTATCACAAGCTGTATGTTTCCATTAAAAAAAAAGATCGATGTCGTCATATCTTTGACAAATGTCTATAAAAAAACAAACGAATAACGTCAGAATGTGAGCATAATATAAAACTAAATTGACGTGTCCGAGCATTTTCCCCAAAAGTTAAATGTTAAGGCTATATTAATTTTATTCCGGACTTCTGGGCTGCCCTGTATTTTGCCATAAGAAGTGATAAGAAAATTATACTGTTCAAAATTATATCCAATTTTTTCTGAGCAATAATACAGCCATTGCTCCAATTGTTCTTGAATTTTTGAAAGGTTTCTGGTGTGAAGGATCGGCAAACGGCGGTTATTCGTTGCTGAAAGTCTTTGAGATGTAGGGGTTGAGCCTTCTTCACTACATATTTAATATGTCCTAATAAAGAGAAATTAAGTGGCGTTGAATCAGGCAACCTTCTTGAAAATCTATTATGAACACAGTTTTGCACGAGTTTGAGAAAGTTCATTGATTGAGGAGACGATATCCTTCTGCACTGACTTCCTTTTAACGGCTTTAGAAATGAAGGGGTTGATTGCCTCTTCCAACTTCTTAAAATAAACTTCTCCGATTAAATTTGTATTTAAAAATAGAGATTCAATAATAATATCTCCCATCAGTATTCCTGCCATGCCATTTACTTTTTGTGGGCATGGTGAATATGGTCTTCTCTAAAAATATATGAGTTTCCATTACTCCAGTACCGACAGTGGTGTTTATTTACTTATTCGTTTCAAAAGAAGGCGAAGTCGTCAGAAAAGCAAACATTTTGCACTTAATTTGGGGCTGTATTATTATAAATTCTAAATAAAAAGTTTAATGAAATTGTAATTTATATTCGGATGAAATTTGTGCCATTTTGATACTTTATGAACTGAACCACTGAAATTCCAGTGTATGCATACACATTGCTGATGGACGTATCGGGATCAGCAGCAAAATATCCTAGAACTTCAATAATTTGTGCAGCCCCATGTCAGACTGTTCGATTACTATTTTCAATGTGTGTTACGGAACCAGCAGTAGCCCTAAGTTTTGCCAGAAACTTTATAACAGCCAGAAACTTAATAACATAGAATATATATGAAATGAACAGAAACGTACTGTTGGTTTTAAATAATCATAATTTGTTTAAGAAATAAAGTATTTTTCAAACTTATAATGTATTACTACCAAAAATAAGGTCATCTCTGGCTAGTCTGACATGAACATAAACATACACGATATGCTTTGCTGTACTATTTATATCGTACATGGAAATTACAAGCAGAGTTAGAAGCCTTATATGAGTAGAAAAATAAGTTGGTCCGGTCGTTTGACTAATCCATTAATGGTAATTTTTTGTTAAAGATAAAAAATAAAATGAAAATATTTTCACTTTGTGACTTCCCCCTGACATTTTTTTCGATTGGGGTCATTTGGTCAAACCTCAAATTACACTCTTTACCTAATTTTTAATAAACATTTATAAGGTATGGTCAACCCTGAAAATTTGAAGTCAATTCGATGAGTAGTTTTTGAAATATACGAGATCAAAATCAAATATAACGCTCGCGAGGCGGTGACGTCATTACCTCCCACAGTTCATCCGTTTTGAACTTTTGCAATGGTCTTTCTGTGCATATACAAGGAAGATAACCTTACCGTTTTTTTGTTCAGTTCAGCAGAAGCTTATTATTATCACTTTTAATACAGTAGACGCTCGTTTATGTGAACTAATGAAAACAAGGTGTATTCATATAATCAAATTGTTCATATATTCGAACATGTATTTTTAATATTAAAAATCAACATTTATAGCTTAATAAAATACTGCGTTATTTGTTTTGGACTTTTTTTGCAGCTAAGCTTTTCTGCAAAGCCTTATCCCTGCATTTTCTCCACGTCAAAAATATGATTTTCATTCCACATAATAACCTTGTTAAATGCTTGTACAGCTTCTGAAGAACTTACTTCTACCTTCTCGCTATTTTCATCATTGTTTTCATTTATCTCATCATCATCGTTATCTTCGTTATTATAGTCTTCAACTTCCTCACCTAAGTCATCTTCATTCCATTTCAGTATATCTTCTTTCAAATGTTCGACCTACAAATTTAAAGTAAATAGGTATGTACTATAGTTTTCTAAAAATTGAACAAAATTATTTACCTGGTTGTTAACTTCTGTTAACAACGTTTCAACTTCTTTTAGTGATTCCTCTTCTTTGTTTTTGTACTTTTCCTTCAAAACGCTAAGTGGAATATTTTCTTCTGGATCAGAGTCATCATCATTTTCATCAAAATTCAGAATGTTTTTCCAACATTTTCTTATAGTGTCAACTTCAATCCTATTCCAGGCTATTGATAGATTTAGTATGGCATCTTTTATTGTTAAACTTTTAAGAAACTTTGACATATCTTCAGATGTGGCAGACAAAATTGATGACAATAAGCTTGATCTGTAGTATAGTTTCATAATTCGAATTACATTTTGATCCATAAGCTGTATTAGTGGTGTTACGTTAGGCGGCATGTATACAGCAAATATCTTCCCATCACTGGTTCGTAAGTTTTCTGCAAAGTGGATGACTGGGAGCATTATCCAACAACAGTATGGCACTTTCGGGCAGCCCTTTTTCTTTTAAATGTATTTTTTCCTAAAAAAAAAATAACGCAATTTCAATTAGTCCAAGATTTTTTGCTGTTGTTTCTGACTTACCTGAGGAACGAAAGATTTACGAAACCAATTCTCAAAAATTGCAGAAGTCATCCATGCATTTTTCGAATAATCGTAATCGACAGGAAGAGCAAAGTTCTTGAAACACCTGGGGTTTTTAGCTTTGCCCAATACGAGCGGTCTAACCTTATGGTCTCCAGTTGCATTTGTACATGCCAGAAAAGTAAGTCTTGCTTTTTCAGCTTTCCTTCCTGGTGCCGTTTTTTCATTATTCGATACTAGTGTTTTCTCGGGAAGCAACTTCCAGAAGAGTCCGGTTTCATCTGTGTTATAGATTTGGTGATTTGTTAGGCCTAGATCATTTATGATGGAACGAAGATTTTGTTGGAAAGGAGCTACCAACTCAGGATTTGAAGATAACATTTCACCAGATATTTTCAACAATCGAATGCCAAATCTGCGTTTAAATTTTTGTAACCAACCATCGCTTGCAGAAAACCCCTGTGATTCCTTCAGAATTGCATTTAAAGATTTTGCTTTAACCTTTAACATTTTAGAAGTTACTGGAAGATTCTTTGATCTTTGTTTGCAAAACCATTTATACAATTTTTTCTCCATCCTGGGATTTTCTCCCGATTTCAAAGTCTTTCTTTTATTCTTACTCGCAGACCTCATTGTTACACTCAGAATATTCGCTTTATTCTTTTTTATTGCACACACAGTAGATTTAGCAATATCATATTTTCTTTCAAGATAAATAACACTTACCCCATTTTCCAAACTTTTTATAATATCGCTTTTTTCTGACAATGTCAACACTTTTCGTTTCATATTTTCCTTTTAGAAACAAAACATAAAAACAGGAATCACAATCTCTAACACGCTCCTATTTTATCACAATGTAGCAATAACCTATGAATTCCAATAAAAGAACAGATGACGACGTGAGGAGTCACCGACAGCGACGGGGAAATACCGCGAAATACCACATGCACGTTGTTCATATAATCGAGGTTGCTACTGTTCACTCTATAGAATCTGCCATGTTAAGTTTTGCTGTTCATTGTAATGGATAGTTCATATAAAAGATGGTCACATAAACGAGCGTCTACTGTAGTAACAAGTAGGGAATTCCATTCCATACGCGAGTTCTAGGCTATACTTTCTCTAACACAATTCTAGAAAAAAGAAAAAGAAATTTTTAAAAATGATTTTTTCCTCTCCAGTCGATATCGACTCCGTTACCGGGGAAACGGCAATGTAAATGGTCACCTGTGTTCTTAGTCGTTAACATTACAGTAGATAGTGACGTCATACAGCGATTTCCGTGAGTCGATGTTCGTAAATTATCGTAAAAGCTTAAGAGGCGTCAGTAAAGTAAAATTTTTTGTAGTTCGGACTAAGATTACAAAATCTTTCAGAAAATGTAATTAAAGAAATGCTAAATGACACCATTCCGGCACTCTGGACCTCTACTAAAATTTTTTGTAGTTCGGACTAAGATTACAAAATCTTTCAGAAAATGTAATTAAAGAAATGCTAAATGACAACATTCCGTCACTCTGGACCTCTACTAAAATTTGAATGCGATTATATGTTTTCCAAATATATTCTACACTACCTTCCATTGATATAATATTGAGTTTAAATTCTGCATATCTTCTGGTGCATAATAATGTATTTCTTATCAGTTTATGGGTAATCAAATAAAATAGGTACATGTTGAATATATTTTTATTTACTTGTATCCTATAGATATACCTATTCTACTATTTTTTTCCCTGATTTTTACCGGCTTACTACGTGGTGACGATAAAAGCCACCCAATCTAGCTAGAGGGGTTTAAGCCAAGCCCCCCTCCCCCACCACTTCGACATTTGGAAAATAAGGAGTGACAAACGTTTAACCACTTTTGGCTATTGCATTTAATATTATTGTTAGTTATACAGGGTACACCAAGCCAAGTGGCCTATTAAAAGTATCTCGAGAACTAAATGAGCTTTTTCTTTGACTTGTTGATGAAGGTTTTACATTTAAAAAAAAAACTGAGAATAGATTTTTAGTTTGAATGGGCCTAACTTTTGGGAGAATAACCCAAGTGTAAAAAAACAAAGCGCAAAATGTAAGTAATAAAAATGTCCTTGCCATGAGGTATCACGCGATATTCCCTTTCCTATTTGAGATGTTTTGGGTTGGCTCAGGGGGTTGGGGACTGAAGTATTAAATATTATCACTTACCTTAATATCGTCCCCTATGTTATCAGTTTGACGTGTTTCGCCGATTTTCATTAACAAACCTAATTACTTGGATAAAGGGGGTGGTAACTTTCAAATGAACACCCGGTATATTACAATATAGTATAAAATTACAAAAATTACATTTTTGTTTCAAATTTCGCGATTTTTTACCACAAAAAACTCTCTTGTAAACAGCGTATCAATGGGAATGTCTTGTATATTATTTACTAACCAAAAATCTAGCTAGATAGAAATTTTGCTGAAATTTTTATTGCCTAATGTTATCGGCCTTTCCTAGCATTCTTCTTTATAAATATTATGGCGTCAACCAGATGACCTGGGACACTCAAAAATCTGACACAAACTTTATATTTGAACTAAAGCCTATTAAAGTGAGTCTCATGCATCCGATTTCCGACAATACGACGACTGGATAGGTTCATCATAGGTGTGAGTGCTTTGGCGCCCATTTTTTTTCAAACTCTGAGGGATGAGAACGTCGTTGGAGGAACGTGACATCAGAAGTCGGATGCATGAGTACCTACCGGACGAGATATGGTCAATAATTAGGATTTAAATAGATTGGATTAAAATAGGGTCAGAAGTACTAAGTCTTCTAACGGGAAACCCTGAGTCCTTAAAGATGTTTGTTTCGAAACCATTATAGATAAAAACTTTTCAAAATTTAAATTATTCTATTACTTCATACACGTGATTTTGATTTCTTGAATAAAGTAGGTGTCGTTCAAAACTGAACAAAGTAACAAATTAAATATAATAAAGAGACATGTTTAACATTTGATAGTTTATTAAATATATTATTAACTAATAAAGGCCGGCTATGTCAATGTCCTGTTGTAACAGCAGTATAAAGTTCAATAACTACAATTGTTTAAACAATGGCTTCCTTAAAAGTTATCTAATTGATAAAGTTATCGGGATATTGATACAGTCACCCTTGAGTTATAAGTGGAAGCGTTCCGAATTGTTATTAAAATTTATTATTAGGCAGAAACTTCGTAAATTTAAGGTCTAGCTTGTGAATTATTGGAAAAAGCTACTGGAAATTAATTATTTTCAAAAGTAAGAGCAGCTGTGTTGTTACGTATCCAATCCAGATAATGAGTTACTCTAGCAAAGGCGGGTGGAAAACCATAGGCACAAGCCCATTGATTACCAAAGGAGACTACCCCAATCTGAAACAAAAACTAACCTGAACCAACCTAAATTAAAATTTAAAAAAAAGCAGTTGCTTTTTATTTTACATAAACAAGATAGTACTTTTCTAGATATTATAAAATATAACTTTATTACACAAAAAAATACTAAAATAGGTAGATATGCCACCAGTGGCGCAGCCAGATTCTCGGCTTGGGATGGGCTGAGTGGATGTGCAGCAGACCCTATTTTAAGAGCAACTCGTAAAATACATCGTAAGGTAAGAAAAGAAGAAAAAGTCCTCAAAGTATGCCGTGGAATCAACCACGCATGTCTTGAATTATTATCCTTTTGTAACAACCATTTTTGCTTGTTACAACTTATTTTCTAGTCATGACCAAATTATTTACAAAATGATTTAATTATAGATATACAGTGCATGTTTGTAACTGAAAAAGTTCAGTAAGCCCAGTATGTTTTTTCTTTTGGAAAAATGCTCGGACACGGCGTGGTCTTTTTCGTTCAAAAAATATTGATACAGTGTGTACTAAATTAAAGATTCAATGGCAACCCTATGTGACTTGGTACAGTGCGTATTGTGTTTCTGCGGCGTGAACAGCGACACAACTCAGAAAAAATTTTGAGTCGTGCCAGTTTTGCTACAGAAGGTAAGTAACGTTTTCTATTTTTTTAATTATTTTTAACGAGTTATGACTGAAAGGTAACAGACTAATTGCAGAGTTCCTAAGTGTTAAATTGTGAAGATATAATATGCAAATTTTGAAGATAGTACATGTATTAATTACTGACGAATAATAATAATATAATAATAATAATAATAATCTTTATTTCAAATTTGGTTGAAATACAACAAAAAGAAATGACGTCACAAATATACAGTTGTATGGCTACAGCAATAAGTTCATTATTCACTATTCAATACCTCATATTTTACATGTTAAAATAGTCATCCATGCCATAAGGTTCTAAGTTAATCAACATTTTTTTAATTTCAGTTTAAAATGCCCTTTGACTTGTTATTCTTTTTATTTGTAAAGGTAACCTATTATAACACTTAATACTCATATATTCTGGGCTTTTTTCACTTAGTTGAAGGCGATGCATGGGATAAGAGAGATACTCAGCTCTAGTATTGTAACTGTGATCACCAAGTTGTTCAAATAACGTTTTATTTCTGTACAAAAACATAAGACATTCAAAAATGTATAGTGCATACACAGTCATTATTCCCATTTGTTTGAATACCGTTCTACATGACTGACTAACCTCCAGTTTTTTAACAATCCGTATAAGACGCTTTTGTGCAACAAATGTTGATTGAATGTTTCCATCACTACCCCAAAAAATTATCCCGTATTTTAAAATTGACTCAAAGTTGGCATAATACATTATTTTCAAAGTTTTCTCGTTCAAATATTTACCCACCACCCTGATCCCATAGCAGACAGACGACAGTTTTTTTTGTAACTGACTTATATGGACTGACCAGTCTAAATTTTCGTTAATATATAATCCTAGAAACTTTGTATTTTCAGACACAGATACTCTATTACCTATTAAGTCTAAGTAGTTAATATTCTGCATTTTTGATTGTTTTGTTTTAAAAAATATAATATTTGTTTTATCAGTGTTAAGAATTAATTTATTTTCTGTGAACCAATTAGAGACTGAGGTAAGGAGATTTTTACTATCTATTAGGAGTTGACACATAGTTTTATTTCCTATTAGTAGGTTGGTATCATCCGCATAACTAATTATAGTTTGACAGGGTCTGTCTGCTACAGAATAAAGGTCGTTAACAAATATTACAAACATAATAGGTCCGAGTATGCTACCTTGGGCTATTCCATGGTTATTATTTAATATTTTCGATTTATGTAATTGGCCGCTTTTATTTATACCCACTATTTGATCCCTTTCATGAAGATAAGATGTCAACCACTTCAATGCATGCCCTCTTATCCCATACATTTCCATTTTTTCACCAATATTTCCCTGTCCAGACAGTCGTAGGCTTTAGACAAATCCAGAAATATTCCAAGAGCGACTTCACCACTTTCAAAACATTTCAAAACTGCTTTAACAAATTGATAATGAGCTGTTTGCGTGGATTTTCCTTTTAAGAAGCCGTGCTGGCTACTATTAAACAAGTTACAGTCACTCATGAATCTGATCAACCTCTTGGACATAGCCAGCTCAAATAATTTAGAAAACCCAGGCAAAAGACTTATAGGCCTATAGCTGTCCATTTTTTGAGGATCTCCCTTTTTATATAAAGGTTTGATCAAAGCCATTTTCAAATTGGTTGGAAATATACCATTTTTAAATGATCCATTAATTAAATAACATAGTATTTTTTTTACAACAATAATAGAGCTCTTTATAATGCTTGTCGGTATTTCATCTATGCCGCTGCTATGTTTATTCTTGATCTGCTCAGCCAACTCACAAATTTCCCCAACATTAACAGGTGCCAAGAACATTGATTGATTGTTGCCCAGAATATTACCGATATATGGTAAAGATTTTACATTTTTCAAAATATTTGGTATTATAGAGATTAAAAATTCATTATATTTATTGGCTATCACATCAGCTCTTCCCTCCAATCTTACCTCATTATTATGTGACATTTTACCAGTGATTTCTTTGTTGATAGTCCACATGCATTTCATTTTATTATCTGAGTATTTAATTCTATTTTCATAGGTTTTAATTCGATTGTTTTTCAGAATGCTATCATATTCTTTTTTAGTCTGTTTGTAGGCATGTGAGTAATTAATATTTTTCTTACTTAGTGTTAATAGAGCATCTAATCTTTCTTTACACTCGGCAAGTTCTGGATTTATAATTTTATTTTTCTGATTATTATGAACTACTTTTAGAGGAAAACTCTGGTAAAATAGCCGTGTATATGTATTTATAAAACTGTTCCATTGGTTATTTGTTTCATTTTTATTACAAGAATAAACATCTTCCCAATCCTGTTCCCTTAGAGAGCACAAAAAATTATTTTTATTTTCCTGAGAAAAAATTCTCTTACGTTCTATCATTTGTGGTTTTTTTATTTGTGTTTCAAAAATTATTTTTTGTGCTGTATGATCGGATATGAAATTTTCTATTATATCTGTCTTAACATAATCCGAATCTGTAAAAATGTTATCTATGCAACTGGAAGAAGCTGCTGTTATTCTTGTGTTTTGATTTACAGTCTGATTTAAGTTAAAAGAATTAATCATTGTTACAAATTCGGATCCTGTTTTATTTGCTTTGATTAACTCTATATTAAAGTCACCTGCCAAGAAGATAAACTTTTTTTCATTTTGTATTTTTGACAACAGTTGTTCAGTTTTTTCCAAAAAAACTTTAATGTCACCTGATGGAGGTCTGTATACTGAAATAACTATTATGTCAACTTCTCCAGCTCGACATTCGATAGCTGCACACTCAAACACGCCACTTTTTGAGAGTCTAATTAATTTCGGTCTCGGTTTAGCTGTTACTTTTTGTCTCACATATATTGCCGAACCACCATGTTGACCTTCATCGCGACAAAACATTGCCATTAACTTGAACTTTTCAATACCTAGTTGTTTAAGCTGCATTTCAGATTTCCAGTGTTCTGTGATGCAAAGAATCTCACAGTCCTGATGTATTAAGAGCATGTCATTAATTTTGTCGATAGAATATCCAACTGATTGTATATTTTGGTGTATTATGCTTACTTTCTTTTTTAAATAATTGGTGTTGTGTTTAGGTGCTTTTGGGTTGATAGTATCTGTTAGATTCTTGTCGTTATCCTGATTTTTCAAAAAAATGATCCGTCTGAGTAATTTATTTGACTTCTATAGTTTGTTAGTCGTTTTTTGTACATCGGACAATTAATGTCACGTGCGGAGTGTTGACTATCTTCAGGCATAAATTTCATTTTTATACAGTTTGGACATTTCAGTACAGCTTCTTTGCACTCTTTTCCACCGTGGTCATTGGCCCCACATTTGTAACAACAAATTGTCTCCTTGCAGTGTTTTGCAACATGTCCAAAGCCAGAACAGCTGTAGCACATGGCTAAATTGAGATGTTCCTGTACATACACTTTCATGAAGTCAAAGTTTACGGTTGTAACCATTTGGCGACCGATGGTTCTGCCTCTAGTATCCAGTTTTCCTTGGTAGGGTTTCGGCATTGTCTATTTGTAATAACTTTTATTTCTTTCCGGATGTTAATTGTAGGAAATTCAATTTCAATTTCATCATTTAATCTAATAAGTTCTTCAACAAATTCCGTATCCGAGTATCCTTTTAAAATGCCGGTGATCATAAACATTGGGTTCAAATTCTGTGACTCTTTAATTTTTATATTATTTTTGTTTTCCAATGCCAGTTTTAGTTGTCTCTGTTGGGTTTCATTGCAGCTTTCTATTACTATAGCCCCACTTTTTAACTGCCTTATATTTTTAAATCCCCCATTTATGTCCTTTGTGCATATTTCCTGTTTAAGTTGTTGTATTGTTTGTTTTGGATCTGTGACATTATCTATTCGAACTATTGTTTCTAATTTTTTTGATGTTTTCGGGGTTTCCCACTTTTCTGGCATTTTATCCTCTGGCGTTGTGTTTTGTGTGTTTTTATGCGCTATGGTTGCATAGGTTCTTTGATTTTTTTCATTTTGTGGGGTTTGGTCTGCTATGTTTCTGTTTATAATGTTGTCGTAAACGTCTTGTAGTTTAATTTTATATTCTAATGCCATTTTTTCTTGTTCTAGTTGCCCAATTTTATATGTAATTAAAGTCAAAGCTTTGTGTATAGATGTAGTAGCAGTTCTTACCAAGTCTTGATCTTGTTTGTTCGAAACGTTTTGCATTTTATCCAATGATTCGAAAATTTCCAAAAGTAATTTGTCTGTAACTATTTGGTTATTATGATCATTATTCTGCGTGGTGGTGTCCGAATGATTATTTTTTCCATTGTCATCATTCATTTTTATTCCTTCGCATTGTTTTTTGGTTTGGTTTTGTAGTTGCGGGGATATCTCTGGCCCTAGTCTTTTACCAGATGTTTTTTCTTCATTTTCGTTTTTTTTATTAATCACTGGCGGTGGCGTCCGAGATACTGAATTTCTGGGCTTAAACACATCGTTAGGACTATTAAAGGCTTCCTTATGATTTCCAGATTTATTAAAACTAGCCTTTAACTTATCGACTTCCCCTTGTATTTCCAAATCCTTATCAGCACTACTCGCAGTTTTGCGTTGTTTACCTGAATAAGTTTTTATCTCGGTTATATTTTTTGCGCCGATAATTTTATTTATTTCCGACACTGACAATTTTGTAGAACTTGTGGTAGAACCTACCGAAAGAGATCGGGTTTTCCGCGAAAATTCTTCATTAAACTCTGGGATTTTTTTAGCAGCGGGTTCTTTGCCGCTACTATTTTCCCCCATTGTAATTTAAACAATTTCTTCTGGTATATTTCACCCACAAAATACAAAAGAACGCGAGAGAACAATAATAACTGTAAACTCTGTTATTTATATCTTCTATTAATAGCACTGAAGATGGCGAAAGCCGAAAGCGCTCTGCTACAATTGTAACCAATTATTCTTTCGAATAAATTATGCACGCAATACACTAAATTTTTTCACTGTTTTCTATTTAAGCATGTTTTAACTTAAGATGTGTCACTATTCCTGCAGACGATGGGTAATAATCGTTTCTACCTGTATTAGTGTTGCCGTATTTTTTAAGTTATGTCATTATTCTTGTGAAAATTGTGCAGTAAGAAAATTTAAAACGGGACGATCTTGAGTTATGCCATTGTTCTTGTAGCTTTTAAGTTAATTATTTTAAATTATGACGTTAATAATTTCACGTCATACTAGTTTATTAATGTATTATTGCTTAGTTACCCACTACATAATGCATTTTATGGCCTGCGCGGGCATAGACACAAAAAGTGTCTTATTATTAATATTATGAATGTAATAATGAGCTAGTATAATATAGCATTTTGTATGTGCCCAGGGTATTAGTAGATAGTTATGCCCTGAGTAGACGACTTACAAACCTTCGGGACAGACTCTCGGGTTTGTAATATCGTTGGCCTCGACACTACAACTGTTCGAAAAAACTAACGATATGATGTTAAGGTATAGTAAGTAATGCCCTAGAGACGTCATTAGCAAAAATAAGGCACTACGTTAAAATACCTACCCTGAAATCTGAAATAAAAAATGTTGAAAACAACTTTTTCTTTTTTAGACACCTAATCATGAGTGCAAGAGGTAAACTGATGTTATTGCTAGTAAAGGCAAACAATCTGAATGCTGAAAATCAGACAAACCATGACAAAACTGGGAAAAATTTAATTTTAAAAGACAAAGCGGAGAAATATAAAGTTAGTTTAGAAATTCAGATTGAAAGCAAACAATTTACCGAAGAAAATGTAATAAAGCAACGCAACGAAATTGAAGAGCGGCAACCTATTAGAGAATGTGCGATGGAGCAAGACTATATTGAAGAAGAACAGCCTTGTAATGAAAGTGTAATAGAACAATACATTCAAACTGAAGTCGAACAACCGATTGAAGACAGAGAAAAGAAGCAAGACACTGAAATCCAAGACAAAGAACTGATTGGGGAAATTATAATGGAGCAAGAAGTTGACAATGAACAACAACTGGTCCCAAGTGAGTCCGATAAATTTACGCATTTGGACTGTGTCGAAAATCAGCCATCCTGTTCAAAATGGAAATCTAGTCCTATATCAACAACGCGTTTAAGGTTACACAGACAGGAGATGTTGTTAAATGGATCGGACTCAGATTCAAATCAATCTGGAAATTCTTTCGATCATTTTGAAGAAAATGTTACCGATACTGATAATGATCCCAATTTTGATAGTTGCTCATCTGATTCTGTTACATCTGATTCTGATAAAATCACTCAAAAAGGTATTTCTAAGAGGAAAATCAAAAGTAAGAAAAATGTTCATGAAGAAAACCAACCCTTTAATACGGAGAATCGAGACGATGCTCCAAGAAAACCCAAGAAACGAATTCCAAAACCAACGGAATGGACAAAAAATAAAGCAAAACTACTTCGCAACGCTGGTAAGGAGTATATCAACAAAACTGGAGCATGCAGCCTCCGTGCGGCGAAAAGTGCAGACTAAAATGTTCATCAAAAATCCAACCAGAGGTTAGACGTACGATTTTTGACAGCTACTGGTCCTTGAAAAGTTTAGCGCGACAAGTGACTATGCTCTCTTAACCATGCATTTTATTTTGAGGTTAATGCTCACCGTATAAGAGTATGTAAACATTTTTTTAAAACTACATTAGATATCAATAATAGGCCCATAACAATGGTCATTTCAAAAACTAAAGATGGATTTTGTGAGATTGATCAACGTGGTTCGCATGGTAACCATAAACGACTGAACGAGACAATAAAAGATGACATAAGACTCCACATTGACTCAATACCTCGTATAGAGAGTCACTACTTGCGAGCTCAGACAACGAAAGAATATATTGAGGGGAACAAAACTATTGCTGATATATACAGGGTCGTTGGTATGTATGGAAACGGTCGATTATTTCTTAAAGTATAACAGTTAGCAAAAAATATTTTAGATAAAAGTTTTAGGGTTTTTTAAGGTGTATTAGAATTTTAAAAAAATAAGTGGCTTTCACTCTGGATTATTTTCAAAGCTATTAAGTAAAAAATGACTAAGTTTGTAAAAGGTTAGGTAACTTACCACGAGGTATTTTGTTGACCATTAACAAAAGAAATCACTTAAAAAAAGTGCCTCAATGGCGTTAAAATGGAATCCTGGAATTGCTTTCATAATTCTTAGACGATCCAACACATTTGTTGATTGCCTAATAGTAGGTCATTCTATAGGGGTTATTATCAAAAATTTAAAAAAATAAGTATACAGGATGAGTCAGAATACCATAGGGAAGCAAAGTTACCTTTTTTTAAATGAAACACCCTATATCTTCGAATATTTTTGGATTTAACATGAAATAGCAATAATTTTTTAATAAGTGCATTATAAGTCTAAACCTAATAGTTTCCGAGATATCGACTTTTGAAAAATGACATTTTTGAACTTTGACAGCTTCTAGCTTTCTAACGGTACGTTGTAGAGTAAAACGGCTTTCATGTCCCTATCTTACTTTTTTTATGATCTTTCCAGAAACATCAACTTCCGGTTAAACCGGAAGTACTGTATTTCCGGCTTTTGAGTTACATCCGGTTTAACCGGAACTTAATGTTTTTGGGAAGATAATAAAAAAGTAAGATAGGGATATGCAAGCCGTTTTATTCTAAAAGGTACCGTTAGAAAGCTAGAAGCTGTCAGAGTTCAAAAATGTCATTTTTCAAAAGTCGATATCTCGGAAGCTATTAAGTTTAGACTTATAATGCACGTATTGAAGAATAATTGTAATTTTATGTAAAATCCAAAAATATTCGAAGATATAGAGTGCTCCATTTAAAAAAAAGTAACTTTGTTTCTCTACGGTCTTCTGACTCAACCTGTATACTAATTTTTTTAAAATTTTTACACCTTAAAAACCCTAAAACTTTTATCTAAAATATTTTTTGCTGACTGTTTTACTTTAAGAAATAATCGACCGTTTCCATACATACCAACGACCCTGTATAGGGATTACACTGCTACGTGCAATACCCACGGAATTCCTGCGGCTAAGCTTAGTATGTTTTCACGCATTTTCAACACAGAGTTCAATTTATCATTCTTTAAGCCTAAAAAAGACCAGTGCGAGCTATGCACAGCATTTGAAAATGCCGAAAACGAAGAAAAAGATGCACTTAGGTCCAAGTATGAAATTCATCAACAGGAGAAGCAGTTATCAAGAATAGAAAAAGCACAAGACAAGGAAGAGGCTAAAACAAATAAAATCATGAAAGTTGCCACCTACGATCTACAAGCCGTACTCCCTTCACAGTTTGTGAACTGAACTCTGATGTTGTAGAATGTTTCACTTGGCATGAAGGCGAAGGAAATAGAGGTGCTGTCGAGATCGGCAGTTGCGTTTGGAAGTACTTAGAAAGTGGATCAATATACATTCCAGTCCAATATGTGTCCATTATTCGTGGTGCAAAGAAAACAGGAATTCCATACTCAGTTAATGAAATGGCTCATGGAGATTTCATTGCTTTAAAGGCTCTGGCAAGTTCCATAGGAAACAATTTTTCAAAGACAACTGATAATGAAATCATAAAACTAACTGATATAAAGGTATTTAAAATTGAGAAAAGCAGTCTTTATAATATATTTTTGAAAACATCCTTTTCCCAAGAAACATCCAAACACATTGTTGTAAACAATAGACGGGTCTCAAATAAAAAGACGTCAGAGTTGAAACTGCAACCAGCCTACACAAAAAAGATACCTATTGGAGATAAAAAGAAAACTGATATTTTAGAGCTTCTTAGAGATAACCACATTCCAAAGTTTTATTTGGATTTTTATAATTCCATTTTTACGTAGTTAGATCTTTTACTATAGGTAAAATAAAACTGTCAAAATTGACTTTTATTTTATTGTTACCTTTCATGAATTTCTTTACGTGTTTTTTTTTTTTAATTTAAATTATTATTTCTTGAATAAAAGTATTTTTTTACTGAAAATTCGTTTTTTATAAAGCCCAATGATTATATATAATTTCATGAAACCCTTACTCGGTAAAGCAAGAATAATGACACAACTCAAAAAATTTCCCACTTTACCACCCCTAAATACCCCAATATCAAATTCCTTCTCAAAATTACTAATAATCTCTTTGCAAGATACTATAATCTTCACTATACAAGAATATCATAACTATGATTGTAGTAGGTTTCCCACAATGCAACATAATTAAATGAAAATTTGGTTTTTCATTTCTTCTGAAAATTTAATATTTTTTAGTTATGACAGTATTCTTCTAGGTGTGCGATTTATTATGTTACATAAAACTAGAAAATTTCAAATTTTTATTTTAAGATGTGAAACAAAAATTAATTTTATTTACTTTAAACTAAAAAAAAAAGCATTCAATAAAAAAGGTAGTATCCGTATACCTTTTGACATTTCTTCACAGAATTATCGTATTTAAATATTGGTGCATTGGTGGTAAATGGTAGATGCTGGCTCACACAACATCGCCCAGTGAAATACCATCGCATCACCGATATCTCTGGTTTACAGGGTGGGAAATATATAAAAAATGCTATGATGATGGTTCCAAGATAAAAACGCCCCGGAGTTAAACTCGTCCCCCGACCGGACCTCCGGATGAGGGCTGGTCCTGGCGCCTCATCAAGCGAAATTATCTAAACATCCACCATTTGCAATAGCCAGGTGGGTCCTTTGAAAAACATTCAAAATGGAAATTGTGTGACAACTGAAGTCCCAAAATTAGCAGCTTCCAAATTGACTTCTGCAATATAAGAGGACTGAACTAGAACATCAATGCAGTCCATCAACATCTACTTCTACAATCTACCAAACCTCATGTACTCGCACTAACCGAAACAAAGGTCAGGTCATCGACTAGTACGGTCAGCTATTTATATCCTGGATACGACTTTCATCACCAATTTAGGCGCAATTTTGGCGATTGTCCGCAGTGATATTTCTTGTCAACGACAGGAGATACTCAAGCCTAACGACTTTGATGTAATGGGCTTTAAAATATCAACGCAAAGAATTACTAAATTAATCTGCTGCTTTTACCGGCCGCCAAGCGATACCCATTATAGAACCATGTTCTCCTCACTTGCTAATATTATTAACTTATTGCAAATTCACTATCCCAATTCCTAGTTGTCATCCTTGGCGACTTTAACGTTCATAATGTTATTTGTCTCAAATACTCAAACACAACCAACGGACAACGTCGTGACGCCGAATCCTCTGCCATCAGCTCTAACCTCATCCAGCTCTTGGGTCGACCAACTCCGATTCCAAACAGAGATGGTGGTTTTGCTAGTTTGTTGAATATTTTCTAAACTTTAAACCCCGATTTGTGCACTGTCACTGTGAAGCCTCCGTGAGGAACATCTGACTACAACCTTATTTTGTCACTGAACAAACTACCAATTGGTGCCGAACAGTCTCCTAAACCACGCAAGATTCGGCATTATACATCAGCTAAGTGGGATGACCTAAAGGATCATTTTCGAACCTCTCCTTGGTGGAACATTTATTTTACCTCTGATAATCCATCCATCTGTGCTAGAGAAGTATCGGAGGTTATCCTAGCTGGCATGGAAGCCCTTTCTCAAACAAGTGCCCTTCTAACGGTAAGCCTTGGTTAACCAAAAATTGTGAACGAGCTGTTAAATCAAAAAGTTATTTGTTGAGAAGAGCATAAAATGAAGTTCTTAATTTATTCATAAATAAATATTCCGATTTACCACCTATATGCCAGGGTACAGTAAGCAAGATTGAAAAGCAGTTTCGATGGGTATGTTAGAACGGCAGATATTCATCGACAGAGTGCGTTCAATGAAGAATTCAAAGTAAATGTACTATTAGGTATTCAAGGAAACCCTAACATTCCTACCAGGCAGCAAGCTACCGAATGACTTTTCTCCAGGAATTGACAGAATATTATCCTAATAGGAGACATCACTTCTGCGAGCTAACGATGGACCTACTAGAGAGGAATAATGTAAACACAGAAAATATTTTTTTTTTGTGATGAATCAACGTTTATGTTAAATGGTAATGTAAGCCGACAAAATTGTTGTTATTGGGCAGACGACAATTCACACTGGATGAGGGAAGGACACACTCAACACGCAGAAAAGTCAATGTTTGGGCTGGTATTGTTAGTGATCAAGTTATAGGACCAATTTTCTTTGAAGAAAATCTCAATGAGACAAGATATTCGGAAGGAAGAACTAGTTCGGAATTTGGCTCTTCTGTTTCCTGATCCTGTCGACTTTGATGTCTCGAATAGAAAAATATGGTTTCAATAGAATGGTGCGCCTCCCCATTTTGCAGTTTATTTTTAATGTGATGCAGAATTCCTACGCAAACGGATTGGTAGAAGGGAACCCATTGAATGACCATCCAGGTCTCCAGACCTTACTCCCTTAGACTACTTTTTAAGGGGGTACTTGAAAAGCAAAGTTTTTAAGACGAGACCGGCAAATGTTGAGGAATTGAAAGCACGAATAGGACATAAGTGTTGGCTAATTTCTCCCGAAGTTATTAGAAAAACAAAGAGCTTTTCTTCCAGGATATTGCTTAATATTTAATGGAAAATTATTGGAAATTAAAAACGAACAGAAGTAGTTTTTTTTTGTTTAAAGTAAATAAAATAATTTTTGTTTCATCTCATACATGACAAGGAATAAAAATTTGAAATTTGAGTAACTTAATATATTATGCTGTTTAAAAATAGTAAATAAAAAACTAGAGTTTCAATTTAAAAAAAATTCTCGATGACGTCATATCACTAATTTAGAACACACTGTTTGTCAATATTTTTTAAATAGAAGAAACCGCACCTTATAAAATACCAGCACACATATCCGAGAATATTTCCTAAACAAAAAACCATAGTGGACTTACTGAATTTATTTCGAGTTACAAGCTGGCACTGTATTTATTGAAACTCATTATTTCTCTATTGGGGTCCTGCCGTTTAACGATAAGATGAATGGGCCCATTCACTAAAATTAATTCGATCAATTTGTTTTGCATTTTTTCACAGCATTGGGTTAACTTATAATGCCCTGAAAATTTCAGGACGATAGCTCTTTTCATAGCTAAGATATACACTACAGGGCTGCCCAGAAGTCCGGAATAAAATTAATATAGCCTTAACCTGTAACTTTTGGGGAAAATGCTCAGACACGTCGATTTAGTTTTAAATTTGCTCACATTTTGACGTTATTTGTTTGTTTTTTTATAGACATTTGTAAAAGATATGAAGACATCGATCTTTTTTTTTAAATGGAAACATACAGCTTGTGATACATCATTAATTTGAAAGCTAATATCTCGTACAGTATGCTCATAAATTTTGACGCGATTTTGTCACACTATTTCAAAATGGCGACTGTTAAAAGTTAAAAAAAAATCCCTATTTAAATAAGCGGAAATGATAAATCATTGGTGTTTTTTTTACCTTTCAAGGTAAGAAGTCTTCATTGTTTCACGTTCTGACATTTTGTGACATTGTGAACTTGTAAAATTAATTTAGGTATTTTCGAAGTATTATTTTACAATTTTCTAAACAAAAATGGTTTTGTCGAAAAGGCAGCGTGACATTGTGACTTAACAATAGTTATGGTTTATTTGTTATTTATTTTGTCAAAAAAAATAAAAATGTAACGAAGCAAAACAAAACACAACAATAAGGTGGCTTAACGTGGCAAATGCTGGAAATGTCCTCCACCCTCTACTTGGCATGCTCCCAGACGATGGTAAAATCCGTCGACGGAATTTCGAATGGCTTCAGCCGGCATGTTATGTGTCTTATGTCTCCAATCTAATTTTGCTCTCAAATCTTCAATATTATTTGGCCTATTTTAAATTTAAAATTATTTAAATATCCCCAAAGAAAATAGTCTAGAGGCGTTAAGTCTGGGGACCTCGGTGGCCATTCAATTGTACCACGTCGTCCAATCCAGCGACCTGGCAATATCTAATCTAAATATCTTCTCACATTGACACAAAAATGCGGGGGAGCACCATCTTGCTGAAACCAGATTGTTTCATTAGGTATATTTGGATCTACTTTGGTGGGAAAAATTACAGGTAGTGCAGGCCTCAACTCGAAGGTTAAGAAATCCAGGTAACGTTCAGCTGTGAGGTCTCCTTCCAAAAAGAATGGGCCTAAAATTCGGTTATTAATGATACCTGCCCATACATTTACTTTCTGGGGCCGCTGAGTATGCGCTTCAAATATCCATCGTGGATTTTCTTGACTCCAGAAACGATAATTATGTCTGTTAACCACCCCGTTTCAATAGAAAGTAGCTTCATCCGAAAATAATATGTTTGTGGGAACCTATTATTCTCGTCACACAGTCTCATCATTTCTTGACAAAATTGCAAACGCCTATCATAGTCATCTTCTAAAAGCTCTTGGACAAGACATACTTTATAAGGGTGGTGTTTTTCTGCTTTCAAAAATCTTCCAATACTACCTCTAGATGTATCATGATTTTGAGCCAATAAAACTGTTGAAACATGCGGATTATCCTGCAGAGACAATGCAATATATATTTTTTCATCGTCGCCTAAAACACGTGGCCGTCCATTTCTAGGCAAGTCCCTTACTGTGCCATGTGCATCAAATTTGTGGAATATTTTACTAACAGTGCCCTGTGAAATTTGATTTTCCGGATATTTAGCATTAAATAAAGTGTACACTTCAATTTGACTTCTTATTTTATCTTCACATCCTAACAATATCAAGACTTCGATACGCTGCCTTTCGGACAAACCCATTTTTATTTAGAAAATTTTAAAATAATACTTCGGAAATACCTAAATTAATTTTACAAGTTCACAATGTCACAAAATGTCAGAACGTGACACAATAAAGATTTCTTACCTTGAAAGGTAAAAAAAACATCAATGATTTATCATTTCCGCTTATTTAAGTAGGGATTTTTTAAAAACTTTTAACAGTCGCCATTTTGAAATAGCTTAACAGAATCGCGGCAAAATTTATGAGCATACTATACGAGATATTAGCTTTCAAATGATGTATCACAAGCTGTATGTTTCCATTAAAAAAAAAGATCGATGTCGTCATATCATTGACAAATGTCTATAAAAAACAAACGAATGACGTCAAAATGTTAAGGGTTAAGGTTAAGGCTATATTAATTTTATTCCGGACTTCTGAGCAGTCCTGTATAAAGTCATTGCAGCTTATTCCATTCTTGCACCAAATTTGTGAAGGTAACGAGTCAATAGTGCTTATAATTTTGTTGTTTCTGGACATACTTGTCTCGTTCTTGCGCCAGACGATAGCTTATGCTATGTAAGAGCTTATGGACACATAGGTATCTTCATTTTGAAAAAATGGTTACTCATCCCACTTTTTCACTAAGATCCTCAATTGTACTTGAAAAGTAACCTATGTAAAGATAAATGTGAATGTTTTGTTGGATGCATGGCAAGTTGTGACCAATAATGCAATATTCTTTTTCTTTGGTATATATTTGGTTGCATACACACGAACAATAAAATTAATTGTTGACAGTAGAACACCAGGCATTAGTATTACCAACTTAAAATGTACGTATAAAAATTTACAAAATTTGTATAGCACTTTTTAAATATGTTTTTTTTTACTGGAAAAAATGCAAAATAGAAAGTACTAATTTAAAGTACCCCATCAGACAAACATTTTAGCCTAAAATGGTAGGAATAGATCCGCGATATTTTATTCATTTATTACGTTTTATTTTACATTACAATAAAATACATTGTCTTTCTTCTCATTACAATATTATTATATTTTTGTTGTAGTAAAAATTACTACAAATAATTTAAACTCGGTTTGATGGTGATAAAGATTTTTTGGAGCGTGGCAGGCTGCAGTCATAAGCAAATGAATCTGATTGCTGCGCTGCATGCATACTTGTCTACTATACAGAAGTGCAGTAGTAGTGGGGCAATGTAAATATAGACTAAACCACGATATTAACAAAGCCAATCCTATTATCAAAACGAATATTTTTATTTAAATTTTAGCGGTGTAGTTTAAGGATCATAAACAAAGTTTTGTAAAGTTAAAAAAAAAATGTAAAAAAAAATTTTTGGAAAAAAAAAATTTTTAGTTTTTTTTTTATTCTTTTAAGAGAAGTTTATACATCCCAAGCGACAAGTTTTCCGAAGTATCAAATGCAAATTCAAAAATACGTATTTTTCGATCCACCCTAATGTATAGGTACTACGGAAGTGTAAGGCAAACTTGTCTTGGGCATTTATTTCATATATATCTTACGGACGCTTATATTACTATAGAATATATAATGGATATTTTAAATACTATCTTACCAAAACTCCGTTAACAACCAACGGCCCACCAGAATCCCCTTGGCAAGTGCTTCTTCCAAGAGCTCCTGAAGCACAAATATGACTTTCTTGTATAATTCCTAGAAAAGCCAGTCTGCAGGCATAGTTACTAATAACAGGAAAGGATACTTCTCTTAAAACTGGGGATATAGTTTGAATCGAGTCAGAAGGACGACCCCAACCACTGGCAAGAGCGATGTTTCCTAGATAGTCCTCAGTAGCATCTCGAGGAAGAAGTATGGGTGTAATTATATCTGAAAATGTTTGTAAATGGTATAGCAAAATAGTTTATATATTATATAAAGTATTTAAATAATTTAGCGGCTGCTGGCGTGTCAGCCAAAGTATTCTAAGTGACGTTAGTTAGAGGCCGAGTGAAATTTGAACTTTACATTTTTCAGATAATACAAGGTTTTTCGGAAATTTGTTGGTGTACAGGGTGAGTCAACCATAGAGTAAAGTTCATTATCTCATTTGTTTCGGGAATTATCAAAAAACGTTTAGGGTGGTTAAAAAAAGCGTCGCGAATATAACATAAGTTTTTTTTAATTGAAACACCCTATTTTTTAATTTATTTTGAGATTCTGCATGAAATTCTATAACTTTTTTTTTTATTAGTGGCATATATGAGAAAAATTAAAATAATAGAACAACTACTAGGTTTAGGCATATAATAATATTAACAAAAAAGTTATAGAATTTCATGCAGAATCTAAAAATAAATTAAAATCCATTTAAGAAAACTTATATTACATTCGCCACGCTTGTTTTAACCACCCTGTATACTCAAAAGTAATTTTAACTGTGCATCTTAACATTCTCTAAAACTTTTGTGTTTAACGTTCTTTGGTAATTCCCGAAACAACTGATATAATGAACTTTACTCTATGGTTGACTCACCCTGTACAGGGTCATTCAACCAGAACTGAACAGAAGCCTACTTTTATATTCCCCTGTATTTTAATGAAAAACCAATATAGCCATCTTGTTTATGTTTTTCAGTACAGTCTCAAATTGCCATTTAAAAAGCAAAGTAACGTTGTCATTCTTTCAACTTAACACCTTGTGTATTAATTATTTTTATGAATGATTTTTCTTTCCTAACTCCAAAAATATATAGTTTGTCTATATTAGCTCAAACCGTTTTTAAGATGTGAATGATCAAATTTCTAAAAAGCTCAATTCAAAATTGATTTAATACGTCTAAAATGCATTGGAAAACAAATGCCCCATAATGGTGATGCATTTAGATAACGTCTATACCAAAAGTCTCCAAAATTCGGTCAGTGACTCAATTAATTCCAATCACAAAATCTAGGAAGCGGCAGAATAACAATATTGTATAAATAGATGTTTTTAATGCATATAATAAACTTTGCCGCTACAATTACAGGGAACCTAAGCGGCGACGTTGTCATATTAGCCGTAATCAGCCAATAGCACGGCGATTCTAATACTGAGATTCTGCTTGCGCAGAAAATTAATGTGGCACCACACAGAGACCGAGTTCATAACCTCAAATATTTCGAAATAAGCGTGCCGGCACGGTTTTCGCATTGATTGATTAATTTTTATTTTTATTATTAATTTATAGAGTTTAAACTTTATTTAGTGTTGTTAACTGCTTTTAGTAATTGAGTAAAGTATGGATATTAACAAACCTTCAACTAGTTGTCCGTCTACTAAAATTCAAAGAACGAATAATAGTTAAAAACGTATACACCATGGGATTCGGGAACGAAATCCTGAACTAACCATATGCTGCAGAAATATGCGTTACTTTAACGAAACTTTCCTCGGGCACTGTGATCAGGGTTATTAAAATCTTATTTAGCCAGGAGATGGAGCTCCACCTCATGCAGATCGCTATGTGAATTTTGTAAACTATTGATACGACGAGTGAATTGGACGTAATGGGATTATAAGGTGGCTACCAAATAGCCCCGATATCACAATAATGGACCCATTTCTATAGACATTTAATACATGTTGGTTACTGTCATAGAAGCCAAGATATTGAAGAAATAAGGATTAAAGAGAAAGAGAAAATAATATTTTAACAACAACTGACTGAAAAGGGATTACCGGGCCTGCTTTGAAATAATGGGGGACATATTGAACATTTAAATTATTAATAAAAAATATTAATAATTTTTAATAGTGGTTTTAATTGAAAGAAAGGTATTTTTAAATTTGAAATAAACTCAAATTTTAGAGTTTCCCTTTTATATCGATGACTTGATTCTACAATATTAATTGGTTTATTGGGTATTGTCATATGATTATCCAAATATATTTATGGCATTGTCAGAATATTATCAAAATAATTATTGTTTATCAAACATGGGAGTTTAAGTAATCTACTATAAATCATTTCACAGTTTTTATTATTAAATATATCTAGATAATATTGTGTAGATAAAAACATGTTAAAAATTTCTGAAAAATATACCGCTTGTGCATTTTTATTAATGGCTAGATACTGTGAAATGATAATAAAATACAATGAAATTAATTTCTTATACCTAAATCTACCTCTCCTCATCCTCCGATTCATAAAACGTTGTACCTAGCGTAATGTAAAATGCAATTTAATTAACCTGTTTTGTTTTAACTGTTGCCCTTTTCTTATTAGGATGTGTGCTTTATATTTGTTTTTCATTTTTAGATAACCTATACCTATATATTTTGTTGCTTAATGCGAGAGAGTAATAAAATGTAAATGTGCAATGACAGGACTCATTACGCAGGGTGGACAACTTAATGGTTGCATTGTAAATGTCCGGTTAATTGCAATGATAGTTTTTAAAAATTCCGTATTTTAAATATTTAAGACCTACACGCCCCGAATCGATTCTAAGTTAGGGCCACCCTAATTTGCATATAATAAAAATACGAGTTTGGCGAATGAAAGTAATGTGACAGCGACGTTACAACAGGTAGTTTGTTAGAATAATAAGTATAATTATATTTATACTTGATTATAATTATTGAGATGGCAGATAAAATTGAGATAATAATTATTCTAATATTAAGTAGATAAATACTTATATAGAAGTAAGAATAATATGAAAATAGATAAATTGGAATAAATATTAATATTAATAAAAAGAATCTACTATGCACAATACAACAGCTTAATTTTTAAATTTCAATCATCATGTTCGGACTAGTCCGATGAACTATCGTCGTTGGGGTCCAGAGAAATAATAAGGGCCTCTACAGTATTTTCTAGCATGTTATCAGCTTCCCACATTCTGTTTCCTATTTCAATCACATGTTCGGCGCACTTACTCTATTTTTCACAATCCACTGTCTTTATTCCCTCTTGCGAGAGGTTTCCAACGTCTCATTTTAAAAGTGGTGTTATGCCTAGCTACAAACCCTTTAACTTGCGCCCACACCAATTCTATGGGGTTTAATTCACAGTGATATAGCGGAAGGCGCAGTACTGTTATATTTCGTTTTAAAGCGATTTCATCGACAACAAATTTCGTACAAAGAGGTTTATTTAACTTTACAATCTCCAGTAGCTTCTTTTTCAGCATAACTTTATGAAGTGGCTTGTTATTTACAGTAAGTAATTTCCAAGAAGACGATGGTATTTTTTCGCATTTTTTTAAGTGGTAGCTGGGATTATCCATGACTATAGCAGACCCAGGAGAAATAAAATTTAGCATTTCCTGGAAGTATTCTTCAAAGACATCAGCGTTCATATCTTCATAATAGTCTCCAATCCGTTTTGATTTAAATGCTAGTAAGCCGCCATCGACAAATCTATTTTTGCTACTAACGTGAGTAATTATTAATTTTTTAACTTTTTTTCCAGGGGCGCTTTTATTCCAGTGGACCATCCATGAAAGCTTGCCTGGCGCTTTTTATATGTTTATCCTGCCATATTTTACCAACGGTATATCCTTCATCTATTGTAAAAGAAACAAAAATCAACGTCTCGGTCTCGGTATTTATTTTTGGTGACGCGTTTTGCCCTATAGGGGCATCATCAGACCTACAAATACAATCACCTAATGATTGAAAGATATTCCTATTTTCCCTTTGAAACTGCCCTCAAATGTCGTTGTTGCCAGCAGATGATTTCGTCTTTCTCTATTCAAAGTGATTTTCTGTTTTGAATTTTTTCATAACGAAAATTCATTTCCTTCAAAGTTTTCCATAGTTTCTTCTTACCCATGGGTGGAATGAAATCATCCTTTTTTATTTCAAACATCATTTTGTCCAAGGTAGGTATTTCTTTTTTTAAGTAACACGAGTGTATGATTCTTCTGATGGCAGACTTTCCATCCTCATTTATTACAGTTCCTTTCCTTCCTGTACTTCCCTTTGGTGAATGAAATACGTCGGTATATTGTTGACTGTCCAACTACATTCATACTCCGAATGTTGAATTTTAGTGGCGAAAAACGTTGAGCACATTGAGAATAATAATTCGCGAACAACTTCTTTTATTGCGGGTTTAATTCGATTTTGTAGTAAGTCGAAATAGGTTACTGCTGTAAGGTTGCCTTTCATAGAAAATGGTCCAATAATGTGATGTCCCACAATATCCGTACAAACATTTATTTTTTGGGATATTGCGGCCGAGAATAAATAAGACGATGTTTATTTCCTTGGCCCCAATACCGGAAATTTTGAACACTTGGTTCGTTGTTGAGGGTGAATGTACCTTCATCGGTACAACAAATATTTCTCAAAAAATTGCTATTATTATTTGCTCTTTCCATTACTTTAAAACAAAATACCATTCTCCGTTCTTAATCACCTTGCCGTAGCTCTTGATGTTTTTCAAATTTGTTAGAAAGATATTTAAGTTTTTTTAAAGTGTGCAACACTGTGGTTTGATGTTTTGCTACGGCTTGCCCAAGAATCATCGTGCTAATCATTTTATTTTCCTCCACGTGCAGTAAAATATTAAGATCTCTATTATCCCTTTTTTCAGCTCTATTTACATTCTGAGTTCAGCATTTACAGTTATTTGTTATAGTGCCTTTGAACTCTAATTTAGTAATCATAACTATAATTAATAAAATGGAAGGGATATGCTTATCGGGAAATTGAACTGAAAACATTTTAGACTCTGCCTTTAAACTGTTTCCTGTATAATACCACTTGATCATAGTTACTTTTTCCTTAACGGAATAGCTCATATTTAGCTATAATTAAAGCGCCTTCAATGAAAATGTTGTTACTGACGCTACTTTTCGTTTTGTCAATGCCAAATAATAATTTGCTGGTGCTTGCTGTATTGCCTAAACTATGAAAATTTCGTAATATTGCCAACACTTTTAATTGAATAAGTTAGGATTGGCTTATTGAAATTTATTAAAATTTGGCACATGAGTTTATTATATTGGCCTCTTCAAGAAATTGTAATACAATTTTTCTCTAAAATGTTCAGGAGAGCCAATATTTAACCCCCTCAAAATTTACGTGGGATTTACTACATTTAACTAAGCTATGCATCACCCTGTATATATTAATAACTTAAGTATGCATACGCTCGGTTTATACAAAGTAGTGTATGAAAATAATAAGAAAATTAAAATAAACTAGCCATTAATTGTCTTAAAAACTTTTATATCTCCGCTACTGATTTTGACATAACACCTTCGCGCATCGCCGCACACGTGGTTGTACCAATTTGAACTTGAACTACTTTACTAGTCTTCTAGTCATCCGAGAAGACTCTTAAAAAAGTACCGTTAAATAGAATGAAAAGAAAATTGTCATTTTCCGAAAAATAACTAATTGTATTTTTAGATATTTACCACTTAAAGGAACTGAAAATTGAAATCTAACTATAGCAACATCATTCATAAAGGTACTCCTGTTCCACTGAGGATGAATGACGACGTCATTCGAATTCATGGTGACTACTCTGGGATCAGTGGTTAGTGCTGGTGGCATATTATGTGCTCCCAAATAAAGAAGAAGAAGTCCAGATCGTCTAAAATGTTAAAATCGGTCTGTTAAATAGTTGAATAGTTCTTATAACAGTAAAGACTTTATAACTCCAAAAAACACCTATTTACTTATTATACTGTTTGTGCCAAACAAGTCAAAAACACAATTTTCCTATTCATAAAATACCCTTTTCATGACATTTTTATATTATAATCTTTTCAAAAAATTGAATTGATTCCTTTGTCATAACTTAAATTACTACGATTTTAAAGACTTTGTCTACTCACTACCTTAAGTTCAAAAAACTATACTAAAACTTGTACTGCCGCTCAATTATCTGCGTTGTACTAATGCCACTACGACAATTATTTTGTTCTCTTGACTCCTCATATTCAGATTGTGTTGTCGAGGAGCCTCCACATTTGCATGTTGAACACGTCGTTACTTGTGACTTCTGGCTAATTTGGTAATCTGATTAACTATACACATTTCGAGGTCCTGATGGAGATCAGAATGGCGGAATTACCGAGGTGCATTAATAAAACTTGTCAATACTTTTCATTGGAATCGTTGAACAAATTATTATTAGCTAAATTAAAGTATTATGGTTTTTTTTTAAATGTTTTGGAGTGGTTTCAATCATATTTCGCCAACCGTAACCAGCAAGTTCAAGTGAATAGTAATGGAGAGCTAATATCATCCGCAAGCCGAAGAATAACTAGTGGCGTTCCACAGGGCTCGATCTGGGACCACTCTTGTTTATGTAATTTACAATGGACTAATCTACTGAAATTTCCGCCTCTTATCATTTACATGCTCTGATAATTGTCAAATTTACTAGTCATTTTCACCTAATAAATCAATGTCTCTCTTTTGCCCAAATTTATCAGAACTTAAAGATAACAAGTGCATGGTTTAATAACAATGGTCTTTTGCTGAATCCTGTGAAAACCTCTGCTATGCTTATTGGTACAGACAACGTGCAAAAGTCGTGGTAAACGATTCCGTTTAATTGGACCTATTAATTTTAAAAATGTTTGCAAAAACCTAGCGATTATTCTCTTGATAAAAATCGTACTATTAATGAGCATGTTAGTACTATTTTAAAACTGTCTTTTAGCAGATTAAAATCAATGTATAAATTTAAATACAGACTGGATGTTAACACTAAATTGAGATTAACAGAGTAGATTATTTTATATCCTTGTGATTATTGTGTTGTAATTTATGGTCCCTTTCTGAAGGTGCAACCTATCTTAAAAAAAAAACTAACTTTGGCGGGTGATGTATGTGTTAGTTCGTCGGTTTTACTTCATATACCACTACATTCCACCTCTGCTTTTAGAGGTTTTTTCTCCTATCATTCTTGTTTTTTATTTAATAGCTTACCAATCTACTTAAAATCAATTAAATATAAGAATGTATTTAAAAATCAGCCTAAGAATTATTACAAATATGTATAGTCAACCACTCGTTACTGCAGTGGCGGCTCGTATGTTGGCAGCCAGGGTCAGCAGTTCGGTACAGGCGAGGATCCAGGGAAAAATGTTAGTGAAGGTTAAGGAGTGCAAAAGTAGCGTTGCAGGCTGCAACTTTTATAGACCACGCTTAAATTTAGGTTTTGTCTACTATTCTAATATTTGCATTAAACAGATGTATAATAAATCATTTAATTTCACTTCCATTTTTTTTTATTCTTATGCAAAAAGGTAGGTTTGAGAAAATGTAAATCACATATTCTTTATTCATGACCATATTATGTAGTATCATATGTGATATTTTTAGATTCTAAAGCGCGTTAAAGCTTTAAGCCGGCTACGGACGATGAGCTATAATATAATATATATTATAGCTCACATATTATAAAAATATCGCTTTGCATTAAGAAGTGCAAGTCACCGCGCATTGAACCTATAATATATATCTATATCCCGACTATACCAAGCGATATATTTCATGTCAGAACGAATATGCTTTCCGAGCGATTTTTAGGATATATATTTCCCCCCTCTTGCGTCGCTCTGCCCGCCAAGTAAGCAAACCGGCGCTGTTTACATGTTTTGACGTGTATTGATAAGATGTGGTTAGATAACCAGAATCTTGGTGTTTCTTTTTGGTTATTAACCATAATTGCTACTAGATTGTCGCTTTCAGCATCTGATTCATCTTCTGATGAGCTATCAATGGTATTTAGCAATAACGAGTCATTAAACTTCACTTTCGCCATTTTTGCACCTACACCATATAGTTCACTGGATCAGTCTACTATTTTAAAAAATAAAAAATATATATATTCTAGTCCGCTGCAGTAATAATATAATATAATAGTATAGCTCACTGCCGAGCTATAATTATATTATATTATCGCTAATCGTCCGTAGCCGGCTTTAGACACGAAAAGCCTCGCTCATTTGACACAGATTGTGGGATGACAATAATTTATAAGATTCAAGAAGTAGTCCATTTTCTGTGGCGAGATTATTAAAGAAAACAAGGTCTGTCTATACCACCAAACTAAAATATATTTGTCCCTTTAGGGCGAAAAAAGGATTAAAGAGTGTGCATGATATAATGTGACTTTAGGTTGTACTAGTTTCGACACTCTTTAATCCCCTTTTTTCGTCCTAAAGGGACAAATATATTTTAGTTTGGTGATATAGACAGACCTTGTTTTCTTTAATAATTTATAAATTTCCCATTTTGCAATAAATTGTTATACGTTAGGTATATCTAAATGAAATAATACATTTTTCCCAATTTACAAAAATTACGGATCAGCCTTGCGTTTCTAAAAGTCGCTGGCGAAATTCACCGATGCATTGTAGTGGCCAACCTAGTTTTCTCAGCGTTACCGTGGGGGGACCAATTAAAACTAATTAAAAATGTGAAGTACCGGCCCACGTAGTCCGTTATCGTAACCACCATCACGGCCATGTTTACATACAGCCAATCAAAAAATTAAGCAACTTATAGAAGACTGCGGTGTGCCGGCGCTTCACAAAGGCCCTTGGTAGCATAATAGATTTATTTGAGAATATTGTAACTTTTTAACTTAACTCGAGAAATAATAACTCCTAAAACCGAACTTAATATTTGTGGTCCATTTTGTAAAATATACCGATTTAAACGGTCGTCTGAAGCCGTTACAATATTTTTGCCGGCGTTTGACAGCATGACCGTCCAGGAAATAATGCCACAGGTTAAAACAAGCTGCCATGCATGATATTGAAGATAACGAGACTTTAAGTACTGTGCGAGCAAAAATGATTATTATTAAAGTGTGCTTTTCATCTAAGACCGTACTGTTTAGCGGCAGGGCTTAATACCTGTTGGGTGACAGTAAATACCATTTGACACAATTTTAACCTAGATTTGGTTAGATATATCGTCCCCTTGCTAACCAACCCTACGTTTTTCAGTTCCAGCCCTCTGGGATGGATGTTTTCTATAAAATATTAAATAGGTACTAGTCCTTTGATTTGAGTTTTGTTGCCAACGTTCCACTACTTAATTGCTTCAATTCCCAAAACCTTTCCTTTGCCATTTTAAAGTTTGCCGTTCCAGTGCAAAGGACAAGGTTCCTCAGAAGACTACTCTTTTCTTTCAGGTAGCGATCAAAAGCTCCGACAACTTCGGGGGATTTAAATATGTTTTTAAGTTACTTTTATGATAAAGGACTGGACACTGCTGCAGAAATTGACGCTATAAGTAGACATTCTTCGTCAGTTCCGGAGCTGTCTGAAGTTGAGAAAGCTATTGATATTGTTTGCTCAGGAACATACTTCCTTTCCCTTTTTTCACATTTTTCCTTTGCCTTGACATCTTTTTAATGCTTTTCTTGATTACTACTTCTGCTGTCTTCAAATCAGACCGACTAATGCTACATGAGAAAACATATTCTCTGTGGTTTTCAATGAATATCTCATTTTCTTCGGTTCTTACTTTCATTATAGCATGTTTAGCGGCAATATCAAATAATTCTTCTAGGTTACCTAAGAAGATATCCTCACGTACTCATTGTGTTCCCCTTAACGAGTACGATGTGTCTTAAGACCTAAGTACTGTTCATACAATTTGGAGAGTTTTCTCACACATGAATCAGTTCGCTGTATCCTCTCACACTGCCAAACACTTGAAACTGCTTCGTATGTTAAGGTTCTGCCCTTTAAATGATAGAACGGCACCATTAGGAGGATGCCTGGACCACGAAGAAGTCCAGCTGTTGATAACCTGGAGACTGGCTTTCCAAGAAGCCAGTTAGTCGTTGCAGATCTTAAATAATAATTTATTTCTGACAAGAAGGTTAATTACTAAAAATCATACTTCTGGGCGAGCTCTTAACTGAACTAAACTAAAAAAGGTTACGAGGAACTCATAAATGCCATATAATATACCTGCCAGGATTCAAAAATAATAAATATATCTAAGGAAAGAATTATGTAGGTACCTACTTCAACATCACATAAATCACCATTGAATCGGGCCTAATTAAAGACCCTCATGCACCATATCAACTTACGTTTACCTAATATCTTTTACCATATTAAGCCGTTCCTCAACTTTTAACTTGTTAGGTATTTACGAAATGATCCGATATTTTTACTTACTGGTCCACACAATGGGCTGCAGTGAGAACTGTACGGGCATTAATAAGAGATCCACCACAGAATGAAAATTGACCTTGAGTTCCAATTGGAATATATATTGCAACCTAAAACATATTTCATGCAGCATTTAATATGCATTTGACAAAAAAAAAGTCATGGATTCCATGAAGGTCAATCTTTAATTTTTATATAGTGGACGAGTATGTTCATTTTTATGAACCCATTATTCTGGATGTACCTAAAAACTGAGCACAAGGGCTGCATAATTTCGAATCATCGGTAGTAGAAGTAAATGAACATCCTAGAGATGTCAAAATAACTTACCTGATAAGGGCGAGAATTTGGTGTAGATATTTCACCTCCTACGATGCGGCTATCTCCATTTCTAGTCGAAAGATGAGGAAATCTTTTCTGAAATTCTGGATCAAGTTCCAAATCTCCTGGGATTGCATTTTTTAGGTCTTCTTCTGTCTTTAAAATACACCTAATATTAAAAGTAGTTCATACGTATCGTCACAGAAAATATAGCTGTAATATTCTTATTTTACCTCGAACAGAAAAATACATGGTTGTAACAATAATTTTGACAGACTTTAAGAATGAACATGTGATGAGAGTTTCAGTTATGTTTTCAATTAATTATATAGTTAAAAAAGTGCTTAATGACCTTTATAACTAAAATCAAATCAAATCAAATCAAAATATGCTTTATTGTCATAATGTATTATTTTTATCGACAAATCCTTTTCTTAAAATTAAATTAACAATAAAATATAATAATATAGTAAAACTTAAAATATGGGAATAAAAAGAAAAAAAAATGCAAATAATTATGATAGAGTATCACCAAAATATTCATATTTTTTAACATTTTAAAATTTGACATTTTCTTAATAAAATCTGGAAGATAATTAAAAAAATTTTTAAAATCATAAATTATGGATTTCTTTACAAGGCTTGAAGAAGGAATAGGTAAAAATATATTTAGGGTTTGTCTTGTATTATAAGTATGTGAATTAATACTATTTTTATGCTTTTTATGAATTAAACAAACTGTTTCCAAAATAAAAATTGAAGTTAGTGTTAAAATTTTTTGTGAGATAAATAGAGTTTTACAAGAATCTCTAGATCTAGCTTTGCACAAATATTTGATTGCTCTCATTTGTAAAATAAAAATTGAATTTAGAAGATATTGGCTTGAATTTTCCCAGAAACAAATTCCATATCTGAAAAGAGATTCTATTAAAGCAAAATAAACACTTTGAAGAACCGCCATACGCCACATTCATTTCATGAGAAAATACTCACAGGGCATAACATCCTGAAGCTAATTTTCTACATAACCTTTTGATATGTTCATTAAAAGAAATATTTTGACTAATATAGATTCCTAAAAATTTTATAAATTTGGGGTTATTAATTATGAGACTGTCAAAAATTATATTATTAAGTGAACATTTAAAAGTTAATATATTTGTTTTAGTGATACTAAATGAGAGTAGATTAGAGTCACACCACTTTTTAACATTTATTAAATCTTCATTAATTATTTTAATTAATTTAATACCATATTTACTATGCCAAAGTATTGTTGTATTATCAGCAAATATGGTAAATTTACCATTTATAAAAATTGACGCAAGGTCTTTTATATATATTAAAAATAGTAATGGACCGAGAACTGAACCTTGAGGTACTCCACAATCAATTACATTACTTTTTGATTTCTTACCATTTAACAATACTACTTGAGATCTTTCGGATAAATATGATTTAAACCATTTAAATGATATACCTTTAAAGCCATAAAGCTCAAGCTTCTTTAATGATATATCATGGTTAACACAATCAAAAGCTTTAGAAATATCACAAAATATTGCTGCAGCAAAATCCCCTTCATTTAGTTTAAAATAAAGATGTTCAAGAAATGAAAAAATAGCATCACTAGTATTTTTATTTTTTTGAAATTCAAATCGGTTTATATTTAAAATATTGTTTATATTTAAAAAATAAATAATTTTATTGCCTTCGATAAAGTTTCTAAAGCAGAAATAGATAGTTGTTGTGAAAAAATTTTTATTGATAAATTATCCCATCCAGCAGAATTTATATTTTTTTATCTCCAAAATAATTCATTTTATTTCTTGAACATCGGTTGGACTAAAGAAAAATGTATCCTTAATTTTAAAACTCTTCATGTACGAAAGTTTATCAATGCATGGATGAATGTTTTTAGAAAGATGTAAAGCAATCGAACAGAAAAAATCGTTCAGCTCGTCAGAAGATAATGAAGTATTTATAGGTATTATGTTGTTTTTCCCTCTCAAATCATTAATAATTTTCCAACATTCTTTTTGTGGATTTAATGATTTACTAATACGATTTTCAAAATAATTTTCCTTGGCTTTTTTAATTAGTCCTATAAATGTTTTTATAAATATTAAAATATGAAATAAATGAATTGTTTGAAATTGTGGCAAGAAAATTACTTAAAGGCTCTTTATGAAGAAAAATACTATCCCATGAATAATTTTTTATAGCATTATTAAATTTGTTGAAATTATTTTTACTGTAAATACTAAAATAGAAGGTTTATTTTTCTCTATTTTGGCTATCTCACCGTTAAATTCACATAATATGGCTTCATGGTCCGATAAAAAAATTATATAGTACTTCACATTTAACATTATTTTTAGTAGAACAAACATAGTCAATTATAGAAGATAAATATTGAGAAAATCTTGTTGGTGAATTAACATGCATTTTAAGATTAAATGATAGTATTAAATTTTTCAAATTTATAGTGTAACAGCTATTTAAATCTTCAAAATTATTATTAAAATCTCCAAACACAATACAATATGATAAGGGGGGAAGTTGTGATAAAAGATTTTCAAGTCTTAAAAGAAAAATATTAGTATTAGATAACGGTGAACGGTAAAAACAAATTATATATAAATTGCTTTTTTTGGAGAATATTATAGAAAATTCAAAATGTATTTCAACCAAGAAACAATCAAATTTAGTCACATTAGAAAATTCCATATACAGGGTGGCGCACCGAAATCTTTCCACCCAGGTTTATTTTCTTGTTAATAAACACCCGATACATCTGACACTTTCATCGTGCTAAGTAAAACCTGGGTAGTTATGATTATTTAAAAATAAATATAGTTCATTCATTTCATTTCTAAGAGATTGTATATTTAGTTATATCAAGGAAAAGTTACTTTTTGGACAGTTTTGTCTAAAAAAGAATGATCTAATGAAACATTTGACTGTTTATTACTTATTAAAACAGTGATTTATAAGAAAATTATGGCGAATAAGGTAATAAAACAATTAGGGTTAAGAAGAATTTTAAATGTATATTATTTGAGGGAATAACTACAAATTAAATTATTCTTCATCTTCTGCTTGAACCTTGGCTCCATGGGGAAGGTTTAAAAAAAGTGTGGTACATTTCAGGTACTCCGTTCTTGCATGGGAATTGAAGGTGGTCGTATTTTTTTATTCGATATTGTAATAAGGTTGTTGTATTATTTTACTAAATCTTTATTTACTACACATGTAGGCTTGATTTTTATTCATATTTTTACTTCCGTTGATACCTATATCCTGAAAAAACACAACATCCCCATATTAGTTGTCTATAATATTCTATAGACACTGATAGAACTATTAACTACTTCTTCATGATCTGTAATTATTATTTTGTTATCAGCAGACCATATTATATATTATTCGGCTCAACCTTTTCGTATCCTGGACCAATATAACTTTCAATAAAGTATTATTATTGCTGTTCTTCTAATCTAGTAGTTATAAACACTGTTAAGGTAATTGGTATGAACCAATCTAAAAAAGTTACTAGTTAAAATTATTACTATATCATATACCTGTTTCAAGCCCTACCTACTAAAAATATTCCTCTTGAAGTCATAGCTTCTATAATAACTTAAAATATTCACTAAATATAAACAAAATAATATAATAAACAATGTAACAGTCTCGTTTCTGCCGATTGTAAGGAAATACTAATTATAATCGTAACTAAAGTGTAGTAGCATCGTAACTCGTATTGACAAGTTTAAGAAACGTCCCATTCGATGTAGTTTATGAGTAATATCATCATCTTTATGTTAAGTTCAGATAAAACACTATCTATAGGGTCATTTAGTCAAACCTCAAATTACACTATTTACCTAATTTTTATGAAGCATCTGAAAATTTGAAATGAATCCGATAAGTAATTTCCGAAATATACGGGATCAAACTCGAATAAAAAGCTCGCCAGGCAGTGACGTCATTACCTCCCACAGTTCGTTTGCTTTGAACTTGTGCAGTGATCTTTCTGTGCGTATACAAGGGAGATGCGCTTTTGTTTCTTTGATCAGCTAAAGCAGAAGCTTAAAAAGCATACTTCATCTAAGCCCTTATTAACAACATGTTCAGGATATGTACAAAACAATGACGTACCAATAGAGAGGACATGTATATTAAAGGAATGGTAATTTTTTAGTAACAGAGCAATGTCTGCCACGCTTAACTTCTGGAGGAAAACTGCTTAACTTTTATATTTTCTCTAAGTGTTCTACTTTTCTTTCTGTAATGCCGTGAATGACTATAAAAGCTTTAATACAAGCAGAGACTTCTTCTGTACTCTCACCTCTGTGTACCTTACTATGTAGGTACATAACTACTCTGATTGTCTAAAGCCTTAACTTCTGGTTTTTGGCTTCTTCGCATCTGCACTGGTATTACCGAAATTAAACCACACAGATTTTGCTATTTGGCTCATCAACTGACGATATTTTATTAAATTTTAACAAAATATTACTGCGGTCAAATTTACTAAGGATCTCGAAATATTATAATCTTTTACAGTGGCAGGAATCACCTGGTTTATGAGAAGATATTCTAAACTTTTTCATTACATCTTGAACTCTACCAGTCTTTTGTCTTATTCTCGAATTAGATTCACATCTTTTACTCATTTTCAAAAAAAGTTTTGAACAAAAACTATGTTTACTTAAAAGGACAACTCTGTCGATCACAAAGAAAACGCGTTAAGACAGGAAAAGCGGCAAATCAACGTCTATTGAATAGCAAGCGCTGGATATTCCCTGTTTTATTCAAGCCAGGTGAGGACATCCCTTGTTTTAAACCAGCATGATAAAATTTTATCATTTTTCGGACTAAGTCACTTTATACCGGGGATACCTTGCCCATAAAAAGTAACAGAAAGTGGCAACAGATTGCGCTAATTAATCAAATATTTCAGAAAACTGGACATTCCCTATTTTATTCTTGTACCCTTCAACTGGTCTCCAACAACCCATACGTTAAATGAAACCTGGTATTCTTTTTACACCAAGGCACAGCACTGGAGGATTATTCCTTCATGGTGCTCTGCGAGCGGTGCGCGTGCACAGGAAATGATTCACGTTGGTCTTGCCTCTTTAAAGATTATACTCGTTGGGGAACACGGCTTCAGCGGGGTCGTTCCAGAGTGATGACGTTCTCCAGATAAAATAATTTTTAAACAGTGTCGTTCGAGGGCACTAAGTTGAACCACGTGCAGGGGGGCTGCAGTGGCTCGTCATCTATTTCTACCATGAACCGCTCTGGGTGGAATCAAGCGGATAACCTCAGTTGAACACTTGCCATGAAAATGTTTGTAAAATAGGCTCAAGTCACCAACCTGCCTCTGATGTTCAAGGCTTTCCGGGTTGTTGGTCAGGTCATGGTCACGGATCAAGTGAATGGCTCTTTTTTAAATGGAATCTAGCAATATCATGGTATGTCTAGGAAGAGAGCCCCAAATATGCGAACAGTACTCCAGCGATGGTCGAATTTGGGCTTTATACAGTATCAAAAGTTGTTGGGGTGAATTGAGGTTCTTAGTTCGAAAAAGTATTCCAAGATTCTGCGAGGCTGCCTTAGCAATGGCCGCAACGTGAGTATGACTATCCAATTTGACGCCCAATAATTGAATTGATGAAGCCAGCTGCCGCCTGTTTTTTTTAGTGTTTAATTCTACGTGATTACTGTCACCCCAAAACTTTCTTCCCGGTCTTTGTTAATATGTGAGACCTCCTGCTGCCTATAGAGATGTGCATTGGCAGCCAATGTTTGACCATCCAAAGTAAAAGATAAAACAGGTGTGCTGTTATCAGCGAAGCCATACATATATAGGATTTTTAGTTTTTCCCAAAAGATCATTAATGTATAGTAAAAAGAGGGTGGGCGACAATATGGAACCTTGAGGGACTCCGGCGTTGATGGTAAGTGTCTCTGAAAAAAATCCGTCCGTCGCCACTCGCATAGAGCGGTCTTTAAGAAAGCTTGACAGCCATGAACAAAATTGAACCACCATTCCGTATGCTCTCATCTCTAGGTCGGTGAATAATATTTGTCCTAAAAACTGGAGCTTTTCGCCAATTTTTTGTTGCATCCATTGATATAAATCTACTGTTAATGGAAAATCAGTCAGTAAGAGTGTCTGCACCCGCTAGATGTGATAATAGTATAAGAGATTGTTCTTCTGAAAACTGTAGAAACTCCTCAAAAGGGTAAAAAGACATGTAGGTAGCGCCCTCTACAAGTCGGAGTCATACTAACATCAAATTCGAATTTCACTTTTCAAAATACCCCTAGATACCAATTTTAGTTCAATAATCGTCATTGTTTCAAAAATTATTTAAAAAAATCAAAAATAGAAATAAAACTTTAACACCCTGTATCTCCGAAATCAAGAATTTCCGGACATAAGTTTATGGGAACTTTTTTCATATTTTTAAGCAGGAAAACTCACTCTAATTATTTTCGCAAGATTATCGAAACGCCCTGTATTTATGTGTAAACCTTTACTTTATGTTCGTGATTAATCGTGATTATAGTTTGTATGCCCTAAAGTAATAAAATACGACTTTAAGAGCATATACAGCATTAAAGTAACACAAAGGTGCCGATACCGACGTCAAGTACACTCGACGTTTTTTTTTTTAAATGCTTATTTACCGAAACCAAAGAAAATTATAGCTACGTAATAGAAGTGTAATCCCTAGAACCGCGAGAGGCGCTGTACCAAGTTAATAAACAGACGATTTTGCAGCAAATTTGAATTCGTGCGTCCCGTGCCAAGCTTGATATAGAGCTACGTTGCCAGTAGTTGTATACTTTCCTAAAAGGTTGCAACTGAAACATAGAAGTGACAGTTATTACATCTTTTATTAGCTTAATCTGAATAATAAGAGCTAAAATTGGCTACAGTCAGTGAAACAAGACACTTAAAACAACCACATGGAACTAGGTTTTAAATTTTCTTATCGGATCTGGGGGCAAGAGGGATCACTAATTTATTTCATGCCATTTAAATTTGCTTGTGGCGCAGTGATTAGGGCAGCATCTTTTAGATAAATATTGTTTACCTGTCGCGAGTTCGTTTCTACTTCCAAGTGTTTTTATTTTTAATTATTTTTTGTAGCTTTGAATTTTTTGTAAATTTATTTCTACTATAATATTGGTGGATTTATAGATTAATAGTTTATTATTTAAGTAGCATGGTATAGCTTTATTACTTGTGAGTAAATTACTATAGTTTTTCTACAATCATGAACCCATTTTTAAAATTTTATTTATCACATAATACTAAAATACTTTACCTACGACCACCTGTGAAAGTGACCAAAACAGACCAGTTAATAACATACGCGTGTTGAAAAGAGTATTTAAAAAGTATTTTTCAAATCTAGGAATCAATCTGAGATTTGAACCGATGCACATGGTGCCAATTTTCTTTCTTTTACAGAATATTCCAGCCTGAAGGAGGATATTATGTATCAATTTTGGTTCAATTTCCTCTACTTAGTCGGAAGAGAATTAAGAAATTAATTTGCTATTCATTGAATTAAGAAATTAACTTATTTTTTAAAATACATCAATATAATATATCCTGTGCCTATCTCAAAAAAATTGTACATACAGGGTGGCGCAATAGTGTGACAAAGTACCATATCCCCCTTACATTTTATAATTGAAACAAAAAGTTTACATGTAGTTTATATAAGGCAAGGAGGTCTACAGTTTAAAAATATTTTCAATTATACAGGGTGGTTCACAAAAGCGAGCAGCTATAAATTCACTGTTTATTTTTATTTACTATAAATGGTACACCCTTTATATTTTTCCATATTTGTATTCCCCTAAAAACTGTCCATAAGACGCGATCATTTGTTTTGCATTTTATTGCGATGTTGCCAGCTTTTTTAAAAAATTCCTGAAATCGTTAAAAAAAAGCTGGTCTTATAAAACCTGCTATAACTTCCAATCTTCAGCAATTATGATAATGAAAATTAACAAGAGAGAAGACAGATATTCATTGAAGAGTTTAAACTTACCCATAATTAATTAATTTATACAGGCTGTTTTTCTACAATCCTGCGAAGTTGACGAATTTTAAACTAATTTTTCTTTGATTTTTTAAATGGAACACCCTGTATATGACTAACCTCTCGTGTACAGTTATTGGTCCTCTATAACTTTTATTAAGGTTTTCCTATACCCATCTCTTCTAGTTTTCGCGGTATATTCATTTTTACGAATTAAATCCTCAAAATTTCAATAAAACCCATCTTTCTCCTTTTTTGTCTGGCTAGCCATGAGAAATAAACGTCAAAGTAATGCTCCTTTATCAACTGGTAGTGTGTCGTATAATAAAGATAATAAAAAAAAACGTGCTCAAACTGAGGAAAATCAATTAAATGTACTTTTAGCAGTCACTGAAAACTCGCATATTGGTCAACGTCTTAGCAGGTTAATATTGAACGAAGAACACTTTAGCGCTAAGGCTAATAGTATGCACAGCTACTTCAAGAATTGTTCCCTGAAGATTATCAGAGAAGATTGGAATTTTGTCTGTGGGCTCAAAACAAAACAAGTTAAGAAAGGAATTTTGCTCATTTGGTGCTATTCGGAGATAAACCTACGTTTCATAGGAATGAAAGTGTAAGCAGGCACAATTTATTTATTTATTTATTTATTTATTTATTTACAAAATTTAGGATACAACAGAACTGAGTTCCAAAAAAGCATCCGCTAAATACAATTTAATATTAATATTGGGTTTCTACATTAATATGAATGGAAAAAATAGACATAGAATATTTTTCATACATTAACAAATACCTACTAACGCGAGGAAAATTTCTTTTAGTTTTATTTATTTAGATTTATATTTTAAAATTGAAGCAGAAAAAACTTCAATGTCATAACAATACTTATTACAAACTATTTGCATTCTAATCAACGGGGTATTACGTCCCAAATTTGTTCTGAGCAATGGTATATCAAACAATTCATGACTTCTTAGCTCCCTTGCAGGAACATTAAAACTCAAAAATGATAAAAGAAGTGGTGAATCAATTTGATGGTTTATAAGTTTAAATATTGTGTATAGGGTAATTCCGGGAGAGATGCCGGCATGGTAGAGATGCCGATTGAACATATTTCCGAACGTACTTATCTGCGAGACATAAGTTACGCGCCTACGCATTCACGTATCAGTGCCTATCGAAGTCTGTAGTCGGTATTGTGCAATCTCCAATCATTTTTAATTTAACTGAGATTTTCAATTTGTCAACAGTCAAAAGTTTTTCGGAGTATAAGGTTAGTGTACTGTGCTTACTTTATTAATGTTTTAGTATAAAATTTGCATGAATATGGTGAAACAGCATAGAATGAGGTTATACCTCTGCGTATTTATGTTATCTTTATCCCAGTTGCAACTTTTCAGGGGCATTCGGCATCTCTCCCGGAAATTCGGGAGAGATGCCGATTTTTAATAGGGTGTTATGGCTAACCTAGAAAAATATTTAAATTTCAGAAATGCCGAGCAAATACGAAAGAAAGTGTCCTAATAGGGGTAAATGGACCGAAGAAGCTTTAGAAGCTGCTCTGCAAAGTATAGCAGAAGGTATGGAAACTAGCAATGACGCAACCTGTACTGGGTGTGGTGAAGAGTATACCAAGACAACCAAAACCGATGACTGGATTCAGTGCATCCATTGTCAGCAGTGGCTGCATTAGGGGTGTACCAAATACCAAAATACGTGCGAAATATGTGTAAAAATGTAGGACGAAACCCACTTTAACATCGCTCCGTACACCCCGACATCAACAAGTCGCTCCATCAGCACCTCATGACTGATTTTATCGAAAGCCTTGCTGAAATCGGTGTACACGGCATCGACCTGCTTCTGACTATCTATAGCCAAACAAAGATTCTGAGGAAAACACAACAAATTTGTCTCCAAGGATCTTTTGGGAAAGAAGCCATGTTGCTGTTCAATAATAGTATACTTTACAGTAGAGAAGATTTTTTTATAAACAATTTTTGCAAATATACTGATTTTACTAATTGGACGATAATTGGACACACTACTTCTGTCCCCACTCTTAATTATAGGTATTACATAGGATGCCTTCCATTTTCCATTACTATGCAGCGGAAAGACCACATTTTGTAAGATATAATTCTTAAACTAGATGGTCCTTTAATGTTTGGGGGGGTGTTGTTGGTAATTACGTAATTGGGCCATATTCTTTTGAGCAAAAAGTAACCGGGGAAGTTACTTAGACTTTTTGCAAAACCATTTACCCAAACTAATCGCTCAAATACCATATGAAACTCAAAATCAAATGTGGTTTCTTTATGATGGAGCCCCAGTCCATTATACCCACGCTATCAGAACTTTTTTAAATGCAGCATAATCAGATCGTTGAATTGGAAGAGGACGACCTGTTCCGTGGCCGGCGAGATCGCCAGATCTAAATAAAATGGATTTCAGCATATGGGGATTTGCTAAAGACCAATTTTATAAACTACTCCCTACAACAAGACATGAAAATTAGAATTAGAAATTGCTTTCAAGATATTAGTGTTGAAATGTGTAGAAATTTAAGTAATGGATTCGAGAGACGTGTGGAACTCTGTATTCAAGAGGATGACAGACATTTTGAACACCTAATTAGGTAGACTGTTTTTTCTTAATAAAGCTTTACTAATTTATTTGCTAAGATACGCAGTACATGCCCATACTACTGTTTTTGAGGTTTATGATATAGGGTGTTGTCAAGAGAGGATGCAAGAAGAGTTCGCATAGGTTTAAAGGAATATATTTCGTGAACACTCTGTACAAAAAAATCGATTGGGGTAGTAAAATTGACGATTACAATAAACTCCTAGATCTAAACATTTTTATATCAACCTCACCTCTTTGGTAAACCCGAAAATGAGAATATTGGTTCACCCATGCCGGCCGCGTCGTGTTGTTTTATTAGGTATAGTAATCCGTATAATCAGTCCACAAATTCAATTAATAATCCTGAGGACTATACTACATATTATAATGGTATCCGTTGCTTCGCACCCGGAAAGACGACGACTCTGGACATACAATCGGCAAAGCTCGGCCGCTTAAAGAAAAGGGATCCCCGCTTTGAAAACCGGGATCCATCGAGCGATCGTATTATTAACAATACATCGGACTTCTATTGCGTAGCTATAATTTTCTTTGCCAAAATGCATAGCTTTGATCTCCCTAAATCTGTAATCACTTTTTCGTATGGCATCTTGAGCATTCAGCGGGTATACGGTAATTCCAGCTCCAATTTCTGCACATAGTAATCGTTTTGATTTAATATTTAAAAGGGTTGGTCCATGGTGCGTCTTTGCAAAATTAAAATAGATATTTTACAATATACAGAGTGGCAAAAAAGTCGCGGATAATGCATGTAACTTTTGAATTACCTCGTTTACGAAAAAGTGACCTTTGCGAAAGTTGTTCAGTAAATTATTCCCCACATTTCTACGTGCATCAATTTTTTCTGCCATTTCTGGTTTGGTTGCCATAGAGACCAACTTACTTTTTTTAAATAGAACACCTGCATATGATTACATATTTGGATTCTACTGGGAAAACTCTGAACTTTTTGTATTTCAAATTTTTATTTATTTAAAATTGAAACAAACTTTATAATAACAATCGAAATAAGAAACAAGTGAAACCTTTTCAGTTGATCAGGTGTTCAAAATGATGACTGTGATTCCTGAAGAGGTCCAGATATTTTTCGTCATTCAAATTAACATCTACGAAAAAAGGTCCCACAATATGTCTACTAACTATGCCCGCCCAAACATTAACTTTTTCGGGCCTCTGAGTATAACCTTACTAGAACCAGTGAGTATTCTCAGCAGACCAATAACGATAATTGTGTCTATGAACAATGCTATTGGCCTGGATGATTTTGTTGGGTTGTGGATTGAGAGCATGATATCCAAAGCTTTGTCTCCCCCGGTTGCTGTTTTAGGCTGACCTGATCTAGCGGCTTCCCTAACACTGCGTTTTTCGAAATTTCTGTACCACTCGACACCAAGCGCGGATCCAGGGGAGGGTCATGGGGGTCATGACCCCCCCCCCAAACAGACAGAGGAACACAAAAAAATAGTATATATTATATTTACTTTGCTCATATTATTTTCCAATACATGATCAATTTTAATTATATTGATCCGTAAAATGATTTATGAAAACTTCTTTTATTATTTTGAAGATTTAATATTGTTTCGATTCCATGCCGCCTACAACTTTTTAAAATTTTCTTTGTAAAGTTACGGAAAAACCTTAATATCTCAAAATGATAGCGAGATACATACGGCAAACATAATATTTTCTGAAAGGGGACACTTTAGGCTTTTTGACGGCAAAATAATATACAGGGTGTTGTACTTAAGAAATTCAATTAAAATCGAATTGAAAATAGAGATGTTTGAGCAAGTATTCTGGACACCCTGTATAATTAAATCGAAAAGTGAGGACGGTCTAGGATAAACTAGGCCAGCATTAGATTACATGTATATTTGTCAGGGAAATTAAAAAGCAGTGGCGGAGATATAACAGTTTAAGAAAAGTATGTTTTTGACTGATTTTTCTTTCTTTAATTCATAACTTGGCAACGCTGCATTCGATCTACATACAAATTAAAAGTTGAATACACAACCTATAGAGGCTTTATACGCCACATAAAAAGGTAGGGTATTCCATTTAACAAAAATATAGTTTTTGGTGTTACTCTTTTTTGAGACACCCTGTATACTTGAAAATAATTTTAGGTTATAGTAGAGTCGAGACGTTATAAGTTTTATTAAGAAAATTTTCTCATAAGTTCAACAGTTTAGCATCTAGTGACCGACGCGCCCTTGTTGGCCCACCCTGTATAATAACATTAATACACAAAAGTAAAATATATTACTTTTTTGTGAGTGACCCCTCCCCCAAAACGAGGTTCTGGATCCGCTCCTGCTCGACACACCGTTAACTGATTTATTGGAGGCCTATTTGGATATAATTCATTGAAAAGTTGACAAACCTGATTTTGCGATCTCTTTATTAAAATTTCAACTCGTTGTTTCTCATTCAGATGAACCATAGTGTAAACAAATTTGAAATCAGATAAAAGAAAATTATACAGAAACTCAAAATTGATACCTCTTAGCTGTCATGAAGACACCTTGGACTCAGCTGGTGGGTATTAGGTAGAAATAATTATAATTAGGAAGTTTTTCATTTTTGAACTGTCATTATCTTGAAAACGCTTGCAGATAAGTGAAAATTTGGAATACAAAAAATTCAGAGTTTTCCCAGTAGAATCCAAATATGCGATCAAATGCATCCATTTAAAAAAAGTAGGTTAGTGTTAGTCCCTATGGCAACCAAACCAGAAATGACAGAAAAAACTCATGCAGGTTTAAATGTGAGGAATATTTTACTGAACAACTTTCATAAAGGTCACTTTTTCGTATACGAGGTAAGTCAAAAGTATCAGGCACTATGCGCGACTTTTTTGCCACTCTGTAGGTACCGGGTGACTTCGTATAAACTAGGACCCCCGTAACTTTTTTATTTTTTATCGTACGGGAAAAATAAAAAAACTGACATGCAGGGGAAATTGTTTCCTTTCCAAATCTGCATTGTAGTTTTCGGTAACTTTGCATATATACGGGGGGCGACAAAAAGTTTTTTTTTTAATGGAGTCCCCTGTATATTTTCGGCAAAAATGAAAGATCTTTTTTTTCTGATTTCCCCATATCTAAGAATATTTTTGAATTTTACGTGGAACATCAATTATTATTTAATAGGTGCATTATAAGTCTAAACCTAATAGTTTCCGAGATATCGACTATTGAAAAATGACATTTTTGAACTTTGACAGCTTCTAGCTTTCTAACGGTACATCTTAGAGTAAAACGGCTTACATGCCCCTATCTTAGTTTCTTATTATCTTTCTAAAAGTGTCACTTCCGGTTACGCCGGATGTAACTTAAATGCCGGAAATACAGTACTTCCGGTTTAACCAGAAGTTGATGTTCACATATATGTATGTATAATTTTTAAGCACGTCTATTGATACGACTGTGTAGTATTTACTATAAATTATTGATCAAATTTGTGAAAGTTTGGGCGAGATCCATATAAAATTTTGCTGCGGCTTTGGCCCTCTATTTAATATTTACATATTTACCGCCCTAACAAACCTTTCTAATTACGCCCTTGACATATAATATGTGTATTATTGAAATTTTACTTACGGGAACAGAAGCCGCACGAGTGCCTATAAACGCAAAAACTAAAAATAGCACTATTATTTTAGTCATGCTTGTAGAAAGACTAATTAATTTGAAATAATAATTCCTTTATATTTTAACGTTAATCCTTAACGATTATCTAGCAAAAATTTTAGACATCAAATTTTTATTGCTGGCCCAAATTTATGTTAGCTTGACATTAACTATGGGTCAATAAATAAAAAAAACAATGTAGAAAAAAAATGTATGTACAGTGTGTCCCCGTATAGGGTACCGCACTCTAACAGACTTTCTCATTTTTGATATTTTGACAAAATAAGGTCACTTTTGGTCAGTCAGATCAGTGACGCAATCAGTAGAGGGGGTATGAGGCTACAGCCTCTTCAAGCCTAAAAATGTACATGTTAATCACGACCAAATCAATAATTTTCTCATGCGGCAATTTTTCTTCCCTGGTCTCGACTTAGGTGTCTCGTAAAAAGGGCCTTCATCAAATCCACTTTAATCAGTCATAAATGATGTAGGAACTAACGCGAACTCCTGAAGTACTTTCCTTTGTTTGGTTTGTTTAGAGGTAAATAAACATATATCAATAATTTTTGCTAATTTTTCCCAAAATTTCTCTCCTTCAGTGTTAGGTACTTCCTTTTAAGTTTTAACAAATCTTCCTCCAAATTAATGTTTATTATGTCCAATTTACCAAGCCTTAAGAAATATACGAAGGAATTTTCCCCATATTTTTTGCATACTCCCGCGGTAGCTATGTAGATATTATGACAGATTTAAATAATATACACCCAAGAATTACTGAGGATTTTCCCAAAATAGTTCGCCTGCGGCATTTTTTTTTATCCTTTAGATGCAATACAGGCGATTTTTTTCTTAATATTTGGTAATCAAACACACATTGCCCTCAAAATTGACAATGTATATTCACCCATTCAGACCCGCGCCTCATACCTCCCCCCCGAAATCCTGGTTACGCTACTGCTTTTGATTGTCCTGATTTAAAGTTGTTCTTATCTCCAGAACTAATAATAAGTAATAAAAGTCTCGATAAAGTATTTGAAGCGTTCGAAACGTTCAAGAATATTAGTTAATCATAAATAATCTAATCACCTAATTTTTAAGTTTTGTGAGAAAATTTATTTAGTGAAGTTGTTCTTAACTAAAAGCATGCAAAGCCTAAATATAACAAATTTTCTTGCAAGAAGACATTTTCAAATTTTCGTATTTTCTCTAAATAATGGATATTTTGGTTCTTGCAATAAACCCAAATAAAAGCAGACCATTGACCATTGAAGTACAGGCAGATATCTTGCCTGTACTTCATGTGACGCACATCATGGCCATTTTATACACATATTTATTTAGAATATTTAAATTGAAAAGGTGCCTACATATGATTCAAAACAGTGGCGTAACTAGAATTTTTTTGCCTTAACGCAAAATACATAAGGAGGCCCTCTTTCCGGTCACAAATCACAAATACTAAATAAAAATAAAACAACAAGCTTCTTTTTATTTATTTTCCACATAACTTAACAGAATATTTCTTTTCATCAAAGAAAAACAAAACTTTAAAACAACTTTAAATTTAAACCAAGTAATGACCAAGTAGTAGTTATTAATGGATACTTTATACCTCAATTAAACTTAACTAAACTTAATAAATTAAATTTAGAAAAAAAGGTAATGGTTTATACTTCTCACAACTTAACCACCTAATGGAATTCGTCATAGAGAAAAGAAAAGTGGACTTAACCTATTATATTATAATGTTATAATAATATATTACTTGGATTGTTTCTAGTCGTTCTTTTTCCCCAAACTTGTTTTGTAGTTTGTTTAAAAGGTGAAAGAAAAAAATATCTTTAATATTGTGCCATGCATGCTGATGACAGTCTATTTCAATAATCTTTCCCCGGAATGACGAAAATCACGGATTATACCGAATCGTCCAACGAATTATGTCAAATCAACTAAACTATAAAGTTAAAACTTAAAAATGATTGTTTTCTCGCTTTACACATTGCAAACTCATTAATTAAATCTTTAATGTCTAGTTTGTTGGCAGCTTCACTTTCGACGGGAATTAAAGAGAAAAACTACAGTGGGCCCCCAAGCTTGGGGGCCCTAACGCATTGCGCTTACTTGTCTTATGGTAGTTACGCCACTGATTCAAAAATACAATATACAACATTAAAGTCATGATATTTTTAAGAAACAAGATTTTCTCACTGATAACTACACCTAACGAGCCTAGAAGTGTGGTTAGACTGAATCAGAAAAAAAAATTATTTTCAATAAGAATATAACATGCAGTTACAATAGGTACGAAAACTTTTATATTTTGCCTAATGAGAGTGAGGAGAAAAACATTGGCCAGTTAGATTGCATAGCAGGTGCAATGTAGTAATGCTGGTGTCAGCTGTACCCTCCCCAAGACGCATACATGTAAAGACTTACACTCTCAAGGACTACATTCGAGGACACTGTATATTCTACTGTACAGGGTGTCCAGTTTTCGATAGTTTACGGGGTATCTCCGTTATGAGTAAAGATAGAAGAATACGGTTTTCGCAGCACTGTGCTACTTTTTTGTGAAACAAAAAATGCCACAATCAGTACATATTTAGTCCTCCTTGTTTTTGATATACGGGATGTTTTTAAAAATTTTACATTTTGGGACACCCCCCATATTTAGGTTACCCTGTAGCTTATCAACGAGAAAACAAATCCAGTGACGTACTTAGATTTTTTCTATGGTCAATAGTTTTCGAAAAACAAACTTGCTTTTTTATAAAGGGGTCACCCTATATATTTTTTAATAATATAATTTAGTAGTTTGGTAGAAGTCCATAAGTGGAGTGTAAATATATTTGATTGATAGTTAAAGGAAAGTCTTCTCCACAAGAAAAATGCAATTTCATTTATTAAAATGTATGATGCATTTCGGCAATGTAATAAATATTACCATCATCAGATACAAGAAGTTAAAAACATTAAAGTTCTTTAAAAAACAGCACAATACTTGTATAAGGCTAGCCCCTACTTTTTTTGAACACTATATAATACATTGTATATTTATAAGTGTTTGCTGTTCGTGTATAGAAACAAAGAAAATACATTGGCTGTAATTGCGTCATCGGAAAATAAAAGATTCTTATAAAATAATCAATTTTTCAAATTTTTTTGGACCATTAAGCCGGCTACGGACGATGAGCTATAATATATTATATATTATAGCTCACATATTATAAAAATATCGCTTTGCATTAAGAAGTGCAAGTCGCCGCGCATTGATGCTATAATATATATCTATATCCCGACTATACCAAGCGATATATTTCATGTCAGAACGAATATGCTTTCCGAGCGATTTTTAGGATATATATTTCCCCCCTCTTGCGTCGCGCTGCTCGCCAAGAAAGCAAACCGGCGCTGTTTACATGTTTTGATAAGATGTGGTTAGATAACCAAAATATTGGTGTTTCTTTTTGGTTACTAACCATAATTGCTAATACATTGTCGCTTTTAGCATCTGATTTATCTTCTGATGAGCTATCAATGGTATCTAGCAATAACGAGTCATTAAACTTCACTTTCGCCATTTTCGCACCTACACCATATAGTTCACTGGATCAGTCTGCTATTTTGAAAAATAAAATATATATATATTCTAGTCCGCTGCAGTAATAATATAATATAATATTATAGCTCACTGCCGAGCTAAAATATATATTATATTATCGCTCATCGTCCGTAGCCGGCTTTACCCTATAAAAAACAAAACCACGAGCATCATTTCAGTTCTGTAATTTGTTAATAAATTTTGGTTTGTACGCCCAAAAACGGTTGCCCACTAAATTGCTTTAAATATGAGACTTATCAATTTCGATATCCAACTTATCTGCTTATCTTATTCTTAAGGATAATTATATTGGAATCTTGTATTGACTGATACCAGAGCGGCTTTTCCAATATGTAAGTTAAATATAAAATATTTTATATTTGTAAATGAAACAACGCAGTCTTCTTCCACAGTTTATTGATTGTAAAAGTAAATAAAAAGTTCCCTACACGTTTCGAATATTTAAGCATTAATCATCAGGAGAGTAGAATGTTAGGAACGACTAATGAATATGAAATAAAAGTTTAAGTAGGACTTACCTACCTAAACATCGAGTTTGGCGAAACTTTAATGTAAGTTGTCTCAAATTAATAAGTACAACTGAACAGGATGAGAAATGTGAAGTTGAAGACTTGGTGTACTAAATGGTCCTATTAATATATTAATTATATTGAGATTCAGATAAGAAATTTATTTAAAAACTAATATTTTACATTGGTTATGCATAAGCTGTAACTTTTTTTAGAACGTCATGTAACTTTGACAACTTCAAGTAAGAAATTAAAAGACAGACAACTGTTTGATGGTTGTCTTAAGCCTTTAAGAAGCCTCTTGAAGGAAATAGGTTTCGGATGTAAAAAAGATGAACCGAGGCGAGGGCTTATGGAACTTTCCCATGTTGCTTTCACACGATTGGTATTTTTGAAAGAATATGTTAAAGAAAAATAAGCATCCTTGTACCAATTTGTTTTCTTGGATGAGACATGGATTTTCCAGAATAGTACCATTGGTCGATCTTGGCAAGATGAAAATAAAAGAAGTGTTAGATCTACTAAAGTTAATGATAAAAGGTATCATGCAGTAAACAAAAATATAAACTATGAGAAGTTTAAACTTGAAGAAGTAGTCCATTACATAACATACTTTTGATCGTCGCTTATGCAAGATAGAGCTGTCGTAATCGACTACTGGTAAGTCCTCTCATTTTACTTAAAACTTTTAACTTACATTGTAAATTTCTTTTAGTATCCCTGGTGATGGACATTTCTATGTCCGAAACATGTAGGATATAAACATATACATTGAAATACATATTGTGGAGGTAGACTGCCGTTGTTTTATTTGATTATGAGAAGTTTACCTAGGTAAAACATATTTTTCTAGATACATAATACTTCATGCTGGTAGTGAAGATGGCTTTGTCAAAGGTGCAGAGGCAAATTTCTCTTCTGAGTGAATGAAGAAATAAATCAGCAAAGCCTTTTACAATGGTTCGAAAACCAATTATTGACAAATTTAGCAAGGCCATCTGTGATTGTAATAAACAACGCCCCATTTTGTTAACAAAAATACCTAATACATCATGGAATAAAGCTGCAATTCAAGAATGGTTAACTACTAATAAAATTAAATTTGATTATATAATGTTCAAAGGCGAGCTTTTACAAATCGTTAATAGGTTGGTACAAGATATTTTGTATATCCTCCTTTTTAACATATTCTTAAATATTAAACTTAAATTGTTTTCAGACAGAAACCACCAAAAAAATATTTAGTTGATGACCTGGCTGAGCAATATGGACATAAAGTTTTACGACTTCCTCCATACCACTGTATGTTCAATCCGATTAAACATATTTGGGGAATTACCAAGAATTATTACAACAGACATATTGGTCAAGATGGCAGTACAGGAACTGACTGTATGAATATGTGGAAAGAATCATTGGGTACTGCTTCTCCTGATGTTTGGAAAAATTCAATTCGGCACACAGAAAGCGAGATATTAAAATGGTATGAAAGAGAACATGTATTAGATAGGCTGAATATTCAGTAAATGAAGCAAGTGATTCAAGTGACTTGGAGGATGATTGAAGATCCATCTTTGCATTATTATTTTATTAAGAACCTCTTCAAGAAATAGGCTTCAGATGGTAAAAACATTAACTGAGGCGATGTCTTATGGAACTTTCCTATGTAACCTTCAAGCGACTGGTATTTTTGAAAGAATATATTAAAGGAAAAGAAGCATTCTTGTACCAATTCGTTTTCTTGGATGAAACATGGATTTTCCAGAATGGTGCCAATGGTCATTCTTGGTAAGATGAAAATAGAAGAAATGTTAGATCTACTAAAGATGCAGTAAACAAATATATAAACTATGAAATATTTTTGTATATTTATCTTGTTTTTATGAAAAAAAAACTGTAATTCCCTCACTCGGATATTTTGGTTACAAGCTGGCAACACTGTCAATATCTGACGTCACTTAAAGGGTATGACATGCATCGGTTTTAATTTTGCATTAAGTATACATGGGCAATCTCTAGGGTAATTTAGTACTTTTCTCTCTGTGCTCCTTCCTCTATCTTCTTTTTCCTCTTATTCTTTCCTTTTTCATACTCCCTCTGTATGTTCTTTTTCATTCTACTATCTATTATAATTCTTGTTGTATTTTAAGACTTCTACCGATTTTAATCTATGTATGTGTGTGCGTAACTGATTGTTGAATGTTGATAATTTTTCGTTCTAACCTGTAAGTACTTCCACAAGATTGTATAATGTACATTTAATTATAACTAGTACACATTTGCTTACAGACCACTCGGCCTGAGGATGATCTATTGATCGAAACGCGTAGGAATTAAATTTTTAAATAAAGAAGGTGATAGGACTTTCCCAATCTTATTTATCCCCTATTAAACATGTCCCTTCTGAAGAGCAGTTTCGACTTTAATATTATAATTCAATTAAATAACTCATACTGTATGCGTTTAAACCAACCACAAAAGTGTCTTCTGAATTTTTTTTTAACGGCTGCAAATAGTACCTGCAACTTAAAGGAAGCTGCAATTATTGCCATTTAACCCATAATAAACGTTTAATTATTATTACTATTGTTTAGTTCAAAATTTATAGAGGGAACCTGCAGACAAGGGTCACAGTTGCAGGCGTCACCGCCAGATGGCGTCAAACGCCTATTCATCGGTTTTGACCGAAATCTATTATTAACAAGCAATTTAGGAACGCTTTTGTCGAAAGGGAAAAGCCAAACCTTAGGAAATATAACTTATTTACATTCCTACAATATTTGTTAATATTATTTAAAATGAAAATGCAATTTTAAGCCGTTTTAATTTACATTTATTTTATTGGTGCCCTCAAATAATTATTTATATACAATAAAATATAAAAAATTTTATAACAGGAGGCCTAAAATAATTATCACCCCAATATAAAGTTTAATATAAAAATAAGGAACGTGTGTTAAACATGTGGCTCAGCTTGTAAATGATTGGAAGAAGTTGCTGTAGCTTGATGACTAAGTGACAACAGCTGAGTTTTGCTGAATCCAGTTCAGGTAGTAAGTTACTCTAGCAAATACAGGTGGATAGCCATGTTCACAACCATATCCAGTACCAAAGGAGACCACTCCAATCTATTAAAAGACATAGATAGAACTAAAATTAAACTTGCAGGATATGAATTTTTCCCTTCAAGAGAAGAAGTTATTTAACAAAAAAAAAACAAAGTTAGAGGGGTCAAAATTCGTGATTATGGAAATAATGTATTGGTTAGCGATTTACTTAATATTGTACAAAAGGTAAGATTATATAGGTAGGCTTCACATAAAATACTGCCAGTCTGGCACATTACGATAAAGCAAATCCTTATAGAGTAAGAATATCTAACATGGAGTAAATAATTTATGTAACTTTGGTAGATTATTCTAAAAATCGTTCGGACACGTTAAGTATTATTTTTAATTGTGCATTTCATGAACTAAAATGTGCTGATAGAGGGAGAGCCAGAAAATATTTATCATGGTCAACTTTTTTTTTAAATGGGACCTACATATTTTTTGTCATCTTTTTGAAAAACGCCTAAAGGTGTATATTGGTGCCGAGTTTAACTTTTCCATCTTTAACCGTTATTTATACAGAGCGAGTACAAACCCAAATTTTTACTGTAGAAATGACAAATATCGCAGTCGAGTTAAGTTATTGTCAAAAAACATGGGCTCTATTTTTTGGGGCCAATGGGCACTGAGTAAGTACTTTCCTTATCCAATAAGGATTCATATCTGCCCAATGTAATGGCAATGTCATCGATTAACATGACCATGTAACGTAAACGTATCTTCATCAGAAAATTATATGTTTTCTGAGTCTACGAAATTTCTGGATCATCTTCTGCCAAACGTACAAGCTGTGTTTTCTATAGACTATAGATGATATAACTTAAAGATGTTTACTACAGAGATCTGACACATATCATCTTCTCCTCCTAGCTGTCTTGTGGCAATTAATGGATTTTCTTCCATTGTTAAGAGTACAGTGTTATCATTTTAGTTTATCCCACTTTTAAGAGCCTATAACTTTTTTGTTTTTTTGAGTTATCGTGTTCATTCAAGAAACAGGGTGCAGTTTTTATTGGTTTTTTCAAAAATGGCAAGAGGTGTCACAACAGGTCATATTTAAAAGCAATTTTTTTTACATGTGACACTTTGTACATTGGAAGCGCATTAGATGGTCCCTTCTCTTCCGATTTCAAAAATATTACACACATATATATTATTCCCTTAATTCCATCAATCTTTGACAAAAATATTATTGTTAAAAAGCATCAACATGGCTATGCAACAGTCTTGTTCAGAGAAAACCAAACAACGAAAAGCGACAATATGACATTTCGCGAAATCATTAGAGTGGGAGGTCACCCGGCTAACTGTCATAAGTTTAAGCCAACCGTATTTCAGCCGTTAGTCCGCTAGCCGATGAGTTATCGTTATCGAGTTTAGTTGTCGTTTTTGTTGAAAGAAGTGTATTGTTTAACTGTTTGTTTTTGTGGGTGCTGGGCTATTGTAAAACTATGCCTGGTAATAGTGGTAATACCTATGCGTTTCGAGGGTGTGACTTAAAAGAAGGTCAAGGAATAACCATTTTTGCATTTTTAAAGGATCCTGAACAGTAAGTACATTTGCACCGCTTTAGGATTATTGATTAAAAATGTAAGGAAAGGTAACAAAATTGCTCTTCAATATTTAAAAAGAAATAAAGGGATACATAAGAAAATACTGCTTTTCTACTTCTATATTAGTAAGAACGTACTTACGCACTGTCTACTTTATCCGTAGAACTCTAATTAGATACACTATATTGTTAGAGACCAAGCTGTGCGTAAGAGCAGTTACTTAATATTATAGTGTCTGCATTAACAAGGGCAATTTTCGCTAACGCTGGTACCGTAATTTTCGAAATCGTATGTAATAGGCTTCTTACCACTGTTGGTATGTAATATACTATTTCATTTTTTTCTAAACTAAGTAACCCACAATCAATAGAACATTTCAAAAATATTTTTATTTTATTTAATTTTTTTATGATTTTACGAAATTTACCGGAAAGCCAATTACATAAAACACAGAAGATACTCATGAAAAAGGTACTTCTTACTAGGTACCCACATTTTTTATTTCAGTATAATGCATATTATACTTCATCGCTCTAGTACTTCTCTTAGTGTATTAACCCGGTAAACTGTCAATATTGCAAGGTGATGGACATATAATTTGGTCCCCATTTAATCAATGCTAAACTCGGGATTATGTCACTTCTCGTTGTTTGCTTTTTTCGGGTTTTATTTCCTAATTATGTTTGTCAGATTATCTACAATCTCCTCCTGCAGTATATTATTCAAATACCGTGAACCAGTTAACGAACCTTCGATATGTATTCGATCCAAAATCCGATCCCCAATTAATCCGCACCAAGCGCTAACACATTGTCGCTCTTGAAGCTGGATTTCCTTCGTCTGACCAATGATGCGTGTTTCGGCGGTGGCAGTCCCTTCTGGTAGAAAAACTTTACTCATCCGTTCATAATATGGAATACGAAAGGTTACGGTTTCCTCCCATTTCGTCCATCATATATCTACGCCTACCTATTTTCCTTTTGCCCAGGTGGTAATTTTTCCACTCTTGTAGGACGGAACTTATGTATTTTTTTAATTGTTTCTACTGAACAATCCGATATAGGCTGCTCTCGTAGTATATCGGATAGAAATTTGTATGAAAATGTCCAAGAATAAGGTAACACATTAATTTCCATTCCTTCCGTAATTTTTATTTTCCGTCTAACGTTTTTCTTTACACTTTCAGTGTCGAAAAATGTCTTCTACATCCGATATACCTCCTAAGTGCTAGGATTGCACCGCCTGTTTGACGAAAAATATCAAACATAAAACCTTTTCTTCCACTGAATGATAATATCCCATGTTAGCCGGTTTTTTTTAAAAAAACTTTGCTACAAAATTCGAAACGAGTAATTGCATTGAGATATAAATGAAGACAAAATCCATACCAACAAAACTATTGAATAACTATCTTGATGCTTTTTAACAATATTATTTTTATATATTTTTGTCAATGTTTGATGGAATTAAGAGAATAATGCATATGTGTGTTATATTTTTGAAATCGGAAGAAAAGGGACCATCTAATGCGCTTATAATATACACAGTGTCCCATTTAAAAAAGTAAAATTTTTGCTATTGAATGTGACATATGACACTTACTAAAAACTTGGCTAGCAATTCTACATCTTATTTTTTGAATGAGCGCGCTAACTCAAAAAGCAAAAAAGCCTTTTGTAGATGTAGATTTTTTCGAAATACTTTTTTCAATTTTACTTATCGTACTTTGACTTATAGAGGGCATAATAAAAAATAATAAATATATATACTAATTAGGAAAATATTTCCTAGCCATCTGATGTAAAACCTTTATACTATAAGGTCGTATTTGGCTAACACTGTTAGCGCTACAATACTAAATTGATTGCTTAAAACTACCAAGAAATATATTTATAAGATAAGAATATATTTATTCTACTCCATCTGACAAGTAAGGATTTTTAAAGATTTTTAAAAAATAATAATTCACATGCCCGAGCGATTTTTACTTATGCAGAAAAGAGACTTTTCAGAAGCCTCTTAACTGGTTTAGCATAACCATCTACCGTGAAGCGCCCTGGTATATCTAAAAGTATTTTCTGCAACAAGGTTTTGTCGAGTTTACGTTGCATTTATTAATAGGTAAGGTAAGGGCTGTGTACTGTGTACACTATTTTGAATTAAGAGGGAACAACATCGTTTTGTGTATTAAGTGTATAATCTTCAAAAATTATTTTATAATGAGCAGAGCGCTTTCGGCCTTAGGCCATCTTCAGTGCTTTCTAAAAAGCGAGGAAAATCCAATTTGTAGACATATTTATTTGAAAATTTCGTTTTTAGAAAATTAAATATAAGTTGTGTGAAATCAGTTAAATGTTACCTATTTTCTTTGTTGAAAAGGTGTTCTGAGAAATATTATAAAATTTATTTTGGTTTTTACTCACTTTGTCAGGAAACAGGAAACTTCATTGACAAATTAACTTTTTCCATTAAGTGGGCTATCAACACCACAATGTAAAAACTGATACATAAAACAATTAACACGTAGCTTTCTAAATTTTAATTGACAACCATCATTTCTCTTTTTCTTTTTCATTTTTCGCTACACATGATAACGTGGTTTTCGAGTCGAAATTTGATGGTTATTTAAATTAAAAAATCAAATCTATCCTCTCATTGAAATGACATTGTTGACGTTGTTGAGAGTAATAAGCGGACTATTTAAAAATTGTTAGGGTTGGAAGATATTCAAATTTTTAAATGTTAATTTAGAAGGCGCATATGCAAGGGAATATAACTTTTGTTTAGATTTACTTGTGTATTTTAAACATTTTAGTGAATTTTTTGAAGATAACGAGCCACCAAAAAACATCAATTCCAGCAATCCCATCTTGCCGCGTTTATACGGATTACCTAAGATCCACAAAATTGATATCCCTATCAGACCAGTAGTAAGTTTTACTAACACTCCCCTCTCCATCTTTCTACTTTTACACTCAATCTTATAAAATCCCTGACAAATTTCAAACCTAAAGACAAAATTCTTAACACTATAGATTTGGTCAATAACCTCAAGGATTTAAATTTACATAAAAACTTTTTACTTGTCTCCGTTGACGTGACAAACCTGACTGTCGCTAAGTCGTAAGCAGTTGATATTATTGGAAATCTGTTGAGATCAAAAAACTTGGATGAGGATTTGGTAATCAACACGCTAACCTTACTTAATTTTTGTTTATCCCAAAATTATTTCGGCTGTAATAATAAATTTTACCAACAACCAGACGGACTTGCCATGGGAAGCTGTTTACCTCCTTTTTTAGCGGATGTCTTTATGGATTCTTTGGAAACATTCACATAATGTCAGAAAACAATCCTGAGATCTTCCAATGATACAGGTATGTAGATGATTGCTTGTGTTTTTTAAATTGTAACAACAAAGGAGCGCTAGAATTACTCAATAAATTTACACCCCAATATATCCTTCACACTCGAAATAGAAAATAACAAAACAATCAACTTTCTAGACGTTACCATACAAAAATCCAGAAACAACTTACAATTTCAAATCTACATCTCAACAACACAAATTAGCATCGTTTCATTGTTACATAAATAGATTACTCAATATTCCAATGACAAAACATACATAACACATAACATCCCCAGGATATCCATAGAAATTCCGAATATCCCACTACAAGATTATTCTGCTAGCGATATCCACATGATATCCTCTGGACATCCTTAAATCCTGTAAATGTCTTAGAACAGGATATCCTATAGATATCTTAACTGCATATCTTATGCTAGTTAAGTAACTATTAAAAAAAAACTTTATCATTGCCCTGTATACTACAAATTAGTTGACGATTTAATGCGCTTTTTGCTCTTTCCAATTTGCCGGTTAATAAATATTGGTATAAAGTTTTTTCACATTTAGAATTAAAGTTTTTCATTTTTTGAGACACCCTGTACAACCTTAAAAAGAAATTCTTATGCCAATCTTAATAATTTTATAAGCAAAACTTTTTATAAAGAATAACTTTTTTTCGAAAAATTGATAATAAAAAAGTTCTCCATTTGGCAAGCAAATCCACGCACACGCTGTATATATTAAATTTAAACAAAAATCACCCCCTGAATAAATTCTATAAAATTTTGAAATTAGTTGCTACCTGAATATCTAAACCTAATATAAGTCTAGAAATCAATTTCCAACGTCAACAACCAACGTCATCACTATAATATTCTGGAATATATCCCAAATGACCCTAAAAAGCTTATCAAAATGTCCTATTAAGTAGTAATACCAAAACTATCCTCATAGTATCCCAGCGATATCCCAATAATATAAAAAGCTTGTCTAGGGATGTCATGAAGATAACTTTTTTAGTCCCATCTGAATATCCCATAAATATCCCTCTCTAGTTTTTGTATATCCCCAAGATATTTAAAATATATTGGTGGATATCTTCAGGATATCTATAGGATTGCATTGTGTTATGTGGGCAGAAAACTACCATAAGGAAGTTAAAATATTGAAACAAATAGCTTTCAACAACAACTACGACCCAAGTATGATAGATTCCTTGATTTCAAGAACAAAATGCAGAAGAATCAGAAATAAGTTATACCCTCTCGCCACTAAAAATGATAAAAAATACGTTGCTATACCCTACCTTGATCAAAACACCAATTCTAACATTTAACAAATATTTACACAATCGATCCCAAATCTCAGTGTTTCCTTTAAAACTAGAAATAGTCTAGCAACGCACATTGTAAACTCCAAAGATAAAATTGAACATCTTTCTAAGAGCGGTATCTATAAATTAAATTGTAATTCTTGCACCGTACCTATATTGGTCGTATTTGTAGATCCCTAAGAACCCGTATAAAAGAACACCTTTCGAGATCCTCTTGTGCTTTTGGCCAACACCTTAGAACTTCTAATCATACTTTCCGTCCTTCCTCTAATTCAAAGATTATTCATGACATATCTTCCAAAAATTTCAATAGACTCGATTTTATGGACGACATAGAAATCAATAGGGTATTACTAGACAATTCATCATCATCATCTAGCGCTACAACCCTGGGTGGGTCTTGGCTGACTGCACAACTTTCTTCCAATTGATGCGGTCTTCCATCAATCTTTGGTCAAAGGGGATACTCATTTTCTGTATATCTGATCTAATGTTATCTCTCCAACGCATTCTGGGACGTCCGAGTGGTCTTTTTCCTGTTGGGACTTCCTCCCACACCAATCTTACCAGTCTTTCATCATTCAGCCTGTGTACGTGGCCTGTCCATCTTAATCGTTGGGATTTAATCTCTTGTACGATATCGCTATCGTTGTAGAGCTCCTGTATTTCAATATTTGTTCTAACACGATATCGATTTGTTGTCGGATCGTGGTGGACTCCGAAGATTTTTCTAAGGATTTTTCGTTCAAAGCGTCTGAGTTTTTCTTCGTTTGCTTTGGTCATTGTCCACGTTTCACATCCATATGTTATTACTGGCCTGACAATGGTTCTATAAATTTTAATCTTTGATGTTCTGGTTAGGTTTTTTGACCTCATAAGATTGTTAAGTGCGTATAGACAGCGGTTTGCAGATTGGATTCTGCCTTTGATTATATACTCGTACTTTAGATACTCCGCCCTCCATACAAACTTTGGCCATCTGGATGAGCTGTTTTGGTATTGAGAATTCCGCCATCGAAGATTGGTGCAATAGGGAAAACCTCAAGGTAAACCCAAGCAAGACAACGATGATTCCATTTACAAAACGAAGAAAATTGGAAGATCTAAAACTACCAAAACTCTTCGGAAAGGAACTGCAAATATCCCAGGAGGTGAAATATCTGGGAATAACCCTAGATGCAAAACTAACCTGGAACTCCCATATGCAGAATATCATTAATAAAATTAAAATGGCACTCATGGCCACCAAAACAGCTGTAGGGAAAAATTGGGGACTCAATCCACGCATCGTACACTGGTTGTACACGACGTTAGACCAATGATCACATACTGATCAGTGGTTTGGTGGACCAAAACCGACCAAAGAAAAGCAGAACTGGAGTTGACAAAAATCCAGAGACTTGCATGCCTTTGTATTACAAGTGCTATGAGAAGCACTCCAACAGCGGCTATGAAACCCCTACTAAATCTTCCACCCCAAGGCGGAAGCTAGAATAAGGGCGTATAGACTGACCTGTAATGGCACCTGGCAATCCGGTCCTATAATCGGACATGCCAGGATTACAAACATAATCGCGAACTCATTATTGGAGATGAGCAGTGATTTAATGACCCCAACCACTAACTTCCACAAACCACACAAAACCCAGATACACTGGAGCACTAGGTCAAAGGAAGAAGCAGAACAGTCGGGTGGACTAGTATGGTACACCGACGGATCCAAGATGAAAGGAGGTGCGGGCGCGGGAATTCATGGGGCTGTTCCTAAGCACAACACTAGCGTGCCACTGGGGACACATGCCACAGTCTTCCAAGCAGAAGTACATGCTATTGAGGTACCTATGCCTGCGTGAGAACCTGAGGAGGGGCTACAGAGGTAGAAACATCTCAATTTTCACGGATAGTCAGGCAGCAATAAAAGCTCTAGCATGCTATCAGATCAATTCAAAGTTGGTCTGGAACTGTCTTCAATGTCTTCAAGTCCTGGCTAGCAGCAATGTCGTAACACTTGCTTGGGTGCCGGGGCACAAGGGCATAGAGGGCAATGAAAAAGCAGACGCTTTGGCCAGGCAGGGATCAATTACTGCCTTCATGGGGCCGGAACCGGTTTTTGGGGTCCAAAAGCCTCGGCAAGAGGATGCGTGACTGGGTGGTTGAAGCGACAACATCGGTCATATTGGAACCACATTTCGGTGCTAAGACACAGCAAATCAATGCTGGATAACCCCTCAGAGGCATTGACCTCTGAAATCCTAAAACTAAACCGAAACAAGCTTAGAATCGTGACGGGCCTCTTAACTGGTCATAGTACTCTAAGGAAACACATGCACACCATGGGCATATATAACGACGAACCCATATGCAGGCTTTGCAATGAGGAGGAGGAAACAGCCTACCACATTATCAAAGAGTGCTACTCCCCCTGAAAAACTCTGATAAGAGGGCTGCTCAGCCTAATAGGGGTGACTAACCTCTTTTAATGTGAAATCGAGCAACAAGCGCCACAATAAGTCTCTTTAGGCTGCGGTGTAGAGGTAGTAATAACCTTGGCTTGCTGCCTGTATTAATCATCATCATCATGGTTCTATAAATTTTAATCTTTGATGTTCTGGTTAGGTTTTTTGACCTCATAAGATTGTTAAGTGCGTATAGACAGCGGTTTGCAGATTGGATTCTGCCTTTGATTATATACTCGTATTTTAGATACTCCGCCCTCCATACAAACTTTGGCCATCTGGATGAGCTGTTTTGGTATTGAGAATTCCGCCATCGCATTCCATACTTGACTTCTCTCTATGCTATCATACGCCTGGCGGAAATCTATGAAGAGGTTATGTACCGTTCTATTATATTCCCATCCTTTCTCCAGGAGCCGCCTCAGTGTGAAGAGTTGGTCTATTGTTGACCTGTTTGTCCTAAATCCGGCTTGGTAGTCCCCCAGCAGATTTTCTGCATATGGTGTTAGTCTGCATAGTAGGATGTTTGAGAGAACTTTATATGTGGTGTACTAGACAATTGCCTTTCTTTAAATACACAAGTTAATCTAAACAGAAGTTATATTCCCTTGCATAGGCGCCTTCTAAATTAACAATTAAAAATTTAAATAACTTTTAACCTTAACAATTTTTAAATAGCCCGCTTTTTACTCTTAACAACGTCAACAATGTCATTTCAATGACAGGATAGATTCGATTTTTTAATTTAAATAACCATCAAATTTCGACTCAAAAACCACGTTCTCACGTGTAGCGAAAAATGAAAAAGAAAAAGAGAAATGATGGTTGTTAATTGAAATTTAGAAAGTGGTTCGTCCCAGTTTTTCGTCATTTACAAATTTACGTGTTAATTGTTTTATGTAATCAGTTTTTACATTGTAGTGTTAATGGCCCACTTAATGGAAAAAGTTAATTTGTCAATGAAGTTTCCTGTTTCCTGACAAAGTGAGTGAAAACCAAAATACATTTTATAATATTTCTCAGAACAACTTTTCAACAAAGAAAATAGGTAACATTTAAGTGATTTCACACAACTTTATAATATTTAATTTTCTAAAAACGACACATTCAAATAAATATGTCTAGAAATTGGATTGCCCTCGCTTTTTAGGAGGCACTAAAGATGGCCTAAGACCGAAAGCGCTCTGCTTTTTATAAAATAATTTTTGAGGATTATACACTTAATACACAAAACGACTGTTGTTCCCTTTTTATTATTAGGGTTTAACTCATCTATTTATTCTAGTAAATATGTATGGTTCAATTAAAAACGTACCAAAACTCCGTTATTAATCAACGGTCCACCGGAATCACCGTGACAAGCACTTCTTCCGAAAGCTCCGGAGGTACAAATATGACTATCTTCTATAGTTCCTAGAAAAGCCAGTCTGCATGCGTAATTACTGATAACAGGAAACGATACTTCTCTTAAAACTGGGGATATGCCAGTAGCTGAGTCAGAATTACGACCCCAACCACTGACCAGCGATGTGTTTCCTAGATAGTCTTGATTGGCATCTCGAGGAAGAAGTATGGGACTAATCACCTCTAAAAATAAACGTTTCTTAAATAATATTAACCTGCTTTTGCTGTTGCTGCTTAACAGTATTGTTACTATCAAAGCTTCTATTTAATTCTTGAAAAAAACTTTTTCTTGTAAATGCGAAACTGATTTTTCTCTTTTTAATTCTGGGAAGGATTTATTGATTTGAATTTTCGTTTTTTTATAACAATATTTCCACCACGTGACTTAATCTATAAAACGGCAACATTTTTTGTTAAAATATTTATAAATTTATGAATAAAGGAGGTAATCGGCTATATCTCGGAAAGTAATAACACTAGGACTTTGGGAAAAAATGTATATCGATAAAAGCGGCCGAGAAAATTGCTGGAAATTATTTTCAAGTTCGAAAAATGACCGCTAGGGGGCGTAAGAGAACTTTCAAAATAGAAATGCCGATTTTCTCTTGATTTTTTTTAATAAAAATATGTTTAAAATATAAGCATTGTATTCTTCATAAAATTATGCAACCTTATGTTAGGAATCGTTTTTTTCTATTTTCAATAATAAAGTAGTGGAAGAAGGTCAAACTTTTTTTCTTTCAAACGCTGATATCTCTGCTTTGGATAAACCGATTTTATTTAACTTGGTCTTGAAAAGAAGCCCTTCTTCTCCTCTATATGTGGTTCTATTAACTATACCATATTGATTCTGATGGTGGTCACTAGATGGCGTTTTTCCGTAATTCCTCAATAAATAAGGATTTTCTCAAAAAAAACAAATGTTATGATATGACTTTTTCATCATATTTTATTTTAGGCTCATAAAGGCTATTAAAGGTGGAATAAATAATCCAGGTCCGTATTTAAAATTAAATAGTTCATGATGTTCGCTCGAATCCGAAACGTCGGATTAAAAAACTAACCCCATCAGCTTGTAGAGGAGGAAAAGTTACCATAAGGAGCTGAAAACCGCAACGTGATATCTTTTGTTCTAGAGAAATTAGGGATAATAATAATTAATATGGAAAAATAGGCCATTTTTTAAAACATTAATTAATCAATTAAATCTCTGGTTTAATGACGTCCATATTTTTATTAAAAAAAATCAAAAAAAAAAAATGATGGGAGACAGTTTGAGCATCTTGGACGTCATTAAACCAGAGATTTAATTGATTAATTAATGTTTTAAAAAATGGCCTATTTTTCCATATTAATTATTATTATCCCTAATTTCTCTAGTTTAACAAAAGATATCACGTTGCGGCTTTCAGTTCCTTATAGTAACTTTTCCTCCTCTACAAGCTGATGGGATTAGTTTTTTAATCCGACGTTTCGGATTCGAGCGACCATCATCAACTTTTTTATTTTAAATGCGGACCTGGATTTTTTATTCCACTATTTAATAGCCTTTATAAGCCTAAAATAAAATATGATGGAAAAGTCATATCATAACATTTAATTTTTTTGAGAAATTCCTTATTCATTGAGGAATTACGGAAAAACGCCATCTATTGGCCACCATCAGAATCAATATGGTATAGTTAATAGATCTACATATAGAGGAAAAGAAGGACTTTTTTCAAGACCAAGTTGAATAAAATCGGTTTATCCAAAGCAGAGATATCAGCGTTTGAAAGAAAAAAAGTTTGTCCTTTTCCCACCACTTTATTATTGAAAATGGAAAAAAACCATTTCTAACATAAAGTTGCATAATTTTATGAAGAATACAATGCTTATATTTTTAACATATTTTTATTAAGAAAAATCAAGAGAAAATCGGCATTTCTATTTATTTTCTAGCGGTCATTCTTCGAACTTGAAAATAATTTCCAGCAATTTCTCTTGGCCGCTTTTATCGATATATGTTTTTTGCCAAAGTCCTAGTGTTATTACTTTCTGAGATATAGCCGATTACCTCCTTAGGTGGAACACCCGATACTTTCTTACAAAGAAAACTTCTTTTCGTAAAATTTCTATCAAAAAAAACATATTTGCAAAAAAATGTTTAAAACCTTGTATAAAATGTTGACATTTCTGATTTGACGATTTTAAAAGTGACATTTTTCTTGCTTACTGTTTCTCGCCACGTGAGGAAAGTAAGTACTTTCTATGGGTGGCAGTACTTTTCAGGTGGAAAGTATTAAGGCTTCCACACACCGACGCGGCCACGGCCACGGTAGCGGTGGCGGCCGCGGTGGCGATCATATTAGCGGTCGGGCGTATTCACACCAAAGCGGTGAGTGGAGCGGTAAGATAGTTTCCTTTTACAGATTTTATGTATACAAAAATATATTTTTAAACGTCCAGGTTTCATTTTTATTTCTATTATTTGATATTATGATAGACGATGTGGAAGGAGATAATTTAACATTTTCTATTAATAATTCTAGTATATTATTTGCCATTACTACTGTCACTTCCCGCAGTCAAAGTTGACACGTTGTATTTGACCGTCACCGCATATCAGAACGCTGCCCTAGGCCGCTTGATCTAGACCTGCCCGCGCTGGTATGATTTCATTCATTTATTTCCATGTGTTTAGATTGGCCGCCACCGCTACCGTGGCCGTGGCCGCGTCGGTGTGTGGAGGCCTTTAAAGGGCGGAATATATGAAAAGTGCATATACAGGGCCGATGGTATGTATGGAAACGGTCGATTATTTCTTAAAGTAAAACAGCTAGCGAAAAATATTCAAGACAAAAGTTTTGGGTCTCTTTATAGTCTATTAGAACGTTAAAAGAATAAGTATACAGGATGAGCCAGAAAACCGTAGAAAAACAAATTTATTTTTTTTTAAATGTTTCTTAAAAAAGTTTTGGATTCTACATAAAATTGGAAGCATTTGTTAATAAGTGCATTATAAGTATAAACTTAATAGTTTCGGAGATATGGACTTTCAAAAAATAACATTTTTAAACTTTAACTGCTTCTAGCTTTCTAACGGTGTGCCATAAAGCAAAACGGCTTACATGTCCCTATATTACTTTTCTATTATCTTCACAAAAACATCAACTACCGGTTAAACCGGAAGTACTATATTTCCGGCTTTTGAGTTACATCCGGTTTAACGGGAAGTTGACACTTTTAGGAAGATAATAAAAACTAAGATAGGGACATATAAGCCGTTTTACTCTAAGACGTACATTTAGAAAGCTAGAAGCTGTCAAAGTTCAGAAAAGTCATTTTTCAAAAGTCGATATCTCGGATATGTACTGTATGCAAAATCCAAAAATATTGTAAGATATATGGTAATCAATTTAAAAAAAAGTAACTTTGTTTCTCTACGGTTTTCTGACACATCCTGTATACTTATTTTTTTTTAAATTCTAATAGACCTTAAAGAACCCTGAAACTTTTGTCTTAAATATTTTTTGCTAACTCTTTTACTTTAAGAAATAATCGACCGTTTTCCATACATACCAACGACCCTGTATATGCATTTTTTGCATATTTTGTCAATTTCATAATAAAATGCATATTTTTCCCAAATTATTATTTTATGAGCATGTTTTTATGTTTTCGGCGTTATCAAAAAATTAAAAACGCCCGGTCATGAAAACTCGTAGACTCATATAGGCTTAATGTCCAGACCGGCACTTGTTTCAGGGATTTTCCAATCTGAAGATAATTATATAATAATTAATATTTACATTTTGGTTATACACAAGGTATTTATTGTGGGTTCCCGGGGTTTGCAGGTATATTGTTAGGGGGGACTTATTGTCATTTAATAATGCCATTTTATTACCTGCTTAGCGAACTGTATTTATATCGGGTTGTTTTAAGCTGGATTTATAAACTCGAAAAGTTGGTGAGGTTGAAGTTTTGATCAAGTTTGTGAGGTTAGATATTCCGACTCCGAGCATAAAAATTGGTTATCTCGAACTACCCGGGTTTTCGAACCTTACATGAGCTTTACATCAACAACATGAACGAGTGTATAAATGGAACAGAGTATTCCCTTTAGTTTAAATTGAACTCCTATTTCCAACACCAACTGAACCTCAACCTCGCCAACTTTTCGAGTTTATAAATCCAGCTTTAGTTTGTCAAAAGATTTCAGTATTTTCAGTGTGAAACTACTGATTTCAAATTTGTGTTCATAATGTCTAAAGTGGAGAAAACGTCTTCGTGGAATAAGAATTTCCCATCCTTAGAGTTTAGTGAAGAAAAAGTCTTGTGTAAAGCTTGTGCAAAAATTATTCTTTGTGAAAAGAAGTTCCAAATCGATCAACGTTTGAAAACACTGCTGAATAAATCAAAATTACAAAAAATGAAATCTGAGCCAGTTCAGCTGAGTTGTAAAAAACGCATTTCAAAATGTTGCAGAAAAATCGAAATCTGAAAAAGAAATTTTTCAAGAAAACTTATGCAAGGCTTTGGTCGCAGCAAACATAACCTTAAAAAAGATGCAAAATCCACAATTTAGAGGATTCTTGCAAAGATATTGTCAACAAACCATTCCTGGTAAATCCACGCTTAGAAAGAACAATGTGCATTTAGTTACGAAACCGTTTTAGAAGAAGTTGAAGCTTCACTGGGTGATAAAAATTTTTACATTATTGTTGATGAAAGCACAGATGCTTGTGGCAGATATATCGCACATCTTATGATTGGAGCATTTCAAGAAGATAAAGCAACAAACCCATATTTAACAGCTTCTAAGCAGCTAGACAAAACTAATAATGTGACCGTAACCCGATTTATTCAGCAGTCAATATCGAACTTTTTCTTAGCAAATCCAGTCCCAGATGAGAAGCTTTTAGTGCTTTTGTCAATGTAGCACTGTATATGGTAAGAATAGGCCAAAACTTAAGAATCTTTTACCTCAATAATATGGTACATGTGACTTGTCTTTTACATGGTATGAGCCGAGTCGCAGAAACCGTCGGAATTGAATATCCTTTAGTAAATAAATCAATTTTGAATGTAAAATTGGTGTTTCTAAAAGCACCTCTAAGAGTGCAGATGTAAAAGGAGAGATTACCAGGAGTTAGTTTACCTCCAGAACCTGTAACTACCCGGTGAGGAACATAGATTAAGGCCGCAATATTCTATGCAGAACATTTCGACGCCATTAAAGAACTAATTTTGGATTTAGATGACGATTCGTACTGTGTTGTGCAAAGTAAAGAGTTGCTATAAAGTGCAAGTGACTAAGGTTAATTTCAGTTTTATGCCGGACATAATATCATCGTTAGATAGTAGAAATTTAAGTTTAAGAGACTCAATTAGTATTGTTGAAACTTTTTCCGCTAAATGTAAAACATTTCCGGTAAAGTAGGAGGTCAAGTAATGAACAAATTGGATGTAACTTAAAATAGAATGAAGGATTTAAATACTTGACTGCAGTAAAAAGCATTTATGAGGGTAAACCGTCCAACAAAGTTGTGTCTTGGCTTTATACTTAACTACCTAAGTTGCATTATTGTCATATTACATCAGCAGATGTTGAAAGAAGCTTCGCTTTGTATAAACATATTTTTACTGATAGAAGACAATCGTTTTTAGTTGAAAATTTTGAAAAATATTTAGTAATAAATGCCTTTTATACAATTTCAGCTTAAAAAATTGTTTACTTTTATTTTTCTATGTTTTTTTTGCATTTTTTTTGAATAAACATCTTTTTTAGAAACCAGTGTGTTTCCTTGCCCTATTTTGCTATAATAAATTAAGAAATATTTCATACCGGTATGCCTATTTGGTCAACAGAATGCATAATATAACTGCTTATTTTAAATACAGACAAAGCATATACAGGGTGTTTCCTAACCTCTCTGAAAAAATGAAGGAGGTAAATGTCGCTGGTTTTTCGAAATACAGGGCGTTAAAAAAAATTAGTAAAGCAATAATATTCATTTTAATCATTGATTTAAAAACTTTTTATGATGAACTAACATAAACAAAAGTCAAATAAATTGCTTAAAATGTCCTCCACGAGCCAGTAAACACCCATGTACACGACGTGCTAAATTCTTCAGTTTCAATAGGAGTAGTATAAACGAGTTGTTTAAGGTGACCCCAGAAATAAAAATCCAAGGGATTCAGATCCGACAAACGGGGTGGCCATGGGTGAGGTCCTCCTCTACCTATCCAACGAGCAGGATATTGTTGATCTAAATAGTTTCTAACACGTATTGCAAAGTGAGGAGGAGCACCGTCATGCTTGAACCACATTAAAGTTCTCGTTCTTAATAGCACTGCTTCCATCAATTCTGGCAATTCATCTCTAAGGAAGTTGTAATAGACATATCACCAGTAAGTCGATTTGGAAAAAAATACGGTCTAACTAAGCTATCTCCAATAATCCCTGCCCAAATATTAAAAGAAAATGTATACTGGTGATGTTCTTCGATGATAGCATGATGATTACATTCCGCCCAAATATGGTTGTTGGGAAAATTTATGATGCCTTGTCTGGAAAAATTCGCTTCATCTGTAAATAGTATTTTTGCCGAAAAATGTGGGACCCTTAAAGAATTGAAACCAGTTACAAAAATTAACTCAAGCTGGAAAGTCTCTAGGCAACAAAGCTTGTACTCTTGATAAGGACAAAGTAAATAGTCCTTTAAGATACTGCATAATGTACTCACACTCAACTCGTTCCCGATTTTCCTCGTACTAGTGGCTGGAGATTCTTCCACGATGTTTAAGACCTCTTCCTCAAGTTGTATGGTTCTAACTGTAAGTAGTCGGCCGCCTATTTTGCTTTTTGCAAAGCTACCTGTTTCCTCTAACCTGAGGCGCAATCTTGTAAATGTTTCCGAACACGGTACTCGTCTATTAGGAAAACGTCTCGCCTCTAGCGCATTTCCATTTGCCAAACCGTACATGAAATGAATTTGAGCCATTTCTTGATTGGTAAACTCAGCCATTATGAAAAGTATGTTATGTAGTACAAATAAATTCAAACGCAATTTAAAAGGATATTATTTGAAAGATGTTAAACAGGAGACAAATGTTACGGAGAAAACAAATATGGTTGCCATGGAACGAAGCAAAGCCTACTCGTATCATTTGACGCATCATAATGATAAAAATCCGAAAAATAACTAAAAAATTAAGGTACTCTTTTACCCAGATCCCCGCCAATGAACTAATTGTAAAATTTAAAATTCACCCAAAGTAAAGTGCTCTAATCCCTTATGTTTAACAAATATCATTAGAATATCGTTTGGCATTAATTAATAAAATAAAAAAAATACAAATTTTTTTTTAACACCCTGTATTTTGAAAACGAAGCGACATGCGAAAAACTTTAATACCACATTTTTGTCTTAAAATAAGGTGAGGATTCACCTCCTTCATTTTTTCAAAGAGGTTAGGAAACACCCTGTACATATATGCGCATATTTTGGCTTAATTTAAATGCATATATTCCACCCTTTAATAATAAATATTAGCGGGTAAAAAGATTCCTGTATTTATTTTTAACAGTAGTATTAAAAGTAATCTACTTTTAACACTAGCATCATAAAATAACATTTCGGACACTGACAACGAGCGTTAAAAAGTCTAATTTTAATAGTGTTTGTAGATAAAGCCTTTTTTATTATTCTGGTAAGTTTAAAATGTGTTTTTTATTCAAGATTTTCCTCGTTTTGTTGATTTTCATTTCAGTTAACTATCTTATAGGGTTTGTGGAGTTCGGATAGGAGTTAACCAATCACTTTCTTTTTTATGATCAGGAGAATAGCACTGCAATTTATTTCGCTAAGGAAGCGTTCTCGCTGGTCTTAAATGTTTGGAGATTATATTCGGTGGGAAATATGACCTCAGAAAGGTCGTTCCAGAGCAATGATATTCTCTAAATGAAGGAATTTTTGACTAGTGTCGGAACAATAAGTTGAACCACATAATACCAGGCTGTGGTGGTTCGTCTAACCACTGCAATGTATACATACCTATGTACTTTTCTAGTTATGTTTTATTTAGCCAAAGAATAAATAAACTTTTTTTAAGATATTTACCACTTAAAGCAACAGACGCATGAAATCTAATTATAGCAACATCATTTAAAAGGATACTCCTGTTCCACTGAGGATGAATGACGACGTCATTCGACGACATTGTGACTACTCTGGTTTCTGCAGCTGTGGGTGGCATATTATGTGCTCCTAAATGGACAGTAATATTTCCAGTTCGCCTAAAATATAGAAAAATACTTTGTAAAAGGTGGAAAAAACTAATTAAACATGATGTTCAGATAAAGGCGGTTTTTGGCCATATATGTCAAAAAGTATTGATCCCATTAGATTTTCAGGAAAAAAAAATGTTGACAAACCGGTAGAGAAGTAATGCAGCAAATTATTTTTTAGGTTGTACGACGCTAGAGGACGAACTTTGGAAGCTAGTTCGGGTTAGTTTATTTATTTTAAATTCAAATTATTTAAGAAATTGACCGAAGGTACTCTCCCAGATAAAAAAAAGGTTTTATCCGGGGTACTGTTTTAATAACGAAAATGTAAAGCTTATCTACTGAAGCGTCCCAACCCCGGGTCTATCAATTAGCAATGAGATGGCGTAATAAATTCTAGAATATAAATATTTACTTTAAATTACATTATTTGCATATACAATTAAAATAATTTTAAAAGCAGTTAAAACAGTCAAAAAGTGTAATTTTGACCAATTTAAGGGCGGAAAAGCGTCGTAAAGACCAAATTCCGTGAAGTTGGATAAGCACACATCACATATACAGGGTCGTTGGTATGTATGGAAACGGTCGATTATTACTTAAAGTATAACAGTTAGCAAAAAATATTTTAGACAAAAGTTTTAGGGTTTTTTGAGGTCTATTAGAATTTTAAACAAATAAGTATACAGGATGAGTCAGAAAACCGTAGAGAAGCAAAGTTACTTTTTTTTAAATGGAACACCCTATATCTTACAATATTTTTGGATTTTACATGAAATAGCAATTATTTTTTAATGAGTACAATATAAGCCTAAACCTAATAGTTTCCGACATATCGACTTTTGAAAAATTACATTTTTGAAATTTGACAGCTTCTAGCTTTCTAATGGTATGTCTTAGAGTGAAACGGCTTACATGTTTCTATCTTACTTTTTTATTATCTTCCCAAAAACATCAACTTCCGGTTAAATCGGAAGTACTGTATTTCCGTCTTTTCAGTTACATTCGGATTAACCGGAAGTTGACATTTTTAGGAAGATAATAAGAAACTAAGATAGGGACATGTAAGCCGTTTTACTCTAAGACGTACCGTTAGAAAGCTAGAAGCTGTCAAAGTTCAATAATGTAATTTTTCAAAAGTCGATATCTCGGAAACTATTAGGTTTAGACTTATAATGCACTTATTGAAAAATAATTGTTATTTTATGTAAAATCCAAAAATATTCTAAGATATAGGGTGTTCCATTTAAAAAAAAGTAACTTTATTTCTCTACGGTTTTCTGACTCATCCTGTATACTTATTTTTTTAAAATTCTAATAGACCTTTAGAAACCCTGAGACTTTTGTCTTATAGTTATTTATGTATCTAGGGAATTATAATGGTCTTAATCACCGAGGGCAAAGTTTACGTCCCGAAGGCCTTTGGCCCGAGGGACAGCAATTGCCCGAGGTAATTGAGACCCTTATAATTCCAGTGATATATTGATAATTTTATTTCTGACCGATTTTAGTAACATTTTGTTCATTTTTAAAGTGGAATAAATGTTTCAATAGATGGCAATCAAATTGACATTAGATGTCAATCGTTTGATTTTATGTCAAATTTTTCTTAATATCCCAAGGGAGTTATGACCCTTATAATTCCCGCGTAACTAAGACGTTATAAGCTAATAATATACCGGTCATAAATAAAATATTTTTTGCTAACTGTTTTACTTTATCAAATAATCGACCGTTTCCATACATACCAGAGACCCTGCATATAACCAATATATTGCTAATACCGTGTTACAGAAATGTCTCCAGCATGCGGCGTTTTCCGGAACTGTTGGGCCAGCGCAGTTGCCGTGTACGTCAGGTCCGGCTTTAAAATTATTCAACTTAATATGTTGGAATAGGTATTGATTTATAAAAAAAAGCAACTATAGTAAATCTTGGTATAATATGAAATATAAGAAGATTTATTCATCAATTTTCTGGAAGAAGCAATACACTGCAATAAAATATGAAAATTTCAGGACTTGCGTAAATACAAAAATTGAAATTTCGAATTACAATTTAGTTTCTGGCATAGTTCCGTAAGTAGTATTGGATGCTCTTAACACCATAACAGGTGCCCTTTGTCGCCTGGTCTCCTTCTATCATTTTCTGTACAACATACGACGAAGGTTGCAAGAAAATTACTTTTTTTTTTAAATTAAAAGTAAGTCAGGACGGAGGTTTTAAATGTTTATAGTAGACTTGATAAACATGCGCATTTGTCTTGCCTTGGCACTTTATAGGAGAGAAAATACATTTATTATCATATAATTGTGAAAAGCCTTAATGCAAGCGCATTATAAAAACTATAAAATAGTAAAACAAACAATTATGCTATTAATATATTTATTTATATTAAAAACTACAGTTAAGGTTTTAGTAAAAAAAATGTTAATGTTCAGCACATTAAAAAAAAAACAAAAGAGGGGTATAAAAGTAGTATTTGTATTGTGTAATCTTTAAACAAAAATAAAGGTTCTTACGTTGAAATATGGAGGCAACAGTAAAATAGCAGCCGTATTGACGACACACATAATATTAATGCATAATTAGATATACTGTGAATTATTTTGTTAGGGTGGCAAAAAGAGAAAAGCATTTTTAAAATATTTCACTACTAGACATTCAATAACCAAATACAATTTGCAAACACGATTCCCTTTAAAAAAAACGTTCTATATTGGAGTTTCTTCCTAGAGCTCTTAACCATGCATCATGTCGTGCTGCGGTCAATCTGCAAACATGTTTTTATATGGGTACATAGGTACATAATATTTAAGTCTTTACATTGCATTTTAGGCGAAAAATTAAAATGGTCTAGCTTTGACAAGCAACAATGTTTAGGAAAGCGTTTTTTTACTATAAAAGGATGTCCCACGCAAGACTTTAGATCCTTTGATCCTCTGAGTAAATCAAATCTCTTACAACATAATCTGAACTGTTAGTCCAGGTTAGTTTACCACTAAAAGCAATGTGACAGATTTGCTTCTTTTAATTTGCCACAAATCAGTCCAAACAAGTCGGACACAAATAACATATTATTATCCCTAGTTTGAACTGTCTCCAGTTTCAAATTGGATATATTGTACTTAAACGGTATGGTAGGTATACGGTATACCTACGAACAGCCTAAATATTAAAAAAAAAACACTTACCCAAACAAATACGTAATAATTGTGTTGAAAGCAAGGTAAATGCTATGCTGGAATACAATTTTAAAATTATTTTAAGTAGCCTAGGTACTTACCTGAAGAACTGAATTTGGGTCGCTGGCTTGCAAAGCAACACCATACACTTGTTTTTTTTTTATCACAAACTTACACTAAAAGGTACTGCACTATAATCTAAATAAACCTAAACTATTTATAAAAGTCTAATAATAAGTTTTTAACGAAAGTTCCACAAAGTACAATAAATAACTACAAATCACTCAAGATAACGCTAAGAAATCTCACAATAAACACGCCAAATACCGTGTAAATAAAGAAGTGACAACCGGCTCTGGACAATATAAACGTTAAATATTTAAAAATCGTAGAAATTCGACGTACTGCGCATGAGCCACAGTTTCGAGAAATCACGAATGCCGGGGACATTTTTAGATCGGTCGGCAATTAGCTTTGTTTTTCTACTGATGGGAGTTCAGTGGCACACATGGACCTACCGCCAGCCAAGCGACGTTATTTTTTCGCAAGGGGGACGGTGAATATAAATAGGCCAGCGCCATGCAGGCAAGTGATATTCAAGTTTTTCAATTGACAGAGTTTAGCTGGATTTATAAACTCGAGAAGTTGGTGAGGTTCGATATTCGACAGTTTAGAATATGGTATTTATAAAGTTAGTAGCGAAGTTTGAAAAGTTGTTGTTTGATTGGTTGAAGTTTGGGTCCAATAGAATTAATTAAGATATTTCATAATTTTAAATAAAGTCAAGAAACAACAAATTAGTGTCATCCCTCTCCTACAACAAAAAGAATATACAAATGACGGAATTGCGACGTAAACAAGGCACCACATGACTTTAAAATAGCGTCTTCATTGATCGGAATGAACGTTCCGAACTCCGAACATAAAAATTGGTTATCTCGAACTACCCGGGAACTTTTTGAAAATATCGAACTTTGCATGAACTAAGTTTATAAATGGAACCGAGTGTTCAGTTTAGTTTAAATTGAACTCTTATTTTCAACGCCAACTAAACCTTAGCTTTGCGAACTTTTTGAATTAATAAATCCAGTGCAGCCAGACAAGTTGTCAAAATTTGATTTGAAATTTGTTTTGTGTCAATATCGAATTTAAAATCTGTCCTAAGGGTGTGTTCGGTTATTAATTGGTTGGATAACGCTGGAAATTGAAGTGATAATAGCTTTGCCGAGTGGTTGTCAGCAATATCCAGTATCGAAGAATCCAGCGATTTTAATTGTTATAAAGATAAGTAACAATTCTCAAGGGAGCAAATTAAGGCAGACGTATTATCTTTCAATTTGGGGAAGTAATAATCAAAAAAATGAAAACTAATCATCAATATGGAACAGCCATACTCGTTTCGGACAGAATAGCCCAGTCGGTTATAGACTTTATCTCTCCGAATGATAAAATAGCGTTGCTGAAACTAAGAACAACTCATAGAACCCTATAGCGGCGATATGTTGTGTCGTGTGAAGCATGTTTGTTTATATCGTCTCGTCTTGAACTGTTATTTTTGTCGTATTTTTCGGGACTTTTTAGTTATATTTGGTATCAGATTGTACCTAGGTGCGATAGTGTGGTTTTCAGTTTTGATGACGTTTTACATCAATTTCTATTTGGAAGCCCGTGATTACAGTTTCGTCGTATAGTGAATTGCTAGATAATAATTAAAAAAGGTGAAAAAGTGGAAGGAAAAAAAAAACAATGTAAATTAATAGCATTCTTGAGTTGTTATCGCCCTGCTTTTTTTTTCTCTTCCTTATCAGACTTTGTTGAACGCTTTGGTCCGAGATTGTTGAAATGATAAAGGTGATTATAATATTAATCATTTTTCAGGAACGAGCGCCGTTAGGCTGATCCACTCTTAAATATTTTGTTTACACATTATTGCATGTACAAAAAAAATACCTATATATTACAAAGTTTAATTAAAACATTTAAATTAAAAATGAAATTATTTTTTTAAATATTGATACAAAAAAAATGCAACACTTAATCGAAGCAAATGTTCAAAATTGACACATTCTGATAAAACGCACGATTGCAATCGTCTTACCATTGATTCTCTTACACGTTTAAAAATGCCTGCATTATTTCGTATCGCATTGCAGCTTTCAATAACTCGAATTCTTAAGACGTTTTCATCTAGTACAGGCGCCTTGTATACAAGAGACCTTAGGTGACCCCATAAAATAATAGTTTAGAGGATTCAAGTCGGGACTGCGAGCTGGCCAACCTTGTGAACCTGCGCGTCCAATCCAGCAATTAGGAAAAGTGTTGTCGAGGTATTGACAAGCAGCTAAGCTAAAATGAGCTGGGGTGCCGTCATGCATGAACCTCATATTAGTTTTTATTTGTAGAGGTACGTCTTCTAGCAGAACGTCAAGTTCTTCAGATAGAAACTGCATATAGAAGTTTCTATTCAGTTGAGGTGGTAAAGAGTATGGTCCCATAAGATAGTCGCCAATGATCCCTTCGCAAACATTCATCAAAAGTTGTTGCTGAAAACAACCTCCTCTAATTTTATAAGGATTATCGTCCACTCACAAATAATGTTCGTTATGAAAGTTCATAATGGCGTCTCTTTAAAAAGAGTTCTTCAGTAAATAAAATGTTCGGTAAAGAATTCTTGTTATGTTGTTATGTACTACTGTATGCAGCAACCACCTACTAAAACCAAACCTTAGCTGAAAATCACGGGGAAGCAGAGCTTGCACATATTGTATATGGTATGGCTATAGTTGATAAAGATGCAAAACCCTCCAAACCGTTGATGCATTTGTTTGAAGTTGCACTGCTACCTGTCTGGCACTAGTTAAAGGATCATCTTCTATCTCTCGAAGTATAGTCTCTCCTAACTCAGGCGTGGTTACTATTGCAGGTCTGCCAGGAAGTTCCGTATTACGTTTAAAACTTCCAGTCTTACTCAATCTTGCATGGAGCTCTCTAAATGTTTTGGCCCATGGCAGTACTTTGTTTGGATAACGTTCCTGATAAATTCGCCGAGCTTCCTTAGCATTTCCATTTGCTAGGCCATAATTGAAATGCATCTGGACCATTTCAGCGTTAGTAAACTTACTCATTATTAACTTAATATTGACATACAGGTAGATTAGACATTGAAACTTACCTTTACCTCATATTTTAATTAAGTTTGAAATACATAGGTATTTTTTTGTACATGCAATAAAGTTCTTATTTTTTCTTTTAAAAACGAAGCAAGATATGAAAATAATTCAGGGAACAAAAACGATTAGTTGGTAAATTCGAAAAAAAATTACAAAATCAGAAAAAGTCAGTAGCGTACATTTTTTCGTCAATAATATTCGTTAACGTGCTCGCCGGGACGCCACTGGACATAATAAATTTAATCTAGATAGGGGCTAATTAAGCTCCTTAGCATTATGAATAACGATACCAATGTTCAATAAAGTCGGGGAAAGGATATTTAAAAAAAAATAAAAAAAATATTTAAAAAGAAAAAACTTTAAGGCCCTGTATATCAAAAACGCTGCAACTCAGGACATATGTTCATATGAACTTTTTCCCTTAGAGTATCATAATTACCCGCTTAAGTTACGTACAGTACTTCTGAAACACCCTGTATAAAACTCGTTCAAGATAGCGTGAGATATGAGAGAATCAAATACGTACCGTCCATTCGATGCGCCGTGGCTAGAGACAAAATTTGTCATTTTTATAGAGACTTTCATAGAGAAAAGAACGGTATAGTTGCACTGTACTATTAGTTAGAGCCGCGGTGACAAAAATGCCTTGAAACTCCCAAACGGATGAGAAGCACGTTTTTGTATAGTTCGAGTGTCGTTCTCGAAATCCGTGTTGTCGAGTAGGGGTCTGGCGCTCGGCGCGGCGGTGAGCGGCTATGATATCTTTTCCAAATTTTGACCAGCGATTTAAAAAAACATTTCCCAAACGGATGAAAATTACTGGAGGGCATCTAGCAACCAGCAAAATTTTCATATATCACGCTAACTTAGACAAGTTGTACTTGGTTGTACTTACCGGTCCATACAATGAGCAGCAGTCAGAACAGTGCGTGCATTGATGAGAGATCCGCCACAGAAAGATGTTTGGTTATCAATGGGAATAAACAATCCAACCTAAACAATATTTTAGATAGCGTACACTATTGGAAGTATAATAATTTAAATCAATTAGGGGCTTAGAACATCCATAAAACATTTCCAATCACATGATTTATTTTTTAAACATTTACTGTTTTTCTAAAATTATCCTGATTCTGTAGAGGATATCGAATGGATGTTCATTTTAAAGCCATTCCATTTTTATTTTGAATTTCACTTCTCACAAACCAAGGACTTGCTTATTTTCGAATGGTAATCATATATTTAGACGATATCCAGTCGGAAATTAAGTATCCGAGATATAAGATATAGGTAATATAATTACTTACTTGATACGGACGGGAATTGGGAATGGATTCATTACCACCTACGATACGGCCATCTTCATTTCTATGAAATAAATTACGTAATCTTTGCTGAAGGTCTGGATCAAGGTCCAGATGGGCTGGAATAGCATCCTGAATGTCTTCGTAGACCTTTAAAAATACAGAAAATAAAGTTTAAATTACATAAACTATTTTGTTAACTACGACTCACGGTAGGTTTACTTGGACGGTCGTGGTGAGGTACGAAGCTACTTGTCGATTAGTGGTCGGTGACATTATTCGTCCAGGGCCGATGTGTTGCGTCCATTGACATAATAACACACGTTGCAACTCGCAATTAATGCTTATTAATCAACTTATTGCTAGAAACGCGGATGCATCGATAAGGTATTGAGCACGTACGATTTTTAATATGGAAAATTGTAAATATGGAAGAAAAAGGAGGATACGTTTGCCCTTTAAACGAAAATTGGGGTTTGCAAAGAAGAGAAGAAGCAAGGTAAAATTTAATTATGTACGGGTATCTGTACTGCTTACTGATTGTGTATTTGTATATTAAAGTTTGAGGAAAAGTTTTCTAGGACGTTTTTCGGGAATTGCAACTTTTTAAGGATTTTCACTTAAAAGAGAGAATGGGAATCCATCATTTTCTTGCAAGATTTTCTTAAAAATGATTTACTGAATCTGTTTTGCAAGTTTATACTGATTTTACAAGAAATGATTTTATACAGCTCTTGTATGCAAGTTAAGAATCATTATTTTTATTAAAACTCAGAGGCCCAAAGTCTGTTAATATTTAAAATATGAATACGGTTGTTGCTTATTCTAATATTAGGTAGATAAAAACTTATATGTATAGAAGTAAGACTAATATGAAAATAGATAAATTGGAATACATATTAATATTTATAAAAAAATCTACTATGTACAGGGACATTTTTTTAAGTGTCTCACCCGATTGGCGATTTTCCTGCTGACTATAATAAAAAAGAAATTACATATTTCTTAATGATTTTCGATAAGGAAGCCGAATTTAGTGTCAAAAAATACATAGATTTACAAATTTGACAGATCCGACGTCATTTTAAATTTTCTTAAATGGCAACCCTTATAAATAACAATACGAGTAAATGGCACTTGGCGATCCGATTTCAAGAACTTATAGTTGTTGATATTTATATTCAGCCGTTTCGGAAATACGGGGCTTCCTAACTTGCCTCCATCGATTTTGTCTTTTAAGTTATTGCTTGCTCACGGGAAATTATGTCCCTGTAAAAAGAATTAAGGTGTTCAGCTTAGAAGGTCTATTTATTAAAGGGGTGAGACACTTAAAAGACAAAATCGATGGAGGCGAGTTAGGAACCCCCGTATTTCCGAAATGGCTAAAAATAAATATCAACAACTATATTATGGTTTCAGAGAAGGATCGCTAAATGAAATTCAATCGTCTAGTTATTTATGAGGGTTGCCCATTACGAAACTTCAAAATGGCGAAGCATCTGTCAGATTTGTAAATCTATGTATTTCTTTACATTAAATTCGGCTTCCATATCGAAAATCATTGAGAAATATGCGATTTGCTTTTTATTATAGTCAGCAGAAAAATCGCTAATCGGGTGAGACACTTAAAAAAATGTCCCTGTACAATACAACAAATTAATTTTTAAATTTTAGTCATCATGCTCCGAGTAGTCCGATGAAATACCGGGTGTTTCAGGAGGTACGCTCACCCCTATAACTTTTTTACTGTTTACGTTACAGAAATAAAATTTTGTGGGTTTATATGTGATACTATTTTGCATTTTCTAACATGGCGGATGCCATTTTCTCACTTCCGGTTTACCCGGAAATGACCTCAACCTTAGATTTTTAAATGGAACACCCTGTATATTTTTGGCTTTATCGATTCAGAACACCATTCCAAATTCAACGACACCCCATACGTCACTTTTTGACATTTTAAATCATTTTAAATTTTATTTTTATTTTTTCATCTAGATTGCTATGAACTCTCTAAAATTGTTTACTTCTAAACCAAAATCTTGATAAAAATACAATTTTTAAGTTTTATTGTATTTTAAATTTTTTACAAACTTTTTAACTTTTTAAAAAGTCTTTTTCCAAAAGAACTCGATTTTTTCAAATGGAAACATATTGGCTCACTCGGGCAAAAAGATGGAGCATTTTTTTCCCAACAGTTTGATATCACACACACAAATGTCAAAGTAAAAGAGAAGAGATAATTTATTAAAAATAGCCATTAATGACAAAAAATACAAGAAGCGCAAACGGCTTTTCATTTATCTAGGTACCCATGACGCCATAATGCTCATAAACAAATGAACATAATAACAAATTTAAATTCCACCATCATTAAAATTAGTTTGACATAACAGTAGCTTGCTATTTTATCGTTTGATTTTTCTGTCAGTAATAATAATTCTAATTCGGTCAGGTATTAGTAATTTCTAAATAAAATATTAAAATGGAAACTTATAACAGAAACGAAAAAATCGATATGGTACTAATTTATGGCGAATGTTTGCAAAACACTACTCAAGCGGCCAGGGTGTATGCTGACAGGTTTCCCGAGAGACGACACCCCTCGAGACATTACTTTCCTAGACTCGTTCAGAAGCTGAGGAATGAGCCCGAACCCGAAGAAGAACAAATTATTATTAACCAAGACAAGGAAATTGATGTGTTGGCATATGTTGAGGCATACAAAACAGCATCGCTTAGAGAAATTGCTTTAGAATGCGCGATAACTGTCTCTTCGGCCTGGAGAATTTTACATAAATATAAGTATCACTCATTTAAATATCAAATCCACCAGCATCTTTACGAAGATGATTTTGCCAGAAGACTGAAGTATTGCAATTGGTTTTTGGACAAAAATAATGTAGATCCGACATTTCCATGTAATATTTTATATTCGGACGAAAGTAGATTTACTAACCTGGGAATGTTTAATAGAAATAATAAAAGGTATTGGGCTCAAGATAATCTACACCTAATGCAGGAAGGTAATTTTCAAGCGAGGTTTGGATTTAATTGTTGGCTTGGCATTATTGGAGGTAGAATAATAGGCCCAATTTTTTTTGATGGGCACTTAACTGGTGAAAGATATCTTCAATTCCTCAGGAATGAAATTGAGCAGTTTTTAGATGAGCTGCCACTACAAGACAGGATAAATATTATCTTTCAGCAAGATGGTGCGCCGGCACATAATGCTCGTGCAGTCCAAGAGCATCTTAACGACAGATTTGGAGAAAATTGGATTGGTACTACTGGCCCTGTTAGATGGCCTCCTAGGTATGTAAGAAATACATTAATAGTGACTTAAATAACTAATGATTATTATTTATCAGGTCGCCAGATATTACCCCGTTGGATTTTTTTGCGTGGGGTACAATCAAAAATGAGGTATACAACACTCCACCTGCCACCAGAGAAGAATTGGAAAATCGCGTAAGAGCTGCCATTAACAAAATTACACGGGAAAATTTACAAAATGTGGTAAGGAAAACAATTCAAAATGTTCGCGCCTGTCAGGAAGCACAAGGAAGGCATTTTGAACAACTGGACTAACTAAACCGTTCTTATTGTTTCAATGAATATATTAAATTTGTAATAATTATGTTCATTTGTTTATGAGCATTATGGCGTCATGGGTACCTAGATAAATGAAAAGCCGTTTGCGCTTCTTGTATTTTTTGTCATTAATGGCTATTTTTAATAAATTATCTCTTCTCTTTTACTTTGACATTTGTGTGTGTGATATCAAACTGTTGGGAAAAAAATGCTCCATCTTTTTGCCCGAGTGAGCCAATATGTTTCCATTTGAAAAAATCGAGTTCTTTTGGAAAAAGACTTTTTAAAAAGTTAAAAAGTTTGTAAAAAATTTAAAATACAATAAAACTTAAAAATTGTATTTTTATCAAGATTTTGGTTTAGAAGTAAACAATTTTAGAGAGTTCATAGCAATCTAGATGAAAAAATAAAAATAAAATTTAAAATGATTTACAATGTCAAAAAGTGACGTATGGGGTGTCGTTGAATTTGGAATGGTGTTCTGAATCGATAAAGCCAAAAATATACAGGGTGTTCCATTTAAAAATCTAAGGTTGAGGTCATTTCCGGGTAAACCGGAAGTGAGAAAATGGCATCCGCCATGTTAGAAAATGCAAAATAGTATCACATATAAACCCACAAAATTTTATTTCTGTAACGTAAACAGTAAAAAAGTTATAGGGGTGAGCGTACCTCCTGAAACACCCGGTATATAGTCGTTGAGGTCCAGAGAAATAATAAGGAGCTCTACAGTGTTTTCTAGCATGTTATTAGCTTACCACATTCTTTCTTCTATTTCAGTCAAATGTTCGACGCACTTACTCCATTTTTTTTCACAATCCACTGTCTTTATTCCCTCTTGCAAGAGGTTGCCAACGTCTCTACTTTTAAAAGTGGTGTTATGTCTTGCTGCAAAACCTTTTACTTGCGCCCACATCAATTCACAGTGATATGGCGGAAAACGAAGTACCGCTATATTTCGTTTTGAAGCGATTTCGTCGACAACAAATTTCGTACAAAGAGTTTTATTCAACTTTGCAATCTCCAGTAGCTCCTTTTTTGAGCATACCTTTATCAAATAGCTTCTTATTTACAGTAAGCCAATAAATAATGTCTTTTTTTTTCCTTTAAGACGTTGGTATTTTTTCGGATTTTCTTGAGTGGTAGCTGGCATTATCCATGACTATAACAGACCCAGAAGGAATAAGATCTAGCATTTGCTGGAAGTATTCTTCAAAGACATCAGCGTTTATGTCTTCATGATAGTCTCCAGTCTGCTTTGATTTAAATGCTCCACCTACCAATATGAGTAATCAATAATCTTTTACCTTTCCCGAGGGTGCTTTTATTCCAGTGGACCATCCTTCCATGAAAGCTTACCTCGCGCTTTTTATATGTTTATCCTGCCATATTTTACCAGTTGTATATCCTTCATTTGATCAAGTTTCGTCCATATAATAGATATTCCTGTTTTTCTTTGAAACTGTCTAACTGCCCTCAAATATCTTCGTCGCCAGCAGATGATTTCGTCTTTTTCTAATTAAATTGAGTTTTGAATTTTTTCATAGCAAAAATTCATTTTCTTCAAAGTTTTCCACAGTTTCTTCTTACCCATGGGTGGAATGAAATCATCCTTTTTCATTTCAGACATTATCTTGTTTAAGGTAGATATTTCTTTTTTGTTAAGTAAAACGAGTGTATGCGTCTTCTGATGGCGGTCTTTTCATCCTCATTTATTACAGTTTCTTTTCTTTCTGTACTTCTCTTTGGTGACCTGGGGTCGCGTTTATCCTCGTGCACCAGTCGGTATATTCTTGACTATCCGAATCCAGTCACATTCGAACACATTTCAACTATTTTTGCAACTTCGAATGTTAAATTTAGGTGGCCAAGAGCGTTAAACATATTGAGAATAATAATTTTCTCATTTTTAGAAAGCGCAGTTTTACTTATCCGTTTCTCAGCAACAAATTCAGAAGCACTAGCCATTTTTAAGAACAAAGTTTTCCAACAACTTCCGGAAAGCAACTAAATATTTCAAATTTTTGAAACAGTGGGGCACAGACCCCTGACAATAATCATAAGTACAATAATAATAATTGGACTAAACCTATAGAATACGGCGAAGACCACTGGTTTTTATGGTTTAATAATGATTCATTACTCCTTCGCATTAAGTCAATTGAGGGACTCCCAATAGCTTCATTGGATGAAATAATTACTGGAACTCCATCAACCTTTTCCTCTCCAGTTATTTCCGGAAGCAACGTTCCATCCCAGTGAGGGACAGCAAATTGTAACTATAACGTTAGTAATTTATTTTTTAACACTGAAGAACGCTCGCCGCGAAGCTTTGACGGCACCGACGTTATCAGGTACGATTTATAACTAAAGTCTTCAGTATTGTGTCACAAAGCTTTTACAGTTGCCAATAACATATGGACAGAGTCTCTGTCATTTATCATACATTTAAGGCCTACCACTAGCTTGGTGATAATAAAATTAATATTTCCACTTTAATGATTTGTAGGATATAGTAGACGGTGTCCAGTTTTCGATGGTTTTACTGGGTATCTCCGTTATTAGTAAAGATATAATTATACGGTTTTCGCAGCACTGTGCTACTTTTTTGTGAAACAAAAGATGCCGCAATCAGAATTTTCCTATAGTCTATTTCAGAAAGGTGTAGATTAATAAAATGGGAAATTCCGTACAGTTCGGCTCAATTTCGGTGTCGGCCATAATAACTAACCAAAAATTTTAGACAATTAGATTAACGGGTATTAAGATTAAATAGTATTGTTTGTAATATTATAATTTCAAGTAATTGCGTAAGAGGATTAGGAAAGGTATGTTTTCTGCCCTGAAGTGTAAAAATCAAATTTATTGTGTAGGGATTAGTTAGGTAGTAGATTATAAAGTTACGTTTTGCGTTTAACAGGTACCATTTAACAAGTACCGAGTTTGGCTCTGGCCTCTTTGGCTGGATCATATAAATAGGTGGTAATTTGGAATAAATTTCATATATCGTGTATGACCTTAATAAGTATATTTGTTTAGTTTGACGCATCAGTATTTGCTGTTAAGCCGTATAGAGTGTTCACAGTATTATAAGATTAGTAGTAAAATGGCGACATTCACACCAACAAAAAGATGTTCCAATTATTCTCCACTATCAGTGAGTGAAAAAGTTATTATTTTAAATGTACATGATTGCATAAAATACGATTATCCAAATTTTACTGTACAAGAAACTGTCGACCGATGTTCCCGAATGACTGGAGTTGGAAAGCCCACCGTTTTTAAATTATTGCGGGAGAGAAAGACAGCAGGTCAATGGATTAATGAAGGTTATATAGTACCAAAATTGTGGCAAGACAAAAATATAACCAGTGCTCGCCAAGCTTTTATGGAAGGCCTGTCAACGGGTATTAAGGTCCATATTCGAAGCGAAGAGAGATTTTTAAAGAAGGTTTGCTAACATATATAATTGATAAAATATCCTCCAGCTGATTCAGTAGTAGTTATGGATAACGCAAACTATCATTCACGACGCACAGAGAAGACTCCAACTTCATCTTGGACGAAACAAGAAATTATCGACTGGTTAATCACCAAAAGTATTGAATTTGAAGATAATTTGATAGAGAAAGAACTATTAGCTATAGCAAATTTACACAAAAATCGTTTTATGAAATATGCCGTGGAAGAAATAGCAGAATAACATAGTGTAACTGTGCTGCGCACACCGCCATATCATTGAGAACTAAATCAAATAGAACTTATATGGGCGCAAGTGAAAGTATTAATAGCCAGACACAACACGACATTCAAAATGAAAGACGTTAAGCTACTGTTTGATCAAGCCATTAAGGAAGTGACACCAAAATAGCGGCGAAAAGCAGTACATCATGTCATTAAAGAAGAGGAGAAAATGTGGGATCTTGACCACCTGATCGATTGGACCGTCGACCCGTTAATTATAACGTCAAGAGGAGATGACAGTTCCTCAGATGACGAAGAAAAATATGATTTTTTATAATTTAATATCTGTATAATGTATTTTTTGTATTTTTTTTATAAAGTTTAATAAAAAAATAAATGTACCTAATACTATGTACAGGGTCTTTGATTATATTTACGTGAACTCAAGAGCCTTTATTATTAGAGATGGAAAAAAATCTTAGAAACAAAAGTTCTAGGGTCTTTCTCCTATTATCTTTTGAAGTTATCAGAAAAAACAAAGTCGCATCGGAAAATAAAAATATATAGGCAACTTCAAGTTTTTTAAATGGAACACCCTGTATATTATGCGTTAAAATGAATGATCTTTTTTCCGTGATTCTAAATATATTATACAGTGTGTCCACGTAAGTTGGCGGCATATGGGAAACTTCTTTATTATTAATTTTACGAAAAAAAGTTATTCTTCATAAAAAGTTCTGCATGGTCCAAAACCTAAAATGCAACCATCAGATGTTAAATTTTTTCAGTCATATACGAGGTTTGTCAAAAAATGTGATTTTTGCTCTAGAGTAAAGTACCTTTCTTTTTGACAATATCGAAAATTGTTATAAAGAAAGATGTTTAGAATTAAAAATAGCTTTCAAATATTCAACATTGTTTATTAACATTAAGAAAATATTTTTTTCTACATTTCTTAAATTTCCAACGTAATCGCAGAGAAAATGTAGAAAAAAAAATTTTTTTAATGTAAATAAACAATGTTGAATATTTGAAAGCTATTTTTAATTTTAAACATCTTTTCTTTATAACAATTTTCGATATTGTCAAAAAGAAAGGTACTTTACTCTAGAGCAAAAATCACATTTTTTGACAAACCTCGTATATGACTGAAAAAATTTAACATCTGATGGTTGCATTTTAGGTTTTGGACCATGCAGAACTTTTTATGAAGAATAACTTTTTTTCGTAAAATTAATAATAAAGAAGTTTCCCATATGCCGCCAACTTACGTGGACACACTGTATATGTTGATGACATTTGTGTGAGCCATTTTTGACATATCTTAGCTTAAAATATAAATAAATTGAAAAAAAGGTTGATAAACTTGTCAAGCAAACCATGGAAACAATTGTTAAGTTATTTATTACGCTTTATGAATTGTTTCCATGGTTTACTTGACAAGTTTATCAACCTTCTTTTCAATTTATTTATATTTTAAGCTAAAATATGTCAAAAATGGCTCACCCAAATGTCATCAACATATATATATTTAGAATCACGGGAAAAAGATCTTTCATTTTAGCGCATAATATACAGGGTTTTCCATTTAAAAAACTTGAAGTTGCCTATATTATTTCATTTTCCGATGCGACTTTGTTTTTTCTGATAACTTCAAAAGATAATAGAAGAAAAACCGTAGAACTTTTTTATATAAGATTTTTTTCCATCTCTAATAATAAAGGCTCTAGAGTTCACGTAAATATAATCAAAGACCCTGTACCTACATAATGCCCAAATTTTATTCTGTTAAAATAAAATTATTTCCTTTTTACGAGTATAATTTAATTTCTGTATAATGTATTTTTTTTTTAATATTTAATAAAAAATAAGTGTAGCTAATACTATGTACATAATGCCTAATTTTTATTCTGTTAAATTAAATTATTTCCTTTTTACGAATATCCTACCGGCACGCCTTTGTCACACCATTTTCAGTGTTTGTGAATGGATAACAATAGGCAAAACCCATAAATTGACCCAAACCCGAGTGGTACTACCTGCACTTGATGAAAAGAAAGAATTTTGGAATGAAATCAATGCCAAATTATGAATGTGGCTTAAATATTCGTTGGGTCACTCTGTAGTCCCTTTGCATACCATGAACTTTTATTACTTTACATTTTTCTGAAATATACTATAGTCCTCCTTGTTTTTGATATACGAGATGTTTTTGAAAATTTTACATTTTGGGACACTCCCCATATTTAGGTTACACTATAGCTTTTTAAAGAGAAAGCAAATGTTGTTTTTGTAGCTTTTTTACGTAGAATGCAGTGACGTACTCTCATTTTTTCTACGTTCAATAGTTTCCAAGAAAAAAGAAAACTTTCTTTTTTTTAAATGGGTCACCCTGTATATTTTTTAATAATGTAATTTAGTTTATAACAAGCTTCTCAGAAATATATAATACCATTATTTTAATTTTAATATTAAGCACGAAATTTACGTTTTATTAAAAAATATACATTTTTTGTTAGTAGGCCATGACGGGTGTTTAAAAAAACTATTACTGGTATGAAAATTACTGCAGAAGAAATATATTTTGGACTCCTTAATCTACTATGGCAGTACAAATAATAGCAATGCACAAATCGAGTTGTGCCTTACTATGTAAAACTTTAGAAACAAAAGCTGAAAATTTATAGAACTTTCTCATTAATATTAATTAATTTAAAATAATAAAAGGCCGGGTTTGTAACTCCCTAAATGCTCTTTCAGTGGCATTTCTTAAATCTGCAATTGTTTGGTATCGAATAGAATAAATTTTATTTTCAAAGTATCCCCACAAGAAGAAATCCAAAACCAACAAGTCGGGTGACCTTGGTGGCCATCTTGCAGGTCCATTAGTCCCAATCCAGTGGCCTGAGAAATTGTTGTTTAAGTGGGCCCTGGTAATTAGCGCTTTGCGAACGGGTTCTCCATCCTGTCGCAGATGCAAGTTAGTGAGACCCGCTAAGGGCACGTCTTCTATTATTTCCGGCACAACGTTTTCCAAAGTTTCCAAATATTTATTTGCATTAAGGCTGCCTTCAAATATATTATAAATTATTTTGCCTCCTAGTATAAAACATGAAACGTTAAAGCTAAACCTGCCTTCCGTTCGAGTAGAAATATTACATGCTGATTTTTTTAGGAGCAAAACCTCGTATTGTGCCGATTAAATATACCAGCACTGGTAAAATAAGCCTCATCGGACCATATAACGGTTCTTTCAAAATTATTTTCCCTGTTGATATTTAGTAAATACCAATTACAGAACTCTATAAGGCGCTGTGCCTAACCAGTATGTAAGTTTTGTACTAGGTGGAATTTATATGACCTAAAATTGTATTTTTTTAAGATTGTTTGAAACTCTCGATTTAACTACTCCGACCGAACCTTCAACCGTTCTGCAGGAACTAGTTGGATTTGTTTGAATTGAAGCTAAAACATTTATTTCGCATCAGTCTCGAAATCTCTTGCTGTGGATCTTCGGGCGAGATTTAGAAAATGAGCCGTGTTCAATTAAATTTGATTTCATCCTTAGAAAGTTTCTTTTATCCGGTTGTCGTCTTTCGGGATGTCTAGAAGTAATTTAAGAAATTTAATAAATCTGCATAGAGATACTACAAAAAGGCGTATATTTACCTATTGGAATACACTTCTAATTCTTCATCTGCATTTTCATTATAATGGACATAACAAACGAGCATGTCATATTTTTCATTATTTTCAAAGTACATTTTCTGCCATAATTAGGACAAACTGATTTTTTACCATTAATTAGATATTTTAAAACAACTTAGAGAACCTGAATATACTGACGGGAACTAAAGAAGTTTTTAATATGACATAAATAACTATGTTCTTTTCTTTTTTTAAATACCCGTCGTGGCCTATACTAACAAAAAAATGTATATTTTTTAATAAAACATAAGTGTCGTGCCTAATATTAAAAATAAAAATAGGGTATTATATATTTCTGAGAAGCTTGTTATAAACTAAGTTATATTTTAAAAAAATAGATAGGGTACCCATTTAAAAAAAGCAATTTTGTTTTTTTGCTCGGAACCTATTGAACGTAGAAAAAATCTGAGTACGTCACTGGATTTTACGTAAAAACTACAAAAAGAACATTTGTTTTCTCTTTGATAAACTAGAGGGTCCCCTAAATATGGGGGGTGTCTCAAAATCTAAAATTTTCAAAAACATCCCGTATATCAAAATCAAGGAGGACTAGAAAAATTCTGATTTGGGCATCTTTTGTTTCACGAAAAAGTAGCAAAGTACTGCAAAAACCGTATCCTTCTATTTTTACTAATAACGCAGATACGCCGTAAAACAATCAAAAACTGGACACCCTCTAAGTCAGGGATGCACATACCGCGGCCCGCTGTTGATATTTATGCGGCCCACCAACGAATTTTAAAAGCGATATTTATGCGGCCTGCCAACGAATTTTAAAAGTATTCTACTCGCCGCGCTCCGGTCTAAGCATATTGTTACAAGACTAGATAGAAATCTGTCGCATTAACTAGATTACTTTTATGATTCGCGAAACACTTCGGTAGTAAAGTATAACTAGCCTCAATTGAAACACTTTTTTTCCTCACAAAAAACAGCAGGTAAAAAATCACTGTAAATGTCCATTGAAGCGATGTATCAGGACCACTCAACAGCGAACGCCGTACAATGCATAGATTTTTCCGTTTGGCTCGCGAATTATCCCGGTATACTTTGCAGCTTAAAGGTGATAGGACTGGTCGCCGTGTAGACTGTCTTACTTTGTCGTACTAAAGGAAACCATGGATAAGGCGTCACTGTGACTTTTTTAATATACATCGATTTAATATTTATGGATCCAATTTTGACACGGATCTCCTTAGTACTTTAACATTCAGTGTCGTAGACGTTGGTATATATCCTATTAGAACTATTTACTGTGCGTTATCTTATTTTATTTACTATTGTTTTACCAACGTAGTTTGAGTAGTTAAGTTTTCTGAAATATATTTCACTTATATATTATATTTTTATAATATTATTAATAAGATGGCTTTTTGGAGACCATTTGAGACTAATGATATGGAAACAATACCGGCGGTATCCGACCCGGCAACAGACGAAACAAATGGGGAGTTAATTGGCAAAGACTTACACGTCCAAAGTCAGCGTATTATTTTAAATATTTTTGAGTGCCTTAAAAACAAAAATACTGTGCAGTCAGATAGGGCTGTAGTGCGAAGAATTTCTGAATTGACCAAAATTTCAGAGTCAACCATTTTACGAATAATAAAAAAAGGAACTGTAATAGATCATTCTCTAAAGCGGAAACGAACAAACCAAAAGTTTAGGAACATTGACCATGCTGCCAAAGAAGTAATTCGGCGAATTGTATACGATTTATATAAAAAAAATCAAGTCCCAACTTTAGAAATGATTAGAGATAAATTGCGCGATTATCCTGGATATAATTATCAATGTTTAGAAACACTGCGAAGTATTTTAATCAATTGTGGATTTAAATACAAGAAAATAAATAACCGAATGGTAATAATGGAGTCACGGCGTATTGTTGAACTACGGCAAGTATATTTGCATAAAATTAGTGAATATCGTGAATTAAATAGAAACATAGTTTACTTGGACGAGACTTGGTTCGATACTCATGACGTTGTAAAATATGGCTGGGTAGATAAATCGGAAAATTGTAGCTTAAATACACCGTGCTCAAGAGGAAAACGCATCATTATTCTTCATGCTGGTGGCGAAAATGGCTTTGTACCTAATGCTTTGCTTTTATCTGCCAAAAACATTAAACAATCTTCAGCCGATTATCACGAAGACATGACAGCGGATCTTTTTGAAAAATGGATTTCTGAGCAGCTTCTACCAAACATTCCACCGAATTCTGTAATTGTCATGGACAATGCGTCCTATCATTCGCGTATATTGAATAAACTACCCAACAACAATACAAAAAAGCAGGATATTTTAACATTTATGAAAAATAAAAATATCAATATTGATAATAAAAATAAAATTCCTATAAAAAAAGAATTACTCAAGATTATTAAGAGCCAAAATTTTAAAAATGAATATGTAGTTGATACTATTTGTAAGACACACGGTCATACCTTGTTGCGATTACCTCCATACTATTGCATATTTAATCCGATTGAGTTAATCTGGAGTACCATAAAAAGATCTCTGCGGAAGCATAATGTATCGCCAACACTAAGCGCAGTAGTTATTGAAAATATTCGGCAAGTAGTAAACGACCTGGATAGTAATATATGGAAAAATTGTGTAGCACATGTTATTACAGAAGAAAAAGAATATCCGATTCTACCTCCCGTGGCATCAATAGTGATACAACCAGGCAATGATTCTACTTCTGAAGATTCTGACGATAGTGTTTAAGGTATTAAAAACTAATTTTTTTTCCCAAGTAACAGATTTACATGGTCACGCGAGAACACTAGTGGTAAACAACTTTAATCATGGCGTGAGATATACCCGCCGCGCAGTTTAACTTTTGTTATCAAGTGTTTGCGCCTAAAACACGTACTTTTTTGTCCATGTATTTACAGTCCATCAAAGCTTTGGACTTTGAACTTGTAAAGTAAAATACCACTGTCGGTATATTAATACTTTTCAGTGTTTACACTATCGTTTTCAATAATTCTAATTGCTTAATCGGCAAAACTTAAAATTTAAAATGTTTGACAAAACTTTTTGCGCGAACACCCTTTTGTGTACCTATTTGGGAAACTTTCATTTTGTATTTTTTAATTAAGATTTCTTTCGATATGGCCGGCGAGCTTTTAACCTGTTAGGTAGGTATTAGAATCTAAATTATAACCTTCGGCATATACTCACTAAACTAAATAAGGTTTTAAATAGCTATTTAAATTTAAATACTACGATTTCCAAATTTGCGTTCCCAAAACATATTTGCCAGAAATTTAACATACTTACTGGTTATTAGTATAGTAATAAACTTAATTCATTTATTACTCAGTCGGTACGCCTATGTGTCGAATTTCTTACTGTTTTTTGCTGTTTCAATTGAGACTAGTTAAAGTATATCCCCGAACAAAGTGGAAGGTTTTCGATGTTTGGTAACTCGTATAAATACGACGCATCGCCAGCTACCGGGGCAGTTAAGTTTTAACTACGGATAAGCGAACGTTATACTGATTGAGAACTGTAATCTGTGACGAGTAAATATTTCGTCGTTCGAACTTGGCTTCTACCTACGTAACAATATAATATCAATTTTGATATGGATAAACCAGGCCCCAGTAAGAAACGTAGTCTAAGGTTGAAGATGAAAATCGACAGTTTCAAGATATTTGGACCGAAAAATACTTTTTTATTTCTTCGCATAACAAAATTGTCTGTTTAATATGCAAGAGTAGTATTTCTATTCCGAAGGAAAATTAATGTGAAAAGGCACTATAAAACCCAGCATCCTACTTTTACCAAATTAACTGGCGAAAATCGAACGCAAAGAATTTCCACTTTACAACGGGAACTAATAGGCCAGCAAGCTATGTTTACAAAACCAATTCAAGATGCTAAAACAGCTACTGAAGTTAGCTTCGAAATATCTCAAATAATAGCGAAAACTTGTCGACCTTTTAAAGATGGTGAGTTTGTTAAGCAATGTTTAGATATCGCCGCAAAAAAAAATTGTCCGGAAAATGTAAAGAAGTTTGAAAAAATTCAGTTAAATCGGATGACTGTTCAAAGAAGAATTACGGCATAAGCAGCTAATATAGAAGAGCAATTAGATACGAAATCGAGAAGTTTTGAGTATTTTTCTACAGCACTCGACGAATCTATAGATATAAGTTCCACTGATCAACTCTTAATATTTTTACGAGGTGTGACGCAAAATTTTGAAGTGAGTGAAGAACTGATTGGTATGAGTCAAACCAAGGAGAGTGACATGCTCAAAGCTCTTCTGGAAAAATGCTCTATAATGGATTTGGATTTAACGATAATAACTAAAATTACGGCTGATGGAGCACCTTCAATGGTTGGAAGTACATCTGGGATGGTAACTATGTTAAAAAAATATTTACAAACTAAAAACATAAATACCAAGGAATTAATGCAGTTTCATTGCATTATACATCAACATTATACATTCAAAATTATTGGGATTTGAAAATGAGATGAAAGTTGTAGTACCTACTGTAAACTTTATAAAATCACAAGGTCTCAATCACCGACAATTCAAACAATTTCTCGAGGATATTGAACGCGAATATGGTTTTACACTGAAGTGAGGTGGCTAAGTCGTGGGTTGACACTACAGCGGTTTCTTAACTTGATTGAAGAAATTATTGCTGGCGGAAGAGTAAAACGACGTCCTCGAACTCGTCAACCCTGATTGGCTGTGTGACTTAGCGTTTCTTGTAGACATCACAAATCACTTGAATGTCTTAAATACGCGACTCCAAGGCAAAGATCAATTGATTTCGCAGGTATACTCTCATGTTTCGTCCTTTCAATGCAAATTGAGTCTTTTCAGGACACAAATCAATTCAGCCAATAATTACAGCCATTTTCCGAACTACAAAAAAAATTATGGAGAAAGTCAATAAAACTGACGTCAATTTCGCTCATGTTGAAAAAATTGATATTTTGATACAAGCTTTTCAAAATCGTTTTGTAGACTTCAAAAAAGTTAAACCTCTATTGGACATTTTCAGCAATCCTTTCAACATTTCACCCGAAAATGCGCCGGAATCAATGCAGCTGGAATTAATAGACATGCAAAATGATGATAGTTTATGAAACAAATTTAATGAAGGTAATTTACTCAACTTTTACCGTTGCGTTGATAAAAACGCTTATAAAGAGTTGCAAATAAACGCATTGAAATGCGCAAGTTTATTTTGATCGACGTATATTTGTGAACAAACGTTTTCAGTGATGTAACTAAACAAAACGAAAAACCGAAACCGTCTGGCAAATGAAAATTTGGTAGCAATTTTACGTGTGGCGACAAGTAATGTGGAGCCAAATATAAAAAAAACTTGTTAGTTCAATGCAATGTCATGCATCAAAATAATAAAACATGAAATATTACATTGTAATGATTAGATTACCTTACGATTACGTAATTACAACAAACATTTTTGAAGGTTCTTTTATTTTTATCATTGTATTTCATACTATTTAAAAATAAATTTTTTTGTGGTAATAAGTATTGTTTGTAGTGGCCCGTCCTTGGCTTAAATTTTTCCCGAGTGGCCCCTGTTCCCTATAAGTCTGTGCATCCCTGCTCTAGATATTCTTCACTGTAATTTCCAGATTAAATTTATTTTTCAAATAAATCACAATAAAATTAATATTCCATTTCTTTAATTTCCGATTAAATATAATGCTTCCACAAGGATTACTTTAAAGCGCAATTTTTAACAATTCGATAATGACAAAATGCTATACTGACGCGATCATTAAACCCTTTTTGGCGCACTTACTTATTCTTGTATGTATGTGTGAGCAAGTAATCTTATACTTTTTATTTTTTCTCTTCACCAAATGTTCATTTTTTGTATGCTCACAAATTAGAAAAAAAATGTAATATCAAAAATGTTACATTTTCTCTATGGTTTGAAATTCAATCGCTCTTCTATATAGGGGTATATTTTTAAAATTAAATTAGCAGTTTCGTAAACAGCGGAAATATTTTTTATAATTTTGGCGCTGCGGAAAATATTAAATTCTTTTAACTTTTATACTTACAGGAACTGTAGCAGCCCGAGCACCTACAAATGCAAGAAATAGGAAAAGTAGTCTTATTCCCTTCATGTTTAAATAAAAACTAATCTGTCCACAATGTTTCCTTCATATTTTTAAATTACGGATTTAATCCTTATACGATTACCTAGAAATCTTGCAGACAATTATTTATTTATTACATGTCCAAATTTAAGTAAGTTTTGACAAGTTAAGGGCTATAAATGAAGGGAATCAATACAAAGAAAATAATTATCTATATTATATTATGATTAAAATTATCAGTGCCGTACAGCGTACCTATCGTAAAGATTGGCAAGTTAAAAAAAATTATAAAGTATGCGTGGTTACTAAAATCGACTAAAAATTATATCTTTGTAATGCTATATTATTATCTATCGGTAGGGCAATGTAACATATTACCCACCCTTAGTATTTTTTCTTCTCTTATTTTTTGTAATAAATATTTATATATTTTTTTTTTTAACCCGTAACCGTGACGTGGAGTCTACGAGACTCCTTTCATATTATATTTCACTAAAATTCTTAAACTGGTAAATCAATAGCCTCGCGGTGCCATCTACCTTTCTGAAAGAGGAGGACGTATGTAGGGGAGAAGGGGGCACCTTTGAACTGGGGCACTTTTGAACCAAAGAGGATGCCTTGCCGTTCCCGTGGAAATATAACATGTTGATTTTCCTGGCACCAAAACCTAGTATTTTGCCGATTAAATATACCGGCACTGGTAAAATGACTCACATCAGACCATATAATCGTTCTTTTAAAATGATTTTCTCTATTTACATTTTGTAAATACCAATTACAAAACTCTACGCGGCGCTCTGCGTCACCGAGATGTAAGTTTTGTACGACATGAAATTTGTATGGCTTAAACTTGTGTTTTTTTAGAATAGTTTAAACCCTTGATTTTGTAACACCGACAGAACCTTCCACTGTTCTACAAGAACTACTTTGATTTGTTTTAATTGAAGCCAAAACGTTTACCTTATAAATGTCCTGGTTTTCCTTATTGTAAATACTAGATCGGGGTTAGGAAAATGAACCAACTTCAATTAAGTTTAATTTTATTTTTAAAAATATTCTTTAATCCGGCTGTCTTCTTTCTGGGAATCTGCGAATATTACGTTTTTATAAATTTTAAAATATGATAAAAAATATAAAAAGATGCCCATACCTGTTAAAATAAACTTCTAATGCTTCATCCGAATTTTCGTTACACTGAATATAACAAACGAACATATCGTACTTTTCATAATTCTCGAATTTTGCATTCGCAGCCATAATTAAGAAAAAACTGCTATTTATCGAAACTGAATAGAAATTAAGAACAGAAAATGGATAACCTATTCTGACAGTAAATAAAGATTTTTTCAGATAACAAGCCTGTCATATTTTGTTTTCCTAAATACCCGTCATAGCCTACTAAAAAAAAATTTTAATTTGTTGAAAAATGTAAATTTTGAGCTTCACATTGAAAACGGCTATAAAGTATTATATATTTTTAAAAAGCTTGTGATAAACTGAATCATAATAGCTATAAATATATGGGGTGCCCATTTAAAAAAATACAGGTTTGCTCTTTTCTCGAAAACAATTAAACATAGAAAAAATCTGACTAAACCACTGGATTCTACGTGAAAAAAACTAATAAGTTCATTTTTTACCTTTTTAATAAGTTGCAGCGTAACCGAGATACGGGGGGTGCCCCAAAATGCAAAATTTTCTAAAAAACTAAGGGGGCTATGAATATTCTGTTGATGGCATCGTTTGTTTCTCAAAAAAATAACACAGTGCCGCGAAAACCGCAACCTTCTATCTTTACTAATAACGCAGGTAACCCGTAAAACATACGAAAACTGGACAACCTGTATACTCTTCAAGATTAGAAAACATTTCCTTGGCAATATCCAAAAACTAATAACATATCGATCATTCGTTGGTATACTGTACGGCCATGACGAAAAGAAACTTGAAAATTGTTTGACAATACAAATGTATCCTTCAATTATTTTTTAGATTCGATTTAACACCAGTCAGTTTTTAGTGACAGTTGTTGTAATTTAACGCCTTCGCTTTAAATTGTGTTCAATTATTACAATAATTTAGACCTGGCCATACAAGAAGTGAATTTTTTAAATCCAGATATCTCAAAAACGGCTACTCAAATCAACTCTTACCACGTATACCTTTCTTTGGGTAAAAGACGTTGGAGAATAAGAATTTTTATTTAAAAGTTAAATACAGGGTGGCGCAAAAAGTTATTCCCTTTTAAATGTGAGCAAGGTACCGCAGGTGGCGCCCTCTAAATTTTACAATAAAAATGAGAGTAAATTTTAATTTTCCACCCCCTAGCTGAATATTGTGACAATACACCAGTTATTAAAAAAAAAGTATTTATGAAAAATTAAAACCAAATTGGACTTTTGACACTCTATATCAACCAAATCATCCACTTTTTGACTGAGGTAAGTTGGATTAGATTTTCATATTTAACTATCAGGAATTTTTTACTGTAGAATGGGGTTACTTTGCCGGGTTTTCGAGATTTTTTTTGAATAACTTCTCTTGTTTTTAACTATGAAACTTGATATAAAACTATGTGAAATTTTAGCCTTTTTGGAAACAAAATCTATAGTTTGAGGCTAGTTAGTTAGCTTTATCTATTTTTTTTAAAACGCCAAAAATTTGGCGCAAAGTTACCATCGAAATGGGGTAACTTTGCCACGGCCTATAACTTCAACAGAAAGGCAAAGATATCCTAAACTAATAGCATATTTGGATTCCTTGGAAAATTTCCTCCAATATAGAGATAAATTTCTCAGAAATCTGTCAATAAGTAAGCAAATTACGACCTTGTATTTAAACATACTTTATTTCTTCAAACTAAATGAAATAAATTTCAAAAAATTATATTGTAAAATAACAAAAACACACAAAAACTTAAGAAAAAACAAAAGAAACATTCTTTAAAGAAAAACTAAAGAGTTTTTACAAACTTCTTAAGACAAAGTGTATTCTGACACATCTTGAAATTCATAAATTTCCCTTGAACTTGAACACGAACTTGGCGCTATCAAAATTTTCACAACTTCACTTCTAACAATGTGAGCTACGTCATCAACTGACGGAAAACAAAATCTTTTACCATTTCTTCTCAGAAATTTTACTTTATAAAAATTGCTTCCTCCATAGAAATAATTTGTGCAATGAAATGAACCTTTCTCTTTGCAGCTTCAAGCTGTACAACTACAAAGCTTCCTTCTTTGACTACTGTCGCTTCAGTCTTTTGGGTTTTTTCTTCTTCTGCTATCTATTGGATATCATTTTCAACATCTGTCCCATCCCTCTCTGAGATTTCTTCTTTTTCCATTGTATCTGTGTCTTCCTCTGATAAACTTTGTTTTGGTAAAACGTCTTCTACGCTTACGGATTTTCCGGGTTCGACGCGGACCATTTTTTTCCTTATTTTTTCGCTGGAAGCATCTGAACTGCGAGTTTTTTTAAGACAATTTACCACTGCGTCTCCTACTTGGTTACTGACATTTTCTTCAAGTCTCTGTTTCGGCAACATTTTAATAACTTCACTTCTGTTCATTGGATAAATCCCAGCCTTTCGGAATCCGTTTTTTATTATAGAGGAATGGTTCATCTCAATTTTCTGAGTCAATGTCTTAAGTAAATTTGGAAAACTGGTCCTATTCAAAACTGAATCTCTTGGATTTCTGATTTTGTAATTAGTCAAAATCTGCCTCCATGCCATTTTTAGAGCTCTAAAGAAACTTATGTCTAAGGGTTGTGTCAAATGCGTCGAGTTTGATGGTAAAAACACAAATTTAATATTTAACCTCTGACACTCTGTTAAAACTTCAACGTTAACATGGGATGACAAATTGTCCCCGATTATTACTTTATCGCCCTCAAGAGACTGGGCCCATGGAATAACAATTCGTTTAAACCAATCTAGGAAGCATACGCTGTCGAACCATCCGGACTTACTTCGGTTAAACCTTGTTTTTGGTGGTCCTCCAATACACCACTGGTCATATATACGATCCGCTTTATACACCACATAAGGTGGGAGAACCTGCCCCGATGCTGTTGCGGCAAACATGACTGATATCGCGGTTTTTGTTGAATTCAAAACCCTTTCTAGATATTTACATCCCCTGCGAAAGAGACACTTTTGAGAGCCAGGGTCATCTGATAAGTTAAGTTAGTTCGTCAAAATTTAAAATTCTGTCTGGTGTGACATTGTCTAGGGTAACTTCTAGATTATTGAAATAATGATCAAATTCTTCCTCCGTTTTCTCTGCTCTCACACGCTTTATGTTTTGGCACTGTCTTTGTGTTAAACGGTTCTTGTATCTTTTTAAAAAAGCAAATGCCCATTATTTTCCTGGCAAATTATTTGAAAATTTAGCTATCGTCAAACCATTAGAATCCAAATAGCTTTTCACTACCATGCGTAGGTCAAACAGTCTAAGAGGGCTTCCAAATTCCGAACAAGCTATGACAACATCTACAAAGCTTCTTTCTACGGCCTCTGATAAAACTGTTGGTGCACCCACACTACCGCAGTACAAGTTTTTAATTTTATTTAGGATGGTTCTACGAGGAATATTAAAAGTGTCAGCAGCAACTTTTGCATTCATCCTTTTTTGTCGTACAGCAGTAACGGCCCTATCCAAATCCTCGTCCGTATAATCCTTGTACCGTCGGGCACCTAATTCTCTTATATACTCCCGCGGCATTTCCTAGAAAAACGAAAAGCTGATTTAATTCAAAAGATACTCCAAGAACAAAAATGCTGTAACTTCGCCACCCGAATTAATTTTCCTTTGTGTAGCAGTTTGGCAACATCTAATGCATTTACAACTCTAACCTATAATAATCTACCTCATATCCAAAACTGGTATATCTAATGTTATCGGTTTTCTTTCCACACGCCTTAGTATAGCAACGTGTTCAGACATGCGTAAATATAGCAATATACATATCCACTTATATTTAGTTAATGAAGTTTAACTTACTGTAATATTTTATCGCAGACGCTAAGTTACACCACCACTTGTTGCTCGGACATTCTAAAACAACACTACAGTGTTGCCAAATTTAAAAAATGAATTTTATTTAATTTCACTACACGTTTGGCAAAGTTACCACATCAGGCAAAGTAACCCCATTTTACGGTACCTATAGCATTTTTTTCGCACCTTTTAGGGATACCCTGTATATCTTAGTTTGTTGATAATGACTTACACAATTGATTTACAATAATTGCTACTTGTAGTGGAAAAAAAACTGGTTTAGTAAAAGCAAGATATTTAATAGGAGTATTAAAGACTCTACGTCACCGGTTGTGTAACAGAAATCGGGCGTCACCGGCTACGGGTTATTAACTTCATAATTTAATAGATATAAGTCAAAATTTGCAGAAAATGTCTATAACTTTAAATTTTATTAAAATTTTTAAAATTAAATTTAAAATATTTGCCAGAGCAAAGCAAAAATTATTTTTAATGCTTATAAAGGCTTTAGGTGAGTTTAAATCCCAAACCCTACCCCTAACAGCAGGCCCATGAAATAATCTAACGAAATCTTAAATAACAGTATTTGTGTTAGAAGTTGTGGACGTTGTAGCAGGTACAGATGCTAGATTCTCATTAATCCAGTCCAAATAATAAGTAGCTCTTGCGAATACAGAAGGATATCCTTGTGAACAACCATAACCACCTCCGAAGGACACCACACCAATCTAGAAAAGGAGAAACAAATTTAGTATGTTTAGATATTTCTTTACATCGTACGTCGCAAGATGGTTAGTATTATAGTCTATTTTTAAATGGCGCAAAGAAATAAATGCTCATTAAATATGCAAAGCGCATACCGGGGTATCAAAAACAATTTAAACGCCATTCCTTAAAATCTATTGTGTTTACATTAAAGGATCCAAATAATGAGCATTTTTTAGGTCCACCCTGAATTAATCGCAAGCTATTATTATATTTAAGGATTTACCATTGTTATTGGGAAAATCCCTTAGCCAGGAGAACATATGAAAACATTTAAAAAATCGTATTAACTAATAAGTAGCAATGGGTGGTACTATTTTGTATAATATAATTACAAAAACAAGATATAATATAGAATCTTACAAACAAAGAATTTACAAAAATCTAATAATACTTTGTCGTTATGGCTTGGTCATAGTCCGATTCGAAAGATGACCTTTTATTAACATCGTTTATAATAAGCAGTTTAACCACTTCTTCGATTATATTATATCTACCTGCCACATTTTGGCTTTTTCTTCTTCTATCACATGATCGATACACTTTTGCCGCTTTTCCACACTGATTTTACCCATAGCTTCATTAAAGAGTCTTTTTAAATCCACTATCTTATAAGTCGTGTTTTTTTCTGGCGACATATGTCTTTATTTGAGCCTATATAAGTTCCATCGGGTTTAATTTGCAGTGGTAAGGAGGGACTCTGAGCACAGATATTCCTCGTAACTTTGACATTTCATCAACAACATATTTTTTGAATGCATTTTTATGTAAATTGGCTAGTACCAGTAGTTTTCAGGAATCTAACGAAAATTTGTCTTAAACTTAGCCATTCTGTTCTTTCACTTTTACGTCACGCACTTGTCGATAATTTTTCCGTCAGCCTAGAGTGATAACTTGCATTATCCAATACAATTATTGCATCTTTTGGTATATGATCCAACATTTGCTCCAACCATTCTTCAAATACATCGGCATTCATATCTTCCTGATAGTCTCCTGGATTTTTAGATTGGAACATCAGTAGATCACCTTTAACGAAACCTTCAGAACTTCCAATATGGGTTATGATAAGTCGATGTCCGTTTCCAGATGGCGGTCTTAATCCTGTGGACAAGCCTTCCAAAAAAGCTTGCCTTGAATTTTTAATATTTTCATCCTGCCAAAATTTAGTCACAGTGTGGCCTTTATTTAGTCATGTTTCGTTAAGGTGAAATATTTTTTTGTTTTCTTCTCTGGCTTTTCGGATGCTTCTTAAGTAATTTCTTCTCCAACAGACGATATCGCTTTTGTCTATTAAAATCGATTGCCTATTATGTTTTTTCCGCTGAAAACCCATATTTTTTAATAATTTCCAAAGCGTACTTCTACACATAAATGGGTAGTCCTGGTCTTCTCGGATTGAGGACAAGATTTTGTACAGCGTGGGAATTTCGTTTTTTAAAAAGAAACTATGGACTTATCGCCTTATTCTCTTCAATTAAACGCCATCCGGCTTAAGTTTTTATCGTCCTGGAGAAGTTTTTGGAGTTTTTTGACGCCAACACTTTTTTCTTCTTTTGAAAGTTTACATATTGTTGTTTTCCCAACGTTAAGCATATCTGCTGTAAATTGCACTGCATTGTCAACACTCAAATCCGCATTCTCACTTTTTATAGAATCGTAGCAGTTAATAATTAATTTTTTATCATTAACTGTACATGTACCGACTCTAGGGCGTTAAGGCAATTATTGTTGAAAATTCTTCATATTTAATTAAAAGATCACTGACACTTTACACTCTGACTAGTTTCACTGAGAAACAAACACACAAGGTAGGTATCTATAGATATAAATAGATGTATTATTCCAATAGAGGCAACCATAAAGGCATAATAATCACATAATTAGCAAAACAGGTAACCAGGATTAGATACAAAAAAGGAATAAAATTATTAGAGCAGAAACGGAATAAGTACCTAGACTCGTACTAGTTTTGATAAAATTGCTTTCTAAAATTTCAGGTAAATAATAATTAATTTTATGCTTAAAAAATTTAATATTAAAATATATATTTGAAGACAAATCATGAATTTAATGTCGATACTTGTACTAATTTTGCACAAATCTAAAAATTCAAGCCTATTTAAATCTACACATGCCGAAAAATCTTGCACACCCATGGAGAAGATGATTTTGATTGATTTATTACTTTGCATTATTTAAAGATAGACTATACACAATCTTTTTTATGGGACCGGTTTCGACTATATTAAACTAAACAATCATCTTCACCCCAGATATACCTTATGACCATTTATTTCAACGTATTCAGTTTCATTTCATTGTGTTCTTCAATCTCAATTGTATCGTTCTCCAGACAATTTATGGAATTTTCGGGCCGAAGATGATTCTATTATTTAATTTAGTCAAATCCGGTTCCATAAAAAAAGATATTTGTGAAATACGTACGTATTTTTACGAAATCTTGTTTTAATATACAGGGTGTTCGGAAATGACGATGAAAAATTTTAAAGTATGATTCTACATAAAAAGATATGAAAAAAAGTTCATATTAACATAGGTCCGGAAATGCTTCCAGAGGAAGCTACAGGCCCTTGAAGATGGTGTCATAAAAGTGGTTTTTATTTAATTTATTAGGATCTACTTACAATACAGGAATTAACTTCTACGTATAAGTTAGAGTGATTGGAGGTCACTTTTTGAAAATATCAGGTGACCCATATTGCAACCAGTGGCGTGCGAACAAAGGGGTGGTTAGTTATTTAGGGTCATATTTTCTTTCGTCGAGTGTATTTTCGCTATCTTTTAAATAAATTATGATTCATTGAACATTTTTACGTAAAAAAGGTTCCCTTGGTATAAAGTCGTATAGTCGACCGTTTTCGAGATAAACGGACTTAAAAGGACGACTGCAGTGCGTAAATATACAGTAAACAGGCTATGCAATAAAAATAAGAAGATGCTTGAATACTATTGTAAAATGTAGTTATTCTTTTACACTCATTGCCAAAAAGAAAAACGAATTTACTGGTACCTACTACATTGGGTACATTTTTAAATTCACCTGTGGATTCCACCAAAAACTTCATTTAAAAATGTAACGCATAGGATACCAAGCGCTTCGCAACAAATCATAGTTGGCTTAATTCAAATTTTTCATTTGAACTTGTTTAATAAGCAACTTCACTTTGTCACTTTTTGAAGTTTTAGTTGAACAACCCGTTATTGTGACTTGTGTGTTTTTACTATTTAAGAATTTCACTAAAAAGCTGAAAAATGAATAATTACTCATTTCAAGAAATGGCACAAATGCATCTTCTGTATGGAAAAGCAGATGGTAACGCTCTCGAAGCGCGGAGATTATATCAAGAGACGTACCCTGACAGGCAAGTTCCATGCATTCAATTTTTCATTAATGTACATAGAAGACTTTGTGACAAAGGATCTTTCAAACCAGATTACTCAACTGGTGGACCACGTACCACTCGAACTGTCGAAGCTGAAGAGAGAGTTCTTAAAATAGTCGCAGGTAATCCAGGGATAAGCATTAGAAGGCTAGCTACGCAAGAAGACATTCCAAAGAGCTCGGTTTTAGAAATTTTGCATGAACAGTGCCTCTACCCATACCACATTCAAAGAGTTTAGGCTTTAAAACCCGAAGATTTTGAACCCAGGATGCAATTCTGTCGATGGCTAAGACAAAAATGGCACCGAGATCCCGACATTATAAGTAAAATATTTTTCACTGATGGGGCCGGATTTACTAGAGACGGAATTATCAATTTCCATAACCACGTATGGGCAGACGAAAACCCACATGCGATTTTTGAATCAAGGCACCAAGAAAAATTTTCCATTAATGCCTGGGCGGGAATATTTGGGGACTATCTAATAGGGCCCTACATTTTACGAAATATATTAAGCGGTGAATGATACTTAGAGTTTCTACGAAATGTGCTACAAGACCTGCTTGATGATGTGCCTTATGCTCTAAGGACAGATATGTACTTCATGCAAGACGGGGCTCCACCACATTTCAGTCTTAATGTGAGGGCACATTTAAATGAAGTTTATCCTGAGCGATGTAGGACGAGGGGGCCCTGTAGCTTGGCCACCTCGTTCTCCAGATCTAAATCCATTAGATTATTTTTATGGGGTTACCTAAAATTTTTAGTATATGAAGTACCAGTTCGCAGCGTTGAAGAATTAGAGCAGCGGGTGTTTGCTTGTTGTGAAGTTATAAGAAATAAACCTGGTATTTTTAGAAAAGTTAGAAGATCTATGAGAAAACGAGTTCGAGGATGCATTGAAATGAACGGAAATCATTTTCAACACTTATTATAAAATTTATAATACCATTGAAAAGGATTTAAAAATTTAGGGACAGCGTTGTTTATTATTTTGTTATTGATTCGTTTGTATTTTTATTAATAAAATTATTATTAAAAAAAAAAATCTGAGCATTAAAATCCGTTTATCTCGAAAACGGTCGACTATACGACTTTATACCAAGGAAACCTTTTTTACGTAAAAATGTTCAAAGAATCATAATTTATTTAAAAGATAGCGAAAATACACTCGGCGAAAAAAAATATGACCCTAAATAACTAACCACCCCTTTGTTCCCACGCCACTGGTTGCAATATGGGTCACCTGATATTTTCAAAAAGTGACCTCCAATCACTCTAACTTATACGTAGAAGTTAATTCCTGTATTGTAAGTAGATCCTAATAAATTAAATAAAAACCACTTTTATGACACCATCTTCAAGGGCCTGTAGCTTCCTCTGGAAGCATTTCCGGACCTATGTTAATATGAACTTTTTTTCATATCTTTTTATGTAGAATCATACTTTAAAATTTTTCATCGTCATTTCCGGACACCCTGTATATTAAAACAAGATTTCGTAAAAATACGTACGTATTTCACAAATATCTTTTTTTATGGAACCGGATTCGACTAAATTAAATAATAGAATCATCTTCGGCCCCAAAATTTCATAAATTGTCTGGAGAACGATACAATTGAGATTAAAGGACACAATGAAATGAAACTGAATACGTTGAAATAAATGGTCATAAGGTATTTCTGGGGTGAAGATGATTGTTTAGTTTAATATAGTCGAAACCGGTCCCATAAAAAAGATTGTGTATTGTCTATCTTTAAATAATGCAAAGTAATAAATCAATCAAAATCATCTTCTCCATGGGCGTGCAAGATTTTTCGGCATGTATAGATTGGAAGCATTTCCGGACCTATGTTAATAGGAACTTTTTTCATATCTCTTTATGTAGAATCATACCTTCAAATTTTTCATCGTCGTTTCCGGACACCCTGTATTTTATATTGTTGTCCACATGGGTTTGTTTCTCTATTCAAGAAATAATATATAACGAGTAGGAACCGATAAAACGGTTACAAAAATATACATATGCAAGAATCGCATAATGGTTTACTCCTATAGGGATTACCAATGACGACAAAGCAACGTCATTGGAAATTACCTTCTGATAACTTAAGTTTCGAGATGATGGTTCTTAAGCGCAATACTAAATTAATGTGAGTAGTTCCTTAGGTAATTCTAAGAAAAAAATATTATATGATGATATTATCCTAAAATATTTCGTTTCCGAAAAACAAAAATGTATTTATTTAAGGAAATTCCAGTTTGTGTTTAACAAAATATGTACTTAGTATTTTCCCAAAAACGGTTAATCGTATCAAGAAAAGATAAATGAGAGACTTTATCTAGTAAAGAAAAAACATTGGCGTATTGACGATAGCCAGGAGAAAGTTGGAGAAACGATTGCTCATACGCATGCCACTGGTGACGATATTTTCGTTCTCAGTAAGACCAAATACCTATATAACGGTTCCAAAAATAATTTGCAAAACTGTTCATATAACCATTAACGTTGTGCGGCAAAAATAATTAACATTGATTCGCCCACTTTTAAGTTAAATAAAAGCAATCCAAACCGCTTGGGAAGATTGTGCATAAATAGGTCATTACATGTTGCCAAGTTTTAATAGATTTCACTGAAATTTCCATAAAGTTTACCGAAATCGGCATGTCATTAAGGGCCTTTTCACCCTACGGTACCTGTTTCACTTAATTTGAAAACGCAGGTAGGAAAAACTCATGTTTAAAGGCGCTCGCACGCTTTCTTAGCTTCTCTAACCAACGTTTAGTGTCGTAGACAAGTTTCAATCAATAGGATATTAGCAATTCAGTTTCAATATTTTGGTGTTATTTTGGTGGTTATTCAAAACAGCAAGTATTATAATGCAGGCGAGTTCTTCAAGTGATAGTAACCAACAAGTTACAAAACGACGTAATTTGAAACCTAGGGAGCGTACAATGGTAAAAAATGTGTATGAGAGAATTCTAAGTACACACAGTGGAATATCATTCACTGATGCAGCAGAACTTTGTGCCACATTGACTAAGACATCTTGCCGTACTGTTTATAGAACTATCAAGAACAATAGGAATACTAATGTGTCCGATCAGAAGGAAACAAGAGGACGGAAAAAGATTTTTTATGATCAGCAAACAAAGTTAGCCATTCGTCGGAAAGTGCATGCATTTTTTTTTCGTGAATAAACTTCCGAGTTTAAAAAAAATTTCTGCCGAAATTGGAAGGGATGGAAATATGCAAAAAAATTCACGAAGAGTTCTAATGCGTACACTACGAGAATTGAATTTTCGATTCTTAAAACGAAATCGAAAAAGTCTTTTGGTGGAAAAGGGAGAAATCGTATTGTGGCGTAGAAAGTATCTAGAAGAAACACAACAATATCGCTGTGCAGGGAAAATAATTTACTTTACGGACGAGACATGGTTAAATGAAGGACATACTGTAAATTACATTTGGCAAGATCTCAACATTAGAGATGCACGTAACGCCTTTATCAATGGACTGTCCACTGGATTGAAAGCTCCTTCAGGAAAAGGTCGTCGGTTAACAATAACCCACATCGGGAGTGATTCTGGTTTTCTTGAAGGTAGATTTGAAGATTTGTTTAAATCCATCTTACCTCGTATTGAACCTGGGTCGGTAATCGTGATGGATAATGCACCATACCACAGCCGTCGGGTGGAAACTTTGCTAAAAGGCGAAAAGGAAAGATTGTTGACTGGCTCGAAGAAGAAATATTGCATTTGGCGAAAAAATGCTAAAAGTGCTGTTGCTTGATCTTGCAAGACTTCACAAAAAAAAATATACGAAATTTGTAGTGGATGAAATGGCTCGTGAACGAGGTGTTACAATATTACGTTTACCGCCTTACCATTGTAAACTAAATCCAATCGGGCTTATATGGGCACAGATAAAAGGCGAAGTGGCGCGTAAAAATAAAAGTTTTAAATTAAAAGATGTTAAAAAAACTGTTAAAAACGGCAATAAGCGCATGTACAAGCAGCAGATTGGCATTAGTGCGTATTACATGCCGAGGGCGCGGGGCGTAGAAAAAAAAATGTGGGACTTAGATGTACACTGCGCATCATATAAAACTGGTACAACTGTTGTAGGCTAAAAATTAGCTTTTTTAAGCTTTGTAAATTGGTCGTGTATGACGTTTGTATAACAATGAATTTTGTTGGTTATGGCTTTAAAAAACAGTACTGTCAGCTATTCGAAAATTCCTTTAACCCTCTGAGTAAATGAATAAACTTCACTATAGAAAAGATAATTAAATCGGTTTAATTTAAAAAAAAATTCATCTGCTAAGTAAAATTATACATTATTTTAAGTTAATAACTAGTCATAGCTTCATTATTATCTAACACTTTTTGTAACCTTATTGGCACAGAATTTATTAAATTTAATGCTAAATTTGGATCTTCCGACAAGTTTTCCCAAACATCCTCAATAAGAATCCACAGCTGTTGCCTATTTTGCGGAACGATATTTAATTTTCGAATTTTTTTTACCATAATTCCCCAAATATTTTCTATAGGATTAAGATCCGGACTCTTTGATTGCCAAGGAAGAACTTGAATATTGTGTTCATCAAAATAATTCCTCACACAGTTAGCAGTGTGAACTGAACAATTATCTTGTTGAAAAATAAAATTGTTGTTCGGAAAAACCTCCCTGACTGAAGGCAACATTACATTATCTAAAACATCTATATATTTCCTCACATTCAATCTTCCGTCAATGTCCCAACATACTCCTAATCCCCTCTGTACATCCAAGCCCAAACGTTCACTGAAAATCTTCCCGATTTATCGCTTGGAGAAATATACTTTTCTTCGTATCTGGACCGAGGCGGTCTATATACTCGAATATGACCATCATGATACGATTGAAACACTTTCTCGTCAGAGAATATAACTCTCCCCCAAAAAATTACTACATCATTTAACAGGTAATTAAGAGCAAAAATAATTCTACCTTGTTTTTTTTCTTTGGAAAGTTTATATTTTTTTGGGTTGCACAATTTTTTAATTCCGTTTTTCGAATCCTTCTTAACGCAGTTGTGACAGAAGCGCGGAGATTTGTTTCAACTTTAGCTTTTCTTGCACAATCAAAAGGATGGTCTTTTACAAAATTAACTAAATTTGCATCTTGCTGTCCGTTAGTTATACACGATCTTCCTGCCCCTCTTCTTCTTTCAACAGTTTGTTCATTATCCCGTCTTTCTTTTAAATTCTGGATAGTAGTTTTACTTCTATTATATTCTTCGGCCAGTATTCTTACAGACCAACCAGCCTCTATTTTGGAAATTATTTGCAACTTTTCGAAATTACTCAACTACCTTGGCATCGCTATAACGTAAAATGGAAATTTTTGACATAATATCCTATTATTTGTCATAGTGATAGGTACATTAGGTGTCATTCTTATGCAAAGCATGATTGATAGCGAATATTACAAAACCCGATTTACATTGATAAAATCAAAGTGTACCAGTTTTATATGACGCGCAGTGTACGCGTTGAAGTCATGGTAGAACCTATTATTATAAATTTTGCAGATGACAGCAGTAGCGACAGTAATGAAATGTTTTCATCGTCAGATAGTGAATAATCGCTGTAATGGTAATAATGAATTTAAAATTGTAACGTATTGTCATTATAACACTTTTTGATGTCGGCGTGGAATATAATTTGTCAAATTATTACCAATTAGTGTTCATTAAGTAACAATAGTTAGAAAATTTATAAACATTTATAATTTAGGTTTAGGTTTTGTTCTTAATCCACTATTATATGTTTCTATTATTATGCAGTATAATAAAAACATTATGAAAATAACATATTATACCGTTGCTTTATTATTTATTTTTGGATTTTATACCTGCGTAATTTAGTTTCTCTAATTACTTCATTAGATCACCAAATATAAAAGCCTAATTTATTTTTTAGTTTAATTTATAATATTATATTTATTATAGTACCTAAATGTAAATATATTATAATATTAAACAAAAAATTCATATATTTTTTGAATTATTATTGTTTAAAATGACACGCTTCTGGAATTGGGGTTCCCCTTTTAAAAGAATATCTGAGAATATGTTTATAATTGGCAAAAATCCTTAAATTAAAAAAAAATCGAAAATGTTTTAGGACACAATGTTATCATATAACATAACATAAAAGTTTTAATATGATTAAGTAGTATATATTACAGCATGTTTATTATACGTTTATATCGATAAAAGATTTGCACCCGTGACTTCGCATGCAAAGAACAAATGAATTTAATATTTTTAAAATGGTCTTCCGGTAAAAAAAAATGCTCATTTTGCCGTCAACAATTAAAAAAAATTGTCTTTGTCCAGCCAGGACCGCGAGGAGGTATTAGTTTTCCTTGCCAAAAAAGGATTGGGCCAGGTAGTATGTTATAGTTGGAATATACAGTTACTTTAACTACAAATTGCGGATCGCATCAGCAGAATCACAGTAAACGTTCTGTAATATAACAAGTTTTTAAGATACATGTTGTAAGAACATAATTAATTTAAAATTTATAAACAAATTAATGACTGGAATCGTCAGAACTTTCAGAAATAGAATCGCTTCCAGGTTGGATTACTACTGGCGCTATAGGCGGTAAAACAGAATATCCATTTTCTGTTTTTATAACATGAGCTACGCAATTTTTCCATACATCGCTACTCATTTCGGTATTACCTGCCGAATATTATCAAGGATAACTGCGCTTAAAGTTGGAAATTGATTATTTAGTGATATTCTTTGCTGAAAAGAGCAACACATTAGGTACAAAGCCATCTTTACTTCCTAATTTGTATCTTTACTTCCGGCATGATAACGCGTTTTCCTCTCGAACACGGTGTACCAAAAGTACAATCTGAACTATTTACCCAACCATACTTAACAACATCATAAGTATCGAACCAAGTTTCGTCTGTATAAATTATACTTTTATCAGATTTTTGGTACTCCTTTATTTTGCGCAACTATTCCTGTCGTAGTTCAATGATACGATTCCATTATAGCCATTGGATTATCTAATTTTTTATGTTTAAAGCCACATTTTAATAAAACCCCCCGCAATGTTGCTAAAGATTGGTACTTATAATCAGGGTAACCTCGCAATTTATCACGAATCAGTTCTAAAGTGGGCACTATATTATCCTCGTAAAAGTTGTAAATAGTTCGCAAAATAAAATCCCTTGTAGTATTGTCAGCTGTTTGGAATTTTTTATTTAGTTTTTGATTTATTGCTTTACGCTTTATGGAATGACCGGTTACAGTCCCCAAATTAATCACGTTATAAATTCTTATAAAACCCAGTTGTGCTAATTCATTACAAGTATATTCTTGTACAAAACGCATTTTCAGGTTTTCCCGGATTTTCTTTTTTTAAACACGCGTACATATTTAATATAATGCGTTGACATTGAGCATGTAAATCTTTGTTTCTTAATTCCGGACTTATTTCACTATCGATAGCCGACTCTGGCACCAACTCATATTCCTGTGATAATTCACCTTGACCTTATGTTTCAAATTGTCGCCAAAAAGCCATACTGATATAATATAATATAGCTACCCAGTAAAAACTTACTTGTCTGAAACCACACAGTTATAGCAGAAAATGAAATATGTAAAAAACAGTAAATCGTTTCAACCAGTCACGCAGCTGTCCGATTCCCAATTTCGCATACCTCAAACATCAAGTAATTTTAAAGCTGATAAGGGATCACCCAATTGAGAGAACCTTTACCTATTTGCTGTTCTTGTCTATAACATATAAATTTGTTTATATATACTGCTCTATTAATTTTTCCATCGGGAAAAAATAGTTCACACTTTAAATGTGCTTTAAATTGCGTGTGGGCGTCGACGGTCTATCGCCAGGGTGTTGCCAGTTCTACAAAGTTTTCGTAGGTGTAGGAGGAACATAAGGGATTGTTACGTATTTATTTTTTTTGTTTAACAACAGTAAAATTCCTTTTTAGTTTGATTTAAATTATTTTTGTATAAATAACATTTCTGAAGTACTAAAAACATTATTATAATATTCATGAATGGCTTTGTTTCTTCTTTCTTTGACATTAAAAATTTCTTTGTTGAAAGTACATTTGCAAACTAGCTTTCAAAGAGAGTTACGGACGGACTATCAATTAAATAAGTACTGATATAAAAGAACACTTTTAATAATAAAAACTTAAAGAATTTTTAAAAAAAGATCTGACAAGCACGATTATGATGCCGGTCTCTTTGAAGCTCGATCTAAGCCTTTTTGTGTCATTAAACTGACTTTGGAAAAAGTATACCAAATACTTTTTATATGAATCACCGTCTTCTAGCAAAAGGCTGGTTAAATTAAGTTGGGCCAACCCGTATAAGCATGCATTCAAAATTAAATATATAAATATCTAACTTAAGATACGCATAAGATAATAATATAATGATTGAACATTAAATTTAATCTTAGATAATTCGGTAATATATTGCTTGCTTTTCCCAAAAATTGTGTAAAACTAGACACGAAAGAGTAGGTGCAACGATAAAGGAAGACAGTCATAAAAAGATTATAAATAATATTGATTAAGTGTTTTCTAAACTGCTCTCGCAGCTTATCTATATATTCCACTAAGTGTTTTTAGTTTTTGGCACAAAATTTTAAATATTTGAATACTACCCACTAGGTACCCAGCGTAAGCATGTCCCAGCTAGTGATGTAAAAAAGTAACTAATCATTACAAAGTAAGCGTTACTAAGTGATCACTAAAAGTAACGAGTTCTAATTTTATAAAGGACTCGTTACTCTTGCCTTTTCGTTACATCGTTACTAGTAAATTCGTTATTTTTATCGAATTCACTAGTTTACACCCAATTTGCAACTGTAATGTAAAAGGCAATTTTTTTTTTCTATTTTTTTTCTACAAATGCGAAAATGATGGTAAAAACTTCCTAACACGTAAGATTTTTGGATTATGGTTTTCTTCAGCAAATATTAACGATTATTTTAATCGCTTCTCGAACTTCCGATGCCCGATATTTCTAGAAAATACCAGAGGTACGGAACAGCTATTAAAGCAGCTGGCCGGCCGTCAGATCATCAGTATTGGTTTAGCACGAGTAGTGGTCATTATTAGATAGAGAAGCGAAGTGCGCGAACAAGCCAATAGCAAGAGCCTTATATGACTGTTATCTTTGGGTTGAATAAAGTTAGTTGACGCCTGTAAACGTAGTTTCATATCTGTAAACCGACGTACGCGACAGTACAAGAATGTCTAAAGTACAGAAACGTGACTGTGTTTACCCAGCGGATAGTTTTCGCTATGTATATGGTCAGTTTACCCCTAAATCGCAGAAAAGGCCAATTAGCAAAACGACCAAAGTAGCTTAGGGGCCGTCCATAAATCTCGTGACGCTAAAATTCGCTAAATCTGCCCCCCCCCCCTGTGACGGTAGCGTGACGCTTGACCGATGTGACGGTGGCCAAACCCCCCCCCCCTCTTCATGTACAATGCTCGATAACCAGAATAAATAATACATTTTTAATAAATAATAGGTTTATTTGTTTCTTATTGGTGATTTTAACATGAAAACAAATTGGGAGTACTTATACATCGGACTAAAAATTAGTCAACTATAATAATTAGACATTCGTCAACCACAAGACATATTCTCAAGCCAAATGAGTTCTAATCTTAATTCACCACGCTGCACTGTGCGCTGATTGGGTGTTCGTTCCAATCGCAGTGTCGTACCAACCGTTCGACTTTTTTGCGGGCAATTGAAAAATTCGTTTTTTAAAATCATCCCGTGATGATTGAAGAAACCCCCGCCTCCCCCCTGTGACAAAACGTGACGCTTGCCCTGACTTTCTCCCCCTCCCTCCCTCGGAGCGTCACGAGATTTATGGACGGCCCCTTATCATAAGTATTATGGATATTGGCGATCAAGATTGGGACTGGGCTCCTCTCATATGTTGTCAAACCTGTGCAGCAAATCTAAGTAACTTGTTAAATGGTAAACGCTCTTCTATGCCTTTTGCAGTTCCAATGATTCTTCTAGAATCAGTTTAAAAGCAGTTCTGCTCCATAATGGCAACAAAAGACCCTATATTCCTCTTGAATATGCAGTTGACATGAAGGAAACATACGAAAGTATGACACTTACTCTAAATGCAATAAACTATAATACGTATAAGTGGCAAATATGTGGTGACCTAAAAGTCATAGGACTATTACTAGGGCTTCAGGGTGGATTTACGAAGTATTGCTGTTTTCTTTGTCTTTGGGACAGTAGAGCAACACAGTCATTAAAGTTATCATCAAGTAAAGTAATGGCTTCCAAGAGATCAATATACTTCAGGACAAGCTAACGTAACGAATATACCTCTTGTTGACCCCAAAAAAGTTCTGTTACCTCCTTTACACATTAAACTGGGATTGATGAAAAATTTCGTTAGAGCATTAGATAAAGACAAGAACAAAAAAGCAGAAAACTACGAGAAACTTGTAGAAGAACTACTTAAAAGCTACTACTGTCGCAAGTCTCTTAAAATATACTTCTTGCAGTCCTATTTAAATTTTTTTCGCAGGAAATTTGGATGCGGTTAGTGACGAGCAAGAAGAAAGGTTCCACCAGGACATACTAACAATGAGTTTTGGTTTCTTCTGAGAGAAAGCGATCAGGAATATAAGCGAAAATCAGCATTTACAAAAAAGTTATTTACAAGAAACTTACTATAAATGTATTTTAATGTGCATTTTTGTAAATAAATATCTTATTTTTTTTTCTTGGTTTCAACTTACCTATGTATAAATATTATATGCAAATATTTGTATAAAATGAAAACATCTGATACATTCTGTAACTAAAATCTATACGTGGTGAAAAATTTTGATTGTTGAATTCGCAATCAGGATGCTTTAAACTCCCCTGTACAGCCATTATAACATCAGTCCAATTTTTTTTTTGTATTTGTTGGCTAGTGTTATCAATCGTACTGTCGAACCAATCAAGAAATAATGCGACGTTGCGTTATTTCCAAGGTTTTTACGCATCGTCGAGCGACGGACGACCGACGCCGATGGCAGACTGTGGTTCCCCCAAATGCATATGACTCTGCTAGGAATACTAAAGTCGGAACGAAGCGCTGAATTTTTGTGTAGGTTTTTGTAAATGTAATAAATGAAACATTGTGAAAGTACCGCGAAACAATACGCCGCAGGTTTAGCAATCGACCAGCTAAGAATTTTCGGTTTGCCAGGGGTTAGCATGAATTCAATAACTATAAAAGTCATGAGGGCAGTTAGACAGTTTCGAAGGGAAAACTGGAATATCCAATATATGAACGAAACTTGTTAAATGAAGGATATTCGTTGGTAAAATTTGGCAGCATAAACATATAAAAAGCGCGAGGCAAGCTTTCATGGAAGAATAGTTCACTGGAATAAAAGCACCCTCGGGAAAAGGTAAAATATTAATAGTTACTCACATTGATAGCAAAAATGGATTTGTCGATGGCGGCTTACTAGCATTTAAATCGAAACGGACTGGAGACTATCATGAATGCAAATGCTAGATCTTATTCCTCCTGGGTATGTTATAGTCATGGATAATGCCAGCTACCACTTAAGAAAATCCGAAAAAATTACAACGTCTTCTTGGAAAAAAGATTACATCATTCATTGGCTTACTGTAAATAAGAAGCAATTTCATAAATATATGCTGAAAAAGGAGCTACTGGAGATTGTAAAGTTGAATGAACCTCTTTGTACAAAATTTGTTGTCGACGAAATCGCTTCAAAACGAAATATAACGGTATTTCGCATTTCGCCTTATCACTGTGAGTTAAACCCCATAGATTTGGTGTGGGCGCAAGTAAAAGATTTGTAATGGTACAACCTTTCTAAAGTGGATTCAAGACTTCGTAAAAGGGACCTACCCATCTCAAAAGGGACCTGTCCTCCTAATAGTTGATGACTATCGCAGCCATAAGGAATTAGATATAATTCGCTTTGCCCGTGAAAACAACGTTTACATATTAAGCTTGCAATCTCAATGTACGCATATATGATATAGCCCTTGGACCTGACCCCAATGAGGATGCCTTCAATGAGACAGCATCTCGATGAAACTAACCTCTAACTACCAGAATCTGTGCATCCACATAGTCTTGCCAGACTGAGAACTCCTGTTGACAAGTAATATCAATGAGAGCTTACCGAAAGATAGGCCAGATAGTTTTGAAATGAATACTTCGTCGATGAAACCAACATCAAAACAGCGTATATAACGAAAGTGGCCTGCCAACCCTTGACTTCTAAGATGGCTTGCCTATCATCTACATGTGAATATGATGACCATGCTATTAGCTAATTGAATAATGCAACTTTGGGAAAAATTTTAGAATTATTCTGGAGGAAATATCTCCAACGCCTAATACTGCCGAACGTAGAACGGTTTCCAGAACAAGGCAATCTCAAAAAAGTAAAGTACTAACATCAACCCCATTTAAAAGCGACTGGAAGAAAGAAATAATGATAAGACTAATTATGCAAAGATTGAGACTAAAATCGATGGAGCAAAAACACGAAAGGGAAGGTATACAGTAGCACCCAGATACAATGAAGAAAAAATTTACAGTCCTTTACAAAGATGCAACCGGGGAGGGCATTGAAAATGCCGAAGCAGAGTGCAACACTTGTGACTATTGTGAGATTTCAGATCTGCGAAAACGCATAGATTTGAATGTTATATTTAGGTATTATTGATTCATAATATAAAAAATAGTAAAATAAAGGTTATAAACTCTAACGCGCCTCTAAGGTATGGTTTGGCTGGAGCAGTCAGCGGCCGCGGCTGGCGTTCGCGATTGGTAGCTCGGTACTGGTTTAATGCGATTTGCCGATTTGTATGTACACGGTTTCACTGCCGCAGCTCAGCGACACAGCGTTCGCCGTCAATTGCAGTGGCTGCGTTCGGACTGCTAGAGAGACCAGTCCAGCCGTGATCGCTCAGCAGAATGCCACCGTTTTCGGCAATTGCTGACGAGTGTTTGATAAAGGAGGTGCAAAAGTACCCCCCTTTATACAACTATGAGAACGAAAATTACAAAAATGTTGTAATGAAAGAAAATGCATGAAAAAAAGTGGCAGCAAGTGTAGGGAAGAACGGTAAAGTGTACAAAACCATTCTGTTTATTTTTCAGCATTACATTACAAAGCATATAATTAGGGTAGACTGGGGCAACTGCGAAGCCCTTTTTAATAGTTCAAGTTTATTTCCTTCCTACTTTAAATATACAATATTTTTAAAAGTGTCTTTGTAAGAAAGTAATAGTTTAATATGTTTACTTTTCATACTGCATAGGGCACTCATGAATTATTTTTGAGATCTTGAGATTTGAATGATTTTTTTTTGTACCGAAATTTTACACTTAGGTACCCAAAAAAGGGAAAGTGTAAAATCGGAATACAATTTCCATGCATGTTCGCAGAAGTGGTAATGGGAAAGTGCAAATGAAGTTTATATCTCCCATGCCAATTTTTCTTTTTACAGACGTAAAAAAAATAAAAATCTGGGAAGTTATGAACTTTTTATTGTTGGGAAATAGTTAGCCAAGCAAATTATAAAAACGAAAAATTAAAAGGTACCTCTGAAAAATAATAAGTAATCCAAAATAACCCTCAAAAAATTCCTAATAACAAGAATAATATTTTTATAAACGTATTTATCCGTTCAAAGCCCAATGTTTGGCTTTAATCTCTAAAACAGTAGGAGTTATTCCTAAGGAGAAACTAAAACAGAAAAGAAACTTAAAGTTTAAAAATTCGAATAATTTTATGGAACTTGTTAAATATTGTATCCCGCAAATTTCACATTGAAATGAAAACCTCCTCGGCGTGTTACTACCGGTTCAGGTAAACGAGTCACTATATCGTCTAGCTGTACTACATCGACATCATCGGTGAGTGGCCATAAAAAAATTGTCTTTTAGTTTTCTAGTAAACTTGATTTCAAAGCCGTTGTCAACAGTATTTACCTGGCCAATAAAATGTTTCTTTGCTTTTGGTAATGTGTATTTAACCAGTACCCAGTCTTCAATGGAAATATTGTCTTTGTTTATTTCAGGAATCTGATCTTCGCAATCCGATTCTAAAGTGAAACTTTGATCCGATTCCATAAAAGGTACACTTTCATTATCTGATTCACTGGAGCTGGAATTAAATTGATACGGACTTGGCCGACTTTGTTAACTCTTTCGGTCAATTTTCATAGCTGGTTTAGATATAGTAAAAATAAACTTGTAGAGATTTTTGACTGACTACTTGCGATAGTACCTGGAATGGTTTGGCCACCTTGAATTAAGCGCTTTCGTTTCCTTGGATTAGAAGAAGGACTCTGTCGGAGCGAATCAAGTAGTAGATCATCAAAACTTGCCTTCTTTTCTTGCCGATTTTCGGTTGTAGCTGGTACTGCAGGTTCAGTTATAGGCTCCTGATGATTATTTCGTATATTTCTTCATTTTGATCAGAGCTGACAATTACTTTGAGATTGGTGGCACTAGATGCTGAAGGAGCTGTAAGTAATTCTGCATTAGATGCTAGTTTCCTTTTAAATGAAGCGCCAGATGTGGAAGGCTTTACTATTTTAAACATTGACTGTTCGAAAGTAGCGGTTTTTTCTGTTACATTCGGTGCTACCGCATCATGTTCATTCCTTTCACGATCAATGCGTTCTGGCCTCGGTTGTAAATCTGTTACAGATCTTTGATTTTTTAAGTGTTCGTGCCATCTTTTTAGGGCATCGATGTCATACTTTTCTTTAGGAATAACATGTCTATTAAATGGACCAATACCACCCTTTCTGAATCCTGTTTTTATGATTCCGGAATCTACTTTAGCACAGGTTTTCACTAGCAATGTGGCGAAGTCCCTTTTTGGTAGTCATTGTCCCTGATGACGTCTTTGCCATGTTATTACTTCCCTCTCCCATATTGCCTTAAAGGATCTAAACATACTCAAATCGAGAGGTTGAAGTAAATGACTTGTATGGGCTGCAGTTTAAGTGTATGAATATTTTCTTCTCTTGCGGCTTGAATTAATAAGCAATCCACATGCGAGACATGCCCATCATATATAACAATAATTGGTGCCTGATCACGAACCAAAAAAATAAAAGTCTTTAGAAAGTAATTTCTAAATATTTCGGAGGTCATCCATCCATTGGCGCTGGCTGCATTTACGGTGTTGTTGTGGATCTAGCCACGAGCGTTGTGACTAAATTCACAAGAACCTTAAGTTTTAAACTAAGAAATAAAACTAACTCTTTTATACGAAGAAAAAGAAAACACTTTCGTTTATTTGTAAGAAATACGATTTTAAAATATTTTGGGAGCACAAGTTGTTCTTACAAATGTTCAGAAGTAACTTCCCTTCTCAAATTTCTAAGAGCTAACCTAAGGACTAATTTGGGCGTGCCTTTGAAAATGGGCGGTCTTAAATCAACTCAAAGCAAATCAAATAAAGCTTTCTTGTTATTTAACAAGAATATGTTTTTAACAAGGAGTGATAAAGCCCATTTGCAAAGTTTACAATGTGATACAATAAACTAATTTAATGAAATGAGTAATTTCTCTAAAATGGAAAGTTTTGTTATGGTTAAATATTTCGATACCTGGCGTCTATCATAGAAATTAGTCTGTTCTGTTTGAAAAGGTTTTTAAATAAACAGTAATTAAAATTTAGAAGAAATAATAATAAACTTACAATAGAAGGGTCTGTCGCCGTTTTACTATCGTCTGGTATAATATCTAAGATAATTAGGTATCTATAAAAATAAGGTTGAATGACGTATTCTTACTAAAAATAAAGTATTGTACCTATACATATAAACTTATATACACATGTGGAAACATAGGGTTACAACACCTCCCACCTTAATGAGAGATTTTATGTAATCTAAATGGAGTAAAATCTCAAAACTTGACTTAAATACAATAATGAAATTTAAACTAAATTATTTCGTTAATAACCCTAATAATATGGTTCTTGACTAAGCTACATGTTGATAAGATCAATAAAGCTATTTAAATTAACATACCTAGTTACTCGTTACTAATTTAATGCACTTAAAAATAAATGGCGATATATAAAATCAGTATTTTTATCCTATATAGATATTATACATTTTAAATTTGTTTGGTTGGTCGCCTCGTGGGTGTATAACCAATGCTTTTACGTGGATGAACTTGTAAAGCAATACTTTCTTCCTCTGAATCGTCAGCATTGTTTATATTCTCCGAGGTTCTATTTCTATGAACATAACGTGTTACATATCTATCGTCGGCGAAAGATGGTTCTACATTTTGATTGACTCTAATGCAAAAATTTGGTATTATGCCACAACATGAATTTTTATTTTTTGGACAGCAACATTTTTTATATATCTTATAAACTATAAACAAAACAGTAATTATTGCTAAAATATATGCTAGAGTTGAAGTAAAAGTTGTGTAATGAGAAATTTCTTTCTTTTTTTGAATGTTATCTGCCAGCCTTTCTATGTCGTCCAGCTTATGACTAGCAATATTTAATTCTGGTATGTGTTTACTTAAGATTTTATAGTTTTCACTTAACAAAATTTCAGAAAAATTCATTTGGTTTGTTTTACCTTTTTCACAACACTCATCACTTATATCAACTGATGGAACAATTTCACTATACATCTCGGACTGATATGTGTTGTCGTGGGGCACCAACATTGCCGATGGACTGTAGGCCTTACATTGTTTCGCTAGTGTGACGCTACCACAATTTTTTAACATTAAATCTATCGGTTTATTTTTATTTACACAAGAAATAGTTAAAGTTTCTGTTTGAGGTACTGCAAATAACCAAGTGTTGCTTGTTAATAATTGAATAAAAATTCCTCTATCTGACATAACAATGCGTTTATCGCAATTTTCTGGTATTTTACTTGTACCTTGTAACAATTTTATCTCACAATTGTCTACGAGATGGGCAAGAGATACAGGTTTTTGTTGCTTACAAATAATTTTATTTTCTAGTAATTTAAGACAAGAAGTGTATTCGATATCTGAAATTTGTATAAACTGTTGTTTGCTTTCGTCAATTGCTATAAATTTAGATGAAGGGTGGATCAAAATAAATTCGTTTAATGCTATTAGTTTGGGAAATGGTGTTATTTTATATAAGTAAAATAATTGTGTTTCTACTAGTGGTATATTTATAATATATACTAAACGTTTATTTTCAAAGAAAACTTGTAACTCAACTATATTTAGGAACATATTTGCATTTGCTAAATCTAAAGGTGCGGGGAATTCCAGCCCATGAGGTAGAGATTCAGTTACTTGTCTTAATTCTTTTGTTAATTGAACAGGTGTGATAATAGCAGGGTGTAGTATACCTTTCTTTGAAACAAGGATTGCGTTAGTGAGTGACATAATTTCTAGTTGTAATTGATTTAGGATTATATTTGTTACTACTACATGATCTTCCAATACTGTTTTTAACGTTAAGAATTGTATATCTTTTTGGTTTTTGTTTAATTGTTTACCAATTTTTTCTATATTGCCCTTTAGGATGCTTTCATTAAAGTCTAAGGTGCCTATGGTATTGTTAAAATTCACTAGGGTGGATTGTACTATTTTTGTTTGTTCTTTTAATAGATGAAGTACCGAGGATTCATCTTTTGAAAATTCCGAAATTTTTTGGTCGTAATACTTTGCGTCGTCACTATCTAGAACTCCAAATAAAACTTTTGTAGCTTTACCTATTATATCAAACCATCCTCTTTTGTTTCTAGCAACAATTTTATGCCCTATTAGCTCATGCAAAACTTGTAATTCTCTATCAATTTTTTGTAGACTATACTTAGAGTGTTTTATAAAAGATTCACATATGTAATAGTGATATTGTGCATTTTCGTGGCCGCACAAATCTAAGGTTTTCCTATAATAATTATTTAAGCTTAAAAACTTATCGCTAAGATTATCTATATTTACAAAAGTTATTATTTTCCACTTGTTGTTGTAAAGCCGCATTTCTCCCAATTTCTCAAAATGGATGCCAGGGTTGTGGTCATAGTACGTTACGTTAAACTCAGGTTGAGCCATCGTTAAAACGAAAATATTAATGAAAAGGACAAATCTGAAAAGAGAAAAAGTATTGTTAGACATTTTTTTTTTTTTATTATTTTTTTTTCTTTTTATTTTTTTTTATCTTGTTTTATAAAAATATATTTTTTTTTTTTTTAGTCATAAAAGTGCTTTAATCTGTTTGCATGAATTGTTTGTTTATTTTTTCCTTTTTGAATAACATAATTTAGGTCAGAAATTTTATCTGAAATTATATATGGTCCTATCCATAATGAGGAAAGTTTTTTACTTCTGCCTCTACGGACAGACTCATCATATAGTAGTACCTTATCTCCTATTGTGAAATTTCTGGGAAAACTATGTTTGTCGTAATTATTTTTTGAAATATGTTTACTGTGAAGTAAATTTTCTCTGGCAATTTGCCTGGAATACTGCATTTTTTGTTTTAGATTTTCTATAAAGTCATCATATGTATAAGACATTTTTAAAGGTTGATTAATTGACGTTGGTAAAGTAGGACTAAAACCGAATAAAAGTTCAAAAGGTGAAAATTTTGTGGCTGTGTGTGTAGTTGTATTATAGGTAAATGTAGCAAATGGAATCCAGTTATCCCAATCTTGTTGCGTATCTGATATGAAATGTCGCAAATATTCCTCCAAAACCCTATGAGACCTCTCTAATGCCCCATTTGATTCTGGATGATAACTAGTTGTTTGAATTTTTTTTATTTTTAGCATTTTACACATATTTTTAAAAAGTTCACTTAAAAAATTTGTTCCTTGATCGGTAATTAATATTTCCGGTATTCCATAGAGACAAATTATATTTTTTACAAAATGATCTGCTACAGTAAGTGATTCTTGATTTATCATTGGAATGTTAATGTTATATTTTGTTAAGTCATCCTGGAAGGTAAGTATGTATTTATTGCCCGATTCCGTTTCAGGTAAAGGACCGACTACGTCAAGAAAACACCTTTCAAAAGGTTTAGATGCGGTAGTAGTTATTACCATTGGCATTTTAGTTTTTCGCGGTAATTTATTTTTTTGACAAAATTTGCATTTTTTTATAAACCTTTTTACGTCTTTTTTCATACCTCTCCAGTTGTATAATTGTGCGAGTTTTTTATATGTACGAGATACTCCTTGGTGACCTGCTAACGGAGAATTATGGTATTCTTCTAGAATAGTGGTTTTATTTGACTCGGTAGGGTTTATTAAATTATTATTGTATATTGTTATTTCGACATCTATATTTGCGAAAAGGTATCTAAGCATTGGGTAGATTATTTCCCATTTGATTAACGGATTATAGTGGTGTTTAATTATTGAAAGTTTAGTTTTAGTGTTACTTACAATATTTCTGAGGTCAATTAAGCAGGACCAGATGTTTTCATAATTAGCGTCACTAAAAGTATTTTCATTATCGATTAGCAAAAACATATTGAGTTCCTGATAATGGAGAGCAGACGGGATATTAAGTTCGGTATTTTTATTAAAGCATTCAAAAAAAATTTTTACTTGTTGGTTATTTTCTAAGACTTTAAATTTTTCTTTGTCAAAATTTTTGGGTAAAAATAATACTATTGGGTCTGTTTCATTGGTTTGAAAATATGTCGTATTTTTTTCTTTTATTTTAGAGTTTAAAACAATATGATTTTTAAGATAACTTTGAAATTCGGTATAATCCGTAATTAGGTTTCTGTTAACAATATTAATTGTTCTACTTAATGCGTCGGCGTTTGTATTTTTCTTTCCGGCCTTATAAATTACTTCATAGTTATATTCTTCTAATTTTAATCTAAAACGTGTAAGTCGCGAGCCTGGGTCTTTTATGTTAAAAACATAAAGTAACGGTTTGTGATCTGTGACTATTTTAAATTTAGTGCCGAATACATATGGCCGAAAATGCTTTACTGCCCAGACTATTGCTGCTAACTCCTTTTCAGTGGTCGAGTAATTTTGTTCAGCCGCATTTAATGTTCTACTGGCGAATGCTATTGGTCGATCACTGTTAATTTTACCCTGGGACAAAATGGCGCCTATTGCATAATTACTAGCGTCTGTAGTAATTATGAATTCTTTAGAAAAATCGGGGTATTGAAGTACAGGTGGCGAGATTATACTTTGTTTGAGTGTTTGAAATGAAATACTGCATTCGTTATCCCATATAAATTTTTCATCTTTTTTTAATAGTTTGGTAAGAGGTTTAGCGATTTTTGCGAAATCTTGAATAAATTTCCTATAGTAGCCAACTAAACCTAAAAATGATTTTATATCTTTTGAATTTTTGGGTTGAGGAAATTTTGAGACGCATTCTACTTTTGCAGGATCGGGTTTAATGCCGTCCTCTGTGATAATATGTCCTAAATATAAACATTCTTTACGTAAAAATGAGCATTTTGATGGTTGAATTTTTAAGTTATGTTGCCTAAATCTTTGAAATATTTCGGTTAATCTCTGGTTATGTTCTGTTAAATTATTGGCATAAATTACTACATCGTCTAAATAAATGAAACATTTTAAACCATTAAGACCGCTTAAAACCGCATTCATTAATCGTTGAAAGGTTGCAGGAGCCCCCTTTAATCCGAATGGCATTCGATTGTATACGTAATGTCCGGTTGAAGTGCTAAATGCAGTTTTTAATTTATCTTTTTCATCCATTGGTACTTGGTGAAAACCATTAGCCAAGTCTAGGGTAGTAAAATAATTAGCTTTTCCGAGTTGATCAAGAATATCTGTAATGTTAGGGAGGGGAAACGCATCTGTACCTATCGTAATATCGTTAATTTTTCTGAAATCTACACATACGCGATATTTTGGTTCGCCCGACGGATCGGTTTTTTTAGGTACAACTAATAGAGGACTATTCCATGGGCTACAAGAAGGTGAAATTATATCATCTTTTAACATTTGATCGGTCTGATTTTTTATTACTTCGCGATGTTTAAATGGTAATCTATAAGGTCTAATGTTAATTGGTCCTTTGGCGGAATCTGTTTGTATATTGTGTTTAACTGTGTTTGTGTGAGAGAGTTTATCACCTTCTAAATAAAAAATATCGCTAAACTGACTACAAGTTTCCAATAATGAGGTAGTTTCTTCAGTATTTAAGCCTTCAAGATTAATAGCGTTTCTTAATTTATTTAAACGTTCGATATGATTAATATTATTTGTTTCGATAACATTATAATCATTAGAAATAAATGGTTCAATATTAACTCTTGGCATTGCTATTGTTAAAGTTTCGTCCGAAATATTTAGAATACTGACAAAACATTTATGGTTTTTCACTTTTGTTAAAGTAGACCCTAAATAAAGTTTATCAGAAATTTGTTTTAATTCTACTATTCCCTCAGTATTTGAAATATTTGCTAATGCAGGAATTATTGTTTCGCATCGCGCAGGAATAAAAATTTTACACGGTTCGGATGGTAAAATTTTAAAATAATTACCATTAAAGAACAACGTTTCTTTTTCATAATCGATTTTGGCTCTATATTTTTGCAAAAAGTCACGCCCTAAAAGACCGTCGTTTTTGATTGGTAAATTATCCGAAACAATGTGAAATGAATGTGTTACGGTTTTATTGTTTTCTAATTTGATTAAAATACAACAGGTACCTAAGGTGTAAATTGGTTGTTCGCTAATACCTTTTAATTCTACGATTATTTCTTTATTTATAATGGAGTGGTCCTTTAATTTACCTGCTTTTAAAAGAGAGACATCGGCACCCGTATCTAATAAAAGTTGCACTGTAGAATTATTTGTATCAGAAGTATTTATTTCAATTATATCTAGTTGTTTATGGTTTTCGGAAAGTAAAATTGTTTTGCACGAAATATTTGATTTTATGTTATTATTCAAAATATTTTTATTAGGCGTATCTGGAGAATAAAATGTATTATTATTATTTTTTGAACAGCTATTATAAGAAACCATTGTCGGCTGTTCGCGGCTATGGTTTACAATTCGTTTCCCGAACAATTTTCGCGAGGCGCGCTAGTTAGTGTGGTAGAATTGACGGGATTGTTTTGGGTTGACATTTGTGCTTGAACAGTTTGTACTTGTGGAATAAAAGATTCACTAGAATTTTGTTGATTGGGGTGATATTGATGTGAATGATTTTGTTCGTTAAAAGTTCTTTGTTGCATGGGGTATTTTTGATAATTGGCGTTCTCAAAAGAAAAATTTTGTTGATTAGAAAATCGATGCCTGTGGTCATTATGATTATTAGAACTACGATTATTATAATTTTGTTGATTATTATAATTGCGAGGATAATTGCTATTATTATTTGGAATTGAACGACTCATATTATTATTTGGCGTATAAGAATTATTTTCCCTAAAATAATCACGGCGGTTGTTATGTATTCCAGAATTACTAAATTTTCTTTGTTGTGAATAGAAATTTTGATGATTATTATTTGAATTAAAATTACTATTATTTTGATTATTTTCGAAGCGGTAAAGTTGTCTACACTGTGATGTAAAATGATTATTTTTGTGACAAAACATACACGAGCTTTGACTTTGGGGGGTCATAACATTTTGATTTCTACTTGGGCGATTTTGTGTGACATTAATATTTCTAAAATTTTGACTAGTTTTATATTTATCATTTTGCTCAAGTTCGAGTTCTATTGCCACTGAGATTGCCCTATCTAAATCGACGGTGTTTTCTGCTATTATTCGCATCTGCACTTTTTCGTCATGTAAACCCTTTCTAAAATTGCTTACTAACACAGACTGTAAACTATTTATAAGCACTTTAGCTTCATTTAAGTTATGATTTAAATTACAAGTTTCTTTGTACTTATTAAAAAGAGCTTGAATACGCTCTCCGTATTCTTTTATACTTTCCCTATAGTTTTGTTTAATGTTCATTAATAAATTTAAAAAATGTGAAGGAGGTCTCTTATCTGTAAAATGTTCAAGTAAAAAGTCTTTTATTGTTTCCCAGTTTTCAAATTCGTGATATTGAGTTACTTCTTGTGCTTTCCCTTTTAATTTCATTGCAAAAATTAACTCAGCTAACTTATTTTTTTCTGTTTCCTTAACAATTTTCATCATAGCGTCACAACTTTTAAGAAAGAAATTTAGTGAATTTGTATCGCCATGCCCATCAAAAGAGTCTATTTGGTTTAAAACGTCAAATGCATTTTTATCACTCATTTTTTTTTTTTTTGATTACTTAACTTAATGTAATAATAATAAATTGATAATTTGTCAGTATAATTTTAGTTGATTTGATAATTTTTTATAATAATAATTTGTTATTTGCAGTATCACAAAAGAAAAATATATTTTTATGTTGAAATCAAATACCTATCCTTAACCTAACACTAAAAAAGGTTACAAAGAAAATAGCGTCACACAGAAAACAAAGAAGGGACTTACTTGTTCATCCTGCACTACGTCTCCGATTTTCCAAAGCCTTGGCTAACCTGGATTCGTACTCCGCGTCGGGAATCTGCAGATGGTTGTGAACTAAGGTCGACTTCCGGCTGTAAAAGTCTGCTGCGTCTTGGCGCTCCTTCAAACTAATTCAGTTGATTTCTGTTTCCTTGGGGTCTTTGCTGCGTCTTGGCGCACCTTCAAATTGCCTCTGGACTTTCTTGCTTCCTTCTCTGAGACTTCTTGGATATTTGCTGCGTCTTGGCGCTCCTTCAAAAATCCGAAAAGTTTTCCGCTGCCACCAATGTTGTGGATCTAGCCACGAGCGTTGTGACTAAATTCACAAGAACCTTAAGTTTTAAACTAAGAAATAAAACTAACTCTTTTATACGAAGAAAAAGAAAACACTTTCGTTTATTTGTAAGAAATACGATTTTAAAATATTTTGGGAGCACAAGTTGTTCTTACAAATGTTCAGAAGTAACTTCCCTTCTCAAATTTCTAAGAGCTAACCTAAGGACTAATTTGGGCGTGCCTTTGAAAATGGGCGGTCTTAAATCAACTCAAAGCAAATCAAATAAAGCTTTCTTGTTATTTAACAAGAATATGTTTTTAACAAGGAGTGATAAAGCCCATTTGCAAAGTTTACAATGTGATACAATAAACTAATTTAATGAAATGAGTAATTTCTCTAAAATGGAAAGTTTTGTTATGGTTAAATATTTCGATACCTGGCGTCTATCATAGAAATTAGTCTGTTCTGTTTGAAAAGGTTTTTAAATAAACAGTAATTAAAATTTAGAAGAAATAATAATAAACTTACAATAGAAGGGTCTGTCGCCGTTTTACTATCGTCTGGTATAATATCTAAGATAATTAGGTATCTATAAAAATAAGGTTGAATGACGTATTCTTACTAAAAATAAAGTATTGTACCTATACATATAAACTTATATACACATGTGGAAACATAGGGTTACAACAGTGTCTTTGAAGAAGTCTTCATTTCTTTCTGAAATCCAGCAATATTATTGCCTTTAAATATTATCAATGTTATTGCCTTTAAATATTATCAATGGTGGCAATTTTCTACCACTAGCACTTGCTCCTGCCAGGACGGTTATATTTTCTCTGCCCGATCCAGCAATAATGCTTGAAGAGGGGTTGCCTTTCGCGCCAACAATTTTAAGACGAGAAGGATCTGTACACAGTGCAGTCTCATCTAAATTGTAAATACATTCAGGACGATCCTGAAGACCCAACTCCAATATAGCCTTTTCCAATAAAACAAAATATTGGTCTATTATGAATGGGTCCGTAGATTTCTTTCTGCAGTACTCTAAGCTTTGTGGTTTCTTCATACTCAAGGAGTGACGTTGTTTAAACTTTATTAGCCAGTCTGTGCCTGGCATATTGTTCTTAAAATGATTGGGAATATTATTTAAAGTTACAAAGTCCCGAACTTTTTCTTGAAGCTCTCTCGAAGTTAATCAATATCCCCACTTCTCCATTGTTTTTATATTTTCGGCCAGTTGACACTTATCTTGCCAAGAAAGTATTGGAGGTCGGCCCTGTGTCTTGCTTTTTTCGCCACGGCGGCCAGTTATTCTGCAGTAGATTGTAATGTATGGGATTCTGAATTCGGTACTAGCCATCGACATGGTTAATTGACCTTGATTGACGGCATTTACTGCAGCATTTAATTGCGCCTCTCCATAGGCAGCCCTATCGGACTTTCTTTTATAATTTCGTACCATGACGTCAACTCTCTGTAAAGAATAAAAGCTTTAAGTGTCAGTGCCAACGAACTTTAGCATTCCCAGGAAAATGGGGCAAGTGTAAACTAACTTTTACACTTTCCTTATTACAATTTTCACACATGCCCCACATTATGTTTCTTATGGGGGAAGTGCAAACCTGTTCGCGAGTAAAAACCGCTTTTAGATTTGGTCGGTATATAGGATTTTAAAGCTACAACAATTGACTAAACATAAGAAAATGCAACAAAACTAAAAGTATATTATAAGTTTTTACCTTTGACCAATTTTTTATGGAGATATCACACACTATTCAACGGACCGATTCGGAGGTTATGTTACAAATGACTACTCAGAAAGAAAAAAACACCTGGTAACTCGCCGGGAGTAGATAATTCAACAGCGCTAACGTATAGTTAGTTGCCTCGAACCACACAGACAAGTAAACTTTCAATATTGCCTGATTGGCGCTCTGATTTTTCACTTACCCCATTTTTACACTTGCCCCAGTCTACCCTATACCATATTCAAATCCGAGATTATGCATACGAAGGAAATATTGATCAGTACTTAATGACAACCGTAACTCTATTTCGATTGGTCAAGCGGCAATAAAACTAAAAGGCCCTGGGCGACAGGGTTGAATTTAGTTTACCCGTGATTTTCGCATTATTGCATTGTATCGTTTGTTGTTATTGTTTGTTATCAATATTTTGATATAAATATTTGTGTTTTTGACCGTTGTATTTGATTGTATACAGGGTGTTTCAAATGTACTAACCTGAACTAACCTGAATATGTGTCCAGAGTTGCCCCGTTTTTGATGTACAGAGTGTTAAAGTTTTTATAAAAAAATCGTTTTTTTTATTATTTCTGTAAATATCCTTTTCCCGATTTTATTGCAATTTGGTACCGTCATTCATAATGATAAGAGGCTTAATTAGCCCTAACTAGATTAAATTTATAAAGTCCAGTGGCGTCCCGGGAAACACTTCAACGGATATTATTGACAAAAAAATGCACGCCACTGACTTTTTTCTAATTTTGTTTACTTGGTATGCTGCAGCTTTGATTTAAATATGGTACCTATAGTATAAATTCAAGTGTTAATATGACGTTTGTCGAAATGGAGGAATTTGGGCTAACATCTCCTCTACGTCTTCTTCCTCCAACAACGGCATGCAACTAATGTTATCGGCGTTCATTATAAATCATACATAAGCGATTTCACTACGAAATACGAATATGATCTGAAGCGCGCTCCAGCCGCGCCAGCCAAACCACCCTGTGGCGACGGCCGATTGATACCATGCTACGCTCGATCGCGAACGCCAGCTGCACCCACTGACTGCTTCAGCGAAACCATACGATTACTGTCGACTTGGTCTGATCCCGATCATTTAATTCGGTGTGACGTCAGGGACAAATGCAACACAAGAATTTCGAATTCCGTACCCATACTACGTGCCCGTGCGATAATATAAACATTTTCAATGTTAAAACATCGGTTAAAACTCAAGAAATTTCAGAAGATTGTGCCATTTGCAATTAAAGTGTTGAAGAACGTAAGTTGTGAATAGCTTCCATGACAACAATAATTGTTCCAACAATTATCCTTAAACGTTATCTTGTAGTTAGAGTTACCAGTTACCAGAATTGATAATTTGAGACATAGTCCATTTTTTCATTGCTTCTTGTTATTTCAATTGAACTTAAAACCATGTAATTTTACTTAAATACCCTAACTTTATTTTTTACTAACTAAGATTTTCCGAGTAGTTACCTGAACTCCATTGACGACCAAAGGTCCTCCTGAATCGCCATTACAAGTGCTGCTTCCAATCATGGTCGCCATACAAATGTTACTTTCTTCGACATATCCCATGTATGCCAGCCTGCATGGAAAATTACTGATAATGTACGATGTCAGTTCTTTTAGGACCGATGAAATGCCAGGAACCATCTCGACTGGTCGTCCCCATCCACTTACAAGGGATGTGTTTCCCAAATAGTCTTGGGATTTGTCTCGTGGAAGAAGTATGGTGCTTATTCTTTCTGAAAAATAAAATCAGGAAGTATTGAAAACGAACGGAAAAAAAGTGTGTCATTTTGAAATTTTAAATATAAAAATATAAAACCAGTAGATACACAATTTACTAAAAGCATACGTAAAAAATAAAAGGAGTGATTAAATAAAATAAATTCGATCTATCAAATTTAATTCAATTTTACTATTCCCAACATGTTTCGGACATTGACATGTCCATAATCAGGGAATACTAAAATAAATTGCAATATAAAGCTCTCACTCTTGCATCGGGACAGATTTCGCTCCATTGGTCGAGGTTCATACTTCTCACTTATGACCTGCTCGATGTCCGAACTTACATGCCTGGGTTTTTGTCCTATGGAGCCATCCGAGGTCATTATAATTAGTTTTGAAAAATAAAGAGGATTTGAGAAATCTATCTATCTACTACCCCTGGTGTTTTTGAAAGAGTTTGACGGTTTTGAATGAAGAGAATATTGGATTCATGCATCCTCTCTGGTCGTAGTCATTTTCATCAGATGTAAATTGAAAATATTATTTTTGTCGAAAAAATTTTTTTCCCCTATGTAGGTAGACCGGGGACAATTGAAACATTTTTGCTTCTTGGATTTTCTTTCTCCGTGGCTGTTGCAAAATTCAGAGTTGTGAATGGGTCATATTGGGTCATATTCAATTGGGTTTTTATTTAAAGCATTCCGTTGATCTATAGGGATATATAACTAAGATATCTTAAAAAAAACTTAAGCCTTGCAAACTGTTTCAATCGTCCCGGTGCCGGGGACGAATGAAACGTATACCAGGAACAATTGAAACACTATGGTTAGATTAAAGGACTGTTAACATTGAAAATGTTTATATTATCGCACGGGCACGTTAGTAGGGGAAAGTAAGGCAAAATGACATACAAGGCAAAACGACATACCGACTGTTTCTCGGCGCTTTCTGGAGGATTAAATTTTCTGTGCATGGCAACACTGCGACTGTAGTATTCTCCGTGCCGTAAGACACGCTAAAGTCGTTAGAAGTGATTTCCGTTGTTGTTACATTGATTTGTTAAAAATATACGTTTTAAGATCAAGGTAAGTTGAAAATTGCCATGATAAATTTCATACTAACTGTTTTAGCAAGCTATTTCTTTGTTGTGTGCAACACCTGTTATTGTATACCTTTCAATTGCCATTACATACAACCACCTGCTTAAACATTCTAACCTACAAATTGACAGTATCGTGTCTGCTACGCGTTTGGGCAAAATGACACATAAGGTGTGTCATTTTGCCTTACATCAATACGAAGTGTGGTGTCTAGCTTATAGGGTACGTTAATTCCATGCCTTTTTGTTTCAGATGGTGTCTAATTACAAGAAAAAATCGAATCGACAATCCTGGTCGAGTGAAGACATGCAGAAGGCAATTGAAGCGGTGAATGATAAGAGGATGGGGTGGAAAAAAGCATCTATTACGTTTAATGTTCCTCAGGCGACATTGCGGAGACGCGCCCAAGGAAAAAATATTTATGCCCGTGGTGTAACCAAACGTCTCGGTCGCTTCCAGAAGTCACTCAGTGTTGATCTAGAACAAGGAATGATTACACATATATTAGATTTAGAATCACGACTTTTTGGCCTGACTACCTATGACTTAAGGCAACTGGCATACAAACTAGCCGAACGCAGTGGATGTGAGCATCAATTTAATAAAACTAAAAAGCTAGCTAGTAGGCAATGGGTTCACAGCTTCCTTTCTCGACATCCAAACATATCGTTGAGAGTCCCCGAAGCTACCTCAGCTGCAAGAGCCCAGGCCTTCAATAGACCACAGGTTGAGAATTATTTCAAAAAGTTGGAAGAAACAATTCAAACTAATAACATACAGGCAACGATGATTTTCAATATGGATGAAACTAAACTCACAACTGTACAAAAACCTCAAAAGATAATCGCCAGGAGAGGTAAAAAACAAGTTGGCGCAATAACTAGTGCGGAAAGGGGTGTGCATACTACGGGGGTGGTGTGCATGAGCAACGGTGGAACTTTTATTCCGCCAGCATTGATTTTTCCGAGGAAAAAATTTAATCAAGATTTATATGATGCAGCTCCACCAGGTACACTCCCATTGTTTAATGAATCAGCATATATGACTGGAGATCTCTTTTTCAAATGGATTAAACACTTCGTGAAGTTTGTAAGACCTACGACTGAAAATAAAGCATTATTAATTTTGGATGGCCACGCGAGCCACAAACACCTGGAGTCTCTTGAATTTGCCAAGAAGAACCACGTGATACTATTTTGTCTACCAGCCCATTGCACTCACCGACTCCAGCCTCTGGACGTCGCATTTTTTGGTCCTTTAGCAACCTATTATGACCAAGAAGTTACGACATGGCTGAAGGCACACCCAGGGAGAACTGTATCAATATACCAAATAGCATCATTATTTACAAGAGCCTACAATAAAGCTGCCACAGTCGGAATAGCTCTTAGTGGATTTCAAGCAACCGGCATTTCTCCATTAAACCCCAATATCTTTCCTGACCATTTATTTTTACCAAGTGCTGCTACTGATATCCCTAAAGTAAACGAAATATCACAAAATGAGGAAGAAATGCACACTACCCCAATAAATTGCCACGCTGTTGCTTCAACTTCTGGTAATGTATCCTTAAAGGCTCATTCCGAAAATGGTGAAACTGATGTGTCTCTATTACTAAAAGAATTGTCTCCAATTCCGGTAGCAAATGTCTCATCATCATCACGTCCCAAGAAGAAGAATACATATCAAAGTGTTCTTACCGAAAGTCCATTTTTAAATGAATTAAAAGAAAAAGAGACCGAAAAAAAAGAGAAAGAAAGAAGAAAGAGTGACAGGGCCAGAGTTAAAAGACGTATTCATATAGACTCTTCCGATGATGAACCAACGTTCGATAATGACGATACTGACTCTGATGTTGGTTGTTTGTATTGTAACGAACTGTACAGCCAATCTAGATCCCGAGAGCAATGGATCCAGTGCGTGCAATGTCGCCAATGGGCCCATACCGAGTGTGCTGGGGTAACTAAGAAGACCAAACAGTTCATCTGTGAAGCGTGCCGGGACTAGTGTCTCAAAAAATGAGTGTGTCATTTTGCCCACCGTGTTATGCAAAACGACATACTTGGTGTTTATTTTTGTAAAATTTGTATTATTTAAATACACTTTTTTTTTGTAAGTTAAAATGTTTACTTTGTTTACAAAATAAATAAAGCATTAGAAAAACCCAGAGCCGTATTTTTAATTTAATTTAAAGTAAGTATTTACAGGCGATATTTAGAAAGTATGTCATTTTGCCTTACTCTCCCCTATGGGTACGGAATTCAACGAAATTCTTATGTTGCATTTATCCCATACGTCACACAGTCTAACGACACCGAATTAAAATGATCCACAAGCGGAACTACGCGAACCGCCGCCGCCAAGGCGGTGGCCCGATGATGACGGGAAAGGGAGAAGGTACAAAGGATGACGGGATCAGAGTTAAAGGCGCGTTAGAGTTTATAACCTTTATTTTACTATTTCTTATATTATGAATCAATAAAACTTATATCAACTACCTAAATATTACATGTCGCAGATCTCGAATCTCACGATAGTCACAAGCGTTGCACTCTGCTGCGGCCTTTTCAATGTCCTCCCCAGTTGCATCTTTGTAAAGGACTGTAAACTTTATCCATTCCAATGAATAGTAAAAATATTAATAATAAAATCGTACCCTAAAAACAAACAGTAAAATATAGTCACTCTGACGAGCAATTGTGACAGATATAAAGATCTTCTTGTCCCGTGCATTCCTCGTGGGACCATTGACGACATTCAGTGCACTGCACCCATTTCTCTCCAGAGCTGCTACTACCGTACGATTCCAGGCAAACTAGACAATAAGAATCATCTTTGTCGCTGTCACTTTCCTCCTGAGTGTTCTGGCGTTGTTTGACTTTCGTAAACTGTCTAACTGCTTTAGGTTTATTTTCCTGCGTAAGTTTCCTCTTAACTTGCGTTTCCTTTTTAGTTTCATATTCCGCTTGAATAGCATTTTTCTCAGGAGTGTCAGTATACATTGCAGACTTCCTAGTTTTTCGTTTACCAGCTGATGTTTTTCGAGGAAGTGCTTTCGGTAATGGCTAGACAATTTCTGGTGAAAATATAGCCTTTTAGATGCTTGGACTAGCGTCACTGCATAAAAATGCAGCTTTTGAGGTTGCTGATGCTGGCAGAATTAGAGCGCTTGATGATGTTGGCGAAACGTGAGTGTATGGTAATGGTGGTAGAACGTCAACGCTTAGTCATTATGACCTACTGTCAATGCTCGATAATGCTGGCAAAGTATCAGCGCCGCTAGAAGATCGTAAGGCTTCACTAGTGATAAAACATCAGTGGTATTCGGCGTTGAATAATCGGGAGCTGGTCTATCCGTAACATATGAAGGGGCAAAATCTAGTTCTGTAAATATTTCTCTATTAAAAGGCCATATTCCGGTGCAAGTAAATCCAGCTACAACACTCGATTGTGTGAGCGCCAACGGCAGAACTAGTTTCACAATGCTGGGTATGTCGTAAATTGTCATTGTTTTACCTGAGATATTTCTCATTCAGGCATCACAATTTGAATTAAAAATAAAAATAAAATAAAATAAGATACATTTATTTGCCTGTTGACTGAATTCAATCAGTATAGGAGTCGTCACAAAATTACAAAATTACAACACTAAAAACTATCACAAATTGATTATAAATTGATCTATACTATATAAACATTCATTTGCCAATAAGTCTTTTAATTTTCTCCTAAAAATATTAAAGTTTTGTTCTTCTCTTATATCATAAGGTAACTTGTTAAATAGTCTTAATCCTAAACAGTTCGGCGTATCATTTGACACTTTCACCCTAGAAAACGGTACATAATATTTATTTTTTTGTCTAGTATTTAAATTATGATATTCCGCAATACGTATAAAACTATTTTTGTTTTTAAAAATATAAATACACATTTCAAGTACAAATAGTGACACGACAGTTAAAATTTTAAATTTTTTAAAATATTCTCGACAGGATGTTTTTGTCGAGATTCCAAATATACATCGGATTATTCTCTTTTGTTCCAACAGTACATCAGTGATCAGGGAGGAGTTCCCCCACAAGCAAACACCATAACGCAGTCTGGAATCGACCTGGGCATAATACATACTTAAAAGCTGATTTTGATTCAGCATTGATCTCAAGTTGAAAAATAAATAAGTTAAAGAACTAAGCTTCGACACAATTGAACGACAGTGAACCTTCCAGTTCAAATGGCGATCAATGTAAACTCCCAAAAACTTCACATGCTCCGTACTTTCAATTGGGGAGCCATCCACGCAAACATTGATTGCCTTACACTCCTTCTGCCTGTTATGAAAACGAATCATATTCGTTTTTGAGGAGTTAAGGTAAAGTTGGTTTTGTGAAAACCAGTTATTTAAATCACTAGCAACCAAATTACATTTATTTTGTAAAAAATGATCTACTTTATCCGACACTATAACAGATGTGTCATCTGCATATAGAGTAAAATGGACATTATGCGTTATTGAATCGAGTTCATTCACATATAAAGAAAAGAGTACGGGACCCAAAATGGATCCCTGCGGGACGCCAATACTTACTGTTACTTGATCCGATCTAATAGTTTTTGCGCCATTCTGATCCATGTGATTTAAACTAACATATTGTCGTCTGTCAGTTAAAAATGACTGAAGCCAACTAAGTGCGTTTCCTCGAATGCCATAGATCTGTAATTTAGTAAGCAGAATTTTATGATTGACACAGTCGAACGCCCTGCTAAGGGCACTCGCCTGCATCAACACGACCAACCAACTCTTTATAGAAAGAATTTAATGCCGTCGATGTGGAAAATCCACCGCGGAATCCGTGTTGGCTAGAGGAAAGCACTTTATAGCGGTCAAAAAATGAGTCTAATCTATGAAGAAAACAGTACTCGAAAATCTTCCCCAGACTGGGAGGGATAGTAACTGGTCTATAGTTCTGCATAAGGGTGGGATCATCCTTTTAAACAAAGGCACCACCTTTCCTAGTTTCAGTTGATCAGGAAAGCTTCCCAAATTAAAAGACAAATTAACCAAATAGGCAAGAGGTTTTAACAAATATATTAATACATATGCGAGATGTTACACGTGGCGACATCTCGTAGCAATCGAGCTATTGAAATATATTAATACTACTTTTAGCAAAAATGGAGGAACATCATCACATCCCACCGATCTTTTATTTTTAAGTTTTTTATTTATTAGAATAAACAATTCGTTTTCGTCAAATGGTGCTAAAAATAGACTATTTTTATTGTTATTTATATTAGTCTTTACAGGTACATTGACCTTAGGAATTTTGTTTATTATCTCTTTAGGAGCTTCAGCAAAAAAATTGCAAAATAAATTTGCGACGATGTCAGGTTGACTAGATAGAAAATCATTATCACGTATTGTTATATTTTCTTTGCTTTTGGTTTTATTTGATAGTTCCGCGATGACATTCCAGGCGGCACGACTCGGATGATCGGATGATGAAATTTTATTTTGATAGTATATTTTTTTACTATTTTTTATAAGAGTAAAATGCTCTTTTTTTGCTTCACGATATATATTTTGATATTCCTGATGGTCATATTTAAGTTTAAAAAGTTCTTTTAGCCGATTGCTTGACTCTATTATTTCACGATTGACCCACTTTTTACCTTCTCTATTTTTATTATTAGAATATTTTCTTAGTGGAAAGTTAGAATGAAAATAGAACATAAATGTGTTGTAAAATAAATCAAAAGCATCGTTTATATTTTGAAGATCATAAATATCATCCCAATCCTCAGAAAAAAGGTCGTTCTGAAAATTTTCTACAGATGAGTTAGTGAAAGAACGTTTAAGATATTCCTCATTATGTTGCTTGTTGACTGAAATGTCCAATTCCAAAAGTACAGTCCTGTGATCAGACACATTATTATCTACCACAGAACATGTTCCATCGTTGGGAAAATTTACAAATATATTATCAATAGTGCTAACTGTACTATCAGTCACTCTAGTAGGAAATCTCACAATATGCCTCAGGTCGAAACTCTGCAATAAAGTACAAAGATAAGTAAAATCATTATTGGTACTGCAGGCATCAATATTGAAATCCCCAGTTAAAATAATTTTAGAACCTACACCAATCAATTTGCATAAAATATTATACAATATTTCTACAAACTCTTTAAAATCACCTGATGGGGATCGGTAGCAATTTACGAGAAACGTTTTTTTATTTTCAATTTTAAAAGAAATAGCACACACTTCAATGATTTTTTCTCTACAGTATTCATCTAAATTAATTTTCTTAAAATTAGTGCTCTCCCATGCGTAAATTGCTACGCCACCGCCCTTATTATTGCTTCTGTGATAGGATGCACCTAGTTTAAATCCCTCTATATTTAAATAATTCAATGAGTTATTTTTTTCCCATGTTTCGGTAAAACACAGAAATTGTAAATTTCTATAGTTAACAATTTCCAATTCTATCTCACTAATTTTATCCAAATTAAGACTTTGTGTATTTAGCAACAAAATATTAGGGTCAAATGCAGAATTCAGTCCTGAGTAGTGTTCTTCTTCTTCTGCAGGTATAAAAAACGTTGGATACATGCTCCATATGGCCAAATGGCTGGATCCATAGCTTTCTTGAAATTTTCTTGATGTATAGTGATCTTGTAAGATGAATATTTTTGGGGATGTTTTGATTGCATAATAGTACATTCCACCTCGGGGAAGTAATTTTTAAGGTGTGTAGAAAGCTCCGCTTCCGTCGTATGTGGATCCAGTCGATAAACGTGGAGCGATACGTCTCTAGGAATCGCATGTAAGTTTCCCAGATAATTATTGCACCCCACAATATTACTCCGGCGTTTTTTATTATAGTTGACTTTAGTCCATTTCTCTGAGTCACCAGTATTTTCTGTTACATTTCGTTTCTCAGTTTGCTTTTTCCCGGCGTTGTTACCATTCCCATTAGAATCATTCTTTTTTTGTGGCTGTAGGGGTAATTTCTGATCTGTTTTGTCAGCTTCTTCTTCAGACCTTGTTGTCCCTTTGTTTACTTTTACTTTTTTAGAAGGAGTGGCAACACTGCCATCAGCAACTTTGCTGCAATTACTGCTGGGCTTATCTGTTTTATCTGTTTTATTGCCAACATTGCATTTAATCAATTTATCATTTTGGCTCTGATTTTCTTTAAATAATTCAACAATTTGCTCCAAATTACTGATTGTACGTTCTAACTCTGTCACTAACCTGTTTTTTCCTTTTAATTCCAGTTCCAGCAGCTCATTCTTATGAGAAAGGTTTTCTAACCTCAACGGGCCCATGTGAACCGTGGGATCGGATTCTGTTGCAGCATCATGAAATTCCAAACCATCGTCACTTTCTATGTACTTTTTTAGGTTTTCACTCACATTTACGTTGGGCGGCACTTTTTTATTTACAATAATTTCCACTAAAAACTCCTTTTTTAGTCTACTTAATTCAGTAACATACTCAACAGTTGCCATGTTGCCAAATTAACAGCCTTGACCGTGGACAGATCGATCAAGCGGTTGCAACTTATAAGGGCAGTGCGAAGGAAATGAGAATAAAACAATGCCACGTTCTTTACAGAAGTCTAAACATCGTATACTTATGTGTGACTGGTGGTTATCGAGTAAAAGCAACACCATATTTTTGATTGAAGTATTAGTATGCTTTTGAAAATGCTTAAGGTATATCAAGAACTCTTCTGGAGAGACTTGTGGCTTGAGCGTAACGGATTGAAAGTTCTCGGTTACTCTTCATAAATCCAGAGAACCAATCTTCTCCTTCCATAGCATTTAGTCTCCATATATCAGGCATGTTCAATGAATATTTCTCAGCCAATTGAAAGGCTAACTTACGAATTTCTTTAGGCCTTACGGATGTTTCATTCTCGAAGACCTCTTTGTAAGCTTCTTGATAGGCCAAAATGGATTTTAAACCTCTCTCCGCTTTTCTTACTCTTATTCGTGGCATCCTATAAAAAAATTTACAGTCCTTTACAAAGATGCAACCGGGGAGGACATTGAAAATGCCGAAGCAGAGTGCAACGCTTGTGACTATTATGAGATTTGTGATCTGCGAAAACTCATAGATTTGAATGTTATATTTAGGTAGCTGATATAAGGTTTATTGATTCATAATATAAAAAAATAGTAAAATAAAGGTTATAAACTCTAACGCGCCTCTAAGGTATGGTTTGGCTGGAGCAGTCAGCGGCCGCGGCTGGCGTTCGCGATTGGTAGCTCGGTACTGGTTTAATGCGATTTGTATGTACACGGTTTTACTGCCGCAGATCAGCGACACAGCGTTCGCCGTCAATTGCACTGGCTGCGTTCGGACTGCTAGAGAGACCAGTCCAGCCGTGATCGCTCTGCAGAATGCCACCGTTTTCGGCAATTGCTGACGAGTGTTTAATAGAGGAGGTGCAAAAGTACCCCCCTTTATACAACTATGAGAACGAAAATTACAAAAATGTTGTAATGAAAGAAAATGCATGAAAAAAGGTGGCAGCAAGTGTAGGGAAGAACGGTAAAGTGTACAAAACCATTCTGTTTATTTTTCAGCATTACATTACAAAGCATATAATTAGGGTAGACTGGGGCAACTGCGAAGCCCTTTTTAATAGTTCAAGTTTATTTCCTTCCTACTTTAAATATACAATATTTTTAAAAGTGTCTTTGTAAGAAAGTAATAGTTTAATATGTTTACTTTTCATACTGCATAGGGCACTCATGAATTATTTTTGAGATCTTGAGATTTGAATGATTTTTTTTTGTACCGAAATTTTACACTTAGGTACCCAAAAAAGGGAAAGTGTAAAATCGGAATACAATTTCCATGCATGTTCTCAGAAGTGGTAATGGGAAAGTGTAAATGAAGTTTATATCTCCCATGCAAATTTTTCTTTTTACAGACTTAAAAAAAAATAAAAATCTGGGAAGTTATGAACTTTTTATTGTTGGGAAATAGTTAGCCAAGCAAATCATAAAAACGAAAAATTAAAAGGTACCTCTGAAAAATAATAAGTAATCCAAAATAACCCTAAAAAAATTCCTAATAACAAGAATAATATTTTTATAAACGTATTTATCCGTTCAAAACCCAACGTTTGGCTTTAATCTCTAAAACAGTAGGAGTTATTCCCAAGGAGAAACTAAAACAGAAAAGAAAATTAAAGTTTAAAAATTCGAATAATTTTATGGAACTTGTTAAATATTGTATCCCGCAAATTTCACATTAAAATGAAAACCTCCTCGGCGTGTTACTACCGGTTCAGGTAAACGAGTCACTATATCGTCTAGCTATACTACATCGACATCATCGGTGAGTGGCCATAAAAAAATTGTATTTTAGTTTTCTAGTAAACTTGATTTCAAAGCCGTTGTCAACAGTATTTACCTGGCCAATAAAATGTTTCTTTGCTTTTGGTAATGTGTATTTAACCAGTACCCAGTCTTCAATGGAAATATTGTCTTTGTTTATTTCAGGAATCTGATCTTCGCAATCCGATTCTAAAGTGAAACTTTGATCCGATTCCATAAAAGGTACACTTTTATAATCTGATTCACTGGAGCTGGATTCAAATTGATACGGACTTGGCCGACTTTGTTTACTCTTTCGGTCAATTTTCATAGCTGGTTTAGATAATAATATAGTAGATGAACTTGTAGAGATTTTTGACTGACTACTTGCGATAGTACCTGCAATGGTTTGTTTACCTTGAATTAAGCGCTTTCGTTTCCTTGGATTAGAAGAAGGACTCTGTCGGAGCGAATCAAAACTTGCCTTCTTTTCTTGCCGATTTTCGATTGTAGCTGGTACTACAGGTTCAGTTATAGGCTCCTGATGATTATTTCGTATATTTCTTCATTTTTATCAGAGCTGACAATTACTTTGAGATTGGTGGCACTAGATGCTGAAGGAGCTGTAAGTAATTCTGCATTAGATGCTAGTTTCCTTTTAAATGATGCGCCAGATGTAGAAGGCTTTACTGTTTTTAACATTGACTGTTCGAAAGTAGCGGTTTTTTCTGTTACATTCGGTGCTACAGCATCATGTTCATTCTTTTCAATATCAATGCGTTCTGGCCTCGGTTGTAAATCTGTTACAGATCTTTGATTTTTTAAGTGTTCCTGCCATCTTTTTAGGGCATCGATGTCATACTTTTCTTTAGGAATAACATGTCTATTAAATGGAACAATACCACCCTTTCTGAATCCTGTTTTTATGATTCCGGAATCTACTTCAGCCCAGGTTTTCACTAGCAATGTGGCGAAGTCCCTTTTTGGTAGTCATTGTCCCTGATGACGTCTTTGCCATGTTATTACTTCCCTCTCCCATATTGCCTTAAAGGATCTAAACATTCTCAAATCGAGAGGTTAAAGTAAATGACTTGTATGGGCTGCAGTTTAGGTATATGAATATTTTCTTCTCTTGCGGCTTGAATTAATAAGCAATCCACATGCGAGACATGGCCATCATATATAGCAATAATTGGTGCCTGATCACGAACCAAAGAAATAAAAGTCTTTAGAAAGTAATTTCTAAATATTTCGGAGGTCATCCATCCATTGGCGCTGGCTGTATTTACGGTGTCTTTGAAGAAATCTTAATTTCTTTCTGAAATCCAGCAATATTATTGCCTTTAAATATTATCAATGTTATTGCATTTAAATATTATCCATGGTGGCAATTTTCTACTACTAGCACTTGCTCCTGCCAGGACGGTTATATTTTCTCTGCCCGATCCAGCAATAATGCTTGAAGAGGGGTTGCCTTTTGCGCCAACAATTTTAAGACGAGAAGGATCTGTACACAGTGAAGTCTTATCTAAATTGTAAATACATTCAGGACGATCCTGAAGACCCAACTCCAATATAGCCTTTTCCAATAAAACAAAATATTGGTCTATTATGAATGGGTCCGTAGATTTCTTTCTGCAGTACTCTAAGCTTTGTGGTTTCTTCATACTCAAAGAGTGACGTTGTTTAAACTTTATTAGCCAGTCTGTGCCTGGCATATTGTTCTTAAAAGGACTGGGAATATTATTTAAAGTTACAAAGTCCCGAACTTTTTCTTGAAGCTCTCTTGAAGTTAATCAATATCCCCACTTCTCCATTGTTTTTATATTTTCGGCCAGTTGACACTTATCTTGCCAACAAAGTATTGGAGGTCGGCCCTGTGTCTTGCTTTTTCGCCACGGCGGCGGCCAGTTATTCTACAATAGATTTTAATGTATGGGATTCTGAATTCGGTACTAGCCATCGACATGGTTAATTGACCTTGATTGACGGCATTTACTGCAGCATTTAATTGCGCCTCCCCATAGGCAGCCCTATCGGACTTTCTTTTATAATTTCGTACCATGACGTCAACTCTCTGTAAAGAATGAAAGCTTTAAGTGTCAGTGCCAATAAACTTTAGCATTCCCAGGAAAATGGGGCAAGTGTAAACTAACCTTTACACTTTCCCCATTACAACTTTCACACATGCCCCACATTATGTTTTTTATGGGGGAAGTGCAAACCTGTTCGTGAGTAAAAACCGCTTTTAGATTTGGTCGGTATATAGGATTTTAAAGCTACAACAATTGACAAAACATAAGAAAATGCAATATAACTAAAAGTATATTATAAGTTTTTACCTTTGACCAATTTTTTATGGAGATATCACACACTATTCAACGGACCGATTCGGAGGTTATGATACAAATGACTACTCAGAAAGAAAAAAACACATAGTAACTCGCCGGGAGTAGATAATTCAACAGCGCTAACGTATAGTTAGTTGCCTCGAACCACATAGACAAGTAAACTTTCAATATTGCCTGATTGGCGCTCTGATTTTCCACTTACCCCATTTTTACACTTGCCCCAGTCTACCCTATACCATATTCAAATCCAAGATTATGCCTACGAAGGAAATATTGATCAGTACTTAATGACAACCGTAACTCTATTTCGATTGGTCAAGCGGCAATAAAACTAAAAGACCCTGGGCGACAGGGTCGAATTTAGTTTACCCGTGATTTTAGCATTATTGCATTGTATCGTTTGGTATTATTGTTTGTTATCAATATTTTGATATAAATATTTGTGTTTTTGACCGTTGTATTTGATTGTATACAGGGTGTTTCAGAAGTGCTAACCTGAACTAACCTAAATATGTGTCCGGAGTTGCCCCGTTTTGATGTACAGAGTGTTAAAGTTTTTTTAAAAAAATCGTTTTTTTTTTATTTCTGTAAATATCCTTTTCCCGATTTTATTGCAATTTGGTACCGTCATTCATAATGATAAGAGGCTTAATTAGCTCTAAATAGATTAAATTTATAAAGTCCAGTGGCGTCCGGGAAACACTTCAACGGATATTATTGACAAAAAATGCACGCCACTGACTTTTTCTAATTTTGATATTTTGATATACCAACTAATGATACAATTTTAAAATGTTTTGATTCTTTGACGTCTTAATCAAATTGATTTGTTTACTTGGTATGCTGCAGCTTTGATTTAAATATGGTATAGTAAAAATTCAAGTGTTAATATGACGCTTGTCGAAATGGAGGAATTTGTGCTAACATCTCCTCTTCGTCTTCTTCCTCCAACAACAGCATGCAACTAATGTTATCGGCGTTCATTATAAATCATAGATAAGCGCTTCCACTACGAAATACGAATATGATCTGAAACGCGCTGCTACAGCCGCGCCAGCCAAACCACCTTGTGGCGACGGCCGATTGCTACGCTCGATCGCGAACGGCAGCCGCGCCCGCTGACTGCTCCAGCAAAACCATACTTTTACTCTCGACTTGGTCTGATCCCGGTCATTTTAATTTGGTGTGACGTCAGGGACAAATGCAACACAAGAATTTTGTTGAATTCCGTACCCATACTAACGTGCCCGTGCGATAATATAAACATTTTCAATGTTAAAATGCACGCCACTGACTTTTTTCTAATTTTGATATTTTTTTCGGATATACTAACTAATGATACAATTTTAAAATGCTTTGATACTTTGACGTCTTAATCAAATTGATTTGTTTACTTGGTATGCTGCAGCTTTGATTTAAATATGGTACCTATAGTATAAATTCAAGTGTTAATATGACGTTTGTCGAAATGGAGGAATTTAGGCTAACATCTCCTTTTCGTCTTCTTCCTCCAATAACAGCATGCAACTAATGTTATCGGCGTTCTATAAGTCATACATAAGCGCTTTCACTACGAAATACGAATATGATCTGAAGCGCGCTTCAGCCGCGCCAGCCGAACCACCCTGTGGCGACGGCCGATTGTTACGATGCTACGCTCGATCGCGAACGCCAACTGCACCCGCTGACTGCTCCAGCGAAACCATACGATTACTCTCGACTTGGTCTGATCCCGATCATTTAACTCGGTGTGACGTCAGGGACAAATGCAACACAAGAATTTCGAATTCCGCACCCATACTACGTGCCCGTGCGATAATATAAACATTTTCAATGTTAAAACAAATACACTAAGATACCATGAACTAACCTAAAATCTAAGCAACACCAGGAAATTCAAGACGGGGATAATTGAAACAAATTTGAATAGCCTTCCACGGCATGTTTCAATTGACCCCGCAACACATTTGGAAGTAACACTCAAATATTTTTTTACTGTTAAACAACAGTTTAATTTAAACTGTCCCAACTAAAGAAGATATCCCCAACAAACTAGAAAAAATATTCCATGCTGGATACTTACGTTCTTTTTTCCTATTTCACACTTTTTCGATTAATTGAAAACTTTACTTCGATAGAGTTAAATCACATTCTCGAGAACAAGCGCGTCTACCACTAACTACCATCACTACCAGTGTTGCCAGGTCTACCGTTTTAGCGGTAGATCTACCGTTTTGATGTATGAGCTACCGTGCTACCGTTTTTGATATAATTTTCTACCGCTAAATATTATACGACATGATTAAATGTATTTCGTCACACAAATGATATTGTAGAGGAACGTTAACTTTAATTCTCAATCTCGAAAAAACTATTTGAAATAATTTCATTATTACTTTGAAACTATAACAAAACGAATGGCGATTGCGTTTGCTTCGGTAGGGTAAATCGGTAAATCCCCTAATTCGAGACGAACGAAAGAACTACATAGTGGTTGCCTGCTTATATATAACTATTAAAATATTTTGTTAAACCTATATAGGTGTTTTGTGTTCTTTTTAATTTGTTTTTATTTATATATTTTAAGTACCGTTGAACTTATAACTAAACATTTTTAGCGTATTTTTAGCCCAAAGGGAGTAAGGGCATATCTACTGTTTTATTTTTAAATCTACCGCTTTTTTCATGTCGTGCCTACCGCTTTCCTTATTTTCAACCTGGCAACACTGATCACTACCATCAGTGACTGACTGATGGCTACATGCAGCATATAGAAGCGCATCGTTTGATACAACTGTGCATGATTTAATCCGCGAGATTATTTCGTTATGGCGATTGTTTCTATTGTCCCCTGTTTCAATTTTGTCCCAGGTCTACTCTATAGTAAGCACCCTGCATAGAACTTTTTCTGGAGCATTCCCACATCATACATGATCAGTGATATAAGAATACTGGGTTAAAGGAAAAGTTTTAATTTTTTAGAATAACTGTTTTTTGACGACTGCATTTTTTGGAAAATAGTTACCTAATGAAAATTTTGGAAATGTGATGGGGACATTTTTGGAAAACAAAATTTTTAAAAACATAATATTTTGAAAGGCAAAAAGTTTTGTTGGTAAATAGGGGAAAAGATTTATAAGTTAGTTGAACTTATTATTTGAAGTCTCTTGCATTCAAAAAGTCTGTTATGTTACAATAATTTACCGCTAAGTTGAACGGGTTGATCCAGTCTTATTATAGCAATATCATGAAGAAGGATGCTTCTATTCCAATAAGGATAAACAACAATATCATTCGTTGAAACAGTTATAGCATTTTCGGATGCTGCAGGATACATTCTGTGTGCTCCCAAATATACAGTTGTATTCCCTGATCGTCTAAAAAAAATGTGATGACAAAAGTATTATTAAGTAACAAATAGGTATAATAATAATAATTTCAAATTTATTTATTTAGGTCAGACAATGGTCTATTACTTCTATTATACTCTGTTGCCTAATGCCAGAGACTAACAAAATGTAAATTTGCAATGACAGGTCCCAATAAGTAGGGTGGACAACTTGAATTGCATTGTAAATTTCAGGTAAATTGCAATAATTGTTTTTAAAAATTGCGTATTTTAGACCTACACACCCCCAATCGGTCCTAAATTAGGGTCACCCTCATTTGCATACAAAAGAAAGACGAGTTTGGTAAATGAAAGGAAGGTGACAACGGCGTTACCTTAGGTAGTTTATTAGAATAAAAAGTATACTTGATCATAATTATAAAGATAGACAGATAATTGAGATTTTAATTATTCTAATATTAAGTAGATAAAAACATAAATGGAAGTAAGAATAATACGAAAATAGATAAATTGGAATAAATAATAATATTTATATAAAAAATCTACTATGTACAATACAACAACTTAATTTTTAAATTTTAGTCATCATGTTCCGAGTAGTCCGATGAGCTATGGTCGTTGGGGTTAAGAGAAATAATAAGGGGCTCTACAGTGTTTTCCAGCATGTTATCAGCTTCCCACATTCTTTTATTTATTACAATCACATGTTCGACGCACTTACTCCATTTTTCACAATCCATTGTCTTTATTTCCTCTTGCAAGAGGTTTTCAACGTCTCTCATTTTAAAAGTGGTGTTATGCCTTCTTACAAACCCTTTTACTTGCGCCCTCACAATTCTATGGGGTTTAATTCACAGTAATTTAGCGGAAGGCGAAGTACCGTTATATTTCATTTTGAAACGATTTCGTCGACAACAAATTTCGTATAAAGAGGTTTATTTGCCTTTACAATCTCCAGTAGCTCCTTTTCCAGCATATCTTTATGAAATGGCTTCTTATCTACAGTAAGCCAATGAATGATGTGATTTTTTTTCCAAGAAGACGTTGATATTTTTTCGGATTTTCTTGAGTGGTAGCTGGCGTTATTCATGCCTTTAACAGACCAAGAAGGAATAAGATCTAGCATTTGCTGGAAGTATTCTTCAAAGATATCAGCATTCATGTCTTCATGATAGTCTCTAGTCCGTTTTGATTTAAATGCTAGTAAGCCGCCATCGACAGATCCATTTCTCATCTCATGTACCGGCTCTGCTAAGTTTACCAATAAATTTTAAATAAAAATAACCTAATTTTATGATGATTAGACCGCGTATGAATTTTTTCCCGCCCACGCATTTCCCGGCGGCCGCTTCTAGTCGATGAAATAATAATTGTTGTGGACACACGAGTGAAATAATGCCTAAAAAATGTATGTTCCACTGTGTTTTTTTTTACCTATTGCCACTGAGAGTGGACAGTTGGACAGTGGTGTGGTTTATTTATTAAAATAAGAGGAAGTAAATTTAGTTTATTAACTTATAAAATATTTATATGAAACAAGACACCGCCGCTACAGTTAAACCTGACTTTTTTATGCCTTTTACCCCCCTGTCTCCTTAGCAGTCGTAGCCACAGACTCCTAAGGCGGACTATAATCGGTTTCTCAGCAACAAATTCAGAAACACTAGCCATTTTCAAACACGTAGTTTTTCAACAACTGCCGGAAAGCAACTAAACATTTCAAATTTTTGAAACAGTGAGGCACAGGTAGGTAAACTACCTGTGCCTCTACCTACCCGATCTCGGGACCCCCGACAATAAATATAATTAAATAATATTAACTAGACTACACCTATGGAAGAGGGCGATGACCACTAGGTTTTATAGTTCAATAATGATTTATTACTCTCTCGAATTAAGCAAGAGGCTATAATATTATTGTTTGCTTCTTCCGTATAACCTGTCAGGTTTGTTTGGGTTTTGAGATCTTCTATGTTTGTCTTGATTGTTTCTACTGGCTTTCTGTTTTTTATTTCTTCGTAAGTGCTGTGTTTTTATCTAACTGGGTTTTTGTTGACCGTTCATGGAGGTTGCTAATCCCGTGGAAATTTGTATCTTATGTTCGCTGGTGCTTGAATGTGAGTTTGTGTGAGGAGATTGTTTTGTGACACGTCTGCTCTTCTGTAGAAAGTAATCTACTATAAGTTTATTAATGTTGTTATTGTTGATATTTGTGAATAGTTGTGTAGTAAGCACGAGCATCGGTTTGTATCTTAGTGCGTTCGCAATGATTCTAAGCGCCTTGTTTTGAAGTACTTAAAGTTTTTTGTTGCGCGTCTTGTTGATTGCGCAGCATGTCTGTATGCATGTCAGGACTAGTTTTACTATTGTCTTGTATACATTTGTCTTTGTCTGTGTGTTTATTCTACTGTGTCGACTTAAAAATGAGTATATTGTGCCTAGCTGTCGGTTCACCTTTTTTAAGCGCATTCTTATTCCAGGCCATCTTGCTGTCGAACGAAAGTCCCAAAACTCCCAGATCTTTGATGTCATCTTTCGAGTTTATTCGGGTTACTAACACTATGGAAGTAAGAAATTTAACTCTCGATTTCGAGAATAATATTGCCTGTGTTTTAGCATCGTTCAAACGGATTTTCCATTTGTTAACCAACCAATGCTGCTTAGAGGTATCAGTTATCGCCGTGTCGTCGGCAAGCAGATATTGTTCGGCTTGCTCATGTGTGAGAAATAGTAGTGTAAGTAAGATACAGTATTTCGCTAACCTCTAGCTTTAAATAATCAAAGCCTCTATATTGCTTGTTTAAAACGGTGGCTAGAAATTCGCAGTTGTCATTATAACGTCTTAGGACAGTAGGAACGCCAGAGCAAAAACAAATGTGGGGCGGTTCCCTATTTCTTAATTACATTCATTATGATATTTAACGGTTTAAATTAGGCCGCGTTAACATGCTTCGAAATCAGTTTCAAATGTTAAGATTAGATTATTTTCTTTGTTTTTTTTTTTCCCTATAGTCGGAGGCCCCGGGAAATTGCTCCGGTTGCACCTTAATAGCTGCGGTCCTGTTGACCTAGAAGTAGGTATCTGAGGCCTCTAGATGCGAAACTGAGAAAATCGCAAAAAACTGTAATGTGAGATGAGTACTCTGGTTCGAATTAAGACACATGTTTTTTGTAACGAAGAGTTGTATCATATGTCAATGAAACATAGACATTATTCTTCTTCTTACTATTATTCCTATTCTATGCTGCTTTACAATAAACATCTAGGTATATATATATTTAGTATTTAGCTAACCTTAAACTATGGTTTGTTATATGTTTATATTTAATAATTATAAATAAGGTACTCATGATGGTTCATGGCAATCGCCTTGTGGTCAATGTTAAGAATTTAATAATATAAACTTATAATTTTAATATCTAGTAAAATAAGTAAAATATTAACTAACTAATTATTACGTTTTACTACATTATACCTACTTATACACTACAGTAATTTTCTTCTGCGGCATTTTTTTGTGTCCAACTTGGCAACAAATGAAAGGCAATCAGTTAAGAATATTAATAAAGCCAAAATTAGGGATTTTCTAAATTAATTTTACTTGATATTAACAAAAATATAATGGATCTAACCCATTTTGATTGTTAAGCTAGGATTTATCCAGTTTTGAATATTAAACAAGGTTAAACTTGTCTCTGTAAACAGTATTATTATTGCTTTTATACATACATTTATACTTTAATAATAAAATATTAATATTAACAAACCGACTGTACTCCACAAACTAAAATATTATTATAATAATTGTACTGTTTCTGCAGCACTTGGTGGAATTCCAAAATAAATTCAAAGAAAAGTGAAACATACTGTTTACTAATTCCACTATACCTATTAAAAACTTAACAAAATTCAGCTAGTTTCGTCAACACGGTAGCTTTTCAAGAATTCTTGAAAAAGCTACCGTGTTAGTAAACAAACAGTGTATTTTACTTTCCTTTGAACTTATTATTACAATACCTAATAAACATGCCTGTTTTGCACCCAACGGGATGTAGCTTGTTTTGAATCGCAGCGCCGCCTACTCTAAAGAATGGGATCGGGATATATATTTCCATTTCCATGCCGTGTAAAAATAAGGGGATTGGATTTATCTACTGGGTCTCCCAAAAGTCCCGCATAAAATTAATATCAATTAAAGGAAAACGATCTAGGAAAAATGCTTGGACCCGTAATATTATTATTGTTAATTGTGCATTTTTTGACATAAAAAAATATTATACAGGGTGTCTCATAGAACAGTTGACAATTTTTTTAAATGAAATGCCCAATTTTTTATTAAGTTTTTAAATTCTACGAAAAATTCTAAATATTTTTTATGTAGGACTTGCTATCCTGATTTTCAGCTGTTTCCAAGATATTGAGATTTAATTTTTTTTTATTAAAGGTAATACTTTTAGTACATATTGTATTTTATATTAGAACATGTTAAATAAATCAGGTATCTTAGTGTCATCAACTGTCCTTAATTATGTCAATACTGACTTTGACTTAAGTAATTTTTCAATTACCTAAAAATGTTAACAGAAAAGTACCGCATCGAAATTTTAGATATGTTGGGGTGTGGGGAAAAAATTAGAAGTCAAGCTGAGGTTTGTACTTTGTTTAACGAATAGTATCCAGAAAACCAAATTACTCAGTCGACTGTAAGTAGGGTATTCCATAAATTTGAGGAGCATGGTACAGTTAGAGATTTACCTAGAAGCGGTCGACCACTCGTTCTAACTGAGGATAAAAAAATCGATTTAATGTTATCGCTTACTGAAAACCCCCACTCTTCAGTTGTTACTTTGGCGTTAGATAATGAAGCTACTTGTAGTACAGTACATCCATTTTTTAAGAGCGGAAACTTACATCCTTATAAACCTCTTCTTGTACAGGAACTACTAGAAGATGACTATGATAGACGACTTGAATTTGGCGAAGAAATGATGATAAGGATTGATACTAATCATGCCTTTTCAAGTAATATTTTATTTTCTGATGAAGCTACATTTTGCCTGAACGGGCAAGTTAATAGACAAAATTATCGATTCTGGTCTCATGATAATCCGCGATGGTTACTTGAGGCGCACACTCAATACGCTGGTAAGGTTAATGTCTGGGCAGGCATAATTAATAATAGAATTTTGGGACCTTATTTTTTTCCAGAGAACCTTACCGCTGAACGTTATTTGGATTTTTTAACATTTGATTTAATTCCGGCATTAGCAGTTCTTTTTCCTAACCAGATGAATCCAGATATTTCAAATGAGATGGTATTACTTCAACAAGATGGTGCCCCTCCACACTTTGGCGTGGAGGTCCGAAGGTACCTAGATGAAACCTTTACAAACCGTTGGATTGGTCGTAGGGGTACTATTGAGTGGCCACCTAGGTCGCCGGATTTAACACCGCTGGACTATTTTCTTTGGGGTTATTTAAAGGAAAGAGTGTACCGAAACAGACCTAACAACATTGAAGATCTCAAAGAAACAATAAGGACAAAAACAAATAGAATACCTCCTGATTTTATAAGGAATGCAGTAAATGGATTTTAACATCGCCTAGGAGCGTGTCAGGTAGAAAGCGGTGGAAATTTCCAGCATTTGTTGCGCTTTTAGTAATACATAACAAATTTTTATGGATAACCTTTTTGTTTAAATTTTCAAATTAAATGTCAATATCTTGGAAACAGCTGTAAATCGGGATAGCAAGTCCTACATAAAAAATATTTAGAATTTTTTGTAGAATTTGAAAACCTAATAAAAAATTGGGCATTTCTTTTAAAAAAATTGTCAAAGACGTGACAACTGTTCTATGAGACACCCTGTATAATAGTTTTTTATGTCAAAAAATGCACAATTAAAAATAATAATTTTCGGGTCCGAGCATTTTTCCTAGATCGTTTTCCTTTAATTGATATTAATTTTATGCGGGACTTTCAGGAGACCCAGTATATGATTCAAGGCTTTGCGCGAGATTTTTAAGAAGGGGATTTATCCGGTTTTGCATCTAGAGGACTATACATTATATTAAAAAGTGATTGTTTACTTACAGATCTACGCAGTGGGCTGCAGTAAGAATGGTACGGGCATTTAAGAGTGAACCTCCGCAAAAATACGTACCACCCACAGTTACAGGAGTAATCATTCCTACCTATATAAAAATAAATAATATACTGGCTACACTCGATTGTAAGAAAAGAGTTTATGCATGGGATGTGATAACTACCGGGACACCTCAGTTAACTTTCATAAGTGTTAAGCGACTTAAACTTTTGAATCGGCGAGGTAAATAACTTCTTTGATGATTATTGCAATTAGTTCGGCTTTCTAGATTCTACGCAGATTGAAGCATGTAAAAATTTTTATCTAAGCACTTTGGCAATAAGCCAAATGCCTGTTTACATAGCACATTTTAAAAAAGATGTCAATACAAATACACCTGCAATTTCTGATCAAGGGAAACATACGAAACATAAAATATCTGAGGAAGATCTTAATTTTATTAAGTTACATATTGAATCTTTCTCCCGAGTAGAGTCGCATTACTGCAGAGCCCAAACGCAGCGATACTAATTAGATTCCTCCATGAATATAAAGAAGTTGCACGAACTTCACAATGATCTATGCAGGTCGTTACACAAACAACCAGTGAAAGACGCCTATATAGATCTGTGTATTGTGAAAATTACAACTTATATTTTTATATTACAAAGCAAAATCGATGCAAATTAAGACCAATCAAGGAATACTAGCAGCCGAAAAGAAAAGAAAGTATGAGAAGCACGTTTCAAAGAAATATGCGTCTCGAGAAGAAAAAAATAAAGATAGAGAGAATGGCAATACATTTTTAGTGTTTCACATGCAAAATGTATTATCATGTCCACACGTTGCTGAAGTGAGCAATTTCTACTATAAAAATAAACTTAATGTTTAAAGCTTGACTGCGATCATTTTAAGTTCCAAGAAGTTATACAGGGTGTTTCAGAATAAGATGCTGATCCTTAACGGTGTGAATCCTTAGGTGATTTAAAGAAGAAAAGTTCAATCAAATCAAATCAACTTTCGAACTACAGGGCGTTAAAGTTTTAAGAAAAAAATCGTTTTTCTATCATAACTTAAACAACTTTCTAGCTATTTTTATGAATTTTTCACACATGCCCTCTAAGCATCAATAGCCATTTTTTGGTGTAGAAAAATTTTAAAAATTTTTAACCAGTGGCGTCCTGAAAGGGTTTGGACTAGACATTTTGGAAAAATATTATGTACGCCACTGCTTTTTCTTAAGATAAAAATAATTTTTAAAATACTCATTCATTTTAGGCCAAATTTAATATCTTGCCTTTTTATCGTCCGACAAACAGTTTCCGACAAAAAAAATAAAAAGCATTAAATGCGCATTCGCTATTTTTTAACATTAAATTAAAACAACTAACATTAAATAACGTGTGAACAAAAACGAAAATAATTTAGATTAGCTGTTGAAAGTGGCCACCACCTGCAAGAATGCATGCTTCAGCTCTTCTCCTCATTGAGTCTCGTACGTACCCTTTGAAAAATTCCTGGAGTATTCCTGATAGTGTCGAAACAAACTATTATGCGCTTTCTCAACTACTCTTCAGTATTTATTGAACGATTTCAGATGTCCCCACAGGAAAAATCTAGAATGTTTAGATCAGGGGATCTAGGTGGCCACGATTGTGTTCCTCTGCGCCCTGTCCATCGATTGCTATAATGTTGATTTAAAAACTCTCGTGCTAAGAGACTGAAATGGGCAGGATGGTAAAAAATAAGGCCCAATTAAATAATCACCATTAATTCCAGCCCAAAGATTTACAGAAAATTGCTCTTGGTGGTGGGATTCCGTAATGGCATGTGGGTTTTTTCTGCCCAGAAGTGATTGTTATGAAAATTTTGTATGGCGTTCCTGGAAAAATTAGCTTCGTCCGTAAACAAAATTCTGGCATCAAATTGGGGATTTTCGGTAACCATTTGAATAAACCATTGGCAGAAATTGATGCGTAATGGAAAATCCCTAGGAAGTAGGGCCTGGACCCATTGAATATGGTACGGATATAACAAATAACTTTGAAGAATTCTGCAGACTAGGACATGAATAATATTTAAAAGATTCCCAATTTTTCTGATACTTATATTAGGGTTTTGTTTTACTAAATTTAAAACAGCTTCTTCGGTTTCCGGTGTTCGTGTAGTTTGGTGTGCCCTTTTTAAGTAGTTTTTTGTTTCAAAAGATCCCGTTTCACATAACTTTCTGTGAGTTCCTGAAATCGTTCGTGCATCCGGAACTATTCTATTTGGATAACGCTCTTGGTATAATCGTCTGGCTTCGAATGCATTGCCGTCAGCAAGCCCGTACAGGTAATGCATATCCGCAAACTCGACATTTGTAAAATTTATCATGATGCTTATACGTTTAAAAAGTATTACGTTTTTAAAATTTAAGTTAAGTGGAAAGCCGTGTACATAAATAAATAGCTGTCAAAAGTATTTGGCATTAAATATTTCGTTATTGTCATTGTTTCCTTAACAAAGTTCATAGCCTACTTGTCAGAAACCATAGGCACATAGCGAATGCGCATTTAATGCTTTTTATTTTTTTTGTCGGAAACTGTTTGTCGAAAGATAAAAAGGCAAGATATTAAATTTGGCCTAAAATTAATAAGTATTTTAAAAATAATTTTTATCTTGAGAAAAAGCAGTGTACATAATATTTTTCCAAAATGTCTAGTCCAAACCCTTTCAGGACGCCACTGGTTAAAAAATTTTAAAATTTTTCTACACCAAAAAATGGCTATTGATGCTTAGAGGGCATGTGTGAAAAATTCATAAAAATAGCTAGAAAGTTGTTAAAGTTATGATAGAAAAACGATTTTTTTCTTAAAACTTTAACGCCCTGTAGTTCGAAAGTTGATAGGTTAAGGATATATGTTAATTTGAACTTTTCTTCTTAAAATTACTCAAGGATTTACACCGTTAAGGATCAGCATCTTATTCTGAAACACCCTGGATAGCTCATTGTGGAGTGAAGCCCTGATGCGAAGAAGCGGAAACGATATCGCTAGTGTTCCTATCAAGGTTTTAGAAACAGTTTTTGCGCTTGCGTGCCTCAAAATCGGAATTCCCCGATGTCTCTCACCAAGAATGGAAGAAAGTATGTATTCGTGATTATCGAGCTACACGATCCGACTCCATAGGCAGGAAGATGAAACCTCCAACTTGCCTATCTGTATCAAAAACAATTCCTCAGAATAAAGTCTAGGCGATAAGAAACATTATTTAAATTATTTATTAATTACCATTATTAAAAAAGTCTTTGTACTTCTTTAAAAATGATCCGAAAGGGCCGAAACACGCGTGTCAGGTAACAGTAGTTTTTATTTCTACCCATAATGGTAAGTATGTATAGGGAGAGACCCAGTCGTAAGAAGAAGGTGCCTAACCCACTGTGCGCCCGGGTTCTTATACACGAAAAGTGCTGATGAACTGTTTGAGTGCACTTAGCCGGGAGCGCGCAGTGAGTTGGACTATCATGGCACAGTGGTTGAGAAAGAAATGTGAAAGCCGTAGGTTCAGTTTATATGATCTTGTTGACAATATTCTTTAAGTGAGCCTAAAGAAATAAAATCTAAGAGTATTATATCTGGTGACCTCGCTGGCCTTCTTATTCATACGTTGGTTCCACACCATTGATTGCGATATTGTCTGTCCAAATGGTCTTTAACAGTTTGAGCATTATGAGCAAGAGCCCCATCCTGCTGCAGCCGTATATGCGTTCTGTACTCAAAGGGTACCACTTCTAACAGTTCTGCAAGTGTAGCTTGAATAAAATGTAAAGAGCGTTCTCCAGTTAAAGTGCCTTCGTAAAAATGAGGTCCAATGAGATATCAATTTAATAAACCGCACCAATCATTAATTCGAAAAACGCGTTGCTACTTCCTCTTCCTCTACTCCGACGAGGATGATTGTGGGGCCAATAGCGACAACGAGGTGGTTTTAAAATTCCATTATTATTAAATCGACTCTCGTTACTCCATAAAATGTTGGACAAAATATTTAAATTTTTGCCAAAAAGATTTGAAAAATCCGGGATCCCCTGGCTCCAATCTATGGATTACGTTGGTTTTGTATGGATAAAACTTGATGTTGTGTAGAGTTCTCCATGAAGATGCTTATAAAAACACCAGTATTTTCTTTGATTATGGTTAGTGAAGTTTTTGGATTATTGCATCAACTTGTAAAACTTGGGCTGCATTTTCATTTGTAGCAATTTTCCTCCTATCTCTTCGGTTTTCCAAAACAGCAGTCCCTTAGGTTCCTGCGCAGACCTGCAAACTTTTTGATGGTATACAAAAGTCGTCGTGCCGCACACGATTCATTGTGTACCTCGGGACATTTACGATCAATTTGGGAGCTCTGTTCTGACTAGCTGAAACTTATTCAGCTTCGCTCTGCTTATGTTGCACTATAAAGGTGCACCATTAAGTCAGAACCGGCCTGACCAGTACCTTGTAGAGGTTGACTTTCGTTCTATTACAAATGCTAATTCTTCTATGGAGCAGGGAGTAGATACAGCTTTATTGGCGCAATGCAAGTTTAACTCTGTTTATTAAATTAATCTTCCAATTCAGCCTTTGGTCAAAGACATAGATACCTATTAAAATTAACATAAATTAGGTTTAAAACCTTCAGTTACTTAAAAACAAGAGAAGTAATCGAATTAGTGTAAATGACAAAAACGTCTTAGAATTTAAAGTACTTTCAGATGTTCCTATTTTTGATGTCTCTGCAATCGATTTATATTTTTAGAGGAATCGCATTGATGTTACATTTAAAAAATGCCAGGTGATCCTACCTAACGGCGGCTTTTTACGAAATCAGGATATATCTATTCGTTTTCAAGATATATGGGGCCCTCAAAGTTTGAAGTGAAAACCCCTGTATAGCCTGAACTCAAGAGTTACTACCAAATTCGGATTGAGTTCAGATTATAGTTAGACTTGGTTAGACCAGGGATCCATGAGAGACTATCTTTAAATTTTAGGCGCTCTACAAGCTGTTCCAAATTGAAGTTGATTTAAAATTATTATTTATCGACGTTGGGTATACTGAATTGACTGATGCGATCAAGATTTTCAGAATTTCAAACTTTTTGTTACCTCGAAGAAAGCGTCCATAATTATTAAAGAGACATTTGTGTAAGTAAGACAAAAAGCAATAAAAATAATTTACTTGTTTTAGTTTGTTGTGCTGATGTCTATATTATAGAGTAAAGGCGACAAATATGGAATAGGTCATTAATATGGAATAGTTCAAAATTAGGCAACAGAGCTAGCAATCTCAAGTAATAGCGCACTATAATAAGTGCCAAATGATACTTATTAGATATTTGTGTCTCCCTAGTGTGATTTATAGACTCGCTAAGAAGTGTCCTTTATTCCTCGCCGAAGTAAAAAAATTGCAGGTCTTGCCGGTTAGATATATTTATAAGGAAATATTTCGTTTTCATATAAACCGTTGTGCATTCGTGACTGTGGAAACATCATAGTTTCAAATATTTTGTGGGTAAGTCAGTTTTTTTTTTAATAGAAAAATTTTAGCACGCGATAAAAATCAGGCTGTAATGTTCTCAAATATGGAATTTTTCAAATAGAATATTTTATCTGAACATTTTTTTCATTTTATGGCGTCATGAGTAAGTCCAAAAAGAAAATGCTGTGAGAAAAATGCTATGATACAGGCAACCCGTGCTGTTAAAGAACAACACATGGGATACTTGCGAGTTGCAAAATTATACAATGTTCCCAGAACAACACTTTTTAGGCTTTGCCAAAAGGACGAGGATCCAACTATTACTACAGGAACAAAGCTAGGTCGACCAACAGTGCTTACAAAAGAACTAGAAGATGATCTCATAAAATATGTACTTCTAATGGCTGTTGAGGAAGAATCGGGGCTGTTGAGGAAGAATCGGTAGGCTGTTGAGGAAGAATCGGTGGCTGTTGAGGAAGAATTGGTAGGCTGTTGAGGAAGAATCGGTACATTGTTACCTATCAACAGACCTTTATTTACCGAATTACCGTATTACTTATAAATTGTATATTGAATATTATGGTAAATAAAAATTGTTTATTAATATTATTATTATTAAATACTTTGGCTTAACCAGAAACGACATCAGGAATATGGCATACCAACTTGCTGTCAAGTCAAAATTAATCTTCCAAATCCTATTGGTAAAGAAACAGCTGGGAAAGGTTGGCTAAGGCTATTTATGAGACGCCACGCAAATAAACTATCCTTCAGAAAACCAACAGTGACATCTTTTGCCAGAGCAAAGAAGGGCTTTTCCAAAGAAAACGTTCAGGCATTTCTCCAAATGTTAACAAAAAAACGCGTTTTTAACGTTGATAAGAGCAGTCTATCTATAGTGCCATCAAAGATACCACAAGTTGTTGCACTTAAAAATAAACGACAAATTGGTAGCCTTACTTCCGCTGAGCGAGGCTCCCTAATTACAGTAGTATTCTATATGAGCGCAGGAGGAAACTTGGTGCGACCCCTAGTTATATTCCCCAGAAAGAATTTAAGTCTGCAGCTTACAAAGGGCGCCCCTCTTGGAACAAAGTTTGAGTGCCTCCCCTCAGGGTGGATACAAAATAATATTTTCACAAAATGGTTTCAACATTTTATAGCGACAGTAAAACCTACACCTAAATCCGCAGTTCTGCTTATATTGGACGGCCATGATTCGCACACTCGCAATATTGACATCATCAACATAGCCAGAGATAATAATGTTACCATTGTGTGTCTACCACCGCGTTCTACGCACAAGTTGCAACCCCTCGACAAGTCTTTCATGGGGCCATTCAAAGCACATTATAGTGAGGAGATAAGAACGTGGATACGGCAAAATGCTCATCCAGTCAGTTCATATGAAGTAATGGAAATTCTCAGTAAAGCATATTTAAAGGTTCAGCGTGGTGAAATTGCGGTTAATTGGTTTCTTGCTACAGGGGTTTATCCTGTTAATCCAAATGACTTCCGAGATTCTGGCTTTCTTGCCTCCGAGACTACCGAGGAAGAACATGCCGTTGCCCCTCTTCTAGCACCTCAAACCTCTCAGAATCTTACGCTGTCAGCAGAAGTAATTACTCCTGTGATTATTTCGCCTGTTCCCTGCATACGCAAGAAAAGTAGCAACAGAGGTAGGAAAGCGGGAAAAGCTGCATGTTGTAACAACTGCGTCGCCTTACAAAGCAGAACTAGAATCAACTGTACAATCTTTAGTTTTAACTACATCTAAGATGAAAGCCAAAAGAAAAATTGGCAAGGATGAGGAGATATTACCTTATCTAACGTCTCCAAGCACATCAGGTATCAATGTGCATAGTCAAGCTAAGCTAAATAAAAAAAGAACAATATTCAGTTTAAACCAGTCCAGTATCTCTTCTGAAGAAGATTTTGTAGCAGATGATGATTCAGATCATTCACTATTTACTGGGCAAATCGAAGTAAAATCTCCAGAGTGCCTGTTTTGTGGTGGAAAGTTTTTGCAAAGCAAAAAAATTGAAAAGCAGTGAATACAGTGTAAATCCTGTGGCTCATGGTATCATTTGTAATGTACTTCATATGAATCTGGCATCTATTTTTGCGATTTCTGCCAATAGATTATTGGTTTTTACGTTGTTTATTATATCTCATAAAAATTTATATTTTATTATTTTTCTTCATATTCCATATTTGTGACCCTCTTTTAAGAGCAAATAATGTTATTTTAGTTTTTTTGGTATATTTAAAACGTTCTGATTTTTACAAGACAAAGTTTAAGTTGTAAAAATATACATGTTTTCTCATCATTTGTATTTTTTTGTGTTAAGAAAATAAAAATAATTTGATTAGATTGCCATTTTAAAAGAAGTATTCCATATTTTGTCGCCTTAACTCTAGATATTCAATTAGGTCTAATGATGCCTTAACGGGTGAAACATGTAACCAATTTATTTCTAAACGAAAAAATTTTTGAGACTAAGACTTTGTCTTTTTGTAGTCTCTTGAACCCAATATAGACCACAGAAACCCATGATATGTTACTCTGTCACCGGTAGGTGATTGTTGGATTGTACTTACCTGATAAGGACGGGAATGAGGTACGACTTCCATACCTCCGACAATACGGTTATCTACACTGTTTTTCTTCATTATATTATGTGGAAATAGTTTTCGGAATTCTGCATTATTTTCGAGGTGTCCCGGTAAAACATTTTGACAGTATTGGCCATTCTAAAAAAATGTTATTGCCCGTATTTTTTGAACCTCAAAATTTTTAAAACACAATCATAGGTAACTAAAACTAAAAAGTTAAATATTTTCAACAGATACTATATTGTATTATTAATAATTTTAAACAACTCTACTGAAACGAGATATGTTAAGATTAAGAGGACGCAACTCTTCCTACTTACGGATTTCTGACCAACCAAGCCAAATACTAACAGCGGAGCAAACATTAGAATTTTCTGATACATTGTAAGTTTAGTTAACCTAATGGCCACTATTTTATTTTACATAGTTCTTTTTATAGTAAAAACTAAATACCGAATACAGATTATAATACCTATATAATATACATAAATATTGCAGTTATAATACAGTTATCATTTATTATATTGATTATTGCAGTTATAAAACCAATTCGGTAAAATCCAACAATAATATTTTTTCTTTAATTTGTATAACAGGCTTTGGCAGTAATTATTGTTGGTAATAGTTTACCTCCTATTATTATTTTTCTACGGATAAGATACAAGGATCACTTTACAGGAAAATGCGAGTACTTATATATGCAAGAGCAAGAACAAGAGCTCTTTATATACCTCAAGTATTTTCAAAAGCATACTGACGGTCCTTCAAAAAGCCTGCATGTTAATTGAAATTGTGATGCGGGGAAAAGAAGTAACCCAGGCAAAACGATGCCAATTTACGACATACCCATCAGCATTGTGAAGCTATCTCTTCCATTGGCCCTAACACAATCAAATATTGTAGCTGGATTTATTTGCACCGGGATATGGCCCTTTAGTAGAAAAATATTTACGGAACTGGATTTGGCTCTTTCATATATCTATGTCACGGATAGACCAGCTTCTGATGATAACATAACACCGAAAAGCACTGATGTTTTTTCAGAAGTAAGCACTAGCGAAGCCATTCCATCTCCTAGCGGCGTGGATACTTTGCGAGCATCACCGAGCATTCACACTCCGCCAACATCACTAAGTGCGCACATTCTGCCAGTACCAGCAGATATCTTAAAAGCTGCTGTATTTTTGCCAGATATTGTTAGGCCATTGCCGAAAGCGCTTTCTAGAAAATCATCAGCTGGTAAACGAAAAAGTAGGAATTTTTCAATCTATTAGGACACTTTTGAGAAAAATGCTTTTCAAAAGGAATATGAAACAAAAAAGAAAGAGCAACTTAAGAGAAAACACGAAAGAAATTTAACCTAAATCATCAGTTTGACAGCCCAAACAACGACAGAATACTCAGGAAGAAAGTGACAGCGGCGAGGAGGATTCTTAGTGTCTAGTTTGCCTGGAATTGTACGGTAGCAAGCCGCTCTGAGGAGAAATAGTTGCAGTTCACTGAATGTCGTCACTGGTCTCGAGAGGAATTCACTCGACAAGAAGGTCTTTATCTGTCACAATTTGTAAGTCAGGTCATTGTCTTTTACTTTTTTTCGTCTTCGGTGTTTGCTAAATTCAGCTATCCTCGTTTAGAATTTATTAATTAGGTTTTACCCTATTGATTTGATTAGTTTGGGTTCTTTAACATTGTTCTCCTTTTCGTGCTTTTTGTTTTTTTCTGTCGTGCTATTCGGTGCTCTACTTGGGTTTAGTGCCTTAATACTCTTTTTTAGTGCCACTTAAATCAAAATCATTTGTCCCATGCCAATACAATAAATATTGTTTGCACAGGTCAGCTATACAAAAATTTCAAATATCAATGTCTACAAATATATATAAAATAAAATGTGTAAAAGGTTAAAACTTATTCTAGGATAAAAACAATGTTGACTAAAAGGACACAATAAGAGAAACAAATCACAGGTAACATTTACATCAAGACAGATTACAGTTTAAAAATTTATCAACCCTGAAAAATGCGTTGTGCGTTTTAACCCATTATCCCGCACGCATTTTAGTTTTAAAAGTATCACTTTCCCGCACTAGTGCGGGAAAGTAAAATTATGCAAATTTTGACCTTATTAGATAGTTTTTACCTCGGAAGTTATAACTATTGTTACAATAGGTAAATAAGTATTTACGAAATAGTCCATCTAATAAAATCTACCTCTTTTCTAGCTTTTTGTTGTATTTTTAATTTTTTGAAAATATAAAATAATAAAAATATTTTTATATAACCCTGTACATTTCTTTAAAGTCATGTCACAAAACAACTATTAAATCAACCTGTGACGGGTGGTTTGATATCATTTGCTATGATAGCCAAGGCGTGTCATATTGTTACTAAAACGTCTAAAGGCTGAGACACAATCAAAAACTTAAGATATAAGAAATAAGATTTATGATATAAGAATTAAGATTTAAGAACGAACATATGTTGTCCTATGTAAACAACGCACAATAAAATCTTTAGAATTAAAGAATAAGATTTAAGCTTTAAAAACCGATTTGTTGGTTTTAAGAAATAAGGAATAGGAAATCAGCCAATCAGAAGTCAGCATGTTTGTTAGGTTTGACTTTTGACAATTTAATAACCTCAAAATTGTATTTTCAGTTTTTTCACTTGGTTTTTAATAAAAGTAAAAGTTTCATGTTAAGAGTTAAGGACTTTTTTGGCAAGCTTTCCCTATTTTTTAAAAGTATAGGTGAGCTTGTCAAAGTTGTAAAAATAGTTTGTATTTGTAAACAAGAAAGTGGGGTTAGGACAATAGTTTAGAATTTGAAAATCGCGCAGTTTTTAAGTAACCGGATTGGTTAAGTTTAGGTAATAAAATTTTAATTCTGTCCTGTACTCCTATTCCTTAACACCTAAATCTTAAATCCTATTCGTTATTTTTAAGTTTTTGAATTTTTTGATTGTGTCTCAGCCTTAAGTTGTTCAAAGCGTCTTCGAAGTGACAGTATACAGTACTATACAGTCTTTTTCTAAATTAAACCGAATAAAAGCAATATTATTTAATGGATTCATCCGACGAAGAACTCCCCGAAGTAATTTTGAAGGCTGCAGATAAAGTAAATTTCGAGCTGTTACCTGCCAAATCCAGACTAAGGTATGAAAAGCAATACGAACATTTTGTTACATGGTCTAAGAGAAAGGGGCGAGAACCTATAAGGAAGAGGTATTTCTGGCGTATTTTTCAGACCTAAGTAAGGTTTTGAAATCTAATACATTATGATCCCGCTATTCGATGGTAAAAAGTCTAGTAAAAATAAAACAAAATTTGGATATAGGGAACTTCCATAAGTTAACGTCGTTTCTCACACAAAAGAATGTTGGTTTTGATACCATCTCCATCGACGTCATCTTTATGCACTTACCAGTTAACACCAAATAACTCCAGTGGACCGGCAATTTTAAATAATTTACAGAATGCAACAAATTGTGTTATTAATATTAACATTCATAATAATTAGTAGCTTTTTAATTAAAGTTTTGTATATTATATGTTGGAATAAAATAATTTTTGAAAAATAAGTAGGTATTATACTTTTTTGTATTGTACGGGTGTCCGGATAAGGATACGGAGCGGCCATAAGTAGAGGAAAACGGACAGAGCGAGATCAGGTGGTGCTGGTGGTGCTGGTGGTGCAACTAACCCAGGTGGTTCGGTGGTGCGTTTTATGATCTAACCCGGGTGGTTCGGTGGTGCGTTTTATGATCTAACCCGGATGGTTCGGTGGTGCGTTTTATAACCTAACCCGGGTGGTTCGGTGGTGCTGTTTACAAAATAACCCGAAATTAAACCCGACTTTTTACGACCTAACCCGGATGCTTTCATGAGGCGGCTTCTCATCTAACCCTAATTTGAACCTGAATATTTATGAACTGACCCGAGATAAAACCCGACTTTTTACGACCTAACCCGGATGCTTTCATGAGGCGGCTTCTTATCTAACCCTATTTTGAACCTGAATATTTATGAACTGACCCGAGATAAAACCCGACTTTTTACGACCTAACCCGGATGCTTTCGCGAGGCGGCTTCTCATCTAACCATAATTTGAACCTGAATATTTATGATCTGACCCAAGATAAAACCCGACTTTTTATGATTTAACCTTAGTGCAAACGCCGCTGTTAAAGCGATATAGTAAAAAAAACTCGATTAAAATTTTATCTTGTTCGCTAGACCAATTAATTTCCAAATATTATAATTAAAACATACAATCACTACACTGGCGCACCGTCAAAAATCGTGCTTGCACTATCCCAACGTACAGAGCGTCCGCTTCAGAAAATACGGTGCCGTATTTTTTGCGCCGAACGCTCTGGAGGAACACACTCCGATTTGCAAGTACATACACGCTTTGTCGCGGCAAAGCTCGCCGTCAAATTACGGTCACTCTTTTGCGGTACCGCTTTGTAGGAAACCAAAGCTTTAGTGAAACGCCGCTGCCCCAGAACTCTGTCCATATTCCTCTACTGTGTTAATTTATGCGGGTAATAAAACCGACAAGGGTCGGATCGGCCTGCATACTTATAGAGGTAAAAAACCGCTTTAGAATGTTTTTGGTATATCTTTTTTAGATAATTTTGGGGGAAATAATTTGCCTGAGATGCCAATTAAAAAAGCCTACATTTAATTGTATTTTAGATTCTTGAATTTTGTACATGGATTAAAAATCTACTATTTCTTGAAATTGTATACATTATGCTAGATAATTATTAATATAATGTTATTAAGACTTTGTAAATATCTGTAAAAACTGTTCTAAATCGTGTCATTTCTGAAAATTGTATACTGAGTGATTAGAATTTAGTAAAAAATTAAAAAAATGTTTTAATGTTATTAAGACCTGTGAAAATTTGTAAAACTGTACAGAATTGTATTATTTTCTGAAAATGATATACTGAGTGTTTAGAATTTAGTAAAAATTAAAAAAATGTTTTAAATTTGTTAAATCATGCGAAATCTTGTATAAAATGACTAGAACCGTTCTTAATCATGGCATTTCTGAAAATTGTATACTGAGTGTTTAGAATTTAGTAAAAAATTAAAAAAAATGTTTTAACGTTATTAAGCCCTGTGAAACTTTGTAAAAAATGACTAAAACAGTCGCAAATCGTCCTATTTTCTTAAAAGTGTATACTGAGTGTTTAGAATTTAGTAAAAATTAAAAAAAATGTTTTAAATTTGTTAAATCATGCGAAATCTTGTATAAAATGACTAGAACCGTTCTTAATCATGGCATTTCTGAAAATTGTATACTGAGTGTTTAGAATTTAGTAAAAAATTAAAAAAAAATGTTTTAACGTTATTAAGCCCTGTGAAACTTTGTAAAAAATGACTAAAACAGTCGCAAATCGTCCTATTTTCTTAAAAGTGTATACTGAGTGTTTAGAATTTAGTAAAAATTAAAAAAAATGTTTTAAATTTGTTAAATCATGTGAAATCTTGTATAAAATGACCAGAACCGTTCTTAATCATGGCATTTCTGAAAATTGTATACTGAGTGTTTAGAATTTAGTAAAAAATTAAAAAAAAATGTTTTAACGTTATTAAGCCCTGTGAAACTTTGTAAAAAATGACTAAAACAGTCGCAAATCGTCCTATTTTCTTAAAAGTGTATACTGAGTGTTTAGAATTTAGTAAAAATTAAAAAAAATGTTTTAAATTTGTTAAATCATGTGAAATCTTGTATAAAATGACTAGAACCGTTCTTAATCATGACATTTCTGAAAATTGTATACTGAGTGTTAAGTATTTAGTGAAATGGTGGCTATTTAGTTAATTCGTGACTTGTTTTGTACAGATTCTTTAGCATTTCTTAAGAACCGAAAAAGAAAACAGAAAAGAAAAAAATAAAAGAAAAAAACAACTCCAAGTGTCTTTGCGAACAATCGGCAATAAAATAGAGTATTTCAGTTTTTAATTTTTCGTAAATAAAAGTTGGTTAGATTAATAGTCTCTGTGAATATAATAACATAAACAAAGTGATATGCCGTAAATTTAGGAGTACAGTATAAATTATGCCTCTATTAAAATATACCGCAATAACTAACTACCAAAGGATTTTTGATATTTTGAATATATTTGATGCTCATAGCATTATCACATTTCCAAAGGCTCTAAATTTTAGAAAAATGTTCTAATAGAATACGTCTATCAATATAAAGTAAAGGTATTGTTAGGTTTTTTTTAAAAAATACGACCTACAACAGTCTCTGCTACAGCATGGCTGACTCTGTAGAAACTTCTGTGAAACCATAATAATTATATCAATAATCGAGTTGTCGTTATGATAATATTTTCCTCCAATATCCGACTCCACTATCCATAAAAGTTATGTTAGAAAATTCATAATTGAGCGCATTGTAATTTTTTAAAAAGAAATTCACTTCACACACAAAGATGTAGCCATTCAATCCATGAAAATAATGCAAGTCAGTATGCGTATGTTATGGCTAACTGTTTAAATGTCTATTCCTTCCACGTTTATCGGAAGAAATACTTTTTTATACTAGTATTTTAGTTGAAAATAAGATCATAAATCATCTATACAAAACAAGCGTCCCTTATGGATTTGAACGAAAATCATAGATTCGACTATTTTCATGAAAAATAAATCTAAGTACGGAATAATGCAGGAAGATTATCTATTTTCTTGGTTTAGAAAGTGATGTAGTTAAGATTTATAACTTAGGAATAAATAAATTATTATTAATCTTTTCGATCTATTTCTCTTGCATATTTAATTTCTTTGATAGTAAGAACTAATCTTTTTATTTTACAAAGTAAAAAAAAGCTAAAGATCGGCGTTGTCAGTCAGGTATAAGAACTGATTTAACACGATGGTTTTTGTACAAACGTTCACATACAATTGTATGCTTTTTAACCGATTGTGTTGGAAAAAATGACGATTTATAGATTAGATATTTAGACGAAGAGCTAACCTTCTCAATAAACTATTGATTATTGCCCTGCTAGCTAGACAACACTTTTTATGTTAGTCAAAAAAAAAATTTTTTTTTCGGACGCTATTACAGATTTCATCGTTAACTAACAAACATTAAGACCAAAAAAATTAGCGTGCAAGATGAAATGTATAGGTTCACTTCATTTCTACATTATTTTACAACTCTCAATCGCATTAAAAACAAGATCGAATAAAAAATAACTTATGACATATGGACGAAAAATGTTTTTCGGGCTATTTAGGTTAGCGACCGCATTACGTCTGAAATACTACATTTTTCGAGCTTATAACATAATTTACTATTTTAACGTTAAAATAGGGGAAATGATGTATCAAAATGGATACTTTTTTTTTATCGGTCACGAGATTATAGTTTCTTTTAAAATGAACTCTAATATTTACAACACAAAATATCCTTTAAACCACATTAGTTTAAAACTCGTCTGTCGCTTTCCCTCTATTGTGAGTTTGTTTAAAGTATAGCGTAGTATATATTTAGATGAATTTCGCAAATGTTGAATACTTTCAAAACTGAAAAAGCCGCCCTTTGCAATAAATATCTCCGTAGAGTTAGGTACCCTGCAGATTAAGGGTATTTCAGCGGATAATCATATACAAATTCAAAGATTTTGTCTATTTTAATGGATTAACAAACAATATCTATAGGATGACTTTACTGATAAAAAAAAAAATAACAAAAATCCATAAAGTCTAGGCTCACATGAAATTCCATAAAGAGCAGCTGCATAGCCTTATCACATCAAACTATATTTTTATTTCGTTCTATTGTCAAAAGTCTGTGTTTAGGAGATTATCGTTCATTTTAAAATGAACTCTAATATGTACATCACCATAAACTACCTCTTAAGCCGTCGTAAAAATACACTTTTCGATTTACCTATATATTGATTTTCTAATATTAAATATCTACAATAGTCGAAATTCGCTCGCTAATACCTATGTATGCAAGGTTTCTTCAAAAAATGACAATTTTGTTGTTTAATGGCTTGAAAAAATGGAAAAAGAAGGTTTTTGCATCCATTTATTTCCAGATGAGTGTTAAAAATACTTATAAAACTCGGTATACCGAAGATCAAGCATTAATGAGAGGGTTGAGTCCTGTTTGCCAAATCCTGATTTTTAATTTGACGCTGGCAACGGTACAATTTTTTAACATTTATCATAAGAGGCGTATATTTTTGGAGCTTAGATCTACCAGTTTATCCACGCCCCATTTATTGTTAGTGCTTTAGTAATTTTACTTTCCAATTATTTTTTACCAAAACGCGTAGTTGAAACAGTGTCTATATCAGACGATATAATAAATTTTAAGGATTAATTTGCTTACAAATGCACTTTAATTTATTTAGGCTAAAGCAGCCAGACATATACTGGAACTACGAAAACCCTATTACAATTTGGTTGCCTAGAGAAAATTTTGTAAAAAACATAGCTTTCTACACAAATGCTTGCACATTATGTACCTATCATTTCAAGATACCTGGCGACATCAATGTAAGCATTGACATAATGACGCAAGATATAGGTAGGTACTAGAATATTCAAGATTTCTATTAACGATACACTTCAGCATACATGCGAGATGTCATTAATGTCTACGGAAGGCAACAGACATACCAGCTATTTTTACATGGGATTCCATAGACTTGGACGCTTCTTGTTTAGAAATATTTGATGTCATCTTGAGGAGTTCCGTATTGAAGCATCAAACCTACCTGCCAAATAATTGACGAAATATGGGATATCATAAAATATGCCCCCCCATCGAACTAAATGATCCTATAAACCAGCTTCACAGACCGTAATTTGTGATGCTAACACGATTAATACGCAATAGAACAAGATTAAGAAACAAAATTTAAAGTAGCTCTTTATCACACGAAAATAATTAAATAATTTACGGTTACAGAACAATAATTATTTTAAAAAGCTGTATAACTAAATATATTATGTTATTAGGAATATTCTGTCTAAAGTAACAGCTGATCTTAGTCGAAAATGAGATCGTATTATTGATTGTTGAATTCGTTAGGTATGAAATAAAATTAGAGATTTCGTCTATTTTTTCACGATTAAAAAAGAATACCTCTATTTAGCTAAAAATGAAACGATTACAGTGGTAGATTAATTCACTTTACCAAGCATGTAAACTACTAATTTTGCAATAAATATCTTCTATATTTCTAGCTAGGTTTACTCGAAAATGTGGGGCTATTTTCATCAAAAATCCCGATACGAAATTGAAAAATTTGCCTATTTTTGTCGGTTTACAAAGTGATAGTGGAATATTGGTTTGATCAAAGAACAATAATTATTTTAAAAATGTTGTATAATTAACTAAATGTCGGTGTTATCAGGCAGGCAAGAAGTTATTTATCTGAATCTTATTTGTACCATTAGCGTTTATATACAAATGTTAGTGGTTTTCAAAAATTGATATCTCGGAAATTATTAGGTTTAGACTTATAATACGCTTATTAAAAAATAATGACTACTTTATGCAAAATTCAAAAATATTATAAGATGTAGGGTATCCCAGTAACTTAACCAAAGATTTTCGGTCTTCGTAAAGCTTTACACGTTTCTTCAGCGTACCAAACATTCACTTTTTTTAAATATTGACATCGGGTTAGGATTCTGAACATAGGATTAACATCACTCCAATAGTGAACATGTTGCGTTGTCACAGTTCCATTCGTTGAAAAGTAAACAAAACCGTTTGAGCTACGTGGGGAATAAATAAAGTTGGCTTGTTGAAAAATTTTAATATTTATTAAGGTAAAAGACTATAAATATATCGATACAACACTTTGGCATTTCTAATACTACAAACATGAATATCTAAAATGTGATATTTACAACCGTCAACTCTCTCTCCCTTCTCTAATTTTGGTACACCAATGCTGTCTTCTAAGTTTATAATATATGGCGTCCTGCAGTTTAATTCCGAAAATGTTTTAACTAAAAATTCCTCTTTAACACATCCTTTAACGTAAATAATGTCTGCGTCTATCAGATTGTTGGATATGATATTATGTAGTTCCTTGTAATCGGTATCACCATAATTATAAAGGATACCATGATGATTTCCAAATAGATATTTGACTTGTTTCTTGCAAGCCTTACTTAAGGTGTCGAATGGTTTAACTGGTTTAAAAAAGTAACTTTTCATACTATTCCCATCATAAATAGCCAATTCTTTCGCGCAAAATTCAGGTATGTTAAATCCTTGAATATCGACTACAACGAACTTCATTGTCTGAAGACTCAAATCAAACAAGTATATTTTCATATTTTTATCGCTCTTAAGTTCGATTTCAAAAGCACACCCCCACTTTTCGATAATTTCACAGTCTTAGCACATAGATCTTATATTTTTATTTACGATCAATTCATCTTTATTCGCCAATCGTCTCAAACGAGTCTGCTTTTGAAAGTAATATAGCCTTAGTATTCAGAAAATATTAATGATATCGGAGCCTAAAACATCCTTGACACTAAAAAATCATTGTGTCTCCTAACAAAACCCATCATCTTGTCTATTTAGCTTGCTTTCCTATTGTTTAGCAGGTTAAATAAAATTATTATTTCGCTCTTTTTGTCTGTACTGAATCGTTAGGGGAATACGTTTCTAGTTCTATAAGAGAGACAGTTAAAATTTATGTAAGCAATCAAAAATCCTACACTATGAGCTACTTAGTTAAAATTTCATATTTCCTTCCTGCTTCAGGCAAAATTTGTGATGTGTCGGACAAAATTTATAAAAATACGAAAAAAAAAAATGCTGGATGCATTTTTAGCGTGACTTTCTATTTAATACCATCTTATTTCAAGCTATAATTCGGTTGTCAAAATGAGAATAAAATAATTTTCCCATGGTTTATGTCATCTTAAAAAAGTCAAAAGGTTATATTCTGTAGAGGGTCAGATACATTCAAATTTAAATATTTTCTCCAAGAAGAATTTTAAGATAGTATTATAGTAAATAAAAATTCTATACCTCCAATATTTCATGGAAACATATCGTGTTCTAGCGACATAACCCAAAAGTACCTCTATTCAGAAACGCATCGTACTTTTCTTGTCAATAATTGTCTCATTGTCCCATCCATTACATTATTATAATCTTAAAGCACCTGTTACCAGCATTATCTGTTTTTATGGTTTTCATAAAACATAGCGATTACCGATGAAAATTAAACGAAAACTTAATAAATAACTTTTTTTTCAACTGAAATAGACTGATTTTCGATGGAAAAATGTTACTTATAACTAAAAAATGAATATAAGACATATACGCAATGATATTTAGAATAAATCAATCTTTTCTAAAATTACTATGAAATATTCACAAAATCGTTTCGTTATAACCAAAGTAGCAAGGCTTGCAGATTTCGTATAGAGTTCAAACGCGATACTGAGATGATCTTTTTTTTTTTTTTTATATTTTTGTAGGATAATGCACCACTACGTTGTAAGTACTTGAGAGAGGACTTTCTTGAAAAATCCTCAAATTTCTCTGCAATTTTGTTCCTTTTAGAGTTAAATTCACACAGAAAACCCCGTATTCTTATCTTTCAGGTTGGTATATTAAAAAGGGCTTATTAGTATGGTTTAGAAAACAAGCAATATTAATTAACGGATGTTTTTTCGTCGTATGAAGAGTTGAAAAATTTTTTTTTCCACTCCAATGGTTACGATGCAGAGAGTCGGGTTTCATCATAATCTTTCAGGGTAGCTCAGGTTTGATTGCATGTAGAGAGTCGGGTTTCATCATAATCTTTCAGGGTAGCTCAGGTTTGATTACATGTACTAAGGTTAGTGCTCCTTGCAATCGGTTTCAGGTTTGACGCGCCCCCCTCAGGTTTGTTCAGGTTTCTCAAACGTTTGAGAAACTTGAACAAACCTGAGGGGGGCGCGTCAAACCTGAAACCGATTGCAAGGAGCACTAACCTTAGTACATGTAATCAAACCTGAGCTACCCTGAAAGATTATGATGAAACCCGACTCTCTACATGCAATCAAACCTGAGCTACCCTGAAAGATTATGATGAAACCCGACTCTCTGCATCGTAACCATTGGAGTGGAAAAAAAAATTTTTCAACTCTTCATACGACGAAAAAACATCCGTTAATTAATATTGCTTGTTTTCTAAACCATACTAATAAGCCCTTTTTAATATACCAACCTGAAAGATAAGAATACGGGGTTTTCTGTGTGAATTTAACTCTAAAAGGAACAAAATTGCAGAGAAATTTGAGGATTTTTCAAGAAAGTCCTCTCTCAAGTACTTACAACGTAGTGGTGCATTATCCTACAAAAATATAAAAAAAAAAAAAAAAGATCATCTCAGTATCGCGTTTGAACTCTATACGAAATCTGCAGCCTTGCTACTTTGGTTATAACGAAACGATTTTGTGAATATTTCATAGTAATTTTAGAAAAGATTGATTTATTCTAAATATCATTGCGTATATGTCTTATATTCATTTTTTAGTTATAAGTAACATTTTTCCATCGAAAATCAGTCTATTTCAGTTGAAAAAAAAGTTATTTATTAAGTTTTCGTTTAATTTTCATCGGTAATCGCTATGTTTTATGAAAACCATAAAAACAGATAATGCTGGTAACAGGTGCTTTAAGATTATAATAATGTAATGGATGGGACAATGAGACAATTATTGACAAGAAAAGTACGATGCGTTTCTGAATAGAGGTACTTTTGGGTTATGTCGCTAGAACACGATATGTTTCCATGAAATATTGGAGGTATAGAATTTTTATTTACTATAATACTATCTTAAAATTCTTCTTGGAGAAAATATTTAAATTTGAATGTATCTGACCCTCTACAGAATATAACCTTTTGACTTTTTTAAGATGACATAAACCATGGGAAAATTATTTTATTCTCATTTTGACAACCGAATTATAGCTTGAAATAAGATGGTATTAAATAGAAAGTCACGCTAAAAATGCATCCAGCATTTTTTTTTTTCGTATTTTTATAAATTTTGTCCGACACATCACAAATTTTGCCTGAAGCAGGAAGGAAATATGAAATTTTAACTAAGTAGCTCATAGTGTAGGATTTTTGATTGCTTACATAAATTTTAACTGTCTCTCTTATAGAACTAGAAACGTATTCCCCTAACGATTCAGTACAGACAAAAAGAGCGAAATAATAATTTTATTTAACCTGCTAAACAATAGGAAAGCAAGCTAAATAGACAAGATGATGGGTTTTGTTAGGAGACACAATGATTTTTTAGTGTCAAGGATGTTTTAGGCTCCGATATCATTAATATTTTCTGAATACTAAGGCTATATTACTTTCAAAAGCAGACTCGTTTGAGACGATTGGCGAATAAAGATGAATTGATCGTAAATAAAAATATAAGATCTATGTGCTAAGACTGTGAAATTATCGAAAAGTGGGGGTGTGCTTTTGAAATCGAACTTAAGAGCGATAAAAATATGAAAATATACTTGTTTGATTTGAGTCTTCAGACAATGAAGTTCGTTGTAGTCGATATTCAAGGATTTAACATACCTGAATTTTGCGCGAAAGAAATGGCTATTTATGATGGGAATAGTATGAAAAGTTACTTTTTTAAACCAGTTAAACCATTCGACACCTTAAGTAAGGCTTGCAAGAAACAAGTCAAATATCTATTTGGAAATCATCATGGTATCCTTTATAATTATGGTGATACCGATTACAAGGAACTACATAATATCATATCCAACAATCTGATAGACGCAGACATTATTTACGTTAAAGGATGTGTTAAAGAGGAATTTTTAGTTAAAACATTTTCGGAATTAAACTGCAGGACGCCATATATTATAAACTTAGAAGACAGCATTGGTGTACCAAAATTAGAGAAGGGAGAGAGAGTTGACGGTTGTAAATATCACATTTTAGATATTCATGTTTGTAGTATTAGAAATGCCAAAGTGTTGTATCGATATATTTATAGTCTTTTACCTTAATAAATATTAAAATTTTTCAACAAGCCAACTTTATTTATTCCCCACGTAGCTCAAACGGTTTTGTTTACTTTTCAACGAATGGAACTGTGACAACGCAACATGTTCACTATTGGAGTGATGTTAATCCTATGTTCAGAATCCTAACCCGATGTCAATATTTAAAAAAAGTGAATGTTTGGTACGCTGAAGAAACGTGTAAAGCTTTACGAAGACCGAAAATCTTTGGTTAAGTTACTGGGATACCCTACATCTTATAATATTTTTGAATTTTGCATAAAGTAGTCATTATTTTTTAATAAGCGTATTATAAGTCTAAACCTAATAATTTCCGAGATATCAATTTTTGAAAACCACTAACATTTGTATATAAACGCTAATGGTACAAATAAGATTCAGATAAATAACTTCTTGCCTGCCTGATAACACCGACATTTAGTTAATTATACAACATTTTTAAAATAATTATTGTTCTTTGATCAAACCAATATTCCACTATCACTTTGTAAACCGACAAAAATAGGCAAATTTTTCAATTTCGTATCGGGATTTTTGATGAAAATAGCCCCACATTTTCGAGTAAACCTAGCTAGAAATATAGAAGATATTTATTGCAAAATTAGTAGTTTACATGCTTGGTAAAGTGAATTAATCTACCACTGTAATCGTTTCATTTTTAGCTAAATAGAGGTATTCTTTTTTAATCGTGAAAAAATAGACGAAATCTCTAATTTTATTTCATACCTAACGAATTCAACAATCAATAATACGATCTCATTTTCGACTAAGATCAGCTGTTACTTTAGACAGAATATTCCTAATAACATAATATATTTAGTTATACAGCTTTTTAAAATAATTATTGTTCTGTAACCGTAAATTATTTAATTATTTTCGTGTGATAAAGAGCTACTTTAAATTTTGTTTCTTAATCTTGTTCTATTGCGTATTAATCGTGTTAGCATCACAAATTACGGTCTGTGAAGCTGGTTTATAGGATCATTTAGTTCGATGGGGGGGCATATTTTATGATATCCCATATTTCGTCAATTATTTGGCAGGTAGGTTTGATGCTTCAATACGGAACTCCTCAAGATGACATCAAATATTTCTAAACAAAAAGCGTCCAAGTCTATGGAATCCCATGTAAAAATAGCTGGTATGTCTGTTGCCTTCCGTAGACATTAATGACATCTCGCATGTATGCTGAAGTGTATCGTTAATAGAAATCTTGAATATTCTAGTACCTACCTATATCTTGCGTCATTATGTCAATGCTTACATTGATGTCGCCAGGTATCTTGAAATGATAGGTACATAATGTGCAAGCATTTGTGTAGAAAGCTATGTTTTTTACAAAATTTTCTCTAGGCAACCAAATTGTAATAGGGTTTTCGTAGTTCCAGTATATGTCTGGCTGCTTTAGCCTAAATAAATTAAAGTGCATTTGTAAGCAAATTAATCCTTAAAATTTATTATATCGTCTGATATAGACACTGTTTCAACTACGCGTTTTGGTAAAAAATAATTGGAAAGTAAAATTACTAAAGCACTAACAATAAATGGGGCGTGGATAAACTGGTAGATCTAAGCTCCAAAAATATACGCCTCTTATGATAAATGTTAAAAAATTGTACCGTTGCCAGCGTCAAATTAAAAATCAGGATTTGGCAAACAGGACTCAACCCTCTCATTAATGCTTGATCTTCGGTATACCGAGTTTTATAAGTATTTTTAACACTCATCTGGAAATAAATGGATGCAAAAACCTTCTTTTTCCATTTTTTCAAGCCATTAAACAACAAAATTGTCATTTTTTGAAGAAACCTTGCATACATAGGTATTAGCGAGCGAATTTCGACTATTGTAGATATTTAATATTAGAAAATCAATATATAGGTAAATCGAAAAGTGTATTTTTACGACGGCTTAAGAGGTAGTTTATGGTGATGTACATATTAGAGTTCATTTTAAAATGAACGATAATCTCCTAAACACAGACTTTTGACAATAGAACGAAATAAAAATATAGTTTGATGTGATAAGGCTATGCAGCTGCTCTTTATGGAATTTCATGTGAGCCTAGACTTTATGGATTTTTGTTATTTTTTTTTTTTATCAGTAAAGTCATCCTATAGATATTCCATTAAAATAGACAAAATCTTTGAATTTGTATATGATTATCCGCTGAAATACCCTTAATCTGCAGGGTACCTAACTCTACGGAGATATTTATTGCAAAGGGCGGCTTTTTCAGTTTTGAAAGTATTCAACATTTGCGAAATTCATCTAAATATATACTACGCTATACTTTAAACAAACTCACAATAGAGGGAAAGCGACAGACGAGTTTTAAACTAATGTGGTTTAAAGGATATTTTGTGTTGTAAATATTAGAGTTCATTTTAAAAGAAACTATAATCTCGTGACCGATAAAAAAAAAGTATCCATTTTGATACATCATTTCCCCTATTTTAACGTTAAAATAGTAAATTATGTTATAAGCTCGAAAAATGTAGTATTTCAGACGTAATGCGGTCGCTAACCTAAATAGCCCGAAAAACATTTTTCGTCCATATGTCATAAGTTATTTTTTATTCGATCTTGTTTTTAATGCGATTGAGAGTTGTAAAATAATGTAGAAATTAAGTGAACCTATACATTTCATCTTGCACGCTAATTTTTTTGGTCTTAATGTTTGTTAGTTAACGATGAAATCTGTAATAGCGTCCGAAAAAAAAAATTTTTTTTTTGACTAACATAAAAAGTGTTGTCTAGCTAGCAGGGCAATAATCAATAGTTTATTGAGAAGGTTAGCTCTTCGTCTAAATATCTAATCTATAAATCGTCATTTTTTCCAACACAATCGGTTAAAAAGCATACAATTGTATGTGAACGTTTGTACAAAAACCATCGTGTTAAATCAGTTCTTATACCTGACTGACAACGCCGATCTTTAGCTTTTTTTTACTTTGTAAAATAAAAAGATTAGTTCTTACTATCAAAGAAATTAAATATGCAAGAGAAATAGATCGAAAAGATTAATAATAATTTATTTATTCCTAAGTTATAAATCTTAACTACATCACTTTCTAAACCAAGAAAATAGATAATCTTCCTGCATTATTCCGTACTTAGATTTATTTTTCATGAAAATAGTCGAATCTATGATTTTCGTTCAAATCCATAAGGGACGCTTGTTTTGTATAGATGATTTATGATCTTATTTTCAACTAAAATACTAGTATAAAAAAGTATTTCTTCCGATAAACGTGGAAGGAATAGACATTTAAACAGTTAGCCATAACATACGCATACTGACTTGCATTATTTTCATGGATTGAATGGCTACATCTTTGTGTGTGAAGTGAATTTCTTTTTAAAAAATTACAATGCGCTCAATTATGAATTTTCTAACATAACTTTTATGGATAGTGGAGTCGGATATTGGAGGAAAATATTATCATAACGACAACTCGATTATTGATATAATTATTATGGTTTCACAGAAGTTTCTACAGAGTCAGCCATGCTGTAGCAGAGACTGTTGTAGGTCGTATTTTTTAAAAAAAACCTAACAATACCTTTACTTTATATTGATAGACGTATTCTATTAGAACATTTTTCTAAAATTTAGAGCCTTTGGAAATGTGATAATGCTATGAGCATCAAATATATTCAAAATATCAAAAATCCTTTGGTAGTTAGTTATTGCGGTATATTTTAATAGAGGCATAATTTATACTGTACTCCTAAATTTACGGCATATCACTTTGTTTATGTTATTATATTCACAGAGACTATTAATCTAACCAACTTTTATTTACGAAAAATTAAAAACTGAAATACTCTATTTTATTGCCGATTGTTCGCAAAGACACTTGGAGTTGTTTTTTTCTTTTATTTTTTTCTTTTCTGTTTTCTTTTTCGGTTCTTAAGAAATGCTAAAGAATCTGTACAAAACAAGTCACGAATTAACTAAATAGCCACCATTTCACTAAATACTTAACACTCAGTATACAATTTTCAGAAATGTCATGATTAAGAACGGTTCTAGTCATTTTATACAAGATTTCACATGATTTAACAAATTTAAAACATTTTTTTTAATTTTTACTAAATTCTAAACACTCAGTATACACTTTTAAGAAAATAGGACGATTTGCGACTGTTTTAGTCATTTTTTACAAAGTTTCACAGGGCTTAATAACGTTAAAACATTTTTTTTTAATTTTTTACTAAATTCTAAACACTCAGTATACAATTTTCAGAAATGCCATGATTAAGAACGGTTCTGGTCATTTTATACAAGATTTCACATGATTTAACAAATTTAAAACATTTTTTTTAATTTTTACTAAATTCTAAACACTCAGTATACACTTTTAAGAAAATAGGACGATTTGCGACTGTTTTAGTCATTTTTTACAAAGTTTCACAGGGCTTAATAACGTTAAAACATTTTTTTTTAATTTTTTACTAAATTCTAAACACTCAGTATACAATTTTCAGAAATGCCATGATTAAGAACGGTTCTAGTCATTTTATACAAGATTTCGCATGATTTAACAAATTTAAAACATTTTTTTTAAGTTTTACTAAATTCTAAACACTCAGTATACACTTTTAAGAAAATAGGACGATTTGCGACTGTTTTAGTCATTTTTTACAAAGTTTCACAGGGCTTAATAACGTTAAAACATTTTTTTTAATTTTTTACTAAATTCTAAACACTCAGTATACAATTTTCAGAAATGCCATGATTAAGAACGGTTCTAGTCATTTTATACAAGATTTCGCATGATTTAACAAATTTAAAACATTTTTTTAATTTTTACTAAATTCTAAACACTCAGTATATCATTTTCAGAAAATAATACAATTCTGTACAGTTTTACAAATTTTCACAGGTCTTAATAACATTAAAACATTTTTTTAATTTTTTACTAAATTCTAATCACTCAGTATACAATTTTCAGAAATGACACGATTTAGAACAGTTTTTACAGATATTTACAAAGTCTTAATAACATTATATTAATAATTATCTAGCATAATGTATACAATTTCAAGAAATAGTAGATTTTTAATCCATGTACAAAATTCAAGAATCTAAAATACAATTAAATGTAGGCTTTTTTAATTGGCATCTCAGGCAAATTATTTCCCCCAAAATTATCTAAAAAAGATATACCAAAAACATTCTAAAGCGGTTTTTTACCTCTATAAGTATGCAGGCCGATCCGACCCTTGTCGGTTTTATTACCCGCATAAATTAACACAGTAGAGGAATATGGACAGAGTTCTGGGGCAGCGGCGTTTCACTAAAGCTTTGGTTTCCTACAAAGCGGTACCGCAAAAGAGTGACCGTAATTTGACGGCGAGCTTTGCCGCGACAAAGCGTGTATGTACTTGCAAATCGGAGTGTGTTCCTCCAGAGCGTTCGGCGCAAAAAATACGGCACCGTATTTTCTGAAGCGGACGCTCTGTACGTTGGGATAGTGCAAGCACGATTTTTGACGGTGCGCCAGTGTAGTGATTGTATGTTTTAATTATAATATTTGGAAATTAATTGGTCTAGCGAACAAGATAAAATTTTAATCGAGTTTTTTTTACTATATCGCTTTAACAGCGGCGTTTGCACTAAGGTTAAATCATAAAAAGTCGGGTTTTATCTTGGGTCAGATCATAAATATTCAGGTTCAAATTATGGTTAGATGAGAAGCCGCCTCGCGAAAGCATCCGGGTTAGGTCGTAAAAAGTCGGGTTTTATCTCGGGTCAGTTCATAAATATTCAGGTTCAAAATAGGGTTAGATAAGAAGCCGCCTCATGAAAGCATCCGGGTTAGGTCGTAAAAAGTCGGGTTTTATCTCGGGTCAGTTCATAAATATTCAGGTTCAAATTAGGGTTAGATGAGAAGCCGCCTCATGAAAGCATCCGGGTTAGGTCGTAAAAAGTCGGGTTTAATTTCGGGTTATTTTGTAAACAGCACCACCGAACCACCCGGGTTAGGTTATAAAACGCACCACCGAACCATCCGGGTTAGATCATAAAACGCACCACCGAACCACCCGGGTTAGATCATAAAACGCACCACCGAACCACCTGGGTTAGTTGCACCACCAGCACCACCAGCACCACCTGATCTCGCTCTGTCCGTTTTCCTCTACTGCCATATCTCGGAAACGATACGTCCCACAGATCTGAAAAAAAAGCTCTCATCATAAAAACTGCCAAGAGAAATTCATTCAAAATAATTTTAAGTTTCGGAAATTGCCGCAAGAGGGCGTAACGGCTTATTTATTTTTTAAAGTTCATTTTACGGCAAAAAATGCCACTTAACCGTAGAAAAGCAAATAAATAATTAAAATCAGTAGATTATTTACTACAACTTTTGTTATTGATTATTGATATTAAGATATATTTGATCAAACAAGTTAAAAAGTCTTTTGACATTGAAATAGCAAAAATGGTATATTTCGCTAACTTTCATTCGCTGTTGAGCTATGGTGCGATCCTTTGGGGTAATTCAACAAACGCCAGTAAGGCTTTCAAGCTCCAAAAAAGGGCTATTAGAACAGTTGAAGGGGTGGGACCTTTAACGTCTTGTAGACCACTATTTAAAAAATTTAATGTAATGTCACTCCCATGTATTTATGTATATCAAAGTCTTTTAGAAATACACAAGAACATTCATAAATTTGATAGCTTATCAGATCAGCATAATTACAATACAAGACATTCCAACCGTTTATTGCCGCCAAGGCATCGACTTGTGAATGCGTCCCGAAATTGTTTGAATGTGTCACTATACAATAAAATTGACAACACCATAAAGTGCCTAGATTATTCACAGTTTAAAACAAAAATTAAGCTCTATTTAATACATAACTGCTTCTACTCAGTGAATGAATATATGGAGGCGCCATCCGTAGTATGAGTTTTTTTTTTTTTGTTACATTCCTATTTTTTATTTTTAGACTTTTCTGAATTGTTTGTTTAATATTATCTTAGAAAATATCTGTGATTATTGTAATGATTCTATACTTTAATTATATGTTTGTTTGTATTATATGCTTATGTTGTCTTGTAGTATGTATTTTAGATATATGTATATTATCTTATTAGGTAATAGGTAAATTAAATTGTATTTTCTTTTTTTGACTTGCAACAAGCATTGTAAATGTAAAGTTGTCAAATAAAAGTTATCTATCTATCTATCTATCTATTGTTATTTTTTTGAATCTCACCTAATAAAGGAGTGGGGGAAGCCTTTAGGACATTTTTCAAAAACTGTCATTATGTCGTTATCCTTCAACGGATTTTCTATAACTTGGACTTGTTTGAAAGGGAATTCCTTGTAGTTCAAACAAATGATTCAGGAATTGTCACAAGTTTCCTGATACAATTTTAAGATGGCGCTTTTATTCAATTTAACTTATTTTTTTATTTTTCTCGGTATTTGCAAATTGGATGGTATAATTTTTTTCGGTAGTAATAGGAGACAATTTGCATAGGGAACGATTAGTCCAAACCGCAAATCGATATCACCAGGGGTTTAAAAGTTATTTTGATTTTTCTTTCAAAAATGATACAGTTTCCATTTACCGGTACCCGGTATACCCCTAATAAGCAAGATAACAACTAATTTTATGGCCTACTGTTTAATAAACTATAAAATTTATAATAAAAGTTTAACGAGTCAAAGAAACATCAATAACACTGAATAAAATATGAATATTATGATAATATCATATTATGAGACTTAGACTATGAAAAAGTGCACAAATCTTAGAACTAGAAACAATTTTTATTAGCAATTTAGCGAGACAACAATAATAATTACAAATGTTCAAAATGTTTTCCGTCATTTTGTAAGCACTTAATTATTCTTCTGTTAGTTGATAATACGGCTGCCTCAATTTCAGCCGTTCTAAGTTTCTAACGGCATTTGTTATCCTTACCATCATGTTTTCCCTTGTTGTTGGTCTCTCTTGGAAAACCAGATCTTTTAACCTACCCCATAGGTAAAAATCAAGACAAGTAAGATCCGGTGAACGAGCCGGCCAGGGAAACAAGCTTCCTCTTCCAATTACACGATGCGCAAATTGCTCTTCTAGGTATTGGCGTACGTTACGATAGTAATGCGCCGAACAACCATCAAGTTGGATCCACATGTTTGTTCTCGTTTGTAAGGAGACTTCTTCCAAAAGAGGTGGAAGGAAAGTGGCCAAGAAATCTAAAAATCTTGCTCCATTAAGGGTTTGGTCAAAAAAATGGGGACCGTTAATTTTTCCTTCCAAGATCCCGCACCAAACATTTAAACTCCAGCGGTTTTGAAAATCTACTTGCCTCATCCAATGAGGGTTTTGCTCAAACCAATAGTGCATATTATGCAAATTTATACCCCCAGCGTTAGTGAAAGTGGCCTCGTCTGTCCATAATATCCGTGAAAGAAAATTTGGATTTTCCCTAATCATATTTATTAGCCAGTGACAGAAATCCAATCGACGATCATAATCAGTATCGTTCAATGCCTGGTGTAAAACGATGTGGTAAGGGTGCATACTATTAGTTTGTAAAATCTCGTGGACATTTGTTTTTGGAACCCCCAAGTCAAGGGAAATTTTTCTGGTGCTTAAAGTGGGATCGTATTGAACGTAAGCCAAAACGTTGATAATATTTACCTCATTACGTGTCCTACGAATGCGTAAGGGTCGTTGAATGGGCTGCACATTACCAGTTTCTCTTAATCGTCGAGCTAATCTTGAGAATACTTCTCGAGAATAGTGTCTTCTTTGTGGAAATCGCATTGCATACTCTCGCGACGCTATTGCAGCAGTTTCAAGAGATTGAAAATACATATTCAACATATCATACGCTTCTGCGTTAGTAAACGGCATTGCAATATAAATGTAAAAAACAATGCTTAATATTATAAGATGCTTGACGTTTAAAACTCATCAACAGCTTGTCACAATAAATTATTAATTTCTTTTTTTCCATGGCCAACTTGGAACTTGTAATTTAGGCGAAAACATGATGGAAAGGATATGAAATGCCGTTCGAAGCTTATCCTCGGCTGAAATTGAGGCAAGAGGCAAGTGTGTTTTTCACTGAAAGAAGAATAACTAAGAGTTTAGGAAGTGACGGAAAATATTTTAAACATTTGTAATTATTGTTGTCTTGCTAAATTGCTAATTGTTTCTAGATTTAAGATTTGTGCACTTTTTCATAATCTCATATCATAATATTCATATTTTATTCAGTGTTATTGATGTTTCTTTGACTCGTTAAACTTTTATTATAAATTTTATAGTTTATTAAACAGTAGGTCATGAAATTAGTTGGTATCTTGCTTATTAGGGGTATACCGGGTACCGGTAAATGGAAACTGTATCATTTTTGAAAGAAAAATCAAAATAACTTTTAAACCCCTGGTGATATCGATTTGCGGTTTGGACTAATCGTTCCCTATGCAAATTGTCTCCTATTACTACCGAAAAAAATTATACCATCCAATTTGCAAATACCGAGAAAAATAAAAAAATAAGTTAGATTGAAAAACAGCGCCATCTTAAAATTGTATCAGGAAACTTGTGACAATTCCTGAATCATTTATTTAAACTCCAAGGAATTCCCTTTCAAACAAGTCTTAGTTATAGAAAATCCGTTGAAGGATAACGACATAATGACAGTTTTTGAAAAATGTCCTAAAGGCTTCCCCCACTCCTTTATTAGGCGAGATTCAAAAAAATAACAATAACAAAAGTTGTAGTAAACAATCTACTGATTTTAATTATTTATTTGCTTTTCTACGGTTAAGTGGCATTTTTTGCCGTAAAATGAACTTTAAAAAATAAATAAGCCGTTACGCCCTCTTGCGGCAATTTCCGAAACTTAAAATTATTTTGAATGAATTTCTCTTGGCAGTTTTTATGATGAGAGCTTTTTTTTCAGATCTGTGGGACGTATCGTTTCCGAGATATGGCCGCTCCGTATCCTTATCCGGACACCCTGTATAGGTACGGTCGTAGAATAAATAATGTTCCCAACTCATGCGTAAAGTGTCTTTCCCGCCCTGACCGCTTGCCCGAACTCCGGTCCGCGTCCTTCGGGTCAACTGCAGTCGCGTGCGGGAAAGTATCACTTTCCGCACTTGTTAGGAAAATAACGATTAAAATTAATATCTTTTTTATTTTGGTCTTGAATTCTTTTTGAGGTAGTTCTCTGATGTTGTTGGGTAACAACTTTAAGAATTTTATAGCCCAATATCTCAGACCATCCTGACACCTCTTTAGACGGCAATCAAACCACCCCTTCCCCTAGTTTCATATGAATGGACGTTTCCATTTGTCACTGTAGCCTAGTCCCCAGGCCAGAATAGCGTAGGACATAACCGAGTGAAAAATGCTAAAGTAAGCTGATAGCAGAGTGCATCCCGGCACAGAACCCTGGAGAGTCTCATTTTACAGGGGAGGATTTTATCTGTCAGATTTTCCAACAGAGCACGAAAACGGGTGAGATCGTTTATGAAAATCTATTAAAAAAACACCAAACCACACCAAAAAAAAAAAAAAATTACTTCTATTGATATGATATCATTTCCCAAATTCGAGAATAATAGACTGCCTGAGAGGCTACATGTACATATAGGGAGGGCCTGGTCGATGGTGAAGTGGTCTAGGCTAGTTTTGTAGAAAAATTGATTAAGGGTCGCAGGGACTTCTTTATTAACATTTTGTCTGAAATTAAATGTTGCTCTCAATGAAACCGCCAGTAATAATGATAATGTCAGATGTTAATACTAGACGTTTTATTTTTTATTACTTTCAACATGTTCTACAGTATTTACGGAAAGCTAACAATGATTATATAAGTGGTACTACCTGATAATGCCTTTTAATTGACTAAAGTCTAATACAATTTGAGGGTAGCAAAATTAACATGGGATTTCCTATGGCCAGTCTGGCATTGCACCACCCAGTATAGTATATATAGGTATATTTAATTCATAAAAAAATCTGATATTATGTTTTGTTTTAGGTGTATTATATTAATAAAATATGTACCTATATAAAGCTTAATAATAATTATAGGTATTTAATCGGTATTATTATACTTGTATAAATATCTACCATTATGTTTATTTGGAGCAATTTAGATTAAGTATTTTAAAAATTTCTTAATAAAATAAATGTAGTATAATATCTATTAAAAAGTGTGGAAGCAGATAACCTAAATTAGTTTCATTAAAAAAAAAGTAAATAATATTAGCGGTTAATAAATTACATTTGGTAATGCGGTTTTTTATATTAAGTAGGTATTTTATAAATGCTGAAAATAAAGGAAACAATCTATATGTATGTATGTTTGTGGCTCTGGTAAAACCAAATGGCCATTGGAAACAATCTAAAAAAGGAAAAAACTACAATTTGACATTATTTTAAAATTAATCTCATAATACCGTTGCCACATGCAAGTGAAAAGGCTGTTTCGCTTCGAACGGGGAAAAACGATAAAAGAGGCCCTCAACAGTGATTTTATGTGACAGAATGACGTGGTGGTGATGGACTCGGTCTAGAAACGTGGTAGCCTGTAGACCAAGTCAGTATCATTCCGCACAATTTAATAAAAACGTTTCCCTAACTATCCCATAATCTGGATCGGAACAAAAGCACTCTTGAAGAATCTGGATGGTCACTTCAGACGGTATCTAGAAGTATCTCGAAGTTCTGATATCGTTGGATGTAGCCATTAATTAATATTGTTAGTACCTATTCAGATGCACTTACCCACCTGGACCTCGTCTGAATCAACAAATCAACAGTCAGTTATAGCTGGGGGAGAATCCCTTACTCCTCTAGTCAGCTGGTCAGCAGACACACGCATAGTATTACCATATATATTATCTGGTATTACCCGCATCCGCGAGACTACCGCGAATCGCAGAATCCTCGTTAAGCGAACCTTATACCTAAGTTGTTTGGTCAAAAATTATTATTATCCAAATAAACAACTACTTTCTCAAAACACTTGAAATATATTACAAAGAAAAAGATAGTGATACTTTACAAAAAGAGCCTTAAATATATTTACAAAGGAATATTTACATCTAGCGAGAAAGAAAGGTTTCGAAATTAAAGCGCAACTAGATAATTATTTAGTAGTCACACTGAAAAATCGACATGCGTCTAATGAAAATCCCCAATAAAAGGTGAATAATTAATGAAAATTAATTTCGAATGTAAAATCCCCAATAAAAAGAAATAAAGAAATAAAAATTCATTTGGAATGTAAAATCCCCAATAACTAACCTGAACAAAATGTACTACCAGATGTTATACATCTTACCCCAAAACACTGATTATTAAACAATAGGTAAATTGAGCTTTATAAAATTAAGAAAAGGATCACCTTACACGAGAATAAGTAAGCCGACCAGAGAGTTCGGTAAAAATCTCGGAGCTGATTTCACTGCGTTCTCGAAAAGAACATGTGGCCTTAGTACCACACCCATTGGCTCCTAAAATCCCAACCTTTTAACTTTAAACCAATTAAAATTCCCAAAACAAGTACCTAATGGTTGTTCCTGCGTCCCACGACTAATGATACTTGACCAATTACAAGTGTAATTGCACTCCTAACTTTTTATACCCTCACTGACAATCCCCTTAATATACTTAGGCTGTTCGCCGATAGATGGCTCACCTAGTCCACGGCAAGGATAAAATTGAAAATTTTGATTTCCCCTCATAGAAAATGACTTGAACCAATATATTTTATACAAAACAATAAAGTCCTAATCTAATTATACCTAAAAATAGTTAGAAATGTTAAGAAAAAACCTACAAAGTCGTTTTTGCTTGTTTCTTGTGTTTTCAGGTTTTAAGTAGGTAAAAAAAAACAGATCTAAAACTTTTGTACAAGGTGTATAGGGCAGATACCGATTTCACTCTCAAAGTCACAGCTTTATCTATTTTTCTTTAATATAAAACTGTATGATTCAATTCTCGCTCATTCTTTGTTTTGGAGAACCGTTGCATGTGATAATAAAAACAATGTGTTCTCCAACTTTCTAAACTAAACCCTAGTAGGTAAGGGTACTTTCTAAGAAAGGTACTTTTTCTAGCAGATTTATGTTTTAAGTATCCATAGAGAATATCTTTTTTTAAATCCAAAACTTGACAATCCTAGAAATATTAACTGTTATTGCTTTTAGTCAGGAAGTACCATAACGAATAAAATTAGGTCTACAAGGAAATTAGGTCTATATTACAGAAAAGACGTTCTATTGTTTAATTTAGTGTTTAGCTTTTTTAAAAGACAATAAAACCCTTGCTTTCCCCAATACGAGCCACAATGTGGCGACAAGTTAACGTATTTCCTGGGAAAGTTTCTTCCAGTAAAGCAAGCTTTTTAAATACAAAAATAAAGTGAAATATTCGATGTTACAATACCTAGTAAAATTACTTTAGGAATTATATAACGGTGTTCATAGGGAAAGATACACCGCCGCTTAAATTAAAGAGATTAACAGTTATTATTTCAAATAGAACCAACAGAGAGATTTGGAAACTTAAACGATCACACGCTTCTCTAGTTTTATTTTTTTTTTAATTACTATCTTGTAGCAAATATGTCGTGATGAAATTTTAAAATATCCATTTACTAAAACAAAAAAACTAAAACCTCCTTTGTTCCTTTAACTTTTAGATTTTTCCTAAAATTAGTTTCTATTTACATTGCTAGTTTATGAATTTATACTAACCCCTTGCAAACCAAAAATTTAGAAAAATTTCCGGCTGGTCGATAGCTACATCTACGGTGTATTGTCTCGCGGTGCGCCAGGGAATCGATGGTGGAGCGGCGTTTGAATAATTATTGTTAAATGCTATCTGTTTTTGGTCTATGTTTATGAATTATGCCTTAAATTAATTTTTTAATAAATTTTAATTAATCATGTATTGGTGAATGTCTATCGTATTTTGTTGAATGTCTTACTGTATATTTCGAAGTAATGTGAAATAAATAATTAGGATAAATGTGTATTAGAGCACGAATATGCATAAGAGCACGCTTCTAGTTTTTGAAATATAGGGACCCACCTACTTTACTTTTTAACCGTAAGTTTTACTCCTTTTAGTATGTATTATTCTATTGTTAAAAGTAGTAATCTATATTATCGACACATAATTTGTAATATGGCGACTAAATGATTCAACTGACTTGTGCTGTAGTTTTACGTAATCAGACCATAGCGTTTTTATCAGTAAGTACATGTAATACAACATTCTAAACGTTTTTGTTTAATTTCGTGAGGAAAAAATTGTATTATTTATCCTTTTTACCATAAATAGGATATTAACTTCATTTTCACTTGTAAGTATGTATATAAGAGTACGCACCTGATCTCGCATAAAAGTCCGCAGTGCGTACCCAGACAACTCTTCCGATATCAAACGGAAGATCGCTGCAGGATTTAGTAAAAGAGGTATAGCCACAAGAATAAATAACAACCAAACTCTTCAGATCTAAATCCGGTAGGCTCTTACTTCTGAGGACATCTAAAAGAACTAGTCTATTCTACACTAGTAAATTCTAGAGAAGAACTACTAGCGAAAATAACAAAGTATTCTAACGAAGCCTGTAATAATGCCGGCATATTACTTGCAGTTCAGCGGGAAAATATTCGAAGGCTAAGAAAATGTATTGAAATACGTGAAGCCCATATTAAACATTTGCCAAAATAAGATTTAAATGTTTTCATTGTTTTTGTATTTTGATAACATTATAGATTAATTAAGCTCCGATCAACCCTTTGAAAGGTTTTCGGACTGAAAATCTTTTAACTTAAAGTCTCTGTGGGAATCAAGTTTTATTTTTAGCTCCCAACATTAAACGGTGAGGCTTTGTATATTCCTCGAGTTAGGTTATTTCACTGGTTCGTTTTATATATTGGTTAAGTGAATTAAACAGCTAGATCACATTTAATTTGGCGTTTATTCATCCAATTCGGCATTTGTTTACAAGATAACACTTTAATACATGATTAATTACTAACTTTAATTACTAACTTTTGTACAAGACAACTTCTATACCATTACTACATTTATTACTTGGTGCTTTTATTTAAGCTGCAATTTGTCATGTCCGTCGGACGATGACCCACGTTAATTTTGACGTACGTGTTGACCTTTCAATAGTTTAAGCCGCGGTGCCTCGCGACGAACTGTCAGCTTGCTTTGTCGCTAGAAAATCATGACCAATCACAAGGTAACATATTTCGCGCGTTGTCTTCTAATTGGCTATTTACGGTTCCGCCATGTTTTCTCTGGACCAATGGTTAATTTTCCCGCTTTGTGTACTGCGGTGAGCTTGATCTCTTAGCGGCAAAGCATGTCAAATAATATACGTTTTCACAATCTCCAAAACTAGACTTTTTAACACTGAATTGTGTCGAAAACAATTAATTTCTTGCTTAAATAACCGTAGCGACAGGCCGCTGTTTTATTTATGCGTTGTCGTTTGTCTGGACGTGTGTTATTCGTTCTGAAAACATTAGATGCATTTTGTTTCGCTGCTTCTCTGACCGTTGAATTGTGTTGTAATGGAATATTTAAAAAGCAGTTATTTTATCTAGACAAAAAGTAGTATTCTTGTGGTATAGCTAAGGAAATGGTGATAAGCATACAGCAACACTAAGAAAACGATTAAAATGTGGAAACGTTCCGAAGCAATTGGGGCGGTTTGCTAGTGATATATATTCCTGTCGATATCGAAACCGAGTTAGCCGAACAAGTATGTGAATTGGATAGAAGGTTTTACGCGATTACAAAAAAAAATTACAAATTGCCGCCTATAAGTTTGCTGCCAGAATGACAGGAATCATGGGTAAAAGGATTTTGCCGACGGCACAAAATAACACTTCGTCAACCCGAAAAATATTCAGTGGGTGGAATGATTGGGTTTATTAAAATTCAGGTAGATAGATTATATGAAAACCTAAAACTCTGTACCACCAACGAAAATACCTACCGAGTTCCATTTATAATATGTACGAGACCGGTTTATCCACATGCAGTCCCCAACAAATTACCGATAATATTAACAAAGAGGATAGGACAAAATATTAACCACTCCAGGAAAAGAACTTATAGGAAAAGCAGCCAGTGCAGACCGCGGACAACTTGTAACAGTTGTATGTTGGGTCAGTGCATCGAAAGTCGTTGGGTCAGTGCTACAGGTATATATATCATACAGTTTCTTCTGATGAATATGTAAATGATGAACCTGTCGCCAGAGACGCGGCGCGTCCATATGGGTAAGGTCGTGCGGAGCACGACCTCGCCAAGGTCTTAAAGGCGCCAGGCATTCAACACAAATTAACATAAAACTAAAAAAAATATCTATGAATACCGGTGGTGAAAATGCATTCTCCGGTCTGCGACCAGTACCAGTGGTGAAATTTTACTACCTACTCCTCTTTCTGTGGAGGCGCGAAAATCCGCGTGCGTTCGGCGCGGTGGTTTAAACTTGCAAAATTTTGCGTGTTCGTAATCGATGTAGCAGGTTAATTTTTCATTATTGTCTTGATAAGCGCATAAGACCTATAATAGAGTGCCTTATTTGCTACTACGTATCTACCGCAATTGTGAAAAATTATTACAAATAAGGTAAGTAAGTGATTAAGTAAATTAATTAACAGGGATGCAAATAATTATTTTTCTTTTTAATAACTTTTCTTTATGAAACAAATAAGGCTTAGGGTTTAATATTTTTTATTTATTTTATTTAGATGGCCAGAGAAGAAAAAAAATAAATTGTCTGGTTACCAAAACTTGCTTAACAAGCGAAAACGGGAGTAAGACTTGGAGAAAACCAATTTCAAAGTTAATAACTTTTTTCGAAAGACCACACAAGACACTACTTCTGATAACAGTGATTTTCTACACTCAACAAAATTAAACTTGCCATCAGGATTAGAAAAGCAAGCTAATGAGGATGAAGTTCCAAAAGCTATAGACCTGATATGTTGCAGCCAGTGTCGGTACCATCATGTTCAAGTAAGCAAGACGAATTATCCGAAGAAGCGCCCCTTTCTAACGATCCAGGTCTTTGGTCGAGTGTATTGTCTCCAATCCAGGTGCAAGAACTTGTCGAAAAAGGTCCAATGCATTATCAAAATAAAAATATGTATCCTAAAGACAAAAGTGGACGTAAGTTTTTCGATATATATTTTACTCGAATTTTGTTAAATGGTGAAAAGGTTTAACGTCATTGGTTGCTATATTCTATTAAAAAAAATGCAGTTTTCTGCTTCTGCTGTAAAACATTCAATGACCCCAACCCCAACAATCCATTGACTTTTAACAATAAATTAAGTAACCAAGACGGTTTCAATCATTGGCATCATTTAAGCGAACATTTGAAAATCCACGAAAAAAGTAAATCTCATTTTCAAAACTTACGTGTCTGGTCAGATTTACTAGAAAGGTTAAAAACTAATCGAACCGTTGATTCGGAAATGCAAAATTTATTAAAAAATGAAACTAAACATTGGCGCAGTATCATTGAAAGGATAATTTATACTATTCAATTTTTGCCTGAACAAAACTTGACTATATAGATCTCAAAAAAATATTCCACTTTACCCTGGAGATAAAATTCAAAATGAAACCATTAAATTAATAGGTAACAATATTAGAAATAATATTTTAAACGAAGTTAAAGAAGCAAAGTATTTTTCTATATTACTTGATTGTACTTCTGATGTGAGCCGCCAGGAGCAGATTTCTGTTTGCTTAAGATAGGTACGTTAATTTAAAAACAAAACAATAAATTTAGTGTCGAAGAACGTTTTTTAACATTTTGTCCTATAAGTGATAGGTACAACAGGTGAAGGTTTAACCAACTTTTACTAAAAACCTTGGAGAATTATGGTTTAGACATTTATAATATGCGCGGCCAAGGTTATGATTATGATAATGGTTCAAATATGAAGGGTAAACATCAAGGTGTACAAAAAAGAATTTTAGACATTAATCCACGAGCAACGTTTGTACCTTGTTGTAACCACAGTTTGAACCTTGTCATAAACGATGCTGTGAAATCCAAGATTTCTAGTATACATTTTTTCTCAACTGTTCAAGAATTATATAAGTAATTTTTTTTCTGCCTCAACCAATCGGTGGTCTGTTTTGAAAAGTAACATTTCAAGTCTAACATTAAAGCCTTTGTCAGATAAGTACTAGATGGTCTAGCAGAATTGATGCAATAACCCCTCTAAGATTTCAGTTGGGCGAAATTTACGATGCTCTTTATGAAATTTTATCCGGAAATAATTTTGACAATACTACAAAACATCTAGCTACCTCCCTAGGTAAAAAAATTAAAAATTATGAGTTTGTGTATATGATAGTCTTGTGGTGCAAGATTCTAAGTAAAGTGGATGTTGTTACTAAGATTCCACAATCAAAAACCTTTAATATTTCCCAGGCTTGCGAAAGTTTAAATAACCTCAATGAATTTGTAAAACAATATCGATCTGACAAAGGCTTCAGTGACTTATTAGTAGATGCCAAAGAACTAGCTTCTTGCTTAGAAGTTGATGCAAAATTTATATCCGCAGAAATTTTAAGGCCACGAAAGATTAAAAAGCAATTTTCTTACGAAGGTGACGACCAGCCGATTGAAAATCAAGAAATGAAATTTAAAGTAAATTGCCTTTTCGTAATGCTATACATTACTCTTTTATCCGCACATGAAAGATTTAAACTATTATAGTGTCATTCTGATGATTTTAATTTTTTGTGAATGTTGAGGATTTCGGCAAATATTCTGACCAAGATCAATTTAATTTTTGTAAAAAACTGGAAGAAACCTTAACTGACAAAGATCGAAACGAGAAAGATATAGACGGAACAGAAGTTTTACACAAATTACAATTTCTGCAAAATGACGACAAAAACGCGACGTCTGTACTAGAAACACTTAATTACATTGCAATAAATAACCTAACCCACTCATTTCCAAACATTACGATTCCATTGCGCATATTATTAACCATTCCAGTTTCTGTAGCTACAGCCGAGAGGTTATTTTCTAAATTAAAGTGGATTAAAAATTATTTACGATCTAGAATGGGCCAAGAGCAGTTAGAAAATCTTGGTATCATTTCTATAGAGTCTGACTTTTTAAAGCAACTTGAAATGGAAAATCTTGTTAATGAATTTGCAAAAAGTAAAGCTAGAAAAGTCCAATTTTTGTAAGACCTCTCCATCATGTGTCATGATCATGTATTATCTGTTTCAAAACAATCGCTATTTTATTCCTTTATTTTTTTTTAATATTTTGAATTAATGTTTTGTAACTTTAATACTGTTTTTGTTTTGTTACTGTTGTTTCGTATTCTATTAATATTTTTTGTGTACTTTCTGTTTGTCACAAATAAATATAGACATTAGTACTAAAAAGTATAGAGTTTTCTTCAAAAATTTCAACGATCAACAACTATGAGAGAAGGGTGGTAATTTTAGCTCAATATTATAATATTGGTTAGGTAAAGGCGCCTATCATTATTTCGCACGATGGCGCCGAAAATACTTGGCGCGTCCCTGCCTGTCGCTTTCATTCCAGATCACCAAACACCACCACCAGACATAACCAGTCTTGATATAGTGTGTGAAGTGCGGTGTACTGATACCACTTCTCAACGGATAGATGACTTAAATCGCTCACTATAACTGCTTCAAATATTTCATGTTTGCCGAAGATAAAGGAAAAACCTTATGGTAGATCCAAAGCCCAAAAATCTGAAATCCTATCAAGTACACCATTTAAGGATACCTTGGAAGAATTGGAAGTAACAAAAAAAAATTAAGCAGGCAAAGAAGACAGAAAATGTAAAAAGAAAGGTAGTGGCTACCATGCACGTCTAAAACTTTGAACAAACAGCAGAGAAAAAAGAAATTAATCAATGTCGATGATGATATGACATCCTGGATGCGAAGAATTGTATTCAATGTCTGGAGAAGACTGGATTTTGTGTTATCAATGCGAAGAGTGACTAGTTGTATAGTACTATTGTTTATAATATTTTATAAAATATTTGTTTTGTTTTATAACGAATTTTCTTGGTTTGGTTAATATGTGGGGATTTATTATCCTAATAATAGGTAGGTACGTGTTTCTTAGATTCAAGATATACATTTAATAAATATTTTTTGATATTCATCTGTTCTTAATTCCTTAACTAGAACTACTAGAAGTTATTCGTTCAGAATTAACTCTGCGTAGGTACTCTTAAGCAGATTATTGCCGAGTTACAAAAAAAACACAAGTAATATAAGTATCTATAATGTGTTCATATGTTATTATATCCTGAAAATGAGTTAAAACATGTTGGCTTGGAATTACTTTTAGGGATGGTATGTAGAAAAATATTCATACATACAAAATTAAGCTGATATGCCAGTTTATTCGCTAAGGCCCGGTACTTTCACGTCCGAATATCTTAATTCTCAGAATAATTGATATAGTTTCAGTCGTGTCGACAATAAAATTGTTTCCATAGATATATTATTCGATGAATAGCCCTATATCTTTAGATGACAATATCAAACCTATAAGTGACACTGTAATACTAATTTATTTCTGAGGTACCTAAGTAGGTACCTAATCAAAGGTATACAAAATCAAAGCTAAACCAAACTTTTCGGTGAAATGCAAATTTAAAGCTAAAATATTATTGCTATCCAAACTTAGTAAAAACCAATAGGTATCTTAGAAGATGTAATGTGATGATTTAAAACACTTCTCATAAATAGCATTTTGCTAAAATCTTTAGAATAAGAGGGTACTTTACTCTTGTAAAAAATTTGAATTTTTAGTTCTTGGACCCTGCATGAGTATATTCAATATTTTTTATTTTTTATCGACAATCGTATTTTTTCAGCAAGCAAAATTTTTTATAAATAATGACTTCCTAAAAAAATGAAAGTTTTGTCTACCACAGCGCCGGACATGCACTGTATATATTCACTCAAAAACAAATTAAACTAGGAATTTTCACTTTGAATTCGGAATTCTGGGATTAAACTCAGTATAATTCTAACTTATAAACTTTGATTCTGACTTATTTAAACTCGAAATTCTGGGATTAAACACGGATTTCTGACATTAAACTTTAAATTCTGGCTTTAAACATGGAATTCCTAGTTTCGAACCCAAAATTAATAATAACAATGATTCTGACCTTAAACTCGAAATTCCGAGTTTAAATGGGATAATGGGAAATATTCAAAGACATTTAGTTCTAATTTCGTCTGTGGTTCTAATGTCTTTGGAAATATTCCGTAACGCTCTGGTGAATGTAAATATGAACCATACTTTACTTATTGGTTATACAACCAACAAAACATCGTTTCGTTATGTTTTGTTTGACACCGTTTACGATCGTCGGCGTCTGCAAAATCATAACCTAGAAAATCTTAATATTTACATTAAATTTTATTTCATGTAATTTGCACTTGCTGTAGTGTAGATCGGTTTTTAATTTAGTAATTATGGCAGGTTTAAATATTGACCAGAATAGTACCGCCGCCCCCACTGTACAACAGATTCAAAAAGACCGAATTACACAGGTTAGATAAAATATTCATGTACCTATCTTAATCATTTTCCCTGTGTATTTATTAATTCTAATTATTTATGTATATTTTTGTAGCTTGCTGAAAAGTACTGGGCTCCTCATTCTGTTGAGAAACATTTGGAATTTGACCCTAATGTAGTTGAAGATATTTATATGCAAGATATTCGAGGCAGCAAGTAAGTTCCATGGCCTTCAATAATTTACTATTGATAACAACATGAATTAATATTTCTTTCAAATCTATCAGTATCCCTTCAGTAAATCCAGAAATATGTTTTAGTGTAGTGTGTCCAAGTTAAGGTGACCAACCATTCTGATTTAACCAGAACTAAGTACCTGTACTGTTTTTGAGAACTAAGTTCTGCCTAAAAATCACTGACAGTAAAACTTCTGTTTTGTAGGGCTATTCTGGTTTATTCTGTTTTTATACCTACAATATTAATTATTAAGCCGTTAATTGTTAAAACATAAAATTATTCTCTGTACCACTGAAATCAAAGGGAGTCGAAATATTTAATCATTTCACTAATCTTGTTTCTCGGAACGATCTTGAGATTTTAGTCAAAAATTAAACGTGCTTATCTGGGAGAAATAGTCCTTTAGAGAGGGTTTTTTCCTTTCATTCATTGAATTTCATAATAATATGCTTTAAAAAAAATTAAAGTTATGAAAAAAAATACTCCCAAGATTCTTGTAAATATATCCTTTTAAAAATTCCTAAATTATGTTTGTCTTAGTAATATGAATCAACTTAAAGATTATATAAAAAACTTTTAGATTTTTTACTTTGTGATCAGGTTATTTTTTCAAAAGAGTCAGTATTTGACTAGCAAGAGAAATAAGCTAAACTTGTTAGTTTTTTGTTTTCCTTTGAGCCTTATGGACTTATCCTAAATGAGGACAATTTATTTATTTAATACTTTAATTTAAAGACATAATTATTTTTATGCATTTTTTGTACCTATTATGAAAAATGGACTTAAATTATTTTAAAAGAGTGCTTTTGGAAGAGGCGAATCGTGACGTTATACAAATGTGCTATTTGTTTTTTGGGATACCTACCTCCTTATGTCATGCTAAAGCTGAGAGGGAACAATACACTCAATGCTGCGAACATTTTTTTATGTATTGGTTTTTTTTTTATTTATTGGTTTTCTATAGAAATTAAAGATTACTTTGTAGTGTAATTATACCTGTAAAGAAAATTATACTTTTTTATCATTGTCATTCTCTACTTATTTGAGTTGTTAAAATATGGTTACCCTATCTTTGTGAACCCATTTATATCTTCATTGATACAGGATGCCCTACTATTTTACACTTTATTTTAGCTTTTCCATCCGAAGAATTATGGTTCTAGAATTCAGCCAGTATTTGGAAAATTTCTTATGGCCAAATTATAAGCCAGGTGCTTCCCTTGCCCATATCATGTCTATTGTTATTATGGTGAATGAAAAATTTAGAGAAAGGGTACAGGTTTGGCAGGTAAGATACCTAACACCAACTTGCAATCACTTTAATTTGAATCTTAGGTACCTATGATCCAAGCATGTTCTGTACTCTTCATTATCAAATCTAAATATAGCAATAAGAAAAACTCAGAGGGAGAGAATTGAGCAATACCTAAATATAAACAAACTAAAACTTAATGTTGATAAAACTAAAGCTATGATCCTAACCACTAAGTACAAAATATTCTCAAATAAATACAGATAACTTAGATATATCTCTATATGGTTCCAGAATTGAAATTGTTACGAAATTTAAGTGTTTGGGGTGTTTCTAGCCTTTAAGATCCGAGCACGGAATTGCACAAGGGGGTATACTGGGGCCTCTAATTTTTGTTATCTTTGTTAACGATTTGATTAATTTGGCAGATCCTTCTAAAAGTATTCTAAAATATGCCGATGATACATCTTTATTAACAGGAAAAAATAATCTTCCTGATTTATTGGAAAATGGTAAAATATTCTTTAATGAAGTGAAGCTATGGTTTAGACAGAATGGCTTGGCGCTGAATGAGAAAAAAACTGATAGTATTTTATTTAGAACCAAGCTATCAAGAACTGAAAAAGCGGAAAATTTTGAAAATGGTGAAGTGACACTGCCCTTTTCAGAACAGACAAGATTTTTGGGGGTTTACATTAATGAATATCTGGACTGGTCATACCATATTAACACTGTTTCTGCAAAACTAAATTCTATCTGTTATGCTATAAGACTAACCAGTAAATACATGAATGAGAAGACACTCAAAGTATTGTATTTCGCCAATTTTCAGTCTGTTCTTAGTTACGGAATCATTTTTTGGGGTGCGCAAAGTCAAATTCAGAACTTATTTGTGATACAAAAAAGAGTGATCAGGATTATCAAAAAAATGAAATACCTGGCAACTAGTAGAACGTCGTTTAAAAATAACGGGATCTTAACGGTATATGGCCTATACATTTACGAATGCTTATTATTTTTCTTTAAGAACAGGCAACTGTTTGGTACCTCATTTGAACATCAGTACAATACAAGAACACAAAATGTAAATTACCCTAGGCATCGTTTAGCCTTGAGTGAGAGAAGTCCGCACTATATGTGTTTAAAATTATTTAATAAACTTCCTAATACCTTGAAAACAATAGAGACTGAAAAGAAGTTCAAGAAAAAAATTAAAAATTTGTTGATCGACTTGGAACCATATAGTGTGGATGAGTTTTTAGATAAGTAAGGTTAAGTGTTGAGTAGTTTTTAAAATTTAATTTTATGTTTTTAGAATAGTACCTTTGTAATTGACGCAATTTCAGTGGCTTGTATACACATGTCATGTGAGATTTAAATAAATAAATAAATAAATAAATATATTGATAACTTATTGACTTATAGAAATCACTTTGAATACATTAAAAAAAAAATTGGCACCAAACTATTTTTCTTTTCTAGAATCGCAGGGAATCTCTCAATGAATTCCAGACTGCTTGTATATCAAACCATAATACAGCCTCACTTTCATTACTGTTCTAGCCTTCTTTACCTTCTAGATAATAATTGTAAAGCATCGTTGCAAAAATTACAAAATCGTGGCATGAGATTGAGAATTATACTTCGCTGTAATCGATACACCCCAATTTATTTAATGTTACAGTGCCTTGAATGGCGTCCAGTTAAACTCTCACTAAAGTATTCCACTATGGTTTTCATTTTTAAAATTTTGCATAATCTCCTAACCCTCTTATTTAAGTCAAACCATTACCCGGGTCAATGAGATTCACAATCATTATACTAGACATAGTACAAATATATATATTGGGAAAACAAGCCTTAAAAGGACTATGAATTCTCTATTCTTTAAGTGTATTAATGAATATAATGGATTACCTACTAGGGTAAAAGAAAGTAGCAGCCTCGCTGTTTATAAACACACATTAGCTATTTACCTAAAATGAACTCATTTCTATTTTATTGTGATTAAGTTAGATAATCCACTGTTGTTTGTATTTTATTTCTATTTTATTGTGATGTATGATAATCCACTGTTCTTTGTATTTTTTATTTCTATTTTATGTAAGATAATTTATTATTATTGTATTATTAGGATGTATTTACCTATTCCGAAAATATATATTATTATTATTATTATTATTTTTTTTAGGCTTTTCGGAAGAAAGATGACCATTTTCCCGACTTTTTCCAAAGAGTTCTTCAAGCCTGTTTAGAGGATGAACTACTAATAAACATAAAAGAACAGACTGCTTTACTAGTGTTTTTAAACCATTGCTTTAACAGTATGGAGGAAGCAATATGTCGCGATCAAGTAAAAAGACTAGTGTCTCTATCTATGTGGGTATCACTTCAACCAAATCGTAGAGAGTACGAGTTTAAAATGAACCCCAAATGGAAAAAATACTGGCGAGCCATTCAAAGAAAGGACAAGCCTGATCAACTGGAGAAGCTTACATGGGAAAGAACATTTTTGCATAAACTCATGTTAAAGTTTATGTTTGTTCTTGATAGTATTGGAAAAGAAGGGATCTGCCCACCAGAAAGAGTAAGTAATTTGCAAGATAGCACTAATTTCTTACTCCTGTTGATGGTCTTTCTTCAATTTTTTATTTGTTTTATTTTATATTAAATGCCCCAAAGTGGTAATGCGAGTTTTATACATACTTAACTAATTTTGCTTTAATGACAGTACTATCCTCGACTGTATCAGACATTAGCAAGACATGGTCATGCAGAAAAATGGGTTTTAAGCTGGATTTATAAACCCGAAGCCGGCGTCGGCGCTCGCGCTGGCGTGGGCGCTGGAAGTTAAACAAGTGAATCGTAGTTGAGTGATTTATAAACTTCGCCGGCGTTCGCGCTGGCGTTCGACATAAACCATCTTTATCCTTCCAGCGCCGGCGTTCGTGAAAAATCCGTAGCGCCGCGTCATAACCAATGGGATTTTAGCATTTCTATCAAGTCATATTTGGCATCTGCCAATCTGTCAATGGCCAATCGTCATTTTAATTTTACTACTGCTAAGACACCAAGTAACTTCTTCTTCCTTGCTGAATCCATTTATTTAACTCTTTCTTTTTGTTGTAATAACTCGCTAGAGAAAATACCACCTGAACTAAAATGTCAGAAGTGTCAGATTATGTTTTTGTTTGTCAACATTGCGAACGCGAACGCCAAGTTTATAAATGCCCACTATGCTTGTCTACGACGAATGCTGGCGCCGACGCCAGCGCCGATGCCGGCGATTGTTATTTTAAGAAGAAGTTATGGCCTACCATTTTTTTCTTCAAAGCATTAACCGCAAGTAACTCACGAACGCCAATAATGGTGGAAATAAAGAATCTTTTTATATGGAAGGTGTGCTGAGTGTTGCATCATCGGACGGGACACAAAAAATCAGAAGTGGTATCAGCAGTACATCCAGTGCGTCGTCTTCTAAGCTTGGTCGAAACTTATTGGAAATATGACCTGCTGAAGAGAAACAGCGTTTTTTTGAAGGTTGTGCCCTCGTTTTCCAACATCGAGAAATAATTCCATTTCTTGCATGATGGTATCAGATTATCTGGATATTTTACTAGTTTGTGGCTGTTCAGAGCATGTGGGTAAAACTCTGTAATTTTATTTTTACAGAACTTGTTCTCCTACTCTGGTAATTGCGGCAAGAGACATATCTTCGTCGTCGCTATTTTCAGCATTTTCCTGTGTGGTATTGCTTCCAATATCTCCTAGTTAAAAGTTTTTTGAATTCAGATCTGATTTAGCAGATACTCGGAACACTAAGGCATTCATTCGATTCAGTATTTGCGCAACTGGGCTTGGAAAAATGGTTCGACGTTCGTTACTTCGCTTTTTTTAGTGAACTCTCACTATCTGCACTAAAAAATTATTTTATTTTGTAAATTTTCTGTAACATGAATTTTAATGCTGCATCAGCTGGTTGTTAAGTTAAGGTTTGAATTAAACATTTACAATTAAACTTTACTTAATTAGTTTAAAATAAATTTCTAAAAAAGTTTATATTTTTTAAAGAACTCTAATAATAATTTATCCCGGAATTTTTGAGAGCTTAATCACTGGAATTTCGAGATTTGTTTTTCCTCGGGATTGGCAGCCTTAATAAGTAGGTACCTTAGAAGCTTAAAGGTACACATAAATGAATAACAAATTTCAGGAAATTTTCAAAACAGCAATAATATACAGGGTGTCCAGTTTTCGATGGTTTTACGGTGTATCTCCGTTTTAGTAAACATAGAAGGCTACGGTTTTCACACCACTGTGCTATTTTTTTGCGAAACAAAAGATGCCGCAATCGGAATTTTTCTAGTTCTCCTTGTTTTTGATATACTTTTGAAAATTTTACATTTTGGAATACCACCATATTTATGTTGTACTGTAGTTTAGCAAAGAGAAAACAAATGTTCTTTTTGTAGTTTTTTACGTAGAATCCAGTGACGTACTCAGATCTTTTCTACGTTCAATAGTTTCCGAGCAAAAAAAACAAACGTGCTTTTTTTTTTAAATGGGGGCACGCTATATATTTTTTAATAGTATAATTTCGTTTATAACAGGCTTCTTAGAAATATATATTACCTTATTTTTATTTTTAATATTAAACACGAAATTTATGTTTTATTAAAAAATATACATTTTTTGTTAGTAGGCCATGAGGGGTATTTAAAAAACTATTACTGGTATGATAATTACTGCAGAAGAAATATATTTTGGTCTCCTTCATCTAATTAGCAGTTATATATTTCAGTAAAAATAATAACAATGCATAAATCGAGTTGTGTTTTACTACGCAACAAAAGCTGAAAATGTATAGAGCTTTCTCATAAATATTGCTCAAATTGTTCTCAATTATGCCTTAGACATGTTTCACACATAGTTCTTATTCGCCGTAATGAATTTATAATAATAAAAGGCCTCGTTTGTAACTCCCTAAATGCTCTTTCAGTGGCATTTCTTAAATCTGCAATTGTTTGGTATTGAATATAATAAATTTTATTTTCAAGGTATCCCCCCCACAAGAAGAAATCCAAAACCGACAAGTCGGGTGACCTTGGTGGCCATCTTACAAGTTCATTAGTTCCAATCCAGTGGCCTGGGAAATTATTGTTTAAGTAGGCTCTGATAATTAGCGCATTGTGAGCGGGTGATCCATCTTGTTGCAGATGCAAGTTATTGAGACCCGCTAAGGGCACGTTTTCTATTAGTTCCGGCACAACGTCTTCCAGAATTTCCAAATATTTATTTCACTACTCCAAGCGAACCTTTTGCAAGAGCTAGTTGGATTTGTTTCAATTGAAGCTAAAACATTTATTTTATCAGTCTCGCGGTTTTCCTTGTTGTAGATTTTAGGCCAAGGTTCAGAAATGTTCAGAAAATGAACCAGGTTCAACTAAATTTTATTTGATCCCAGAGTGCCAGATTGCTGCGGTAGAAAGCCGACGAGATATATTTATTTCACGGCTACATCCCAATACATCAAAGGACCAAATTATTTCACATCTCAAAGAGAAAAATATAACACCTTTAGATATTGAAAAGCTTAACATTAAATCTGATCAAATTGCTGCTTTCAAAATAACTGTACCTTTCACTAGATCTAAGGCCATTCAAGAACCAGAAGTGTGGCCAAAATATACAATTATAAGACCATATAACAAGCCAAGAAATTTTCGCAGGCCAGCCTTGGACAACCGGGAGGAAGCCCTAAAATAAACAAACCTAACTCTGATTGTCTTTCCAGGATATCAGTAACGCATATCAACATACAATCTGTTAGAAATAAAACACTTTAAATTGAAACTTATCTTCAGAGTTGCTCTTGTAGTCACGATGTACTCTGCCTGAGTGAACATTGGTTGGTAACCCATGAGTTGAGCTCTTTAAAAATTGCTAATTACAGAATAGGTTCCCATTACTGCAGATCTTCATACAGTCATGGTGGTACGCTAATTTTATGTAAACCCAACATTAATTTTATTGAACGTACTGATATTTCTTCACTCAGTATCGAAAAAGTTTGCGAAATTTCTGCTTTGGAAATTTCTAAAAATAATATAATCATTATTACCATTTACAGACCTCTCACCCCTGATATGAATAGTTTTTTCCAAGTAATAACTCAAGTTTTTGAGAAGTTATGTAAAAGATCTTGTGATGTCATAATTAATGGCGATTTCAATATTGCCTTTCCTTCTAATAATGCAAACAACTTAAATTTTACCAATTTATTAAAGTCCTATAATTATATCCCATGTATACATGATAGCACAAGAGGTCAGAACTGTATCGATAACATACTTATTAACTTTCACAACAAAAATATTTTTTCCACAGCTGTCTTGGATCTCAAAATGTCAGATCACAAGGCAGTATCTATTGATGTAAATATAACAAAGGAAAAACAAACATTTGAATATAAAATTATTACTCCAATTACCGACAATGGTCTAAACCTCTTCTTCAATATGGTAGACACGACTGACTTCTCATTCGTAAGTAATCATATTTTTACTGTAAATATCATATCCGAAATGTTTCTTGAAAAAATTATTAATGCAATGAATCTATCATTCACAACAAAAACAATAAGGGTAGATAAAAATAAAACAACTCACGTATCATGGTTTAATAACGAATTGAAAATACTCCGAGAGCAGCTTAACTTTGTATATGATTTTTATCACCAATATCCAAATGATAGAAATAAAGAACTTTACATCAATTTAAGAACTTTTTATAGAAACAAAATAGCTCAGTGTAAAAAAGATGCCAATGATAGATTTATAAATTCCAAGTCTAACAAAATCAAGGCCATGTGGGATGTTGTAAATAGTTTCCGACCTTCCAAAAAGAAACTGATTAGTTCAGATGTTTTGGATGCTAATGAAATTAATAATTTTTTTATACAACAGCCTTTAATTACTATAAATAACATTTCAAAATCAAGCATTTCGCCTACACATTTTCTTAGCAATTGTCCGTATCAATTTAATTTTTCAGACATCACCCCTAATACAGTAAGGGAAGCTATAGACAGTCTAAAGAATTCTGATAGCAGAGATATATAATATCAACGTTAAATTAATAAAATCCATAAAGAATCTGATTGTGTCTCCTTTGACCAAACTATTTAATAAATGTGTTGAGCTTGGGCAATTTCCTGATTCCTTCAAGACAACAAAAGTGGTCCCCATTCATAAAACAGGTTCCATTGATGACTGTGCTAACTACAGACCCATAAGCATTATTCCAGTTATCTCTAAGATTTTTGAAATAATTTTATCAAGGCAAATTTATAATTATATGGAGTCCTATAGTATTTTTGACTCTTCACAACATGGCTTTCGAACAGGAAAAAGCACAGAGTCGGCTGTCATTGCTTTGATGGACACAGTCGTGTCTGAATTTGAGAATGGGGCTTTGCTGGGGTCACCTTTTGCGACCTTAGCAAGGCATTTGATTGCGTCTCACATGACATACTTATATCTAAGCTTGGACACTACGGTTTCAGTCCCTCAGGTTTGTCACTTATTCGTACTTACTTGAATGGCAGAATTCGGAGTGTTTATTATAATAATCGCCTATAAGAACCCGATGTTGTTGGTGTGGGTGTGCCGCAGGGCTCGGTGTTGGGGCCTGTCCTTTTCATAATCTATATTAATGATCTTCCGGCCAGCGATCCCTCCACCGACTTTGTGTTGTATGCTGACGACACAACCTTGGCCAATACAAATATTGATTTAACCAACCTTGAACTTGTCATGCATGAGGCGCAATCGAGAGCCTTGCTGTGGTTTGAGGCTAACCAACTATGTCTTAATGAGACAAAAACTGAAAACATCATATTTACCCAACGACAGTTGGATGACGATCGACCTGCTGTGAAATTCTTGGGAATATATATGGATCCAAAATTGTTATGGGATGAACACATTCAGTTTGTATCAAACAAGTTATCAAAAAATTTGTTTCTCTTGAGAAGTTTACAGCCGGTTGCCAATTATGTAACATGTATGACCGCTTATTTCAGTCTCTTTCATTCCCACTTATCATACGGGATTCTAGCTTGGGGACACTCTCCGCATTCTAGCAAACTTTTCAGCCTTCAGAGAAAGGCCATCCGAATAATAAAGGGTTTACCTTTCCGTGCAGATGTCAAAAACCATTTCACTATTCTAAAAATCATGACACTACCATCAATATATATTTTCCGATGCCTGCTATGGATTCATGAAAGGCAGAGTCTGTTTGATCAACATTGTAACATACATAACTATAATACAAGACATGCCTCTCTGATAGCACCTGATTTCATACGCCTAACAAGAAGTCGATACTCAGTTAACTTTTATGCCCCTCGATTATTTAACAAGGTACCTTTGCACCTAAAATGCTTATCATTTTTACAATTTAAAAACAAAATAAAGTACATATTAATAAATGAAAGTTTTTATTCAATCGATGAATTTTTTAGGGCAGATCTAAGCCATTATTAGTGTGTTGATATGTAATGTGTACTGATGTTCCTTATGGTTTGTTTGTTCGTATATTTTTTTTTTTTTATCTGTAATTTTTTTTACTACTATATTAGTCTGTAGGTTGTATCATTTTGTATTGTAAACTTATTTGACGTGTGTAAAATTTGTATTGATTAATGACACAAATAAATATCTATCTATCTATCTATCTATCTATCTATCTATCTAGAAAAATTCTTTTATCCGGCTGTCGTCATTTGGGATATCTACAAGTAATTTAACATATTTAATAAATCTTCATAGAGATACTACAAAAAGGCGTATTAAATCCACCTATTGAAATACACTTCTAATGCTTCATCTGCATTTTCATTACAATGGACATAACGAACGAGCATGTCGTATTTTTCATTATTTTCAAAGTTTACATTTTCTGCCATAATTAGGACAAACTGATTTTTTACTATTAATTAGGTATTTTAAAACAACTTAGAGAACATAAATACTCCGACAGAAATTAAGAAAGTTTCTAATATGACATAAATGACTATTCTTTTCTTTTTCTAAATACCCGTCATGGCCTACTAACAAAAAATGTATATTTTTTTAATAAAACGTAAATTTCGTGCTTAATATTAAAAATAAAAATAAGGTATTATATGGGCCATTCCAGAAGATATTGTACAATGTCACCTGGGTTACCGAAAAAAATAAAATAAATAAATAAGGATTTTTTTAATAATATATGTGATCTAAAACACAAGCAATGGGACATATAAAGGTTAGCAGCGCTGAATATCCCTTATTTTGATTTTTAAGGCACTTTTTACCTTATCACCTGTGTTACTGTTTTGTCACCTATTGATTGATTGATTACTCTTAAATAACTAGGTCGGCACTTACGTCCTGACACCGCAGCCTTTTACAGACTTATTGTATCCCCTAGTTATTCGTTACTAGCCCGCCCACGGTAATTTTACGTCTGGGTAATGTCAGCCAGACGGGCCCTACTGTTTATCGTGGGATCCGAACCACGCGCAGTCGCTTTCCAACCAACCACCATCCCGATCCCCCCACAGAATCCCACTCCTACAACAGCCCGCCCACACAGCCCGCAACCGAGGCAAGTCTCGGGTTAAAGACCCGCTGCTACAGGAGCATGACCCTGCGGTTTCGATTCCGATAAATCGTTAGTCAGAAGTACCTGCACTCACACATACAACAACCAAACCCAGTACTTTTTTTATTTGAGCGTACTGTAGCGGGATTCGAACCCGCTCGACTCGAGCAGCGCGAAAGCAGGCTCACGCCGTTTCCGATGCTTTACCCACTTCGGCCACCGAGGCGGTGTTTTGTCACCTAGGTTACCAGATTAAATTGTTCTTTCCTTTTTGGCGCTTTGGCTGAAATAATAAAAATTATACATATTATAAACCAAAAGTCTATTCTTTTATTCACATACAAAATGAAAAACCTTAACATACAAAATGGAAAACAAAAACAGCTTTAAAAAATACATAATTAAAAAACTAACCTAAACTAAACCTAAGACTCTTAAAAAAAGTTAGATGAACTTAAAACTTTTAACAACCAAGCACTTGGGGGTTCATATTTATAATACTGATGGTTCCTCGAGCCCCGAGGACCCAATGAACGACTATTAATTAATACGGCCTGAATTCTGTAAAGCTGAATTGGGAAATTTATTATAAATTCTTTTGCCTTTCAAGATTACGGATGGATTTGGTAGTATAGTTTTTATTTCAGTCAGTCCGATGATACTAGTATCAGTTTCGTCCATCTTGTACATATTTCCTGGAACCTCTTTGCAAAACATCACTAATATTTCGCCTAAGTTTGGGTTGTAGTTTTCCTGGGCTACACAAAAGTAACTGAATTTTTTTGTTTTTGACAGTTTTTGCTAACTGTTTTTTCCTAGTTCTCATTTCATTTTGGCTTCTTTTCCATCTATTTTTTAGTTTCTTGTGTTCTTCTTTTGTCATGTCTTTCACAAGCTTTTTATTCTTATGGTAATATTCCCTTTTTTTCTTTTTCACTTCTTCTACTTTATTTGGATACAGTTTCTAACGCTTTCTGTAGCGTCTTATTTTTTCTGCTGCCGACAATGGCAATATTGGCTAAAATAATGAATATAGTAAAAGATGTCAAAAGGCTATTTAAAATAGCAGAACGGTTGATTTTTTTTCTGTAATATACTAACTATACCCTGACTAGTAGAGTAAAAAGAGGTAACTCTGTCACCTGGGTTACTTAATTTATCACCTGTGTTACCATGCAGTAACCCAGGTGATTAGTAACACAATGTACAATCAGCTGTTTCATTCCCCCTTATTCTAGAATAACGAATTTTTATTTTCTGAGATCTAAGTGAAATTATCTTCAAGAAACAAAGATTTGGTAGGTGCCACAAAACCTTGCTTAACATAATGCGTTTCAGGATAATACTAGGAACACAGGTGATATTTAATTTTGCCACTTACCTTAGAAAATTCGATTTAATATCAAAATTCACTCAAACGTGGTTTCTATTTCATTAAAAGCAAACAATAGACTGAAGTATCATCTGTTTGGCATTGGGTTAGACAATGTTGCCACTTTTTGGTTTTTCAACAGTAAGAAAATCTGGTAACCCAGGTGAGGTAACGCAGGTGACCAAATTCAGGGACACATTTTTTTTAAATATTAGGGGTTGAGGGAAAAAACGTACAATATTTTATTGAGTGGTTTTGGAATGTAGGTTATATATATGCATGTTATAAATGCACAAGCAAATTAAATTCTACCTGAGTATTTTTTAAAGAAGGTTTTAACATGGCATTTTGTATGGGGGACAATGTATTTTTCATTAACCTGTCATGGTTTCTGTGACGTAATTAAATTTTTGTCATTCAGTAAGGGTTTTTGGGATTTTATTCTAACTCAGGATGAAAACACAAGCAGTTTGATTATAAAAAACTTTTCGATATGTTACTTTAGTACTGTCAAATTAAATTCAAATATAGGGGACACCTGATGTACAACATTTTCTGGAATGGCCCATATATTTCTGAGACGCTTGTTATAAACTAAATTATATTATTAATAAATATATAGGGTGACCCATTTAAAAAAAAAAAACAAGTTTGTTTTTTTTGTTTTTAACAGCATACATACATGGCTTCAACTAAGATGAGAAATTAAATGTCCTCTATACTAGTCCACACAGGCCGTGTGTCGAAACGTAAGCTGTTGATTTTGATAGTTATATAGATACTGTTTAAAAAAAGCTGATAATCTCTTTCATTCAATAAATATACAGGGTGATCTATTTGAAAAAAAAGATTGTGACCAAGGATGACCATAGCGTAAAAAGCTTCCAGGTATTGCCTCCCAACCGAATTTCAGTGCCTTTTAGTAGAGATCTTAAACTTCAAAAATATTAGCATTTATCGCAGGGCGTTTTTTGAAAAAACAAATCGATAGGTATACATGGTGTCCCAGATAAGGATGCACTCTACAGGGATCTCGTAAACCATCGGACATACAGAGATTATTAAATTAGAGAAAAGTATGCGCAACTTTTATTAACTTACTGAACGCTGAAAATTCATGTTTTGAAATTTCAAAAATTCCGAACTCGAATTTTTGCACAAGCTTTACAGAAGACTTTTTCTCCACTAAACTCTACTCGGATTTTGCATCTTTTCTAAGGTTATGTTCAATCATTATTTTAATCAGTATGATTTTTTTAGATTTTTTAAAAAAAAAAACTTTAAAATATAAAAAAACCCAAGTGTTATAATGCTTAAATAGAAATACTAGTTTAGCTGCTTTGTCACTGCCAAGTCTGTTTCTTATATCTGAATGTACGAATCCATAAGTAGAAAACATCCTTTCGATATCAGCAGACGATGCACAGGCACACAAAAAGAAATTACCATAGGGAGCACTTGCTTAATTTCTGAAACATCTTCTTGAGATCTCCACCACTGTACTGCTGTTACATTTTTGATTATTTCCTCTGAAAACAGAGTTTTGTGAAAAGGGTCCAACTTAGCTTCCAACTTAATTAGTAATGGCAATAATCCTGTGTCTGCAAAATATTTTTGGAAACAATGTGTAGAAATTTTTCACGAAAACTTATGCAAGGCTTTGGTCGCAGCAAACCTAACCAGGGTTGATAAAAATCATGATTTTTTTGATTTTTTAAAAAAATTTACCGGCTTTTACAAATTAATTATTATTTTTAAATATTTCTAACTGCTTATATTTTGTTTTGTTAAGTAAACAAATATTTTTAGGCAGGAATAGTACAGATACGAAGCAATACTGGAGAAGTTTTAACATGCAAATTTCGTTCGCGTAGTTTTTGCAAGTTTGCGCCTTTGTCGAAACTTGTATTAACGTGAAAATTTCGTCCGGGCAGTATTGCAAGTTTGCCGCTTTGTCGAAACTTGTAATAACTGGCAGAAAACGCCCGGCTATATAAACGATACGCACTTATTTTAGTTAAGCCGGGGCAGAAAGGAATTTAGTGTTTGGCAGCATTTTATAAAAAAGAAAGTTGTGGGCAAACTAGGTTGTAGAGCAGTATGTAAAAAGTGTGGTAAGAATTGCAAGGTCTAATGGACAGACTAAAAAGTCATTGGGAAAGCTGCAAAAGTGAAACTAGTGATATCAGCAGTGGTCTTGAAACTCTGCATGGTGATTGTCAGTCACAGCCTGGAACTAGCCAGAGTGAAATTATCCAGTTGGCAGAGAAACAGAAAAGTGATAACTGTGAAAAGGGAAGTGTAGGTGGACGTGAAAATACTGGAAGTAGCGGTCATTTGGATTATTTTGTTGTGCGAACTGGACAAGATAAGAAAAAAGAATTGGACAGACAAATAGCCAAAGCCGTTTACGCAACAAATTGCAGTTTTAGAGCTATAGAAAATAAAGAGGTTCGAAAGGCCATAGAAATGCTAAGACCTGGTTACCTTCCACCATCTAGATTTCAGTTATCATCAACGCTCTTGAATGAAATATTTGAAGAAGAAAAATCTAATTGTTTTAACAAGTTATCTGGACAATCTGTTTGCATGTCCTTAGATGGATGGTCCAATATACATAATGAGCCGATAATCTGTGTCGTTTTGACTGCACTGGAAACAGTGTTCTTTTAGAAAGCATAGATACATCTGGTCATCCCCATACAGCTGACTATCTTGCCGAATTGGCTATTAACTCAATAAACCAGTGCAAAAATGAATATAACTGTAAAGTTACCAATATTGTTACAGATAATGCGAGCAACATGGTCAGTATGAAGAAACAAATTACCGAGTCGTCCAATTACCCTATAATTACATATTTAAAGCCAGTACACTACAGAAAGATCTTATTTCTAAATGGTACAAACGGTACAAAATTAACAATCTCTAGACATACCCGACACTAAAATTATACAATACAAACAGTTTAAACCTTAAGCCTTAAGATGGTCTTTAATGCGATTAAGCCAATAAGAAATATATCGCAGTCGGAGTAAAATTTATTGTATGTGTGCATCAGCCGGTGAGCAAAGGTATTTGAGCCGTAGTTAGTCCTGTGAAACCTTTCATGAAATAATTGTATTTGTCTTGTGTTTCTACTAGGAATTGAAAATAATACTAAGCTCAACAGATCGCTACAGTCTATACTCCCATTCACCAGTTTATATAAAAACAACACCTGTGCGTTCCTTCGCCGGGTCAGCAAGCTCTGAAAGCCACAGAGTAAGAGTCTTGTCGAGTAGGGTACATTCTGGTAAGGAAAATTATGCTTGTACAAAAGGTATTTAACAAATTTGTTTTGAACCTTTTCCAGTCTATCTATGTGACACGCGTAACCTGGAGACCATACGACAGAACAATACTCTAAAACACTGCGTACTAAACAATTATAAACGCTAGTAAGCGCCTTAGTATCGCCGATGTGTTTTGTGTTCCTCTTGATAAACCCAAGCAGCCTAAACCCCCTCAGAACGATACTATCTATATGCTGGTTGAAAGTCAAATCACTGTCAAATATTACACCGAGGTCATTTAACGATGACACACTCTCGATGATCGAGTCTTTAATCTTATACACCGTTCTGTGAGGGTTTCGACGCTTGCAGAAACTAATAGCCCGACACTTAGAAACATTAATACTTAAATAATTCGCCTCGCACCACGCAACGAAGTTGTCAAGGTCAGACTGCAGACAATTAGAATTCGCAGAGACAGTATTATAAAACTTCAAATCGTCCGCATACAGAAGGCAGCGAGACGACCCGAAACAAGAAATGACATCGTTTACAAACAGCAGAAACAGTATGGGTCCAAGATGGGACCCCTGGGGGACGCCTGAGGTGACGAAAATTTCGCGCGAAACAGAACCACAAGCAACAACGCGTTGATGACGTAGAGACAGATACGATTCAATCCACCCAAGGTAATGTCCCGAGATGCCGATATCACCAAGCTTTTTCAGCAACAAGGCATGGCAGACACTGTCGAATGCCTTAGAAAGATCGGTATAAATGCAGTCAACTTGATTCCCAGACTCAACCGATGTTAACAGAAAGTCCTGATATAATGCTAGATTAGTTGCAGTAGATCGGCCTGAAAAAAAACCGTGTTGCTCTGGTATAATATAATTCTTGTAGGTGTTGAAGATCTCAACGGTAATTATGGACTCAAGAAGCTTAGGGATAGCAGAGAGCAGAGAGATTCCACGATAGTTAACTATTTTCGTCCTGTCACCCGACTTGAAAACGGGAATCAAATTAGAATGTTTCCATGAAGAAGGAAAGCAGCCGGTGTTGATAGATCTCTGAAAGAGAGTTCTTAAGGGGTCCAGGAGTGAGCTGCAGCAATTTAACAGGAGTAAAGGGGGTATACCGTCTGGACCAGCCCCCTTGGAAACGTCAAGAGACATTATCTTATCCCTAATTTCTTCGATAGTAAAAATGTGAGAAGATAAAATGGATGAGAATTCAGTAGGCAAAGCACCAGAACTGATCGGCTTGGAGTGATCCGAGTAGCAAGACTGAAAATGAGTAGCAAAGGCATTAACAATGTCCGTGGGTTCACTAAGGGTAAGACCGCCGTACTGCATACCAGCTGGGAGACCGGACAACCCCCCCAAATTCCTGACGTAGGACCAAAAGTGCTTGATATTCTCGGGAATCAGAAGTTCGGCATTGGTAATAAACGTCAAGTAACATACGTCAGTCCGAAACTTGACCTCTCGTCTAATGACGGAGTAGGCGTCATAATCGTTCTGAAGACCCGTTTTTTTGAATTTCTTGTAAAGTTTATTTTTATTAGCGATAAGTTTACGGAGGTCGCGATCAAACCAAGAGGGATATTTCGCTCCTTTAATAGTCTTCTTAGGAACGCAGAGGTCTATACCTTCAAAGAGAACCGAGTAAAATCTCTCAGTTGCCAAATCTATATCAGAGATTGAAGTAAGAAAATCCCAATCAACATGGTTATAAAAATTATTCAAATCGTTGAACTTGGCATTATTAAAATGATAGAAGGTAGATGTGGCATTATTTTTCAACTCTGGGACATTATAAATATTAAAGTAACACTCAATTGCAGGATGGTAGGTATCAATATCAATTAAGGGATCAGAGCACGACAAAACAGATGTTTCATGAAATTCGTCAGCAAAAACGTAGTCCAAAATTCGATCAATACTGTTACGGTGATGATTGACTTGTTGTAATTCTATAAAGGCCATGGTGTTCAACAAGATCTCAGCGGTAGGGGAGCGCAGAGCCGCAGGAACCAATACATCATCCTCAAAAGTCCATTGAACATTGGGAAGGTTAAAGTCCCCGCATATTATAAACCTATGATTATCATATTTATTCCTCATGGATTCGCAGGTATGACAAAAGGATTCATAGCATTGAAGTGATGAGTTCGGAGGGATGTATATGCAGCAAATAATAAATTTAGCCTGATCCACGCATAGTTGAGTCCAGACATCCTCATACATATGGTTGTTTGGCACACTTACTTAGTTTGCTCTCCAAAGATTTAGAAGCATCGCAGATAAAAGAACATATAGTACATATTGTGAAATACTTCAGGAATACCCATTTGCCAAATGCTTTGTATAAAGAAAAAGGGGGCAAGAAATGGGTCTTACCTCAGGATGTTCGATGGAATACACTTTCAGATTGTCTTGAGATCTATGTAAATTAGTGGCCAAAATTGTTATTAATATGTGAAGAGCATAAAGATCAAATTGATCCAGTGATTTTTAAAAAAGTTTCAGATATCTGCATTAAAAGGATGATTTTCTACAGTGCTAAAACCAATTTCTATAGCACTGGATGCAATGGAACAAAAAGGTGCATTTTTATCTCAAGCAGTTTACATATGGCAAAAGTTACTGGCTATTTTTGACAGTTTTGAATTTGAAGAAGAAAGAAGCTTGCGTCAATATCAATTATTTAAGAACAGATATGTTCAAGCTCTAACCCCCTTTCACTTTTTGGCGTATATTTTGGAATCTACAATAAACAAAGAAGAATATCCATTACTAGCTGAAGAAAAGAGAGATGCTCCACACATTCCAAATATTTTGCAGACACAGGATTATTACCATTACTAATTAAGTTGGAAGCTAAGTCGGACCCTTTTCACAAAACTCTGTTTTCAGAGGAAATAATCAAAAATGTAACAGCAGTACAGTGGTGGAGATCTCAAGAAGATGTTTCAGAAATTAAGCAAGTGCTCCCTATAGTAATTTTTGTTTTGTGTGCCTGTGCATCGTCTGCTGATATCGAAAGGAGGTTTTCTACTTATGGATTTGTATATTCAGATATAAGAAATAGACTTGGCAGTGACAAAGCAGCTAAACTAGTATTTCTATTGAAGCATTTTAGTGATCGACCGATACCGATACCGATATATCGGCTATATCGGCCGAGAGCCGATTATCGGTATCGGCCGATAGATGTAAATATATATCGGCTATATCGGCCGATGTATAAAAACAACCATAGCAGCTTAAAACATTTTTTTTTATATTTAAATTTAAAGTAATATTTCAAATAAGTTAATCTTAAGAAATTATGGTAGATATAACATGAAATAGGCATTTAATATGAATAATGTAGTTTAGGCAAATTATCATGTAAAAATATTAGTTTCTCGGTTGTTTCTGGATTCAGCCGATTCCTTTTCGCCGAATTTACGGTTCCAGCTTCTAAAAACATTTGCTCACTTGCAACACTGCCAACTGGTGCAGATAAATATATAAGAGCTTGATTATATAATAATGGTAGAACTTCTCGTTTTTCTTGCCACCAAGAAATGGGATTCGCTTTTCTTTCAAGAAGAGGATGTTTCTTATATTCTGTAATTTCAGCATTCACTTCTTCACAAATGGATGCCCTAGAAGATGATTTTGTGTCACAAGAAGATGTTGTTGGAATTGTTTTTGTTTTTGTGGAGCTCATCCCTTCTCCGGCAAATTCTTCGTAGATTTCCCAAAACAGATTTTGGCCAGATGTTCGACTAGTCTCAGGTTGAGAAGTTCGAACATACTTAGCAAGTGGTTCGTTGTCATCACTATCAATTTCTATAGAATCTATAGTTTCATTTATTGTCTGGTCTTGAATGTAATCCGAAATGTCAGGGGAACTGGAATGTTCTACAGATGTATTGTTTTCTTTTATTTGGGACTTTAGATTTGTAGTTATGTATTCGCATATAAAATCACGGTCTTTTGTAAAAAAATTGTCTTTGAAGCGAGGATCCAAGAAAGTCGCGATGGTATAATGTTTTTTTATAAATATATTCTGAAATCGTTTATTCAAGCTGTTTTTCAATTCTTCTTTCATTGTACCTACTCCTGCAAAATTAGCGTTTTCTTTGTTAAGATAGGCAGTGATAGTCGAAACAAATGGAATGACTTCAGATATGCAAGCAGTCTGAAGAACTTGTAATTTTTGTTCAAATGGCTTTAACAAATTTAAAATGCTTCCCATTCGGAAATGTCAAGTCTGTAAGAGTCCCATGATCCAAAATATATAAATTTACTGCTTGTTTTTGTTCAAGTAGGCGAGAGAGTAGATAAAATGAGGAATTCCAACGTGTTTGTACATCTTGGAAAAGTTTGTGTTTGGGAAGGTTTAGTTGTTCTTGTAGTTTACTTCGTTTATCGCAAGCAGTTTGAGAGTGATTAAAATGCAAAACGATTTTTCTTGATCTTGCTATTAAATCACTGACTGAACGTTGACTTTGTATAGCATCCTGTATTACAAGTTGTAAAGAATGAATAAAGCATGCTTCATAATTTACTTTTGCCTTAACAAAACCATTCCTCATATTGGCAGCATTGTCTGCTAATACTAAGTGAATATTTCCCTTTTTATATTCCATTATTGTAACAAAGAATTAAATGCTTCAGCTATGGCGTCTCCTGTATGAGATCCTGGGAACTTTTTGCAGGCAAGTGAAAAATGGGATCTCTGATTTAAACTTAAACATGTTTTTTCAAAAAAATGGATTGTGAGAGACAAAAAAGAACTGTTTGTATATTTGCACGTCCAAATATCTGTAGTAAAAGATGCTTTTCCCAACATATTTGAAATTTTTTGAGTCACTTGTGCTTTACATCTTGAGTAAATATCTGGTACAACTTTTTCTCTGAAGTATTTGTCAGAAGGAATTTCATAATTTGGAATAGCTTTCTTTAGTAGCCGAGTAAAGCCATCATCTGATACAATGCTGAATGGCTGATTATCTAAACATATCATTTCACCTATAAGGTAGTGAAACTCCTTCGCTCTGGATGAATTAATGTCCCACTTTTGCATTTGCTTGAAAGAGTCAGCCAGTGAGACTTGCAATAGCTTAGAGTTAGAGTTAGAAGTACTACTAGAACTACTAGAAGGTCCAGCCGTTTCTAAAAAAAATAGACTCAGGGTGATCAAAAGTCAAAACGTTGAAATAAACGGGGAAATTTGTTTTTAAATAAAATCATATCGTAGGTGTTAATTGTTAATGAAACGATTTAAAGTGATGAAAAAGAAAAATGTCCCCCCTCCTACACAAATTCCTTTAATTTCCCCAAATTCCCAACAAATTACTTAATTCTTCAGATTTTTTCAGTAATTTTTTTACACAAATTCCCTAAATTCCTAATAAAATAAATCCCTAGATTTTTAGCAAAAAATTCCTGGGTGGTTTGCCCCTCAATCCTATATAATAATATAATCCTGAATGAGCAGGTCCTATTGTTGGTAAATATTTTTATAACGTGAACTGGAAAATAAAAATTTAGTACTAACCTGAGCTTGAATCAGTCCCTTTCATTTTATAATATTCTTGAGGATGTTTTTTCTCTAAATGGTATTTCATGTTTGAGGTATTCGCCGATTTTCCCACTCCCCCTAATGAAATGGTTATGTCACACAATTTACATTTTGCGGTGGATTTCTTATCTGCTGGGGATAATTTATTCTTTATGAAATATTTCCAATAAATACTTTTACTACTCCAATAGGATTATTATTAACTATTAATATTATGTCTTTGTTAAAGATTAACTAAATTACGCCAAGAAATAATCGAACTTAAAACGATCTGCTTTAAGAATGCAATACTGAATGCACGGCAATAAACGCACGGGATTCACCGAGAAATTCAAATTAAGGGGATTCACCAATGACTTGGCGCTGAGTCACATAAATTACCGCCTATTGCTGTGTTGCCAAAGTGCAATTTTTGTTTTTATTTTCGTGATTTTAAATTGAACGTTAAAGAATTATAAATTATATTACAGAATATTCAGATTTTAGACATTAATAATGTTATCAATTAAAAAAGGCCGATATGCCGATATATATCGTTATCGGCCAAGACATTATCGGTATCGGCCGATTATCGGTATCGGCTAAAAAAGTCATATCGGTCGATCACTAAGCATTATAACACTTCGGTTTTTTTTTATATTTCTTTTTTTGTTTAAATCAAGTATTTTTTTGTATTAAAAAGGTTTTTTTAGTTTTAATTTTTTTTTAAGTTTTATTTTTGTAATAACCAGCTTCGATTATTATAGTAAAATAATAAATAACACTACATAAAAATGCGTCTGGGTTTTATTTTTTGTATGAACAAATACATTTTAAGTGTTAAAATTTTAAAACTCTTTTTTAAATTAATAATGATTTAAAAAAAAAATCATATTGATTAAAATCATGATTTTAATCAATTGACTTTAATCATCTCAACCCTGCTTCAAATAGAATCAGAAAACAAAAAAGAACGATATCGCAAGAATTCGGGTTTTTCTGAATATTTTCGGAATTTTCGAAATTTTAAAACATGACGTTACAGAGTTCAGGAATGCGCAACTTTTCTCTAATTTAATCACCTCTGTATGTCCGATGGCTTACGAGATTCCTGTAGAGTGCATTCTTATCTGGGACACGCTGTAGAGTATAGGAAAATAATAATCAAAGCTATTAAGAAACCGATTTGAAAAAATAAGTTTATAACCAGGGTGTTCCGTTAAAAATGTCAATGTGGCTACAACTTTCTGGTACAAGTACCAACACCGCATCGTAGGAAATATTTTAACTGGTTTGCCATAAACGTCCAATGTTCGATACACCGTGAATATTATAATTTGTCCATGTTAAAATAGGTGTAAAACTGCCTGGGTTGTTATAATTATTAAAATTTTTGACTGTCAAATATTAATCCATATAACCAATACTCGACTAAGTGTAGACTCTGACTAAGTCCTTTTTTTATAGTGACTTAATTTATTTCATAGACTGCATGTATTTTTAGGTCCATTATTGTGAACGATTTTTGGAATTGGTAATAGACTTGGAAGCGTTACTTCCTACAAGGAGATTTTTTAATACCGTCTTGGATGACTGCCACTTGGTGGTGATATGTTGGCTGTCAGGGCTAATTAATAGACCAGAAGGGCATCTTTTCAGTCAAGTAAGTTTTTTTTTATATTTACTTTAATAAGAATTACATATAGTCGAACTCGGTTATACCGAACGTGGGGGGGGGGGGGGAGGGGCAAAATGTTACCTCTATCAGTTTGACTAGGTATTATTTATTAGCACAAAAAACAATGTTCCTCGAGAAAATTTTTATTGAAAAATATCAACTTAAATAGACAACCAATACAAAACAAAATTTCATAATAATATGTAAGGGACATTTTTTTAAGTGTCTCACCCGATAGGCGATTTTCCTGATGACTGTAATAACAAACGCACCACATATTTCTCAATGATTTTCGACAAGGAAGCCGAATTTAATGTCAAAATATATACAGGTTCACAAATTTGACAGATACGATGCCATTTTGAATTTTTTTAAATGGCAACCCTCATAAATAACCACACGAGTAAATTGCACTTGGCGATCCGATTTCAAAAACCCATAGTTGCTAATATTTATTTTCAGTCGTTTCGGAATTACGGGGGTTCCTAATTTGCCTTCATCGATTTTGTCTCTTAAGTGTCTCACCTTTTAATAAATAGCGCTTCTAAGCTGAAAACCCCAATTTTTTCAGTTACATAATTTCCCGTGACAAAGCCATCTACTCTATAATCAAATCCGACAGATGTCAAAAAGTGACAGATACGATGCATCTTGAATTTTTTTAAATGACAACCCTCGTAAATAGCCAGACAAGTGAATTGCATTTGGCAATACGATTTCAAAAACCTATAGTTGTTGTTAACATTTATTTTCAGCCGTTTCGGAAATACGGGAGTTCCTAATTTGCCTTCATCGATTTTATCTTTTAAGTATCTCACCCCTTTAATAAATAGACCTTCTAAGCTGAACACCTTAATTTTTTTCACAGTTACATAATTTCCCGTGACCAAGCCATCTACGCTATAATCTCATCCGACAGAAGTCAAAAAGTGACAGATACGACGCCATCTTGAATTTTTTTAAATGGCAACCCTCATAAATAGCCAGACATGTGAATTGCATTTCCTAATTTTCCTTCATCGATTTCATTGTGATTATTTTTGTAAATTTTTCGGAAAAGATATATATTTTTTTTCATATAATAATATGGCAATAGGAGGACAGGACATCTATTTATATGAAAAAAATCTAAAGACATCTCCAGCCCCGGCGCTATGACCCCAGGCTAAGATTGCATAAGACTGAAAAAGTGCAAAATAAGCATGCCCTAAAGTTGACTGAGAGACACACTCGGAGAGTCTACATAGAGGAAAAGTATTCAATGCCAGCCTGGCTATCAAAGAGTCTGTATGAGCATTCCAGTTCAATGTAGGATCCAGGTTTATCCCCAGATATTTCACGCTCCTGCCTGCGTTCTCCATGGGGAGTCTCGTCGAGAAGACCATGTGTCGGGTTTTAACAACATTAAGAAAGAATTGCAGCCAGCCCTCGGCTCTCCTCTGTGCTTTACGTGAAGCATCCAAGGCAACAGCAATATCCCCTCCTGTGCATGATATGGTAATGTCATCACATGAAGTTTGTGCTTCTTTAAGAATTGGCGTGTTCGAAAGATTAAAGCACTTAAAAGATGTGCTTATATGAACTTTTTTCGTACTTTAAAATATGTTCGGTATTGCCGGGCGTTCATTATAACTCGAGTACGTTATAACCGAGTTCTGACTGTATTTGATTTAAAGTTGCCATTTGTATCAAATTAAAACAGATTTAAAATTTTTAGTTAAGAATTAATTGGGGAGTGAAATAAAACAAAATACTTAATATAAACACATATAATAAAGTTACTAAAAAATTCCTAAGTACATTAATTGAGGATAGTCGTAGACGTTTAAGCATCAATACAAAATACGATTCATATTTTATCAATAGTCATTAATTACATTTTACCTTGTTAGTTTGCATTCTTGCAAACTAACATGTGGTTACAGTCCGCGCTGATATATTTAAACGTCTTAAGTCTGTGTATAAACTAAGCATATTTCATACAAATAAATAATTATATAAACAATTAAAATAAATATCGAAATACAAAGCCCCGAACGAAGAGGTATGAGGTAATAACCTGACAAATAAACAAGGTCCAAAAAAATATGTTGGCATTATTATCTCCTCATACAAAATTACATATTTTTTAAAAATAAAATAAAAAAATATAAAAGTGTAAAACAGATCTACAATAATTTCACTATTTTGTTAGAATCTAAAGACTAAACATTTTTATGCTGTTGCTACCAATACATTGTTTAAAATTAAATAACTAACCCACCAACCAATGTAATGTTAAGTATTAGTTATTGGTAGAGATGTAAATGGAAATATTTCGGAAATATTGGAAACTCGATTGAAAATACAGTAGACACTTGATAGTGTGAGCAAAAAAAAACAAGGCTTGTTCGCATTATTGATTTATTGACTTTAATGAGAGTTATATCTGAATATGTAATAAACATTTAAATAAACCGATAAATAGCAGTAAGAAAAAATCATTTATTGCCAAAAAAAGTCAGAAATTCTTGTGTATGATAGTTTTTCTCTTGGTACTATTCTCATTACCTTGCCATTCTTCAATAACATTATTTTTAAATTCATTGTCATATTTCCACTCTGACACATCAGAACGTTCCCGCACACCCTGACACTTATATCTGCTAAAAATCACCCGCGAATGTCAAGGCAATTATTTCCTAAAAACACCCTTAAAAAGGGTGATTTTTGACTTTTACTGAGAGTGAAATCTCACTCGGATCGCTCCGAGACCCTAAATTTTTGTAATTCGAATAATAATAATTTCTATAAAATTCTGCCAATTCATAACTTCCACAAAATTAAAGGACGCTGAAAGCGACTCACTGCATTGCCCGTGTCACCAGGGCCCCGAGGACTTGGTATAGGAAATTTATCAAGAGATTCGCATCTGGTAGGAGTAACCTATTTTGGTGGGATAGCCTATGTTTTACCACTATATCAAAATAGCCGTTCGAATTTTATCTTTGCCAGCATATTTGTCTTCAAAGCCCTCTCTCAGTTCTTACAGCCAGATACCTGCCAAATGTCTATATTATATATACAGGGTCAGTCGGGAGGAACGGACCAAACTGCGGGAGTTTGTTATACACGTCAAAACAATGTGAATATAAACCCATATGTTTTAATCCGATTTTCATTTCTTTTCAAAATGGAATAGGAATCGTTCCATAAATAGTTTCAGGTTCATCTCTGGTGATGAGTCTTCAGAGACATTAAATTAGATAAAGATGAGGTCGACTCCAACGAGGAAGAAGTTGAATCAGGATCAGGACATAACAACTCTGATTCTGATGCCACTGAGTTTGTTCATTATTAAGTACATACTTTGTCGCGGAGGGTTCCAGAATAATCTTATTTAGTTATTATACCTTTTTATTTCCATTTTTTAATCAATTTTATTTCCCTTTTAATTATTTTACTTCAAATATAACAGATTCCTTCCAGAAATAATATTTCCAATATTAAGGCAATATTTCCAACAATTCTCTAGAGCAGCCATGTCAAACATGCGGCCCGCGGGCCGCATGCGGCCCACTGAGCATTTTCCTGCGGCCCCGAATCAATTTTGAAAACAGCCATGTAATGCGGCCCGCGAGCCTGTTAAAAACCGAAAATAAAGTACTGTTACGATTGGTAAAAAATGGCCCAAATAGTGCCATCTATGTTTAGGAGCATGAACTAAGATGCGCGCTCAACCTAAAAGCCTGGCTTGTTCCGGAAAGTTCTATCGCGCGAGAATACAGATGACGCTACCTGAACATTCTGGAAAGAACTGTCGAGAAATCACAATCCGTATATAAGCCAATACCGCTGGATTGAGTTCAGTTGTTCAGTTAGTTATGAGTCAATTGCGATAGAATTGCGAGTTTAGTTGCGTACTTATTGTTACAACACGTAACAGTACTTATTGTTATTTATTTCGGATAAAGTTTTTAACATGTCTGTTTCAAAACCAAGTGGAAGTAAGAGGAAACTTGGAGATGAGCATCGTATCTTTCAAGAAAAGTGGGAATTAGAGTTTTTTTGCTGTGAAGTGAAAGACAAAATTATTTGCTTGATTTGTAACAGTACAGTCGGTGTCCCAAAATTATATAATATAAAACGTCACTATGATAGTCATAAAACTAAGTTTGACAAGTATACAGGCATGATTAGAAACGAAAAGTTAAAAGAGTTAAAATCACGGTTAAAAGATCAACAGCTTATGTTTACACGTCCAAAGCAAGAAAATGAATCTGCCGTTCAAGCGAGCTACGTACTGTCGGAGTTGATCGCAAAACACTCAAAACCATTTGTTGAAGGTGAATTTATAAAAGAGTGCCTTGTAAAGGCCGCGGAAATTGTAAGTCCCGGGAGCGTGAAGGCTTTTCAAAATATATCCTTGTCCCGGAATACTGTCGCTAAAAGAGTTACCGAGTTGGCTGCCAATATAAGCGAACAGATAAAAACAAAATCAGACTCTTTCATTGCATTTTCTATTGCCTGTGACGAAAGTACAGATGTGTGTGGTGTGGCGCAACTCGCTATTTTTCTTCGTGCTGTTGATAGAGATATCAACGTTTATGAAGAATTACTGGAATTAGTACCATTGCATGATACAACAACTGGGGAGGATATTTTCAATGCTGTTTATGGACTTCTGCAAAAGTACAATTTAGATTTGTCAAAACTGTGTTCCGTTGCAACAGACGGAGCTCCTTCAATGACTGGAGTAAATAATGGCTTCATTAAAATATTACAAACAAAGATCAGAGAAACGGGCAGTGACAAAATAGATTTTCATCATGTTCATTGCATAATCCACCAAGAAGTTTTATGCTCAAAAGTGATCAAGTTGGAAAGCGTTTTAAAGTCAGTGAAAAAAATGATAAACTTCATAAGGTCACGTGGCTTGAATCAGCGACAGTTTTCTGCGTTTTTACGTGATTTAGAAAGTGAGTACACTGGTTTACCTTATTATGCAGAAGTGCGATGGCTTTCGTGTTCTATGGTTCTCGATCGGTTTTGGAAACTCAAAGAAGAAATACGCCTTTTCATGGAAGTGAAAGAACAAGATGTCAGCTTATTATCCGACGTACCTTTTTTACAAGATCTTTCATTTATGGTAGACATCACAAAACACTTGTCGGACTTAAATACGAAATTGCAAGGACCACGTCAAGTTATAACAGATATGCATGATCATGTTAAAGCTTTCAAGTGTAAGATGATGCTGTGGAAAAACCAGTTAGCGGTGGATAATCTGTCACATTTTCCGACTTGCAAGGCGTATCAGGAAAGTACAAGTGGCCCAATATCATACAAAATGTATACAGAGAAAATGGGAAGCCTTCTGTCAGAATTTGAAAAGCGTTTTCAGGATTTTAAGTCCCAAGAAAACAATTTTTCTTTATTTACTGGTCTTTTCACTATCGATATTGATAAAGTTCCCCCTCACTTGCAGATGGAAGTGATTGAGATTCAGTGTCAAACCCATTTAAAAGAAAAATTTGATAGTGTTGGTACATTCGAATTTTATAAGTACTTGCCTTTTCAACACCAAGAAATGAGAAAATTTGCCTGTAAAATCCTGTCAATGTTTGGAAGTACCTATAAGTGTGAACAATTATTTTCTTTGATGAAAGGAAACAAATCTCCCGCAAGATCGCGATTGACGGACGCACACTTGGACGCAGTTTTAAAAGTTATTTCCGCCGATAAATTCACACCACAAATAGACAACTTAATTAAAGACAAAAGATGTCAAATATCTGGCAAAAGAAGTTAATGTTTGTAAGTTTTTGTAATGTCCTTTTTATTGGAAATTTAATAAATATACTTCTAATCTAACATAATAGTACTTTTTTTCGTTAAGATTTTCAGTAGTTTGTCTTCTTTAAGATTAGGTTTTGCGGCCCACCTAGTCTATGGTCTTCATGCTTTTGGCCAACCAGTGATTTTGAGTTTGACATGGCTGCTCTAGAGCGAGTTATAATAATATAATTCGTATAGCTGCCTAATTATCACAAAACGTTTGTGTTTGAGCTAATCTAAATTGAATACTGTGAAATATTCTTAAAACTATTTAATGGTCGTGAAAGGGGGTTTATACGGTGTATGTCATTTTAAAAACACTTAAAACTATGTGTGTCCAGTTCAAAAAACTTAGACGTGTCGCGAAATTCAAAGTGGCAAAATTGTTAAAGTAAAAAAAAAATTGAAAATCGGGAATTAATTTTTGGCAACATGTTAAAAGAAACCATAAAAATCATTAATAAATTATCAATTAAATTCCCAACCTTTGTCATAATCATACTTCAAATCTAAATGAGCTAAATTAATGTGAAAATTTGTAGGAGGGAGGGTCCCTTGAATAATCAGTATTCATAGCAGTCATCTCATCTCCCCACTCGCTCTCGGGTTCAGGTCGGCAACAAGGGCAAATACAATTTTCATAACAGCAGGTCTTTTTCAATAAAAAAGAAACGTGTTTCTGGTTAATTATACAAATATATAATATTAGTGGTCCCTGAAATGTATTAACCACAATATGGCTGTTTATTAGCCCCTCAAACTTTGAAAATGATGACAGGAAAAACAGCCAGCACAGGGACATCACCAGCAGTAGTAAAAGAAACATCCTAAAACTGCAATATTAGCGATTTAGTAGAGATTCTTCTCTTCTACAGGGTGTCTGCTAATTAATGGTACATAGAAAAACCACAGAGTCCTTACGTAAAAATATTAGGATTTAATTATTATACTTTCCTACATCCGAAAGTTGATATTAACTGAGATACAGGGTGTTAAAGTTAAAACTTCATGTTTGTTTTTCTCTAATAACGTTGAGAAAAACTAACGTTTTTTTACAAAATTTTGTAATTAGGGTTTTTTACGACGAGAAATTGATTTTTTTGTGAAATTTTAATGTACACTGTAGAGGGCGCTGTCTGCGGTATTTTTCGCACATTTATTAGGTCATAATTTTTTTGTGTCTCAGTGTATTTAAGTTTTTAATGAAAATAATACTTTTTTCATATTTATTACGTAAACAAGGTATACTAAGTTCAGGTCGCCCAGAGTTACCGTTTCGGAGATATTTGCATTTAAATTATTCAGTGCACCCTGCCCAATTACTGTTATAATTTGCAAACGAAATTCTTTTCTTAAGGTAAGCTATGAGAAAAAAAAAATGAAATGATGCAGTTGCAATGAAACCTCCATGCTGTTATTTGTTTGTTGATTATTGTGAGATAGCTTTGTCAGAAAATGTTTAATTTTTGAGTTTATCGTAAGTTAAGTAACAATGCCGAGACACAATTTGTTTTCAAACAGAAATGCGGGATATGCGCAGGAAAATTTTAATGGGCGAGGAGCACAAAGACGATATTCGGAACTCTATCCAAATCAAAGACAACCTGGTTTTAAGATCTTCAAAAATATTTACGACCGATTAGGAGAAACAGGTACCATTCGTCCTAAACGGGATTCCACAGGGCGCCCGAAGACTTTAACTCCGGAACAAGAAGAAGAAATTCTGGTCCGCGTAGCTGAAAATCCCGAAATAAGCACAAGACACGTTGCTGCGGCAACTAGATTAGGCAAGTCATCTGTTCGCAAAATTTTTAACGAAGAGGGTCTTTATCCGTATCACTTTACCCCTGCGCAAAATTTATTAGAAGGAGATTTTGCAGCCAGGCTAGATTTTGCCCGTTTCTGCCGTGTCCGAATAAATGCCGACCCAATGTTTTTAAATAAAATACTATTTACTGATGAGGTAACGTTTACACGTAGAGGCATCTTTAATTTTAGAAACAGACATGCATGGGAATTAGAAAATCGAAATTTAGTACATGAACATCATTTCCAACATGAATTTAAAATTAACATTTGGTGTGGTATAATTGATAACAAGTAATTGGGCCCTTTCAAACTACCACCCAATTTAAACGGCGAACTCTACCTTGATTTTCTAGATTTTCGATGACCTTCCTCTGGGCATAAGGCAAACTATGTGGTTCATGCAGGATGGAGCGCCGACACACTACTATAGATCCATCAGAGACTACCTATATACCCATTTTCCTGATCGCTGGATTGGTCGTGGGAGCCAGAGGCCATGGCCGGCGCAAAGTCCCGATTTTAACCCGCTGGATTTTTGTATTTGGGGTTACATAAAGTCGCTGGTTTACAAAAAAATAGTGAATACCAGAGAGGAACTATGGCAGAGAATTGTAGATGCTGCACAAAACCTACGAAACGAACAGTTATTTTTTGAAATTTAGGAGGTCTTTCAGTAAAAGGACTCTTAAGTGTATTGAAGTGAATGGAATACATTTTGAACAAGTTTTTATCAAAAGCAGATTTTTTTTTTATTAAATCTCTTAATGATTTTAAAATGAAATATTACAAGTTACTAATCACTTAGTTAAGTTTGTTTTCATTGTGTCAAAGTTATTTTAAATAATAAGTAAGTTAAAGAACAATCCAATTTTTGTATATATTATTCCCAATTGCCAGTACTAGAACATTATTTATCATGTAAAAGTTAATTGGTAAGAAGTAACAAAACATTATTTTAATTTTAATTTAACTGTGGGGGGGAAGACTGCATTGTTTCATTTACATTATTTGCTTGCCTGAGCTAGCGCACTGATTAATTTAAATGCACATATCTCCAAAACGGTAACTATGAGCGAGACCTGAACCTATCATACCTTTTTTTATGTAATAAATATGAAAAAAGTATTATTTTCATTAAAAACTTAAATACACTGAGACACAAAAAAGTTATGACCTAATAAATGTGCGAAAAATACCGCAGATAGCGCCCCCTACATTGTACAATAAAATTTCAATTTCTCGTCGTAAAAAAAACCCTAATTACAAAATTTTGTGAAAAAACGTTAGTTTTTGTCAAAGTTATTAGAGAAAAATACGAATGAAGTTCAACTTTAACACACTGTATCTCAGATAATATTAACTTTCGGATATAGGTAATTATGATTAAATCCTAATATTTTTCCGTAAGGACTCTGTGGTTTTTCTATGTACCATATTAGCGGACACCCTGTATAGGGCGTTCGGCTAATTAATGGTGTATATGTCGTAGGCTGATAGTGAAATCCGTCATTTCATGAAAAGCCTAGTCACTTCATGAAGCGTCGGCAGATTGTGTAAAAACACGTCAATTCATCGCAAATTCTTCTATAATTTTCATGAGTACCATAATTACTTAATCCTCTTCCTTGAAATACCAAAATTGGAACCAAAAAGGTGGATTAGATGCCGTGTTAGCGCTGTTTAACCAATATAAGTCTATATATCTTCTGTTTTAATTGTAACAATATATACCGTCATTTCATGAAAAGCCTAGTCTCTTCATGAAGTGACGCGGCAGATCGTGTAATTTCATGTTTTTACACAATCTGCCGACGCTTCATGAAGTAACTAGGCTTTTCATGAAATGACGGATTTCACTATCAGCCTACGACATATACAGCACAACCATACATTTCTTATGTAAAAATATTAGTATTTTACCAAACCTTTCTTACACCGAAAGTTCATAATAATCAATATACTACAAGAGTTAGTTTTTTTAAAAATATTTTGGAAAAAACAAACGATTTTGCATAAAATTTGGTATTTGGGTTTTCTTTAAGACAAATAATTTTAATTCCTTTAAGATATTGATATAGATTTCAGAGGGAGCTCTCTGCATCCCTTTGCTTATGTTTACACAACTTTGGCGCCTTATACTATATTAACGTTTTGAATGAATATATTACTTAAAAAAAGTAGTTTCTGAGACATTTGTGTTAAAATTGCTCAAAGCGTCCTGGTTTATAAATGTAATATTTTTCTTAAGTAAAAAAATCACTTCGCTGCCGAGAAGTTTCGATTAAATACTAATATTTTTACATAAGGATCTGCAATTTTGCTGTTTGGCATTAGTTAGCGGCTACTCTGTACGTAAAAAAGTAATTTTAAATTATTTGATACAACTATAAAAGAAACACTTTTGTCTTGGTCGACCTTTTGGTTTAATTTAAGCGATCCTTCGGGCTCTGTTATGGAGAAAGGCCCTGAATGAATAATTTAGTACAGTTTAAAATTTTCTATGAAAACGTATACAGGGTGTTTCAGAAGTACGGTACGTAACTTAAGGGGGTGATTTCTTATAATATTTTAAGAGAAAAAGTTCTTATGAAGATGTGTCCGGAGTTGCCCCGTTTTTAATATACAGGGTGCTAAAGTTTAAAGAAAAAATCGGTTTTTTATAATTTTTTTAAATATCCTTCTCCCGATTTTATTGAAACTTGTTACCGTTATTCATAGTCATTAACTAGATTAAATTTATTAAGTCCAGTGGCGTCCCGGGGAGCACCTTAACGAATATTATTGACAAGAAAATGTACGCCACTGACTTTCTAATTTTGATTTTTTTTTTCGATTTACCAATTAATAATACCTACAACTTTTTTATTCCTGGAATTGTTTTCGTATCTTGCTTCGTTTCTGAGAAAAAAAAATAAAAACCACTTTATCGCATGTACAGAATAAATACATATGTATAAGTCAAATCTGGTCTTATCTGGCGGGTCCAAAGGTCACCGATTATATGAATCATTTCGAAAATTCCAAAGCTCATCAAAATGTTGTAAATAAAAACCAATATGGCCGTATATGGACAGCTGATTTTCCATAAAATTGAATGTTAATAGGTTAACCGTTAACTTGAAACTATCAGTCATAATAAAAATGACGGGTCTCGTTCCAAAATTAATTTCTCAGGGGTGCGTTCGTATTATTGCAGACGGTTAACACAATAGTTTTACATTTAACAAATTTAATAACCAAAATGATGGTGGAAAATTAGGTAAACAATATACAGTAAAACCCCTGACTAGCGACCACCAAAAATGTCGATGAAATGTTAAATAAATTAAACAAATTTTAGTTTATTTCAGCAGATAATAATAAATTAAATATAAAAAAAAATCAAATTACACATTGGCTAAATTTTTGTTGTGTAATATCAGGCTAAAAAAATATTTCCAATTTAATAGGTTACCTACTTCAAAAGTCAACGAGAAAAAGCTACTAGAGCCGGTGAGGTATCAAATCCCAAATTTATTTTACACGTATTTTGCCCCTCTTAAGCCAATAAGCGCCCTGCTAAAAATAAGTGGGAGAAAGAAACGTATAAAGTCTAAACCGGTCTCAAAATGCGGGTCCAAAGCTCACGGATCATATAAATCAAGTCGAAAATTCCACAGCTTATATCAAAATGCTGTGAGACTATGTAGGTATCAATATACCCGGAGAAAAGATACATAGTTTTATTATTTTAACTGTCGTGAAGTCGTGAAGATAGCCAGATATAATATTATTATTTTTGCAAAAATTATGTACTTAATAGTACAGGGGTGGCGAATCTTTATGTATTAACGTGCATTTTTTCTAAAGAAATGTTTAATGAGGCCATAGACGTGCCGTCGCAATTCGTAATATAATAATTCATAGTAAACTTTGTGATCGGTGGCGAGCCAAAATTTTATGTCGCGTGCCATTGGTTCGCCATCCCTGTAAATAGTATACCTTAAATGTATTTATTAAAAACGACAATAATAAACAGTGTAATTTATTTTAACAATTTTACTACTAAAACCTAAAAATTCAATGGCATTTAGTCTGATAAACTATTTCGAAAATGAAAGAAAAAGTGGAAATTGGCCAACCAATATGCAGGAAACCGTAGCGAAAGCACTGGGAATTAGTTTAAGGACTGTGCAGAATAATGTGCATGAAAGAAAGCATAATATAATACCGAAGAATACTAAAAAATGTAAACAAAGAAAACCGTTTATAAACTAATTATAGACTAAAAACTGTCATCGTCGCTTATAAAATCTGAAAAGTCCTCGTCGTCTGAGTCGTCTTCGAATGGAGCAATTATCATTGGCGCTACTTTGACATCTAGTACTTGTTCTCGATCCCACCAATCCCTTATTAATATTTCTGTATGTTCCACTGATTTCTTCCAGTACTCTTGTGTAATATGATCCAAAGAATCTTGCCAAACTATTTGTACTTGGTCGGATTTAAGACCATCACCTACATGTTTTTCATAATAAGACTTTGCCCCGGCCCATATTAATTCTATTGCGTTAAACTGGCAATGATATGGCGGCAGTCGTAGAACCTCATGGCCATATTCACGCAATATTTCATCTACCGCGTATATTCTTGGTTTTTTAAGAGACTTTGCCATTGATAGGAGTTCCGATTTAAGCATATTTGGTGAAGGATTTTGGTTGTGTTTTTCAAGCCACTCATAAATATCATTTTTCCTCCAAGATGAAGTAGGCTGTTTATTTAAAATTCTTGAATGATATGATGCATTATCTAATACAATTAAAGACGGAGAATCCAAATTTGGTATCAACTTGAACTTTTAACCATTTTACAAACATTTCGCAATTCATATTATCATGATAGTCAGCACTTTTTGATGTTGAAGAAAAAATTAAGCTTGCACCTGGAACATATCCTGTTACAGAACCAGCATGTAAAATAATGAACCGCTTTCCCGTGCCACATCCCTTTTTCCTTTTCACGCTTTTCACAGAATCATCTTGCCAAGATTTTGAACCATTTCCATTTGAAAATATCCACGTTTCGTCTAAAAATACCACTGTTCTAAATTTCGATTTGTAATTCTCCGTATAATTTTTTAAAAACTGAACACGCTGACTCACTATCTGTGGCTGCTCACATAAAAATCTTCGGTTACAGTCTTTTTTATAGCGAAAACCTAACTTTTTTATTAATTTTGATAGCGCTTCAAGTCCAATTTCCAAAACACCCCGAATTTTTAATGTTTCTTGTAAAACTGGAAGAGTTACATTGGTTTTTGATCTGTATAAATCGTAAATCACATTTCGAACTCCCATTTTAATATTTTCGCTTAAATCCTCAGTCTTTGGCTTTCTTCGTTTCCATTTTTTAGTATTCTTGGGTATTATGTTATGTTTTTTTCATGCGCAATTCTCTGCACAGCCCTTAAACTAATTCCAAGTGCTTCGGCTGCTGTTTCCTGAATATTGGTTGGCGAATTTCCACTTTTTCTTGCATTTTCGAAATAGCTTATCAGATTAAGTACCATTTTTTTTGCTTGGGGATGCAAAAACCCAGAAAATTTTTTCATTTTGTCACAAACTGTCAAAGTCACAAAACTGACATCTTTAAATCAAGACGAAGGTGGCAGGTACATGGGCAGGTACTTGGGCAGGTACAAACTTTTGTGAATCGCTGAAAATTAAATACCTATCCTTTTCTTTCATGCCAAAATTGCATAAGTCTGTCATATTTGTCTGACGGATTTTATTTGGTTAGTATGATTAAACGCAATAAAAGAAAAGAAAAATTGAAAGTATGTCTTTGTTAAATCGTAAACCCGCCAGATAAGACCAGATTTGACTCTATTCAAAGTTAATTAAAACATTTAAATTAAAAATACAATTGTTTTTTTAAATAATGATACAAAAGAAAAATGAAACAGATAATCAAAGCAAATGTTGAAAATGGCCACCTTCTGATAAAACGCACGATTGCAATCGTCTCGCCATTGATTCTTTTACAAGTTCAAAAATCCCTGCATTATTTCCTATCGCTTTGCAACTTTCAATAATTCGAATTCTTAAGTCGTTTTTATCTAGTACAGGCGTCTTGTCTACAAGAGACTTTAGGTGACCCCATAAATAATAGTCTAGACTCTAGAGGATTCAAGTCGGGACTGCGAGCTGGCTAACCTTGGGGAAAGTGTTGTCGAGGTATTGCCGAGCAGCTAGGCTAAAATGAGCTGGGGTGCCGTCGAGCATGAACCACATATTAGTTTTTATTTGTATCTAACAGAACGTCAAGTTCTTCAGATAGAAACTGCGTATAGGAGTTTGCAGTTAATCGAGGTGGTAAAAAGTATGGTCCAATAAGATAGTCCCCAATGATCTCTACCCATACATTCACCGAAAATTGTTGCTGAAAACGACCTTATGAGGATTGTCGTCCGCCCAAAAATGTTCGTTATGAAAATTTATAATGGCTTCTCTTGAAAAAGAGGCCTCATCAATAAATAAAATGTTGCTGTCTAAATGTTTTGGCACATACTCTGTTTGGATAACGTTCCTGAAAAATTCGCCGAGCTTCTTCAGCATTTGCAATGCATCTGGGCCATTTCAGCGTTAGTAAAGTTATTCATTGTTGATTTGTTATTAACAAAATAGGTAAATTAGACATCAAAACTTACTTTTACCTCATGTTGTAATACATAGGTATTTTTTTTGTACATGCAATAAAGTGGTTTTTATTTTTTCTCTCGAAAACGAAGCAAGATATGAGAACAATTCAGGGAAGAAAAAAGTTGTATTATTAGTTGGTAAATCCAAAACAAATATCAGAATTAGACAAAAGTTAAGTGGCGTACATTTTTTTGTCAATAATATTTGTTAAGGTGCTCCCCGGGATGCCACTAGACTTAATAAATTTAATCTAGTTATCTTATTATTATGAATAATGGTATCAAATTTCAATAAAATCGGGAAAAGGATGTTAAAAAATTATAACAAAACTATTTTTGCTTTAAACTTTGACACCCTGTACCTATATCAAAAACGGGGCAACTCCGGGCACACGTTCATATGAACTTTTTCTCTTGGAATATCATAAGGAATTACCCCCTTAAGCTACGTACCGTACTTCTGAAACACCCTGTATATCTGTCATGTTTCTTCGTGTTAAGTTAAATACATGTTAGAGAGAGACACATGTTGGTGGTAACTAAAATGGAACCCAATATATGTAGGTCCGTAAACGCTTTATTTTTTAGATACAGCTAGGGTACTAAAAATTTGAAAAAAATCGGTTTTTTCTTAATATTATGTTTGGGACGACTTGAGACATTATTTTGAATTTTATTAGGTACCAACTAGGCATAAAAACACATGTTTTTTATAAAAATTTGGTCTGATTCCACCAGTGGCGTCCACTTCTACATGTTTTGATATTTTTAACCAAAAAAATGATACTCTGGTTTTTCAAAATAAGGTATTATTTCCAAAATTACGCCTTATCACTGTGCAAAAATGCATTAGACATTAAACTGATTCATAACTGTGCCATAAAAAAAATGAAAAAAGCAATCGCGTACAATATTGTTGTTCCGCTTAAAAATTTTAACAAGCTCTCTATCTCAAAAATAAAGCGAATGCAGACATTTATTGATATTAGCTTTTTTTCTTAAAGTAGTCCAAGGAAAACGATCCTGAAGTATTAGCATGCAATTATGAAACATCCTGTATATTAGGTTGAACAAAAGAGATGTTTATGAAATGATATGATTATAATTTGCTTATACTGATATTTTATGGTGTGAAAAACAATACTAATGACTAGTTAGTTGAAGGCATCATATTTTTTCATTGCATTTAAAAATTGTTTGGAAAGAAACCCCTTCTGTATTTATGATATTGGTGTTATCAAAATCAAAATAATGGCCAAGTTGTCGTGAGTGTTCAAGTTCAATTAATGCCATTGGAATCCTTTTTTGTTCATCTCTACAATGTTCTGGATAATCTTCTTTGAGATATCTACCCATTTGATCAGTGTATCATTTAGGAGAATCCTTGCAAGGTATCCTATACATGATATTAGACTGAAGTTCTGGAAATGTCTTTGTTTTTTGTCTTGTTAAAAAGTTTTTACCTAAGATTTTGTGTTGCTGATATACTTCCATTACATAAACTCTAGGTAATACATTCCTCTGTGTTAAATAGTTAATAATAAAATTTGCCTTTAATCTTTAAATTCTATCTATTTATGGCAACCCTACCAATTACTGTTTTTAATGTGTTTATTCTACCCAAAATTGTAAATAAAACTGCACTTAAATATTGATTTAGGGCTTTTCTCCATTACAGGGCCCTGGAGATTGTTTATATTATTAATTATTTATTTATATTTACCATTAAAAAAGTATGTAATAAAAATCAAAAACATAAAAGTATAAGCGAAATTAAAATTGAGAATGAGTTAATTACGGACAAAAAACGTATAGCTAATAACTTTATTGACTATTTTTCTACAGTTGGCGAAAATCTAGCAAATAAAATCAATAAATGTAATAACACATTTTTAAATAAGAAAATAAAAAATATTGACTCATTTTATTTAGAAGCAACTAATTATCAAGAAGTTGAAAATATAATTGATAGTTTTAAATTAAAAAAATCTCGTGGTGTCGATGGTATAACCACAGAAATATTAAAATCCATTAAAACTACTATTTCGAGGCCACTAACTTTTCTTATAAATCAAATTTTTAAAACAAGTATATATCCAGAAGCTTTCAAAATTGGTGCAATAAAACTTATTTTTAAAAATGGAGATTTAAGTAAAATTAATAATTATAGGCCTATAACATTAATATCTTTATTAGCTAAAGTTTTTGAAAAAATTTTAAAAATACGAATTGATAATTATTTAGAAAAAATTAATTTTATTTCTAAAATACAATTTGGGTTTCAAAAAAATAAATCCACGCAAGATGCTATTTGCTATGTAATAGAACAGATATATAATGCATTAGATAATAAAACACCTCGTATTTGTATTTTTTTTGATTTAGCAAAAGCCTTTGATACAGTTAGCCATAATTTACTATTAAAACAAATTGAAAATATTGGATTTAGAGGAAAGCAATTAGAATTAATTAAAAACTATGTTAAAGATAGACCAACTTATGTTAAAATAGATAAAGAAGAAAGCTAGGTATTCAAAAGTATTTAAATATGGTCTTCCTCAAGGGACAATTTTAGGACCATTATTTTTTAATATTTATATTAATGATTTATTAAGTATAAATTGCGATGGGAAAATTCATAGTTTTGCAGATGATACTGCTATTTTTTATAGGGATAAAAATTGCGAAAATTTAAATAAGAAAATTTTTAAAAAGATTTTAAAATTATTAAAAATTGGTTTGATAATAATTTATTAACAATTAATTTTAATAAAACAAATTATCTTCCTTTTACTTTAAACCTAAATAATATACCACAAAATATAAATAGCATCAATATAAGCGATGAAATTCAAATTTTAAAAGTTAATCATGTAAAATCATTAGGAATAATTTTTGACTGTAAATTAAATTGTAATTTTCAAGTAGAATATTTGATTAAAAAATTAAGAAGTTTATTACCAATTTTTAAAAGCAATAAAAAATTTCTGGATATAAAACATCTAGAAATATTATAGGTACTATGCATTAGTCAAAACTCATTTAAATTACGGAATTTTAGGTTGGGGAGGAATAAACGGATCTTTGGTTAAAAAATTAGAAGTATTACAAAAAAGATTTTTGAAAATTATATTTAATAAGGACTATCTTTATCCTTTAAAAGAATTATACATATATAGAAACAAAAAAGATGAACGTTAGACAAATTTATATTTATAAAATTTTATTATATATTTTTAAAAATAAAAACATTATACAATTTAAAGGCCATAACCATAATACACGTTATAAAAATGAAATATCCATAAAACCTAAAGTAAATAAGTCCGTAGGACAAAAAACTACTTATGCTTTTATTTAAACGATTATTTATCAACAAATATTAAAAAAATTATTTCATTAAAAAAATATAAAATTGAAATAAAAACATTTATATTGGAAACAAACGCTTTAAAAATATTTTTGGAAATGCCATAACTAATTAATGCTAATTAATATTAGTGTGAATCATTTATATAATTAATCCTTTTTAGAAATTTAGTAATTCTATCATCAAGAAAGTAGCGTTTATTAAATACTTGCAACTTTCTATAGAAATATTCTATAGTATTTATAATTTTAAATACTTTTAAATAAATAACAAGCACGTCTTCTGGGGAATTTATGAATAAGTATATTCAAGAATATCAACATGTATACTATATCTATTGTAACTACATATTTGAAATAAACTTATTAGTCTTATTATTATAATTATATTAAACTGAAACGTTGGCAAAGACAAAAGTATATGTTTAGTATAATGTTGGCCTCCTATCCAACACTAAAGTATTAAAAAAAAATTGGAATACCACCAATAGCAAAATTAACAAAGGATATAAAAGTAGGAAAAAAATTAGTAAAAATCAGATATAATAAAATGAAAACTTACACGTGTCTTAGTTTGTGGTGTATTCTTCCATATGTATGCATTCTGTTGATTTTCTTTAATGTTGTTGCAAAGAAAAATACATTAGCCAGTACAGTAAATGCTACTGGAACGAAAAATATGATCATGCCCAGTGACCCTAAAATTTCAGGAAAACTTTAACATATTATTTCCTAACATTATTTGATTTAAATATGTGTTTATTAACTAAGTTACTACTCAAGAAATTTTTTAAAGAACCTCACCTATTTGCTCCTGCTGCTGGTAAGGATTTTCTGTTGGTTTTAAGTCTGGATAATCCATTGTAAAATGAGCAAATATAGCTAAAACTCCCAAAACTATTGTACAGGACCAAGCATATCCTCCATAATAACAATACTTTTTTCCATCAGTTATTCTCAAAAATACATTTCTTGATCTAAAACAGCCAAATTTGTGTTACGTAAGGATATACATATTTTTTGATTGGGTAGACCTATGAAGTCAAAAAGTCCAAGCCATGTTACATTTAATTTCACATAGGTAACTACTGACAGCTAAAAAATTCCCGGTAGAGGTTAGTGTTAATTATACTTACTTAAAAGTCTTCCAAATGTAATACCCTAAACTATTCAACCAAAAAAAGGCACCCAAAAGGGTTATGTAACATATTGTCTCTGTAACAAAGAAGAAGACAATATTTTAATACAACATAATATAACCTGAACTAAGGCCAATAAGCAAATAGTTTTGCAAAAAAGCTTACCAGTAATAAGAAGGCTTATATGACTCTTAAATACTGTTAGAAGTCTCACTAAATCTGCAGTCTGGCTTACAATAAGGCACATACAAATTGTTGTTACAATATTTCCAGCCAAATCCCTTAAAGTTGGCATTACAAAATAAATGATTGCTACTATTAACAGACAAATTATTGTTATTCCATGGGTGATGGGGTTTACAATGTTGTGCATCAAGAATTCATTGGTGGTCCAGCCTTCCTTGTGATCTGGTGGGCAAACCCATGCAAATTCACTGGTCATATCAGTGATTTTCTGTAATGTTAAATGTGTTAGTAGTTAGGATTGGTCATTAAGGCACTGCATTTAATATATTAGTGATAGGTAAGCGAGTATTCAAAAAATTAAATGGTTTTAGTTGTAGCAAAAAGTGACAACAGTTTAGAAGTGTGTTAATATTACTTGCCTCCTCGCTTGCCTCAGTATTTCAAACAATAGGATGTTTAGTAAATAAAAACTATTAAATAGGTAGGCATTATTAATATTAACTTACTCTATCTAAGCAATAGTGACCAGGTTCATAGTCATGATATATCTTGCTTTTTTCCTCAATAAATTCAGTGTCTAACTCAAACTCATTGGGGATTTGGTTATCAAAATAATGACGCAAAACACCACTTGGCAGCAACCTTAACTTATCTGCCGAACTTTGGTAATGGTATATTGACCATGGCTGCATATGACCACAGTTTGGTTCACCTATTACTAACCTAGAATAGAATAATAGGTTTTTCGATACCAATTTATTAAGAATCCTGTCCACCAATAAATGCTGCATAATCATTAATATCTTCTATAGTTCTAAAAATGCTTACGTGTATTTAATTTGTAAGTTTGTGTGTCCTTTTTCTGAAGTAAATAAGGGATGCCATTGGTTTGTCTCATTCACTTCAGCACAATAATTCCCGATATATATTTCATGATCTCCACAGCATTTGTAGACCACAACTGGTGGATTATTTACCACGTTTTGTGCCAGATTATTGGTAACAAAGCTATATAGCAGTGTTAAAACTAAAATTATATTGTAGGGCTTCATTGTACAGAAGTTTTATGGTCTTGTTGTTTAAGGTTATGTTGCGCGTTTAATCTTCACCAGCCTAAGTTTAGTTCTGTGGAATTTGTGAGGTATTTTCATTTGGGCAACGTGAATAATTAAGTTTTTTGAACACCACTAAAGTGAAAGTTTTAAAAACTCGAAGAGGTTACTTAATTATTTTTAATTTCATCTTCAAATTTTGACATGACAAGATTGACAAGATGACATGACTCACACTTGGACAGCGTTGCCACCTATTTTACAGCTTTGGTCGCTTCTTTGAATGCCGCAGGCAGAGTAGAAACGCTTTGTTTTCAACTGAACGCAAAACACTTTTCATCATGATAGTTACGATGTCTATGCTTTCCATACTGAAATTTAGGTAAAATAAATTATTTTCGTAATTTTTGACGTTACTCGGAAGCTAATGTCTTTAAATTCAGAGAGAATTATTCCAGTTTGGCATCATCACAAGTATTAGGAATGGTGGGTCGGGTCGATATAAACTGTCGATAGTAGGTATATTTAATAAAAAGTATGCATTGGACATTTATTAATTCTGGATAGTCTGGGCCCACATTAAGTTAGTCAACAATTCGACTTTTAATTAGTTAATTATTGAGGATTTATTCCATGCACCTGCGGAAGCTAAGAAAACAAACAGTTAAAAAAATATATTGTTTTTATTTATTAGTTACTATTTGTAATATTTAATGATTTTATATAACAAACAATTTAGAACACATATTTTTCTTGTTTTAAAAACATATAAAAATGTTACCCTCTAGGTAGCTTTCGTAAAACACGTGGCCTCGCGCCAGGGGGGGAGCGGTACTACCATGCTACGTAACTATATGGGTATGTAGGTAGACTAAATAATAACTCAGAGCTAAAGTGGAGTTGCTGTGAATTTTTACAGTATTTAAAGTCAAATTATAAAAATGCCGATGCGCTAAAGCTGGGTAAAACCACTCCGCTATTAAAAAAAAGGCGATCCAGAGTCAGCTGAGAATTACAGAGCCATAACAGAAAGAATTGGAAAAATATTTAATACCAAATAACAGCTCTGCAAAAATAATATTATAGATATGCAGATGATGCAACAGTAGTCATATCTCCTTCGACACTTAACCAACTATACTTAAAATAACTTATACAATTCCGCTTAGATTTTCTATTTGGTGTCAAAGATGACTTTGGTGCCAAACAAATCACCCAGTTTTTAAAACAAATAAAGCTCATTACATGGCATCCTACAAAAAGCAAGAGGTCCCTGATCTAAACTTAAAATAAAAGAACAATTCTATTACAAGAGTAGAACAATGCAAGTTTCTGGGTCTTCATATAGACTCACAATTGAAGTGGACAGCCCATGTAGACAATGTTGCTGCAAAACCAAACTCGGCTTGTTATGCCATTGTCAACTTAAAAACCTTTATGAACCCAAAACAATTATTAATATATATTACGCTTTGGCCTACAGCCACTTAAGCTTTCTTGTGCTTTACTGGGGACACACAACAGAACTTCAAGGATTATTTATTCTACAAGAAAGAATTATTAGTAACATCTACACCTTACGTCCACTTGAGTCAGGTAAAGAAACTTTTCGACAGCATGAGATTCTTCCACATCCTGGTATTTTGATTCTTAGTGTACTGTTCTTAGTGCACTTATGTTTGTTGAGAAACACTGCCACAATTTTTCAATATACCTACTTCAGACACACATGACTCAAATAAAGTTTATATTTCAGGCTACAAAATATCATCATTTCGGAAAAGCCCTTTCTGCTTTTGCAACAGATTATATAATGCACTACCAGAATCCCTTAGAGAAATTGCTCAAGTAAAAAAAGTTAAGTGCTCTCTTCTTGAAAAAATTTTTTATGACATGCGTGAATACCATAATATTATCCTTTAAGCGCGTTATGATGTATTACTTTAGATCTCCTATTCTTGAATTCTTGACGTAGTCAACAGCTAACAATCTAAATTTGTATGTCCGTATAATAAAAGATAAAAAAAAATAAAGAATATAAGGTAAAGTGTAAATAATGCAGACAACAGTAATTGAAAACTGAAAGCAAAGCTTTGAATTACTCCTTGCGAGATGTTTTTCCAGTTCTTTAACTTAATTAATTAATTTACTTACAGAAGTGGTTAGTGTCACCATTTGTTGATTGATTCAGTATATTTATAATTATTAAAAAAGTTCATTAAGAAAATACCTATCGGTCGTTTCCATATATAAAGTAGGTAGAGTCCGTCTATCTATCTTACAAATTCATTATAAATGCTAATCCCTTACCGTCATAATAACCTATTGTGTGAGGTGTAAAATTCGGCCACCTGATCTGGGGACTCCAGGTACGAATCTATTTAAATACAATATTATATATTTTCTCAGTAATCCTCTTAGAATAGTTAGGGTAAAATAAAATAGGTTTATTTTAGTTATTTAAATATGCTGATTTTTGGTTTTAAAATTCAGTTAGATGTTTGTGTTGGTTTAGACAAGAAGTTATTTGTTGCCAATTAAACGTGATTTCTAAAAATGTTTTGTCCGTGGGAAGAAACTAGTACGCCAAGTGGATCTACGGGTCGTGATGAAAACTAATTAAAGCGGGATATTTTATCAGTTGATACAAAAAAAGTAATCTTCGACGTTTACACCACCCTTCTTGAACGTGGTTTTTCAAAGTTTGGTACAGTGAAGGAAGCGGCAGCTTTGACACGCAGGTGGTTTGTTGTAAATAAACATATAGTGGAGAGAAGAAAGACTCTTTTACTTTTAAGAAACTGGACGCGACGGATGTCGATAAAATGCGTAGGAAAATATATGCCATGTACAGGGAACAAATGATCCCCACTTTAAAAACCCTATTGCAAAGATTTAAAAAAGATGATACAGGAATAGAGTGTTGTCATGAGACTCTAAGGAAATGTATTTTAAGAAACGGTTTTAAAATGAAAAAAATTAACAAACGACAAGTCATTATGGAATTGGCCCGGTTAAAAAGTTGGAGGATGGAATTCTTAATTGCAGTCCATGGATATAGACAGGATAGAAGGGATATTATTTATTTGGACGAGACGTGGTATGACACACACGAAGTTCCATACAAAGGTTGGGTAGATTTATCGGGTCAATGCAGAACCAAAGCTGCATCAAATAAACGTAAGCTTATAACAATAATTCATGCTGGGACCAAGAACGGATTTATACCAAACGCGTTGGCCTTATCAGCCAAAAATATTAAGGACTTCCTTGTTGATTATCCCGATGATACTACGACAGAACTATTTGAAGACTGGTTTTAAAAACAAATTATTTCCAAATATACCACCAAATAGTGTGATAGTGATGGATAATGCGAGCTACCACAGTCGTAGGTTAACTAAAGTTCCGTGTTCCAATGACACAAAAGTTACCATCCAGGACTATATGATGGAAGATAATATGTATTTTGAGAAAAATTACACAAAAAAGCAATTGCTCGAAATTTTAAAATAATTCTCAATAAAAAAGCAATATTATTGTGACACTTTGGCGGCAGAAATGGGTCATACCGTGTTAAGACTTCCTCCTTATCAATGCAATGATAACTTATCATTGCATGTTTAACCCAATTGAACATATATGGCACCAGCTGAAAGCATCGGTAAGGAGGAATAATATTTCGCCAACCTTAAATTCTTGTGTGACAGCTTTAGTACAGTCAGAGATGCAAAATATTCCAAACAAAGGCTGGGAAAATAGTGTAGCGCTTGTTCAAAAAGTAGAAAAATCATACGTAAATATAGATCTGTTGCCCAGAGAAAGAATTATTGTGAACTTCGATGACGACAGTGACAGTGAAACTGACTTGGGTTAAAATGTAATAATTATTTTTTCTGAGACGGTACTTTTTTGTAGGTATATGTATATTTTCTTTTAATTAATAACCGTCCTATATGTTATAATTTTAATTGTATTGTATCTTATGTACTGTTATATTATTATTTCATTATTATTATTATTAAATAACGTTTAAAATATGTTTTTTGCGTCTTCTTTCTAACATAAAAAATTAGTACCACACTTTTGTTGCATACAGGTAGATAAAAAAAAATATTTTTTTCCACGCTTTTATATACAGGGTGTTATGGAAATGACTTATTATATTTTAAGGGGCCACTCCTGAGGTGGTCTAGAGTTACACTTGATAGTTTTTTTTTCTAAAATCGGAAGTATTTTGAATTTTGTAAAATACCTTAAAACCGGACTATGTGCGCCTTCCATGATAGTTCAATGCCCCTGAACACATGTGTTTTTGACAAGACAAACTGCTGGAATGGTAATTGTTTAGTTTAGTGCAATTAATGTTAAATTTTGTGCTAAAATTTCGTATATAGACTAATTGAGGGTAGCTGATCACAATTTTCCTTTTGCGTTTTTACGGCAAATGCACTGGTTTTGAGAAAAAAAAATGTTAAAGTTTTTCACTTACAGGTTAGGGTATTCTTTGGGTGTCGCGTTTCACTTTCCTTTCAATTTCCTAGATTTTATGGTTTTCCCTTCAAAATATGTGATAAAACTTTCACCAAACTATCTGTTCATAAAATAAGAACAACATTTTAGCAAAAAAACAATGGAAAAGGCACAAATTTAATTAAATTCGTTGTTAATACGCCGACAAAATAGAAACGTCTCTTTTCAGATTCATTGCACTCACGTTGCCAGATTGTTCTTCTTTTTCTTGTAATTATTAATGGCTTCCATCCAGGAGAATGATATGCTAGCTCGAGCCAATAGGATTCATTCAATTAATAAAAATGAATTGAAAGTATAGGCAATTTATAATACACTAACAATCTGACAACATGGGTCGTGCAGTTTGCTTCTGCTTTTTTGGCCAGCTGTCAGTGAGCTGTCTCCCATCTTTTTCCAGATAACGTAGAGTTTTCTGTTCGCTTACAAGTTATCCCGTTTTTCAGAGTTTCCTTGTGGCATATTTCGTTTATTTCAACTCAGAAGTGTATACTATGACTCCGACAAGTAATATTTTATTGAAAATAGCAACATTTTAGGATTACATGCAAAATAACATACCGGTGAGTTAGAAAAACTTTAACATTTTTTTTCTCAAAACCAGTGCATTTGCCGCCTAAACGCAAAAGGAAAATTGTGATCAGCTACCCTTAATTAGCCTATATACGAAATTTTAGCGAAAAATTCAACATTTGTACTAAAGTAAACAATTACCCAAATCAGCTGTTTGGGTCATTGGCGCGTAGGTGTTTTGGACCTAAATTTTTGAAGGCATTTTTCTCGAATTTCTAGCTTCAAGCGCCATTTATAGCAATTTTTCCCCAATTCGTCTCGACCTATATATTTACGGGTTAAAAAATAATAAGTCATTTCCATAACACCCTGTATATTATTATCAGCAGCGCAACCTTTTATTCTATCAGCAACGAGTGCGTCCCTGCTTTCACTCGATCACCCGCTGGGTCTTATCGGCATTAGGGATTAGCATTTATAATGAGTTTGTAAGATAGATAGACGGACTATATCCAATAATTTTAACCATTGTTCTGGCAACAGAAAACCAATGGCTTCTGGAATCAATAGGAAAATCCTACGTTTCGGGGAAGGCAAAAGCCACACGTTAGGCTATATGGAGGGAAGGAGGGGGTTAAAACAGGCCAAAATGGAACCACGTGGTTTATGAACCCTCCCCTAAAACGGGGCCTTATATTTAATTCTATATTTTTATATCTACATCGTTTCCTGTATATTCAGTAACAGTATTGTTTATTTTCGCCTCAGCGCTTTCCATTTCTTCATCTTCCAAATACTTCCAAGAGTTGGGGAATTGAATATTACATATATTCTTACTAGCCAGTGCTCTACGAACCTTCTTTCTAAACACCACTAACACCAAAAAGATTAGAACACCCTGTAGTATGTTAAACAGGTCCAGAAGAAAGCTAAAAATATAAATAACTGATTAATATTCAAATAAGAAGTCATAATAATTAGGGATGGAACGGACGTTCAGCGGAGGTACTCTGTTCCGCTTTCCTACCGGACATCCGGTTTGGCCAAATTTTTGAATTTTAATATCGCCGAATTTTTACTTAAATAAAAAGTCTACATTTATTTATATAATAATTATTATAAAACACAGATTTACTCAAAGCCCAACATTTCTGTCAGTGACTCATTATTAGCATTTTGGGTTGTGCGACGGCAGGGCAGTGAATTCCAGTTCCAGTGGGGTGTGCATTTAAAAACATAATAAATGATGAAATTCCGTCGGAACGTCATTTAACTTTATTTCACGCTTAAAACCTGATCCTATAAGAAGACGACCTTTTCCACTAGGATTTGTTAGTATTTGCGGACATCCATCCATAAATGCCTGCCTTGAACTTTTAGTATTTAGATCTTGCCATACCTTCTCAATCTTTATTGAGCCATGTTTTGTCCGTGTAATACAATTTTTAGTTCCTTCTTAATTTCAGTCATCATTTTTTTTATTGTGGATATTTCATTTAGGACAAAAATCCATGGACTTTGCGATGAATGGCGTATTTTGTGACATCATCCAGGATTATTTTTTTCCGTCCTATTGTCTGGGCTCCTCTACTATTTTCTTTTTCGTCATTTTCTTGATGAAGGCCTTTTAAAAACCTGAACACAGTGCGCGAGAAAAATTTCGTTAAAATGCCACATATTTCTGCAGCATCCAATGTGGTTAGTTCAGGATTTCCTTCCCGAAGTCCATAGTGTATACGTTTTTAACTATTATTCCTTCTTTTAATGTTTATTGGACTGTAACTGTAACTTTTGAATTACCTCGTTTACGAAAAAGTGACCTTCATGAAAGTTGTTCAGCAAATTATTCCCCACATTTCTACATGCATGAATATTTTCTGTCATTTCTGGTTTGGTTGCCATAGAGACTAACTTACTTTTTTTAAATGGCACACCCTGCATATGATTGCATATTTGGATTGTACTGGAAAAACTCTGAATTTTTTGTATTTGATATTTTCACCTATCTGCAAGCGTTTCCGAGATAATGAGAGCTCAAAAATGAAAAACTTCCTAATTATAATTATTCCTACCTAATACTCACCAGCTGAGTCAAGGTGTTTTCATGACAGCGACCCAAGAGGTGTCAATTTTGAGTTCCTGTTTAATTTACTATTGTCTGATTTCTCATTTGTTTACACTATGGTTCATCTCAAGGAGAAACAACGAGTTGAAATTTTAATAATGAGCGATTATGGAAATATGACGAGATCGCAAGATCAGGTTTGTCAACTTTTCAATGAATTATATCCAAATAGGCCTTCAATAAATCAGTCAACGGTATGTCGAGTGGTAAAGAAATTTCGAGAAACAGGCAGTGTTAGGGAAGGCGCTAGATCAGGTCGACCTAAAACAGCAACGGGGAAGAGAAAGCTTTGGATATCATGCTCTCAGTACATGAAAATCCAGCTCAATCATCCTAGCCAATGGCAATGGATTTTATTGTGTCTCATCAGGCAGTGAAAAATTTGTTTAAGCAGGAGAAGTTGCATCCCTGCAAGGTTAAGTTGGTGCACGAGTTAACGAGGACGATTTTGATGGAAGAGCTGAATTTTGTGAGCTGATAATGGAAAAATGCAATAACGATAATAACTTCGCAACAAATATAATTTTCTCGGATGAAGCTACTTTCCATTTAAGTGGCATTGTTATAGACACAATTATCGTTACTGGTCTGCTGAGAATACTCACTGGTTCCAGGGAGGTCATACTCAGAGGCCCGAAAAAGTTAATGTTTGGGCGGGAGTTTGTAGACATATTGTGAGACCTTTTTTCATAGATGATAATTTGAATGGCGAAAAATATCTGGACCTTCTCAGAAATCACATAATTCCTTCTTGCAGAATAGTTTTACCAGGTGTGAATAATGGCATAAACGAACAGGTACAGCTCCAGCAAGATGGACCTGCGTATTATGCGGCAAATGTTAGACAATACATAAGCGAACAATTTCCAGGGCGTTGTATAGGCAGAAGAGGTGTTGTTGACTGGCCAGCGCGATCCCCGGACTTGGCCTCGCTCGACTTCTTTTTGTGGAGACGCTTAAAGAACAAAGTCTACGTTAACCGTCTAAATGACTTAGAATCTTTAAGGGCCGGTTGTACAACTTAACGTTGAACCGCAGTTCACCTGAACTGTAGTTAATCAGTGAACCGAGATCAGACATCCTGCCGTTGTTGAAACTTAAAAACCGGCAGGTTCAGCTGAACGCTCATTTTTTGGGGTTGATTACACCTTTTTGAGGGAGTTCAGGCGCACCTTGATGATGAACGTCAATGTTTGAACTACTGTCAGTTGTTGTTTGTCAAGTAAACGTTTTATTTATTTAAACAATAATAATGAGTAGTGGGAAGCGAACATCCAATTTTACTACCAAAATTGAGTGCCGGAAAACTGATGCGGTAAGCAACCAGAAAAATATGGAAACGTGGTCAAAAATTGCAAGGGAATTTAATAGTGCTTCAGGTTTAACGTATAGAGACGAAAAAATGCTAAAAAATAAATATGACAATATTAAAAAAAGAACTAAAAAAAAAGCTGCTGACATTGCAACTGAACGCAGTTTAACCGCCAAACATCGGTGGGTTAACTTGACCAGCCCGTGAACTTGGTTCAATTGTTAACTTCAAGTTGAACAACGTTCAGATGCGCCTTAACCTTAGATCAACGCTGAACTTAGTTTAAACTTTAGTTGTACAACCGGCCCTAAAAGTCAGAATTAGTGCTGAAATTCGGGCCATTCCAAAGGACTTTCTTTTAAACTTTGTAGACGGGTTCGGGGATCGAGTGGCGCTCTGCTTAGCAGAAAATGGTGGTCATTTTGACCACCTGATTCACTGAAAAGGTTTCACTTGGTAATTATTCCGATGTTAAGTGGTTCAAGTTTCTAGGCTACTTATTTTGTTATTATAAAGTTAAACAAAAAATTCAGAGTTTTCCCAGTATAATCCAAATATGCAATCATATGCAGGGTGTTCCATTTAAAAAAAGTAAGTTGGTCTCTGTGGCAACCAAAGCAGAAATGACAGAGAAAATTCATGCAGGTAGAAATGTGGGAAATAATTTACTGAACAACTTTCATAAAGATCACTTTTTCGTATACGAGGTAATTCAAAAGTTACAGGCATTATGCGCGACTTTTTTGCCACTCTGTATATTAACACAAAACATCTATATGGGCGACCCATACCTATTCCAGGAAAACTAAAAAAGATTATGAAATCTATGGATAAATTAATAATAAAAACACAAATTAATCAAGCAGTGCGAAAACCCTGCTGGCACCCTTATTTTCAAATCTTTGAAGGTGTGAACTCGTCCTCTGTGTGTTGCCACATTTATTTTCTCCGCGATTAAAATCCCAGTACCAATATTTTTATTTTGCTGCTTCGTAGATTTGGCGGTTAGTACTAAATGAGCCCTGACAGAATTTGTGTTTAGGTTATGCATTATACAGGGTGTCTCAAAACTCAGTATCAAGATTTTAGGGGCGTATTTGCCAGGTCAAAATAAGCCTTTTTTTTTCCTATAAGCATGTGTCCGCAAACGCTTCGTCACCGATCTACAGAGTGTTAAATTTTCAAAAAAATTTTATTTTTTCCTTCATAGCTCTTTTAGTTTTTGAGATATTAAGATAAAATTTAAAACATAGATTACGCTTTAGGGCTTACATCATCTAGTATACCGAGTGATTGTAAGAATCTACAGGGAGATATTTTTTCAGGGGTCATGCTCCCTTTTCTCCGCATAAACTTTTTTATAGTGCGCTGCTGGCGGATTCTGAAATATGCAGTACATTCTTTGTTTTGTTTATAAACTTTTTTATCTCTTATAATTTTTATGCATCTAAGATCGTTATCGAGAAAAAAATTTAAACAAATTTTTGTAATTCGCCATATTTAATTGAAATTTTTCAATGAAACAATAAAAAAAACAATTAGTGGGCTTTGACTGCTATTTTCATTTTGACGTTTACGCTTATTTTGAAGCATTTGACATTATTTAAAAGTTGGTTTATGCATTTGACATTATTTAAAAGTTGGTTTATAACTTATCGTATATTTTTTGATTTGTTTAACATTAAAATGGAAAATGGACCATATTCATTTGAACATCTGGCTGACATCCATTTCGTTTATGGTCTGGCTAATGGTAACGGGCTTAATGCTCAGAGGTTGTACGCGCTAAGATTTCCTAATCGCCGGCTTCCCAACTACAGAACTTTTATAAATTCCCATCAACACCTTCGGGAATACGGCAGATTTCAGACTCCAATGCACGATACTGGTAGACCAAGACAAGCACGCAACCCAGCAGTTGATGAAGAGATTTTAAATGTTATCGACGAAAACCCTGGTATGAGTACTCGACAAATAGCACGGCATTTGGATGTTTCCCGTTCAACTGTCTGGAGGGTTTTACACGAAAACATGCTATACCCATATCATATTCAGCGCGTCCAAGGTTTGCTTCCTCGAGACTTTCCACAGCGCTTGCAGTTCTCCAGATGGATACTGCGCAAGTGTACTGTGGATCCTGAATTTTTATCTCGTATCCTTTTTACCGACGAGGCTCAATTTACACGCGACGGAGTAGTGAATTACCACAATGTTCATATTTGGGCACTAGAAAATCCACACATGATCAGAGAATCTCGACACTAGGAACAGTTTAGCGTAAACATATGGGCAGGAATAGTAGGAGATACTTTAATTGGTCCTTTTATTTTACCGCGAATTTTAAATGGTGACACATATTTAAACTTCCTACAGAATGAATTGCCTGCATTAATGGAGGATGTGCCTTTACACGTTCGTCAACAAATGTGGTTTATGCACGATGGGGCCCCCCCTCATTTTCGAGTCACCGTCCGCGATTATTTAGACACAGTGTTTCCCAATCGGTGGATTGGCAGAGCAGGTCCATTTGCTTGGCCCCCACGGTCCCCAGATTGCAACTCGCCGGTCCCCAGATTGCAACTCGCTGGACTTCTTTTTATGGGGGCATGGTAAAGAGTCTAGTTTATGATGCAGGACCAGTGCCTTCCATCGAAGTTCTAACTGGACGAATTATGGATGCCTTTCAAACGGTAAGAAATAATCCCGGAATATTAGAACGCGTACGGCAGTCTATGAGAAGAAGAGTAGAGGGTTGTATCGCAGAAAGAGGAGGGCATTTCCAGCATCTTTTATAAAAAGTCAAAGTTGATTAAGTTTCTTATTTTTGAGGTAATGTTTAAATAATCTTATAACAAATAAGTATAGCGTCTTTTGTTTTCATTGTGGTATTTATTCCCCCCTGTTGTTATAAATGTTAATTAAATGTAGCTAATTACAAAAATTTGTTTAAATTTTTTTCTCGATAACGATCTTAGATGCATAAAAATTATAAGAGATAAAAAAGTTTATAAACAAAACAAAGAATGTACTGCATATTTCAGAATCCGCCAGCAGCGCACTATAAAAAAGTTTATGCGGAGAAAAGGGAGCATGACCCCTGAAAAAATATCTCCCTGTAGATTCTTACAATCACTCGGTATACTAGATGATGTAAGCCCTAAAGCGTAATCTATGTTTTAAATTTTATCTTAATATCTCAAAAACTAAAAGAGCTATGAAGGAAAAAATAAAATTTTTTTGAAAATTTAACACTCTGTAGATCGGTGACGAAGCGTTTGCGGACACATGCTTATAGGAAAAAAAAGGCTTATTTTGACCTGGCAAATACGCCCCTAAAATCTTGATACTGAGTTTTGAGACACCCTGTATTATAAATATTCATTGTATCGTTATGTTACATTCAGGGATTCATACAAACGAGTTTGGTAGACTCTGATTCAAACTAGAATGGTACAGGAGCATCATAAGCATGGAAAAGGACAACGTGTTAAAGTGAGATCACTTTAAAATTGTCGCCCGAGATCGAGATGCCAGTGGCGTAGTCCCTTGAAAAAAACTAATATAACAATAAAATATTAATTTATTTGCGAGAAGTAAAAGTGAACATGATTTAAAGATTTAGGAGATTGTGTGGTTTTATTATTTGAGTAAAGTAAACTAAGATTACATTGCATTAATAGATAGGTGAAAAGTTAAGAAATATAATAGGTATGTTTTTCTTTTAATAGCATACAACTTTGTAAACTTAAGTAACGTATTGTTTAAACTAAAGAGAAATGTTAGTCAGTATCAGAACCAAGATGCGAACATCCCAGTTCGTCCTCTGATAACAGTATTATCACTCTCGCTGTCTTCACTTTCTTCTGATGAACCCGTATTCACTGTAAATCTTATATGATCTAGAGTGTCGTCAAGGATATGCTGTTTTTATATTTGCTCCTCTTCGTGTTTTCTTTATATGTCGGCAAATGTTGTACCACTCTTGTGTAGATACCCGCTCAAATTTTTGTCTAGTCAAAGCCTCTGTATCAGCCAATTTAAATGTGATGTTGCGAACGCCTACCCAATATTTAACTAAAGCCCATATTTGGTAGAATTGCTCACAATTCCTCGGCCTTTACTATGTAAAACAACACCTCTTTTTCCAATTTTTTTTAGGGACATTCCACAAAATAATTTCGTAAATAATACTTAAATACAATAACACAGAAAATACACAATAAACTATTACAGAATGACACAACCGCACACAGAGAGATTGAACTAATTAAAGACATTACCGCATCTAACTCTGTTTTTAAAGGAAAAACCGATCAAATTATGCTAATCATTAATTTAATACCTAAAATCATAATTTCAACCATAATATTAAAATCCTACATACCGAGAAAAAAGGTCTAAAATTAAATCTGTTCGAGTCTTCAGAGATAATTAAACTTGAAAAATCCAAGAATCTACTAGATGATCAATAATTATACCTTAACAATTTACCCGTATTAAATAAATGTTTTAATTACCTGCTTAAGAAAACCCACAACTTTTGTGGTCCCTAAATGTTAAATAGGTATTCAATAACAAAAATTATGGGGTTTCTAAGGCAGGAAATTTAAATGGTAATTTTTTATTAGGCATAATCTTACCAAGTACAAAATTAATTTAAAATTTTAATTATTTATTTGTACGGTGCCGGTGCGTCATTACTTCCACGTGACTAAAACTATTTGAGTCTAATCAAAATTCCGAGATTCAAAAAGTTCATAAAAGTCAAAGTTTTCGTGGCTAGCGTTCGGACTTAAAAATAATAACCAATATTCATAATTCCGTGGTCCTGGGGAAAAAGGAATAAGTTGATTGTTTAAAGTTTTCAGGAGATTGAGTTAAAGTTTAATTTAGTACTGCAAATCAGGCGAAGGTGTTTGGAATCTAAAATTTTAATTTAGTAGCTTGCATTGTCCATTACAACTAAGCTATTCGGAGGTATATTTAGAATTAGCTTGTTTTTAACCCAATCTTCAAATAAATCAGCAGTGGTCTCCTCATAGTAATCCAAAGAAGAATCTTTAATGTTTTTTGCAGACAGAGGAAGTCCATTTGGAATACATCCGTCTTTAGATCCAGCATGCAAAATCGTAATTCGTTTACCTCTTTTTGATGGCGCGCTTATTTTACACTTGCCGCTTGAGTCAACCGAACCCTTTTCCGGGGTATCATTATGTGGAACCAGGTTTCATCCAAGTAAATAATCGGCCTTTGCTGATCTCTGTAAATCCTAATTTTTTGTAGATATTCGGATCGCCATTTCCGAATTACACTGGATTCCATTAAAACTTGTCTTTTATTAATTTTTTTAAATCTAAAACCCATGTGTTGGATACACTTCCATAACGTTGTTCTGCCACATTTAACGCCAGTTTCATCTTTTTCAAGCCTCTTAATTAAATTATCTAATGTAGGCACGCTTTGTTCCTCGTATAACTTGTAAATTTTACGCCGTATTATATCTTGATCACCTCTATCTACCTTGGAGAAAATGCCAGTATCGGTCCTTTTTTGCTCGCTAAAATGGGATTATTCACAATTTTCCATACAGTTGATGTTGGAATTTTTGTTAATGTGTCCGTTTCTTCTAAAGCTGCTTGATTGCTGACCGCACGTTCAATGATAGTTGAATAAACATTGTTTATAACTTCCTTAGTTTCCACAGAAAAGTGTTTTCTGTTTTTCGACGGGGTTATCTCCTGAGATACATTGGGCTCGCACATATTTTCCATGACTCGCACACGATTAAACAAACGCTGTATTACACACGAAGTAAGAATAATTACTAAGCTTAAAACTAACTAGAGTGGTTATATACAGTCTTTAGAACATAATTTGTTTTATGGGATTAACCCTCTCATTTTGAATCAGGTAAAAATCGGTTTTAAATCACCAAACTATTACTTTAATAATGAAATTACATCTTCCGGATCTGCAGTTTACTTTAAGGCATTTTTAAGTACGGACCATAATTTACCTGCATTTATTCATTCATTCATTGTTTGTTTATGGCCACCCTTGGATAATCCCATTCAAAGGCAAAGTGTAACTTTCTTATATCTCTGGACAGGCTTTACTATTTTACTGAGTAATGAAGTTAGACATGAAACGGAAACTAGAAACATAAACTAATCATACTGAACTTAGTCTTCTTCCTCTGATAATACCAGGTCAGGATGTGTTTCCTTTGCATCATTCACGGTAGGAAGGTTTTTGTAAAAGGCCCATAATAGATTGAAAGTATAAGAAAGTAGCTACATTAGGTTATCCTTTTTGTTTTTAGCAATTGGTACTGGACCATTATAATGTAATTTAGGAACTAAATTTGTTGGAGAACCACGTTGTTTAAATGACCCCACATGTGACCCGTTTGATTTTTTTAACGGTTATTTCTCGAACATTACGCCAATCAAATGGGTCTCCCGATTCATCCTTTTTCTTTACTTCAAATTCATTTTTTAATTGTTCTGCCTCTGCGAAATAATAAAAAAAATACTAACATTATCATTTCAATGTCTTTGAAGGGATGCTTTTTTCCAGTATATCGAACCAGCTCATACCAGTCATGTGGATGATGTGTTGGTGCTTCTGTACTCTTTCTAGTTTTTTCAGTAAGAGCATGATTTTCGTCACACTCCATATAGGTGTGACCCGAAACTAAAAATTGATGATTGAATCTTTAAAGAGTTGGGTTGGCTTTTGCAATGCAAGGTACATATTATTTTGTCCCGAGCAAGAATCTGCATATAGCGTAATTTCTTCAATGGTTCTAGAAATCTTAATTAAGAATTAATAGAGATACGATGCCATTTGGTTGGCTCCTCTACTAGCCACGGCTTCACGAGCTGTTAATTCAAAAAAATTATTTCTACCGACAAGAACGTCAAAACCCTACCGCCGAAAATCGTACCATCTTTGTTAACGCTCGAAACCAATGCAAGCAAATGATAAACCAAAGCAAAGAAGCACATAACCAGAGGATCAAAGACAAAGTTTTTGTGGGTTTTATAACCTATCTTACAAAAAAAGGAATATTTCCTTCTTGCTGGAAAACTGCGCGAGTCCAGCTCAAACCCAAAAAAGGCAAGAAGACCTTGCCAAACAATTATCGTCCAGTCGCATTGCTTTTAGTTATATCAAAAGTTATGGAGAAGGCTATCAACGAAAAATTATTAAAATACCTCGAAGGCTTCAACATTATTAGTGACCGCCAGTATGGATTCCGTAAGTCTAGATCAACAGGAGACCTCGCTTATGTTACTCACGTTTGGAACAACGCAATAGAACATCATGGGGAGTCCCGGGCGGTAGCGCTGGACATTTTCAAAGCCTTTGACCGAATATGGCATGAGGGGCTCCTAACTATAGTGAGAGCATGCGGAATGCCGGTTCAATTTTGCTTATGGCTGTTAAGCTTTTTTAAAGACCTTTCTCTGCGAGTGGCGTTAAACGGATTCCTTTAAGACACATTTACCATCAACGCCGGAGTCCCTCAAAATTCTGTATTGTCGCTCACCCTCTTATTACTATACATTAACGATCTTTTCGAAAAAGCTAAAAATCCCATACTGGGTCTTCCAAAAGTCCCGCATAAAATTAATATCAATTAAAGGAAAACGATCTAGGAAAAATGCTCGGACCCGTAAATTATTATTTTTAATTGTGCATTTTTTGATATAAAAAAATATTATACAGGGTGTCTCATAGAACAGTTGACAATTTTTTTAAATGAAATGCCTAATTTTTTATTAGGTTTTCAAATTCTACGAAAAGTTCTAAATATTTTTTATGTAGGACTTGCTATCCCGATTTTCAGCTGTTTCCAAGGTCCAAAGGTTATCCATAAAATTTTGTTACGTATTACTCAAATAAAAATTCTAAAAGCGCAACAAATGCTGGAAATGTCCACCGCCTTCTACCTGACACGCCCCTAGGCGATGGTAAAATCCGTTTACTGCATTCCTTATAAAATCAGGAGGTATTCTATTTGTTTCTGTCCTTATTCTTTCTTTGAGATCTTCAATGTTGTTAGGGTTGTTTCGGTACACTCTTTTAAATAACCCCAAAGACAATAGTTCAGCGGTGTTAAATTCGGCGACCTAGGTGGCCACTCAATAGTACCCCTACGACCAATCCAACGGTTTGTAAAGGTTTCATCTAGGTACCTTCGGACCTCCACGCCAAAGTGTGGAGGGGCACCATCTTGTTGAAACCATACCATCTCATTTGGAATATCTGGATCCATCTGGTTAGGAAAAAGAACTGCTAATGCCGGAATTAAATCAAATGTTAAAAAATCCAAATAACGTTCAGCGGTAAGGTTCTCTTGAAAAAAATAAGGTCTCAAAATTCTATTATTTATTTATTATGCCTGCTCAGACATTAACCTTACCAGCATATTGAGTGTGCGTCTCAAGTAACCATCGCGGATTATCATGAGACCAGTATCGATAATTTTGTCTATTAACTTGCCCGTTCAGGCAAAATGTAGCTTCATCAGAAAATAAAATATTACTTGAAAAGGCATTATTAGTATCAATCCTTATCATCATTTCTTCGCAAAATTCAAGCCGTCTATCATAGTCATCTTCTAGTAGTTCCTGTACAAGAAGAGGTTTATGATGATGTAATTTTTCGCTCTTAAAAAATCGATGTATTGTACTACAAGTAGCTTCATTATCTAACGCCAAGGTAACAACTGAAGAGTGGGGGTTTTCAGTAAGCGATAACATTAACGGCCGGTATTATAGGCATAGTTTAAGCTTTTTAGTTTAAACTTCTAGGTTAATCGAAGATAATCTTGTAGTTAAACTGAGATCATCAAAGGACCGTTTTATAGTTTCCGGCCCGTGCCTAACTTTACTCTAGGTATTTGTTTTTTAGGTTATGTTATGTGCTTTGTTTTTAGGCCGGTTTATTCTTAGTTCTTAGCTCTTTTATGAGTGTTTGCGATTACGTAACTTCGAGCTAGGTTGCAGTAGAACTGTGACAAAGCTTAAAACAAAATGGGAAAACGTGAAGAAATTAACAAAAAAGAAATTTGCCCAAGAAAAGTGTGAGCTGTATAAATTCTCGAAGGCGACGAGGTGCCTCTACAATATTAATTGCATCCAAATTGTCTTCATCGTCAGAAATAATCTGATCTACCAAATCAATTATTTCTTCCATAGCTAAAACGGCCAGGAGTTTCACCTCCTAAAGACAAATATTATTACAGTATCAAAAATGTTTCTCATGTGTATAAATAGAGTAGGTACATACAACTTCCAAAATTCAACCTCATAAAAAAAAATTTCCTTTATTACTTGCCTTGAAATATGAATTAAGTAGGTACCAAAAACACCAAAAAACAAAATAAATCCACGAACTACAAAATTATAGGTTAAGTCCCATAAAAAAGTAAAAATAAATTGACGTTTGGCGGGTTAAACCGTCCTAACTGACGAATGATCCGACTGTTAGCTTAAACTAAAATAGTAAAGTTTAAACTCGGCAAAAAACCTGAAAAAGAAGAAGAAACGTAGTTTACTTAAACTTTTAGTTTAAACTCGACCTATAATACCGGCCGTTAATCGATTTTTGTTATCCTCGGTTACAACGTGGTTACAACGGGTAGTCGACCGCCTCTAGGTAAATCTCTAACTGTACCATGCTCCTCAAATTTATGGAATACCCTACTTACAGTCGACTGAGTAATTTGGTTTTCTGGATACTTTTCGTTAAACAAAGTACAAACCTCAGCTTGACTTCTAATTTTGTCCCCACACCCCAACATATCTAAAATTTCGATGCTCTGCTTTTCTGTTAACATTTTTAGGTAATTGACAAATTACTTAAGTCAAAGTCAGTATTGACATAATTAAGGACAGTTGATGACAGTAAGATACCTGATTTATTTAACATGTTCTAATATAAAATACAGTATGTACTAAAAGTATTACCTACCTTTAATAAAAGAAAATTAAATGTCAATATCTTGGAAACAGCTGAAAATTGGTATAACAAGTCCTACTTTTTTTTTTTTTTATATTATGATAAGGCACAACACTGCAGGATAAATCCTTCATGGCGCTCTGGGAGCGGTGCGTGTGCGCAGGAAACGATTCACGTTGGTCTTGAATCTTTGAAGGTTATAGTCGTTGGGAAACACGATCTCAGGGAGGTCGTTCCAGAGTGATGACGTTCTCCAGATGAAAGAATTTTGAAACAGTGTCGTTCGAGGGGCACTAAGCTGATGGGCTGCAGTGGCTCGTCGTGTATTTCTACCATGCACCGCTCTGGGTGGTATCAAGCGGGCAACCTCAGTTGAACACCTGCCATGAAAATATTTGTAAAATAGACTCAAGTCGCCAACCTGCCTTCGATGTTCAAGGCTTTCTTGGTTGTTTGTCAGACTATGGTCATCGATCAAGCGAATGGCTCTTCTTTGAACGAAATCTAGAAATCTCATGGTATGTTTAGCAGTAGAGCCCCAAATATGCGAACAGTACTCCAGCGATGGTCGAATTTGGGCTTTATAGAGCACCAAAAGTTGTCGGGGTATAGAGGTTCTTAGTTCGGAAAAGTACTCCAAGCTTCTGCGAGGCTGCCTTAGCAATGGCCGCAACGTGGCTATGCCAAGACATATGACTATCCAGATACATAAAAAATATTAAGAATTTTTCGTAGAATTTGAAAACCTAATTAAAAATTAGGCATTTCATTTAAAAAAATTGTCAAAGACGTGACAATTGTTCTATGAGACACCCTGTATAATATTTTTTTATGTCAAAAAATGCACAATTAAAAATAACAATTCACGGGTCCGAGCATTTTTCCTAGATCGTTTTTCTTTAATTGATATTAATTTTATGCGGAACTTTTGGGAGACCCAGTATATAGCTTTGCTAATGACATCGCACTTGTTTTATCTTTTACTTTGGATGCTCGCACATCGGCTACCAATGCACAATCTCTATAGGCATCAAGAGGTCTCACATCTTAACAAGGACCTGGAAGAAGTTCTGTCTTGAGGTGACAGTAACCATGCTGCAGTTTTTTCTAAAAAAGTTAATGTTGAAGAACCGGATATAGTCATGGCGGGACACTCGATTCCCTTGGCTTTATCAATTCATTTATTGGGCGTCAATTTGGATAGTCATATGTCTTGGCAAACAACAAACAAAGGAAACAACTTGCTTGTAAAATTGTACAATTTAAAAGTGATATTCAGCCCTATGACCAAACACACAAGTTAACTTTTAACGTACCGTTTTCATGACAACAACCGAAAAAAGCATACTTGTTAATTGTTCACTGTGGTTGAAAAATAGTCAATTTTGAAGTTAGCGTTTAGAGTTACCTTGTGTGTTTGATCATAGGGCTGATTATCATTTATCTCATTTTGACCAAATTTGGACTAATCTCTTTTTTCCCCGGGACCACGGAATTACTTACCGCCAACACGAAAGAACGATAAAAATTGCTCTGAAAATAACAGTTTATAGGATTAAATTTAATTTTAATACACAAAAACGTTTAAAAACAAATTAAAGTTGACAGATCAAAACGATGACTATGACATTAATGGACAACCCTCCACATATCTATTATCTCTGTCTAGCACGTTATTTTGAATTCAAGACGTATTGCGCAACTCCGGAGATGCTCTATTATGTTTTTATTCACTTTTAAGTCTATAATAAATAAAGATGCCGACTATTATTATGGGTATCCAGAATTTACCGATTTAAAAAATTGCAGAAATGAAAAGAAAAACTATTTTTAAATAGAAATAAAGGTCTGTCTTTACCACCAAATAACTTTATTTGCCCCTCTAGGGTAGAAACAAGGGTTATAGAATATACATAAAATAACGATGAATTTTTAGTTCCTAGGACATAGGCAAAAGGTTGGCAGCATGTAAGGGGCGTTTTTTTAGACTCGCAATAGTAAAGGGATGCATTTTTAGGCGACCGGTTCTCTTCGCATTCTGATTTGTCGTGCAGCGTTGTCAGATAATTTAGCAACAGCATTTCTATCTTCAGAATCCAGAAAAATCGTAGGGCACGCTTCTGACGCGTACGATATTAAAAATAGGCGGGCACTGAGCTAGAAGAAATTAGATGCGGACCTTGTCAGGTATGACGCTCCTGTACCATTACTACCATTCTACCTTCAATCACAGTTCTATATCGTCAAGAGTACAGTGACGAAAAGAGCGAGAAAAGGCAACATAATAATGCCTTTACTAGCAATGGGTAAGCTATATGATATGGAATTGTCCGACCGGACGTCCTGGGTCCGGTCCGGTAACTTGACCGGATGTCCGGTTGTCCGGCACAATTCAGTTAGATTTAATTATTTCAATTTGCGGGTGTTCAGTATTCGATGTTTCTACAGTGGAGATATATCTTATAAACGGAGTTAAGCAAACATTTAATTACTTTGTAACTGAGCATTAAACTAATTATAATAAAAACATGCTTTTGTACTTTTTTGTAAAATAATTAACATTGGAGAGCAAATCTGTCCCTTGGACTGGGTCAAAGAAGCTCAACTAAATTGTTTAAGAGACCTTACTGTTATACAAAGGTAGGAAATAATCATTCTCCAAATCGTCCTACTGACTCAAATGAATCAATTAATAATAATTACTACCGTTGCAATTAAACTTATTTCTAATTATTTTAAATAAGATTGTTGTTTGCAATTGCACATTAATATAATTTTTAATCACAAATGTAATTGCAAGTGTAATAAAATTATTTAGTACATGAATACATTTTTGATTTGCCACTTGTTAATAATACCTTATAATAATAATAATTATACTTACAACATTACTTTTCCGAAAAGTGACATACGGGGATCCTTTAAAAGTGCAGTGATGATCTCAAAGCTCCATGTTATGCCCATAATAATAAAGAGCCTCACGCAAAGCTTGAGCCTGAAAATTTATATCCTTTAATGTTAGGATTAATTGGTCAATAAGTTTATGATCTTAAGAGTATGTCCTCAAAATTTGAAAATAATCGGAGAAATCATTTAAAAGTTAAATTTGTTTGGAGAGCGCTCTCTCGAGTCATGAGTCAATGCCAATGAAACCTTAATTGCTTTTGCCGACAATCTCAAACCGGTGATATTTTTTAAATGTTATTATGGTGATAGGGTCAATTAGCATTTTTTTTAATTACATTTTCAGAAAGATTTTGTAATTTTAGTGCGAACTCCAAAAAATGTAAATTTTTTGACGCCTCTAAAGCCTATAATAATTATTTATAATACAAGTGTTAAAAGTGCATTTTTAAGGCAGGTATTTGAAAGTTCTCAGAATGAGCGAAGCGAATTTTTCTAAAATAGTTTTAGAGAAAGTATAGCCTAGAACTCGTATGGCATTTCCTACTTGTTAAAGAATATGCTATGAAAAGTAGTAATAACTGCTTTAACTGAACAAAGAAACAGTATAATATACATATTATGCACAGAAAGACAGTTGCACAAGTTCAAAGCGGACGAACTGTGGGAGGTAATGACGTCACCGCGAGCGTTTTATTTCATTTTGATCTCGTATTTTTCGAAAACTACTTATCGGATTGACTTCAAGTTTTCAGGGCTGACCATACCTTATAAATGCTCCATACAGATTAGACAAAGAGTGTAATTTGAGGTTTAAGCAAATGACCAAATTTTAGCAGAATTAAAGTCTTAAAGAGCTATACTCTGTTTCTTAATGCGAGAGAGTAATAATATGTAAATTTGCAATGACAGGACCCATTAAGCAGGGTGGACAACTTAAAAGTTGCATTGTAAACTTCGTGCACATTGCAATGATAGTTTTTAAAGATTCCGTAATCAGACCTACACACCCCGAATCGGTCCTAAATTAGGGTCACCCTAATTTGCATACGAAAGAAAGACGAGTTTAGCGAATGAAAGGAAGGTGACAACGGCGTTACTTCAGGTAGTTTATTAGAATAAACAGTATAATAATAATTATACTTGATTATAATAATAGAGAGGCAGATAATTGAGATATTAATTATTCTAATATTAAGTAGATAAAAACTTATATATAGAAGTAAGAATAATATGAAAATAGATAAATTGAAATAAAAATTAATATTTATAAAAAAAAATCTACTATGAACGATACAACAACTTAATTTTTAAATTTTAGTCATCATGTTCCGAGTAGTCGGATGAACTATCGTCGTTGGGGAAATAATAAGGGGCTCTACAGTGTTTTCTAGCATGTTATGAGCTTCCCATATCCTTTCTTCTATTTAAATCACATGTTCGACGCACTTACTCCATTTTTCACAATCCACTGTCTTTATTCCCTCTTGCAAGAGGTTTCCAACGTCCCGTTTTAAAAGTGGTGTTATGCCTCGCTACAAACCCTTTTACTTGCGCCACACCAAATCTATAGGGTTTTATTTATAGTGATATGGCGGAAGGCGAACTGCCGTTATTTTTCGTTTTGAAGCGATTTCGTCGACAACAGATTTCGTACAAAGAGGTTTATTCAACTTTAAAATCTCCAGTAGCTCCCTTTTAGCATATCTTTATGGAATGGCTTCTTATTTACAGTAAGCCAATGAATGATGTCATCTTTTTCCAAGAAGGCGTTGGTATTTTTTTTGGATTTTCTTGAGTGGTAGCTGGCATTATCCATGACTTTAACAGACCCAGGAGGAATTAGATCTAGCATTTGTTGGAAGTATTTTTCAAAGACATCAGCGTTCATGTATTCATGATAGTCTCCAGTCCGTTTTGATTTAAATGCTAGTAAGCCGCCATCGACAAATCCATTTTTACTACCAATGTGAGTTGGTGGCGAATATAGCTTCTTTAACACCGTAATTAGCTGAATTAAAATCGTAGGAGACTTAGTTCAAGATTTTAGAGAATGTCGTCATTGTTTTTGTAAAATCGTGGTCATTTGTCTTAATGATCAAAATTTTACCAAACATTTCATTCTAGTGCAATGCATTCGTAATTCAATAAACAGACTGTCCCGAAATTGAGGTACCATACTGACAGAGCGTAATCGACGTCCTATATTAACCATATTTTCTCTATAAACGTATATAGAGATATATGCCTGTTAAGGGTGCTACAGCCCCCAAATGGGGTACCCTGAATATGGCATTCTCTATTTAACGATGAAACTATTCGAGGTACAATCTGGAAATTCTAATATTATAGTATGTGTGTTTAATCTAATTATAAAGTTAAAATTAATAAAATATAGCCAGTGGCGTAACTTTTGGGGGCATAGAGAGAACAAACTAGTCATAACTTTTTCGTGTATACAGGGTGTTTCATTAAGGTCGAAGAGCGGCCATATCTCGGAAACTATTGGGCATAGAAATTCAGGAAAAAAAAATTAATGACTAAAGTGGCCATGAGAAAATCCTGGAAATAATTTTTAAGTTCCGCATTTTGCCGCAAGGGGGCGCAATTGAAAAGTAAATTTTTAAATTTTAGATATCTCCGAAAATTGCACGTTAAGGTATATTTTTGATAACACCATTAAAAAGCTTGGTCAATTTTGCATAATTTTGGTCCCATGCTTATTGGCGTACCGACTTTAGTAAGAGTGGGGGAAGCTGTTGAATGTGTAATCATTTAAATCGCTGTAACTTATCAACGACTTATCCGATTTTAGCAAACTAAAACTTGTTTGGAAGAGAAATGTAAGTACTTTTAACTATCGTCTTGAGTGGTCCATGATACTTCTCAATAAAAATACAAGAGGGCGCAATTTGCAATAATAACACATTTCTTAACTTTATTCATTTATTTCAAATCATACGGTATAATTATGATACCATAATCGAAAAGTAGATGAAATTTGCTACAAAAAATGTCAGAACCGCAGTTCGATATCTCCATCCGTTTCAGAGTTATTGCCAATAGAATAATTTTTAAAACTTTAAATGAAGAAGCGGTTGTTTTCATAGCTTTGTGATCAAGCATTCCATGACAAAAAATATTTTTAAACTTTATGGTTAGGTAGGTTTGTTTCTCATTATTCCAATGGCCCAGAAACCACTCTAGAATTAATGGCAATCATGGAAAACGTGTCATTTAGGCGTAACTCTAACAATATGATGTGTTTTAAAAAATAAATCTAGATAGCTGTGAAATAAAATCTGAAAGTTTCCATGGAGATAAGACAAATAATGCAAATAGTTGTCAACTAGTTTCATTTTGAAAGGTGTTGACAAAAGTTTATCCGTAATTCATCTTAAACTTCTTGATAGAAAATTGTGATACGTACCTTTCAAAAATGGCTTATACCAATGCCGAAGCTTACGATATGCTGGCCGTATATTTTGAATGTTTTCAAAATGCGCCTATAGCGGAACGCGAATATGCTCTCAGATATCCTGAACGAAGGCACTATGGCAGAGCAGTATTTCAGCGACTGGCAATATGCGTAAGGCAAACGGGAAGTGTACGACGCATTTCAGTTGCTTTTAGAAGACGTCCAGTAAGAAATGATGTCAACATTACAAACGTTCTTGCGTACGTAGAGGCCGATCCGCATTTAAGCATAAGAGCAATTTCTTTAGACCTAGGTATAAGTTGTACTGCAGTGTTTCGAATTCTAAGGGATTTTAAGCTGCATCCCTATCATATAGTTTTACATCAGGCGCTATCAGAAAGTGATTATGACAGACGGCTCGACTATTGCTATTGGCTAAGAGAGATGTGTAACGAGAATCCTCAATTCCTCTCCAACGTGTTATGGACTGATGAAGCCACTTTCAGTAGCTGTGGCAAAGTTAATTTACACAATATGCACTATTGGTCACAGACAAATCCTCACTGGATGCGCGAAGTGGATCACCAAAACAGATGGAGTGTTAACGTGTGGTGCGGAGTATTAGGACACAGAATTATCGGACCGTTTATTTTTAATGATTATCTAAATGGTGAATCTTATTTAAACTTTTTACAAAATGACCTGCCTATCCTTTTAGAAGATGTTCCTATTGGCCTAAGAACATCCATGTGGTATCAACATGATGGATGCCTGGCACACTTTTCGCATATGGTCCGTGATTTTTTAGATATTGGATACCCAAATCGCTGGATTGGAAGGGGTAGTTTGTTTGCTTGGCCACCTAGATCCCCGGATTTAACTGTGTTAGATTTTTACTTGTGGGGGCGAATAAAAGACATTGCATATAAAACGCGACCAACCACACGAGACAACATGATTGAGCGAATTGAAAATGCACTAAATTCGATTTCACGAGCTGAAATTGAAACAGCTGTCTCTAGTTCTAGAAAAAGAATTAATCGTTGTATTTTGCACAACGGAGGTCATTTTGAACATTTATAAAGTCTCTCAATTGTTTTCCTAAGAAGCTTTCCATGAATATTGTTTCCTTCAATAGTTTCCGATAATTATTTCAATACTGTTTTATGGCCCGTTGGCCTTGAAACACGCTCCAAATTTTGTATTTTACATGATTTGGACTAGTCCTAAGCCTAGATAAAGTGTGAAGGAAGGCACGGAGTTTGACATTGGAATAATGAGAAACAAACCTACCTAACCATAAAGTTTAAAAATATTTTTTGTCATGGAATGCTTGATCACAAAACTATGAAAACAACCGCTTCTTCATTTAAAGTTTTAAAAATGATTCTATTGGCAATAACTCTGAAACGGATGGAGATATCGAACTGCGGTTTTGACATTTTTTGTAGCAAATTTCATCTACTTTTCGATTATGGTATGATAATTATACCGTATGATTTGAAATAAATGAATAAAGTTAAGAAATGTGTTATTATTGCAACTTGCGCCCTCTTGTATTTTTATTGAGAGGTATCATGGACCACTCAAGACGATAGTTAAAAGTACTTACATTTCTCTTCCAAACAAGTTTTAGTTTGCTAAAATCGGATAAGTCGTTGATAAGTTACAGCGATTTAAATGATTACACATTCAACAGCTTCCCCCACTCTTACTAAAGTCGGTACGCCAATAAGCATGGGACCAAAATTATGCAAAATTGTCCAAGCTTTTTAATGGTGTTATCAAAAATATACCTTAACGTGCAATTTTCGGAGATATCTAAAATTTAAAAATTTACTTTTCAATTGCGCCCCCTTGCGGCAAAATGCGGAACTTAAAAATTATTTCCAGGATTTTCCCATGGCCACTTTAGTTATAAATTTTTTTTTCCTGAATTTCTATGCCCAATAGTTTCCGAGATATGGCCGCTCTTCGACCTTAATGAAACACCCTGTAGATTCGAAACGTTTTTTCAACCACATTTGAAAACTTTGATAATTTTATATAGAAAAGGGTACTCCTGGTCCATGTCGCTAGGGTACACCGTTTTCGAGAAAAATTGAAAACTAGGCTGCATAATAACTAATATGAATGAAAATGTGACAAGGGCAAAAAACTTAAGAAAATTTTTGAGTTTTGGCCTTGGACTTGATTAAAAATCGAATAATTGACATGATTTTTCCTTTTTGGTAGCACGGTTGTCATGTTTTTATTTCGGATTCGTTTAGAAGATAAATGCAATTTTATCGACCTCTGATAGACGCATAGCGGTATAGGAATAAATGCAATTTATTTTTTTAATCGAAAACCGTTCGTTACAGGAAAAAAAAATTTTGGAACCATTTTTGCGCAGTGATAAGGCGTAATAATAAAATTGCTATTTTTGTATTAAGAGCGCAAAGTGATACAAGTTGCATAAGTACAGGGTGTTCATTTTTCGATGTAATTGCAGGGTATCTCGGTAACTAGTAAAGATAGAGACTTGCGGTTTTTACATTGTGTGGTTCGCAAACAGAATTGTCATAGCTTTCTTGAATTTTAAACTACAGGGTGTTTTGAAAAATGTTTGCTTTTTAACCACCCCCTGTATTTCGGTTATCCTTTAATTTATCAAAAAATTGAACACTGTTTCTAAGAGAGGGGTTTGAGTAGAATTTAGTGGCGTGCTTACTTTTTTTCTAGGAGTCTTACTTTTCGAGATTTAAAGCAAACATGTTTTTTTTTTAAATGGGACACCCTGTATATTTTTGTCTTATTTGTTTGGGCTGTTTTTAAGCTTTTCTAAAATATCTAATAGTCGATAGTTACTGTTAACAACGAACGCACAGAACGAAAAATTTATAAAATTAGGCTAGTATAGGCCATGAAACCATTGAAACAAACAAAATAATATACACTGCGCAACTTATTTAACGCACAATCAAAAATTTGTCTCAACTTTGATCTTATGTATTTTCGTCATTTTTTGTTCGTTTTTATTGATTTTTTTGTTAAATTGTAGGTTTTTCTATTGAGAGTGTCACTGCGTTAGTTGTTTTGGTTAAAAAAGTTCTTGTGGTATTATACCGGGTGATAAGAAAATGTTATTTTTTTTTGGAAAATTGCAGACACCCTGTAGGGTATATTAGCTATTGCGAGTTATTCCAATTATAGCTAAATTGAAGCCTCTAGTTTTGTTTACATTTTCTTTTTTTATTTTTTTGTTTATCTCTGATACTTTATGAAATACACTGTTTTGAAACACCACGTGCTGTTATTACCTGAAATGCATTTATCGGAAACCTTAAACAGCTAGGAGGCTATGGAAAATCAAGTGACAACTGAAATGCATTTAGAAGGCTATGGAAAATAAAGTGAAATCTGTGTTATCGGTTTTTTGTTGACAGTCCAGCAAGAATTAGTTAATAATGGAACGGCAAAACAGAAATTTAACACGTGATGAATGTGTTCAGGCGGTTACATTACATGGTGAAGGGTGGAGTTACAACCGCATAGCTGGTAGGTTGGGAGTGTGGCACACAACTGTAGCGAGGGTAATTGAAAGGTTCGCAGAAACAGGAGAGCATTCCAGGCGGACCGGTCAAGGTAGACGTCGTGTTACAACTCCTAACCAGGATCGTTTTCTAAGAGTAAGCGCTGTACGACAAAGATTTACAACTGCAAGAAATTTAAGATCAGAACTTCAAGGTGCAGGTGGTCCACTCATATGTGTTCAAACTGTGCGTCGACGACTAAGAGAAGAAAATTTAAGACCCAGGATTGCTGCTCGAGGACCCGCATTAACAGTAGCTCATCGAAGAGCCAGATTAAATTTTGCTAATGAGCATGTTAATTGGTTGGAAGCAGATTGGGAACGTGTTCTCTGGACTGATGAGTCGAGGTTTAACTTGTATAACTGTGACAGACGTATCCGCGTCTACCGCAGACCAGGTGAGCGATACAGTCAATGCAATTTTTTGCACACAACTTTATATGGAGGTGGATCCGTCATGGTATGGGGTGGAATATCTTTGACGGGGCGAACACAGTTGGCAATTGTAAATGGAAATCTTAATTCTGAAAGATATATCACAGATATTCTTGAAGAACATGTTGTGCCTTATGCACCCTATATAGGGCCTAATTTTTTGCTCATGCACGACAATGCGCGTCCCCACACGGCTCGTATCGTAAGAAATTATCTTGCAGAAATTGGAATAAATTACATAGAATGGCCAGCCCGTAGCCCCGACCTAAATCCCATCGAAAATTTTTGGGACTATATTGGTCGGCGGTTACGAAGTGAAGGACGACAACCACAAAATTTACAAGAATTGGCCGAACGTCTAGTCGAATTATGGGATGGCTTAGATCAAAACGTAATAAGAAACTTCATTTTAAGTATGAATAACAGATGTCGGGAGGTCATTCGCGGAAGGGGTGGAAACACCAGATACTGATTCTGTAATGAATTTGTTTTTTTTTGTTAAGTTATTTATTGTTGTTTCCTTAATTATTAAAGCAATTCGTACATTTTAGGTTGTTTTTTTTTAGTTTTTTTTAGCAATAATTACAGAGATAAACAAAAAATATCTATAATTTTTGCTGGACTGCCAACAAAAAACCGATAACACAGATTTCACTTTATTTTCCATAGCTTTCTAAAGTGTATTTCAGGTAATAACAGCACGTGGTGCTTCAAAACAGTGTATTTCATAAAGTATCAGAGATAAACAAAAAAATAAAAAAAGAAAATGTAAACAAAACTAGAGGCTTCAATTTAGCTATAATTGGAATAACTCGCAATAGCTAATATACCCTACAGGGTGTCTGCAATTTTCCAAAAAAAAAATAACATTTTCTTATCACCCGGTATGATACCACAACAACTTTTTTAACCAAAACAACTAACGCAGTGACACTCTCAATAGAAAAACCTATAATTTAACAAAAAAATCAATAAAAATGAACAAAAAATGACGAAAATACATAAGATCAAAGTTGAGACAAATTTTTGATTGTGCGTTAAATAAGTTGCGCAGTGTATATCTGACATGTCCGTTTGTCAAAATGCATAGGCAAAAATAACGTTTTGTTAAAATACATGTCATTATTTCACTAAAATTTCAAAAAGTGGCGAAAATGTAGTAGTATGAAAATTTTGAAAAATATATGTTAAGTTTGCTTTATAGAGTACCATGAAATTAGGTAAACTTACAATCTTGTAATTTAAATATCTTACTTATAATAGTTCTTACTTTCATAGATATCCAGAGAGAAGGCAGCACAATCAAGTAAAATTTTAAGTTTCAAATGAATTTAATTAAGAATCGATCATTTATAAAACCAAGACCTAAATGTCCTAAACTATATACGGTCCTAAAAATACGTGTACAACGCTTGACGACAGACTCCTGACGTCAAAATAAGTCGATCTCTAAGCCGACTTAGTTATATCCAAAATTGTCTCGTTTAGCCGGTAAAGGGCGTCAAGAATTTGTAAAAATTGGTTTTTCCTAAATTACGTGAAAACCTGCCAATCGATTTTAATGATTTTTAGTATGTAGACTAATACTATAAAGTGTATAAAGTGGCGTTTTCTAGTAGTATAGTCACCGGTTGTAAATAAGTGGAAGTGTTATAAAAGTGATATAATACGTCAACATTTCTCCTGATTTTTTATATGGGACACCATGTTATTATTCTCTTATTTCATTGGGCTATTTTTAATCTTTTCAAAAATATATAGTAGTTGATTGATAGTTATTATTGACAATAAACGCACAAATCAAAAAATTTAGAAAATTAGGGTAGAAGGCTATGAAACTGAAAAGTTTTCAGGCCTAATTAGCACCTACTAACATTCAAAACAATAACTAAAGTTTCATATAGACGCGAATCGCGGATTTCGCATTTGATAGCTCGCAAAATTTGTGGCATTTCACGTATTTGCGAAATTTCTAATGATTTAAGTTTTTGCACTAGTTTGTATTGTTTATTTTAAAAGGCTGCATTCCGTCGCAATAATAATCCTGTAAATCAACGGTTTTATTTAATCATTCATCTAAAGTCTTTTTAACTTCAAAAATAGACTTCAAAGCTAATTTATACCACTGGCAACGAAAACTTAAAGTTGCTGTTTATATGTCCTCAAGAAAATGCCAAAATAGAATATATAGATCAGTGAGAACTTGTGAAATTTTTAAATTACGGAAGCAGCAAGGTGCATATCACAATTTAGTTCAAGAAATTTCACCACCTATTTGTAAAGTGTATCTTCCCGTAAACCTATCTTCCCGAGCCAGTAATAGAACGTGAAGATTTATGTTATAATAACGTAGATTTTGCGTTCTTGAGAAGATGAAGGTATATTAAACAAATTATTAGAACTAACTGAAGCAACTATATTTGGTAGGCCAATAAAAACAAATAAAATATACCTATAAAATAAGATACCTTACAAACATTTTCGGTTGTACTGTAACATCATAGTAAAAGACGAATTTTTTGTGTTGTACAACACTAACAAATTATTCAGAATAAAGTAGTGGAAATGAAACCCAGATATCAGCCTCAAAAGCAAGCAATATGCATTGTTTAGCTCCATTATATCTGAAGTTGAATCTCTATATATTTCGATTCTATCCAACCATTGTCTGAAGTTTAAAACGTTTTCATTATTTTTCAATAATCTTGTAAAAATATTAAAAAAGAAACTAGATTTCCTACATTTACTGTGTCAGTGTAGCCACCATCCCTCTTAAGTGTATTTCCTAGTGCATCTTTTTATCACCCTTCGATAGACATTTATAACCCCCTTTTAACAAAACCATGTAATTAGGCCATTTGTTGACAGATGTCTGTGTTCTTCCGATTCTTAAGTATTTTAAACGTCCAGTGATGAGAACTAAAGATTAATCGATTCTGTATGGATTTTGTAAACCTAATATCGAGTTATTTAAATCTTCCCATTTGATTTGAACAATTAGTTTTTAATTTTAATATTTCTAATATTAATACCTGGTTAAGTATACGTCTTTAATGTCATTATTCTCTTCAAATTAACCTCCCTTCAACAATCATGTTGCAGCAGATACCACGGTTGTGATTAAGCACAGGTTATATTTAATCTTTTACAACCACATTAAAAATGTATAAAAAATTTTTATAATATGAAACAAGTTTATTCCTTTTCTAAAATATGGGCCATAGCCCCATATCACCATGTTAGTTAGCAACTAACAATAAATACATTCTACAAGTTTTCAATAATTAAAGCAGTATTTTTATAATAAAGTGAATATTTAAAAACTTCATAAAAAATTAAAAAATAAAAAACCTTTCTCTTCCAAATGTTGTAGCTCAATTTATTATTTTTATCCACAATGTTTCTTCCTTCACTAATCAAAATTTCACATTTTTAATTAATATTTATATCTGAATCTCAATACAATTAATATGTTAATATGACCAGTTCGTACACCAATTATTCAACTTTACATTTTCCACCCTGTGGAGTTGTACGAATTAATTTGAGACAACTTGCATTACATTTCAACTAAATTCGATGTTAGTTAAGTCCTACTTAAACTTTAATTTTATATTCATTGTTCGTTCTTAACTTTGTACTATTATTTTTAGAATCCCCTGATGATGAGTGCTTAAGCATTCGAAACATGTAGGGAGCTTTTTATTTACTTTTCAATTATTAAATTGTGGAGGAAGACTGCATTGTTTCATTTACATCTATTATATTTGTTTCTCGTGATAAATTTGTTACTGTGAAAATATTTAAATCTTCAGATTTGAATGGATAAGCGTGAAAAAAATTGTAAGAAAGAAAATATTGTCCCATAAATAAAAAGTTTATCATTAAGGTCGATAACTTGTTTCCACAATTTCTCTTTAATATCTTTTCCTCTATCTTTCAGCGGCAAGGTATATGGTCCAATAGGGCCGGTCTTGCTTGGATTGCTTCAACTAATAATAACTCTAGATTTTCTTCTTCGTTCAATTATTTTTCTTCAATTGTGCCCTCGGTCACACCTTCTGTTGTACAACAAACATGAAATTGGTACCTCTTCAAGCCCAACGTCTCCCCACACTCACCACATTCAACTCTATACTAAAACATTAGGTAAAGAAAAGTTATTAGTTATACAAAAAATAATAATAAATACATACCTCCTTACTGTCCTTCATTCTGGAACGCTACTTTTGCTCACAATTTCAAATCAAACAACTAATCTGTAGACACATGACAGTTTGCGCTAACCAAAAGATTCCTGCGAATATTCACTGGAACTGATTTCAATTTTCCCGCCCCCCAGATTTTAAATTTAGGGAATTCGTTAAAAATTGAGAGTGATGCTGTCACTTTTCCCGCCAATCCATTTATTTTAAAATGGGCCAATGAGAGTAATATTCGCATTTCGCAATTCGCGTCTATATGAAACTAGCTTAAAGCGATCTTGAAACATTCATCATCAAAGAAGCCAAGGAATTACCTTCTTCAATATAGGCATGACATTAAGGAACACCCTGTATACATATGGGTGGAGGAATACCCTATATCTCCCCCGTGGCGACGTCATAGGGCAATAGGTAAAAACCAAAAATGCGCCTAATTTTGGATTATGGTGGGAGTTATAAGCCCCTGTAGCCGTTCACATTCAATAATATATTATGTCAAAGGATAAAATCCTGACGTAAAGATACATTGAAGAACCCGAGTAGACTGTTTCATGCTACGTGTACTATTTCCGTGAATTCCGTGTGATTAAACGGGTCTTGCAAGTAAAATTTATTGTTTTTATGATGAAGTGGGACGGAGTTAATTTCATTTCTAGACATTCATGAAAAATATGACAATTTGTGGAACATTAAGTTAAAAGAACACATAAATAAATTAAAACGCGATAACACATTTGAAAAAATGTTAAAGGAATTACAAGAATTATGATTTGAAAACATTGACATAAACATACTGAAAACTAAGTTAAAACAATTATAAAGTTACGCCACTGGATAACTCCTAAGTGAGTATTACATAAAAAATATTTATTTAAAATTTAAACATTTACATTAACAACTACTAATACCTTCATTAGAATTACCTGTATTTTAAAATTTTGTTTTGAGTATTTTCGGCTTGCCTCCAGAGAATAATTATTGTCCATACATACAAGACAACGTTTAGAATTAACAAGCATGTGATGGGTCCGTAGAAGAAGATCATTGTCTCTCTTATGCCTAATTAGACAAAAAAAAAAACAAATATAATATACTCTTGTGATAGCTGACAGTAATCTAACTTTGAGTAAAATATCCTAAAAAATACATAATTTTAATTGGAAATTATAAAGAAAAAATTCCGGCACACATTACATTTCTTTACCTATATCCAAAGTCCACGAATTCTGCCAGTGACTCATTTGATACCAAGCATCAAATTTATGAAGGGGCAGAATAAAAATATTGTACAAGTTAATGTTTTTTATGCATATAATAATCTTTGCCGCTACAATTACAGTGAAATTAAAAGACGACGTTATCATACAAGCGGCAATGAGCTAAATACATTTACAATAGCACTGGGATTCCGATATTGGGATTCTGATTGCGGAGAAAATAAATGTGGCAACACACAGAAACCAAATTCACAACTTCAAAGATTTGAAAATAAGCGTCCCGGCAGGGTTTTTGCACTGCTTGATTAATTTGTGGTTCTATTAATTTATTATCGATAGATTTTGTGAGTTTTTTTCAGTTTTCGTAGTACTGGATGGCGCAATGGGTATTGACGGTTTTAAGAGTATTATTGTGGCTATACTAATGAAGGGACTAAGGTCAAAAACGTATATTTTTATTACACATATAATGCACTTTTACAGCAAAAATTATTTTTTGAAAATAACTGCTTTTAAATGGTTTTCCGCAACATTGTTGAAGTGATTGCAAATTCTCTGTAATTCGTGGCAACATCTCCAGGTTTATCGGCCTAATTTCTTCAGTAGTGTGGTCTTTTAAAGCTCGTAGCGTTTAAGGCCTATTTCCGAAAACCCTTGCCTTCAAATATCTTACAAGAAGAAATTAGGGGTGGTCAAATCTGGCCACGTTGCGGGTTAATTAAATCACTGTGTCGGGATACGAGTTGTCCAGGAAACATGTTTCTTGGAGCAGCGATGGAAATTCGCGTAGTATGGCTTGTTGCTCCATCTTGCTGGAACCATAAGCCGTTATTTTCTATAGTCTATCTTTAAATTATGCGAAGTAATAAATCAATCAAAGCCATCTTCTCCATGGGCGTGCAAAATTTTTGGGCATGTATAGATTTAAATAGGCCTGAATTTTAAAATTTATGCAGAATTAGTACAAGTTTTGACTTTAAATTTAAGTTTTGTCTTCAAATATATATTTTCATATTAAATTTTTTAAGGTTAAAATTATGTACAGCCGTACCATTTACCTGGAATTTTAGAAAGCAATTTTATCAAAACTAATTACTAGGTACTTACTCCGTTTCTGCTCTAATCATTTAATTCCTTTATTTGTACCTAATCCTGGTTACCTGTTTGCTAATTATGTGGTTATTATGCCTTTATGGGTGCCTCTATTGGAATAATACACCTATTTATATCTATACATACCTACCTTGGGTGTTTGTTTCTCAGTACTAGTCAAAGTGTGAAGTGTTAGTGTTTTTTTCAATTAAAAATGGAGAATTTTCAACAATTGTCTAAACGCCCTAGAGTCGGCCCATGTACAGTAAATGAAAAAAAAATAATTTATAACTGTTACGATTCTATTAAAAGTAAGAATGCGGATGCGAGTGTTGACAATGCAGTGCAATTTACATTAGATATGCTTAACGTTGGGAAAACAACAATATATAAACTTTAAAAAGAAGAAAAAAGTGTTGGCGTCAAACCTCCAAAAACTTCTCCAGGTCGACCAAAACTTGAACTGGATGACGTTTTAATGCAGAAAAAGGCGAAATGTTCATAGTTTCCTAAAGAAAAAAGGAAATTCCCACACTGGATAAAATTTTGTCCTCAGTCCGAGGAGACCAGAACTACCCATTTATGTGAAGAAATACGCTTCGAAAACTATTTAAAAGAATGGGTTTTCGGTGGAAAAAACATAATAGGCAATCGATTTTAATAGACAGAAGCGATATCGTCTGTTGGAGAAGAAATTACTTAAGAAGCACCCGAAAAGCCAGAGAAGAAAACAAACAAATATTTTACCTAGACGAGACATGGCTAAATGAAGACCACACTGTGACTACATTTTGGCAGGATGAAAACATTAAAAGTTTAAGGCAAGCTTTTTGGGAAAAATTGTCCACAGGATTAAGGCCACCATCTGGAAAAGGACATCGACTTATAACTTATAACCCATATTGGAAGTTCTAAAGACTTCGTTAAAGGTGGTCTACTGATGTTCCAATCTAAAAATACAGGAGACTATCACAAAGATATGAATGCCGATGTCTTTGAAGAATGGTTCGAACAAATGTTGTATTTTATACTAAAAGATGCAATAATTTTATTAGATGATGCAAATTATTGTGGCGTAAAAGTGAAATAACAGAATGGCTAAGTTTAAGACAAATAGAATTTCCATTAGATTCCTTAAACAAAAAACTATTCATATTAGCCAACTTACATAAAAATGCATTCAAAAATTATGGAGTCGACGAAATGGCAAAGTTGCGGGTAATATCTGTGTGCTCAGACTCCCTCCTTACCACTTCGAATTAAATCCGATCGAACTTATATGGGCTCAAATAAAGACAGATTTCGTCAGAAAAGTCACGACTTATAAAATGGTGGATTTAAAAAGACTCTTTAATGAAGCTATGGGTAAAATCAGTGCGGAAAAGTGAAAAAAGTGTATCGATCACGTAATAGAAGGAGAAGCCAAAATGTGACAGGTAGATATAATTATCGAAGAAATGATTGAACCGCTTATTAGTATGTCGGATTAGTTAGTTTTAGCAATATTATGGCCTTTAGAAATAAAAACATAAAGATTTTAAATATTTTTGCTGCACACCGTATCTTATTTTATGAGGAAACGAAATAATTTAATTTAACTGATATTTTGTTATACACTTTAATTTAAGACACCTTCCAAATTGTAAAGTACAAAGTTTTTTCTTTATTTCGATTTTAATTATTGTGATCGCCAGAAAAACATTAAAAAATTAAAAATTGAAAATATTTTTTGTATGGATTTTCTTTGCCACGATAATTAATAAGAAAATAATAATAAGGATCAATATAATTTTGTATACTTTAAATTGAAATATTTCAAACTCATTTAAAATACAAAGGACTCTTCATATCCGAATTTGCAGTCTAAATAAAAATATACATAGACAAAAATTAGATCAAAGCAGCCATGGAAACAAGTCAAGCAACCAAATTAAATTAATGTCATTCAGTTAGTTCTGTTGTCAAAATGTAAATTAAAAAGTTGTTTTCACCAAAAAAAAAAAAATAGAAATAGTTTTAATTCATGGTGGCAATTATCACAATTATCGCGAGACAACAATTATTTTTAACAAGATGTTGCTTTTATTCATAACTAACTAACCTGACATACTATTTACGGTTATCTCTAACAAAGTGTACAGAACATACAATTTGCGTACTGTATGGTTGCGATGTACTTTTTATACAGAGTAATTCAGAGAAAAACGATTAAATCCTATTTTTCGTTCAAAACAAGCGAAAAATGGTATTTCAGTATGTCTTTGAAATCAAAACAATGTTTCTTAATAAAAATTTTGTCTAAAATGAAAAATTGAGGTACTATACTTTTAGCGGAATTTTAAATTTTTGACTCTCCCTCGTATACTATAGACTTTTATCGGATTTGGTGGGTGTTATTTTGGTTTGGAGATATGCAAAACTTTTCTGAAATAAAATAAATTTATTAAATTCATAGATACAAAATTTTCCCATATGCTGCGCACTTTTTGCCGGTCACTGTATACTCCATTGTGTATCCAGTAGTCATTGCTGGACAACAACATTTTTTACATCGCGAATTTGAAACAAAAAGACGAATTAGAAACCGGTTAGACCCCTTTTAACCCATGTAAGTCTAGTGTAGAAATAATGAAGTTGCATTGCAATTATTTCTTTCGCGAATGTGCGCAAATTGTTGACTGACATATTATAAACATTAGGAAAATCAGTCACCTTTGGCAACACTTTAAGTAATATTTTCTTTTATAAACGTTTTAAGAGAGTTTTCGCTTTAAAATAGTCCAAAAACTACTGATATTTGTTATTTCCGAAATATGTCTTTCAATCCTTGTCGAAAAAAGTGCTCCGTCCAACGATTTTTTTCTTTTAATTTATTGTATACACTCTCAGCTCTCGACTAAAATTTCAAAAATTGTTAAAATCGAGCTGACCTATACTGCGCAAGACCCCAGATTGCGCCTTAGCAGATGGAGGTTTTACATGCCCATTTTCTCGAAACATTTTCTCAATTTTACTGATTATACTTTGACTTATAGGGGGCAAGTCTAGATGTTTTTCCCTAAATAATTAACCACGCCCTGTGGAGTTCTAGATTTATCTCCGGATCTGATCATCAATAATATTTCAATCCGATGAGTTTCTGTTAAATGACGTATTTTAAGCCTGATCTTTAGCCTACTTATTTCAACATATACCTGATACCTTCTTTATCTAGCCCTAAAGGTTAATATTCAGAATGTGAGAAACGTATTTAATTTACGACTAAGTTGTTCCCAGCAAGTGAACGACGACATTTTTAACGCCTTCTATACTAATTGTAATGGTATTTTATTAACTAAGCTAATGCTACTACCTCCATTTTGCAAGGCAAGGATACACGAGCGCTTCCATCAACATTATCGCGGAATATTTCACAAGGCGCGGTTTTTATAGCCAATCGTTATTGTATGTTTTAGTTAAGTCAAAAGATGAATGAACTATAGTCTATTTCAGAAAGGTGTAGAGTAGTAAAATGGGAAATTCCGTCCAGTTCGGCTCAATTTCGGTGTCGGCCATAGGCGCAGGTAAACTTTGTGCATTATATTATTTATGATAACTAACGAAAAATTTTAGATGATTAAGTTAACGGGTATTAAGATAAAATAGTATTGTTTGTAATATTAAAATTTTAAGTAATTGCGTAAGAGGATTAGGAAAGGTATGTTTTCTGGCCTGAAGTGTCAAAATCGAAATATTGTGTAGGGATTAGTTAGGTAGTAGATTATAAAGTTACGTTTTGCGTTTAACAGGTACCATTTAATAGGTACCGAGTTTGGCTCTGGCCTCTTTGTCTGGATCATATAAATATATGGTAATTTGGAATAAACTTCATTTATCGTGTGTGTGTGTATGACCTTATTAAGTATATTTGTTTAGTTTAACGTATCAGTATTTGCTGTTAAGCCGTACATAGTGTTCACAGTATTATAAGATTAGTAATAAAATGGCGACATTCACACCAACAAAAAGATGTTCCAATAATTCTCCACTATCAGTGAGTGAAAAAGTTATTTTTAAATGTACATAATTACATAAAATACGATTATCCGAATTTTACTGTAGAAGAAACTGTCGACCGATGTTCCCGAATGACTGGAGTTGGAAAGTCCACCGTTTTTAAATTATTGCGGGAGAGAGAGACAGCAGGTCAAGTGGAACCTCCCAAGAAAAGTCCAGGCAGACCAGTAAAAGTCCTTGATGAAGACACCAAAAGTGTAGTTCGAAGAAAAGTTCACTCTTTTTATTTTAAAAAAGAAATACCCACCCTAGTTAAAGTTCTAATGGAGCTTAGCCAGGATGACAATATTCCGTTTATAACTAGAAATCTTTTATGGACCACTTTAAAAAATATGGATTTTGTCTGGGAAAAGCATAACCGTAAATCACTTTTACTGGAAAGCGATGAAATTGTTTGCTGGCGACAAAAATACTTGAGAACTATAAAGCAGTACAGAAGAGAGCAGAAGAAAATCTTTTATCTTGATGAGACGTGGATTAATGAAGGTTATATAGTACCAAAATTGTGGCAAGACAAAAATATAACCAGTGCTCGCCAAGCTTTCATGAAAGGCCTGTCAACGGATATTAAGGTGCCTTCAGGTAAAGAGAAGAGACTAATAATCGTCCATATTGGAAGCGAAGAGGGATTTTTAAAAAAAGTTTTGCTAACCTTTCAGTCGTTTAATACGGGAGATTACCACGAGGATATGAATTCGAATCTTTTTGTGGACTATTTTGGTGAAATGATAAAATATCTTCCAGCTGATTCAGTAGTAGTTATGGATAACGCAAACTATCGCACAACCATCGTTTTATGAAATATGCCGTGGAAGATATAGCAGAAAAACATAGTGTAACTGTGCTGCGCACACCGCCATATCATTGCGAACTAAATCCTATAGCACTTATATGGGCGCAAGTGAAAGGATTTATAGCAAGACACAACACGACATTTAAAATGAAAGACGTTAAGCTACTGTTTGATCAAGCCATTAAGGAAATGACACCAGAGAACTGGTGAGAAGCAGTCCATCATGTTATTAAAAAAGAGGAGATAATGTGGGATCTTGACCACCTGATCGATCGGACCGTCGACCCGTTATTTATAACGTCAAGAGGAGACGACAGTTCCTCAGATGACGAAGAATATTATGATTTTTTATAATTTAATTTCTGTATAATGTATTTTTTGTATTTCGTATTTTTTTTTTATAATGTTTAATAAAAAATAAGTGTTCCTAATACTATGTACATAATGCCTAAATTTTATTCTGTTAAAATAAAATTATTTCCTTTTTACGAGTATAATTTAATTTATTACAATTTTTACGAGTATAATTTAATTTCTGTATAATGTATTTTTTTTAAAATGTTTAATAAAAAATAAGTGTAGCTAATACTATGTACATAATGCCTAATTTTTATTCTCAAGTTAAAATAAAATTCTTTCCTTTTTACGAATATCCTACCGGCACGCCTTTGCCACACCATTTTCAGTGTTTGTGAATGGATAACAGTAGGCAAAACCCATAAATTGACCCAAACCCGGGTGGTACTACCTGTACTTGATGAAAAGAAAGAATTTTGCAATGAAGTCGATGCCAAATTATGAAAGTGGCTTAAATATTCGTTGGGTCGCTCTGTAGTCCCTTTGCATACCTAATGAGCTTTTATTACTTTACATCTTTCTGAAATAGACTATACCAGCTGTTTTCGCTTTATGCACATATTCTAAATTTGACGCGAAATAACGCTACGAGAATGTGGACGATGGACTCGTCCTCCAGCGTTCAGCATATCCCTTTGATCCGCGACTAAAAACCGATATGTAAGGCACTACGAGGAAAGGCGAACGAAGCAACTACACTCTCGCGCTCTCTATGTCTTGCGTGGTCTCGGCGAGTGTATGGAGGTCCGAGAAGAGCCAACAAACGAAAAGCGACAAAATCCCTAGTTTAGCATTGATTAAATGGGGACCAAATTATATGTCCTTTACCTTGAAATTTTGACAGTTGTCCGGGTTATTACACTAAAAGAAGCACTAAAACGATGAAGAAAATGCTTTACACTACTGTGTTTCAGGTAATTGGCTTTCCAGCAAATTTCGTAAAATCATATTTCACATTCGTAAAAAAATTAAATAAAATAAAAATATTTTTGGAATGTTTTATTAATTGTGCTTTACTTACTGATAGTACATTTTAGAAAGGAAATGAAATAGTATATTACATACCAAGAGTGGTAAGAAGCCTATTACACACGATTTCGAAAATTACGGTACGAGCGTTAGCGAAAATTGCCCTTGTTAATGCAGACATTATAATATTACGTAAGTGGTCTTACGCACAGCTTGACCTCTTACAATATAGTGTGTATAATTAAAGTTTTACGGATAAAGTAGACAGTGCGTAAGTAGGTTGTTACTAATACAGAAGTAGAAAAACAGTATTTTCTTATGTATCCCTTTATTTCTCTTTAAATATTGAACAGCAGTTTTGTTACCGTTCCTTACATTTTTAATCAACAATCCTAAAACTAAAATAAACAATGTTATATCTAGGTATATTGGTCCTTAAACTTACGTAACAAATAAGGGTAATAATTTAAAAGGTTTATTGTGATATTTTTATTATAATTATAAATTTCTGGATTGCTATTAGGCACTGCATAAAATTTAAGTAAATGTTTGGCAAATTTTGAGTTTTGGTTATATTATAACAAAGTGCTATTGTAATTTGCCTTTTAAATTATTTTTTAGCATTCTGATCCATTATGCGGCTTTAATTTGATATGTATGCAGGTAGAAATTGTTTCTTAGCCCACTCCTATAATGCTACAAACCATTTTCTTTTTGTAAAGAGTATGTTGGATATTTTTACAGGTAAATCTGCTATTTTTCAATTCTTCGATAGGTACATGGACAATAATTATAGGTACCTACTTAAAATTTAAACGGTAGGTAGATAATATGATATTTTATTTTGTTTAAACAAAATAAGTTGTAAATTTCGGAAAACCTTATGATTTTTTTATAATGTATCTATTACTACTTACTCTTTACTTATTTTACCTGATCTACACGTAGAAATATGATATTATTCGATAAAAACTACTAAATGAAAATAAGTACTTGTGCTTTCAGGAATATTTTTCAAAAAAACACAAAACATGTTCTTTTAGATTAGGTTGATATTTTTTTCCTTTTCGTCGCCTTTCCTTAAAAAGGTACTTCTTTTCATACATTTAATATCAACTTCACTTGAATAACATAATAAATAATGGTAGGAATTTTCCATATACCTTTCACGTAATAAAATACAGCAGATACATACAACTAAACAAATATAAACAAATGTATCATAGCGGTGCAAATGTACTTACTGTTCAGGATCCTTTGGAAATGAAAACATGCTTATTCCTTGACCTTCTTTTGAGTGACACCCTCGAAACGCACAGGTATTACCAGTCATAGTTTTATAATAGCACAGCACTCACAAAAATAAACAGTTAAACAATACACTTCTTTCAACAAGAAAGACAACTAAACTCGATAACGATAACTCATCGACTACCGGACTAACGGGCCGGCTTAAACTTATGACAGTTGTCCGGGTTACCTCTTACTACATTGATTTCGCCAAATATCATATTGTCGCTTCTCGTTTGTTGGCTCTTCTCGGATGGAGGTAGCATAATACATTTTATTAAAAGATATTTTTGAATTCTAGCAAATCTTTTACTTGTTCTGTATAAATAACGGTTAGAGATGGAAAAGTATAACCTTAGGTGTTCTTTAAAAATATGAGAAAAAAATGTGCACATTCCACCGGTTAAGTTGAATATTGAAGTTAACCATAACGTACAATATCGGGAATTAGAGTTATAAATAGGTACGTACTTTGGAACCAACAAGATTGGAGTCCAATTCCTGGTCTGATGTTATCCCACATTTCAGAGGGTGAGTGATGTGCTACTAATAGAAAAATTAAGAAAATCAGTGTTCCTCCAATAGCAAATATATGATATATTGTCGACCATTTTCTTGTCCAAGATGAGAATCCGGGATTCCTAAAAAAATACCATATATAAAATTGATGAATTCATACTTATTTGAGGATAGAAAATCAAAAAGGCTGTCAAGTAACATTTCAATATGACATGCAGCTACTTAGATTTGAGCTAGAAGCAGTATCGTGTAAGATCAATCAATAATTTTTATGTTCACCTGTACATCAGCAGATATTTGATGGAAAGCAGTAGATGCTCGGTTTCTTTTATCATACAATACAGAACACACTACTATAGTATGCAACTTTTGTCCTTCTAGAATAGTCGGTTGCTTGCATTTTAAATGTATTCAGGCCGATCCAAATTAAGTGTTCAGTTATTATTAAAGACACAAAATTGTTTAAATTATAAATCCTATAGTATTTTTAACGCTCTCCTAGATAGGAGAGTACAAAAAAACAATTGTATTTTTAGGTTATGAATTAAAATACTATTTTTTATATGAAACCCCTCAATGAAAATTTAAAATTACAACAACAAAAATTTATAATGAGTTCAAGTTAAACATCACGTCGATAATAAAAATTCAAAAGATATTAACAGTATTATTTATATCATGGCCATTGGCACGTTTACAACGTTACAGGTACTAACTGATATAAAAGATAAATTAATTTATATAAAATAAAATGAAAGGCATTTGGAGCATGCACTGTTCGAAGGTACCTATACCCATATTATTTATCGCTGTTTCGGAAGAACAACGGCGCAAGTGCAATTTTTTTCAATTTCATTCGTTGCAAAATTATCCGTTTTATTTACTAAGTACTACAATGCCTTAAATGCAGTTAAAGTTTTTACCGCTGGATAGTAGTTGCGTAATTGTTGAATAACCAACTTTGGCATCACTGTTTCATGACAATAATGGCACAACAATAGATTGTTTCTATTCTTGTGATAATGATAATCTTGCGGGGTAGTGTTGCTCTTTAGCACGATATCGATTTAAGTGCGATTTATAACAGGCACTTGGTGTATTCAGTTTTGGAGAAATAACGACGTTAGTGTATTTTGCGTCTCTTTTACCCTAAAGTTTGTTTATGATTGATTTACATAATTATAACTAGTGAATCTGGTTTGGATAAAACAATGACTTTAATGTAGTTGCGTCATTGTTTTCACCCTGTCCGGATAAGTGTCTCTTGTCGCGCTCATAATGAAATTCACAGGATCTTAGGCGTCAACTTTTTGAAGAATATTGGAAGATGGAATAATTAGTATGTCAGCGAGGTTTGAGTTTCGTCTGCCGAGCCTAGAAAACCAAATTGCGCCTTTTATTTGCTAAATAACGCACAAGTCCGAGTATGGAAATTGTTTTTAATAAATACTTTGGGAATAACAGAAAGAACTCTCCGGACGGTTAATTAGTAATACTACCCCGCAATTCATAGATGGCGGATTATCGATTGCAGAACTTTACAGAAATTTGTTTGAAGAAGTAGCAAATTATGATATTTATGCAAAAATATTGAACACTCAGTTCAGCATCGGGTTGTTTGCTCCTAAAACGGATCAGTGTTTGATGTGCGAATCGTATAAAAATGCAGTTGGTGATGAGAAAGCAAAGTTAGAGAATAATCATAAAGAACATTTGGAAGAACAAGTACTTAGCCGCGAGGAAAAAACAAGGACAAAGAAAAGGAGAAAAATAAAGAAGTTGAAGAAGGCTATTTCTTTCTTTTCTCCGCTCTTCTGAATAAATCATGTTTTACAGTTGCGTCTATGTTTCCCTGAAGCGAAATGTCAATATCTCTTGAAAAATGCATTATATTCTAGAATATACTAGGTGAGCCAAGGTTCTCTGTGAGATTTGCGCCGGTTTTCAGTGTATTGAGGGCATTTTGTTAAAATTTGCTGTACTGGCAGGCAATTGTTACAGTGGGTACAGAGCGGTGGATTTCCAGCTTCCATTAGGTAGCCATGTGTAGCTCGGGTATGCCCAATAGTCTGTGTTTAGATATGGCGTCTCTTCTGTTGTTAATTTGAGGTAGTTTCAGGTTAAATTTTTTATAACTTGCTGTTGGACTGGTTCCAAATACTTTTCCATTTTTCCATAACTGTTTTTTTATTAAAGTTCCTAATATTTTTTTGAAGCTTTTTTTCTTCGGTGGACAGATCCAAAACTTCTTTGGCAACTTCATCTGCTTTTTCATTTCCGACGATACCAACATGAGATGGCATCCAGACTATAGAAATATGTATATCTTGGTCTGCAAAGTTTTGAACGATTTCATGCACATTATGTGCTACAGGATGTTGTGTGCACATATTGTCTATAGAATGGATCGATGCAAAAGAGTCTGTGCATATGGTAACCGTTCTATTCTCCCATGTTTCCGTAAATTTCTCCAGTATGAACGATGCAAGTACAAGAAAGTAAATTGCTGGCTATTATCGAATCTGTTGTTGTAACTGAACAATTTAGAGCATTATCATTTTTGGAGCCATCGGTATGCAGGATGTTATCTGGGATTTCTAAGCTCATAAGTTCTAGAAATGGTTATTTGATAATAGGATCGGTAGTGTCAAGTTTTTTATATAGTGCAGCGGCAGCTTCACCTAAGGGACCCTTACCTCAGATAAAACTAGACCAGGACTGAGTCCAAGGCTGAAAGACTGTCAAATGTCGTGTTCAATTTGATTGACCTTCACACGCGTAAGTCAGGCTACCGGCATCGTTGCTTAGCGATAAATATTTCAACGCACACTTAAAGATTGCCCGCACCAATGTGCCCGATAATGGGGATGCATTAAAATGACGTCTATAGTACACTAGGAGGTTTTGAGTATGACCCCAATATTTTCAAAGCAGGCTCGGTAGTCCCCTTTCAGTCAGTCAAGACTTGCTGTTAAAATATGATTTTCTCCATTAAGTGTATTAATTTCATAGCTAATTTTGATCTTTATTTCTTCAATATTTTGGCTTCTATGACGGTAAACAACATTTTTTAAATGCCCCCATGGAAATGTCCATTATTGTGACATCGGGACTATTACCTACCTCATAGCCCCATTACGACCAATCTACTCATCGTTCGATAGCTTAACATCACGAGCTGTATGAGGTGGAGCTCTATCTTGTTGCCAAATAAGATTTTGATATAACATTGCGGTAACTCATCCAAAAAATTTTCAAATTCATTGTAAAGGAATTGGAAATATCGTTAACCATTTAAATGATTGACCCAATTATTCTATTGCTAACTATACCAAACTCAAAGAGTAACCCAACATTACTTATTGCATTGTATTACTCTTTGCCAAACCATACATTAACAGACGTTCCACCTTGATAATTAATAGTTTTACGTGATTTCCACCGATAGCATTGTTTATTACAATAACGCTATTTTTGGGTATATTTTCAAGAAATCGATGTTTAAACCAATGTGCAAGAAGTTCTGCACCAGTGTCTTGGTGGTAATCTTGAGAAAAGTCTGCTATGTTTTTAGGTGAAAGCAACAGACAGTTAGGAACAAATCCAATTCGTGAAATGTTACAAGAAATGTTTGTATCGTCGTTGGTGCTATACATACCAACAACTTCTGATGCTATGTCAAGCCCAAATTCGACCATCGCTGGAGTACTGTTCGCATATTTGGGGCTCTGCTCCTAAACATACCTTGAGATTCAAAGAAGAGCCATTCGCTTGATCGGTGATCATGATCTGACAAACACCCTGGAGAGCTTTGAACATGGAAGGCGGTTGGCGACTTGAGTCTATTTTACAAATATTTTCATGGCAAGTGCTCAACTGAGGTTACCCGCTTGATTCCACCCAGAGCGGTGTATGGTAGAAATACATGACGAGCCACTGCAGCCTACCCGTACATTAAGAGACGTTCCACCTTGATAATTAATAGTTTTACGTGATTTACAGCGATATTTCTAAGGCTTGCTCTGCTGTTGGAAAAGCTGAAAACATACGGAATGGAAGACTGTTAGCTGCAGTTCATCGGGATGAATGGCATAACATCAAGAGAAATTGTGGTGTAAGTACCCCAGGGATCACATTTAGGCCCTATACTGTTCTTGCTCTTAATCAACGATGTATCTGTCAACTTTGAAAAATGTAAATGTCTTTTGTACGTGGAAGATCTTAAATTCTTTTACATCGTAAATTCCATGAAAGATTGTAAATTGATTCAGTTCGAGATGAAGAAGTTTGTCCACTCGTGCGCTGAAAGTGGGAAGTGTAAAATCATGAGTTTTTGTCGTCGAGAGAAACCAATACTTTTCAATTATTTTCTGAACAAAATCTACAATATGTTATCAGGATGAACGATTTGGGAGTTAACTTCGATCTGGAGGTAACCGTCAATGAGCACACTTCTAATATTACCCTTAATTGGGGTTTTTTGCGTAGAAACTGCAACCAAATCTATGATGTTTCTGCCATCAAATGTCTTTACAACTCGCTTGTTCGCAATATCTTGGAATATTATAGTTTGGTCGCCATCATATCAGTGTCATGCAAATCGTCTATACTCCGGTACCAAAATAATTGGCAGTGACTTATTTTTACCGGGGTGTCCAAGACGTAAGGGGAACGCCAATTCCAGAGGCGTGTCATTTTAAACAATAATAATTCAAAAAATACATGAATTTTTGTTTATTAATATAATAGTGGGTTAAGGGCAAAACCTAAACCTAAATTATAAATGTTTATAAATTTCCTAACTATTGTTACCTCATGAACACTAATTGATAATAATTTGACAAATTATATTCCACGCCGACATTAAAAAGTGTTATAATGACAATACGTTACAATTTTAAATTCATTATTACCATTACAGCGATTACTCACTATCTGACGAACGTTTCATTACTGTCGCTACTGCTGTCATCTGCAGGATTTATAATAATAGGTTCTACCATGACTTCAACGCGTACATCTAAGTCCCACATTTTTTTTTCTACTCCCTCGACATGTAATACGCACTTATGCCAATAATATGCTGCTTGTACATTCGCTATTGCTGTTTTTAACAGTTCTTTAACATCTTTTAATTTAATAGTTTTATTTTCACGCGCCACTTCGCCTTTTATCTGTGCACATATAAGCTCGATTGGATTTAGTTCACAATGGTAAGGCGGTAAACGTAATATTGTAACACCTCGTTCACGAGCCATTTCATCCACTGCATATTTCGTATATTTTTATTTGTGAAGTCTTGCAAGATCGAGCAACTGTACTTTTAGCATTTTTTCGCCAAATGCAATATTTTTTTCTTCGAGCTACTCAACAATCTTTCCTTTTCGCCACGCAGAAGTTGGCAAAGCTTCCACCCGACGGCTTTTTTCTGAAGGAGCTTTCAATCCAGTGGACAGTGCATTGATAAAGGCGTTACGTGCATCTTTATTGTTGATATCTTGCCTAATGTAATTCACAGTATGTCCTTCATTTAACCATGTCTCGTCCGCAAAGTAAATTATATTCCTTGCACAGCGATATTGTTGTATTTCTTCTAGATACTTTCTACGCCACAATACGACTTCTTTCTTTTCCACCAGAATACTTTTGCGATTTCGTTTTAAGAATCGAAAATTCAATTCTCGTAGTGTATGCATTAGAATTCTTCGTAAAATCTTTTGCATATTTTGATCCCTTTTAATTTCGGCAGAAATTTTTTTTAAATTCGAGAGTTCATTTCGAAAAAAAAATGCATGCACTTTCCGACGAATGGCTAACTTTGTTTGCTGATCAATAAAAATATTTTTCTGTCCTATTGTTACCTTCTGATCGGACACTTTAGTATTCATATTGTCCTTGATAGTTCTATAAACAGTACGGTAAGATGTCTTAGTCAATGTGGCACAAAGTTCTGCTGCATCAGTGAATGGTATTCCACTGTGTGTACTTAGAATTCCCTCATACACATTTTTTACCATTGTACGCCGCCCAGGTTTTAAATGACGTCGTCTTGTAACTTGTTGGTTACTATCACTTGAAGAACTCGCCTGCATTATAATATTTGCTGTTTTGAATAACCACCAAAATAACACCAAAATAATAAAACTGAATTGCTAATATCCTCTTGATTGAAACTCGTCTAAGACATTGAACGTTGGTTAGAGGCGATAAGAAAGCGTGCGAGCGCCTTTAGACATTGGTTTTTCCTACCTGCGTTGCTAAATTAAGTAAAACAGGTACCGTAGGGTGAAAAGGCCCTTAATGACATGCCGATTTCGGTAAATTTTATGGAAATTTCAGTGAAATCTATTAAAACTTTGCAACATGTAATGACCTATTTATGCACAATCTTCCCAAGCGGTTCCGATTGCTTTTATTTAACTTAAGAGTGGGCAAATCAATATTAATTTTCACCGCACACCGTTATTGGTTATATGAACAGTTTTGCCAATTATTTTGAGACCGTAGTACCCAAACAGATTTGCTAAGTTTCTTCTGTATAAACATACATTCCCATATAGAATTGATCGTATAGTACTAGGATACAGCTAGTTGGATTGGAGTCTCGAGAATCGACGAAAGAACGCCATGGTGCTCTTTTCGCGTTAAATTGTTAATGGTAAGGTGGACGTACCGAGTTAGTTTACACTGTTGATTTTCGCATCCCATAGAAACATACCTGAAGTCGGTGGCTCTTTCAGGAACCACCTCACCGAACTAATTATGGGTTTCAAGGCTGTGTGGGTAGATTAGTCAAAAAGTAGAACTCCAGTTTCCTGGACTATTACCTATTTCATCAGTCATTTGAAACTTTCAAGAAAAACATTCTAATATAAAATTTTAATCGCTTGTTTTCCTGTCGCATCTTCTCTTTTTTTTATGTATAGGAACTTTGTTGGTTTTTAGGAATAATAATAATAATAACACATGACTTTGTTGTAACAGTAAAAAGCAAAATTAAAAAAAAAATTATTATTATTATATCATTTAGAGAGAGATTTCTCTGTAGAGTATCGTGTAAATATTATATATTTATACCATAAGGTGCAACCTCCTTATTTCTAAGGCACGAGCCGCTCCTGATTCAGGGGTTACAATTCAATTTTGTATCTTTAATAATAACACAGTTGCTAATGATTTGGATCAGTCATGTACTGGTATACAGCGTGTAACAGAAGTATGGAATGCTTTAAATATCTTTCATACCGTTTACCCGATTTAGCTAAAATTCGGTATCCGTATATAAGAGGTTATCGCGGAGCTGCTAGTGACATTTGCAATGTTGCCAAATTTACAGTTTTTTAGCAATTTAAAGTAATTTTTAATACCGTATATATTATTCAAAAAAATGATTCCGCAACAAATTCTAAATAACTTTTATATAAGTTACTTAATGTCTAAATCTAGCCATTTTTTTGATATTGGGGTTTAAATATCACAAGAACTTCTTATCCAAGAAAACTGATAGAGATATAAGTAGGTCTTGGAAATTTGTGACACAATTAAATTCTGACAGCGACATTGACAAACTTTTCAGAAGGTATTTGTGCTTCATAATTTATCAGTTTTAATAATTCTTAAAATGGATTTACTAACGGAAACACTGCGAATAGAAATATTAATGATATTGGGTTACGGGGATCGAAGGCGAACACAGCAGGAGGTTGCTGAGATTTTTAATGATAAGTATCCCAACCGAAATCCAATAGCACGGTTCACAGTAAGCAAAATTTTAAAGAAATATAACGAAACTGGCCATGTAAAAGACATTTCAAAATCTGGGCGTCCAAAAACTGCGACAAGCGGCGATAAAGCTTTAGATATTTTGCTTAGCATAGAGGAAAATACACACCTCTCTACTCGAATTATTGGCCTCGATTACAACACATCGCACATGTCGGTAGATCGCGTATTAAAGTGTGAGAAGTTCCACCCATACAAAATTCACCTGGTTCAAGAACTCTCTGAGAATGACTTTGACAGGCGTTTAGAATTCAGTGAGCAAAAGATGGATGTGTGTAATGCTAATCCAAATTTTATTAATAAAATAATGTTTTCCGATGAGTTGACGTTCTGTCTTAATGGAAATGTTAACCGGCATAATATTCGTTATTGGTCCAAAGAAAATCCTCATTGGATTCGAGAACAGCACACCCAATTTCCGCAAAAAATTAATGCTTGGGCAGGCATTATAGGACAAAGGATAAATATTTCATTTTTATGGATTATAATTTAAATGGCGATATATATTTGCAACTCTTAAGAAATGAAATTGTTCCTGCTCATGCGATCCTATTTCCAAATCCTCGTAAGTTTGTTTTATGAAAGTAAATTAAAACTGATTATCAATAAACAAAATTTTAGACTACGTTGCGGGATTAAATAACGAAGTATGGCTGCAACAAGACGGCGAACCACCACATTACGCCAGACAAGTACGGGAGTATCTAAATGAAGTATTTTTTGAAAGATGGATATGGATAGGGAGACGGGGTACAATTGAGTGGCCAGCTCGGTCACCAGATCTGACTCCACTCGATTATTGTATTAATTATATTAATATGATTATATTATAAGTAAATGGAATGCACTTTAAACATCTAATTTAATTTCTTTATTCTGTAATAAGTAAGTTTAAACAATAATTACCTTACAATAATGTTTCAATAAATTCTCAATTTTCGAGCTCGAATATTAAAAAAAATGGCTGGATTTAGACATTAAGTAACTTATATGAAAGTTATTTAGAATTTGTTGCGGAATCATTTTTTTGAATAATATATAGGGTGTTCCATTTAAAAAAAAAAAATATTTTAAATTGCAAAAAAACTGTAAATTTGGCAACATTGCAAATGTCACTAGCAGCTCCGCGATAACCTCTTATATACGGATACCGAATTTTAGCTAAATCGGACAAACGATATTAAAGATATTTAAAGCGTTCCATACTTCTGTTTCACGCTGTATGTATACTTACACTGTAGTTCTCCATATATGAAACGACATCATATTTAACCAAAAAAACATGTATATAAAGCAAAAATACGTCAAGAATGCAACAGTGCTGCAGGCGGAACTCCCCAAGTTGTTTAACTGTATTATTCCCAAAAAGATATATCCTCCTGCCAATCCTACTAACGTATGTAACATACAAATGCCCTAAAATCAAAAAAGTTAAAAAATTAGTCAGCCAGGAAACTCCTGCAGAGACTTCTTTTTCTGCCGTTTATTTCATGCCGTGCGAGCAAAAATTGTTATCATCAAAGTGTGCTTTGCAGCTAAGGCCGTACTGCTTAGCGGTAGAGCTTAATACCTGTTGGGTGTCAGTAAATATCAGCATTATCAATCAATCAGTTATTCCGTCATCTGTAACAGTCGTGACAAGTAATATGATTCATCGCTAATTTATCCAATTTCTTGAATGATTCACGCAATGGGTTTTACGAAGCAACACAAAAAATTCATGGTTGAAGCGTATTTTCGAGACGGGGTTAGAGTAAATGGTAAGTGGCAATACAATCAGCTTTTGTGCATGGACGATTTTCGCGTCCCTAACGTCGCTTTTACTGCTGGGGATTTTTATCATTGCTCGAGAAGAACCGAGGCTCTCTTTAGGGAAAAGGTTCTATTCAACATAAAAAAGAAGCTGGAAGACCATCTGTAACAACAGAAGAAGTTGTTGCAAACGTTCGTGAAATAATGCGAAATACGCCAACAAAATGTGTACAAGCAATACTATACTTAAAAATCAGTTAAAGTTGTTTTCTTATAAAGTGCAAGTACTCCAAGAAATACGAGCTGCAGATTTTGAAAGCTGGTTGGCTGTTTCCCGAAGAAGAGTTTAAATCAAATCAAATCAAATCAAAACATGCTTTATTATCATAAAAATACAAGGTATTCATAGACAAAGCTTTTTTGGAGTATAAAGAAATATAAATAATAGAACATAAAACAAAAAACAAAATAAAAGCAATTAATAACACCTACAGAGACAATAATGTAGTAACACACACAATAATAAAAAAAACAAAACAACATATTTAATGGGTTCAATAGTTATTGTTACAAAAAAGAGTAAAACAGATTAAAAGTAAAAAAAATAAATAATAAATAAATAAAAAATAAACTCTGCCAACCAACATGCTCATATAGAAACCAAAACAAAAACAAAAATTGTCCATCCAGTCTCACAGGGCAATACATCAGGACCAGTCATCTAAATAATTCTCTGTTAAACTATAATAGGCTTTCTCCTTAAGAAGAAACGCTGCAGATCTTTTGAATTGTATCTGTGTTGGAGACTGCTTTATACCTTCAGGGAGGTGATTTAATATTTTAATGCTTTCATAAATTAAAGAGTTCTTGGTGAGTGTGCTTTTGGGAATCGGTACTGGAAGATTATTTTGTCTCGTATTATAGGGATTACGAGAAGCAAAGCTGGTAACATTGTAATATTTTTTAAATATGTGGCAAACAGTCTCAAGTATAAACAAGCAAGGTAGCGTTAAAATTCCCTGCTGTTTAAACAGTAGCCTGCAAGAATCTCGAGATTTTGCCCTGCATATATACCTTATTGCTCTTATTTGCAAGACAAATGCTGAGATAAATAAATATTGGCTACAGAATCCCCAGAAAGCAATCCCATATCTTAAATGGCTTTCCACAAGCGAGAAATAAACCGATTTGGAGATTCACTTTCCCAACTCATTGGACACGATCCTAACCGCATAACATCCCTTTGCTAGTTTCTTATTAAGAGCTTCCACGTGTTTATGAAACTTTAACTTATTGTCGATCAGAATACCAAGGAACTTAATAAATTGTTTACTCTCTATTTCTGAGCCATTGAGAGTAAGATTGTCACATAGAAATCTGAAACTAAGTACATTTGTTTTGTTAACATTTAAACATAAACGGTTTGCATCACACCATTCTTTGACCTTCCCCAGATCATCAGCGACAATGTTTAACAAAATATCCTGTCGGGTGTGGGACCATAAAATTGTAGTGTCATCTGCGTATACTGTAAATTGTCCCTGTATATTTAGTGCTGCTAGGTCATTTACATAAAGTAAGAACAGGATAGGACCAAGTATAGATCCCTGTGGGACCCCATTCTTTATGATGAGAACATCCGACAAATCACAGCCCGACCTAACCAGCTGCCTTCTCTCAGAAAGGAATGACTCGAACCATTGAAGCGCAACACCCCTAAAGCCGTAACGATAAAGTTTCTCCAACAGTATCCTGTGACTGACACAGTCAAAGGCCTTAGAAAAATCACAAAAGACTGCCGCGGCTACATCTCCTGCATTCAGACGCATATATAAGTCCTCCAGAAGGCTAAACATAGCCTCACGAGTACCCAAGCCCTCCTGGAAGCCGAACTGATATTTGCTTAATATCGTGTGTTTCTTCACAAAAGTTATTATTCTTAACTTGACCAGTGACTCTATGACCTTCGACAATGAAGGCAGCAATGAAATGGGCCGCAGGTTTGCCGGATCATCCGCGTCACCTCCCTTAAATAATGGATCTACCACTGCTAATTTCAGACAAGACGGAAAGGAGCCAGTGTCAAACGAAACATTTATTGACTCAACCAGAACCCTGAGAGCCTCATCAGGGAGCGCGTCTAAAATTCTAATAGATATCTCATCAATACCAGAGGTCTTCTTATTCTTGATTCCCCTAAATATAGTCCTCACTTCATCGAGATCAGTGTGAGACATGTAAAAAGAGTCGGGGATAGATACATGCTGAAGATAAGATAGAGGATCAATATTTGCTTTTAAATCCTTCGTTATTTGTTCAGCAACGTTACAGTAAAAGTAATTAAGCGAGTTAACGTCAAAAGCCACCTGATTACCTACAGAGGCACCCCTTAGATCATTGATAATATTCCAATGTTCCTTGGCCCTTTTATTACTCTTCTATATATACTTCTGTATTTAACAAAATAGTCAAGGAAATATAAGCTTGTGGTGTATTTTCTAATTGTATGCAATGCTCTCAAATTGTTAGAAGAAGTCCTTATGCCAGAAGTTATCCATGGTTTTTTATACTTTTGTTTAATTTTGCACAAAGGAAAACTCACTTCAAACAGATTCACAACAATCTCATTAAAACATTGCAGAGAATCGCAAGACTTAACCACCATTCGCCAGTCTGCCGCTGCACTATATTGACGAAATCTACCAAAATTTGCAGAACTGTATATTCTGTCATATTTAAATTGAGTTTTTCGCTTCTCTATACTAAACCCCACTCTAGCCACAACAGACTCATGATCCGATAATCCAGATGGTATAACAGCCACATCATTACCCTCCTTAGAATCAAAATTCAAACAAAAATAGTCAATAACAGTACTTTAATGATTTGATATCCTGGTCGGCTGACTGACAAGCATGGTCAAATTAAATGAAATGAAAAGATTCTTTAAGTTTTGGGTATCAGGACAGTCAGCCATATAGTTAATATTAAAATCGCCAGTCAGAATAATCTTTGATTTAAGAGGAATGCTTGTTGTTGGTCCTATTTTTTTCCATGACACAGTCAGCACAGTGGCAATATTTTGAATTCATTTATAGAACAATTACTTGACGTTGAGCTACGTTTTGGTTAATTACAATGGGACGGTGCAATCGCCAATACATTCGCCGAAACGATTAACTACTTACGTAATTTTCTCGACGACAGATTGACAAGTTTTTGAACAGACATTGAATTCCCACCCAGATCACCTTGTTTAACGGTTATGGATTACTTTATTTTTTCTCATTTGATGAATAATATTTTTAAAACACCGGTTGAAAATTTAGAACAGTTACAGGAAAGGATTATCCAAGAATGTGGTAACATTTCTCCAGGGATGCTGGTCAACGCTTTCGAAAATCTCAAGAGACGTGTCAGTTTATGCTTGGAGCATGGCGGTGACCAATTACTACAATTAAAATTGTCCTTCCTCTTCATTCTTACTTTGCTAATTTTGTAAAGAACAAAAATAAATTTGTATTCGTTTACTTATTTTAATATTTATGACTTTGGCATATCATGTCATAATATGAATTTGACACAATTTTAACCTAGATTTGGTTAGATATACAGAGTGGGAAAAAAGTCGCGCATAATGCCTGTAACTTTTGAATTACCTCGTATACGAAAAAGTGTCCTTTATGAAAGTTGTTCAGTAAATTATTCCCCACATTTCTACCTGAATGAATTTTTTCTGTCATTTCTGGTTTGGTTGCCATAGAGACTAACTAACTTTTTTTTTAAATGGAACAACACCCTGCATATGATTGCATATTTCAAGGTTGGAAGTCTCAAAGCTGCAGCGCCACATAAAACTTATCGAGTCGTGGTTAGACAAATGGAAGATTCGCCTAAATGACGCTAAAACCCAAGCCCTCTACTTTTCGAGGTCAACATGTAAATTTCCACAAACCAGACTTCAAGTCAAAAACACCAGAATAGACTGGTGTAGTAACATCAAATATCTGGGTCTGTCTTTCGATAAGAGGCTGGCTTGGAACGGTAACGTAGACCAGCGCTTAATAGAAGGGAATAGTCAACTCGCCGCCATCTACTCGCTCATCAATAGTAGAAGTAGACTAGACTTACGAACAAAGACATTGCTGTACAATGTACAAGACTATTATTAGACCTGTTCTTCTTTATGGCGTCGCCTCCTGGTGCACCGTATCCAAGTCAACATTCAAAAAAATTCAGACATTCCAGAACAAAGTACTCAGCATTATGACTAACGCTTCACGATGATACATACGCTACATAATGAGCTACAACTGCCGACAATTGCTGAACATATTGACAAACTTATTATCCACTACAACAAACGGACAGACGTTTCCCTAAATCCACTGATCATACAATCACACATTCACTCAAACCCACTTAAATCATACAGACTACCGAGAGACTGGCTCACTCCTGCCCAGCCTCCCCTTCCCCCTCCACCACAATAAACTGACCGAGAACGATCACAAAATAATTAAAAAAAACACCCTTCTCTACTGCTGTCTACCACCCCTCCTACCTCAACAAGCTACGAATTTGAAGATTCAGCATTAAACCTATGCTAAGTCCCGCTGAGAAGCTTGCCTCTATACAAATAGAAATTAATAGTCCCCGACTGATTTTAAGAACGAACATGATCCAGGATTCTACTGGGGAAACTCTGAATTTTTTGTATTTCAAATTTGTATTTATTTAAAATTGTAACAAACTTTATAATAACAAAATAAATAGCCTAGAAAATTAAACAACTTACCATCGGAATAATAAACAAGTAAAACCTTTTCAGTAGATCATGTGTTCAAAATGACCAGCATTTTCTGCTAAGCAGAGCGCCAGTCGATCCCTGAACCCGTCTACAACATTTAAAAGGCAGTCCTCTGGAATGGCCCGAACTTCAGCACTAATTCTGACTTTTAAAGATTCTAAGTCATTTGGATCATGTATTGTCCTGTATACCTGTTCGTTTATGCCATTATTTACACTCGGTAAAATCATTCTGCAAGAAGGAATTATGTGATTCCTGAGGAGGTCCAGATATTTTTCGTCATTCAAATTACCATCTATGAAAAAAGGTCCCACAATATGTCTACCAACAATGCCCGCCCAAACATTAACTTTCTCGGGTCTCTGAGTATGACCTTCCTGGAACCAGTGAGTATTCTCAGCAGACCAATAACGACAATTGTGTCTATTAACAATGCCATTTAAATGGAAAGTAGCTTCATCCGAGAAAATGATATTTGTTGCGAAGTTATTATCGTTATTACATCTTTCCATTATCAGCTCACAAAATTCAGCTCTTCTGTCAAAATCGTTCTCGTTCAACTCGTGCACCAACTTTATCTTGTAGGGATGCAACTCAAACAAATTTTATACTGACTGATGAGACACATTAAAGTCCATTGCCATTGGCCTGGATGATTGTGTTGGATTTTCATGTATTGAGAGCATGATATCCAAAGCTTTGTCTCCCCCGGTTGCTGTTTTAGGTCTTGCGATCTCTTCATATTTCCGTAACCGCTCATTATTAAAATTTCAACTCGTTGTTTCTCGTTCAGATGAACCATAGTGTAAACAAATTAGAAATCAGACAACAGAAAATTAAACAGGAACTCAAAATTGACACCTCTTAGGTCGCTGTCATGAAAACACCTTGACTCAATTGGTGGGTATTAGCACAGATCTATATAGTTGCATAGCTATGTAGATCTGTGGTATTAGGTAGGAACAATTATAATTAGGAAGTTTTTCATTTTTGAGCTGTCATTATCTCGGAAACGCTTGCAGATAGGTGAAAATTTGAAATACAAAAAATTTAGAGTTTTCCCAGTAGAATCCAAATATGCAATCATATGCAGAGTGTTCCATTTAAAAAAAAGTTAGTTAGTCTTTATGGCAACCAAACCAGAAATGACAGAAAAAATTCATGCAGGTAGAAATGTGGGGAGTAATTTACTGAACAACTTTCACGAAGGTCACTTTTTCGTATCGAGGTAATTCAAAAGCTACAGGCATTATGCGCGACTTTTTTGCCACTCTGTATATCGTCCCCTTATAATTGTGATCTAAACCAAGCCCTACGTTTTTCAGTCCGAATCCTCTTGGATGAAAATAATTTTTGCTCGCACAGTATTACTTTGTCATGCAATACAAACATGCCTGATAACACAACGATTGATAGCTAATTAATTTATTTACCTGCAAATCCAGTAGTTTAGGCACCATGGCATACACGATAATAGTTAAAATGATAAATACTACTGAAATATAACCCAAGATAGCTCCCACATGCACACTATGGTCTTCAAATGTTTCTATTGCATCATGACAATAAATGTATATGTGACTTGCCAAGTTTACCGAATCATCATCCGGATAGGATTGACAATATCTAAAAAAAATAATATGTCAAAGAAAAATTGTACAGGGTTTTTTTATAACGTATTAGAAGGTCGTAAAGTAAAAAAAGAGAGATCAAAGCAAGGACATTAAGCAAAATAAACTGCAGTAAGAATTGTTTATTAATGAGATATAGAGGTTGTCCCACCTGGGTTATTCCAAGATAAGTTGCTCACTAGTAGGGGAAACCGGTCAAATACCGCGCATCTAAGAAAGTCTGCTTGTAAAAAAGGTATTTTAAAGATTTTATAGACGCGCATTTGCCTACCGGTATGCACATGCGTAAGGTATCTATTGATTACTTAACAAAATGTTTAACACAGACCTTATTTTATATAAAGCTGATTTTTAAAAATATTACTATGCGCGGTATTCCCCAGTTCATCGGGTAATACCGCGCACTATGTGGGGTAATATCGCGCAGTTTAGTTCGCCAACAAAAAAACTCATTTATACTTAAATTACTGTTTCTTAGACTTTTTGTTTCTAGAAATACATATGTCACACGTATATTCGACAGCTGATTCCCATCCACTACATTCGGCATGAGCCCAGTTTGCACAAAGAACGCATCGGTACCAAATTTCTCTATTTTGTCCTAATTCTCCACAGACGAGGCACACATCTGTATTAAAAGGATCGACATCATCGTCTTCATTATCGTCACATAATTTTTTTTCATCATAACTAGTGTTGCTATCTGAGTCATCACCTAAATGCAAGTTTCTGACATGTCTGGGTTTTGACGTTTTCTTAATTAGGGATAATTTTCTTTTGTTTCGTTGCTTAACTTCTTTTTCCTTATCTTTTGTCCTTGTTTGTCTTCCCTTTTGTGTTATAGTCTTTGTCTTTATCTCTTTTTGTAACTTTTTTTCTTGGGCCGCTTCCAGCTGTTCCTTTATAGGGGTAGTGTCAGAATTTCTGAATGCTGTTTTGCTCTTTTCTGTACAGACGTTTTAGAAAGAGGTTTTGGAATTGGAGCCAGATTTTCAAGCTGCTTCCGTAGTGGGGAATCCCTATTAATAACACAGTCTCGCGACGGCCCTGGTTGAGGTTCGTGGTTGTCTTTAATGTTTTCGGTTTCAACAGAAACTTTTGAATTTCCCTCTTGAGTTTGACTCTTTGCTTCAACGTTATCGTTTTCTTCTGACTCATCATCTAAATTTACTCGCGAATGGTCAAGTATTATGCTATTCTCAGGATTTGGGCCGAAATCATCTTCAGAAAATTTGTCTGGGTTTATTGGCCAAATACCTGCAGCTTGAAATCCAGAAATACCTTTTTCCATCGTGGCAACTTTTATGTATGCCTTGTTAAAAATGGATGCTAAGTCGTAATGCGTTATTTTTTCATATGCTTTGGCTCTTATAAATAAATCGCATTCTCGATTAAATGCATTTTTCAAGGGGTCATACAAGGTCAAATCGAGCGGCTGCATTCGATGAGAAGTGTGGGGAGGAATGGGCAACATTACAATTCCATGATCTTTGCAGTAATTATAAACGTCTAGTGAAGTGTGACTTGAATGATTATCGAGAATCAAAAGTACTGGGTCTTCTATACTTGCTTTGATATGGCTATTAAAATGTTTTATCCATTCCAAGAATAGCGCTTCGTTAATCCAGCCACTTTTGGAGCAATTATAAATGGCTTCAGGAGGACAATTTTTTTGCAAATGTGGATTCATCCTTTGCCTAGGGAATATAAACATGGGTGGTATATACTGACCCAGAGCACTCATGGCACAAACAACCGTCACAGTTTTTCCTCGTTCCCAGGATATAGCAGATCCCACTTGTTTAAGTCCCTTGGGCGCATAAATTTTCGCTGGCTTCTGGACAGTGGAAATACCAGTTTTATCCACGTTGAATATTCGACTTTCTGAGAACTTGAATTTATCCATAACTAATATTAGATTTTGGAAAAAGTGATCAACTTCAATTTTGTTAAATGCAGAGATGCGATTCAAACTCGTACCTTCCGGTCGTCTAAGACTGATGGTGGTATTACGTCTTAGATAAAGATTTAACCAATCTTCGCCAGCTAATTTTTTTCCAGAATCGAAAGGGTGTTTAATATTATTTTCTTCTGCAAAATTGTATGCTAGTCGGCGCAGTTCAATCGGAGTTATTCCAAAAAAAACTGTTGCCAATTTTTTGACGTGTTTTGTTAAAGCTTCTTCTTGAGTTTTGTTAAATACAGGATTTCTTCCCAATTTTGCTAAATCGAAATTGTTAGATTTTAGTCGGTCACGTAATGTAGACTCCGGAATCCCAAAGGCCCTTCCTACTTCCCGAATAGCTCGTCCAGTTTTTACAGCGTCAATTGCTGCCTTCAACTGTTCCGGAGACCAATTGCACTTTTGGGACTTTCGCTTATATTTTCTGGTCATGTTGTCTGCAAAAAAATGCAGATTATTTTTTAACGTATATAATAATATGGGGTAATGCCGCGCACACACGGTATTGCCCCGGCACTATTGCGCGGCATTCCCCCAAACAACATGGCGCCATTTAACCTCGATCCGCCACAAAAAAAGAAAAACTTTGAGGTTATATGAATTAGGCAAAATAAAGCTGATACTATATAGAAACATATCAGGCAATAACTGTACACGAAAAATATATACATATCTTTGTCCACTTACCTGAATTTTCTTAAAAATTAGATGGAAATCATTAAAAACACACTTGGTCATGCAAAATTTACCAATAGACTGCCAGCCGGTTACGACAAATAGCGCTAATTTAAAATGATTTTAAGAGATGGCAGCACTTATTGGATCTTTATTAGGGACGTTCAGAAATAGTACACTGTCCTGCGCGGTATTCCCCGGTGCGCGGTATTTGACCGGTTTCCCCTACACAACAATTTTTTTTTTTAATTAGCAACCGTGAAAAAATGTAAAATATGTACTCCTATGTAATATTGCTTAGATCACGAATTTAGCATCAGCAGTGAACTTTTTTTTGTTTTTTTGCGTTTTATGGTACATTATTGGAGTATTATCAAATATGTGACAGTAACATATATTATTAAGAAAATAAAGAACTGTAATAGCAAATGACAACTTGTGATATGTCATTAAAAAGGAAATTAGAGCTTTATTCGAAGATCTAAAAAAATATACAGGGTGTCATTTAAAATAAGCGACTTAACCTCACTTCTGGTCAAATCGGAAGAGATATTCAAAATAATTTTGATGAAAAATTTGCATCTCCCTAAACCATATTTACTGCTAAAATTTCAAATTCCTATATTGCACGATAATTAGGTAAGGATCTGTCAAACGATTTCATTGTCACCCGGTATACGAAATTACAAATTGAACACTTTTAAAGGGAAACTCCTATTTCTAAACGAGATAAGTGAAAATTGATGCCGGGGTCTTAGGCTTAATTTTAATGACAAACTTAGAGGGAAAACCTCATATCGATATCTATCACCGTTTCGGAGATACACGGTGTTTTTCGATAATGTGCATTTTCGGAAAATGTAGTTAGTTTTTGTTTCTATAAAAAAATTTCCAAAGCACTTTTTTACGTATAATTCAAAGTAAAATAAAAATTCAAACTAATATTTTAATAGGTATAAATACAAATAAAACTTTTTAAATGGGCCAGCCTCTATATTTTTGCATATTTAAATAGAGCTTGAAATTGCCATTCCAAATATACAGTATGTCCGGCGATGTGGTAGACAAGAGGGCAAACGGACCAATAATTTCATTTTTCGAGGAAAAGTCATCCTTTATAAAAATTTTTGCTTGCTGAAAAAATACGATTGTCGATGAAAAAAATAGAAATATTGTATAAAGGATGTCTAAAAAGTTAAAAGTTCAAATTTTTTACAAGAGTAAAAGTTTTTAGCATTTAAGAGAATTGTTTCAAATCATCACATCTTCTAAGATATTGATTTTCATTAGGTTTGAATAGCAATAATATTTATGCTTTAAATTCGCATTTTACTGAAAACTTTGGTAGGTGTACCTTTGATTTTGTATACCTTAACTATCACCTTTGATTAGGTACCTCAGAAATAAATTATTAAGCTGGATGAATAAACTGGAAAAGTTGGCATGGTTGAGGTTCAGTTGGCGTTGGAAATAAGAGTTCAATTTAAACTAAAAGGAACACTCAATTCAATTTATAAACTCAGTTCATGCAAAGTTCGTAAGTTTCGAAAAGGTTTCGTGTAGTTCGTGATAACCAATTTTTGTGTTCAGAGTTTGAGAGGTTCGTTTCGACCAATGAAGACGCTATTTTAAAGTCATGTGGTACCTCAGAAATAAATTATTACAGTGTCAAGCAAAACGTTATTGTCAGTAACTTTTAAAGATTTTATTAGTTAACAATGTTAACAACGGAGCAAATAACACATTTAATCCAACGTTATGGTAACGGAGATTTTGCATACAGATACGTTGCTGAAAAATTTCATGAACGGCCCCCAAGAAGTCCCGACCTTACGTTGGCAGATATGTATTTGTGGGGACGCCTAAAACAGTTAACTTATGCCAATCCACTGCCAAATGATGAGAACATTTTGAAACAAAGACTTTTAAAGGGTGTCCCAGAATGTACGCACATTTTAAATATCGTGGCATTTTCGTTTTTGTCATAGTAGGCTTCCGAAAATTTGATGTCATGTAATTTATTGCAATAATTAGCCATGGAACGCTACACGGTAGAACAGTGCGTTGTTATCGTGAAAACGTATTATAAATGTGGAGAATGTTATGCGGAAACAGTTCGTAGAGATAATGCACCAAAACATACGACAGTGCAAAGATTGATCAAGAAATTTGAGCAAAGTGGTTTAGTTGAAAACATAAAATCAGCAGGGTGGCCGCGTACTGCTCGATCTATTGAAAATATTGCAGCAGTGTCGGAAAGTGTTGGTGAGAATCCAGGCACGTCGATTTGCCGTCGGTCACAGCAAGTGAACATTACCAAAAGCAGTATGCAGCGAATTCTTACAAAAGATTTGCATTTGCATGCCTATAAAATCCAATTGACCCAAGAATTAAAGCCAGCAGATCATGGGTTGCGCCGTGAATTTGTTAATTGGATGGAAAACGAGGCAAATGACGGAGATTTTTTGAAGAAAATCCTGTTTAGTGATGAGGCACATTTTCAATTAAATGGATACGTCAATAAGCACAATTATCGAATTTGGGGGGAAGAGAATCCTCGTGTTATTCACGAAAAACCAATGCATCCTCTACGACTCACCGTTTGGTGCGGTTTTTGGTTTCTGGAACTGCACTAACAGTGAATGGCGAACGTTATCGTGCAATGTTAAAAGAGTTTCTGTGGGCTGAATTAGACCGAATTAATGTAAAAAACTTATGGTTTCAACAGGACCGAGCGACCTGTCATACTGCGCTTGAAGCAATGGACTCATTATGACTGAAATTTCTTGGTCGTGTTATATCTCGCAATGGTGATCAGAATTGGCCACCACGATCCTGCGATATAACACCGTGCGACTTCTTTCTCTGGGGTTTTCTTAAATCTCGTGTTTATGCCAATAAACCAGCCACTATTCCTGACTTAAAGAACGAAATTCGACGCTTCATTGATGAAATTCGTCCACAAATATGAAGAAATGTTATCAATAATCGTCAAAAGCGCAAGGGCCTGCCAGCAAGGCCACGATGAACATTTGTTGGATATTGTGTTTCACACTTTATCGTGATATGTATTCTTTCTAATCCCCGTAAAACATATGGACATATTCAAGAAATAAATGTGTTTTGTTAACAAATAAAAATGTGCGTTCATTTTGGGAGACCTTATACAAGCTCTAGAAGCAATATCCCTAAAAGAAGTGGGGAAGAGTTATGACTAGCCTAACTGAAATAATGCGTCCTTTATGGTGGAGCGGTGTTTGAATAATTATTATTATGCTATCTGATTTTGGTCTATTTTTATGAATTATGCCTTCAACTATAATCATGTATTGGTTTATGTTTATCGTGTTTTGTTAAATGTTTTATTCTATATTTCGAAGTAATTTCAAATAAATAATTATGTATTCTTTGCTCCGGTGTTAACATTGTAAACTAATAAACTGTAATAATTCATATCAAAGGTGATACTTGTATTCCCCCCCCCCCTTTATTACCGAAAATTCTAAAAAAACGGATGACCAAACTGCGACAAAAATGGATAAGCTTTCCATTCACATTACCAAGACAGTACCTTAATGGGTCAATTTTTCAAATAATTTGTATTCTTTATTTTATCTCAACAGCAATCGTACAGCTTTAAAATTAATTTCCAGCATTTTCTCTTTGCCAATTTGCCTATTAAAAATTTCCTCTGAAAATTTATGACCAGCTGCTCGTCACCCTTACTGGATCACCCTGTATAATAATAGATAAAGTTAATATTTCAGAAATTTAAAACACGTACCTTACTTCTGCGTTACTGTCCAGGTCAACCAAAGTTCCATTATCCAAGAGCAGGTAATCATAGTCGGCAAATCGTGAAACGTTGTAAACAGGGAGTCGATGTCCCGGACATTCTAAAGTAATGCTGATATTGGTGGAGCAATAATGTGTGACTAGAGATAATTTGTTTTCTTCTGGACAGCATTCGTAAATACCTTCAACGTTTGATGTTGCAAAAGAAATAAGCACTAATAAGATTTGTAGCCTCATTGATATTGCTGAAATGAATATGCTTTACTTTAGTTTAGGTTGAACTACCCCAAAGTGGTGTTAGCTGATCTAATCTCATCTAGTTTGGGTTAGTCAGCTAATTCAATTCAAATTCAGCGGTGTGTTTTTGGAAAAACGCTCGGACCCGTCTATTTATATTAATTAGATTGTCCTTATTTATTAATGCAGTGCGTATTTTTAAGTAAGTAAAAGTGCATGGTGCTTGCATGGGAACATATATGTTAAAAGTGATGGGGTTGTTCATAGGGTAAACTCGGAGAGTGATCTTAGCGGGTTATCTAATGCCTAAAACCCGTCGTCAATCCTAACCAAGTAAGCCAGACTTTTTTTTTTCTCGATATTTTGTGTTCGACATGGTCTACCATTGTCGCTCAATTTTCTCTAAGCTAGCTGCAGTATTTGGTTGTTTTTATATTCCTCTAAAAGTCAGGAATTGCTTATAAATGCAGATTTGCTACCACTTGCGTAGTTTATCACTTTTATTTTATTTTTTATCACAATAATTATGATATAAACAATGATATTGTTATTCTATTTATCTTTTCGATGGTCAAATTTTTAGGTTGAAACTTTTGTCCTGTATACGATACTTAACATAATATATCCATTTATATGTATTTTTTAAATTTATTTAATTCTCATTATTAAGCAGGTAGATAATAATGGAGAAAAAAAAATGTTGTTTATTTCTACCAAAGCTGGCAGTAGTATTTAGAGAACTTTCTTTTTGTTTAAACTCGAAATGTATTTAACTCTTATTATAGTGTTAGAAGAAACAAAATGTTTTTTTTACCTGATGTTTGAGTATAAGGATTTTTAGTCCTATGTTAAAAACATCATAATATAGTTCATGTTTGCTTTTTTATATTGAATTATTGTAGGTTAGTAGTAACAGTTATTATAATAATTTTATCTGTGCAATGGCAACGTAGTCTATAACATGATTGTTATTTGTCCCATTAATTAAATAATTGACAATAGAACACCTTATCTGCTGTTATCGGGTTACTTGGGGTTGCAAGCGTTTAATTTTATAGTAGTTCTTTTTAGTTGTTTTTTTTGCGTTTTTTTTAGATTCACGAGTAGGTAATCAATATTTTATGTACTTGTCTTCATATCATTTAATTTTGTCTGTTATTCCACTCTTCCCACTTTAAAAGGAAATTATTTGGTTTTGTATATTTTGTTACTTCTCATCATTGTTTAAAGGATATGTTTTTTTTTCTCTTTGAATATAATGTTTTAGTTGTTTATTACTTTTTGAATTTGTAACGTTCAAATTACTATATTACATATACATGAAATAGATTAGTGATAGCTTTTACAGTTTCTTCATTTTTCTTTCGCCAGTTACTACTTTATTGATTATTTTAGTATATTTTAGTATTGAAGGTACTACTCTTATATCATTGCTGTTACTGATATATATATTTTTATTATTAATTCTTGAAATGAAAATTGCACATTTAAATATTCGTTCAATGTTCACAGGTTTTGATGACTTCAAACTCTTAACACAAGAACATAACTTTGATATAATTTTTCTTTCGGAAACTTGGCTTCATAAGGATGTAGATTCCATTGTATTTTCGCTACCTGGGTATCGTTTATTTAGACAAGATAGACTGGGTAGAGGCGGGGGTGTTGCGGCCTATGTTAAAAATTCATACACGCCTGAATTTTTTTATTTTGACGTTAATCATTTACTTGAATACTTAATTTTTAAAATTAAAATCAATAAAAAATATTTTGCATTTGCAGTTTTCTACCGTCCGCCTAATACTAATTTTAATAACTTTGTTAATGATTTCGATAATATTTATTATATGTTGATGAAACCATTATTCTAGGTGACTTTAATGTTAATCTCTAATATATCTGGATAACCCACTTATTGCTTGCTTTGAAATTTACGGCTTGGTGCAGATTATTGATGAGCCCACACGAATTTCTAGCAGTGCAGCTACGCTTTTGGATCCAATCTTCATTACCGACAATAACATTGTAAATAATTATGGCACTATTTCTGCTGATGTCATGTAATTTATTGCAATAATTAGCCATGAAACGCTACACGGTAGAACAGTGCGTTGTTATCGTGAAAACGTATTATATTGAAAATATTGCAGCAGTGTCGGAAAGTGTTGGTGAGAATCCAGGCACGTGGATTCGCCGTCGGTCACAGCAAGTGAATATTACCAAAAGCAGTATGCAGCGAATTCTTACAAAAGATTTGCATTTGAATGCCTAAAATCCAATTGATCCAAGAATTGAAGCCAGCAGATCATGGGTTGCGCCGTGAATTTGTTAATTGGATTCTAGAAAACGAGGCAAATGACGGAGATTTTTCGAAGAAAATCCTGTTTAGTGATGGCACATTATTAATTAAATGGATATGGCAATAAGCAGAATTGTCGAATTTGGGGGGAAGAAAATCCTCGTGTTATTCACGAAAAATCAATGCATCCTCTACGAGTCACCGTTTGGTGCGGTTTTTGGTTTGGCGGAATAATTGGGCCATACTTCTTTAAAGACGAGGCTGGAACTGCACTAACAGTGAATGGCGAATGTTATCGTGCAATGTTAAAAGAGTTTCTGTGGGCTGAATTAGACCGAATTAATGTGAAAAACTTATGGTTTCAACAGTGGCGTAGCCAGCATTTTGGGGCGAGGGGGGCGAATTATTGGAAGGACGCAGACCGAGGAGCTAAAGCGCCGCAGGCAAAAAATGTTTGGGACCACGCCCAAATTTCGTAGGAATTCACCTTCCCTATGACATGAAGTTAAAATCCGCTATATAAAAAAAATTAATATAATGTGGTGGGACGCTTTCGAAACCGGTTTTATTAAGTTTATTCCCATCGCTCTTCTTTGCTAAAAATAAAACAAGACCGATCTTGATCTTTAAGAATTATTATTTAAGTAGTAAAGGGGCGCCAGGCCAAGGGGGGCGGGGGGCGATCACCCCCCTTCGCCCCCCTGTGGCTACGCCACTGGGTTTCAACAGGACGGAGCGACCTGTCACACTGCGCTTGAAACAATGGACTCGTTACGACTGAAATTTCTTGGTCGTGTTATATCTCGCAATGGTGATCAGAATTGGCCACCACGATCCTGCGATATAACACCGTGCGACTTCTTTCTCTGGGGTTTTCTTAAATCTTGTGTTTATGCCAATAAACCAGCCGCTATTCCTGACTTGAAGAACGAAATTCGACGCGTCATTGATGAAATTCGTCCACAAACATGTGAAAATGTTATCAATAATTTTGTCAAAAGGGCAAGGGCCTGCCAGCAAAGCCACGATGGACATTTGTTGGATATTGTGTTTCACACTTTATCGTGATATGTATTCTTTCTAATCCCAGTAAAGTTTTGACATATTTCAAGAAATAAATGTGTTTTGTTAACAAATAAAAATGTGCGTTCATTTCGGGAGACCTTATACAAACTGTAGAAGCAATATCCCTAGAAGAAGTGGGGAAGAGTTATGACAAGCCTAACTGAAATAATGCGTCCTTTATGGTGGAGCGGTGTTTGAATAATTATTGTTATGCTATTTGATTTTGGTCTATTTTTATGAATTATGCCTTCAACTATAATCATGTATTGGTTTATGTTTATCGTGTTTTGTTAAATGTTTTATTCTATATTTCGAAGTAATTTCAAATAAATAATTATGTATTCTTTGCTCCGGTGTTAACATTGTAAACTAATAAACTGTAATAATTCATTTCTGAGGTACCTTATTAAAGGTGATACTTGTATTCCCCCCCTTTATTACCGAAAATTCTAAAAAAACGGATGACCAAACTGCGACAAAAATGGATAAGCTTTCCATTCACATTACCAAGACAGCACCTTAATGGGGCCATTTTTCAAATAATTGGGATTCTTAATTTTATCTCAACAGCTACAGTGAGAATCTAACAGCAATCGTACAGCTTTAAAATTAATTTCCAGCATTTTCTCTTTGCCAATTTGCCTATTAAAAATTTCCTGAAAATTTATGACCAGCTGCTCGTCACCCTTACTGGATCACCCTGTATAATAATAGATAAAGTTAATATTTCAGAAATTTAAAACACGTACCTTACTTCTGCGTTACTGGCTAGGTCAACCAAAGTTCCATTATCCAAGAGCAGGTAATCATAGTCGGCAAATCGTGAAACGTAAACAGGGAGTCGATGTCCCGGACATTCTAAAGTAATGCTGATATTATTGGAACAATATTCTGTGACTAGAGATAATTTGTTTTCCTCTGGACAGCATTCGTAAATACCTTCAACGTTTGATGTTGCAAAAGAAAGAAGCACTAATAAGATTTGTAACCTCATTGATATTGCTGAAATGAATATGCTTTACTTTAGTTCAGGTTGAACTACCCCAAAGTGGTGTTAGCTGATCTAATGTCATCTAGTTTGGGTTAGTCAGCTAATTCAATTCAAACTCAGCGGTGTGTTTTTTGGAAAAACGCTCGGACCCGTCTATTTATATTAATTAGATTGTCCTTATTTAATAATGCAGTGCGTATTTTTAAATAAGTAAATGTGCATGGTGCTTGCATGGGAACATATATGTTAAAAGTGATGGGGTTGTTCATAGGGTAAACTCGGAGAGTGATCTTAGCGGATTATCTAATGCCTAAAACCCGTCGTCAATCCTAACCAAGTAAGTCAGACTTTTTTTTCTCGATATTTTGTGTTCGACATGGTCTACCATTATCGCTCAATTTTCTCTAAGCTAGCTGCGGTATTTGGTTGTTTTTATATTCCTCTAAAAGTCAGGAATTGTTTATAAATGCAGATTTGCTACCGCTTGCGTAGTTATCACTTTTATTTTATTTTTTACCACAATAATTATGATATAAACAATGATATTGTTATTCTATTTATCTTTTCGATGGTCAAATTTTTAGGTTGAAACTTTTGTCCTGTATACGATACTTAACATAATATATCTATTTATTATATATTTTTTAAATTTATTTAATTCTCATTATTAAGCAGGTAGATAATAATGGAGAAAAAAAAAAGTTGTTTATTTCTACCACAGCTGGCAGTAGTATTTAGAAAACTTTCTTTTTGTATAAACTCGTAATGTATTTAACTCTTATTATAGTAAATATAATATACTAATTAGGAAATATTTCCTAATTAGTATATTATATTTATTCTACTCCATCTGAGAAGTAAGGATTTTTAAAGATTTTTAAGTTCTCACTATAGTGTTAGAAGAAACAAAATGTTTTTTTTACCTGATGTTTGAGTATAAGGAGTTTTAGTCCTATGTTAAAAACATCATACTATTGCTTTTTTATATTGAATTATTGTAGGTTAGTAGTAACAGTTATTATATTAATTATCTGTGCAATGGCAACGTAGTCTATAACATGATTGTTATTTGTCCCATTAATTAAATAATTGACAATAGAACACCTTATCTGCTGTTATCGGGTTACTTGGGGTTGCAAGCGTTTAATTTTATAGTAGTTCTTTTTAGTTTTTTTTAGCGTTTTTTTTAGATTCAGAGGGTAATCAATATGTACTTGTCTTCATATCATTTAATTTTGTCTGTTGTTCCACTCTTCCCGCTTTAAAAGGAAATTATTTGGTTTTGTATATTTTGTTACTTCTCATCATTGTTTAAAGGATATGTTTTTTTTCTCTTTGAATGTAATGTTTTAGTTGTTTATTACTTTTTGAATTTGTAACGTTCAAATTACTATATTACATATACATGAAACAGATTAGTGATAGCTTTTACAGTTTCCTCATTTTTCTTTCGCTAGTTACTACTTTATTGATTATTTTAGTATATTTTAGTATTGAAGGGAACTATTCTTATATCATTGCTGTTACTGATATATATACAGGGTGTTACTTAATGATGTGGCGTAATTTCAAGGGAGTATTCCTGAACCAAATTCAAATAGAAAAGTTCATATAAACATGTGTCCTGAAGAGTCTGGTTTTCAAGATACAGGGTGTCAAAGTTTTAGAAAAAAAAATGGTTTTTTATTAATATCTAAATGATCCTTTTACCGATTTTGTTGAAATCTGGCAGGGTTATTCATTGTAATAAGACGCTAAGTTGGCACTAACTAAAAGAAAATTATAAGTTCCAGTGGCGTCTCGGGGGGCAGTGTCACGAATAATATTGACAAAAAAAATGTACGCTACTGAGTTTTTTGAAAAATTTAAATTTTTTTCAGATTGGGCATCTACAAATACAACTTTTTTGTCTCTTAATATCTTTTCGTATATTACTTCCTTTTCGAGGAAAAAAATAAAAACGACTTCATTGCATGTCGGAAAATTGTTAAAATAAAATCAAGTTAACTTTGATCGTTGCTAGGAAATGTTGTTTTGTTATTATGAACATAATGGTTTTGACTTTCGGTAACAGTTTGTTATTATTTTTTCTCTCGTAGTGTTGTAGCCTATGTTAAAAATTCATACATGCCTGAATTTTTTAATTTTGACTTTGACGTTAATAATTTTTTACTTGAATACTTAATTTTTAAAATTAAAATCAATAAAAAATATTTTGCATTTGCAGTTTTCTACCGTCCGCCTAATACTAATTTTAATAACTTTGTTAATTATTTCGATAATAGTTTATTATATGTGGGACCAATTGTTGATGAAACCATTATTCTAGGTGACTTTAATGTTAATCTCTTATATCTGGATAACCCACTTATTGCTTGCTTTGAAATTTACGGCTTGGTGCAGATTATTGATGAGCCCACACGAATTTCTAGCAGTGCAGCTACGCTTTTGGATCCAATCTTCATTACCGACAATAACATTGTAAATAATTATGGCACTATTTCTGCTGATACAATATCTGACCATAGACTGGTATTCTGTGATTTAAATATTCATAGAGCTAGAATTAGTCCTAAATTTGTTCGGTTTCGATCTTTTCAAAATTTTAATTTTAATAGTTTTTCCCAGGATCTCCATAATAGCCCATGGGACAATATTATATATGAAAATGATATTATTAATAAAAATTGAAATATTTAATAACCTTTTGTTAACATTATTTGATACTTATGCCCCCATTAAGGAAGTTCGTGTTATGAAGCCTAAGGCCCCATGGCTTACAGCAAACTTAAAGTTATTTATGAAGCAAAGAGATGTCGCTTTACAATCATTTAAACGAACAAGGGCTGCACATGACTGGGCACATTATAAACAATTAAGGAATTTCACTCTTTCCATGGTTAGGCGAGAAAAGAAAAAATATCTTGACTCTATTTGCAGGGAAAAGAATCAGCGTAAAACATGGAATGCACTTAAAAATTTTAATATTTACTCGACAAGTAATAAAGTTATTCCTGAAAATTTAAGTAATTCGGAACAAATTAATAACTTTTTCGGTGCGTTTTTGCAGAATATCTCTAATTGTGATGATAAAATTGAATTTTATAATAATAACCCTTTTAACAACAACAGCACCAACTTTTCATTTAATTTAACCTCTATTGAGGAAGTACATTTTATAATAAAAAATATAAAGACCAATGCTTCTGGTGTTGATGATATTAAGGCATCTATGTTGCATTATTGCAGTCCACTTATTGACAAATACGTAACGCACATCATTAATTGTTGCTTAGAATTAAATTATTTTCCGGATAAATGGAAAATCGCCATTGGCAAGCCTCTTCCTAAAGTTCCACATCCCTCAAACTTTAATGAGTTGAGAGTTATAAGTATACTTCCAATTATTTCCAAGACTTTTGAAAGAATTCTTTATAATCAGATATATAATTTTATTTCACTGCATAATATTCTACCAGACTTTCAATGTGGCTTTAGAAAGGGATTCAGTACAGCTGTCGCCTTAATAAATGTGATTGACGATATTATTCACGCTTGGGATCGGGGAACGGGTAGCGTTCTTGTATTGTTGGATTTTTCGAAAGCTTTCGACACAATCAATCACCAGCTTATCTGTGCTAAGTTGAGGTACTACGGTTTTAATGAAAACTCACAGACTCTAATGAAATCGTATTTCACAAATAGATCTCAAAAAATCTTCAGCAATAATAAGTTTTTGGATCAAATTCCTATTTTATCAGGGGTCCCACAGGGTTCAATTTTGGGTCCTTTGGTTTTCCTTATTTATACAGCTGACATACTTAAGTCCGTTAGAAACTGTCGTGTGCCGGCATATGCTGATGACACGCAGTTATATTTTTCATTTAACTTTGACGATCTTGAACAAGCCTCCTTGACTATTAATAATGATTTAAACATAACAAAAAAGATATCTTTGGAACATAATTTGCATTTAAATATTAGTAAATCGTCCGTGATGCTATTTGCAAACAAAAATCAAAAACCTTCACTGAACAAAAATCTTAATATTTTTATTGACGGTACTAAATTGCCAATGCTTAATTCTGCAAAAAATCTGGGTATAGTTCTGGACACAAATTTAAGATTCAAAGAACACGTAAAAAAACTTCTTCAAAAGTCATTTATAGCCTTAAAACTTTTATATAGTAATAGACACTTACTTAACATTACCTTGCGGAAATCTTTATGCGATTCTTTGGTGTTATCACACTTCAACTATTGTGATTTTGTATATGGGAATTGTTTAGACGTTCTCAGTAAGAATCGTATTCAGAAAGTGCAAAATGCTTGCTCCAGATTTATCCTAGGTTTAAGAAGATTTGATCATGTGTCCCATACATTCAAGGAATTGAATTGGTTGAGAATGGATGAACGTAGGTTGCATCGCTTGGCGTCCTTGGTTTTCCAATATTACAAAATCCCAATTCTCCAACACTACTTAAGGAAAAACTAATTCGACGACATGATATTCATGATCGGAATATTAGAATGGTCAATAATTTAACTATGCCTCATTATCGCACTACACTTTTTAAATGATCTTTTACGTACCAGTCGGTAACACTTTATAATTCCCTCGATAATCACTTTTATTCTCTTAACCGTGCCAAGTTTAAAATCCAGTTTAAAATTTTTTTACTTCAACGACAAAACGTGTGAACGTAATCAGTACCTTCTACATTTTGAACAGCAATGATATATCAGTTTATTTTTAGTATTATTTTTTTTCTTTCATCTACTCTTACAGTTATCTTCTTTGAAAGTTAATTTCATTTTTTTATCGCTTTTGTATGGTTAAGTAGAGTAGCCCACAAAGGCTAGACTTCGCCATGCAGGGTGTAATTTTTTTTTTGTGTATTTTGTATTATAAAAATATGTAATATAAGACGATTAGTTATTTATATTTCTTAATGGGTTTTTTTTTTATATTAAATTCATGTACACTGTGGCTCAAATTAATTGTGAATATTTTTTTTTCATTTTGCACTGATTTATATTTTTGGAGTGATGATGAACTGAAATCGTCTCAGTAAAATGTGTAATTTTTATCAAAATATTTTGAACAGGGCCGGATAGACAGGTTTTTTTCAACAAACGTCCGCTTATGTTCGTTGCAAACGGAAACTGATTTATTTAAATTTCAGATGATACGTTTTTTTGGTAGTTCAACTATCGAAAATTCTCCAGTATTATCCAGTATAGGTCTCATTGTGAAATATTTTAAAATTTAAGAAATGCAACTTATTTTGTTCATTGATGTACTAAAACATTGCGGTTATCATTTTGGAAATTTAAAGTCGTTTGAACCATGATCGCAGCATCCATGACCGTTATTAAAAATCAGAGTATCCATGACTGTTATTAAAAATCAGAATATCTATTAATGTTATTAAAATATTAAACAATGTTATTTTTGATGTTTTGTACGCTTCGTGACAGCTGATCCGTACACAATGGCAGTCTTAAGTGAAAAGGATCGAATTCTTATCAAATATTGTCGACAAAAACATAATTACGGTGCAAGAAAAATTGTAAAGGAGTTTCCTGAAAAAATTGGTTTGTTGGAACAGTTGCGAAGTTTTTAAGACATCTTAGAGAAAATAATGGATCAATAAAAATAAAAGGAAGGGAGAAGGGAAGAAAACTTCAAGAACTTAAGGAAAGATTACCATGGTAAGAAATATTATAGAAAACGTACGACCTGAAGAATCTGTAGGTATCAGAAAAATAGCGAAAAGAACAAGAATTCACCGTTCTACAGTTCAAAGAATTATAAAAAATTATTGCCTTAAAGTCTTTAAAAAAGTTTACTGTCAAAAACTTAATGCCAATGTGAAGGAGAAATGATTAGAAAGATGTAATCTATCACTACGAAGATTCCGTTCTCGGGAAAATATCGCAAAGATATGGTTTTCAGATGAGAAGATGTTTTACTTCAGGCCGCCAAAGAATACACAAAATAATCGGGTATACGCAAATGTGCGAGTAAAGAGGGAAATCCCTTTGGAAAATCTTTTAATCGAGAGAAGTCACTTTTCACCTGGCGTAATGGTCTCTGTGGCAGTTTCCAAATTGGGGAAGTCAAGTCTCATTGTTGTAGATGCCGGAGTAAAACTCAACTCTGACGCGTATCAACAACAAATTTTACATTACTTGCTTCCTGAAATTGAAGCAATCTGCGACGATTACGTGTTCCAACAAGACGGTGCTCCTTCCCATACCTCTCGGATTATAAGATGGTTTTTGTTTAAGCAATGCCTCGATTACATCGAACCGGAGATGTGGCTACCCAATAGTCCAGACTTAAACTCTGTTGACTATTCCATATGGGGAATTTTAGAGGCAAATGTTCACAATGGTCAAAGGTTTAACACCATCGAAGAGCTAAAGAAAAGGTTACAGTTCTGTTAATATTAACCAGGACATAATCAATGCAGCTATTGACCTATGGCGAAGGCGACTGCAATCGGTGATAGAAAATCATGGTATTCATGGTGGTCATATTCATAATGTTATCCTGTAAATATTTAGACTACTTTCGATTGTGTGATTGAAGTGATAGTTAGTCTTGATATCATTAATTGTTAATATTATTAAATTCGTTAATTAAGATCGAACAAAATAAATTGTACTTCTTGAATTTCAAAATATTTCACAATGAGACCTATTATACTGGAGAATTTTCGATAGTTAAACTACCAAAAAAACGTATCATCTGAAATTTAAGTAAATCAGTTTCTGTTTGCAACAAACATAAGCGCACGTTTGTTGAAAAAAGCTGTCAATCCGGCCCTGTTCAAAGTATTTTGATAAAAATTACACATTTTACTGAGACGATTGAAGTTCATCGTCACTCCAAGAATAAATTAAATCAGTGCAAAATGAAAACAAATATTCACAATTAAAAAGTGTACTCCTTTAATTTGAGCCACAGTGTATACAGGGTAGCCCAAAAATAAATTACGACCACTGACTTCATTTTTTCAAATAAAAAACATATACTTTTTATTTCATTTTTTAATTTTGCATGGAATGCTAAGTATGTTTCATGTACCATGTCCTATACCCAAACTTAACATTTATCGAATAAATTACGACTGAACATATCAATAAGGGAGACCTGTTAATTTAAAAAGAACAGAAAAACAAATCAAATTAAATGGTGAAAATGTGCGCCATTTACGGCTTGACAATATGCAAGCCGATCAATAAACTCTCTTTGCACGTTTTCAGTCATTTCCGGAGTTTCAACTCCTGCAGATTTTTTGGCCTGTCAAAAAATACTTTCGAGTTGAGGTAACCCCACAAAAAGAAGTTTAGCGGAGTTAAGTCTGGCGACCTTGCAGGTCATTCGATAGGTCCTTCCTTCCTATCCATCGATTGAGAAAGGTTTCAGTCAAAAACGTACGCACAGTGCACCATCTTGCTGGAACATCAGTTTTTTGTCAGGGAAGTCTGTGTCCAATGGATTCGGAAATAAGGACACTTATGCTGGAATTAATTCAAGTTGGAGAAATTCGAGATATACTTGTCCAGTTAAAGACTGTTCAAAGAAAAATGGACCAATTACTGTTCCGCGCACTATTCCACACCACACATTTGTTTTTTGAGGGTACTGGTTGTGAACCTGATGAATCATCTAATGCGGATTTTCTGTTGCCCAATAACGACAATTTTGTCTGTTCACTTCACCATTCAAACAGAATGTAGCTTCATCGGAAAATATAATATTTTTTACTAAATTATTATCTAGATTGCACATATTCTGCATGCGTTCACGAAACTTATTTCGCCTATCGAAATCATCTTCTAATAACAAATGCACTGGAATAACTTTGTATGTCAGGAATCACACTGAGCGACCATGATCGACCGTCCGCGATCGACCGGCTACGACCAACAGGTGAAATAGTTCAAATTCACAGTTCTAAGTCACACTGATCGACCGACCACAACCGACCGCTGTTATGAAAATGTCATACCTGAGATTTTAGGTTACGTATATTTCACAGAAATGTTTACAAACTAACCTTTATTGTTCTGTGTATTTTACACACAATATACTAGTATTACTAGTAATTAAAATATCTTATCAATAATTATTAGCTAAAAACAAAACCAGCGTCACAAAGTTTAGTTAGGTTAGAGTTAGGACGCGCACGCCACTTCCACTAGTTCCACTTGGTGTAAAATAAAAAATAACTAAAACTTTGTCATGCGCATTAAATGGGATAGTCCGCGACCGACCAAAATTTCCAGCAGGTTGGAATTTCAAACACGGTCGTCGTAGGACGGTCGCGGACGGTCGAGGACGATGGTTCAGTGTGATCTTTATGGTAAGAATGTACGTGTTGGAAATTTGGTCGTTAACGGTCGGTCGCGGACGGTCGATCATGGTCGCTCAGTGCGATTCTTGCCTATGGGTGATATTTGTGCTTTTGAACTATTCGGTGAACAACAGATTTCCGTATATGTAAATTGGCCCCAATGTGCGATAGAGGAGTACATGGATTTTCTTTCAAGATAAGCAAAACATCAAGTTGTTCATTTTCATCTCGAGCAGGACGACCAGATTTAGGCAAATCTCTAACATGATCGAGTTATCTAAATTTAGCCTCTATTCTACTCACCACCTTTTGATATATGGAAGGACGATCAGGATGGATTTGATTAAATAATTGAACTGTTTCTATTTGAGTACGTGTTCTATCACCAAGCCCAACCATGCATAGAATTTCAATTTTTTCTCGTTCCGTTAACTTCACCATTGTGAAAATTGCAACTTTGCCACTACGCATGACGCTTACTTATTTGAAGTAAACTTGTCATACAGTTTCTATAGGACTAAACGGTGACAAGTCAACATTCAGAAATACCAGAATTGAAAAAAATAAATAAATAAACACACAATGGGACGTTTACGTATTGATATGTTCAATCGTAATTTTTTCGATAAGTGTTGAGTTTAGATATAGGACATGATACATGAAACATACTTAGAATTCAAAATTCAAAAATGAAATAAAAAATAGATGTTTTCATTTGAAAAAATGAAGTTGATGCTCCTAACTTATTTTTGGGCTACCCTGTATACATAAATTTACCATAAAAAACACATTGAGAAACAAAAATCGACGGGCCGTAGCGTTTTTTCAAAAAACACACCGCGGAATTTTAAATCAATTTAGACATTTCGTCTGAGACTCACTGTATGTTAGAAACTTTGTTCTCTAGCCACTTGTAGAGACCTTATACAATAAGGATTAACCAAATTATGCTAAAACGCTATTCTCTGGGCTATATGCCCCAACGAGCGCTAAATTATACAGCACAATTTGGCGTATACAGGGTATTTATTAAGTTCTTGTAGGTACCGGGTGTTCCAACTTAGGAGGTAATCGGCTATATCTCAGAAAGTAATAACACTAGGACTTTGGGAAAAAATATATATCGATAAAAGCGGCCAAGGGAAATTGCTGGAAATTATTTTCAAGTTCGAAAAATGACCGCTAGGGGGCGTAAGAGAACATTCAAAATAGAAATGCCGATTTTCTTTTGATTTTTCTTAATAAAAATATGTTAAAAATATAAGCATTGTATTCTTCATAAAATTATGCAACTTTATGTTAGGAATCGTTTTTTCCTATTTTCAATAATAAAGTGGTGGGAGAAGGTCAAACTTTTTTTCTTTCAAACGCTGATATCTCTACTTTTGATAAACCGATTTTATTCAACTTGGTCCTAAAAAAAAACCTTCTTTTCCTCTACACGTAGATCTATTAACTATACCATATTGATTCTGATGGTGGCCCCTAGATGGCGTTTTTCCGTAATTCCTCAATGAATAAGGATTTTCTCAAAAAAATCAAATGTTATGATATGACTTTTTCATCATATTTTATTTTAGGCTTATAAAGGCTATTAAATAGTGGAATAAAAAATCCAGGTCCGTATTTAAAATAAAAAAGTTGATGATGGTCGCTCGAATATGAAACGTCGGATTGAAAAACTAACACCATCAGCTTTAAGAGGAGGAAAAGTTACTATAAGGAACTGAAAACCGCAACGTGATATCTTTTGTTAAACTAGAGAAATTAGAGATATATAATAATTAATATGGAAAAATGAGCCATTTTTTAAAACATCAATTAATCAATTAAATATCTAGTTTAACAAAAGATATCACGTTGCGGTTTTCAGTTCCTTATAGTAACTTTTCCTCCTCTACAAGCTGATGGGGTTAGTTTTTTAATCCGACGTTTCGGATTAGAGCGACCATCATCAACTTTTTTATTTTAAATACGGCCCTGGATTTTTTATTCCACTATTTAATACCCTTTATAAGCCTAAAATAAAATATGATGAAAAAGTCATATCATAATATTTGATTTTTTTGAGAAAATCCTTATTCATTGAGGAATTACGGAAAAACGCCATCTAGTGGCCACCATCAGAATCAATATGGTATAATTAATAGATCTACGTGTAGAGGAAAAGAAGGGCTTTTTTTCAAGACCAAGTTGAATAAAATCGGTTTATCAAAAGCAGAGATATCAGCGTTTGAAAGAAAAAAAGTGTGACCTTCTCCCACCACTTTATTATTGAAAATAAAAAAAAACGATTCCTAACATAAAGTTGCATAATTTTATAAAGAATACAATGCTTATATTTTTAACATATTTTTATTAAGAAAAATCAAGAGAAAATTGGCATTTCTATTTTGAAAGTTCTCTTACGCCCCCTAGCGGTCAATTTTCGAACTTGAAAATAATTTCCAGCAATTTCTCTTGTCCGCTTTTATCGATATATATTTTTTCCCAAAGTCCTAGTGTTATTACTTTCTGAGATATAGCCGATTCCCTCCTTAGGTGGAACACCCGGTACAAACTTTAGAGGGTGAATCTTTGAATAATGAATGGGTCCGCAACGGCTTGGGTTTTGAGATACAAGGCGTCCAAAAAAAGTTCTTTATTTGGTCTTTTGATTCTATTTTTTTTTTCAGTAACATGTCATTTGTACGAAATAGGAGATTTTGGGAGTATTGCTTATGAGAAACTCAATTATTTACTTACTTTTCTGTTTAATGTTAAATGGCGCCACATAAACTGTTGTACCTGGATTAAATAACCATAACTTTTTTGTGTCACACTGTATGTCATTTTTAACTAGACAGGCCTATTCTGCCTTCAATTTTACATACAAAATGTAATCTTACTATTTGTCGCACAAACATCTTCTGACATATTCTGATCTCAAAACTAAGAAGATAAGATGAACTTTGCATCCGCAGAAATAATGTGCAGTTTAACACTAATTGAGGAACTGAATAAGGGAATTTTACATAGTATGGGTAGTGTAGCTTATCTTAGGCTTAGGCATTACGTTTAGTCGTCGCTTTTAGACTCCAGCATCAACTTGCGTACTAGACTATTTCGCATCTGGATGTTGTAGTTTTACTAGAATCTGGAGAGCCTGGATTACAGAAAAAAAATAATATCAAACAACAAAATTTCCAATAATAATTGTTACCTATGCATCGAGGTGAACGCCCGTGCTTTGATTAAACTGATACTAAAGCTCAAAAAGTTAAATCCAGAGATGTTCAGCATCGGCATCTTTGGTAACTAATCATGTGAATTATCATTTCAAGCTGCCCGGTCCAAATTTTAGTATAAAGGTTATTCTGAACCGAATCCGCACAACAAACGATACCATCAACGAGCTTAGGGAGACTATTACACAGGCCCGTATCCAGAAATTCGTTTCGGACGGGGTGGGGCCCAAAGACAAAAATCATCCAAAAATGTGGACTTATTTTAAGTAATTCAGAGCAAGACGAATCACACATTAAAACTTAAATCATTATGTGACGTTTAACGTATTATTATTTATAGTGCAATAAAAAGATGCAGTACAAGGTGTACAATAAACAAAAAAATTTCAAATTTCGGGATTTGGTGGGGGGGCCGGGCCCCCCCCCCTGGATACGTGCTTGCTATTAGACTTCCAAGGGAAGACAAAAAGAAAAAAAGAAGAAGAAATTTACAATTTAGATATAAAAGCCACATTTGAAAAAGCCCTGGAAATTGTCATAGAGGAAGTGAAACAACTTGGAATCCATGTAAAATACAACGACTGGAAATACGTGCAGGTTCCATTAATACGACGGGCACAAAACATTGAAGTGACAGATAAGAACGAAGATGACACTGAAGTTAAAGCGGATCCTGAAGAAAATGAAATCTAACCTAAAGAAATTAGGTCAAAAAAGGAGTTATTAGGTTCTTCAATGTTTTTTTACTTCAGGAGAAACTCCTTTGACGTCTGTTGATTATTTGTAATTACTATTTAGCTCTATGGTTTGTAGAAATTTGTAAAAAAGCTCTTTGCTTGAATGTTTGTGATTCTTACGGATTTAATTTAGAAGTTGTGCAAAAATTTTGGCGCTTTTTTGTTAAATATATTATATTTGTGCATGTCAATTTTAGTACCTCTCTACTATTGTGGGATGGGATTTGGACCAACAGGGAGCCAGTCTTTAGGTAACTTGTATGTCCCGATTTGTCTTGATCTCGTCTGTGAGTCGGTAATAAGTTGGTTTGTCGATACGTCCGTACTTATTTCTAATAATTGTCAAGAAAAACTCGTCAACATCTTAAAGTCATTATGTAACACTACATTCATAATGTATCTGGGCGCCTTCGCGATGATTTTCAGCGCCTTGTTCTGAATCACCTGGAACTTATTAAGCTCCGTTCTGCTTATGTTGCACCACGTAGGTGCACCATAAGTTAGAACCGACCTGACCAATACCTTGTAGAGATTGACCTTAGTCCTATTAGCAAGTCTACTCTGCCTGTGAAGCAGGGGGTAGATAAAGCCTAACTGTCGCAATGCAAGTTTTATTATATTAATTGAATTTTCTCTCCAATTCAGCCTTTAGTCGAAAATAAATCCCAGGTATTTCACCTCCTTGCACCAGTTCACTTGAACTCCATTGACCCGTAGCCTTGTTTCAGGCCTGCGGACGGTGCTTTTCGAAAAGAAGATGACCTTCGTCTTGGTGGGATTCAAGCGAATCTTCCAAGCCGAAAGCCATTTTTCCAGCTCGATTATATGACGCTGTATCCGGCTGACGACAATTTGCGGTGATTTAGTAGTCGTAGTAATTTCTGTATCGTCAGCAAAAAGATAGAGCTACGTAAATCTATCTCGCGGAATATCGTGAGTATAAATGTTATACAACATCGGAGAGAGAGGTGAGCCTTGCGGCACTCCCGCCCTGATGTGTTTATTCAAAGACAGTGCGTTCTCTGATGAGACCGCAAAACTTCTATTCTCCAAAAAAGAAGCTACCACCTTGATTAAGTAGTTCGGAGCACCGAGCCTTATCAATTTTAACAAGTGGCCATTGTGCTAGACCTTGTCGAATGCTTTGCTTACGTCAAAGAAGACCGCTGCCGTATGCGCCCTCTTGTTAAAGCCTTTAGTAATGTTTGCAGTGAGTCGCGTGGTCTGCCTGACTGTGCAGTGTTCAAGCCGGAACCCAAACTGTTCGGCAGGCAGAACATTGCGCGTGAAAACAAAGTCGTTGAGCCTACTCAAGATTATCTTCTCGGCAATCTTCCCTAGACTCGATAGCAGGCTGATCGGTCTATACCTAGCTGGCGCCGTAGGGTCTTCGCCTTTCTTATAAATAAGAATGACTTTAGCGCGTTTCCAGACAATTGAAAAGTGGCCTTTGAGTCGCCTGGGATAAGCTTACTATGTTCCCCAAAGCTCGGTCTGGTACATTTCGCAACGCCATATTCTTTAAACCGTCAAAACGGGTTAAAAAATCTTTTTTAACATTCAACACGCTTATTAGGGACTTAACCTCGTTTAAGGTGACTTAGGGAAAGGCCTGAAACGGGTGATTAATGGTTTTGTAAATCTGTATCGTCCTTAAGACCCACTCATCTCTCAACGCGTCATTGGTGGGGTTTTCACTGAACTGGTCACAGAGTTTGTCTGCGAGAAATTCAGCTTTATCCTTGGCATCGGTTAGAACCGCACGTTTCCTGGTTTTTCAGGTGAGACATGGACGCTCGTGCGCCTCTGGTCAAGGCCCTAGTTATTCTATAAATGGAATTATCCGCTATAGATAGACCTTGGACCTTGTCGTTGCACAGGTTTGATTGCCTTTCGCTTAACAAATCCCTGATTACCTGGGCTTCCCAATTCGCCTCCTCCTTGGTGCGAGGATCACCAGTACGATACGCCCTATTCTTTAACCGGTTTTTAATTCTAATGCGGTTCTTAATTTCATCGCTTAAAGTCCTGTATTTTGAAAATCCGGACACTCTTGTGACAGATGCTTGGGCTAGAGCTGCGTTAATGTCATCTGTGATCTTGCTCACTGCGTTATCAATGTTCAGTGGACTATGTGGGGGTTGTAATACCTCCACATTTTTCAAAATATTGTTATACCTAGGCCAGTTCGTCAAGGTATTAATCAGTCAGCGTTATAGTAGGTAATACAAAAAAAAACTTAAAAAGTCGCTGAAAATGGCCGCCACTTTTTTTAATAGACGTAGGTCGGCAATCCTATCCGTGGCGGTTTGCGACGGGCTGGAACGGAACGGACAGGTGGGCGCTAGATGATTAACTTTTGTGTTTTTTTCGTCGTCGTGACGGAACGGATTTACGTTATTGTTGGGCGCGAATATTTTTCAAATTTTTTAAACAAATGGGTGCAATAAAAATTCATAATATTATACGTAGACTGTCAAGGTTAATGTTTTAAATTAATTAAGATTGAATATTCCAGTTTTTATTTAAATATTAAGTTATTAATTTGTGCGGGGTTATTAACTATGATCTTATACCTACCCAGAAACACATGAATAATACCGTAAAAAATATCATTTTACCTCAACAAGCCAGATTTAATCAGATAATTTGTTATAAACCTTAATTTTATTTTAATCGAATTATTCTGTGGATGAGGCTACTTTATACAAAGATGGTATAAATATTTAACACTATTTGGTGTAAAATAATTCTACCTAACCCAAGAAAAATTAGTTTAAAGTGGTTTAAATTATGCTAAAAAAATTGTGATACATTATTAACGTAGCAAACAATTTATCAGACTTGGCTTCATTAGTAATTACATACATAAAAAAAAGCCCAAAACGTTACGAAATATTTTAAATGAAAATCTTCCACTATTTATTTTTATCTATAAACACCTCTATTTAAAAAAAAAAACTTCAAGAACTTCCCAGAGGATTTAAAATGTGTTATTTTATAGTTTAGAAGCCTAACAAACCACTCAGTTTTTTATATTTTTCGATTTTTATTATGGATTTAGCTTAACTCAATCATAGTTTGGGACACCCGGTACACTAGAAACGATCAAAGATCTTAAGAAATATTTCAGATTAAAAATGCAATGAAAACTAATATTGAATAAGGATCTGAACCTTTTTTTTTAATTTGGTTAAGTCAATAATTTGATTTTCCTGCATGAAAGGAGCATTGATTAATGTTTGTGTTAATAGTAATCATCAAGAAATATTTTCTGAATGATGTAGATGAATTACTAATTACGTAAAATTATCAGAACCGAAGTATTAAAAGTTACAATAATTCTTGACATCCTGGCACACCTCTATGGTTATGATAATTTGCTTACATAATATATTTGCTATAAGTACTTTGTTATACAGGGATCGAATACCTTTACCCTGACACCTGAACAAACTATTTAAAATAATGAACGAAAGTGATATAAGTACAGTGGAATAGTTGAGATTATGCCCCTCCCTAAGACCCAAATTATGGATGTCCTGTTATCGATAACAGCAATATAACTTCCATGACAACCGTTGTTCCAACAATAATATTATGTTCTATTTGTTTGGAGGTTACAGACAATGATGTATCATGAATGATAATATACAGGGTGTCTGTACAAGGTCTTTACAAAAACCTACCCCATATTTTTCAGACCAAAATTAGCCGATTTAAGTAAACTTGCCTTAGTGCACAGTTGCTTAGTTTGGGCGCTAGACGGCGCTGAAGTGACAATTTTTAAATCGTTTTTCTGGATTAATTCAAAAACTGCTCGTATTGTTTTGCCGAAATTTGGTACGTTGGCATAGGTTTATGGGGCAAAAAAATCTATGTCACAATTCTGATTAATATCAGTCCATGGGCGTAGAATCTGGGTTTTTTACTAATTGCTTGTTTCAGTTTTCTATGCCAATAGAGCAAGAGGGGTTTGGGCATAAAATTCAGATGAACGAACTCATTTGCTACACAAAAGGTACTCTTGATAAGACTCGATTACTCTGACGGTTTTCGAGAAATTTTCATTCTATTACTTAATACGTAGTAGTTTTTACCACGTAGTACTTGGGTTTTATAGAATTTTTCTGTTTTTGATTTCTACGCCAATAGAAGATAAGAGGTTTAAGTTTAAAATTTAGATTAAATCAACTTATTTACTACAAAAAACCTCTTGAACTGTTTTCTTATCATCTGCTTTTTGTTGGCACGGTATTTTTCAGGTATGTACCACACGACCTTACCCCTCACAAACGATTGTTATTGTTGGTTATTATTAGTTTCATCTGACAACATAAGTCAAATTTGTAACATTTAATATTGCTGCTAACGTTCAATCACTTTATCTGCTTGCATTACTTATTAGAAAACTTTAATTGTCGTGAATTATCATGGCGGTGTAACACACTAATGCAGAATATACGGATATGATATTGGTATTTGGGTATTGCCAAGGAAATGGTCGAAAATGTGTCACAGTCTACTCCGAAAGGTTTCCAAATCGTCGTATGCCAAGCCACCCGACGTTTGCTGCTGTTGAAAGACGCCTGCGGGAAACGGCCAATTTACTCCTAAAGCCATTGATAATGGAAGACAGCATTTTGTAAGGGTTCCTGGAGTCGAGGAAGACATTTTAGAACGTGTTGCAGAATATCCAGAAATAAGCACCAGGAGGCTAGGTAGGGAAATAGTAGTGTCCAAAAATATTGTTCATAAAGTATTTTAAGAACATGCAGTTGCTATATCCATACTATAAGATGCCAGTTCAAGATCTTTTACCTGATGATCCTGAAATGCGCCTGGTTTTTAGTCGGCTTGTTCATAGGCAGCGAGAAGAGAATCCCAACTTTGCCAATAATATTTTGTTTACCGATGAAGCATGTTTCACAAGAAGAGGGATTACAAATTTTCATAATGAACATGTTTATGCGGATGAAAATCCACATGCTATCAAGGTAAAGCATTTTCAAAATGAGTTTAGAATTAATGTGTGGGCTGGAATAATTGGTAATAACATTGTTGGTCCTGTCATTATTTCACAAAGATTAACCGGGGAAATTTATTTGCAACATCACAATATACGCTGCCAGATTTGCTAGAAGATTTACCTTTACAACTTCGGAGAGATATGTGGTTTATGCACGATGGAGCTCCACCACATTTTGCATTAAATGTTCGAAACTTTTTGAATCAGCAGTACCCAAATAAATGGATTGGTAGAGGTAATGCCCTTGTAAATTTGCCACCATGATCTCCGGACTTAAATCCATTGAATTATTTCTTATGGGGGCATCTTAAGACAGTAGTTTACAGGACAATTCCAGATAACGCAGAACAACTATGGCAACGTATTCAAGATGCAATAAATATTTTTAAGGGCGATGAAGAAGTTCTGCAAAGAGTGTGTTTTAATTTTCTTCGACGTATAAATCTTTGTATTCATAAAAATGGTGGGCATACTGAGCAATTTTTATGATATGTCTATTTATTTCTGTTTATGATTTAGTTATTTTTTTTCTTTTTTTTGTAAAAACTAATAAGTAATAAAATTCAAATTTCTCGAAAATCGTCAGAGGAATCGAGTCTTATCAAGAGTACCTTTTTTGTAGCAAACGAGTTGGTTCATCTGAATTTTGTGCCCAAATCCCTCTTGTTTTATTGGCATAGAAATCTGAAACAAGCAATTAGTAAAAAACCCAGGTTCTACGCCCATGAACTAATATTAATCAGAATTGTGACATGGTTTTTTTTTGCCCCAAAAAGCTATGCCAACGTACCAAATTTCGGCAAAATCGTATGAGCAGTTTTTGAATTAATCCAGAAAAACGATTTAAAAATTGTCACTTCAGCGCCGTCTAGCGCCCAAACTAAGCAACTTTGTACTAAGGTAAGTTTACTTAAATCGGCTAATTTTGGTCTAAAGAATATGTGGTAGGTTTTTGTGAAGACCTTCTACCGACACCCTGTATATGATAATGTGTTCTTGACTTCCATTGTCATTATTTATTTTTCTCACAAAGTTTCAACTGGTAAGCATCTCCAATATTCACCTGAAGACGACTGGAGATGCTTACCAGTTGAAACGTTGTGAGATAAATAAATACTGACAATGGAAGTCCAAAACACGTTTGTTATTATGTTGTAGTTAGAGTTACCAAGACTTAGATAATTTAGCCCTAAGTAAAATACACTAATGATACTATTTTATAAAAAATTAAGTAAAAATCAGATTTTTATTGTAAGCCCAGACTACACATACTACACAATACGATTACTAGTTACCACTTATGTGCTTTCCCTATTTGCTACTCTACGTAAATTGGATCTCGTTGGAGTGTTAGCATACGCGAAGTGGGTGCACTACTGTATTAAAATTCCGAAGTGTAATTTTTATGTTTTACTGTAGTCTATTTTGGGAAAACATTTTATTTATAAGTATACATGGATAGAGTGGATTTAAAAATAGTATCCGTGAAATTGTCAAGTTTACATCGAGGGGTAAGCCACAGAAAACATTTTATGCAGTAACTCCTAAGGTTAGTTACTAATTCCCCTATTATTTAATAAATCCATATTATTGGTCAAAATTCGTTAGGAGCGGTATGCAGCACCCTTCCTTAATCTAGATTATTCTTTAATTTAATTTTTTTTAAAAATAATCATTTTTCGTATAGAAGGCTGTCAATCACGGATAACGATGACAGAAAACCAAATTCTGTAAATGCGCCATTACGGATTGTTGTCAGATATTACTGGTATTTGTTTGACTTTGTAAGTTTATTTTTTATTTCTGTGAAAGGTTGTTTAACATGGCACAAAATAATAAATATTAAAATTATGAAAAACACGATACGTATGTTTGTTTTATCCAAGACGCGAACGCAGCCTCGGAGCTGTGTTTTAATAGGTAAGTTTTAAAATCATTTGTTAGATACCATTAATATTAATAATAAAAATAATAAAGTTTCATTCATTATTGCTATCTATTATTAGCTTTTTGTTACATATTTAAATTTTTCGTAGATATTATATAGATATATACAGTGTGACCAGTAAAGTCATCATATGGTATTTTTTTTTAATTAGTAGCTTTCTTCGAAATTTAACCTTGGCGTCAAATTCTGCTTCGATCGAGATGAAAATTTACCCAAAAAATAGTAGTCACGTGATTCGCATTATCGGTCAAATTTTAATTTTTTTCCAAAAAAAAATTAAAAAGTGGGGTTCATTTTCAAAATATCGAAAGAAGTTGTAAGAAAAAGTTTTTTTAAATGCCATTTTTAGCATATATGCAAAATTTCAGTTGCATAAGATAATTTTTATTTTTTACCCATATTTTGTAAATTACACCACTGTTGCAAAATAAAACTCAATGCAACCTACATAAAACTTCTTAGTTGTATCAATGTCTTATTCAAGACACATTTCCTTTAAACTGGCGCCATATTAAATGTGTGTTTTTCTACAAAATCCAAATAGGGCTATTAAAATTTCGTCACATGTGATGCAAAGTTTATTTGTTTTTGACCCTCTATAAGGTAGCTTCATAAAATAAGTATTTTTGGAAACGTAGTTTGTGTCTAAAAGTAAAACACCTTAATATTAACAAAATAGTTTAATTGAAAAGAGTCTTATTTTCTAATAAAAAATCATATTATAATAATTTAAAATTCCACCTTTTTAATTTATAACAAACTATTCTTGATATTTGAATATTAAATTAAAAACAATTCAAAAACTTAAAATTTAAAATTACATTTCTGTGTGCTGTCCATTGCGTTCAATGCAAACAATTGTTCTTTTCGACACTTCTTTAATGGTGTTTCTGATGCTTAGGGGCCTTATTTCAAAAATACAGTTTCGAATGACGGTTTCCAAATGTTCAACATTACGGTCTTTGTTTGTAGACTTTTTGTTTTAGGTAACCCCACAAGAAAAAAATCAAGTGGGGTTAAATCCGGGGATCTAGGCGGCCAGTATTGCTCCATATTACGCCCAATTACCTTGCCCCTAAATATTTCCAAGAGACGTTCTTTAACCTGTCTTGCATTATGGATGGGAGCACCGTCACACTGAAACCACAAATTATGCCTTATTTCAATAGGCATATTGTCCAAAACTTCAAGGATCTCGTTATTAAGGAAGCGTAGGAATAAAAAAATAAGGCCCAACAACTTGGTCGTTTAAGATACCGCACCACGCATTTGTTTTAAAGGAATACTGGTCCCTGCATTCTATTATAAAATTAGGATTTTCTTGAGCCCACCATCTACAATTTTGAGAGCTAATAACGCCGTTTGATGTGAAAGTGGCCTCGTCGTCCTTAAAACGTGAAAGAGAAATGACACATTTCCTTCTTTTTCCCCCTGGTACCAAAAAGAGAATCCTAAACGTATGTCATAATCTTGTTCCTTAAGAGTATTTATAAATTTTGGTTTATAAGGTTTAAATTTATTTTTGTGCAAAATATTCCTTACACTCTCTTTTTGAACGTCAGTTCTGCAAGAGACATGTCTAATACTAGTTTGAGCATGTTCCACAACATCTAGGCACACATTTAATTGAACTTCTTCAGTATGTTTTATAGGATTATGAGGCTTTTTAAATGAATTTTCCACCGATCCAGTTGATTAAAATTTTGCCATAATCCTACTCACAGTAGATTTTTGCACATTTTTGCCTGGATACTTTTCATTAAAAATGTTGCTACACGATGACTTGTGTTTTCACCACATATTAATACAATTTCGATTTTTTCCTGTGAAGTTAACATTTTTTTTTTATATAATACGCAGTACTAATTAAAAGCCACTATGTCAAACCGGAAGCGATTTGACTGTCATTAATAAAGCAAGGGCCTGTTGATCTTTTTTATCATTTGTTTTCCGGCCAACTTGTTTTTCGTGCCTCTTCGTAAGGTGGAATACTTATTAATTTTTCGGAAACTGCACTCAAATAATAAAAGACTATTTTTACTTTTTTTATAACAGCTTCAGAACAAATTTTAATAAAGGAGTTTTAAATTAAATCGTTGAAAACAAATTAACTTTACTGATGACACTGTGTACTTGTTTTGTCTTAATTATAATTTGTTTTACTTTTAGACATAAACTACGTTTTCAAAAATGCTTATTTTATGAAGCTACTTTATAGAGGGTCAAAAACAAATAAACTTTGCATCACATATATGACGAAATTTTAATAGCCCTATTTGGATTTTGTTGAAAAACACACATTTAAATTGGCGCCAGTTTAAAGGAAATGTGTCTGGAATAAGATATGATACAACTAAGAAGTTTTATGTAGGTTGCATTGAGTTTTATTTTGCAACAGTGGTGGAGGAACTTTTTCTAATAATTTCTTTCGATATTTTGAGAAAAAAACCCCACTTTTTAATTTTTTTTTGGAAAAAAATTAAAATTTGACCGATAATGCGAATCACGTGACTACTATTTTTTGAGTAAATTTTCATCTCGATCGAAGCAGAAACTGAAGCCAAAGTCAAATTTCAAAGAAAGCTACTAATAAAAAAAATCCCATATGATGCGGACTTTACTGGTCACACTGTATATAAAAACAACCTGATAAAATAATATTTAAAAAAATCCAAACCAGTCTCATTCAGCACGGCTCTTTTGAAAATCCGAGGCCTAATCATTCTGGATCTCTCTCTCTCTCTCTCTCTCTCTCTCTCTCTCTCTCTTTCAAGTCAGGCATTGCCTTTAACTTCTATTAGTCATTGGGACCTTTGTTGGCCAAATTTAAAATAAGGAAATGGAGTTGAGCGTAGCCCTGGATCGTTTAAAAAGGGGGTATGAGCATCTTTTTGGACTTATTCTTCTTTCAGCTTAAATAAACGCTTGATTTGTCGAGGCTTCCATCGTTAGTGCCTCCCCACTATTGCTGGAGGCAATCCTATTCTTAGGAAACTTGTAGGTGGAATTCGGCGGTGATTGTATATTATGTGAACTTGTAATTAGTGGATTGGTGGATACGTCCGTACGTTTGTAGTAATCCGCTAATATTTTGTCATAAAGTTCCGTCAGTGTCGATATTTCAAAGTCTCTTTGTAGTACTCTATTGACAAGCGTCCGCAATTATTTTTAACGCTCTATTTTGTAGCACCTGGAACTTGTTATGCGCTGTCCTGCTTATGGTGCACCATGTTGGCACTCCATAAGTCAGGTCGGGCCTGACGAGAGTCTTGTATAAATTAACTTTAGTTCTATAACATATCTTGCTATTTTTATTTAACAAACAGTATATAGAACGAAGCTGATTGGCAGCTTTTTTTAATCTTATTTCGGAGTTCTTTCTCCAGTTTAGTCTCTCATCAAAAACAAGTCCCAAGTACTTGACTTCTTGGACCAGTTTATCCGAATACCGTTAACCAAGAGCGTAGTCTCGGATCTTCTAACTCTGCTCTTCGCAAAGAAAATGGCCTTCGTTTTGGCAGGATTTAGGCGAATCCTCCTCCTCGAAAGCCCTTTCTAAAACTCGCATGTGCCTCCTAGCCACTATCAGCCGCGGTTGATCTTAAACTGAAGTAATTGCAGTGTCGTCAGCAAATGAGAACAGCTCGTTAAATCTGTCTCTCGGGATATCATGAACGTATACATTGTACAGCATCGGAGCGAGAGGAGACCGTTGTGGGACTCCCACCCTGATGTGTTAGGTCTCAGAAAGCACGCCTTCTAACGAGACGGCAAAACTCCTTCTCTCCAAAAAGGAGGCAACAATTTTAACAAGATAATTGGGAAGAAGAAATAAATGTTTTGGCCTCTGTCACGGTACAACCATCCATGTCATGCAGAAAAGTGTATGATGAACATGAGATTAAAAAATCAAGAACGCAGTTAATACTTAAAAAAATATAAATTTTAGGATAGTTTTTTGCTACTGATGCCTACAAATGTTGCAGGAAAACGCACATTTCAAAAGAAGGGTGGTATGGTCCGACGAGGCTTATTTTACGAGTTCTGGTATCTTACACCAAAACAATTCAAGGTACTGGTCCCAAAAGAACCAACACGTAATATCTCCACGAGAACGTCAAGGTCGGTTTGGATTTAGCGTGTCATGCTTTATTTTTGGCACTAAAATTAAATATTTTATCTATGAAGGAACTTTAACCGAAAATAGACACCTAGATATAATGGGAGATGCACTAATGGAAATATTAGAGGATGTTCCTTTGGCCGATTTAAATAATATTTAGTACCAGCAAGATGGCGCTCCGAGTCTCAATTTTCTTATAGTGAGCGAATATTTAGAAACCGCATTTCACGATAAATGGATTAATACCAACGGACTGTCAGGTGGCCTTCAAGATCACCTGATCTTTCTCTGATGGATTGTTTTGATGGAGTATATAGAAAATCAGTTAAATAAGAGACAATACCACAACTTCGAGAAGCCACCCATGAAACTTTAGGCTTTTGCTGGGAAGGCCAATTATTTTATTAAATGCATTGCGAAGAATCGAGACGGTATGTCGAAAGTGTTTAGAACACAATGGAGCCCAATTCAAGCAATTTTTGTAACTTAATAAAATAATATAGTTGTTTCATTGTTAGTTTAAAGTTATGTAATAATATAAAGTTGTATAATAAAAATAACGTTGTTAATTTTGTGTTTTATTTGTGGGCATAGCCTTTTATACGAAAAATAATTAATTTTACAAAATATGTGAAAATTATCCCTTTTTAAAACAAATAAATGTGGACTGTACATATTTTTGAAACGCTCTTAAGAGGAGGGATGAGATTAAGAAATAATATATAGGGTGTCCCATTTAAAAAAACACAAGTTAAAACATTTTAGAAAAGAACTAACTACGCCACTGGATTCTACATAAAAACTTTATATTCTCCCATTTTTACTTATAATCAAAGTAATCAAATAATCGAGGGAAGCATCAAAAATGGCAAATTTTCAATATGTACTTATGTATGTCAGAAACTGAGAGGGTTTTGAAAATTTCGTTTGCGGCAATGAAAGTTTCATAAAATAATGGAACAGTAAGCCGCAAACCTCATCTTTTTTTCTTTTATAATTAGGGAGCTGGTATATGAAAACGCACGAAAACTGGACACCCTGTACAGGGTGTTTTTTTTTCGTTGATATTATAGGGTATAGGCTAAACGGTAAGCGATACAAAAAAAACTGAGATATGTGTCCCGTTCTCTTTTTTGGTGTTTAGTTTAATGGCGCAATCAGAGCTACGCTAACTAGATTGGTTTAGAAGATACAGGGTGATTCTCAAAATCTGCGATTTTTATTATCTCTTATGACTCGGTTATTTATGGAGCTAAAAAGAAACTTTCAATACGAAAGCTTTATGACTTATTACATAGTATCCAGTAGCGTATTTAAAAAAAAAATTCGGATGTGTTAATTTTTGAGGTAATATTAAAACTAGCATTTTTTTAAATGCGACACCCTGTATCTGGATGTCTCAAAAAATTGAATTTTTTGTTTTGATTGCAACAATATATAACACTTAATATTTTTCTTTGTTTTAAATAGCTGAAATACCAAAAAACAAGATTTTTTTTAGTTGGCCATGGATTGAATTATTATTCTTTTATTTCATAATAGGTATATTAAAAACTCAGTTAACAGGAATATTAAAACATTGATAGGCCAAAAACAACAACTACAAAAAATTAAGATTTATAATAACAACTCAACAATTATCTCATATACTTATATACAGGGTGGCACATCGAAAACGAAACAGAGACATTTACTGGCAGCTCAGCTTCTTTTTTGGAAAAACGCTCAGACCCGTCGATTTTGTTTTCGAGGGGGACACAAAATTGGCAAAAAATCACGTTAACACGTGCAGCTCCTGGGCGGGGTTGGCACCACCCCTAAAATCTTAAATGGAAAGGGGGGTCGAGTGATACCTTATTTTAAAGGTCCTGCAATTCCCTTTATAATAATGTAAAATTTATGTAGGTACTTCAAACTTGAAGAAGTAGAATTATTTGATTATGTACTTCAGTTCAGTAGTTTTGGAGATTTATTGATTTAAATTAGTGGAGATCAATACATTTGGCAGCAAAGTAGTGTAAAAATGAAAAATGAACTGACCCGTTAGCCAAGTAAATGTTGGAAATGACCACCATGACTCTCCACGCAGTAATAAAGATTTTGCTCAAAACGTTGCCGCACATTTTGCAATATTTGAGGAGTAATATGAGGGCACTAATTCACAATTCTTTGTCGCAAATCTTCTAACGATGTTGGCTGAGTGGCATAGATTTTACTTTTTAAGTGACCCTTCAGAAAGAAATCCAAAGGTGATAAATCTGGCGATCTTGGGGGCCATTCAATGGCACCCCTTCTACCAATCCATCGACCTGGAAACGTCTGATCTAAATATTGTCGAACACGTAATGGGTAATGTGGTGGGGCACCATCCTGTTGGAACATCAACTTATTCGCAATGTAGCGCCGATCATTCTGATTTTCAATTATGGATGTTAATGCAGGATCTATGGCGTCTTGCAGTAATTTCAAATACATTTCACCGGTCAAATTTCCAGGTAAGAAAAAAGGACCAACTAAATGTTCGCCAAAAATACCAGCCCAAACATTTAATTTTTGTGGCTGCTGTGTGTGTTCGTTTTTAAAACTTTAAATTTATATGTGCCAATATCTTTCTCAATATTACGGCTAGATACCGTCGGATCAGCAGCAACACAAGCTAATAGATTTATTTCATCCCTTTTTCTATTTTCTTTATGGTAAATCTTACCTCTTGGTTTTCCAATTAATCCACATTCACTTAAATTGTGATATAATCTTTGAAATATTTGTCTTTCTGGCTGTCGTCGTTCCGGATAACGCTTAAAATATAGGTCTAAAGCTGCGTCTTTATTTTTATTACTCTCAATATAGCACTCGAACTCATAGTTTTGAAAAATATTCATTTTAGACTCCTTTTTTAGAAAAATATAATCGAAAATATTTCGTTAACAACGAATGTTAAAACCAGTAGGTACTTCATTGTTAATGAATTTTGTGACATGTAAACAAACAAAAACAAACAAAAACAAACGCTTAAAAAATTCAATCCATGGCCAACTAAAAAATTTTTTATTTATTGGTATTTTAGCTATTCTATGTAAAAAGTCACAAAACTTTCGTATTGAAATTTTCTTTTTATCTCCATAAATAACCGAGTCATGAGAGATAACAAAAACCGCAGATTTTGAGAATCACCCTGTATCTTCTAAACCAATCTAGTTAGCGTAGATCTGATTGCGCCATTAAACTAAATACTAAAAAAGAGAACGGGACACATATCTTAGTTTTTTTGTATCTCTTACCGTTTAGCCTATACCCTATAATATCAACGAAAAAAAAAACACCCTGTACAGTAGTATAGTTCATTCTTATCTGACACACCCTGTATAGTAAAGGTGAAGTGGTAATGGATTATAATTAAAGGCAGTGATCCAAAATGCCTGACGGGGAATAAAATAATAATTTGGTATATATACGAGTTTCACTTCGACTGACTTACTATACTTGAAAACAAAATTACCGTATTATGTATAAAATATGAACTTGACTACATGTTAAGCAAAGACAACAACTTTTCCAAATTAAAATAAAATTACAAGATTTTGAGAAAATTGATGACAGTGTTTGTTATTGTTCTGTGATCATTCTGTGGTATATATGCGTTAACTTTAATAAATTTATAATAGTGCGACATCATAATTAACATGTTTTGCACATATTTACATTTCTGACTGGTCATTCCGTTTTTGGGTTTTTACGTTAATAGTAAACAGTGTTTTTTTATAATCACATACCTATTATTAACCTTGAAAATTCGCAATAGTTTATCAAATTAACTAAATTAATTGCACTTAAACCACAAACTCACATCGGCACTGGCTCTCGTATATAACTTTACAGTCGAATTTCTTTCGTATGTTTTATCTTTCTGGATCTGTGTGTGTTCAGGATGTTATGTTGATATCCCTTCTCTCTACCACTTTAATATTTTTGCCAGCAAACTGAAACGTCTTTAATTTTCACTGAACTGGAGCGTTTCTGACTAATCAACGCAAAAATCCCAGAACGTAAAATCTTGCAAACATGTTTTTTGTATTTGATGATATTTTGCAGTTTTAAGTTATACCGCTCACAGCTAACAAGAGTTTTCTTCTAATACAAGCGAGAACAATAAAAAGTTGGCATTTTGCCGGACGATAATTCAAAGTTAATAAATATTAGTCGCATGTGGCTGTTTCTATTTTTGATAACGAGTGAAATTGAAACCAAACCGATTAAAAATCACCATTACATTATAGGATATAATATTTTCAATTTTAGCAAGTTTTTGGTATAGCAGACTTCGTCCTGCTATCACACGGAAATATTTCCTATGTTATCGGAGCTAGAGCAGGGCCGTAGCTAGAGTATGAGGAAGGTCATCCGAAATCTAAAATACACTGAGAAAACCGGGTCAACTAAAAAATTTAGTTGCATTTTTTTTGTTACCGCAATTAAAATTTTAGTTCTGAAAATCTATTTTTTAATTATCGGAATAGTTTCTCCCAGCTAATTTATTTTTCTTAGACCGCTCTGGCTGTGACAACGTGACAGAACAAAATTACTGTGCAAAAAAAGGATTTTACTTAATTTTGAATGTTGTGATACCTTGTTGCGGCTATCTAATTAGGTGTGTTAGATTATCTACGTTTCAGCAACCAGTTGAGATAACCCAAGGTTTAATTGCCCTATATATTTTCATAATTAAAGTCAACTAATTTTCTAAAGTTATACCAGCCTAAAACGCTAATTAAATGATCTTCGGCTTTTTCGATACCACCGAAAGTCACCGAACGTCAACCGAGCGGGAATTCGCGCTCGTCACACGTCACGGCCTCACTCCAGTCTATTTTTCAGTGCTGTGCATGCACTTTTTTACTTTTTGGTTTTCTGAAGCTGTACAAAGTCCTGCTTTTAAGGGGGCATTCCGATACGGGAGACCGCGACAAGCGACCGAGACCGAGCGACAAGCGACCCAAGGTCGCATGTCGCTGCGGCGACCAGTAGCATACAAATACAGACGACGCACACTGGGGCAAGAAGCCTTTAAAACTGGCATTAAATCCAATTAACCCTGTTACAATATTTTTGGTCTCATAATTATTTTTGGGATGATATAGCATAAACAAAAGCAAATAAATGGATGGTAACCGGCCATAATAGTAGTACTAATAACCAGATTTCAATTTTATTGAAAAAAAAAATGAACAGAAATGTCGGTCTTGTTAACTAATAAATCGTAGGGTATCATCATCACTATCGATCCCCTGGTCATCACTATCACCGCAGGTATCATCTTGACTGTCGTTATCCCTATTACTAGATGTATTAACGGTTGGTACTTTTAACAACTCAATAGCTTCTCTTGGCAGATGTTGCAGCTTTCTCTTCGGTGTCTTTTGTTTACTGGTGATCACCGGATCAGAAGTCAATAAGAAAAAGTTAAAAATGTCCGTGTTGGTTTTTTCTCTGCTACATTTTCTGGAGTAATGCTCCGGAATTGCTCCCTGAACCTCTTAAAATCTTTATTTTTTGCCTTTTGTGCTTCTTCGGTCAATTGTCCTATGGGTAAAAGTGCAGAGGATATAATTTCTGAGCCACGAATTAAATATTTGTGTAATGTTGAAGGCATATTACACCAAGGGTACTTGAACACGAAGTATCTGGCTGTATCAAGCGCAAATAGACGGTATTTTTCTATATCTGTCAAATCCACTGGATACCACAATCATAATTAAATGTAGCTTTTTAATTAATTCTAAATCAATTTTTGTAATTTGAGCAGAAAGTTCTGAATTTTGAAAAAAACGTCTGGCAATTACGTGCTCCAGAACGTTTCATTATATCAAGAAGTTCTCTTCTTGTTATAAAAAGGGTATTTAAAGCCGTTCCTAAAACAAAATAATACATAAATCAGACATTATGTGGCTTAACTTATAAAATATTACTTACGACTTGCTACAAAAACATGTCTAACTGTCAAAGTAGCAAAAAGTAGCAAAAAATTTAAAGATCTTTGTATTCCTACAACTCAACTCTTAGACTTAAAAAAATGTATGTCGCTCGAACTACCTTGGAACATAACTAAAATGTTAAATAATTTTAAATTTTGTCAGACGCAAAAAAAAAACTGAGATCATATTAGTTAAGCCTATTTTATCGTATATTAATCTACTTAGAAATAAATTAAAAGTAACTAAAAATTAGTTACATACCTGAAGATGAAGATTCCATAGCTCAACAATATTAATATTGATTATTTAGCACAAAATCACAAGTCGAAACTAGTTATAAAAAACTTTAAATCGCGCCGCTTATTATAATAATGCTGATAAGCTACTGCAATAGCTCTAATTCATGGCTATTGCGCGTGATGTGAAGCATAAAAATATCTTGTTTGTGCGTACTGATAGCTGGTCTTGTAAATCGCATTAAGAGAATATGCCTAATTTTTAATTGAGTTTTGTATTTAATGCCAGTTTTGGTGGTTTCTTGCCCCAGTGTGCGACGCGATGCGCGACGTGGCGACTTTGACTAGGTCCATTTTGTTTAATTTAGTAATTGTGTACGTTTCAGAAAACCATGTCTAACAATCTTAAAGTAAGAGAACATTCACTAAAACGTTTATTGGAAAACGAGGACGAAGATATAATTGTGTTGGCTTTACCGCAAGAAAAAAGACAAAAAATTAAATAAAATACTATCCTTATAAGCCTGGAGAGTGCTGTCATATAATGGTGGGTGATTAGACACTAAATCGATGAACAATTCATCTTCCTGAGTAGAAAACGTCGCCATTCAACCCTCTCTAGGTATAAAATAATTGAAATAAACTATGCAGGTCGCAGCGTATCACTGCTTCCAGAGCAGTGTGGTCGCGCGACCGTTGGCCACGCCTACCGTCTCGCGTCGCTGTCGCTTGCATCGGAAAGCACCACATTAGAGGTGGGAAGTTCGATTCTTTTTGGTGACTCAATTCATTTGATTCATTCAGTTAAAAAGATTCGTTCTTAAATGATTCACTTACCTACTTTTAAATAATTTTACGTTTTAAACGCGAAAATGCTAAATCGATGTTTGTTTAAATAACAGCCAGTCGTTTGTTATGAAGATTGTTGCCATAAGTGGTAACAAATAAACAAAATACCCAAATGTTGAGCCCAATGTTTACGTTCTTGAAATGTCTTCAATGAATAATAGATTCCTATCCAAAAATAATATTATTCTCTTGTTTATTAAAATTTGTTCAACCATTTGTACAGTTACACTATAAAAAAATATCAAATAAATACCAAACAAATCAAATATTTCTTCCCATATATTTATCTCTTTTCCTTCTACTGTACTTTGCGTATCTAATTAAACTGCTGTCTTCCTCTACATCATGAAAATGGAAGACGGCATCCCGCATCGCCGAGCGACGGCCGTCAGGCCAACTCTCGAGCTCGACCGTTCGAACTGCGGACTTGCGAACCAGTGAATTACTGAACTGGTGAATTGCCTTTTCGAGTTTCGGGTAAAGTGAACGAAATGCGACTTTGATTCATCAATTCTTTAAATGATTCCTGACTTGGTGAATCAAAAAAGAATCGAATCTTTTAGGAACGATGAATTAATTCTTTCGAGTCAGTGAAGTGATTCGTTCGTTTTGAACGAATCGTTCGTGAACGACACACCTCTACACCACATACAAATCCGTTAAAGCGGTACGTCGCGGTCGCACGTCGCGGTCTCTCGGTCTCGGTCGCTTGTCGCGGTCTCCCGTATCGGAATGCCACCTTAACAGTGGAGTTTATAGGAGTATGTAAAAGCCTTTGAAGGTACATATTGTACTATTGTTATTTACCTATTATTTTAATAAACTTAAAAATGAATACAGGGTGTTATTTAATAAGTGCCCGATATTTTACAGGACGATTCCTCAGTTATTTATAAGGTGAAAAGTTTATATAAGCATGGGTCCGCAAGCCCTTTATTTTTGAGATACAGGGTGTTACAATTTTTAACAGGAACAAAAAAAATGCAAAGTACATTTTCACAATTTTTTGATTTCGGCTTTGTTTATGAGATAAATGCTATTTTATCAAACTCTGGTATGGGCATAGCGATATGCAAATAAATGCCATTTATTTCTTTATCATTCTTTTTCTCAAGAGCGATTGCTCGTAGCAACTTCTACCAAGTATGCATTTTTCATGTAAAAATGATAAAGAAATCCATTTTTTTGCTTAAAAATGTAATGCAAGCACGTATAAATAAGTTATGACTCCTCAAAAGAATAAAAAGGCACGTAGGTGGCGCCCTCTACAAGTGGGAGCCATGCTAACATTAAATTCGAATTTCGCATTTCAAAAACCCCTATACCAATTTTCGTCCCAATATAGACATTATTTCAAAAATTCTTTACGAAAAACAAAAATAAATATAAATTTTGAACACCCTGTATCTCCAACCAAAATGAAGGGCTGGCGGACCCATGCTTATGTGAACTTTTCACCTAGTAAATAACTGAGGAATCCTGCAAAATATCGGACACTTATTAACTAACACCCTGTATATCGGATTTTTACTTATTTCTAGAAGGTCATTACTACTCATTACACACAAAAAAGAAAATACTTATTTTAAAAATATAATACTCAACTATAATAAATCTTAGCTTTGCATAATCGCAAATAAATACAGATTTTAAACAAGTACCTATTTTCAATTATTATTTGGTGATTTCAATAGTTTCGTAGCAATGCATTTATTTTTCCAAATAAGATATTATGCAGGGTGGCGCATCGAAAACGAAACAGAGACATTTACTGGCAGCTCAGTTCTTTTTTGGAAAAACGCTCAGACCCGTCCATTTTGTTTTCGAGGGGGACACAAAACTAGAAAAAAATCACGTTAACACGTGCAGCCCCCTGAGCGGGGGTGGCACCACCCCTAAAATCTTAAATGGAAATAGGGGTAGAGTGACATCTTATTTTAAAGGTCTTTCAATTTCCTTTATAATGATGTAAAATTCATGCGCTTCAGTTCAGTAGTTTTGGAGATTTATTGATGTAAAGCTTAAAGTAGACTTTAATAGGTACATCAGATTAGTTTGTACTTTCAGAAGAAATTTGAGTAAAAGCATTTACTTAAAAAGTAAAGCATGGTGTTGAAAATAGCGATTGGAGCGTTTCTTGTGGCAAAAAAAGTTGTTTCTTGAAGAAAGATAAGAAGGGAATGTCTTGTACTTATTTGAAATAGGAATTTAGTACATAGTTTGCGATTGATTCGACCAAACTTTGTTGTCAAAATATCTTTTAACGCTTTAAACATAAATTACCCATGGTATATTCCACTGCAGAAAGGGTTGAAATTATCGAAATATTTTTCGGAAATAATTAGTGCGCTAATAGAACAGCAGAAATATTTAATGAGCGACATAAGAACAGTAACGTGCATCGAAAATATATTCTAGAACTTGTAGCTAAATTTCGGGAAACTGGATCAGTCGCCAATAAAAAACGCAACATTGAAAATCCCATAAGGAACGAAGCAAAGGAAGTGGGGGTTTTAGGGCAAGTTTATGTAGATCCTACGTTAAGTACCCGCAAATTGGATACTGTGTGTAGTGTTAGTCGACGTAGTATCCAACGGATTCTAAAGGCCCATAGTTTTCATCCGTATAAAATTCACCTTGTACAAGAACTTAATGAAAACGATTTTGATCGGCGATTACAATTTTGTGAAGATATGAGTGAACGAATTATAAACGATGAACATTTTCTATTTAACACTTGCTTTTCCGACGAATGTTCCTTTTTCTTAAATGGCGTAGTAAATCGTCATAACTGCCGATATTGGTCCGATTCTAATCCCAGAATTTATCGTGAGGTACACACACAGCAGCCACAATAATTAAATGTTTGGGCTGGTATTTTTGGCGATCATTTAGTTGCTCCTTTTTTCTTACCTGAAAATTTGACCGGTGAAATGTATTTGGAGTTACTGCAAGACGCCATAGATCCTGCATTAACAGCCATAATTGGAAATCAGAATGATCGGCGGTACATTGCGAATAGGTTGATGTTCCAACATGATGGTGCCCCACCACATTACGCATTACGTATTCGACAATACTTAGATCAGACGTTTCCAGGTCGATGGATTGGTAGAAGAGGTTGAATGGCCCCCCAAGATCGCCAGATTTATCACCTTTATATTTCTTTCTGTGGGGTCACTTAAAAAGCAAAATCTATGCTACTCTGCCAACATCGTTAGAAAATTTGCGACAAAGAATTGTGAATGAGTGCCTTCAAATTACTCCTCAAATATTGCAAAATGTGCGGCAACGTTTTGAGCAAAATCTTTATTATTGCATGGAGAGTCATGGTGGTCATTTCCAACATTTACTTGGCTGACGGGTCAGTTCATTTTTCATTTTTACACTACTTTGCTGCCAAATGTATTGATCTCCACTAATGATAATGTATTAAGAGTTTTATTTAAGCTTTAAATCAATACATCTCCAAAACCACTGAACTGAAGTACATAAATTTTACATCATTATAAAGGGAATTGCAGGACCTTTAAAATAAGGTATCGCTCGACCCCCCTTTCCATTTAAGATTTTAGGGGTGATGCCACCCCCGCCCAGGGGTTTGCACGTATTAACGTGATTTTTTGCCAATTTTGTGTCCCCCTCGAAAAAAAAATCGACGGGTCTGAGCGTTTTTTCAAAAGAGAACTGAGCTGCCAGTAAATGACTCTGTTTCGTTTTCGATGCGCCACCCTGTATTATACAGGGCTGCCCAGAAGTCCGGAATAAAATTAATATAGCCTTAACCTGTACTTTTTGGGGAGAATGCTTGGACACGTCAATTTAGTTTTATATATGCTCACATTTTGACATTATTCGTTTGTTTTTTTTTATAGACATTTGTCAAAGATATGACGACATCGATCTTTTTTTTAAATGGAAACCTACAGCTTGTGATATATCATTTGAGAGCTAATATCTCGTACAGTATGCTCATAGATTTTGGCGCGATTCTGTCAAGCTATTTCAAAATGGCGACTGTTAAAAGTTTTAAAAAAATCCCTATTTAAATAAGCGGAAATGATAAATCATTGATGTTTTTTTCACCTTTCAAGGTAAGAAATCTTCATTGTTTCACGTTCTGACATTTTGTGACATTCTGACTTAACAATAGTTATGGTTGATTTGTTATTTATTTTGTCAAAAAAAGTAAAAATGTAACGAAGCGAAACAAAACACAACAAAAAGGTGGTTTAACGTGGCAAATGCTGGAAATGTTCTCCACCCTCTACTTGGCATGCTCCCAGACGATGGTAAAATCCGTCGACGAAATTTCGAATGGCTTCAGCCGGTATGTTATGTGTCTCCAATCTAATTTTGTTTTTCAAATCTTCAATATTATTTGGCCTATTTTGGAAAACTTTTTCTTTTAAATATCCCCAAAGAAAATCCTCGGTGGCCAATCAATTGTACCACGTCGTCCAATCCAGCCACCTGGAAATATCTGATCTTAATATCTTCTCACATTGACACCAAAATGCGGAGGAGCACCATCTTGCTGAAACCAAATTGTTTCATTAGGTATATCTGGATCTACTTCGTTGGGAAAAATTACAGCTAAAGCAGGCCTCAACTTGAAGGTTACGAAATCTAGGTACCGTTCAGCTGTGAGGTTTCCTTCCAAAAAGAATGGCCCTAAAATTCGGTTATTAATAATACCTGCCTATACATTTACTTTCTGGGGCCGCTGAGTATGCGCTTCAAATATCAATCGTGGATTTTCTTGACTCCATAAACGATAATTATGTCTGTTAACCACCCCGTTTAAATAGCAAGTAGCTTCATCCGAAAATAATATGTTATGTGGAAACCTATTATTCTCGGTACACCGTCTCATCATTTCTTCGCAAAATTGCAAACGCCTATCATAATAGTCATCTTCTAAAAGCACTTGGACAAGACATACTTTATAAGGGTAGTATTTTTCTGCTTTCAAAAGTCTTTCAATAGTACCTCTAGATGTATAATGATTTTGAGCCAATGAAACTGTTGAAACATGCGGATTATCCTGCAGAGATAATGCAATATCCAATTTTTCATCGTCGCCTAAAACACGTGACCGTCCATTCCTAGGCAAGTCCTTTACTGTGCCATGTTCATCAAATTTGTGGAATATTTTACTAACAGTGGCCCTGTGAAATTTGATTTTCCGGATATTTAGCATTAAATAAAGTGCATTTCACTTTGACTTCTTATTTTATCTCCACATCCTAACAATATCAAGACTTCGATACGCTGCCTTTCCGACAAAACCATTTTTGTTTAGAAAATTGTAAAATAATACCTACTTCGGAAATACCTATATTAATTTTACAAGTTCACAATGTCACAAAATGTCAGAACGGGAAACAATGAAGATTTCTTACCTTGAAAGGTAAAAAAAACATCAATGATTTATCTTTTCCGCTTATTTAAATAGGGATTTTTTAAAACTTTTAACAGTCGCCATTTTGAAATAGCTTGACAGAATCGCGCCAAAATTTATGAGCATACTGTACGAGATATTAGCTTTCAAATGATGTATTACAAGCTGTATGTTTCCATTTAAAAAAAGATCGATGTCGTCATATCTTTGACAAATGTCTATAAAAAAAACAAACGAATCACATCAAAACGTGAGCATTTATAAAACTAAATTGACGTGTCCGAGCATTTTCCCCAAAAGTTACAGGTTAAGGCTATATTAATTTTATTCCGGACTTCTGGGCAGCCCTGTTTATGCTTCGATAGCCAACACACAATTCTATATATAATCAAAAAACCAATACGCTAACTTAAATAGCTTCTTGTAACTCTGAAATGAAAAATTTTAAAAATCTTTAAAACGGTCCCCTGGGAAAAAGTAGTTTAAACTATTCTGAATGAGTAAGAAAATAATCTTATTTCAAAAATTGTACAGTAATGAAGGAAGGAAATATGGAAATTCTTAAATCAATTCTTAAAATCTCTCTAATTAAGCCTGATACAAGTTACTGGGTTTCCCCAAAATTGCCTACCTAGTAAAAGTAAGTGTTTGACGAAACAAAACATAATTGGATTGGTCAACTTAGTAAATTTAACTAAATAAACCAACCATGTGCGTTTTCATTATTTACCAAGTCCTGTCCTAGGTTGAGCAATTTGTGGGCATCCGGTACTATACGGTTTTTAAGTAGAAAACTATACCGGGTGTTGCATCGTCGAGCGGGACATAGGAAATCCCATGTAATTTTAAATGGGGTCAATTATTGGCTTCCCTAATTATTTTAGAGAAAAATTCTATTTAGGTTTATTAAAGAGCACTAAAACCCACATTCAAAAGAATAACTTTAGATATTTTTGATGAGCCCGTTTACGGGTTATCGCCGATTTCTTTTTAACTATTTCCCCTTTTTATGGCCCCGTATTTGCGGGCACCAGTCAAGGTAAAAGATGACTGTCAAATAAAGTTGTCATTTTGAAATGTGTGCCTTATTGTTATAAAAACTCGTACATCGAAAATATTAGCCATGAATTACACTTCTGAAGAAAAAATATTGGTGATTAAATGGTATTATCAAGGAAATAGTTATCAAAATGTGTCAGACATGTTTGCTGCTCTGTATCCGAATAGACCGATACCTGCAAAATCTACAGTCGAAAGGACTATCAAGAAATTTGAGACAAAAGGCACTGTAATAAATAACTGCAGATGTGAAGAAAGGCAGGAACAAAGAAGAGATGCAAGAAATGATAGGGACTTGCAAGTTTTATTGTGCGTGGAAGAAAATGATGGGAATATCAGCACAAGGAAACTTGAGGATGACATAGGATTAGATCACACCACAGCGTTACGAGCTTTGAAACGACATAAATATTAATCATACAAATATGAAAAGCACCAAGAGCTAAGAGATAGGGACGAAATACGACGACAGGAGTTTTGTTTTGGTATGATGGAAAGAGCAAACATGGATAGGGAATTTTTAAAAAACATTTGTTTCACTGACGAATGCACATTTACCTTAAACAATAAACCCAATGTTCAAAATTATCGATATTGGAGCAAAGAAAACCAACACAGGTTTGTGGAAACAAGGACGCAATATCCACAAAAAGTTAATGTATGGGCTGGGATTTTCGGAGAAAATATTATCGGGCCATTATTTCTTACACGAAATTTAAATGCAGAATATTTTTTGGAACTACTTGAAGATCATATTTTACCTGCTTTACATGATGCCGCCAGGGAAAATCAGGAAGTTTGGTACCAAATGGATGGCTGCCCGGCACATAGTACCCTGGCTGCCCGGGAATATTTAAACCGTGCTTTTAATGGAAATGTTATTGGCTTAAATCATACAGTAAATTGGCCAGCCAGGTCTCCTGATTTATCGCCAAATGATTTCTTTCTCTGGGGCCAATTAAAAAACAGGATATACAAAGATAAAAAATACCCAAATCTAGACGAGTTAAAAAATACTATTTCTGCCGAATGCAATATAGAATTTCAGTTTACCAACTAGCGAATGTAAGAAGAGAATTTTATGATCGCCTCGGTTATTGTCTAGCAGTCAATGGAGGAATATTTGAACATCTTCTTAAATCCTAAAGTTCTAACAATTTAATAGTACCTACCTATTAATTAGTAAAATATTGAAACATGTAAAATGTCATAATTAACCTTGTAATTGGATACTTTATTTTAGTTTTATTCGGATTAATTTGTACTCATAAATACACCTTTAATATTTTCGATGTACGAGTTTTTATAACAATAAAGCACACATTTCAAAATGACAACTTTATTTGACAGTCATCTTTTACCTTGACTGGTGCCTGCAAATACGGGGCCATAAAAAGGAGAAATAGTTAAAAAGAAATCGGCGATAACCCGTAAACGGGCTCATCAAAAATATCTAAAGTTATTCTTTTGAATGTGGGTTTTAGTGCTCATTAATAAACCTAAATAGAATTTTTCTCTAAAATAATTAGGGAAGCCAATAATTGACCCCATTTAAAATTACATGGGATTTCCTATGTCCCGCTCGACGATGCAACACCCGGTATAGACAAAGAATGTGTAGATAATTATTATGTTTTTTTTGTCTTAAAAGGAAAATAAGGAAATAATTACGCTTGCCGATTATCCTGTTTACCATATTCACTTGTGATCTCAAACTAACTTTTAATAAGTAAATGGACATTTAAAATAAACAAACCATTTTTTTTAAGTTATTTTCAAAATCTTCGCCAAACAATAATAAACAAATCTATCAGACTAATAAAAATCAAGTTAGCTACAGGATGTTCTAAAATTAATTGCGTATTATTACTAACTTGCTTATTTTATTAGTACACCTACATCGAGAATTATTGTCTTTCAGTACTTTACAGTTCTGTTATTTTAGTTTAGCTAATAAGCAAGTTAGCAATTGTGTGCATCTAATAAAACATCCTTTAAAAATTAAAATAGAAACGTTTAATATTAATAATATTATCCAACTTCTACAGTAAACACTCGATTAAGTAAACGTCCTTTATATAAATCGAAATATAAACTATCTAATTTAATGAACACTAGAAATGCATTTATATAGTTGAATACTGTTCTTTGAAGTAAATTTTTGTGCCAGAACCTGCTCGCACTATCCAAGTGCCTAACCTGTCGAGGACTGCAAATTGGGTAATAACGATTTTTAAAATTAGTATACAGGGTGTTATTTATTAAGTGTCCGATATTTTACAGGACGATTCCTCAGTTATTTATAAGGTGAAAAGCAAGCCCTTCATTTTTGAGATACACGGTGTTAATAATTTATTTTTATTTTTGTTTTTCGTAAATAATTCTTGAAATAATGTTTATTTTTGGACAAAAATTGGTATTTGGGGATTTTTAATATTAGAAATTCAAATTGATCTTAGGTTGGCCCTTAATTGTAGGGGGCGCCACCTACATGTATTTTTCTCTTTTCGGGAGTCACAACTTTTTCGTGCATGTATGTATCACATTTTTTAGAAGAAAAATCGCTTCCTCTATCATTTTTACGTGAAAATGGTATGCTTGTCAAAAGTCACTACAAGCAGCCGTTTTTATGATGTTTTGATTTAAATTAATCGATGCATTGTGTTTGTCAAAAAGTAAAACAATTTTAAAAACTTAAAAATAAAAGTATCAATTAGGTTAGTAAGTATATTCCAATGTTTGTTTCATGTCATGTCAAAAATAATATCTTGAGGCATAGTTAAATAGTTTTATTTATTATTATTGTGATTTTATTAAAAAATGGTAACCTTTACCAATGCTGAGTATGCTGACATACATTTTACATACGGAAATGCATATGAGGCTAAACGTTTGTATCAGGAGCGTTATCCGAACCGCACAACTACTACTTCAAAAACGTTTTAAAAAATTCACGATCGGTTGAGGGAAACAGGAAGGCTTGAGAAATCTACTCATCTGTCGGGTGCACATCGAACGTTAAGAATCCAAGAACCCGAGGAAGCAGTTCTTAATCTGGTAGGAGAACACGGGAACAAGCACCAGAAAAATAGCGCTGACGTTAAACATTTCTCATGTTCTAGTATTGAAAATTTTAGTTGATAAATTTGTTATATCCCTACAACATTCAAAGAGTTCAGGTACTCCTCCCTCGTGATGTTCCATTACGTATTAACTTCTGTCGTTGGTTTCTCCAATGAGTTATTTAAAATCCTTTATTTTAAAATCAAATCCTGTTTACCGACGAGGCAAATTTCTCACGCAACGCTATAGGCAATTTTCACAACAATCATTTGTGATCAGAGGAAAACCCCATGCGATACAGGAATCACATTTCCAAGAACAGTTCTCTCTTAACGTTGGGCAGGAATCCTTGGAGATTATTTATTAGGCCCATTCTTTATTCCAGGAAGGTTAAACGGAGAGAGATATCGTCATTTTCTTGAAGATTTGCCTATTTTACTGGAAGATGTGCCGCTTAGACTACGAAAAATGTTTATCGTCTGCATTTTAAAGTCACGGTGAAGTACTCTGTTGGATGTATATCTAGGTACGGTCCGCGATAGTTTTTAACGCCCTGTTTTGAATTACCTGGAACTTATTAAGCTCCGTTCTGCTTATGTTGTACCACGAAGGTGCACCATAACTGAGAACCGGCCTGACCAATACCTTGTAGAGGTTGACCTTAGTCCTATTTGAAAGTCTACTCCGCCTGTGATAGAGCCTAATTGACGCAATGTAAGCTTTACTCTATTAATTGAATTGAGCCTCCAGTTAAGCCTTTGGTCAAATATAAGTCCCAGGTATTTCACCTCCTGGCACCAATTCACTTGGACTTCATTGACCCGAAGCCTTGTTTCAGGCCTGCGCACAGTGCTGTTTAAAAAAAGATGACTTTCGTCTTGGCAGGATTCAGGCGAATCTTCCAAGCTGAAAGCCATTTTTCCAGCTCGATCACGTGACGCTGCATTCGGCTGACGACAATGCGCTGTGATTTAGAAGTCGAAGTAGTTGCTGTATCGTCAGCAAAAAGATAAAGCTGCATAAATCTATCCCGCGGAATATCAAGAGTATAAATATTATACAACATCGAAAAGAGAGGTGAGCCTTGCGGCACTCCCGCCCTGATGCGTTTATTCGAAGAAAGAGCGTTCTCTGACGAGACCGCAAAACTTCTATTCTCCAAAAAAGAAGTTACCACCTTGATTAAGTGGTTCGAAGTTCCGAGCCTTATCAATTTTAAAAAGAGACCATTGTGTCAGACCTTGTCGAATGCTTTGCTCACGTCAAAGAAAACCGCTCCTGTGTGCGGCCTTTAATTGAAACCTTTGACTATATTCGAAGTCGGTCGCGTTGTCTGCCTGACTGTGCAATGTTCGGGCCGGAACCCATATTCGCTTTTAAGGCTATAATAAATAAAGATGGATTGCTACTTTGACTGTAATACAAGACTTAAAAAAAGTAATTAAACAAAAAAAAATACAAAAATTTGTGATGTCATTGGACAAGAAAATAATTTTGTACAAGACGAGACAGAACCTTGCAGAAGTTTTACAAGACATAAATAAAACTTTTTTTTTTACAAAGACAAGACTTAAGTCTTGCAAGATTTCTTGTTGCAATCATCATAAATTTTAAGGTAAAGCACGAATCATATCTGCCCCCGCTAGCTACGGCTCTGAGGTAGAGATGTAAATGCCGGAATGATTTTGTATTCAAGTATGAAAAGTCACTTGTGTCCGTGTACCAGGCGTGTGCATGTTGGCTGGTATATGCGGAGTAATATTTATTTAAATACATATAATATTCTTAAATCACGTTGTTAATATCACAATGTAAAATAAAATAAATTGGCCATAAAAAAAACGATAAATTGTGTTTGTTGACGTTGTAAAACGTCACAGTAGATTACATAATTAAAACATAAAAGAACGCCCCGGGTTTTGGTGACTTAAAAAACATAACAACATAATGACTTCAAACAATTACAAATTTTTTTCTCAGATCTTTCTAGTTCTATACTCCGGTAAAGAATTTTTCACAATAAATGGTTGACTCCGTTTAACTACCTGGGACGTTTGGCAAGAGCTCGGCCATAAAAATGCAAATAAACTGTCGGTCATACAAAACTTTATGGCGGCGAATGACATATATTTCGAAGAGAATTATATAAAAAATGAACTTTTACAAGTTTTAAATGCATTTTCTATCAAGAAAACATATGTTTGTGACACAATGGCAGCGGAAATGGGTCATACAGTGCTACGGCTCCCTCCCTAGTCGATACCATTTAGGGTGAAAAATACTTTACCAAAATAATTGGCAGTGACTCATTTTTACCGGGGTGTGCAAGACGTAAGGGAAACGCAAATTCCAGAGGCGTGTCATTTTAAACAATAATAATTCAAAAAATATATGAATTTTTTGTTTATTATTATAATATATTTATATTTACTATAATAAATATAATATTATAAATTAAACTGAAAAATAAATTAAGCTTTTACATTTGGTGACCTAATGAAGTAATTAGAGAAACTAAATTACGCAGGTTTAAAATCCAAAAAGAATAATAAAGCAACGGTATAGATATGTTATTTTCATAATGTTTTTATTATACTACATAATAATAGAAACATATAATAGTGGATTAAGGGCAAAACCTAAACCTAAATTATAAATGTTTATAAATTTCCTAACTATTGTTACCTAATGAACACTTATTGATAATAATCTGACAAATTATATTCCACGCCGTCATTATAAAGTGGTATAATGACAATACGTTACAATTTTAAATTCATTATTACCATTACATCGATTATTCACTATCTGACGATGAAAGCATTTCATTCCCTGCCCACCGATATTGTTGTATTTCTTCTAGATACTTTCTACGCCACAATACGATTTCTTCCTTTTCCACCAAAAGACTTTTGCGATTTCGTTTTAAGAATCGAAAATTCAATTCTCGTAGTGTAACGCATTAGAACTCTTTGTGAAATTTTTTTCATATTTCCATCCCTTTCAACTTCGGCAGAATTTTTTTTTTAATTCGGAAGTTCATTTCGAAAAAAAAGTGCATGCACTTTCCGACGAATTTTGCTGATCAATAAAAATCTTTTTCCGTCCCCTTGTTTCCTCCTGATCGGGCACTTTAGTATTCCTATTGTCGTTGATAGTTCTATAAACAGTACGGCAAGATGTCTTAGTCAATGTGGCACAAAGTTCTGCTGCATCAATGAATGATATTCCACTGTGTGTACTTAGAATTCCCTCATACACATTTATTACCATTGTACGCTCCCCAGGTTGTTTTAAATGACGTCGTTTTGTAACTTGTTGGTTACTATCACTTGAAGAACTCGCGTGCATTATAATATTTGCTGTTTTGAATAACCACCAAAATAACACCAAAATAATAAAATTGAATTGCTAATATCCTCTTGATTAAAACTTGTCTACGACACTGAACGTTGCGTTGGTTAGAGGCGATAAGACAGCGTGCGAGCGCCTTTTTTATAGTTTTACATCCTAAGTTAGTCAACTAATTGCTAACCTTATTACTGAATTTTGATATGTGATTGACAAATTTGAAATTGGTTTCTTTTGGTGTATTGATACAGTAAAATTCTTTCTTGAACAGTTTCTTTTGTTTCTTTTTTAGTAAATTATCTATTAAGTTCTCTTTGTATCCGTTGTTGTCTGCTATCTGTTTGATGATACGGAGTTCTTTGTAATTTTACGGAACGTAATGTTACTGAAAATTACATAATTATTTTTTGTAGTGTAGACATGTGTTTTTCCTACCTGCGTTGCCATATTAAGTAAAACAGGTGCTGTAGGGTGAAAAGGCCCTTAATGACATGCCGATTTTGGTACATTTTATGACAATTTAAATGATATATTTTAAAATCTGGCAACATATAACGACTTATTAATGCACAATCTTCCCAAGCGGTTTTAAATGCTTTTATTTCAGTTAAAGGTGTGTGAATCGATGTTAATTATTTTTTCCGCACACCGTCAATGGTGATAAGAACAGTTTTGCCAATTATTTTGGGATATAGACTATTACAAACGGTTAACCGACTCGAACAACCAACTTATTATACAAACACCTCTAAACCTACAGACAGCTACATAAGAGACCGCTGCGCCCATAAAACAAGAAAAGAACACTAACACAGCAAAGAAAATATAAAATTACAATGAAAAAAGGCAAAACTTAAGAGCGGAAAAAGTATACCGACTTGATTTATCAACAACCACAGTACTATAACTGAATATGAATGGTGTTTACGTATGTTAAAAACTCTTTTTCTTAAATTCTGCAACGGAGAATTTATTGGGTCTAACCAGAAAGTGCCGATATATTCACTATATTACAAACTCCGCTATAGTGTAATAGTGTAATGCAACTAAGATCCGCTTCGTTAAAAATTTTAGGTTTATTTTACATTACTCTCACCCTATATGAAATCATACACCAAGGTTAAAAAAATAGCTCTTATAATCCGAAATGTTCATTCAAATCGCTTAAGTTTGTTCTCAGACATTTAAAAACTACGGGCACAATTTGAAGTTATTTTTATCACTTCAAAAGAATGCGACTGTTTAATAAAAAGTCAATATCTGTTTTTTTTTGTTTTATTTGAGTGGCGATATTATGAAAGAAAATAAACGTTTTGGATTTTAGCAAATATTTATCTATTTCGTATAAATATTATTGTAAAACTTTTTTTATTGATTGTTGACGAGTTTTTAGCCCAAACACTACTTTATTCAGTTGTAATGTACCTGTTGATTGATATTAACGGGAAGTATTATTATAGTAACTACTCGAAACAATTCATTTATCCCATAGTCGTAAAATTTAGGATATAAATACTACTTTTTAAATTGGGGCCTAAATCTTTCACTAGACAAAATAACTTCGTATCAGACACTTCCACTGTACCCATGGGACGTGTAGGGTTATGTTTTTTTCACACAAGTAACGGGTGTCTGAAAACTTTTAATTGAAGATATTACGCGAACATTGTTATTAAATCTTGCTGATTAGATTTGTTAATATCGTTTTCATTGATTTTATTTTGTATCCCATTTTTTTTTAGCTGCTAGATATGTTGAAGTTTTACACGAGATTTGAGATTAGCGATGAGACCGGAGACCCATTGAATGACCACGATATGACTCAAATTCATTACTCAAAAATAACGTCTCTACAGGTAAGCAATTTCTTATAGTATTTCTATACGAATTCTTAGATACCTATCATTTTCAGGAAAAACATTTAAACATCGGAAATCACAAGTTTTTTTCAAACATTGATTTTAGTAGTTCATGGACAGCTTAGCGAGCTAAAGATTGCCCGAGACGAAAGGGGGAAGCGAGGGAAATTTTGACATAAAAATCGGTATATTCTAGATTTACTGGTCAAACCATAAGCGTCTTCTGATTTCAAAATACATACATAGTGGGTAGGGTGGTCCAATTTATATTGAAAAACAATTTAAGTTGTTTGTCTCAAGCGTCCACATGGCCTAGTTTTGTCCACTTTAATGTAGTAAGTTGTGTGCCAAATCTGAGCTTCATACGTTGAAGTTTAGAGGCCTTTAGGCCCGGTTGTACAAGTCGAGCTCAAGCCCGAGTTCTAGAGAACCACGTTCAACGATGAACCTGTCGAAAACAAGGGATACCGTTGTACATGCCAATTTTAAACCGAGCTCCACTGATCGTCGTTCACGCAAATAAGCGTATTCTTGGTAACAGATCTCACCTGCGTAGAGATACTTGTTCTGTCAAAAGTGATGTGTTTGGATAATTTGAAAAATTATTGGTTGTATTAAAGCTTTTCAGTATATCTGCAGTGTTTAAAAGCATGAGATTTTAGTAACTAAAATATATGAATAAAATTGAATAACGTTAAGAATAGGTATTGCTATAGTGGGGTTCTAAAACATGTTTACATGTTATAGTTTTTTAGCAACAGTTATGTTTATATTAACTGAGAAAATTGTAATATATCTTAAACTTGATTATAATAATAGTTGAGTAATTGGTGCCTAACAACATTATTAATATTATGAATATTATATACATTCATATAAGGTTCAGCATTGACATTATAAATAAACTCTATTGCTGCCTCTTCTTCTTCATTATTTGGAGAGTCTGGTTCATTTAAAAGTTTTGCTATATTCTCTAATACTGCTGCAGCAATTACGACAGCCTCAACTTTTTCCTCCTTCAGTCGAATACCAAAGGCTAGAATGGGAAATCTTCGTTTCCACTGCCCAAATTTTCTTTCGATGCAGTTTCTTGTCTTGATCTGCGATTCATTAAAAAGCATCTCTGGCCTTGTTCCTGGATTAAGAAGAGGTGTTATTAAATAATTTTTAATAGGATAACCACTATCGCCAACTAAAACATAATCCTGAAAGTTACCCCTTTCAAATCTTGCTCTAATATTTGAGTTTGCAAATATTTGGGAGTCGTGTGTAGAGCCTGGCCAGCGACATACAACATCTTGAAACATACAATAAGAGTTGCATATAGCTTGTACATTAAAGGAGAAAAAGCCTTTACGGTTCCTGAACACTTCTGCATTGTTGCCACCTGGAGATAAGATTTTCACGTGGTTGCAATCAAGTGCACCAATGCACTTGGGAAATCTTGCTATATTATAAAATTTTTGTGACACACTTTGAATATCAGCTTGTATTGTGGGCATTTTTATAAACTGATTATAAAGTCCTGCAATAGCTCTTGTTACTCTCCAAATTACTCGGCTTGCTGTACCTTTGTCAATACCAACAAAATCTCCAACCGTTTGAAGAAAGTTTCCTGTGGCATAATACCTTAAAGTTATTAAAACCATTTGTTGTGGTGTTACAGCATAATTCCTAAAAAGAAAAGTCAATTAGAATAGTGTGGAGTAATAAATCCTTATTATAAAGGTGTAGTTATCACTCGAGTTATAATGAGAAAAATCTCTGCTTACTGTTCTGGTTAAGACCTAATTTCTGGCTGATTTGGTCAACAACAAAACGTACTCCGTGTTTTGTTAAACGAAATCGCTGAATAAATTCTTCGTCGTTCCAATATTGGAAGTGATCTAGCCTATCTTTATATTTCTTGGGTCGCCTTCGAGCATGCCTTTAGAACTTCAACTGCTTCAACAAAATCTTCATCATCTGTTAATTGAAGGAAATTTTCGCGAACGTTTGGATCCATATTATTATATTTTTTTTCAAAGAACAAAAATTACGAACTTCACAAATGCACGGAAACGTCAACAATATTTTTTCGGTTATGTTGTCAAAAAAATTGATGAACTTGGTTTAAGCCCATGAATTCCATGGTTCAACAGAACCGCTGAAAATGACAGCTTTAGAACCAAGCTTATGCTTGAACGTGCTTTGTACAACTGGGATTCGTATCCTGAGTAGAGTTCAGCCTTGAACCGAGTCTGAACTTGGATTGTACAACCGGGCCTTAGAGAATCTTTTTGTCACAAACGAATAATAATGAATTACACATGCAGATAGACAGACAAGAGTTGTAGCACGTGGCTAAATCTCGTGGCAAGCACACGCATCAACCAAATCACGACAGCGAAAATCCATGTAGATGTAAACGCTGGCAAGGCGGCCCATTGCGGACAAACTACGTTGGGTGGCGCTGAAAGCCAATGTATCGGTTTAGCATACCGAAAGCTGAATATTAAAAACAAACTTAAATAAGTTCGTGTATTGAGTTAAAGAATTTTTCACAATAAATGGTATCGACTTATTGACTGCAATAAAACTACCGGTTTAATCCCATTGTTATACACAATCAACAAGCAAATACACTACAGGGTAGGACTTTAGATATTTAATTCGGTATATAATATAATATGAAGGTAATTATGCAATCTAATTCGAATTATTGAGGTTTTTAGGGAACAAGTAATTTTACACACATTGCTACGTTTAAATAATATATTATTTAATGACATGAAATATCCTAAATAAATAATACATATCAAATCAAAAATCATTTATTGTCAATTTTGCAATTATTGTATTAGCAGTGGCGTAGCCAGGTAGGGGCCAGGGGGGCCCCCGCCCACCTAGCTTGGCACCCCTTGGTGCCCGTATACACAATAAAAAGATACTTTTATTACACCCTGTAACATATTTATTGAAATTGAAAAATATTTGGTAACATATTTTGAAAAACAAACACCTTATTTTTAATACTAATAGTGGTTCTATAAAATCATAAAGCGCCCCCATGTATGTTTGCCCCACCCGCCCTGCAAGGCTGGCTACGCCACTGTGTATTGGACACAAAATCTTAGAAATACATTAAAATATAAAGCCTTATACATAGTATTTCAAGTAAAATCTAATAAAACAAGAACTTTTTGTATTTGGTTAAAATTGTTTCAGATAAGTCTTGCAAAAAGTAAAGAAATAATTACATTTCTCAGCGATATGATATATAAAAAAAGTTACATATGTACCTACAACAAAAAATGTTTTACACTGAAAAGCCGCAATACCTAGTAGTTAAACTTATATTATATTACACATATATATTATGTATGCTATACAATGCTATTCTATATTTAGTTCTGTGTCGCTATCGCTATCATCCAAATTAATTATAATCGGTTTAATTGTGTCTAGAGTAACATATGAATTTTCAATAGTTATAACATGACGAACTGAATTTTTACAACTATGGGGGGGAATATCAGGAACACAGTTTCTTATTAATTCTACCACACTACAACTTAAAGTCGGAGAAATATTTTGTGACCGAACCTTTGATTTTAATTTGTGCCACATTTGCTCGACGGGATTAAAAATACAATAATAGGGAGGGAGCCGTAGCACTGTATGTCCCATTTCCGCTGCCATTGTGTCACAAACATAATGTTTTTTTGATAGAAAATGCATTTAAAACTTGTAAAAGTTCATTTTTTGTATAATTCTCTTCGAAATATATGCCATTCGCCGCCATAAAGTTTTGAATTTCTAATTTTGTGTTATTTGAGCCTGGAATCTTCCATAATTGTCGACTATGATAGCTTGCGTTGTCCATTACTATCACGCTATTCGGAGGAATTTTAGGCAAAAGACAATTCTGGAACCATTCTTCAAACAGCTCTGCCGTCGTATCCTCTTGGTAATCTACACAGGAGTCTTTAGTGTTTTTCGCAGAAAGCCACAAGGCATTTGGGACCCAACCGTTTTCTAATCCTGCATGTAAGGTAGTAATTATTTTCCCTTTAATGACGGAGCTTTTGTTGTGCACTTGCCGGATGAATCAGACCATCCTTTGGAAGGTGTTTCGTGGGTGTCAAACCACGTCTCGTCGAGGTAAATTATTGAACGATTTTCAGATCGGTATTTTCTTATGGATGTTATATATTCGTAACGCCATTTTCTTAAACGGGCGGATTCCATCAGTACTTGTCTTTTATCAATTTTACGATATCTGAAGCCCATTTCAGACAAAACTCTCCGAAGGCTAGTGATGCTACAGTTTATTTGGGTTTCGTCATTAGTGAGCCGCTGTTTTAGACTCTTTAATGTAGGGACACGTTGCTCTTCGTACATGGTGTAGATTTTTCGTCTTATTAGGTCCTTATCGCCTTCATCGATACTTTTCTTGAAACCGGTATCTGTACGCTTCTTTCTTGATTTGACGGGATTTACTGCAATTCGTCTTACTGTAGTAAGAGGCACCTTATTCATATCACTTGTTACACTTGCGGCAGCACTCGCCTCAAGTCCTTGGTCAAGGAAAGAACTATATACATTTTTTTTACAATGTTTTTTCAAGAGATAAGTGGTTTTTCTTCAACGGAACACTAGAAGAACCACTATTAATATTTACTCACGGACGCCACATAATATCTGTTTTTATACGTATAAATTTTTGGTAAATAATTTAAAATTATTGTATCGTAAATCGTAACCGTGCCACAACTTGAACACTTCCTAAGAAACACAAAGACTGAAAGATGTTATCGCAAGCACAGGGTAGTTAAATATTACCTGCTATAATTACAAATTATAATCCGACCCTGACCGACAGTTTATTTGCATTTTTATGACCGAGCTCTTGCAAAACGTCCCAGGTAGTTAAACGGAGTCAACCATTTATTGTGAAAAATTCTTTAACCCTTATCCTTTCCATCCGACCCGGGGCCTTGCTGATGAACCGTCAACGGCGAATTAGCAAAACGGGTCAAGTTAAAACTCAAAGATATCTATGTGGATAACTTTAATTTTACTATTAAAAATATCTTGGAACTGGTTCGTAAAATTTCTTAAATTCAATAATAATTGTACATTGATGTCATTCTTATTTCTCTGAATGTTACTAATTCCTTTACAAACATTCCAGTTAACGATATCCAAAATATCCTCTCCTTAAACCTTGATAATATTATTCTACTGGGTTATCAACGGGCTCACCTCTTTCTTGCATTTTAGCGGACATTTTTATGAATGATCTTGAATCCAAGAATATTGTTAATGATAATAACGAATATTTCCACTACATACAGTGTCACCATTAAAGTCCGCACCATATGGAACTTTTTTTTATTAATTAGGTTAGTTAAAATTAAATTTCGGCAATCGTTTTTGCTTCAAATTAGACTAAAAATTATATAATCAAATGTCACCATCTGTCATTCGGTATCTGTCAAAAATTACATTTTAATCAAAAAATGCTGAAAAATGGCATTGTTTTACCGAATTTCAAAAAATTTTATTAGAAAAAGTTGTTTCTAGTACAATTCTTGGCCTAAATACAAAGTTTCAGTTTTCTAGCTCAAAGCTGATTTTTTTGCCATTTTTTCTAATTAACTTTTTTTTTTATTTAATGTAAGTTCGCTTAATGGATATTAAACTATTTGCTTATACCATACTCAATATTTTATTTAGTTTGTATGAGCTTTTTTTTACTAGAATGCCATTTTTTTTCGAAATTTAAAATTAGAGGCAAAAAAATTTGACACAGGTGGTGCAAAGTTATCCTAATTTAAAAATTTTAACAGATAGACGTCAGATGTTTCGTTTTTTAAATGACAAATACATCTAAATATTTGATAAAAATTTTATTTTATACTTAAAACTATCATTATTATTAAAAGGAACAAAAAGGAACTTTAATCATTTTAAATAGGTAACACAAAAGCAATATAAATTTCACATTTCAGTGTGACGTCCTTCTCGCTCTATACAAACACCCGTCCGTCTATAAACGTCTTTGACAGCATTTTGTAAAAAGCTTGGTCTTATATCGGCACAACACTGTCTTATCGTTTGTTTTAAATGCTCGATATTTCTAAACGGTCGATTCTTATAAACTTTCTGCTTAAGATAACCCCACCGAAAAAAGTCTAGTGGGGTTATGTCAGGCGACCTGGGTGGCCAGTGACATTCTCTATCACGCCCTATAACTCTGTTTTGAAATAATTGGTTTATGCGTTCTTTCACTGCTACAGTTTGATGTATGGGTGCACCATCAAGCTGATACCATAAGTTATGTCTATGGTGTAAGGGCATGTTATCCAAAACTTCGGTAATCTCGTTATCAAGAAAATTCAGGTACCTTTCACCAGTTCAGTTTACTCTAAAGAAGTATGGTCCAATAAGCTCATCTTTCAAAATTCCACACCAAACATTGGTTTTAAAATGATACTGGTCGCGACATTCAATTGTGAAGTTAGGATTTTCTTGGGACCACCATCGGCAATTGTGTGAGCTCACGGTACCATTCGAAGAGAAAGTGGCTTCATCTGTCCATAATATCTTGTATGGAAAAAGAATATTCTCCTCATATTGTCCCTGATACCAAAACGAAAAATCAAGTCGGATATCAAAATCGCGTTCTTTTAATGTGTTTATAAACTTGGGTTTATATGCCCGAAATCGATTTTTCTGAAGAATTTTTCTAACGCTTTCCCTCTTGCACCCTGTTGAATCACTTATCTTGGTTACACTAGTTTGACCGTGGTCAATAACAGTTAAACAAACATCAAGTTGTGCTGCTTCATCGTATTTACTTGCCGCGTGAGGTTTCTTAAAATTATTTTGAACAGATCCAGTTTCTCTAAATTTTGACATTATTCTTGAAACAGTGCTATGCTGCAAATTTTTTTCTGGATGCCTCTCATTAAAAATAGCAGATACTTGCCGGTGAGGCATATTCTCTCCACAAATTAAGACAATTTCTATTTTTTCTTGAATGGACAACATTGGTGATAACACTGAAAACTATAACTTGCGAAAATATTCAAATTTATGACATTTCTTTTATTTATTCGGCACTCTAATTCGTTTTTTTTTTCCATAGCCTACTTATAAAATTCAAAATTGCCTTGATATTTTATTGTGGATAAAAAGAAAATGTGTCTAAATTTTGAACTAATCTGATATCTGGGAATTTTATTATAAGTTTTTTAAACTTCTTAGGTGTATGTACTATCAAAAAAATGGAATATCTGACGTCTATCTGTTAAAATTTTTAAATTAGGATAACTTTGCACCACCTGTGTCAAATTTTTTTGGCTCTAATTTTAAATTTCGAAAAAAAATGGCATTCTAGTAAAAAAAAGCTCATACAAACTAAATAAAATATTGAGTATGGTATAAGCAAATAGTTTAATATCCATTAAGCGAACTTACATTAAATAAAAAAAAAGTTAATTAGAAAAAATGGCAAAAAAATCAACTTTGAGCTAGAAAACTGAAACTTTGTATTTAGGCCAAGAATTGTACTAGAAACAACTTTTTCTAATAAAATTTTTTGAAATTCGGTAAAACAATGCCATTTTTCAGCATTTTTTGATTAAAATGTAATTTTTGACAGATACCGAATGACAGATGGTGACATTTGATTATATAATTGTTAGTCTAATTTGAAGCAAAAACGATTGCCTCATTAACCTCATTAATAAAAAAAAGTTCCATATGGTGCGGACTTTAATGGTGACACTGTATATATAAAACTTTATAGCAGATACACTTTTCTTGAGTATATAAACTGATTCCATATTTCAATGAATTTTACACTTGAAATATAAAATAATTGTCATACTATTAATTTCTCGGATTTGACACTTGGTTTGCCTGATTTTAAGATTTCATTTGATATTATTATACAGGATGTTTCAGAAGTGCGGTACGTAACTTAAGGGGGTGATTCCTTAAGATATTGTAAGAAAAAAAGTTCATATAACATGTGTCCGGAGTTGCACCGTCTTTGATATAGAGGGTATTAAAAGAAATCGGTTTTTTATCATTTTTCTATAATATCCTTTTCCCGGTTTTATTGACATTTGGTACCGTTATTTATAATGATAAGAGGCTTAATTAGCCCTAGCTAGATTAAGTTATTAAGTCCAGTGGCGTCCCGGGGAGCACCTTAACGAATATTATTGACAAGAAAATGTACGCCACTGACTTTTTTCCTAATTTTGATATTTTTTTCGGATTTATTAACTAACAATACAACTTTTTTGTTCCTTGAATTGTTTTCGTATCTTGCTTCGTTTTCGAAAGAGTCACTTTACTGCATGTTCAAAAAGAATAACTATGCATTTCAAAGTAAATTAAAACATTTAAATTAAAAATAAAATTATTTTTTTAAATAATGATAGAAAAAAGATGCAATCAAAGCAAATGTTGAAAACGGCCACCTTCTGATAAAATGCAACCGATTTTGTTTAAAAACTTTTAATACTCTGCATATCAAAAACGGGGCAACTCCGGACACATGTTCATATGAACTTTTTCTCTTAGAATATCATAAGGAATCACCCTCTTAAGTTAGGCACCATACTTCTGAAACTCCCTGTATAGAAAAACCTTTTCTCACAGGTGTTATAATCCATACTAATTCTAATCCTCACAACTTAAACTAGCTGCTTTTTATAGTTACCTCAATAGGCTTCTAAAAATACCGCTGAATGAACAAAACTACAATCGGGAACTTAATGTTATAAAGTAAATCGCCAGAATGAATGGGTATAGTGACCATCCATTCAATAAACTTCTACATAAAAAACTAATCACCTTCTAGAGAACACAGTGATAGTAAACAACAATCTTCCAAATAATAGAGAACAACGGCAAACCCGCAAGCAGCAAAAGTAACACGTAAACGTTTACGTGCGCATGCTCAGTCTGCAAATTTCGATACGCATCATATTCCGCACGTTTGCGTGTCACGTAGAGTGACGGTTCTTCACGGACCCCGTATACGTGACATGAACCGAGACGTGTAGGGCCGAGTCCTCTCGAATAGTTGCGAGAGGTACCGAAGATCAAATTTGCCGGGTCGATTGTCTAGACCTGGCCAATCAGAAGATACCAATGGCAGGCTGTCATTTTCACTTGTGTGTGGTCGGTACGCGTCGGTCAAGGTTTTTGCGCGTCGGTGCCGTAATTCTTATTTATTTCATCCTGTCCAGTAAATCTACTTACCCTGTACTCATATGCGGCCGGTAAATGGAACATTACAGTATCAGATACTGTAATGTGTTGCCTAGCAACCATGCTTTGTTTTTGGAAACTACGACTTTTTACTTTCGATTTTTGACAAGTTGTCACTTAAAATTATAAGAAATAAAATATTTAAATACACATATTTAGCAATTATTTAATACATCAAAAACACTTTTTTAAATGAAATAAATCAATTATTATTTATTACCACAATTTTCAAATGCTCTTCAAATTCTTTGAGAAATTCTTCTCTTCTTAATGGTGAATATCTTGGATGGAATTCATTGTCTAGCAAATGCAAATGTTTCATATAATATATATAATATTTTGAAACTATTTGATTTTTCTTCTTGTTAGGAAGGAACCGAAATTTAATAGAAAGGTCCAAAAGAGCCTCCTGAATTTTTCGAAACAACATTTTATCATCCGCGTCTAAAGTGCAATTACGAGATATCTTTAAACTCTGTACAAAATGTACAAGCAGAGTACACTATTTTTGCCATATTCATCAGCACTAAGAATATGATAACTATATAGGTTTTTTAAGGGTTATAATAAAAGTAGGTAACTGTCATAATTCAAAGAAAATAAAAAGTCATGGCCTACTATAAAAATGCGTTCCGCCACCCGACAAGTATTTATTAGAGAATCGTTCACTGCTAGGTAGGTAGCATGTAGCATAAATTATACTCTTTAACCAACTTTAGTAAATGAAAAATGTTATGTAACTATAATATAGGCATTTAATTACATTGTTTTAAAGGTTTTGCTTAACTAAAATTAGTAATTTTTATTTTATATGGTCTATATTTAGTGATACCAATTAAAACTGTTTGGGTGCTTCTACTTGTAATAGTATTTTTTTCTACCAACTTTAGTAATTGTAAAATATTACACAACCATAGAATATATTCCCTGTTACAATTCTTTAAATATTTTATTTAACTAAAATTGGTAGATTTTATTTTACTTGGACCTATATCTAGCGATACCAATTAATACTGTTTGAATGCTTCTACTTGTAATAGTAGATATTATTTTCTACCAACTTTAGTAAATGTAAAATATTACACAACTATAGAATAGATTTCCTGTTACAATTTTTGAAAAATTTTATTTAACTAAAATTAGTAATTTTTATTTTATTTGGACCTACGAGCCTGCATGTATTTCTTAAAAGTTAGTTTATATTAATTTAATTAAATAAACACTATAATTTAGTACAATAAAAATATATTAAGAGCTAACTAAGTAATAAAAGTAAGTAATGAACAAAACATTTACACCTATTTATTATTTATATAAGAAAGTTCAATCTATTTGTTAAAATTCACCGTTATAGTACAATTTGTATTATTACTAATATTTATTCCTGATGTGCAAGGAACATTCCCATCAGAAATAATGTTATTTATTTCTGTGTTCTTAGTTTGTTGCAACACTTGTACAAAATTCTCACCTCCTTGAATCATTCTTGCAATTTTGGTTTTTCCTTCAAGTGCATCTTCAACATATTTTTCTGCTACCGCAGAACTTTTCCAACCACCATGCCGTTTTAATACAGATGAGTCTACACCTGCATTTGCAAGAAGAGTCGCCGAGGTCCGTCTGAAACAGTGACCGGTATACTTTTCAGGATTTTCAAGTTTCAAATATTCTGCAATTTTTTTGGGCATTGAACCTACAGTGTGAATTCCTACTCTTTGTTGGATGCATTTACCATTTCGGTACCCGAGAAATAAAAAACTTTCTTCAAAATTTTTAGGTCGTAGAGCAAGATATTTCCGGTATATTTCAAGAAAATTAATTCCTTCTATTTCATTAATGACAGTAAAAACACGTTTTATATTAGTTTTCGTTTGCGGAATCGTGATTACCAGTTGTGTTCCTGTGTCTTGAATGTCATTGAGAGTCATAGAATACAATTCTTCCCGCCGACAACCTCCTGCAATCCCAATCATTGCAATAACTTTAACCAACAAATAGTTATCATCGGATGCTTTCTTGAGAAATAAATTTACTTCTTCTCTTGTCAATACCTTTGACTGCGTCGGTTGATGTCCAACACTACATTTCTTTAAGAATGCGATAATTTTCGGAAACTTACTGATGTTGACGTTTTCTTTGACAAGTAACATTGCCTTTAGCATCGAATATTTTGCCCATAAGGAATTGCCATTTATTCTCTTTGACTATAAAATTAAAATAAATTAATAAATATTGCTCATATATAAAATATATTTAAAAAATCCTGTAGGTCATACTTACTTCATCTAGAAAATAAGCTAAAAGAACATCTTCTTGTATGTTTGTCACTTTATGAAATTGCTTCCATTGGCAAAATAATCCATATTCTTTGCTATATCTATTTGATGATTTTGTCGGGATTAATTTTTCTGTTGCTTCGGCAGCCTTATTTAAAATTATACCCGAAACCTCCATAATTGCCCACACGAATATTATGACTTTATCTATTTGACAGTGACAAGCAAACAAAATTTATAATTAACTATGGAAACCAATGGCTCAATTGCATTTAGGGTAGGTAGCATGATATAATATTGCGAAGTATTTTTTAAAATTTTAATATACCTATTTATTTTTTTGAAAAGGGATATAATGACAGGATGAAATAAAATACCATACGATACACGTCCGTTAGGTGTTATTACAGCACTCGTTTATATTCCAGACTCGGCTCCTACGTCGCCTCGTCCGTAAAACAACTCGTACTGTAATAAGTCACCTACCGGACTTGTAACGTAAAATACTATTAAAGGAGCTCCCGTACTTATTCTTTGCGTAAAATGACGTATGAAAAGAAGAATCGTATACGTTTACGTGTTTGCGATTGTGTCTGGCCGTTGTTCTCTAATAACAAGCATACTATAAAACCGTATAAGTAGATCCGCATCTTTTATTGACAAATTTGGTTATAAAATTGCCAATATCTTTTAACCTTATGTAAATGTTTCCTTTATTTATTTTATCTAACAATAATATTTATTTTTATTTATTTAATAATAATAATGACAGGACCAACAATGTGATTACCAATTATTCCAGCCCACACATTAATCCTAAACTCATTTTAAAAATGTTTTACCTTGATAGCATGTGGATTTTCATCCGCATAAACATGTTCATTATGAAAATTTGTAATCCCTCATGCTTCATCGGTAAAAAAAAATATTGTCGGCAAAGTTGGGATTCTCTTCTCTCTGCCTATGAACAAGCCGACTAAAAACCAGGCGCATTTCAGGATCATTAGGTAAAAGATCTTGGCATCTAATGGTATGGATATAGCAACTGTTCTTGACGTACTTCATGAACAATATCTTTGGACACTCCTATTTCCCTACCGTGCGAACAAAAAGCAGATGATAAGAAAACTGTTCAAGAGGTTTTTTGTAGTAAATAACTTGGTTTAATCTAAATTTTAAACTTAAACCTCTCATCTTCCATTGGCGTAGAAATCAAAAACAGAAACATTTTATAAAACCCAAGTACTACGTGGTAAGAACTACTACGTATTAAGTTTTAAAATGCAAATTTCTTGAAATCCGTCAGAGGAATCGAGTCTTATCAAGAGTACCTTTTTTGTAGCAAATGAGTTGGTTCATCTAAATTTTGTGCCCAAACCCCTCTTGTTTTATTGGCATAGAAATCTGAAAAAAGCATTTAGGTAGTAAAAAACCCAGGTTCTACGCCCATGGACTGATATTAATCAGAATTGTGGCATGGGTTTTTTGCCCCATAAAGCTATGCCAACGTTCCAAATTTCGGCAAAATAGTATGAGCAGTTTTTGAATTAATCCAGAAAAACGGTTTAAAAATTGTCACTTCAGCGCCGTCTAGCGCCCAAACTAAGCAACTTTGTACTAAGGTAAGTTTACTTAAATCGGCTAATTTTGGTCTAAGGAATATGTGGTAGGTTTTAGTAAAGATCTTTTACAGACACCCTGTATTATACAATGTACTCTATGTTTGCTTTGAAATTTTTATTTTTTAAAATATTCAGAAAATAAAAATTGCTCCATATTTTTTATTTTATTTTTATAAAATTCAAGTTCACATTTTTATAGCAATTGAGAAACATTTGTAACTTTTCAAAATCGTTAACATTATTAAAAAAAGTCTCTTAAACTTGCGCAGGCTGCAGACAGGCTGGATATTTTCGACACTGGAGCAAGTTCAGGTTACTTTTCCTCTGTCTCAGAGTTGAGAGTAGTTTCACCCGTTTCTTGGATCTCTTCAATGCCCTCAATGATAGTCAATTCTGCACTTTCTGTTGAAAAATCGTTATCAATAGAGGCAAATTGTTTCATCATCACAAGTGTGTCCTTAATCCTTAATGTTAGAAAACAGTTGTGTGAGCGGAATATTATTTTCTTCTTCAAAGTCGTCAATATTATCTGGATACAAATTGCGCCAGGCCACCGAAGCCCATCTATCTATCTAGTCCTGACATTGAGTAGATTTGAGGGCTTTTGCTTAAATTATGGGCGCGGATATTGGTAAGTGCTTGTTTCGCGCCTTACAAAACCAGTTAAAACAACTTGGTTCACTGCCAGTCCTTCGGTTTTGCGAAATCTTCTTTTTTGTTCACCGTTGCCACCTTCTTGAAACAAATTTCTAACTTCTGTTTTATTTTGAAGCAACATAGTCACTTCAGTCTTACCCAGTTTAAATTTTTCAGCCAATTTCCTTTTCTTCCTTTTAGCATTAATGTTTACTAAAAATTCCGTTGATGAGTGCCCGCGGTCGTTTAACAGGTGAGTCGGTAAAGAGGAGTATAAAATAATGGGATTTCCATTTTTAAATATGGGGAATTCATAACTGATCGTTTATTAACGCAACTGTCTGTCTAAATCGAGATTTTGTATTGTTGAAATCTTCTCACGAAGTTACTACTACTACCAAAAATTTAAATATAAATTTGTTTACGAACACTTGTTCTAAAAACTTTCTTATCTGCGTTAAAAGAACTTCTTAGCCACAACAATACGGTTTATGCGCCCAACGCAGAGCCTGCAATTTGTTACCCAAGAAGATAATGTCTATTATTTTCGGGTGTTGGTCACTTGCGCGCCGTGGTCAGTTTTTACCTGGCCCTAGTCTAAAGGATGGAATATTTCACAGGTCACTTGCGCACAAAATGTAATTAAAGCATTAAAGGATTATGTTAAGTACTTCTTAGACCCCTCTGCATTTTAATTGCCTTAATTTAAAGATTTTGGAAATTTCACTTTAGATAGGTAATACTATAAGAATTTTCCCTTCCTCCCCTTAGGCCATTCTCATATATATATTTTCACTGCCATTACGCGCAAGTGACCTATAGGCCGGTGTACAACCTGCGCGCTACTGTCCCATAGGATTATCGTACCCTTCAAAAATTCTGACCACGGCGCGCAAGTGGCATATGCCCTTATTTTCAAGAGCAAACAAGGCCCAGTGCCGTAACTACAAAATATAACAATTTTAGGCCTACACAAAGTTCGAATGCAAATTATTGGCAGCTTAATTTTATTCCTAGGCATAGGTCTGCTTTTCCTTCACAACATTGATTTTTTGGCTCAGCTCAACTACTATTGACAATAAAAGGCATTTTTATAGGTTTCGTTTTTTCTATTTTTTTTTAATCACAAAAAAGATAGCGTTATATGTGTGTAACACTAGGCACATTTGGGGTCATAATAAGGCCATAAAACCATTTCTAGTGTATACGTCAAAATCACAAAAAAAAACTTTTTAACATATTAACTAATAATACCAAAAATTCAACAAAAACTATTTACAATGAAAATTAACATTGCAGCCTAAACAGAGACCAACATCACATTTTCGACACATTATTCACGCGCTAGTACTGCAACCTTCCATGGCAGATCTCCTCCTATTCTTATCCGGGATGGATCAGTTCTATCGTATCGAATTGCGTCACATATTCGACTTCCCTGAGTACTTGACAAGGAGGCCGATAGGGGCTTATCAGCCGTCTTAGATGCTGTTCCATATCTTTGTAAATACGTATTGACGATATCCGTTCTAAATTGTAGCTGAGTGACAGACTTTCCGGATCTTTTATACAGAACCAAGGCATTCCGTGTGGAAACGTCTAGCATCCACGTAAGGACCCCACCACCAATTCTTGGCACGTATGACGATTCTGTGCCTTCCTATATTTTCATCCATTAAATCGGTCCTTCATTGATCTGTTATATTTTCCAGTCAAATGAGGTCGAGGGACATTGATGACTTTTTTTTCTTTTTGTGAGTATCTTTTAACTTGAGAGTGAGGTTACAACATTGTTATCAATCCATCGCACGAATATTATTCCTTGTTCCTTGTCAATCACCGAATGATGGTCTCCCTGGTTTGATTATTTTTGTAAGCTCTTCTTTGTTGAAAGGGCGATATCCTTGGGCAAGCGGTTTTCACGTATTATTCCAGTGCACCAGTAGCCACCATCTCTATCTACACTAGGTAAACACTTGTAAATAAATTATCTACATATAGAGTTTATAGGGCAAATATTTTTTTATTTTCTAGAAATTCTCGTAACATCATGAGTAGTGGAGCTGTAGCCTTACCGTATGAAGATTCGTCATTCTCAGTAGACCTCCAATTCTTACAAGTCAAAATTTATTAGAAACCTATCTTTATTATAGACCACATCTTGAAACCAAAACTTATTGGATTCCCATAGATAACCATTGACTCATCGTAGCTCATGTCTTCTTGGGGCATAAGAATATGAAAAAGTCTTTTTTAATTTATCCATAAGTGGTCGGATTTTCCAAGCTTTATCATTATATCAATATGGTTATTATTCGCACAGAGTAAGAATTCCATGATTTGCAAAAAATCGATTTCTTCTCATAAAATTTTTTACTAGCGGACTCCCCTGTAAGTGGCAATGAATCCCAGTAAAAACCCTCCTCCGGGTTTCTCATTGTAACCGCTAAGAATTGATATACCGCATTTTAATTCTTCACACTTTATACATAGGTTAGGATAATTTTATTCTTGACCGCAACATATTTTTGGGTCTCTTGCACTAGGTACTGATAAAGGTTACCAAAAATGCTTTATTTATTTTTTAGTTAATCCTTTACCGAGTCATATTTGAGCTTTTCTTTATTTGTCCGGCGCCCTTTAACAACAGAAGAGCCTGGGTTCAACTTATCAGCTGTAGACCATTATCTTACGTTGTTTTGCAGTTTTATTTCTGCCTGAGCTCGTAATTGACGGAGCAAATGGTTCAAGTCCCCTTTAAGATCTTCATCTCCAGTTTGTTCGTCTGTCTGCACATTAACTTTTGGAGGTCCTGTATATATCGCCTCCACGTCCAGGTCATCATTCTAGGCGATTTGCAGAGCTTCTTCAAGCGTAAGCCCTGTTCTAACAGAAAATATGAAATGTTGCTAGAATACCGCAGTGTAAGCGCCTAGCTTTACATATATGTAACGACAAACTTTTGTAACATTAAAAAAAAAACATATAACAAATATTTTTAAAACTAATGTTATATTGTAAACAGACAGGTTTTCTAAACATGTTAATACCATATAAATAATAAAATATACAGCTGAATATAATTTTATAATACTTACCTCAAGTTTACTTTCATTATTTTTCACAGCGCCGTCATGCATTAACCACATTAAAGTTCTTGTTCTTAATGTAAATAGTATTTTTCCGAAAAATGTGGGACCCCTAAAGAATTATCTTGAAACCAGTTACAAAAATTAACTCGAGCTGGAAAGTCTCTAGGCAACAAAGCTTGCACTCTTTGTACGTGATAAGGATAAAGTAAATAGTCCTTTAGGATACTCCATACTGTTTGGTAACTCATATTTAACTCGTTCGCGATTTTCCTCGTACTAGTGCCTAGAGATTATTCTACCATGTTTAAGACCTCTTCCTCAAGTTGTACGGTTCTAACTGTAAGTGGTCGGCCGCCTATTTTGCTTTTTGCAAAGCTACCTGTTTCCTCTAACCTGAGGTGCAATCTTGTAAATGTTTCCGAACACGGTACTCGTCTATTAGGAAAACGTTCTGCATATAAACGTCTCGCCTCTAGAGCATTTCCATTTGCCAAACCGTACATAAAATGAATTTGAGCTATTTCTTGATTGGTAAACTCAGCCATTATGAAAAGTATGTAATGTAGTACAAATGAATTCAAAAACAATTCAAAAGGATATTATTTGAAAGATGTTAAACAGGAGACAAATGTTACGAGGAAAACAAATGTGGTTGCCATGGAACGAAGAGCCTACTCATATCATTTGACGCAACGTAATGATAAAAATACGAAAAATAACTAAAAAATTAAGGTACTCTTTTACCCAGATCCCTGCCAATGAACTAATTGTAAAATTTAAAATTGACCCAGAGTAAAGTGCTCTAATCCCTTATGTTTAACAAATATCATTAGAATATCATTTGGCAATAAATAATTAAATGACAAAAAAATACAAATTTTTTTTACACCCTGTTTTTCGAAAACGAAGCGACATGCGAAAAACTTTTATACCACATTTCGTCTTAAAATAAGATGAGGATTTACCTCCTTCACTTTTTCAGAGACGTTAGGAAACACCCTGTATATGTAACGCTAGGCGCTTATGGGTTAAGCTTAATGCTAATAGACCCCGTAAAAATACTTCACAAACTCACAAGTATTTGGTAAAGCCAATAATCAAAGAAAGGTTTTTAAACCAAATCGAAGACAAATGTTACAGCCAACACCAAGATCGGGTGTAGAAACATCTACGTTTAAATCGCTAGCAAATACTGCTAATAATAAAATTATAATCCGCCAAAATTAGTGTTTAAGGAAGTTTATTACGCCAATCAAAATGAACAAGATTTAAATTATGAAAACCCTTTTAATGAACAGTATTATAATAAAGGTACTTACTACCTAATTCAACAAAATGCATATTATAAGGGTCATGACTAAAAGGCACTTTTAGCCAAAATATGCGCATATATATGCCTTGTTTGCCTTTAAAATATGCAGTTATATGCATTTTTTGACCAAATCATTCTGGTATGCAATATTTCTTAATTTATTATAATAAGTGTAAGGGTTAAGAGACACACTGGGTTCTAAAAAAGGTTTTTATTAAAAAAGAATGCAAAAAAAAACAAATAAAAATAAAAGTAAACAATTTTTTAACCTGAAATTGTATAAAAGGCATTTATTACTAAATATTTTTCAATATTTTCAACTAAAAAGGATTGTCCTCTATCAGTAAAAATATGTTTATACAAAGAGAAGCTTCTTTCAACATCTACTGATGTAATCGGACAATACTGCAACTTAGGTAGTAAAGTATAAGGCCAAGATATAACTTCGTTGGATGGTTTACCTTCATAAATGCTTTTTACTGCAGTTAAGTATTTAAGTTTTTTATTCCTTTTTACAGTTACATCCAATTTGTTCCTTACTTGACCTCCTACATTACCGGGAATCTTGTTACATTTCGCGGAAAAGTTTAAACAATACTAATTGAGTATTAAACTTATATTTCTACTCTCTAACGAGGATATTATGTCCGGTATAAAACTGAAATTAACCTTAATCAAAACAAGATCTTTAACTACACTTGCACTTTTTAACAACTCTTTACTTTGCACAACACAATGCGAATCGTCATCTAAATCCAATATTAGTTTTTTAATGACTTCGAAATGTTCTGCGTAGAATATTGCGGCTTTAATTCATGTTCCCCACCGGGTAAATACAGGTTCTGGAGGTAAACTAACTCCTCGTAATCTCTCCTTATAGGTACATCTGCACTCTTAGAGGTGCTTTTAGAAACACTTTTTTTACATTTGAAATTAATTTATATACTAAAGGATATTCAGTTCTGAGGTTTCTGCGACTCGGTTTATACCATGTAAAAGACAAGTCACATGTATCATATTGTGGTAAAAGATTCTTAAGTTTTGACCTATTTTTACCATATACGGCGATGCATCAGACAAAAGCACTAAAAGCTTCTCATCTGGGACTGGATTTGGTAAGAAAAAGCTCGATAGGGACTGCTGAATAAATCGGGTTACGGTCAAATTATTAGTTTTTTCTAGCTGCTTATAAGCTATTAAATATGAGTTTGTTGCTATATCTTCTTGAAGTGCTCCAATCATAAGATGTGCGATATATCTGACACAAGCATCTCAGCTTTCATCAACAATAATGTAAAAAATTTTATCACCCAGTGAAGCTCTAATTTCTTCTAAAACGGTTTCGTATACTGAATGCACATTCTTCTTTCTGGGCGTGGATTCGTCAAGAATAGTTTGTTGACAATATTTTTGCAAAAATCCTTTAAATTGAGGATGTTGCAATTTTTTTAAGGGTATGTTTGCTGCGACCAAATCCTTGCATAAGTCTTCTTGAAAAGTTTCCTTTTGAGATTTCGATTTTTCTCAAACATTTTGAAATGCGTTTTTTACCCTCAGCTGAACTGGCTCAGATTTCATTTTTTGTAACTTTGATTTATGCAGCGGTGTTTTCAAATGTTGATCGATTTGGAACTTCTTTTCACAAACATTAATTTTTGCATAAGCTTTACAGAAGACTTTTTCGCCACTAAACCCTAACTCTGGGAAATTTTTCCACTAAGACGTTTTCGCCATTTTAGACATTTTGAACACCAATTTGAAATCACTAGTTTCACACTGAAAATACTAAAATCATTTGAGAAACTAAAACAACCCGATATAAATACAGTTTGTTAGGCAGGTAATAATAGGGCATTATTAAATGGCAATAAATAACTCCTGACAATATACCTGCAAACCCCGGAAACCCCCCAATAATTACCTTGTGTATAACCAAAATGTAAACATTAATTATTATATAATTACCTTCAGATTGGAAAATCCCCAAAACAAGTGCCGGACTGGACATTAAACCTATGAGTCTACGAGTTTTCATGACCGGGCGTTTTTAATTATTTGATAACGCCGAAAACGTAAAAATATGCTCATAAAATAATAATTTCGAAAATTTGCATTTTATTATAAAATTGACAAAGTATGCGAAAAAATGCATATATATGCACTTTGCATATATTCCGCCCTTTAGTCATGACCAAAATTTTTGCGAAGCTACTCAAGAACAGCAAGCAACCCTTAGGTAATTTATTTTAACATCCAACTACAGTGAATTATTTTTCCCAAAATTAATTCAAAAATATTAATCGATTCGGGTTCGACTAGATCTTTTATCGATCCAAATATTGCGAAACAATCATACCCCAATCAAATAATAAATGATCCTTTTATAGTTCCAATAGTATTCCAAAAAGCAGCTCATCAGCACAGGCTTTATTTTCTACTTCAATAATATTTGAATTTCCGAAAAATCATATCCTAAAGTTTTATTTATTTAAGTTTTATAATGCATTTGATGCACTGTTAGGACTTGATAACCTTAAAATGTTGCAAGCGAACCTTGACTTTGATAAGGGATTTCTGGTAACGCCAGACACACGCATTAAATTACAATATCATAAAAAGCGAGATAAACTGCATTACAATGTCGTCTCGTGTTGAACAAGTTATTAAAATTAAAACATCTGTAAAAAATAGTGACGTAATTGTTCCGCATCAAAAACTGCAAATTGTGATATCCCAGAATGTTCATCAGTTGCAATATTATTTCGGACACTGCCAGTTTTAACAAGATAACGATGAATATTAGAAAAGGTTCGACTATCTGACAGCACGATTAGGATATCTCAGGTGATAAAAAATACGCCTGGCTTGCTTTCCATTACCGTCGCCCAAGCCATGCACGTGATGCATTTCCGCCATTTCTGCATTTCAATAATTCACCATCTTAACAAGATGGTAAAAATAAACTGAAATATAGTTATTTATGTATCTAGGGAATTATAATGGTCTTAATTACCGAGGGCAAAGTTTACGTCCCGAGGGCCTTTGGCCCTAGGGACAGCAATTGCCCGAGGTAATTGAGACCCTTATAATTCCAGTGATACATAGATAATTTTATTTCTGACCGATTTTAGTAACATTTTGTTCATTTTTAAAGTGGAATAAATGTTTCAATAGATGACAATCAAATTGACATTAGATGTCAATCGTTTGATTTTATGTCAAATTTTTCTTAATATCCCAAGGGAGTTATGACCCTTATAATTCCCGCGTAACTAAGACGTTATAAGCTAATAATATACCGGTCAGAAATAAAATAATTTACAACGCACAGACTCTCGAACGAGAACGACTTACTAGAAAATGTCAGTTGTAAAAAGCAAGTGACATATTCCATGGCAAACTAGATTTATTGCAAAATTTTATTCTTCAATAATTAGGTTAATTTTCTTAGACAATACAACGATTTATAAAAAACCATTGGCGTACCATTTTTTTCCTCAAAAATATCGAAGTCATTGCCCTATCATTAACTTTTCGTGTAGATTCACACTCTTTAGTATTCGCATACCATTACGGAACACCCTGTATATTCTTTGAAACACCCGAAATGTATGAACCATTTTGCGAAGTAGTTCGGAAAACGTTAAAATAGTCATTCTTAAAATTAAACCGATGTTTAAAAAAAATTGATCAACGCCACTGATGAAAACGATATCCCGGAATTAATACAAAAACATTTGGAATCGAAAGCATATCACAGGGGACAAAAATACTATTGGTTAAATCTTAAAAACTATATTTCAACTTATATAAACCATTGTGAAATTTGGCAAAAAAGCAAATATGAACGCCACCCTTTAAATATGGAGATGAATATAAGGCCAACTGCTTTTAATGAAATTTTACATTTGGATACTTCTTAAACAAAATAATTTGGTAAGAATTGCTGACACCTAGTAGCATACCTAAACGAATTGCCGAATTTAAGAATACTGTTGTAACTGCACTTTTGTCCACCGAACCATCCCCAACCGAATGGGATAGTTGAGCGTCTTCATTCTACCATAGCCGAACACATACATCTATTAAATAATAATCACAATTTTGCCAAAACATCAATAACCTAAAAAGTGGTATACGCAATATTAGCTTATATCATTCAATCTATTCAGCCACTAATATAAAACCGATTTACATAATCGATGGTCACATTCCTGCTAACGACCCTTTTTATATAAACTTCTTTTAAATGATAACGTTAACGCCCACCGAGACAAGTCTCAGTTAACGTATTCTAAGAATAACCAAAAATTATCTGAAAATAAACAAAAAACTATATCCAAAATTAACGAAAACTGTGATAAACCAGAGTTATTTTAACATAGTAATCAATAAGTCCACATGAAAAAACACATTCGACGAAAACTCTCAGATAAATTTGCAAAACCAACAGAAATCGAGTCTATAAATAAAAATCGTAAAACTGTAACGACCTTTTCACATCGTAAACTTCATATTTATAATATAAAACAATTAGACAAACATACAGCTTTGACTAGTGTTATATTTTATTTCAGGTTAATAATTTCAATCGAGACTTTGCAGGAGAATGTAGGATTTTTACCGCTAAAATTAGAAAATACACACTTTAATACATTATTACGACTTAAACCCTATTTTATTACAAATCAATAAATTACATGTTAGATTGTAAAATATTACAAAGGCCCTAATACTGCATAATGAATATTTTGCTAAATTGTCTACTTACTTAAAAATATTAAAACACAACAAAGAGAGAAAATAAAATCAAATACATATTACCCCATCCGCAACGAACTAGAAGAGGTTTAATTAATATCGGGGGTTCAGTATTTAAAACTCTAACAGGAAGCCCAGAAATTTGGAGAGCAATCAAGATAAATCAGCAATCAATATTCAAATCAAAAACAGCTTTATTGTTATGAAAATTAAGTAATTTCGTTGACAAAGCACGTACATACTAAAACTGGTATTAAAAGACGCCAAAGAAATAAATAGAAAAACTAGAAATACGAATAACGAATAACACACCTAATCAGTTCGGAAAAATAATGAATGGTAATATAATACAAACAAACTTACAAACAAAAATAATCCCTAAAAAATGCATTCCCTGTGTTGTAAGTAGTGCTAGGAATCAAACTTGAATAATTCGACTATTCAAATACTCAAATACCGAATACTTTTCTTTAAGGTTATTTATGTGTTCGATTATTCGAGTATTCAAATTTTTAAATATTTGATTAATTGCATATTTAAATGTTTCAATATTCGAGTATTCAATTATCAAACATTTTTACTTTAATAGTTATTTATGTATCTAGAGAATTATAATGGTCTTAATTACCGAGGGCAAAGTTTACGTCCCGAGGGCCTTTGGCCCGAGGGACAGCAATTGCCCGAGGTAATTGAGACCCTTATAATTCCAGTGATACATATATAATTTTATTTCTGACCGATTTTAGTACCATTTTGTTCATTTTTAAAGTGGAATAAATGTTTCAATAGATGACAATCAAATTGACATTAGATGTCAATCGTTTGTTTTATGTCAAATTTTTCTTAATATCCCAAGGGAGTTATGACCCTTATAATTCCCGCGTAACTAAGACGTTATAAGCTAATAATATACCGGTCAGAAATAAAATTATTTAATGTTACGTGCATTAGCCTTTAAATATTTTTATTATACTGGGTCGTTGGTATGTATGGAAACGGTCGATTATTTATAACAGTTAGCAAAAAATATTTTTGATAAAAGTTTTAGGGTTTTTAAAGCTCTATTAGAGTTTTAGAAAAGTAAGTATACAGGATGAGTCAGAAAACCGTACAGCAGCAAAGTTACTTTTTTTTTAAATGGAACAACCTATATCTTAAAATATTTTTGAATTTTCCATGAAATAGCAATTATTTTCCAATAATAGCATTAGAAGTCTAAACCTAATAATTTCCGAGATATGGACTTTTGAAAAATTACATTTTTTGAAATTTGACAGCTTCTAGGCTTCTAACGGTACGTCTATGAGTAAAACGGCTTACATGTCCCTGTCTTACTTTTTCATTGTCTTCCCAAAAACATCAACTTCCGGTTAAACCGGAAGTACTGTATTTCTGGCCTATGAGTTGCATCCCGTTTAACTGGAAGTTGACACTTTTAGGAAGATAATGAGAAACTAAGATAGGGACATGTAAGCCGTTTTACTCTAAGACGTACCGTTAGAAAGCTAGAAGCTGTCAAAGTTCAAAAATGTCATTTTCCAAAAGCCGATATCTCGGAAACTATTGGATTTAGACTTATATTGCACTTATTGAAAAATTATTGTTATTTTATGTAAAATCCAAAACTATTCTAAGATATAGGGTGTTCTATTGAAAAAAAGTAACTTTGGTTCTCTACGGTTTTCTGACTCATCCAGACCTTAAGAAACTCTGAAACTTTTGTCTTAAATACTTTTTGCTAACTGTTGTACTTTAAGAAATAATTGACCGTTTCCATACTATAATATACTATATACAGGGCTGCTCAGAAGTCCGGAATAAAATTAATATAGCCTTAACCTGTAACTTTTGGGGAAAATGCTCGGACACGTCAATTTAGTTTTATATATGCTCACATTTGGACGTTATTCGTTTATTTTTTTATAGACATTTTGTTAAAGATATGACGACATCTATATTTTTTTTTAATGGAAACATAAAGCTTGTGATGCATCATTTGAAGGCTAATATCTCGTACAGTATACTCATAATTTTTGGCGCGATTCTGTCAAGCTATTTCAAAATGGCGACTGTTAAAAGTTTTAAAAAAATCCCTATTAAAATAAGCGGAAATGATAAATCATTGATGTTTTTTTGACCTTTCAGGGTAAGAAACTTCATTGTTTCACGTTCTGACATTTTGTGACATTGTGGACTTGTAAAATTAATTTAGGTATTTCCGAGGGTATTTCCGAAGTATTATTTTATAATTTTCTAAACAAAAATGGTTTTGTCGGAAAGGCAGCGTATCGAAGTCTTGATATTGTTAGAATGTGGAAATAAAATAAGAAGTCAAAGTGAAGTGTACATTTTATTTAATGCTAAATATCCGGAAAATCAAATTTCACAGGGCACTGTTAGTGAAATATTCCACAAACATGATGAACATGGCACAGTAAAGGACTTGCCTAGGAATTGACGTCCACGTGTTTTAGGCGACGATACAAAATTGGATATTGCATTATCTCTGCAGGATATTCCGCATGTTTTAACAGTTTCATTGGCTCAAAATCATGATACATCTAGAGGTACTATTGGAAGATTTTTGAAAGCAGAAAAATATCACCCTTATAAAGTATGTCTTGTCAAAGAGCTTTTAGAATATGACTATGATAGGCGTTTGCAATTTTGCGAAGAAATGATGAGACGATGTGACGAAAATAATTGGTTTCCACAGAACATATTATTTTCGGATGAAGCTACTCTTTATTTAAGCGGGGTGGTTAACAGACTTAACCTTTGAGTTGAGGCCTGCTCTAGCTGTAATTTTTCCCAACGAAGTAGATCCAGATACACCTAATGAAACAATTTGGTTTCAGCAAGATGGTGCTCCCCCGCATTTTGGTGTCAATATCAGAAGATATTTAGATCAGATATTTCCAGGTCACTGGATTGGACGACGTGGTACAATTGAATGGCCACCGAGATCCCCAGACTTACCGCCTCTAGACTATTTTCTTTGGAGATATTTAAAAGAAAAAGTTTACCAAAATAGGTTTGAAAAACCAAATTAGATTGGAGACACATAACATACCGGCTGAAGCCATTCGAATTTCCGTCGACGGATTTTACCATCGTCTGGGAGCATGCCAAGTAGAGGGTGGAGGACATTTCCAGCATTTGCCACGTTAAGCCACCTTTTTGTTGTGTTTTGTTTTGCTTCGTCAATTTTTATTTTTTTTTTGACAAAATAAATAACAAATAAACCATAACTTTCGTTAAGTCATAATGTCACAAAATGTCAGAACGTGAAACAATGAAGATTTCTTACCTTGAAAGGTAAAAAAAACATCAATGATTTATCATTTCCGCTTATTTAAATAGGGATTTTTTTAAAACTTTTAACAGTCGCCATTTTGAAATTGCTGTACAGAATCGCGCCAAAATTTATGAGTATACTGTACGAGATATTAGCTTTCAAATGATGTATCACAAGCTTTGTTTCCATTAAAAAAAAAGATCGATGTCGTCATATCTTTGACAAATGTCTATAAAAAAATAAACGAATAACGTCAAATTGTGAGCATATATAAAACTAAATTGACGTCTCCGAGCATTTTCCCCAAAAGTTACAGGTTAAGGCTATATTAATTTTATTCCGGACTTCTGGGCAGCCCTGTATATATTATATGTAGTGCCTACACTTAAAAGTTTTAAGTTTTTTAAATACGTGGAAGCTAAAGCTAGGATTCAAATTAAAAGTACTAAAAGTCAAATAATAGAATTATTCAATGTTTAAATATCACTACGAGGATTCAAATATTTCAATATTTGAATATTCGAAACCGAATATTTCAATATTAGAAACCTAATATTTGAATATTCGAAACCGAATATTTGAACACTCATAGATGATAATCGAATATTGAATATTTTGAACATTTGAATAGTAAATAAAGTGAGTATTCGAATACTTAAATTTCGAAAATTCCTAGCACTAGTACTAAGCTCTGTCTGACAAAAAGTTTTTTCGTTTTTCTTCCATATTTTCCGATATAATTATTTGAAATTTGCCACACTTATTATTATTTGCAATCTTTACAATAAAATATTTAAATTGTCAGAGGCATTATACAGAGTGTTACATTTTTTGCACTACCAACACTTTCACTTTCCTGGACTTTTTTTTGGGATACCCTGTGTAAATACTGATATCATATTTTTACTCCCCGTTCTTTTCTCATTGTATTAGTTAATCAAAGTAAGGCCATGTTATATATGTCTTGTATGCCTAATGCCTTTGCACATCCTTTTTTTTTGGTCAGATCTTCTTGTAAAATTCTTCTATTAGTATTACGTGCATCGCGTGCTTTTTTGAAGCGTATGTCACTAAAGGGATCAAACGAAATATTAAAGTCATTAAAATATTTTTCCTGTACCATTTTGGCTGTAGTATTCCAGATAGACTTTACGCAAGTTTCCTTATAGTTTTCGCCGTTTTTTCTTTTCATATTAAATGCCCAGTCTTCCAAAATTGTGGCTATATCATTTATAGTTGTAGTCGAAACAAATTCATAATTACGCTCTTTACAAAAATCTAGAAATTGGTTCCATATCGACGATCTGGTTTTTATGGTATTTGTTGGAATTACTTTTTCCACGGCAGATTTTATTTCACTGATTGATCTTTGACCGAAACGAATGGTTTCACCCATACTTTGGTAAAAATAAATAAATTTATCTACTTTCATTTAGTAATATGAATTTTACAGTTCTGTAAATCGTTTTGTAAGGGCATCTATTACAGCACTAGTGCTGTAATAGATGCCATTACAGCACTAGTGCTGTAATAGATGCCCTTACAAAACGATTTTTAATAGCAGGTGCATTTTTATTTTAAAAAATGCCTTTTGCCAAATATTTTTATTCATAGATGAAAGTAGATAAAATTTTGTACAATATTCTTGTTGTAAATTCATATAACCACACTCGATGTTTGATTAAACTCTGCTGACGCCTCGTTTAACAACTTTAACATCTCGTGTTGTAATATGAATCTTTACAACACTTATATCGTAAATAACTATTACGTGAGATTACAACCTTTCAAAAGTAACAGTGACAATCTACTGTCAGTCATTAATTACCAATCTTAACAGTGAATGTAACTAAGGTAACTTAACTTAAATTTGATTGAATTTTTCCAACTACCTGGGGGAATATCATTAACACATATTTTTATTAATTCTATAACACTATAACTTTATGACCGTATATTGTTGAACCACTCTTCCCCCTCCTCCAATTTGTGTTAGTTTATTTAGGTATATCCTAAAAAGTATTTCTTAATTACTGGGTTGCTAAAGATGAATTTTTCTAAAGTCGAAACTAGTACAACCAACTTTCAAATTTAACTTATGTATATTCTTTAACCCTGATTTCACCCTAGAGGGACAAATATATTTACTTTGGTGGTATAGACAGACCTTGTTTTCTTTTATAATCTCACCACAGAAAATGGACTACTTCTTGAACTATAACTTAAAGTCGGAGAAGTATTTTCTGACCTAACAATTGATTTTAATTGGTGCCACATGTGCTCTATGGCATTAAAAATACAATAATAAGGTGGGAGCCGTAGCACAGTATGTCCCATTTCCTCTGCCAATACATCACAAACATATACTTTTTTATACAGAATGCGTTTAAAACTTCTAAAAGATCACTTTTTATAACATTCTTCAAAATATATATCGTTCGCCGGCATGCAGTTTTGAATCACCAATTTCATATTATTTGAACCTGGAGCCTTAGATAATTGGCTACTGTGGTAGCTCGCATTCTTCATTACTATCTCGCTATTCCGAGGAAGGTTTGGCAAAAGACAATTTTTGAACCATTCTTTAAAAAGTTCTGCTGTTGTATCTTCATGCTAGTTCACGCAGGAGTCTTTGATATTCTTTGCAGAAAGCCACAATGCATTTAAGACTCGATCGTTTTCTGACCCGGCATGTAAAATGGTAATTATTTTCCCTTTATTAGGTGTTGTACTAATTCATGGTAGACAGGGGCACAAAAGCCAGTCTCTCGGTAGTTTGTAATTTGGCTCTTAAAATCACTGCACCAAACGTTCCCCCTGTTAAGATGGTCTCTGGATACACGGTGGTCCATTTAATAATGTCACTTAAAAATTTTGCATTTCCGATATTGAAATGTTCTTTTTTCTAGAAACGAAAAAATTCCGATAAAAACATAAAGCTTTTGTATTTAAAGTTTTTATATTGCTTTTACAATAAATTTCTCAAGGAGTGTCAATAAGTGTGCGTACTATATAAACTGTGACAGAATCTATGAAACAAATTTAGAATCGTTTTCAAGTACAGGGACATTTTTTTTAAGTGTCTCACCCGATTGGCGATTTTCCTGCTGACTATAATAAAAAACAAATTACATGTTTCTCAATGATTCTCGATAAGGAAGCCAAATTTGAATGTAAAGAAATATATATGTTCACAAATTTGACAGATTCGACGCCATTTTCAATTTTTTTAAATTGCAACTCTCGTAAATAACCACACGAGTGAATTGCATTTCGCGGTCCGATTTCAAAAACCTAAAGTTATTGATATTTGTTTTCAGCCGTTTCGGAAATACAGGAGTTCCTAAATCGCCTTCATCGATTTTGTCTTTTTTTTAAATCGACCGGAAAGCAACCACTTTCTACTCAATTTTTTAACCGGAAAATGTCATTTTATCGGTCTAGACCAGAAAGTCATAAAAGAGGGACCGGTAAAGTACTTTACCGGTCCCTCTTTTTACTTTACCGGGCCCTTTTTTTACATTCCGATCAATATTTGAGAAAACGAACCAAACCCATAATAAGTAGGCTTTGACTTGATTGTTTCTTTCATGGCGTTTCATGGCAACGAACTGTCAAATTTGATACTGCTTATTAAAAATTGTGTTTAAAAGTTAAAAGTTAGATTATATTATGGAAATGAATGTGGATGAAGGTGAAATTCCTCTTGAAATAACTGAAGTGGCTGCTAGAGCTACTCACGATTTGTTGCCGCATAAGTCCAGGGACAAGTATGAAAAAACGTTTGCCGTTTTCAAATGTTGGTGTAAAGAAAAAAATGTCAGAAATATTTCTGAGTATGTTTTGTTAGCCTATTTTGCTGAAAAACAGTTCAAAAATAGATATTATTAATTGTTAGAATAATTCTAATTTTAATTATTTATTAAGTACCTATTATCAAATAATATTTATTATAACTATTATAAATAAAAAAAATTCCTGACTATAGAGTTTTCAATCTGTTTAAAACTATATTAATGTAGTAAGCCATTATCTAAATTTTCTTGTACGCCACTGGTCTTGCGTCGATTTAAAAAAAATATTGTACGTTACACAACCGGAAAGTACGTTTACAGGACTCGCAGGCTTCCAGGACTCGCCTGGCGGCTCGCCCTGGAAATTGCCTGCTTCGTCCTGTAAAATAGTACTTTCCGGTCTTGTAACGTAATATACTATTTAAGGGCACCCCTTTCATAAATTGACCTTTTATGCAAAAACCCCCAATTCGTCTCAAAGTGACATAATGTCCCGTGGCCAAGCTATTTACGCTATAATCAAGTACGACACATGTCAGAAAGTGACAGATACGACGCTATTTTAAATTTTTTTAAATGGCAATCCTCATAAATAACCACACGAGTGAATTGCATTTAGCGATCCGATTTCAAAAACATACAATTGTTGATATCTATTTTCAGTCGTTTCGGAAATACGGGGGTTTCTAAACTGCCTTCATGGATTTTGTCTTTTAAGTGTCTCACCCCTTTAATAAATAGACATTTTATGCTGAAACCCCCAATTCTTTTCACAACGACATAATTTTCCGTGACCAAACTATTTACGCTATAAATACGACAGATGTCAAAAAGTGACTGTTACGACGCCATTTTAAATTCTTTTAAATGTCAACCCTCATCAATAACCACGCGAGCAAATTGCATTTTGCGATCCTATTATAAAATTTCTCACTCTCATGGATCATTTTTTTTTATAACTACCTGTATATTTTAAGATAGATTTAAATTGTGCTCATAAGTTGTCTGCATTTACATTAATCTTTTTTTCATGTTTTCCATAGAGACCGCATCGTATATTAGGATGAGTCACCATATTTCAATGGAGATTTTACTCTATTAACTTTATTACTATATGTTACTATTCACCTATGAAACCAAAAAAGTATGTCAACATATGAGAAAATATTAAATAAATTATGTTGTTCCAGCGTTTTCTTGAAACTTAGTTATTTGGAACATGTGACAAAATTGGTTCCATTTTTTTTTAAGGTGGGCTGTTAGCATTTCTTACAAATTGATAAATGCATTGGTTTGGTTACTAGGCATTATTTTTTCTGATTGATCTGTCACTTTTGCTGGGCGTAAACTTGTCAGAGCAATAACAATTATTACATTATTATATTGTAATAAGTTTTGATCGTAAACGCTGCTCTTTCAAATGAAGAGAAATTCGATATGTTACACATTCTCTTTTTATGTGGATAGATCGCTACAGTTGCCAGAAGAAGGTACACTTTTTTATTTCCTAAAATTACGTATTGAATAATTCAAAATGGCGTCGTATTTGTCATTTCTTGACATCTGTCGGGTTTGATTATGGCGTAAATAGCTTGGTCACGGGACATTATGTTACTGTGAAAAAAAATTGGGGTTTTCAGCTTAAAAGGACTATTTATTAAATAGGTGAGACACTTAAACGACAAAATTAATGAAGGCAATTTAGCAACCCCCGTATTTCCGAAAAGGCTGAAAATAAATATCAACAACTATCTGTTTTTGAAATCGAATCGACAAGCGCAATTCACTCGTATAGTTATTTATGAGGGTTGTCATTTAAAAAAAAAAAAAAATGGCGTCGTATCTGTCAAATTTGTGAGCCCATATATTTTTTGACATTATATTTGGCTTCCTTGTCGAAAATCATTGAGAAATATGTAATTTGTTTGTTATTATAGTCAGCAGGAAAATCGCCAATCGGGTGAGACACTTAAAAAATTATCCCTGTACAGGGTCTTCCAACGAGGACTGAACAGGGGCTCATTTTTGAGCTTCCTTGTATTTAAAGAAAAATCCAAAATAGCCAATCGATGTACTTTTTCCTGCAGAATTCAAAAATGAAACCAAAAATTTATTTGAACAACAAACAAAAGAGTTACGCTATGGATAAGGTGTTTTTTAAATGGAACATAGCTTTTTTTATACGATTTTTGGAACGAGTGATTTTTTTTTTGTCCGTTCTGATTAAAATATTTAATATTGTGACAGCTATTTTTATTAAATTTTAATGTTTTATCCAGTATAATTCAACTTTAACCTGTTTGAAACATACACTAGGTAATAAAGGTATAATCACCTTTGAATCCTTCAAAGTCAAAAAATTTGACAAATTTACTATAATATTGCCGAAATGAAATATTCATTAGATGAGAGATTGCAGATTGTTATCTTGTTCTACAAATGCCAAGAAAATGCAAGAGAAGCAAGAAGAAGATTTATTGCAAATTTTCACAGAAATATATCCGTCAATACTATTCTAAGGATAAAGAACCTATTTGAGGAAAAAAAAAGAAATCCAACTCTATACTAATTAAAAAAAAAAACATTAATAATTTAATTGTTCAATGTGACCTCCGTTGTTCTCGAGACATGTGCGATAACCTCTTTGTAGCCTTTCCAAACTTGCTGTTATACTGTGATTTTCCTGGTTAAGGCGATTTATTTCATTCACAATTTTCTGCATGATCTCTTCAATATCGTGGTTTCGCTGCTTGTATACCACGTTCTTTAAATGGCCCCAAAGAAATGTGTCTAATATTGACAAATCGGGACTATTGGGTGGCCAAGCATAGGTTCCATTTCTACCAATCCATTCTTCATGGTGTCCGTTTAAATATTGAGTAACCTCACGCACGGCATGCGGAGGGGCCCCATCATGTTGCCAAATTAAATTTTGATATTCTTCCAATGGTAAATCTTCCAAAAAGTTCTCAATTTCGTTTTCTAAGAACTCGTAGTATCTCTGTCCTTTTAGAGTCCCGTTAAAAAATATTGGTCCCAAAATTCTATTATTTTTTATGCCACACCAAACATGGATTGAAGTCCTTGAATTTTAATTGTCTAAAATTTTCTTGGATTTCCAACGGCCCAGTGATGATTATTATGTCTATTGAAAACCCCCGATGTTGTGAATGTGGCTTCGTCAGTCCATAAGATTTTTCTGAATAAATTAGGGTCTTCGTTTTCTTTCCCAATCACAATTTGGGAAACAAATTGGAAGCGAAGTTCTTTTTGTGCCGGTGTTAGATGTTGAAGTGGAAGGATATGATAAAACTTAAATTTATGATTTCTTAAAGTCCTGTGAACAGTTCCTTGGGTAACTCTTCTGCGTTTTCTATATAGTTAGGTTCTTTATCCTTAGAATAGTATCGACGGATATATTTCTGTGAAAATTTGCAATAAATCTTCTCCTTGCTTCTCTTGCATTTTCTTGGCATTTGTAGAACCAGATAACAATCTGCAATCTCTCATCTAATGAATATTTCATTTCGGCAATATTATAGTAAATTTATCAAATTTTTTGACTTTAAAGGATTCAAAGGTGATTATACCTTTATTACCTAGTGTATGTTTCAAGCAGGTTAAAGTTAAATTATACTGGATAAAACATTAAAATTTAATAAAAATAGCTCTCACAATATTAAATATTTTAATCAGAACGGACAAAAAAAAAATCACTCTTTCCAAAAATCGTATAAAAAAAGCTATGTTCCATTTAAAAAACACCTTATCCATAGCGTAACTCTTTTGTTTCTGGTTCAAATAAATTTTTGGTTTAATTTTTGAATTCTGCAGGAAAAAGTACATCGATTGGCTATTTTGGATTTTTCTTTAAATACAAGGAAGCTCAAAAATGAGCCCCTGTTCAGGCCTCGTTGGAAGACCCTGTACATACAGAGGATTTACTTGAAATCGATTGGAGGTACTAGCTAATCGAAACATCTTGTAACAAAAAGAAAACAAAAACAATGCAAGTTGGTGAATGTTATGTTATTATGTAGTGAACTACAAAAAAATAATTAAAACTTCATTGACATCAAAGGGGTATACTAATGAAATATCGTATTTTTTAGAAAGCTGCATTTGCAAAATTTCCAGAGCTAAGGGATTTTGCTCTGGTTAATGTCGCCAGTGTTGATACCAGAAAAGCACTCGAAAAACATTTTGGACCGCTTAGGTAAACTTTTTATATTGTAATATTTATTTAATATGTAATTATTAAACTAGCCTTGGCATTACCAGGAAGTTTATTGAAATTAATTAATTATAATATGAATGGTTTTTAATTAAGATTTATTTATATATTTTAGCCAAGAAAAATTGCGATTGATTGCAACTTACCTTAACTTAGTGCCTCCCCCTGGAGAAGAAGAAAAATTTAAGTGGTGTCGGTTGGATGCGCCATTTTTAAAAGAATTATTGGTAAGTATTGATTTTGAAGTTGCATGAATGATTCCTTGGCCAAAAATAAGCCGACAACTTTGTATATACATACATGTATGTCCTAAACGTCAAAGTGTTTAACGTTGAGCGAAATGGAGTAAAAGTAAAAGAATGTAAGCAATAAATCTTTTGAAATTTTTTAAATGCATACATTGTTAGGGATCTTCCTTGTCTTCTAAGTCAGGCTTAATGCCTTTAACTTCTATTCAATGATCTGTAGCGTTATGGGCCGAACTTCACATAAAAATTTGGTTTGGGCAATGCCCTAAGTATTGTTGTTTGCATACATTGTATTTCAGAAGTACGCTACGTAACTTAAGGTGGTGATTCCTTAATATATTCTAAGAGAAAAAGTTTATATGAACATGTATCCGGAGTTGACACGTTTTTGATATACAGGGTGTTAAAGTTTAAAAAAAAAATGTTTTTTTATATTTTTCTAAATATGCTTTTTCCGATTTTATTGAAATTCCGTACCGTTATTTATAATGATAATGGGCTTAATTAGCCTTAACTGGATTAAATTCATTAAGTCCATTGGCATCCCCGAAAGGACCTTAACGAATATTATTGACAAGAACATGTACGCCACTGACTTTTTTGTAATTTTGACTTTTTTTGCGGATTTACCAACTAATAATACAACTTTCATGTTCCCTGAATTATTTTGGCATCTTGCTTCGTCTTCGAGAAAATAATAAAAACCACTTTATTGCATGTACAAAAAAATACCTATGTATTTCAAAGTTAATTAAAACATTTAAATTGAAAATTAAATAATTTTTTAAAATAATGTTACAAAAGAAAAGGCAACAGTTAATCAAAGCAAATGTTGAAAATGGTCACCTTCTGATAAAACGCACGATAGCAATCGTCTCACCGTTGATTTTCTTACACGTTCAAAAATGCCTGAATTATTTCGTATCGCATTGCAACTTTCAATAATTCGAATTCTTAAGTCGTTTTCATCTAGTACAGGCGTCTTGTATACCAGAGACTTTAGGTGACCCCATAAATAATAGTCTAGAGGATTCAAATCGGGACTGCGAGCTGGCCAACCTTGGGGACCTGCGTGTTCAATATATGGTATTAGGGGAAATTTACATGCGTGGATAAGGTTCTATCTTTTGAATAGACAGCAAAGAGTAGTGTTTCAGGATTTTAACAGAGAAATTAAATCTGACCCACAAAGAAACAGTATTGGTATAGCTCCCGGGAGTATACTAAAGTATGCTATTCATTATATTTTTAAATGATCTTGGTAGCATCGAGAACAATTTTTCAATAACAATTTAAGCAGATGACACGAACCTCCTTGTTTCAGGATCAAATACCCAGAATCTTATTAACAATGTAGAAACTGCTTTGGTTATGACCAATAACTGGTTTTTCCAAAACAAATTTTAAATGAGGAGAAAACTAACTTAATTCTTTTCAGGACTAGACAAAATAAATTAGAAAAACCTAATAAAACCACTCTAGGTGACAAAGATTTTGTTTTAGAAAATAATGCAAAGTTTTTAGGCATTACAATAGAAGAATTTCTGTCATGGGGCAATCATATAAACAGTTTGTGTCTGAAACTTGGCAGTATAGGGTACGGAATAAAAGTGGTGGCTTGGGGAAGTAGCTCTGAGTTACAGAGAGTTGTTGTAATACAAAAAAAAACAATAAGGGGCCATCCACAAAGGACGTCACGGCTTGAGGAGGAGGGGGGTCTAGCAGCAAAATGTGGCCATTTGTGACACCCTCCCTGTCTGAGGGGGGGGGGGGGGGGGGGGGGTTCATGAAAATGTATGTAAACTTGTATTTTATTATAATTTTTTAAATGTAATCATAAATAAATTGTTCTATTAATGGCTATGAATCCTATTTGTTTTCACTGCTATTTACCACATGCTTTTGACATTATTAACCGCACAATGTGTAGTTTTCGACTTTAATTTTGTGACGTGACATCGGGGGGGGGGGGGGGGTCAAAGATCCTCTGAAAAACCGTGACGTCCTTTATGGACGGCCCTTAAGGGCAATCAATAAAATGAACTTTTTGGATTCTTGTCGAGGAGTATTTAAAGTAATGAATGTACTAACTGTGTACGGACTTTATGTTTTTGAATGTTTGATGCTTTTATTTAGAAATATGTGAATGCTAATGGTAATTACACAAGAACAAATAACTTATTGTATCCTCGTCACCGCTTAACTGTCACAGAAAAAAGTCCTTATTACATATAGAATCTATTACTAGTATATCAAAATGGAAAAAAAAACATTGAAAAAAGTGTTAATAGAGACTGAACCCTATTCATTAGCAGACTTTTTAGACGGAATGGTAAATCTATTCCATTCTGTCACGTCATTTCATTTTATCTCATTTTTGTACAGCATAATTTGAAATAAAGAAGTATTATTATTATTATTATTATTATTATATTGTCTATCTATTAGAGAAATGATTCAAGACAATAAATATCGTAATAATCGTTTTACAGCTATTTCATTCTAAAAGCGGAAAATCATTTATTTGCTATTTCACGCACGGTGATAAAATGACCTACAATCGAAACCATGGTAACAAAAGATAATTAAAAAAATTCAAACTTCACACATAGAAAACAATGCCAGAAAGTTAATTTTTTGACAGTTGTTGCAGAAAATAATTTTATTCAGTTTTCTTTTAATTTATTAAGAAATACAAAAAACTTATATGGTATCACACTTATTTATTTAAATACCAGTGAGCAATGCATGTAGTAATTTTAGTTTTTATATTATCAAAAAATACTGACCGCAACCTACGTGAAAACTGTCATTACCTATTAGATAAAGATGGTATTATATATATTTTATGGTCGTTGGTATGTATGGAAACGGTCGATTATTTCTTAAAGTAAAACAGTTAGCAAAAAATATTCAAGACAAAAGTTTTTAGGGTTTTTAAAGGTCTATTAGAATAAAAAAAATAAGTATACAGGATGAGTCGGAAAACCGTAGAGAAACAAAGTTACTTTTTTTAAATGGAACACCCTATATCTTAGAATATTTTTGAATTTTACGTGGAACATTAATTATTATTTAATAAGTGCATTATAAGTCTAAACCTAATAGTTTCCGAGATACCGACTTTTAAAAAATTACATTTTTGAACTTTGGCAGCTTCTAGCTTTCTAACGGTACATCTTAGAGTAGAATGGCTTACATGTCCCTATCTTAGTTTCTTATTATCTTTCTAAAAGTGTCGCTTCCGGTTAAACCGGAGGTAACTTAAATGCCGGAAATACAGTACTTCCGGTTTAACCAGAAAAAGTAACTTTGCTTCTCTACGGTTTTCTGACTCATCCTGTATACTTATTTTTTTATAATTCTAATATACCTTAATAAACCCTAAAACTTTTGTCTAAAGTATTTTTGGCTAACTGTTTTACTTTAGGAAATAATCGACCGTTTCCATACATACCAACGACCCTGTATAAATAGAAGTTTTTCAAATACATACGAATATAACCTTTAGAAATTTATTATGCATCGAATGTCACCCTCTCTCGAACCTTAGCATCCCCCTGGCCACGCACGCCACTGTATTAATTTAATTTTTTTTTAGATTTCACGTCATGAAAAAAGAGTGTCTCAATTAGAAGCCCTAAATGAGATGCCACTATACCCAACAGAAACCATTATTTGGGATGAGAATATTGTACCAACGGCATATTTTTCCGGAGAAGGCTGTCTAGCTTTACCTAAGCTTAATTTGCAATTCCTGACGTTACACGACTACCTTTTAAGGAATTTTAATTTGTTCAGGCTTGAGTCAACGTGTAAGTATGTCCATTGTTTAAGCTTAAAAATATGGCCTAATCAAAATGTAATATACATACTTCTTAGCGGCCATATCTTGAAAACGACATGTCTCACAGATTAAAAAAAAAGCTACTATAGTCTGTTGCTTAATGTGAGAGAGTAATAAATCATTATTGAACTATAAAACCCAGTGATCTTCGCCGTTTTCCTTAGGTGTAGTCCAGATATTATTATTTAATTATGATTATTGTCAGGGATCCCGAGATCAGGTAGGTTGAGGCACAGGTAGTTTACCTACCTGTGCCTCACTGTTTCAAAAATTTGAAATGTTTAGTTACTTTCCGGCAGTTGTTGGAAAACTTCGTTCTTGAAAATGGCTAGTGTTTCTGAATTTGTTGCTGAGAAATGGATTAGTAAATCTGCGCTTTCTCAATATTATTACTTATTATTCTCAATGTGTTTAACGCTCTTCGCCACCAAAATTCAACATTCGGAGTTGCAAAAATAGTGGAAATGTGTTCGAATATGACTGAAGTTGGACAGTCAACAATATACCGACTTGTGCACGAGGATAAACGCGGCCCGATCAAGTCACCAAAGAGAAGTACAGGAAGAAAAGAAACTGTAATAAATGAGGATGATAATTCACCTCACTTTTATTGAACCAATCAAAACGCTCATTTTCATAGCAACCACCTTGGTAACGGTCGTCTTACCCGATAAGACTACCGCTAGCTCGAAAAGACGCTTTCGAAAAGACGCTTGTAGCTTTTTTACTTAAATAAAAAATTAGTAACACCTCTAACTTGTATATTTACCTTTATCAGATGGCCTTCATTTTTATGTTCAGTAAATTATCCAATAAAATACACCTCTAGAGGCGGTTTCTTATCTTCATACCTTCGTTTTTCACTCGAAACTCGATTTTCCAAGAAAATTTTCACTCAATGTAATTTTTACTTATAATCAAAGATAAGACCCTCGAGCTAAAGCTCTCGGGATCATATCAGATTATAAGTAAAAATAACATTTCGTAAAAATTTGTCAGAAAATCGATTTCTTGTTAAAAACATCGGTATTACCGATAAGACGCCTCCTCTATCGGTATATTACTGTTGAAAAGACTACCATCAGAAGAATCATACACTCGTTTTACTTAAAAAAGGAAATACATGCCTTGGAGAAAATAATGTCTGAAATGAAAAAGGATGATTTTATTCCACCCACGGATAAGAAGAAACTATGGAAAACTTTTAAGGTAAATAATTTTTTTGGTATAAAAAAATTCAAAACAGAAAATTTTTTTTTAATTGAGAAAGACGAAATCATCTGCTGGCGACGACGATATTTGAGGGCAGTTAGACAGTTTTGATGGGAAAGCAGGAATGTCTATATGTGGACGAAACTTGGTTAAATCAAGGATATACCGCTGGTAAAATATGACAGGATAAACATATAAAAAGTGCGAAGCAAGCTTTAATGAAAGGAAGGTCCACTGGAATAAAAGCACCCTCGGGAAAAGCTAAAAGATTAATAATTACTTACATTGGTAGCAAGAATGGATTTGTCGATGGCGGCTTACTAGCATTTAAATCAAAACATGATAATAACATGCTAGAAAACCCTGTAGAGCCCCTTATTATTTCTCTGGACCCAACGACGATATTGCATCGGACTACTCAGAACATGATGACTAAAATTTAAAAATTAAGTTGTTGTATTGTACATAGTAGATTTTTTTTATAATTATTAATATTTATTCCAATTTATCTATTTTCATATTATTGTTACTTCTATATATATATAAGTTTTAATCTACTTAATATTAGAATAATAAATAATATCTCAATCATCTGCCTATCTCTATAATTATAATGAAGTATAATTATTATTATACTTATTATTCTAATGAACTACCTGTAGTAATGTTGTCACCTTACTTTCATTCACCAAACTCGTCTTTCTATTCTATACAAGTTAAGGTGACCCTCATTTAGGAGTTTAGGACCGATTGGGGGTGTGTAGGTCTTAAATATCTAAGATACGGAATTTTTAAAAACTATTGCAATTTACGTGAAATTTACAATGCAACCTTTAAGTTGTCCACCCTGCTTAGTGGGTCCTGTCACTGCAAATTTACATTTTATTACTCTCTCGCATTAAGCAACAGAGTATAATATAAAAATTGACAAGAGAAATTCATCGAAAATAATTTTAAGTTTTGGAAATTGCCGTAAGAGGGCGTAACGGCGCATTTATTTTAAAAAGTTCATTTTTGGCCAAAAAATGCCACTTAACCATAGAAAAACAAATAAATAATTAAAATTAATAGATCGTTCTCTACAACTTTTATTATTTGTTTATGATTTAAGAAGTAGTCCATATTCTGTGGCGAGATTGTAAATAGAAATAAAGGTCTGTCTTTACCACCAAATAACTTTATTTGCCCCTCTAGGGTAGGAAACAAGGGTTATAGAAAATACATAAAATAACGATGAATTACATTTAATTTATTAACGTATATGTTGTACTTGTTTTGACTTTAGAAAAAGTCATCCTCAGCAACTAACCATTTAAGAGATTTTTAGTGTGAAAACTAGTTAAAACAGTTGGGGGAGCAGGGGGGTGATTCAATAATATAATATAATATAATGCAGATTATGCAACCATTGGGATCGACAGGAGCTTAGTATAAGAACGGTATATCTCCATGTAAAGGTAGGAGTTGATTTATACGCAAGTAGAATTAAGGACCTTAATCATAGTAGAGTGATTTAAGCAATGTTGAAGTCAAAACATGTTGTAAAAGAAGAATTTTAACATATCAATTCATTATTTTTTCCAATGAAACCAACTTAGTGAGGGGACATGTTTAATGTTATTGTGGATTAGATTATTTGTGAATGAAACTAAATGAAATTGCTATTCTTTAAAAAATTGTCAAAACGAGACTATGTCATTTCTTATAAAAGTGGGAATACATCTAAAAAGAGAAAATTTAAAATGTTAGAAACTCATAGATAGCAATAAGATATTTAGTCTCACAACTTAACGGTTTGTTATAATATGATTAATTATGTACTCACCAAGGGGTCATTATTCACCTGTTATATTAATTAAAATAAAAATTGAAATTTAAGACATTAGATTATTGGTTTTTAATTTTCTTCCTGTTGCCAGGTGATTTCTTCACCTGGCAACAGGAAGAAATTTTCTCTTTTCAGATGTACTCACACTTTTGTCCTGTCGATTCCAATGGTTGCATAATCTGCATTATATTATATTATATTATGGAATCACCCCCCTGCTCCCCCAACTGTTTTAACTACTTTTCATACTAAAAATCTCTTAAATGGTTAGTTGCTGAGGATGACTTTTTCTAAAGTCGAAACTAGTACAACATATACGTTAATAAATTAAATTTAATTCATCGTTATTTTATGTATTTTATATAACCCTTGTTTTCTACCCTAGAGGGGCAAATAAAGTTATTTGGTGGTAAAGACAGACCTTTATTTCTATTTATTATTTGTATTTTCTCTAGTCTCACCTAATAAAGGAGTGGGGAAAGTCTCAATACATTTTTAAAAAACTGGCATTATGTCGTTATCCTTTAACGGATTTTCTAGAACTTGGACTTGTTTCAAAGAGAATTCCTTAGAGTTTAAATATGTCATTCAGGAATTGTCACAAGTTTCCTAATAAAATTTTAAGATGGCTCTGTGTTATTTTTATATTCTTAAATTTGATGGTATAAATTTTTTTAGTAGTATAGGAGACAATTTGCATTGAAAACTTTCACTTTTTGAGTATCTCTTGTAGGCAATATATCATAACTGTAAAAATTGGTTCTTATGTAGGATTCTGCTTAGAATTCGGTGATGTAGTTAGTTTTTTTTCTAAATATTATCATTTTTGAGAAATAAAGTTGTGGTTTTTTAAATCGAATCTATATTAATATTCGCTCATTAAGTGCTTTTCAAAAATGTATAACACACCTGATATTTATCAGACAGTTATATTCAAATTTGGGTCACTGCTATTTTTAGGTGTGATACAAAAAAAAGCCATTTTGGAATGAATTCGATGGTGCAATAAAAAAATACTGGTTGTCATTTAAAAAAACGAAATTTTCCTAACTTCCGGTAAAAGCGGAAGTGACATTTATTTGATTTTTAGGTAAAAATTTACCTGGCTTTTATCTGAAGTTAGGCTAATTCCGTTTTTTTTTATGACAAGTATTTTTTTTTTGATGCAGCATCGAATTCTTTCCAAAATGACATTTCTATTTTTAACAACATGACCAACTTGACTTATTTTCAAAATTGGGACGGTTTTTTTTGGATATACGACGAGTCAAGTAGGACAATAAAAAGATATATTTTTTTATATGGATATTTTTGGATTCTACATAAAATTACAATGCTTACAAGTCTAAACTTAATTGTTTCTGAGATATTGACTTTTGAAAAATTACATTTTTGAATTTTAACAGCTTCTAACTTTCAAACGGTTCGTCTTAGAGCAAGACGACTTACATGTCCCTATCTTACTTTTTTATTGTCCTCACAAGAGTGTTATCTTCCGTTAATACCGTATGTAACTAGAAAGCCGGAAATATGGTACTTTAAGTTTAACCGGAAAGTGATATATTTGGGAAGATAATAAGAATGGAATAAAAAAATAAGATAGGGGCATTTAAGCTGTTTTTTCTCTAAGACGTACCATTCAAAGGCTAGAGGCTGTCAAAGTTCAAAAATGTCATTTTTAAAAAATCGGTATCTCGGGAACTTTTATTAAACTGAAAAAGAGTTGTAATTTTATGTCGAATTTAAAAATATTGTAAGATAGGGTGTTCCATTTAAAAAATATATATTTTCATTGGCCTATACTTTTCTGAACCACTCTGTATACTTCAAAATAATTTTAGAATATATATTTGCTTATACCTTACACCTTTTTCTTAATATCTTATTCAGGGTGTTTTGGAAGTACGGTAGATAACTAAAGGGGGTGATTCCTTATGATATTTTAAGAGAAAAAGTTCATATTAACATGTGTCCGGAGTTGCCCCGTTTTTGATATAGCCACACCCTATATAATTTTACAAAATAATAAAATTGCGCCTATAAGTAGTAATAAATTCTGGTAAATTGGGCCCTTTCGTAATTCTTTAAGCACTGACATTTAAATTGTTTTCTTTCGCTTCTGAAATAATCGTTATTTTTATTTTTACCAAAAAAATCTTAACCTCATCTAGAGTTAACAGACTTTTTTAAAATACTAATTTAATATCAAAATCTAAGGTATCAATAATCATCTACACGGATTTTTGGAAATTATAATTCGTTTTGCATAGATGCAAATAAGTAAAATAAGTTCATCAGTGCCCAAAGTCACCTTAAACGAAGTTAAGTCTCTAATAAGCGCGTTGAATGTTAAGAAAGCCGCGGTTTTGACGGTTTAAAGAATATGGCGTTGCGAAATCTACCAGACCGAGCATTGGGGAACATAGTAAGCTTTTCACAGGCAATAATCGGAGAAGCCCACTTCCCAAGTGCCTGAAAACGCGTTAAAGTCAATCTTATTTATACTAAAGGCGAAGGCCCTAAGGCACCGGCTAGCTATAGGCCGATCAGCCTGCTGGCGAGCCTAGGAAAAATTGCCGAAACATAATCTTGGCTCAACGACTTTGTTGTCAATCACAATGTTCTACCTGCCGAACAGTTTGGGTTCCGGCCCGAATATTGCACAGTCAGGCTTCAACGAGAGGGCGCACACGGAGGCGGTCTTCTTTGACGTAAGCAAAGCATTCGACAAGGTCTGGCACAATACTCTCTTGTTAAAATTGATAAGGCTCGGTGCTCCGAGCTACTTAATCAAAGTGCGGTAGCTTATTTTTTGAAGAAAAGAAGTTTCTCCGATGTTGTATAACATTCATAGTCACGATATTCTGCGAGATAGATTTAGGCAGCTCTATCTTTTCGCTGACTATACAGCAATTACTTCGACTTGTCGTCAGCGTCACATAATCGAGCTGGAAAAATGGCTTTTGGCTTGGAAGATTCGTTTGAATCCCGCCAAGACCCAAACTCAAACTTAAAAGTGCTTTGTTATCATAAAGCATATTCTTGTTGACAAAGCTAGGCTGTATGTACCGGGTGTCCCACTAAGAATGGCTGTCGGCCGTATCTCAGAAAGTGTTAGTCGTATGGCTTGCGAAAAAAAATATATTTATTTATTTTATTTTTCAACGTTTACAACACTTTTCTAAATGAAATATAATCCTGTACAATATACTTATAAAATATTATAAAATATATCTAATATAATATAATATAATCTCGAACAGACCAAGTTGCTATTCAACCCAATACACAAAAACATGCTCCTTCATAAGCAGTAAAAAACGATTCATTAATTACCAAATTGAATAAATAAGTAGGAACAATCTCCGGACACTCATTAAACAATAATTAATGCAATACAATGCGTTGTAATTCAGATATAAACCTTTGCAATGAAACATCAAGAAAGTCAATATACGGGTAATCATTTACATATGAAACCATTCTTCTCAATGGCATGTTCTGCGCATGACGAGTGTTGGAAAACCCGGAAAAGAGCAAGGGAGACCTTTTCAAATTCCTAGCTGGGACATAAAAATCTATACAATTCAGTATATTTGATGAAATGATAATATTATTAACGACTTTAAAAATAAAATACATATCAAAAATTTCAACTCCACTTCGAGAATGGACTATTTCTTTAAACATATCAAAATACTTTCTACGATCTTCCAAAGAATTAAGTCTAAAGAGGTCCCTTATATAAGTACTATCCACTTGAAATCCCCCCCGCTGCAACCTGAATCTGAGGTATCTCACGAATCTGTTCTGCAAGGATTCAATACGACGTTTATGGACTTCGTAATATGGACACCATATTGACGACCCATATTCTAGAATGGACCTTACATATGATTTAAAAAGTGTAACAACGCAGTGGAGATCATTGAAGTCGCCTGACATTCTTAACACTAACCCAAGCATTCGATTAGCTCTATCAATCATATGTTGATAATGATCACTATAGCAAAGCACACCATCCAAACATATGCCCAAATCTCTCACCGTTGCTAGTCTAGTTAATTCTTCATCTCCCATTATATATGAATAATCTATGAAATTCTTATTCCGGGAAAATATCATATACGAGCACTTGTTGGTATTTAATTTCAGATTATTTTATGTCAGTTTGTAGCACCTCGCAGTCATGATCTGATCTCACAATCCGAAATATTTTTAAGTCGTCCGCAAATAGCAAATAATCCGATGCGAAATATTGACCAATATCATTAACTAGGAGTAAAAATAACTTGGGTCCCAAATGGGACCCCTGTGGTACACCTGAAACCACATGCAATGGAGATGAAAGATAACCACTCAACTTAACTTGCATTGTACGACCCCACAGATACGATGATAACCACGACAAAAAGAATCCCCTGTTACCAAAATTTTCCAGCTTGTGCAATAGGATGTCTTGATCTAATAGATTAAATGGCTTACTGAAATCAGTATAGATTGAATGTACCTCATATCCATCGTCCAAGGCCTCTGATATAAAATTTGTGTAGGAAAAAAGATTTGTAATGGTAGAACGACCATTAACAAATCCATGCTGATGCTCGACAATAACATTATTAAAGGATCCTTCCAAAATGGGCATAACCATCCTTTCGAGCACCTTCGGAATTGCTGACTGAATACAGACCGGCCTATAATTGCTAATATCACATGAATCACCAGCCAATAACCAATAATAGACTTTTTTCAACAAGAGATCTTTCACCATTGCCACCAATATTTTTTTGGAATCATATATGTACAAGTGATTTTTTAACCAAAGTAGAGTGCGGGATTGGTAACTCTATATTTTGTGTTTACCTGGTGGCATAACCAGAGCATAGTATCCTGTTGTATTGTACTAGATTTATGTTTCTAAAGCATTAAACATACTGTCTCGTGAATAAAAAGGGACGTGAGGGTTAAAATCCTGTTCGACTTAAACACTAGCCGACAGGAGTTACGTTATCCTGCTCCAACTATATACCGAGTGACGCTCCTCTGCAAAACAAAGACCGAGTGCAACAAACCACGAGTACAATTTTCCCAGAAGTGCGATTTTATCACGGAAAAGTAAACCATTCTCGATACAGAGGCATCCAACTCTCTAGAAATAATTCTCAAGACATAGCAACATTTAGCTAAATTGCTGCAGAGATTAAGATTGTTGATATTTTGGTTTCCTATTGAAATTTTATTAAGAAAGCACTTAAATGACAGAACATCCATTTTTGTAATGTTAAAGGACAATAAGTTCGAGTCGCCCCACGTTTTCACCTTGAGGATGTCATTATTAATAATCTCGTTCAGTCTATCCTGATCCCTGTCATGCCACAATATTGTGGTGTCGTCTGCGAACATAGCAAATTGACCTTGAATATTGAAGGATGCAAGGTCATTGACATATAGCAAAAACAAAATGGGGACGAGTAGTGACCCCTGAGGTACTCCACAATCAATGCAAGACGAAGGCCATCTTCTTTTCGAAAAGCACCGTCCGCAGGCCTAAAAAAAGGCTACTAGTGAGGCGAGTCCAAGTGAAATACCTATGACTTATTTTCGACCAACGGCTGAATTGGAGGCAAAATAGAAAATAGAGCAAAACTTGCATTGCGACAGTTAGGCTTTATCTACCCCCTGCTTCACAGGCGGAGTAGACATGCTAATAGGGCTAAGGTCAACCTCTACAAGGTATTGATCAGGCCGGTTCTAACTTATGGTGCACCTACGTGGTGCAACATAAGCAGAACGCACTTGATAACTTTCAGTAATTCAGAACAAGGCGCAGAAAATCATCGCGAACGCGCCTTGTTACATTATGAATGTTGCGTTATATAATGACTTCCAGATGTTGACAAATTAAGAAGTTTTTCTTGAAAATTATTACAAATTATTACAGACGTACAGACGTATCAACAAACCAACTTATTACCAAACTCTCATACATTATCGAGACAAATCGGGACGTACAAGTTACCAATATACTGGCTTCCTGTTGGTCCAAATTCCATCTCACAATAATACAGAGGCACTAAATGTAAGGCGTATATTATTGGAAACAATCTTTTAACGCTATGCAACCACTTATATAAGATTATGAACCAAGAGTGTTGTGCCGTGTAGTATTTAGGCTAGATCCCGATAATAAAATAATGTATCGGGTTACTAGGGATAGACCGAAAAGAAAGACGTGGTGAGACGAAAGTTAGTTAAGCTTGGCTGGTTATATAGAGTGGCCAGGTTTAGCAGCGTATTGTAAATTAAATCAGTTCTAATTAAATGTAGTTTGTTCTAAATAGTTGTTATTTATTAATATACCTCACATAAAATTGGCATGCACAAATATTAGAAATTTAGCAAAAAGGCGCCAAAATTTTTGCAACGTAACTTCTAAATTAAATCCGTACGAATCGCAAACATTCAAGCAAAGAGTTAATTACAAATTTCTGCAAACGATAGAGCTAAATAGTTATAACGATTAATAAATGGACGTCCAAGGAGTTTCTCCTGACTGATTGAAGAACCGCGAGTTAATCAGTTTTCATTGGATTTATTTTTTTTTAACTTAAGTAAAACGCATTATGATTTATAAAACGTGTAAAACATTTGCTACATGATAAGTTCCAGAAAAAAATAAACATTCAATAATATTAACTGATACCAAATAGTTGTTATTTAGCGCTGTTGTTTATCGCTTGCGTCATTGTAATGGATAAGGCTAGAAAAAACGGCACTCTTAATATTTACGGGTTTATATCTATTTTGATTACATCATTGGCATATCACTTAACTCGTAACCGATACATTTATATCATCACATACAATAAAATAATTGTAACCTTCTTTTTAATCCGTGTTTTTAACACTTTCTTTAACGTCTGCGGTTATTTTTTCAAAACATAATAGAAAACTAATTATTTTTTAACTTGCCGTGTGCATTGTCGGCTAAATGCGAAATATAACCTACAAATTCGGAATCAGGTTCTTAACTAAACTGCTGGAATTTTGAAACGCATAAGGAAAATGTTTAGTCAAAATAAAAATCAAAATCTTTATTTGGTACTTGCAAAATGCAGCCATCTAGGATGGATGTACACGTCATTTCAGAAAAATATAAGTATAAATAGTATAAATAAATATGTAAGGGACAACATTACACTAAGTGTATACGGACATTTAACAACGCTAAAAACATTCATCTATATTGTCAATGTCTATATTTGAAATGAAAATATCGCAGGAAATATAAATAGTATATTACGTACCGAGGTGGAAAGTGTTAAAATTTGGTCCAATTTTTAAATGAAAAAGTCAAAATGAATTTCGCTTTTAATAATAATTTTAATTCAAAATAATAAGAAGTGGATGAAGTGGTTGTAAATAAAATAGTATACAAACCTCGGTGTAAAGTTTCATTACTGTCGGTAGTTAACCGACGCGCGAACTTCAAACTTACTTTGAATGAAAATTATTATTAAAAGCGAAATGTCATTTTGACTTTTTCATTTAAAAATTAGACATACTTTGAATTTTAAATAACTGCAGGTGGTAAAATAATAATTTTAAATGAATTATAATGACATTTATAAAAAATATAGTTATTTATTATACAAGGGAAAAAAGTATTAGATTTTAGCTCGAGGTTGTGTTGTCTCCCGACGCGAAGCGGAGCTAAAATCTAATATTTTTCCCGTGTATAATACACTATTTTTTTCTGTGACGGCAAAAACGACGATTTAATATTAAAAAAACATATTATTACAATATATTAAAGTCGGGAAAGTATCGATGTAAAATTTGAATTTTTAAACTAGTAGGCTGTTTTACTTATAGCGACAATTAGACCTGCGTTGCTAAGGAAACCTTTAAAATAATCAAATATCTGTCAATTTAATTCTGTGATTTAATTTAAAAATTAAGAACTTAGTGGTTGTTTAGTAGTTATTTTGAATAAATGTCTGATTCCGAGTTTTCTCTGACTTCACCGGAATTAGTAGAAGCAGCGAAAGTAGCGTCACAAAAATTATTGCCAGCTAAATCGCGCAAAATTTACGAAACCGCGTATTTAAGATTTCTGGAATGGAAGATGAAAAAGATATGCAGTTCTTTGTCGGAGACGGTGTTATTGGCCTATTTTTCGGAACTGGCACAACAACAAAAGCCATCAACAGTGTGGTCGAATTATTCAATGATTAAAAGTATGTTACAATCCAATAATAATGTAGACGTTTTAAAATATTTCAAAGTAATTACATTTCTGAAACAAAATGGGAAAGGTTCCACGCCCAAGAAAGCTGCGATTTTTACAAGTACAGATATTAGTGATTTTCTAAATAATGCTCCGGATGAAGTTTATTTAATGGCCAAGGTTGTTGTTTTATTTGCGATTGCAGGAGCTTGTCGAATTTGTAAAATCAGCCAGGTAACATTAGATGATATTGAAGATTCGGGAACGTTATTAATTGTGAAAATTAAGCAAACAAAGAATGATGTAAACAGGAGATTTGTAATACGATCAAAATATCTAAAGTCCCTGTAAGTCGCAAGAAAAGGCTGTGGCTTGAAGCACTGGAATTTTAGCTGACATTTTATTAAGAATTGATCGGAAGCATCGAAAGAGTGATCAACCTGCGATTTTTGCACTACATCCATATTTGAACACAGGATTAAATCGATGAGCGTTGCGCTATTCGAACCCTGTCTAGTAGGCTCATTGATAACCTGTGTCAGACTATATGCTGCAAAAAGCATTAAAAGTTTTTGTGTGTGTGTGCAATGTAAATTTCAGGTATTTAAATTAAAATCGCATAATTACATTTGTTATCTAATATTTCTGTAAAATTAATAGTATTTCGTACGAATAACAGAACTCCACCTCTATAGGGTTACGGTCAGGACTTCGAACTGTCCAATTCATTACATGCAGTAAATCCAGTTTTTGTTAGATATTCCCTTACTACTCTCGCTGTATGTGGAGGTGCGTTATCTTGCATAAAAATTAAGTTTTCTTTAATAAAGGGAGCAAAGAATCTCCGTAATGTACCTGTTACTCGTTAAACACTCTACAAATACCAATTACGTTTTTGCCTCTAGAGATATGCTTCCCTAAATCATAATTGATCCACCTCCATCACTAACCGTCTCTTTGAAACTACACTGAGCATAGCGTTCATCAGGTCTTCGGTCTTACTTTTAAACGTGTATCATTTCTGTAAAGACAAAACGGAATTCGTTGCTAAGTAAAACATTAGCCCACTCCTCTTCACACCACGGCAAATGATCTTCAGTAAAATGCAACCATTCACGTCGGCGGGTGTGGTTCCAGCTTTGAACCTATTTCAGTTAGACCTCTTTTAAACGATTAAGTAGGTATAGTAGAGATTATTTAAAAAGACTCGCAAGGGAATATCCAGTTGACGCCCTTCAAAGAGAGTAAAATAAAAAAATCACATAAGTATTAGTGTTCTATCTTTTACCAGGTACCCAAGCGTGTACCTGAGGAAGAGAGGCATAATGTAATATGACGGTGTATTTTGTATCCTTTTATAAACTGATTGATATCTGTGGTGAATGCTGGTGGGATATTGGGTCAGATCCGGAATGTATTATTTCAGAAAAGTTAAGTAAAAATTAGAAATGAAACCAATATTATTGAAATTATGTTTTATTTTACATATAATTTATAATGAGCTAATTTATTAATAATCGTAATATTTTATATTTTTGTTTTTTATAGTTTTTATGTTCAGTGGCGGCAAGAAATTCAAGCAAATCTTAAATTATGTACATTAAAAAATACATTAATTAATACTTTTTAAATATAAATATAATAAAAGGAAAAAAAGAACAACATATTTCATATTTATATTTCTGACATTTTTATAAAAAAATAAAGAAATAAACATACAACTACATACAAAAAAGTTAATCTGAATCTGAAGATAAAGAAGTGTCACTTTCAGAATCTGAACCAGAATCTGACACATGAATTATCAGTGGCTTAAGCTGAACATCCAGAATGTGTTCTTTTTGCCAATAATCCCTTATAATATTATTTGTATGGCAAACACAATCAGACCAATTTTCGGGGGTAATGGTTTGTAATGCCTCTTTCCAAACATCTAAAACGACATTTTCATCTTTCCTGTCTTTTCCAATAATTTGTTTATTAAAAAATGTTTTGCTTTGAGTCCAAATTAATTAAGTAGCGTTGAAAATGCAGTGGTAGGGCGGCAATCTCAAAACTTGATGATCCATAGTACAAATTAATTCATCCACGGCATATCCTAATTTTGCTTTGTATTGTTTTACTATTTGTAGCAATTCGGGTTTGAGTGCGTTTTCCATAAAATTGATATCTTTGCTTTGTAGCCAAAAATGATATCAGCTTTTCTCGTTGAAGCATTTGACACATTTTCGCTGAGCCGTGAATGGTACATTGTCCATAACAAGAAGCGAGGGTTTTTCGAGCCGAGGTAAAAGCTGTTCTTCCAACCACAATGTAGAGTTCATGTTGTCATGATACTCAGCGCTTTTATGTAGATAAAACTAAGTCTACCCCATCTATAAGGCCATCTTTGGTGCCAGCATCCAAAACTATATATCTTTTGCCGTCTGATTATTTTTTATTTAAAACTGATTGATGTTGTCATCATGCCATGTTCTAATTTCGCTACCATTTTGAAATATCGCATGTTTCGTCTATAAGAACCACATCTAACGGAGTTTCTGATAACAAGTTTTGTGTATTTTTTTTCTCAAAAATTTTATACGTTTTGATGGAATATCTGATTTCTCCATAATGTAGCGCCTGCCACTGTCCCTATTAAATTTAAATCCAAAATGCTTTAACAAATGACAAAATGTGGAGTTGCTTAGTTGGCATGCAATTCCTCTTTTAGCTTTTACTGTGTGACATACTTATGCGTGGCAATCATATTGTAAACTATGTTCCTTGCCTCAGTTAAATCCCTTGTTTTTGGGGCACGCTTTCCTCTATTAGCCTAAAAAGGAAATTGAATATCATGACTACATGTTCTTTTATTACTTTATAATTGAATATAATATATACTTATAATAAATTACAATCCTTATATATTATATAATATAAAAATCGTATAATTTTTTGGTCCATAAACGTCTAATACGCCATCCACTGTGGGACACCCTGTATTCATATATTGTGTATAAATTTCAAACCACGTACCCTGGGAGAGCTTCCTGTTATAAATTTCTTTCGGATTCTGGCCACAGTTTTCTTCCTAATCTTACAGGCTGCTGAAGTGCATTTCACAGCTGAAATTGGCTAAAGGCTATTCTCTTTTTTATTTTGAAAATACTCCAAAACGTTTAAAATAATTTTCCGTGTCTCAGCGTTAAACATTTTGCACCAAATATTCTAAGTCGAATGTCGGATAAACACCTAAATTTCTCGCCCGTACCTGAATTTTTGGGCACCTGGGAAAAGGTTCTTTGTTCCGCTTGAATTTCTCACACCTGACAAAGTAAGGCAATTAAGGGTTGGTACTTGCTAATTTCATGCCTATGATTTGTTTAGAAGAAAGAAAGATGATTCAAAGCTGTAGCTTTCTTTGTTGCAGGTTTTGTTGCCCTTTCGATCTTTTTAAATAATCTCTACTATACTTATTGTTTGCTTACATTGTCGAACATTGTGAACGTTCGACAAGCTGGTACTTGTTGTAAATCACTCCATTGCATTGTTAGACCGATTCTGATTAGCATTTGTTTTTTTTTTTTGGGTGGCCTTGTTCTGCTGTTCGTTCATTATTTGATCCGTTTTCCCGACACCGTTTCAACAGACAACAACAACAGATAAAAAGGCCTTGCCAAGAACGTAATAACATTCCAATAAATTTAAAATTTTGACAACCGTAATTGGCTGGGTAGCAATGTAAATCGTAAATCAAAAATACCAGTAAAACGTTTTCAGTCCATATAATTGGCAATATCATTATTTTTGCCTTTTTTTTAGTTGAGACGAACCGCACTGCGCTGTAAGTGGTACAGCAAGTACCTAATATAATAATCAAATTCTATTTTCATTGCTTTGCATCATCATTCATTTTAAAATTAGCAGATTTTACAGGGCTTGGTATCCTAGTCATCACTCTGTATAAAATAGACGTAAAGTGAGGTCAATTGATTGATCGAATTTTAATGAAAATATAGACGTTAAAAATTCGAGTATATTTTAACCTATTCCATAGCTAATGGACGCAGTGTACTTGGAACAAGTTGTCAATTGTCTTAGTCTTACTATAATGATTTTAAACTATTTAGAATTGTCATTATTATACCTGTGTGAATTTCAAAACGCTTCCGAGTCTGCTTGTAAAAAACTGAAATACTATAGGTAATATAAAGTACTTTAATAGTACTTACCAGTTTTTTAATTAAAATTAAATAATTTTACATACATACACATTTTGTTGAAGACTACCAACTACGAGTAATAAGTTAGGATGACCAAAAGTAACTAGGTAATAATACATATGTTTAAATCATATTAAATGAAAGAGTCTTCTGAAACACAGGTAAATATATTTTTGAACCTATTACTAAATCCTGTTTTACCAGGCGCCGTTAAACACATTAATTGATAACATTCAAGCCACTGAGCTCATTAGCATAATATTTATGAATTTATAAAAATATATTCAGTTTTTAAAAAAGTATATGGGTACCTATACAGGGTCATTCAATGGTGTGTCGGGCATCCACAGCACTTGTACCATGCAAGTTAGCAACTTCGTTCAAGTGCATGCTTAAACTATGAATGAAGATGCATTTCAGGATTTTTTTTATACATGTGGGTATAGTAATGTTTCATTATACCGTTGATCTTTTGACTGCCATAAAATCTAAGTTATCCCTCTGGTCATAAAATGCCTCAAGTTTACATCTCTATTGCTATTATAGTGCGTTCAGTGAGTGAATGCGGATTTGTTATTAACCGATTATGGTCAAAATTAGTCTAGAATAAAATAGACAGCGGTCTTCAAACAATTTCTACTAATTTTAGATATATGGGCCGTAATTAAAATTTCCATTACAATTATTTATTTAATTATTTTTTATTTCATAACTATGTAAATAATAATAATATTAATAATAGAAATAATTAGAAATTTTATTACATAAAATGTACATTTAATCGTCAATATCACTATCAGCACTGTTGTCACTGTCACTATCAGAAGTTATAATAATTGGCCTTATTTCATCAATGACCTGTTCCGAGTCAAAACTATCTTGAATCAATTTTTCCACGTGGTTAATACATTTCGACCAAGTCTCTGGTCCAATTTGTTCCCCACACTAATTCAATACCATTAAATTCACAATGGTATGGGGGCAGACGTAAGACCTCGTGACCGTATTTCCCCGCGAGGGAGTCCACTATGTAACACTTATCCTTACCAGAAGTGTGTACTTTAATTTCGGATAACAAATCTGCTTTCAAAAATATATGGTCGTTTTTTATTTTTGTGGTGTTTAGCCAGTTCCTCATTTCATCTTTGGTGGAACTATTGTTTGGTATTTTTTCAGAAACTCGTGAGTGATGTAAAACATTGTCTAAAATAATGATAGAGGGTTCTTCTAGTGATTTTAGCACATATTCTTCAAACCAGTTCTCGAATATCGCGGCAGTCATATTGTCATGATAGTCCTCCACTTTCTTCGATGAAGTAAAAACTAAACTTGCATCTGGCAAAAATCCTTCTCGACTTCCGGCGTGCATTACGATAGATCTTTTTCCATTCCCGGATGAAACCCTTAATTAGCAGTGTTTTGACCCATCCTGCCATGAATATTTTGTTTGGTTTCCCTTTGCAAAAATCCATGCCTCATCTAAGAAAACCACAGGTTTTGAATTCTCGGACTTTAAATTAGCTAGGTAGAAAACGACCACCGCTTAGAAACAATGTGTTGTTGCTCACAAAGAAGTTTTCGGTTGTTAGTTTTGTGGTACTTAAGCCCCAACTGCTTTAAAACTAATGAAATACTAGTACGTCCAATGTCACATATTTCTCTGTTTCTGATTTTCTCAAGGGTCGAATCAAGAGTTACCACCTCTTTGTGTTTGTTCATATCATAAATAACTCCTCGGATTTGACATTTAACTCCTTCTGGCAAATCATTGGTTTTCAAACTTAAATTACTTATTGACCAATATTTATTAGAATTAAAATGAATTGTTCCATTTTCTTAGAAGACAGTGCTAGTCACTACCTGTACATTAAGCATTTAATTAATATAATAGATAACTTATTGAGGGTTACTGGAATTTACTGGCGCCAGGTAATATTTAATTTATGCATCCATAATCCGATATGAGAAATCACTCAGTGAACGGACTATATATTATTTTAAGTAGGTATAATAGTACTTGCGCATTGGTTGATATTGTGATTCTTGTTAGGAGCAAAAAAAATGTTTATTAACAAGTAGAACTTATTCGTCACGTTATTCAGAGAGAAGGAACAAAAAAACAAAAAAGTAAATGATTGTTATAGTTGTTTCAAGCCTAATTTGATGACGTAAAAAAGCATTAAACTCGTGACCATAGGCGTCGCTTTTACCAAATAATTAAAATACGGATGGTTTTAAATTTTTAATATGATTAAATATTATAGATTACAGCTTGTTCATTATAGTTTATATCGATAAAAAGTTTGTACCCGTGACTTCGCATGCAAAGAATATTTTTAAAATGGTCTTTCATTAAAAAAAACTGCTCATTTTGCCGAAAACAATTTACAAAAATTGTCTTTGTCCAGCAAGGACCGCAAGAAGGTATGAGTTTTCCTTGCCAAGAAAGGATAGGGACAGGTGCTATGTTAGTTGGAATTTACAGTTAGTAGTTATAATTGAATGATTAAACGAACTTACCTAAGTGAAGTTTAATCCTAATTATATGAGGCCTCGTCGAAGTAAATAAGATAGTGTAGTAACTCCGCTTGGCGTCAGATCTCACACCGTTCAAAGGTCAATTTTTTCCCTTCGTGTGGTTGTCAGTGCTTCCCTGTCGAGTCATTCCTGTTCAAAGCCTTGTTGCAACGATTTTGGGGGAGGGGAAGTTTAGGGTGGGAGCTTATTTACTTCGACGAGGCCTCATATAATTAGGATTAAACTTCACTTAGGTAAGTTCGTTTAATCATTCAATTATATTTCAGCCTCGTCTCGTAAATAAGATAGTGTAGAAGTTTAGAGCAAGTTGCAACAAAGATCTTTCAAAAAACTTTAATTAATATAGTGCATGAGATGAAAATAATAACGGCAGATAAATATTAACATAAGTAATATAAGTCTTAGAGGATAACTAACTATATAATAATAATAATAGTAATATATATGTATAAAATAATAATATGATATATATTATTATTTTATACATATACGTATGTATTATGTATTATGTACAACTAAGAACTGCGTTGGCAAACGTGGTTGTATTAGGGACTAGGGGTTTATTGTAAAATGCAGCAAACGTTTTGGATGTTTCTGTCCAGCCCGCTGCCAGACGGATACTGTCATAACTTACTCCCTTTCTGGAGGCGGCGGATGTTGCTGCATGACGAGTGCTATGTGCACTGAACATGTCAATATTCAACCCACTCTGTTTAAGAATAATCTTTAACCATCTACTTATGGTTTGAGTAGATGCAACTCAATGGGGCCTTTTAAATGTTATAAACAAATTATTTATGCCCCCTCGAATGGTTTCTGTTTTTTCTAAATATACAAGCAACGTTTTTGCTGGGCATATATTTACGTCATCAGTAAAAAACGGCAAGATAAGAATGGGCTGAGGTTTATTGATATTGGAAGTTTTTAATCTTTTTGAGATTCGAATTTCCAGCCTATCCGAAAACGTTTCTATATTTTTGACCTCGATACTTGCTAATGTTTGGACCCGCTGCCCTGTTGCCAATGCCAGAAGAATAGCAGTCTTGATCGTTATTTGGTCTAGGGAGACAAACTTAGCAGAATTATTTTTAATATGGTTAAGAACTATGGCAGGGTCCCAAGTATAATTATACTTGGGCAAAGGTGGACGTATAGTGCTCAAACCTTTAAAAAATCGTTTAATTCGAAAATCTTCACTGAGATTTGGTCCCAAAATTTGGGAGAGTGCTGCTCTGTATGAGTTTAGTGAACTGAAGGAAGATCGTTGATTAAATTGAGTTGTAAGAAATTTGAGAACTGAGGGCACTGATGGTGTAAAGACGTTTATATTTTCCCTACTGCAGTACTGCCACCATAAGCGCAGGCCAACATCATATTGCTTAATTGTGCTATTTGTGATCGATGCGAGGCAAATATTTAAGGATTCTTCAGGAACATTTCCTCGCCTCAGTGCTTGGGTGATACAATTCCGGCCACCAGGGTAATCTTTGGCCAAAGGGGGTGTGGTACCCTGTTAAACGAGAGTAAGTTCTTATAAGGTTGAAAAATTATTGGGGTGCATCTTAGCAAGGACACAAAGACCGGGTACCATGGTTGAGAGACCCAGAAAGGAACAACAATAATGCCTCTCGCTTTATCAGCTATTATTTTGTTCAAAACCCGTAGGATAAGTGAAAACGGCGGGAATGCGTAGAAATAAATGTTTCCCCAGTGTAAGGTAAAAGCATCAATAGCTGCGCTTTCAGGGTCTCTCAGCCATGAGACAAATGTTTTGCATTTCGCATTATTCATACAAGCGAACAAATCAATCTCAGGTTCCCCAAATTGAGAGACAATTTTATTAAATGCTGACATGTCTAAGGCCCATTCGGTATCCATCGCCAAACTACGAGATTTCCGATCTGCCTCCTTATTATCCGATGACTTAATGTAAGATGCGTAAAGGAATAACTTTCGTTTTTCGCACCATTGCCAGATTGTTCGTGAAAGATTATTCAGTTTTGGAAATTGCACACTGCCCATTTTATTTATATAAGCCAATGCTGTTGTATTATCCACGCGACATAAAATGTTACAATTTGACAGACTAGTTGCAAAACATTTTAAACCGTAGAGAACAGCTAGCAACTCTAAATAATTTATGTGATGTTGTTTTTCTATCTCTGACCAAAATCCGTGAGACTTTTTTCCCGAACAGTTAATTTCCCAGCCAGTTTCCGATGCATCTGAGAATATCTCCAGAGCGAAAGTATCCATATGAATGAACTTATTATTTGCACGAGGTAAGTTATGAGTCCACCACCGAAACTCATTGGACAATATCGAGGGTAGACTCATTTTTGCATCGAAATTTCCGTTAGAGCTCTTAAGCGCTAAAAATTTCTCTTGTTCGAGGATTTTAGTATAAACCCAACCGTACTTGATACCAGGGCAGACAGAAGTCAGTTTTCCCAACAACATGGCAAATTCTCGAATAGAACAGTTTTTTAACAACGAAAACTTTTTTACTAGCTGCATTGTTTTAGAGATTTTGTTTGGAGGCAGACTGACAGTCATATCTACTGAGTTGTAAATAAATCCCAGATACTCAATAATATGAGATGGGACTAATCTGCTCTTCTCGTAGTTTGGCAGAAAACCCAATGAGGTTAAAAGATCAAGAGTCACGTCAACATTGGCTAAACATTCTGCAAATGTGGCTCCAAACAAAAGAATATCATCTAAATAAATGACAGATATGAACCCTTTTCCCCTAAGAAAGCTAATTATGGGTTTCATTAATTTTGTGAATACAAGGGGTGCCACATTTAGACCAAACGGCATACAGTTATATTCGTATAGTATCGAATCGAATTCAAATCTCAAGTACTTTTTATATTCTCCACTGATGGCTACTGAAAAATAAGCGTCCTGTAGATCTATTTTACACATAAAGCAATTTTTGCTTAGCAATTTTGCAACAGTACGGTGGTCTTCCATTTTGAAGTGCTTGCAGGGTATGTACTTATTGATGTTCTTGAGATTTAAAATTAAACGATTCGAACCATCATTTTTTGGTCTTAGAAAAATTGGACAAATGTATTGATTTTCGCATGGGTCTACTATGCTAATGACCTTATCTGATAAAAGTTTGCTGACACAGGCTTGGATTAAGACTTTATCTTAAGGAACCCAAAATTTCTTTGTAAAACTCTGCTGTTTGGGATAGCTAAGAAAAGGTATTCGTAAACCCTTAACCCAACTTAGGACTAACTTATCTTTACAAAACCCTGACCATGCAGGATAAAATAGCCTTAACCTACCCGCGGTACACACCTGTGTAGTTGGGCTTGTTGTTAGCGACGATATGTCCTCCGGCGTGGTTGTTTGCTATTGCCATTGAATTTGTATGGCCGATATTGCTTGGGAGCCGCGTGGTAGTATTGGCTCCGTCCCCGAGGTGTCCCAGGCTGTTGTCGGAGTGGAGCGTTGGAGTTTAAAGCTGGATTCCTGGGTGTTGGTTTAGCTTGCTTTGTTTTTAATGTATTTCCAGAGACAGTTAGATTTTTGTACTCCTTAATACGCTCTTCCAAATTCTCGCCGAACAAGAAAGAATCTAAAGGAATGTCTTTACTTGTTTCTTGAAAATCTTTATTAAGATTAACCGCAATTAGGCCTCTGCGAGTCACTGTCTGCTGGTGAAAGACATCTGCCAGGAGCCGACTTGTGTCATTGAGAAGACCGATATATTGCCTATTACCACCCCCCTCCTCTGCCAAGATCAAACTAAAAAGGTGCCCGAGAGCAGAAAGACTTGCAGCCACCTGGGCTTGTGCAGAGTGGTCTCTCTGCAAATTTGATGGAGAAATAGCCTTTTCTAGGACGGGATTAAGTTTTAGGGCTGTCAGAAACTGAAAGTTCTCGGGAGGGGGGTATTTGTTGCAAAGGAGCTTTTTGTCATCATCTGACAAACCAGAAGCCAGCATGTTTCTCCAACGTAAGAGCAAATCGTTGTGCAAGCTAGGTCCCCAATTTGTAGCACTGCCTTGTTGTTGGCCCAAGACCCCAAGATGGCAATGATATCATCGCTAAGGGAGCAGTGGATGGGGCCCCGTCCAATACCTGGACGTCTGGTGGAGATTCCAGGGGAGCAGTTTCCATATTGTCCAAAAAGACGGAAAGGAGACCCAATTACCTAATGCAATGTAATAATATTTAACACCCCTTTTTGTGATCGTATTATATCGAATTTGTTCTTGTGTGCATTCACTAGCAGCACAAAAATGTGGTATTTCATTAATACCAGAAAAGTAGGGCGAGGCACCTCCCATTTTTATCATAAAAGAACAGACATTGATATTCTCATTGATATAAAAAAATAGAAGAATAAGGTATTCTCATCGATACCAAAAAAGGGCTCAGTGAAGCTTTAAAGGGAGGCTGATATTCTCATTGATATCAGAAGATGTATTTTTATACACATATTTTGACTACCCCTGTACAGACAAGTAAGGGCACCATGCCTGGCGCATATAATAAAATTCAAATATATTTATTTTCTCATAAAAGAACAGGCATTGATATTGATACTCTCATTGATATCAAAAAATAGAAGAATAAGGTATTCTCATTGATACCAAAAAAGGGATCAGTGAAGCTTTATACTAAAGTTTCAAAGGGAGGCTGATATTCTCATTGATATCAGAAGATGTATTTTTATACACATTTTTTGACTACCCCTATACAGACAAATAAGGGCACCATGCCTGGGGCATATAATAAAATTCAAATATTTTATTTGTTATGCAGCGAATTTCAAAATAATTTACATCCTTGGGTAAAATAAATAACAAACAAAACTTACCAGCAGGTAAAAAATCGGCCGGGTTAATATAAACATCTCGGGCTGATTCATCATCACTATCGGTGCCCCGCTTCAGGCTATTTGCGCGGGGGGAACCGGCGTTAGAATCAGAGAGAGAACATATTGATGATCCGCACGTTGACGACGAAGATGAGATAATTCGTCGAAACCGTTTAGGTTTGCGCCCGCGATTTTCAATGTTTTCCAACCTTTTATCCAAAGTTTTTATGCACTTTTCTAGTTTTTTGAACATATGTTAGCCCCTGTCACGGGACTCACTACGATGGCGACGTTTACGGGACTTTTTGGGCATAGTACTGTCCAAAATATTAACAATAACAACACAAAAAATAAAGCACGGCACGTGAACGATCGAACACACAAACAAAGAATGACTCGACAGGGAAGCACTGACAACCACACGAAGGGAAAAAATTGACCTTTGAACGGTGTGAGATCTGACGCCAAGCGGAGTTACTACACTATCTTATTTACGAGACGAGGCTGAAATATAATTCACTATACGTATTTTAACAACAAATTGATCGCATCAGCAGAATTACAGTAAACGTTCTGTAATATAAGAAGTTTTTAAGATACGTGTTAAACGAACATAATTAATTTAAAATTCATAAACAATTTAATGACTGGAATCGTCAGAACTTTCAGAAGTAGAATCGTTTCCAGGTTGTATTACTACAGGCGCTATAGGCGGTGAAACAGAATATCCATTTTCGGTTTTTATAACATGAGCTACGCAATTTTTCCATACATCGCTACTCATTTCGTTATTAACTGCCGAAAATTATCAAGGACAACTGCGCTTAAAGTTGGTGATTGATTATTGAGTGATATTTTTTGCTGACAAGAGCAACACATTAAGTACAAAGCTATCTTTACTTCTGGCATGAAGAATAATAACGCGTTTTCCTCTCAAATACGGTGTACCAAAAGTACAATTTGTACTGTATGCCCAACCATACTTAATGAGTATCAAACCAAGGGGGCAAAGGAATACCAAGCCGACTTTAGGACAAACAGGTCAACAATAGACCAACTCTTCACACTGAGGCAGCTCCTGGAGAAAGGATGGGAATATAATAGAACGGTACATAACCTCTTCATAGATTTCTACCAGGCGTATGATAGCATAGAGAGAAGTCAAGTATGGAATGCGATGGCGGAATTCTTAATACCAAAACAGCTCATCCAGATGACCAAAGTTTGTATGGAGGGCGGAGTATCTAAAGTACGAGTAAACAACAGTATATCCAGTAGTTTCGAAATACACAGTGGACTTAAACAAGGCGACGCCCTGTCACCACTACTTTTTAACCTCGTCTTAGAGAAAGCCGTGAGATCAGCCGAAATAAAAACCGAACTGCTAACAACTAAAGGTCCCAACCTACTGCTAGCATACGCAGATGACATTGATCTCATCGGAAACTCCATCGTAACCGTAAAAGACATTTTCAAGAAGATCGAAAAAACAACAAGTGAAGTGGGATTGAAAATCAATGAAGAAAAAACTAAATACATGTGTATAAACAGAATGGGACGAAGAGATAGAATAGGACAAAACGTTACAATCAACACCCTAAATTTCGAAAGAGTAGAGCGTTTCAAATACCTTGGAGCTACAATAACTGCTGATAATGACGTTACGGAAGAAATCAAAGGCAGAATCCAATCTGCAAACCGCTGTCTATACGCACTTAACAATCTTATGAGGTCAAAAAACCTAACCAGAACATCAAAGATTAAAATTTATAGAACCATTGTCAGGCCAGTAATAACATATGGATGTGAAACGTGGACAATGACCAAAGCAAACGAAGAAAAACTCAAACGCTTTGAACGAAAAATCCTCAGAAAAATCTTCGGAGCCCACCACGATACGACAACAATCGTGCAAGAGATTAAATCTCAACGATTAAGATGGGCAGGCCACGTACACAGGCTGCATGATGAAAGACTGGTAAGATTGGTGTGGGAGGAAGTCCCAACAGGAAAAAGACCACTCGGACGTCCCAGAATGCGTTGGAGAGATAACATTATGTCAGATCTACAGAAAATGAATATCCCCTTTGACCAAAGATTGATGGAAGACCGCATCAATTGGAAGAAAGTTGTGCAGTCAGCCAAGACCTACCCAGGGTTGTAGCGCTAGATGATGATGATGATGATGAAACCAAGTTTCGTCTAAATAAATTATTTTCTTAATTCCGGACTTGTTTTGCTTTCGATGGCCGACTCTGGCACCGCCTCATTATGTTCCTGCGATAATTCACCTTGACCTTCTGTTTCAAATTGTCGCCAAAAAGCCATACTGGTATAATAAAATATAGGTACCAAGTAAAAACTTACTTGTCTGAAACCACACAGTTATAGCAGAAAATGAAATATGTAAATTACAGTAAATCGTTTCAACCAATCACGCCGCTGTCCGATTCACAATATCGCATACCTCAAACATAAACTGATTTTAAAGCAGATAACGGATCACTTAATTGGCAGAACCCTAAACTATTTGCTGTTCTTGTCTACAGCATAGAAATTTGTATTTATATGCTGCTCTATTAATATTCCCACTCGAAAAAAATAGTTCGCTCTTTAAAATTGCTAGTGCACCTCGACGTTCTGTCTCCAGGGTGTTGCCAGTTCTACAAAGTTTTCGTAAGTATGGGGGGAATTGTTGAATTTGTTCAACAACAGTGAAAATTCTTTTTATTTTGATTTAAATTATTTTTGTATAAATAATATTTCTGAAGTACTAAAAAAATTATTATAATATTCATAAATGGCTAGTTCCTTCTTTCTTTGACATTGAAAATTTCTTGGTTCAAAGTACATTTGCAAACTAACTTTCTAAGAGAATTACCGACTATCAATTAAATACTGATATAAAAGAACACTTTTAATAATAAAAACTTAAAGAATTAAAAAAAAAGATCTGACAACCCCGATTATGATGCCGGTCCCGTTGAAGCCCCGTCGAAGCTTTTTTATGTCATCAAACTGACTTTGGAAAAGTATACTAAGATTCGTTGAAACGGAAAATGTTTTATTTATTTATTTGTTTTATTTTCAAATAAGATACCAACAGGCCAAGGACCCAAAAAGGTATCTACAAATTGCAAAATAGAATACAGAGTGAACATGTAATACTATTTGAGATTGAAATACATGAATTATGGGAGATACTAATCACTAAAACGCACTATTTTCTTTTATTTTATTTTTAAAGTGTCCAGTGAAAGGCCAAAGATATCGACAGTTTGACAATTTTAGATGTTTACCATGCGATTCATGATACAGTAAAACCTCTGTTTGCGACCGCCTCTATAAAGTGACCACCTGCGTTAAACGACCGATTATGAATTCCCCATATTTAAAACGGAAGGGTAGTAAGGTGAGCCCACCTTACTCCCCCTAGGCTTGCCTACCTCGCTCCCCTGCGGTCAATTCCACAGGGTCTCACCATTAACAGCAAACTTCGCTGTTCACATGGAGTCGGGTTTGTGGGTTTGTATTGTATGTGGGGAGGGGTGGTATGTGGCTACACCTCTAGGAGTTGGTGTCGGGAACGTTTGTGTCGGTGCGGGGCACCTATGTCATAGGGGTGGGTGAGGGCGGCGGTGAAGATTTTAGTTTCTCTTTCACGGAGGTATTGGGTGAGGGGGATATGTTTGATCTCGGTGTAGATCTACGTTACGGATGAACCATGGGATGTCCATGTCTGTGCGAATGTAACGATTTTCAAGGGATTGGAGACGGTTGAGGCTGCATATCCCCAAGCTGCTGAACCGTATGTAAGGGTGGGGCGGATGATAGAGTTGATGAGGAGGAGTTTGTTTTTATGACTATGGGCGCTACGTCGATTAAGCAGTTGGTATAATTGGCTATAGAAGAGCCTGGCTTTATTGGCGGTGTTCTGGATATGAAGGCGCCAATGGAGGGTTTTGTCGAGGGTGATACCGAGGTATTTCACTGTGTCGCGCCAGGGGACGTCGCGTCCATCCAGGTTGATCACGTCGAAGGGTGGCTGCCTCCTACGAGCAAATTGGATGGTTTGGGTTTTATCGGGGTTTAGACGAAGTTTTCAGTTTACACAGTAACTGGAAAATTCGTTTGCTGCATCTTGCAGTTTTCGCGTGACTATGCGTGGACTCAATGACCTTACGACGAAGGAGGTATCATCAGCATAGAGGGCTAGGGTATTATCGGGGACTTTGAGGATGTCATGGATGTGTATGTTGAAGAAATGTGGGGAGAGGACTGCGCCTTGATGGACGCCGGATTCTAGAGTTCGGGGGGTTGAAAGGAAGTCGCCTATGCGGTCGCGAATTTTGCGCCGGCTTAAGTAAGATTGAATTAGATGGACGATATATTTTATTTAAACATGTAAATCCCATTATTTTATACTCCTCCTTACCGACCCATCTGTTAAACGACCGCGGGCACTAATCATCGGAATTTTTAGTAAACATTAATGTTAATAACACGGGGCAGTAAAACCCGACCCGACAATTCTTAAGAAATATAAGTACATACACTAATTACTTAATTGCAACTTACCTGAACAGTTTTTGTGTGTTTTGAGACTAACGTGATTATTTGAAGACGGCGGAAAAAAGGAAATGTCTTTCTTCAAGCGAGAAAATTGAAATAATCGAGGAAGGTGATAAAACTGGTTTAAGTACCAAAAAATTGGCTGGAAAATTTAAAGTTGGTAAGACCGAAATAACTATGTTGCTTCAAAATAAAGCAGACGTTAGAAGTTTGTTTTAAGAAGGTGGCAGCGGAGAACAAAAAAGAAAGCTTTCGAACATCAAAGGACTGGCAGTGGACCAAGTTGTTGTTAACTGGTTTTGTAAGGCGCGAAACAAGCACTTACCAATATCCGGACCCATGATTTAAGCAAAAGCCCTCGAATCTGCTCAGTGTCTAAGACTAGATAACTTCGAGGTGTCCAATGGATGGTTAGAATAATTCCGACGGCGGCACGTTATTACCTTCAAGAAAATATGTGGCGAATCAGCCGATATCAATATCGAAGACGAAACTGCTTGGAAAGAAAGGCTATTGACCATTTTAAAGGATTATGCCCCAATTTATTGCAGATGAGACAGGTCTCTACTATCATGCATTGCCAACAAAAACATGTGCATTGATAGATGACAAGTGTACTGTAAATAGACAGCAAAACAACGATCTACAATTCTGTTCTGTGCATATATGGAAGGTGAGAAGGAAGAACCACTTATATAGGGCAAAAACAATAATCCTCAATGTTTTATGGACGCACGTATTAATAAGTTACCTCTCCAATGGGTTTCAAACAAAAAAGCCTGGATGACAGCAGACATCATGACAACATGGCTTCACAGATTGGATACCAGGATGAATAAGTAGAATAGGAGAGTGGTATTGTTTCTGGATAATACAACGTCTTATCCCAAAATTATACTGGATAATGTCAAACTTATTTTTCTTCCGCCCAATACTACCTCACATTGCCAACTTTTGGACCAAGGCATTATTCAGAATTTTAAAATGCTCTACAAAAGCTACCTTATTAAAAGGCTTTTGACATGTATAGTGGTTGTCCTCTTCAAGAAATCGAAAATAATATTACCATTACCAACTTGAGATGGGTTTCGGTGGCCTGGCGCAATTTGTCCCCAAATAAAAATACAGATCAAATGAAATCAAATCAAAGTATGCTTTATTGTATAAAGAGCTCAGCACTCTCATTTACAAAAGCTGGAAGAAAAATATTACTTAAATTACATAATACCTATATATAAGTGATAAAAACATTCAAATAAATATGTATGTAGACGTGAAAAGAAAAATCAATTTAATAACACATCAACAGTAATCAGAGTTGTCAAAATACACTCAAGGGACCCAAAAAAAAAACAGAAACAAAAACTACACTCTATCACTATAAAACTCGTCAAGGGAGTAATAAGCCTTACTCAACAGCAGCCTTTTAACCTGCTTATCAAAATGCCTACCATTGTTCAAGTTTTTAAGTTCCAGGGGCAGGTGGTTTAACATTTTTACCCCTTCGTATATAATTGAGTTCTTTGTCAAGGCAGTCATTAGCAATCTCAAATTATTGTTATTAAATCTTGTGGTTCTTGCTGCATTATAGTCCGAAACTTTATATTTATTGTGGATCATATCCACAGTCAATAGAATAAAAATGGAGGTCAAAGTCAGGATCCTCTCCCGAACAAACAGCGGCCCGCAGTGCTCCCCAGGACCAACCCCACACAAGCATCGCACAGCCCGCTTTTGTAGTACAAATACGGACTGCATAAGCTGTTTGTTGGCAAAACCCCAAAATTGAATACCGTACCTTAAATGTGATTCTACTAAGGCAAAATATATTCCCCTGGCAACATCCTGGCCTAATTCGATTCTTGCCACCCTTACAGCATAGCATGCCGATGCCAACTTTTTTCGCATGATCTGTATATGATCCTTAAATTTCAGCCTAGTATCAATATACAGTCCCAGAAACTTATAACTATCTGCAATACTTATTGGGGCATTGTTTAGGGTTACGTCTGTTACAGAGCACTTAAAAGTCAAAATATTGGTTTTTGCAATGTTAAAAATCAACCTATTGCTATTGCTCCAGTCCATTATCGCTTTAATATCACGATCAATGATATTCCCTAGAATGTTATTATCTGTTCCTAGCCATAATATTGATGTACCATCAGCAAATAATGTAAAGGACCCATTAATGCTGATGGAAGCCAGGTCATTAACATATATAAGAAATAAGAGTGGGCCCAGCACTGAACCTTGAGGAACCCCATGCTTAATGATCTGCCCCGTTGATATACCATTCAGACCCCCAACAAATTGTTTCCTATTAGTTAAATATGATTCTAGCCAGCTTAAAGCGACCCCCCTAAAACCATAATGGGAAAGTTTCCGCAGCAGTATTTCGCGATCCACGCAGTCGAAAGCCTTCGAGAAATCGCAGAACACTGGCGCGGCCACTTCTCCCTGATTCAGGTTAGTTCAGGTTTAGTTAAAACTTCTTTAATAATGTTAACTATTTTGACAAGTCTACAGATATTTCTCAATTGCTATTAAAATGTGAATCTGAATTTTATAAAAATAAAATAAAAAATATGAAGCCATCATTAACTTCTGATTATAATAATGTATAAGTTAGTATGCACGTGCAGTATATACATATTGGTAAATTGGCTTTATCTCATTTAATTTTAGTTGTGATAAATGTAAACAAAAATATTTAAAATTATTTGGATATATGTAGATACTTATTAATAAACAGACACTGTCAAATGCAGACTAGTTTACTGTATAATTCTTACGTAAGTTGGTGCTACAAAACTAGCTTGCAAATAAATTCATATTTACAAAGTTACAAGGAGGTATATTAAATTGAATTTTAGAAAGCAGACGACCAGGTGTGTCTATATGATTGTTTATAGCCAAAAAACATCCGAATGTATTATTCGTGTTTCCAAAGAATAATTTTTAAAAGTTTGTCTGGGATCATTCGCATTTGCAAAAATATTATACACACAGATTTATAGTCTAAAACTCTTAGGAACCTGTTCTGTATTCTTTCCAATCTATTCTGGTAGATAGCGTATTGTGGATACCAGACAATACTTGCAAAATTTAATTTACTATACAGGGTTGTTCACAGGTCCTTCATAAAATTCATATTTTTTCCTATAAGTTAATTTTAAGAAAAACGCTGAAATACGGAAATTGGTTTAAATTGTTGTTCACCTTTCTGCAATATTTTCAGTTTCCTCCCTACAACCCCTTAGCATCTAGCTACCCCAACTTTTTTTTTAAATGGCAACCTAGGCCATATATGAAAAGGTGTTTAGAATCTGAATCCCATGGTAAAATTGTTTATGAATTTTACGTCACATTAATTAAAAATACACTCAGTGTTCATTTTGAATATATGGCAAAACTCTTAAAATGACATCAGAGCATCTCTAAATCATATGCATCATCTACTTTTGTTAAAAAAATGTGCACCCGCGGTAGCAACCATTTTTTTGTAACAAAAGAGTTACTCTTAAACCAAAAATTCAAATATTGCTTTCATATTTTAGGAATATGCATGACCCAACTTTATCAAAATTTAAAAAACGCTTTTATCTTCTTTATTTTACACGAAAACCAGTGGCGTGTGCGTAGTAGGTATTTTAGAATATATTTGTTTTATATGGAGCCCTTTATACAACTGTCATGTTCAGGTTTAGAAAGTATACAAAATAAGTTAAGTTTTTATTGTATACATTAAGGTTCCCATACCATGGTCTTCCACATGCCCCGCGCCTTTAATTGACAGGCTTGGAAAGCCTTGAGCGCCATAAAAAGAATGTGTGTGTGTATTTTAATATAATGGGAAGCTGTAACCAGGGCTGCCGAAAGCGTTGCGCTTTCTTGCGTCGCAGGCAAAAATTTTTGGGGTGCCACGCCCTTTTTTGGGTAAATCTTGACAAATTATTACGCATATGAAGTGCATCAATTTAAAATATATTTTTAAATATTTTAATAACAAAAAAATTGAAATTCTTTTCCCATCGGGGATGATATTTCGAATTTTTTACTACTTCCTGGTTATGTTTTTCAGAAGCAATTTTTAGTTCGTTGTCTAATGCGTGTTCTATTCTTATATTACCATTATATATTACCAAAAGTTTCTTCTTTAATAATTGCCTGTAAATGCGACTTACTAGACCCGTGTCTTTTAATTAATTTATGTAGATTATTTAAATCCGAAAATCCATTTTTATTCCACAAATTCTTTTTACTAGAAAATAAGAAGCATGACCAGCAAAACAGAAGAGACTTATTTTCACAACCAGTTAGCCATTCACAAGTTTTATATGATTGTTTTTGAAAATGTCTAATATAAAGTTTAGTTTTTTTTGTTAAATTAGGAATAGATAGATAGATAGATCCTTGGAAATAATTTTTTTTTTCCTCAAAAATATAAGTGGAAAATCCTTGTACCACTATCTGACACACAATACACTCACACAAAAGTCTATTTTCACTTTCAGCCGAACCTGAACTAGCAACAGGATACATAATTAAAATAATAATCTGTTTGAAAACAGCGTACTTTTCCTAATATTTATGCACGGTTTTAAATTTCGCCTAAACACGCGCCACTCTAATTTGTTCGATGCAGTAAAACAGTATACGGCAATACGCTGCTGTCTAATCGCTTCCCGCAATCCGGCGGGGCGGCGCGAATGGCGTGTCGGCATGTCTCGAAATCAATCGGGCATCACCATGAAGTAGAACTAGATAGATAGCATATTATGGAGTTCTTATGAAAATGCGGTCGGATTCGCCCGATTTACAAATAAAATGTATGACAATTTTAAAAATTAATTGTAAGTTCTAGTAGGATTGTATTGGATTATTTATTTTTTTAAGTAAATCGTTTAGGGGAAGCTGTGCTTCCCTAGCTTCCATGGTAAACACGCCACTGACAAAAACATCATAGAACTGTAGCGGCTGATGCATAGCTTAGTTGAACATAGGAAATCCCATGTAAATTTTGAGGTGGCTAAATATTGGCTCCCCTGTACCTTTTATAGCAAAATTGTATTATAATTTTTTGAAGAGGCCGATATAATATACCCATGTGCCAAGTTTGAATCAATTAAATCTGCCGGATTCTCCTTTGATGGCCTAATGTGGATCACAAAGTGTTCAACCGCTTTAACAAAACAGTCCTCAGTCATCCATCCAGAAGCTTGAGCCACCCTAGAGCTCCAGGCGGACCATTATTTAACATAATATCTCTGTAGTTTACTCTAGGAAACACAAAAATAGGCGGTAAGAAACCATCAGCAGCATTAATAAAGAACAGAGTTTTCACTAATGTTCCTCGTTCAGCTGAGGTACTTGCCCAATTTGTTTCGAACCTCTTTCAGCTATGACTTTAGGAGGATTGGTGACGGTGCTACAGCCTGTTTCGTCGGCGTTAAAAATTATATGGGGAGAAAAATGGTATTTGCGTAAAACAGTGCTTAGTTTCTGAAAAAATGTGTTTACATTAGTTTTGTTAAAACTCGTTGCACGGGATAGAGAAGTGCTTTTAGGTTTTCTCACAGTTAAATCTTTGTGTCTGCTCATAAACCCTTTGAGCCAATCATCACTCGCAGTTTTAATTTACTTCCATTTATCTGGGCTGATATCATTGGCCATGGCATAATCAAATGCCAGCTTCTTAGTTTGATGTCTTGTTAGGCCCTAGCACATTTTAGAAGCAGTCCTTAAATAATCCGCAAGCATATTCTTCTGGTCTGTTGTGAAAATACGCTTATTTCCTATATTAGGACAGTGTTTGTAAGCTGATTCACCAGAAGCCTTTACTTTTTTAACTATTTTAGCTAAGTATGCCCTTGATATTTTTAAAACAAGTGCAGTTTTGTTTATGGACTCACCTTTCTCTAAAACTTCACCGACTGCTTCTTCAATTACCGATGTTTCGGGTTTTTTTTCGTTATTTTTCGACCAGGCTTTTCCACAATGCAATATCTGAAGCAAATAATTTAATTTTATATGAAAAAAAAATGCATATTTATTTTAATTTTATTTTATTTACAAAATTCAAATGCAGGGTTATAAAGAGCCGGTTATGAAAGAGCTAGCTCTTTTAAGGCCCATTCACCCGGCTCTTTCATAACTTATTCGTTTAAAAAACTATAACCTTCAAAATAACAACAATATCAAAACTTTTGCGGCTCAGTTTTTACGTAGTTGCAAGGCCAAATATATGCACAAACTCAATCTACAATCCATTTACCTATATTTGTTTACAACAAAATACAAAAAAACAAGTTAAATGAAGCAAAATACTTACTTTTTAGTGCCAAAAACTTTGACTCGATGTGCACGCGTCCGTTGGTTTCGGCGAACTGTCAAATGTTTGTGGGTGACGGGAAATCAGTGTTACCACTTAAAAATAAAATTGCCAACCAAATTCGTTCCTAAACTACCAAAATAATGTAAGGGGCTTTTTCAAAGCTGTGCATTTGGTTCGTTGTTGAGGGTGAATGTACATTCATTGGTAAAATAAATATTTCTCAAAAAATCCCTATTATTATTTGCTCTTTTTATTACCTCAAAACAGAATACCATTCTCCGTTCCTCATCACCTTGCCGTAGCTCTTGATGTTTTTCATATTTGTAAGAAAAATATTTATGCTTTTTTAATATGCACCACACTGTAGTCTGATGTTTTCCTACGGCTTGCCCAAGAATCCTCGTGCAAATCATTTTATTTACGTACACGTGCAGTAAAATATCAAGATCTCTATTATCGCTTTCTTCAGCTATATTGATATTCTGAATTGAGTATTTACAGTTATTTATTACAGTGCCGTTTGACTCAAATTTACTTATGATATGTTTAATTTTTGAAATGGACGGGATAGGCTTATCAGGGAATTGAACTGAAAACATTTTAGACACTGCTCTTAAAGTGTTTTCTGTATAATACCACTTAATCATCGATACTTTTGCCTTAATGGAATAGCTCATATTCAGCTATAATTAAAGCGCCTTCAATGAAAATGTTGTCTTTGACGCTACCTTTCGTTTCGTCAATGCCAAATAATAATTTGCTGATGTTTGCTGTATTACCTAAACTATGAAAATTTCGTAATTTTGCCATTACATTTAATTATTGAATAAGTTAGGATTGGCTTATTAAAATTTATTTAAACTTGGCACATGGGTTTATTATATCGGCCTCTTCAAAAAATTATAATACAATTTTTCTGTACAATGTACAGGGGAGCCAATATTTAGCCACCTCAAAATTTACATGGGATTTCCTATGTTCAACTAAGCCATACATCAGCCGGTGTATAGCTGAATAGAGAATTAAAAGTTTTATAAAAGAAAAGACAATATACGATTTAAAAACTAACAAATTTATGTCATAAATGTGATGCTCGATTGTTTTTTGTGTAACACCATATAATAATTTAAAAAAAAACTACAACTTTTATATTTACATTTTTCATGTTACTCGTCAAATTACCCATACAAATGGGCGGTCCATTTATAAACAATAACCCTGTACCTACCTGCTGTCACTTCTGCTGGAATAATTCGAATTTAATAGTCTGTTGTAGAAATTGTAAGGAGCTAATGCGAAGTTTACAAAGAGCACGCGGCAGGTATGACTGCATAGATATTTGGGCCTTTGTGTGGTGCTTCTAAATGCATCAAGTGACGGGAGGGTTAAGAATCTTGTAATTTCAAAAATTCGGCGGGAGTTACAGCAGTTAGTTTTCTAAATGAAACGTAACAAATGTTAAGCTTAATGCACCGCAGGTTTCGTGCCAGTGGAATTGTTTTTAGATGTTGAAATTTATATTCTTTTTTTTTTTAGATGAAATCAGACAAGATATTGAAGATGCTGTCAGTCGGCTCTGTCCTTGGTAAGAAGTTTGATTATCTGTTGTTAAATCCAAAGAATTTTAAATCACAAGCACATTTTTCCTGAAGTAACCTGAAGCATCTCAAGCCCGTAGATTATATCTTAACTTTGAAATAGGGTGTTAAAGTTTAAAAAAAAAATTTATATTAATTTTTTGAACTAAACTGATACTAGATAATTTTTTGAAATTTGATATACCTACACCTTCTTTGCATCAAAAATTATAAACTATTCCTAATTAAGTAGATATCATCATTTTTTCCCCTTTTTTTAGTTGATTCTACTTATCCTATTTTTTTACTTTATAGATTTTTATCTTCTTTAATTCTTCCTTTTTTTTTCTTTTCCTTTTTTTCTTAATTTTTTTATATTAATATATAAATTTTATATTTTTTCTTCATTAATATTGTATTTTATATTTTTTTAAAAGTTAAGTTTGGCTTTAGTTACAAATTCAAACATAGCTTTTTAAACAATTTGGTTTAAATTAGACTATGGTCTATTACTTATATTAATCATTTAAGTGTTGCTTCTTCGGCATACTATTAGGTTTGTTGGATTTGAGACCTTCTATGTTTGTCTTCATTGCTTCATTTTTCTATTGGCTTTCGGCTTCTTGTTTGTTTGTACTCGGTTTGCTTATTGATTTTTGATTAACTGGGGTATTGTTCGCCATTCATGGTGGTTACCAATCCTGTGGAAATTTGTATCTAGTGTTTGGTGGTGTCTGAATGTGTGTTTGTGTGGTGAGATTGTTTGTAAAACGTCGGCTCATCTGTAGTAGTCCACTATAAGTGTTTGCGTGTGGCCATCCCCGTATCGATCGAAAGTCCCAGATATTTGATATCATCTATCCAGTTTATTCAGGTGTTATTTGCTTGCACCCTGGAAGTCGGAAATTTGAAACTTGACCGCGAGAAGAAGATGTCATGTGTTTTAGCATCATTTAAATGGATTTTCCATTTGTCTTTGCAGCTGCGAGACTGCCAACCATGGCTGTTTGCATCCAAAGTACACTACTAATTGCACTTGAAAATCAATTGTTTCACACGAATGGTTGGTTGTCTAGTAACTGTTCCTCGCAACATGCATATACGTTTACGCGCAATTTGGTTGCTATGTAATGCCGTGTGTAACCGCTTATACACAGTTTGGTCGCTATGTTATATAAATACAGTGTGGCCCAAATTGGGCCTACATGTATGGGGATCTTGGAAACTATAAAAGATAGAGAAACGGTTAAATGGGGAAACTTTTTGACAATTATATTTCTAACTGAAAACCGTTTAGTACGCGGCCCTATCTTTTTTGGTTTTTGAAATATGTTGAAAAAACCAAAAAGATGTATTTTCGAAAATATGCTGTAGATTTCTTATTATTCACTATTTTGGCAATCTGTAAAAACATTTTTAAAGCAACTTTTTAAGTAGATTTCAGTTCTGCAATTTAATTTTGAACACGACGTTTCAGTTATTTTATACCATCATCAGGTTCATTTTTTCTTATGGGCGCCATATTGTATTTTATACTTAAAAGGTAGCTTATGACGTCCGCTTTTCAACGATGTATTATTTGTTGGAAAATAAATGAAATTGACTTGAAAAATAAAGAAAATTAATTTTCGCAACACGTCAAATTTGACAACTGCACTATAACTCCCTAAATTGAATACCAATTAAAAGGTTTACATTTTGTAGTATTCACAAAACACTGCTTGCATTGTTTCAATCAACAGTATTACAATAACCTATAAATCAAAAATAAAATCCAGTAGCCTATGACCTTATAATAACCTATGAATCAAAAATAAAATCCAGTAGCCTATGACCAACCACTACCGTTTGAAAATGAAACAAAAATATTACTTGTTAGAACGAGTAAAAGTATAATAGTTTTTATTATTATTATCTAATAATAACGATTTATTTGTGTATTCTGAATTTAAAAGAAAATGGCATTGCGTCATCACGAAGAAAAATTTGATTTGCTAGAAAGTTACATTCATTGCAACAGAAATGCAAACCTTGCATTAGAAAGGTATTTTGAAAATTTTCCTGAAAGACCGCAGCCAAGTGTCAGACTTTTTCCAAAAATTGTTATGAACCTGGGAAACCATGGAAGTTTTGAAAAACCGCGGCCCAAGAGTTACGAAAAATCAGGTAATAACGAGCGTGACGAAAATGTCAGAGCCTATTTTAATGCCGCTCCGACATCATCTACAAGAGCGTCGGCAAGAGACTTACCAACCCCGCGAAGTACCATACAAAGAGTCCTTAAGGAAAATAAATATCGACCATACAAGCCAACTATAGTTCAGGGTTTACGAGAAACGGATTATCCAAGAAGAATGCAGTTTTCAAATTGGTATGTGAATCAATGCGAACAAAATCATGATTTCAGTCGTCTTGTAATTTGGACCGATGAATCACATTTTACCAACTGCGGGGTATTTAATAGACATAACCATCATTATTGGGCAACAGAAAACCCTCACCAATTGGCTCAACGAAGACTGCAAACCCGATTTGGTTTTAATGTATGGTGTGGTATGTATGGTAAGTAATGTCACCTAGCTTGCTAAATACATAGCAGGTATTAAGTAACCCAGCTTTACTTTTCTCCTTACATTTTAGACAACAGACTTATAGGACCATTCTTTTATAATCATACGTTGAATGGCCAAAGATACTTGGAGCTGTTAGAAGATCAAATATTACCGGCAATTAGAGCAAGAGTTCCTCAAGATCAATTGAATAATATTTGGTTTCAACAAGACGGTTGTCCCGCACATAATGTTCGGGAAGTTCAAACTCTCTTAAGACAGATATTTGATGACAAATTAATTTCAAACGGCGGACCAGTTAATTGGCCTGCTAGATCCCCTGATATAACTCTTCTCGATTTTTATTTATGGGGTTATGTAAAAAATGAAGTATATGAGTTTGAACCCCCGGAATCTGTACAAGAATTAGAAGAGAGAGTGAGGAATGTGTTTACGAGCATAAATGGCAACACGCTTCGCAGGGTCATCAATACTGTGTTAAAAAAGTGTCAAAAATGTATTAAAAAAAACGGCCAACATTTCGAATAAGTATAGTAAGTTAGATATTTTTTCTTATTTTCTTTTCAAAACAATAATTATTATTCATTGCGTTTTTAGTTTTCTTTATTTGAAATGTTAATATGAGATTTTTAACCATAAGGAAAAAATAAAATAATGTATTATAATATTATGATATTTTAAACAAATTTAACCCTGCCTAATGTGTTCTTCTCAAATTTGACGTGTTGCGAAAATTAATTTTCTTTATTTTTCAAGTAAATTTCATTTATTTTCCAACAAATAATACATCGTTGAAAAGCGGACGTCATAAGCTACCTTTTAAGTATAAAATACAATATGGCGCCCATAAGAAAAAATTAACCTGATGGTGGTATAAAATAACTGAAACGTCGTGTTCAAAATTAAATTGCAGAACTGAAATCTACTTAAAAAGTTGCTTTAAAAATGTTTTTACAGATTGCCAAAATAGTGAATAATAAGAAATCTACAGCATATTTTCGAAAATACATCTTTTTGGTTTTTTCAACATATTCCAAAAACCAAAAAAGATAGGGCCGCATACTAAACGGTTTTCAGTTAGAAATATAATTGTCAAAAACTTTCCCCATTTAACCGTTTCTCTATCTTCTATAGTTTCCAAGATCCCCATACATGTAGGCCCAATTTGGGCCACACTGTATATAAAGTCGAAAGGAATTTCGAAATCACTGTTGCAGTTGTCGAAAAAGTATAGTGTACAACGCGTTTAAAAATTTCTTTTCACACACGGTCGACCTTTGGTTAATGAACAAACTGAACCATAGATAAATGATTTGTGGAAAACTGAAATACATTGATCTTGTATCGATTCACGCCCATACACGCTAAAACCTTCATCTACGTTCCCGATTCCGCATCTCTGATGCTCATTATCCAGTATGAGACTGTAGATGCTGCATCTGATTCAAATTGTTCGACTCCAGTTCATACACTATGCATGAGTTTTGAAACGATGGAGTCGACACATGCATCGCCGCATGTTGCAGTGTGTATACTTATAAAATATACTCTTACAATACAACGAAGCGCATTATTAATAATAATTCAGTCTGCATTGAGAAAGTCCTCAATTTTGTGAAAGCTATTATTGCTATTTACATATTCCTTTCATATTCTTTGATGTTCTGTAACGACTTTCACAACTTTTGTATTTTCGGGTAGTCTACTATACATCTTGTTGTAGAAATGAAAGGGACTTTTCGTAGGTACAGCAAGGTTACTTCTGGTAACCATGAGAGTGATTCTTCTCTATAGACAGGAACTTTGCTGGTGTTCTGGAATATAAACGTTAGCTCTTAGTACAATACAATACATTGTAGTGTCAGTTTTCTATTGATCTTGAACAGTGGTCGGCATAATTCAAGATGGTCAATTGAAAAGATTTAACGTAGTATTTTCTCTTGGTCGGTTTATGCTTTTAAAGATAAATTTAAAATAAATTTTAAAGATGCAGAGGTAATTCCACGAAAAGTCACTGTATGTTTATCATCATTAATAAAGAGCGAACAAAATCCGAAATAAAGTTTAATATCACAAGGAACCGACAAATCATTTTTTATTATGGTTTTGAAATTTTAGGAGAGCTGAAGATGGCAATATTTATTGGGGTGGATGGGCTCGTATGGCCCAACCAATAGAACACTTTGCTGTTGTCGAGGTCGCCAAACCAAATATAGGAGAAAAGAGGCCTAGTCGAGTGAGAGCTGATGTCTTGGTTAATTTGGCAGTTAAATCGGAGGTCAAGCTTGAATGGGAAAATTTACGAAAACACGACGTTTGTTTTCTGATAACTGTAAAACCTCCAAATACAATTGGTAAGTTATTTTATTTTTTTATACTTATAGATATCGCTTCACCATTTTAATTATCGTTCCCCGACACTCCATTACTCGACAGTTCATCACACGACATCTCATCACGGACACTTCATCACGGCGACATCGTATCACAACGACACTTCATCACATCCCATTTAATCACTACGCCAATTCACCACACACAATTTCATCACATCAATTCGAAAAGTAGTATAGAATTACCTAATATTTATTTATTTCTTATTTATTAAAGTATTATTTCCGTGACAAAAATTGCAATTACAAACAAAATAAAGGAAATGTTATACATAAATCAAAACAAATATGACACTGTTCTGAGAAACATTATTAAATAAAACCACCAAAAGTAATTAGGATTTTAAGACCTCAATTTTAGTGAAAATATTAATGATCCAAGTGATTAGTAAATAATCTGTGTCCCGGTATTGTTAGGCCAGCAGGTAAAATGGGGATTTTTATAATTTCTTTGAATATTTTCTTAATGAGGGATTATTTAGTGGATTTATGTGTTGTGTGTTTCATATAAATATAACTCGAAATCGATAATTTCTTCAGTATTACACTTACCTTCATTTACTGTAATTTGAGAAGATGGAAGAGGGAATGTTTTCTTCTGGATCAACTTCTCGGGGAGTTTCGACATTGATTTTCCAGTCCCATGATTATATTAAACATCGGGTGACATCTGAAAATACTACCCACTGGCGATGCAGGAAGCATCAAACAGCAAAATGCAAGTCAATTGTTCATACAAGAGGGAATATAATTGTTAAACATCCTATAGATCATACGCATGGTGTTACACCTTTTTAACCACTGGCTAGCAAAGCCATTGCAGAAATGAAAGAACTGATGACCTGCCCTGGTATGACACCCAAGCGAGCTATGGCTGAAATTGTCGAGAACCTCTCAGATCGTGCTAAGGTTTGTCTACCAAAGAAAACTACTTTAGCTCGCACTTTGCAAAGAAGTAGAAAAGGTGAGAACTCCACTCCAGTTCCCAGAGATATGAAATTTGATATATCATAAATGTTTCACCATACGTTCTTTTTGATTCTGATAGAACAATTAAATTGGGGAAAAGCGATTTGCTGACATTTTTAGAAAGAAAAACCTGCTGGTTAGCCGATGGGACTTTTAAAATTTGTCCAGGCTTATACTTTCAGCTATACAGTATTCACGTACAGGAAGAAAGCACCTCGTGGCCTTGCGTTCTGGCATTATTACCAGGAAAATCACAGGAAATATATTCAAGGCTATTTATTGCTCTAAATAATTTAATACCAGAGGCAGCTCCAACAAGAATTCTTACAGACTTCGAGATGGCAGCAATGAACTCCTTCCAAGAAGTATTCCCTACAGCACAAATATCTGGATGTTTTTTCCACCTCTCTCAAGCTGTCTTAAGAAAAGTTGGAGCGCTCGGATTAAAAAATATGTATGAAATCAACACGAATGACATAGCCACAAGTGTCAAAATGTTATGTGCCCTATCACTCCTTCCACTGCAAGAAATTGAAGATGCATTTTTAGAAGTGGCAGAGACGTTCCTAGATAACCGCCAGGATGTTGAAGAATTAATCAGTTATTTTGAAACCACGTTTATCCGTGGTCGCCAACTGCGTGGAGGAAGAAGAAGAGACGCTTTATTTCCACAATTATGGAATCAACGAAATGCAGCTGCCGAAGGAATTGCCAGGACAACCAACTGTGTTAAAGGGTGGCATAATGGCTTGCAGTCGCTTTTCCAATGCGCACATCCTACAATGTGGACATTCCTAAATGGCCTGGTGAAAAAAACTGAATTATCACATGCGCAATATTTACAACACATATCTGGACAACGCATCCCAATGAAGCCGAGATACAAATCGTTAAAACTTAGGCTACAGAATCTCAGAACAGTGTCATATTTCTTTGATTTATGTATAACATTTCCTCTATTTTGTTTGTAATTGCGCTTTTTGTCACGGAAATAATACTTTGTATATTATTTAATGTAATATATCTGTCCCTACTATTTTCTATTATTTTATTATATTTTTGTCAAATGCTATTTGGTGGTTTTATTTAATAAATAAGAAATAAATAAATACTAGGAAATTCTATGATTTAAATCGTAAGAGGTAATTCTACACTACTTTTCGAATTAATGTGATGAAATTGTGTGTGGTGAATTGGCGTAGCGATGAAATGGGATGTGATGAAGTGTCGTAGTGATAGGATGTCGCCGTGATAAAGTGTTGTGGATTCTTTAATTATTACAAGAGATGGTCTATATGCCACTTGCCCATTTTCCCTCCAGCACTGCAATAGCATAGAAGGCTGATTCGGCGACACCTTCTCACTTCGAGGAACACTCGTAGCCGAGTCTACCATCAATATTCTATAGGTATTCGGAGAAGGAGGCCTCTTTCAGATGAAGTGGGTGTAACCTGTGTCCTCATCTTTCACGCTATACAAATATCTTCCTTCATTCTTTTGCAGTTAGATTGATTGGATCGAGGTATTTTAGTCCAGTATGGGCCGTGGCAGAATTCGTCTCCTGTGTCTCATGTACTTACGCAAAAAAAAGAGAGGACGTTTACTTTGGGTTCATCCATTGATTGCCGAAAGAACCAGGTTGGAGGAATACAAACACCCTTTTACCCAAATCTGAAAAATTTTGAAATTCTGAATTTAGTGCGATGCATTGCATATTTCTCTCTACGCTTCTGTGGTGCACGTTCGTGATTTGTAAGCTAGCTTCTAAGGACTTATCCCATAGTACTTATCATTCTTGAACTAAAAATATTAACAATTCTGGATTAATGTTTACATCCACGCTGGATTGAAGAAAGTTTGCAACTTGCGTGGCGGGTCGTTCCCGCTACATGTTAAAACAAGCATTTGTTTATATGAAAATGTGTACATAGGCGGGCGCGAGTTGCGGACACTCGCGTCTATAGACAGGAATATCACTTTTGGCTTCCTGACTTACGCATGCACACATTGGCGCGCCAAATTCAAATAAAGATAATCTGTTGAAATTGGCTGCGTCCATTATTGGAAAAAGAGAGGATATTGATAAATTATTGTGGATAAAATTAATCAATTATTTTAATGTTTCTAAAAATATAGAGTGGTGGCCAAAAGTTTGGAAACCATCTAAAATGTTATGACAATGTAATCTTGTGCCAATTATCAAAGAACTAATGGTGCATTTGAAAACTTCAATCCGTTTCTCAGTTGATGGGTTTCGGTGATTTTTCAAATGAAATTTTATAGTGCCTTTTTGCCACCCTTTAAAAAAACCTAAATTACTAACTTTTTCTGTGTAGCCCTAGGTTAAAATGTGTAGTACCATTCGAAAGAGGAGTAAAAACTATATACCTCGTGCAAATTACACAACAATAAAATAAAGAATAGCCTAGACATAAAATTTAGATTTGGCAAAATTGTATTTTTGCAGAAATCGTGAAAAATTGGTTAATTTTAGCAATTTTAAAAATTTATATTTGGACTATTCTTTATTCAATTGTTGTGTAGTTTTTAAGAGGTATATAGTTTTTACTCCTCTTTCGAATTGTTCTACCCATTTTTATCTAGGACTAGACAGAAAAAAGTTAGCAATTTAGGTTTTTTTTAAAGGTGACAAAAAGTCACTAAACTTTTATTTAAAAAATCGCCGAATCACGTCAACTGAGAAACGGATTGACGCTTCCAAATGCACCATTAGTTCTTTGATAATTGGTGCAAGATTAAATTTTCATATTTTAGGTAGTGTCCATACATTCGGCAACCACTGTATACAGGGTGTTCGGGAAATGCATGGCCAAATTTCATGGAGTAATTCTTTCGTCATAAAATATAAAAAAAAGTTTCATAAAAACATAGAGCTGTAAACGCATGTTTTCAAGATATCAAACTTTTCTTTTTAAAACTCATTTTTTTTTTTAGTTTATCTATATGATTTTTTTTTTCATATTTTGTGATAAGGACTATGTATATCACATTGATTCGCCATTTTATAAACACTATACACTCATTTCTTTACAAATCCCAAAAACATCAAAAATAAAACAAATTAGAAAAAGTAACATAACCAGAGACATAACCTCAAAAATCAAAACAAAACAATCTGAAACGGACGGAAAAGTGAAGTGTAATTAGTTGCGCATGCGGAAGCCAGGAAGCCAAAGTGATATTTCTGCCTATAGACGCGAGTGTTGCGGACGCGGCCTGAGAGGGGCCCGCGTGGATATGGTCCGCGTGGATATGGTCCGCGTACGCTTCTCGCCTTGTGTATGCGGACCTGGGCAAAGATGAGGAAGCGGGTGGCACCATGCCTGGAAGCCGGACGGAGTAGTAATGTCTCTCCAGAACGCTGCTTTGGCAGGTCTAAGGGGGTGCGAATTGGGGGTAGTAGGATGGGGTTTCTGGTGGAGAGCATGGCGGTGATATACCAGTTCTTAACGGGAAAAGAGATTTGTGTCTTAGAAGCATGTCATTGTGTAGTCTTACTACTCTTGCTGGTGCGTCTTAGAGAAGAGGTGATGAGTAAAGATGGAGATATGTGTTTAAAAGCCATCCCTATAAGGGGAGTTAATAAACCACTTTTGCAGGACAAGCTCCCCCTTAGACTGCAAATTAACATTTGGGATTAGCATTTGCAGTTGATGTCTAAGGCAAAAAGAAATACAAAATATATTTTTTAAACCAGCTAACGTTGGGAAAGATCTGTTATATAAACCAATTATTTTACATTAGTCCGAATTTGTATGTTGCCCTGTTATATTTAAATTAATTGGGCTTACGGATTGGTACACTAATACCACCGCTTAACATGAGCGGTTAGCATTGTTCAAACTGCAACATGCTCATTCTAACGTTAGGTACAAATACGTGCCTCAGAATCTCGCATAGTATTTATATCATCTGAGCGTTTTTAAAATAATTCTTGATATCATTTCCGATCCATAGTCACAAAGGCCCTTGTCAGGATAAATATAATCGTCAAAATAAAAATATTTTATTTTAAAACCAATTTAACTGTTTGAATAGGAACAAGGTACAATTACAAAGAACCGTTTGTCCCTCAAGTTGGACTGCAGTGCATTCGCGGATGTGAAATTGAGGGTATGTTGGACAGTAATGGAAGAGTTATTGAGGATGGACCGGATCCCAAGCCAGTTTTACCAGGTAAGGATTTACATTAATTACTTATTTACATTTAATTACTCATTTACATTAATTTACTTCTAACTACATTTAAATATATTTCTTATACCTAATTAAAATCTATGGAAACTGTATTATTGTAAATAAGATGTCCTGTATATGTATATCTGTACAACTTTTGACTTCTGGATACACCTGAATCACCCTGTAGACTGTAGAGGGACTATAATTTTTACACATTAGGTGATCGACGTACGTATAGAGTTTGGCTAGATTGTAATCAATACCGAGAAGATATGAGCGAGACAAATAAAGGCAAAGAAGACGTCTATGAAGGGTTTAATATTATTATGAGGAGAAAACCTAAAGAGAATAATTTCAAAGCTGTTTTGGAAACTATTAGGTAAGTTTTACTAAATGAATCTGGCGTAGATATTTAAGGGAGTGATAGTGCTTTATTTTTAATATTCAAAGGGTCGAAGCTGTAATTTTTTTTTTCGTTTATTTCGTTTTTCTCCCATATTTTCCCCGATAATTATTTCAAAGTTAGTACACTTATTAGTTTTTCAATATCGGATCTGTCATCGTTTTCTAGTTTTTTTTTTCTGTTTAGAAACAAAGAAAAATATTGCAAATTGAAGACATGAGGCCATGCAACACAATAAACGCTTTAATAATTACGTGTTACGTATAAAATTTTATACATATACAACTATAACTATTATTAATATTATAATGATTATTTCAGTAAAAATAATTAGTTTAAAAATTGATTGGAGAATACAGGTACTAAGAATTTGTATTACCATAGCAACAGGCACAAGTACGATTGTCAGTAAATTGCTTCCCTCAATCATTGTCAAGTTGTGTCTGAAAATTGCACATTTTAAAATGAGTTCAAGCAATGATCTGACATCTGATGAGAATATAGGTTACAATGCTATTTCAAATCTTGTGCCAGATAAATCACGGGGGAAATGCCAATTTTAATTTCATTTAAGATGTTATTAACACACTAGTACGGTAATAAATTCAAAAAAGCACTAGTGCGGTGCCTGAACCAATTCTTGTTGGCTTCACGTACAAATTGATCGGTGGTTGGCACTGACATTTTGAAAGTTCTATAGGCAAATCACACATCAAAACATAAAACATATTTTTTAAATTTGCAACGCGTTTTTTTTTAAAGGCGTTTTTTAGTAGAATATGCAGGCAAATCGAGTTCCCTCTAATTCTAGTCTAGTAAAGGAAATAAACTTACGGGATCTCAGTAACTCGGCATTTACCATCATCAATTATTTACCGTACTTGGCGTGTAGCTTTGTATACCGCGGTACCAGTGCCTGTTTGTTTTGTTTTTAAGAACGTTTTTATAAATAATAAATAAAAAAATTGAAGAATGTTGTAAAATTTAACTCCCTGAAATTAATTGTAGGGAACTTATGAATACAGAATGTGTAGTACCCGAATGGCTGCATGACATAATCTTAGGTTACGGTGACCCCAGCGCCGCCCACTACGAAAAAATGCCGAATCAAATTTCTACTCTAGATTACAACGATACTTTTATCGATGTAGATCACTTGCGATCGTGTTTCCCAGATTACCAGTTTAAATTTAAAACTGACGATCCCAAGAAATTAGTCAAACCGTTTAAGTTGACTTTTGAGGATTTGGGACAAGAAGAAGAGGAAGAAAGGAAAAAAATTATAATGGTGGAACCCCATGTTATTCCTAGAAGGGGGCCGTACCACTTTAATGAACCAAAAAAGTAAGCGAAATTGTTCTCAACAGTTATTTTATTTATTCTAATACAACAACGCCAACAACTAAGAAATTTAAATGCATTTTTAGTAAAGATCCACTCCTAAACGGCTTCCAGTTTAACGATCTTCTTTGACGAGGATCAGGCTCATTGTATTTATGACTGACTGTAAGATGTAACTCAAAGCGATGCGTTTAAACACCACGAGATGTCGCGTTGAGTTACATCTTACCGCCAGTCTCCGATATTTGTGCACGTAAGTGCTCTTCGCGGTCTTCTCCGTGTCGTCATCGTCAAATGGATTAAATATAAATAATATAATATTTGTAACGTTAAAATGAGGAGGCGTATTAGTTTAGTCTGCGCCGTAGTTTTTAAAATATATGTAGATAATGGCATACTGGACCACACACAACGATATTTTTAGGAATGCGATTCCCTTTACACCAACCCAAGTAGAAGCAATCAAATCAGGGATGCAGCCTGGATTAACATTGGTGGTAGGTCCTCCTGGAACTGGTAAAACAGACGTAGCAGTACAAATTATTTCAAATCTATACCATAACTTTCCCAGTCAGCGTACGCTAATTGTGACGCACTCAAATCAAGCACTAAATCAACTTTTTGATAAAATTGTCACTTTGGATATAGACGAACGTCATTTGCTTCGTCTTGGTCATGGCGAAGAAGCGCTAGAAACTGAAAAAGTATGTATAATCAATATTTTTTGTTATGGTAATGCATCTATATTGTGTAATTTTTTCTAAAATGATGGATAAATTAATTTGTCACGAATTTTACATTTTTCTTTTAAAATATTGTCAAGTTAGGTATAATTAAAGCGCCTTCAATAGAAATGTTGTCACTGACGCTACTTTTCGTTTTGTCAATGCCAAATAATAATTTGCTGGTGTTTGCTGTATTAACTTAACTATGAAAATTTCGTAATTTTGCCATCACATTTAATTGAATAAGTTAGGATTAGCTTATTAAAATTTATTCAAACTTGGCACATCGGTTTATTATATCGGCCTCTTCAAAAAATTATAATACAATTTTTCTCTAAAATGTACAGGGGAGTCAATATTTAGTCACCTCAAAATTTACATGGGATTTCCTATGTTCAACTAAGCCATGCATCACCCAGTATACAATATTTTTATAAACATACAGTACATCTAACTGTCTCTTGCACTCTCTGGTGTTTTGTTTTGTTATACTTTTTTACTGGAAATTTTTTATTGGAAAACATTCATTATAATCTGCAAACAGCATTTTCATAAAGTTGTCCCATTGACTATTTACTTGGATATTCTCCAGCATATATACAGGGTGTCTTGAAAGGTATGGTCAATAATTATTAGGGATCGGGTCAAAATAGGGTCCGAAGGTTATGTAACATTTTGTCCTATGTCCTCCCAGAACCGAGCTACAGGGTCCCAAACGGGAGACCCTGAAGATGTTTTTTTCTTAATATTTTTGAAAGTAATAAAGATATAGACGTATAATTTAGGTATTCTAGTAAGCTGTACACGCCTAATCGAACTATTGTAGTTAAAATATTAACAGTCGGGAAGTGGCGCCAGAAATAGGGGTGGGCTGTGTCAAAATATGCCTTTTTTTCATATTGATTTTAATACTTTTTAGTCTCGAATTAGAAAACTTTGACGTTTTTTTGCAAAAAAAAGGGCACTCCTAGTTAAACATGATTTAAAACATGCGAGAAACAAAAGTTAATTAATATTATTTACCCAAATTTTAATATTTTTCGCCATTTCATTCATTTAAAATGTCAATTACTAAATTCACGCTACATGTTCCTCTCGAAAGAATTGAAATTTACTTTTTTGATCACTTATTAACGTTCGTCTTTTTTACACTAGCTAAATACAATAATTTTGGAATGCAAGATAATTTTTTGATCGATTTATCTCAAAAGCGACGCTCTAAATCGTGTCTAGTGAAGACTATCTTTTTTTTAGAAAACACATTGAAGTTTTCTAATTTGACATAAAAAAGTATAAAAATCAGTATGAATTAAAGTTAGGTACATTTTAACTCCGCCCTCCCCTATTTCTAACGCTACTTTTAAATTGTCGACATTTTAACGACAATAGTTTTTTTTTTCACGTTTCTGTCTTGATTGATTTTGAAAATATTAAGAAAAAACATCTTCAGGGTCTACACTTTAAGGCTTAGCTCGGTTCCATGACCTTCGGACCTTATTTTGACTCGATCTAGCTGATCCCTAATTATTGACCATACCTTTTAGGACACCCTGTATATGGCATTCCATTTTCTTGATAAAAGTTTCGTTTTAAATCTATTTCTATTTGATTTACTGAAAATTCTATTCTCGGTAAAACGATTTGTCTTATTATCCACGAAATTAACAAATTTTTGTATGGTGTACTCAGAAATATGAGAGTGCAAGATCTGAGCTGCATAGTTGCGCCTAAAATTAGTCAATATATTGTCAATGCATGTCTTAGTATCAGTTGTAATCCTCGTGTGTTCCTTTATCACATGTTTTATATCAAATGAACTAAGAATTGAAAGCAGTTCCTTTACTCTTTTATTAGTAGATAGAGAATCACCTTCAACAAGTATAATACTGCTTTCATCCATGCACATAGACAAGAATTCCTCAAACTTTCCTAGGTATTAATATTAATACAATTTTTGCAGGTTCATAAACATATCTAATATCTTTAATTAATGTATTTTGCAGGATTTTAGCAGATATGGAAGAGTGAACTATGTCTTAGCAAAACGTATAGATTTGCTTAAAGAAGTCCAGAAGCTTCAAGAATCGCTCAAAGTAGAGGGTGATCAAGCCTATACTTGTGAAACCGCTGGATATTTTTACTTATACCAAATACTCTCTCGATGGGAACATTTTCTAAGCGTAGTAAAGCCTAAAAGTGGAAAGGTATATATTTTATTTATTTATAGTATTTTAATAGTATAAAAAAATGCTGTGAAATTACCATTTAGGCCCTAAATATTTCTATTAAGATAGTATTATCATTTTTCCTTATACTCTAAATTATACTGACTACTTACCAGACATCCTAAATTATTATACTGTAATGTCTGGTCAAAACACTTTTTTTGGCTTCATATCCAGCCCCTGATCAGAAAAAACAGGTGCTTTCAGATGTAGAAAAAGGTACAATTATTGCAAATAACCATTTATTTATTTGATATCATTCTAATACAGCATGTTTTGCAGTCTGTGCTCGTCGAGACTGTGTCAGAAGAGTTTCCTTTCCACGCATTTTTCGACAACGCACCGCAACCATTGTTTAAAGGAGAAACATACGAGGCAGATCTGGAAGTAGCCGAAAGTTGTTTCCGTTACATCGACCATATATTCAAAGAGTTAGAAGAATTTAGAGCCTTTGAACTTCTAAGATCTGGTCTTGATAGATCTAAATATCTGTTGGTCAAAGAAGCTAAGATTATTGCCATGACGTGTACTCATGCCGCTTTGAAAAGAAAGGAGTTGGTTGAGATAGGTAGGTGACATAATTTATTAAATTTATAGTGTGAAATGGGTTCCTATATCAATTTATTTTTTTCTATACTTACATATTTTTTAAGGTTTTAAATACGACAATATCTTAATGGAAGAATCGGCTCAAATTTTGGAAATCGAAACGTTTATACCTCTGCTACTTCAAAATCCCCAAGACGGCTATAATCGATTGAAGAGGTGGATTATGATTGGAGATCATCATCAGCTGCCCCCCGTTATCAAAAACATGGCTTTTCAAAAATATTCCAATATGGAGCAGAGTTTGTTTACAAGACTTGTGAGACTGGGTGTTCCTACCGTGGATTTGGACGGGCAAGGACGTGCTAGACCAAGGTATTTACTTAAATATTGCTTATAATAATTGATGAGCTTCAAGGGGATATACTTGTGTGTTTTTGATTGACATTCTTGTCTGTTAATTTATACCATAAGATTTACATGGCAAAATCAAAATACATTGCCCAAAAAATATCCTTATAACTTTTTAAGTACAAACAAAATACAAATGAAACATGCAAATGTTTAAACCTCCACACTTGCCATTAATTAATTCATAAATTTAAGAGTAAGTAATAATTTATTTTTAAGATATGGTTTACGATTTAAAAATACCGTGTTTCCTGTGTAGAAAATTACGGTATTGAGTTTGTGTAAGGTGCGCTATCGTGTATGTCCTCCATCAGCACGAATAACGTGATGACACCTCCTTGGCATGCTTCTTGTGATTTCTTGAGTATTAGGTATTTTCCCACTCTTCCAAATTCATAAAATTTTGTTCGACAAATTTAACTATGCCTTTCCAATTAAAACAATTAAATATAAGAGCAAAAAATCCTGGATTACTAAAGGACTGAAAATTTGGGCCCGCAATATGCGTTTCTTGTATATGTTGCGGAATCATTTCTCAGGTAATGATTCTTCTATTCGATACTCTAATAAATATCTAGGGATCTATAGGAAAAAGCTATAAAAATGGCAAAACTGCTTTACTTTTTCGATCGACTCAATAACGGTACCTAGACTGGCGCCGGATGAATTGAATTTGTTATATTGTAATGTGGCCAATAATATTCATTAGAATTATATTTTAGAAAAAAGAAAAAGAAATTATTAAAAATTATTTTTTTCTCTCCTGTCGATGTCAACTCCGTTACCTAGCAACGCACAAATAGCAATATGAAAATGTGGATGGCCACCTGCCTTCCTAGTCGTAAACAGCAAGTAACCCCGTCAGCGAGCGCGACCTGATTTGCTATAGGAGATAGTGACGTCACCTAACGGTTTCCGCGAGTTCGTAAATGATTTCAAAGGCTTTAGAGGCGTCGCAAAATTAAAATTTTTTGTAGATCACACTAAAATTAGAAAATCTTTCACAAAATGTAATAAAAACATGCTCTTACGCCTAGCAAGGACTACCTAGAATACCTTAAGGGAGTAACTATTCAGGATACGTTTTACTTTCAGCCAACCGACATTCGTAAAGTCAGAGAAGTATTTTCCGAAATAAAAAATAAAAATTCAGTTGGTTGGGACGGTATTTCCATTGGGATATTTTCGGCACTTCCAGACAGCACTATACAGGCACCGATTGGGGCTATTAACTGATCTTATGCAGCAGGTGTATTTCCATCTTGTCTTAAAATAGCGAAAGTTGTACCTCTTTTCAAGGGTGGGGATACGGAGTCACCCAACAACTATAGGCCCATTTTGCTACTTCCTACTATAGCAAGTCATGAAAAGACTTGTTAAAAACCGTTTCATGTGTTTTCTAGATAGGCATGGGTGTTTTTATTCGGCCCAATTCGGATTCAAACTGAAAGAAGAACGGACGATGCCAACTTTTCTCTACTGCAGGATTTGTATCTTTGTCTGAAAAGCGGGAAATTTGCCGTAGCGATGTTTTGTGATCTCACGAAAACATTTGATTGCGTGGATTACGGGATATTGCTTGGTCCTCTGTTATTTTTGTTATACACATTAATGACTTGTCAGCGGTGCAAATCTCGGGAGGGTTTACAGTGTAGGCCGATGACATGACAATTCTTTGGCAGTCCGACGATGTTGATAGTTTACTCTAAATGCAATAATTAATTATGATTTAATAAAAATTCAGGAATGGTGTGCCGTTTATCTTTTGATGATGAATGTTTCCAAAAATATTCTCTCATTTAAGTATCCCCTCGCCTCGTGTCACTCGAAATCGATAATTCGTGACGTAAGCAGATGACGAGGTGGCTTCTTACTTGACGCGGATTCTACTAGGTCTTATGGATGAGATGCGAATTAAAGTGCAAAATGCAAAAATAGTGATTTTTAATTTACCTTGTTAAAAAATTAAAAATGGACCTTAATTATATTATATTGAAATATAATTTTTCGCGTTTTAAGCAGCTTGGTAAGTAAATACCGTTTTATTGTATCTAGTTCGAGGGTAGGTATTTGCAAAACGTACAAAGTGTTGTTTTCTATATGTAAAAATAAAATGTCGTTCATTTCTGACTGGATTTGTATGTAGCACTGCCTTGTTCTAACATCACAATCCGCCACTCCCACAAACGCCGAATATTAGAACGACTGCGATGAATCAATGGATGATTCTTGCAACTTATCGAATATGGAACCCATTCTCAATTAAGAATCTTCAAGTATTTCACTAAAGAAACCGCATTTTCCACATTTTATTTTTGTTTCACATCTATGTAATTTTTGCAGCAACGATTTGTTACTGTTACCATGCCTACATCTCTAAACTAAGCAGAGGTCCAGTCGCTTTTTCTTTATTTTGTTTTACGTAGTGTTTTTTAGATTAAAATCTTGAACAACATCAAGTTTAACCAAGGGTAAACTACCGTTATCTTTCATTTTTAAGAAAAATACCATTATAAATTGTAGATTATTTTTTAACATAAAACATGGTACGACTTACAAAAGTATAAATTCAAGATCAATGGATTTTTGCAATATGAAAATGTTTTTTAATATTTTGTATCAGGCAGTGATTTATTTTATTATTTCTACCTTTAATTTTTATTGGTAGTTCTTGACTGGGAGGTCGGCCTGCTCCCAATCTTCGTGTTCCAGCTTTTAAATTCTTGCGTACCTTCCGGTGACTGGTGGAAGCAGGCTAAACTCTTAGTGTTGCTCATTTTAACTATGCAATCAATTGAGATTGTGTTTCTATCCGCTGCAGCTCTTTTAAATACCTCACAATGATATTTTTATTACTCTCGTTAATAGTATTTTCTGTCAAAGCAATAATTCTATCAAATTCTGACTTCATGGTGTTAACGATCGAAGGACAAGTAACATTCATTTTTATTATCAGCGTAATCATTTCTTACTATCTTTCTGTTTCTACTGCTGTACTGCTTTATTTTTGTTGAATTTCCATATGGTTATCACCATCAGTTTTCTCTTTATTTGTCATTTGCATATTCTTAAAGAAATCTCTTCGTATGTTTGAACGTAGTGCAAGGTAGGCTAGATTAATTTTATCTTTAGTTGTTAATTGCGGAGTATTCTAGTCTTTTGTTCAACAGCACATATCCGCACATATAGGCACCTCCAGATCTACTAAAACAATCGCAGCATATAACGTTTAACATTTACAATGTTAAGCAATCAAGCATCGGACATTTTGCTGCTAACACGTACTACACACGTTGAAGAAACTGTCAAATGCTGACTTTGACACATAAATGCTCCCGTTGTGCTAATTTATCAGGGTTGTGATTTAATAACGGATAAATTCAATACAAATTAAATTGGGGCGTGTTCGGAAAACGCTTAACCCCGTCGATTTTGTTTCCTGGATTGCGCATATTTTGACATAAAATGTAGGTATACAGGATGTCCCACAAAAGTGTGACAGAAAAAATATTTTTTTCCCTAAATGGAAATCCCTGTATATTATTGCATTTTCGGATTCTCCGGAAAATTCTAGACATGTTTCATTTATAATGTCCTAAACCTATCTTCAACTGTCCACGAAATAAATTACACCTCTGTTTGTGAATATTTGACAAAGTGTCACTGTATTGTTACTCGAAAATATTTACAATGCGTTTAACCGAGACTCAGAGAATCGAAATTTTAACTATGCTTGACTGTGATGAGAAAACTAGAACACACAACGAAGTTCGAATAATGTTCAACAATAAATATCCGAACAGAGAACCTGTAAGTCAATCTACAATCAGTAGAATTGAGGCTAAGTGGAGAGAGACTAGCACTGTTAAGGATCTTGGCAAACCTGGAAGGCCTGGCGTTCCTAATGACAAAAATCTGGACATCTTTGTTTCATTATACGAAAATCCGAAGTACTTAGCTGACTTTAGATAACACGATTCATAGGTCGACTGTAACAAAATTCTTAAAGAAGGAAAAGTGGCACCCATATAAAATTCGATTAGTTCAAGAGCTATTTGAAGATGATCCAGACCGCAGAAACGAGATTTGCCAGACCATGACCGAGCGAACTGATAATGACCCTCGACTAGTAAAACAAATATGCTTTTCAGACGAAGCAACGTTTTGCTTGAATGGAGAAGGAAATAGGCATGATTTTAGTTACTGGGCGCCAGAAAATCTACATTGGTTTAGGGAAAGTCATTCTCAGAATTATGAAAAGGTAAATGTATGGGCAGGGATTATTAATAACAGAGTAATAGGACCATACTTCTTTGAAGGAACTTTGACGGGAGAACGTTATCACGACTTTTTAGAAAACGACTTGATTTCAGCACTAGCGACACTATATCCTGATGAAAATAATCCCGACATGCCAAACCAAGCGTTATGGTTTCAACAGGATGAAGCTCCGCCCCACTATGCTGCTATTGTTAGAAGATTCCTAGATAATGTTTTCCCAGCCCGATAGATAGGCAGACGTGGATCAATAGAGTGGCCACCTAGGTCACCCGACCTTACTCCACTGGACTACTTTCTTTGGAGGAATGTTAATAATGAAGTGTATAAAGATAAGCCACGCAGACTCGATATTCTCAAAGAGAGCATTCGTAACGTAATTAGGAATATTTCTCCAGAAACCGTAAAAAAGGTGCAGCAGGAATTTATTGATCGTCTGGGGTACTGCAGAGCTGTTAATGGCGGACACTTCCAGCAATTGCTAAAGTAATTTTTGAGATTTTAAAAAATGTAACTTAGCTGGAATAAAGTGTTATTTTAATATTTGAACGTAAATATTTCGTGAATAGTTGAAGATAGGTTTAGGATATTGTACAGGGTTATCCAACCAAGACTGGACAAGGCGATTTTTTGACTTTTCCTGTACTTTTATAAAAAAACTGAAATAGCCATCTTAAGTCATTTTCTCCCGCGAATTCGAATATCTTCAGCAAAAGACAATTGAACATCAAACAAAAGTACTAGGGGTCACTTTGATATTTTTTTTAAATGGGATGCCGTATTTTTAATGAGCTTATCCGATTTCTCATATAAATTTTGATCTAAAATGTTGGATTTTTAATTCAAAAACGCCTTTTTTCTTCAGTTTTAAATTCGGAAAATGTTCGTCTACCGTAAGATTTTTTTTTTTTTTTACATTTTAGATCAAAATTTATATGAGAAATCGGATAAGCTCATTAAAAATACGGCATCCCATTTAAAAAAATATCAAAGTGACCCCTAGTACTTTTGTTTGATGTTCAATTGTTTTTTGCTGAAGATATTCGAATTCGCGGGAGAAAATGACTTAAGATGGCTATTTCAGTTTTTTTATAAAAGTACAGGAAAAGTCAAAAAATCGCCTTGTCTAGTCTTGGTTGGATAACCCTGTACATGAAACATGTCTAGAATTTTCCGGAGAATTCGAAAATGCAAAAATATACAGGGATTTCCATTTAAGGAAAAATATTTTTTCTGCCACACTTTTGTGGGACATCTGTATACCTACATTTTATGTCAAAATATGCGCAATCCAAAAACAAAATCGACGGGTTCGAGCGTTTCGCCGAACCCGCCCCGCTTTAATTTGTATTGGATTTATCCGTTATTAAATCACAACCCTGTATGTAGTAAACTGTGCTGTTCCCGAATATATTTATGGTGTCGACGTATGGGGGGGCGTATCGTGTGCTGGTGTAGAGTGTGTTTAGTAAAGACGCGTCCGGGCGTTCCGGCCAATATATCCAATAACGATGCGGTTTGTTGGGGAAACGTGTACACGTCAAAGATAATAGGTTGGTAAATGCTGTGTGAGTGCGATTTCAATATCTGCTATTTTTGTTTGTAACTGACATAAGGGTTATAATTTGTTCCCGCAGTGATTGGAATTCAGTCACGTAGCTAGCCAAAGGGCGTCGCGGCGGTACTTGTAAAACGTCAACATGGGGACGCGAGCTCCCTATTGGGCGAAAAATAGGTGAGGTCGTATCTCGCGCCCTTTGAGAGAAGGTCTGATTCCAAGATGGCTCCGTGAAGCAAGGTGCTTTTACGCGCGCTGCACGATTTTAAGGCCTTTTTTTGGCAGTTAGTGAATGGGTTCTTTTAAGGTGAAACTAAGCAGCTAGCGATGCCGCGGTATCTGACGTACGAATCTGAACTAACCTGAACTCCCTACGATACCGGGGCGTTTTTGTGATGTACTTTCAAGTGCTAGTTAGGAACCCAATGTAAAAAAGCAGTTAGTAATGTTGAGACAGAACACGCTGCAGGGTGGGGTTGTTTAGGCAAAAATGCGGCAAATTATGGTGACACTAAGTTTTTTATTGAACAAACGGGCTAAAACAAAAAGTAACACAATTTTGGTACTGTACTTTCTTTAAAGAATACAAGTATATACAGAACATGCATTAAATAGGCATAACTTACCTAAAACAAAAAGTAACACCAGGGCGTTAAAAGGTAATCTGGATATAGAACTAAATTCCTTACAGCAACCCCAAGGGTTGTCACCAGATGGCTAGCATGCGTTCATTTACGAAATGAAACGGGATGGTACTCATGCAAATAAATGTTGTTTACTTTCCGGCATAAAAGAGTACTACCACAGAACCAGAAAACTAATATTCCGCTTCAATGTGATCGTTAAGTATCGACCAGTGTATTTGTCGTGAATCCTTGTAACATGCTACTATAACCTGCATTAAGGAATAAAAACACGAACTGTTTAAGTAAACAGTTGTTCTAATCAAAGGAAGCAGAAAATTAACGAAGCAGTGAGGAACCCTATTGGCCACGCAGTAAAAATCAACGTAACCACTAGGGAATTAACCCCGTGCGCCATCACGGTTTGTCTTTTGGTTGGCAAACCGGATAGCTTGCCTTCAGGCAAACCTCCTCGTTTATGCTTAGCTTAGGCTATAAATAATAAATATTTACATATATTCTTTATTTTGCAGTATATGTAATCTTTACCAGTGGCGGTACAAAAAGTTGGGTAACTTACGCCACGTTGAAAATTCACGAGAATACCAAACGGCCAATGCAGGATTCGAATTTAATTTCCAACTAATTGACGTGCAAGATTTTAATGGCGTTGGAGAATCTGAGCCTAATCCTTATTTCTATCAGGTAAACATTTGTGTCTGTTTTACATATTAATGCTTAAACTTAAGGTAATACAGACTTACTTGTAAGTTTTCGCAAGACGCATGCTAATCATTTGGATGATATTTTCCTTTCTCTTCTAGAATTTAGCAGAAGCCGAATACTGCGTGGCAGTATTTATGTTTATGCGGTTGATAGGATATCCTGCCAGCAAAATCACTATATTAACCACATACAACGGTCAGAAGCATCTAATTAGGGATGTTATTAACGCCAGATGTGCTAATAATCCATTAATAGGACGACCCCATAAGGTACAACATTTTTTATACATAATATCTAATGTAATGTGATTTTCTAATGTACAGGGTGTTCGCGTGTATTTTGCCCAATAGATATCTCCATTGTTATTGGTTTTAGAGAAATTGTTAAATTAGCAAAGTTAGAGCATTTTCACCGACAGAAAATGAAATGAACAAAAACAACTGTATCGGAAGTGACAGTTTTTTGACAAGTGACAGTTTTTTCAAATGGAATACCCCCTATTTTTTCATTGTATCAGTTAAAGAATTTTATCCTCTTTTTAAATATATAGTGGTTGTTGGGGTTATTTTTTACCGTTTTGGAACAAAATTAAAACAACACAACATATATATTATTTTTATAATTGCTCAAAATGGCCACCGTTCATTAAAATGCAGGATTGGTAACCCATTTTTTAGTTTTTCAATTGCATTAACAATCATATCTGGCCTACCGAAGTTGAGAAACTCAATTTCAATTTGGATTTGTTCCTTCAAATCGGCAACACTATTTGGTCTGGATGCAGATATCTTGTCTTTGAGGTAGCCGCAAAGAAATGTGTCTAATGGTGTTAAGTCGGGACTATTGGGAGGTCATGCAATCGTCCCTCCACGACCAATCCAAATGTCATAATTCTCATTGAGGTATTCTCTAACTGGAAGAACACTATGACATAGAGCACCATCTTGCTGCCATATAAAATTCTTTGCGGCGTTTAGAGGAAAAGTTTCAAAAATATCCTGTATTTCATGTGCAAGCATTTCACGATATCTAACTCCATTTAAAGATTCATTAATTAAAATTGGACCGATGATTCTGTTTTGCACTATGCCGCACCACACATTTACTGGTACCCACCCAGAACGTATCACTTCAACTGTAAGATGCAGATTCTGCGATGCCCAGAAGTGTTTGTTTTTGGGATTTGGTGCTGAAGCTGTATTAAAAATGGTTCATCGGTCTATATAATATTCTCAAAGAAATTGGCGTTATTGTTGAGGATGTTTGTCATGTGACGGCAAAACTCTCAACGTCTTTGCTTCTGTTCTTCTGTTAATTTTTGAACTTTTCTGGATTTAAAGTCGCGGAATTCATGCTGTTTCAGAATTTCAAAAACTACTGTGCAACATTTGCCAAGATATCTTGCACAGTCCCTTATCGAATTTTGCGGATTTTCTGAAAACAAATTAAGCTTCTCAATGGTACGAAGCGAATATAAAAACAAATAAATATTATCTTGAAAATATAAAAGAACAGCAAGTTCTTCATCCTCAAGTATCCGACAATGCCTTTTGTTTCTTTGTGATGTTTTTCGCTCAGAAGGTTGACGAAACACATTTCGGAAAGTGTTTTCGCTAGGAATTACTAAATGTGGATGTCGCCTTCTAAATTCGCGTTGCGCTTCATGCTTGTTGTGTCCACATTTGATATTTATTTTAAGAATTTCGAGCTTCTGCTCTCCAGAGTATCCCATTTAGAGCCTGATTTTGACAACGTTTATTAAGGTTTGTCAAGAAGACAGAAGTTGCCAAGAGCAATTTAGTCAAGGTGACAGGTATTGCTATGAGTAACATGAGCCATTTACAAAACTTTAATGAGGATAATGATAATTGTATTATATTTTCGTGTAATCCCAAAACGGTAAAAAATAACCCCAACAACCACTGTATATTTAAAAAGAGCATAAAATTCTTTCACGGATACAATAAAATAATATGGGGTATTCCATTTGACAAACTGTCACTTGTAAAAATACTGTCACTTCCGATACTCAGTTGTTTTTGTTCATTTAATTTTCTGAAGGTTCGGTGAAAATGCTATAACTTTGCTAATTTAACCATTTCTCTAAAATCAATAATAATGGAGGCAAAATATACGCGAACACCCTGTACTATGTACGGGCAGCCGTCTGGTTTGAAAAATAATTTTTTCCGAGTTGCAATAGCAATTCATCTAAAATATTGAAGATCACAGTTTATAAAAATTGTAAGTAACGAGCCGCATTTAAATTTTCTCTAAAAAAATACGACCTACATATTTGGTTGCCCAATATTCCACCAAACATTTGTCTTAAATGAATGTTGGTCCTTATACCATACCAAAAGCAGAAATCAACATGCTCATCTAAATCCCTCTCTTTAAGAGTATGAACAAACTTTGGCTTGTACTTATTTGCTTTAAAAATTCTTCCAACTGAACGTTCGGAAACACTAACTTCCTTCTCCCTTGGTATTTGAGGGCTTTTAATTGCTGACATTAAAACATTTAAAGTTATTTGAAGAAGTAGTCCATACAGTATGTGTGGAGTGTAGGTAATAAATTAAAACAACACTTCTGTCTTCCTCCACAAATAATATATATTTTGAAAATTTTTAACGATTGTCCCTACATGTTTCGACTATATATACAGTCATCCTCAGGGGAACTAAAAGGAATGTGTAAAAATACAAAAATAATAACAGGTACCATAAGATACTTACCTATATCGAGTGTAAATTGGGTTCTAATAGTTGTCTCAAATTAATGAGTACAACATCTAAGATATTTAAAAGATTTGCAGTTTCTCGATATGTGTGATAATTTTCACCACAAATTCAGACAATCTCAATGTTTTCGTAAAGAGAGAGATTTTGAGCCATTTTGACAAGAAGAAGCGATAAACTTTATACTTAAAATAAATAAGAAGAAATTTAAAACGATTTAACGGGATATGGTTAGCTTATGTCAGTTTTTGAAGGTTTTCCATTTTTGTATTTAATTTGTTTTACTCATGACAGTCTTTGTTTCTTGTAGGGTTCAAGTCAAAATTTGACGCCAAATTTCGACTCGAAACCACGTTCTCACGTGGAGCGAAAAAATGAAAAAGAAAAAATGATAGTTATTGACTGAAATTTAAAAGTGGTTCGTCAAAGTTGTTCGTCATTTACAATTTTACTTGTTAATTGTTTTATGTAATGCGTTTTTACATTGTGGTGTTGATGGCCCATTTAATGAAAGAAGACATTTTATCAATTAATTGTTCCTGTTTCCTGACAAAGAAGCACTGAAGTTGGCCTAAGGCCGATAGCGCTCTGCTCTTCATTTTTTGAAGATTATACACTTAATACACAAAACGATTGTTGTTTCCTCTTATAGGAATAATTCAACCTGTAAATAAGGTATTTTTGGATAACGCTCGTCATACAAACGTTTAGCCTCATATGCATTTCCGTTAGCAAGTCCGCATGTAAAATGTATGTCAGCATACTCAACATTGGTAAAGTTATAACACCGCGAACTGACCGACTTAATTACTTGGCTTGAGTGCCGTGAAAATCAACCAACCTCGCGTAAAATGGCTCGAGGGAGCCCGTGTATTTCTCACGAAGACTGCTTCGGAATTGAATTGTCAAAACATGCCAAGTCGTATGTGTGATATATCATCCCTCTCGTACACACAGTAACATCCTGTCATACCGTTTCAACTAACACGTAAGTATATCTGGCTGCATAACGATAGATCCTTCGTTTACATCACGTGCGCTATAAACACGTCGTTAAAGCTGTTTAATACGTTTTAGAACCTAACTGTAGTTAACTGCCTTTTCTTGTTTTCATGCGGATATTTCGCCTCGATGCACCGAAGATAAATTAAAAGATTGCAGACAGCGGCGTTGCTGTGCTTTCTCTACTTTGACTTGATACTTGTTCGTTTTATTAAATTAAGCAACTAGGCAACTAAACCTTTCTCCAACAGATATTTTTATCTTTAAGTTTTTAAAATTATTTCACTTTTTGACAAACGCATGCATCGATTAATTTTTAAATCAAAATATATTAATAACGGCTGCTTGCGTAGCGACTTTTGACAAGCGTACTTACCATTTTAGCGTAAAAATGATAGAGGAATCGATTTTTCTTCTAGAAAATGTGATACATACATGCACGAAAAAGTTGTGACTCCCCAAAAGCGAAAAAGACCTGTAGGTGGCGCCCCCTACAATTAAGGGCCAAACTAAGATCAAATTTGGATTTCCCATATTAAAAAAATCACCAAATGCCAATTTTCGTCCAAATATAGACATTATTTCAAAAATTATTTACGAAAAACAAAAATAAGAATAAATTTTTAACACCTTGTATCTTAAAAATGAAGGGCCCGCGGACCCATGCTTATATGAACTTTTCACCTTATAAATAACTGAGGAATCGTCCTGTAAAATATTGGACACCTATTAAATAACACCCTGTATATTCACTATCATTGAGGCGCGTTTATTTTATAGTATTTTACACCTATCCGCAAAATGTCCGTTATATTATAATTATGCTAACAAATTTAATATCTCACTATCACTTGACATCGGCATTACATGGAAACTAGTAAGCTTCATGTCGCTGTATCTTTAAAACGTTTTAATTGAATAAGAATTTGTGCCTATTAAGTTTATTCCACGATACAATGAACACCCAAATAATATTTTCGCCACAATTTGGACCAAAAGGTGTCTGTTTGAAAACCATAAATCCCGAATTAAACGGGCAAATTTAGGATTTTTTTAAGAAACATAATGGTCACAAATTATAAGAAATTAGAAACAAAATACAAACAGATTGCACACAATGAAGATTAATTTTAGATACATTTTGGAAACAAACGACACTTCTTAGGTAAAAATTAAACACATCTCCGATTCAGGTTTGGGTAAATTTTGGACTCATTTTAATACACACTTTTGTCACCATTGCAACTTAAAAATGTGTTGTGCCCGTAAACATAAGTCGACGTAGTGTGGACACATTGTTCACAGTGAGTCCTTAATTGCTCCTAGGGATTGCTCCAAAACTAAACGAATTTTGGCATAGTTTTTTTTTTAATGGTTTAGGACAAATTAGAAATAACGAGAAATTTAAAGTTTGACCTATATTCTAAAAGCAAATAACTTTTGAAAATAATTTGATGTCTTCAATTCAGTCTATATACACAAAAGAATAAGTATTTTTTTCGTTCTTTGAATACTTCTTATTCGGAATGAAAATTATATCTAAAACTAAAGATAAGAGTACTAAATATCTTTAGGACATTACATTTACATAGGATATGATACAATTTCTGTTTCGCACAAAAAAAGGAAAATATGGGTCATTCTTTTACAAACCGCACAACTTTTTGAACTTGACATTTTTGATTCAGCTGAAATGTTGTTTACAGACGCTATAAGTAAAATTAATTTACACGTATTTCAGGATTTGGCCGAAAAAAATTTTTTTCAAAAAATATCCACGTTTGATTTTTTGACAAATTTTTGGATTTTTTTGAACTTCTTATACTTAAAATTCGATATCTCCACTTATACTGGTCCAATTGATGTGAGTTTTTTTTCATTTTATAGGTAATTATGTTAGCTTGCTGATGGTGTTTTTGAAAATCGCTTATTGTCATCATTTTTAATAATAAACAATAATAACAAATTTTTCTTCCAATTAGTTTTTGAATCCCTTCCCCCAAGTCAAATTTATTTATACTGTTATCATTTTGTTCGTTATTCTGTTATCAACAAAACTCATTAAACGAAAAAGTGGTATCTGTTTTAGATCGGAAAATATGAAATTTTTCCGAGCGCAAGTCACGCAGCGTTCTTTGCAAGCGTCAGTGATCTCAGACGGCAGCATCATTTTTACGCCGATGGAAATAAATATTAGAATTTTAAGTTCTTAAAAAACTACCAAACTAAGCCATGAAATATCGTGCAACACCAAAATATTTAACGAATAGTATCGAGTATAAATAAACACAAAAATTAAACTAGGTATGAAAATCGCAAGTATTCAGCTTATTAAATTCTATTCAAGTACAAGAAATTTCGTTCAGGTCGATGGATCGCAAAGTATACATTTTATTGCATGACTTTTATTTCGAAAGAGTCGTTTTTTTTTTGCAAAGAAAAATGCTTGGCTCGCATTTTTTTTAATCCAACAGGAGTGAAGCAATGAAATTTCAACGTTCCTTTTACATTTATTGCTTTTTTGAATCTCGAGTCTAATTGTCGTTCTCCTTCATGATATTCTTCATTGGTTACATATTTTGATGAGATATTCGGAAGAGATTCACTTGCCCATTCATATAAATAACATTTCACATAAACCAAAATCTTTCTTATGATGAGTGAGATTAACAAAATTTTTCTTGTTTTTGTATTGTGCACCCGACCCTTCCGAAAAATATATGATTTTATAATTTTTTTAAAATTTTTGTTTGATAACAGACACCAAATGTTTTTGGAAAACATGAACGGCTATAGTGTCGTGGTGCAAACATTCTGAAATTATCACAAGACTTTTCACTGGTATATTGCAGTTATTATCTCTGTTATAAATTGCAAATGGGTGCACTGTATCCTGATCATTATTCCAGTGGAATCTTTGTGCATCATTTTGGACTACAAAAGCATAATTTTCAGAAAAATCACAGACTACAATGCACTCATTGTCTTTCAGGTCTTTTTTTTTATTTTTCATGAATTCATTTTGCTGTTTAACAAGGAACGAATGAAGAAGTAATTTTAAATTAAAAGCTTTAGTTATCTTCTTCGTCTTGTCAATTGAATACCGTTTTTGAGAAACTTTTTCTTTTCGAATTGGTGAAGCTCCTATCAAATCCAATCCCTGATTTAACGAATCAATTGCTGCAGAAAAGACTTCTTTATCGCTCTCGAATGATGCACCAGGATCGTCGAAAAAAGATTCGATGTTGTTATCATTTTCCAATGCATCAAAATCATTATCAGGAATATCCTCATTCTGAAAAAATGTGATGTACCGTAACTACAGTGACCTCATCTTTCAACAGTTCATTTTAATGTTTTTAGAATCTCAGAACCCGCGTTTTTGTTAAAGTGTAGGCAAAGAAATTCATTTTTCGAAGTATTGCATTGACAGTGAAATTTACGTCTTTTTCGGTATCCTTGTGTAACTGAAGAACTCTAATATGGCAAGAATTGTAAGTTTTTTTGTTTCAGAGAGATTTTTCAGTAACTGATAAATTTAGAATCTTCAAATGTTCCTCCGAGATTTGTCGAAGATTTTTCAGTTTTCGATGAGACGGTAGATCGAAAGGATTCAAACATCGATTATCCCAAATTTTCGGAGCACTCAAAACTTTGGGAGATTTGGGCATATTACGAAAAATTCGCACTTTCCACAAACTTTTAATTAATAGGATAAGGACCGAAGGCATGAGTCTGCCACGATTTTGAACAAGACACTGAAAAAATTCTTTCTTTGCAGCGTGCTAGACTGCAAGTTTAGACACGATTTGACTTGTTGCACGCCGTGCGCTTCGACTCCTCACGCGCTGCGTAACTTGCGCTCGAAAAAACTTCGTATTTACCGATCCACGAAAGATACCACTTTTCTGTAGAATGTGTTTGGAAGATAAAAACATGCAAAATAATTTGATATTTTTCATAATCGATTTGAGGTGCGGGAAGAGCATGTTAAATGTATTTAAACAATTAAATTGTTATTAACAATTAACTGTTAACAATAAAAATTTCGTTTGAAATGTACGGTGAAAGCTGACGTAATAACGCTTAAAACAAAACGAGACTGACATTGATCTGATCAGTACAACTGGAGATAACGAATTTTAAGTAGCAAAGGATTTGAGAAAATCTGGTCACATAATCGAATATTCGTGTGTGGATATTATCGAGAAAAAAATTTTTTAACCAAAACCATGAAATACGGGTTAAGTTATTTTATGTGTATAAACGGTAAAAAAAGTTTCAGGCAAATCCAAAGTGTCAAGTTTTTTTTTTCCTAAAATCCGTGCGGTTTGTAAAAGAATGACCCATATGCAGAACTAATAATAAATGAAAATGATGAAATTAACGAAAATACATTTTTTTTTTCATTTCTTTGCAGGTCACTACAGTTGATAAATATCAAGGCCAACAAAATGACTACATCCTTTTATCATTGGTCAAAACCAAAGCTGTTGGTCATTTAAGAGACGTGAGACGTTTAGTTGTGGCAATGTCCAGAGCTAGACTGGGTCTGTATATTTTTGCCAGAGTATTGTTGTTTCAAAATTGTTTCGAGTTAACTCCAGCCTTTGAACAGGTAAGCAAGACATTATTTTGAAAGGGAATGCCTATTAGTTTGATCCAGGCCTTTTTGAAATTTAAATAAAAATATTTCCCAATGAAATTTTGTTACAATTTTTCAAAAGTGATTCACATTGGATGGTGTATTACACGTTTATGGCTGGCTCGCCATGAGACGATCCACAAATTTGCTTTTTTGTATGAAACGGCATGCTTGCTCTACCCGCTAAAATATTTTCGACAATGCCGCGTTGCGGCTTCTACTAGAAACTAGTAGCAACTTTGACATTTTAAGCGCAACACCCAATATTTTTACCTTTTTTACAATCGTTAGTAATTTCTTAACAGCTTTCCTTATTATTTCCCTATACCTATCCGTTACCGTAAGTTTATTTTAAATAGTTACAATATAATAAACATGTTAATATGTTATTTTTCAATAAACTTATTAATAAATTCTCCAGAAGACGAGCTTGTTAGGGGCAAATCTTATTTATTTAAAAGTATTTAAAATTATGAATATTTAGAAATATTTCTATAAAAAGTTGCACGTATTCAATAGACGCTACTTTCTTGATGATAAATTATTAAATTTCTGAAAAAAAATAATTATATAATTGATTCACAATAATATTAAATAGCATTAATTAGTTATAGCATTTCCAAAAATATTTTTAAAGCGTCTGTTTCCAATATTAATGTTTTTATTTCGATTTTATATTTTTTAATGAAATAATTTGCTTAATATTTGTTGGTAAATAATCATTTAAATAAAAGCATAAATATTTAATAGTTTTTTGTCCTACCGACTTATTTATTTTAGGTTTTATGGATATTTCATTTTTATAACGTGGATTATGGTTATGGTCTTTAAACTGTATAAGGTTTTTATTTTTAAAAATATATAATAAAATATTATAAATGTAAATTTGACTAACGTTGATCTTTTTTGCCCTTTTGAAGGATTAAGATATTAAATATAATTTTCAAAAATCTTTTTTGTAATACTTCTAATTTTTTAACCATAGATCCGTTTATTCCTCCCCAACCTAAAATTCCGTAATTTAAATGAGTTTTGACTAATGCATAATATAATATTTCTAGATGTTTTATATCCAGAAATTTTTTAATGCTTTTAAAAATTGGTAATAAACTTCTTAAAGCAAGATATGAAAACAATTTAACAGACAATAAAAGGATATTTTTAGTTGCTTAATCCGAAGAAAATATAAAAATTACCGAAAACTCAGTGGCGTCTTATTTTTTGCCAATATTATTTGTTAAGGCGTCCCCTGAGACGTCACTGGACGTAATAATTTAGCGCTACACGAGCGTTTTATCACTAAAATTATCATTACCAAAATTAAATTAAAATCTGCTAAAGGATATTAAAAATATTTATAATTAAAATACTCGTTAAAATTATTTTAATAAAAAACTTAACCCCAAATATCTCCGTTCATGTTGGATTTATCAAAAATTTTTATGAAACATAATTTGATCAAAAATTAATTATCTTTAAGAACCACAACATTTAAAAGTTCCTGTCATCAAAAAAATTCTTTGCATTATGGCGCCACCTACATCTTGTATTATTTAAACACATTTTTTACACACTTGTGAAGCCAATCATAGAGGCTAAAAACTGGCGTTTACAGAATTTACATGTCACTTATAGTTTTCGAAATAATTGGCCTTGGAGTTTTTATTGAAACACCCTGTATACTTGTTTTAAAAATTTTATTTATAAGAAAAGTTAGTGGTCTAGAAACAGTAGTTTTAATAGATTTTTAATATTTCTGTGGTTATACCGTCGACCCCAGCCGATTTTTTCAATTTTAAACTATCAATTATATTTTTAACTTCTTGACGATTAGTTTCTTCTAAATAAAATTATTAAAATTAAATTTAAAATGGCGGCTTATGAATCATTTTACGAAATCCAAAATGGCATCTATAAAACAACGTATGCATTAGATACGGGAAATGTACTAATAAAATCTGTTAAATTGGGCCGTTTCATAATTCTTTAAGTACTAATATTTACATTTTTTTCTTCACAGTTTTTGAAGAAATATAATTTTGGTTTTTAAGAAAAATCTTACTTTCAACCGTAGTTTACACAATTTTTTCAAATGATATGATCTACTTTTCATTATCTTATATGAAAGGCCAAAGTATCCTTAATCAACTAAAGCCATTTTGGAAATCAGAATGCCTCTTGCTTCAGTTTTAAATTTGTCTTAATAAAAATGTGATTAAATTAATTAACAACGGTATGGATAAAACAATATGTAAACAGTAAAATAATAATAATTATACATTTTCTTATGTAGTTAACCAAACGGCCTACCAAACTTCACTTGGTCTTGAACGAATTATACCCCGCTCAGCGACGTAACAATGAAAGAGCAAACGTTCAATCTATGGTGGTCGAAGATATGACTCACATTGCCAATTTTGTATATCAGTATTACATGGAGAGGGTACAAGTTTTGAAAACACATTATGGGGTAAGTTTTTCGCTTCGGGTACTTGTTAATTATTTTCTTAATGTGCCTGTTTTGCTCAAATGTATTACTTTGTTGGTTAAGATATTCATTTATTTATTTAAATCTCACATGGCATGCATATACAAGCCACTGAAATTGCGTCAATTACAAAGTTACTATTTTCAAATCATAAAAGTAAATTGCAAAAGCCACCCAACACTTAACCTTACTTATCTAAAAACTCATCCACAATATATTATTATGGTTCCAAGTCAATCAACAAATTTATAATTTTTTTCTTGAACTTCCCAGTCTGTATTGTTTTCAAGGTGTTAGGAAGCTTATTTAATAAGTTTAAACAGATAGTGCGGACTTTTCTCTACATTTTGGGTTCTCGTATTGTACTGATGTTCAAATGATGTACCAAACAGCTGCCTGTTTTTAAAGAAAAATAATAAACATTCGTAAATGTATAGGCCATATACCGTTAAGATCCCGTTATTTTTAAACGACGTTCTATAAGTTTCCCGGTACTTCATTTTTTTGATAATCCTGATCACTCTTTCTTGTATCACGAATAAGTTCTGAATTTGGCTTTGTGCGCCCCAAAAAATGATTCCGTAACTAAGAACAGACTAAAAATTGGCGAAATACAACATATTGAGTGTCTTCTCATTCATGTATTTACTGGTTAGTCTTATAGCATAACATATGGAATTTAGTTTCCGAAAAATAGTGTTAATATGGTATGACCAGTCCAAATTTCCATTAATTAAACCCCCAAAAACCTTGTATGTTCAGAAAAGGGCAGTGTCACTTAACCACTTTCAAATTTTTCGATTTCTCAGTAGCTTGGTTCTAAATAAGACACTATCCGTTTTTTTTCTCATTCAGCGACAAGCCATTTTGTCTAAACCATAGCTTCCCTTCATTAAAGAATATTTTACTATTTTCCAATAAATCAGGAAGATTACTTTTTCCTTTTCATCGGCATATTTTAAAATACTTTTAGAAGGATCTGCCAAATTAATCAAATCGTTTACAAAGATAACGAAAATGAGGGGCCCCAGTATACCCCCTTGTGTAATTCCGTGCTTGGATCTTAAAGGCTGTGACCGACCTATAGCCATCCTTTACGACATTTACATACTCGACTCTATTATTTAAATTTTTTTTTTTTTTTTTTTTTTTTTTTTTTTTATGATAAGGCACAGCACTACAGGATAAATCCTTTATGGCGCTCTAGGAGCGGTGCGTGTGCGCAGGAAACGATTCACGTTGGTCTTGAATCTTTGGAGACTATACTCGTTGGGGAAGACGATCTCAGGGAGGTCGTTCCAGAGTGATGACGTTCTCCAGATGAAAGAATTTTGAAACAGTGTCGTTCGAGGGACACTAAGCTGAACCACGTACTGGTGGGCTGCAGTGGCTCGTCGTGTATTTCTACCATGCACCGCTCTGGGTGGTATTAAGCGGGCAACCTCAGTTGAACATTTGCCATGAAAATATTTGTAAAATAGACTCAAGTCGCCAACCTGCCTTCGATGTTCAAGGCTTTCCAGGTTGTTTGTCAGACTATGGTCACCGATCAAGCGAATGGCTCTTCTTTGAATGGAATCTAGCAATCTCAGAGTATGTTTAGGAGCAGAGCCCCAAATATGCGAACAGTACTCCAGTGATGGTCGAATTTGGGCTTTATAGAGCATCAAAAGTTGTTGGGGTGTATAGAGGTTCTTTGTTCGGAAAAGTACTCCAAGCTTTTGCGAGGCTGCCTTAGCAATGGCCGCAACGTGGCCATGCCAAGACATATGACTATCCAGATTAACGCCCAATAAATGAATTGATGAAGCCAAGGGAATTGAGTGTCCCGCCATAACTATATCCGGTTCTTCAACATTAACTTTTTTAGAAAAAACTGCCGCCTGGGTCTTTTTAGCGTTAAATTCTACTTGGTTACTGTCACCCCAAGACAAAATTTCTTCCAGGTCTTTGTTGAGATGTGAGACCTCTTGCTGCCTATAGAGATGTGCATTAGCAGCCGATGTCCGAGCATCCAAAGTAAAAGTTGAAACAAGTGTGCTGTCATCAGCGAAGCTATATATAGGATTTTTAGTTTTTTCCAAAAGATCGTTAATGTATAGTAAGAAAAGGGTGGGCGACAATATAGAACCTTGAGGGACTCCGGCGTTGATGTTAAATGTGTCTGAAAGAAATCCGTCCATCGCCACTCGCAGAGAACGGTCTTTAAGAAAGCTCGACAGCCATAAACAAAATTGAACCGGCATTCCGTATGCTCTCACTTTAGTTAGGAGCCCCTCATGCCATACTCGGTCAAAAGCCTTGGAAATATCCAGTGCTACCGCCCGGGACTCCCCATGGTGTTCTATTGCGTTGTTCCAAACATGAGTAACATAAGCGAGAAGGTCTCCTGTTGATCTAGACTTACGGAATCCATACTGGCGGTCACTAATAATGTTGAAGCCTTCCAGGTATTTTAGTAATTTTTCGTTGATAGCCTTCTCCATAACTTTTGATATAACCGAGAGCAATGCGACTGGACGATAGTTGTTTGGCAAGGTCTTCTTGCCTTTTTTGGGTATGGGCTGGACTCTCGCAGTTTTCCAGCAAGAAGGAAATATTCCTTTTTTGTAGGATAAGTTAAAAAGCCTACAAAATACCGGTGTCAGTTCGTCAGCGCATTTCTTAATTACAATGACTGGAATATCATCAGGACCAGAAGCCTTTTTAGTGTCGAGACTCCTCAAGATTCGCTTAACATGGCGGTGGCGAAAGACAATCTCGGGCATTCTCGATTCTACAGGGGTAATGTTCGGTGGAGTACTTCCCTGAAAATTTACCGTTGAATGTGAAGAGAATAGTTCCGCCAGTAAGTTTGCTTTTTCCTGTGCTTTGGTCGCAATGGTGCCATCAGAACGTGTTAGAGGTGGAATGGTTGACTTGGTAAAGTTCTGACTGACGGCCTTAGCTACCGACCAAAATGATTTTGAGCCGCTAGGACATTCAAGAAGTTTGTCTCTGATCCTCTGGTTGTGTGCTTCTTTGCTTTGGTTTATCGTTTGCTTGCATTGGTTTCGAGCGTTAACAAAGATGGTACGATTTTCGGCGGTAGGATTTTTACGCCATTGTCGGTAGAAATAATTTTTTGATTTAACAGCTCGTTCGCAATTTTTGGTAAACCAAGGCTTGCCGTTAGAAGGGCACTTTTTTGAGAAAGGGATGAAGGCTTCCATACCAGTAAGGATAACCTCCGATATTTCTGTTGCACAGATGGATGGATCATCAGAGGTAAAACAAACGTCCCGCCAAGGAAAGGTTCGAAAATGGTCCCTTAGGTCCTCCCACTTAGCTGATGTATAATGCCATATCTTGCGTGGTTTAGGAGGCTCTTCAGCACTAACTGGTAGTTTGTTCAGTGCCGAAATAGGGTTGTGGTCAGACGTTCCTAACGGCGGCTTCACGGTGACAGTGTACAAGTCGGGGTTTGAAGTTAAGAAAAGATCCAACAAACTAGCAAAATCACCATCTCGGTCTGGAATCCGAGTTGGTTCACCCACCAGCTGGGTGAGGCCAGAGCTGATGGCAAAGGATTCGGCTTCACGACCTTGTTCGTCAGTCATGTTTGAGTATTTGAGCCAGTTGACATTATGAATGTTGAAGTCGCCAAGGATGACAACTTCGGAATTGGGATGGTGGGTTTGCAAAAAGTCGATAGTATTAGCAAGAGAGGAGAACAAGTCTCTATAATGGGTATCGCTTGGCGGCCGGTAAAGGCAGCAGATGAATTTAGTAATTCTCTGCGTTGATATTTTAAACCACATTACATCAAAGTCGTTAGGCTCGAGTGTCTCCTCTCGTTGACAAGAAATATCACTCCGGACAAAGAGACAAAGGCCAGAATTCCGCCTAAATCGGTGATGAAAGTCGTACCCAGGATATAAATAGCTGACCGTACTAATCGATGATCTGACTTTGGTTTCGGTTAGTGCAAGTACATGAGGTTTGGTAGATTGTAGATGTTGATGGACTGCATTGATGTTGGAGTTCAGTCCTCTTATATTGCAGAAGTCAATTTGGAAGTTGCTAATCTCGGGTCTTTTAACAACTCCAGTTTTCACACCATTTCCATTTAGAATATTGTTCGAAGGACCCGCATGGCTACTGGACATGGTGGATGATTGGATAATCTCGCTTGATAAGGCGCCAGGACCCGCCCCCACCCGGAGATCCGATCGGGGGGCGTTTTTAACTCCGGAATTTATTGAAAAATAAATATATTGAAATAAGATTATAACCACTTAAGATACCATATTCGTGAGGTACACAGTACCGCAACGGTCCTTAGTAAGATATAACGACTAATATATCGGAAAATATTGACAATAGCTTGGCTTCATGTCTGGTTTTGCTAGCTTTTGATCTTATAAACCATGATTTGTTGATAGCTAAGTTGCGGTATTGTGGGTTCTCTCAACAGTCTTGTTTGTGGTTGTCAGGTTATTTGAGTTTGCGTGCGCAGATTGTGGAGGTCGATGGAGCGAGATCGGAGTCGGTCACGTTGGAATGTGGCATCCCGCAGGGAAGGATTCTCGGGCCATTACTCTTTAGCCTTTATACTGCCGATCTTCCGGGCCTGGCTTCCTTCGGTTCCATCCACCTCTACGCTGACGACACGCAGTTGCTCGCCGGATTTCCTCCAGAGCGGGCAAGCCAGCCTATGGCTGCGGTAAATGACGACTTGATGGGAATCTTCACATGGTCGAGTAATCACGGTTTGGTTATAAATGCCTAAAAAAGCTGCTTTATGATTATTGGGGCTAGTGCAGCTAAACAGAGATTTCAAGTATTTAACTTTGTGGCACTCCATGTAAATGGAGTGCTACTGCCATTTGTGAAACAGGCCAGAAATCTCGGTCTGATATTTGATGAGTTCTTTACATTCGAACCTTATGTTGATAAAAAAATTGGCCTTAGTATATATAAAACTAAAAAGTCTGTATGCATTCAAGTTTCTTTTGCCAGAAAAAATTAAACTAATGCTTATTAAATTACTTTATCCACAGTTGGACTACTGTAATGTGGTTTATTACAATTACCTCAGCAGTCTATATCGTGGAAAGATTCAAAGGGCACAAAATGCTTGTGTGCCTTTTATATATTGCATAAATAAATTTGGCCATATTACATCTGTCTATGTTACACACGATCTATTGGCAATGCTTCATTTCGGCACTTTTGTGTTCAAAGTTTACAAATCGAGATGCCCTTCTTACCTCTTGGATTATGTTACTGCTAGACAGGACTTGCATGACAGGTCACTTAGAAATGTGGTCAGATTTCAAATTCCACGGCATTTTACTCAGACATATTTGTCCTTATAACTGAAAAATCTCTAGTAAGTTTTAGAAATCATTATAAAACATACCTTATGGACAGAATGGTAGAATAATAATGATAGTTAGTAATAGTAATTAAATTTGCATTTTTGTTAAGGCGGCATGGAAGAACGCTCTGCGAATGCTACCTATTATGTATAGCTGTATTACATATTGTGCATAATTTGTATTTTATACATAATAAACCATTTTTCTATTCTATTCTATTCTATTCTATTCTATTCTATTCTATACAGGTTTGATTTTCTTTTCAATATATCCTTATCTAAATAGCCATAGGCCTTTGACAGGGTCTAGGAACATACCAACAGCTAAGCATCCATCCTCTAAATATTGCAACACAATTTTAATTAGTTCGAAAATAGCTCTTTGAGTAGACTCTCCCTTCAAAAATCCATGCTGGTTTTCAGACAGCCAAATTCTCTCACGCATTACCAATTCAAGAAGCTTTGAAAACACCGGTAGCAAACTAATTGGTCTATAATTTTCAAACAATTCACGATTTCCTTTTTTACATAGTGACTTTATTGAGGCTATTTTAGGTTGGTCCGGAGAAATTCCATACTTTAATTAATTATTTATTACATATTATGACAAAACATATTTGCATTCACTTATCGAAATTTTAACCATATTTGTGGAAATTTCATCAATTCCAAAACTTGTTTTTTATTTTTTTGGCTATTTCACATATTTCCCCTATCGTTGTTGGTCTTAAGTACATGGAGATATTATTATAAGCAATGTCAGTTCCAAAATTAAGCTTTTGTTGGTGTTTAAATAGTTTTGGTATCGCTGAAATTCGATGATTAATATAATCATTTGCTATCTGTTCCGAGGTTCCCTTAGCATTTACTATGCTATAAACCTATACTGTATTTTGCGGATGGAATCATTTTTGTTTCGGAAATCAGTCTTTGATTAAATCAGTATTGCTGCTGGACAGATCTTGATTGGGGCGTTGATTGCAGAATATTTTTATTCGTATTTTGTCGTGGTTATTCAGGGAGGCAGCAGGAAAATACTTTAGTTTTATTTAATTGAGTCTGTTACTGGGCGTAAAGGAGGGGGGACCGAAGTCGGCCAGTCCCTCGGTGGTCTGTGCGATTTAAATAGGTTAGAGTGGCTGTGTGATTAAATAGTGAGGGAATGTACTGATACATATATTATGTGTGGCGACTATACCTTAATAACTTTGTCAAAAGATAATGTCGAGGATAATGTTATTAGTTACCATCTGTTGGCAATTTTCAAAAGTTATCTTTATGAAAAAAAAAATCAAAATCCAAAAAAATTGTTAAGTGTCTTCATTAAAATCCGAAATATAAAGCAATTATAAAGTTGCGGAACTATCGCTAGTATTGATATAATAATAAGTAAATTCCAAAATCCCTTAAAATCAAAAATTGAAAAAAATGATCATCTAAATCTAAATTCCAGAAAAATCATTAACCATGTGCAAATATCAATTATTGTCATATAACATTTCCAAACTCCATCTAGAACTCAAAATCACTAACATATTAATTTATAGAGCAAACCAAACTCCATTTCGCTGCCACGGTCAATAGTCTTTGTATATGAACCCATTTAAAATACAAAAATGTTTAAAAGTCAAAATTTGAAGAAAATGTTTGCAAAAATTGAAATAGTCAAAACTTGGTCATCACAACGACTTTTTTCATCCGGAATCACAAAACACAATTTACTTGCACACACCCACCCAAAGAGTATCAACTCTTTTTAATTTTAGGTAAAAATTTGCACTTTCTGCTAGTGATCTTCTTTGAGATGTGCGCTGGGCTTTTAGGCAAGAATCACACTGAGCGACCATGATCGACCGTCCGCGACCGACCGTTAACGACCAAATTTCCAACACGTACATTCTTACCACAAAGATCACACTGAACCATCGTCCTCGACCGTCCGCGACCGTCCTACGACGACCGTGTTTGAAATTCCAACCTGCTGGAAATTTTGGTCGGTCGCGGACTATCCCATTTAATGCGCATGACAAAGTTTTAGTTATTTTTTATTTTACACCAAGTGGAACTAGTGGAAGTGGCGTGCGCGTCCTAACTCTAACCTAACTAAACTTTGTGACGCTGGTTTTGTTTTTAGCTAATAATTATTGATAAGATATTTTAATTACTAGTAATACTAGTATATTGTGTGTAAAATGCACAGAACAATAAAGGTTAGTTTGTAAACATTTCTGTGAAATATACGTAACCTAAAATCTCAGGTATGACATTTTCATAACAGCGGTCGGTTGTGGTCGGTCGGACGGTCGATCAGTGTGACTTAGAACTGTGAATTTGAACTATTTCACCTGTTGGTCGTAGCCGGTCGATCGCGGACGGTCGATCATGGTCGCTCAGTGTGATTCCTGACTTATAGCCGATTTTTTGACCATATGCGCACTGGTTTCTTAACTTATTATCCTATAAACTAGCCAAGAGTATTATTTTTTCAAAGCGAATTCCTAAGATGAAGTTCGTGAAACTGTCAAAAACGGGGTCACCTGTCAAATTAATATGCATTTTTATTAGGCTGTTCCTTTGATACAAAATATTTCCCGAGTCAAGAGCCTGAATTTATGTGACAGGAACCCATTATCGTTTTCTGCAAAAGACAAATAAAATGCCTTAGTCTAGATCGTAGCAGGAGGTCAAGCTTTTCTTTTACGCGTTTTCATTGGTCACATTTAAGCTTGGAATGTCAAGGAGCTGCCGCTGCGCGGTCTCGGTCGCCCTGCGTACAGGAATGCTCTCTAGGCGTTGGCTGATGACGTATGCTGAATATCAATCTAGTCGATTTTCCAACCATTTTTTGAAATTTAAAGTAATATTATATTACTTCAGTAATCTTTAGGATATTATTTGATTTTATTTTTCAATTCTTTATTGTAAATTTTTATGTTTACCTATCTGTCTATGAAATGCCTATTTTATTTATTGTATTTTCTCGGACGACACCGTAAACCGAACAGTAGTCTTGTAAAGTAACGTCTTTGTACGTAAGTCTAGTCTTCTGCTACTGTTGATAAGTGAGTAGACGGCGCTGAGTTGATCATTAGTTTCTAGTTTCTCCAAGCATCGGTCAGCGTTGTCATTCCAAGCCAGCCGCTTATTGTCGAAGCTCAGACCCAGATATTTTACTTTGTCACACCAGTTTAGTCTGGAGATTTTAACTTGCAGTCTGGTTTAAGGAAATTAACATGTGGACCTCGAGAAATAGTTGGCTTGGGTTTTGGCGTCATTAAGGCGAGTTTTCCATTTATCTAGCCACCCCTCGATAAATTTTATGTGACATTGTAGCTTTAGGCTACCAACCTTGGCTGTTTGGCGGTGATGGCGGTATCGTCAGCAAACAGATGTAGTTCCGTTTGAGCGAATTTAGAAATATCGCTAGTATAGATATTGTACAGAGCCCGCGCAAGGAGGCAGCCCTGCGGTTCTCTGGCTCTGATGTGTCGCGCAGTCGATATCGCATTCTCTGACCGTCAAAAACGAATGAATAACCTTTGTTAGGTAGTTCGGCATGCTTGACCTTATTAACTTTAGAATGAGTTTGTCGTGCCCAACCTTAACAAAACACCTTGTTGACGTCGAAAAAGACCCCTCCTGTGCTGAATGGTGTATTTTATTAGGATTGATTGGAGGCTTTGAATTTAAACTTTATTTTAATTTTAAAGCAGACGCAAAAACAGTGGGAAAAACCAGGAGGCGTTGAAGGTAAATCCCATGATGGACTCATTTCTTCACATCCAGGTGAAGACAGAGATACAGATAGTGAAGACGAGAAAGAAGAATCGGGTGCACAGTTGCCTGTACCTATTCAAGATGAATCCGTTGAAGAAATTGCTGAACCATCTTCTAATTTACAGCAACCTGTAGATACTGTTGAAGCAGAAGAAACGGAGCATGTGCAGGTACTTAATTTATAAAATTCCATAACTTTTTCCGTATGTGTGATAAGATCAATTTATTTTAAGGGGTTACTTCCAGTCGCAGGAAAAACAAACAGTTTAGGGATTTTTTTAGGGGTAAAAATAGTGTATGATGTATGCGTTAAAAATGCTTATTTCTTTCGCTGCGCTTGTGTCCCCAAACTTTCATAAATTACTATTAATATTGAGATATAGAGGCACTGCCTTACAAGTTTAAAAGATGCTCAAGTCTGTTTTGCTTCGAATTGATAAAAATGATGACACAATTATTCTCTCAAAACATTATTTTCAAATTGTATTTGTACAAATATTATGACATGTTTCATGTCTACTTTCCCAACTAACATTTATAGTGGCAGGAACGTAACAACCACCATGAAAGTAACCCCAAAGGTGGCTGCCACTTTCAGCAGCCACGTTGTAGCCAAGTAGCAGCTACGTAATGGCCACCAAAATGGGGAACAATTTTGAGGTAGCTTCGTAGTTTTCGGGTAGGTCCTGGAACTTATTTAGTTACTTTCTTGGAATACCTTTAGTACAATCAATCTGTTATGGAAAAGCGGGTTTACGGGAAAAAAATACCATAAGCGATTTTATTTCATAAATGGTTAGGGGGGCATGTGATTAGCTTAAATCCAAATTGTCGCCCCCCCCCCCTTGGGCGCTTGTGGGAAACTCAAAAATAATTTTGACTTGATTTTCCGCAAAAACGGTAAGTCGCAGAGAAATATTTTGTAACCAAATATTGTAGAAAATAATATTCTCCACAATTTATCTTATGGAGTCACTGCGGTACGACTAAAAGTGCAGAAAGCAGAGGGCGCCAAAGTCGCCAAAAATCACTTTTTTCTTATTTTCGACGCGAAAAATATTTTTTTGCTCAATCGCATAAATACAAAAGTTGTAGAGCCCAAAAATCCTACAAATTGAGTCCGCGCTTTTTTTTCTACAATGCACGGTTACGGAGATATAGCTCCTGGAAGTACCAACCGAATGCAGCATCATTTGTTTTATGTCCTGTGATCGTAGCATTCTATTGTTACAGATCCTCACGTCTAATATGACCACTACGCCACAACTAAAAATGCTTTATAGGAGAAAGGAAAGTCGAAGTCTTTCTCCACAAGTTTATTATAGTTATAGAATAGAATAATCAATATACCTACATTAAGGCGAATTGACAAAACGGTTCCACCCTGTGAATCATCGACTATGGGCGATTTATTTACTTAGCTTCAAATCAACCTCAACAGTGAACAGAAGTTATTGATAGGAAATTGTAAATTTAAAAAAATGTTAAATGCCCTTGATATTTTAAAACAATTAGGGGATATATCTTGATATGGAGTAATAAGAACTCGTAGAATGGAGTAATATTTTTAAATCGACGTTAGAATACTAGTATAATGGCCTTATACAAGTATTGTTAATAACTAATTCTAATTGTGTTACGAGATTACAATAAAATTACCATTAACATTTTGAATGTGGGTCAAAACGCCTGCCTTTCTGTGACGTCAATAATCTGTAGTTACCGATGTTATCAAATATGCTGTTTTTGCAATTTTATTACTCTAGTACAATAGTATATTTGTAGAGTTATATGTACTAAATTGATTTCATGACCATACATTATCAGTAATATTTTGATTAAAATTTGTTGATATTTTTAAAGCGATTTGGTAAAACAATACAATAATCAGTAAAAAATCAAACAATAAATGACAGCCGGATAATTATTAATATTCGTATCGTATGTTCATTCATGGCAACTGTGATTTGATATAACAGTGGTATACTTAATCAGCATTTTTAAATTGAAATATCTCGAAAACGGCTGAAGCAAATATCAACATAATATTATTATATTTTTAATATTAAAAAAAAATGCATTACATGTTACTAAAATATACTGGATGTTCTACTTAAAGTTACCCAAGGTTGCATGTTAAACTAATTTGCCATATTCATTTGTTTTATTTCGTAACAGTTTCCTGTGATTAGTGTGCCAGATAAGGGTCAATATTAATAAAATGCTAAGGCGCTGCATTCCGTTGGTCCTTCCAGGCGCTATATCTCCGTAACCGTGCATTGTAAAAAAAAGGTGCGAACTCAATTTATAGGATTTTTTGGGCTCTACAACTTTTGTATTTATGCGATTGAGCAAAAAAATATTTTTCGCGTCGAAAATAAGGAAAAAGTGATTTTTGGCGACTTTTAGTCGTAGCGCAGTGACTCCATGAGATAAATTGTGGAGAATATTGTTTTCTACAATATTTGTTTACAAAATATTTCTCTGCGACTTGCCGTTTTTGCGGAAAATCAAATCAAAATTCTTTTTGAGTTTCCCACAAGCGCCCAAGGGGGGGGGGGGGGGGCGACAATTTGGTTTTAAGCTAATCACATGCCCCCCTAACCATTTATGAAATAAAATCGCTTATGACTTTTTTTTCTCGCAAATTTTACACATTGGCTGTACTACTTGTAGTCGCAGAACAGTAGCGGGAATTACTTTGCCACGTAGCTGCCTAGTAGCCACCACTCTAAAATACTTATACTTTTCCAACCACAACCTTAAGGCATGCATCATTGTTTGCTAAAAATTGGTCCTTTGTTTTAATTGATGTGAATGGATTGCCACTTTGAAGTGATTAAACTTTGAACAAGCCACCACAACAGGGTAATTTTACAAACGAAAAAAAAATTTTTAGACTAAAGGGTGGCCAGTTTGTGGGAAAATTTTGTTTGGCCCCCGAAACAATTATATTCAGAAAAGAATTTAAACAAAAAAAAAATTAACAAAAAATAAAAATTACTTCTGCTGCTGGAATATACAATTTATTTTATTTGGGCTTTTACAGTACAGTAGAAAAACGCAATAAAAGATTAATTTGGTTTATTTATATAGAGAAAATTTTAAAAAAATAATTGAAGGTATGCAATGGCGACGATTTATTGCATTCAAAAATGGCCGGCTAGACGGTAGTTACTTTAAAGTGACATATTTCTTATTAAAAGTTGCTGCAACTATAAAGTTATAATATTTAAGTAACTGCGACTCTTTCGTGGCATTCAAATAGTAACAGTCACTTAATAGTGGCTTTTAAACGTTTCGGGAACTCCCCGGCAACTATCAATGTCTCTTAAGAGCTACTTAACTTTATAGTTCCCGGCAATGGTCCCGAAAAGGTAGCGTAGTTCTGAAGAAAACAAAATCTGTATTATTTAATGTTTTATTTGAAAATGGATACTGCATAAAACTTACTGTCAATTACAAACAAAACTAAAGTAATAACTAAAACTAACTTTCATAATTTAAAAATATGAAAGCACTGATAATACTTAAAGCATGACATTTAAAAAAAATATATTCTTAACGTACGAAAAACCATTTTAAATACTTATAAATCTTTAAAATGATGAATCTCACGTGTGGGACCAAAATTTTTTTTTCTGAATATTTGTTAAAGTGACTTTTTATAAAGAGCTGGTTGCTTGTTTGTATTTTTTTTTATTTATAACGTTGTTTTTTTGGTTTTGTATTTTCGTCTCCACCGGTGGACATGTGGTCCCAGCAAGTAAATCTTTATTTGGGGACAGAATGACCACCCATGGGAATTCTTTATTTTAAGGTTAGATTTTTCTTTGTTTACACTTCATAAACAAAAATAGCTGCACGTGGTCTTACAGATGAAGAACTGGCTGCTAAGCTACAAAATATGTCAGAAAATGACGAAATAACAGGATTCTCGGACGACTCTACAGAAGACAAAGACTTTTTACCTTATAGTGACTATTCAAGTTCAGAAGATAATGGCGCAGTTTCACCGGAACCCAACTATTCAACTGATGACAACGTTCCTCTGTCAAATCTTGTGAACCATAGAAAATGGGAACCTGTAACTGGTGACAGAAACACTTTTGCTTTTACTTCCCCATATACTGGTGTTAACCCAAATGTTATCCAAAAATTGAATGGAGAATATCCTATAGCATTTTTCAAGCACTTTATTGACAAGGACGTAATAGCATTATTGGTTACCGAGACCAATAAATTTGCAGCACAAAATATTGCTACAGTGGTTGGCGCAGCAAATTAAACAAAATCAAGAATGACCAAATGGGTAGACACAAATGCCATCGAAATGCAGCAATTTTTGGGGATCATCATGTGGATGGGTCTAATGCAATTACCTCAACTAAGAGACTACTGGTCTACTACTAATATGCTGTATGAGAATGGTATACCGAAAATTATGAGTCGTAACCGATTTGAAATATTACTTAGCATGTTTCATATATGCGATAATGAACAGTCAAACTTTCCCGATGACCGACTCTTGAAAATCTCAAATCTCTTGGCATTATTACAACCTGTCACTTTTTGACATCTGTCGGATTTGACTCTAACGTAGATCGCTTGCTCACGGGAAATTATGTCACTGTGAAAAAAATTAAGGTGTTCAGCTTAGAAGGTCTATTTGTTAAAGGGGTGAGACACTTAAAAGACGAAATTGATGGAGGCAAATTAGGAACCCCCGTATTTCCGAAACGGCTGAAAATAAGTATCAATAACTATATACTTTTAGAATCGGAGGGTCAAATGCCATTGAATCGTTTAGCTATTTATGAGGGTTGCCATTTAAAAAAGCTCAAAATGGCGTCGTATCTGTCACTTTTTGGCATCCGTCGGATTTGACTGTAGCGTAGATCGCTTGCTAACGGAAAATTATGTCACTATGAAAACAATTAAGGTGTTCAGCTTAGAAGGTCTATTTATTAAAGGGGTGAGACACTTAAAAGGCAAAATCGATGGAGGCAAATTAGGAACCCCCGTATTTCTGAAACGGCTGAAAATAAGTATCAACAACTATATACTTTTAGAATCGGATCGCCAAATGCCATTAAATCGTCTAGTTATTTATGAGAGTTGCCATTTAAAAAAATTCAAAATGGCGTCGTATCTGTCACATTTTGACATCTGTCGGATTTGACTATAGCGTAGATCGCTTGCTCACGGGAAATTATGTCACTGTGAAAAAAATTGAGGTGCTCAGCTTAAAAGGTCTATTTATTAAAGGGGTGAGACACTTAAAAGACAAAATCGATGGAGGCAAATTAGGAACCCCCGTATTTCCGAAATGGCTGAAAATAAGTGTCAACAACTATATACTTTTAGAATCGGATCGCCAAATGCCATTGAATCGTCTAGTTAATTATGAGAGTTGCCGTTAAAAAAAATTCAAAATGGCGTCGTATCTGTCACTTTTTGGCATCCGTCGGATTTGACTGTAGCGTAGATCGCTTGCTAACGGAAAATTATGTCACTATGAAAAAAATTAAGGTGTTCAGCTTAGAAGGTCTATTTATTAAAGGGGTGAGACACTTAAAAGGCAAAATCGATGGAGGCAAATTAGGAACCCCCGTATTTCTGAAACGGCTGAAAATAAGTATCAACAACTATATACTTTTAGAATCGGATCGCCAAATGCCATTGAATCGTCTAGTTATTTATGAGAGTTGCCATTTAAAAAAATTCAAAATGGCGTCGTATCTGTCACTTTTTGACATCTGTCGGATTTGACTATAGCGTAGATCGCTTGCTCACGGGAAATTATGTGAAAAAAATTAAGGTGCTCAGCTTGGAAGGTCTATTTATTAAAGGGGTGAGACACTTAAAAGACAAAATCGATGGAGGCAAATTAGGAACCCCCGTATTTCCGAAACGGCTGAAAATAAGTGTCAACAACTATATAGTTTTAGAATCGGATCGCCAAATGCAATTCAATCGTGTGGTTATTTATGGGGGTTGCCATTTAAGAAAATTCAAAATGGCGCCTCATCTGTCAAATTTGTAAATCTATGTATTTTTTGACATTAAATTCGGCTTCCTTATCGAAAATCATTGAGAAATATGTAATTTGTTTTTTATGATAGTCAGCAGGAAAATCGCCAATCGGGTGAGACACTTAAAAAAATGTCCCTGTACAATTGATAAAAGGTTAAAGTTTGAAAAACATATATTACAATTTAATAAGAAGCTCGCAGCAAACTGTTATGCTATCAGAATAATTTCGAATAACTTGGATATTGCAACTTCACGAGACGCATATTTCTCATTGATTGAATCTCACTTGAGGTATGGGATTTGTTTTTGGGGCAACTGTTTTCAGGGCTTGCTTACTAGTGTTTTTATTCTTCAGAAGAGGGCGTTAAGATATATGTGCAAGGCTAAAGCTAGAACGTCATGTAAACCTTTGTTTTTGGCACAAATAGTCCTACCATTAGCTTGTACTTACCTCTTAGAAACGGCTTGTCTAGTAAAAGAGAAATTTCAAGCAGACATAAACAATGAATCAATGCATTTTACTAGGTAAAGCACTACGATATCTCTCCCCATACCCTCTTCTACTATGACTAAAAAATCTGTTATTTATGATAGTAAAAGGATATTTAAACATTTACCGCACACCTTGAGAGTAATAAATAATGCTAAAAAGTTCAAGAGGGAACTAAAAAGAATATTGGTGGGAAAGGCGTTTTACACATTAAATGAATTCCTGGGTGACACACTTTAAAAGCTGTGAGTCGGTTGGTTGTGTCGAATTCAGATTTTACTTTGATTCATCAAACTACAGATATATATCTAAGTTGGGTAGGTGGGTACTTGATTATCCTTATGGGGAGCTGTCTCTATACTAGCTTTGTCAACAAACTTGATTATTATTTATTGTATTTTTTTTTGTTTCTGTATTTCCGCGTTATTGTCCGACTTAAATTACTACTTTGTTGACGTTGATTTTTGTATGTGTATTGTATATTTTACTTATTTTTATTTATGACTATGCTTGTAAGAAACTTAGATTTAGCGATTTAACTTTGTCAACAAATACCAAGTATTTATTTATTTATTTATTGCATCAACAACTTTACAAAAAGTCAATAACAGATACAATATTAATACTAACTAAACCCATAGCCCTAAATATCTTAAAAACTATAGAAAAAACTATCATTAGATACCTCTTTGTTTCAGGGAACATATTATATAACATTGATGTAGATTTATAAATATTATTTGTTTTTGTTGGTTGGATTTTTATTTATACTATTTATATTGTAAAAATTTCTTGTTTACAGCAGATTGTTGCTAATAAACGTTATTTCATTTCTTTATTGCAACCGCCTGCTTAATTCATCTTTTGTTTTTAGACAATAAAGTATGATTTGATTAATTGATTGATTGAAAATGCATCTTTACAGGTTATTGAAGACCCAGATGAAGATATGGAAGAAACTGTTAATGCAGAGGATGTTATGGACACAGGAGAAGCCGAAAATGATGAATAATTGATCTATTTTTTTAATGTAAGATGTAGGTAACCCTAAATAAAATAAATTATGTTTTTTTTTTAATTTTTTGTTTGATTTTATTGGCCTTTTGTACTTTACATTCTGTGTTCTTACACTAACAAATTCATAATATTTATAAAAAAATTGAATAATTATAATAAGAAAAGTAGGTAATATATAATTTTTTTGTGATACAGTTTCACTTTCCTGATTCAGATAATTCACTCTTCGTTGGTAGCTTATTATCCATTGGGTTTAGACTATTCAAACTTTTGTCTTCTGCAACTTTACTGCTATCATCTTGTGGTGATGAATTCTCTGGCGAATCTGAACTTTGATTACCAATCGACGACTTTGGAACCTCATCATCATTCTCTGATTCAGATGAACTTAAGTCATCATCTAGTTCACTGTCCATCCTAAAAATAAAAAAAAATCTATTAGGGAAGCCTGGGGTAATAAGAACTTGGGGTAATAGGAACGGTCAAACATTTCAGCTGAAAAAAACTATAAATGATTTTAAAAATATATAAAATAATTTATACAACGAAAGGTATCGTCAAAATAACTTATACGGCTTTATTGTATCATTTTGTATTTTTTTTTGAAAATGTATTTTAGGTAGTGTTTTCGGCTCTTGAGATTTCCGTAGCGGCTAATATAAAAATTTGTATTTTTAAGTTGTAACGGTTTGTGCCTTTTATTATATGTACCTATCTCGAAGTTAAAGGTCTCAACTAAAGGGTTGTTGGTAACAAACTATTACAGCTTGTTTTATTTTATTTTTTTTTAGGTGAGTTCTTATTACCCGAAAAAAAAACGTTTTGGGGTAATAAGAACCTGGGTACATGGGTAATAAGAACTCAATAATATAATATTTGTTCCTTGTTGCAGATACTAATTTGATATTTTTAGGAAGATAATAAAAAAGTAAGATAGGGACATGTAAGCCGTTTTGCTCTAAGATATACCGTTAGAGAGCTAGAAGCTGTCAAAGTTCAAAAATGTAATTTTTCAAAAGTCGATATCTCAGAAACTACTAAGATTAAGTTTAGACTTAGTGTGCTTATTAAAAAATAATTGATATTTTATGTAGAATCCAAAAGTATTGTAAGATATAGGAGGTTTCATTTAAAAAAACGAAAGTTTTGTTTACCGTTACAACTTTTATACCGGAAGTTTTTTTATATTGTGCGCCATTTTGTAAATAATTGACCGGTCCGGGACTTTGCACACACACAGTGTAGGTATATAACTAACGTAAAAAGTGAAACTCTTTAAAAATATTTATCTTAACATATGAAGATTTAAATAGTCACAACTTTTTTTCTTATAAACATTTTAAAATTATCAATATCTTTAAAAATTACGACACTACCTGTATTGTCTCTAACACCAGTTGCGGTCTATTGTTGCTACTTTTTGTTCAACAAATTGGTAAATTATTACTAACGAATACTACCGCATATTTTTTAAAAACTGCCGCGTTTTAAGTTGGTTTGTTCCACAGCAGTTATTTTTTCAGGGTAAAAAGAACAAACATGGATAAGTTCTTATTACCCTACGCACTTTCAAACAAGAGCCATTACACTCCATACACTACCAAGTTCTTATTACCCCAAACTGGGTAATAAGAACTTGGTAGTGGGGTAATAAGAACTCATTTTTTTTCGTACAAAAAATAGGATTTAATATTCGTCAATTTTTCTTCTTAGCCACAAAAGGTCCACCACTAGGAATATTTGAAGAAAAAAAAGCGATATCATAGACGATTTTTTTATAATTTACTTTTAAAGTCAAACCATTGATTTTTTTAACTTTATTACCCCAGGCTCCCCTAACATGTTAATTCAGGCTATAGCAAGGGCGGTTTTAGCTTTTCAACATGGGGGGGGGTAATTTGAAATCCGAATTTTTTTTTTAAAAGTAACCAGAAAATAAGTTTGGGAGGGGGGGGTCAGGGGAAAAATAGCGCCGCAGGCGAAAAATTTTTGGGTGCCACGCCCTTTTTTCAATGATGATGCTTAAAATTCTAAATTCATGGGGGGGGTAATTACCCTATTACCCCCCCCGTAAAACCGCCCTTGGGCTATAGTAAGTGGAACCTCACAACTAAATAAAACATTTATTGATTTTTTAATATACATACCACAACTTTCTTTTTTTCTTCACAACTTTGTTTTTTGTATCATCGGTTTTCCGCTTAGTACTGCAAGATGCCTCAATACCTTTTAAAACCGCATCTTCGACTTTTTCTGGTAATGATGACCTCTCTTTGTCATAGTGTTGATCCACAAATGTGTGCTTGGGTCGTTCTAGTAACTTCTCTAACTTCTTCTTTTTTCTATCTTTAGCTTCCTTTTCCCTATCTGCTTGTTCTGCTACCCATTTTTTCAATCTAAAATTAACAGAAAATGTATTTACATGGCAGTAATTTTTTTTTTCCTCTTATTTTAACCTTGAGCATAGCTCATTTAAGCCACAGCAGAATATGGTAATTATTTGGAACAGAGGTTTTTTCCTGATTTTTTGCATACACTCTAATTGGAAGTGACAGATCACAATTTTCCTTTTGCGTTTCCTCCGGAAACGCATAGGTTTTGAGAAAAAAAATGTTAATAGTTTTTTCAACTCGCCCCTAGGTATGTTATTTTGCATGTTCTCCTAAAAGGGTGCTATTTGCAATAAAATATCACTTCTCATAACCCATAATATACACTTCTTTGTTAAAAGAAACGAAAAAAAGCTGACGACCGCTGTTGCCATGTTTACCGATAACGATATTGTTATATTCCGAATTTGAAACAAAAAGACGACGATTAAAAACGGGTTAGCGCCCTTTAACCCATATAAGTCTAGTGTAGCAAAGCAGTAGCATTGTAATATTTACTAATGATTTCTTAAAAAATGTAGTTGACTAAGTTGGACAAGCTGTAATTTGAATATCCTATATTTCAGTTATAAAAAGAGCCATGGCAACACCGCACACTTTTAAGTCTCCCTCAGACTACCCTGACTTGTTAATTTCATTAAAGTTGTCTGCATTTTAAGGAAGATTTTTAATTAAATTTGTAGTTCTTCCGCTGTTTTTTTGATAAAATGTTCATATTTTGTGGACAGATAGCTTGGTGCACTGATCACTGATTTTGAAGAAGAAACAATAAAATCCAGGAAATTAAAAGGAAGTAGAAATCAAACCTGTAAGTGGAAAAATTTCAAAATTTTTCTCTCAAAAATAATACGTTTCCGGAGAAAACGCAAAAGGAAAATTGTGATCAGCAACCTTCAATTAGTCGATGTGAAAAATTTTAGCAAAAAATTCTCTGATTCGGGTATTCCAAATAATTACCGAAATTACATGGGACTGACTAACCTTTGTTCTTCATTTATATCCCGTAACCTTCTACCACTAAGATCCCTGCACGCTTCCCGATTAGTGGTCTTCTCTATTTGTGCACCAATAGCACGTAGCATAGATCCAAATCCTCCCTTACCACCGAATGTTCTAAGAATTATATAGGCTTTGTCACATTTTATGTTGCTTTCATTGGTGACTCGGCAACCATTGGAAAGAAGATAAAACTCATCAGTTCGAAGTCCCTAAAATCACCACCAATTGAAAGGAATTGAAATACCTAAATATCTCTTATCAAAGGTCAACTACTTATTGTACCTACCAACTTTTCAGAAACTAAGGCTAATAACTCTTGGACATTAAAGGAATTGGTAACATCCAATATCTTTTGCTTTCCATAAAGAACCTCCATTCTAGAACGTGCCTAGTGAAATACCTATTACAAACTAAAAATAAGATTTTGAATTATTACAATTAGGTACTAATAAAACACGAAATCAAACCAAAACAGACTGTTTTAGTGTTTTCGTACTCAAAACCAACGACTTAACACAAGTGTTGTGTTAGGTCGATGCTCAAAACAAACTCTTAACCTCGCTTTTAATTTTAATCTGTCATCTGTCACCATCACCAACTTCTTTCAAATAGAGCTGAGCAATATTCGATCGACCACTTTCGATCGATAGCATGAATTTTTAGAAAAAGTTTTAAGTGTTTGCCCTTTACTGTTTTCCCAACCCAAACGAAGGCCCATTTTATCAATGTCCTGTTAGCAATGGCAGCAACATAACTTTCATGACAACATTTGTTCTAACCACAAATCACCGAAATAAATTTAGATACGCAACTGGACTCTTAGAACTGTCAAAAACTAATTGGCGCTGATGTTCTAGTATTTAGTATTTAGAAACGGCTATTTCGGGAACTCGGCTCCGCGACGTTGCCAAATATACGTACTTGAAAAAGGCGAATTGGAACCAAAAAGGTGGATTAGATGCCGTGTTAGCGCTGTTTAACCAATATAAGTCTATAATTATTATTATTATTATCCAACCATTATCATTTATTTCTAATTTAAATTTTGCGGCGCCAACGTGAAAGTGACAGGTGACCGACTCGCGCATGCGCAATTTTAGGAGCCGTGTTCCCTGTGTTCCCGATTTAGCCGCTCCTCTAGTATTTGCGATCCAAAACACGCGAGAAAGAAAGGAATCTGTTGGGGCAACTATGGGTAAAAATAAAGAAAACTGTTTTACCAACTTTTGATAAAATCTGTTTTATCGGTAGGTATTGGTGCCGCTTTAAAATTTAAAATATTCCTTGGTTTAAAATTTAAATATTCATTATTTTCTGCTTACATTTTTAGTTCAGGGATACACGTTATTTATTGTAACTCTTATTTTTAAGTTTGGAGTGAATACCTTGTTGGTAAAGTAACCTATTTAAAAAAATACAGCTGACTAAAATAAAGCGAAATAGGTAATAAAACATTATTTTTATGATCTAAAATTATCGGATCTCTTTTTGGCAAGCGGTATCGCATGCCATGTTTATTTAAACAGTTTGGAACACAACATTTTTTAGGTTTTAACGGAGGTGCGTAGTCTTCCATAACGGAAATAAATACGCGAACTTTAAAAAGCTGGATTTATAAACTTGACGTCGTGCCGTTTGCGTCGGCAACGTGTCTGACGTTTGCGTCGTCCTCCGTAGATACAAAATTTGACCATTTATAAACTTGACGTTGGCTCTGACGTTCTGGTCAGAAAACAATAACATAACCTGTTTTTTTTCTGTTATTAAAATGTCAGTGTATTTCGAATGTCTTTGGTGTTTTTGGTATTTTGAAAATGGATTTAACGAACAACACAAGAATGGTTCAAAATGGCGTCAATTAGAATAATATTATTTACTAAATATCACGTGACAGACAAACACGATTTTGATTGGCTCTTGAAACCTGCTACGAGCGTTTCTACGACTCCGCGACGGAAAAGATAAAATTGGTTTATGTCTGGCGGCACGGAACGGCAGGCGCGACGCAGACGGCGAGACCGGCGGCATCTATAAATGACCTTATGGAATATTGTGCTTTTAATTTGAGACGGCAGACGCAGACGCATGACGCAAACGGAACGTCAAGTTTATAAATCCAGCTTAACTAAACAAACCGAAAACACACTAAAACTAAACAAGAAGTCAAAACAACTATCAAAAATCACGCTAATAGTATACACAAAGACCGAACGATCACAAACGGCATTAGAATTCAACACAACTTAAAAGAAAATCGAGAATAGAAAATTGACAATACACTTCAAATTCTTGACCACAGAACAGCTTTAAGCTGGATTTATAAACTTGAAGCCGGCGTCGGCGCTCGCGCTGGCGTGGGCGCTGGAAGTTAAACAAGTGAATCGTAATGGAGCGATTTATAAACTTCGCCGGCGCTGGCGCTGGCGCTGCATGGCTGGCGTTCGACATAAACCATCTTTATATTGCCAGCGCCGGCGTTCGTAGGAAATCCGTAGCGCCGCGTCATAACCAATGGGATTTTAGCATTTCTATCAAGTCATCGTTGGCATCTGCCAAAGTGTCAACGGCCAAGCGTCATTTTAATTTTTGTGTTGATGTCAGCTTGGTATTTCTAGATTATTCGTTTTTGTGGTTCTTATATTGGTGGAGTTGCTGCTAAATACTGTTAAATATGAGTGAAATGAAGAGTGAGGCCCTTGGTAAGTACAAACATACTTTAAAGTTAGTTTTATTTGCTAATTTTATTTGCATCTGATTTTAGGTGAATCTGAAGTTCTCCAAGGAAAAGAAATTGATTTGGGACTCCTGATAGATACGATCCAAAACTACGAGTTTTTATACAACCTTAGCAATAGATATTACAAAGATGCTAAAAAAAGAATCTTGCGTGGGAAGAAATTTCAGTTATTCTAAATACAACTGGTTAGTAAAAAATTATACCAAAATAGAAAATGCATAAAAATATAAGTAAAAAAGTTAGGTGCTTTAATTACAATAAGGCATCTGAAGTACTATGTTTACCAATTCGTATATCTCGTTTTTAGTTGAAATATGCCAAAAGCATTGGAAGGCCCTTCGTGACAAGTTTGTTAAGGAGAATGTGCGAAACACATAAAGGGATAGTTTCGATATTTAAAGTGGACTGTATTAAAAGTTTAGGTAGACTGAAATCCGGGAATACTCTGACTGGGAAACAAAATGGAAACTCATCTTTGAACGTATATACACTTTTTATTTACACTTGTTTAGGAACACTGAACACTATTTACATAACGGTTGGGTGTAAGATGGTAAGAAACCAGAGCTCACTTAGATGCCCAAAAGGCAGAGCTAGTTTTGGGTGTAAGATGGTAAGAAACCAGAGCTCACTTAGATGCCCAAAAGGCAGAGCTAGTTTTTGTAACATTTATATAAAATACCTTTAGGAAAAACCTATTATTGAGCACATGCTCGCACCTCCTCGCGAACGAGAGAGAGTGATATCGCGTCACCAGTCGTGCCAATACAATTTTTGACACTTCCGATGCGTATAAAAATGGGGAGGCAATTCTGCAGTATTGCCAACCTAAAAATAGATTTAATCTAAAAAAGGTGTTGGATATTGTTTCCAACATGCTGGGGGGCCTAGAAGTAGAGGAAAACGGACAGAGCTGGGCCAGGTGGTGCTGGTGGTGCTGGTGGTGCAACTAACCCAGGTGGTTCGGTGGTGCGTTTTACGATCTAACCCGGGTGGTTCGGTGGTGCGTTTTATGATCTAACCCGGGTGGTTCGGTGGTGCGTTTTATAACCTAACCCGGGTGGTTCGGTGGTGCTGTTTACAAAATAACCCGAAATTAAACCCGACTTTTTACAACCTAACCCGGATGCTTTCATGAGGCGGCTTCTTATCTAACCCTAACTTGAACCTGAATATTTATGATCTGACCCGAGATAAAACCCGACTTTTTATGATTTAACCTTAGTGAAACGCCGCTGCTAAAGCGGGATAATTAAATCCCAATTTTTATAAGCCATCCTTAAACCCAACTTTTTACGATGCGACCTGAGTCATCCTTAAACCAGACTTTTTATGATTTAACCTTAGTGAAACGCCGCTGCTAAAGCGGGATAATTAAATCCCAATTTTTATAAGCCATCCTTAAACCCAACTTTTTACGATCCGACCTGAGCCATCCTTAAACCAGACTTTTTATTATTTTCCCTTAGTTGAAACGCCGCTGTTAAAGCGGTATAGTAAAAAACATTATTTATATTTTCTATCTTAGTGAAACGCCGCTGGTGGGTAGTAAAGCGAAATAAAACCCTAATTTATATGGTCTAACAAGATAAGTATATTAAGGCGGCACATTTGTCACCCCGCAATAATTATTTATACCTAAATAACCCTCTCAAACCCTCTGCCGACTCGATTTAAAAAGAAAGGGACATAAACCTTTATTTATTATTCAGAAGGACCCTCATTAAAATTCAGTAGCATATCTAATAATTGATTCCAATTTTTGCACCACTTATATAAAATACAATAAAATAATTACCATCTAGAACCATTAACTAGCGATTTCTTTGTACTTGAAGTGGATAAATTATAGGACTATCTTGTAATGAGAACAGAGTAATAAAAAGTAAATAAAACTTAAATACGTATAAAATACCAAGCAGGTATAGGTACTATACAACTTGTGTTCGCCATCAGGTAAAAGCCCTCATAATGCTTTTATAAAAATTTCGGATAATATCATAATATAAGTAAATAGGCTACAATTTCAGGAAAAAAGTAAAAAAAAATTAATTCACAGTGTAAAATTGTAGTTAAATGGATTGTAAATACGGAACGTTTCTAACTTAGTGAAACGCCGCTGGTGAATGGCAAAGCGAAATAAAACCCTAATTTATATGGTCTAACAAGATAAGTATAATAAAGCGGTACATTATTTGCGACCACAATAATTATTTATACCTAAATGACCCTTCCTTTTATGGTATGCTCAAACCTTAATTCAAAATTCGATTAGTTAAGGTAAAATAAAATCCATAATATAATTTAATCATAATTTATTCAAAATTCAGGATTATACAAACTACATAATATGTTATGTTCTATACTACTATAATTCTTAATTATATTATTAATCTAAACTAATTAGTATACATTTATCTACCCAAAAAATTACACCCGGTTCGAACAGAACCATCTAAAGCATTATAGCTTAAAAATGCATCGTGTAACACCAATGCAAAAACTTTAATGTTTTTTGCAAATTTGTTACGCGTTTCAAATTCAATTTTTATGTCTACTGTCGAATTTTTTATGTTATTATCCGCTTGCTGACTGGAATCAATGACAAAGACCGGGTTTGCGAAAAATTCATCTAAATCAAGTAGGGGGCTACAATCTTGTCGATTATAGTAACTACGCTGGAAATTTTCGTATGCGTAGTATGCAGGGCCACAAAGCTTTTTGCTAAAATCCAAGTTCCATCTTTCATAAGGAAATACGTTGCTATTTAAATACACGCGAATATCTCGAATACCCGCGTTTATAAAATCTATCGCATTCTTTTTGTAGTTATCCAAACTATCGGCGCTTATAAAGCTGAGAATAAGATATCTTGGTTTTTCAAGATTGGTACTCGTTTTTAAAGCCCATATATCTGAAGTCGTTTCTCGTAGTGTTGGAAGCTCATATAGATCCCACATTCTATAAGCTATATTTACTTGAGCATTATTGCCACCTTTATTTATACGAGAAAGCAGTTTAAGCTTTTCTCGATCTTCGGGGACAATATGACGAACTTTCCATTCAATTTTGCTTACATTAATAGTTGCTTCTACTTCGCCGACGTAGCAGTTAACATATGATCTAGATAAAACCATTATTAATTCCTGCTTTACATTAAGGACTCCTTTCAAATAGTCTTCTGCAAAACCCAATAGATATTTTAAGGGTAGCTTTCCGCTAAATATATGGCTTGTTTTGTCCAAAATAACTTGACATCCCTCATTTAAACCCCATCCTGTGGTAAGTAAGTTTTTACTATGCAGTGGATTAAATGATACCAATGTCTTTAACGCTGTGGTGATTCCAGGTTTTCTGACTATAGATACTTGTTCACCACCCATTTCATATCTAATTTCATCAAATAAAAATGCCAAACAATTATTTGACAAATAGCATTTTTTTGTAGCATCACTTGAATTAAATGTGCCCTCAATATATATGTAACTATCTGCAATATTGAGTATTAGATCTTGAAAATGAATTGGTATACGGATTTCATCAGAATTGCTATATGTTGGTGACCCATAAGGTTTATATGTATGCTCATTTAAACTGACAAGTGAATAATCAAATACAGGATCATCGAAAACCTCCAATTTTTCACTTGTTGAAATGGTGGCCATATTTTCTTAAATTTTTAGTTGTAAACCCAAGGATTTCAAAAATTCACGATCTTCGATGCTTATATCACTTCCTTTCAGATCAACGTTTCTTTTTAGAATGCGTGCTATAGTTTTAGGTTTACTGCTTTTATTATCTTTTATTATCTTAGACGATTTTTGATATTTATAAATCTGAGAATTATATTGAAATCCCATTATGTAATTTTCTTTAATTCTAATTTAATTATAATTTTCTCTCCTTGGAAATTAACCAAGTCTCCTTGATCGTCCAAGATTCTCAACGTAATGTTATCTATAAACTGACGACCCAAAGGTTGTATGGGCATATATATTATATTATGGGGCTCCTTAGAAAGTTTGTAACCAGGTTCAACGTCAATATCAAATTCGAATAAAGTATGAGATTTTGTTGAATTCAGATATGCTCCAGAAATAATATTACAGTCAACTCGTATCATTCGAACTTTCATTATATCCACTGGTAGAGTGGATTCATGAAGCTTATTGGCTTTAAACACTTTCTCTGCAAATCCAAGCGTTCTTCCTAAAGAGGATTTTATTGAAAAATCTAAATCCAATGTAGATTTAAGCTGACACTTTAAAGTGTTGTTATTAGCCTCCAAACTAAATATTCTATTCATATCATCAATTTCATTATTATTTTCTAAATATTTCTTTTTCTTGATTTCTTTCTGAATTTCTTTATGGATTTCATCAATTTCATATGCACCTGGTTTAATTCTAAAGTAAGTAAACTTTTTCTGATCAGGCTCGCCAAATCCAAGTAAATTATTATTTTCATCTATGTTAAAAATTGAATTATAAGTGTAAAATCCCAACAATCCTAAACCATATATTGAATTCTTCTCAAGCTCAAGCGAGGGAAAAAAATTAGCACTCAACACGCTGCTATGATCTGATAAGGTAAACGTGTACGACATGACTACAAAAAATTTAGATGTATTTCAATATTTATTGTAATATACAACGTTTATCCGATGGTAAAACCTCGATTTTATTTTCTGTTGCTATATTTATATCCTTCATTTTACAATAACAACAGAATAATTTTCGCTTCGGAGGACCATCATTTACATCTCCATCCTCACTATCATCCTGCTCATGCTCAGTACAAAATAAATAGTTTTTTAAATCTGGATCTTCCTGTAAGTGTTTAGGAAGCTTAGACCAAATAAACGGGATTTCTCGAAATGCACAATTTATAATAACTTCTTTGGGCATATAAACTAACTCCTCCTTTGTCATATTTAATAAGCTTCTCGATTTGAAAAACACTTGCATAGATTGAGAGATCTTTTTTATAGCATCATTCTCCATTTCTTAACTTTTTTTAGCAAGAAACTTTAAGCATAAATGTCCACACCAGACTGTATCAAAATCTTGCTCGCGAATGTAGTTATAGAAGATATTTTCTGTTTTATATCGCCCAGTATACAAATAACTAACTAACTCACTTGGTGGAGGTAAATCTCCGAAGCTATCGTAATAATATGTTTTATCATTTTTCTTCTTATATGCAACCCAATGCGTCCCTACCCCCTCGGCATCATCCAAATTAACAATTCCACTTTCAAACTTGTTAGGACCTGTTTTTGGCATAGCATCTCTCATATATACACCTCTAAAATATGGAATATTTAGCTGTAATGCATACTTAGACAAGTCGAAATTTGTAAGCGCTTTTGGAGGTAGGGATTTTATTAGTTTTTTGAACTTTTATATGGTTTTAGATATAGCCCCAAACCACTGCGATATGGCTTAAGATATAATCCATTACCCTTTTTTCCTTCATCTATATTTTTATCATAACGCTTTCCCGATGAAACATCTTTAGCTGTTTTTATCGCTCTTATAATTCCAGCGGCCCCGCCAGCTAACGAACCCAAAGCAGAAAGTCCTGCAAATATAGGAATCAGAGGTAAAATTCCTCCCTGCTTTGGTAATGGTATGATGCGCGGAGTTTGTATTTTTCTTTTACCTCCGTGAACTTTTAATGTTTTTTGCGCCACTATTATTCCCATTTTTACCATTTTTTGTATATCAGAATTTTTCGGGTCTAAATTTAAACGTTTCTTTAAATTTTTACGAATTTTATTTATAATCCCGCTACCAAAAACTATTTTTTTCTGTTTTTTATTTATTTTAATACTCTTTTTACGTTTAGGTAATGCTTTTTTACATCCCATGCCAAGCTTTCTTTTTATTTTCATTCCAGTCGTTACTAGCCAAGCTGCAGTTTTTTCGCCAAAACTAGAGTTTGCCGACTTTACACGTTTCCAAGCACTTTGTTCAAGTTCGTAATCTGCTTTATGTCGTTCACTTAACTTTTTATGTCTTGCATAGGCTATATCATGCTTTTTACATGCAATATCTAATGAATTTATTCCAGGATCACCGCGGGTGAGTCTTTTCTCTAACTTTGTTCCAGGTCCGCAATACTGATATCCAGGTAAATGTAATTCAATTGGCAGCTTATTTATTACAGTATCAACTAAGCCTTTACCACTCGCCTTGGTGCTGCTGGAGCGAGAGGATATACGTCCTAATCGTTTGGCGGCTGACATTAAAATAAAATATAGTGTGCAAGTAACGTATATTTACAGCAATATGTTTATTGAAAAATCAGGTTATGAATTGGAAGTTGACAATCTGGATCAGACCGTTGGAGCAGGGTTGCCGACTACTAAAAGGAATGGACCTTTATTACCAAATTCAATAAGAGCGCTTTTAATAGGTCCTTCAAATTGTGGGAAAACAAATGCTATGATAACCCTTCTAACACATCCTAAAGGACTTTGTTTTGAAAATATATATATTTATTCAAAGTCCTTATATCAAGCAAAATATGATTATATTCGCAAAGTACTCAAGCCGATTAAGGAAATTGGTTTCTATACTTATGCTTCCAATGAGACAATAGTTAATCCCGCGGATGCTAAACCTAATTCTGTTTTTATATTTGACGATGTAATTTGTGAAAGACAAGATACTATTCGTTTATATTTTAGTATGGGGAGACATAAAAACATTGACTGTTTCTACTTAGCTCAGACATATTCTAAAGTTCCAAAACAATTAATTCGTGATAATGCAAATTTTCTTATTCTGTTTAATCAAGATCAAACAAACCTTAAACACATTTATTTAGATCATGTTTCTCCAGATATATCATTTTCTGAATTTCTAGAAATGTGTGCAGAGTGTTGGAAAGAAAAATATGGTTTCCTAGTTATTGATAAAGATAGCGATTTAAAGAGAGGCAGATATCGAATAGGATTTGATAAATACATTTATTTTTAAAATTTTATATCATTTAACATTGAGGCAGTAAAGGGAGAGGAGTAAAAAAAAAAATGAACGATACTTCAGAAATTGAGCTTAAACGCAAACTGATTGAAGCAACTGATGCTGTGCGTAAAAAATATTATAGCATTAAAAATAAGCAATTTGAAAACAAGAGTGGACTTGAAGAATTTTATCAGCCTGTTACAACTCGTTTAAAATCTATTTCTGATGCTGTTCAAGTTGCATCAAAAAAATCTAATATGCAGCCTCCCTCAGCTAACAAAAGCCAAACCACTATTGTAAAAACAACTAGCCAGCCTTATTCGTCTGATGATGTCGATGTTCATGATGCCAGCTTTGATGAGACATCTGACGCTGTTTCACCGCATATCAGTACAATACCTGCAGAAGATATTTTCTCAACACCGGATTTAAGTGATACACCTCCTATTATCAAACATGATAAACAGCTAAAAACAAGAAAGATAGACTTTTCCTCGCATGCTAGTCCACATTCAATTTCAATGAGTTATGTGGAAAAAATAAAACGTAATATATCCAGGTTTGATGTAAGATATGGAATTCGCGTAGATTCAAAAAATAAACTTCACATGGGGAACACTGAGGTTAGATTTCCTCCTAGTGAGATTTCCTTTTGGCGCGGTAGTACAAATATTGGAACATATCCAGCATCTGCAGAACTTTTGGATATACTTTTTTTGAAACATCCAAAAGCGTTAGAAAATCCTGATGCTATAAGCGAGCAAACAAAGGGTATATATCAAGAAATTCTACATAAAACAAATGTAATTTTTAATCAATATAATCCAACTCAAGGACTTAACCGCAGTAAATCAAAAAAATATTTATACTTAATAAGACCTCTTATTTTTAAAGAAGGAAAATCAATAGCAAGATTACCGCTAAATACCAAACAACTAAACTTTAAAAATAAAGAATTTGTTTACTGGAATACTCCCCAGGAATTGATCGAACGTCTCCGCCTCCTTTGGGCGTCTAAATTAGCTGGAAGCACGGCACATGATAATGAAATTATATCCATTTTAGAAGAACTACGAGAAGCTAATATAATATATTAAACGCCTTATAATACGTAACATTCCAATTTTCATCTCAGTTTATACATAAAATGATGAGTGTTAACACAATAGATAAATTTGGTCGTAAACGTAAATGGAAAGACTCATTCCAGTTTAAACTTAGAGAAACCCCTATAAGCGCCTACAAACTAACTTCCGACGGAAATTATGATTTACAAGGAAAACGGCTAACCAATGTTTCGCCACCTACAGACTTAAATGATGCTGTGACAATGAATTATTTGACTGAAAAAATGAAAGTATTGGAAGAAAAAATGGGAAATAAACTATCTGAAACCACTGAACGAATAAACAAAAATCTAAGTACATATATTGGCTTAAAAATGGAAGAAGATTTAGCTAAAACGCTAAAGGAGATTAGAAAACAACTTGCAAATATAATAAACAATGATGTTATACCATATGTTCATAAAACGGTGATTGAAGAGCAAAATGAGACTCTGGAGAAACTACTTACAGAATACATAGATAAACATATAAACAATTTATTAGATAAAAGTAATATCCCAAAAGAGATGGAGCGAATCATAAATGAAAAAATAAAAGATACTAAACATTCAAAAGTGGTGATTAAAAAATAATGTTGAAATAAAAAATGAATTTAACGCGCTGTATATTGGAAACCTTTCTAGTTATCAAGCTACTCTAGTCACGTCAACAATTTACAAGATGATCTCTAAAGAAAAAAGACAAGTCGTTGAAGAACTCCATAAACCCACACGTCGAAATTTTTCTAGGCGTAAAACTGTAATACGAGATTATTATGACTATTTTCAAATTGACCTAATGGAGTTTCAACCATATTCGCTTCTTAATAGAGGTTTTCGCTATGTATTAGTGGTTATAAATTGTTTTTCTAAATTTGTTTGGACTAGACCGCTTAAATCGAAAACTGGAAGCGAAGTTACTAAAAGTATGAAAGATATACTTGAATCGGCAGGATATTCACCTAAAAATATAGGTTCTGATATGGGCTCAGAATTTAAAAATTCACACTTTAATTCTTTAATGAAAAAATATAAAATAAATAATTTTTTTATCTATAGTAATAAAAAAGCGGCGATTGTCGAGCGTGTTATACGCACATTAAAAAACCGAATATACAAATATTTCTCTTTACGCGGAACTCACATTTGGTTCGATATCTTACAAGAAATTACAGACGATTACAATAATAGCAAGCATAGTACCACAGGAATGAAGCCTTGCGATGTAAAACCTAATACACTGTTAAACGTATATAATGTGCCAAAAATAGCTGTTAGAAAAAAGATACTAAAAATAGACGATATTGTCAGGATAAGCAAATATAAAGGTGCATTCAGTAAAGGATTTGAAATTAACTGGTCTCCAGAGTTATTCAAAATAGTTAAAGTGAATATTAACAATCCACCAACGTTTCTTTTAGAAGATATGAATGGTCAGCCGATAAAGGGTTGTTTTTATCAACAAGAACTACAAAAAACCAAACTTCCTGATGTTTATTTGGTGGAGAAAATTATAAGAAAACGAACAAAAAATGGCGTTAAGCAAGTTTTAGTTCGCTGGCTAGGATTTCCCAAACCTACATGGGTTAATGAAACTGATGTTATATTATAGTATTATTAATTCTTAACCTAACTTATTACATATATTTGTATTTGTAGCTTAAAGGTAAATAAAACAACTTTTTAATAAATACTTTGTTTTTTATTTTTAGGTTATTCATTTCATATACAAAATTTTCGTAATATCACATAATATTTGGTGATAATTAAAAGCTAAATATTCTAACATGCAATAATTCTGAATAGATAACTGTAAACTACATACATTTTTAATTTTTTCGGAATATGTTACATCACTATCATAATCGGTTACATATAATAAAATACTAGTATAATGACTTGAGAAATCAATTTCTTTTAAAATTTTTAGTTTATAGTCAATAACATGAGAATATAATTTAATTTCCTGAAGCCATTCTTTACAAAAATATAAAATATTATTATATTTTTCCAATTTTAATAATGTTTGCCCTTCACATGGTATACTTGTAAGTTTAAACTGCTGAAAAATCATTACATTCTCAGTCAGTGTTCCGTCAACATTAACTAATGGAGACATATTCAGCATATGTTCAAATAGTTCATGCCAATCTATATCCATGAATGATATAGAAATGCTATCCTTAGAGCAGGGAGCAACATATGTTAGCTTGACTGTCGGTAGAAAGCCCTGCATAGTACTTAAGCCTGTAGAAATTTGTATGGGAACTGTGAGGAGATGTATAATGCTCTCGTTAATCAAATATTTTTCTTCCTCTATTTTTTCGCTATAATTTGGTAGCAACATATTCATATATTCAGGATAGCAGAAATCTGATGAAGTCATAGAAGATTGACTAGCCATGTTATAATCTTAGTTTCTTTAATAGATATATAACCTGCTTCTTTTGTTCGTATTGTTTAATATCTTTTTTCAGTTTTCTGATTTTTTTAGAAAAATTATTTATTTCTCTTTGAAGATGCGGTGACTTGCTCATCTGGCTTACTATAGCTTAAACCATCTGCTTTAAGTTCTTTTATAGTTACAGTCCCCCTACCCATCCCACCCTCGTTTACAAACAAGTTTCGACAAGTCGAAACAAATATCAACCGATGGAAATAGCCTTCAGCAATACAAATCAGCTTTCAACGTCTCGAAACAGCTTTCAGCTTTAGGCGAGTTGAAACAGGTTTAGACTTGTCGAAACATGTTTATTCTTGTTTAGACAGGTTTTAGCATTATACCCAACTTGAAAAATAGCATATGGTTAATATTTTTGAAAAATATAGTATAATTAATAAAAAAATATTAAAAACTTTCATGTATAGCATTTAAAAAGTCGATTTTATAATGACCCCACGCAAGAGTGCTTATTCCATCAGGCAAAATGTATCTCTTATCATCGTTCGCAGATAAAGCTATCTTATTAACCGTTTCTGTATGTATGACATGTTTTATTGATCGAAATACATTTTGTCTAGCTAAGACAATATTCTTGCTAAAGAGGCAATTTTTATAAGCACTATGCTTAAGTCTTTTAATAACAGATTTTTTAACTCCTTTTCCTTTTTTAATTACTTCACCATAGTATCCACTACTTTTTTTAGGCTTGGCTACAACATAATCATATAATTTAGGTCTAAGGCCGACAAATTCAAGAATTGGTAGACCTTTCGCTTCGTCTTTAAATACTCCCAACACTGCTTTATTTACTAATGGTATTGAATATGGATTGTTTAAGTCATAATTGGAAGTATCAAATTTATTGAGATTTTCTTTTATGTCTGAATAAAAATCTTTAGTATCAATTTTATATATTAATGAGTCAGTATCAGTATATAAGAGTTTTGCATTATCTTTATATTTTTCTTTTACAAAATCATAGTGAAAATCAAACATCACAGTTTTGGAAATATCGAGAACGCTAAAACCTACATATATAGGTTTATTGAAAAGAACTTTATCTTTTTTAAGTTGAATGGCAACAAAATTTTCATTAAAAACTTTAACGCTATCTATTTTAGATTGTGAAATAAAAGTTTGAGCACCCTTTTTTTCACGAATATTTTCCCATTGTTTTAGCAACTTGACGCTTTTTCGGTTTTCGACAGCTTCCATACATTTACCAAAAACTGCGTTATTAGCTAATTTATACATATCTTTAGCGAAATCATTTGTAGCCGCTTGCCTCATCGCCGTATTTTTATCAACATATGTTTTTAGCCAATCTGACTGCCTGAATTCAACAATTCTATGGATTTTTTCCAATTTTAGTCCATGTTGTAGAGCCTGATATAAATTTCTATAATGAATTACATAACGTTTTTTATCATTTAAATTAGGTATTAGCTTAGCTAAACGACTTTTACCATTAGGTGCAACTATATTTTCAGGACAGAAAGGGAGCTCATTGTGTAAGTCGTGAAGTTCTTCCGGATAAATTAAATCTACTTCTAAAATAAATCCTATTGCGCTTTTTTCGTTTGAACATTGTGTTAATACATTAAAATTTTGAACTTCTTCATCTTTAAGCCATCTAAAACCACCAAAAGGCAAGTACTGAGAAAGGGCTTGTCCATATAAGTTGTTGGCATCCAGATACGTGATGTATGAGGTAGGTTTAGAAGCATCATATTTTATATAATTGAAATCATCGTCTAAGTTATGTGGTAGGTAACGGTTATTTGCTACCGCATGACGGTGCGCACATTGTACGACGCCACCTCGGATCCCCTTTCTAATTAGGTGTAACATATCTGGATCGGTAAGAAGTTCTAGTTTTACCTGCAATTAAAAAAAAAAAATAAAGCATTAAACCTTGTGATGAAAAAATGGAAAGTTAATCATCATACCTTTGTATAAGACAGCATACAAGACCATGCCAACGCTGGTAGGGTGAAATAGAAGCAGGCTTCTAGATTGTATAGAGATTGAAATAGCTTTCTGAATGATTCAAATATGTCCGCCAATAAAAGCACGTCTGTTTTTAAATATAAATCTGAATATTGGCCTAAGTTCTCGCAATTAAATAGTTGCCAAACTTTTTCTGCGTGCATGTAGTCTTCCAAGCTAATGGCTTCTTCACATAACGTGCTGTAAAAATCTCCCATTGCTGGTAATTCTTGTGTAGATTCTAGTTTATCATATGAATCCACAAACTCGTAGGGGAAAACTCCTTTTCGTCGCATTAAATTAAACTGCTCATCATCTGTAAATAGTCTTCTGGTTTCAATTAGTTGGTTTTCATTTAAAGTTTTCGCTAGGCTATCTAAGCTGGAAGGCATAAAGCGGAACGAATCCAAGAAGCGTAAGTAAAAATACCTTTTCTTCTCGCTTTCAGCATTCAAATTTTTGCCATCGCTCGGACTTAGCGCAATTTTCGCTGTAAATGCGATATAAAGTTCTTTATTTTGTGGGATGACTTCTATGGACTCGGATTTTCTTAATAGTTCTTCGATACATATGTGAAAGTCGTAATGTGAGCCGTTATGGAAAAATATAGGTATAAACTGTGGCGTTCTATATTTTAAATTGCACTTGCTATGTGCTGCACCTCTGTACAAACCTAAAACAACAATATTTCATTAGCATCTATGTATTATTAAATTTTATAACTAAAATAGTTTGTCATAATTAAAAATTATTTAAATTAATAGTATCTACTAACCTGAAAAATGACAGTGGTCTCTCACTTTTTTTAGTGAGACGTCTCCAGTATTAGGTTGGAATATGTCTTGGCATAAAAAGCAGTTTTTTGCATTTGAAAATTTTTCTTGTTCTCGAGCTGTTAGTTTTGTCATTGGCTTCGGCTTTGCATAATATGTTTCATGTATTTCTCTGACATCTTGGATAAGCCACTCTGCAAAAACTTCGGCGCAATCCAAGCCTCTATATTGTTTCAGAAATGATTGTGAATTATCATGTTCGCATTTCACAAAATAGGCAAAACTGAATGGTTTGTGTACATGCGTATCCACTGTATATTTCTTGGATGGGTCTGGATTTGCTATATGGATAGGCTCGAGTAAAGTTTCAAAATCTGCGTATATGCAGAACGGCATAGGAAATGCCTTATGATGATCCTTAAATTCGAGAATATTATTCATTTCGGTTGGGAGCTCTGTTCTAACTTTAAGGCAGTCATTTAGATCTAAATGCATTTTTAATTTATCTTCAGCCCGAAATGATACTAGACAGCCGTCACATACATAAACTCTTCCGTCATGATTAGTTCTTTGCTTTGAGATTAGTTTACTTAAATTTTTTATGTAACAAAAATGTGATGCCCCCGTTGCGGGATCTTCGATGTATAAGAGATTTACATGATTATTTTTTCGTTGCTTAGTATGATATAAAGGTCCTACAACGATATGTTTATCTTTTTTCTTACTAAGCCCAAAAACGTTGACGCTTATATCCATGTTTTGTTTTTCAAATTTTTGAACATTATTTAATTCCATAGGAAATGATAAATTATTAAAATTTAGTTTATCCAAATGTTTTTCATAGTTGCTAACTCTATAAACATGTTCAGCAGCAGGATAAAGATGGCAGAGAATACTATAAGCAAAGCACTTATTATCGGTATTTTTAATATTGATAATAGCTTTTTTATCTTCTATGTCTTTAGGGAGTGGTATATAAGATGATCCTCGAAATGGTTCAAATCTGAGCATATTTACTTCTAAATATAAAATTGCGAGCATTGACCATCCGGAATCTTTTTGCTAAAATAAAATAAATTTTTTTTTAGATATAAGAAATCGAATAATGCTATTAGTATGACTTACCTGAAACTCTTCACTTTTCACTTTTAATATTTCTGTAAATTCAGAATACATGTCTTCCAAATCCGACGATACTGTTGCAATACGATATTTGCTATTAAATGATTTTGTTTCATTTTGCACATCATTCCCATCTTCATTTTGTTTCGTCGATAGCATATATGAGGCAAAAAGCTCAAAATTAACTTTAAGGCCATTTTCTTGCTCGGTAAGCTCTTTTTTTATTAAATTTAGGGCATCTGCTTTAATTACTGTCATAAACTCGTTTACATTTTGTAGTGTTTCACCCTCGTTGTTTATTCTATATGTGCAAATGTTTTTTTTAAAAGCAGAATTAATTAATTGCACATTTGTTCCAATGCTAACACTGCAATGTTTTTTGTGGTATAATGTTTTTAAGTGGGCGCTCATATTTTTTCTATTGACATCTATCTGGCATTCCTGACATCTAACAGTAGATGATGATGTTGAGGCTCCATCATTTATTTTAGCTTGTTTTTCATTTGTCTGATTAATCTGTTTTCTATTTACATTATTAGCTAAAGTGGCAGCTTTTTCGGCTTTTTTTGCATCGCTTTTTTCATGGGTTTTAAGATGTTTTTTAAAAGTATCCTTTCTATTGCTAGTTAGCGGACATAAATGACAACTAAATTGTTTCTGACTACTTGAATGCTGCTGTTTTTGATGTCTTTTTAAAGCTGACAGCGTTGAATAACTTTTATGACATGTAATACATTCCATTTTAATGTAAATGAAATAAAATAAAAGTTGACAAAATTTACTTTGAAATTATTAATCTTGTAAGGTTAGTTTAGTCTTAACAAGTTGCTTCGGTATCAAGTTTAACTTGGAACTGAAATCTCTATGCGACCAAAGCCGCTTTTATACCTCTTTTTCCCCGGTCACGGAGAAATATGTTAGGGGAAGTTTGGGTATCCTCAGACGGTTATATGCAATGATTCAAGCTTCTAAAAAAGCACTAAGACAAGTAATTATCAATTTGAATTTACGTATGTCGAAGGTAATGTGTTAATGATAAATATACATGATGAAAACATTTATTGTTCGATTGCATCTAATTTTTAAGAGTCTAGAAATAAGCAAATAATGTTCTTTAACGTTTCTTTATAAACATCTCGAGTTACCTGTCCTTCCCCTGCATCATAGAAGGGTATTTGCCGACAAAGTTTGACCATTTTTTTATGATTCGAGAGTTGGGTATTCTCTACAGATGTAAACTGACAAGTTTCAACTTGTCGAAACTTGTTAGATTTTAGCTTATATTCTTATTATGAGATTTTAAAATTATGTATGCGTTTGTTTAATTCATTGTAAAGGATTTGTTATGCTAATTTCAAAAGTTAAATGTTGGTGAGAATATTGAATTTTTTTATTAAAATATCTAAAGTAAATATCTAATTGATTTTTTTTAGCGCTAATTGGGATTTTAATTAACTACCTCAGAGTCGGTATACACTATATTTTGCAGCGCAATTGCTTTCACACCCAGTAATGTATTATGATTTTTTTGGATGGTCGTTATATTGTGAGTTTCTTAAGTTAGCCAGATTAATAATAAATTAAAAAACCAACGTGATTTGCTTATTGTTGCCTACGCCTGATATTCATAATTTTATTGGGGGTTCTACCTGATGGCGAACACAAGTTGTATAGTACCTATACCTGCTTGGTATTTTATACGTATTTAAGTTTTATTTACTTTTTATTACTCTGTTCTCATTACAAGATAGTCCTATAATTTATCCACTTCAAGTACAAAGAAATCGCTAGTTAATGGTTCTAGATGGTAATTATTTTATTGTATTTTATATAAGTGGTGCAAAAATTGGAATCAATTATTAGATATGCTACTGAATTTTAATGAGGGTCCTTCGGAATAATAAATAAAGGTTTATGTCCCTTTCTTTTTAAATCGAGTCGGCAGAGGGTTTGAGAGGGTTATTTAGGTATAAATAATTATTGCGGGGTGACAAATGTGCCGCCTTAATATACTTATCTTGTTAGACCATATAAATTAGGGTTTTATTTCGCTTTACTACCCACCAGCGGCGTTTCACTAAGATAGAAAATATAAATAATGTTTTTTACTATACCGCTTTAACAGCGGCGTTTCAACTAAGGGAAAATAATAAAAAGTCTGGTTTAAGGATGGCTCAGGTCGGATCGTAAAAAGTTGGGTTTAAGGATGGCTTATAAAAATTGGGATTTAATTATCCCGCTTTAGCAGCGGCGTTTCACTAAGGTTAAATCATAAAAAGTCTGGTTTAAGGATGACTCAGGTCGCATCGTAAAAAGTTGGGTTTAAGGATGGCTTATAAAAATTGGGATTTAATTATCCCGCTTTAGCAGCGGCGTTTCACTAAGGTTAAATCATAAAAAGTCGGGTTTTATCTCGGGTCAGATCATAAATATTCAGGTTCAAGTTAGGGTTAGATAAGAAGCCGCCTCATGAAAGCATCCGGGTTAGGTTGTAAAAAGTCGGGTTTAATTTCGGGTTATTTTGTAAACAGCACCACCGAACCACCCGGGTTAGGTTATAAAACGCACCACCGAACCACCCGGGTTAGATCATAAAACGCACCACCGAACCACCCGGGTTAGATCGTAAAACGCACCACCGAACCACCTGGGTTAGTTGCACCACCAGCACCACCAGCACCACCTGGCCCAGCTCTGTCCGTTTCTAGCTACTCCTAGAGTTTCACATGAAACCTAGATAATAAAAATCCAGCAAAAAGAAAAAGAAAGCAATATTTTCTTAAATATGTTTTAGCAATGTTTCAACTGATGATTGTAGTAAATGCTCAGTAAAGAAAACCTATTAATCCTTACTAATTAACAAAATACACAATAAATGTAAAGATTGCTAAATATAAAATAGTTTACAAATATAAAAATATTTATAACAAAACATATAAAAGTTTAATTTTTTAATTGCAAAAAATATCATCAATCGGTAAGACAGCAACCTTAGTCACTGACCTTAAATAAATACCTTTTTGGGTTTTTACTTCTACAACTCGTACTTTATTGTCTTTCCCAGGTATAACTTTAATAATGCGAGCCATTGGCCACTTATAAGAAGGTACATTATCCTCCCTTAAAATTACTAACATGCCTTCCTTAAGGTTAGGCATAACATTACGCCATTTGGGCCTGCTTTGAAGTTGTGTTAAGTAGTCGTGATACCACTTCTTCCAAAAATGCTGCTGCATTTGAACACACAACCTCCAAAATTTAAGTCGATTTTGAGGAACTTCTGTTAAGTCGGGCTCAGGAAAGCTCGTTATCGGAGCGCCTACTAAAAAATGACCAGGGGTTAAATAATCTAGATCTGAAGGATCTTGGGATAGGGCTGTAAGTGGTCGGGAATTTAAAATTCCTTCTACTTGGATAATTAGTGTATTAAATTGTTCATAGGTAAGTTCATTGCTACCCATTACTCGCTTGATGTGAAATTTTGCACTTTTAACTCCGGCTTCCCATAAACCACCAAACACTGGAGAATAGCTTGGTATAAAGTTAAATTTAATTTTTTGATCAAGACAATAATTTTCAATTTTTTCAGTTTCCTTATAAAATTCTTTAATTTTATTATCAGCTCCCTTAAAAGTGGAACCATTGTCGCAAAAAACATTTGCGGGCTTCCCCCTCCGCGAAATAAAACGCTTGAAAGCAGCTAAAAAATTTTCAGTTGTTAAATCTGAAAGAAGTTCCATATGAATTGCTTTAACCGAAAAGCACACAAAAAGTGCTATATAAGCTTTGGAACTTACGGATTTTCGAATTCGAGATTGTTTAACGAGGAATGGACCACAAAAATCTACTCCGACATTTTGAAAAATTCTAGCTGAACAAACTCTTTTTTCAGGTAAAGAACCCATTAACTGAGAGGAACATTTTGCCTTGAATTTAAAACAAGTTACACATTTATGTAGCTGTTTTTTAACTAATCGAATTCCGTTTATAATCCAATAATTAAGATTTAATGAACTCAAGACTTGTCTTGGTCCTGCGTGCAATAAAGTTAAATGCTCTTTTATTATAATTAATTTGGTAATATTACTCTCTTTTGGCAAAATCACGGGATGTTTTTGATCATATGGGATGTTTGCATTTTGCAATCTACCACCTACACGCAATAATCCATTACCATCTAAAAATGGCGATAAAGAATTTAATGACGATTTCAAAGGAACGTTAGAAATTAAAAAATTAATATCATCAGAAAAATAAAAGTTTTGCTCATATTTTATAATTACTTTCAGAGCATCTTCTAATTCAAAAAGCTTTAGACTTCCTTTAAGTCGATCCTTAACATTCTTTCTAGAATTATGCAAAAATCTAAGTATATAAGCGACAACTCTTTGAAGCTTGGTAATGGTAGAAAAATCTTTAAAAAATGAATTTGGTTGAGTTTTTATAAAAGTTATTATTTTTTCTTCTGGCAAAGAATCAGGAATTTCTATAGAAACCTCATCATGATAAAAATTAATATTAGAAAGCTTATTTGGGCCATGAAACCAAAGCTCATTTGAGTGAATTTCTAGAGGCTCTAGACCTCTTGACAAACAATCAGCAGGGTTTTCCTTGGTGTTAATATACAACCATTTAAAATTTGAGGTTGAATTTTGAATTTTAATAACCCTATTGGCTACATAAGGGTTTAATTTTAAAGGGTCTGACTTCAGCCAAGCCAGCACAATGGTTGAGTCAGAATAAAGAAATACTTCGTCAATCTTACATTGTAATAAATAAAAAACCTTTTCAGTCAAGTTTGCTAAAAGTAGGGCACCATTTAACTCCAATCTAGGAATAGTAAATTTTTTATTTAAAGGGACTATTCTTGACTTTGAACAAATTAGATTTACATTGACTCTATCAGGAAAAATTGTTCTTGCATAGATGACTGCACCATAAGCTATCGTGGAAGAATCACAAAAGCCTACAAGTTCGATTCTAGTTGCGTCCGTAAAAAATAAATTACGGGGTATTTCTAAAGTTGGCATATTAATAAAACCTGTTACAAAATTTTGCCAAATTTCCAACAAATTATCGGGCAATATTTCGTCCCAACTGAGCTTACACATCCACATTTTTTGCATGATAACTTTAGCTGCCACCAAAATTGGACCTGCCAAACCCAAAGGGTCATAAAATTTTGAAATTAAGCTAAGAACTTGCCTTTTTGTTAGACACTCATTATGATTTATAATTTCAGGAGTTGATAATTTAAAATTGTCACTAATAGTATCATAAGAAAGACCTAAAGTTTTTGTCGTAAAATTATTTTTACTCATATCAACTTCGTCAAAATTTTGTTTTTCTTCAGGGATATCACTTAAAATTTTTGTTTCGTTAGTACACCATTTATGTAAGGAAAAAGATCTTAATTTTAATAAAGAAATTAACTCATCCTTAAGTTTTATGGTGTCATCTATTGTGTCAGCACCTGTCAAAATATCATCTACATAAGTATTATTTAACAACGCCTTTGCTGCTAGAGGAAATTTGTCACCTTCTGTGTGAGCGAGCTCAACCAAACACCTTGTTGCTAAAAAAGAAGAGCTTTTTAAGCCATATGTGACTGTTTGTAATTGAACGTATTGCAAAGGACCGTGAGGCTCTCTCCACAAAATGTTTTGAAATTTCCTATGTTTAGGGTTTATTAGTACCATTCTGTACATTTGTTTTATGTCAGTCGCTAGAACAAACTTGTGCGTTCTAAAAAGCACGAGAATATCAAAAAGCTCATTCTGTACAACTGCTCCATTGTATAAAAAATCGTTTATACATTTTTTGCTTTTTGACTTCATGCTGCCGTCAAACACGACCCTAAGTTTCGTAGTCTTTTTGTCTTCCCTTATTACGGGATGGTGAGCCATGAAGTAAATTGAGCCACTATTTAATTCATTTGGATTATAATTAACAATTTTAGCATGATTTAAATTTAAATAATCATCAATAAATTTTTTGTATTGAAGAAAAAGATCAGGGTTAGCTTTAAACCTTTTTTCAAGATTTTCAAATCTCTTTATTGCAACAGAGAATGAATCTCCTAAATTTATATCAATTTCTTTTAATGGCAATTTTACTTGATATTGATTATTAATTACTTCAATCGAGTTTTGGAAGGAACATTCACAAGCTTCCTGTTCACTGGGGTATTCTGGAAAAATTTCAGGAACTTTTTCAGTTTCCCAAAACTGAGTTATGGTTTTGTCAATATCAGAGTAGGTGGCATGAAGTGCAACAAAGTTGCAGGCAACATTTACAGGAATGGACCCACTCACAATATACCCAAATAGGGTGTTTTGAAAATATAAATTGTTACATTCAAATTTATCAGATAGCAAAATTTCAAACGCTACGTTTGCACCCAGCAAAAAATCAATTTGACCTGAGCTATTAAAACTATCATCAGAAAGCTGAATATTTTTAGGAATTTTTAATGTAGAAATATTAAAATTATTATTGGGCAAATCACTAGTAATGGTATCAACCACAGCACATTTTATGTTTTTTGAATAGTCATAAAATAGAGATTCAATATTTAAATTTACAGATTTGTTACTTGTACTTTTAATTTCCGATATACCAATAATATTCAAAGAATTATCAAAAGTTTTTAAATTTAATTTTTTAATTAAAGTACTTGTAATCAATGAGATCTGAGAGCCTGTATCGACTAGACCTCGAACGTATACATATTTCCCATTTGTGGATTTAATTTTAACCTTAACAGTGGGTAAAAGAACATTGTCATGTTGAAGATTAAAATGCATTACTCTACTTTCACTTGTAGGTTTTTCCTCGGAAGGTTGTTTGTCCAAATGCAGCAGTGTATTATGATCCCTCTGACACGTACCACACCTAAACAACAATTTACACTTACCAGAGTGATTATTTAGACATAATTTACAATAACTGTGCTTATTAATAAAAGAAATTCTATCTTTTACAAGAGTAGATTTAAACTTTATACAATTATACAACCTATGACCAGCAATGGAACAAAATGGACATTTTACACTGGAATGTTTGGCTAACAAACCAAAAACTTTTTCCTTATTTTTATTAGGTTCAAAGACACTACTACTTGCCTCTAGAGCGATAGCCCTATTTTCTAAATAAGCTAGAAAGTCATTTAAAGTTGGCAACTTGGAACTATCTCGGTCAATCTGATATGCCCTGTTGGTAAACTGATCTACCTTTCGACTCAAAATACAAACCAAAAACATATCCCAACTATCGATGGGTTGATTTAAATTCTTGAGAGCTCCAATTTGTTGCTTTATGCGACTTACAAAGTCACGAAGTGCATAGGCAGTTCCCTTTTGTATATTGGGGATGTCCAAAATAGAAAAAATGTGAGAATTTATTATCATAGTCTCATTATTAAATCTATTGTTTAAAATACTTAAGGCCTCTTGATATGAGGAATTAATTAAAGGTAAATTATTTATTAAGCTTAACGCTTCGCCTTTTAAATAATTTCTTAAATAAAATAATTTTTCAACATCTTTGAGCTGTTGATTTTTATCAACCACTGCCGTAAAAATGTCTATAAACGATTTAAAATTCGTCAAATTTTTTCCATCAAACGTGGGAATTTCAATTGGAGGTAATTTAGCAGAAGAAATCAAATTACCACTTTGATTTGAAACAGGTTGGACCTGAGGTTGAGAGGTACTGGCTGCCAAACTACTACCGTTTTTAAGCAAATTAGGTTTGGGTAAACACTCTTTAATACTTACAACTACGTCAACATAAAGGGTTTCCACATCCTCAATTGAATCATCATAATTGCTATCCAAACATAAAATTTCAATTTGTATGTCTTTCAGTTTTTCATAGTTATCCTGTAAAATTTCCTTACGAGCTAAAAATTGCTCAATTTTGGTTTCATTACTTGGGTCACCTTTATGAGTAGAGATAAAGCGACCTATTCTAACCATTGTATCGATTGCTTGCTTTTTCTTTGATAACAACTTTTCTATCTGCTTTTTAGTCGACATTTTGGCAATTTAAATATTATAAAACAGTAAAATAAGTCAAAGTAATTACAAATCAGATTACAAACAAATTAAAAGGATACTACATACAAACCTTGATGATCAAGGAATCAAAACAAAAATAATATATACTTTCAGTAATTGATAACAATCAACCACTTTAATTTGAGGTTAAATTGACGTAAGACTATATTCACGACACTACTCCGGCACCACAGAAGACAAAACGACAGAACCAAGATCTAGAACATTGAGAGAACTGGAGCACTTTTGATAGTGCATTGTTTCGTTAGGTGGACAAACCGGTAAAGTAGATTTCTTACTCTCACTCCGCTATTTTGCTGGTGGCGCTGATGACACTAATGACAGTACAGAATGCCTCGTATAACGCACAGGAAAAAATGAAACTTTTGGCGGGATTATTGGTTTCAACACCAAAAACGACCACACGGGACTAATAAAACAGACAAAACGGCACTGTAACATCGTTAACCGATAGATTAACACGATCACATGAGACACTGCGATATTTTCACTACTTTCGCGGTACTTTGTTACTCTTTCAAACTCTTCAAACAGTTCAAACTAGTCAAAGTTATTCAGGATTCGGTTCGAACTGACCATTTTTATGTGCGAAACACATAAAGGGATAGTTTCGATATTTAAAGTGGACTGTATTAAAAGTTTAGGTAGACTGAAATCCGGGAATACTCTGACTGGGAAACAAAATGGAAACTCATCTTTGAACGTATATACACTTTTTATTTACACTTGTTTAGGAACACTGAACACTATTTACATAACGGTTGGGTGTAAGATGGTAAGAAACCAGAGCTCACTTAGATGCCCAAAAGGCAGAGCTAGTTTTGGGTGTAAGATGGTAAGAAACCAGAGCTCACTTAGATGCCCAAAAGGCAGAGCTAGTTTTTGTAACATTTATATAAAATAACTTTAGGAAAAACCTATTATTGAGCACATGCTCGCACCTCCTCGCGAACGAGAGAGAGTGATATCGTGTCACCAGTCGTGCCAATACAATTTTTGACACTTCCGATGCGTATAAAAATGGGGAGGCAATTCTGCAGTATTGCCAACCTAAAAATAGATTTAATCTAAAAAAGGTGTTGGATATTGTTTCCAACAGAGAAGAAGAGCAAATCTGGGTCTAGCGCCCCAGAATCTGAGTGATTATATTTTAAAAACATGTTGTTTTATACAAAGTATACAAAACCCAGAAAGTAGGTTTTTCATTTAAGATATAACTGTTTAGTTTTAAAAATATTTCATATTTTATCCATGTTGTTGAGCATTAATATAATTTTTTAATGAATCAGAAATATTTTTTGATAATATAATTTCAAAAATTTTTGCTATGGACGACAATATGTTGTTAGGTCGATAATTATTGACAGTTGATTTTTTCCATTTTTAAATATAGGTGTTATGGCTGTATATTTAGTAAATAATAAATAAATAAAATAAATAATACCATTTTTTATTAAAATATACTCATTACATAAAAAACATGCACTATCTGATAATTGTTACAAATTAACAAGAACAAAAATATACAAATAAAATAGTGCAAATAAACAACACACAACACAAGACTGCCTAAAATAACTAATCCTAAAATTACTGTTGGAAAAAAGTACAAATTATGAAAAATATTATGAAAAATATACCAACATTCGTAAGGCCAACATGAAAGTTCCATGCTAGGGCTTGCATACTGCTCCCTTGAGACAAATATCTAAAATAAAAAATTATATATATTAGAATATTAGGTATAAATATACAAAAGAACTGTAGCAGTCTAACTGCACTGCGTTTACTAAAAAATATACATACTGTACCTACATGTTATTATCACTCTTTCCTCGGGCGATATTCCATCGGATTTCATGCCTCTTTGGATTCGTAGAGAAACAAAGTTTACTAACTTATCAAAGGTAGGAACAAGTCATTCGTGTATACTTAAAAAACTGCTGCTTATCCATCGCCTTAATCTTTTGAAAATATTTAAATCCACCTTCACTGCGTTTGGCTCTATTTATGGGTCTCGTTTTGAAGCGACGAGTGCGTTTCCTGAGTAATGCTACATATAAGCATAAAACTACCCCCAAGACACCGAGAAACTTCTTCCTTGCTAAATCCATTTATTTACCTCTTTTTTTTGTTCTAATAACTGCACTAAAAAAAACACCACCAACAGTACAAACTAAAATGTCAGAAGTGTCAGATTATGTTTTTATTTGTCATTGTCAATACTGCGAACGCGAACGCCAAGTTTATAAATGCCTACCATGCACGTCTACGACGAGCGCTGGCGCCGACGCCAGCGCCGACGCCGGCGAGAGTTTATAAATCCAGCTTTAAGGTTAGTTCCATAGAAAAAAGAAACAAAGTTTAGAACGCAAACTGCCTAATAAAATTATTAGCGATAATGCGCCAAGACCTGCCGGGATTGCACGCACAACTAAAAGCGAAGATAGTATTCTATAACTTCTTCCACAAAATGAATTACAGGAACCACTATGCAATGCAATGGTAAGGCCTTGCGACATCTTACGGTATTCGAACGTACCAATTACAGAAATCTGTTTTTTTCCCTCACCATTTAGTCAAGATTAGAAAAAGCTTAATTAATATTTTTATTTCTTGGGTTTTCGGTCAATTTCAAAATTAAAAACAATGTTTGTTTTTTGTGACGTTTTGCTTTATTATATTGTAAACCATAAAGCGTTTAAAATATAATAAACCGAAAACGCTTAATGGTTTACAATATAATAAAGCGAAACGTCACAAAAAACAAACATTGTTTTTAATTTTGAAATTGACCGAAAACCCAAGAAATAAAAATAATAATTAAGCTTCTTCATAACACTAAATAACAGTTCATTATTATCATTTATCACTTGCATGTCTTCAGGGCATGAATCTTTAATTTTCTTAGAATATCTTATAAAAAATAAAGATTAAAACTAAGCACACTTTTTTAGAGATGCTACTCTACTGTTTACCATACAAAAATAATAAAAAATCTCTAAAAGTGTGGATTCCAATTTTATGAAACACATTATTCCAAAAACAATGAATTTTCATGCCCTAAACACATATAGGTACAAATTGACAAATAATCTCATTACCACAAAAAAAAGAAGGAATAAAAGATAAGACATGTTGACATTTTTTTATTAAATTTATTGTCTAATAATAATAAACCCTCTTGATTTCAAAAGCATGTTACAACCAAAGTTTAACACATAAAACGAAATAATGTGAACAATAAAACATGACCTGTATTGTTTCTAACAAATTCAAAATATTCATATCATAAGGTTTCATAGTTGACAGCAATTAAATGTTTTCCTTTTTAACTTCTTAAACGCATTTATACTAGGAGGCAAATGATACAAGAACTTTATACAATAAATAAATATCATGTCCCTCTCTGTTTGTCATTGTTAGTTTGTGTTTGAAATAATTATAATAATTGTTAATATGCCTAGATGGGTATGCAAAGTATACATTTTGCGGAGGGCTATTCTTAAATATACAGCGTGTTTCATAATTAAATGTTAATATTGAAGGGGGTTCATATGTATGCATGATTTTAAGAAAAGAAGTTCCTTTAAACCCATGTCTGCAAATGCTCGAATTTTATACCATACAAAAAAATGTTATTCCACTTGCGAACTCTATACCTATTCGTGGACACACGTTGGGGGGGGGGGGGGCGGAGATATTTTGTAAATCACTAATAAATGAGCAATATGATGATGTTACAATAAAGTAATAAAATCTTTATAAATTTTAGGTCATTAAGTATTATCAATGGTCAAGAAATTTGAATATGGCAGGTAGGTATAACAAATGGGACTTTTTTTTATGTTATAAAATTAGGTTTCTCTTTAAAATGAATTTATGACCCATTCAATATTTTGGTATTTCCTTAATCTATAAATTGATGCATGGCTATTTAGGAGATTGGCCTTTCTCTCCATTGTGTGCACAAATTTTAATATTTCCTAGTATCTAGGTATACACAGGTATATATAAGCAAAAAGTAATTTAGGTATACAAAAATGTTTATAAAATGCTAAATATACTGTAACAAATCACTTACCCACCAAAATACTTGCTTTTGATAGGGCTGACCTACTTTCTTGTCCTGATATGTTTGGCAACATCCATATTGTTGTGCCCTTGAGGGAACTGCTGAAAAATGCCATGCAATATATTAATTATTTATACATTACTAGAAACTTCTACAGAGCCATCCATATAATATTACTTATAATAAATCAGTTAAAGTTTACTGCAATAGGCACCTATTTATATAATAAACTCAACCCTTATAGAAGTTATAATAAATATGTCAATAGGTATTTATTATAGGTATATAACGAAAAGAGAAATACACCAAAACTATTGTTTTTCTTTAAAAAAATGAACAAACAACAGCAGGTATACATCTAAATCTTTTAAGGTACGTACCTATACCTACACTAGATTGTATGTAGTTACTACAATAATTACTCTACAAATTTTCCATTAATTAAAAATTAGAGGGAGTTTATTAAACTATTGATTTTCTTCTGCATAGAAATGTATATAAAATAACATACCTTTGATATATCCACCATCAATCGACAATCAGGCAAGCTCCTTTTCCTGCGACTCCTTCCAAATTAAAATCAGTAAATCCTGGAATACAAAAAAAAATTAGGTAAGTATAATATATATAGGCACCTCAAGTCAATTATCCTAATTATAAGTATAGGTAGATATAGATAAATTAAAAGTATGTACCTATATTCTGCCTCTAAAACTATTGCAATATTGTTATAGGCACAATATATTTTAGTTCGGTTATTTAAAAAGTAAGTGGTACCACTGCTAGGAAAAAAAAACCGACAAAAACATTTTATCTATATTATTCTAGATCTATAGACTATCATAAAAAAAATAAAACATGGAATCGATGCTCTACTAATCAACAGACAAAAGACCTATTTTAAACATCAAAGCTGATATTTTTTTTTATAGGCTCTCTAGAACAGCAGGTAGAAGCAAAAATGCGTGTCTCAGTTTTCTTTGCTCGCAATGGTACTTTAATTCTGTAACTTACCTGGGCACGTTAAGTGTAGGAACTGCATTAACCTTAGGACCGCTCCGGAATTGATGACGCATTAGGGGTCAACATTTTCTTCACATACACAATATTTCTTATTAATTTCTTCTACACTCAAAGTTTAATAACTTGCAGGCTTTACAAGTTGAAACCAAATGTTATACGTACAACTCCGGATTATGTTTTGGAAATCTTTGTTATGCCTATTTGTGCAGTTTTACACACAACACTTTGTTGGGCGTACTGCAGGTACATAGTACTTATTCACTGCTCAAAAGGAAACACACTTCACCACTTCACAGTTTTAGTCAAATACAAATTAATATAAAACTCGCACAGATTCAAACTCGATGCCTCTTACCACTATGGATGCGCGAAAGCAAAAAAATTAAAAACTAAGCCGTTACTAAAACTGACAAGATGACAAAGCAACAGTCGACAGGAATCTGCACCCACTCTGCACCACGGCGAGCACCATCGCTCGGGGGGATATTTCTGGTAAGTGGCGCCATCCGACGATTGCACGTCGAAATTATCAGTCAGAATAATGCTCCATTTAAGTTTTTATTCTAAACTTTGTTTCTTTTTTCTATGGTTAGTTCTTGACAACAACGAAATCTGGGAGGGTGCTTCTTCTCGATCGCAAATCGCAAATGAACGTGGTGCCCTCATACAAACTTAACGAAACCAAATTGGGCGATGCCACTACCGGCGCCATCTACGAAATGCGATCCAAACAAAATAATAATGTTTGGCGGGAACGCCCAGCTTACGTATCTAAATTTATTTCGGTGGTTTCCTCGGAATTATCTCGTACTTGGTGTTAACAGCGTTAACAGGACAAATTCCGAAATGGAATAAAATGTCACACTCTTTACTTCTTTACTTAGTACTGCATTACTGGAAGGCGATTCTGTTTTACGATCGTATAGCATATACAAAAGAAGGTAGTTTTGATACAAATTGACATTGAAATGTTCCAGAAGCTGAGGCCGCATAACAGAAAAGAAGATAAATTCATTTTTTTTCTCCAATTTGGTTGTTTATGTTTTAAAAAGTGGTTGTTAAACTTACTTATATGCAAAGGCGGATTATATGGGGGGGGGGGGTAAGTACTCCTCCCAGAATGTAATAAATTTAAAAATCTCCCATCTCCAAATAATTTTTTACCTGCGGCGCTTTTCGCCTGATGCCTGATGTCGTTGTTAACTGATTTACCCCCCTAACAAACTTTTCTAAATATGCCCTTGCTTATATGTACCTTCTATTTATAGTATTTAAACGGAACAATTCCATAAACTATACTGTTCTGGTAAGGAAAAAGCATCGCTGCTATTTCTAAGCTCTTGTCGTCGGCGCCCCAAATTTAAATCATTATCTGCTATCAACAGACGGTTTCTAACACAGGAAGCATACCTAATTATTACCATAAATTAAAAATAATTTTTAGATTCAAATCAACAGAGACGATAAACCGATATCATTTGTTGTGCAAAAAACTTAAGGTTAAGAAAAGGTAAATAATAACGAATACTAGTAATACGACAGCTCGGAAGCTATCGAGTAACTCGAATCGTATTTATTCGATAAATCGTATAATAGAATCGCTTTTCTTAAAAAACATGGCGTATACGATACGACTCGTATAACAGAATCCCGGCCCTGATATTATCTATACACCTACCTTGTACTGGTACCTTTTTGGTCGGGTTGGAAGAAACCTTAAATTTACCGCCAAAACCGATTTTGCCGTGTTTGACGTCTTCAAATTATTAGTGCTGTATGTTTGGTTGCCAATCCTAAGCCTAGTATCTTTACGTTCTTTCTAATGGCAGGGTAGGTATATTTATAGTAGGGTGGGTCGATCTATATAAGGAAAAAAATAAAGTGTAAGATCTCAATTACCCTGGGTGCTAGAAAGTTGTCACTACTATTGTTGATCATTCATGCAAAGTTTCGGCTCTGACAAGCGCCATCTTCAGGTGCCTAGTTCGCTTCGAATTTTCCACAAAGCGTACCTTCTACTGAAATATGCAGCTCTTCGCTTATTTCACTCAATAAAAATTGAATGAAATAACCCAGAACTCACCACGTGGAGGTGGCTGCATGTCGAGTTCTTCCCCGCCTCCCTCCCGACCTTCGTCTTATTAATGAAAATTATCAATTTATTGATCTAAAGCCTTTAAAAATTGCTGTTTTGTCTCAGTTTACGGAATTTTTTTTCTGGAGGCAATCCGAGTTCGAACCTAGCCATCTCTTGATTCCGTTCCGCTTACTAAAACAGAGGCTTCATAGTGACTGTCCTAATACATCTTTCAACAGATTGTGTGTGACAAGGGGGTATTTCAAAATTTCGATGTCGTCAGGAACTGTTATAGAATCATCTCTTGCAATGCAGTATCTGAAATTGTTCTTGTGAGTGGTGGTTCAGTTACGCTAACTGACTGCCAGTTTATCAATTCTGTGTAGTCTTGAGCGTCAAAATTCAGTTTTGGGACTTTGAACTCTCTGATTTTGCTATTCTGAAGACTCATTACTCTACATTTCAGAATTCTTCTTAGCGCAAGTTCTCTAATAGGCTTTCGAACATCTCCAATCATTGTCAATAGAATATTTTCTGGATGAGCGAAAAATGCATTCCTCTGTATGACCGGATCAATTGGCATACAGGGTCGTTGGTATGTATGGAAACGGTCGATTATTTCTTAAAGTATAACAGTTAGCAAAAAAATATTTTAGATAAAAGTTTTAGGGTTTTTAGGGTGTATTAGAATTTAAAAAAAAATAAGTGTATATCTCGATCTTGTTATCAGAGAGAACAAATGTCTGGAGCCTTCAGTACACGATGATCTGATTTTAATATCGAACCAAACAGGAGCATAAACTTTTAATATAAATTCGGTTGTTGTTTTCAATTCGTTCGAAGGTTTTTCTGAAGCTACATAAAGTCTTAAAATCCTATTTGCCGTTGTCAGCCATCTTGAGTGTGACATTTTTCCAGGATCACGATTTGATAAATTTGAGGGGACATCACCTCTTGCGATTGCCGAACACATTTGCATGATACAAATAAACTTGATCGGTACTGGTGTCATTTAGGTCGAATTCTGGTAGTTCCCCATCAATTTTTTCGAATTTAACTATTGGAAGGTTCTGACATGTTGGAAGAAGCTTTCCAATCGTTCCTGAGAATCCTCTTGGGTCGTTAGTTTTACCATCCATTTTCTCAATCAAATGGCGAAGTGGAAGTTCATTGGCGTGCAGTAGGCAAAGCAACCATTGTGGGGAGTGTCCAATTGCTACTTCTAATTGCTTAACAACTCCATTCTTGAAACCTGTATTTACAACAGTTCCGTCACAGCCAACAGCAGTAAGTTCTTCAACAGGTCCCAAGTTACTGCTTAGAAAATCGAAAATACTTGATTTGATGTCTTTAGCATTTCCTGAAGTAGGAGTTACATGTCCGAGATAAACAGACCCAGGTTCTGCAATAAGAACAATATGTTCCTCCAAAACGTATCTCTTATGATAAGTGCTTCCTTTTTTCTCCGTCAGTAGTGTTCTGTCCTTTCTACCGTCAAAATAGATCCCTGTATTTTTCAAATTTCCTGTTGATTCCTTTTTTAGTTCCGTTCTTCGTCTCTTTCGTTCTCTCCGCAATTTACTACGGTTTAATAATTTTGAAGGGTCGTTTCTACTGACAACGCCAAGATCTTGCAGAACAGCATTCGCTAAAAAAGAAGCACATCTATCCGAAACTCCCGTTCGATCGCAAGCCTCTGCTAAATTTCTGAATTCCACCCCTCGAAGGTCTGTTCTTGCTTTTGAAGTTGATGGACTATCTAATTGAAGTTTAAACTCGCTTGTTGTAGAACTTTCACCCAGAAACACACTTTCATCCAGTGGGGAGGAAGTTGTTTTTAGAACATTCACTTTTCCTACATTTTTCAATTGCTCTAGGCGGCTTTGGTCCTCTAGTTGTTTTTTTGCTTTGAATTTTCTTTGCATACGTTTTTCTAAAACCTTTGTCAATTTAATGTCAACATTTCCAATAAACATTCTTCTTTCTGTTCTTTGGTCTCGTAAAAATTCTTGTTCTGTTTTAAGCACTTTAATTTTGCATTTGCATGAGTCAAAATCTTTACACTTGCACGTCGATATATCAAAAAGTTTCTCACTTGATTGCCTGAATTTTTCTAGCTTCTCTAAACACTTTTTATTATGTACGGACCCAATGTTTTTTTTTAAACTCCGAAACTTCACAACATAGTCTTTAATCAATCGATAAATCTCTTGTTCACTCACCACTTGTAAAGAAGCATTTTGCCAAATATTTTTCAATACAGATATAAGTTTTTTAGAAACATCACTTACACTAGGGTCTTTGCCATTGTTCTGGTCTTTTATTAATTGCCTGTGCCACAAATACATCGCTATAAGTCGGAAGTATGTTGCACTTAAGTTCTGTTGGTGCTCCAAACACCTCGCATTCAATGTCTTTACGTGTATTCGGCATTTTCACACAAATAAACAATTACGCGTTCACAATGGCGTAGCCACAGGGGGGCGATCGCCTCCCTTGGCCTGGCGCCCTTTACTACTTAAAAAATAAGTCTTAAAAAACAAGATCGGTCTTATTTTATTTTTAGTAAAGAAGAGTGATAGTAATAAACTTAATAAGACGGTTTTGAGAGCGTCTCATCACGATAAATTTATTTTTTTCATATATATAGCGGATTATAACTTCATTTTGGGCCAGACCCCTGTTCCCCAGAGCATAAAGGTGAATTCCTACGAAATTTGGGCGTGGTCTCAAAAATTTTTTGCCTGCGTCGCTTTAGCTCCGCGATTTGCGCCCCCTCCGCCCCAAAATGCTGGCTACGCCACTGCGCGTTCACTAAAAAGAGTAAATATAAGTTAATAAGACGTTGACTCTTTGAATGCGTCGAGACAACTAATCTTGTCGGTACAGGAAAGGCTGACTGCGGCGGCGTACGTGATATTGATATAGCTGCGCGACACTACTTGCGCATTTGCACGGTTGAGCTCAGATGAATATGTTTCGATGAATTTATGAGTTTATTAGTGGCAATTTTTTTAACAACACAGCTATATAGAGGAGAAAGTCAAGATAAATCACTCATTTAAAGTTTATGAATATTTTCATAATTTTCCCAAATTTGACCTCAAGTAGGCACCTGAAGATGTTATCCCAGAAAGCCCTAACTTTATATCATAAATACTATATCAAGTTGACAACTTTTGGTTACCCAGGACATATCACATTCGAGAAGAAAAAAAAATCGGCCCACCCTAGTATATAGGCTTGCCGGACGTCGGCGTCGTTCTGGTTAAAGTAAACGCCACAAATATAACATTATTGCACATTTTTGTCCTCTGTATAAAAACTTCAGCAAAAAATGCCAATTTTATTTTACCTGCATTCGTATTTTAAATAAATCAGTCTGAGAGTCAGACGTCGAGTACAATTTCGTGCGTACGTAAGCCGTCCTTCTCTTTTTTAACGTAGTATAGTTACGAACAGAGCGAAGCCGTATCGGCGCTTCACCTAATAGCAATTAGAAATGCTCTTAATCAGCGACCCGGACCGAAATGTAATATCGGTTCAGTTCCAGATGAAATAGTTTTCGATTTAGTTCCTACCAATTTTAAATGGTTTCAATCCGGTTCCCTCCAAAACATGAAATTTCGATTCAGATTCGGGTTCCGATCCGAAAACGACCGTTTTGGATAAACTTTGAATTTTCTATCTCCTTTCATTCGAAAAAACTAAGAAAACCGTGTCGCCACAAATGCGACCACTATAATATAGTTGGCAAGGCTTCGTTCAGTCCGTTCAGTCTTTGTTATTTTGCATAAAGACAAAGAGGGAAAGAAAAACAAGTAGAATATTCTAGAGCAAGATCTCAGATTTATTTGCCAAAAGGGGATATACTAAATTCGCCAATAGCTCTTATCTCTTTTGTGGTCGAAATTTCGGCCGAAAGTGTCTCCACAGAACAAAATTTAACGTGAAATGAGTATTCAAATCATATTTTTTTTTTAACTAAACACGCACGATTGTCAACGCATTTCTCATGAATTCAGGAACGCGGACCGGAACCGCTAACTGGTAAGAACCGGGCCAGATAAGATATTTTTTTGTGGAGCGGAATCGAAACTGAACACATATTTTACTTGAAAGAAAATTTTAGTTGATGCAGAACCCGCCGTACCCCCAAAAAAATAAACCGTTTTTTTTTTTAGTTTTTTTCGGTTTTCAGGATTATACTTTGCCAGATAGTTTATACATGCCTTTGCAGTAATTAAACAACCTGTGTTTACAAGCTTCAACGAATATACGAGTAAACAAGTTCTTTAATGTGTTTTTCAACTTTCAAGTTGTTTGTTCTTTGCAAACAGGTTAGTTTCTTTTCCTCTTTGTCTTTATGCAAAATAACAGACTGAACGAAACCATTGCCAACTATATAGTGGTCGCGTTTGTAGCGACACGGTTTTCTTATATTTTTTTGTATGAAACGGGATTAAAAATTCAAAGTTTATCCAAAACGGTCGTCGAAATTTCATATTTTGAAGGGAACCGGATCAGAACTGTTAAAAATTGGTAGGAACCAAATCGAAATAATTGTTTCGGAACCTGAAAGGAACCTGGAATTCTCTATTTCATCTGGAACCGAAACCGGAACGGAACCGATATTTCATTCCGTTCTGGGTCCCTGCCCACGATATGATCCCGTTCTCTTAGAAAGTTCCGAGACATTACATTAAGTTTTGCTTTTTTTGGTTTGTCTTGTGAGTGTGGCCTTTTCCTGTCAGTCCGGTCCAAGAAGAGCAAAACGAGAAGCGACAATATGACATTTGGCGAAATCGATGTAGTGTAACCCGGCCAACTGTCACAAGTTTAAGCCGGCCGCGTTTCAGCCGTTAGTCCGGTAGTCGATGAGTTATCGTATCGAGTTTAGTTGTCTATTTGTTGAAAGAACTGTATTGTTTAACTGCTTATTTTTGTCAGTGCTGTGCTATTATAAAACTATGCCTGGTTATACCTGTGCGTTTCGAGGGTGTCCCTCAATATAAGGTCAATGAATAAGCATGTTTTTATTTCCAAAGGATTCTGAACAGTACCTAAGTACATTTGCACCGCTATGATATATTTGTTTATATTTGTTTTGTTGTATTTATATCTGCTGTGTTTTGTTACGTGAAAGGTATATAGAATAGACCTACCATTATTTATTATGTTATTCAAGGGAAGTTAATATTATATGTATAAAAACAAGTACCTGTTTAAGGAAAGGTGACAGGAAGGAAAAAATATCAAACTAATCTAAAAGAACATGTTTTTATTTTCGTAATTAACAGATCTTGTGTTTTCTTGGAAAATATTCCTGAAAGCACAGGTAGGTACTTATATTCTCACTAATCTCATTTAGTAGTTTTTATTAAATAATATCATATTTCTACGCGTAGATCAGGCAAAATAAGCAAAGAGTAAATAGTAATAGATATAGGTACATATTATAAAAAAATCATAAGCGGTCTTCCGAAATTTACAACTTATTTTGTTTAAACAAAATAAAATATCATATATTATCTACCTACCGCTTAAATTCTAAGTACCTATAATTATTGTCCATTTACCTATCGAAGAATTGAAAAATAGCAGATTTACCTGTAAAAAATATCCAATAACATACTCTTTACAAAAGAAAAGTACTTCTTACTAGGTACCCACAGTTTTTATTTCAGTGTAAATTATTTTCTTCATGGTTTAAGTGCTTCTTTTAGTGTAATAACCCGGCCAACTGTCAAAATTTCAAGGTGAAGGCCATATATAATTTGGTCCCCATTTAATCAAAGCTAAACTGGGGATTTAGTCGCTTCTTTTGTTGCGGTTGTTGCAGACTGCAGCGCCGTTTGTAGATTCGTCTTCTTTCATATAGGTTTCTGCTTAATAGTTTCCGAGATATCGATTTTTAAAAAATGACATTTTTGAACTTTGGCAACTTCTAGCTTTCTGACGGTACGCCATAGAGCAAAACGGCTTCAATGTCCCTATCTTACTTTTCCATTATCTTTCCAAACCATCAACTTCCGGTTAAACCGGAAGTACTATATTTCCGGCTTATGAGTTACATCCGGCCGGTATAACCGGAAGACACTTTGATGAAGGTAATAAAAAACCATGGCAGAGACATGTAAGCCATTTTACTCTAAGACGTACCGCCGTTAGATAGCTATAGAAGCTGTCAAAGTTCAAAAATGTCAGTTTCCAAAAGTCGATATCTCGGAAACTATCAAGTTTAGACTTAAAATTTTTAAAAACCCTAAAACTTTTGTTTTAAGTATTTTTTGCTATAGTCTGTTGCTTAATGCGAGAGAGTAATGAATAATTATTGAACTATAAAACCCGTTGGCCTTCGCCGCATTCCATAGGTATAGTCCAATGAAATTATTATTTCATATAACATTCGGAGTTGCAAAAATAGTTGAAATGTGTTCGAATATATTAATGGAGTCGCTGACGTCTTTAAATATTATTTCCAGCAAATGCTAGATCTTGTTCCGCCTGAGTCTGTTAGTCATGGATAATGTCAGCTACCACTCAAGAAAATCCGAAAAAATACCAACGTCTTCTTGGAAAAAAAAATGACATCATTCATTGGCTTACTGTAAATCAGAAGCCATTTCATAAAGGTATGCTGAAAAAGAAGCTACTGGAGATTATTAAGTTGAATAAACCTCTTTATACGAGATTTGTTGTAGACGAAATCGCTTCAAAACGAGATATAACGGTACTTCGCCTTCCGCCATATCACTGCATGTGAATTAAACCACACAGAATTGGTGTGGACGCAAGTAAAAGGGTTTGCAGCAAGGCATAACACCACTTTTAAAATGAGAGACGTTGAAAACCTCTTGCAAGAGGGAATAAAGACAGTGGATTGTGAAAAATGGAGTGCGCCGAACATGTGGTTGAGATAGTAGAAAGAATGTGGGAAGCAGATAACATGCTAGAAAACACTGTAGTTAGAGCCCCTTATTATTTTTCTGGACCTCAACGAGGATAGTTCATGGGACTACTCGGAACATGATGACTAAAATTTAAATATTAAGTTGTTGTATTGTACCGGGTTTCCCACTAAGAATGGCTGTCGGCCGTATCTCAGAAAGTGTTAGTCGTATGGCTTGCAAAAAAAAAACAATTAGGTAAAGTGGTCATGAGAAATTGCTGGAAATTATTTTCAAGTTTCTCAGACTGGCGCTAGAGGGCGCAACAGTAACGGTAAATATGAATTACGAAGTTTTCTCAAAAGTCGCCTAGTTAGGGTATCCCGAAAATAACATTTTTGTATATTTCGAAGATTCATTAATAAAATTCACCTATAGAATGTGTTCGTCACTTTTCAAATAAAGTGGTGGGGGAAGGTTGAACATTATTTGTAATAAATGCTGATAACTCCGGTCTGGCTTAACATAATTTAGTAAACTTAGTTTTGTTAAAAAGGGCTTTTCTCACTCTATATATCATCTTATGAACTACGGCAATAAGTCTTTTACAGTAGGCGCTAGGGGGCGCTGTCTTACAACTTTATAAACATTGCGCGTTTTTTTCATAATTGCAAATATAATAGTATATTCAATTTCACCTGATTACAAGGATGATTAAAAGTCTAAGAAGTCAACGAAAACCGCAAGTTAATATCTATTTTCAATTCGGAGATATCAACAACAATAATCATAATTACGGACCATTATGATTTTATTTTCAAGTTGCCATTGTAAAGGTTTTTTTAAGAGTGAAATAGGCCTTGGAAAAACAAAATATGAAGGTACGTAGGTATATTTTAAGCAAATATATCGTTCCGACAATAATTCTCAGTGGCGCCCTAAATATTCAAATTGTCACCCATCCTTCTGTATACACGACTCCAATCTCTCCCTGGTTGATAATACTGCAGTTTTCACCTCTGCCATAGGGATACGGCGGCTGCTGTTCATTATCCTTTCTATCATGTTTTCCCTTGTGGTGGGTCTGGTAACGAAAACAAGATCCTTCAATCTCCCCTATAGATAAAAATCTAGGCATGTTAAGTCAGGTAATCTAAAATACAAATTACCACTTTCATTAAAAGTATCACAATATATCCTATAATATTACCTGGCAGGCCACGGAAATATTTATACTCCCTCTTCCTATCCGCCTTGCAGGAAATGTATCGTCAAGAAATTGACGAACGCTTGCCGCAAAATGTGCAGGACATCCATCGTGCTGGAAAACCATAGTTCTGCGAATATCCAAGGGCACATCTTCGAGAAGAATTGGGAGTTCGTAATTTAAAAAATGTAAATATCTTTGCCCAGTAAGCGACTCATTAAATACAAACGGTCCAATTATTCTGTTACCCAAAATGCCGCACCAGACATTGACACTCCATCTTCCTTGATGCTACGCCTCCCGCATCCAATGGGGATTATCCCGCGACCAATAATGCATAGTATGGCGGTTTACTCCTCCATTACTATGGAAAGTAGCTTCATCAGTCCACAAAATTTTGGAGAGGAGATTTCTATCTTTCAATATCATATTGAGCAACCAATAGCAATGATCCAATCTTCTATCATAATCTTGCGGGGTCAAAGCCTGGTGGAGCACAATATGGTAGGGATGTAGCCTAAAGAAAAACAAAATACTTATTACATTGACTTGAAAACTATTAAGAGAAATATTGGCATTATTCTAAACTATTTAAGAGTTATAACATATATATATAATTGAATCGGTCATTGGAACAAGGGCCCAAATCCAATTTTTTCCAATTATTTTAAACACAATATAAGTTATTAAACTAATCAGATTCATCATTTTCCTCATTTTCCACTGTCGATTTTAGGCTCTGGTAAAATATTATAGCTTCTGGGTCTTTAAGGTATTTGACCAGTTGCAAAATATTTTGTAACTTTTCCTTTTTAATTGGCAAGTCGGTATTGTTCAGTGGCTTAATAGGCAATATGATTGGACTTTGAACTCCAGGTTTAAGTATAACAAATTTGACAGAAATCAAATTTTGGAGAGTCACGGAGGCTTCCATAAATATGTCTGTAGGTTTAAAAATAAACAGTTTGTATTTTGTTATTTGAAATTGTAGCCTCTCTTTCCTCACAGTTTTTTTAAAATATTCATTAAAGAAATCGTTAAAATTTTTTACCATTGTTTGTCGTAGGAGTACAACTTGAAAATTTTGGGTAATCAGATTTACCCATTCATCAAGTTTTTCAACTTTTTCCATTTTTCTTTGCTTTTTCTCGATCACACCAAAATGACGGTCGCAAGGTAAGAAGCTGTGACCCCTTACTGGAAAATTATGACGAATTTCATTAAACTGTTTGTTATGTGTTAAAGATTGCCAAAATTTTAACATATTGTTATTCTGATTTTGTCCTCGGCAGCCGTCACTAAATGTTTAGTTTTTTGACTGTCTTGGGTAAAAATGCTTCTATGTAATGATGTAAAATGGACAACACCTCATTGGAACCTTTTTTAGCTGTATTCTCTGTCCAAACGTACATTGTGCTTTTTCCCGTCGTTGCAGAGTGGACACAAAAAACATATGCCCATAGCTGCCTTAGGTAAAATGTGTCTGAAGTGTTTTAATGCGGCAAGGGTAAATTTTGTTTGAAGTCAAAACACAATGTTTCGACGTCCTCATTTTCTTTGTCTTCGATCGTTGCCTGCTTACTCTGTACAAAGATCTGTTTTTGGCCTTCCAAACTGGTAGTTGTAGTTCTTTCTGAAGAAATCTAAATAGTACTTATATTTTACTTCACAACACACCTTTTTTAGGTCACTGTTTTCGTCTATATTTGCGTAAATATCTCGATAATACTCTTTTAGGAATAATTCATACATTCGCAGAACATTTAAATTTGAGGCTAAATATCTTCTTTTTTGACCCATTCTTCCGTAATGCTGTACAAAATATGGAAACGACTGAATGTGATTGTCTATTTTTGTTTGAGTTTCGTCACTCTTAACGTTTCCTCTGTTAGAATGCTTTCCCCTCAAATCTTTGGGCATCTGTACTTGTGTCTTATAAGGGATGATAGTCGGCGAACCCTTTTTACGCTTATACCATGAGCCCCAGAAAAAGCTTCACGACAGACAGGTATGACGATTTCTCGAATTTGCAACTGTATTTTTTTTTTTATTTTAAATACTGTGTTGAAAGTTTTAAACCATTTTACCAAAACTGAACACTTGCACTCGAAATGCGTTTCTAAAAAAATTAATAGTTTTAATCATGTAATGATGCTAACATGGTTAGCGAAACGCGGGTCAAGTGCAAGTGTTCAGTTTTGATAAAGTGGTTTAAAACCTTGTTATTTGCCAAATGTTCTAGTATTCCAACTTAGTTGTAAAATACTCTAATAAAAAAATGTTTTTAACATACTTCATAACGGAAAGAGAATTTGCGTTGCACTTTGGGTTGTCCTGTAGTTCTCCGTTTAATATTCTGATATTAGGGAGTTTTTAGGCCACCTATTTGAACAGCAATACACTTTATCCGTTATATAAAGCATGCGCAGTAGCACCGAAATAAGGGAACACTTTAATAACCGACATTGCTCTACCTTAATTAAAGTAACAGTTACGTTGTTTTAATAAGGGATATTGCTTCTACATTGTTGCCGCCTATAGAACACTTATAAACATTTTGAATCATAAAACACTAAGGTCTGTAATAAATTCATGTCATATCGCTGAGCTTCAAGTTTCACATAAATCGCTAAATGTTGACAGGCAGTAGGCATCACTATTTCTAGAACACCTAGTTAAAAAAAGTATTTTATTTCTGACCGGTATATTATTAGCTTATAACGTCTTAGTTACGCGGGAATTATAAGGGTCATAACTCCCTTGGGATATTAAGAAAAATTTGACATAAAATCAAACGATTGACATCTAATGTCAATTTGATTGTCATCTATTGAAACATTTATTCCACTTTAAAAATGAACAAAATGTTACTAAAATCGGTCAGAAATAAAATTATCTATATGTATCACTGGAATTATAAGGGTCTCAATTACCTCGGGCAATTGCTGTCCCTCGGGCCAAAGGCCCTCGGGACGTAAACTTTGCCCTCGGTAATTAAGACCATTATAATTCCCTAGATACATAAATAAATATTAATAAAGTGTGTCGACTCATAACTGATTGAACTAGTAGGTAAGCCTTTACCTGCATTTAAAGAGAGTGCGACGTTCCGGAACATTTCGGCCACGTTTTGAAATATGGGCTGCTCCAGATGCCCTCATCTTTTTCGCTATATTTTGCTTCCGCTGCTCTGGATGGGATCTCTTTTTAGTAACAATAATAGAGTCATCTGCATCATCACTCATTTTTTAGACTTAAGTAGCTTTAAATAACACTGTTTTCACTTATTTGAGACCAAGCAAGTTTTACCGGTAAACGTCAAATAATGAATTTTTTTAGGTTAGTTTCGTTGCAAATCATATTTCATATGGTCTGTTGAAGAAGGGCCCATTTGCACTAATTGGGCCCTTGTTCCAATCACTTAAATATAAACATATGATTTTGTCCGTGTTCCATACTAGTTTACGGGCCCTTGTTCCGGGCACTGACGCGCCTTGGATAGTAGCAACAAACTATAGAAAAACCTCGAAATCAGAAATATACGTATATGGGCCCTTGTTCCAATGACCGATTCAATTACTTACCTTTCTTCTAATAAAATCCTATGCACAGTAGAGCGAGTAACGCCCAAGTCTAACAATTAATCTAATACTAATTTGTGGATTAAATTCCACATATGCCAAAACATTTACAATGTTTTCCTCGGTTCGACCTCGGCGGCGTCTGCGATATACAGGGCGACGAATACTTTCAGTAGTACGAAAACGGCTAGCTAAACGATTACACATTATACTGTCGTATCGGCGCCTTTGAGGGTATCGTACTGCGTAAACCCGTTCAGCAATTGTTGCATTTTCCAAACATTCAAAATACACCGCAATGATGTCAACCGCTTCTTCAAGTAACAGAGGCATTTTGAAAATCAAATACGACACAACCGAGGACACAACACTGTTGGCACGACACAAATTTTGACGTACTAATAGTGAAAGGTGACACGCGTGCACAGTTTCAATTCATATTTTGTTTTTTCAAGGCCTATTTGACTCTTAAAAAAACCTTTACAATGGCAACTTGAAAATAAAATCATAATGTTCCGTAATTATGATTATTGTTGTTGATATCTCCGGATTGAGAATAGATATTAACTTGCGGTTTTCGCTGACTTCTGAGATTTTTAATCGTCCTTGTAATCAGGCAAAATTGAATATACTATTATATTTACAATTATGGAAAAACGCGCAATGTTTGTGAAGTTGTAAGACAGCGTCCCCTAGCGCCTAGTGTAAAACACATATTGCCGTAGTTCATAAGATGATATATAGAGTGATAAAATCCCATTTCAACAAAACTAAGTTTACTAAATTATGTCAAGCCGGACCGGAGTTATCAGCATTTATTACAAATAATGTTCAATCTTCTCCCACCACTTTATTTGAAAAGTGACGAACACGTTCTATAGGTGAATTTTATTAATAAATCTTTGAAATATGCAAAAATGTTATTTTCGGGATATCTTAACTAGGCAACTTTTGAGGAAACTTCGTGATTCATATTTACCGTTACTGTTGCGCCCTCTAGCGCCAGTCTGAGAAACTTGAAAATAATTTCCAACAATTTCTCATGACCACTTTACCTCATATATTTTTTTTCCGCAAGCCATACGACTAACACTTTCTGGGATAAGGCCGACAGCCATTCTTAGTGGGACACCCGGTACATAGTAGATTTTTTATACATATTAATATTTATTCCAATTTATCTATTTTCATATTACTTACTTCTATATAAGTTTTTATCTACTTAGTATTAGAATAATTAATATCTCAATTACTTTCATTCACCAAACTTGTCTTTCTATTGTATGCAAATTAGAGTGACACTAATTTAGGACCGATTCGGGGTGTGTAGGTCTTAAATATCTGAAATACGGAATTTTTAAAAACTATCATTGCAATTTACCTGAAATTTACAAGGCAACCTAAGTTGTCCACCCTGCTTAATGGGTCTGTCTTTGCAAATTTACATTTTAGTTCTCTCTGGCATTAAGCAACAGAGTTTAGCTGTTAGCTTAAAAGTAATCGACCGTTTCCATACATACCAATGACTCAGTATATAAAAAAATCGACTTTATAAGAATAAATTTATTTTTTAGTTACTTGATTACAGGTAAAATTTGAACTATATAGCCCTTTATTGGATATAAAAAAAGATCCCAAAACCCCCAAATTTACGGCGTATTTTCATTAACATTTATCATCATTTCGCTTTTCTTAATGTCTGGATTTTTAAAGTCCCCCGGTACCTGCTCGTTATCCGCACGGTACTCTCCAGAAACTATGCCCGATTGCCCCGCAGGTTGACCGTGAGGTGCTGAATGAACCAGCCTTCCAACGAGCGATGTTGGGCGCTCCTTTCTTATTCGCAACCATTCGTGTTGCATTACTCGATCGAGAGTTAAACGTAAGGTTAAATCGGGCTCCAACAGATGTCTTACCAAAGACTTGGCACCTGAAGAGAGAGTCTCTCTTACTCGAGATCTAAACACCCAGTTTTTCGTCATCTGGTCTTTTAGAAGCTTTCTTAGATTAGAGTCATCAAATGGCATGGATGCGTTTAACATTATAAACAGTATAATGCCCAATGACCAAACGTCCGACAGTTTGGGATTGTAGGGGGTTCCATTGACGACTTCAGGTGCTGCATATGCTGCAGAACCACAGTACGTTTGACTTAAAATCCTTCTATTGTCGGAATCGACGCAAAATCTGGCGAATCCAAAGTCAGCTAGCTTGACGTTGAATTTTCTGCTAAGCAAGATATTTTCACATTTAAGGTCTCTGTGTGCTATATTTTTTCCGTGGAGGTAGTGGAGCCCGCTGGCCATTTGACGAAACCAGATTTTGGCCTGTTGTTCAGGCACCACTCCATTTCTCTTTATAAAATCCAGTAAATCCCCATTATCGGCGTACCTATAAAATTACAAATATTTTTGGGTCATGATATACAGGGTGTCTCACGGTCGATGGTAGGTTAGACGTTTACGGAAAACGGGGCATAGAAAATTACTGAAAATTTGGCAACTTGGGTAACTGGCTTTGCTCTATCGATCTAAAATATTTTCAACAATGCAGCGTTGCCGCTTATATAAAAAAGTAGCAACATATTTGATATTTTAAATGGAACATCCTATATATAATTGCATTTTCCGCTTCATTATTGATTTCTAATTATTTTAGTATAATACGTTCCTATACCTATCTTTAGCGGTTTTCGAGAAATTAATTAATTTCCATATTTTTTGTTCAAAACATAGCTCTAATTAAATGTTTATTACTGCGGTATTTGGATTTGTAGACAGCTAAAATTTTGGATGTAGTTCACCTTGTCCTGTGTATTAGTTATGCATAAAGAAATTTGTTCTGTGTTATACAGGGTCGTTCAAAATTCGTCATTTTACCGCTCGATACAAAAATGGTGAAAAGTGCATTTTTTCAATAAGAACACCCTGTATTAAATTATATTATATTAAAATTAATTATTATTATTATTATTAAATATCCTGCAAGAAAATTAATGTCCCTTCCAAATGATATATCATGTAACTATACCTAAATAGTTAAGATGTCGAAATGAAAGCAAGTTTTTGTAAAAATCGGATTATTTTGGCATATTTGTCTTAGATAGCCATGAAATCCCAAGATGGAACATATCTTTGTGAAAATTTGACAGTTAGTGCATCAATAATAAAAAACTTGCTAGTTTTTAACTTTTAGTAAAGAAAGCGACCTAAAAAGAATTAAAATGGAGGTAAATAACTATTCAAATGAAATTTTGATGAAATTGCTTATTCTTCATGGACAATGTAACCAAATTATAGCAAGAATATGCAGAAGGTTCAACGAAATGTTTCCGGATCAACAACCAATCAACGAGAGAAAGTTTGTACGATTACAAAATAATTTTGTTAATTATGGGTCGAAACTGAAAACGGAAAGACATTTACCGAAGCCTGTAACTTCTGATGAAGACAACATCATAAATGTCTTAGCCTATTTTCACGCTTTTCCTCAAGCTTCCACTAGAAGTGCAGAAGAAGATTTAGCAGGGGCGTGCGGTGACTTATGAAAAAGGGGAAGCACTGTCGGTAGGCAAGTCGCCGAAGGCGAAAAATTTTTTGAGGACCACGCCCAAATATTGGCAATTTTTCGACGTTTAAATACAGGTAGAATACTGTCATGTAGGTACTGTCGAAAATGTGAGATTATGTACCTATGATTTTTTAATATTTCTTCTATTTTCTAAATGGCTACCTATGTTTTTTTATTAATTTTTACGTAATTTGCCCGTCGAAAACGAATTCTTTAGTGACCTAACCCTGCCTAAAAGTCGTTAAAAATAAGTTAACAAAATTTTATAACAGAAACTAATACAGAAAACTATCTATACATTTTTACTTTGAATTCACAGTTTTAATTTTAAACGGATACTGGGTGTGTAATTATTATGTGGTAAATTTACATTGTTTATGAACAAAGAAACTGAATTTACAATATATACAGGGTGTTATGGAAATGACTTATTATTTTTTAACCCGTAAATATATAGGTCGAGACGAATTGGGGAAAAATTGCTATAAATGGCGCTCGAAGCTAGAAATTCGAGAAAAATGCCTTCAAAAATTTAGGTCCAAAACACCTACACGCCAATGACCCAAACAGCTGATTTGGGTAATTGTTTACTTTAGTGGGAATGTTGAATTTTTCGCTAAAATTTCGTATATAGGCTAATTAAGGGTAGCTGATCACAATTTTCCTTTTGCGTTTAGGCGGCAAATGCACTGGTTTTGAGAAAAAAAATGTTAAAGTTTTTCTAACTCACCGGTATGTTATTTTGCATGTAATCCTAAAATGTTGCTTATTTCCAATAAAATATTACTTGTCGGAGTCATAGTATACACTTCTGAGTTGAAATAAACGAAATATGCCACAAGGAAACTCTGAAAAACGGGATAACTTGTAAGCGAACAGAAAACTCTACGTTATCTGGAAAAAGACGGGGGCTCACTGACAGCTGGCCACCCATGTTGTCAGATTGTTAGTGTATTATAAATTGCCTATACTTGTCAATTCATTTTTATTAATTGAATGAATCCTATTGGCTCGAGCTAGCATATCATTCTCCTGGATGGAAGCCATTGATAATTACAAGAAAAAGAAGAACAATCTGGCAACGTGAGTGCAATGAATCTGAAAAGAGACGGTTCTACTTTGTCGGCGTATTAACAACGAATTTAATTAAATTTGTGCCTTTTCCATTGTTTTTTTGCTAAAATGTTGCTCTTATTTTATGAACAGATAGTTTGGTGAAAGTTTTATCACATATTTTGAAGGGAAAACCATAAAATCTAGGAAATTGAAAGGAAAGAATACCCTAACCTGTAAGTGAAAAACTTTAACATTTTTTTCTCAAAACCAGTGCATTTGCCGTAAAAACGCAAAAGGAAAATTGTGATCAGCTACCCTCAATTAGTCTATATACGAAATTTTAGCACAAAATTCAACATTAATTGCACTAAACTAAACAATTACCATTCCAGCAGTTTGTCTTGTCAAAAACACATGTGTTCAGGGGCATTGAACTATCATGGAGGGCGCACATAGTCCGGTTTAAGGGTATTTTACAAAATTCAAAATACTTCCGATTTTAGAAAAAAAAACTATCAAGTGTAACTCTAGACCACCTCAGGAGTGGCCCCTTAAAATATAATAAGTCATTTCCATAACACCCTGTATATATATATCACGGCACCTGATAGATGGTATCATTTTAGAGCTTATAGTTTGGAGTTTGGATATCACGACGTGGTCTTTCGTGTTTCAGGTAAAAAAAGGGATGTAGGCACCGCCAGATTTTTTTAAATTTGAGGTGAAACAAAAATAAAAAGAAAACCACGTAGGTACGTACCTACCTTTTTATTTGTAATGTAATACTATCCTTCTATCCACGCTGGCAAACTTGTTTATTACATCTTCGTATAACTATTATATTTATCGTAATATTCTTTATTAAAATGCCTTGTAAATTTTTTAGCCGCCTTCACTTCTGTCTTTAAATTACAATCTGGTATAGGCCTACCTGTTGCAATAATATTCCTTTTTTTCATCAAAGGAAAGCGTTGAAAATCCTTTTTCCAATAACTTGCATACAGAACAGATACACTTTCACTTTACATTTCCCGAATTCGATGGGCCGGCAATTGGTTGCTCCATGACAAAATAAATCAAGAAGTACGATAAACAAAGTCAATACACAATTAATAATACTGTCACAATTTTCAATTTACAACCACTGAAGAACTACACCACAGAACAATAAAGGTTAGTTTAACTACACTCAAATGTCAGACAGATGCTCTACCGTATACCGCGTTTTTCTGGCGAAAAATCGCGACAGATAATCGTAAAACGCCGCTACAAACACGTGGAAACTAAATATTTTGCCGGTTTCTCTGTCCCGGCGTCGCATCGCGGAGAAGAAAATACCGAGATCTAACGATTTACCCTTTACTTGGCACGGCAGTCCATATTATTATTACTCGTATACGAGTATACAGTGTAGTATACACGTATTGAGATCACTTCGATAAATTTAATATTGCGTTGGTCAGGGATGCATACAGGGCCGGATTTGGTTTGCAAATTAGATACAAATAAATACTTGGGTATTTTAATTGTATGGATAGGTATAGATTAATATAAAATTTGTTTTGTCTTATGAAAGCGGTAGGGGAAGCAGTGCTTCCATCGCTTCCATGGACCGCACGCCCCTGAGATTTAGGCATAACTCGTCCCTCTGTTCAAAGGATCCTTGATAATCATGACATGCACCCATACAAGTTCACAAAAGTTCAAGCCCTGAAACTGGAAGATTACCAACGTAGAGTACAATTTTGTAAAGCAATGCTGATCCGCATCCAAGAAGATCCTAACTTTCTAAAGAAAATAATTTGGACGGATGAAGCTAAATTTTCCAGGGAGGGCATTTTCAATAGAAGGAACGAGCATTTCTGGGCTGACCAAAATCCACATGTTGTTAAGGAAATGGGATTTCAGGAAAGGTTCAGTTTTAACGTTTTTTGCCTCCTAAAAGATGACAAAATAGAGTATCACATTTACGAGGAATCTCTAAATTCCGAAAGATACCTTCAAATTCTAAAATCAGTTGTGAACGAGTTTCTGGACAATTTATCATTAGTAGAGTATCGTACCTGTTGGTTTCAACTGGACGGGGCACCAGCCCATTGCACTGGGACAGTAACAAGAGAGTTGTTTCAAATCTTCGACGATCGTTGGCTAAGACATTTGGGACCGTGGGATTGGCCTGCTAGATCGCCCGATCTCACGCCACTTGATTTCTACTTGTGGGATGATTTAAAAAGAAAAGTATACAGGACACCAGTACAGAGCAAACAAGACCGTCGCCAATGAGTGATCACTTACATTGAACAGCTTGATGCCAGTGAAATAAGGAAGGCCACAACTGAATCTCCGAGTATACGGATTGAAAAATGTTTGGAAGTCAACGGTCGTCATTTTGAACATTTATTAAAAAAATCTTGAACCCTTTTATGATATGCTTTTGTCTTGTATTGTTATTTGCTATTTGACTGTATTCATGTTATTTGTCCCTACTGAAATTAGTTTTGTTTTCAGTTTTGACCCATAATTAACAAAATTATTTTGTAATCCTACAAACTTTCTCTCGTTGATTAGTTGTTGATCGGGAAACATTTCGTTGAACCTTCTGCATGTTCTTGCTATAATTTGGTTACATTGTCCATGAAGAATAAACAATATCAAAATTTCATTTGAATAATTATTTCCCTCCATTTTAAAACTTTTTAGGTCGCTTTCTTTACTAAAAGTTAAAAACTAGCAAATTTGTTATTATTGATCAAATTTTCATAAAGATATGTTCCATCTTGGGATTTCATGGCTATCTAAGACAAAATAATCCGATTTTTACAAAAACTTGCTTTTATTTCGACATCTAAACTATTTGGGTATAGGAACATGATATATCATTTGGAAGGGACATTAATTTTCTTGCAGGATATATAATAATATACAGGGTGTCCTATTTGAAAAAATGCACTTCTCACCATTTTTGTATCAAGCGGTAAAATGACGAATTTTGAACGACCCTGTATAACACAGAACAAATTTCTTTATTCATAACTAATACACAGGACAAGGTAAACTACATCCAAAATTTCAGCTGTCTACGAATCCAAATACCGCAGTAATAAACATTTAATTAGAGCTATGTTTTGAACAAAAAATATGGAAATTAATTAATTTCTTGAAAACCGCTAAAGATAGGTATAGGAACGTATTATATAAAAATAATTAGAAATCAATAATGAAGCGGAAAATGCAATTATATACAGGGTGTTCTATTTAAAATATCAAATATGTTGCCATTTTTTTGTATAAGCGGCAACGCTGCGTTGTTGAAAATATTTTAGATCGATAGAGCAAAGCCAATTACCTAAGTTCCCAAAATTTCAGTAATTTTCTATGTCCCGTTTTCCGTAAACGTCTAACCTACCATCGACCGTGAGACACCCTGTATTATAAAGGTGTTTTAAAAAAACATGTGTCATTGCTCGTGTGGTGATTCCTTACCCAAAAATTAAACAAATAGTTTCTTTTAATATGGGTCCGCAGATGCTTTAACTTTGAGATACAGGGTGTTGAAAAAAAAAAAGAAGATTTTTCACTAATATTCTTGAGACCGCTTTAGATATTATTTTGAATTTTAGTAGGTACTAAAGTCTATCTTTAAATGAGGCGAAGTAATAAATGCTCATTAAATTTGCAAAACGCATGCCGGGGTATCAAGAACAATTTAAACACTATCCCTTAAAATCTATTGTTTACATTAAATAATGAGCATTCATTAGATAGGTCCACCCTGAATTTATCGCATGCTATTGTTATATTTGAGGATTTACCATTGTTATTGGGAAAATCCCTTAGCCAGGAGCGTGTATTGGCAAAGCTTTTAATTTAAAAATCTTAAACATCCTATTCCCCTAAAATTGTATTATATTATATTTGAAGGTATTAATAACATATGGAAATATTTAAAAAATCACAGACAAAGCATTTTCAAAAATCGAATAATACTTTGTCGCTATGGCTCAATCACAGTCCGATTCCGAAGATGATCTTTTATTAACATCGTTTATTATAAGCGGTTCAATCATTTCTTCGATTATTATAACTATCTGCCACATTTTGGCTTTTTCTATCAGATGCTCGATACACTTTTTCCACTTTTCCGCACTGATTGTACCCATAGCTTCATTAAAGAGTCTTTTTAAATCCACCATTTTATAAATCGTGTTTTTTTCCGGCAACATCTGACTTTATTTGAGCCCATATAACGATGGTCTAGCGCACAAATGTTGTAAGTGCACTTTATGCCAAAAATGAGTTAAGTACATCAGGGAGCAACTTTAATCATAATCTTTCATATGCACATAAGTGATAACTACTATATTAATATTTGGTGCTGGTAGCGCCATCTTCCAATCGGGTTAAGTACTTCTAGGCGATATAAGTCTACACCAAATGTGTTAAGAGAACTTAACACATATGTGCTCTTAATTCTTTGAATTGGGTAGTTACTTACCACCCTTGTCTATAGTAAATTTAGTGTTGTCGATGAATATGGATAATACTCCTATTATTGGTAAGTAGATTTCCGATGCTTTATAAATATTTTAAATTAGGTATTTTTACTTTAACTTGCCTTTAGATGTTGATAGAAGTTATAAAGTAAAAGGATTGCATTACATCAGATCAAATTATTGTACCAAGATACGTAGTTTTGTCATACCAAAAGTAGCGTTTCTTGTATGTATTTTCTTTTGTAGTCAAAACAGTACAGAATGAGTCATCAGTCAATAACGAGACCTCAGGTAGTTTCAAAAATTGGAGAGACTGTAAGGAGCAGAGTGAACCTTTTTAACATGTGTCAACTTCTTATACAGATATTATTGTTCCAAGTTAATATCGTGGCAAAGTTTTTATTGCGTCGAAGTAAAATTTAAGAAATGATACCAAAACTAGCGATTTTGTATTTCTTTTTCTAGCCAAAACTACACAAACAGCGTCACCAATCAATTACGAAACCTCTATGCCAGGACCATCAGATATTTCTAAAAGACGCAAAGACCCTGAGGAGCTTAATGAATCTTTTCAATTTTCGTCAAGTTCTTATGATGACATCCTAGCAAGCGTGGCAAGGAACATTCGCAACAAACAAGGTGTATTTTTAATATCAAAAAAATAGGAAAAAAAGAAACCGGAAAGCTGACAAAATGGATTGGAATAAATGAACATATTTTATAGGTAGATAGAGTGGCACTGTGTCAAAAGTATAATAATCTAGCTGATGCTACAAACCAAAAAATTCACTTGTCATTGCCAATGCAAAATGTTCCAGTGGCTAGGAAATAAAATAATCCAAAGTCTAAAAATCGGTCAGCCCAAGGAACCCGACTCCAATAATATTGAATAATAGTGCTTAAAAATAATTGTTTAAACAATTGTTCATTTAAATAAAGGTTTGACACTGCAGTTATCTTTTTTTGCTATTAACAGTTATAGATTTTTATCAACAAAGAGTTTCTATTGTGCCATATGTGGTAAGTACCGATAATTTTGGAGATATTTTAAAATTTTCAACATTTCATTATAAAATAATACTTTTAACCATTTTCACCCCAAAGGTGATACTACAATCTTATAAAGTAGTAAACCATTTTCGATACACCAAGTAGTTTATTTGAATTGATGTGCAGTTATTAACTTTCATTTAGCTATATCTCGAAACCAACATTTTTGCACTTAGCACATATGTGAACTAGACCATCGATAAGTTCGGGTTTATTCGCAATGGTAAGGGGGGAGTCTGAGCACAGATATTTCTCGTAACTTTGACATTTCATCGACTACATATTTTTTGAATGCATATTTATGTACTTAAATGGGCTAGTACCAATAGTTCTTTTTTTAAGGAATCTAATGGAAATTCTATTTTCTTAAACTTAGCCATTCTGTTATTTCACTTTTACGCCACGCACTTGTCGGTAATCTTTCCGTCAGCCTAGAGTAATAACTTGCATTATCCAATACAATTATTGCATCTATCGTTATAAGATTCAACATTTGCACGCACCATTCTTCAAAGACATCGGCATTCATATCTTCGTGATAGTCTCCTGTATTTTCAGATTGGAAGATCAGTAGACCACCTTTGATGAAGCCTCCAGAACTTCCAATATGAGTTATAATAAGTCGATGTGGCGATCTTAATCCTGTGGATAATCCCTCCTAAAAAGCTTGCCTTGAACTTTTAACATTTTCATCCTGCCAAAATTTAGTCACAGTGTGGCCTTTATTTAGCCATGTTTCGTTTAAATAAAATATTTTTTTGTTTTCTTCTCTGGCTTTTCGGATCCTTCATAAGTAATTTCTTGTCCAACAAACTATATCGCTTCTGTCTATTACAATCGATTGCCTATTATGTTTTTTTCCACCGAAAACCCATTTTTTTTAATAATTTCCAATGCGTATTTCTACACATAGATGGGTATAGTCCTGGTCTTCTTAAATGGAGGACAAAATTTTATCCAGCGTGGGAATTACTTTTTTTTTGGCAATTGTTGAAAATTCTCCATATTTAATTAAAAAACACTGGCACTTTACACTTTGACTAGTTTCACTGAGAAACAAACACCCAAGGTAGGTAGGTATAGATATAAATACGTGTATTATTAAAATAGAGGCACCCACAAAGGCATAATAATCACATAATTAGCAAACATGTAACCAGGATTGTACAAAAGAAAAGGAATAAAATGATTAAAGCAGAAACGAAATAACTACCTAGACTAATTAGTTTTAATAAAATTGCTTTCTAAAATTCCAGGTAATTGTACATAATTTTAAGGGTAAAAATTTAATATTAAAATATATATTTGAAGACAAAACCTGGATTTAATATCGATACTTGTACCGGGTGTCCCACTGAGAATGGCTGTCGGCCGTATCTCAGAAAGTGTTAGTCGTATGGCTTGCGGAAAAAAAAATATATTAGGTAAAGTTGGCATGAGAAATTGCTGAAAATTATTTTCAAGTTTCTCAGACTGGCGCTAGAGGGCGCAACAGTAACGGTAAATATGAATCACGAAGTTTCCTCAAAAGTCGCCTAGTTAAGGTATCCCGAAAATAACATCTTTGTATATTTCGAAGATTTATTAATAAAATTCACCTTTAGAACGTGTTCGTCACTTCTCAAATAAAGTGGTGGAGGAAGGTTGAACATTATTTGTAATAAATGCTGATAACTCCGGTCTGGCCTAACATAATTTAGTAAACTTAGTTTTGTTCAAAAGGGCTTTTCTCACTCTATATATATCATCTTATGAACTACGGCAATATGTGTTTTACACTAGGCGCTAGGGGGCGCTGTCTTACAACTTCACAAACATTGCGCGTTTTGTCCATAATTGTAAATATAATAGTAGGTATATTCAATTTTACCTGATTACAAGGATGATTAAAAGTCTAAGAAGTCAACGAAAACCTCAAGTTAATATCTATTTTCAATCCGGAGATATCAACAACAATAATCATAATTACGGAACATTATGATTTTATCTTCAAGTTGCCATTGTAAAGTTTTTTTTAAGAGTCAAATAGGCCTTGGAAAAACAAAATGTGAAGGTACGTATGTTTCAAGCAAATATACCGTTACGACAATAATTTTCAGTGGCGCCCTAAATGTTCAAATTGTCGCCCATCGTTCTGTACTTCGAGCACATACAGACTAGAGAAAGCAATTCATTCATAAAGTTACATTTTGGCTGCGCCTACAACTCTCTGTTTATTTACTATCGTTTAGAATAGAAAATTACTACGACTGTAGAGGGTCAGTGGCGTACCATTTAAAATATTTTATCATTAATGATATTTATATCCAAAGACATTAAAATATCACTTTAACTCTAAAAAATGTAAAAATAGCTTTGATGATTGCAGTATTACATAAACGTTATGTAAACGTGCTACAGGGTAGGGTGTGTTCTAAAATTGACTATTGATAAAATTCTGGAGAATAATAAATGTTATGGGTGTAAATATGATGCACTAAAACAAACTTAAACTCAAAAATGCTTTATTATCGAAATAATAGTATTTAAATTAAAAAAACGTACAAAAAATACAATACGTACAAAATTTGTAGGTTTATTCATTCATGAAAATCTAAATTGACAGAAAATATATAGTATAATTTGAAATTGCATTTCTCTATTAATGGGGATTTTATTTAAACTTCATAGGTAACTATAGTTTATGCAAAATAATTTCCGTTGCACGTCATACCCTTCGAGTGACGTCACTTATAAACAGTGTTACCAGATTATAACCAAAATAGCCGAGTGAGGGAATTACACTAGGTTTGTTTTTAGATTACTCTAATAATTTATTTTCCTTAATAGACATTGAAATTCTGCGTACAGTGGAGATATTCAAATTTAGAGCAGCTGCTACACGCTAGAAATTAGTAAAGTACAAATAAAATTTAGAGACTCTAACATACAGTGGCGAAGCGTCCATGTAACCACTGTTACCATTGGTAACAGTTAAAAATCTTGAAAATAAATATTTTATGACTATGTATTTTATTCTAACACACATCCTTTAAGTTAAAATATATTCAACTACTTGAGCAGTTTAGAAAATAATTTATCATATATTTATATTTATAAATGAAAGTGTTGTAAAAAATCTATTACTGCCCCCTGAAAATAATTGTTTTGTTCAATAGGTTTCTAACTCTTCCCTGTTTAATATTCTCCAAAGTTTTTCTACTTTCATGATGAATACGAATATTAAAGTAATTTTTCAGAATCAATTTAATTAATACTGAAGAATGTCCATCGATCGGGGTATCTTCATAAATCATCATCATCATCATCACATAGCCCCTGATGTCCACTGCTGAACGTAGGCCTTTCGCATGTCCGTCCAAACGGTCCTGTTTTGCGCCACCTGTATCCAGTTCGATACTAATCTCTTTATGTCATCGGTCCATCTTGTTGGAGGCCGTCCCCGGTTTCTGTGTGCTTGTATTCGGGGTCTCCACTCCAAAATTCTCTTTGTCCATCGATCGTCGTTAGTCCTCGCTACATGGCCAGCCCAGTTCCACTTTAGGGTGGTTATCCTTACAACAACGTCTGTTACTCCTGATCGTCTGCGGATGATGGCATTAGGAATCCTATCACGTAACGATATCCCTAACATTATTCTCTCCATCGCTCTTTGGGTAACTTGCAATTTGGACACCGTTGCTTTTGTAAACGTTAGGGTCTCTGCACCATACGTCATTACAGGCAGAATACATTGATCAAATATTTTTCTTTTCATACTCATTGGAATACTTGATCTGAAAAGGTCTCTCAGCTTTCCAAATGCAGCCCAGGTTAGGCTTATTCTTCTTACTAGCTCGCATGTTTGGTTATCCCTACCTATTTTTATCTCGTGGCCCAAATATTTGTAAGAAGTTACTGGCTCGATGTCCTTGCGATCCACAGAGATATTCTTGGCGTGAACCAGGTTGGTCAAGAATTTGGTTTTAGAAAAATTTATCTTGAGGCCAACCCCTCTTGTAGCAGTGAAGAGTCCTTGTAGCAATGTCTGTGCCTGGTCAAAGCTGTCAGCGATAAGTACGATGTCATCCGCAAACTTGAGGTTATTTAAAAACTTTCCGTCTATATTAATACCCATTTCATTCCAGTCGACGGATTTACATGCATACTCCAACAGGGCTGTGAATAACTTTGGAGAAATTGTGTCTCCCTGACGAACCCCTCTTTCAATACGAAAGGTATCCGTGTCTTCGTGAAGCCTTACACAAGCTGTAGCGTGTTCATAGATATATATAATGAGGGAGGTGTACCTATAGTCTATTCTACATTCAGCCAGAGCACCAAGCATTGCTTTTTGGTTGACAGAATCAAATGCTTTCTCAAAGTCAACGAAGACCATGATCAAAGGTTTATTGTATTCAATAGTCTTTTCAATCAGTGTTTTGAAGGTTTGTAGGTGGTCATTTGTTCCATATTTAGCTCTAAATCCGGCTTGTTCAGGAGGTTAATAGAAGTCTAATTTTGATGTTAGCCTTTTAGCGATTATTTTCATAAACAGTTTGTACAGGTGGGATAACAAGCTAATCGGTCTATAGTTGCTCAACTGAGTCATATCCCCTTTTTTGTGCATTATTATTATTACTGCTATGTCCCATTTGGACGGTGTTACTCCCTGGAAGAGGCACGCGTTAAACAACAGAGCCAGAGCTTTTAGTAACGTATGACCCCCTGCCTTAATTGCCTCAATAACAATTTGGTCATCCCCAGCTGTTTTGTTGTTCTTCATCTCATTTAGTGATTTTGAGATTTCCGCTTTTGTTATCTCTGGAAGGTCCTCTGAACCTACATTTTCCACTTTCCTGATCCTAATATCTTCGTTTTTGTTCTCTTCTCTGTACAGCTCTCTGTAAAATTCTTCTACGATCTTGATAATCTCATCCTTATTTGATGTTATTTGTCCCTGATGATCTGCAAGCTTGGATATATTTTTCTTACCCATAGCGAGGCTTCTTCTTAGTACCTTTAAGCTTTTATTTTCTTCTATGACGGTCGTTACTAGATTGGTGTTAAATTGCCTTACGTCTCTCCTTACCGCCTTGCTGATATCTCTATTTAATTGTCCTAGTTCGTCCCTGTTTGTGTCATTCTTGTTTTTCAACTCTCTTCGTTTCTCCATAAGGTTCTTTGTGTCTATGCTGATTTTATCTTCCTTTCCTCTGCTCCTCGTCCTATACTTTTCTTCTGATCCTAGCTCTGACTAGTCTATGATCGCTTCCTATTGAGCAGTTGTTAAGGACTGATACATCGTGCACCATATTTCTGTTGTTTGTAATTATGAAGTCTATTTCGTTCCTAGTTACCCCATCCGGACTAGCCCATGTCCATTTTCTTTGGGGGCTCTTCTTGAAGAAGCTGTTCATTGCGAAGAGACCATTTTGCAGTAAAAAGTTTAAAAGCATTTCCCCTCGTTCATTGCGTTGTCCATACCCGTGGGGACCTAATGCTGTCTCAGTTTCATTTGCTTTGCGTCCCAGCTTGGAATTAAAGTCGCCGATTATTACGTTGTGTTTTGTGGGGGATTGCCCAATTGCACTATCTTCATAAAGGTGATCACCAAAATATTCGTACACCGAGACTGGTAGATACCTCATAGTATTCAACATAAGATGGGCAAGTATGTCTTTAACATTTTTATTAAAAATATTTGTGGTTTTATTAAAAAACCCAAAATATTTTTCCCCAGCCTGACATACTTCCACAACTAACGTTGAAGCTTTGATTAGGTTGCCATATTGCTTATTTATCTGTAGCTTTGATAAAGATATATTTGATTCTAGCAAATTTAAATATTTTAGGCAAGTAACACATTTTTTTAAGCTTCTCACTACAAACCCAGACATATAGGAGACAATATCTTTTACATAAATAGTAAGGTCCCACATTTTTGAATCGATATAATTATGCTCCTGAATATTTTTTTTAATGTTATCCTGAAAAGCTTTGTATTCTTCACTTTGTTCCAAATCTTGTCCTTCATCGTCCAAAGTAATACCACCACTGCCACAATATAAAATTGGAATATTTTCCAAGTTTATTGCGTTACCACTGTTAGGCCCAGAAATTTCAGAACGAACAATTAATCGTTTGTATGCTGCTTCAAAGTATCTAGCCGTGGGATTATTATTGTGCCCGCCCTTACTCCTTATTGCTCCAAAGAAAAGTTCCAAATGATCTTGCGAAAGCTTATATGTTAGCATGAACTTTAAAATCTTTTTTCTTTAACGTATATCTGATAGGGGAGTTCTGCCTAAAATGACATACCCTAAGGATTGGGGCCTATATCTATTCTCAGGACGATCAAATAATTACCTTTTTTTAAAGAAAACTTAGCTTCAGGTATGCACTTTTCAATAAAGATAATAGAACTGCCATAAATTCAATTCTTATATTTTTTTAAGTCATTTAAAAAAAATGGCTGACTATGTCATTTTAGGCGGATACTTGGTCTAAAATGACATACCCTATGCCGTTTTAGGCTTTGATTTAAAAGGTTAGAAAAAAATAAAAAACATAGTTTTGAAAACGTTTATTACATATTTCCTACGTACATAGGTCACATATGAAAGTTTTGGCTCTTGTAGACTTTCCGGCGCATTCTGCATGTGCCCAAGACAAGCAGATTTGGCACCTCAACCAATATTCATTGGCTTTCGACCTAGAGTAAAGGTCATTACAAAAAAGGCGGCATCATCGTGATCGTCATCCTGAACATTACTAAATAGCTCCGTTTCTTCGTATGTATCCTCTGGAGAAATCACCAGACGCTTCTTTGCTTGTCTCGCTGTCTTGCGTCGTTCAATTTCGTTTTTTATGTCAATTTTCTGCTTTTGTTCCTCCAAGTTGGGAGTGCTTGTTAAAATTTGCGAACCAGTAGATTTTCGTTTTCTTTTTGTTTCCCTTGAAGTCACTTGAGGTATTGGTGATATTTCTGAGATCTTTACTTTAGGTGCTCTCTCTACAGCAATATTTAAAATGTCTGATGCAGAAGTTTTAAGAGGAGCAAAGAATGTTGGCGTGTCTTTAGTTGTTGAAGTTGATGGAACTGGGTCTGCAATATTCTGTTTTAGTTGCGGAGGTTGGACCATATTTTCTTCTATATTAGTGGTTTCTGCTGGAGCGAAAAGAAAACCAGGAAATATTTCAGGATTCACTGGCCAAATCCCAGTTTTAGCAAATCCATTTTGAGCAACACTAGTTTGTGTCGCTTTACAGTATGCAGCTGAAAACAGCGAAGCGATTTGAAACTGAGTGACGACTCTACCAGCGTTTGCCTTCAGCCACTTGGACACCTCCTGATCATAGTAAGTCTTCATAGGACCATAGAAAGACACGTCCAGTGGTTGAAGGCGGTGAGTGCAATGAGGAGGCAGACACAACATTACAATACCGTTTTCTTTGGCATAGGTCAAAACCTGAAGACTTTTGTGGCTTGAATGTCCATCAACGATTAAAAGCACTTTCTCCTCTAAACTCGGTTTTGCAAACTTCTTAAAATGTTCCAGCCACTGTAGGAAAACGTCACCGGTCATCCAACCATTTTCTAGAGCTCAAAAAATTTTGCTACTTGGGTTCTGTTGAATGCCATAGCACGAGCCGTTGATGTTGCTTCGGGTTTTCTTAGAACTATGTCAGCATTTCTAGACCGGAATCCTGCAAGCCAATCCCAACCAGCCATCTTTGTTTGATGGTTGAAACGATGTTCCAATCCGCTCCTTTCAGCTAGTTCGTAAGCTAACTTGCGTACATCAGTAACTGTCATACCAAATAAGCGAGATTCCAAAAGTTTCAAGTGTTCCACCAGGTCTCTTTCAACATCCGCTTCAAAAGTTGGACGGAAACGCCCTAAGCCTTTGCTAACGCCTTGGATAACTTTATTGCTATTTTTAGCCCTTCGTCGAAAAGTTGCCTGAGGAACTCCGAATACTTTTGACGCTCTTAGCCAGCCCATCTCTTCATTCTCAACTGCATTAATTGCGCAGCGCATGTTCTCTTCGTCCCAATCTTGACGATTACTTTTTCTTTGGTATTTACCAACCATCTGAAAAAAAGAGAACACTACTGAAATGTTGTGATACTTAAAAGTATTGTTGTCATTTTACTTTTGCACACAAAAATGAAGTCAGGGTAAAACGACACAGTATGTCATTTTACCCGAGACTCTAGTATGTCGTTTTACCCTGAGTGCATAGTTTAACAAGATCATCAAAATTGTTTATTTTAACCTCTAAAATGATGCAAACTAGAATATGTACAATAAAAAGTATAGGTTATTTATCTGTAAAAAAATTACAACATTAATAAAACCATGCAAATCCCGGTGATAATCATATACAAACATACCTTGCATCATATATCGGGCACTTCACTTTAACGTTTTTCTTTACCGCACATATATTTCTAAGTTCAGACGTCTGCTATTACAACTGACACAACGTTGCCAACTGTAAGAACGGATAAAGTTAGCCGCGGACCGTTTGGAAGCGTAAATAGGCCTAAACAGCCACTATGTCATTTTACCAGAGTATGTCGTTTTAGGCAGAACTCCCCTACATGTTTTTTAAACTTTTAATACATATTAGAAAGCCTAAAAATCCAGTTTTTCTAGGACAATTCAGGACGGGTACTCGCGCTACTTTTAAGCCTATTATATATTCTACCATTTTATTTAAAAAAGAAAAAAATTAATCTTCAGTCGAGGGCGATAGTGGCCTTTTGTACATGTATTTTGCTAATCCATTTCTCGAATTGAAAATATCAAACAAGTCGTTAAAGTTTTGAAGAAAAGTTGCTGTAGCATCTACATTTTGAAAATCCGGATGGTTAGCATCTATTTTTAAATAAAAAAGAGCATCAGCAACACTTTTGCTTAAGGTTTGTGCGGCTAATTTTACTCTCATCTTTTCCTTTGCCCATTGTAGATGTCGAAGGCGAAGCTTGGTGGCGGCGTGAAGCCCTTCTTCAGTTTGCAACGTTACTAATTTTGAAAGAAAATCCCACATAATGTCCTTTTCACCTACATCTTTTAATATTTTGTGAGATCCAAAGCAGTTCCGTACTAACTTCAACATATGACAAGCATCAAGAAATATGAAAACCTTGTCGCTAGTAACAGGGTGAATAACATACGTTTTAAGATGTCGTGGATCATTAAAATCTGCTCCAAGATGTTTAGCCATAGTAAAATTAGCTGCTGCACCGTCAAAAGTTAACGATGTCACAGTGGCGCCACTTTCATGTAGAAATTCCAAACATTTTTTTACTAAATCAGCTTTTGCACTACCTGCCAAGCCATCTAGTAAAAAATAAGCCACTGGAATTTTCCACGAACCATTAAGAGGTACTAACATGAAAACTAAAGCTTCTTTAGGGGAGGACTCTTGGCACCCGCGCTTTACGCTAATGCGTGAAAATCTACTTTGTCGCCATGCAAGTTCATTGAGCAACTTGCTCGTTTCATTGAGAACATTGCCCGAGCTACGAATGTGAATTTGGCTCGGCGTATAGCCTAGGGCATGACGAGTTCTCTAGTCTATATGTGCTCGAAGGTTCTGTATACACGACTCCAATCTCTCCTTGATAATACTGCAGTTTCCACCCCTGCCATAAGGATACGGCGGCTGCTGTCCATTATCCTTTCTATCATGTTTTCCCTTGTGGTGGGTCTGGTAACGAAAACAAGATCCTTCAATCTCTTCCATAGATAAAAATCTAGGCATGTTAAGTCAGGTGATCTAAAATAGAAATTACCACTTTCATTAGCAGTATCACAATATATCCTATGATATTACCTGGCAGGCCACGGAAATATACTCCCTCTTCCTATCCACCTTGCAGGAAATGTGTCTTCAAGAAATTGACGAACGTTTACCGCAAAATGTGCGGGACATCCATCGTGTTGGAAAACCATAGTTCTGCGAATATCCAAGGGCACATCTTCGAGAAGAATTGGGAGTTCGCAATTTAAAAAATGTAAGTATCTTTGCCCAGTAAGCGACTCATTAAATGCAAACGGTCCAATTATTCTGCCACCCAAAATGCCGCACCAGACATTGACACTCCTTGATGCTGCACCTCCCGCATCCAATGGGGATTATCCTGCGACTAATAATGCATATTATGGCAGTTTACTCCTCCATTACTATGGAAAGTAGCTTCATCAGTCCACAAAATTCTGAAGAGGAGATTTCTATCTTTCAATATCATATTGAGCAACCAATAGCAATGATCCAATCTTCTATTATAATCTTGCGGGGTCAAAGCCTGGTGGAGCACAATATGGTAGTGATGTAGCCTAAAGAAAAACAAAATACTTATTACATTGACTTGAAAACTATTAAGAGAAATATTGGCATTATTCTAAACTATTTAAGAGTTATAACATATAGATATAATTACTTACCTTTCTTCTAATAAAATCCTATGCAACTAGAGCGAGTAACGCCTAAGTCTTTAACAATAATTAATCTGATACTAATTTGTGGATTAAATTCCACATATGCCAAAACATTTACAATGTTTTCCTCGGATCGACCTCGGCGGCGTCTGCGATATACAGGGCAACGAACACTTCCAGTAGTACGAAAGCGGCTAGCTAAACGATTAAACATTCTACTGTCGTATCGGCGCATTTGAGGGTATCGTACTGCGTTAACCCGTTCAGTAATTGTTGCATTTCCCAAACATTCAAAATACACCGCAATAATGTCAACCGCTTCTTCAAGTAACAGAGGCATTTTGAAAATCAAATACGACACAACACTGTTGGCACGACAAAAAGTTTGACGTAATAACGAAAGGTGACACGCGTGCACAATTTCAATTCATATTTTGTTTTTCCGAGGCCTATTTGACTCTTAAAAAACCTTTACGATGGCAACTTGAAAATAAAATCATAATATTCCGTAATTATGATTATTGTTGTTGATATCTCCGAATTGAAAATAGATATTAACATGCGGTTTTCGCTTACTTCTTAGACTTTTAATCATCCTTGTAATCAGGTTAAATTGAATATAATATTATATTTACAATTATGGAAAAAACGCGCAATGTTTGTGAAGTTGTAAGACAGCGCCCCCTAACGCCTAGTGTAAAACACATATTGCCGTAGTTCATAAGATGATGTATAGAGTGAGAAAAGCCCTTTTTAACAAAACTAAGTTTACTAAATTATGTTAAGCCAGACCGGAGTTATCAGCATTTATTACAAATAATGTTCAACCTTCCCCCACCACTTTATTTGAAAAGTGACGAACACGTCCGAAATATACAAAAATGTTATTTTAGGGATACCTTAATTAGGCGACTTTTGAGGAAACTTCGTGATTCATATTTAACGTTACTGTTGCGCCCTCTAGCGCCAGTCTGAGAAACTTGAAAATAATTTCCAGCAATTTCTCATGACCACTTTACCTAATATATTTTTTTTCCGCAAGCCATACGACTAACACTTTCTGAGATACGGCCGAGAGCCATTCTTAGTGAGACACCCGGTACATATAGTTTAAATAAAGTGTTATAAGTTGGTTATTAAACTTGTGTTTTATCATTATTGTGATAAAGCATGAAACAAAAAAAAAATAAATAAGACAGATGTAAAAACAAAAGACAAGACGATTTATGACAAAATGGCGATGCGCGGCCTATTAAGACAAAATTTAGTTTTTGGCGTATTCTAGGCCAAATATTAGACATTAATGTGTCATATATTTTTGAAACCAGCATTTAAAGGGCTTCCTCATAATGGTATAATATACAGGGTATCCCATTTTAAAAACATAACTTTATTTCGCCACACTTATTTCGGACACTCTGTATCAATTTCAATAGGCGTAGAAAATTCTCCAGAAAACATCCTACAACTTTTGGATTAACCACTTTTTTCTAAAACCTGAAATAGAAGAGTTAATGGGGGGTGACATTTATAATGGATCACTCGGTACCTACTAAAATTCAATTTCAATTCAATCAAGAGAGTTTCTGGACACCCTGTATAATTATTTGTAAACAAGACATTTAAAAACTGACGAAAGAATAGCCCTCTAACTGTATTGAGCTCGAAATAATATAAGGACAGTCATAAAAATAATTTGAATTTTTTAAAATCTTCGTCGTGGCTGCTATCCAGAAGGAACAATTTGGTTTTATAAGGAGGAATAGGATAGTCACAAGATATAGGTAATACAAGATAGGTAGATGGGGGTTTCTTTTTTCTTTCTATCAATAGTATCAATAGTAGTGAATTGCCAAATTATTTCAGATAGCTATACCAAATTACAGTCAGTAAGGAAAATTCATAAAACTAAACTATTATACAGGGTGTCCCACGACGATTTTCCAAGCATATTGCATAAGTTCAGGAACAAAAATTGAGGGCTTGTAAGGGAGCATCTAGGAAGGGTAAATTTAGATATACAGGGTGTTTTAAAAACAGTAATATTGCTGCCAAGTCAATTTTTTTCAATTAAACACCCTGTATATGGTTAGTTTTTCGAAAAGCTTGTTTCAAGAGAAATTCAACCATACCATACTTCCAAAAGTTACGTTTCTAATTTAAAATGACTGAAATATGAGCGATTAAATGATCAATTACGCATGAACAGATATGCAATAATAACAATAACCACCAGCGAAATATTGAAGAGTATGACGGGGGCTGTCATGTCACGAGTCAGAAGTAGTTTCATTGTTAATTATTTTAAGTAGGGAGAAATGTCTTCACTTTTTACATATGACGAGTATGTCGACATGCTCCTGATATACGGAGAATGTGACAAGAATGAAAGACGTGCTCAAAATCTGTATAGTCAACGATACCCGAATCGTGAAATACCAAGCTATAGAACGTTTTGTAATGTTGAACAAAAATTAAGAAGTGGTTTCTTTTCCAGTGGTAGGGCGCAAACACCAAGAAGAAAACGAGTCCGAACAGAAGACAACAATATTAACATCTTGGCCTATGTTCAAGTGTATCCACATGTCTCAACTCGACTCCTCGGGGAAGAATTAGGTATTGGAAAAAGTACAGTTGAAAGGACACTAAAATATTATAAATACCACCCCTACAAAATTCATCTGGTGCAGGGCTTAACACCTGAATATCCTGAACGCCGCCGAAATTTCATTGCTGAGATGTCAATGAAATTTGAACAAGACCGTCTTTTTTTCAACATAATTTTATGGAGCGATGAAAGTAGGTTCCACAACAACGGCATAGTAAATCGCCACAATGGCCACTACTGGTCATCCGTAAATCCTTACTGGATGAAGGAGACTAATTTTCAGGTAGTTTGGGGGGTTAACGTTTGGTGCGGTTTATTTAATGGCTATCTTATAGGTCCTTACTTTTACCAAGGGACACTAAATGGAGAACAATTTTTAAATTTTCTTCAAAACGAACTTCCCTTATTGCTTGAAAATATCCCAATCAGTGAAAGATCCTCTATGTGGTGGCAGCAAGATGGAGCTCCCCCTCACTTTGCCAGGCAAGTTACAAATTATTTAGATACCACGTTTCCTGCGCGCTGGATTGGCCGAAATGGTGTGATCCGGTGGCCACCACGGTCACCGGATTTGACCCCTTTAGATTTTTTTCTTTGGGGATACCTTAAAGAAATTGTGTATGTAAACCAACCTAGAAATGTCGAAGATTTGCAAAACAAAATCATAGCAGCTTGTCGAACTGTTACTCCAGCTATGATTACAGCATCGTGTACCAGAAACCTTATAAACAGATTTGAATATTGTATTAGTGAGAGTGGTAACCAATTTGAACATATTTTGAGAAGAAGTCGTAATTAATTTTGTTTAGTTATCTTCTTATTTTCGATTGATTGTTACATAATTTAATAAAGTGTTATAAATCGCTCATATTTCAGTCATTTTAAATTAGAAACGTAACAGGTATGGTATGGTTGAATTTCTCTTGAAACAAGCTTTATGAAGAACTAACAATATACAGGGTGTTCCATTTAAAAAAATTGACTTGGCAGCAATATTACTATATCTAAAATTACCCTTCCTAGATGCTCCCTTACATGCCCTCAATTTTTGTTCCTGAACTTTTTTTCTATCTGGTTCCGTTTCCGAGCAATATGCTGGGAAAATCGTCGTGAGACACCCTGTATATTAATGAATTCATTATCCTGAGAACGAGTATAGAGAAATAAAGTAAAAAGTAAACAAATTAAATATCCAGGAGCAATATGCTGGGAAAATCGTCGTGAGACACCCTGTATATTAATGAATTTATTATCCTGAGAACGAGTAGAGAAATAAAGTAAAAAGTAAACAAATTAAATATCCAGGAAAATAGCCCAGAAAAGAACTGTTTTATCATTACTTGATTACTAGTTCGGGTGGATGGAAAACAACGTTTCTCTCACATATTTATAATCATTTTAAAAAAATAACACTGTAACGGCTGATACATCAAAAGCAAAGTACTATTATAGGACATTATGAAACGTATTCCTGCTCCACATTTTAACGCATTTTGTACCTTATATGGGTTATTCTCTTAAGATTCTGCATTTAAGTTGCAGATGCAGATGTCAGTGTCCTTTTTTTTAAGATTTTTTTGTATTAAACTTAAGAAAACTGTTAAAAGTTAAGCATAAAGTCTCCATATTGTTAATAGGAAAAAACAGTTAAGAAATTTTTTTGAAACATATTTCATATTTCGGCATACTTATATAAGTTTATAGAAGTATACTTAATGCAGATTTAAAACGGTTGCACGTCATCGATCAGCTGATAATTAACAGTCCGTAAGAAAACACGAGGAAATTAAATTTGGGCAAAAAGTAATAAAACTTTATGCGATACTAAATTTACTACAAACTTAAAGTATTCTTTGATACGAACCCACTTATAGCAAATATTTTGTTTATTTAAGCTTGTAAAAATTAATATAATTTGAATTTTATTGGCCGATAGTTGGCAACACAACTGTAAACGGTGCGGTGGCAGCAGTTAGAGAAGTAAATTTAAAGGATGTGTTAAGGTCTACATATTTTAGTTCCAATTCACTAATTTTTAGCGTATAGCAGCTGCCCTAAATTTGAATATCTCCACTGTAAGCGCAGTTTCAACAACAGTTAAGCATAATAAATTATTGGAGTCACCTAAAAGAAAACGTTCTTATTTAAAGAAAGTTGTAAATGTGTCAAGATTGGATATAAGTTCTATCCGTGACACCATATTTATGGAATGTATGAAACAAGTAAGTTGTATTATTCAAAAACTAATATTTTACATTGGTTATGCATAAGCTGTAACTTTTTTTAGAACATCATGTAACTTTGACAACTTTAAGTAAGAAATTAAAAGACAGACAACTGTTTGATGGTTGTCTTAACGCTTTAAGAAGCCTCTTAAAGGAAATAGGCTTCGGATGGAAAAAAGATGAACTGAGGCGAGAGCTTATGGAACTTTCCCATGTAGCTTTAAAACGACTGGTATTTTTTAAAGAATATATTAAAGAAAAAGAAGCATTCTTGTACCAATTCGTTTTCTTGGACGAAACATGAATTTTTCAGAATGGTACCATTATTGGTCGATCTTGGCAAGATGACAATAAAAGAAGTATTAGATCTACTAAAGTTGATGGTGAAATAAGGTATTATGCAGTAAACAAATATGGGACATTTTTGTATATTTATCTTGTTTTTATGAAAAAAAAAACTGTAATTCCCTCACTCGGATATTTTGGTTACAAGCTGGCAACACTGTCGATATCTGACGTCACTTAAAGGGTATGACGCACAACGGCTTTAAATTTTCATTAAGTCTAGTTATACTTGTGTATTTCCAAAAATCTTTTGCAGCCATTAACGTATGGTCAATTTTGAGGGGAATTTTGAATTAATTTCTCACTTTCGTTAATCTCCGTTACGTTAATAGTTTAATTACCGTAAGTGAGAAATATTAACTAAAGTGAGTACCGTAAAAAGGGGTGGAAAGAAACTGCAGGGTAAATAGAAACAAAGCTGGGGAACGTAAATCGAAAATATCTTGGCACCATAGATTTCAAATTTTGCGCTTTATTTTATGTTGGTATTACTTAATGGTGGTTCCTCAATAAATGTCTAGTGCCATTTCGCAATTTACGTTGGTGTTACTGTTGTCATAATGTCAAATGTCATTAGCTGTTTAACGGTGCGATTTTGTAGCCTAAAAAACTTTATTATTTGTGTTGTGAAAAAAACGGGTGGATTAGTTCAAATTAAGGTAAGTAATAATCCAATATGTCCTTTACACACATGCACTTCGAAAAACACAATATTTGCAACAGATCTAAAAAAAAGTTTTTTTTTCTCAATTAACCTCACTTTTGCCAAAATATGGGGTCAATAGAAACACCTGTTGCTCTTCACCCCTGATGTTGCTATTCACCCCATTGTTTTTTCTAATGATAAAAAGTATAAAATTTTCTTATTTTTTTTTTGCAGAAAAATGCCCAGAACTTACGTCCGCGACCCACGGAGTATAACTTATCTTTGTCACTCTGAGGAAAGGATGAATCGAGCTCTAAGAGATATTGAATAAGGGATGTCCTATAGAGTAGCTACTGAAGCACACGGCATACATTATTCCGTCTTATACCGTCGTCATAAAACTCCTCAATTGAAAAAACATGTGGGACAAACATCCTTAACCGCAGCTGAAGAACGTTCAATTGTGCAACACATCATTAAATGTGCTGAATGGGGTTATCCAATGGACCACCTTGATCTAAGAGTAATTATTAAAAACTACTTGGACGGAAGAGGGAAAATTATCCCGAAATTCAAAAACAACCTTCCTGGTCCTGATTTTGTGTTTTTCTTCCTAAAGCGACATAAAGAATTTTTAAGAACAAGAATTTGCCAAAACATAAAGAGATCGCGAGCAGAAGTGTCACCAGAAACAATCAATGATTACTTCGACAATCATGAAAATGAACTAAAAGACGTCCCTCCGTCAAATATTCTCAACTACGACGAGACCAATCTCTGCGACGATCCAGGCCGAAAAAAGATTATTTCTAAACGTGGTTGCAGATATCCAGAGAGAATAATCAACTCATCGAAAAGCAGTACATCAGTTATGTTTGCTGCCAGCGCAGATGGAAAGGTTCTACCTCCATATGTTGTCTATAAGGCACAGAACCTTTACGAGTCTTGGACAATTGGGGGAGTAAAAGGTGCCCGCTATAACAAATCTCAAAGTGGCTGGTTTGACCATATATCCTTTGGCGATTGGGTGAAAAAAGTTGCCGTACCTGCACTAAAGGATCTACCGGGGAAGAAATTTTTGATAGGTGACAATTTGTCATCCCATTTTTTGGAAGAAACGGTAACACTCTGTCAGCGCTATGACATTTTGTTCATATTTTTACCCGCAAATTCAACACACATGACACAGCCATTGGACGTGGCTTTTTTCCGCCCTCTTAAAGCTGGTTGGCGAAAATTTTTAGCTAAATGGAAAATGAGGGAAGGGAAAAGAGCAGCCAGCATTCCTAAAGACAAATTTCCATTCATGCTGAAGGAGCTCATGGAAAGCATTAAAGAGAATATGGCCTACAATATTAAAGCTGGCTTTAGGAAATGTGGCATCTACCCGCTTAACCGTAACGAAGTACTGAATCGTCTGCCTCAAATTCCTATTACAGCGGAAAGCGGAGAAATATCAGAACGGGTCGGCAAGGCAGTTATAGAGCTATTGGAAGAACTAAGATATCCAACATCAAATGCACCAAAACAAAGGAGAAGACGCAAAAGAATTGAAGTTCCTGCTGGAAAGAGTGTTAAGGGAACTGACTTTAAAGCTGAAGGAGAGCAAGAGAGTGATGATCAAGAGATGAATGTGGAGTCGTACAATCGCAGTGAATCAGAAGATTGCATGGAAATTGTGGAAGAGGAAAAAGAAGAATGTATTGAAAATGGGAGAGGAATAGGAAACGAATTCGAATCTATGGACAGCGATGAGGATGAAAATATACCGTTAGCTCGTTTGAAAGAATGTCTAGTTGATAAAGCCAGGGACAAGTTAAAATCAATGGAAACTGAAGAGGGGTCAAAAAGCTCCGATAGTGGGGACGAAATACCTCTCGCTGGTTTGGAAAAAACGTATAATCTTGGTGAGATTAAATACCAAGGTAGAATTTTCAACAACGTTTTTCCTATTGAGTATGACTCCTTAGAAAAAGATATGTGGCTGCTAGTAGCCTTTCCCGTTTTTAATGGCAAGCTTAAAAAACGAAATAAATTTTTCATAGGTAGAGTTACCAAGAAGACTAAACAAGAAATCAAGCCTTCGTTTCTACGCTCCAGAGCCACTAAACTATTTCCAGGATATATCTACTCGTTTCCAGAAAAACCCGATGTTTCCACTTTCAACTATACACAGGTTGTTGGGCAGGTCTTCCAGCTTAACAATGAGGATGAGCCCAGATCTTCCACGAGGGAACTGATTAAATTCCCCATTGCTCATACGACTCTTAACTAACTTGTTTTTATAATTTTATAGGTTTTATAAGTTTATTTTTTACTGCGATTCCTTCTAAGGCTGCTAAGATGTGTAGCTACCTGTTTTTAGAATTTCATAAGTTTAACCCCAAATTTTTAGATTTAAGAACCTTATTTTTTCTATAACGTTAATGTGTTCCATGTTTCGTATTTTTTAACTATGAAACAAATAAAGCAAAATAAAAATATTAGATACCAGCAGTTTATTTTTGTGTTGCCCTCAGAAACTCAGTTTTCCATTTCAAACTTAGCTTCGAAAAAAAACGAGTTGGTATTTTAATTTTTTTATGTTGCTATTCGCCCCCGGAGTGGAGCACTCGCAATTTAAATGGAAAATATACCGGTGTTTTTGTTCACCCCAAATTGCGGGGTGACTAGAAACACCCTATTTTTTGCGATTTTTTGGGTCCAAGTGATTTTTTTTTTTGGGATGATTTTTGTATATTTATCTTGTTTTTATGAAAAAAAAACTGTAATTCCCTCACTCGGATATTTTAGTTACAAGCTGGCAACACTGTCGATATCTGACGTCACTTAAAGGGTATGACGTACAACGGCTTTAAATTTTCATTAAGTCTAGTTATCCTTGTGTATTTCCAAAAATCTTTTGCAGCCATTAACGTATGGTCAATTTTGAGGGGAATTTTGAATTAATTTCTTACTTTCGTTAATCTCCGTTACGTTAATAGTTTAATTACCGTAAGTAAGAAATATTAACTAAAGTGAGTAGGTATGTCCATAAATCAACTGCAATTTTTAATAGACATTTACCAGATTTTTTTCTCTTTAGAATAGTAAACTATGTCAAAAACCAGAAAAAACGAAACAGCCCATCCAAAGCTCAGGAAAACCCAAAATGAAAAATCAAAAGAATGCATGCAGAAATTGAGAGAGAAGATAAAATAATGACCCCGAGAACGGTATCGAAAGAGAAAAGAAGCTGGAAAAGTCAAACTGATAAATGATTTGGGTGAAACAGAAAAGAGAAGAGTAAGAAAGCAGTGGAAGAAGAGAAGTAAGCGGACTTATCATAACAAAAAAGCCAGAGAAAAAATGGAAAAGCAAACACTACAGAACACTCCTCCTTCAACTTCAACGCCAGACCATTCTGTTGAAGCTGGTCCATCTAGACAGTCAATTAAGGGGGAAAAAGCAATAAGATACAGATTACAATTAAAAAAAGAAATATCGGAAGTGAAAAAGAAGCTAAGCCAGGAAAGAATGGACAACAGTATATACTGTGGCTCAAATTAAAGGAGTACCTACACTTTTTAATTGTGAATATTTTTTTCATTTTGCACTGATTTAATTTATTTTTGGAGTGATGATGAACTGCAATCGTTTCAATAAAATGTGTAATATTTATCCAAATTTAAAATCGAAAGTAGTCTGAATATTTACAGGATAACATTATGAATATGACCACCATGATTTTCTATCACCGATTGCAGTCGCCTTCGCCAGGTCAATAGCTGCATGGTTAAAATTATTCCAACAGAACTGTAACCTTTCCTTTAGCTCTTCGATGGTATTAAACATTTGACCGTTGTGAACATTTACCTCTAAAATTCCCCATATGGAATAGTCAACAGGGCTTAAGTCTGGACTATTGGTTGGCCACATCTCCGATTCGATGTAATCGGGGCATTGCTCAAACAAAAGCATTCTTGTACTCCGAGAGCTATGGAAAGGAGCACCGTCTTGTTGGAACACGTAATCGTCGCAGATTGCTTAAATTTCAGGAAGCAAGTGATGTAAAATTTGTTGTTGATACGCGTCCGAGTAAGTTTTACTCCGGCATCTACAACAATGATGAGACTTGACTTCCCCAATTTGGAAACTGCCACAGAGGCCATTACGCCAGGTGAAAAGTACTGAAAAGTGTCTTCTCTCGATTAAAAGATTTTCCAGAGGGATTTCCCTCTTTACACTCAGATTTGCGTATACCCGATTATTTTGTGTATTCTTTGGCGGCCTCAAGTAAAAAACATCTTCTCATCTGCAAACCATGTCTTTGCGATTTTTTCCCAAGAACGGAATCTTCGTAGTAATAAATTACATCTTTCTAATCGTTTCTCCTTCACATTGGCATTAAGTTTTTGACAGTAAACTTTTTTAAAGACTTTGAGTTGGCAATCATTTTTTATAATTCTTGAACTGTAGAACGGTGAATTCTTGTTCTTTTCGCTATTTTTCTGGTACCTACGGATTCTTCCGGTCGTACATTTTTTATAATATTTCTTACCATGGTAATATTTTCTTGAGTTCTTGAAGTTTTCTTCCTTCCGCTTCCAACTTTTATTTTTATGGATCCATTATTTTCTCTAAGATGTCTTAGACATTTTCCAACATACCAATTTTTTTCAGGAAACTCCTTTACAATTTTTCTTGCACTGTCATTATGTTTTTGTGGAAAATATTTGATAAGAATTCGACCCTGTTCACATAAGACTGCCATTGTGTACGGATTAGCTATCATGAAACGTACAAAACATTGTTTATTATTTTAATAACAGTCATGGATACGCTGATTTTTAATAACAGCCATGGATACTCCGATTATTAGTAACGGTCATGGATGCTGCGATCATGGTCCAAACGACTTCAAATTTCCAAAATGATAACCGCAATGTTTTAGTACATCAATGAACAAAATAAATTGTATTTCTTGAATTTTAAAATCTTTCCCAATGAGAATGGAGAATTTTCGATAGTTAAACTGCCAAAAAAAACGTATCATCTGATATTTAAATTTTTTTTTTTTTTTTTTTTATGATAAGGCACAGCACTACCGGATAAATCCTTTATGGCGCTCTAGGAGCGGTGCGTGTGCGCAGGAAACGATTCACGTTGGTCTTGAATCTTTGGAGACTATACTCGTTGGGGAAGACGATCTCAGGGAGGTCGTTCCAGAGTGATGACGTTCTCCAGATGAAAGAATTTTGAAACAGTGTCGTTCGAGGGACACTAAGCTGAACCACGTACTGGTGGGCTGCAGTGGCTCGTCGTGTATTTCTACCATGCACCGCTCTGGGCGGTATTAATCGGGCAACCTCAGTTGAACACTTGCCATGAAAAAATTTGTAAAATAGACTCAAGTCGCCAACCTGCCTTCGATGTTCAAGGCTTTCCAGGTTGTTTGTCAGACTATGGTCACCGATCAAGCGAATGGCTCTTCTTTGAATGGAATCTAGCAATCTCAGGGTATGTTTAGGCGCAGAGCCCCAAATATGCGAACAGTACTCCAGTGATGGTCGAATTTGGGCTTTATAGAGCATCAAAAGTTGTTGGGGTGTATAGAGGTTCTTTGTTCGGAAAAATACTCCAAGCTTCTGCGAGGCTGCCTTAGCAATGGCCGCAACGTGGCCATGCCAAGACATATGACTATCCAAATTAACGCCCAATAAATGAATTGATGAAGCCAAGGGAATTGAGTGTCCCGCCATAACTATATCCGGTTCTTTAACATTAACTTTTTTAGAAAAAACTGCCGCCTGGGTCTTTTTAGCGTTAAATTCTACTTGGTTACTGTCACCCCAAGACAAAATTCCTTCCAGGTCTTTGTTGAGATGTGAGACCTCTTGCTGCCTATAGAGATGTGCATTAGCAGCCGATGTCCGAGCATCCAAAGTAAAAGTTGAAACAAGTGTGCTGTCATCAGCGAGGCTATATATAGGATTTTTAGTTTTTTCCAAAAGATCGTTAATGTATAGTAAGAAAAGGGTGGGCGACAATATAGAACCTTGAGGGACTCCGGCGTTGATGTTAAATGTGTCTGAAAAAATCCATCCATCGCCACTCGCAGAGAACGGTCTTTAAGAAAGCTCGACAGCCATGAACAAAATTGAACCGGCATTCCGTATGCTCTCACTTTAGTTAGGAGCCCCTCGTGCCATACTCGGTCAAAAGCCTTGGAAATGTCCAGTGCTACCGCCCGGGACTCCCCATGGTGTTCTATTGCGTTGTTCCAAACATGAGTAACATAAGCGAGAAGGTCTCCTGTTGATCTAGACTTACGGAATCCATACTGGCGGTCACTAATAATGTTGAAGCCTTCCAGGTATTTTAGTAGTTTTTCGTTGATAGCCTTCTCCATAACTTTTGATATAACCGAGAGCAATGCGACTAGACGATAGTTGTTTGGCAAAGTCTTCTTGCCTTTTTTGGGTATGGGCTGGACTCTCGCAGTTTTCCAGCAAGAAGGAAATATTCCTTTTTGTAGGATAAGTTAAAAAGCCTACAAAATACCGGTGTCAGTTCGTCAGCGCATTTCTTAATTACAATGACTGGAATATCGTCAGGACCAGAAGCCTTTTTAGTGTCGAGACTCCCCAAGATTTGCTTAACATGGCGGTGGCGAAAGACAATCTCGGGCATTCTCGATTCTACAGGGGTAATGTTCGGTGGAGTACTTCCCTGAAAATTTACCGTTGAATGTGAAGAGAATAGTTCCGCCAGTAAGTTTGCTTTTTCCTGTGCTTTGGTCGCAATGGTGCCATCAGAATGTGTTAGAGGTGGAATGGTTGACTTGGTAAAGTTCTGACTGACGGCCTTAGCTACCGACCAAAATGATTTTGAGCCGCTAGGACATTCAAGAAGTTTGTCTCTGATCCTCTGGTTGTGTGCTTCTTTGCTCTGGTTTATCGTTTGCTTGCATTGGTTTCGAGCGTTGACAAAGATGGTACGATTTTCGGCTGTAGGATTTTTACGCCATTGTCGGTAGAAATAATTTTTTGATTTAACAGCTCGTTCGCAATTTTTGGTAAACCAAGGCTTGCCGTTAGAAGGGCACTTTTTTGAGAAAGGGATGAAGGCTTCCTTCCATACCAGTAAGGATAACCTCCGATATTTCTGTTGCACAGATGGATGGATCATCAGAGGTAAAACAAACGTCCCGCCAAGGAAAGGTTCGAAAATGGTCCCTTAGGTCCTCCCACTTCGCTGATGTATAATGCCATATCTTGCGTGGTTTAGAAGGCTCTTCAGCACTAATTGGTAGTTTGTTCAGTGCCGAAATAAGGTTGTGGTCAGACGTTCCTAACGGCGGCTTCACGGTGACAGCGTACAAGTCGGGGTTTGAAGTTAAGAAAAGATCCAACAAACTAGCAAAATCACCATCTCGGTCTGGAATCCGAGTTGGTTCACCCACCAGCTGGGTGAGGCCAGAGCTGATGACAAAGGATTCGGCTTCACGACCTTGTTCGTCAGTCATGTTTGAGTATTTGAGCCAGTTGACATTATGAATGTTGAAGTCGCCAAGGATGACAACTTCGGAATTGGGATGGTGGGTTTGCAAAAGGTCGATAGTATTAGCAAGAGAGGAGAACAAGTCTCTATAATGGGTATCGCTTGGCGGCCGGTAAAGGCAGCAGATGAATTTAGTAATTCTCTGCGTTGATATTTTAAACCACATTACATCAAAGTCGTTAGGCTCGAGTGTCTCCTCTCGTTGACAAGAAATATCACTCCGGACAAAGAGACAAAGGTTAGAATTCCGCCTAAATCGGTGATGAAAGTCGTACCCAGGATATAAATAGCTGACCGTACTAATCGATGATCTGACTTTGGTTTCGGTTAGTGCAAGTACGTGAGGTTTGGTAGATTGTAGATGTTGATGGACTGCATTGATGTTGGAGTTCAGTCCTCTTATATTGCAGAAGTCAATTTGGAAGTTGCTAATCTCGGGTCTTTTAACAACTCCAGTTTTTCCACCATTTCCATTTAGAATATTGTTCGAAGGACCCGCATGGCTACTGGACATGGTGGATGATTGGATAATCTCGCTTGATAAGGCGCCAGGACCCGCCCCCACCCGGAGATCCGATCGGGGGGCGTTTTTAACTCCGGAATTTATTGATCTTGGAACCATCATCACAGCATTTTTTGTATATTCCCCACCCTGGAAACCGGAGACATCGGCACAGTGACGAAACGTTAGCTCAAAGAGCAACTTCACGCCACCTAAGCCGATGCGATGGTATTTCACCGGGCGATGTCGGGTGAGCCAACATCTACCATCTGTAAATTAATCAGTTTCCGTTTGCAGCGAACATAAGCGCACGTTTGTTGAAAAAAAACCTGTCAATCCGGCCCTGTTTAAAATATTTGGATAAATATTACACATTTTACTGAGTAAGATTTCAGTTCACCATCACTCCAAAAATAAATTAAATCAGTGCAAAATAAAAAAAATATTCACAATTAAAAAGTACAGGGTTTTTCGTTTAAATTTAGATCCCTATCTAGAGCGAAAACAATTAGAGATAGAAAAAAAACTTTAAATAAGAAGCTTTAGGATTTTAATTAAATCATCAGAAAATTTTGAAAAGATGATTACAATGCCGAAAAATATAAGCGACTTATGTTTTTTTTAAAAACCTTGTATCTATTTTATTAAAATTATAGATATTTATTTCCTGATTCTAAAAATATATAGTTTGTCTATATTAGGTCAAACCGTTTTTAAGATATTAACAATCAAAATTTTAAAAAGTTGTATTTATTTTCGCTTATGCAGGGTCGTTGATATGTATGGATACGGTCGATTACATCTTAAAGTAAAAAAGGTAACAAAAAAAAGTCCAGACAAAAGTTTTATGGTTTTGTAAAGTTTATTAAAATTAAAAAAAGATAAGTACACAGGGTGAGTCAGAAAGCCGTAGAGAAATAAAGTTACTTTTTGTTTAATCTTAGAATATTTTTGGATTTTACATAAAATTACAATTATTTTTAATAAAGTGCGTTATAAGTATAAACCTAATAGTTTCCGAGATATCCACTTTTGAGAAATGACATTTTTGAATTTGTGACAGCTTCTAGCTTTCTAACGGTACGTCTTAGAATAAAACGGCTTACATATCCCTATCTTACTTTTTTATTATCTTCCCAAAAATATCAACTTCCGGTTAAACGGGAAATACTATATTTCCGGCTTTTGAGCTACATCCGGTTTAACCGGAAGTTGACACTTTCAGAAAGATAGTTAAAAACTAAGAAAGGGATATGTAAGCCGTTTTACTCTTAGACGTACCGTTAGAAGGCTAGAAGCTGTCACAAATTCAAAAATTTCATTTTTCAAAAGTGGATATCTCGGAAACTATTAGGTTTAGACTTATAATGCGCTTAACAAAAAATAATTGCAATTTTATGTAAAATCCAAAAATATTCTAATATGTAGGGTGTTTCATTAAAAAAAAAGTAACTTTATTTCTCTACGGCTTTCCGGCTCATCCTGTATACTTAATTTTTTAAAATTCTAACAGACTATAAATACCCCAAAAACTTTTATCTGGAATATTTTTTGCTAGTTGTTGTGCTTTAAGAAATAATAGACCGTTTCCATACATACCAACGACCCTGTAAGTCTAGAATGCCTTAAAAATCAAATGGCCTTCATTGGTGGTTCATGAACAAGTTTAATTCCATTTGATATCTATTAATTTGTAGTTTGCTATCAAAATTTTTATTTAATCATTAAGTATTAATATTTTTGTAACAATAATTAATTAAAATAAAAAACATACTTTTATGATTGTTATCTAAATTAAAAAAAAAAAAATTAATACAACGTTGAAAAGAAAAATAATTAAACATAAACAAGAAATTACTGATTTTCAACTCCCTTGATTTATTATACATTTTTGAATATTTCCTAATAATTTATGATTTATTGAGTTCATAATGGATCCTCGATAGTCTCTATTTAGCACCAAAATTTCTTCTCGAATTCTTTGTTCCAAAACTTGAATGTTCTCTGGCCTATTATAATAAACTTTGTTTTTTAAATAGCCCAAAAAAAAATATCCAGCACAATCAAATCGGGGCTGTTGCTTTCAATCCACAAATTATATTTTTCATTTAAATACCTAGTAACAGAGGCAACATTATGGGCTGGCGGCGCACCGTCCTGCTGCCTGATAAGCCTACCGTGTTGGTTGAGAGGAAGCTCTTCTAAAAAGTTTTCAATCTTATTCTCAAGAAATTCCAAATATCTTAGGCCAGTTCCTATTATAAATTATTGGACCAATGACTTTATTTCCTATAATGCCGCACCAAACATTTATAGACCTACGGCCCTGAATTCTAACAGGCTGAATTTTGTAGGGATTAGAAGTTGCCCAAAAATGTTTATTTTTTCGATTAAACATACCAGCTGTGCTGAAAGTTGCCTCGTCGGTGAATAAAATTTTATTTAAAAGATTTCCATCAATTTCACGCCTTCTTGAAATATTCAAACAAAACTCTAACCACTGTTTCTTGTGATCTTCTATTAACTTTTGGACTGGTAAAAATGTATAGGGATAATGATAGTATTTTTTTTTAATTTCGTGAATGTTTGATGAAGTTTTGTTAAAATGGCCCGGCATCTGGTACAGAATACTCAGGATTTTCTGTAATACAAAAGTAATTATAGTAGGATTTAATAATAAGTATAAATAATGGAAATAATTACCTTCATAGAACAGCAAGACATTTAAGTCTAATTCCTCATCCCGGATTGCTATCCTCTTTTTCCTTTCTAAGCTTTCGGTCTCTTCAAATTTTTTTTGCACATATTTAATAGTGCTTTTGGAAGGTAAAAATCTATTGGGAAATAACCTGTGGTATTCATTACAAGTTGTAAATGAATTTCTATTATTTGAATATTATAGACGGATAACATCGAATTTTTTTGCTGCAGAATATGCCATTTTATTATTATAAATATGAAGAAAAATGTTAGTTTATTACAAGCAAACAAGTAAGCAATGCCAAAAATGGCATAATAACAATTGTTTTCCATGGCTTTCTAGACGTAATAATTGCAATAAGAAAAGGCCGGCAGACTTTATCATTTGATTCTCAAGGCATTCTAGACTTATAAACGAAAATAAATACAACTTTTTAAAATTTTGATTGCTAATGTCTTAAAAACGGTTTGAGCTAACAGAGACAAACTACATATTCTTGGAATCAGGAAATAAATATCTATCATTTTAATAAAATAGATACAGGGTGTTTTATTTAAAAAAACATAAGTTGCTTATTTTTTTCAGCATTGTAATTATCCTTTGAAAATGTTTTGCTAATATTCTGATGATTCAGTAAAAATCCTAAAACTTTCGTATTTAAAGTTTTTTTCTATCTCTTATTGTTTTCGCTCTTGATAGGGGTCTAAATATAAGCGAAAACCCTGTATGTACTTTCAAATCATAACCTTATTTTAAAGATTTATAAGTATTTAAAATGGTTCTTCGTACGTTAAGAATAACTTTTTTTTCAAATGTCATGCTTTAAGTATTATCAGTGCTTTCATATTTTTAAATTATGAAAGTTAGTTTTAGTTATTAGTTTAGTTTTGTTTCTAATTGACAGTAAGTTTTTTTCAAATATAACATTTAATAATACAGATTTTGTTTTCTTCAGAACTAATCTCACCCTTGTTAATGTTAGGTACCTCACTACAGTTTACAGTACAAATTTCTAATTTTTTTGGTTTTAAGACAAAGAAACAAAAATTAAGCTAAATCAGTTCCATTTTAAATATCTATAATTATTTTATAATTGCATGAGCAAAACAGAACGCAAATTTACAAGATCTATTTTTTTCTATTTTATTTCTTCTAAATGCAAAGTCTCGCGAGAACAACCCATATTTGTTACCGCAGGTATGTACACTTACCTCATAAAAATAAATACTCTCGGCCCCCTCTGTAAAATACTATGAACCTGAATGATATGAGGATTTTCAATTTTCGTTAATATTTCCAGTTCTCTGGGAAAAAATTTCTCAAGGAAATCCTTGGGTGCTTTTTCCTTGTCAAAAATCTTGCATGCGAGCCGCATTTTTTTCGGACCCGTGCTGTCCACATAGTCCGCCAAATGGACGGTAGCATAGGATCCCTGCCCAATTTTCTTTCCAATCAAATACCCTCTTTGTTCCAATGCATTTACTTCGGAATTTCGTGGACTAAGTCGAGCAGCCATGTGAATAAAAGATCTTACTTTTTCTTTACTTTTAATTTGTTAACACCACCCATTCAGATACCTATATCCTATGCTGCGCGTTACATGGAATTTATTCTAGTTATTTATCCAGTTGACCATATTGTTTCTACGTACAGAAATTTGGGTTTACTTTGGCGTTTAATTTGACATGAAAAATTTTACCCGCAATGTCAACTAAATATCATTATTGGTTCCCGTAGTAAATTACTGTGTGGTGACTTATTTTTTTATCGGACAGGTACCTACATAATAAAGTGTTTGAACCATAATATATTTACTTACGTGCCGTGTCTTCAAAACTTCTGATTGGCGGCTTCTACCTTGAACGCAACGAAGAAAAACCATCATCAGTCAAACATTTAAAACCGAAACTAAAAAAATCATAATGATAGCGTTTTGACAAAACCGACGAACAACTCAATGGTGTTCAGGATATTTTGCATTTAATTAAAAGTGAGGTTTGCTTGAACTCAAAGGCAATTTGTAAGTTACAAGAATGGGATGATCACTTGAAACAGTTAATTTAAAGGCGCTCCCTTTGAACTCATAGACTTGGTGAAGCTGACACTGAAATGTAGTGGATGTTTTTGTTACATTTATTTATTCATCGTTACCTGAATGTCCTTATCCAGAGGCGCCGACTTTCTAAAAATGTAGGGGGCCCGGGCTGTGGCGGCTCGTGGGTTATAGACGCGGGTCGAAAAATTTTTTTGGACCACGCCCAAATTTTAACAAATTTGGTCAATTTTGTTTAAGACCGCACCCAAATTTCCTAGCCCTTCAAATGTGCTCCCGTCCCCGTCCCCCCTGGGTATTAATTTTTTTATATACCCGGAGCTGGGTATTAATTTTTTTCCCGTACCTACTAAATACTTAAAGTCAAATCTGGTCTTATCTGGCGGGTCCAAAGGTTACCGATTATATGAATCAATTCGAAAATTCCAGAGCTCATCTAAATGTTGTAAATAAAAACCAATATGGCCGTATATGGACAGCTGATTTTCCATAAAATTGAATGTTAATAGGTTAACCGTTAACTTAAAACTATCAGTCATAATAAAAATGATGTCTCGTTCCAAAATTAATTTCTCAGGGGTGCGTTCGTATTATTGCAGACGGTTAACACAATAGTTTTACATTTAACAAATTTAATAACCAAAATGATGGTGGAAAATTAGATAAACAATATACAGTAAAACCCCTGACTAGCGACCACCAAAAATGTCGATGAAATGTTAAATAAATTAAACAAATTTTTGTTTATTTCAGCAGATAATAATAAATTAAATATAAAAAAAAATCAAATTACACATTGGCTAAATTTTGTTGTGTAATGTCAGGCTAAAAAAATATTTCCAATTTAATAGGTTACCTACTTCAAAAGTCAACGAGAAAAAGCTACTAGAGCCGGTGAGGTATCAAATCCCAAATTTATTTTACACGTATTTTGCCCCTGTTAAGCCAATAAGCGCCCCGCTAAAAATAAGTGGGAGAAAAAAAGGTATAAAGTCTAAACCGGTCTCAAAATGCGGGTCCAAAGGTCACGGATCATATAAATCAATTCGAAAATTCCACAGCTTATATCAAAATGCTGTGAGACTATGGAGGTATCAATATACCCGGAGAAAAGATACATAGTTTTATTATTTTAACTGTCGTGAAGTCGTGAAGATAGCCAGATATAATATTATTTTTGCAAAAATTATTTACATAATAGTACAGGGGTGGCGAATCTTTATGTATTAACGTGCATTTTTTCTAAAGAAATGTTTAATGAGGCCATAGACGTGCCGTCGCAATTCGTAATATAATAATTCATAGTAAACTTTGTAATCGGTGGCGAGCCAAAATTTTATGTCGCGTGCCATTGGTTCGCCATCCCTGTAAATAGTATACCTTAAATGTATTTATTAAAAACGACAATAATAAACAGTGTAATTTATTTTAACAATTTTACTACTAAAACCTAAAAATTCAATGGCATTTAGTCTGATAAACTATTTCGAAAATGAAAGAAAAAGTGGAAATTGGCTAACCAATATGCAGGAAACCGTAGCGAAAGCACTGGGAATTAGTTTAAGGACTGTGCAGAATAATGTGCATGAAAGAAAGCATAATATAATACCGAAGAATACAAAAAAATGTAAACAAAGAAAACCGTTTATAAACTAATTATAGACTAAAAACTGTCATCGTCACTTATAAAATCTGAAAAGTCCTCGTCGTCTTCGAATGGAGCAATTATCATTGGCGCTACTTCGACATCTAGTACTTGTTCTCGATCCCACCAATCCCTTATTAATATTTCTGTATGTTCCACTGATTTCTTCCAGTACTCTTGTGTAATATGATCCAAAGAATCTTGCCAAACTATTTGTACTTGGTCGGATTTAATATATTAATTCTATTGCGTTAAACTGGCAATGATATGGCGGCAGTCGTAGAACCTCATGGCCATATTCACGCAATATTTCATCTATTGCGTATATTCTTGGTTTTTTAAGAGACTTGGCCATTGATAGGGGTTCCGATTTAAGCATATTTGGTGAAGGATTTTGGTTGTGTTTTTCAAGCCACTCATAAATATCATTTGTCCTCCAAGATGAAGTAGGCTGTTTATTTAAAATTCTTGAATGATATGATGCATTATCTAATACAATTAAAGACGGAGAATCCAAATTTGGTATCAATTAAACTTTTAACCATTTTTCAAACATTTCGCAATTCATATTATCATGATAGTCAGCACTTTTTGATGTTGAAGAAAAAATTAAGCTTGCACCTGGAACATATCCTGTTACAGAACCAGCATGTAAAATAATGAACCGCTTTCCCGTGCCACTTCCCTTTTTCCTTTTCACGCTTTTCACAGAATCATCTTGCCAAGATTTTGAACCACTTCCATTTGAAAATATCCACGTTTCGTCTAAAAATACCACTACCATACCTATACCGTCTTACAGTTACACAAATAGTTTTTATAGTCAAACAATACTAACTTTCATATTTTACTAAAACAATAGTTTATTATAACTACAAAAAAAATTAAAAATACCAGTTTAGAATGTTTATGAGACGCTCATATAAATCAAAAAATTATTAAACGGTTTGTTACCAGTTACCTACCAGCTTTAAATAAGTAATATGGTTTAACTTGTACTGTACTTATAGAAAATAAAATATTAGAAAAAAAAATTATTTAAAAAAAAAACTTATTATTCTACTTGAAATGTGTTTCTCCTTACTTCTGTTTTAAGAATAAATGTGTTAGCAAGTTTATTCATATTTGGGATTGGCTTATAAGCTGATAAAATGGCTAAGTGGTTTAATCTTTTCTGTGACATTGTAGATCTTAAATATGTCTTCAATCTACGTAACATAGAAAAAGATCTTTCAGCGGTACATGATAAAACTGGTATAGTTAATACAATTCGTAAAAATTTTGCGTATTCTGGCAATAGTTCTATTACATCAGGTAATTTAAAATAATTTACAATTTCACTAATATTATTTGTACATAACGATTTCGATTTGCAAATATCTAAAAACATATCTCGGTGTAGAGTAAGTTTTTCAAAATCTGAGTTATAAAAATCGGAAACATACTGTACATCTGTTTTTCCAGTGGCAAAATTTTCTAATTGTGTTAAATGATCCATCACATTTTCCTGAAATCTGGATCGAAGAGAACTTAGCGTTTGATCAATAATTTCAAAATATAATCGCCTGTAGAGTTCTTCTGGGCTTTTAAATTCATGTGATGGACCACCATCATCAATACGACGAGGCAATTTTCTTTTCCTTGATAGTGTAGGTTCGATGCCAAAATCTCGAGAAAATTCAAGAACCTTTTTCCATAAACAGTCAAATCCACTATTACGCTGCGTTTCAATTGATATTTTTAAAAAATCGATTATTTTAGTCACTTCTTGGTAACAAAGAGATTTTTTTTGAAGCAAGCAATTAGCTTCTTCAATTCTTTCAAAAACAGCAATTGTAATATGCATCAAAAATAAAGTTTCAAATTTATCACAAAATCCTAAAAATCCACTTGCTTTACTACCAGCGTCATTATTTTCTCTTGATATTTCTCAGAGAAATTTTAATAGGCAAGTGTAGTTACTAAGCACAGTTTTGACTGATTTAATTCTCATACACCAACGTGTTGGACAAAAAGGTCTTAAAGATGTAACGTTAATGTGGTTGTTGACGGTATCGTCTATATCTGAATTAATTTTTTGCAGCGTTTCAAATATTGCCAATCGTTTTAGACTACCTCTAACAAATACAATCATTTCTCGCAAGATAACAAGAAAGTCCCTCATTTCAGTTATTTTTTGCAATGAATCTTGTACCACCAAACTCAAAGAATGTGCAGTACAGTGTACGAATATTGCACGTGGTTCTATCAATTTTACTTGGTTCTGAAGACCCTTTATATGACCACTTACATTGGCGGCACCGTCATATAACACTGCCCACGACAGTTCTGAATATTTAGGTTATATCTAAGCGGTACGTCTTTAAGAATATTAAATAAGGAGTCTGAAGTAGTAGATTATGTTTCATAAAACCCCAAAAAAGCTTCTTGAATTTCCAAATTACTCGAAACATATCGAATGCAAATGCTGGCCTGCTCTTTTGAAGAAATATCGGCAGTTTCATCCAAGATTGTAGCATACAAATTGGATTCTCTTATTTCTTTTAATATATTTTCGATTGCATCATTAGAAAGCAATGTCAATATTTCATTTGATATATCGTGCGACAACCATTTATACTTACTTCTCTGAAGCCAACTTTTTAACTCTGGACTATCTTCGGAACGTAAAACAAGGAGCTGGTGTAGATTTGAGGCTTCGTCTGTATGTCCTCGAATAGCCAAATCTTGTTGAGCCAAAAAATTAAGTGATACAAATTTTTTTATCAAAGCCTGTCTGGCCGCTTTTATTTCGATTTGTTTACTTTTTGAAATGAGAGCACTTATATTTTGACCACTTGAAACGGACATGAATGATGTCGTAGCGGTGCGATGTATATTTCCTTTTTCGTGCGTTTGAAATTTCTCTATGGCTTTTTTCCTATTATCATATCCTTTTATAACAAATGTGTTAACAGAATCTTCAGAGCCTTTACCATATACAACATAGGGTAATAGCATTTTATTCTCCCACGCGTTTTTACATACAGTACAAAATACTTTATTATCTCTGTACAATCCATGAAAAAGTTTCTTTTCAGTGAGTATGAAATTTCCTTCCTTTAACTTGTTTAATCTGTTGATTTTTGTTTGGTTCAATAACATCATCAGGTTGAGGTTGCGGAACTAAAATCGCTTCATCATCAGTATCAGCCTTTTTGGAGTGCGATAAATCTTTTTGGTCGATTTCAGCATCTCTTGACTTTGTCTTTGGAAGTCTTATTAAATACTTATCCATAGCTGCACACTGCACGAGGTCTGCAAACTACGAGAAATAAAAAAATTAACCGTCGAAACAAAAACCACATAATTAATATGCTTACCTCTTATCTCACTCGTTATCCGTAGCAATATGTATAACATAATTCACTTAAGTCAGTAATATAACATATAACATCAAGTTTCACTTAATATAATGATATCATCACAAATCACCGAAATAAATTTTGATACGCAACTGGACTCTTAGAACTGTCAAAAACTAATTGGCGCTGATGTCCTAGTATTTGCGATCCAAAACACGCGAGAGAGAAAGAAATCTGTTTGGCAACTAAGGGTAACAATAGAGGAAACTGTTTTACCAACTTTTGATGAAATCTGTTTTATCGGTGGGTATTGGTGCCGCTTTAAAATTTAAAATATTCCCTGGTTTAAATATTCATTTTTTTCTGCTTTTATTTTTAGTTCAGGGATACAAGTTATTTGTAAGTCTTGTTTTTAAGTTTGGGGTAAATATCTTGTTAGTAAAGTAACAAATAACAAATAACGTATATCTAAGAGCTCCAAAAGAAAGCAGCAAAAAAGGAATTATTTAAACCAAGCAATACCTACCTAGGTATTTAAAAAAATACAGCTGACTAAAATAAAGCGAAATAGGTAATAAAACATTATTTTTATGATCAAAAATTATCGGATCTCTTTTTGGCAAGCGCTGTCGCATGCCATGTTTATTTAAACAGTTTGGAACAAAACATTTTTTAGGTTTTTAACGGACGTGCGTAGTCTTCCATAACGGAAATAAATACGCGAACTTTAACTAAACAAACCGAAAACACACTAAAACGAAACAAAAAGTCAAAACAACTGTATCAAAAAACACGCCAATGTCGCTAATAGTACACACAGAGACCGAACGATCACAAACGGGATTAAAATTCAACACAACTTAAAAGAAAATCGAGAATAGAAAATTGACAATACACATCAAATTTTTGACAACAACGAAATCATGGAGGGTGCTTCTTCTCCATGGCAAATCGCAAATGAACGTGGTGCCATCTATACGAGCTTAACTAAACCAAATTGTGCGATGCCACTATCGGCGCCATCTACGAAATGCGATCCAAACAAAATAATAATGTTTGGCGGGAACGCCCAGCTTACGTATCTAAATTTATTTCGGTGATTTGTGGATATCATAAATAATACAATGATTATTGGCGCGTATCGATATTTAAAATTCTAAAACTCTCATGCGCAGACAGCGGCAGACAGTCAAAAACTACAAACAGCTCAAAATAACGTATTATAAACGTGTCAGCGCCTGAGAATCATGAGCTAAGTCTGTCTTTTTCCAACAATATCAAATAGATAAAGATAAAAGTCGACGAAAGGTGCGCCACAGAACAAAAACATGAAACATGGATTCTGTTAGGTGGCTACAGCGCTGCCTGCCGGTTCTTTAGTGAAACTAGGCGAAATCACGTGTTGTAAGTTGATTGTAGTGCAGACAATTGAGGATTGTAAATAAATCTATATCCAGTCAATTATAGTTGTAGCAGAATCAAGTTTATTTTAGGGGGGGCTGAGCCCCAGAAGTATTTCTTTAGGGGGGGGGGGGCTCGAGCCCCTGAGCCCCCCCGTAGTCGGCGCCACTGTTCGTATCACAAAGCAAGATATTGATATTGCATATCGCATTGGCAATTAGGATGGTCCCGATAAACCACGTGTAACCCCGATTTCCTTCGTTCGAATTAACAATAGAGATAAGGTATTTGATGTCAAGAAGATGTTAAAAAAAAGCAAACTATTCTATGCCTGAAGATTCGACTCTACGACGCTGCGCAACTCTTGCTGGCTGCTAAGAAAACATTTGGTAACAAGGCCTGGTCATCAGGAGGAGAAATCTATATTTGGAATGAGCAGGAAAATAAAAGGATGTTACTTAATTCAATTAATGGTATGTAATAATACTTTTTACGCTTAGCCTTATTACAGTAAAATCTCACAATAGTGACCACCCTCGGGGAATTAAATGTTGGTCTGTTAACAGGGGAGTATTAATAAGTATCTACATATTTTATATGTAAATAATTTTTAATATTTTTGTTTAAATTTATCAGAACTAAAATTAAATGAGATGAAGCCAATGTGTATATACTGCACGTGCATAACATACATATTACAGGGTGGCCGTTTAGTGTGGCAAAGTAGAATAGCTCCGTTTGTATTTATAATACACAAAAAATGTTAATATAAAAGTTGAAGGACAATAAGTGAATTATAGCGTAAAATTATTTTTGACTCTATAGGGTGGCTCAACAAAGAGGAACAAGATTTTTTTTTTTTTTTTAATTGAACAAACACCCTTATCTTACCATATTTTTTTTTTCTACATAAAACTACAATTATTTTTTTTTAAGCATTTAAGTCTAAACATATTAGCTTCCGAGGCATAGACTTTTGAAAAATGACATTTTTGAACTTTGACTGCCTTTAACTGCATGACAGTACGTCTTAGAGCAAAACGGCTTACGTGTCCCTATCTTACTATTTTATTACTATCCTAAAAGTGTCAACTTCCGGTCTCAATAGGCATAACATAAAAGCAGTTTTTATCAACTTCTTCAAGAAGAAAAAAAGGAAATGATCACATTTTCCTTTGACTGCCAAAAGAATTTGGCATTACCCAAACTTCCGGATCAGTCCGCATACTTTAGCATGCAAATTAATTTTTACCACTTGGCCATAGTTTGTGGAACATCTAAAAGTAAGCTGACTTCAGATAATGTCAGTGCATATGTCTGGACAGAGTTAGACCATCAGAGAAGCTCAAACGAAATTTCATCTTCTTTGCACCACATGCTGTCCAACTTTCATTTTGTCGAAAATATCAAAGTCATTCGCCTCGTTTGCGACGGATGCGGCGCACAGAACAAGAATTCCACCGTTATCGGAATGTTAAACTATTGGCTCCAGTTTGAAGCTCCAAAGCATATTGACAAAATTGAGTTGGTATTCCCAGTTGTTGGGCACTCTTACATTCCCCCTGATCGGGTATTTGGTCAAATTGAAAAAGTCTACAAACGACACATAGTAGTAGTACATCCTGATCAATACATAAATATCATTAAAAAGTTTGCTACCGTTTACAAAATCGGAAATGATGTAATCATCAAGGATTGGAAAAGCGAAACCCAAAAGGCCTTAAAGCAACCAGGATATTGGCATTTTAAATTTCAACCTTCAAAGAGAATAATAATTACTAAAGGTAATGCGGCTCCAGGTGAAGTATTTTATAAAAATGACATTTGTATACCTAAAAGCTTATGCAAGAGGGGAAAAAAGATTTCTCAGATGAACCCAAAAGTGTTGGAAACTGGAGTGGCTATTAACAAAGAAAAAAAACAAAGCATTTTAAAACTCTTACGAAAACACTATGGGACTGAATGGGAAAACGAAAGTGCGTTGGTATTTTTCAAAGATGCATTCCATAATATTCTTGAAGTTGAAGTAGAAAATCAAGAAAAGGATAACTGTGAAGCAGAATCAGTTGAATTTAGTATTTAAATATTGTTATTATAATACTTAAAGTCAAATCTGGTCTTATCTGGCGGGTCCAAAGGTCACCGATTATATGAATCAATTCGAAAATTCCGGAGCTCATCAAAATGTTGTAAATAAAAACCAATATGGCCGTATATGGACAGCTGATTTTCCATAAAATTGAATGTTAATAGGTTAACCGTTAACTTGAAACTATCAGTCATAATAAAAATGATGGGTCTCGTTCCAAAATCAATTTCTCAGGGGTGCGTTCGTATTATTGCAGACGGTTAACACAATAGTTTTACATTTAACAAATTTAATAACCAAAATGATGGTGGAAAATTAGATAAACAATATACAGTAAAACCCCTGACTAGCGACCACGAAAAATGTCGATGAAATGTTAAATAAATTAAACAAATTTTTGTTTATTTCAGCAGATAATAATAAATTAAATATAAAAAACAATCAAATTACACATTGGCTAAATTTTGTTGTGTAATATCAGGCTAAAAAAATATTTCCAATTTAATAGGTTACCTACTTCAAAAGTCAACGAGAAAAAGCTACTAGAGCCGGTGAGGTATCAAATCCCAAATTTATTTTACACGTATTTTGCCCCTGTTGAGCCAATAAGCGCCCCGCTAAAAATAAGTGGGAGAAAGAAACGTATAAAGTCTAAACCGGTCTTAAAGTGCGGGTCCAAACGTCACGGATCATATAAATCAATTCGAAAATTCCACAGCTTATATCAAAATGCTATGTAGGTATCAATATACCCGGAGAAAAGATACATAGTTTTATTATTTTAACTGTCGTGAAGTCGTGAAGATAGCCAGATATAATATTATTATTTTTGCAAAAATTATGTACCATTGCGATAAAAAAAAAAGTAGTACAACAAAATATAATTTAATCTGCTGGTCTATTATAAAATATTTTCTTTCAAACTGATAACTCAGTGTCACCAGAATTCTTGTGTCAGTGTCATGTAATTTTTAAAAAATGCCTTTAACTTCAGAGCAAAAATCGATCATATTTACGCGATTAAGGGATGGGGTTCCCATAAGGGACATTGCAGGCGCATTAGGGATAAACAAAAAAAACAGTGTTGTTGGCTAAATCCAAAATTCGAGAACATGGAAGTATTGTGAGAAACCCAGGTTCTGGTCGCCCAAAAGTTTCCACCGATGACGAAGATACAACTTTAATTAATTATTTAAGGGACAACCCATTCGGGACCGCTATTAAGGCTAAAGAAGAAACCCATTTTCCTGGATCTTCAATTACAGCTCGAAGAAGAATTCGGGGGTCTGAACTCAAAAATAGGTGTTCTGCAAACAAAATATATTTAACAGAACTAAATAAGCAAAGACGAGTACAATTTGCTCACGAATACCAAAACCAACTGTGGGAGTCTGTAGTTTTTTCAGATGAGAAAACGTTCCAGTCCTGTAACAATGGAAAAGTCCGAGTATATAGACCCATAAACACAAGGTATGATGAAAGACATACGCACAAGACAAATCAAAGTGGACGTTTTTCCGTAAATGTGTGGGGTTGGATTAGTGCTAGAGGCCCAGGAGTTTGTCAATTTGTGCAAGGGCGGCTAACTGCAGGAACATATTGCAACATATTAAATAATGTTATGGTGCCATCGGTTGAAGCCATATTCGGTGATCAAAATTATATTTTCCAACAAGATAATGCTCCCATTCATACTGCCCGCATAGTAAAAGATTACTTTCGACAAAATAACATCCAAGTTTTACCATGGCCTTCGAAGAGCCCCGACCTCAATCCCATAGAAAATGTCTGGGGAGAAATGACCAAGTTCATGTATAAACATGACTTTCATCCAAGAAATGAAGAAGAACTGCGCCAGGGGATAAACGCAGCATGGGATAATATAACCCAAGAGTATACAAGAAGCTTAGTCTTAAGTATGCCGCGTCGGTTACAAAAAGTAATTGAAAACAACGGCGCAATGACTAAATATTAAACAGCTGCTTTTAAATATATATTATTTTAGGATGTTGCATTTAGAAATGTTTACTTTTGGTTAAAATTTTGTATTTTTACTGTTTTTCCACTTTTGGCTTTTGTTGTTTTTGGATTTTTTTTATTTTCAATATATAAATCGATAGTTGTTATACATACTCTATTATTTTATTTAAAAACTTGAAAAATTGCCCATTTTTAAAAGGTAGGTAAATTTTTTAAAGCACCTTTATTACAATACTTTTATTTCGCCACGTATACATATAGTAGATTACCAAATTCATGGTAACGCCTAAAAAGTTAGGTGGCATAATTATATTGTTTTCATAGTGACGACGATATCCACTTCTCGATATCCTTATAGACCAAGAGTTCTATCTGGGACTACTAATTCTTGTACTACTTTTTTTTTATCGCAATGGTACATAATAGTACAGGGGTGGCGAATCTTTATGTATTAACGTGCATTTTTTCTAAAGAAATGTTTAATGAGGCCATAGACGTGCCGTCGCAATTCGTAATATAATAATTCATAGTAAACTTTGTAATCGGTGGCGAGCCAAAATTTTATGTCGCGTGCCATTGGTTCGCCATCCCTGTGAATAGTATACCTTAAATGTATTTATTAAAAACGACAATAATAAACAGTGTAATTTATTTTAACAATTTTACTACTAAAACCTAAAAATTCAATGGCATTTAGTCTGATAAACTATTTCGAAAATGAAAGAAAAAGTGGAAATTGGCCAACCAATATGCAGGAAACCGTAGCGAAAGCACTGGGAATTAGTTTAAGGACTGTGCAGAATAATGTGCATGAAAGAAAGCATAATATAATACCGAAGAATACAAAAAAATGTAAACAAAGAAAACCGTTTATAAACTAATTATAGACTAAAAACTGTCATCGTCACTTATAAAATCTGAAAAGTCCTCGTCGTCTGAGTCGTCTTCGAATGGAGCAATTATCATTGGCGCTACTTCGACATCTAGTACTTGTTCTCGATCCCACCAATCCCTTATTAATATTTCTGTATGTTCCACTGATTTCTTCCAGTACTCTTGTGTAATATGATCCAAAGAATCTTGCCAAACTATTTGTACTTGGTCGGATTTAAGACCATCACCATGTTTTTCATAATAAGACTTTGCCCCGGCCCATATTAATTCTATTGCGTTAAACTGGCAATGATATGGCGGCAGTCGTAGAACCTCATCGCCATATTCACGCAATACTTCATCTATTGCGTATATTCTTGGTTTTTTAAGAGACTTGGCCATTGATAGGAGTTCCGATTTAAGCATATTTGGTGAAGGATTTTGGTTGTGTTTTTTAAGCCACTCATAAATATCATTTGTCCTCCAAGATGAAGTAAGCTGTTTATTTAAAATTCTTGAATGATATGATGCATTATCTAATACAACTAAAGACGGAGAATCCAAATTTGGTATCAATTGAACTTTTAACCATTTTTCAAACATTTCGCAATTCATATTATCATGATAGTCAGCACTTTTTGATGTTGAAGAAAAAATAAAGCTTGCACCTGGAACATATCCTGTTACAGAACCAGCATGTAAAATAATGAACCGCTTTCCCGTGCCACATCCCTTTTTCCTTTTCACGCTTTTCACAGAATCATCTTGCCAAGATTTTGAACCACTTCCATTTGAAAATATCCACGTTTCGTCTAAAAATACCACTACCATACCTATACCGTCTTACACTTACACAAATAGTTTTTATAGTCAAACAATACTAACTTTCATATTTTACTAAAACAATAGTTTATTATAACTACAAAAAAAATTAAAAATACCAGTTTAGAATGTTTATGAGGCGCTCATATAAATCAAAAAATTATTAAACGGTTTGTTACCAGTTACCTACCAGCTTTAAATAAGTAATATGGTTTAACTTGTACTGTACTTATAGAAAATAAAATATTACAAAAAAAAATTATTTAAAAAAAAACTTATTATTCTACTTGAAATGTGTTTCTCCTTACTTCTGTTTTAAGAATAAAAATGTGTTAGCAAGTTTATTCATATTTGGGATTGGTTTATAAGCTGATAAAATGGCTAAGTGGTTTAATCTTTTCTGAGACATTGTAGATCTTAAATATGTCTTCAATCTACGTAACATAGAAAAAGATCTTTCAGCGGTACATGATAAAACTGGTATAGTTAATACAATTCGTAAAAATTTTGCGTATCTGGCAATAGTTCTATTACATCAGGCAATTTAAAATAATTTACAATTTCACTAATATTATTTGTACATAACGATTTCGATTTGCAAATAATATCTAAAAACATATCTCGGTGTAGAGTAAGTTTTTTATTTTCAAAATCTGAGTTATAAAAATCGGAAACATACTGTACATCTGTTTTTCCAGTAGCAAATTTTTCTAATTGTGTTAAATGATCCATCACATTTTCCTGAAATCTGGATCCAAGAGAACTTAGCGTTTGATCAATAATTTCAAAATATAATCGCCTGTAGAGTTCTTCTGGGCTTTTAAATTCATGTGATGGGCCACCATCATCAATACGACGAGGTAATTTTCTTTTCCTTGATAGTGTAGGTTCGACAGTGGCGGCTCGTCGTATAAAGCAACTGAGGCCGGGCCTCACATGTAAAATTAATAAATTATTTATTTAAATATAAAACGTTTTTTAACTAATTTCCAATCATTAAAAGTATCAAAACAATAGAACATTGAATTACCATCAAAGTTCAACATATTATCTTTTAAATTTAGCGCGCACCCCATCCAACATTAATTTTAAAATCTGAAATCGTTGCCTGACCGCATAAAAAGAAAAATGTAATCCCAAAAACTTGAGCTTCCTTTACGTCACAAACGCTATGCTCTCCAACCCGGCACCTCCACCGCATTAATTGCGCAGAACATGAAGAATAGGCAAATTTTGTAGGCGAGTGAGGCCCACTTATTTGGGCCTATATATCGTATTATTTTTACAGTAGCTTGCAATGGCTTGCATGTTGCCAAATGTTTATTGAACAAGGACACTTATTGACTTATTTACTTATTATTTAAATGTTTTATTTTTAAAAACATAAAAAAATAAGTTAGAAATGATTGATAAATGTTTTCATTGTTCTATAAGATATTATTAAAATGTAAATATGCAATTAAATCCCAATAACAAAAACAGATAAAAATTAAAGATTATAGGTGGGTGCCTAGTGCCTATTTGAAACTTGGCAATGTTTTATTGTTAACAGGCTCATATATCTTTTCTTCTCGTAGGATCAGGTGTCGGGTTATTAGATTTAATTAGTGCCATTCGTTTATGATTGTTAACCTATCGTGATTTTAGATTTTCGAGGCAGGTCTGCGGGTTAAAATACTGACACCTAATTAATTTGTTTTCTTGTTGTGTTGGTGCACATACCGACTCCTAGAGTCGGTTGTGGTTGGTGATAGGAGGTAAGGTAAAGCAAAAGCCCTTTACATCAGGTGAGTAAGCCGATTTGCTTTTTATTTAAATAATTAATTCAGTATTGCCATTGCCAAGGTCCAAGGTTTCGTTACATAAAATTATTTTTTTTGTGCTTTGTGCCTATTTTAATTTAAATTATGATGGTTACAAATGGCTTTGCGGGAGTTCATATAAACAAAGTTTGTATTGCTGGCCGTGTATTTTATTAGGCAGCGTAAAAAACAATTGGAGTTCAGGGGGTGGGTATTCTGATTTAAAAAAATTTTCACGGGCGGTAAAATCACACGAAAATTCCAAAGAACATATTAAGAATTCTGTGGCGCTTACGAGAGTAGAGCAAAATGGAGACACTAATAGCGGATGCACTGAGAGAAATTGACCCTGACCTTGCAAATTGAATATTTTCCTCGTGAAACCTAGTATTTCAAAATAATTATATTGCTGGTTGAATTCCTAACTACTCATTTTAAGCCAATGACCTTGAAATCGCGAAAAATTTTCGCCTGCGGCGCTATTTTCTAGCCTCGCCCCGTTATACACCCACGAACCGCCACTGAGGTTCGATGCCAAAATCTCGACAAAATTCAAGAACCTTTTTCCATAAACAGTCAAATCCACTATTACGCTGCGTTTCAATTGATATTTTTAAAAAATCGATTATTTTAGTCACTTCTTGGTAACAAAGAGATTTTTTTTGAAGCAAGCAATTAGCTTCTTCAATTCTTTCAAAAACAGCAATTGTAAAATGCATCAAAAATATAGTTTCAAATTTATCACAAAATCCTAAAAATCCACTTGCTTTACTACCAGCGTCATTATTTTCTCTTGATATTTCTCAGAGAAATTTTAATAGGCAAGTGTAGTTACTAAGCACAGTTTTGACTGATTTAATTCTCATACACCAACGTGTTGGACAAAAAGGTCTTAAAGATGTAACGTTAATGTGGTTGTTGACGGTATCGTCTATATCTGAATTAATTTTTTGCAGCGTTTCAAATATTGCCAATCGTTTTGGACTACCTCTAACAAATACAATCATTTCTCGCAAGATAACAAGAAAGTCCCTCATTTGAGTTATTTTTTGCAATGAATCTTGTACCACCAAACTCAAAGAATGTGCAGTACAGTGTACGAATATTGCACGTGGTTCTATCAATTTTACTTGGTTCTGAAGACCCTTTATATGACCACTTACATTGGCGGCACCGTCATAACACTGCCCACGACAGTTCTGAATATTTAGGTTATATCTAAGCAGTACGTCTTTAAGAATATTAAATAACGAGTCTGAAGTAGTAGATTATGTTTCATAAAACCCCAAAAAAGCTTCTTGAATTTCCAAATTACTCGAAACATATCGAATGCAAATGCTGGCCTGCTCTTTTGAAGAAATATCGGCAGTTTCATCCAAGATTGTACCATAAAAATTAGATTCTCTTATTTCTTTTAATATATTTTCGATTGCATCATTAGAAAGCAATGTCAATATTTCATTTGATAATATATCGTGCGACAACCATTTATACTTACTTCTCTGAAGCCAACTTTTTAACTCTGGACTATCTTCGGAACGTAAAACAAGGAGCTGGTGTAGATTTGAGGCTTCGTCTGTATGTCCTCGAATAGCCAAATCTTGTTGAGCCAAAAAATTAAGTGATAAAAATTTTTTTAACAAAGCCTGTCTGGCCGCTTTTATTTCGATTTGTTTACTTTTTGAAATGAGAGCACTTACATTTTGACCACTTGAAACGGACATGAATGATGTCGTAGCGGTGCGATGTATATTTCCTTTTTCGTGCGTTTGAAATTTCTCTATGGCTTTTTTCCTATTATCATATCCTTTTATAACAAATGTGTTAACAGAATCTTCAGAGCCTTTACCATATACAACATAGGGTAATAGCATTTTATTCTCCCACGCGTTTTTACATACAGTACAAAATACTTTATTATCTCTGTACAATCCATGAAAAAGTTTCTTTCCAGTGAGTATGAAATTTCCTTCCTTTAACTTGTTTAAGCTGTTGATTTTTGTTTGGTTCAATAACATCATCAGGTTGAGGTTGCGGAACTAAAATCGCTTCATCATTAGTATCAGCTTTTTTGGAGTGCGATAAATCTTTTTGGTCGATTTCAGCATCTCTTGACTTTGTCTTTGGAAGTCTTATTAAATACTTATCCATAGCTGCACACTGCACGAGGTCTACAAACTACGACAAATAAAAAAATTAACCGTCGAAACAAAAACCACATAATTAATATGCTTACCTCTTACCTCACTCGTTATCCGTAGCAATATGTATAACATAATTCACTTAAGTCAGTAATATAACATATACCATCAATTTTCACTTAATATAATGATATCATCACAAATCACCGAAATAAATTTAGATACGCAACTGGACTCTTAGAACTGTCAAAAACTAATTGGCGCTGATGTCCTAGTATTTGCTTTAAGTATTTGCGATCCAAAACACGCGAGAGAGAAAGAAATCTGTTTGGCAACTATGGGTAACAATAGAGAAAACTGTTTTACCAACTTTTGATGAAATCTGTTTTATCGGTGGGTATTGGTGCCGCTTTAAAATTTAAAATATTCCCTGGTTTAAATATTAATTTTTTTCTGCTTTTATTTTTAGTTCAGGGATACAAGTTATTTGTAAGTCTTGTTTTTAAGTTTGGGGTAAATATCTTGTTATTAAAGTAACAAATAACAAATAACGTATATCTAAGAGCTCCAATAGAAAGCAGCAAAAAAGGAATTATTTAAACCAAGCAATACCTACCTAGGTATTTAAAAAAATACAGCTGACTAAAATAAAGCGAAATAGGTAATAAAACATTATTTTTATAATCAAAAATTATCGGATCTCTTTTTGGCAAGCGGTGTCGCATGCCATGTTTATTTAAACAGTTTGGAACAAAACATTTTTTAGGTTTTTAACGGACGTGCGTAGTCTTCCATAACGGAAATAAATACGCGAACTTTAACTAAACAAACCGAAAACACACTAAAACGAAACAAAAAGTCAAAACAACTGTATCAAAAAACACGCTAATGTCGCTAATAGTACACACAGAGACCGAACGATCACAAACGGGATTAAAATTCAACACAACTTAAAAGAAAATCGAGAATAGAAAATTGACAATACACATCAAATTTTTGACAACAACGAAATCTGGGAGGGTGCTTCTTCTCGATGGCAAATCGCAAATGAACGTGGTGCCATCTATACGAGCTTAACTAAACCAAATTGTGCGATGCCACTATCGGCGCCATCTACGAAATGCGATCCAAACAAAATAATAATGTTTGGCGGGAACGCCCAGCTTACGTATCTAAATTTATTTCGGTGATTAGTGGATATCATAAATAATACAATGATTATTGGCGCGTATCGATATTAAAAATTCTAAAACTCTCATGCGCAGACAGCGGCAGACAGTCAAAAACTACAAACAGCTCAAAATAACGTATTATAAACGTGTGAGCGCCTGAGAATCATGAGCTAAGTCTGTCTTTTTCCAACAGTATCAAATAGATAAAGATAAAAGTCGACGAAAGGTGCGCCACAGAACAAAAACATGAAACATGGATTCTGTTAGGTGGCTACAGCGCTGCCTGCCGGTTCTTTAGTGAAACTGGGCGAAATCACGTATCACAGTATTGCAAATAAATCTATAATCCAGTCAATTATAGTTGTAGCAGAATCAAGTTTATTTTAGGGGGGGCTGAGCCCCAGAAGTATTTCTTTAGGGGGGGGGGGGGGGCTCGAGCCCCCGAGCCCCCCCGTAGTCGGCGCCACTGTCCTTATCACAAAGCAGGATATTGATATTGCATATCGCATTGGCAATAAGGATGGTCCCGATAAACCACGTGTAACCCCGATTTCCTTCGTTCGAATTAACAAAAGAGATAAGGTATTTGATGTCAAGAAGATGTTAAAAAAAAGCAAACTATTCTATGTCTGAAGATTCGACTCTACGACGCTGCGCAACTCTTGCTAGCTGCTAAGAAAACATTTGGTAACAAAAGACCTGGTCATCAGGAGGAGAAATCTATATTTGGAATGAGCAGGAAAATAAAAGGATGTTACTTAATTCAATTAATGGTATGTAATAATACTTTTTACTCTTAGGCTTATTACAGTAAAATCTCACAATAGTGACCACCCTCGGGGAATTAAATGTTGGTCTGTTAACAGGGGAGTATTAATAAGTATCTACATATTTTATATGTAAATAATTTTTAATATTTTTGTTTAAATTTATCAGAACTAAAATTAAATGAGATGAAGCCAATGTGTATATACTGCACGTGCATAACATACATATACAGGGTGGCCGTTTAGTGTGGCAAAGTAGAATAGCTCCGTTTGTATTTATAATACACAAAAAATGTTAATATAAAAGTTGAAGGACAATAAGTGAATTATAGCGTAAAATTATTTTTGACTCTATAGGGTGGCTCAACAAAGAGGAACAAGATTTTTTTTTTTTTTTTAATTGAACAAACACCCTTATCTTACCATATTTTTTTTTTCTACATAAAACTACAATTATTTTTTTTTAAGCATTGTAAGTCTAAACATATTAGCTCCCGAGGCATAGACTTTTGAAAAATGACATTTTTGAACTTTGACTGCCTTTAACTGCATGACAGTACGTCTTAGAGCAAAACGGCTTACGTGTCCCTATCTTACTTTTTTATTACTATCCTAAAAGTGTCAACTTCCGGTCTCAATAGGCATAACATAAAAGCAGTTTTTATCAACTTCTTCAAGAAGAAAAAAAGGAAATGATCACATTTTCCTTTGACTGCCAAAAGAATTTGGCATTACCCAAACTTCCGGATCAGTCCGCATACTTTAGCATGCAAATTAATTTTTACCACATGGCCATAGTTTGTGGAACATCTAAAAGTAAGCTGACTTCAGATAATGTCAGTGCATATGTCTGGACAGAGTTAGACCATCAGAGAAGCTCAAACGAAATTTCATCTTCTTTGCACCACATGCTGTCCAACTTTCATTTTGTCGAAAATATCAAAGTCATTCGCCTCGTTTGCGACGGATGCGGCGCACAGAACAAGAATTCCACCGTTATCGGAATGTTAAACTATTGGCTCCAGTTTGAAGCTCCAAAGCATATTGACAAAATTGAGTTGGTATTCCCAGTTGTTGGGCACTCTTACATTCCCCCTGATCGGGTATTTGGTCAAATTGAAAAAGTCTACAAACGACACATAGTAGTAGTACATCCTGATCAATACATAAATATCATTAAAAAGTTTGCTACCGTTTACAAAATCGGAAATGATGTAATCATCAAGGATTGGAAAAGCGAAACCCAAAAGGCCTTAAAGCAACCAGGATATTGGCATTTTAAATTTCAACCTTCAAAGAGAATAATAATTACTAAAGGTAATGCGGCTCCAGGTGAAGTATTTTATAAAAATGACATTTGTATACCTAAAAGCTTATGCAAGAGGGGAAAAAAGATTTCTCAGATGAACCCAAAAGTGTTGGAAACTGGAGTGGCTATTAACAAAGAAAAAAAACAAAGCATTTTAAAACTCTTACGAAAACACTATGGGACTGAATGGGAAAACGAAAGTGCGTTGGTATTTTTCAAAGATGCATTCCATAATATTCTTGAAGTTGAAGTAGAAAATCAAGAAAAGGATAACTGTGAAGCAGAATCAGTTGAATTTAGTATTTAAATATTGTTTATTACATATTTTCAGTATAAATTGGCGTTTTTATTTATAAAAAATAACAATTTCGGGTGCAAAACCCGACATGTTCAAATTTATAATCAGTTTTTAAAGATTTTGGAAACTCCACGATTTTTAGAATGATTTTTAATGTTTTTCAGTAGTAATATTTTCTTAGTTTAAAAAACATCGTTTCTTAATTCGCGTAAAGCGTCTAGAAGTTTTTTGTCATTATCTCAATTTCTCTCTATGTGGACTTGTCGGGTTTTGAATCTAGGCGACTGAAATACAAACGGAGCTATTCTACTTTGCCATACTAAACGGCCACCCTATATAATATATTATATAATGTACTGTATGTTTGCTTTAATTCTAATTTTTTAAAATAATCAAAAATTAATGATTGCTTCATATGTTCTATTTTATTTTTATAAAATTCAGATTCACATTTTAACGGCAATTGAGAAATATTTGTAGAAAATGGTTAACATTATTAAAAAAGTGTCTCAAACTTGCGCAGGCTTCAGGCTAGATGTTTTCGACACTGGAACAAGTTCAGGTTCCTCTTCCTCTGTCTCAGAGTTGAGAGTAGTTTCATCCGTTTCTTGGATCTCTTCAATGCCCTCAATGATAGTCAATTGTGCACTTTCTGTTGGCAAATCATTCAGGCGCGGATCTAGGATTTTGTCCAGGGGGGGGGGCAAAATGGAAAAGCGCCGAAGGCGCTAAAAAAATAGCGTCGCAGGCGAAAATTTTTTGGGTGCCACGCCCTTTTTTGAATCATGGTGCTTGGTTCTCAAGTGGGAAAATAAAAAATACAACACAAAATCCTCAAGAAAATCACAAAAGCAACCCCGTGCGTTTAGGAGTGGGGGAGTTAATTTTTGCGATTTTACCTATCTTCCAGAGAATTCGTTGTAAACAAACAATTTCATAAAATTTTAATTTGTTATTTATGTAATAATGCATTTGATTTGAATAATGCTGTCTAAAAAAAAAAAAGAAATACAAACAATTTAATTTGAAGTAATTAAGTATGCACTTAAATACTAAATTCCAATCTTGTCCTAGGGCCAGCTTTTGCAAATCTTGAAATTACTTTCTCAACATCAATGGGAACATGCCTATGGATGTGCATTAGGGCAAGACCGAGGAGGCGGTTTTCAGTCATGGTTGCTCTTAAATATGTTTTAAGGCGCCGCAACGACGAGAATGACCTCTCAGCAGATGCATTTGTCACCGGAAGGGTTGCAAGGATTAGTACAAATTCATGTATTATAGGAAATGCATCCTTATCGCAACAAGCCAATATATCCAGAGCTCTTATGGGAAGCTCTTTTCTGAAGCTCTGTTCTTGAATCCATTTCTCTCTCCACAACAACAATTCATCTTTTAGCAGAAAAGAAGCAGCGCCCTTGTCAACTTCAAGAAGCAATCCAAAGCGGTCAAGGAGGGACTTTATACTTATGTCATTTTCACCAGCAGAATTTTTGACAATATTTTCTGGAATGAAAACTGATAGCTGAAAGATGTCCAAGGTTTCGGCTGAGAATCTTTCTCGCAGATCTGTGAGAACAAAGTCTAGCAATGGTGCATAGATTGATACTCTGTAGTATTCCTCCGCTGAATTCATTTGATGGTTGGCACGATAAATTTGGCGTCCACCATGGCGAGGGATCCGAGGAATATTCAGCTCGACACCCAGTTGATCGGCTAGATTTTCTGCACGCTGCCAGATCAGATACCCTATACCCTCTTGGGAATTTGCGTTTGCGACAGTTTGCTTAGCTCTGGTCTGGGACCGCATCAATAAGTAATTAAAATTAACTTGCGGAACTGCGGAAGGATACCAATATTCTAGTGGTTAGCGCGTAGACTTTCAAGAGTTTAAAGTACAGAGTACAGAAGGTTTAAAAGTAGACTTTCAAGTCGTGAACCCAGGTGCAAAGCTGGTGAAGGGAATTTTTTGTTTGTTTCTTAAAGTTTATGCAAAAAAAGGAAAAAGTCAAAAGGTGGATTTATTGCAAAAAGGTTAAAAGGTAGATCTATTCTGTAACAGGTTAGAGTTGTTATTGGTTATTGCTTGTATACATCGTGTTACGTATGTGCTTTGGTCGGTCTCAGGGGGGGGGCAATTGCCCCCATTGCCCCCCCCCTGTATCCGCGCCTGAAATCATTATGAATAGAGGCAAATTTTTTTAAGTTCACAAATGTGTCCTTAATGTTAGGAAACAGTTGTGCGAGCGGAATATTATCTTCTTCTTCGAAGTCGTCAATATTATCTGTATTACGCATAAATCCGGCTTTCATAAAGCATTTTTTTATTGCCACTGGGGACAAATTGCGCCAGGCCACCGAAACCCATATCAAGGGTTATGGTAATATTAATTTCAATTTCTTAAAAAGGACAACTACTGTTTATTCATGTTAAGAGCCTCTTAATAAGGTAGCTTCTGTAGGGCATTTTAAAATTCTGAATAATGCCTTGGTCCAAAGGTTGGCAATGTGAGGTAGTATTGGGTAGAAGAAAAATAAGTTTAACATTATCCAGTGTAATTTTGGGATGAGACGTTGCATTATCTCTCTTCACTCTTCTGTTCTGCTTCTTCACCTTGGTATCAAATCTGTGAAGTCATGTTGTCATATGTATGCTGTTATCCACGCTTTCTTGTTCGAGACCCATTGGTGAGGTAACTTATGTGTATGTATGCGCCCTTAAAACATCGAGGATTTTTGCTTTTGCCTATAATAAGTGGTTTATCCTTCTCACCTTCCATATATTTTTTTTATGATAAGACGCAGCACTGCAGGATTGCCCCTTTATAGCGCTCTTAGAGCGGTGCGTGTACGCAAAAAACGATTCACGTTTGTCTTGAATCTTTTACTCGTTGGAGAACACGGCCTTAGGGATGTCGTTCCAGAGTGGTGATGTTCTTCAGATGAGAGAATTTTTAAACAGTGTCGTTCAAGGGCCACTAAGCTGAACCACGTACGGGTGGTCTGCACTAGCTCGTCGTGTATTTCTACCATGCACCGTTCTAGGTGGAATCAAGCGGGCAACCTCAGTTGAGTACTTGGCACGAAAATATTTGTAAAATAGACTCAAGTCGGCAACCTGCCTTAGTTGTTTAAGGATTTTCAGGTTGTTTGTCAGATCATCGTCACCGATCAAGCGAATGACTCTTCTTTGAATGGAATTCAGTACTCTCAGGGTATATTTAGGAGCAGAGCCCCAAATATGCGAACAGTACTCCAGCGATGGTCGAATTTAGGCTTTATAGAGGGTTAAATTCTACTTGGTTACTGTCACCTCAAGACAGAATTTCTTCCAGATCTTGGTTGAGATGTAAGACCTCTTGCTGCCTATAGAGATATGCATTGGCAGCCGATATCCGAGCATCCAAAGTAAAATATAGAACCAGCGTGCTGTCATCAGCGGAGCTACATATATAGGATTTTTAGTTTTTTCCAAAAGATCGTTAATGTATAGTAAAAAGAGGGTGGGCGACAATACAGAACCTTGAGAGACTCCGGCGTTGATGTTAAATGTGTCTGAAAGAAATCCGTCCATCGCCACTCGCAGAGAACGGTCTTTAAGAAAGCTTGACAGCCATGAACATAATTGAACCGGCATTCCGTATACTCTCACGTTAGTTAGGAGCCCCTCATACCATACCCGGTCAAGGGCCTGGGAAATGTCTAGTGCTACCATCCAGGACTCCTCGTGATGTTCTATTGCGTTGTTACAAACGTAAGTAACATAAGCGAAAAGGTCTCCTGTTGATCTAGATTTACGGAATCCATACTGATGGTCGCTAATAATGTTGAAGCCTTCCAGGTACTTTAATAATAACATTAAGCAGATTCGAGGGCTTTTGTTTGAATTATGGGCCCGGATATTGGTAAGTGCTTGTTTCGCGCCTTACAAAAGCTGTTAATAACCACTTGGTCTACTGCCAGTATTTCGGTTTTGCGAAATTTTCTTTTTTGTTCACCGTTGCCACATTCTTGAAACAAATTTCTAACTTCTGCTTTATTTTGAAGCAACATAGTCACTTGGGTCTTACCAAAGAAATCATTTTCTTTGGTCTTACCCACTTTAAATTTTTCTGCCAATTCCCTGGTACTTAATCCAGCTTTTTCACTTTCCTCGATTATTTCAATTTCTTCGCTTAAGGAAAGACATTTCCTTTTTTCCCGCCATCTTCAAATATTCACTTTAGTCCCAGAACACAACTATTCAAAACAAAACTAATGTTAGTAACCGATTTATCAGCCTATAAAGCAAATTGAATTGATCCGCCCGCAATAAAGTGATTAGTGTATGTACCTATATTTCTTAAGAAATGTCTGGGGCACAGGTAAACTCGGCCGCTTAAGATATTATAATCGTCGCGGTCAAATAAGTCTTAAGCTGTATAGGTAAACTCGGCCTGGTAGTCCAAGCATATAATTTGAGGCGATAAGCAGACGTATCTAAAGCGGCCGAGATTACTTCAATAACTGTACTAATTTTTCTAAATAAAATTACAAATGCATATTACATCATAAAAATTTATTAAATCTAACCCTAAAAACAATACACATAGAAATGCACACCAATTCAAAATATATTTTAATATTACATAGTAGAACTATAATAATGCGAAGTTAACTTAAGAAATTCTAACGTTGACACTTTCTCATTATTAAAATCATTAATTTTGTTTTGAAGGTATTCTTGTCTTTTCTTAGTTTCCGAATTAGGTACATATGGTTTGTGAATACTTTGCAACTTTACATATATTTCATTTTGAAAATTAATTAGGAAATCAATAAAAATGAATACAGAAGGATGAGGAAAACTTAAAGTTTTGCTGATATGCGAATGGAATGATTCGCGGCGCTTGCTGTTTTTGATGCCCATAAATGAGGTGGAAAAACGGCATCCTCGGATATGTATGTGTTGATCAAATAATCAGCAAACAAAGTAACTTTATCATTTTCTGGTTGAATAGCAGATAATGTAAAAACATACGCATCACCAACATCTTGTGGTTCTAGAAACAACAATCCAAAACAATAACCAATCCATTTTCCAACCTCGCTTCTTTCTTTAGAATCTGCTGAAAGTCCAAGTTTTTGAATCGTACGCCACCAAGCTTGCGTTACATGAAATCTGCATCCAATTATTTTTATTTGTGACCAAACGATTTTAGCTGCATTATGGATAGCTATCTCAAAATCAACCACAATTTCGGTGGGACAAAACGACAGAGAATATTCACTACACTTTTCAGTCAGAAATTCAAAACACTTTTTGTATGTTTCTGTTGCTTTGTCTGGTAGCACACAAAACACTAATGGTACATAATGACCATTAAGGCAGCCATGTATGGTGAACAACTGCAAGAAAAATTTTGTACGATAGTCAAAAGTACCATCCACTTAAATTTTCTTGCTTAAGCAAAGATGCTTCAAATTTGTAACACAGCTAAACACTAATACATTGGAATCTTCGGTGTTTACTAAAAGTAATTCTTCCTTACGACTGGTCAAAAATTGCGTCTCTGGTTTAAGCGAACTGTGAACTTCTAGTTTTGTTTTGGGAAGTACAGGTTGTAACTTTTTTCTTGCGTTATATATATTCTTTCTTATATACAACAGATCCGTTGCAGTAATACTTGTTGAATCTTCTTTCGCAATAAGGGATCGAACAATTTTACTTGGTTGACTGGCAATATCCTCTACAGCTTTACATTTTGCTGCACTTAAAAACAGGTCTTTATTCAATTAAAAAAAACTAGATACAAAACAAAATAATATATCTTGGTGGCGAGGTCTAGCATAGCTATTCTACCTAACCACCCTTTAAGACCAATAAACTGTAAACACTACTGTAATATAAATAAATTTACTCTAAAATTATACCTAATCATACAAAAATAGAAATGACAGATAACTAGAGGAGCACAATATTACGAGTAGATAATTATTGGACACGTTTTAAGAGTTATAAATATTATTTATGAAGTGAGCTTCTTCCATTGGTTACATACTTTTTTTAGCTTTCTTCGTACCCCGTCAACAGATACGCAAGACTTGATATCGATGGGCAGTGAGTTAAACGTTTTGTCTGCATTGTACGTGAAAGATCGTTGGAATAATGCAGTTTTATGCTTTGGAGTGGAATAAAGACCGCGATGGCGCATAGCTCTTTCATGAACGTCACTCCCCTTAATCAATTTATCATACAGACATTTGGGTGTCTGATCCTTAGATATTTTGAAGACCAATAGTGCTAAGTGAATAAAGAATCTTTCCTGAAGGTACAACCAAGTAGAGTTCCGAAAAGAGGGTGTAATGTGATCAAACTTACGCAGCCCAAGACTGTATCTAAGACAAGAGTTTTGCACCCCTTGCAAGCTATTTCTATCTTTGACGGTCAGGGCTGGCCAGTACAAGACGTCACCATATGCCAAATGAGAAAGAACAAGAGAATCAGTCAGCCTCAGTTTAGCATTAACACTTAAAATATCTTTGTACCTATACAAGAGTTTAAGCTTAGCGTAGGATTTTTGTATTAAAAAGATAGTGTGCTGACTGAAGCGTAGATTTGAATCCAATATGATACCTAGGGTTTTGCAATACTCTGAGGGTGCTAAACGTAAACCGTTGAGTTCAATATTTAGATTGTTGTTAATGTTAATGCTTTCCCTATTTCTTCCAAAAATAAGCATTTTCGTTTTATTGTTGTTAAGTATTAGTCCATGTGCTTCAGAAATTTGACTTATACCACTTAGATCTGTATTAATTTGTTGACATGCCAATACAATATCATTAGGCGAAAAAGAGAAATAGATTTGCATGTCATCTGCATATTGGTGCGAAAGACAGTGTCTAAGATAATGCGAAAAATCCGCAGTGTAAAGAGGAAATAGAAGAGATTCCAAGACGCTTCTTTGAGGAACGCCCTTATTAGTAGCTAAAAATTTAGACGGGATTTCCGCTCCTGACACCACTCTTTGTTCCCTACCGGTCAGATAGCTATCCATAAGGTTAATGGCACTCTGACTAAGACCATAATATTTTAATTTTTGCAGCAAAATTGAATGTTTTAAAACATCAAACGCCTTACTATAATCTAACAATATAAGACACGAAACTTTATTTTCATCAATCGCTCTAAATAAGTCATCCGAGACTTGAAGTAAGGCGGTAGTGGTACTGTGAGAGGCGCGAAATCCGGACTGTGTGACTGGTAAGATTTTGCATTGAGTCACATGTGAGTTGATTTGTTCATATATTACCCTTTCCAATATTTTGGACAATGTACAAAGTATGCTTATAGGACGAAAATGCGATATATCCGATGGAGTGCTTACCTTTGGAATTGGGATAACATTGGCTTTTTTCCAAATGTCTGGAAATATTAGTATCACTTGTCTTTGAATGTTGCGAATGTCACATGCCGAATGGTTATGAATTAATATCGATTTCGATATTGTGTTCTCCGGGCCCACTGTATAAATATTTGCTAGACACTTGGCAATTTTACACCTCCACTTTTTCTCGCCACTTTTGAGTTCTTCTTTAAATGAATACTTATAGTTATCTACCAAGAGCATAACTTTGCCTCGTTGACTAACTATTTCTTTAACACTGTGCATTGTACGTACGTAATGAAACTTTAGCAGCAGTTTTGTAAATAATAATTTTTTTGAAGAGAAAAAAGAAAGAAAGTTATACGGCACGCCTTCATAATTTTTTTAGAAAATTTTAAGAGAAAAATCCCATTACTCGAGAACCGTAAGGTAATTTTAATTTTAATTAATTAATTTAATTAATCTCTAATCAGGGTCTCTAATTAGGGTCAAAATAGCAGGTGTATATCTACCGGCCGAGTTTACCTATGAAGATTAAGGCAGAACAATTTTAGTAGGCCGAGTTTACCTGTGGGATTAGTACATGTTCCCTTAAGCGGCCGAGCTTACTATCGCCCATTGTCGGGTCGGGCTCTACTGCCCCTAATGGAGGGTGTTTTAGCATAAGTGTTTACTAAAAATTGCGATGATGAGTGCCCGTGGTCGTTTAATAGATGGGACGGTAAAGAGAAATATAAAATAATGGGATTTCCATTTTTAAATATGGGGAATTCGTAACCGGTCGTTTAACGCAGGTGGTCACTTTATAGAGGCGATAACAAACAAAGGTTTCACTGTATAAGGTACCCATCATTTTATTGATTTTGTAAGAATATATGGGTATGTAAGAAATTAGCTATTCCATAAAATTCCTTTCCTTTGTAATCGGACCTCTATTAAGAAGTGGTATTAGAACTGATAATAATTTATTCGCAAATATGGGAGGATTTTTTAGGTCAGAATAGTAGTTCCTTGAGTTGAAACTATCATGAATGCTTTCTAGCCCGATCAGTTATCGTTAAATTTGTATTCATTTAGGTACTTATTGATTTGTTTCGTTAATTGTATAAAATACAGTTTTTCAAATTTATTATCTTTTAATAATTCATGCCTGACAAAACAAAAATTTATAATTACCTAAAAATCTAATAATAGATAGATATTTTCCTATAGTTCTGTTGCAAGACGACAAACACACAAAACATATTTTTATACCAGGTTGGTGCAAATGTGTAACGTATGCCTATATGAGAAATGCGTTCTTAAAATTTTCTCATCTTAATATTCAATGCCTTTTTACAGGTTTTGATCTTTTCCCAGGATTGGTGGCTGAGGGCGCCTTTGTCATTTTAGGGGTTTTCATAGGCGTGGCTCAAAGAGAAATTTCCCAGTTCTGGATTGCTTATTGAAGGATATAATCTAATTCAAAAGGATAGAGATGGAAGAGGTGGTGGCGTAGGGTTTTATATCAAAAATAATCTCAACCCACACAGCACACTTCCTTTCAGAAATATCTCTGATATATTTGAATGTCTTAAAAACATAACCATTGATATCAATATTTTAGATTCATTACACCAAAAATGACAGTTGACACACCTTGCCTTTGACACTTAACAAACCAGATGGAGAAAAACCAGCCTACGGATTCCCTTATATGTTTTGTTTGTGTAATGAAGTTATACTGGTAGTTCTCTTAAGCTAGCTCATGAGCTTTTACTTCTTTTAAAATTGTGTATTGCTGATATTCTACTATTCTGGAAGGTTTTTGTTGTTGTTTGCTAAATCTTATTTTTATTTCATGCATTTTTTGTTTTTTGTGTTGTATTTATTTTGTCTTTGGGCTCTGTTTTCTTGACATAATTTTTCTTGGATCTTTATTTAAAAATTTAGAAGCTTGTTTAATGTTTTTTTCCATTTATTTGCTTATATTTTTATCATGAAGCAGATGTGAGCCTCTTATTAGGGGAGCCAATCCTTTTGTGTAATGTTCAATTAAAAATAATTATTATTAGGCATTGTTATTTGTGGGAGAAATGTGCTACTACAGAATAATTATATTATGGAATGGATAACAAAACTGAAATAAGTCTGTATTTTAATAATAGGCATATTAATAATTTTATATTAGGTTCATTTTATGACTTTCCCGCTTTAGTTTAATATTAAAGAGGAATGAAAAATTTTTAAATTTCAAAAGAATTAATCAAATAATAAAAGATGCAGTAAGGCATCATCTCCCTCCGGGACAGAACTAAAGGTACAAAAAGTTGTTGCACTGTGGCTGTCGCAGCGCAAACTTCGTTTGTCCCATGAATTGTAAGAACTTAATACCTATACAGGGTAGGCCAACAAGGGCGCGTCGGTCAATAGTTGCTAAACCGTTGAACTTATGGGAAAATTTTCTTAATAAAACTTATAACGTTTCGTCTCTGCTATAACCTAAAATTATTTTTAAGAATACAGGGTGTCTCAAAAAAGAGTAATACCAAAAACTATATTTTTGTTAAATGGAATACCCTACCTTTTTAAGTGGCATATAAAGCCTCTATCGGTTGTGTATTCAACTTTTAATTTGTATGTAGATCGAATGTAGCGTTGCCAAGTTATGAATTAAAGACAGAAAAATCAGTCAAGAACATACTTTTTTTAAACTGTTATATCTCCGCCACTGCTTCTTAATTTTCCTGACAAAGTTACATGTAATCTAATGCTGGCCTAGTTTATCCTAGACCGTCCTCACTTTTTGATTTAATTATACAGGGTGTCCAGAATACTTGTTCAAACATCTCTATTTTCAATTCGATTTTAATTGAATTTCTTAAATACAATACCCTGTATATTATTTTGCCGTCGAAAAGCCTAAAGTGTCCCCTTTCAGAAAATGTTATGTTTGCCGTATGTATCTCGCTATCATTTTGAGATATTAAGGTTTTTCCGTAACTTTACAAAGAAAATTTAAAAAATCGTAGCCCAAGAAATCGAAACAATTGCTATTCGTTGGTATGTCGTAATCCTGTGACATTTGGTGCCATTTTGTGCATAGTATCTTCCTTCAATAAGAAGTATTTTGTAGTAAAAATGAAGTATACGAACCAAGATCAATTGATATGATTTATATCCTTGGAGAATGCTTAAAGAATTGTCTTCTGGCATCCCGAGTGTACTGCGAGAGGTTTCCTGATAGAACGCATCCAGATGCAAGATCATTTCAAAGACTAATAGATAGATTTGATAGAACTGGGACAGTTAAGTACGAAAAGCATGAAAGAATGAAGCCAGTGGTAAACGAAGAAAATGAATTTAACAGTTGTTTATCTGTTTATGAAGATCCACATAGAAGTACAGTAGACATAAGTGATTTGTTGGTCTTAGGTCAAACTTCTGTGAAGAGAATGTTGCGTAATAATTTTAATAAGTTCCATCCATATCGTGTGCAACTGCATCATGCACTTGATGGAGAAGATTTTGAGAATAGAATAAATTTCTGTAATTGGGTCTTGCTCGAATTCGAGAGGATGTACGATTTTTTATTATTGTATTGTTTACCGATGAGGCGACATTCCACAATAATGGTCATGTGAACAGACATAATTTGCACTTCTACGCCGATGAAAATCCACATTTTCTAAGGTCTATTGACCAGCAACATAGGTGGAGCTTAAACGTCTGGGGAGGCATAATTGGAGACCACGTAATAGAACCTCATTTTTTTGATGGGCACCTCAATGGGAATACTTTTCAAAATTTTTTAAATGAAGATCTTGATAATCTATTAGAAAATATACCACTAGAACTATTAAGAAGAATGTGGTTCCAGTTAGATGGGGCGCCTGCTCATTTTAATATTGGAATTCGAAATACTCTGGATGAAAAATTTCCTGGCCGTTGGATCGAAAGACGCGGACCTGTTCTGTGGCCTCCAAGGTCACCATATATGACAAAACTTCATTTCTTCCTATGGGGATACGTTAAAGATCTGGTCTACGGAACACCTCCAACTACAGCGGCAAACATGCGGGAAAGAATAAGAGAAGCATTTAATTCAGTTACTCCCTTAATGTTACAAAATGTAAATAGATCTTTAACAGACAGGTTAAATATATGTTTACAGCAAAATGGTAGAGTGTTTGAATATCTAATAAATTAATTTATTTAAAATAATTATGTTTATGTTGCGCTTATTGATATTTTGTACCTAAAAAATATATTAAATATAATATTATATTGTTATAAATGTTTTTATGCCAATGACTAACAATTGTTTCGATTCCTTGAGCCATGCCGCCTACAATTTTTAAAATATGTTTTGTAAAGTTACGGAAAACCTCAATATCTCAAAATGATAGCGAGATACATACGGCAAACATAATATTTTCTAAAAGGGTACATTTTAGGCTTTTCGACGGCAAAATGATGGGTGTTGTATTTAAGAAATTCAATTAAAATTGAATTGAAAATAGAGATGTTTGAACAAGTATTCTGGACACCCTGTATAATTAAATCGAAAAGTGAGGACGGTCTAGGATAAACTAGGCCAGCATTAGATTACATGTAACTTTGTAAGGGAAATTAAGAAGCAGTGGCGGAGATATAACAGTTTAAAAAAGTATGTTTTTGACTGATTTATCTTTCTTTAATTCATAACTTGGCAACGCTGCATTCGATCCACATACAAATTAAATGCTGAATACAGAACCGATAGAGGCTTTATATGCCACATAAAAAGATAGGGTATTCCATTTAACAAAAATATAGTTTTTGGTGTTACTCTTTTTTGAGACACCCTGTATACTTGAAAATAATTTTAGGCTATAGCAGAGTCGAGACGTTATAAGTTTTATTAAGAAAATTTTCTTATAAGTGCAACAGGTTAGCATCTAGTGACCGACGCGCCCTTGTTGGCCCACCCTGTATAAGTTGATAACAAATATTGGCTAAACCTTCCTGTCTTGGTATTGTTAGGGTTCTTTTATAGATACACTTTCCTGCAGTTTTATAAATCTTTATTAGAATGAAGATAACGAAAATTCTACTTTCAGGGCCCCATATAAGAGAAGAGTTTGAGAAATAAATATGCATCCTATTTTGTATATTCATATTTATTACTTAATAATAGTTTATATACTTTTTTTAATAAATATGTTCTTGACATTGAATGATACCTTATTTAATTTTATATAATTTCACAAATTTTTTTGAAATATTTCTGAAAAGTATTTGCCTCTAATTTAAAATATTTTAGAAATGCAATTATGTAATGTTTTAGAAACATAAAATGAAGTATTACTTCTATGGGGCATTTTTGGATTTCTGACAGGTTTCATCAATATACCATAAATGTTTTAAAATATTTATGGAATATTTAAAATCTTTCGGAGAAACTAATTTGGAATATTTCTGAAATATGATTGTGCTGTGTGGGAAGTTCACTATTTTGGATATTGGGAATGCGGATGATGCCTTGGAACAATTGTGGGTTCATGTAAAGGCCGGTGGTAGGAAGCTGTGCTTTGGCTCACTTTATAGGCCTCCGTCATCGAATCTTGGTTTATGTTTGAATGTTTCAATCTACTTTTTAAATATGGACTAATTCGGTGTGTATCGGAAGCTACTAGAGTAACCGACACATCTCAGACTTTACGCGATCTAATAATTTTTACATCTCCTAATATTATTGACAGTCCTAAGGTACTGAAAATGGATACCAAATCCGATTTTTTTTTAGTCACTTGTAAGATAAAAAAAAACTTATTAGAAACTAAATCTGGGCCATTTATTAAAACTTAGAAAGACTTTTCGAATTTTAGCCATGATTAAATGAGAAAGGTTCTAAAATTTGGGTAATATCTTATAATTAAACTTGGAGAAGGAAAATTGCACTCATATCGCTACAATGTAAGCATGGCAACAGCGCATCAGCTGTAATAACGGTCGTCTTTTCGGCTGCCAGCGTTGTCGTCGGCCAATCTAAATATTTCTGTTTTCTTCAAGTTTTTAATATTTTCGGCATTTTTTTGTTTTTCTGTGATAGTTCTAATTTATTTTAACAAATAAGCGTATATTATGACTTCTACAAGTGATATTTTAGTAGAAATGGTAAAGTTTAAGGAATAAAGGATACATGCCGAAGATTCTACCTGTACCTAAGTGAAAAAATTTTAATATTTTTGTCTCAAAAACTACTAAATTCCGGAGAAAATCAACTTAGGATTCATGATCAGCGACCTTAAATTAGGTTTTAAATAAAAAATTAGCGAAAAATTCGCTGTAGGTACCCAGCTTTTCAAATAATTACCAAAAATAATTATAATTTTTTTCTTTTTTTTTGGAAAGTTGTGCTTCATCCAACGATTTTTTTGACTTTTAAGGATTCCATTTGAGGTAAGATTTGCAATAAAATAAAAAAAAAAAATTCGAGCTGACCAATAACGCACAAGAACCTTCAAAATTACTCTTGAAAATATATAATATCAAATCTGCTAGATACATTTTAAATGACAAACACCTAAAATATGAATTTTGTAACAAGTTCTAGAGATCTTTGCTGAAAGGTACGTATTCTCTTATTGGAATCACCATCGTTTTGCTTTCTTGCGCCATCTTTATTGCTAACGCAAAAACCAACAAACTTTTTGCAATTTTTCGATAGTATCGGGAATTATATATAATGTAAAAATAATCGGTACATAACTCCGTAAGAGATTTTGTAGGTTCAGCTTCTGTATCTGATCCTTCTGATGACGTACTGGCTTTATCGTCGTCATGGGGCACTTTAGCTTGTGTTTGGTTCTGTTCTCCGTATGCTTCTTCCGTATCATCATTATTATCAGTTTCGTCCATATCTAGATCATTCTCATTATCTTTATCAGTGTCTTCAGACATTTTTATTGGTCAATTTAAAATATTAAGTTATTACAACAAATTCTTAAAAAATATGACATATATTGTGACAGTTGTCAATTATTTAAGGTAACACTTGTTTGTTGGTTGACCAAATTCAGCAGCGGCATAGTTAGAGTTTCACCAGGGCAGTTCGGTTTCCGGCCTACTCATTGCACGGTGCGCCAAAAAAACAGGTTAGCATCAAACGTGATGACATAAATCAATAAAAAATTCGGGGTGAAAATGATCCTGTTCAACATCACTAAAGCATCTGGCGCGACGGCTTGATTCTAAAGCTGATAAAATCGAGTCTATCTGTAAATCTCGTCAAAACAATAATATCATTCCTGGAAAACAGAACATTCGCTGTGTCATCGGAAACAAAGTCTCATCAACAAAGCAAATAACGGCAGGGGTTTCGCAAGGCTCCCCAATAGCCCCAATCTTATATAACATATTTACTAGCGATTTTCCAAAACCGATTAAACGCAAATTTAACTATTCGGCGATGGCACAGCGATAACCGCATCTGCCAGAAGGCCGCCACCAATAATCGAAAAATTGCAACATCACGTCAATTTCATAGACAAATGGCTGGGCAACTGGCGAATTTGGCTAAACGACGCCAGAACTCAGACCATCTTTCTGTCAAAGACTAGAAAAAACCTCCCAAATACTAGGGCCAAAGTCACAAATACACCCAAAAAATGGAGTGACAATATTAAATATCTAGGCTTACATTTTGACAGAAAGTTGCACTGGAGTCTCAATGCCTCCCATAGACTCAAAAACTCGAACGCACAAACAGCTGCGCTGTACCCCCTCCTTAATAGAAACAGCAAAGTTAAGCTAAAAACTAAGCTTAACCTCTACAAAACTATGATCAGGCATGTTCTTTGATATGGCGCGCCCACGTGGTGCATGATGTCCGTAACTAATCACAAAAAATGTCAAATTTTCTGGACAAGATAAACGTTAACTTTAGAGAAATATCAAAAAATCGTAGAAATCCGATGAACCTACTACGCATGAGTCTAAAGCTTCCGCGATAGGAATTTTCAAGGTGCATAACGGAGACATTTTTAGATTCTCGGCCATTAGCTTTGTTTTTCTGCTGGTTAGTTAGGAGTTCAGTGGTGGAAGCATACAGAAATATAGGGAAAACATTCAACTATATTTAGTAGGTTTCATTTTATTTTATAGTTCAAAAGGAGATAAGCTGTACTTTGATTTAGACGTGAAAATGAGCATTGTTACCTCACTTTCCCCTATAATAAGTCTAAATTTTATTGCCGTAATAAAATATTTTGATAATTGAAAAAACGTAATTTTCGTTTTATAATTGGATTGTGTTCACGAGCGTATAGTGCGTGTACATGGTGTTGATTAAGTATGTACAGGGACAATTTTTTAAGTGTCTCACCCGATTGGCGATTTTCGTGCTGACTATAGTAAAAAACAAACCACACATTTCTCAATGATTTTCGACGAGGAAACCGAATTTAATGTCAAAAAATATATAGGTTCACGAATGTGACAGATACGACGCCATTTTGAACTTTTTAAATGGCAACCCTCATAAATAACCACACGAGTAAGTTGCATTTCGCGGTTCGATTTAAAAATCCTATAGTTGTTCATATTTATTTTCAGCCGTTTCGGAAATACGGGGGTTCATAAATTGCCTTCATCGAGTTTGTCTTTTAAGTGTCTCACGCGTTTAATTGATAGACCTTTTAACATTGAGGTAGCATTATAAGGAGGCGCCATAAGATTTAATTTCGCGTCGAGAAAACGGTAGCACTAGGCGTGGCTAATAGTAGTAACAATATGGACGCCTCGCCAGGTCCGGACTATTTATATTTATATGTATTATGCTAGCATTAAACTTATACTAATAAGATAATAATATAATGTAAATATCATTTTTTGTTTTAAAATACAGTGTCTGGCAAAACTCCCGCAAAATGCTTTATTTCGAAAACTTTTTGAACAAGAAAAAATAATGTTTTAAATAAGTCTTTGGGACTAGGTTTTCTACTTATTTAAATAGCTCACATATTTTCTTTTTAAGTGCAGTTTGTCTAAATTTTAGGATTTATCTAATATAAGTCACTGCCGGACACTGTATACATATTTATTACTATAATATTATTGACAATGCTTTTTTTAAATTCTAAAATAAGATAATGGACAGTTATTTCTTATTACATACAAAAAATGAAACAAATTCTTGAAAACCAAAAATGTATTGTCCCTTAAATAAAACAATCTTATTACTATGATGCCTTATACTTTCTGATTTGTTGGATGCTTTTTTACATTGCCTCATAAATAATTCTTGAGGCCCTCCAAGTCTAAATGCTCATCTTGTAAAAGTTTCTTTTTCGCATCAGTTTTCGTTTCAAATATATCAGCTTTGCTTTTCTTTCGCTGCTTATGCGCTGTGTTGTTTTTAGTTTATTCAGTAACTTTCTTTTCCTGGGAGAAACAGGTTCACCTATTTGCCAAGTTGATGGCCTTGCTTGTATATCTTTGGCCAAACCAGCAGTACTTGTTGAAGGGATACTTAAATCTTGGTCAAAATTTTGACATTTTTGGTGGAACAATCAAAATATTTTACAATATCCTAACCTTGGCTGGTGGTTGTGTTAATTCGTCATTCATTTGCTCCTGGAATTAAAAAAAAAAACTTGAAAATAATATAAATACAATATTATTATAAGAACAAGAATATTCTTATCGTATTAAAATTATTTAAACCTGGTAATTTACCAAAACAACAATAAAATTTTAAAAAATAGTACTATAGTTGTATAAATACAATATATATTTTTATATACTTGAGAGGGATTAAGGGTAGGAATGGCATTCTCTTTTAAGCGAACATAACATTTTGAGGTTCGATCAATGTACATCTCAAAAAAATGCTTTGAGCACAAAACACTATATTTTGTTGGTTTCCAAGCACCTCGATTAATAAACTGCAACCAGATCTGCTGGCGCGCAGGATCCTTAGGAAATCTAAAAGGAAAACGTACAATTTAAATACTATGCAACCATGCTTAAATACCAATTAAAAATGAATTTATATACTAGCTAAGTTTTAACTTTTTTTTTTTTAAACTTTAACCTTGAAAAAGTTAAAATTAACCAATTAGGTTTCTTAAAATGGCTAAAAGGTGCTTAAAGTAAAAAAATATTAAAGCTTTAAGTAGTCTATAAATACATCTTCCTTAAATACAACCCTATTTTTTGTTTACTAACCTATGAAATGTTATTCCCGTTGATTTTTTCTTTTCGACTGCATCCCAGCTATTGCAAGAACGATGGGCACAAGAAACCATTATTGTATTTCAATAGTTAACATAAATATCACTCGAAAAACAATATAAAACACAAAAAACTAAAAAAACACTCTTCCGACGGAAAACGTCAAAAGGCCACAATTGTTTGACGTAAACGTCGTATCAATATGGCCGACCGCGGTCACCTTTAGCTACGTGATCGCGTCTCTTTATAATGCTACCTCAATGCCTTTTAAGCTAAAAACCTGAGTTCTTTTCACAGTGACATACTTTCCCGTGACCAAGCTGTTTACGCTATAATCAAATTCGACAGAATTCAAAAAGTGACAGATACGACGACATTTTGAATTTTTTTAAATGGCAATCCTCATATATAACCATACGAGTGAATTGCATTTGGCGACCCGATTTCAAAAACATTCCGGGTGATGCATGCATGGATGGCTGGCTTAGCTGAACATAGGAAATTCCATGTAAACTTTGAGGTGGCTAAATATTGGCTCCCCTGTACATTTTAGAGAAAAATTGTATTATCATTTTTTGAAGAAGCCGATATAATAAACCCGTGCGCCAAGTTTCAAAAGACTTGAATAAGCTAATCCTAACTTACTCAATTAAATATGGTGGCAAAATTACGAAATTTTCATAGTTCAGGTAATACAGCAAATACCAGCAAATTATTATTTGGCATTGACAAACTGCAAAGTAGCGTCAGTGACGACATTTTCATTGAAGGCGCTTTAATTATAGTTAAATATGAGCTATTTCATTAGGGAAAAAGTAGCTATGATTAAGTGCAGTGGCGCAACCAGAAAATAAGTTTGGGGGGGCGGAAAAAAAAAATAGCCCCGCGAGAAATTTTTGGGTGCAACGTCCTTTTTTCCATGATGGTGCTTGATTTTTAAGTAAGAAAAATAAAAAATACAATCGATTTCCCTGATAGCCCATTCATTCCATTTCATTAATTAAACTTATCATTAGTAATTTTGAGTCCAAAGGCACTGTAATAAATAACTGTAAATCCTCAACTCAGAATGCCAATAGAGCTGAAGAAAAGGATAATAGATTTAAGAAGTAGTCCATGGTCTGTGGTTATGTATTTTAAAGGGAAATGAAAGTCTGTCTTTACCACCAAAATTTTTATATTAACTACACTACACCCTAGATTTGGGTATCGAGGGCATATATATGGGAGGGATTCACCATATGAGTTAGATGTTCAATATAAGTTTGAAAATTGAGTCGGACTAGTTTCGACCTTAGAAAAGATCATCATCAGCAACTCTATATAATTATAATGTAAACAAGGTAAAACACAGTAGTGGATGGTTCAATGAATGTGTATGCCTGCCCATGGACTTGACTGGGAACGTCCCTTTGGCTACACAAATGGTTAAGAATAAGGGGTTAATTGATACACTTGTTGAGTATTGAATGTAGAGGTTTTATATTTATTTGACGTAAGCCATTAACTGTAAACAGTAGGAGAAATAGGTCTTAAACAAGTTTGTTTTTACTCTTGACACATGCTAGTAGAGAAATGATTTTATTTATTTTCATTACATATATTATTGAGAGAAAAGGATTATGATTTTGAATTTGTGGTGGTATTCTTTGTGGAATAGACTTTTTAATTAAGGTGGGTTAATTTTTAATTTTTAATGTAACATTTTTAGATGTAAGATAGTACTAAAGGTTTGTTTTATGTTAAATTTAGGTTTTAGTTCGTTTTTTTATTTTATCCTTATTTCTCAGTCACTCAACAAAGGTGAGGCTTTTCTCTTTTTTCTCTTGAGAAGGTAGAACATATTAATTTGGTAATATTTAATCATCAGTTAAAAACTGCAAATAGTAAGACACTCTAAGTACTAGCAGAGTAATTTAGAAAATGGAGAGTCTAACTATTTGCAGTTTTTAACTGATGATTAAATATTACCAAATTAATATGTTCTACCTTCTCAAGAGAAAAAAGAGAAAAGCCTCACCTTTGTTGAGTGACTGAGAAATAAGGATAAAATAAAAAAACGAACTAAAACCTAAATTTAACATAAAACAAACCTTTAGTACTATCTTACATCTAAAAATGTTACATTAAAAATTAAAAATTAACCCACCTTAATTAAAAAGTCTATTCCACAAAGAATACCACCACAAATTCAAAATCATAATCCTTTTCTCTCAATAATATATGTAATGAAAATAAATAAAATCATTTCTCTACTAGCATGTGTCAAGAGTAAAAACAAACTTGTTTAAGACCTATTTCTCCTACTGTTTACAGTTAATGGCTTACGTCAAATAAATATAAAACCTCTACACTCAATACTCAACAAGTGTATCAATTAACCCCTTATTCTTAACCATTTGTGTAGCCAAAGGGACGTTCCCAGTCAAGTCCATGGGCAGGCATACACATTCATTGAACCATCCACTACTGTGTTTTACCTTGTGTACATTATAATTATATAGAGTTGCTGATGATGATCTTTTCTAAGGTCGAAACTAGTCCGACTCAATTTTCAAACTTATATTGAACATCTAAGTAATATGGTGAATTCCTCCCATATATATGCCCTCGATACCCAAATCTAGGGTGTAGTGTAGTTAATATAAAAATTTTGGTGGTAAAGACAGACTTTCATTTCCCTTTAAAGGATAATAGAGATCTTGACATTTTACTGCACGTAGAGGAAAATAAAATGATTAGCACGAGGATTCTTGGGCAAGCCGCAGGAAAACATCAAACCACAGTGTTGCGCACTTTAAAAAACAAATATTTTTCTTGCAAGTATAAAAAACATCAAGAGCTACGGCAAGGTGATGAAGAACGAAGAATGGTATTCTATGTTGAGGTGATGAAAAAAGCAAATAATAATAGGAATTTTTTCAGAAATATTTGTTTTACCGATGAATGTACATTCACTCTCAACAACGAATCAAATGTTCATCATGTTCAAAATTCATCAAAAATCGCTAATCGGGTGAGACACTTAAAAAAATGTTACTGTACACGAACTTTCACCAAACTACACTAATACATATATAATAACCACATTTTGTTACTATCAAATTATTTTCAATCCTATCATCTTATGATAATTCTTGATACGTTCGAGAAACTTCCTAATTCGGCTTTAATGCAAACCTTTGGACAAATTTAAGTGGTAGATACTAGTAAAATTGAAATTGCTCAGAACTGAACAAGAAATTATTATGAGATAGGTCTTACGAAAATAAAGCCAGAACAGTTTTTAATGCGTATCTATGTATGTACCTACTGTGTAAATCAGTGGTTCCCAACCTTTTTTGTTTCGTAGACCACTGGCCATGTTTTTCGGGTTTGGGTAGACCCCCTGCTTACCTAATATTAAATTTTTGCAAATTTCTTAAGTTAAAATGTGTTTTTGAGAGCTGGCATAGCGCTACTCTCTTTTAAAAATTTAAATTTATAACTGTATTGAAGTGTAGTATGAAAAACTTAAGAAAACACATGTTAAGTTTTGTATATTAATTTATCAAAAATTAGTATCTGTTACATAAAATGGCTACACAAAAAATAATTACTTTTAGTGGGATGGCTGAACCTGATGCTTTAATAATAAATTTTCAACATTCGGCATCAATTTAGTTAGGTTTAATCTCAATTCTCAAATCTCCTCGGTTAGTGATGTCCACTCTATTTCTTTTTTTTTGTTAGGAGATTGGCAATCGCGCTGAATTCTCTTTTCACTAAGTATGAGGATGGAAAAGCAATTAAAAACTTTCTTGCGATATTCCATAATACGGGATAAGTAGGTAACATGTATGTCTCTTTGAAGCCAGAACTTCTGATATCCGTTTTTGAACTGTATCTTAAGTTCGTCTTGTAATGTAACGTCCGTTTCTTCAATGTCACTATATGGATTCATTACCCACTGTGGTATTACCAGAGTCAAAACATCCTCAAATCTAGTTTTAAAATCTGAATAGAGGGCATTTAAACGTTGAACGTAGGTTAAAACGTCATCTTCCTGGCAGTTTGTCTGTGACAAATTGGGAAACTGGGAAAATTCCGTCCAATATTTTGCTTCATTAGCTTAATTCTGCCATGAAACGCTGAAATGATGGACTTTGTTTTAATTAAATTTAGGCTGTCACCTTGTAACTGAAAGTTACCTTATTAAATTTAGCAAACAAATCTGTTAAATAGGCAATGTCTGGCTTTCAGTTGATTAAATTTTCTTTTCAAATTGAATCTTTCGCATCCAAAAACTCTAAAACAGTCTCAGCCTTTCGACAGCCAGCGTACTTCAGTATGAAGGAGTAATTGATGAAAGTTCTCGTCGTTTTCTTCACACAACTGCGCAAATAACCGCGGTATTTAACGCGTTGCTTCGGATTCGGTTTACTGCGTTAATGACTAATAATTGAAGAGATTTATGCAATCTACTACTTAGATTCTTAGCGACTAAATGTTGTCGATGGATGACGCAGTGTATTGCTAATAACTTGGGTATATTTTGTTTTAAATGACTTATAAATCCACGATAGCGCCCAACCATGGCAGGTGCTTCATCTGTTGCTACTGACATTATATTTGATAAAGGGATTGCTTTTTCCGTGAAGTAATCCCACAAAACATTAAATATTGATTCGCCTTTAGTGTCGATTGTCAAAGTTCTCGCGAAGAGTATTTGTTCGTAGATTTCTTGATCCATGATAAAACGAACATATGCCAATAATAATGCTTCATTACCAGATGAAGTTGACTCGTCCAGCTGTATAGAGAAATGAGTCGTATGCAAATAATTACACAAAAAGCTTTCAATATCACAACTCATTTCATCAATATGTCTTTGAACTGTGTTGTTGCTTAAAGTAATTCTTTTAATGATATCACATGCAGGTTTGTGTAAAACAGTTTTGAAAACCTCTTCAACGGCTGCCAAAATTAACTTTTCTGCGATAGTATGCGGTTTTCCGGATTTTGCTATAAGTAGCGAGATATTGTAAGACGCTCGCAAATCATCATCGTTATCATCGTTTCTTTGTGACGTCAAACCGACCATTCTATCCACCATGGGTCTCTTCTAAAGTTTATCTTTGAGTGTTTGAAAGTATGGCATCTTCTCAGATGATCCTCCAGCTTAGATGGTTTCATAGCGTCATTGCTTAAAAGTTTGTTGCAAAAAGACACATAGGCGAATGTTTGTCGGATAATGACGGAATAAAACCAAACTTCAAATAATCAACACTGTACTGTCTACATTTCTTTTTAGATTCGGTTATGTTTAATATCAGTTATCTGTGGACAAAATTAAGCTATTTAAATAAGACATAGCAATAATAAAAACTATCCCTTGTGTATAAAACCATATTTTAATTAGTTTGAATTTTTGGATATGAATCAAACTTCAAAAAAGGAAACTATTGAGGAGTACGCGTGTAATTGTGCACGATTTGAATATTAAACTACTAATAACTCAAGTCATGAGAGGCGTTATTTATCTATTTTTTCTAACTACGAGTACAAAACTAAAATTTTATAAAAAATAATGTACTTACTTTTCTCCAGCACTCCCAAATAAAATGACATTGATTCACTTTAACTTTGATTCACGTTAATTTGTATATGCCTAACTACCAGCTTATATTTTTGAAAATATTTTCTTAAGGTACTTCCCTTTTCAAAACTTCGAAAACAAGTAAACGTGTTTGTCTCTCACATTCGTATTTATTCATTGACGAATTGAACAAGTCAGTACAAATGGACCAAAATTTCTAATGCGCGTAGGCGGGTAACTTCATGACAGTGTTGCCAACCGTAGGGGAACTCCACTACGCATAGCAGGATTTAACCACAAGAGCGGTGTAGCAACGGTGGAACAAAATGAGAGCAAAACGTAGCGGATTTTAGTTTTTTACAATAAGTATTATAGCGAATTCCATTGGTAAAAGAAGTGCGGCACCGGTATGTCAGTAAAACTGCACCAGTGCACAAAAAGTGTTGCACCATTTGAGTACCAATGGTTTTCAGATTAGACCTTGAGTGCATTTTTCCAACAAAGTTGATGATAATACTTCTCAATCCTCAATGATTTTACTTACCACTGGACAAAATTTGAGACAAAATAGAATTTTAAAAATCGAAAAAATCAAAACACTGTATTTTTTGACATTTTCATCCAGTTTCGGTGCAGCACGATCTCTAAGAGCACGTGCGAAACTGATTGGACTCGGTGCAACACTTGTTGCACCGGTTTCCCAATGGTTTACAAATACTTGCACTGAAATGTCCAATGGTTTTCAAATTTTGCACTAGTTCCGCACTTTTTTTACCAATGGAATTCGCTATTAGTAAAACGTCTAATAATTTAACTTCCGGCTAAATGTTGCGCGACAGACCGGCGGGCGTTTTGTATACTGTCACTACCAATGCCGTTCGTTTGCGTCGCGGGCTCTTACATTATGTAAGTTTTCACGTTTGTATATCTATTTAAAAAAAAATTAACAAATTAGAAATATCCGATATCCAAATTTGAAGTCTAAAATAGAGTGGGGTGTAGCAGAACTTTGAATAGGGTCAGCTGAAGCGGGGAGTAGCGGAATTTTTATAGTGAGGTAGCGATATTCGTAATTTTCTTGTTGGCAAAACTGCCTCATGATATTGGTGTCATTATGTACAAGCTTTTACAAGTTTACCACACAGCGAATAACTAATACTTACAAAATTTCATTAAATATACCAAATTAATTACTATCGTAATTAAATTCAATTTAATTAATGTATAATTTAATATTCAATACAATAAAATAGTGCATTATAAAATCCCTACTTCGCTAGTGATATTATAATTGCGAAAACAAGACCGTAGTCCCATAGTTTATTGTCGGTCTGTTTGTTACGTTTTCACGTAAAAACTAAGCAACAAATCTATCTATGTATGTGGATTATTGCATTTATTGCTTAAACGAGATCTACTATCGTGGACATCTCATAGACCCCCAATTTTTTTTTCGCTTATATGGACCCCTTGCAAGTCGTCGTCGACCCCCGGGGGTCGATATAAACCACATTGGGAATCACTTGGTGTAAATGCATGGCAGAGTACAAATATCACTGAGTAAAGTCACCCACCCACAATCCTTTAATATTTTCAAATCAAAAGCAGAAAGCCGACCAGACAACTGCAGCGCGTGCAGTCTCTCGACAGTGGAGGGGGGGGGGGGTTCCATAGGTTTTCAGTAAAAATTCATCAGTCGATAGAATTTTTAACCGCAAGTGAGCGTACCGCTCTAATTGCCCTCTGCCCCTCGTTAAGCGAGACCTTCCAGATTAGTGCTCGCGCTAGCCACTATCCACTTAGAACTGGTTTCGCTTGGAATTCGAGCGGTACCGGCGAAATTGAAAATATAGGGATAGTGGAACTACCGCTTGTTATAATTTTAGAAACAAAGACCTGAATGCAATGCATACCGAAAATTATTTTTATTCAAAAGGGCTTGGACTGAAAAACGTATGGCTTGGTTTAGATCACAATTATAAGGGGACGATATATCTAACCAAATCTAGGTTAAAATTGTGTCAAATTGATATTATGAGAAACTGATACCTAAATATTAAAATAAGTAAACAAATACAAATTTATTCTTGTTGTCTACGAAAGTAACAAAGTAAGAATATAGAGAAATTAAAATAAAAATTAAGGAAATTGCTGAAATTGGCCACCAGCAAGCATAAATTCACACGTCTCTTTATAATTTCGAAAGCGTTGACAATCTGCCGTGGTTAAGTGTTAAATTTACGAGTAAAAAGCTTTCCTAATTTTTATGTTCTTTTTGTACGTAGATATTAGACACAGTGTCTAAACAAAAATTGCATTCTTCTGTCTTTAAGTTTAGCAAATAATTTCTCAGTAACTAAGTCATTAAAGTTAGGAATATCGGAATATCTTGCAACATTTTTTTCTCTATCGACAACATTGCCAGGGCAGAAAGTCTCTTTTGATTCATAGTACTCCTTAAAATTGTTTTTATTCTTAGTTCTGATATTTTTGTATACATTTATGCATTATGTAGCTTCATTAGCACAATAGAAGTAAAAGAATAACAGGACTGAGGGCAAAAGCAGGATATCTTCTATTAAAACAGAAGGTCCGGCAACACTGCATGACATACACAAGCTGCGCTTATGGAGGGCTTTACCGCGCTACACGGATCAGCGAAACATATAAAACGATCTTTCAAAAACCATCCGAAAACAAGGCAGCGGCATGCAGCACAGCAAAAGCGTGCTCATTTGAGAGGAATGAAAGCCCATTTAGAGCCGTGCGCTAAAAAGAGATGGGGACGACATGGTGCATTTATTACAGGAAGCGAACCGTCCATATCAAGTAGCGATAGCCACGGAGCACATTTTTCCTGCGATAAGCATTCGGGATTAGAGATCTGCTACAAAATATTTAGTTAGCGAAACGATAATTGGTTAGGGAGCTTTTAAAATCATGTTAAAATTGCTTTGTAACAGACATTGTATTGTAAACTAAATATTATATTGTCGATGTGGGGCTGAATCTTAGGGAGGCACGTGCTCAAGTGCTCCTATATAAGAGCCGCCACTGGTTGACCAGTATCTCTGGAGAAATGTTACCACATTCTTAGATAATCCTTTCTTGTAACTGTTCTTCAAATGAGGAAAGATGAAGTAATCCATAACCGTCAAACAAGATGATCTGGGTGGGAAATCAATGTCGGTTCGAAATCTGATTAATATGTGGACGAAAAACTAATCGCGCGAAGGTTTATTACAGGAACGGTCGCGTGGGATACATCTGTAACCTAAATGATTCACTGTAAAATCCCGCCAAGAACATTTAAAAAAAAAAACAAGAACTAATATGGGTACAAAATATCTTTATTAAACAAGAAGAGAAAATAATGTTATAAACAATACAGCAATTGAAACACTTTAATTCGTCTGTGCGTTCATCACATTTATTACAAATAACTGACGATTTTCTCTGATGTTCCTTACAAACCCAATTGTTGCAGCTATCGCAGTAATCTCTAGTCCTCTTGTTAATCTTCCTAGGATATATATAACATCGTCCATTGCCGTTTTTTGGTCTCTTGGCATCTGGTGCATCAGTTGTATCAGGAGGTCCTTCCACGTCAAAAATAAGCCGAAATTTTTCCTTTATCTGTTTTGAAATCCCTTGAAGGTGCAATCTTTTACTAATTTGCGGTTTGATTAGGTCCAAAGCTAAAGTTCGTAAAAAATCACTCCGAATAATCTTCAAATCCGAATGATTTAGATGGTAAAGAACTAGTGCATTTATGGCGGCTATGTTCATCATATCAAAGAAAACAGTAAGAGGCCATTTTCTGCTGTTTCTAGCAACGTTATAAGTTGCACACATTTGATCTACGACATCAATTCCATACTCAGTGTGGTTATAGTGTATTATCATTATGGGTTTACCGTTATTGTTATCAATGCTATCGTCTGAATGAGTCGTGGATATTAGAAGCATTTTTTTTTCTTTTTAGGCACATAGAAGACTAAAGTGCATTCCTTATGAAAAGCAAACTGACTTCTTTTTTCCGGTCAGTCTGCAGTATTTACAAAGTTCGCAGGTAATTCCCTTTTATTTTTCTTGATAGTTCCGAGCATTGTAAGTTTATATTCAGTTTTGAGTTCAAGTGCGAGTGAAAAATTAGTAAACCAGTTATCCATAGTAACATTACGAAATGTTCCTTTTACCGCTTACAACATCCCCTGGACTATTAGATAACAAGAAGAGACCTTCGGCATGCTTACCTGCATATATCTCCAAATTCAAAGTATACATGCTTGAATCGACTAATGCGAAGATTTTTATACAGTATTTAGATGGTTTTTACGGAATTTACTGCATAAAAGGGAGATCTGGTCCAGATACTACTGATTTTTGACAGTTTTCAAGAAATAACTCAAAAACTTCCCTTATTGGCGCTAGCTTATCGGTTTGTCGTCGCTCGTTGCGAGTGTTTTTATCGTCGAAGTGTAGGCAGCGTAGAAGAAAGTGAAATCGATTATAAGACATAGTGCAATAAATTAGCATCCATACCAGTGCCGTCTGTTCTCCAGAAGTCCATTATATTTTATCTACCTGATCTGTTGACCTTGAGATATAACATACCAAAGAGAGCTTTCCTTTCACAAGTATCGGTTAGGCTGGCATCTCTTTCCCGCTGGTACTGTGATTGTAGATTAGCAACGTAAATGCTTGTGGATTTAATTATATCTATAATATTATCAGTCACAAAAATTTGAAGACAATCCAAACCAGTTTTAGCGTGCACAGCGTTATTTATTGGCCCAGGCTTTTTCTCAAAAATGTTGTGTGCCTTAGCTCTTGTTTTCAGTGGACAATGTTTTTTCCATTGCGTTGACTGGTCTTTTCCAATGTAACAAGGTATGTTATCATCACTATATCATCCTATGTTTTCCTCATCATCCTGTATATCTGCATCTTGTTCTGACTCTGAATCGTGGTTACTTTTTGTACAAAGATCGCCATCGTCCTCTTTAGGATCTGCTTCACCTAATACCTCTTGTTGAATACTACTATAAAATTAATTGTGAAGGACCACCCCACTGATAAATAATTGGTTATGATAAAATTCGAATCTCACAAGTAGTGTTTAAATGGTAAGCACTTACGTGGGTTTGCTGATGGTAGGTTGATTTATCCACTTTGGAGTGTTCAGGCGCCGATTTCTTGCCGGCCGGCTGGTATTAACGTTTTCTTAATTGTATGGCACAGGACATATCACAATGGGCAAATTCAAAACGAGACACCGTGTACGACAACACACTTGGCCGTACCGAACACCGTAGCAATGCTTTTCACACTGGCGTTTCCACCAAAAGAGGGGCAGGCAGTACGTCTCTCGCCCAGTGTCGCCAACCTAACAAAACTTGAGAGATATGCCCGCGTAAATTTAAGTATGGCGCGAAAATATCGATACTCAACACCTCTTCTTCTTCTACCTCTTGTAACCATTGCACCTATTTCTCTGGATCTTTACTTCCCATTTTCAAGAAATGAATAGCTGAAATGTAAGCCAAAACTTTTCGACGTCAAATAAAAATTTTTAGACTTTATGGGTCGCGCGAGATACATCCGTCTCCCAAGCAAAAAACGAGCGCCAAAAACAACTTCAAATCAAATAAACGCAACTACGTCACTGCTTTAAGCAAACTGTTAAGCAAGCCACATGGGTGAAACTAATATGGGGAACTTCGCAACAAGAAAACCGTTACAAAACCTAGTGGGCCACCAGTCCACCAGAGGGCTCTTCGAACGGTCACTATACCATGTGCTCCTTGTCAAATCAGACTTGCATATTAATCTGTCGACTATCTCTCTCTCTCATAATATTACCTATAAAAAGAGACAGACCTTGTTGAAAACGCAATATATATTACGCCAACTAACTGAAAGGCTTTATTATCCGTTTTTTGGATAAAAGAAGAAGAAGAAGAGAAGTTCTGTCAATTTTGTAAAATGTGAACCCCAACGAATTGTTGTTTTTTTTTTTAATTTTTATATCATAATTACCGTTTTAATCCTTTACTGGCCGTTTTACGAGTTTTGAAGAATTTTAGGATTGTTACGCGACCTTATATCACAGGTATGTAACCTAAATGTAAAATTTACGCCTTGAAGGTTAGGTTTGCTGAATTTTCAAATTAATTTTCTAATATTTTTAGCATACTCTTCAAAAAGGTCTACCAACCATAGTTTATAGAAGAGGTACATATCCACAGCCCAAGCGAATGCAAATAGAACTGTATGATAAGTCATGCCCGAAGGAGTTTTAATGTTCAGCCTCGTGTAAGTTTTTCATTTTGTTCTTTGCCATTTAATACTTTAAGTGTTATATTTAAGTGTATGCTCCTTATTTGCCTCTATCAGTATCTATGATGGCCTGTGTCGCCCATTCAATAACCAATATCAAGTTTTACTGTAAATATCCCGGTTGCAAGAGTGCATTTAGATCTTCATCTGACCCTAATTGTGTCAATAATCATTTTTCTATACATTTCCCCTTACTGATGATGAAAGACTAAGAGTGTGGAAGAATAAATGTAATATTAATCCTGATCGAGCGCAAAAACTTCAGGATTTGTGAAAATCATTTCAATGTTTGTCAATTTTAGAACTCAGTTTGAAAAAGGCTTAATTGGAATGCTGTTCTCAAACTGGCCCTGAGCTTTTACCACCTGATGTTTTAGGATCACTTCCACATTCTCTGTAGAACTATGGTAGTTCAATTTTTTTTTACTGGCAGTCTAAAACATTCTGTTTGGTCCTCTAAATGTATCCCTTCTACTTTTGACACATGTACACATTCCACTTTATATTATCGAATTTTTTTTCACTGCTTTCAGTTTCTCAGTACTTAATTAAAAAATTATGTTTTGTTCAGTCTGTTAGTCATTTTGGTAATAATCATTAACATTTTTTTCTGTTGCATGGACACCTTATCAAGCCCAAATACTGTGACAATTTAACTCTGGCTGCAACATTTGACCTACACCTGGCTAAGACATCATGCATCTGGCTACGAGATTGCTATTTTGTATTAATAGTCAGTAGAGTAACTAGAAGACCTGGGCTTGATATGAAGCAAACATTTTTTTTTTGGGACAACGCCCAAATGTCAAGAATTCACCTATTTGCCTCGAGCAAACCCTGGTTCATTAAACACTTGGAACCATTTTAGTCACGTCGCTGTTATTAGTTACATTTTTGGTTTATTTTTTACAGAATGTACCTATAAAGTATTTTTATTGTTTCGATACCAATTTTTGTCAGAATTTGTTCACATTATGTTTTATGGTAAAGTTTAAATAAATTTTGAATTTTTCTTCATAAGCTTTGTTTGTTATTTACATCGGCATTCATAAATAACAACAATATTTGGTTTTTAATGACTTTTATTGACTTTTTGGTATAATTTGATATAAAATACATACATTCATTAAATTCTGAAATTTAGTGAATACATGGTATTTTAGAGTGAATTAACTCAAAAAGCGATAAAACGTCTTTAAAAATCTCAAATATTGTTTGAACAGTATACCAGTAATTTAAAAACGAGTTATTTAAACTACTCGCCACCCGCAATAAATTTCCTACCGTAGCGCTCGGGGTGGACTGGTGGCCAACTTGAGTCTTTGTTTCTCTGGTTTTCTACGTAGTTCGCATTTCTAACCTCTTATCTGTTTTGTGAAGCAAGCATACCTTACGGTCCCGTTGCTGACGTACTTCAAATTGCCGCGCAAGCATGTTTGGCAGGCAACTAGGATGTATCCCACGCGATCACTGCAGGGTTAATAGCAAAGAGGATAGGTTAATAGTTTCGGCGGTTGCACCGTCCTGTTGAAAATAACCAAAACGTAGTTTATCGTCGCGTAATTGCTCCACAAATGGGTTCAAAATATTGTCCCTATACCGCCGTGCTGTAACTATGACATGAAAACAAATAGGACCAACAATTTCCTTGGCCACACAGTCAACCAGACGCCAATTTTTTTAGGGTGCAATGTGGACTTCACAAAAAAATTTGAATCTTCACTACTCCAGATGCGTGTATTCAGAGAGCTCACATAACCGGTGAGGTGGAAACAGGCTTCGTTAGAAAAAAATTTCAGGTCTAATAAATCATTTATTTCCAATAATTTTTGGGTAAACCACTGACAGTAATTCCTGCATCTTTAAAAATCTGCAGATCGTATTTCTTGAAATACTTGCACTATCGATCATTTTCATATGACGTCACAGGGTCGGTGGCCATTTTGCTTGGAGGACAAACAAGGTAAATAAACACAAGCGTTTGGGTTATAAATTCAAGTTTTCTTTGCAGTTTGCTTTGAGTTTTGAGATCCATGTTCGTTATGCTAATTATATAATGTTCTCTAAATAAAATGCCGGCATTTTGTTCAGTGGCTGAGGGGAAATAGGGACAGTATACGATCTTTTGGAATTCCTGCAGTTCTTCAAGCCGCTGCAATAATCTTATTCGACTTTCACAAGAACGGCGTGAAATGTAGATGAGATAAAAAGAGGCTCTTTAAATAAATGATAGCTAATTAAAGTATGTGAGAATCTCCTCCAGACATTTTATAAGTGGCGATATTTGATTTCTGGTATAATGACCTAATAAAATGATGATGTAAATATTTCTAGTACCTCCATCAGATCTAGCAAACAATGACAACCCTGACTGAATCCCTAATTAAAATATAGGCTACTTTGACGCAAGTGAAGAAACTCAGACCCAACTTAACAGACATGAGAGTTTGGAAATGCAAACGAGCGAAGTATCAGGTAGGTGTAGATATTATTGTAAATAGTAGGTAGTAGTAAGATTGACTGTATTATGACGTATACATAGAGGTGATTTGGGTTGAAGTTTTAAGTAATGTATTGTTGTAGATAGAACATCAGATTGAAGCACCTGACGAAGATAATCCGGGAAGTAGTAGAGAGAAAGAAAATTTTGAAATTAATGAAAACTGTTCACATACTGACACACAGACTGAATTAAATGAATGGTTATTATACTCATTGTAATATTAGAATATATAGTTTGGAGATGCAGTTGAAAGAATGCGAAATAAATGAAAACTCTACCTACTTATTGTGATTTTTTATTTATTCATGAATGTCTCTTTCTCTAAGATAGTACAGGATCTACTATTGAGGCAGTACAAGGAAAGAGTGAAACATCTTCTGGCATCGAAAGCTTTCTACTCGTCTGACAAATTTTGCCCTATAACAACTTCATTTTATATAACATTTTAATTGGCTAAATTGTTAATTCTGTATTGTGTGTGCTGTGTACCTACTATTTAAACTTCAAATTTTAAATTTTTGAGTGTAGTAAGTATTTTTGCTATAATCATTAACTTGACTTTTATATGCTCAAAAAAACAGTACAAATCATAAATAAACTACCTATATAAACATGAAACTATGGGTTTAGGCACCAATGAAACAGTAACAGAGTTATCCAAAACCCATCTTACCTTGCCGGGTACGATCTACAATACAAGCATTGGCATTTATTTCCTTTGCGTTAACATTTTCCACAAATCCAGATTAATACAATGTGAATGCTTGCAAACCTTTGTATGCCTTCAGCTGCTGGTCAGTGTAAAAATGTGTTAAGATAAGGTGGTTTACCAAGTCCATCATTGCTACTTCTGGCAAAGACATCAAATTTCCAAAATCAGTCTCTCCAAGTAGATAAGGATCAATGTCACCTGCTCATGCTACTTGGTGCACCTAGAGAAGTTGGTGACGGGGTCTTTTATGACGATAAGGGGCATCAATGTCATAGTAAGAGACTTATCTGATAAAGGGGTTTGGGCGATCTGGGGCCGAAGTTAGAATTTTCGTGTTTCTCTCGTGGAGAAACTGGGAAAGTGGTGTGTGTTTGTCGCGGTGTAAATCTACGTTACGGATGAACCATGGCAGTGCGGATGTAACGATTTTCGATGGATTGGAGACGGTTGATGTGGGAGGGGGCTGCTTGACTCCACGCCACTGAACCGTATATGAGGGCGGGTCTGATAATGGTTTTGATGAGGAGGGTCTGTTTTTGTGGCTTAGTGCACTGTGGCGATTGAGAAGGGAGTAAAGGAGAGAATAGGTCATTCTGACTTTGTTGAGGTTGCCTTGGATATGGCGTTGCCAGTGGAGGGTTTTGTCTAGGGTGATACCGAGGTATTTCACTGCGTCGGACCAGGAGACATCGCGTCCATCCAGGTTGACCGCGTCGAAGGGAGGTTTCCTTCTGCGAGCAAACTGGATGGTTTGGGTTTTGTCGGGATTAAGGCGAAGTTTCCAATTAACGCAGTAATTGGAAAATTTGTTTGCTGCTGTTTGCAGCTTTCTGGTGACCAGGTAGGGACGCACTGACCTTACGATGATGGCGGTATCGTCGGCATAAAGGGCCAGGGTTCTCTCGTTAGGGACATCGTGAGTGATGATGTTGAAGAGATGCGGGGTTAGGACCGCTCCTTGTGGGACTCCCGCTTCAAGGGTGCGAAGGATTGATAGGGACTGTCCGATGCGGACTTTGATTTTGCGGCGGGCAAGGTATGATTGAATGAGGCGTACCAAATTTGAAGGATAACCCAGAGCTATCATCTTGTGAATCAGCCCGTCGCGTCGTGCCAAACGGTGTCGAAGGCTTTTTCGATGTCGTATAGGATCATCCTGACGTACTGACTCCAGTTGAAGCTCCGAGTTGTAAACTCAGTGGTTCGGAGGGTCTGGAGTTCGCAATTGAGGTTTTCTCGTAGACTTTTCTTTGAGGCGGGTGAGGATTATGACTTCAATGATTTTGGCCATTGAGTTAAGGAGTGAAATGGGGCGATAATTTTGAGGAAAGGAGTGATGCTTTTCAGACTTGGTGATCATGATAACGGTAGCCTCCTTCCACTTTTTGGGGAAGTAGGCTAGCCTGAGAGTGGCACTGACGATGTTGGCCAGAGTGGCCATGCCTTTGCGGGGGAGGAGAAATATAGTTGGAACACGAAAAAGTATTTAAGTTCGGGTAGCACAGGTATAGATACTTCCTAGAAATTGTCACAAATGAATCCTTAAATTACTTGGAAACTTATTAAATAACGGCAAAAGAGTCTAATGAGTGATTAGCATGAACGGTCATGAACCTTTGTTGGTCCTCCAGGCAAAATGGCCGACCTGTCAAAGCCACGTATTTGAAAATGGTCAATACAAGGAAACAAATTTAACTGTTTTTTAAGAATAGTCCTACATGTTCCATAAGATCTTCCCACTTCTTGACACAGGCATCTTACACATTTTGTTAGCGTATGTATTTTGCCTTATTTCACGAACGTTTGCAACAAGTTCTTCTGTTCTTACAGATGGGCTTTGAGGTCCTTTTTTTATGTTGTATTGAACCTGTTTCCCTAAACAGAGCCACAGTTCTTCTCAGGAAGTGATAAAAATCCCCAGCAGTAGAAGCGACGTTAGGAAATTCTTCGCGAGAATCGTCCATGTACAAACGCTGATTGTATTGTTACTCATCATTTACTCTACCCCGATTCGAAATGACGCTTGAACCATGAATTTTGTGTGCTGTTCCATAAAACCAATTGCGTGAATTATTCAAGAAATTTGATAAATTAGCAATGAATCAAATTACTTATAGCGCCTGTTAAAGATGAATAAATAACTGATTGATTGATAATGCTGGTATTCACTGACACCCAGCAGGTATTAAGCTCTACCACTAAGCGGTCTTAGATGCAAAGCATACTTTGATGATAATTATTTTTGTTCGCTCGGTATTATGGTCACTAATTGATGGTCTCTTCTAAATGACTACGTTGCCTCTAATTTTTTTTTTTCGATTTTTCAAATCTTTTCTTACCGTTTTGGGTCTATAATAATTATTGTCTCAAGATTTGAACCTCGCCAAATTCTTACACATCTTTAAGAAAAACAGTAATTACTTTTAAATTATTATGAATTATTAAAAAAAAAAAAATTCTTTAGCTTTTTTGATAAATTCGATTAATACTTCTTCTTAATCAGCGAGAGCGTTGACAGTCCCTCACAGAAAAATTACTCGAAGATCAGTTTGTATATGTTGTATATTCTATAGAAAAACAAATCAACCTTAACAGGTCCTGACACTATGCAAGGAAAGCTGGTATTTTGGTTCAACATTTAGTGTTGTAGTATAATAAGTATGTAAAGGGTGTCCCAAAATGTACGCACATTTTAAATATCGTGGCATTTTCGTTTTTGTCATAGTAGGCTTCTGAAAATTTGATAGCTGTCATGTATATTATTGCAATTAATAGACATGGAACGCTACACGGTAGAGCAGCGCGTTGTTATCGTGAAAACGCATTATAAATGTGGAGAATGTTATGCGGAAACAGTTCGTAGAGTGCGAGCCGTTCTTGGAAGAAATAATGCACCAAAACATACGACAGTTGCAAAGATTGATCAAGAAATTTGAACGTGTTGGTCAGAATCCAGGCACGTCGATTCGCCGTCGGCCACAGCAAGTGAACATTACCAAAAGCAGTATGCAGCGAATTGTTACAAAAGATTTGCATTTGCATGCCTATAAAATCAAATTGACCCAAGAATTGAAGCCAGCAGATCATGGGTTGCGCCGTGAATTTGTTAATTGGATTCTGGAAAACGAGGCAAATGACGGAGATTTTTCGAAGAAAATCCTGTTTAGTGATGACGCACATTTTCAATTTAATGGATACGTCAATAAGCAGAATTGTCGAATTTGATGGGAAGAGAATCCTCGTGTTATTCACGAAAAACCAATGCAGCCTCTACGAGTCACCGTTTGGTGCGGTTTTTGGTTCGGCGGAATAATTGGGCCATACTTCTTTGAAGACGAGGCTGGAACTACACTAACAGTGAATGGCGAAGGTTATAGTCAATGTTAGAAGAGTTTCTGTGGGCTGAATTAGACCGAATTAATGTGAAAAACTTATGGTTTCAACAGGACGGAGCGACCTGTCACATCATTACGACTAAAATTTTCTGGTCGTGTCATATCTCGCAATGGTGATCAGAATTGGCCACCAAGCGATATAACACCGTGCGACTTCTTTCTCTGGGGTTTTCTCAAATCTCGTGTTTATGCCAATAAACCAGCCGCAATTCCTGACTTGAAGTACGAAATTCGACGCTTCATTGATGAAATTCGTCCACAAATATGTGAAAGTGTTACCAATAATTTCGTCAAAAGGGCAAGGGCCTGCCAGCCAAGCCGCGGTGGTCATTTGTCGGATATTGTGTTTCTAACTTAATCGTGATATGTATTCTTTCTAATCCCAGTAAAGATTTGACATATTTTAAGAAATAAATGTGTTTTATTAACTAATAAAAATGTGCGTTCATTTTGGGACACCCTTTATTATGATATTACATTTTAATATGCATGGACAAATCAACATTTTATTATTATTACCTATTATATTTTTAAAACGCGAAGCTGCATACATAATATAAGTTTTATTGCTTATTATGAAACCACGCATATTTTTTAGTCAATTGCTTTTATGGTGTCGGACAACAAATATGTATGGTGATTTTTTTTTTAGGGTGATTGTTTTAATTATAAGTCTTAATGACGTGTTATCAAATGGTAAGTAATGGCTTAATTTTTTAAATTATATATATGAGACAGCCCTTATACTAATAGGGGCATCAGTGGAGACTCTTCCATAAGGGCTGCAGGGCTGCAGCCCCCCAGCACATCGAGAAAATAAAATGTGCATCCCTATTTTTAAATATATTAGTTATTGTCCATATTTTGCTTTAACTCGGTTGTTTTATATTTGTAACAATCATAATTTGGAAGTCCGTCCCTGGCGCCTACTCTAGGTCGGCGATTTCCGGAATAAAGCTTTATGAAGGCTCAACTTATTTCAGCCATGAATTTACACGTTTTAGGTAAACAATAATCCTTCTTCTTCTACTAGACAAACAAAAAGTACCAATAATCTTCCATCCGTAAATCACATCAAAGCACGGTGCGTTTTAAAAGTTAGTAATTACAAACCTTTCAAAATAAATAGCTCACAGAAACTTTATCCAGGCGACCCAAAAAGACAAATGCACTTTTGTGTGTGGCTACAAGATCAAATACATTTTAATCCGGATTTATTAAACTGTTTTATTTGGTCAGACGTAACTAAACCTACCAATTGTGGAATATTCAACAGATGAAAAATGAACATATTTCGAGGATTCAAAATCCTATGGAAAACTGTGAAATCTGGAAATAAGTTAAATTTAGCGTTAATGTATAGGCAAGGGATGTGTGGCAATATAATATTAGAACCATACATTTTTAACGAAAATTTACATGGACAAAGTTATGTTCAGTTTTTAAGTACAGGTTATCAAAAATATTTAACTGAAATCTCTTTGGCGCTGTTGCGAAATTTGTGGTTTCAGCAAGATGGGTATTGTCCTCATAATACCCGTAGAGTACGAGATTATCTAAATAATGAGTTCTCTCAAAACTGGGTAGGAAATAGAGGTGTTGCAGACTGGCCAGCAAAATCTCCGGATCTGTCGCCACTTGATTTTTATAATTTTATGGAAAATAGTAAAAAATAGTTTTACACTTTTCACAAATATACATGTTTTATTTTTTAACTCGACATGTTTCGCAACACTGTTGCTTCTTCAAAGTCAAAGTCGTACAAAAGAGTGATATTTTAAAAACTATATAGGGTATAAATTTTAAAATAAGCAGATTTACAAGTTTAACTGAAGGAAAAACTTACATTTACAAACTAATCAAACTTAAACTTTCAAATGGTTAGAAAAATTTGAATCAGTTTTGTTTTTTATGAAACAAGAGTAATTTTCGATGACACGTTTTTCAAAATTTCTGCCAGTTTGCCCTATGTAAACTTTGGGGCAATCGTTACATTTTAATTTATAAACACCAGATTTCTTTCCTATATTTAGTTTTGTTGTATTACTTTTAATGTGTTTCCCTAAAGTGGTATTTGTTTTGAAGGCGATATTAATATTCAGATTTTTTTATTTTAGTACTTATGTGGCCAATGTACGAGATAACTTTATAATTGTTTTTATTTTCTCTTAGTGTTGGAAAAACTAAATTTATATCATTTTTATATAATTTTTTATTTACTATTTTATCTATTGTTTTCGTGGAAATTAAAATGTAACGATTGCCCCAAAGTTTTCATAGGGCAAACTGGCAGAAATTTTAAGAAAGTATCAACGAACATTACTCTAGTTTCATAAAAAACAAAACTGATTCAAATTATTCTAACCATTTGAAAGAAGAAAACCATACATTTAATATCAACTACGATATTTTACATACTGAAAACAAAAGTTTAAAATTAATATAGGTTTTTCCCTCAGTTAAACTTGTATACCTGCTTACTTTAAAATTTATGCCCTACCTATATAGTTTTTAAAATATCACTCAACAGTGTTGCGGAACATGTCGAGTTAAAAAATAAAACTCGTATATTTGTGGAAGTGTAAAATAATTTTTTACCATTTATTATAAAGTAATAATAAATTTTCACCAAGTAACAGCCGAATCAATTCATTCTATGGAAGAATTAATTTAAAAATTTAACAATTTTTCCACAGAATTAGGCGTAGATCTATTTAAAGAGCAATTGATAAGGTTAGGAAAAAAAATCGAAAATGTACGGCTGCTCAGGGAAATATTTTTGAACATGTTTTAATTTTAGTGTTATAAAATATGGCTTATTAAAAACATTTTTTTTTTAATTAATTTAATTTAATTTTTGTTAATTAATAATTTTTTAGCACTAATGTTTATTACTACACAAAACAATAGGTGGTCATTAAAAGCAAAAGATAATTTTATGTGTAAGGGGGCAGGGCCGCACTAGAAAAATCGAAATAAAAAATAAATTACTGCCCTAATTCTCTTTCGAAATTGACGTTGTAATAATGAAAAAAATTAAAAATTAAAAATTAAAAAAATTTAATGGAACTTGTTGATTTGTGATTTTTCTTTTTGTTATTTTATTGATAATTAAATAGTACTTAATTATTTTGAATGTTTATCTATTTTATGAGTAATAAATAAAGAATGATAATAATTGATTTTGTTGATCATTATATCCTTAGGGTTTTTTTCATTACACAATTAAGAGAACCACGGCTTCCCAGTTTTGTCTTTTCGGCTCTTAGAGCAGGGTCGTAGTTTGCATAAAGAAAGGTAGCTAAAATTGAATTTCCAGAGTTAAAATTGGGCGCCAACCAGCCTTAACACGTTAACCGCCACCTGAACAGCCGGCTGTCAATTGGCATGGTTCTTGGAGCGCCGAACGAAATATACGGCGTATTACGAAAATGTCTTAATAGTTTTTTTGAGTATACACCAATCTAGTGTCATCACACTAACAAATACATAACATATTTTTGATTGGTACATCGATTTAGGCAATATTTTGTATTGTTAGCCGGCTGTACAGGTGGCGTACAAGCAAAGTTAGCATTTACTATTTACCATTTGTACAGCCGGCGAACATGCATTATCCCCCCTTTAATGCGTAAACCGCGTGAGATTTAAAGGCGCGAAAGCGAGATTACCGTTTGTTTAGTTTGTTTGGGGTCGAGTTTGCATGCGGTTTAGCAGTTTCACAACTTATAAGCGTGTTAAGTTTATTTTATTATAGTTTTTGTTACTACAAAGTAGTATTCTTAGTAATTTTTCTGCCATATGACCACATTCTTCGGGTAAGTAAGCGATTTTATCACTCGGTAAAACGGCTTTTTTTAGTAATTTCAATAAACATGGAATCGAAAAAGAGGCCGTTGAGTGACAACCAACAGAAGAAGCTGAAAATATTTTTCTCGAGTCAGAAAGCAGCGAAGTCGAGAAGGATTTTGACAGTGATGAAAGCGTCAGAGATCCGTACTTTCAGGACCGTTCTTCAAGCTCTTCAGAAGACACTCAATCCGAAGAAGAGTTGAGTGATGATGTTCCTAATGATTATCCTGAAAATACTTCGACAGTACTATCTAAATGGAAAGAAGTAACTAAAAATAATAAGGAAGCTTTTGCATTTATGGGAAATAAAGGTAGGTATAAACCCAAACTTAGCTATAACAAGTAGTTTCACAGAATTAAATGTTTATTCCCTCTTCGTAACGGAAGAGTTGTTAAAAACAATGGTTATAGAAACAAATCGAAATGCACAACAGGTAATAGCAAAATTAGGTGGACCAAAGTCCAAAAGCCGACTTTCACTTTGGAAACCAGCAACTGTACCGGAAATGAGGAAATTTCTCGGTATTGTGATTTATATGGGTTTGGTGCGTTACCCGAATATTGAGGCTTACTGGAGTAAACATCCCATATATAAGAATAACCTCATTCCAAAAATTATGCCAAGAAACAGATTTCAATCTCAGTTGAAACTCTAAGAAAAAATAGAAAAGGTCTACCTAAAGAAGTTGTGTCAGCAAAACTAAAAAAAGGGGAAATAATAGGTAAAGAAAATGAAGACGGAATCGTGGTCTCTAAATGGAAAGATAAGAGAGATGTTTTAATGCTCTCTACTTATCACACTTTGGATGTGGTAAACACAGGAAAACTAAACAGAAAGCGTGAAGAGGTACAAAAACCTCAATGCATTATTGATTATAATGCCGGAAAACCGGGAATTGATTTGTCCGATCAACTGGCCGCATATTCTTCTCCTGTTCGAAAATCAGTACGATGGTACCACAAAGTTGCCATCGAATTATTGATGGGGACATCTGTAGTTAATGCCTTAGTTGTATACAAAGCGGTGCATCAAACATCAAAAATTTCTGTTACAAAATTTCGGGAAGCTTTGGTGGAGTCACTCTTGGAAATTTCCCGTGAAGGCGAAGTTCTACAACAGGATGAGAAGCGAAAAAAAAATACAACATGAAATGAAAGAGACTAAACAGAAGTGAAAAAGGAATCGAAAAGTTAGAAAAGATGTACATACTGTTACAAGAAACTAGCGGCACAGCAAAATTGGAAAGTAGCAGCAAATTCAGCGAAGAGAGTATCTACTTATTGCGACACCTGTCTTGAAAAACCTTTTATTTGTATTCAGTGCTTTCCTGATCATTTTTGAGTAAATTTCAGTAATAAATTTTATGTCGTGTACCAAATAATGAATAAAAAATATTGTTTCATTTATGATTAATTTTTTTTCACCTTCGCATGATCTGATTGCCGAACCAATGGTGCACATGATTACTTGTACGCCGAACAATACTTCTGTATGGGGAATTAGACGTAACCTGGAACGCTGGCGTACAATTTATGTTAAAACACCACTCTCCTCTTGTACGCCGGCGATTCAGGTGGCATGAAAATAATATAGCCAGTTGGCCGCCGGCTGTACAATATGTCAACTTTACAATTCCTAAAAATTCCATGCGGCGGTTAACGTGTTAAGTGACTGATAGAAAATGAAAAGATAGGTAAAGCTAGAAATGCTATAAAAGATTGCCAGCTTAGTTGATTAGCAAGACTGATTAAGAAATTAACTTAAGATCGATAAGGTCCCTAACTATCTGTAAGAAAAAGTAGACTTAATGAAGCACAGAATTAATAAAAACTTATGTTTATTAACAAGTGTAAATAATCTGTTTGTTAACAAGTTTAAATAGTCTATTTTTTTTATTCAACAATTTGACGTTATAACGCAAGTTTACCAATCAACAAATTTATAATTTAGGAAAAATAGAAGTAGCTTATCTATTAAGAAGACACAGATTTAAAAAAGGGAAACAGATAGCTATTGCAATTTCAGTTGAAAATAAATTGGTACAAAATATCACTTGATCGTGATTTCACAATAAATGTAAAAATAAAATCCTATAAAATTTTACAAAATTCTACGTAGAACAAGCTCAACAGCTTTCAGTATTGGGGAGATAATGTAAAATACACAAAATGTATTGACAGTCACTAAATATCCTCACAAAATTTATTGACAGGCACTGATTATTAAAAATTTACGCGGACATCAAATGCTTTAGGCAACTGAATTAAGGTTAGTAAAACTTAGTCCTATTAAGACAATTTACGGGCAATGGCGCTCTTTCGATTCTATATTGCACTGTTTCATTAAAAATTAATATTTAAACTGATTGGCCTATGGGTCGATATTAAGTTGGGCTAGAAGCTGAACAAAAAAATTAACCGGGCAAATGATAAACAAAAAAATGTTCGCAGCACAATCGATTCAAGTATCAATCAAATTGAGCATGGGCTCTTTTTAATTAAGAAATTCATTTAGATAAGCTTAATCCTATCTGGGCGATTCACAGTTCTAAACAATAGCACATCAAGGGTTATGATAAAATTATAGTCAAAAGTAAGTACTCATCTTAGGCATTCGTTCCTGTCCGGGACTCTCCCATGTAGCAGCAAATCCAACGGTTCGCTCTTAGTCCACGAATCAGCAAAAAGAGGCACGAATAAATTACGGTAATGGACTCGGTGACTTCACACCACGGATCTACAGCTTCCTAATAATCGGCCACAAGCCTGGGAAAACCGCAAACCACTAGTTGTCCTACCATTAATCCGCCAGCTAGCCACTTCCACGGTCAGGCATCCAAGGGATATAAACAATGTCCAAGCAAGGGCAATAATATGGAGCCAAATCAACAGGCTTAACTCCACATAGACAAGGATAAAAATTAAAATGGGCAATATATGGAATAAAAGGCACAGAATAGAAAAATTGAGTTTTGGACTCGACGACTTCACGCCACAGGATCCACAGATTCCAAATAATCGGCTGGTAGCCTGGAAAATCTGCCAATCACTAATAATAGTCCATACCATCAAAATATTAGGTTACCACTTACACAGTGGGGCACCCAAGGGAAATAAACAAGGGTAAAATAAAATGGACAGAGTAAATAGTAAAATGGAACAGTAAGAGTAAGTTCTTGATGTGAATTGAATTTGTTTAATTATGTAAAAAGAGTAATTCAACTTGAATTCATCCTTAGAAAATTAGAATGGACTGAATTGATCAATAATCAAATGTTAGCACTGATTGTTAAATTCCAATCTGGATATAACCTGATTGTTTGGTTAGGATTTGATCGTAAATTGAATATGATCTGAGTATAAATTATAAATTGAACAGCAAATCGAAGGATAAATTGAATTGTAAATTGAGTTGTTGCATAGTTGATTGAAATATAAGTTGAACGTAAATTGAACTGCAAACTAAAACTGCAAATTAAAACTGCAAATTAGAACTGCAAATTTAAAACCCTAAAAACAAAATGGTCGGCGTCAGTACCTCGTTTTCATGCGAATTATTCAAACAAATTTACCTGTTGTTCTGGGTTTTTTTCCTATGGTATTTCATGTGAATTTTGATCCCCCATCGGGTTAGATGTGATACTAATTACTAATTTTTAATCCAGAACGAGTCTGCAGCACTATAGTGCCTTATTTCTTAGCTTCAGCTTTCACATTACTTCACATGTGCCTCTTAAGGATTTTCGCGGGATAAAAAGGGAGATTTCACCGTGCATTTCTGTTTTATTTGCTTATAATTGACCTTTGGAACATGTGCGAGATTTGCATGTCTCCACGCTGCGCCGGTCAGCTGACATCGAAATATCGATCGATCGAGGCCTGACAGGACCGTAGTAGTTAAATTTACTGATTACTTTAATTAATAAAATTTAAGATTTATGCTTTTGGCTATTATTACGATAGGTTGTAACAATCGCAAAAAGATTGTTACAACGTTTAACCAAGGGTTAATGATCTTTTATTAAAAAATCAAAAAATCCAGGTCCGTATTTAAAAAACTGAAACTGACGCTGGTTCGAGAAAAATAACCTTGTATTGCAGAACTAGTTGGGGATTCTGAAAGAGAATAAAAAATTGCCCTAATAAAGTGTCATTAATTGTTTTTATCTTTTACAGTTAAGGCGCAAAATGAAATATCTATTTGACAATATGTCGCTTTCTTTCGAATATCGCCGGAAGTACTCGGATTCTAAGTGTTTTCTTTCTGGATTATTACTAAGTATCAAATAACGCAACTTTGCCCCCGTTTAACGGTCTCTTACGGTTTACGATATCCCTGTAGTGCTTGCAGTAGTGAGAAAAAAGTTTGTTACACCCTGTATTGTATACTGGGTTAAATATGATTGTCAGCGATTGTTGTTTGCTCCCGTAAGCGCATCTCTCTTGTCTATGGTTGTTTGCTTGTCACTGTCAAATAGATAAAATCATAATATTTCTGTCGGAAATTATGGAGGTCTCGGGTACGATTTTAAATAAGGCTGCGGCAGCAACAGGAAAATTAGTGCCAACAAAATCATCAGGAATATGGATTGCCTTATCAATTACACCAGTTTCATAGAGTGACAAATATACACGAAGATGTGACAACCAACTCGAATCTACGTATTCACCATTAAGAAGAGAAGAAATTTTGAAAGAGTTTGAAGAGCATTTGAAAATTGTGGTAATAAATAATAATTGATTCAGTTCATTTACATAAATGTATTTTTGTTGTATTCAATAATTGCTAAATAGGTGTCTTTGAATATCTTATATCTTATAATTTTAAGTGGCAACTTGTCAAAAATCGAAAGTAAAAAGTCATTGTTTCTCAAAATCAAATCATGGTTGCTATGTAAAAATGTATTTCTTAACAACCTAACGAAATGGAACCATGTGGTTACATTATTCTTTTTCTGTTTTGCCAATAGATTCCTCTGCTTTTTTCTTTTGTCGCATCTTAGCCTCACTGATGAGCTGTGGTACAGCGAAACGCATCTTGTACTTGGTTAGATATTTTCCTTATATTCCAATATTATTCTTTTTACCTTTCTTTTTTGCAAACCGACCATCCCAATTCCGAAGTTGTCATCCTTGGCGATTTTATTGTTCATAATGTCAACTGGCTCAAAAACTCAAATACAACTGACGAGCAGAGCCGCAGAACCCAATCCCTTGCCATGAGCTTAGGCTTCACCCAACTCGTGGGTGCACCAACTCGGATTCCAGACCAAGATGGTGATTTTGCTAGTTTGTTCGATCTTTTCTTAACTTCAAACCCCGATTTGTACATTGTCCCCGTGAAGTCTCCGTTGGGAACGTCTGACCACAACCTTATTTCGGCACTGATCAAACTACCAATTAGTGCCGAACAGCCTTCTAAACCACACAAAATCTGGCATTATACATCTGTTAAGTGGGATAACCTGAAGGACTATTTTCGAACCTTTCCTTGGCGGAACGTTTGCTTTACCTCCGACGATCCATCCATTTATGCTAGAGAAGTATCGAAGGTTATCCTTACTGGCATGAAAGCCTTCTTACCTGTCTTAAAAAAGTGCATTTCTAACGGCAAGCCTAGGTTTACTAAAAATTGCAAAGGAGCTTTAAAATCAAAAAAATATTTCTACCGACAATGGGGTCAAAACCCTACCACCGAAAACCGTAGCATCTATGTTAACGCTCAAAACCAATGCCAGCAAACGATAAACCAAAACAAAGAAGCACGCAACCAGAGGATCAAAAACAAACTTCATGAATATCCTAACGGCTCAAGATCATTCTGGTCGGTAGCTAAGGCCGTTAGTCAGAACTTTACCAAGTCAACCATTCCACCTCTGACACGTTCTGGTGGCACCATTGTGACCAAAGCACAAGAAAAAGCAAACTTACTAGCCGAATTATTCTCTTCACATTCAACGGTTAATTTTCAGGGAAAAACTCCACCGAACATTCCCCCTGTGGAATCGAGAATGCTCGAGATTGTTTTCCGGCACCGCCATGTTAAATGAATCTTGAGGAGTTTTGACACCATAAAAGCTTCTGCTTCTGACTAAATTCCAATTATCGTAATTAAGACATGCGCTGACGAATTGACACCGGTATTTTACAGGCTTCTTAACCCATCTACCTAAACTGCCCAGAGAAGATCTTGCTAAACAAATATCGTCCAGTCGAATTACTTTCCGTCATATGAAAAGTTATGGAGAAAGCTATCAACGAAAAATTATTAAAGTACCTGGAAGGCTTCAACATTATTAGTGACCGCCAGTATGGATTCCGTAAGTCTAGAGAGACCTTCTCGCTTATGTTACTCACGTTTGGAACAACACAATAGAACATCATGGGGAGTCCCGGACGGTAGCACATTTTCAAGGCATTTGACCGAGTGTGGCATGAGGGGCTCCTAACTAAAGTGAAAGCATAGGGAATACAGGTTCAATTCTGTTTATGGCTGTCAAGCTTACTTAAAGATCGTTCTCTGCGAGTGGCAATAGACGGAATTCTTTCAGACACATTTAACATCAACGCCGGAGTCCCTCAAGGTTCTATATTGTCATCCATCCTCTTTTTACTATACATTAACGGTCGGTCTTTCGGTGTTTCCTGTTTCATCTTTTACTTTGAATGCTCGAACATCGACTGCTAAGGTATATCCCTATAAGCAACAAGCGGTCTCACATCTCAACAAAGAGCTGGAAGAAATTCTGTCTTGGTGCGACGATAACCAAGTAGCTAAAAAACCCAGGGGGCAGTTTTTTTCTAAAAAAGCTAATGTTGAAGAACCGGATATAGTCATAGCAGGACAGTCGATTCCCTTGGCATTAATTTATTTATTGGGCGTCAATTTATATAGTCATATGTCTTGGCATAGTCACAGTGCGGCCATTGCTAAGGCAGCTTCGCAGAAGTCTTTAAAGCCCAAATTCAAACATCGCTAGAGTACTGTTCGCATATTTGGGGCTCTGCTCCTAAATCCTAAACATACCCTGAGATTGCTAGATTCCATTCAAAGAAGAGCCATTCGCTTGATCGATGACCATGATCGTACAAACAACCTGGAAAACCTTGAACATCGAAGGCAGGTTGGCGATTTCAGCCAATTTTACAAATATTTTCATGGCAAGTGCTCAACTGAGGTTGCCCGCTTGATTACACCGAAGAGCGGTGCATGGTAGAAGTACACGACGAGCCACTGTAGCCCACCCGTACGTGGTTCACCTTAGTGTTCCTCGAACGACACTGTTTAAAAAAATTTTCGCTTGGAAATTCATTACTCTGGAACGATCTCCTTGCGGCCGTGTTCCCCAACGAGTATGATCTCCAATGATTCAAGACCCACGTGAATCATTTCCGGCGCACACGTATCGCTCGCAGAGCATCATGAAGGATTAATCCTGCAGTGCTGTACCTAATTATAAAAACAAAAATTAGTTAAAATCACAATAAATTATTTAACCTCTGTTTGAGTGCCTGAAGATTTTTTAAGTATGCCCTCTGATTGATTCATTGCTACATATTTAAGTACGTAAATACTGCAATAGTTGAAAAGGAGGAAAATATTTTGATAATTTTGCCTTAAAATTAACCATTTCTTTGATAGAGGAAATTAAATTCTTAGTTGTTATATTTCACAATTTTAATTCAGTTGCTTGACACGTGCTTCGACCCTTGCGGATCATTTTCAAAGGGATAAAAGACAATACTAAATTCTACATGTCATTAAAATGAAGTTAGGGAGATGAAGTGAATTGACAGATGATGGGTTATTTTGGTCCTTAATTTACAGGTATTGGCCAATGGTACAACTAAATTACAGGTGTGATTATGGAGGTATTTACATCTAAGTAATAAAATTAAGAAAATGATATTGTGTGTATAATTATGAGTTCTCTTCGTTCGTAATTATTAATAGTGTTTATTGCATATTTAATTTAAGTTATTAGACTACTAAGTGCTCGATTGGCACCTGAAGGTATTTCAATTTGATTATTAACAACATAACATCGATTTTTTAAAGCTTTTTTGATTGCTAATGTTTCTAATAGGTTTAGTTTTCTACCCTTGTGTTGAGGATATATCGGTTTTATTTTGTTGGATATTGAGTGGTTATTTATTATACAGTGGTCCGCTATTCCTGTTTTATATATTTTTTTTTAAATGGATGTTTTATTTTCTTAAAGCCTAGTATTAAAGTTTCTACCTGGTTGACCTAGTGCATCATAGTCATCACATTGTATTTGGTGGACCCCGCTATGTGTTAATTTGTCCATATTTTCGATTTTTGAATTAGCTATGTATTTACCTAGGTTATTTTTATTCACTTATATGGGGATAAGTTTATGGTTTTTGAGTTTTTTTGGAGATTTTTTGACTTGTGTGACCTGTATATCTGATTGAAATGTATTTCGCGTTTGTGGAAGGGACGTCCTTAGTAGAGTAGTTTTTGTGTTTTTCGTCTGAATTTTATCTTTAGTATTTTGTTTATGAGTATTGCTGGATAGCCGTTGTTTAAGGCTATAGTTTGTATTATAAATATTATTAATAAGAAAAGGATAAATATGCAATAAAAACTATTAATAATTACGAACGAAAAAACCCATAATTATACAAGGTGTTACAAATTCGAGGCTAAGTACAGGGATCTCCGAAACTATAAGAGATACAAAGTCGGTTAAATGGGGGCAAAGTTCCAAAATAAGGAGCTCAAGAAAATGCCGCAATAAAAATTTAAAATTTCCGACTACCTTCGGAGATATCCGAAAATAAACAAAAATTAGCAAATTCGTTTTTATTTTTTCCTGATTACATTTGTTGAAATAATTTCAAACAAATGTCACATTTCCATTGCCACTTTTTCTCTTCTACAAGATGACATAATTAGTTTTTAATTCCGACGTTTCGTTGGCGGGCCACCACCATCAACTTCATTTTTTCAAATACGGACCTGGAATTTAAATTGCATATTTTTGATCCTTATACCTCTAAAACCTAATATTTGATGTCTTCTAAATGTTATGCAGACGTTTCGTTTCCCAAAAACGCATCAGAAGGGTTTTTGGATTTTTAAAAAATACTATCCTGATGAAAAATAACAGTATTTATTTGAAATTGAGCAGATGCGGTGTATAAGAGAAAATTAAAATATTTTTGTCTTTAAAATACTTATTTAATAATAATAAATGTAATAAATGTAATTCTTTAATTCTCTTCAAATTTAAACATCATTGTTTGCATCTCGCCTGTATCCTTGTGGTATTTTTCTCCTTTTAACGCTGATGTTATAATATATTATAAATAATTTCAATAAATTAACCTATAACTTGCAACTATTAATTAAAGCTGTCATTGTCATAATTCAATACCCATCTGACATCTCCTCATAATCTAATTATGCAACTCTTATTACATATATGTCAAATTAAAACCTAACCAATATTACTCCTTAGAATGTCAGTTGCCTATATAACTAATTAATGTATTCAATATTTTGAGACACTGCCCTCTGACGCTATTCCCTTTAATCATAGTCACCTTCTGGTGGCAAAACTCCAGAACTACGAGGTTACAATTTTTAGTTTTTGAAATAAATGATTACGAGTTTATTAATTTGTGCTTTATTCATGTCATTGCTATTGCTTAAGTATAATAAGACTGATGTGTACACACCCCGAATAAGGGATGTTAATATAACATGAAACCTTAGTGATATAACATTTATAATTTCAACTTCTCCATTGTTAGGTATACTGATTTCTTTTAAATTTGCCGCCCTTGTATTCGACAGTTGATTACCGGAAACCCTACCCTATCTGAATATATATTGAAAAACAAAATTTGCAATACTGATAATCTTGGTACTCTCTATTTTACAACGACAATTGCTTTGACTAGCACGCGTTGTTCCCTGATGTTTAACGCAATTAATTTGATGAATTCATCACCAAAGAAAAAGAAAAGAAAATTGCCTCCATTAGCACCCGCTAATTTTTAATGTTTAATTTTCTTAATTTTTATTTTATTTCCTTTTTTCATGGAAGTGGTAATTTAAAATGGATTATTGACCATGTGGTGAGTACAATATTAATAAATTTACTATACAGAGAAAAAACAAACTAATTTATATTGATACCTTATGTTTTAAATCTCAATCTTCAATTACTGAATTGTGAATTTTCTTTCTTTTCAGACAATACCAATTATCACGTCATAACTCCAGTTTGTTTTTTGAGAATAATAATTTATTTTATTTCTATTGCCTTTTTCTAAAAACCACCAAATTATGTTTCCACATAACTTAATTAAAATTTCATAAAATAATTGATTGATCTTATAATCTCTAAGTAGCACGTGTATCTTTAATATATTTCACTTAGTGTCTTTGACATTAATATTGTACTGCACATCTGATAATGATCTAGTATGACTTTCGGATTTGATGCCAATTACTCCAAAAATATTTCCCCCATTGTATGAAGTAGCATGGTATCCATGGTAAACTGCTGTCGAATCCTTTGGCTAATGACAGGTTAAGATTTTATATTGTTGAACCACTTTCTTACCCACTTGTTTTGACCATTGTCTAAAAAGAAATTTCTTATTACTGAGTTGCTGATGATGACTTTCACTAAAGTCGAAACTAGTACAACGTCTACATTAAGAAATTTAATATAACATTTACTCTCATGTATTCTCCCTAACCCTTATCTTCCACCCTAGAGGGGTAAATAAACGTATTTTGGTGGTAAAGACAGACCTTTATTTCTATAAATGTAATAAATTATGGGTAAAGGAAACAGAACAAAAACAAATTCATATTAGATAAACTTACTTAAATAACCTACACGCCACATTAAAACAGGATTAATGCACTGATACTATCATAAAAAAATTAAGAAAAGGTAAGAATATCCTTTAAATTTATCTTAAATGTTCGAACAGATTGCCGTTTACGTTTAAACACTTTAATGCTTTGGTATTTACTTTTCTTACTGCCCTTAAAATTGATTTTTTGCGTAAAGATCGGCATGATGTTAAAATTTTTTGACGTCACTCTGCCAAGTTTTCAACAGGGCCATTTTTATATACTTTATTTTTTATTGCACCCCATAGAAAAAAATCTAGCGGTGTCAGATCGGGCGATCTCGCTGGCCACTCCAACACACCTCTGTTTCCTATCCACTTTTATGGGAAATTTCGATGTAAAAATGCACGCACATCTCGACCATTATGGGGAGGTGCTCCGTCATGTTGAAACCAGAGATGTGGAAGGGTTGCCAACGAGACATCCATTAAAAAATCTTCAAATTGGTTGTTTAAAAAATTAAGATACATATCTGCATTTAAATTATGGCCATATAAAAATGGACCCAAGATTTTGTCCACACACAATCCTGCCCAAACCTTAATGGAAACCCTGATTTGAGGACGAAGTTCTCTATTTTCTCTGGGGTTCTCTACAGCCCAAACGTGTTCGTTATTTCTATTAAATAAACCACAGTTTGTGAACTTTGACTCATCAGTCCAGATAATGCGATTTAAAAAATTTGGATTTATTGTAGCTTGATCTCTTATCCATTGGCAAAAAGTAACTCTTCTCTCGGCATCTCCAGGATGTATGTAATGTTTGAGAAATATGAATTTTGAAGGGCTTGAAGTTATTTGATTTTAATATTCGCCAACATTTAACATGATGTAAAGTGTGCAAGTTTGCTTCCGACTTAATTTGTCTGGTGGACACAGAAGGGTTTTGGTTTACCTATAGGTACAATAGACAGTATTTATTAAAAATCATATTATTATAATTTATAAAAAATACTAACTTGGTTTAGAACTGTATCAATTTCCCCGTTTGTGAATTTATGGCCATATTTTTTTCGTGGTTGTATGAATGACCCATATTCCTTCATATTAAACTCCAGCCTTTTAAAGTATGTGTAGTGTGGTTGAGGTTTTTCCGGATATTGCTCAAAATACATCTGAGTGGATCTATAACAATTTCTTTGGCATAAAAAGTAAATGCGAAGCATATCACTTTTTTCTTGGTTGGAGAATGGCATTTTGGGCATTAAAATAAAAAATCCACAAACCTTACCACCGCAGTGACGCAAATGTCATTAGTTTTTTATTTTTCATGGCACTCTTGTTTGTTTTACACATACTTGCTGTTTCAAATGTTGGAATTTAATAATGATAAAAGATAAATATGGTTCAACGCCAAAATTATTCAGTCAGTGTATGAATACTCCTCAGCAATATTTGCAATTTCGTTAATTCCTTTATTTAAGTAAGTTTGTCTAATTTGTATTTGTTTTTGTTCTGATTTTCATCAGGATAGTATTTTTTAAAAATCCAAAAACCTTTCTGATGCGTTTTTGGGAAACGAAACGTCTGCATAACATTTAGAAGACATCAAATATTAGGTTTTAGAGGTATAAGGATCAAAAATATGCAATTTAAATTCTAGGTCCGTATTTGAAAAAATGAAGTTGATGATGGTGGCCCGCCAACGAAACGTCGGAATTAAAAACTAATTATGTCATCTTGTAGAAGAGAAAAAGTGGCAATGGAAATGTGACATTTGTTTGAAATTATTTCAACAAATGTAATCAGGAAAAAATAAAAACGAATTTGCTAATTTTCGTTTATTTTCGGATATCTCCGAAGGTAGTCGAAAATTTTAAATTTTTATTGCGGCATTTTCTTGAGCTCCTTATTATTGGCCCCTATTTAACCGACTTTGTATCTCTTATAGTTTCGGAGATCCCTGTACTTAGCCTCGAATTTGTAACACCCTGTATAGACAATATCATTTTCTTAATTTTATTACTTAGATGTAAATACCTCTATAATCCCACCTGTAATTTAGTTGTCCCTTTGGCCAATACCTGTAAATTAAGGACCAAAATAACCCATCATCACTGTTAATTCACTTCGTCTCCCTAATTTTATTTTAATAACATGTAGAATTTAGTATTGTCTTTTATTCCTTTGATAATGATCCGCAAGGGTCGAAACACGTGTCAGGCAACTGAATTAAACAAAGACATTATAGTTCTAATGTCTTTGGAATTAAAATTGTGAAATATAACAAGTACTACTTTAATTTCCTCTACCATGGAATATCCATCTCACCAAGCATGTAGCCCATAACAAATCAATTATAAATAATTTCTTTGTTATATAGTTTTAGATTCACATCCAAGCTGGCAGTACTTACCCACACAAGACTGTGGATATGGAGCGGCATCGGATAGAATTGTTGGTGGTCATGAGGCAAGTTTGGGTCAGTTTCCTTGGCTTGCCAGAATAGGTTATGAAACGACACCTGGAAAGCTTGTATTTCTCTGTGCTGGGTCAGTTATAAATAACTGGTTTGTTATAACTGCTGTACATTGCACCATTGGCATTTTGGAAGAAAGTATGTGAGTATAGGGCAAAGAATCACGAAATCTCGAGATCCCAACTGACTTTTACGATTTTCGGGATCGGGATAGAATTCTTAAGATCCCGATATTCAGACACCATCGTATTCTCAAGAGAAATAGGCTCTTAAAAATTAATTATATTTTTCCAAAATAGGGTAGTGCGGGGTAGATACTGACACTGGGTAAAACCGGACGCCGCTTTATTGACATCTTCCTCTGATCCCCGCCACCTCGCAATACAGTCAAGTATAAACGTTGGAGATGCTCAGTTACTTAGCTCAAGCTCAGTACATGAGAAAGTCTTACTGATAAAGGGTGCGCTCGCACTTTAAGGTGAACCGTAATAAATATTTTTAACATACTTCTTTCTTCTAATATTTTTATTGGCGTTTACGGTGGCGTGTAGTTTTAGATCATGGTTCAGTGATTTCACTTTTTTACGTGTTCTGTATTTGATTAAACATATTGTGGTGTGCGAGTTTGCAGTTTGCAATATTTATAACAATGTCATTGTTCTTTCTTCGTACCAAATCGTTTCGGGGTAAGTGCGGACAACGTCCATAGTGTATATACGAAGGTCCGGTTTTACCCCTTGTATTGGGGACCAGTTCCATAAACAAATTGTTTTATTTCAGGTGTAGAGAAAGTATATCAGAGAATGTATTTATTTATGATACGGACTCCATATTATAGAACAATATTCCAATATACTCCTCACATATGAGACATACAAAGTTTTGACACATACAATAATAAGCTCTTTTCTATTTCTAACAATAAATCCATACATTCTAGATGACCCACTAACTATATCATATACCGGGTGATGCTTGGCTTTGTTGAACATAGGAAATTTTGAGGTGGCTAAACATTGACTTCCTTGTACATTTTGGAGAAAAATTGTATCATAATTTCTTGAAGAGGCCGATATAATAAAACCATGTGCCAAGTAATGTGATGGCATAATTACGTAATTTTCATAGTTTAGGTAATACAGCTAGCATCAACAAATAATTTCTATGACGCTATTGTCAAAAGTTGACGTAAAGCTGGACATAACGAATAATAGTATTTTACAATACAAGTATGTACCTTCGGCTCGTTTTGTTAAACATCACGCACATGCGGTAAAGACACCTACCGTAAGTGTATTGTACGATATTTTATCTACAAGCATGTTTTAGGGCACCAATATGAAAAACTCTAATAGAGCACTGTTTTAATTTGCCCCGTAGGTAACTCGTAAATCGTTATCAACAATGCATTTACATCAGATTGCTAGGGAATAAACCTATAGAAATTTAATAGTTGGCTTTTATATGAGAGATGTAAAACTTCATGGACTGGTGTTCAACAAAGAAAGTTAAAGCAATTAGTGAAGATGTGATGCTTGCCTATTTTGTGGATAAATTTAAGGACAGTAAATCATCCTCTTTATGGAGTTATTCAATGCTCAGATCTACAATAAGTATCAAAAATAATGTCGACATAAGCAGGTATGCAAAATTGACGGCATATTTAAAAAAGTCTGTGGGATACAAAGCTAAGAAATCAAAGGCATTCTTCAAGAATGAAGTTGTGAAATTCCTTGTTACGGCACCAGATGAGGAGACAACTTATTTGCTTGTTTCAGGTGGTACTCATTGTGGGCATCGCTGGGGCATGTCGCCGAGTGGAGTTATGTAAAATGAAAATTGAAGATATTAAGGAATTTGAAACCCACCTTGTTGTAACTGTCCCGGATACAAAGACACATGAAGAGCGACAGTTCGTGGTTTACGTGGAAGGATTTTCATCAGAAATTAATAATATTTCAATTTTCAAGAAGTATAGAGCCCTTAGACCCGATCATACTGCTCATACACGGGTATTTATTGCATATAAAAAAGGAAGATGCACTATCCAACCACTGGGTATAAATACTTTTGGAAAAATACCTTCTCAAGTTGCATCATATTTAAAGTTGTCCAGTCCCAAAGAACATACGGGACATTGTTATCGAAGGACGTCAGCTACATTATTAGTAGATGCTGGCGGGGATATCATGAGTTCAAAAATACATGATGGATGGAAGTCCTCTAGTGTTGCGGAGGGCTATATTGAAAATTCGGTGCAAAATAAAATAGGAATTGCGAAGCAAATAAATGGTGTAGAAGAATATGCAGAGAGAACCTCATGTTTTAGTAAATCTGTAAATTTCAATCCTTGTGTCTCATCGGATAGTAAAACACTTCCTTCATCGATATCGTTTAGAAATGTTACAAATTCTACAATAAATATTAATATTTCTTCTATAATTTATAAGTTTGGATTAGTTTAGAAATTTAAATATGTAAGTATTTGTTATACATATAATGTTTATTAGAGTTTCTTTTAAAAATAAAAAATACACTTGAATAATATAAAAACTTGTTTTTATAGTATGTAATTACTTACAGCACTAGTGCGGTGAAGTGATACTTACCGCACTCAAATCAGTGCGGTAAGTAGTTACTTACCGCACGCTTGTAGATAAAGATTATTTCTCATTAAAAACACATTTTTGTTTCACCAATCACACATCCAAAATAAAAGACAAAATTATGTTTTTCTTCAAACGTCAATAAACTTTTTTTACTTACTACTACTTTTTTAATCCTGCAGATAATGATAAGGGCTTAAATATTTTGTTAAGTGTGGAAAAAAATAAGGGAATTATAAGTACTAGGCATATTGGAGACGAAGTGGGGAAACATCATACAACCGTTTTACGAGTACTACATAAATATAAATATTATCGGGTATAATACCACTAGTGCATCAAAATTACCGATAATTCTGATTGAAAGCGTGTTCTATTGTAACTGAATGAGTTTATTTTCATTTTTGATTAAATCCGAAAGAGCTCGACTTCGAAGAAGGAGGGCTTTTTCGAGATTTAATCAAAAATGAAAATAACCGAATGCAGTTACAATACTACAACACGCTTGAAAGCAGAATTATCTGGTTATTTTTGATGCACGAGTGGTATTCGGTGGAATATTTCCCGAAAAATTGTATTTCATATTAGAAAAAAAAACATTATTGTACAATAAATTACGTAATAAGTAACAAATTTATTAAAATAAAAATATACTTAAAATTAAATTAAATCTTGATTTGTAATCAATTCACTTTTTAAATGTCGCAGATTGACATAAGTAAGTTCAATAATAAAAGTTTTTGCGGCAACCGTGGTTATCGCTTCAACTGTGGAATTATCGCTTCTACTGTGGAATTATCGCTGTAATTCTTGCGAAAGACCACACTTCTTATGAGATTTTTTATATATGAGGGAAATATTCCGTATAAATACCATTAAGTTCAAGAAATAAGAGATTTTTGTTTTAATATGATGGAGAGGGCAAACAATGACATGGAATTTTTGCAAAATATTTGTTTCACCGACGAATGTACTTTTACCTTGAATAACGAGCCAAATGTACAACACTTTCGAGCTAGAGCCAAGAAAATGAATTTCGGTTTATTCAAACAAGGACGCAGTATCCCCAAAATGTCAACGTGTGGGCTGGCATTTTGGGACATCATATCATCGGGCCACTCTTTTTAAATCAAAATTTAACCGCTCAATATTTTCTTGAACTGCTTCAAAATGAAATTACGCCTGCGTTGCATGAAGTTGTTCGAGAAAATCAAGAAATTTGGTTCCAGATGGATGGCTGCCCAGCTCATAACTCCGCAGTAGTTAGAGAGTATTTAGAAAATGTTTTTATAGGAAACGTTATTGGACTAAATTACACAATTAATTGGCCAGCGAGGTCTCCCGATCTTTCGCCGAATGATTTTTTCTTATGGGGACACCTAAAAACAACCATCTACAAAAATTTTAAATACGAGACGCTGGAGGATTTAAAAATGCTATTACTGCAGAGTGTGAAAGGCTGTCCGTGTATCAATTAAGAAATGTTCGAAACGAATTTTATGATCGTTTGGGGTCTAGCAGCAAATGTGGGGTTGTTTGAACATTTAATTAAATAATTAGTTAAGTATGTAATTTAGTTGTTTTATTATGCATCAGAAAGTCAAATTCTTGAAAAATAAAGTACTTTTTGTTTACCAAAACTGTTTTATTGATTTATCTCCTCCCCTATATTTTTGTTTGTATAAAGCTGGATTTATAAACTCGAAAAGTTGGCGAGGTTGAGGTTCAGTTGGTGTTGGAAATAGGAGTTCAATTTAAACTAAAGGGAACACTCAGTTCCATTTATACACTCGTTCGTGTTGTTCATGTAAAGCTCATGTAAGGTTCGAAAACTTCCCGGGTAGTTCGAGATAACCATTTTTTATGCTCGGAGTTCGGAATATCTAACCTCACAAACTTGATCATAACTTCAACCTCACCAACTTTTCGAGTTTATAAATCCAAGCCTAACAGACAGACAAACCAAATTGTATTAAAAATCTTAAACCTGAAAGCTGGATTTATAAACTCGAAAAGTTGGTGAAGTTGAAGTTATGATCAAGTTGGTAAGGTTAGATATTCCGAACTCCGAACATAAAAATTGGTAATCTCGAACTATCCGGGAACCTTTCGAACCTCTCGAGCTTTACATGAACAACATAAACGGGTTTATAAATGGAACTGAGTGTTTCCTTAGGGTTTAAATTAAACTCCTATTTCCAACACCAACTGAACCTCAACCTCACCAACTTTTCGAGTTTAAAAGCTGGATTTATAAACTCGAAAAGTTGGCGAGGTTGAGGTTCAGTTGGTATTGGAAATAGGAGTTCAATTTAAACTAAAGGGAACACTCAGTTCCATTTATACACTCGTTCATGTTGTTCATGTAAAGCTCATGTAAGGTTCGGAAACTTCCCGGGTAGTTCGAGATAACCAATTTTTATGCTCGGAGTTCGGAATATGTAACCTCACAAACTTGATCATAACTTCAACCTCACCAACTTTTGGAGTTTATAAATCCAGCTTATTAAATCCAGCTTCAAGCTTTTAACCTATTTTACCCGAAAACAAATGTATTGTCATAATACAACCCTCTTGTCAGTTACTGACATTTACTGGTGTTTTTATTATAAAGCTTCAGAACCGTATTTGTTAATTTTCGCCAATTATAGATTGAAGTTTTTTTAAATGAGCCCTTAATGACTTAATAAATCGCGCTAAAATTTCGTCAGTTAGTTCGTCAAAGTATTCCCTTTAATAAAGTTAAATAAATTATCGGCCTTAAATAAACAAGGGAGCCAATATTTTACCACCTCAAAATTTGCATGGGATTGCCTATGTTGCGTGGATCGATGCACCACCCTGTATATGAAAGAAATAAAAATCTGTATTTTTATCTTTCTATATTTTAACGACGCGACGTTTAAAGAAAAAATAGTATGTTTATTCGTAGTAAAAGCAACCTGGTATGACTCGTCTTGCTTTTACTCCTAATAAAACAATATACTATCATCTTACTAAGCCTTTAATTTAACGTAACATAGCTAGGACTACAGATTTTCACAAAAACATTAATTAATTAAATACTTATTTAAACAACCTTCCATTAACAGCTAAAGAATATCCTAACCGATCATAAAATTCATTTCTAACATTACTGAGTTGATATTGAGAAATTCTGTCATTCCAACGAAATACAAATTTTCAAATTTTACATCTTTATACAGGGTGCCCAAGATAAGGAGGGCCTCTATGGGGATCTCGGTTATGGTAAGAGCTACAACTTTGATTAAATGGGGAAAAAGTTGCGCAATCAGAGGACTAATAATATGGCATAAAAAAAGTTTTAGTAATATTTGTAAGTTTTGAGATATTAAATAAAAACTGATATTTTGGATTTTTGATTTTATTTTTCTTTGGCGTTATTATTAAAGTTAGAGCAAAACTGACAAAACTCTCTCACAGCAACTTGTTATGAACTTAAAGATTACATCGCAATTTTTTTTATACGACGTTTCGTTTCCAAGCAAACACCATCAACTTCATTTTTTCTAATACGGCCCTGATTTCTTATTGTCAAATTTTGAGAGCATTTTTTATTCTTAATTCAATGATGTACCAGACAATGTTGTTTAATTACGTTTCGAGCCTTTTTAACCATCTTTATGAAATTTTCAGGGTCCGGACCTGGATCCTAGAGTGTTGCATATGCTTTTTCAACTTTTTTAATTAAAAAAATGAAAATGATGGATGTAGAAGGTAACAACGTAATCTTTTTAGTTTCATTATGAATTAAAAAAAAAATAATAAAATTACATAATAGATTTTTAATTATTTATTTAACATTGTAAAATACTGATTCCGAACCCATAATAATTAAACTTTAATTAATTGAAATAAAACTAACATTAACTCATTAAAAATTAATTTTCCAAAAGGTGTTCAAAGTGATTTCCGTCGTTCTCCAAACATAAATAGGATCTTAAAACTGTATTATTTAGGACATTAGTTAACATTTGTGGCGTTACGCTGTGAAAGGCTGCAAGCACTAGTTGTCTAAGCTCTTCTTCTGTTTCAAAATTCTGCTTATAAACACAATTCTCGATATATCCCCAAAGGCAAAAATCAAGCGGGGTTAAATCTGGGGAACGCGCCGGCCAGGGTGTTACAGAATAAGTGCTGATACTTTTTTCTGGAAATCTTGCTGAAATGTACTCTCTAACTACCCTTGAATTATGTGCAGGTGCACCATCCTGCTGGAACCAAGTGTCGCGTTGTTCTGCCAGAGGTAAATTATCCAGAGCCTCCTCTAAGTCATTTTGGAGTAAATTCAGGTAATGCTCAGATGTTAAATAATGTTGATAGAAAAAAGGTCCTATTATTCTTGTTCCCAAAATCCAGCCCACATATTAAATCCGAAACGGTATTGGTGTCTTGATTCTTTGAATACACGTGGATTTTCCTTAGACCAGTAATGTACATTTTTTCTGTTAAAGATCCCGTTTCGATTTACCATGCTTTCATCAGACCAAATTATCTGGTAAGGAAAATTTATGTTTTCGTGGCATTTTCTGGTGTACCATTCGCAGAATGATCGACGTCTTTCTGCATCACCTGGCCTCAGTCCTTGACAAATTCTGTATTTATATGGGTGAAATTTTTGTTTGTTTAAAATAAATTGAGCAGTTGATTTCGCTACGCCTACATTTTCATCAATTTCTCTAGTTGATACTCCATACTAACCTGCCATATTTAGTTCAACTGAAGTATTGCCAAATTGTCTGACACCATACCTACTCATTTTTTTTTCCAATGCCTACTTCGCTAATTTGGGAAAAGAACAATACTTAGTTTGCAACAGCGTAGATTTGTGTTGTTTCAAAAAGAAAATAAACCCAGGAAGTTTTTATTTTTTTTTAAACAGTATCGTAAGGTTTAATTAAAAAAGCTGAAAAAGCATATGCAGCACTCTAGGATCCAGGTCCGGACCCTGAAAATTTCATAAAGATGGTTAAAAAGGCTCGAAACGTAATTAAACAACATTGTCTGGTACAGTTGAGTTCAATGAAGTGTTGTACACCGATTCTAACATCTTGTAAATAAGGCTTGATGAAATAGGTTGGTATTTTTTTACCTGACATTCGCTATCAATCAAAGTCATAATAGAAGTCAATATGCCTCAATTAAATTTGGTTCAGAGAGCAAAAATTATTGCTTATATACAAGATGGGGTACCTATTAGAGACGTTGCTCATATAATGCATACAAGCAAAAATACAGTTATAAAAATAAAACATAGGTGGGAAAGGGATGGGACTTTAGAAAAGAAGAAGGCAGCGGGAAAAACAAGAATTTCTACGGAAGATCAGGATAATGCCCTAATTCAATATTTACAGGACAACCCATTCCAAATAGCACGGACTGCTATAGAGCAAACAAATTTTCCAGGGTCAAGAATTACGGCATGCCGCAGAATAAAAAATTCTATTTTAAAAAATTGTGTTGCAGCCAAAAAAATGAAGCTAACGGATGAACATAAACAGGCTAGAATTATTTTTTCCCTAAATAACATGATGCAAGAAAATTGGGATAGAGTGGTCTTCACAGACGAAAAAGTATTCCAATCAACTGTTAACGGGCATATCAGGGTGTATCGTCCACGTAACACTAGATTCGATGAAGAATATGTAGCTAACTACGATAGATCTGGACGCTTTTCAGTAAACGTGTGGGCATGGTTAAGTATTCACGGACTTGGAGTATGTTGGGCTCTTAATGAGCGTGACCGGTTTAATGCAGTTAACTATATAAATATACTAGAAAATGTAATGCTACCTAGCGTATCTCTACAGTTTCCTGGCAATAACTTTATTTTTCAACAAGACAATTGTCCTGTGCATAATGCAAGAATTGTCAGAGAATGGTTTGAAAGTAATAATATAGAGACAATGTTATGGCCTGCCAAGAGCCCCGACCTTAATAATATTGAAAATATTTGGGGCCTAATGTCGAAAAAATTGTATAATATTAACTTTAAACCTGAGAATAGAGACAGCCTCGTAAATGCAATTGAATTGCTCTGGGATGAACTAAGCGATGATCCAGAATTAACAAGAAATCTTTATTTATCTATACCTCGTCGCCTTAATAAAGTGTTAGAGGGAGATGGGGCCATTACTAAATATTAAGGAATTTTCATATTAATTTGTAAATAAATATGTAAGTTCATTAACAAATTATTTTGCAACATAAACCTTTATATGTATTTGATTTGCTATTTTTCACTAATGTTATCTCATTTTACTTTACAACCATTGTTTACTACATTCTTGTACAACACTTTATCGAACTTTAGAAATGATAGGCAGGTTCACAAAGCACAACCGCTGTACAACACTTCATTGAACTCAACTGTACATCATTGAATTAAGAATAAAAAATGCTCTCAAAATTTGACAATAAGAAATCAGGGCCGTATTAGAAAAAATGAAGTTGATGGTGTTTGCTTGGAAACGAAACGTCGTATAAAAAAAATTGCGATGTAATCTTTAAGTTCATAACAAGTTGCTGTAAGAGAGTTTTGTCAGTTTTGCTCTAACTTTAATAATAACGCCAAAGAAAAATAAAATCAAAAATCCAAAATATCAGTTTTTATTTGATATCTCAAAACTTACAAATATTACTAAAACTTTTTTTATGCCATATTATTAGTCCTCTGATTGCGCAACTTTTTCCCCATTTAATCAAAGTTGTAGCTCTTACCATAACCGAGATCCCCATAGAGGCCCTCCTTATCTTGGGCACCCTGTATATAAAATTGTTTAAGTGATCCCACAGAAAGAAGTCATTTGGGGAAAGGTCAGGAGACATGGCTGGTCAAAGATTAGATTAATTAAACTGTTTTCTTTATAACACCAATTAATCATAGTTACTTTTTCCTTAATGGAATAGCTCATATTTAGCTATAATTAAAGCGCCTTCAATAAAAATGTTCTCACTGCCGCTACTTTGCGTTTTGTCAATTCCAAATAATAATTTGCTGGCGTTTGCTGAATTACCTAAACTATGAAAATTTAGTAATTTTGCCATGACATTTAATTGAATAAGTTAGGACTGGCTTAGTAAAATTTATTTAAACTTGGCACATGGGTTTATTGTATCGGCCTCTTCAAAAAATTATAACATAATTCTTCTCTAAAATGTACAGGGGAGACAAGATCTGGCCACCTCAAAATTTATATTGGATTTTCTACTAACTTGTTCAACTAAGCCATGCATCAACCGGTATATGTTCGAAGAATTAAATAAAGCTGGCAGATTTATTAAAAATAAACAAAGTTTTTAACGAAATTCAGAAGGAAGGGGTTTGCATACCAAAGATCACACTATTTGACCAAGGAAATAAAAGAAGAAATAATACATGCATCGAAACAGCCACAAATATGTGAGAGCCAGTCTACGAAAGGTAATCAAAATGAAAACATTTCTTAGATGGTTTATGAACCTGTAGAATAGGCAACAAGAAAGGTGTCAAAGAAGAAAGCATTCAGAAATATTGACTAGTAAACCTACTAAAGAAAAGTTAGAGGAAGAGAAACAAAAAAGAATAGAAAAGCAAGCAAAAAAATGAAACTACGCCAAAAAATACGAGAAATATTGGGAATGCAAAAACAGAGAGCAAGGAATCTAAAAAGTTTAGAAAAAAGGGCAAAGAATGAAGCTAACGGGGGAAGCGAAATAAGAACCATACTTTTGCGTATTTGTGAATACCCATATATGCGTCCACTATTGCACTAATAGGCTTGGACAAGTACGGACAGTAAGGACTTTCTTGTCGTTTCATATTTCAAGTTTATTAATAGACGTTTATTATTTTTTGTGTTTATTTAGTTTATATACTGCTAATGTATTGTTTTTGACCAATAAATACTATTACATTTTTTCTTAATTCGAGTTCTCTTTTAGGCTGTCGTATTTACTCCCCTCTTCCCTATTTTTAATCGATCTATACCTATTTGTTTTCTGACACTTCGGGTATATTTTGCTTGAAAAATCAATCTACAAACATGTTTGTTTTTTACAAAAACACAAAGTGATAGGCGTATTTCTGACGTCGAAACAAGAAGAGAAGATCCTATAAACATATATAAGTTCGTCGTTTTTAAGATACAGGGTTATAAAGTTGATATAATAAAACCATAAGCACATATTTGCTTTGGTCGCAATAGTGCCATCAGAATGTGTTAGAGGTGGAATGGTTGACTTAGCAAAGTTCTACCAGACAAAATGATCTTGATCCGTTAGGACATTCAAGAAGTTTCAAGCGTTAACAAATATGGTACGATTTTCAGCGGTCGGGGTTTTTACTAATGATAATATACATAATAATTTAGTTAATTGAATTGCTGAGAATAGTCATATTTAACCATTTTGCATCAAATGAACCTGATGTATTCCGGATAGCGTTACATCCAGCAACGATACGTTCCCGAAGTTGCTTCTCCGCTTCTATTGGCACCCACTATAGGCCTTTAAGTGAAAGTCGATAGGATTTAGGTCCGGGGACCTCGGACTAATTTAGGACTTCAGCGCCTCGACCAATCCATCTATTCGACAGCTTGTTTAAAAATGCGCGAGCTTAGAAACAGTAGAAAATTAGAAACGGTAGAAACTTAGAAACACTTAGAAACTTAGAAACAGTAGACGTGGAATTTCTTTAAGTAAGCAAGGCAAAATATTTTGGAGGAATTTTCGACACGAATCGGCGGTAAGAGTCCCTGATAAAAAGTGGAGTCCATTAAAATAATCCCCAACAATACCAATCCACATATTTAATAAAAACTGGTACTTATTGAAATCTAGACCATTGCTTGCGGTTTTTCGTCACACCAAACGTGATTATTTTGGAAGTTCATTATCGCGTTCGTCAAAAACTTAGCTTCATCAGTAATCGGCACCTCAGCAATATACTAAGGGATTTGTATGCAATTTTCTGCAGTATCCTTTGGCAAATGTTAGACATATATGCTAACTGATTTTCTTACAGAATGATCTAAACTAATTAAGTTATTATTAGTGTATTAACTAGTGTATGCTTCTATTGGAAAAGAAAAATTATTATTTCACATGAAGTTTGAAATAGAACATATTTAAGCTTGATACTGAAAATGTCAAATAATTTAACAGTCACAACAACTTTAATATAGAATTCAGAAACCAAATTAGGAATATCAAAATCATTAATCTCGGATTACAGAAAGACGATTTACAGGCGAAAGAAAAATTTGTACGTTCCACAGACAGATATAAGCAATCGCATATTTTTACATATACTGATGCATCAAAAAACTCTTCCAAGACTGGGTTCGGAATTTACATACCAGAAATTAATTATAAATACTCTGCTAGATTGCCATCAGAACTCTGCATTTGCACAGCTCAGATTATAGCAATAAATGAAGCTACAAAAGTCATAATAAGAAAAAACATTGAAAAATCTATCATCTTTTCAGATTCCCTTAGTGCTATCACCAAATTAAATAAAACGGTAATCTCCTCTAAAAATGACTACGTTAGTTTAAGCACCAAAAGACTGCTTTTAGAAGCCAACGATAATGGTTTTGACATCAAAATCGCCTGGGTCCCAGGACACCCAAGGATTGCTGTTAATGAGATGGCAGATATTCTGGCAAGCGTAGGTAGTGATTTAAATATCCCCAAAAATATGGACCTAGATGCTCAAGAGGTTATCTAAGATATCAAAAAGAAAATTTTTGAAGAACACAATGCTCAATGGAAGACTTCTCTAAGAAGTAAAGGAAAAAGTTATGCGGAAATAATAAACGAATTCCCCAAAAATAAATGGTTTAACAATTATACATACATTGATAGAAGACACATTATAACCATCATTAAAATGAGAACAGGACACTGCCTTACCAAAAGCCATCTCTATAGAATCGGTATAAAGGATAATCCTTACTGTGAATGTGGACACGTGGAAGACTTGGAACACATTTTTCTAGAATGCCCCATAAATATAATCCCGGGTCATGATATTTATGAAGAATTCAGAAAAACCGGAATATCTCCCCCCCTAAATATTAAAACAATTCTATCTAATTTAAACAATCAAAACATTAAAATTATTATTCAGTTTTTAAATGTAAATAAAATTAATTTATAAATTTCCTTATTTCAGGAAGCAAACCATTTTCCTAGTCCTATATTCTGTTCCAGTTTCCTAAGTCAAATCTCCCACCATTTGGGAGTATGACTTAATTATTTCCCATTGTTGTGCATGTAGTAACTATCCCCAATTTTATTTTTTACCCAAGCTTTTATCAAATTATTGATATAATATTTTGTCCACACTCCACAGCACTCAAAATAGATCCACGATCAGCTGTTCCATTCCCATAACCTATCATATCCCATAACCTGAAACCATCAGAAGAAAAAAAAAAGAAGAAGAAATCAGTGGTCGTGACGGAGTCTAGAGCCCGACAAGGTCACGGTCACTACTAATGTGCTGGCAGAAATGCCCCTCAGGGCAAAGCCAATAACAAAAAGAAAGAAAGACAAGCACTTACCTGAGTGAAAAATGTGCCTAGTAAAACCTTAACCACACAAAAAATGGTTATATTAAAAAGTGGTAGGTATTTATTTTAAATTGACAACGGTCAATAGCAGAAAACTATAAGAATTATTTTTGGTACAGGTTAAAATGTACAATCTATATCCAAAGTCCACAAATTCTGTCACAGAGACCGAATTAACAACTTCAAAGATTTTAGTAAACTATGGATATTAACACGAACCTTCAACTAGTCGTCCGCCTACAAAAAAACCAATTAAATTAACATAAAAAGAACGAATAATAGTTAAAATAGTTGACCATGGAAATCGGGAACGAAATGCTGAACTAACCACATTGGAAACTGCAGAAATATGTGATACTTTAACGAAACTTTCCTCGCGGACTGTGTTCAGGGTTTTAAAAGACCTTCCTCAAAAAAATGACGAAAAAGAAAATAGCCCAGGAGCCCAGACAGGAAGATGAAACAAAATAATCCTGGATGATGCCACAAAATATACTATTCGTCGGAAATCCATGGATTTTTTTCATAAATGAAATATCCACAATAGAAAAAATGATAGCGAAATTAACATAGCCAGATCTTTACCTAAAACATCATTAAGAGTTTATAAACGAACCTTAAAATAAATGCCTTTTAGGTATAATAAACGAAATCGAAAAAACCTACTAATTGAAAAAAATAAATTATTGTATGGTGGCGAAAATATTTGAAAACATACGGGAGTATCGGAAAAAAGGAAAGAAAATGAATTATATCGACAAAACATAGCTCAATGAAGGGCAAACAGTTAAAAAAGTATGGCAAGATCTAAATATTAAAAGTTCAAGGCAGGCATTTATGGATATGTTTTCGCAAGGACTAAGAAATCCTAGTGGAAACGGTCATCGTTTTATAATATCAGGTTTTAAGGGTTAATAATATAAATTGAATTCATAAAGAATAATATGAGATTCCGACGAATTTTCATAGTTTATTTTTTTTTTAAATACACACGCCACTGGAATTCATTTCCCTGACATCTCACATCACTATATGCTAGTGATGAGTCGCTGACAGACATTTTAGACTTGTAGTATAGAGTCCGAAATCTCAACGAATAATATTTCATTCCTACGAAATTTCATCATGTATTATTTTTTGAAATGCGCAAGCCACTGGAATTCAATCTCCTGAGGTTGCACAATCTGGAGCTCTCTATATGCTAATGATGAGCAACTAACAGAAACTTTGGACTTGGAGTATAATAAAACATTACAACACATTATACCTCAAATATCATTAGGAGTTTTTAAACGAATTTTAAAAGAAATTAATTCTGGTTATAGTAAGAACAAAATCGGAAAAAGAGTGAAACAACAATCGTTATGTGTGTTAAGTATATAATCTTCAAAATTTAACAATTAGCAGAGCGCTTTCGGCTATAGGCCATATTTAGTGCTTCTTAGTCAGGAAACAGGAAACTTCATTGATAAAAAACTTTTATTCATTAAGTGGGTCATCAACGCCACAATGTAAAAACTCATTACATAAAAACAATTAACACGCAAAATTGTAAATGACGAATAACTGGGACGAACCACTTTTTTAAATTTCAATCAGTAACCATCATTTTTCTTTTTCTTTTCCATTTTTCGTTCCACTTGAGAACGTGGTCTCGAGTCGGTTTTCTTTTAAATTTAAATAACCATCAAGTTTCGACTCGAAACTACGTTCTCACGTGGAACAAGAAATGGAAAAGAAAAAGAAAAAAGATGGTTACTGATTGAATTTAAAAAAGTGGTTCGTTCCAGTTGTTCGTCATTTACAGTTTTACGTGTTAATTGGTTTTTATGTAATGAGTTTTTACATTGTGGCGTTGATGACCTACTTAATGAAGAAAAGTTTTTCATTAATGAAGTTTCCTGTTTCCTGACTAAGAAGCACTAAAGATAGCCTATGGCCGAAAGCGCTCTGTTAATTATTAAATTTTGAAGATTATAGACTTAATACATGGGCACCACAGCCAATTATTATTGAGAAGGGAAAGTACGCCACTGCCTTTTTTTTTTAGTTTTTTTATTTGATCAGATTAAGCAATTACAAATACAACTTTTTGGTCGGTTGTGTTTTTTTCATATGTGGCTTCGTTTAAAAAAATAAAAATCACTTTAACATTCTAAAAGCTATTCGTGGACAACATAAAATAACAACCGAAAATAAAAAATAAACAATTTTGACCTTACAGTAAATGAGCAAAATGTCCACATTCCGATAAAATGTACGACTGCAATCGATTTGTCACTGATTGTCTGACACGTTCAAAAATACCTGGAGTATTCTTTATGACATTGCAATTGTCAATTAACCGATTCCTCAAGTCATTCACATCTAGTACAGGAGTTTTATAAACAAGAGCCTTCAGATGACCCCATAAATAGAAATCTAGAGGATTAATATCAGGACTGCGAGCTGGCCAATTTTGAGGTCCTGCACGTCCAATCCAGCGATTAGGTAGGTGATGTCGAGATGCTGACGAGCAAGAACACTAAAATGAGCTGGAGCCCCGTTGTGCATAAACCACATGTTAACTCTTACATGTAGAGGTACTTCTTCTAACAAAATGGGTAAATGATGTCGCAAAAAGTCCGTGTAGGATTCACCTGTTAATCTGGGCGGTACAAAAAATGAGGCAATTAGGTAGTCACTAATAAATCCTACCCAAACGTTGAGCGAAAATTGTTGCTGAAAATGACTTTCTCTACTAACGTGGGGATTTTCGTCGGCCCAAAAATGGTTATTGTGAAATTTAATAATAGCCATCTCGTGAAAAATTTGCCTAGTCCGTAACTAAAATATTTGGTAAAAAATTATTATTGTGTGCCATCCTATGAATCAACCACCTGCAAAACATCAATCTTGGGTGAAAATCCCGAGGCAGTAGAGCTTGGACCCGCTGTATGTGATGTAGGTACAGGAGGTTTCTTTTAGAATTTTCCAAACGGTTTTTGGGCTGACTTCAAGCTGCAGTGCAATCTTTGTGGTACTATTTGAAGGATCTTCTTCTATCGCATCAAGTATAGCTTCCTCTAGTTCAGGTGTTGTTACAGTCTGGTCTTCCACCACCTGTAATTTTATTAAAACTCCCAGTTTCACATAATCTTGCATGTATCGTTCTAAATGTTTTAGCACATGGATTACTCTGTTAGGATACCTGTCCTGGTGAATTCTCCGTGTTTCTTCCGCATTTCCATTTGCTAATCCATATATAAAGTGCATGCCAGCCATTTTAGCGTAAGTAAAATTCTTCATGGTGGAATCACTGCTAATTGACAACTCTCAATTTAACTGATAATATGACAATACTATCACTGTCAGCTGCCCTCCAAAGTAGGTAGGTAGGTACTTCATTTGGCCTTAGCAATAATTTGTTATACAGGGATGAGATAAATTAAGGAAACAATTCAATATCTCGAAAATTGAAAAAGCAACCTTAAACCCCTCGGACACGTCGATTTAATTTTACTTTTGCGCAGACTATAAAATTATTTTGAATTATACAGGACCACTCACAAAAGCTCTACAACTGTAAACTTTGGTTTTTTTAATGGAACACCCCAGTTTTTTTGACTGTTTTGGATTTTCTGCACAATTCTAGCCGAATTTCGTATAACATAACGGTAATTTTCCAGTTTATCGGCTTATGCGAAAAATCGCGTAAAATTAAAAATGTTTCTTGCAATATGTAGCACGTACTTTCTAAACAACAAATCCGCGAGCGGAAAACCATTTTTTTAATTGGAAATATAAAAAAAATGTGAAATTAGTCGACCGAAAAGCACAGTGAGAGTGACAAGTGAGGTTATGTTTCTCTAGCTGTTAGTCACTCGACAAAAATTGTAATAATTATAGACTTATATTGGTTAAACAGGCGCTAACACGGCATCTAATCCACCTTTTTGGTTCCAAATCGGTATATGCTACATAAATCAACAAGAGTTTTTCATTTTTGTCACAAGCGGGTACCTTATTTTAACCTTTTTTTTATATTTGCAATTAAAAAAATGGTTTTCCGCTCGCGGATTTGTCGTTTAGAAAGTACGTGCTACATATTGCAAGAAACGTTTTTCATTTTACGCCATTTTTCGCATAAGCCGATAAACTGGAGTGGTACCAACATAACATATGACTAAAATTGACAGTTTTCGAGATATTTAAATATTTATAAAACATAATAACCTATGCCATATCGCCTTAATAATTTGATTATAAACACATACCTTTACGCAATTGTTTTAGGAGGTATCAACACCTACTTCTAATGAGTGTGTCACTGTCAATAGTTGTCAATAAAATATTGCTGTTCTTTTGGATCCAAATATTGGCTATGCGTTTAACCGAGAAGGAAAGAATGGAAATTTTAATAGTGCTTGGTACTGGTGATAAGACTAGGACACAACAGGAAGTTCGTGAAATGTTTAATAACAAATATCCCCATAGGGAACGCATAAGTAAATCAGCAGTGAGCAAAGTTGAAAGAAAATGGAGGGAAACTGGCAGTGTAAAGGATCTTACTGGAAAAGGTCGCCCTAGGATTTCAGATGAAAAAAAGTTAGATCTTCTGTTAACCTATGAGGAAAATCCACATTGTACAACGACCTAAGCGGCATGTGATAACGATGTACACAGAACAATGGTGGCAAAGATTTTGAAAAAAGAAAACTTTCACCCTTATAAATTACAATTCGTTCAAGAGTTAATGGATGATGATCCACATCGCAGAAATGAATTCTGCGAAATAATGACGGACATGTGCAATAATAATCCATTTTTTGTTAAAAGGATCTGTTTCTCGGATGAAGCCACATTTTGTCTCGGCGGTGAAGTCAATAAACAAAATTTTAGATATTGGGCGAGAGGAAACCCTCACTGGTACAGGGAAAGTCATTCACAGTATCGTCAAAGTGTGAACGTTTGGGCTGGTATTGTTGATACTAAAGCTATAGGTCCATATTTTTTTAATGCATCACTAACAGGGCAGCTGTACCTCGAGTTTTTAGAAGATAGTCTAATCCCAGCATTGGCTACTTTATATCCTAATCCAAACGATCCTGACCTCCCAATTGAACATCTGTGGTATCAACAAGACAGCGCACCGCCCCATTATGCGGCTAACGTCAGAAGATATTTAGATAATACTTTTCAAGGGCGATGGATAGGGCGACGTGGCGCAATAGAGTGGCCACCAAGGTCGCCGGACTTAACTCCCTTAGATTTTTTTCTTTGGGGATATATTAAAGGCATCGTGTACAAAAATAAGCCCGATACCGTCGAAATTCTTAAAGATCGAATTCGTAATGTGATAAGAAGTATTCAACCTGATGTAGTTAATAATGTGCAACAGGAATTTGTTGACCGACTATGGCACTGCAGAGCTGTAAATGGTAGCTATTTTCAACAGTTCCTAAAGCAGTAGTTCTGTTTAATATTTAGTTCTGTTTTGCGATGTGGCTTGAATTAATATATTTCTCAGTTGTTTGATAAATTTGACATTTTAAATGTCTAATTTTAATTCAATAAAATATAAGGTAGAATATACAACCTTTCCTTCACTTAAGTCATTTTATTTTAAATTTCTTTAATGTATCAAATTTGTAATTCATCTATAAATATCTCGAAAACTGTCAATTTTAGTCATATGTTATGTTATACGAAATTTGGCTAGAATTGTGCAGAAAATCCAAAACAGCCAAAAAAACTGGGGTGTTCCATTAAAAAAACCAAAGTTGACAGTTGTAGAGCTTTTGTGAGTGGTCCTGTATAATTCAAAATAATTTTATAGTCTGCGCAAAAGTAAAATTAAATCGACGTGTCCGAGGGGTTTAAGGTTGCTTTTTCAATTTTCGAGATATTGAATTGTTTCCTTGATTTATCTCATCCCTGTATATCAGATGTGGTAAGCCAAAAATGTGATAATAAAAGTGAACCTATTAAAACCACTCATGCATTTTATCAGAAGGTGGACATTTTGCTCATTTGCCGTAAGGTCGTAATTGTTTATTTGTTATTTTCGGTTGTTATTTTATGTTGTCTACGGATAGCTTTTAGAATGAGTTAAAGTGATTTTTTTTTTGTCGCAAACGAAGCCAGATATGAAAAAAAACACAAGAGGTCAAAAAGTTGTATTTGTAGTTGCTTAATCTGAACAAATAAAAAAACTTAAAAAAAGGCAGTGGCGTACTTTTTCTTCTCAATAATAATTGGCTGTGGTGCCCACTGAGACGCCACTGGACCTAATAATTTCAATCAAATTAGGGCTAAATAAGCACCTTATTACTTCAAATAACTAAACCAAATTTCAACCAAATCGGTTTAAGGATATTTATGACCGTTCTTTTATCTCAAAAACGAAGCAACTCCGGACATAATATGTTCATAGGAACTTTTTTTCTTAAAGTTACCTTACGTCTCACCCCCTGAAGTTTCGTACCGTAGTTGGGGAACGCCCTGTCTATACCTTTTCATGGTAATTCCGGTCTCGAGAAAATCCCGAAATCAAGATATACCAATCAAAATCAACAATCGCGGGGCTCAAATTCCAGTAATAATAAATAAATAAAATAATAATAATAAAGTATGTGTGAATAAAAATTACATTATGTTGAGGGAAGGTCAATAAATAAACCCATCAGGAAATTATCCTTATCTAATATTAATTTTAGACATTCAGTCCGACTTGGTGAACATAATATCAAGGAAGTAAAAGATTGTGAAGATGTTATATGTGCCCCACCCGTGCAGGATATTCATGTGAATCATGTTTATAAATTCAAGGATTATTATGGAAATTCGGCAGTTAGTCATGGAGATATAGGCCTTATAAAATTGCAAAAATCAATTGCATATAATGGTAAATAGTTGTTATATTATTATAGTCATTCAGCATTACTTAATGCTCCAAAGTTTAGTAGTAAGGCTTGTTTAAAAAAAAAATAAAAGCAACATTGTAATGAATAGATATAAAATGAGTTATCAGATGCTACATGGGGGAGGAGCCTCCACTCCCTGCTTCTTTCCCGTGTACTTGAGAAGATTCCTAAACAGTATGTCAGGTATATACAGCGCCTATATCATGCAAGTTGGCAACTTCATTCTAGGGAATGAAGGCGCATTTCATGAAAATATTTTTTTGTATACGAAGTAGTTACGATTACGATGTATCACATGTATTTATTTAAGTCAGACAATGGACTATTATTTCTATTATTATTATTAGGGTTTGGTTTGGATTTTGAGAGTAATTGTTTCACTTTTCTACTGGCTTTCTGATTACCACTTGCCAAGTAGTATTCTCTTACTATTTATAGTATTCTCTTACTATTTATGGCTTTCTGTTACTTGTTTCTTTGTAATTGGGTTGTTTTTAATTAGCTGAGTTTTTGTTGTTCATTCATGGACGTTGCCAATCCCATGGATATTTGTACCTAGTATTTGGTGATGCCTGAATATGAGCTTTTGTGATGAGATAATGTTGTGACACATCTGCTCTTCTGAAGTAGTTCACTATAGGTTTGTTAATGTGTTCTGCTGGTATTTGTCAATCGATGTGATGCGTTCGCAATGCTTTGCTTTGGAATACCTGAAGTATGTTGTAGCGCGTCTTGATTGTGCACCATGTCAATATGCCGTATGTCAGCAGTGGTCTTAATATTGTCTTTGTCTGTATGTTGATTCTACTGTGTAAAGCGAGTTTATGGTTCGTAGCTGCTGTCGGTTCACCTTTTTTAAGCGTTGATCCTCATAAGGTTGTCATCCGTTCGGATTTTCCCGAACAAGACCAGGTTTTAGGGTCGTCCGGGATAACTTGTCCGGATTTTTGAGATCCCAATCACTTTGAAAGAGAGACAAAAAAATCAGTTTTTCTCTATTAAAGTTAGAGACATTTTAAAAAATTAACTGATGCTTCTTTTGAAAATGAATGCCTTGTTTTTAACAATAATGTATTTGGGTTTTACGATAACGCAATAGAATATTTAAATAATTGGATTAAGCCGTTTGATAAATTTGAAGTATTTAATTGGTTAAATCTCAAAGACCTAGAGAAAATTGAGAAGTAGGAAATTAATATCATTCCTTCAATTTCCTACCTTTTGAAAAAAGAAGTAGATATTGATAATACAAAACTCTTTGATCACTTCACGGCATTGAAAACATATTTTGCAGAACAATATGATCTGAACCAGTGGCGCAACCAGAAAATAAGTTCTGAGGGGGCTGGACAAGAAATAGCGCCGCAGGCAAAAAATGTTTGGGTGCCACGCCCTTTTTTCAATAATAATGCTTGGTTTTCAAGTGAGAAAAATAAAAAAAACACAACAGAAAATCACAAAAACAGCCAGAGTCGTTCCAATTTTTGCGTCACTGATCTGAACTCTCACAAGAAGTGGGTCTAATAATTGTTGTCCTGCAAATATTTGGAAGTATTATCTCAATTAATAAAATATGCCAAAACATGATTTTTACAAAGTTTAACTTAAATTCCACTTGTTTCCAATTTTATGATTTTTTGCTACCACCAGAAGAATCAAAACTACTACAACTTTTGTCTGGATTCTTAAGTAACTTTATCGAGGTTTTTATATTTTAGAATTCGCAGCCCTATTATTCCATGCCATCTTCCTGTAGAATGAAAGTCCCAGAGATTTGATGTCATATTTCCAGTTTATTCTGGTATTATTTACTAGCACTCTGGAAGTCGGAAATGTAACTCTCAATTTCGAGAAGAATAATGTCTGTTTTTTAGCATAACTTAAACGGATTTTCCATTTATTTAGCCAAATGTGGAGAAAGTTTTTATATATATTGGTAGCCGCAAGACTACCAACCACGGCTGCTTAGAGGTAGCAGTTATCGCCGTGTCGTCGGCAAACAGATATAGTTGGGTTTGCCCACAAAAATTTTTGCCAAGTGAAATTTTTATTAGATAGAATTCCCTCTATATATTTGAATATGTAGGTCCTCCCTTGGAACCTTTATTTATTCCCAAAATATATGAGTTTTTGGTTTAAGGGTAAACTTTTTTTATTCAACTGTCATCTTCCTAATAAATATTCGTCATTACCGCGGATGGTGATTTTTTAACAAAATTAGACGATAGCCCTATTTCGTATGATTCGTGGATGCTCTGATTTCACTAAGGCAAACATAAATGTGTGCCTCCCCCGCCCTGCAAAAGATCCTTTAAAAAAGTATGAAAAATTGCTGATAAACGGGAAAGAAAGGAATTGGAGGAGAATAGAGAAAGAAAAGCTAACAACATTTCTATTAAGCAAAAGTGTGTTAGATATTACCTAATATTTTTGAAAAAAAAATTGTATTTTAGATTACGTCCAGCCAATATGCCTACCACGAGGAACTATTATAGACAACATACATGAAATTCTAAAGCCTGGCAATACTTCCTTGGAAGTCGCTGGTTGGGGCACGGTAAATTCCACTTCCGGACAAAGGGCAAGCAAACTTATGTTTGTAAAGATAGCATTGGTAGAGTTGACTGTCTGCCAAAAAAAGTTTAAACCCAACAAAGTTGATGATTCACAAATATGTGTAGGAGCTGGTAGGATAAATATTTTAATGAATTTTACTAATAAATTCTACAAACAATAAGGAACTTGCATTAAAACTAAAATAGGAAAATAACATTAAAAAACATAAGATATCAATGTAACAAAACATACATCTCACAAAAAAAATTGCTATTTAATTCCGTGTCTAAATATAAGTGATTGAAATTGCTCCGAAATTGAGAACACGTCACGCGACTGAGAACGCGCCGTGACCTCATCTGTCACGAATGTTTACCGCGGTTGATGCCAAAATATGCATTTTAGTGTTTAAGAATATTGGATACAAAGTAGGTAATGAGGTCAATTATGCGTAATAAAACAATAAACTTTCGGGGCGTTTAAAAGTATATTCTAATTTATTTAGTCAGTTTATTATGGTTATTTCTAAGAAATACTCCCCACTAAAATATAGAATACTACCATATTTCATAAAATAATATCATGCAATTGATAAGGGTTATAAATACATTTCTAGTTCCATATTTTCTGAATTACAAAGCCGGGCCGGGGATTTAGAAACCAAAAAAAACGGACCGCAAGATATATCTCCCCCGTTTTCGAGAGCGGGAAACAAGATACTGTCAAAATTAGACTAGCTACAATTCTCGAACTATACCTATTTTCAATTTTTATTGTGCTAAACGCTTGCGAGGGCTTTCATGCCGGATCGGAGTGAATATGAGTAAATTGGTTTACCTTTCTGTGGTGGAAGTCGAATCAACCCACGGAGGTTGAAACAACCCTTCCAAAGACTGCTGCGGGGGAAAAATCGCGATTGGGCCTGGTACACTTATCGAAATTACCGACATTTTTAACGTAAGTTTATAGTTGGTACTCATATTTTATATATTTACTTCATGACTTCCTAACTCCTAAAAACCAATATTTGTTATGATTAGTAGGTACTACGACTTACTACTTACCAGTCTTACTGCACATTTATAATAATGAAATACACATAGGGTAAAAGGGGGCAATGGCGGTCACCACTTAAGCAAAATTGTGAATTTAAGAAAAAGTAGAAAAGTTATTATAAAGGTAAAAAAATACAAAATAACATTATTCTCTGGCATACAACTCAAAAAATACCTAAATGTAATATTTTTTTTCAAACATTATTTAATAGAAAAAAAGTGTCATTGACCGTCATGTTGACCTCACACTCGGGTAATGCCGGTCAACGAGAGGGCAATGACGGTCAGCGAGAACTTCGACAATAATCGCAAATATAACCTGATGGTGAATCCCATGCAGAGCATTGGGCATGTGCCCATTGCGCACATACTATACACCTGTACCACAACTCATCATCTGAACCGAACTCATGACAGGATACATAAATTCAAGTCCACATCATTATTTTCATGGTCACCGCAGATATCATTCGTTTCAATATCTAAATCGGAGGATGTGGACTCTGACCACTTTTTGGTAGATAGATAGAGGTTGACGGAATCGCAAGCTCTTCATAATTTAAATCATAAAATATATTATTTCCTGAAGAGTAAGTGGACTCACCCAAAATGAACGGAATGGTTGCCGCTTCGGCTTCATCAGTAGAACTATCTGACAAGGAAGAGACTTTTTTAGGATTATGCATTACTTCTCGTCTTGGAGACGCTTTTATTTCGTTATCAATGACGTTTTCAGGAACATATAAAGCTTCAGGTTAGCTGCCAAGAAAAATTTCATATTTAAATACAGAAGGATCTACAGGATATGTTCATGTTGCTATAAAACCTGATTCTTCTTTACTGACTGTTGCAGTAATAGCAAATGTTTTTCGAAACAATGTAGCCACTTCATATGGGATTATTTTTTCACCGGCGTGGGACTTCATATACAGATTGCACTAATGTCTGTAGAAAACCTTCAGGGGGCCGTAGAAAGAAACATCCAATGGCTGGGTTCTCTGTGAAGTATGGGGAGGGACGGAGGGATAGATAACATAATAATGTGATTTTTTCTGCGGTACCATAGCCCCCTACATTTCCAAGCCGTGAAGTAGGAAAGGCAACGTCGCAAATCCTGTCAGAGGTAGACCGATTTTTAATAAGTAACTAACGCAACTTCCGTTCAGATTCGCCCGTTTAGGCGATAAAAATTACGGTTTATTTCAAATTATTTAGTGAACTTTTTGCATTTTACTTCAGTATAGATATGTGTAATAAGTAACAAGAATATAATAATATCTCAGACGAACATTCTATTTGTTCGTCTGAGAATAATATAATATATATATAATATAATATTAGGAAATTTAAATTAACTTAAAAAAATTAGTGATTTTTAAACCTATTTTAAAGTGGAAAGAGCTTTCTTTTTTTTGATGATGTATTTTGGTGTTGAAGGTCATATCTGTTTTTTGTGTAATTGTTTAGTAATATATTGCTAAGAGTAAGTGCTACTTTATAAAACATTTTTCGATAGCTTTCTTCACAGGGCATGTCTCATTTAGCGGTATCAGAAAGCTACCACTTTCTAAACTAGCCAAACCTAGTTTAGCTAAAAGAACTTGGTGATTTTGCCGATTCAAAAATTTAAGCTTAAGTTTCTTAGTAGCTATAATAAACTGAAAAGCTGCAAATATATGAAAGTACATAATATTTACTTCATTGGTAGCAAGACATAAACCCCCCCTTTGCAAAGAATCGAAATATTCATCCCCCACATTTAAACCTATGACTCGAACAATAAGGTTTTCAAAGTTGAAAAAATAGTCCATACTTTCAGTGGAGTCAATGTAATATAAATAAAATAATGCAATCTTCTTCCACAGTTTAATTATTAAACTGTGGAGGAAGACTGCATTGTTTTATTTATAATAAGGTTTTTGCAATCCATGCATTTTAATTTCCTATTTTTGTAGATAGAATGGGCTATATAATACATATACCTATACATTTAAACACTCATCCAACTGGTAATCCTTAAGATATGTAATCCGATTGAAATATGTAAGGAAACTCTAATATTTCGGTACTTTCAATATCATGCTTAACAGAGTATTTGATTTTAACACTGTGAAATTTTTTAACCCTGACTTGACAATACTTTGAAGTCTAATTTTTTTTTTCTGATTCGAGGATCTGTTTAAATGATACATGACAGTTACAATCAGAAAGGTTCCTATATCGGCCAAATCTTTTTTCAAGGGTATCTGGTACCTACTACGTTTAATAGCAATATAAGTGTCCCTAGTTAAACTCACCCCCTCTGGATCGTTATGCCATATATCAAGCCAAGTCACAAATTTCTTCAGCTAGTTTACCTTCAAATCATTTTTTAAATATATTGGGGTAGTTCAATCGTCCCTTTTTTAAACCTTGCCGTACGCAAATAAAAACATTTTGCCAGTTAAACAAACATTCTAACTAACCTTAAGATTTTCCTATAATGATAACATTGATAACTAAAACTCGGGAAAATAACAAACAACGTATGCGTCAAGACTTGTCGATGCACTTCACAATCACAAGCACAAGAGCACAAAATTGTAAAATAGTTTACAATTTTGTGACAAGAGCACAAACAAAAATAGCGAATCATCGGTCTACCTGCAACGTTGCCAGACTTTGTCCTTCATAGCTTGGAAGTAAAGGAAGCTGTGGCAGTACTCGTTAACTGTCAAAAAAATATGACTTGAATGATTGTCTAAAACTAACAAAAGTTTCTCAATTTCAGATGATTTAACGCGATTCACAAAATCTGTAAGCCATGCTACAAAAAGTTCTTTTGTAATCCAGCTCTTTTTAGAGCATTCAGGTGCTCCAATAGGTCCATCCTTCTCCAAAAGAAGCGAATGTCATTGACGAGGATCCAACCCTCTTTTGACCTTTGGCTACTAAACTTTTCCTGGATCTTAAATTGTCAAAATACCAGTTTCGTCAACGTCATACTTGCGGGTGAAAATTTGTATTTCTCCATGACATGCCGCAAAAGTACAAAGAACTTGTTAACTTCTTCTTTGTTAAAGGCTGTTACTCTGTTTAAACTAGTAGCTTCTGCCTTTCGAACTGAAATGTTATTTCGCTTTAAAAAAAAAACCGCAAGCCAATGACGTCCCGCCATTTTAAATTTGGTACTGAAGTTATGTTTGGTATGATTTTTTTGGGCGTATTCAAATGCCATGCGCCTTACTTCTTTATCCGTATATCCGAAAAATATTGAAGCCAGATACTTAATCTGATTCCACATCGTTTAAGGGCGGCTCGTATGGAAACACCTTGCTCAAACAATTTTTTTGCTGCATTTAGTGATTCGACTGACCATTTTGCTTTGTAAGTTGATCTAAACTGAGGTTTCGGCATCTGCAAAAAAATATAAACATGGAAACATGATGCAGGACACTTGCAGGCAATACCGGTCACCTGACTGGTATCGTCGGCATCTGCTTACGTTAATTAAAAATTGCTATAGTGGCTTCATGCTGTATTGATCATTGATTTTAAAGAATAACATCATAACACAATACAGTATAGTACAAACAGATATTATTAGGAAATAACAAAAGATAATACTACTTACGGCTCATTTTTGATGCTCGTGAAATTAGAAAACGCATAAGCAAAACTTTAACGAATACCTATCTCTGTAAATGCTTTTTAGACTCAACTACTCGATGCTATTGAATAGAACAAAAAGAAAGCAAATGTTGCCGTTAGGCACTGTTGGCGGTTTCTATTCCTTTCAGAAAAACAGCTGTGACCAGTATTGCCCACTGACCGCCATTGCCCCCTTTTACCCTACCTGTCTGCCTTGACCGCGCGAACTTCACAAATGGAAGACCTATCTGTGGTTTTTTTATAAGTTGCCACCATAAATATATCTGCTTTGGGTAAATTATCAGATTTACCCTTTAAAGGACCCTGGTCAGTCATAACTAAATTCGTAATTAAATATGTTTATTTAAAAACAATCCAGAAATCAATTTGCATAATAGGCAAAATAATGACACTAGTTTTTTTTAACAGTTTTCTGCAACCTTACGAGCTACTAACTACGTTAAACATCCGTTACAAACGGAGATACAGAGAGGCAGATGAGTACATAAAATAAAAAAGGACAACAATTAGAACTGGTAAACCTATCTTAAAAATACTCCGTACCTTCAATGCTTCCCAGCGTATTCACCAAAGCTTACTAAAATAATCATTGAAGTTATATTATCTTGAACAATTTTTACGAAGGTACTCATCTAACAAAGTGGTACCATAAAACATTTATAAAAACTTGCCATAGTATCCATTGCAGATCCCTAAACCATATAACTGGTCTATAAGGTTTTTTACATTACCAAATGAACGTTATTCAATTAAACGTCAATGTAAATAATCCCGATTTCGTGACAAGGGTCGTCACGCTGCATCTCGCGCTTTAAACTTGTTTGAAATATTTTGAGCGCGCGTGTAACTTTAATAATCAATAATAAATTAATTCATGATATTTAAGGCGTCATATTCTGCATATCGTATTTTAATGTAATTAAGCATAGGTACTTATGCAATTAAAAAAATATGCAAGCTCCCTATTGTGTGGTGTGTAATTCACTATAATAAAAGTCGGCTTCCACTTAACTAGGCACATATGATCTCTGAATCAAATCAGTAGAATCATAGGTTTCAAACATGTTTCGAAATATAAAAACCAATTAGGCAGTCCAACGATGTGTCAAATTACGATTTGCCTGCCACGGCCATATTAAATTCGTTCCACAGAACTCAAAAACATTCAACTAACAATTTTATGTGGCCAAATATACACGGATTCAATGCTTAGTTTTCAGTCGAGTTCTGTGCACCTCACGATCCTGAAAATCGATTTGCCGCCAAATTGACCAAATTGTTGGTGAAAAAACTTTAAGTATTAATAAACATAAATAACAGAAAAAAAAAAAACAAATTAAACAACAATAACTTAATAAAGCACACAAAACCTAAATCGCTGTTTAAACTGACACTGACGTTCACACAAAAATAAAGGTTAGTTTTTCTGACGTTTGCCGTCGACGGCCATATTGGAAGCATTTTGTGACTCCAATATGACCGTTGTAGGCAAACGTAACCTGGTTTGGATTGCCTAATATGGCGGTATATGGACAGCTGATTTTCCATAAAATTGAATGTTGATAGGGAAACTATCAGTCATAATAAAACTGACGGGTGACGGGCCTCGTTCCAAAATTAATTTTTTAGGGGTGCGTTCGTATTGTTACACACGGTCGACACAATAATTTTATATTTAAAAAATTTAATAACTAAAATGATGGTAGAAAATTAGATAAACAATATACAGTAAAACCTCTGACTAGCAATCACCCTCGAGAATCAAATGTTGGTCGGTAAATAGGAGTGGTTGTTTAATAGAGAAAAATTAAAACATCAGAACTGATCTGCATTTTACATTGTATATAATTTTGAATGTTTTGGTGTACATTTATCTCAACTAAACTAATGTATATCTTATTGCAAATACAAATAATTTATTGGTACATACACTATCGGACAAAAATAGAGCAACACTTTCGAAAAATGAAAGAAATCTCGATTTTATAATATTAAATGCATGATATCGTATTTAAATACATCGTGTCTTAAATATTAAAATAGGCTGCTGTTATCGGCGGTAACAGCTTTTTTCAACAATCAAAACAAATGAACTGATATTGACGTAAACTTTCAAATACAGTATTGTAAAGTAAAAGTAAAGCAACATTTTAATATTTTCCTAAAAAAGAAAGATTTTCGTGAGAGTAAAGGTTAAAATATTTTTGCAAAGTTTATTTTATTTAGTTATTTTTTTATTTAGTTTAGTTATGTTTCTGTGCTGGATTAATCATGCCAAGAGGTATTCCAATTTCGAAAAAATTAAAGCAGAGAGTAGTGAATGCATGCTTTGAAGGTACAACATAAGCCCCAATTTCAAGACGGTTTGTTTTACCAAGATACAGCGTATCCACAATATATTCAAGTTACATTCAAAGGGTATATTTAGAGAATCTACCGAAATCGGGAAGGCCGAGAAAAACAACAATTTGAACAGACAGACGCATTAAAAGAATTTCTCAAAACGATCCTTGGATGTCTGCACCTAGAATTATTGCTGAAATTCCCGAAATTATGGTTAGTCCACGGACAGTTCAAAGAAGGTTGGTAGATGCAAAGTTATTTAGTAGACACCCAACTAAAAAGCCCCTTATTTTGGTAAGAAATAGAGTGGCGAGGCTTGAATTTGCACGTCGACATTTACATTGGATAGTTAACGAGTAGAAAAAAGTTTTATTTAGCGATAAAACGCGTTATAAAATTTTCAATTCTGATGGAATGAAGCGTGTAAGATGGCGAATCAACACAAGGTTTAATCCCAAATACTTTATACCCACAGTTAAACATGGCAAAGGCTCTTTTTTTCTATGGGGTTGTTTCTCATGGAATAGGGTGGGTCCTTTAAACTTCATTAATGACACCATGGATTGATTTGTCTATAGAGATATAATGCAAAATGTAATGTTGCCTTATGCAGAGTGGGAATGCCGTTGCGTTTTATTTTCCAACAGGATAACGATCCAAAACACTGTTCACAAATCGTTCAAGAGTGGTTTCAAGAAAATAACGTTCGGGTCTTGCAGTGGCTGGCACAATCCCCAGACCTTAACCCCATTGAAAATCTATGGGAAGAAGTTGAACTGGAATTCGTACACAATTATGTACAAATAAACAATCATTGGTAAATAAAATCAATGAAGTTTGGACAAACCTTCCCGAAAATACTGTTCAAAAATTGATTGCCTCAATGCCGCGACGTTGTCGGCAAGTAATAAAAAATAATGGATACTCTATTAACTATTAACATAATACTTCCAGCTATTGTAATTATTACATGTGTTTAATGCTTTTTTATCGTAATTTGTAAAATAAAATACTGTTGACACAATTTGTTGCTTTACTTTTGTCGCACTTCATTTCGTCGATTTTTATAATTATAAATATTTCTCTACCTTCATTTGCTTTAAAGTGTACCAAAATATTGTGAAATAATACTAATATTGTGGGGATAATATTTCATTAAAATTTGCTGGGGATCACAATCATATAATTCATTTTTTAAATTCAAAGAAATAAAAGAACTTTGTTGCTCTACTTTTGTCCAATAGTGTATACATACAACATGTTTAGACAAGTCACAAAAACAAAAAATATATAAAATACTCTATATACGACGCAGTAAGCTAGGTAGTAGTAAACAAATAAAAATTTATTACAATTTTATCTAAAGAAAAATATTTCCTTTTTTCCGCCAATTTCAAAAATTCATGTTAGTCCCAAAACACGCGAAAACTTTTCAGTTGCGATTGTTTATGGCAAAATTCAAACTCATCATGGATAATGATGAAAATAATGTCACAAAGGTGCATTCGTATTGTTGCAAAAGGTTGCATGTAATATCAATTTTGAATATGTCTTTTTAATAATTATAGTTTTTTTAATCATTTGTAATTTAAAGACACAAAGTTAATAGATTGTTACATAAATTAATCAAATTTTAGTTTATTTCAGCAGATAATGTATTAAGTATCAAAAAAATCCAAATTAAATTACACATTGGCTAAATTTTTGTTTTTTTTTGTAATATCAGGCTAAAGAAATGTTTCCAATATAATAGGTTACTTCAAAAATTAACAAGAAGAAGCTACTAAAACCGGCGAGTTATCAAATCCCAATCTATAACACAGAAAGTCTTGGAAGTTCTTAAACTAAGTTTAAGACCTACATAGAGGATTGCCCATAAAAGTAGTAGAAGAATTCCAAGTCTAGTCAAGATAAAATATAAGAAGTACCTAAACTGACTTTAAGGCCACCATGAACCAGTAATTTATGTGGGGCATTTTTCTAATTGAACTATTATTACAGAATTTAAAATAGAGGTTGAAAAATTAAAAAAAAAATACGCTTCAAAACTCTTCAAATTCTTATTCGTCAAATTCATCTTTAGTAGTACTTTCACTATCTTCGCATTTGAAATAATAAGTGGTTCCACTTGAACATCCAATACTTTTTCTCTGTTCCACCAGTCCAGGATAATTTTTCTGTATGTTCTACAGCTTTCCTCCAGTAGTCCCCTGTAATGTGTGCTAGGGAGTTTTTCCAAACTTCTTCTACCTTATCTGAACTTAGACCACTACCAACATTTTTTTTATAGAACGATTTTGCGCCTGTCCAAATTAGCTCTATGGCATTAAATTGGCAATGGTACGGTGGTAACCGTAAAACTTCATAACCGTGTTCTCGCAAAATTTCATCAACGACATATATATTTTTTGTTTTTTAATTGTTTTTGCTTTCATTATGAGTTCAGATTTTGATAAATCAGGTGATGGATCCTCATTTTCCTGAACTAACCACTGAAAGACGTCTTTTTTTCCACGATGAATTTGGCTGTTTATTTATTACCCGAGAATGATAAGATGCATTGTCTAGTAGAATTAGGGATGGTTCATCCAAATTTGGTATCAGCTTTTCTCTAGCCCCCTTTTCAAAAAGCTCACAATTCATGTTATCGTGGTAGTCGGCGCTCTTTGATTTAAAGGAAAAAATTAAACTCGCTTCCTTTATAAAACCAGTAGATGAGCCAGCATTTAATATAATGTAACGTTTTCCCGAACCACGACCTCTTCCATTCGAAAATACCCAAGTTTCATCTAAAAAAACTACTTCTCTAAACTTTGATTGATAAGTTTTAACATATTTTTTCAAAAATTTAACTCGTTCGCTTGCAATTCTTGGTAGTTCGCACAAATATATTCTGTTGCTATCCTTTCTATAACGAAATCCCAAGTTCTTTATTAGCGCTGACAATGACCTGAGACCTATTTCTAAAATATCTCGTTCCTTCAAAGTATCTCTCAAAACTGAAAGCGTTATATTAACTTGTGATGCATATAAGTCGTATATAACATTCTTTACATCCATTTTTTTACCTTCCTGTAAAGTTTCACTCTTCGTTTTCCTTGATCGCCGTTGCGTTTTCTTCATTGGTATAAGTACTTCTACTACTTTCATGAACAATCCTCTGTATTGACCTTAAACTTAGTTTTAGTGCTTCCGAGACTTTCTCTTTAATAGACTTGGGATTTAATAACTCGCCGGTTTCAGTAGCCTTCTCCTGTTCATTTTAAAAATAATCTATTAAATTGAGAACTATTTCTTTTGCATGGGGATGCAAAAAACCTGCAAGCCGATTTATCTTCGTCATTTTATGTACTGACACATTTGTCAAAACTAGGGAGCTTATTCACGACATTATGTAATACGGGAGTGTTGTTTAACACATTTTGATAATTACTGATTCTCTCTCCGATTCATGGATAACCAATAAGTTTATCGCGTTTATATTACGGATATCTTTATAATGCCGTTTTAACCTTGGTTTGAGCAAGACAACACTATATAAGTTTCTCTATGATAAATTCATAACGCGCCTAGTAAAGTGGAAGCCGACTTTAAGGCTATCTATTGAATAACTGGTTTCCACACTTTTTATATTTGACACACAGTAACGTAAGAACAAAATACAATATTATTATTTGTCTGTAAATTTTGCTTAAAATGGGGGTTGTAAATTATAATTATATGTGAGTTCAAAGCACTGAATTTGGCTATGGTTGGAGCGTGTTACCTCAATAATAACATAATCTATTGCTGACTAATTACAAAGTATTCTACGTGGCAAACAAATCTAAGTTTAAATAAAATTTTAGGTGATGGTAAAGATTCTTGTGTAGGTGATTCCGGTGGACCTCTGATGAAACCACTTGCTGAAGACTCGGCCCCCAAGTACTATCTTTTTGGGCTTGTTTCATATGGAATGAAATTTTGTGGGATTAGCGCTGCGGTCTACACAAATGTAACGTTTTATATGGATTGGATTTTGAATAATGTCGACAAATAAGATTCATGTCAGACAGAGATTTATTTTCCATCCGTATAAAAATAAATATTTTCTTAAATATACGTTTTTTTTTTCAATAAAAAAAAATATTGTAGATAATAAGAAAATAAGTGCCAACAGTAGCAAGCTGTATCATATTGGCATGTAATTCTACCATGCAGACCCATCATGCGTAGGTTTTCCTCAAAGGCAGGTGTGGGTTATTAATCTTAATATACAGCGTGTCCAGAGAAATTCTAGACATAGGGGAATTTTCTTTATTGTTGATTTTACGAAAAAAAGTTATTCTTTATATAAAGTTCTGCTTGATGCGCAAACAATATTGACATATCAAAACTTAAGATATCGTAAACAGGGCGGCAAAAAAAGATAGAAACTCAGATATACGTTAAGAGGAAAGTATCCTCAATTCTTATTTTAGAGCAAATTGTTATAAAAACTTTACTAAGGACTACAAAACGTGGTCAGATACAATTTTTCGTTGAAATATTTTAATTTACAGGGTACCATCAAAAAGCCTTTGGAAAATATTTTTTTATTTTATTTCTTTAACAGTTACCTGCAACAATTTTGCAACAACTATGTTCAACACTATAGTAACGAATATTGACATGTTAGTCGAAAATCATTTACTATTTTTGGACTTTTTTCGTTAGTTTCGCCATGGTTGTAAAGTTAACGCTGCAGGAGAAAATAGAAATTGTACTTATCGTCGGAGGTCACTATGAATCTATTAGGGAAGCCGCGCTCATATTTAATACTAGACACCCTGACAAAATGGTATGTAGCGAAACTATAGCAAACGTATTGAAACAACACAGCAAATGGTCCACAACAGAGGAAAAGCAACTCAATGTAATGCAAGCGGTTATCGAAGACCCGAAAATTTCTTTAAGAAAGTTGTCAAAAACTATTCCAGTTGACGTCAAAAAGTGTACTGCTAGTAATATTTTAAAAATAAATAAATTTCATCCATATAAACCGAAATACATTCACACCAAAGACATTTAGTTCTAATGTCTTTGATTCACATGCTCCTTCCTAGAGATTTTGAATCCCGTTTCCTATGTTGCGTGTGGTTCCAAGGCAAGTGTGAAGTTCATCCTTTTTTTGAAAAAAAAATATTATTTACAGATGAAGCCATGTTTACTTCCAACGGCGTGGTATGCTCCCAAAATTGTCGGTGGTGGAGTGACAACAATCCAAATTTTATAATCGAATGCCGTAGTCAATATTCATTTAAAACCAATGTTTGGTGTGGCATTTTTAATGATCGGATCATTGGACCATACTTTTTCCGACAAAATATAAATGCTGCCATTCACCTGGACCTCTTAAGGAATCAGTTGTCTCAATTTCTTGACGAACTGCCACTAAATATAAGACTCACAATTTGGCATCAACATGATGGAGCCCCATGCCATAGTACTAACATAGTAACTGGGAATTTGAATGAAGTATTTCCGCACCGTTGGATAGGCAGATGTTCAAATTCCTTTGCCAGCCAGGTCGTCTGACATCACATCCCTGGACTTCTTTTTCTGAGGCCGATTAAAAGAATTGGTGTATGGGCATAACCCTTTTCAGGATATTTACAATCTTGAAGCAGTAATAACAAACTGTGTCCAAGAAATCACTCCCAATATGATACGGGCGACAGTAAGAGAAATTACAAGACGTACTATAGTTTGCATGGAAAAAGAAGAGGGGCATGTGGAGAGAGATAATTTTTCACTTTAAACTATCTGTTTTTAGATCACTTTTATCATGTAATTGCTAAAATATTGTTTATTATTCACATTCACAAGTTATTTTTGCTCTAAGGAAATTAAATGTTTTTAATATTCCTGATAGGTAGATAGGTTGATTTTAGAACATGAAATAATCTCGCATTATTTTTTTACGTAATTGGTTTTCAACAAGAGGCAATGAATGCTCAACGTGTTTTTGATGGTACCCTGTAAATTAAAATATTTACGAAAAATCGTATTTGACTCGTTTTGTAGTCCTTAGTAATGTACTTTCCTCTTTACGTAATTCTGTTTCTATATTTTTTTGCCACCCTGTACATGATATTTTAAGTTTTGATATGTGAATATTATTTGCGCATCAAGCAGAACTTTTTACAAATAATAACTATTTTCCGTAAAATCAACAATAAAGAAAATTCACATATGTCTAGAACTTTTCTGGACACCCTGTAGATGTAGTATAATAATATATAGAATGAATTAAGGAAAACATAATACTATAAAGTGCATACAAGGAATTGAAAAAAGCGGCTTTATAGAGCGCCAGGAATAGAACTGATGGGTTGAATAGAGGTACTTAGTTAGGGAAAGTACCTACCACAAGATTCTGCAAGTCTGCCTTAGCCATGGCCGCAACGTGACCATCTAAATTACCAACCAATAAATTACTTGTTGAAGCCAAGGGAATCGAGTGTCTTCGCCATGACTATATCTGGTCTACTAACATAAGCTATTTTAGAAGAATCTGCTACATGGGGTTAGCATTAAATTGTACTTGGATATTATCACCCCAACCTAAGACAGAATTGCTTTCAAACGTCTTTATCAAGATGCAGTGAGAAATTCAATTTCAACTCCAGAATCATGGGGAATAGGAGAAATGGCAGGTGAAGAATCGTTCTCAGAATTTTTAAATAGAAATAAAAACTCTCGGTTAGAAAACCTAAGGCCACAAGGTGAACTGGTAATACAAATTGGCATTATATTTGCGAATGGAAATGCTTTGTCTCCTGTATGGACTTTCCCCAGAATGCGGTTTGACTAGCATTGTATATGATGTCTGGAACAACGCAGAGATCCATGGGACTTGTAAATAAAACAGCCTAGATGACAACACACAATGTTATCAAAGTCTTGCAATTTCTTGTTAGACATTTTAGATGTAGCAATGTTGTTACTGCTATTGAATTTATAGAATAAAACACTTGTTTCTAGATTTCCACTAACTTTTATTTAAATAGACAATTGTTTCATGGCATCAGATAGAGGTATAAGTACTGGGGTATAAGTTTTGTACATGTATCATTCGATGTACAAAACCTATTCCCCAGTATATATACATACCTCCATCTGACGTTTTAATTTTAGTGGAGGAACTTTTGTTAAAATAGGGTAAATCCAATACATAAACAAGATATTTCAGAATTACTTACACTTTGCTTAGATCAAAATTATTTCGAATTTAATGATGATATTTACATAAGTAGGGCAAGGTTTAATAATGGGCAACCCTATAAGCCCTATATTGGCTGAAATATTTATAGATAATTGAATCATAGATATCTCCGGGGTGAAGATTACTCATATTAAACAGGAAAGAAAAATCCAAAATTCTTCACAAATATTTAATAATTCGCTCTACGCGTTTCGGTTTCTTAAACCATTTTCAAGAGCTATATAATATAGACAAAACTTTACATTAAGGACACAAACAAGCTCACAATGGCGAGCACAGGTTTACTAACTTATCATATATATATCATCTATAACTATCATATATCATAGTTAGTAAACCTGTGCTCGCCATTGTGAGCTTGTTTGTGTCCTTAATGTAAAGTTTTGTCTATATTATATAGCTCTTGAAAATGGTTTAAGAAACCGAAACGCGTAGAGCGAATTATTAAATATTTGTGAAGAATTTTGGATTTTTCTTTCCTGTTTAATTTATAGATAATCTAAAAAGAAAAATTCAAGAAAGTTCTACATTTAAAAATGTTGTTTACTAGTATAGGTACCGGGGTGACTTCGTATAAACTAGCACCCCCCGTAACTTTTTTATTTTTTATTGTACGGAAAAAATAAAGAAAGTGACAAGAACTTCACGACTTACACAATGAGCTTCCTTTCTGCCCTGAAAATATAGTTGCACCTAATGGTAAAAGTCGTTTAGCTAAGCTAATACCTAATTTAAATGATTATAAACGATATGTAATGCATTATAGAAATTTATATCAGGCCCTGCAACATGGACTAAAATTAGAAAAAATTCATAGAATTATCGAATTCAGACAGTCAGATTGGTTAAAAATATATGTTGATAAAAATACAGCGATGAGGCAAGCGGCAACAAATGATTTCGCTAAAGATATGTATAAATTAGCTAATAACGCAATTTTCGGAAAATGTTTAACAGAAAAGAAAAATCCAAAATTCTTCACAAATATTTAATATTTCGCTCTACGCGTTTCGGTTTCTTAAACGGGAGGGCATACTACATCAGAAAAAACAAACAAAGAATTGAACATATGCAAAATAACGTATACAGAACTATATTCTATCAAAATATAACTTTTTCCTAATTTATTTTTGTCAAAACGAACAACACCTAATGTTAAATATTACAAAATAAACTCTAACATAGTTGAACAAAAATGAAAATAAATTAGACAAAATTAACTCTATCAAAAAAGAAATTCATCCTAACCAAACAGCATCAAAATCAAACATTAGCAAAACAAACATTGACAGAATGAACATCATCAAAACCGAAAATCGTATCATGCGCACTAGCTTGCAGCTGTGCGACGTTGTCATGTCTATAATGTATTATTTCCTGGGGCCTGCCGCTGGTCGGCGGCCGACGGGAGTTGGTTATGTTTATAGTCCGTCGGATGGAGCGCGAAAAGCCCTCTAGTTTTTGAGCAAAAAAACGGAGGTATAACCAAACGAAACTTTGGCCATTTGAAAAAGCATGATATTTTACATAAAAAATGGAAATTGACGACACTCTATTCGTTGGCCAAAACAGAAGTTATAGGCAAGAAACTTAAAGACAAAAATTTTAACTTTGAACTCATACATCTTTTGCCCGTAAAAAGAGAGCAACGATTTTTTTTTCCGTTATATTACTTAATCAATTATCTTTTTCTTGGTATATGATGTGTTGTAAAAATATAGTAAATACTATAAAATATGTAGCAATATTTAAAAAGACAATAAATTGTTATTATATTTTTAAACTCACCTCGCCGTAACTTCCTTATGCAAGAAACTATTAATTTGTTTGTTTCTTTAAATTGAGCAGTTTATTATGCTTCATTTTTGAGTTCATTTTATATATTAATGTTAGGTAGAGGCTTTAGAACGTAGAGACGCCGCGTTGTGTCTGATAGAGTTGGTGATGGACATTAACGTATCTAACTGCATCTCGATAACCTTTTTAATATTATTAGTCATACCTATAGTATTTTCTCATACAACTTTGTATTGTAAATGCATACCTTATTAAAGTATTATGGTGGGACATTACTTTTTCAACAATGGAGCAAAATATTTGTTTGTTTTGCATGGATGATGAGACTAGCGAAAATTTGATGGTAAAAAAATTCCACTATTTCTGGCTTTCAAACTATAAAGAAAAATTTGGAAAATATTAGCGAATTTTCATGATTTGAAAAAAATTAATCAATCGAAGATCTTTTGACTCCTGAAAATGATTTAATAATTATTATTCATAAAGCAGCTGCAATTATAGAAACAAGTATTGTTGAACAATTAAAAAATAATTCTGATAATTTTATTATAAAATTTAGACCTAATCTTAATTGATGATACAAAATGAAGCCTATTAAATTGCACAGATTTAAGTAAAAAAATTAAACAGCTTCTTGCATAAGAAAGTTAGAGCAAGGTGAGTTTAAAAAATATTGACAGTTTTTGTTAATTTCCAAAATATTGCCGTTTTTCTTATATTATTTACCAAACTTTTTCAACAAAAATCATACAACAGGAGAAAGATAATTGAATGAGGAATATTACTAAAAAACATCGTTTCTACCTTTTTTGGAACATAAGTAATGTGGGTTTAAAGTTAAAAATTTTATATTGTTCTTTTTTTCAGTTTTTTGCCTATATCTTCGGTCTCGACCAATGGAGAGTGTCCCTACTAAACCGATGCCCACATATCTTTTATTGAATACAAATAAATTTCTCATAGTATCATATTATGTTAATTTTATATAGTAATTATTTTAAACTATACCTAATTAAAAAATACGCAAGTTACATAAAATATTAAAATATATACACTATCGGACAAAAGTAGAGCAACACTTTCGAAAAATAAAAGACATCTCGATTTTATAATATTAAATGCATGATATCGTATTTAAATACATCGTGTCTTAAATATCAAAGTAGGCTGCTGTTTTCGGCGGCAGCAGCTTTTCCAACAATCAAAACAAAAGAACTGATATTGACGTAAACTTTCAAATGCAGTATTGTAATGCGTCAAAAGTAAAGCAACATTTTAAGACGACCCTATTTTACGATCGAATATAACGATTTTGCGGGAAAATTAAAAGCAAATTTATAACCCAATTTTACAATCGAATTTGCGGCAAAATTTGGAGACAATGTATAACCTTAGCTTACAATCCAATAATAGGTAAACGGTTTTGCGGGAAAACTTGAAAGAAATGCGCAAGAGTAGGAACATACCTATCTTTCTCTGATTCTCTAATGTATACTTTATCATCTCTTTTTGATAATAAGTTTAACCGTTTTGCGGGAAATTTTTGTCCATCAACTAACCTGAAAAATATTGAGTATAAATACAGGTACAAGGGGGTTAAAGTACCATTTTCTTGCTGTGCTTTAACAAGCTTGAGTCGAAAAGATATTTGGAGTGTTTTTTTACTGTTTTTTTTTAGTGTTTTCTATAAAAGTGATTAGTACCAAAGTAAGTGGTAAGTTAAAGCATTAATATTTTTTTGTGATCATTTTTATTCCGTGTGATTAAGAGTTTTGTAGATAATATGTATATAGACTGCATAGGCCTTTTATTTGATTGTAGAACCCATCGTATGCATGCTTAGTTTCAATTGATTTAAATGAATAATAGACGTTTAGTAATTTATATTTAAAAGGCTTTTTACGGGTTTACTTACCTAAACTTATAGTTAAACGCGTACTTATTTACTTACCTTTAATATATTATTTGGTGTTATTTTTAAAATATGCATGGGTTTTTAGATAACAATAGGTATGGATTTTGAGGGTTACTCCTATGTAGTTTCAACTAAAGGACGGAACGGGACTATGCAAGTAGCTAATGCAGGAATTTAATTATATTATATTAAATATATAATATACAGTGCGTGTCGACGGTAAGTTGGCGGCATATGGGAAACTTTTTATTATTAATCTTACGAAAAAAAGTAATTCTTCATAAAAAGTTCTGCATGGTCTAAAACCTAATATATGCAACCATCACATATCAAAATTTATCAGTCGTATACAAGGTTTATCAAAAAATATGAATTTTGCGCAATAGTAAAAGTACCTTTATTTTTGCCAATATCGAAAATTATTCTGGGGAAAAGATGTTTAATTAAAATTAAAAATAACTTTAATATTCATTAAAAAACTATTTCTTATACATTTTAATGAAGTAATAATAATTAATAATAAAAAAGTTTCCCATGCATATGCCGCCAACTTACATAGACACACTATATATTCGGGTATAGCTATTTTATTACATTGTACTGATTCGGCGGTTGGTTCCTTGTGAAACATTTTAATAATAACTTTTAAATAAGATAAAAAAAAGTGAAAGTGAAACATGTAGTGATTTATTCTCTAAATAAATTGAAACATTAAAAAGCAAATTTTTTAGCTTTTTTATGATAAACATTAGCTTCCTATTTATTTTTCTAACAGATTACCACCCAGTAATTATTTTATATTTTGACATTCTTGTTGGTGATTTGGTATCAGAAGACGAGCCACTCTATATTTCTCATTCTCATTCCCTTAATTTCTCATTTAATTTTAAGAGAAATGCTGGACATGCTTTTGAGTAGAGCTTTTATATTGAAGACTTGAATATTTAAAAATATTAATTATTGAACTTCCTAAATTATTTCGTGAATTATTTAATATTTAATATTTTATTAAAATATATATAAATATATATTATTATATGTATAAATATTATATTAAAATATTATCACAAGTTTACTATTTCAGAAACAGAAAAAGGATTTGTTATATTTATTAAATTAATATTAAAAGTTAAAAAATCTGTTGATTGTGCAAATATCGCCCTCTAGCGGCGTTTAATATGATAGAAAATAGTCACACTAAATGCTAAATATTACTATAGGATAAGCTCTTTGAAACTAGACAAAGTTTGTTAAATTTGGTTAAGGCAAACCGGAGTTATGGGTATTTCTGTCAAAATAGATTCCCCCTCCACCCCTTGGTCTATTTTGCGAGTTAAAGCAAAACATATGGGAGTAAAGTTATTCCGTATACTCCAAAGAATAAAACACTTAATTTTGTACATAAATTAATTTGGCATATTATCGACAAAAATCCAATCTTTTTAGTCATATGTTTTACGCCCTCTAGCGGTCACTTTAGGGACTAGAAAATAATTTCCAGCAATTTCTTTTGGTCGATTTTATAACAAAATTTTTTATTTGAAAACTCTATGATTAACGATTGCTGAGATATGGCCGGCGTCCATTCTTATTTGGCCACCCGGTACATAAAAAATATCAAGAAAAAATGCCTCAGTTCCTGTTTGGTTATTAGATTATAGGAAGATTAACTTAACTTAAGTTTTTTCTTTGTAAATGTTTGTAAAGTTTAATAAAGTTTTTAGTTTTTGAATAAAGTCTTATATTTTTGTTTTATTTCGGTTGCTAAATATTATCAGTACTGAATACTATACAACCTGCTATAGATAGGTACCTATCCATTATTATGTCTCAATGAATACCACTAATTAGGTATTAAATTTTAGTTTTTATTTACCTCCCTTTCCAAATTATCATTATAAAAAAAAATGTGCCTTTTTCTTAATGACCGTTTTAAAGTTTTTAGGAGAATAAATTAACTGAAAACGTAAAAACTTCTGATACGTAAAATATTTGTTTAGGAATATACAGGATGAGTTGAGATTAACACACCAAATACCACACCACAAGAGTGTATTGTAAACAACAAAAGAATTTAAAAACTCGTACATTGTTATCAGACTTTTTTTTTTTTCAAGTTACAACGTCACCACAAAATTTTGTAATAACGTTGTATCTTGAAAACCAATGATCGGATGACAATATAATATGTATTATAAAATTATTTTTATGTGTACAATACATTTCCGACTCATCCTGTATTTATCTTGGTAAGTTAGGTAATATAATACTAAATGAATGTAGGTACTCAATTACTTAATGAGTGTTTTCTTAATCGTTACTTAAGCAATAGTTTTATTGTTTTAGTTTAGGTAAGTTGATCAGTTTTATTATTTCAGACACTGTATAAGGTGTAATAAGGATTAGTAGTTTATAATGATATATTTTCATTATTTCAATAAACGTTTTAACGGAAATAATGGCCGATAATGTTTAGTTATTGGCTAGTATAGAAAAATAATTTTCTATGCCTAGAATAATATACAGTAGAATATGTATACTTTTCTACCTACCCATCCCTGCCTACAGGTAAAGTATATAGAAATAAACAAATATTATATTATAATAAAGTAGCTTTATAGAAATAAAGATACCCGGCCCTGGTCGTAGCAATTAAACATAGATTATAATATTACAATAATAGGTACCTCAGATATGTATTAAATTTAAAAGTAGGTACCTACGGTTTCTTTTACATTAAGCTACAATTTTTTTGCTCTACGAAAGTTTTACAAGCGTATAATAACATTATAGAACTACTTTTTCTTACTAGTTAACAATATTTTTCACTCAGTTCCTGGCACAAGTATGAAAACGTAATGTTCGACATTTTTCTGTCACTTATTAGGTCTTTTACTTTTATAGGTAGGTACTTTTATTATAATAAACCCTAATCAAGCAGTATTTTTAGAAGTACCGGGTGATCTGTTATATTTTGACCACCAACCTAACTCACTTACTTGAAGAGGTATCAAAAAAACTTTAAGCACTAAAATTGTAGGATCTGTCATGAGTTTTTAGGAAATGATATAAGATGAAACAAATGAATATCAAAATTGGCAAATATTTTACAATTTAATGTTTTCTTAAATGGAACACGCTGTATATTATAGGCTCTTCTGGTGGAAAATTATATTTTGGTTTCAAATATATATGCTTTGTATGGTATATTTTAAAAGGTTGTGTTAATAATTACAATTTTAATAAATAACATAAGTAGGCCTAGACAAAATAATAATGTTCGATTGAATATGCTGCAATTGTTTATATTTTACGCATCTGTTAAATCATTTACATTTCTTCACAAAAATTCATGAAAGGCCCTACAACTTTAGTTATTAAAGTTTTTTGATATTTCTTCAAATAAATGAGATAGGTGGTGGTCAATATATAACAGATCACCCGGTACTTACCTACTTATTATGAAGAATGAGAATAATATAAATATATATACTTATTAGCTCATCGTGTAAAAATACTATATTATAAACTCATTACAGAAATTGCATATGAGGTAAAAAACTTTGTCTCCACGAGTCAAAAAGTAATTCCAATTAAAATTTGATACATTTGGCAATGCTGCCCGGTTCTGACGTCACAGAATTCTGATTTTGTTCGGTTTCGCTGCTGTTCCTTTTGCTGAAGTTTGATGCGACATTTGTTAGGATTTTAAGGTATAAGGTATCGTAAGTTTTCGTTTTTAAAATGTTTATTTCTGCAGTTTTTCTTTCGGATGTTGTTTTAATATGGCAACATACGTTTTGGCGTTAGTTAGGTTTTGTGATTTGTGTATTTGGGAAAAGTTTGATTTCGCCCTTGTTTTTTAGGTATGATTTACATTTTGATGTATTTATTTACAGGTTTGTTAATTCTTAGTATGTTTTTTTTGTCTTTGTACACAGAAAAAACAGTATTGTAAGTTTAGTTTAGTAAGAATTTTTTAGTATATTTCTCTATGAAACCTCTTAATAACTATAAATCTCTATATCAGTCTTTTCCAAAATAAAATTGTAAACTAAATTTATAAAAAAATATGGTTAGCTTTTTTATATAACTTAGTATAATTATGCCACTACTAAGGTATATATTACATTTTACAAATGCGTTTTGAATAAATTAAATAACCATTTCTTTTAGTTAAAAGTAAGAAACTGTATTGTGAATTTTACTAAATCCTTTCGTGGCTTTTATAATTTATTATTACATTAAGAGACAAGCATAAAAAATGGTTATAAAGGAAACTTAGGAAAAATTACTATATTTCTTTACTAAAATTTTTAATAGAATTTAGAAGGGTGTAATTATAGTAAGACTGTTTAACAATAAACTATTTGAATTCTTATAACACTATATTTGCAAAATATCAAAAAATATAGAAGCGCTTATAAAATTTTCGTAAGAAAATTCGTATGTTACTAAATGAATATAGTAGAAACCCTAAATAATTTACAGGAATAGTCAAAGCCGCGTCGTCCGTCGCCGCCGTCGCATTTACAGTTATGCCATCAAAGGGGTGGTACCTCTAACTCTTACTCTTATGTGTTTTAAGTTCAAACTGGTTAGTTTTGTCTCTGATTTTGTGTTTATGGTATTATGGTGCTGTTATGTGGAGTTTGGAGGATTTATTAGCAGAATGGAATCTGAAAGACTTAGTTTCGACCACCAAGAAAGAAAGACCAAATATATTTCATTATACCATGTGTAAAAGCAAATAAAAAATGTTACAAAAATATTTAAATGAATCTACAAAAGGAGTTTTAAATATTTGCTAAAATATTTAATTAGTATAACAAAAGTTGGTGGTAGAAATTCAACTAAAATTAATAGAATTTACGAAAAAATATTACAAATTTTACAATATTCATTAGTAAAATGTGCAAAACTGCTTGGTAGTTTTTACAAATAATTATTACAACCGTAACAACAGAAGCTAGAAAAAAACAACAACATATTTTTATATTATTTGCACTCCTGTTTAATACTTTTTACTGTAACGAATTTTTTTATTCCTATATATTTTTGTAGTAACTATTAAAAATATTAACTCGTTTTTGCTATAATTTGATAGTCTTCCTTAATATACCATATGGCTGTCCTATATAGAACTATAAAATATAGTTACTTCTATTATCTTTTTGGATATTCTTATAAATTTTTTTTTTCCGTGTATAGGGACTCTCTTAAACCATTTTCAAGAGCTATCTAGAAAGTTCATTTATATAATAATCTCAATTATAATTCAAAATTATTTGGTGTTACTTACATAATGTATAATTTTCAGGGCAGAAAGGAAGCTCATCGTGTACGTCGTGAAGTTCTTTCGGATAAATTAAATCTACTTCTAAAATATAACCTATTGAACTTTTTTTGTTTGCACATTGTGTTAACACATTAAAATTTTTAATTTCTTCACCTTTGAGCCATCTGAAGCCTCTAAAAGGTAAGTATTGAGAAAGGGCTTGTCCATACAAGTTGTTGGTGTCCAGGTACATGATGTATGAGGTAGGTTTAGAAGCATAATATTTTATATAATTGAATTCATCGTCTAAGTTTTGTGGTAGGTAACGGTTATTTGCTATTGCATGACGATGCGTGCATTGAACTACCCCTCCTCTTATTCCTTTCCTAATGAGATGGAGGATATCTGGATCGATAAATAGGTCCAGCTTTACCTGAGTAAATGACAGCATAGATGACCATACCAAAGCTGGTAGGCTGAAATAGAAGCAGGCTTCTAGATTGTATAGAGATCGAAATAGCTTTCTGAATGATTCAAATATGTCCGCCAATAAAAGCACGTCTGTTTTTAAATATAAATCTGAATATTGGCCTAAATTCTTGCAATTAAATAGTTACCAAACTTTTTCTGCGTGCATGTAGTCTTCCAAGCTATAATGGCTTCTTCACATAACGTGCTATAAAAATCTGCCATTGCTGGTAAATTCTTGTGTAGCTTCTAGTTTTTCATATGAATCCATAAACTCGTAGGGGAAAACTCATTTTCGTAGCATTAAATTAAACTGATCATCATCATCTGGGTTGCAAGGGGTGAAAGCAATATTGGTTATAATATGCGAACCCAAACATCAACCTCACCTGCCCGAGTGATGACTTCAATCATCCGGTGCACCCTGCTAGACAACTAACGAGGCTCTGACGACCGAGTCACGGCGGTATAACCGTTCCAAAAGGGCATGAGAAAATGCATATCCCAAACCACTCGCCAACACGCTCGGCAAGCGCGGCGTTTTAAATATGCCATAACCTCTTAAAATAACCATGAAAACGTCGAGTTTAAAATAATTACCCCAGGTGAGTAGAGTTGAAAACTCAGAATCTCACACTGATGTATCAGTCAGCCTCGTGGATTCTGGGGGAGGCAAAAGTTCGACAAATACTAAGAGTAAACCCGACCAAAACCAAAAGCTGTATGTCGCTACTTACAACGCCAGAACACTAAGAACTGAGGAACATCTTGAGGAACTAGAAAGAGAAATAGAAGCCATCAAATGGGACATAGTAGGACTATGTGAAACACGTCTACAAGGAGAGAAATGTACGTAGCTAAAATCTGGACATGTGTTGTACCAAAAAAATTCAGACGTGAACTATACAAACGGCGGAGTGGCATTTCTCATCAATAGGAAAATCTAACATATGGTAACAAGATTCAGGGCCATATCAAACAGAGTTATATACATCTCGCTTAAGCTATCTAGAAGATATACACTACAAATAATCCAAGTATATGCACCCACAAGCAGCTCGGAAGATGAAGAAGCAGAAGAGTTCTATGAGGACGTATCAACAGCAATCAAAGGCGTAAAATCACACTACAATCTAATAATAATTGGAGACTGGAATGCCAAAATAGGCAAATAAATGGAAGGAGATACGGATCATATTGGAAAATTTGGCCTAGGAACCAAAAACGAGAGAGGAAACAAACTGTATGAATACTTTCTTTAAAAAGACACCACAAAGAAAGTGGACCTGGAAAAGCCCAAATGAAACTGTAAAGAACGAAATCGATTATATTTTAACAAACAATAAACATATATGTAAGGATGTCACGGTTCTCAATCGTTTCGATAGAGGAAGCGATCATAGAATTGTCAGAGCCACAATAACTATCAACACCAGACTCGAAAGGAATAAACTGATAAGAAAAACAAGAGCCCCCACAAGTGAAGAACTACTCACCAAACAAGATCAATACCAAAAAGAATTAAGTAAGAAACTAACACCTATAGAATCACTTAAATCGATGGAACTGAATGATCTGGCACGAAAAATCAAAACGGATATCAACACCGCCACCAGAAAAATCTGTATAACGGCCCAGAGGAAATACACAAAAATTAGCTCTAACACGATCGAATTAATGAATGAAAAAAGGAAACTTGATAAAACCACTCAAGAACACAAAATTATTAAGAATGAAATCCGAAAAGATATCAGAACACATAAAACCAACCTTATAAAAGAATGTATAGAAAACAATACAAACATGAAAGTGTTAAAGTCCAAACTAACATCAGGAAGAGCAAAAGTGGTTAAAATGAAAAATAGGCAAGGAATAATCGTCTCGGATAAGGAGGGAATAATAAAAGTTATTGAGGAGTTCTACAAAACACTATATACATCTAAACATACATCCATACAAAAAGAACCAAACAAAACAATTATAAATGTAGGCTCGAAAGATCTACCAGAAATATCAATAACAGAAATACGAGCAGCTCTCAAACAGATGAAAAATAGGAAAAGCTCAGGAGAAAACAGTTCAATTCAACAATAACGTCTGAAATGCTTAAAATGGGGGGTAAAATAGTAGAACAAGCAATACAAACACTGCTAAATAAATGTCTGGAAGGAGGGAAAATTCCGGAAGATTGGACCAACGCAGAAGTTATAATACTCTTTAAAAAAGGAGATATCACCAATATAGAAAACTATCGCCCCATTAGCCTACTATCGCAGGTATATAAACTATTTCCCAGAATAATAACGAATCGTCAAACTAATAAACTTGACTCATACCAACCAGTAGAGCAAGCGGGATTCCGAAAAGGATATGGCACGGTCGATTACTTGCAGGCTTTAATACTATTAATTGAAAAAACAACAGAATATAATATCCCCATACACCTAGCCTTTATAGATTTTCAAAAGGCATTTGATTCCATACAGACACGCGCACTTGTAAAATCTATGACCCAAGCAAGAATAGACTCAAGGTACACCAACATAATTAAAAGTATATATAAAAATGCCACGTTCCATGTTAAGGTAGATGAAAATCTACAAACCAATAAAATTGAACTAAATCGAGCAGTTCGATAGGGAGACCCGTTATCTCCAAAACTTTTCACCCTGGCACTGGAAGACGTCTTTAAAGAGCTATCACGGGAAGAAAAGGGGATAAAGATTGACGGATTATATTTGAATAACTTACGCTTCGCGGACGATATAGTGTTGGCTTCGAGCAACATCACTGAACTTAAAGAAATGCTAGAATAACTAAACAATGCAGCAAAGAAAGTAGGACTACAGATCTAAGCAAAACTAAGATAATGAGCGAAATAACAATAAATATCATCATAGAAAACCAGACGATCGAAAATGTCAACGAATATATATACCTGGGCCACAATATAAAATTAGGGAAAGACAACCAGACAGCAGAAATGAACAGAAAGATAGGTCTAACTTGGGCGGCGTTCGGAAAGCTACGGCATATATTGAGAAATATAAACATCCCTATTAACCTAAAAAGGAAGGTATATGACTCATGCATACTTCCTGTAGCCACATATGGCCTCGAAACAGTAACACTCACAAAGAAAAGCGTAGATCGACTAAAAACCACACAAAGAGCAATGGAAAGGGCCATGCTAGGAATCTCGCTTAGAGATAGGCTCCGAAACGAGGAAATCAGAAAACACACAAAAATCACGGACATCATAGAACGCATCGCTAAGTCAAAATGGCAGTGGGTGGGCCACGTGGGCAGACAGGATAAGGAAAGATGGACAGTAAAGATCATAGAATGGAGACCAAGAGAGACTAAAAGAAAGATAGGAAGACCTCAGAAACGCTGGCTCGACGACATCAAGAAAGTAGCGGGTGGACACTGGATGCAAACTACACAAGACAGAAAGAAGTGGAAAACTTTAGGAGAGGCCTATGTCCAGGAGTGGATGAATAGTGGCTGATGAAGAAGAAGAAGAAAAAGATCATCATCTGCAAATAAATAGTCTTCTGGTTTCAATTAGTTCGTTTTTACTTAAAGTTTTCGCTAGGCTATCTAAGCTGGAAGGCATAAACCGGAACGAATCCAAGAAGCGCAAGTAAAAATATCTTTTCTTTTCGGTTTGACCATTTAAATTATTGGCATCACTCTGACTTATGACAATTTTCGCTGTGAAGCTGTGAATGCGATATAAAGTTCTTTATTTTGTGGGATAACTTCTATGGACTCGGATTTTTTTAATAGTTCTTCAATGCAAATATGGAAATCATAATGACTACCATTATGGAAGAATATAGGTATAAAGTGTGGGGTTCTATATTTTATATTGCACTTGCTACGTGCTGCACCTCTGTACAAACCTAAAACAACAATATTTCATTATCATCTATAATTATATTATTTAATTTTATAACTAAAAATAGTTTGTTATAATTATAAATTATTTAAATTAATAGTACCAACCTGAAAAGTGACAGTGGTCTCTCACTTTTTTTAGAGAGATGTCTTCAGTATTAGGCTGGAATATGTCTTGGCATAAAAAGCAGTTTTTTGCATTTAAAAATTCTTCTTGTTCTCGGACTGTTAGTTTTCTCATAGGCTTCGGCTTTGCATAATATGTTTCATGAATCTCTCTTACATCTTGAAGTAGCCACTCTACGAACATTTTCACGCAGTCCAGACCATTCAACATATGGATAGGTTCGAGATACGTTTCAAAATTTGAATAAATGCAAAATGGCATAGGAAAAGCCTTATGATAATCCTTAAATTCGAGAATATTAGTGAAAGCATTTGGAAGCTCTGTTCTAACTTTCAAACAGTCCTGTAGTTCTAAATGATTTTTTAATTGTTTTTCGCTGCGAAATGTAACTAGACAGCCGTCACATACATAAATTTGACCATTATAGTTAGATCTTTGCCGTGACATTAGTCTGCTTAAATTTTTTATGTAGCAAAAATGTGATGCTCCTGTTGTAATATTTTCGATATATATAGGAGATTAATATGGTGTATTTTTCATTGCTTAGTATGATATAGAGGCCCTACAACAATATGTTTATCTTGTTTCTTACTAAGTCCAAAAACGTTTACACTTATATTGACGTTTTGTTTCTCGAACTTTTGGATATTGTTTAATTCTATAGGAAATGATATATTTTCAAAATTAGGTTTATCGGAATATTGTTTGTAATTGGCAACTCTATCAACATGAGCGCTAGCAGGATATAAATGACAGAGAATACTATAGGCGAAACATCTCTTGTCTTCGTTTTTTATATTAATTATAGCATGTTTATTCTCTATATCTGAGGGTAGCAATAAATAAGAAGAACCTCTAAATGTTTCAAACCTGGCTAGGTTTATTTCCAAATATAAAATTTTAATCATTGACCATCCTGAATCTTCTTGCTGAAATAAATAAAAAATAGTTTCAAATAAATTGAATGGTATATTAACGACTACTCTTTTATAATTTTCTTAAAATATAATTGTTCATATTATGAGAAAAAATAAAATAAAATAAATTACTTGTAGACTTACCTAAAACTCTTCACTTTTCACTTTTAAAATATCAGAATATTCTAAATAAAGCTCGTTCATATCTGTCGATAACGTAACAATTTGATATTTGCTATTAAATGATTTTATGTCACTTTGCACATCATTTCCATCTTCGTTTTGTTTCGTCGACAACATATAGGAGGCAAAAAGCTCAAAATTAACTTTAAGTCCATTTTCTTGCTCGTTAAGCTATTTTTTTATTAAGTTTAGGACATCTGATTTAATTACTACCATAAACTCGTTCACATATTGTAGTGATTCCCCCTCGCTGCTTATTCTATAGGTGCAAATATTTTTTTTAAAAGCCGAATTTATCAGCTTAACATTTGAACAAATGTTGATGCAACAATTTTTTTTATGAAAAAGCGTTTTTAAGTGAGCGCTCATATTTTTTCTGTTGACGTATACCTGGCATTCTTGACATCTTATTGTAGATGACGATGTTGAGGCTCCATCATTTATTTTAGCTTGTTTTTCATTTGTCTTATTAATCTGTTTATTATTTACATTATTTACATTATTAGCTAAAGTGGCAGCTTTTTCGGCTTTCTTTGCATCGCTTTTTTCATGGTTTTTTAGGTGTTTTTTAAAAATATCCTTTCTGTTGCTAGTTAGCGGGCATAAATGACAACTAAATTGTTTCTGACTACTTGAATGATGTTGCTTTTGATGCCTTTTTAAAGCCGACACCGCTAAATAACTTTTATGACATGTGATACATTCCATTTTAATGTAAATGAAATAAAATAAAAGTTAGCAAAACTTACTTTGAAATTATTAATCTTGTAAGGTTAGTTTAGTCTTAATAAGTTACTTCGGTATCAAGTTTAACTTGGATCTGAAATCTCTATCCCACCAAAGCCGCTTTTATACCCTTTTTTTCCCCCGACTACGGAGAAATATGTTAGGGGAAGTTTGGGTACCCTCAGACGGTTATATGCAATGTTTTAAGCTTCTGAAAAGTACTAAGGTAAGTAGTTATTAATTTGAATTTTCCTATGACGAAAGTAATGTGTTACTGATAAATATACATGAAGAAAACATTTATTGTTCGATTGCACCTAATTTTTAAGAGTCTAAAGTCTGTTTATTCCACAGATAGACTTAACGTAAATACAATCACGCACTGTGCACGTGATTGTCTAAATTTATTACATTGAACAGGGCCGTATTATGCCAAGTATTTCTACTCAATATTTTGTTTAATTTCTAAACTTCATGAGGAGTGCTGTAACAGCAAAAAACAAACGGGTATTTATAGGTATAGTAGAATAACAAGAAACCAAATACTATAAATAATTCGTAATTTAGACACACAGAGTATGTAACACCAATACCAATTAAACCTCTCGGTCAACACTGATCCGACCCTGCCTGAAACGAGGCTCGCGCTCGAGAAGCAGGAGCGCCGAGTTCGATGTGACCAATAAAAGCAGCGCTGTCCACCTGTTAATCGATGATCACGCGTCGGGGTTTGTTTTGGTTAGTCTATCTTGAAAGTAAATCGACTTTAGAAATGAGTATTTAATGTTTTTAGCGATTCTTTATAAGCATCTGGAGTTACCTATCCTTCCCCTACATCATAGAAGGGTATTTAGTATTTACCCACAAAGTCTGACTGTTTTAAACTAGTTGAGACTTGAGTATTCTTCGCAGATGTAAACTGACGTCATTTGACTAGTCGAAGCTTGTTAGATTTTGAAACTGCTATGCATTATAATTTTAGCTTATATTCTTATTATGAGATTTTAAAATTATGTATGCGTTTGTTTAATTCATTGTAAAGGATTTGTTATTATGCTAATTTGAAAAGTTAAATGTTAGCAAGAATATTGAAATGTCGAAAACACCTATGTGGTAGTCGAGAGAACCATGGAAAATGATATTCGCAAAGTTTCTCATACTTTTTAACCCTGTGCGTAGGTGGCGCTAATAGTAATGCATTTTTTACTAAAATATCTAAAGTAAATAGCTAATTGAATTTTGACATTTACTCAGGTTTTTTTTTTAAAAAGATAAGCAAGTGATATTTTTTCCTAGTCCTATCCTGTTTTTTTTTTTTTGCGCTAATTGGGATTTGGGAAAACAAAAATAAGACATTGATCTTTTTGATGGAAAAATCTATATAAAATAAAAAATGTATAAAAAAAAATATATGCAGACTAAACTTCTTCTTCATCGCTGTCTAATATTTGTAATAGCTCCGGATCATTTCGCGGTCTATTGACGAGGATGAAGAAATCACCCCCCTCGAAGAATCCATCATCTTCCCGTTCATAGGGGGGTGAGTTCAAAATGTCATTATTATCGTTAACTACTTCCATCATCACAAAATCCTCGTCAAGAAGCAATAAATGATCGAGAGCATCGGGGCGGGCGGCAGCATTCGGGGATGGGGACATCGGGGTGGCCGGCGGCAACGATGGGGGCTTCGGGGTGGGCGGCTTCGGGGTCGGGAACATCGGGGCGGGCGGCAGCAACGAGGGGGGCTTTGGGGTGGGCGACGACGACTTTAGTTGCAATTCTATTGATAATTCGTTGAATTGCGTCACACCCGTGGATTCCCATAAACCGCCTCGGCAAGTTGGACATTCTTCTCATCCGTAGCCATTCACATATTATCTGAAAGTAGAAAAAGAAAAAATAGAGAACATTTAGTACTACATAATTTCTAAATTATGTTTAGCATTCTCAACTAGAATTATTTTTTGTTTGAGTTATTTTCCGTTTTGGTTATTATTGCTTAATACTTTTTTTATTTTGATGTGAAATTATTTTGCTATATGAGAATTCTATGAAACTATTAAAAATATGTTTCTATAAATTAGCAGTCCTAACATGGGCTAACGAAATGTAGTGGACTGCAAATAAATATGTTTAAACATATAACATAAACATAACTAATAAATTGCTCTAATTAAATCTTTGCAATCATGAAAGTTTATTTTAAGGGTGGATGTTAAAAATAATTTGACATCATTAAGTAAAATAACACAGTAACTTGTTAATATGTAAAATTTGCTATATGAAATCTATCATCTTTTCAAAAATATTTTTACTAAACAATAAAAGTAAGTTGATTTTGGTTATGAAGCATAAATCTAAAAAAAAAATCAATAAGATACTAATGTTAAAATGATGGGAAAGTTATTATCTAATTAATACAACTTACTCCAAAAAGCACGTCTCGCACATTATATGCCCCCTCGGACACTGCACTATGTTGTGGTTGGCAAACTCCGCCACGAGCTCCAAACAAATTATACAGATTAACTCTGCCAATAAAATATTGGCGAGGTTAATTTTTTGTTCGTTATTCCTGAAACAAATATTAAAAAGTAATGTTTAAGTTTCGCTTAGTTAATTTTAAAAATAAAAGGATATGACATTTATCAACAATGGCATCATAGATTTAGATGAATTTTTCGCAAACCCGGTCTTTGTCTTGTCTTGATTCCAGCCAGCAAGCGGATAATAACATAAAAAATTCGACAGTAGATATCAAAATTGAATTTGAAACGCGCAAAAAATTTGCAAAAAACATTAAAATTTTTGCATTAGTGTTACATGATGCATTTTTAAGCTATAATGCTTTAGATGGTTCTGTTCGAACCGGATGTAATTTTTTAGGTAGATAAATTTGTACTAATTAGTTTAGTTTAGTTTAATAAATAAGTGTATGTATAAGTTATGCACTTTTGTACGTTTAGTATTTTTAAATGAATTATGAATAAAGTATGATTAAATTATATTATGGATTTTATTTTACCCTAACTAACCTAATTTTGATTTAGGGTTTGAGCGTAGCATAAAAAAAGGTTAGGTTATGTTGGTTATGTACTAAGCTAAGGTTATATTACGCATTACTGTCATAACACATAACCTAACCTTTTGCATGGTTAGGTTAAAACGCGTTAAAAACGAATCGTCAAAAAATGAAGTTAGGTCATAAACCGCACCACCGAAAGGAAGGGATAGGTCATAAACCGCGCCACCGAAAGGAAGGGTTAGATCGTAAAAAGTCAGGTTTAATCTCGGGTTAGGTTGTAAACCGCACCACTGAACCACTCGGGTTAGGTCATAAACAGCACCACCGAGAGTGGTGCACCACTTGGTCCAGAACTCTCTATAACACGCTACTTTGCTCTACTTTTGTCCAATAGTGTATATTGATGCTTGATCTACTTCGCTTCTACAATTATTAGTGAAACTATGTATGTATTAGTATTAATCTGCGAAGTAGAGGCTTTAGTTTGACTAACAAAATTATCTATAACAAAGACATATTATATTTTAAAATCATGAGTTTTTGTAAATAACTTATGTTTAAAAAGCTAACATACAACTACCTAACTCTAAAAAATAAAAAATAATTGATTTAAGATTCTCATTTTTATTGTTAAATAGTTAGATGTAAAAGCGCAAGGCGCTTTTCCGTTAAATTTTGTGCGAAGGCCATAGTGATTTAATTACAACACTGAACGTCCCGCGCTTGTCCAATTAACTATTTAATATTAGAAGTAATAATCTTGTGTGTTAGGAGGAGTACAAAAATCGCGTTTCTGACTTTCTTAAGTTATTAATTATTAGCAACTTTAATGTGCTCTACTCATTAAACCGTGTTTATTGAACAATAATGATGCAACGCAAGCGAAGCTTTTGTGGTTATATTACGTATAATTTGTTTTGTTATCGTTAAATAATATCGTTAAATGAAACTTTCTTAAAAATTACAAAAAGACACATATTTCAATTATTTTAAATCACATATCGCATGATCTTTTAAAAAAATTAACATTTTAAGTCAGTGAAGGAGATACGCCAATGATATTTTTATACATATCCGGCGACATTTGGCGACATTATTTTTTACAGAATCGTAAACTATATATTTTCAGCATTCTGTAAAGGTAAATAGCTTGCGGGGGAACATTGTTGAAAGTTTAAATTAATCTAAAGTCTTCAACTTTTTTTTTCGTGTGGAATCGGGTGAGACCACTCAAATACAATTCGATAAAAAATATTTTTTATTGAAAATAATAATTACCAATATGAAATATACATACCTTAACTTGTACATCCATTATAACACTACTTTCTTTCACGAATTCTCTCTGGTAGTCACAAAGCATCCGGTAATTAAGTAAATCCAGGTAGAGATAAACACACAAAAGTTCAGTTACCTGCTTAATTTCCAAGAAATGCAATAAAATCGAACAAGCTCTCACTTTGAAGAACGAAAACTAAATGAGGGACTTTTTTTTTTTTTTTTTTTTTTTTTTTTTGGACAACCGAGGAGAATCTGTTTACAGATACCATAGCATCCTCATGCTATGGTGATGTCGGGTTGGAGAGTCACTGAAGGTGAGGTCCCCGACCGACTAAACTCCCCGCGTGTACTGTTCGTTCGGTTTCCGTGCCGTTAAGCATATAAACCTTTGATCAGTCTTCGTGTATTTCCGCTCCACACATTAAGTGTGCTTTGCTTCGTACTACCTTACTAGGAATAAGGTTTACATCACCTTAAGATATTTTATTCCCTAATTGATCACCCAATTGATCACTCAATTGACTGATCAATCATACAACACAATACCTAATTAATTTAGAGGGTTAGTTATTTTTGGTGAGACTTGCAGTGTCAGTGTTATGTATGTGTTATATGTGTTTTGGGGGTGTGTCCCAGTGCGGTGTATAGTACAAGTACTAGGTGCTAATGGATGAGATATCTTTGTTATCTTAAACCGGTCCATGGGGACATGGAGCTTAAGACTTATCCCACTGTTTCAGGGTGAGAACAAAGTAGCGCTGATCCGAAGCGAAGCAAGTCTCGTTTTTTTGTTTTTTGTTAGTAGAGATACATGTCACCTAATTGCGCAGTAGTTGGTATTTAGGGCGCCTATGTGCCCTTCTACGTCCTAAAATAACAGCTGGATCGTAATCTACGAGCATTCTAAGTTCCTCGTTCGGATGGTTAGCTGTCCGAGCGAAGAACCTAGTCGCTTTTCTGTGGAGGAAATCAGACAATTTTTCCCACTGAAGATCTCTATGCAAATCTACATTTCTCTCGAACCAGTGAGCAGCCGCTGCCTTCCGCACATAAGCATTTTCAGTCTGCTCAAGTGATTTAATATATGACTGGGCTGCATGCCCCCAGGCCGCAGACCCATAAGTGAGCTGCGGTCTGGCAATAGCTTTAATCATGATCAGCTTAGTGCGGAGGCTCATGGTGCTACGTGGCCCGATGAGAGGATATAGTCTGCTCATGCCTGCTTTGGTCTTAATAATTGCTTTTTTGATGTGTGACTTAAAGGTTAAGCCTTTGTCCAAAGTTATACCTAGGTACTTAGCTTCCCTAGCCCACTCTATTTCATCATCATCTATTACCAGATTATCCAAAGGTGGTAATCTGCGTTTCTGAAAAAGAATGGCTTGTGTCTTCTGGCTATTTATTCCAACTTTCCAGTCAATACACCATCGCATTAGCCTATCTAACTCTGCTTGCAGAAAGCCATGCAGATGTGCCGCGCTATGATGACTCATGGCTAGTGCCATGTCGTCAGCATAGAGCGCCAACATCACACGACCCGCTCTAGGTATATCGCTGGAATAAATGGAATACAGCTGAGGACCCAAGACAGATCCCTGAGGGACTCCGGCTAACAAGGCTCTAGGTTCCGATTTGACATCACCGACCTTTACACAAAATGTCCTGTTGCTCAGATAACTTGCAATTATCTTGCAAGTTTTCTCTGAAATTCCCAGGAAGAGCATTTTATGCAAAAGCCCATCATGCCATACTCTGTCGAACGCCCTAGTGACGTCCAGCAGGACGGTTCCTGTCACCCTGTTCTCCTGAAAACCTTTAGTGACATATTCAATCAATCGCAATAGCTGATCCTCACCAGAGTGGGCTCTTCTAAAACCAAACTGTTCAGCAGGAATTATATTCAACTGCTCTGTTTCCTGCAGCAGCCTGCTTTTCAGCACTCTTTCGGCAATTTTGCCTAGGGCTGGAAGCAGGCTGATGGGTCGGTAATTCTGAGGGAATGTACCGCTTTTGCCAGTTTTTTTGAACACTATAACTTCTGCGTGTTTCCACGCAGCAGGAAAATGTTCAACCCTCATCACCCCATTACAGATGTTTGTTAACATCGCTACAGCTTTAGTACCTAAGTTTTTAAGCATCTGATTATTAATACCATCCGCACCTGGTGCTTTGCGCTTTTTCAATCGTTTCAGGATATCCCTAACCTCTCCGGGTGTGGTGGGGTTAGGAATCTCCTGCAACGTTGGACGATTTCTTAGATCTTCAGCAGAATTTTCTACCCCGTCTATGTGATCGTCGTCTTCTGCAGGATGCACATTTAAATTACTTTCATTGGCAATTGTTTCAGCCAAGGCTTCTGCCTTTTCTAAATCAGAATAAGCTAGGCCATTAACCCCGTGAAGCGGTGGTATAATAGTTTTCTCTTGCCTGAGCTTCTTTTGCATTTTCCATGCAGAATGGTCACCATTAATGTTTAGATTGGAAAGCCTTTGATCCCACCTTTGGGTCCTGAGTTCCTGGAGAGCACTTCTTAAGACCTGACTATGTCTATTTAAAAGCCCATTTCTGTTTATATACCAGTAAAATTCAGACATTTGCAAGTAATTTGGTACAATCTGGCGCCAAAATAAATTAATGACCTTTTGGGCTTCATGACCGCAGGCGGAACCACTGTGCAGCGGTAGCGTCGCGGTACTTTATGCCGCCAGCACAATAAATCTATTTTTATTTGGAAAATTACTTTTAATTAAAAAAAATATATAAAAGTACACAATTATGATTATAACTTATGATATTACCTATAAAAGAAATAATGTAACTTGAAATTTAAACCAAAGAACAAGTTTTTATGAGATTCTGAAGTGATGGAAATAAAGAATAATTTTCTAAAAGTTAACATTATACAAAATAGAAGAGAATGTATTATCAGATACACAGAAAATATTTACAAATTAATCTTCCTCCATTGGTGGATCAAGACAACTATTACATTGCACCGATTTTTTACTGTGAGATTTGCAAACAAATATTTTGCATTGATTACAAGTAACTGTCGTTTTGTTATTTTTGTGGGCACTGCATATATGACACCGACCACTCCGATTTTGGTTTGGTGCGACAGGAACATCAACAGAAGTTCTGTAGGGGGATAGAAATCCTGTAATGTCTCCAGGAAGTGTTTGTAACTTTGCGCGTTCCCTTAGATTATTCTCCATGAGGGATAATGCTAAATCAGTGAGGTACTTCCTTCTTCTTGGCGGCGGATCTGTTAATTTAGTGTTATTGAATATAATTTCGGAGTTTATTCCCGCAATATCTAATATCCTAAAAAAAATGGCCAGAGGCCACCTTCTTGTAATTCACTGTGTTGTATAAGAAGCATATTTTTGGTCTACTGTATCGACGCCACATTTTGTTCTGTTGTAATGTAATATTATTTCTGGTTTTCTTGTATTCTCATCAATTTCATTATCGTCGTGCATGGTAGACAGCAGAATTACAGCTTTATTTTTTTTTAGAAACATGGGATTCTAAAGTTACATTAGGTTAGAATCCAAATAGAGAGGATCCAACTGTACGTGACTTGTTCGGTAAGTACTCAGGTGGTAATTCCTTTTTGTTTTTTTTTTTAATGTACCACTTAAAGTGAGACCGTTTTTTAAAAGATATTCCGCTAGATTATAACTAAGTGTAATAATTATCTGTAGTTACATTCCTATTAGAGTTTTTTATTGGCTCCACTAGTCTTTGCACAACATCGAATGGTTTATTTATTGTTTTATAGGGTCCCTCACGTTGTATTCCACAATGTATTTCAAACTTCCAAGTGTAATACGTTTTACTGTCACAAAGGGCATATAATTTTATACCATATTTGGCAGGTTTTTGCGGCATATATTGAACAAATCCGCATCTTCCCGGAATGGATGTAACATTTCATCTATTGTCAACTCCCCCAAACTATAATTATTCATGCAATTTTTCACAAAATCATCAAGTATCGTTCTTATCGCTGCTAGTTCATCATACTTCTCGTGTTCTCTTCTTGTTCCAATATCGTCAAAACGAAGGGCACGAATAATGAATAAAAATCTTTTATAACAGAAAAGACCTCTTAGCAGAATCATTCCAGTCCCATCCTTGACCCAAAGTTCTTCAACATTCACGTGGTTTCCTTTTTTTTATGGAAATTATGAGCAATGCTCCAAGTAATGCCAAAATTTCGTCGAAAGAAGTTAATTTGCAGTCGCGGTCCCTGTGGTACGCAAACTGTGCACGTTTATTTTCTATATACAGGGTGTTACAAATTCGACATACGAGCATTGGAATCTCGGAAACCATAGGAGTTAGAGAAACGGTTAAATGGGGGCAGAGTTGTGCAACTTGGTGCTGATTAAAATGCCGCTTTAAAAGGTTTAAAATTCCGAATACTTCCGATATTATTCGAAAAAAAACCGAAATTTTGCAAAATCGTTTTTATTTTTTCCTGAGCTCATTTGAATAGATATTTAAAAATAAATTACACTATACACTATGACACTACAATATGACTTTATTAAACTAAAGATCCAACGTTTCGTCGACCTGGAATTTTTTTTACCGATTTTTAAACCACCTTACTCTCAAAATGTAATGGCGGTATTACTTTTTAATAATGAATTGTTTTTGCTTATTTCCTTTTAAATTCGTATTTTACATTTGTCAGTCCGGTCCTGGCAACGAATCACAATATTAATTAAACACTATAATAATTATAAATTTCTTAATTATAAAACCTAATTTTCTAAATGTTCAAAAATATTGCCGTTTTGCTTAATGCAACGATCGATTCTTCTTCCAATTTTGGCGACAGCCCTTTCAACCGATCTTCTCCTTATCCTACCAATTGCAACCTGTATGCGTTCTTCCAGTTCCTGCATGGTATCTAAGTCATTTTTATAAATAAAATTTTTTAATGCCCCCCATAAAAGAAATCCAGAGGCGAAATATCTGGCGACCTCGCTGGCGACTCTATTGCCCCACCATTTCCGATCCACCTATTAGTAAGATCAACTTTAAACAAACTTTGAAGAATTGGAAGAATAATACAACATACAGTTCGTAGGCTATAAAGGTCAATTGAAAGGGGGTAGTATAGCAAGGATCATAAGAAACATCGATCTGTGCATAGGTAGGTACCTATGGGTTAAAGGAAATATTTTTGAACATTTTGGAAATTAGAGCTTTCCTAATAAACTCAGATTTTCATGAAACCCATTTGTAAAGGTTTTTATAAAAATAACGTTTTTAATTATAATTGTGATTCGTTGCCAGGACCGGACTGACAAATGTAAAACACGAATATAAAAGGAAATAAGCAAAAACAATTCATTATTAGAAAGTAATACCGCCATTATATTTTGAGGTTAGGGGGGTTTAAAAATCGGTAAAAAAAATTCCAGGTCCGTATTTAAAAAAATAAAGTTGATGTTGGCCGCTCGGAGACGAAACGTCGGATCTTTAGTTTAATAACGTCATTTTGTAAAGGAGAAAAAGTTGCAACGACAAAGTGTCATTTATTTTTAAATGGCTATTCAAATGAGCTCAGGAAAAAATAAAAACGATTTTGCAAAATTTCGGTTTTTTTCGAATAATATCGGAAGTATTCGGAATTTTAAAACTTTTAAAGAGGTATTTTAATCAGCACCGAATTGCACAACTTTGCCCCCATTTTACCGTTTCTCTAACTCCTATGGTTTCCGAGATTCCAATGCTCGTATGTCGAATTTGTAACACCCTGTATATATTAGTACAAAATATTATATAGTCAACCATCTCTTTGGTCAAAAAAAGAAAAAACGAGTCTATCGAATTTGATACATTTTTGGCAGTACCTTTTGATCCTGGTAATACCGTGACAATATTTTTAGCTCTGGTTTTGTTACCATATCTTACAGGTGTACTTTTCCAAATTGTCTCTTAATCTTTTCCAATATAAAAATGTTCATGTTCATTTAACTAAAAAAATGGTTCGATATCATCGGAAAATTCATCAGCGGACTGTTCGAATTCATTGTTGTGGAAATCTTCTTGAATTACTTCTTCTTCTCCTTCACTTTCACTCTCAAAGTCGGCAATATCATCATCAACATCAGACAAGTTCTCTGCAATCACTTGTAACTCTTTATCACTAAGTGGTTTTCTGAAGGCTCTTCTCTCCCTAAAATATCAAACTTTTTAATTTTTTGCTCTAAAATATTTCAACGAAGGCGAGAAACGAGAAATAACAACCAGACTTATTTTACATAATTTACCGTAAAATATTTTTTCAGAGTACGTATTATGTTTAAAAAAATTTCAAAGGTAATATCAAAAATTTTACTTACATGACCGGTCGCGTTGCGGCACGGAATACCGCAGATCAGCACTGGTTAATTTGTGGCCTTAAAGGATGCTAATAAAAATATAACAATAAATACTGAGAATGCCAGATGTTTCTAGAAATAGTCATCGTTGCATACCTAGACGGCCAGGGGCGTAGAGCCAAGTATGTTGAGAGAAAAATAAATTAATTTAAGATTGCGGCACGGAGTACCGCTGCGCTACCGACGAAGGGTTAAAGTATGATTTGCTTCAACATGGATTTAACTGCATTTAGTTTACATTAATTAAATAACCAACTATAGTAGGTATCCGTTGTTATTTTGTGTTAAAAACAGAATGTATACATTACTATTTTTAAATAAATATTTTTTTTAACACAGTGGCTTTTATTTGTCAATTCCAAATATCTCCAATATATCCCCGCTATCTGTCCATTCTTACCCCAGATCGGGGGATATAATGGACAATTGCAGTGCAGATTTTTATTTAAAGTCCTTTAAAAAAAGACTGTATTCTTAAGAAACGGTTATGTAGCAAAATCATAAAACTAAAGAACCAGAGAATGCATGACACAATACTTGCAAGCGGAAAATACTTGAAAAAACTATTAGAATAAAAAAATCAAAAATTGTCAAATGTATCCACGATCAGCCCTATACCAAACGACCTTAAAATTAAAGAACCTACCCTGATTGTTAAACTCAGTGTCAATATTGTCAATCAATATAGTATGCTATTCCCCAGAGAAAGAACACATTTCAGAAATATATTTCATATTAATTTCTCCGAAAGATTTTAAATATTCCATAAATATTTCAAACCATTTGATATATTAACGAAATCTTTCAGAAACCCAAAAATGTCCCTTAAAAGTAATATTTCTTTTTAGAAAAAATGTCTTGTAATATTTCTGAAATAATATAAAATGGAATAACATATCATTCAATATCAAGAACATATTTATTAAAAAAACATATAAACTATTATTAAGTAATAAATAATATGAATATACAAAATAGGATGCTTATTTATTTCCGAAATAATTCTTCTTTTTATGGGGCACTGAAAGTAGAAATTTAAAAATTAATAATTTTAAGTATGAATCATAATACTATTAGGTGGGTATAATAAAGGTGCATTTATATTTATAAAACTCTTCGTCACCGGTCCCACTCGTCGCCACCGTTCCCGTCGCAACTTAACACATAGATAAAGGTGTATAGGGGGACTTAACCTAAAGGGGAATAAGGTATGTATTTATAAAAGCCGCCACCGCTTCCGTTCGTTGGTCCAACATGACCAATTTTTATCTCGCTGACCTTGTGCTGTTCGTCGTTCGTCCTTTAGCTACTGGGTAGAAAGAAATTTGACACATTTGATAAAAAACAGGAATATTTTCCATTTTCCTACGATTTCAGCATTTATAGACAATACACAGGGCTTATGTCATAGTTTAATAATATTATATATCCGTCACATTATCCACTTTTTCAAAGAAAATTAATATTCTAACCTCAAAATACGTTACTGCTCTCGCGAATTTACGACGGTGCAGTTCGTGTTTTATAAATACCCTAAGAACGGTGGCGATGGGTGGGAACGGTGACAACGAGGAGGAGCGGTCCCTGATAGAAAAATACCAATCTCTAATATATCAATGATGCTGCATATATCAATGGTTCATACATAAACTCTATTAAAACTACATATTCTATTATAGGCAAGAACAGGAAAGTTTAGCCAAGATTTGTTATCAACTTATATAAGGTATTCAAGGTTCTTACAATTCACAAGACAAACTGCGACAGCTACAGTGCAACAATTTTCTGTACCTCTAGTTCTGCCCTGGAGGGAGATGATGCCTTACCATATCTTTTATTATTTTATTAATGTTTTTGTAATTTGAAAATTTTTCATTCTTCTTTTGTCCCTTCACTGTTCAATATTCTAATTCACAACAGTAACAACTCTACTTTAATAAATAAACTAAAGCGGGGAAAATCATAAAATCCACCTAACCTAGAATTATTAATTGATCATTTTTACATGACGTCACATGGTCAGCGGCCATTTTGCTTGGAGGGCAAACAAAGTAAATAAACACAGGCGTTTGGGTTATAAATTCAAGTTTTCTTTGCAGTTTGCTTTGAAATTTAGTATCTGTGTTCTTGTGTTAATAATTAAATTACCCTAAATAATATACCGTCCTTTTGTTCAGTGGTTGAGGGGAAATAGGGAGAATATACGATCCATTGGAATTCCTGCAGTTCTTCAAAATGCTACAGAAAATCTTAATCGACTCTCATAAGAACAACGTGAGATGTATATAAGAGATTTAAAAAGGGGCCTTTTAAGTAACAGTCAACGAAAGTATGGAAGAATTTGCTCCAGACATTGGTGTGGTAATATTTGATTTTATGTATAACGACCTAATAAAATGATCTCATGTAAACATTTCTAGGAGCTCCAGCAGAATTAGCAAACAAAGACAATCCTGATTGGATCCCTAATTAAAATATGGGACACTTTCTTCCAAAGGAAGCAACTTAGGCCCAAGATAACAGAAATGAGAGCGTGCAGAAATCAGGGACGGACTGGGTCTGGAAAATGTGGCGGGTTATATGAAGGCAAACGCGCCGATATGAAGAAAAATCATAACATTGTATAATTATTATTATAATGAAGTTCGCTTTCAGGAATCTATATTGGCAGGGGTTCATAAAGAAAACAACGTTAAACAAAAAATAAAATGTTTAACTCATAAGTGGAAACTATAAATATTGATAACAAAACTAAAACAACAAAATTAACAATAATATCATATAAAAATAAAAAACAACATTTTGATCTCATTTTTTGCAAAAAAAATATCTAACAGAAAAGAATAAGAACATGAAAAAAAAATTGCAACATATAGAATTTACAGACTACCTTACAGTTTGCATAGCAAGCAGGGCAGATAAGTTCTTACTAGTTGCAGCTAAATCATTTATGATGTCGTCATTACTAAGTGACATTAATATATCCCTCGAAAGACATAAGCATAAAGGCTTCGACATTTTGCTGAGACAAGTTATTTCGTAACCGATTGAGGATGTACTTTAGTTTCGAAAATGACCTTTCACATGTCACCTAACTTATGGATAGCGTAAGCATATATTTGTATACTTTGGAAAGCTAAGCATAGGCATTTGCATATAAGTTATATTTATATAAAACATTATAGCAACATAAAATGCAATTATTGCTGGATATACATGACGTTTCTGTAAAATCGCAGTCTTCATCTTTATCGCCGTAATGGCTAGGTAAAGATTTACAAAATTCTTCAGTAAGAGATTGCTCATGTTTTTCTACCCTACTGTAAATAGGTTTAACATCCCACACTCCCCCTGAATAAAAGGTGATTCTTCTTTTCCGAAAGCTAAACAAGTCCAACAAAACAATAAATTGTTTTTATCGTTTAAGTAAAAGCTAATCCACTGCCTTGTAGTTTTATCTTTTTTGTTATAAAAATTAAGTTAGCATTTAAATTATTTGGCAAATTTTTAGGTTGAATTGGATGACCGCAAATAAAAACTTTAAGATATTTTTCAGTTGTTGATTTTTTAAAATAGAACTCTGCCTCAACAATATCTGAGTTAAATGACGGATTATTTTGAGCATGACTTACATAAGCTGTAAATTCAGTACTCATCATAGCTTCTTGTACAGGTATTTCCACCAGTTGGTAGGCAGATGACTGCAATTTTTCACTTGGTGCTTCTTCATTTAACTGCAATGTTTCTGATGACATCGAAGTATCATTTCTTCAGTACACTTCATTTCGCTCATGGATGGTTGCGTGTGCTCTTGGGGAGCTGGAGCAGTGTCACTAGTGACAGTATCCTCCTTATTCAGCTTATCCTTATTCTCCCCCATCTCCTTATTTTTGTCGTCTTTTGTGAAAAGCTGTGTTATTTTCATACAACTAGTTGCTTCTTGCTGCATTATTCTCTTTTTCTTTATTTTAAGGTTTTCCGCGCCGGATCTTTTTCTTGTTTTTTGCTTGAACTCCATAATAAATTGTATGGGTTTGTAGTATATGTTGTATTGTTGTTGTATGTTGCAATTCTAAAATTTTATGACAAAACGAAATAATCACACTGAGCGAAATATCGAGTTGATATAACTCAAATATAAGTTATCGTAGACCCATGCGTGTTGCTAATTGGGGACAGCTCAGACCTCTGAATTACGGTAACTAAATCGAAGAAGTTGCATCAAATCACTGTTCATGAGTTATAATAGCTCTGAAGATGGGTTGTTTTAGCTAGCCAGCTTAGCTAATCGTAACTGGGTTTGACGAACACATCCGTTTGGCCTTCGCCGGGCGACACCGAATAACAAGTTGTTTTTCATGGCGCATGCGGGCGGCACCAAAAAATTAGATATTAAGATATTAATTTATTATTCATTATGTAATATTTTCTATTTAAGTGTTTGTTTTTTAGATTACGTGGTATTATTATTTTTAAATAACTTGGTATTATTTTTATATGTTCACACGTATACCAAAAGGCGCCAGGGCGATGTAAAAAACAAAAGGCGGGGCGGGCTGCGCCCGCCAGCCCGCCGGGCCAGTCCGTCCCTGGCAGAAATGCAAACAAGCAAAGTATCAGATAGGTGTATTATTATTGTAAATATAGTAGCTGTAGGTATAGTAGTGGGATTAATTGTGAAGTAAACATAGTGTTGATTTAGATTGAAGTTTTTTTCTATTAAGTAATGTATTCTTGTAAATAGAACATGCAGCAAATTGAAGCACCTGACGAAGATTACTCCGGGAAGCAGTAGAGAGGAAGAAAATGTTGAAATTAATGAAAACTGTTGCCACACAGAGTGAATTAAGTATGAATGATTTATGCGAACTTTTCGAAGACTGTACTAATAGTACTGTTAGAATATATTATAGTTTGGAAAGGTGGTTAAAAGAATGTGAAATAAATAAAAACTCCATATACTTATTGTGATTTTTTTATTTATTCACGAATATTAGGGTGGGTCGAAAAAATAAATATTTTTTTTTCGGAACACTTTAGTGCGGAAAAGTTGCCTATTGAAATAAGAATAAAAATGGCATAAAAAAAAATTAAATCGGTTAACGTCTTCCGTTCGCGCATCGTACTTACATTTTATGAAAAATTACAAAAATCACGATATTTTTGTAATTTATTCCTGTTAGGTAAAACTTTTAAAATAAACACGCTTTAGTTATTTCTGCTTGTTTTGTGGTTTAAATAACCTAATTAAATTATATTCTGATTATACATCTATTTTTTTCCGTTCGCGTAACGTCATTGAAAAAACCGAAATTTACCAATTTTTACAGTGCTCGATTTGCTAGAACAAAACGACCCAGAACTCACCACGCGGAGGTGGTTGCACGACGAGTTCCACCCACACCCTTCCCAACCAACCATCCAATAATTGTGGGGTTTATTATGTACATATCTATACACATTTAAAGTCTGATTTTTTGGAGAAATAAGGTATAACCGATCTAGACTTCAGTGTTGCTTGCTTTTAAGATCCTTCTGTAACCAAGCTTTCGAATATGTTCTCTTTCATCAACAAGCATTGCCAACAGAAGATTCTCTGGGTGCGCAAATAATTCGTCGGATAAATACCGCGATGTTTGGATTGCTTGAAACACATCAGTCAGTAAAATATTTGCTATTTTTTATAGCAAACCACATAGGCATATATGATTTCAAGATGAAGCCAACTATTTCTTTTAAGTTTCCGGATTGATCTAATGAACTTTTATAATATAGCTCAAGCACTCGGTTGGCTGCAGTTAGCCATCTGGAATGAGACAAAGGACCAGGATTTCTATTTGCCAAATCTTCTTGACAATGTCCTAAGGTAATTGCATTTGAGATATCCAACAAATACTGTTGGTCTTTGCTCAATAAACTTCTGTCTGTATCAGGAATCGAACTATCGAACAATCTATAGGTTCATAAGCAACCACAGGAAGTTTTTCACAACAAGTGAGCTGCTGCCCAATTGATCCACTAAAAGAACTAGGTCCTGCAGTTTGACCGTTAATATGTTGGAAGATGTGGCGAAATGGAAGCTCATTAAAATGCAGGAGGCATATTATGCCCCACTGTAGTGTGCGTCCAACATGATTTTCTAGTCGGTGGATGACACCGTTCTTCCATCCAGTATTGGTTACAGTGCCATCACATCCTACTACTTCTAGTTTTTCTAGTGATATTGATAGTTCAGACAAACGAGAAATGATGCTTTGGGTAATATCATTTGACGAACTCGAGGAAGGAGATACATGTCCAATATATGTTGATCCAGGTTCCTGGATAAGAGAATAGTGTTCTTTTTTCACATGCCTGCGAAATTGCTTGGCATTCAATTTTTCGACGAACATCGTTTCGTAATTCCTTTGAAGAAACGAGAACCTCAACTCGAGGACAGGAACTTTTTTTGTTTTTTCACATATGCATTTAATTAAAATTGCACATTGACATGCATCTGGTGTTTTTTGGCATGTACAGTTCACCGTCATCCTGCATTTACATGCAGCGACATCAAAAAGTGATCTAGCTTTAAGTTTAAAGTCTTCTAGCCTAGCTTTAAATAAAGCTTTATCTTTATCACGTTGATATGACTTCCGTATCTTAATATAGGAATCATGATAAACATGAATAAAGCTTTACAATTCGGTATTCAGACAACGACGGAATGGATGCTTTATCACACAAACATTTGATTTGCTTCGCTATTTAAAGTAAGTTCTGGTTCGTTTTGTTCTGACAAAACGAACGAAAAGTAGCACTGTAAAAATTGCTGAAAATTGTTAATTTCTGTTTTTTCAAGGACGTTACGCGATCGGAAAAAAATAGATGTATAATCAGAATTTCAGGCAAGGGCCTAGCGATACTTAAAGCACCGGTTCCCGTCAGATCACCGAAGTTAAGCGGTGTCGAGCGCGGTTAGTACTTGGATGGGTGACCGCTTGGGAAACACCGCGTGCTCTTGTCTTAGGGAAGAGTGTAAAATGAATCGACATCAAAACCATCCTATTCACGCCGGAGAGGCCGGATGAGATCGGATATCTCGTAGGATGAAGGTGCCGTTTCACACTCCCCAGTCGGTAGACCGCACGATTAAAAACCGTACGGTCGATGACCGGTTCAAGATGGCCTCTGATACGCCGACGACCGTAAAAAAAAATAGTAAAAAAAAAAAATTTATTTAGGTCATTTAAACCATAAAACAAGCAAAAATAACTAAAGCGTGTTTATTTTAAAAGTTTTACCTAACAGGAATAAATTACAAAAATATCGTTATTTTTGCAATTTTTCATAAAATGTAAGTACGATGCGCGAACGGAAGACGTTAACCGATTTAATTTTTTTTTATGTCATTTTTATTCTTATTTCAATAGGCAACTTTTCCGCACTAAAGCGTTCCGAAAAAGAAATATTTATTTTTTTCGACCCACCCTAATGAATATATCTCTCTCTAAGACAGTACAGGATCTACCAATGAGGTAGTACAAGGAAAGAGTGAAACATTTTCTGGCATCAAAAATTCGTCTGACAAATATTTTTTTTGCCCTATGATGAACTTGATTTTATATAACATTTTAATTTATTGAATTGTTATTGTGAGTTTAGGCCCCAATGAAATAGTAACAAAGTTATCCAAAACACAAACCTTATTAAAACTTAATCTTACCTTGCCGACTAAAACATAAGCATTGGAATTTACTTCCTTCATAAAATTTGAATGCTTGCAAGCCTTTGTACGCCTTCAGCTGCTGGCCAGTGTAAAAACTATGTGTTAATATAAGGTAGTTTACAAGTCCATCCCTGCTACTTCTGGCAGACATTAAATTTCCAAAATCAGTCTCTCCGAGCAGATAAAGATCAACATCACCAATAATATTAAGTTCTGCATCGTACCTACACTTGACATCGTCACTGAGAATCTTTAAATTAAATTTCATATTCACTTCTTTCAATGTTTTGAAATTTTTAATTGAACACTATAGAATGTAAACAAAAGATCGAAGCACACACTAGGAAGTTCAAATAAGTATTACGATAGGAACACAGTTTGGGACACGAAAATTTATTTAAGTTCAGGTAGCGCAGAAGAAATAATCACAAATGAATCCTAAAATTACTTTGAAGCTTATTAAATCAAACCGAAAGAGTTAGCCCTTAGCATAAACGGTCATGAACCTTTGTTTGCCCTCCAGGCAAAATGGCCGACCTGTCAAAGCCACGTGTTTGAAAATGGTCAATATACCTATTATAAAAATAGAGACTTAAGTACCTCAGTTTTATTATCCATAATACAATTATTCGGTGGTAGCACAGTTTACCCACAATTAACAATGCCTAGTAATAATTATTGTTAATTGAACATCACACAAAGAAAACATAAAATAAGGGAAACCCGTAAGGGGAACAGGCTGGCTTTTTGCATCTGGTCCATCAAGTGCCAAAGGCAGGGCGTGTCAACTGTCATTTCGGGTGTAATGAATCCGAAATATTTCAGAAATATTGATATGAGAAGTTATGTTTTTAAGACATTCGAAATATATCAGAGATATCTCTGAAAGGAAGTGTGCTGTGTGGGTCGTTTAAAATAAGGTGGGTGAGTTTGCCTCCAGTTACGGTTTTCATCGTGCAAACAATTAGGTACACACGTCGTTTTCTAAAAACATATGATAATTTGCCGGTTTACTAATATACTTCCTAAAAAATGTCGGGGTTAGTAGAGGCAAGACTCCGGCCTAAGTTCGCATGCACATAACGACGACCGGTAATTCCGGCGACTACCATGAGAAGCGGTGAGCATGAGCAAGCAAGATGAATTTTATAAACTTAGCAAATTGGGATTCGAAAGGATCACAAATTTCTACTTACCTTCATTTTTGTGCAGGTCACGTGCCGTGAAAAAAATGTTTTGAGTTTCTGAACGAAATATATTTATAACAAAAAAAAACGGATTATAATTTCCTAAAGCTAAAACTTGTAAACGAGGTTCAAGCGGTATATATCTAATCGCAAATTCCATTGGTAAAAGAAGTGCGGCACCGGTATGTCACTTAGTGCATAAAAAGTGTTACACTATTTGAGTACCTACCAATGGTTTTCAGATTAGACCTTGAGTACATTTTTCCAACAAAGGTGATGATAATACTCCTCAATCCTCATTGATTTTACTAAACTGCACAAAATGTGCGACAAAATAGTATTTTAAAGATGGAAAAAAATCAAAACACTGTATTTTTTGACATTTTTATCCAGTTTCGATGCAGCACGGTCTCCAAGAGCACGTGCAGGTTAGTTCAGGTTTGATTGCGCTCGGTGCAACAAATGTTTCACCGGCTTTCCAATGGTTTACAAATACTTGCACTGAAATGCCAAATGGTTTTCTAATTTTGCATTCGTGCGCGCTTCTTTTACCAATAGAATTCGCTGTAATAGAACGGCAGCGGCCGACAAATCGACGGGTATTGACGTGCCAACTACCATGAAGTTAGCGCATTTTGCATTGGGGATCACTTGCTTTAAACGGTATTAAAGTCCTACAATATCTAAGCTGTAAAATTGTAACATTATCAATTTTATTATCAAATTGTGCGAAATTATGCCAATTGCATTAGGTTGCAAAAAATATCCACAGGCAGGTAAAAAGATGCGAAAATCGCATAATTATGCACCGATTGGCAACACTGACGAGAAGCGCTAGACCAGAGAAATACCACTTCAAGATAGGATTACAACGAATAATGAATAATTGAATATGAAAGGTTAGTAGACAGCGAAAGATACCTATTAATAAAGAGTTTTTATTAAAAAATATGTTTCAGAGCTGTATTAATATTAATTGTATTATTAGCATCTTTATAAAGTGTGGGATTATTATTTCGTTTTAAGCAGAGGCACCTCTCCTGATGAGTCGCTACTGAAAGGGCAGCGCAGCAATACACCTACCTAACCTAAAAATGGCCGTGCAAAGAGTCATAAAGTAATATTTCATTTTAAATCAGGTGCAAAGTATGTCACAGATTAAGCCACCAATTTATTATCAGTTATTTTACAACAGTAAAATGATTTTTATAATTTTATGCACTATGAGTCTAAATTAGCTTAAAAATATACATATATCTATACGAATAAATTAACACAAAAACATAGATACATAAAACTTTCTAGATATTATAAAGTTTTATAATTTTTGCCTTAGTTATGTAGGTACCTACCAATATAAACTTATATTTTTTAAAGTCATTTTCCATAATTTTATTAGCAAACACAATCTGGGTTTAATAATGGGCTTAGTTTGGCAATGTCATTGAACAAATGATAGAAAGCAGATGTACCTATAATATATCTTTTGTATTACTTGTCAATCCCGACGATTTTTCTTTATCCGGAGATTTTCGAACTTTCATATAAAATATGTAGGTATAATCCCGGACTCCAAATATTAACTCTGCAAAAAAAAAATAAAAGTAATAAGGGTTTAAAAAGTAAACATACCCCATATTCTTATCATTTGCTCTGTTAAAATATATAAATTAACTAAAAAGCACCTACTTGAATTGAAATAATTGTAAATACTTACAATAATACAGCTATTAATTTATAGGTTTTTTTAAAAAAATCTGCAAAACGTTAGGTATTATTATTATTATTCTTGAAAAAGCTACCGTACTAGCAAAACTAGTTGAAATTTGTAAAACGATAGGTAATCTTATAAAAAATTGTAAAACTAGATTGGAAAATGATGAGAAATCAGTAGTTTACCAATTAAATTGTAAGGACTGCCCAAAAACATATATAGGTCAATCTGGGAGAAGTTTTTCTAAGAGAATAAAAGAACATTATTCAAGCTACATAAAGTCAAAAAACAATTCCAACTATGCTAATCATCTAATAGAAACCAAACATAATTTTGACCCATGCTACAAAATATTACACACAGAAAAGAAAGGAACCAAATTAGACCTGTCGGAATCCCTTGAAATTAATAAACTTAAAATTTCCCATCATTTATTGCATTGCCAAACCGACCTAAATTAATAGATCCCCATTGTTAAATTTATTTTAATACCCTATTTACATAATTAGGAAAAACCCAAAACGTGCAGTGCACCTCATTGTACCTTAGATGTAATTGTTAGTATTCATTCTTCAAAGAGCTACCTGTGCTAGCGAAACTAGTTGAAATTTGTAAAAAGATTTTCTAAGTTTTAATATAGTGGAATTAGTAAACAGTGTATTTTACTTTTCTTTGAATTTATCATGGAATTCCATCAAGTAACGGCAGAAACAGTGCAATCTAATTTTAATAATTTTTTTCGGATTTACCAACTAATAATACAACTTTTTTGTTCGCTTCACCAGGATGTGATAAGGATCAGGGCTGGGTTATTTTGGAGGGTACAGCAGTCCTCAATTCGTCGTGCGCGCGAGTGTATCAGACTTCACGGAGCCCATATTTAATCCTTTTATGGAGTTTTTTAATAATTTCGTTACGGTGCCTCCTATTACATTACTGCGTTTTTTCAAATTTTTGTTCTTTTCGGATTAAACAACTTAAAATAAAACTTTTCTGTTGCTTGAATGACTTTGGTATCACACATTGGTGTCGAGAAACAAAATAGAAATCATGGTCCTTTTTATTAACCTAAATTAAAATTATTAACCATGAATTCGTTTATTATTCTTTTTCTCGAAAACAGTTCATTTTATTGACAATAAACAAGAGTACTTTTTTTAGTCTAAGGTTCAAGCTACCCAGATTTATTTTCTTTAAGTCTTTATCATACAAGGTGTTAAAAATTTAAGCATTAAGCTGTAGAGCTTAGTCCGCACCTGGTAAACTAAAAATGCTGGATATGTTTCAAGGACACTATTTTAAGAGGTCCTTACTAGTGTCCATCACATTCAATTTTTATTAAATTATATTAAGTATTTTGAAAGTTATTCAAGAAAAACCCATTTCCAGCGGCGTCCTTCAGGGGCACATATCTCCGTAGGAAGGGCCTGTAAGAAAAAATTTTATTTTATAGGAACTTGTCATCTAAATTTTTTATGTTCTATCTGAATCCGAGAGATTTCTCACATTTTCATATTACATACCATAATATACCACCTGTACCATAAGTCGAGTCATTGTGTTGTCACGGTAGCGTATTCCTGGGATAAACTTTAGTATCGGGCGCCAGAGTAAACACATTTATTGATTTACTTCATCAATATGATTGCTTATGGAAGAATACAAATTCTCAAAAACGACAATTAACAAAATTGTAAAAGAAATTAACTGCCCAGCTCTCCCTCAATTTTTTCTTAAAACAAATGCAACTAAGCAGTTTTACTTGCATAATTGCGCACTAGTTGGTGTATTTTAACCAAACTTACTGAAAGTCTCACAATAAACCGACAACGAAAGAAGGAAAGAATCTCTGCAAATGTATAACCCTTACTTTAGGAACCCCACACAGCACACTTCCTTTCAGAAATTTCTCTGATATATTTCGAATGTCTCAAAAGCATAACTTTTCATATCAATCTTTCTGAAATATTTCAGATTCACCCTGCCTTTGACACCTGACGGACCAGATGCAGAAAAACCAGCCTGTTCCCCTCACGGGTTCCCCTTATTTCATGTTTTGTTTGTGTAATGTTCAATTAACAATAATTATTATTAGGCATTGCTATTTGTTGGTGAATTGTGGTACTCTTGAATAATAGGTATATTAATAATTTCAGGTTAGGTTTACTTTATGATTTTCCCCGCTTTAGTTTATTTATTAAACTTGAGTTGTTACTGAAGTGAATTAGAATATTAAACAGTAAAGGGACAGAAGAAGAATGAAAAATTTTAAATTACAAAAACATTAAGAGAATAATAAAAGATGCACTAAGGCATCATCTCCCTCCGGGACAGAAATAGAGGTACAAGAAATTGTTGCACTGTGACTGTCGCAGTGCAAACTTTGTCTGTCCCGTGTAAGTTAACCTGTGCTCGCCATTGTGAGCTTGTTTGTGTCCTTAATGTAAAGTTTGTGTTTATATTATACAGCTCTTAAAAAATGGTTTAAGAAACCGAAACGCGTAGAGCGAGATATTAAATATTTGTGAAGAATTTTGAATTTTTCTTTCCTCTTTAATAGAATTTTAAATTCCTTGATAATAAATTTTGGCTAAACTTTCCTGTCTTTATAATGTCTATACATACTATAATGGAATATGTAGTTTTAATAGTGTTTATGTATCAAACATTGATATACGAAGAGTCCTTGATATATTAGAGATTGTTATATTTCTACCAGGGACTCATAATATAAAGGTCGATTTGTAAAACTTTTCGCCACCGCTGCTGCTCGTTGTCACCATTCCCGCTCGTCGCTACCGTCCCTAGGGTATTTATAAAATACGAACTGAACCATTGTAAATTCGCAAGAGCAGTAACGTTCTTTGAGGTTAATTAATTTTCTTTGAAAAAGTGGATAATGTGACCAGTATTTAATATTATTAAACTATGAGATAAGTTAAGCCCTGTTTATTGTCTATGAATGCTGAAATCGTAGGAATATGGAAGATATTTCTATGTTTTTTATCAAAAGTGTCAAAGTTCTTTCTTCCCATTGGCTAAAGTGCGATAAACGAACAGCACAAGGTCAGCGAGATAAAACGTGGTCATGTTGGAACTACGAACGGGAGCAGTGGAGGCTTTTATACATGCATACATTGTTCCCCTTTCGGTTAAGTTGCGACGGGAACGGTGGCGACGAAAAGTTTTTTATATTTCATCTATCAATTATTTACTTATAATACCTTAGAAACGGTTGCTATAAACATCATCAAAATATCATAGGAAATATTAGCGGGCGATAAAGTTCATAATGCCTGGTGATTCTCGTAATGCCCGGTAATTTTATCATTAAAGAAAATATTGAACAAAATTTGTATATTTTTAACAATTTTTTTACATAATATTATTCTGTATTTCCTATGTTAAATGTACAATTTTTGAATTTTCCTGAGAAAGAAGCTTGACCAACTATGAAATTTTGCGACTCGATTGCTGAGTTTCTCGATGTGCATGCGGATTTGCGGATTGCTGCTTCATTTTAACATTAATTAACATTGTTTCTTTTTCGATAACAGAGCTAGCTATGATGTTTGCTATTCGGTGTTTCGGCGTAATGCTTTCGTCTATATAACCCTCCGCTACGCTAGTACTTTTCCACTTTTCGTGTAGCTTAAGGGTTGCAAGGGAAGCACCAACCTCGATAAGAAGTGTGGACGAGGTCCGACGTAGGCGATGTCCTGTATACAGGGTGACTCGGATCTAAATGTACATACATCACCAGGAGATAGTGGACATCTTGGGGTTTCTAAATAATCTATTTTTAGTGGGTCCATCTTTCCTCGTTACTTAGATACAGAGTGTTTTATAAGGTTTGGCTCATTTTTGTTTTTGCCATAATTCTTTTAGCACCCGGTATAAAATGTTCATATTCGATGGAAATATTTTGAGTAGCTATCGCTTCAAAATGCCGTATGAAAATTTTTTTAAATTCAGGTCCGGACTTTAAAAACAAGACTGATTTCATTTTTTTAAATTCAACACCCTGTATATCATATTTTTGTCAATTTTATTTTTTATTTGAAAAACACATAAAAAACTTATTCTAATGACATACTTATCAAAATCCCCGCACTCGCCGTTCAGCCATAATAAATTGCTCCTCTTTAGATGTTGAAACACATACAAAATAATAACTGTTTTTATAACGACAATAATACCAATAATAAGAAATAAACCAAAGTAATAAAATAGCGGCGTGTTAAAATTTGAAAATTTTCAACAGTAATATACCGATAGAGGAGGCGTCTTATCGGTAATACCGATGTTTTTAACAAGAAATCGATTTTCTGACAAATTTTTACGAAATGTAATTTTTACTAATAATCTGATATGATCCCGAGAGCTTTAGCTCGAGGGTCTTATCTTTGATTATAAGTAAAAATTACATTGAGTGAAAATTTTCTTGGAAAATCGAGTTTCGAGTGAAAAACGAAGGTATGAAGATAAGAAACCGCCTCTAGAGGTGTATTTTATTGGATAATTTACTGGACATAAAAATGAAGGCCGTCTGATAAAGGTAAATATACAAGTTAGAGGTGTTACTAATTTTTTATTTAAGTAAAAAAGCTACAAGCGTCTTTTCGAAAGCGTCTTTTCGAGCTAGCGGTAGTTTTATCGGGTAAGACGACCGTTACCAAGGTGGTTGCTATGAAAATGAGCGTTTTGATTGGTTCAATAAAAGTGAGGTGAATTATCAATTCAATTTGACTCCATGGCTCGGCACCTCAGAACAACGAAATATTGGGGGGCACCAAAACATAATAAGTCATTGTCAGTTGTAACCTGTCAGATTTTTGGGCATTACGAGGATATTTTTGTTAAACATTTACTTCTCGTTTGAAATGCCCCATCAATTTTCAAACCAAGAATACGCTGATATAATATTTGTATATGGATTTTGCGATGGTAACGGGAGAGCCGCTTCTCGAGAGTATGAATTAGGGTTTCCTGGAAGAAGATGTCTAAACCATCAAACATTTTCAAATGTATTTTCTTTTGTTCGTGAACAAGGACATTTTCCGACACAAAATAATATTGATCAGCCTGTAAGACACCCAGTTCAACAGGAAGAAGACATTTTAAATTTGATTGAAGAAAATCCAAAAACATCCACAAGGAAAATTGCTAGACGTCTGCATATAACGCAAAAATTAACCCATTCAACAATAAAAAATGAAGGCTTATATCCTTATCATATCCAAGAGGTACAAAGGTTGGAACCAGGTGATTATGCTAACCGTTTGGTTTTTTGTCAGTGGATTAGGAGGCACCAAAGAGATATTCACCGGACTTTGTGGACCGATGAAGCTCAGTTTACCAGAGATGGAGTCAACAATTCCAGAAATTGTCATCTATGGTCTCTAGAAAATCCAAATGCTATTAGGCAGTCGCACTCGCAACATAGATTTTCCATAAATGTTTGGGCAGGTATAATCAATGATAAATTGATTGGCCCACACATCTTTGAGAAAGATTAGATGGAAACCAATATTTATTTACACTTTTTGGAAAACATTTTGCCAAATCTTCTCCAAAATGAGAATGTTAATTTAAGAGGAATGTATTTCCAACACGATGGAGCCCCTCCACATTATGCAAGAATTGTTTCCGAACTTTTAAACAATAGATATCCCAACAGATGGATAGGTCGTGGGGGGCCCCATTCTTGGCCAGCAAGATCTCCTGACTTTAACCCGCTAGACTTCTTTTTTTGCGGGTATATGAAAAATTTAGTTTACGAAGAAGAAATTAATACACGGGACCAGATCTTGCAACGCATTATCACTTCATTTCAGGAAATAAAAAATAGACCAGGTCTAATCAGAAGTGCAGTTTCAAATTTAAATATCAGAGAAAGAAAATGTGAAGAAGTTAATGGTGGGCATTTTGAAAATATTCTCAAATAATTATGTTTTTGTTATTTTTGTTATTATTGGTATTATTGTCGGTATAAAAACAGTTAATATTTTGTATGTGTTTCAACATCTAAAGAAGAGCAATTTATTATGGCTGAGCGGCGACTGCGGGGATTTTGATAAGTATGTCATTAGAATTACTTTTTTATGTGTTTTTCAAATAAAAAATAAAATTGACAAAAATATGATATGCAGGGTGTTGAATTTAAAAAAATGAAATCAGTCTTTTTTTAAAGTCCGGACCTGAATTTCAAAAAATTTTCATACGGTATTTTGAAGCGATAGCTACTCAAAATATTTCCGCCGAATATGAACATTTTATACCGGGTGCTAAAAGAATTATGGCAAGAACAAAAATGAGCCAAACCTTATAAAACACTCTGTATCTAAGTAACGAGGAAAGATGGACCCACTAAAGATAGATTATTTAGAACCCCCAGGATGTCCACCATCTCCTGGTGATGTATGTACATTTGGATCCGAGTGTAAATTAAGAAATTTTGCTATGATTGAAGGAACACGTCCTAGTGTATTTTTATCCACAGGCATAGCTATGCATTTACCATTTCGGTCTGTAAGGAAAAATCTGCGTTCCTTAATTTTCTTTGGGCTTAATGCAAGGTACTGTCTAACCAATTTTAACATCTGTTTGGTCTACTTCGATTATAGTAAAACTTCTTGGCGTAGCAGTTTTAGTTTCTGGTACCTTGACAAGCGTAACAGGGCCCTTATCCTCAATATGATCAATGTTTATTTTTACCATCTCATCCCCTTTTAGGCCACCAAAAGCTCCCATTACGAGTACCACTTTATGCAGCAGGAAGGTATCATTCGGCGCATTCTTGATAAAAGTAAAAACTTGTTCACCTTCCAAAACTTTTGACTTTTTAGGAAGATATGAATTTGATTTAACTTTTAAAAATGTTATTACTTGACAATATCTTGAAATATTAATGTTTTCCTTTACTATAAGTTCAGACTTCACCTGGGAATATTTTGTCCAAAGGCTATTTGGGGTATATTTTTCCGACTAAAATAAAGTAAAAATTGTTATTACCAATTAGCAAAAGGGTTACATACCAATTCCTGAAAGTAAGCGATCCTTATTGTTTTAGTAATCACCGTAATTTGGTTCTTTACTTTCCATTGTAGAATATTTTCATACTCCTTGTCGTACAGGGCTTTAGACTTTGCCGGTAATAAGTTTTTCTTAGCTTTTTCAGCATTTTCTAGAATATTTTATGGAATTTCCAAATTTTCGTTTATAAAGCGTAAAATACGCTTAAAATAAACAACCCTTAGCAACCGTCAAACTTATTCTATGACAACCGATCAAAGGTCACTAAATACTAAAAATTGGCGAAAATAGTTAAAAATAAATCAGCTGTGTTGTTTTTTACGCGAATAAAATTTATTTTTATTAGTATTATTGAACCCGGACTTTTATTCACAACGAACCGTGTACTTGGTGTTAAACGGGTAGTTTAACATCGATGCACCCGACAGTATACACCACAGGCGTTACTAGACTATAATGGTTGTCAACCTATTGCCAATGCTTTTGCGAAATACTTTGGCTCTGTTTTTCAAAAACCAAATAATGTAAATCCATTAGACTGTCAAGGGGCTTTCTCTTTTTCAGAAATAACAATTGAACAGGTTCTACAGAGTATAAAAAAATTAAAGCCAAAAAAGGCCACAGGCGGAGACAGTGTACCAGCCTATATATATACAGGATGTGCAGAAGCGTTTTCTGTGCCACTCACGCTGATTTTTAATTTGTCAATTCAACAGGGCAAATTTCCTGATAGCCTGAAACATGCGATTATTACTCCTATATACAAATCTGGCAATGCAAGCTGTGTTGAGAACTATAGGCCTATAAGTGTTCTGAACTCAGTTGCCAAAGTATTTGAAAATTTGCTTTATGAAAATATTCTTTGTTTCTGTTTGTAGAGACAGCTTATGCCCAGAACAGCATGGTTTTCTGCCGAGAATGTCCACTGTCTCCAGCCTGTGTGTTTTTACAAACTCGGCAGCAGAAGCTATTAACAATAGAACTCGGCTAGATGTCATTTTGACAGATTGTACCAAAGCCTTTAACAAAATAGATCACCCTATACTGATTGAAAAATTAAGCAAATTTAACTTTGGTTTCAGGGCATGTACCATTATAGTATACTTAACGCCCTTGGTACATAAATAATTAATAAATGCACCTTTACACCCACATAATATTATTATGATTCATTCTTAAAATTATTAATTTTTAAATTTCTACTTTAGGGCCCCATAGAATTTCAGAGATAAATAAGCATCCTATTTTGTATATTTATATTTATTACTTAGTAATTGTTTACATGGTTTTTAAATAAATATGTTCTTGATATTGAAAGATATATTATTCCATTTTATATAATTTCAGAAATATTACAAGAAATTTTTTTGAAATATTGTCATGAAAAAGGCCTTTTCCAAACTATTATTTCATCCTGTATATTCAAGTCATTAATTTACGTTTCTCAGCCTGGTGACCAACATATTTATTTATTATTTTACTATTTAACTATTTACAGCACAACGCCGAGTCGGCTATTTATTGATGTTATACAAACATTCATAATAACAAAATAATAAATGATTATTAGACAATCCACAATTGATATAAATAGCATTCTCGGTGGTAAAGAAGACAGCTCCCAAAGAGCCATCATAAAGCTCTCAAAGAAGCATCACAAAGCTATCAAGAGGCTATCAGAAAGAGCTGATAGCAGATAGTACTGCAGTGGCTCAGACACCCTAATTTAGGGTCACCAGATTTCCAGGATTTATTCCGGGGACAATAGAGATGATATGTGCTGGAGGGGAGGTAAAAATGCGCCGCAGGCAAGAATTTCACCATTTTGTCAAAACAGGGTGTTTTTTGAACCTTTTAGTCAAAATTTCTGGTTAAGTGAAGGATAATAAATAAAAGTTTGAAATTAACATAGCAAACTTTTATTAATGATATGATATACTAGAGCTAATACTGTGGAATATATTTTTCACAAAAATGTATTCGTTTTAGAATATTTTCACTTTTTGCCAAATGATCTCCAAAATCCTTAAAGGAGATTCCTAAATTCGTTTTGACCTGTAGCTCAGCTTTCACGGTTTCTACTTTCATCCTTGATTTTTCATCTGTCCAGATAAGATTCATGTTTGAAAAAATTCTTTCCACAGACGCGTTTGTTCCAGGAAGACACATTATAAATTCAGCTACATTTTTTCAATTGCTACATAAGATGTAGTTGTTTTTAAAATGCTCAATGACGTTCCACCATTTTTCACCAAAAGAAAAACTTTCATTTTCTTCTTGCTTATTTGAAAGATAATTTCGCAAATAGGTAACCTCGTCGAACAGGGTATCCTCTTCTATATGAATATTCTTACATTTATTTTTTATAAAGTCAATTGACCTCTCAATCTCGTCTCTTTGTGGAATCTGTTTTAAAAGCCAGCATTTTAGCATTCGAAGATCGTCAGAGTACTCACACCACGAATTTAAATAGTCGACTGCTCTAGAATATACAGCATCGCTTATATTAAAAAATGATGATCGAGTTAAAAGCCCTTGTTCTTCAAATTTTGTCAGCAATGGTTTTACCATGACTGGAATAAATTGTTCGTCTTTTCGCGCTTGCATCTTCTGACGAAGATCGATCATAATTTGGTCAGATTCGACAAAATTCCTCTGATCCACCTCCAACATTTTTATTGTGTCGTGAAACAAACATAGGGTTCCATGAATGAGCAGTAACCATAATTCCGTTGCTGGATCATCAAACAGTGTCTTTAGTATTACAGGGCAGTGTTATTCAGATAAGAGAAACGATTTCAATGGGCCATACATTTGTAGAATTCTATTTAGTGCGGGCATTAAAGACAACCATCTTACAGATAGATGTACCAAAATTCTAGAATATCCTTGACCAACAAATTCACAGAACTCTTTCAGTTTTGTTACACGGGCGGTGTAAATATGGAAATATCCAAATATTTTTGTTATCATTCCCTCGACGTCTATCGGAATATAATTTATTGCTGTATGCGCACTATTGTGGACAATTATGTGCCACACAGCGTAAGCCTAAAATTGACTTTCCCAAATTAAATTTCAATTTAGTAAACACATTTTCACTCGCTTTTCTTTTAAGTCCACCAAAATTGCTATTGGTGTTGTCTGCTGATAAGGCAACAACTTTATTTTCTAGTTTAAGTTTTTCAATCACTTTTAAGATTTCTGTTGAAGTAGTAAGCGACGTTTCTCCCGACACATCAATCAAATCTAAAAGTTTTGTTTTCACTTCTTTTTCAGCAGGAATAAAGAATCTTACAATTACTGGTAATAATTTGATGTCACCAGGCACGGATAATCAATAAGGCACATTAGGCACTTGCCTAGGGCCTACGAAACGCGAAGGGCCTACGATCATAAAATATAATAAAAATAGACACAAAAAAAAGGATAAATACTGTATTCTACAATAAGAAAAATAGTTCACAGACACAGAGACAAACTACAATGTGATTCAAAAAACCCTATAACATATTACATATACATTATATTATATATATTATTAATCCTACGCAATTATTTTCGATGACAGAAAGTTAGTTTTGTTCAATAAAAAGCTAAAATTTCTAAATTATTTTGTAAGTTTTTTTTAATTGACAACTTTTGGCCATGTATTAAATATGATGTTTTTAACTTTATCTGTAAAAACAGCGACTTCATCAGGGCATGGGCATCCATTGGGCTCTTCAAACGCATAGAAATGTTTAGTAAACCACTTAATTTGTAAATTTTGTTATTTCTTGGTAAAATTAGGGCGTAGCACCCAAAAAATTTTTGCCTGCGGCGCATTTTTTCCCCTCGACCGCTTGGTAAACCTTCCCGAATTAAAATCTAAAATTCATCACTGGTGCCTAGGGCCTACGAAACATTTAATCCGGCACTGGATGTCACCATTGTCACCGTGATTGGACGTATCGCTTGACAAAGATACAAAATTACCAAGGGTTAAGGCATTAACCAACTGTGAATGGGCCCAAGTGGCAAAAACATTTGTTACAATTGCTTCACACCTTGTTCTGGAACACGTGAATTTTTTATTGTAAAATGTTTTCACTAAACTACTTGTACAGGGTGTCTTCTTTTCGACACTTTCGACGGGTATCTCCGTTATTAGTACAGATAGAATGATGCGGTTTTCGCAAACCTGTGTCACTTTTTTGTTAAACAAACGATGCCCTAAACGGATTTATCATGGCCATCTTGGTTTTTGAGATACAGGGCAAAATTGAAAATGGTGCATTTTCACACACCCTTTGTATTTCAGTTATCTTATACCCTATCGAAAATGTAAAAACAGGTTGTTATACAGTTTTTTACGTAGAACTTACGGCGTACTTAGTATTTTTCTAGGTACCCCCATTTGTGAGAAATATATCAAAGTTATGTTTTTTTAAATGGAATGCCCTGTATATTTATTCATTTTGCTTACTGAGAGCTTTCCAAAAACATATAATAGTTGACACTTTGTTTTAACAGGACGGTTCAAATTTTGAAATTTATATTTTTTGAATAACAAACTTTAAATTGGCAGTAGGCCTTGGATTCTGTTTTAATAAAAATAATTTATTGACGGTACAATACACCATGAATATTACCTTATAGTTTAATTTCAAACTTTTTAAGTTTTCCAATACTTACAATAGTAAAAAGGAATTTTTTTCTTGTATATTAATGGAATAAACAAAAACATCTACTAGTAGGCCTAGACTTATTCAGGATATAAAACAAAAGTTGCATAATGGCCTTTAGCTCTTGTCAGAATTGGATTTAGGTATTAGAGTTTGAGAAGTTACTGATAATTTATTTAGCATATCGTATTTTTCATAATTCTCAAACTTTTGGGCCATAGTTAATAAAAAACGCCATTATGAAACTTTTGTTTTATAGCCTGAATAAGTCTAGGCCTACTAGTAGATGTTTTTGTTTATTCCATTAACATACAAGAAAAAATTCTTTTTTACTATTGTAAGTATTAAAAAACTTTAAAAGTTTGAAATTAATCTGTAAGGTAATATTCATGGTGTATTGTATCGTCAATAAATTATTTTTATTAAAACAGAATTCAAGGCCTACTGCCAATTTAAAGTTTGTTATTCAAAAAATATGAATTTGAACCGTCCTGTTAAAACAAAGTGTCAACTATTATATGTTTTTGGAAAGCTCTCAGTAAGCAGAATGCAACTATGAATAAATATACAGGGCGTTCCATTTAAAAAAAATTTACCGTCCTTTATAAAGATGCAACCGGGGATGACATTGAAAATGCCGAAGCAGAGTGCAACGCTTGTGACTATTGTGAGATTTGAAATCTGCGAAAACTCATAGATTTAAATATAATTTTTAGGTAGCTGATATAAGTTTTATTGATTCATAATAAAATAAAGGTTATAAACCCTAACGCGCCTCTAAGGTATGGTTTCTCTGGAGCAGTCAGCGGCCGCGGTTGGCATTTCACATTAAAATGAAAACCTCCTTGGCGTGTTACTACCGGTTCAGGTAAACGAGTCACTATATCGTCTAGCTATACTACATCGACATCATCGGTGAGTGGCCATAAAAAATTGTCTTTTAATATTCTAGTAAACTTGATTTCAAAGCCGTTGTCAACAGTATTTACCTGGCCAATAAAATGTTTGTTTGCTTTTGGTAATGTGTATTTAACCAGTACCCAGTCTCCAATGCAAATATTGACTTTGTTTATTTCAGGAATCTGATCTTCGCAATCCGACTCTAAAGTGAAACTTTAATCCGATTCCATAAAAGGTACACTTTCATTATTTGATTCACTGGAGCTGGATTCAAATTGATACGGACTTGGCCGACTTTGTTTACTCTTTCGGTCAATTTTCATAACTGGTTTAGATATAGTAGATGAACTTGTAGAGTTTTGACTGACTACTTGCGATAGTACCTGCAATGGTTTGGCCACCTTGAATCAAGCGCTTTCGTTTCCTTGGGTTAGAAGAAGGACTCTGTCGGAACAAATCAAGTAGTAGATCATCAAAACTTGCCTTCTTTTCTTGCCGATTTTCGGTTGTAGCTGGTACTACAGCTTCAGTTATAGGATCCTGATGATTATTTAGTATATTTTCTTCATTTTGATCAGAGCTGATAATTACTTTGAGATTGGTGGCACTAGATGCTGATGAAGGAGCTGTAAGTAATTCTGTATTAGATGCTAGTTTCCTTTTAAATAAAGCGCCAGATGTAGAAGGCTTTACTGTTTTTAACGTTGACTGTTCGAAAGTAGCGGTTTTTCTGTTACATTCGGTGCTACAGCATCATGTTCATTCCTCTCAATATCAATGGGTTCTGGCCTCGGTTGCAAATCTGTTACAGATCTTTGATTTTTCAAGTGTTCCTCCCATCATTTTAGGGCATCGATGTCATGCTTTCCTTTAGGAATAACATGTCTATTAAATGTAACAGTACCACCCTTTCTGAATCCTGTTATTTGATTCCGGAATCTACTTCAGTCCAGGTTTTCACTATCAATGTGGCGAATTCCCTTTTTGGTAGTCATTGTCCCTGATGACGTCTTTGCCATGTTATTACTTCCCTCTCCCATATTGCCTTAAAGGATCTAAACACACTCAAATCGGGAGGTTGAAGTAAATGACTTGTATGGGCTGGCAGCTTAAGTTTATGAATATTTTCTTCTCTTGCGGCTTGAATTAATAAGCAATCCACATGCGAGACATGCCCATCATATATAACAATAATTGATGCCTGATCACAAACCAAAGGAATAAAAGTTTTTAGAAAGTAATTTCTAAATATTTCGGAGGTCATCCATCCATTGGCGCTGGCTGCATATACGGTGTCTTTGAAGAGGTCTTCATTTCTTTCTGAAATCCAGGAACTCCATACATTATTGCCTTTAAATATTATCAATGGTGGCAGTTTTCTACCACTAGCACTTGCTCCTGCCAGGACGGTTATGTTTTCTGTGCCCGATCCAGCAATAATTCTTGAAGAGGGTTTGCCTTTCGCGCCAACAATTTTAAGACGAGAAGGATCTGTACACAGTGAAGTCTCATCTAAATTGTAAATACATTCAGGACGATCCTGAAGACCCAACTCCAATATTTTTCCAATAAAACAAAATATTGGTCTTTTATGAATGGGTCCGTAGATTTCTTCATGCAGTACTCTAAGCTTTGTGGTTTTTTCATACTCAAAGAGTGACGTTGTTTAAACTTTATTAGCCAGTCTGTGCCTGGCATATTGTTCTTAAAAGGATTGGGAAGAATTGTAATGTATGGGATTCTGAATTCCGTACTGGGCATCGACATGGTTAATTGACCTTGAGTGACGGCATTTACTGCAGCATTTAATTGCTCCTCCCCATAGGCAGCCCTATCGGAATTTCTTTTATAATTTCCTACCATGACGCCAACTCTCTGTAAAGAATAAAAGCTTTAAGTGTCAGTGCCAACGAACTTTAGCATTCCCAGGAAAATGGGGCAAGTGTAGACTAGACATAGTTGTCGAATAATTTTTTAGATTGTTTATTTATTTTTTCGTATCGTTTCATATTTTGTAATGGTCCAGTAACGTTTTTTTTTTTTTTTTTTTTTAAATTTTTAATCTGTTATGTGTCATTTGTGATTGTGTTTCCATGGATTTTTAAGTTATTATTCCTAAGGTCTGATGATGCCCATTGTTTGGGCGAAACATGTAACCACCACCACCTAACTAAATTATATTGTGACTGAGACCGAGACTTAGTGTGTCTTTATTTATTATATTTATATCAGGTCTCTTTGAGAATGGCGGACTATTTCTTTGAAAGTGTAAACTAACCTTTACACTTTCCCCATTACAATTTTCACACATGCCCCACATTATTTTTTTTATGGGGGAAGTGCAAACCTGTTCGTGAGTAAAAACCGCTTTCAGATAAAATGCAATAAAACTAAAAGTATATTATGAGTTCTTACCTTTGACCAATTTTTTATGGAGATATCACACACTATTCAACGGACCGATTCGGAGGTTATGTTACAAATGACTACTCAGAAAGAAAAAAACACCTGGTAACTCGCCGGGAGTAGATAATTCAACAGCGCTAATGTATAGTTAGTTGCCTCGAACCACACAGATAAGTAAACTTTCAATATTGCCTGATTGGCGCTCTGATTTTTCACTTACCCCATTTTTACACTTGCCCCAGTCTACCCTATACCATATTCAAATCCAAGATTATGCATACGAAGGAAACATTGATCAGTACTTAATGACAACCGTAACTCTATTTCGATTGGTCAAGCGGCAATAAAACTAAAAGGCCCTGGGCGACAGGGTTGAATTTAGTTTACCGGTGATTGCATTATATCGTTTGGTGTTATTGTTTGTTATCAATATTTTGATATAAATATTTGTGTTTTTGACCGTTGTATTTGAATGTATACAGGGTGTTTCAGAAGTACTAACCTGAACATGTGTCCGGAGTTGCCTCGTTTTTGATGTACAGGGTGTTAAAGTTTTTTTAAAAATATCGTTTTTTTTTATTATTTTTGTAAATATCCATTTCCCGATTTTAGTGCAATTTGGTACCGTCATTCATAATGATAAGAGGCTTTTTGCCACAACTAGATTAAATTTATTAAGTCCAGTGGCGTCCCGGGAAACACTTAACGGATATTGTTGATAAAAAAATGCACGCCACTGACTTAATTCTAATTTTGATATTTTTTTCGGATATACCAACTAATGATACAATTTTAAAATGTTTTAATACTTTGACGTCTTAATCAAATTGATTTGTTTACTTGGTATGCTGCAGCTTTGATTTAAAAATGGTAGGTACCTATAGTATAAATCCAAGTGTTAATATGACGTTTGTCGAAATGGAGGAATTTGGGCTAACATCTCCTCTCCGTCTTCTTCCTCCAACAACAGCATGCAACTAATGTTATCGGCGTTCATTACAAATCATACATAAGCGCTTTCACTACGAAATACGAATATGATCTGAAGCGCGCTGCTCCAGCCACGTCATCCAAACCACCCTGCGACGACGGCCGATTGCTACGCTCTACGCTCGATCGCGAACGCCAACCGCACCCCTCCAGCGAAACCATACGTTTACTCCCGACTTGGTCTGATCCCGATTATTTTAATGCGGTGTGACGTCAGGGACAAATGCAACACAAGAATTTCGAATTCCGTACCCATACTAACGTGCCCGTGCGATAATATAAACATTTTCAATGTTAAAACATAACTTTGGTATATTTCTCACAAATGGGGGTACCTGGAAAAATACTAGGTACGCCACTGAATTCTACGTAAAAAACTGTATAACAACCTGTTTTAACATTTTCGATAAGGTATAAGATAACTAAAACACAAGAGGTGTGTGAAAATGCACCATTTTCAATTTCGCCCTGTATCTCAAAAACCAAGATGGCTGTGATAAATCCGTTTAGGGCATCGTTTGTTTAACAAGAAAGTGACACGGGTTTGCGAAAACCGCATCATTCTATCTGTACCTACTAATAACGGAGATACCCGTCGAAAGTGTCGAAAAGAAGACACCCTGTACACTGTACACACAATCCATGGATCAAAAGCTTTGGTTATGGCAAACCGTATGATAGGCAAACGTACCTTCTTGGATTGCCAAATTAAAGTATTCACCTTTTTAAAATAGTTAAATAGTTAGTGAGTGATTATGAAATTCCTGGGACATCCGGGGACGTTTAGCAATCGGGGACCAAATTTTTGATCAGGGGACGGTCCCCGGAAATCGTGCTTCTGAGAGCTTGATAATGTAAGTTTGTATTAAGTTAGGCGTTTCGCTTGTGGTAAGCATAAAGAGCTTTGTTTTTTAGACCTGTGTCCTTTTATTCGTGTCACACTTTTAAAACTCTTTTTGGACTGATATCAATTTTTAGACGTGACAATATTCCTGAAACATGATTGTGCTGTGTGGGACCCTGCGATTGCATAATATTAATGTCGCTTTTCGAAGTAACTTATAACAATGTCATTAAACACTGGAAATTATTCATTTAAACACCCAAATACATATAATAATAAAAGACCCCAAACAAGAACATATTTTCAAAGGTATAGTTTTAGAAAGTGTAATTTCTGGTTGTATAATGAAATACACCTAGAAGATAATAGGCTTCGTCTTCGACATGTGCGACATAGGTATACTATGAAATTGTTTAAATTTAAAAACAGTCCTGCGACATACCTAGCGATAAACAGAATTTATTTCAACTATAATTCGGTCGATACTTGACCGAACAGGTATAATAATACTTAATATATTAAAATGTCGGATTAAGTAGACGAGTTGTAATAATGCTTAGCAGGGATTTTCAAGGTTGGCAAGAATAAAACTAATATTATGTATATTTGTCTTGCTTCATATTAACATAAGAAATGTCAGTAAGGGTCAACAGTACAAACAAATAAAACAAAAATAATCAGAACGTCTTTTATCGTTCTGGTTTTCTCGCGAGTTTTGTCTTGGGATCATTTTATAAATAATAGTAATAAATAAACTATCGTGCTAGCAGATTTTAATGAGGGCGTTGACTAATTAGTGAGAACAATTTTAGGTGCAATGAAAAGTGAATTTGTCTTTGTGATTTTTGCTGTTTTGGCGACTTCTAGCTATGGCCGTAAGTAAATTCTGTTTACTATTAAACCTGTTTTAACAAACCTATTACCTATTACGGATGATAGCTTTTATACATATTTAGCAGTTAGCCTTCATCATCTAACTTTAGTAGGTAGGTACCCTGTTTTGACAAAAATTTATTCACCTTTAGGTACTCCAGTAAATTTACTAATTTTACTTATACCTACTAAACAATGTTGACTAAAACAAAAATTCGTAACATCCTAATTATTTAATGGCAAAAAGACTTACATTTAAAAATGTAAAAAAGCGCGCCTTTGACGCCATTTTGAATTTAAGGGTTGGTTCAGTTTTCTGCAATTCTCTGAATATTAAGAGATTTAAAAAAAAACCGAGTGCTTTGATGTGGACGATAATATAATAATTAACCTCACATTACCATGACTATTATTCTGTACAGAGTGACAAAAAAGTCGCGCATAATGCTTGTAACTTTTGAATTATCTCGCATACAAAAAAGTGACCTTTATGAAAGTTGTTCAGTAAATTATTCCCCACATTTCTACCTGCATGAATTTTTTCTGTCATTTCTGGTTTGGTTGCCATAGAGACTAACTTTTTTAAATGGAAACCCTGCATATCATAACAACATAAATAGCCTAGAAAATTGAACAACTTAACATCGGAATAATAAACAACTGAAACCTTTTCAGTGGATTAGGTGTTTAAAACGACCACCATTTTCTGCTAAGCAGAGCACCAGTCGATCCCTGAGCCCGTCTACAATTCTAAGTCATTTGGACGGTTAACGTAGACTTTGTTCCTTAACTGTCCCCACAAAAAGAGGTCAAGCGGGGTTAAGTCAGGGGATCGCGCTGGCCAGCCAATAGCACCTCTTCTGTTCATCCAACGTCCTGGAAATTGTTCGCTTAGCTGTTAGCAGGTGCTCCATCTTGCTGTAACCATACCTGTTCGTTTATGCCATTATTTACATCCGGTGAAATCATTCTGCAAGAAGGAATTATGTTATTCCTGAGGATGTCCAGATATTTTTTGCCATTCAAATTACCATCTATAAATAAAGGTCCCACAATATGTCTGCCAACTATGCCCGCCCAAACATTAACTTTTTCGGGCCTCTGCGTATGACCTTCCTGGAACCAGTGAGTATTCTCAGTAGATATTTGATATCTCAATAGCGATAATTGATAATTGTGTCTATTAACAATGCCATTTAAATGGAAAGCAGCTTCATCCGAGAAAATGATATTTGTTGCGAAGTTATTATCGTTATTGCATCTTTCCATCATCAGCTCTTCTATCAAAATCCATGCACCAACTTTATCATGTAGGGATGCAACTTCTCCTGCTTAAACAAATTTTTCACTGACTGATGAGACACATTAAAATCCATTGCCATTGGCGTGGATGATTGTGTTGGATTTTCGTGATAGAGCATGATATCCAAAGCTTTGTCTCCCCCGGTTGCTGTTTTGGGTCGACTTGATCAACTCAAAATTGACACTTGGTCGCTGTCATGAAAACACCTTGACTCAACTGGTGGGTACTACATAGGAATAATTATAATTAGGAAGTTTTTCATCTTTGAGCTGTCATTATCTCGGAAACGCTTGCAGGTAGGTGAAAATTTGAAATACAAAAAATTCAGAGTTATCACAGTAGAATCCAAATATACAATCATATACAGGGTGTTATGGAAATGACTTATTATATTTTAAGGGGCCACTCCTGAGGTGGTCTAGAGTTACACTTGATAGTTTTTTTTTTCTAAAATCGGAAGTATTTTGAATTTTGTAAAATACCTTAAAACCGGACTATGTGCGCCTTCCATGATACTTTAATGCCCCTGAACACATGTGTTTTTGACAAGACAAACTGCTGGAATGGTAATTGTTTAGTTTAGTGCAATTAATGTTGAATTTTGTGCTAAAATTTCGTATATAGACTAATTGAGGGTAGCTGATCACAATTTTCCTTTTGCGTTTTTACGGCAAATGCACTGGTTTTGAGAAAAAAAAATGTTAAAGTTTTTCACTTACAGGTTAGGGTATTCTTTTGTAAGGATGTCTTTAAGAAATAATAAATTTGTAACGATTAAAACAAATTTATTAATTAGGTAATTTAAGGAAAACATAAAGCGATAAAATTAAATCAAAGGTGTACCGATAACCGACCATATGAACTCTAAAGTTCTTAGTCAACTACTTTTCTTTTCAACTTGCTTTCTTCAGCACCTCGACCAAATCTAACAAAAACAAACCGTCAGCGTATTTTGTCTGGAGCCGATCCGAGGTTTGTTTATTTCGATATCTTTGGGTGTCGCGTTTCACTTTCCTTTCAATTTCCTAGATTTTATGGTTTTCCCTTCAAAATATGTGATAAAACTTTCACCAAACTATCTGTTCATAAAATAAGAACAACATTTTAGCAAAAAAACAATGGAAAAGGCACAAATTTAATTAAATTCGTTGTTAATACGCCGACAAAGTAGAAGCGTCTCTTTTCAGATTCATTGCACTCACGTTGCCAGATTGTTCTTCTTTTTCTTGTAATTATTAATGGCTTCCATCCAGGAGAATGATATGCTAGCTCAAGCCAATAGGATTCATTCAATTAATAAAAATGAATTGAAAAGTATAGGCAATTTATAATACACTAACAATCTGACAACATGGGTGCAGTGAACCTGCAAACAGGCTCCTTGTACCGTGCAGTTTGCTTCTGCTTTTTTGGCCAGCTGTCAGTGAGCTGTCTCCCGTCTTTTTCCAGATAACGTAGAGTTTTCTGTTCGCTTACAAGTTATCCCATTTTTCAGAGTTTCCTTGTGGCATATTTCGTTTATTTCAACTCAGAAGTGTATACTATGACTCCGACAAGTAATATTTTATTGGAAATAGCAACATTTTAGGATTACATGCAAAATAACATACCGGTGAGTTAGAAAAACTTTAACATTTTTTTTCTCAAAACCAGTGCATTTGCCGCCTAAACGCAAAAGGAAAATTGTGATCAGCTACCCTTAATTAGCCTATATACGAAATTTTAGCGAAAAATTCAACATTTGCACTAAAGTAAACAATTACCCAAATCAGCTGTTTGGGTCATTGGCGCGTAGGTGTTTTGGACCTAAATTTTTGAAGGCATTTTTCTCGAATTTCTAGCTTCGAGCGCCATTTATAGCAATTTTTTCCCAATTCGTCTCGACCTATATATTTACGGGTTAAAAAATAATAAGTCATTTCCATAACACCCTGTATATATGCAGGGTGTTCCATTTCAAAAAAAGTAAGTTAGTCTCTATGGCAACCAAACCAGAAATAACAGAAAAAATGTATGCTGGTAGAAGGGCGAGGAATAATTTACTGAACAACTTTCATAAAGATCACTTTTTCGTATACGAGGTAATTCAAAAATTACAGGCATTATGCGCGACTTATTTGCCACTTTGTATAAAAACTTAATTGCACAGTTGTCACAGTTGTTGTTAAGTAATTCCCATACAATCAAAGATGATCACTGAGAAACACCAATTCCCTGTATCTTGACCATCTTGTCCAAATCCAAAAACCAAATAACATGATTGATGAGTACCAATTCTAAAGGATATAATTTGATATTTTTTCTTTAATAGGTTTTAATTGTAAACCCCTTGCCACTGAAAAGTTTCTATGTATTAAAGTGCACATAAGAAGCTTTTGCTACGTTTCCATCCCATAGTATGTTTAAGCTAGAACAGCATTGTACAGAGTTTTCGCTTATATTTAGACCCCTATCTAGAGCGAAAACAATAAGAGATAGAAAAACACTTTAAATACGAAAGCTTTAGGATTTTTACTGAATCATCAGAATATTAGCAGAAAAATTCCAAAATATGATTACAATGCCGAAAAAAATGAGCAACTTATGTTTTTTTAAATGGAACACCCTGTATCTATTTTATTAAAATTATGGATATTTATTTCCTGATTCCAAAAATATATGGTTTTGTCTCTATTAGCTCAAACCGTTTTTAAAATATTAGCAATCAAAATTTTAAAAAGTTGTATTTATTTTCGTTTATAAATCTAGAATGCCTTGAAAATCAAATGGCCTACATTGGTGATGATTCTCTTACTATTAAAATAACATTTAGGAGGCGTTGAAAAATAAATGCAAAAAGTTTAATTCCATTTGATATCTATTAATTTGTTTGGTTTGCTATCAAAATTTTTATTTAATCATTAAGTTTTAATATTTTAGTAACAATAATTGATTAAAATAAAAAATTTACTTTTATGATTGTTATTTAAATTAAAAAAAAAATAAACACAATGTTACAAATTATTTGGATTGGAAGAAACGGGCCAATAATGTGGCCGGCATACAGTCCCGATTTGACGGTGGTGGATATTTTTCTTTGGGGCTATTTAAAAAAGAAAAGAAAAGTTATTACAATTAGGCCAGAGAACATTCAATTTTTGGAACAAAGAATTCGAGAAGAAATTTTGATGCTAAATAGAGACTATCGAGGGTCCAATATGAACTCAATAAATGATAAATTATTAGGAAATATTCAAAAATGTATAATAAATCGAGGGAGTTACGTTGAAAATCAGTAATTGTTTGTATGTTTAATTATTTTTTTTTAATTTAAAGCATTAATAAGTATTAATTTTCTTTTAAAATTTAAATAACAATCATAAAAGTATTTTTTTTATTTTAATTAGTTATTGTTACTAAAATATTAATACTTAATGATTAAATAAAAATTTTGATAGCAAACTACAAATTAATAGATATAAAATGGAATTAAACTTGTTGCAGTTATTTTTCAACGCCTCCTAAATGCTATTTTAATAGAAAGAGAAGCATCACCAATGTAGGCCATTTGAGTTTCAAGGCAACTTTTTAAAATTTTGATTACTAATATCTTACAAACGGTTTGAGCTAATATAGACAAACTATATATTTTTGGAATCAGGAAATAAATATCTATAATTTTAATAAAATAAATACAGGGTGTTCCATTTAATAAAAAACATAAGTTGCTTATTTTTTTGGGCATTGTAATCATCTTTTGAAAATTTTTTGCTAAGATTCTGATGATTCAGTAAAAATCCTAAAACTTTTTATTTAAAGTTTTTTTTCTCTTTCTAATTGTTTTCGCTCTAGATATGGGTCTAAATATAAACGAAAACCCTGTACAAAGAAAGTTTATTTATCTGTTTTTTTTTTTAAATAAACAGGTATTACTTATTGATATGTTCAATTGTAATTTTCTCGATAACTGTTGAGTTTAGGTATAGGACATGGTACATGAAACATACTTAGAATTCTATGCAAAATTCAAAAATGAAATAAAAAAATAGATACTTATTTTCATTGGAAAAAATGAAGTTGATGGTCGCAACTTATTTTTGGGCTGCCCTGTATACATGAATTTACCATAAAAAAAAAACATGATTGGCGTCATAAAATATTTCTTATTTGTATCAATATTTTTTTTTTATAAAAGATATTACAACTCATAATGCTAATATTGGTATAATTTATAATACCAAGTAACACAACACAAGGTGGTCATCAAGTACAGTGTGCCCATTTTTTGTAGTAATTCCAGGGTATCTCGGTAACTAGTAAAGGTAGATACTTACGGTTTTTTATATTACTTCGCTATATTTGTATGAAACAAAAGATGCCGCAAACAGAATTCTCATAACGTTCAAGCTTAGTTTCTAAGCTACAAGGTGTTTTTTTCGGAAATGTTTGCTTTTCAACCACCCTCTGTATTTCAGTTATCAAAAAATTGAAAATTATTTCTAAGGCAATATTTTAAGTAGAATTCAGTGGCGTGCTTACTTTTTTGTGGGGGTCTGACTTTTTGAGATTTAAGGCAAACATATTATTCTTGAAATGGGACACCCTGTATAATATTCTCTTATCTGATTGGGCTATTTTATGCTTTTTAAAAATAAATAATAGTTTAGAGTTATTATTAACAAACCAAAAATTTAGAAAATTACACATTCCTGTGTTGGAGCTCATAAAATAAGATCCGTCAGACCATATTACTTTTGTAGCAAACTGTCTGTCGACTTGTATGTTTGATTTACATACAGTTGCAAAAAATAAGGCGTCGCACAGCTTTTCCAGTACGTAAATGGTGCACAATCTTTAGTTCATAGGGTTTCAAATGATATTTATTTAATAATTTGTTAGACCAGATTTTATTCCTCTCAGATCTTTTTCTATGACTTTACATGACCTTCTAGTACCTCTACAAAAGCCATAACGTTTATTTCGTCCCTCTCGGGATTATTTTTTGTTATGTACGATTTAGGACATTATTTAGACTTGGTTTTATAAATGCTCGATTCTTAATTAAATTAATTTTTCAACTTGAAAATGTTACTTGATTGGGCTGCCCTCTTTCTGGATATCTATGAAAGTAAAAACTCTTATAAGTTAGATATTTAAATTACAAGATTGTAAGTTTACCTATCTCTATAAAGCAAACTTAATATATATTTTTCAAAATTTTCATACTACTACATTTTTGCCATTTTTTTAAAACTTTAGTAAAATAATGACATGTGTTTCACGAATAAGTAATGTAAAAACCGCAAGTCTCTATCTTTACTAGTTGCCGAGATACCCTGCAATTACGTCGAAAAATGCACACCCTATATATTCCCAAATGAACGAAAGCGAAAAATGTTATAAAACACATGTGTGTTAAAATGTTTTGTTTTTGAAACCAGGGTTTTAATTTTTAAAATTATTATTTATATAATGCTAAGACTAAATATAGATCTGTTAACTATTAACGTGTGCCAATATCCAAGGAAAATATCTTGAAAGGTTGTTAAAATAATGGTCCTAAAGTTTTCGGAAAAAATAAAATATTTCTTTTTTGGTTGAAAATTAATTTTATTCGTAGTTTAACAACTGAAACTTATTTTTATTACTCTAAACCAGGGGTCGGCAACCTTTTAACAAAGAGGTGCCCATGTGCAATTTTGAACAAAGCCAAAGTGCCACCATACAAAACTGTATAATTTTTATACGAATAAATAATTTATAAAATTGTTGAAAGTAATAAAGAAGGTAACTAATAAATAAAAAAATGAACAACAATATTTCTAAAAATTTTAATCAAAAAGGAAACATAGCACAGACTTTACTGTTAAACGAAATATATGTTTTTATATAAGGCAACATTTTCTTTAAAATTTGAAAGGTTTCCAGTGCGATCCTTGTCCTTGTGTTTCTCGCGAAAGCTTTTCTATTTCTGGTTCATGTCTAGTTACTTTTAATATTACACACGCCTCTGAATCTTCTGTTGTTAGCCGAGTTCGATATGGATTCAAAATTATTTTCATATGGGAAAAACTTGCTCACACATATAAGACGATCCGAATGCTAAAAGCATTGCAAATGCCACTTTTTTAGGCAAATAAATTTATCTGGCAAACTAGCCCAACAGTTCAGTATTTCGTTTGATTTATCCTGAGGATCACCTTCCAAAACTCTTCTTAGTTCCACAAATTTTGTCTTCCATAATTCGGAGTTCCTAAATTTAATATGCTGAAGCTCAAAATCTTGAATTTCCATCCATGCGCAAAGAGAATCATTAAAAGGAATGCTAGTAAAATCCATTAAGTCTGGTTTTATCAAAAAGGTGAACATGTGCCCATGTTTATCAAAATCTTGGCCTCTTTCAGCAAATTCTTCTTTCAGTGAAGTCATGTAGTTTAACATTTCCTCATTAAATGCAGCACAATTATTAAGGTTGGGTAAGTATGGGAGGTAATATCGCGAATAAATACATCTATTTTCATTTAAAAAGACTTCCAGGAATCATACAAATCTAGAACAGTTTAACCCGATCCTTGCAACTTAAGGTTTAGTTCGCCGAGATAATTTGTAATATCAGTTAGGAACATCAACTTACAAATCCATTCTTTATTATCTAGTTCAGGAAAGACTTGAGCTTGTTTTTTTTTTGCAACAAAAATTATCTAATTTCTCCCAAACATACCACAAATCTAGAAAGCACTTTACCGGCTAAGCCAGCGTATATTGCTGTGTAATGCAATATCTGAATATTCACTTTCCATTTCTTGTAAAAATGTCTTGAATTGTCTGTGAATTAATGAAGAACGACCAGCAATGTAGTTGACAACTTTTACAACAGTATCCATCACGGATTTTACGCTTCCGCTCGAGATTTTCGCGCATAAACTTTCTTAATGAATAATGCAATGAAAATTCAAAAGTGGTCGACCAATGCGTGCAGTAAGAAGAGATACAAATCCCTTATGTGTCCCGATCATAGCGGGTGCGCCATCTGTAGTTACGCAAAAAATCTTAGTTAAGTCTAGTCCCCGTTTCTGGAAATGTTTAACGAATTCTGATAGTATATCTTCGCCTCTTGTCGTTCCTTCCAATGGTTGCAGACATATCAGTTCTTCATACACACGGTTACTGTCAAAGTAACGCGCAACGATTGCCAACCGGGAAATGTCATTAACGTCGACACTTTCATCCAACGAAATACTAAATACGATATTCCGTTTAATGGCGTCGATCTGTTGCTTCCGTACATTTTCTGCCATTTCAGTAACTCGCCTCTCAATAGTCCGCCCTGATGCTGGTATATCTTTAATCCGGACCAGTATTGCTTGTATATTAGAAAAATCATCAAACAATACATCCGCACTTCTCAGAAACGTTTGCTTTATAAATTCCCCATCAGTGAAAGGTCTTCCCTTCTCTGCCAAAGATTGTGCAATTTTAAAACTGCATCCGGTTGCTTGACCTTTCCCTTGACTAATTTTTGTAAAGAATGTTGCCTGCTTTGTATACTGAGCAACTGCTCTTCGGATTGTCTCCGCTCTATCAGCATTATCCTTAAACCCCGATTCATGTCTTGTTTGAAAATGTCGTTGAACACTAGATGTCCGGAATACTACGCTTTCCCGACATAATGAACATATGGCTCGATCTTTTTGCTGTACAAAACCATAATCACTTGTCCAAGAGCTTTGAAAGGGCCGAACGTCTACTTTCTGCACAACTGGTACAACTTTTACCACTAAACTTTTATTTCGGAACTTATCTTTACAATAGCTTATACTAAACTAAACCAACTCTAACTGAATACACGCTTATATAATGGTAAATCCGCCTCCTAGAAGTTTCCCGTATAACCGTGGCAATGCCGCTCACCGGGCGTTCGAAAAGCCGAGAATTACCTCCTCGCGTCTTCTATTTTCTGGGAACGTCCCGTCGCGGTCGCGTCGTTCTAGCCTGGCCTGCCATCACATAGCTCGGTCGAGCTACGTTGCCAGCTTGTGTACAGTTCCGTAGATTATTTTAAATTTACAATAAGTATCCCTAAAATTAAATCTTTAATATTATACACCAAACTTCACAAAGTTATGCGTGCCATTTTAAACTGCCAGACATGCCAAGTCTGACACGCGTGCCGTAGGTTGCCGACCCCTGCTCTAAACTATATACAGTAGAGATTATTTAAAAATACCGAAACCCCAATAAAATGTGCAACAAAGAACGCTACAGGGTATTCTTTGTTTTCATACAAATAAAAAGCAAGAATAAATTGATGAGAATATCCAGTTGACGCCGTTCAAAGAGAGTAAAATAATAAATCGCATAAGTCTTAGTGTTCTATCTTTTACCAGGTACCTAAGCGTGTACCTGAGGAAGAGTATTATTGAAATTATGGTTTATTTTATTATATATAATTTATAATGAGCTAATTTACCAATAATCGTAATATTTTATATTTTTGTCTTCTATAGTATCTCAAATTATGTACATTAAGAAATACATTAATAATTAATACTTTTGAAATATAAATATAATAAAAAGAAAAAAAAAGAACAATACAAAAATATCCTCGCCCGTACCTGAATTTTTGGGTACCTGGGAAAAGGTTCTTTGTTCCGCTTTAATTTCTCACACCTGTCAAAGAGAGGCAATTAAGGTCTGGTACTTGCTAATTTCATGCCTATGATTTGTTTAGAAGAAAGAAAGATGATTAAAAGCTGTAGCTTTCTTTGTTGCAGGTTTTATTGCCCTTTCGGTATTTTTAAATCATCTCTACTATAATTTGATTTTTAGTATTAGGTACTACACGTAACACGTAGTTTTGGCTTTACATGACTCACCAATAAGCCTTTGGACCGTCATGATTTCTTTTTGTTTGCAATGTTCGTCGTCTTAGGCCATCCGCAGATGGATCGACTGGTTTGCAACTTAAGTTTCAAATAGCTACACTCACAGCCAGTGCGCGATCAAAATGAAACATCTGTCCGCACATTAGCGCAACTGATTTTGGATCAGACGGTATGTTCTTTCCATAGCTTGTAGTCGCAAAGCTAGTTTTGGTAATATGTCAAGTTGTAGTTCAGACAAAGAAGACGTACTAACCTAATTTCAATACAGCAGGCTATAAAGACAAAGAGTCATTAAAATACAACGTACAACCAACATACCACTTGCATTACATGACGGTTCATCGAAGGCTACTATGAGGAATTATTTGGTAAACTAAACTGCTGGCCACTCGAACTTACCGATAGAGATTTTTAGGCAAAATTTAAAGTTTAATATTTTCAACAGGAATGTAAATTTTTCAACGCCGATTGCAGATTTTGAAAGCTGGTTTTTTTCGGATTAAGCTGCATGACGTATATTTATTGTAGGACCATAGGTTTATTATATACGGGGTGATCAATAATGTCATGCAAAAAATCAAAAAGTTTGTATGAGTGAAATTTCCAAAATAAATTTTTTTGGTCGTTGCAATAGGGTCCGTTACTTAGGTAACATCAATATCTCTAGACGTTTTTGTCAGTTTTTGGATTAAGGACGTTAGGTCTTGTACACACTACTAAACATAAAATGTGGGTAGCAAAATTTTTAAAATGCTATAACTTGACATTGGATGGACGGTTCTTGATGATTTTTGCGGATTTGGAATCCTTATTTCACGTAGATTTTCTACGATCTAAATATTTTATTTGAGGGTGGAAATTTACACATTATACCGGGTCGAAAATATGTACCCCGATGCCCATATTTATGATCGACTGTAATTTCTACGCGACGCGTCAATTTCAAAGTAGGCATTGCAAAAACAAATTTGTTGCTATGGAATTAAAAATAGTTAACATTATTTTAAAAATAACCTGACACATTTCAATGTTATAATTTTGTAAATTTTAATTAATATGAGGCGTTTAACCACGACAGAAAGAGAAAATTGCATTCGACTTCTCAACGAAGGAATGCTAAAAAAGCAAATTGCGCGCATTTACAATGTCAGCCAAAAGACAATTTATAATTTAAACCGTCGCGTCGAAACTACTGGTGATCATAATTATGGGCATGGGGGTGGACATACAAAAAAAATAAACCAAAGAACCCAAAGAATTTTAATTCGAGAAGCTATGGTGAATAGAACAAAGAACTCTAGGAAACTAAATGACTCTTTAAGGCAACAAACTGGGGTGAGAGTTTCGAACAGAACAGTAAGAAGAACATTGAATAAAAACAACTTAAGGTGAGAATTTATTTTTACAAAAACAACATAATGCCAAACATTTTAAATTTTAGAGCCCGTCGCAGAGCAAAATGTGTGTTGTTATTACGACACCATAGAGCGAATAGGCGGGCATGGGCAAATCGGCATGCGAATTGGGGTAATGCAGAGTGGAGCCATTGTTTATTTTCTGACGAAACAAGATTTAATTTGATTCACTCCGATGGCCGAATATTAGTTTGGAGAGGGCCAAATCAGCGGTATTTGGAGGAAAACATGGCCCCTCAAGAGGCATTTGGTGGCGGAGGTGTAACAGTATGGGGAGGTATCATAAGAAATGGTAAAACCGAGCTATTCATTACCAACCAAACTGTTAACGCTAATGTTTATCAGGAGGAAATTTTGCAACCTATTGTTGTTCCTTTTGCTCGAAATTACGGTCCAGAATTTCTATTGGTGGATGACAACGCTCCACCTCATAGAGCGCGAAGGATCACAGAGTTTTTGCAGGCACAGAACATCAATAGGATGGACTGGCCTGCAAAGTCTCCGGATCTTAATGTCATCGAACACGTTTGGTCTTATTTAAAACTTAAAGTAAGATCGCGTGATGTACCCCCTGCAACCTTTGCAACGCTTAATGAGGCCATTCGTGAAGAATGGGAGAATATTCCACAAGATTTTATAAATAATCTTGTGGATACTCTACCAAACAGATGTCGGGAAGTAATACGTCGAGCAGGAGGACCAACAAAATATTAGTTCCTTTTTTTTATAATGCACCTACTTAATTTCGGGTAAATTATTACCAAAGATTAGGTATTTAAAGATAGGACACTTGGCATTTTTCCATTGATATTTGCCGGTTGCTTTTAATGACCTCGTCCTTTTAACACGCTATTGCCAACAAATACCCAATTTCATTTTAAACTCCAAAAATGCAAGGTTGTAATTCCCATCTTTGACGCAGTGGGTTGAAAACAAAAATTAATGGACAAACAATTTATGTTTTTCAGGCCATTTTTTTTTATTAACTAAAAATTACCAATATCAATTATCACTAGGTATCCTTTTCCATACATACCTAATCTTTGTTATTACAGTATATCAGATTTTTTTAGGGATTGCAGTAACCTTTAAATTAGGCTTAGAATTAGAAATTTTGTAAGGATTGACTTTGGGCCGTTGTTAACCAATCTTGTATATTGTAGAATATAATGTAATAAACTTGTTCTTGTCGCTATGTTTTTGTCTATTATCGACCCGGTATAATGTGTAAATTTCCACCCTCAAATAAAATATTTAGATCGTAGAAAATCTACGTGAAATAAGGATTCCAAATCCGCAAAAATCATCAAGAACCGTCCATCCAATGTCAAGTTATAGCATTTTAAAAATTTTGCTACCCACATTTTATGTTTAGTAGTGTGTACAAGACCTAACGTCCTTAATCCAAAAACTGACAAAAACGTCTAGAGATATTGATGTTACCTAAGTAACGGACCTTATTGCAACGACCAAAAAAATTTATTTTGGAAATTTCACTCATACAAACTTTTTGATTTTTTGCATGACATTATTGATCACCCCGTATATAATAAACCTATGGTCCTACAATAAATATACGTCATGCAGCTTAATCCGAAAAAAACCAGCTTTCAAAATCTGCAATCGGCGTTGAAAAATTTACATTCCTGTTGAAAATATTAAACTTTAAATTTTGCCTAAAAATCTCTATCGGTAAGTTCGAGTGGCCAGCAGTTTATTTCGTTTTACCTCCTGCATCTCTACCGTCTGATAGTTGAAATACACAGCACCAGGAACTGAAAATAACGCATCTTTCCTTGAGTACCCAGGAAGTCCATAATTATTGTAGAGTACTTTATGTTTTTCCACCTTTCCTCAAATGTTATATTTATTTCTTGATCACTCATTTTGGCAGCATGCACAATTGCGCGAAACTCTGCAACTGTAACGTTTCCGTGTGCGGATGACCTTAGCTGTTCCTCATTGTGGGCTTCCCATCCATAATAATATATTAAAAAAAAAAAACATTTCCCAAAGTTCTTCAAAATTGTTACTACAGTAAAATCTCTCAATAGCGACCACCCTCGGGGAAGAAAATGTTGGTCGGTTAACAGGGGTGGTCGGTTAATAGAGAAAAATTAAAACAACTGGTCTGCATTTTACAGTGTTTGTTTATTGATAAGTATCTACATATATGTAAATATTTTTAAATATTTTTGTTTAAATTTATCACAAGTGTAAGATTAAATGAGATGAAACCAATATAATATACAGGGTGTTCATTTGAAAACTTCCCACCACGGATTTATCGAAAACCACTGATTAAAAGAAAAAACGCCGAGACACGTTAAAAGATTTGCCAAAGGGGACAACTTTTTAACCAAAAATTACTTCACCCCCTTTTACCCTCTGCCCCCCGGGGTCATCCCCTTAAAATTTTTAAATGACAAGGGGTATCAAGTAACAGCTTGTTTGAAAGGTCTTTCAAAGTGCTTTATTTTGATGTTGATTTTTTAAAATCGGTCGATTCGTTTTCGAGAAAATTAGAAAAATCTTTATTTATCTTAATTTGTTCAGATAGAAAAAAAAAACACTCGAAAATATCACTTTTTATTTCAATAAGTGTTCAAAATGTTGCCCGTTATTTGCCAAACAATGATATAGGCGATGTTCAAATTCCTGACGGACATTTTCAAAAGCATGTTGTGGGAGTTCATGGCAGCTTTCGATGATGCGTTGACGAAGTTCATCCAAACTTTCAGGTTGGGGAGTGAACACAATAGATTTCAAATGGCCCCATAGAAAAAAGTCTAATGGCGTCAAGTCAGAAGACCTAGCAGGCCATTCAATAGGCCCTCTTCGCTCTATCCATTTATCTGGAAACTCGTCGTCTAGCCATTGTCGAACCGGAAGAACATAGTAAGGAGGAGCGCCGTCTTGCTGGAAATATATTTCAGCCTCATCAAGTATAGGGTTTCCATCGTCTTCGATTTGGTTTTCAATGGTTTCAGTGATAAGCGGTTTGATGGTATTTTCCAACATATCTAAATAAATGCCTCCATTTAAATTCCCATTAATAAATAATGGCCCAATCACTTTGTTTCCTAAAATGCCTGCCCATACATTAATTTTTTGGGGGTACTGAGTATGCCCTTCTACGAAAGCATGAGGATTTTCATTGCTCCAATACCTGCAGTTATGCCTATTAACAAATCCATTTAGATAAAATGTGCATTCATCACTGAAGCAGATATTCTTTACATGAATTGTATAATCATTAATCGCTGCAGTCATTTGTTCACAAAACTCAACTCGCCTATCGAAATCATCTTCGGTTAACTCTTGCAATATTTTCATTTTGAATGGATCAAATTTATGTAATTTAGTAACTGTCTGTACGGAGCCTAATGAAATACCAGTCGCATCAACAATTTTGCGTAATGAAGTATTAGGATATATGTCAAAATGACCCAAAACTTTAACTTGAGCGGCTTCATCCAAAACTCTTCGATGATTACGTTTTTTATTTGCAACAGATCCAGTTTGAGTAAATTTAGTAACAAGGACCAAAACATACCTATGCGAAGTTATCTTTTCCGGATGTCTGGCGTTAAATGTGACGGCAGTTTGCCGAGCACATTGATTTTGGGCACCATAAATTAGAATCATTTCCACTCTTTCGGCTAGTGTGTAAACCATTTTGGAAGTAAAATCTGAATAAATAAATTAATTTTCACTATCTCAAGATTGTCACAAAGGTAACTGACAACAAATTAAATTCTTTCTTTTACCTTAGCAACTATAAAAAACTAAACAGGTATAAGAATAAATACAGTTCGCCCATGTTATCTGTGTTTATAAATATATGGCTGAAAAAAAGTCGGGTTGCTATTTGGTTGCTGCCACGTCTAATCTTCCAAATTGCTGTTTATGTTGGTTTTTGATTACTTATTGAAATAAAAAGCGATAGTTTCGTGTGTTTTTTTTTTCTATCTGAACAAATTAAGATAAATAAAGATTTTTCTAATTTTCTCGAAAACGAATCGACCATTTTTAAAAAATCAAACGTCAAAATAAAGCACTTTGAAAGACCTTTCAAACAAGCTATTACTTGATACCCCTTGTCATTTAAAATTTTTAAGGGGATGACCCTGGGGGCAGAAGGTAAAAGGGGGTGAAGTAATTTTTAGTTAAGAAGTTGTCCCCTTTGGCAAATCTTTTGACGTGTCTCGGCGTTTTTTCTTTTAATCAGTGGTTTTCGATAAACCCGTGGTGGGAAGTTTTCAAATGAACACCCTGTATATTATACAATGTACTGTATGTTTGCCTTGAAACTCTTATTTTTTAAAATATTCAGAAATTAATGATTACTTCATATTTTTTATATTATTTGTATAAAATTCACATTTTAATAACAATTAACAAAATATTTGTAGACTTGTCAAAATTGCTAACATTATTAAAAAAGTTTTCTAAGCCTCTCAAGCTTGCACAGGCTTCAGATAGGCTTGATATTTTCGACACTGGAGCAAGTTCAGATTCCTCTTCCTCTGTCGCAGAGTTGGAAGTAATTTTATCCGTTTCTTGGATCTCTTCAATACACTCGATGATAGTCAATTCTGCTGGCAAATCGTTATCAATCGAGGCAAATTGTTTCAAGTTCACAATTGATTGTGTCATTAATGTTAGGAAACAGTTGTGCGAGCGGAATACTATCTCCTTATTCGAAGTCGTCCATATTATCTCTATTACACATAAATCCGGCTTTCATAAAGCATTTTTTTATTGTCACTGGGGACAAATTGCGCCAGACCACCGAAACCCATATCAAGGCGTTGGTTAGGGTACTATTATTTTCGATTTTTTGAAGAGGACAACCATGGTCTTTACATTTTAAAAGCCTCTTAATAATGTAGCTTCGGTAGAGCATTTTAAAATTCTAAATAATGCCTTGGTCCAAAGGTTGGCAATGTGAGGTGGTATGTGGTGGAAGAAAAATAAGTATGACAATATCCAGTGTAATTTTGGGGTGAGACGTTGCATTATCCAGAAACAATACCACTCTTCTATTCTGCTTCTTTATCTTGGTATCAAATATGTGAAGATATGTTGTCATGATGTCTGCTGTCATCCGCGCTTTATGGTTCGAGGCCCATTGGAGAGGTAACTTATCGATATGTATGCCCTTAAAACATCGAGGATTTTTGCTTTTGCCTATTATAAGTGGTTCTTCCTTTTCACCTTTCATATTTGCACAGCACATAATTGTAAATCGCTGTTTTGTTGTTTGGACTGGATATATGCATATGTTTTTGTTGGCAATGCACGATAGTAGAGACCTGTCTAATCTGCATTAACTACGTCCTTTGGGTCATAATCCTTTAAAATGGTCAAAATCCTTCCCTTCCAAGCAGTTACGTCTTCAATATGGATGTCAGCTGATTCACCGCATATTTTCTTGAAGGTAATATCGTGCCGACGACGGCATTTTTCTAACCATCCATTTGATGCCTTGCTAGTCCTAGACATTGAGCAGATTCGAGGGCTTTCCCTTGAATTATGGGCCCGGATATTTGTAAGTGCTTGTTTCGCGTCTTACAAAACCGGTTAAAAACAACTTGGTACACTGCCAGTCCGTCGGTTTTGGGAGATTTTCTTTTTTTGTCCACCGTTGCGCCACCTTCATGAAATAAATGTCTAACTTCTGCTTTATTTTTAAGCAACATAGTCACCTGGGTCTTACCCACTTTAAATTTTTTAGCCAATTTCCTGGTACTTAAACCAGTTTTTTCACTTTTCTCGCTAATTTCAATTTCTTCGATTAAGGAAAGACATTTTCTTTTTCCCGCCATTTTCAAATATTGACGTTAGTCCCAAAACACACAAAAACTGTTCAAAACAAAACTAATGTTAACAACCGATTTATCAGCCTTTAAAGCAAATTGAATGGATTCGCCTGTAATAAAGTAATTAGTGTATGTACCTATATTTCTTAAGAATTGTCGGCTCGGGTTTTACTGCCCCTAATAGAGGGTGTTTTTAGCATTTATATTTACGTTCATGAATGCCCGCGGTCATTTAATAAATCGGTCGTTAAAGAGGACTATAAGATAATGGGATTTTCATTTTTAAATATGGGGAATTCATAACCAGTCGTTTTACGCAGTTGGTCACTTTATAGAGGCGGTCGCAAACAGAGATTTTACTTTATTTTTTATTTGTTTCAACATGTTTTACAGTATTCGAGAAAAATAGTGATTGTACTAATTTAATAAACACAAGTACTCACAACGAAATAAATAAATAATTAATTAGAAAATAATAAAATTTTAATGTAAAATTAGTGGGAGATCCAATATTTGAGGGTAGCAAAATATTCATGGGATTTCCTATGGCCCGTGTGGCGATGCACCACCCAGCATAGTGAAAAGAATATTTTTGAAAATACAGGATGCTTCATAAACTCAGTACACAATACATTTTGTTAAATGGAATAGTATAGTTTTTGATTTAATTTATAATTCAACGAGAAATCTTAGTCAGATTCCTTGCTATAATATACCCCTTACACACACGGTGATCACAGTATATGTAGCATGTTTCCTCAAAGTGTATGAACCGAATTTCTAGGCACTCTGTTTACCTTCTTGACACAGAATTACGGAAAATTAAGCATAAATAAAATTCGTTTTAAAATAAACATGAATACAAGTAGTAACTGACCTTTAAAGAAACCAGATTATTTTGTCGTATGATAAGTGGAAATAATCTCATCCATATAAGAGCAATTACAGTGTTTGCAATCTTTTAGTATGCAGTATGTACGATATACGAGATACATGCTTGCGTAATTAATAAATATATGCATATTTCGGATTTACTTTGTTCCAACTTCCAAGTTAGGACGACAATATGGATTTATATAAGAACATTATTTCAGAGTTTGCAGTGGTGACAGTTTTGTTATATCAACTTTCTAATGCGGAATATTTTGGTAGTACTTCGAACTTATAAACTTTAGTTTAATAACATTTAAGAAATATTGCTGGCGTCATTTAAAATGTTTTTTTTTATTTGTGTTGGTTTTATAATTTAATTATTATAGAAGTTTGGGTAACTGCATGTCTAGAAATCTGTGCAATTTTTAGTAATAAGAAATGTATTTAAAAAATTATTAAGCAACGACATAAATAATACTTCGGATACTAACTAGCATTAATCCCAATTGGATCTGGTCTGGACGTTTATTTTTATAAACACTAATATTAATATTATTATATGTATTTTTCTTCTTACTTAAGATCAATTTTGGTCGATTTTTTTGCTAAATTTTGGGATTGCCCAGCTTATATCGATTATAGACTTTCCTCCGAGACTTTCAAATGAAGGTCCATGAAAACGAACAAAGCGTGAGGTTCAATTCAATTTTTCGCGCTTTGATTGTTTCCAAACAAGACGGATGACCAAAATTTCACATTTTTAGTGCATTAATCGAAATCTTCAATGTTAGTAATTTGTGCACAAGTAAGTAAGTACAATTTGTTCTATAGGTTATATTATATCCAAAATTAATTTAAATTTAGTTAATTTTATTTTAATTAATTACTCACGCAGATATGAATCTGTATTCTTGTTACTGGTTTTTGAAGAGTGCATGATATTTAGTATTAATAAACTCAGACGTAGGTATATTTTTTTGACCGCATATAATTTAATTAGCTAATTAATGACGCTTCTGAATGTTCTGATATTCCTATTACATCATATTACTGAGAAGTTAAAATACTTGACTGGGCTTAATATAGCAGCTGATAGTTTACAGGCGTACTGTGTTTTCTATTGCCTGACAGCCAGGCCCGGATTATCCATAAGGCACATTAGGCATTGCCTAGGGCCTACGAAACGCGAAGGGCCTACGATCATAAAATATAATAAAAATAGACACAAAAAAAGGATCAATACTGTATTCTACAATAAGAAAAAGAGTTCACAGACACAGAGACACACTACAATGTAATACAAAAAACCTTATAACAGTTTTAACAACCTTTTTACACATATTTTTACAATAAGTTTTTTTTTCGTGATTTTGATTCGACGAATTCATGCAGTACCACAGCGTTCTCTATAGTACCTATGTCGTCGAAGTCCATCTCGCGAGTCAAATCACTTTCAATACATAGTAGGCCTAGTGAAGAAACTCTCTCTTGGCCATAGTTGAACGCATACAATTTTTGATAAGCTTCAGTTTAGAAAACGACCTCTCACCTTCTGCATTTGACCCCAGCATTGAAAGGTATATGCGAAAAGCTTACATTTGGGAAACTTGAGACTAGCAATTATTTTCGATGGCAAAAAGTTAGTTTTGTTCAATAAAAAGCTAAAATTTCTAAATTATTTTGTAAGTTTTTTTTAATTAACAACTTTTGGCCATATATTAAATATGATGTTTTTAACTTTATCTGTAAAAACAGCGACGTCAGCGACTTCATCAGGGCATGGGCATCCATTGGGCTCTTCAAACGCATAGAAATGTTTAGGAAATCACTTAATTTGTAAATTTTGTTATTTCTTGGTAAAATTAGGGCGTGGCACCCCAAAAATTTTCGCCTGCGGCGCATTCTTTTTCGCAGCCCGTTACTGAACCTCCCCGAATTAAAATCTAAAATTCACCACTGATGCCTAGGGCCTACGAAACCTTTTATCCGGCGCTGCTGACAGCATTATAAATGCAAAACACAAATTTTAGGTTACAGTGTGAATATATTATTTTTAGACTGAAAATATATATTTTTGTACAATTCAGATAATTTTTACATTGTGAAGATCGACCAATTGTAATTTTATCTTTCACTGTAGGGTCGCAAAATAATAACAATAGAACAATATAATTTAGGATCAATCTTACGAGAGTGGTAAACGTTTGGGTTTCTATTAACACGCATGCAATTTTTATGCTATACAAAAAAGCTATACAGGGTTTTTCACTTAAAACTCCCCACGTCAATATCTCGACAACGAATATGAATATTTAATTTCTGTAAAAAGTAATCAATGTATGGGGTCAAGTAGATATTTTTCAAAGCTTAAAATATTAGACGCCTACCAAGAGCTAAGCGTCGCGACGCGTCGAAACTATAAATCGATTGCATTGACCTTGAAATACGCGCATGCGAAAGTACATGTTATTTATAAACTTTTTTGTTATTTACTCGAACTTATTTACTTTACTCATTTCTGAGTTATACCGGTTTATAGTAAATATTTCTTGATTGACAAAAAATGCAATTACGGATGATTTTTACAAGAATGCCATGAATATTAGTTACTATGGCAACCATTTTTATCGCAATTGTTTTAAGTGCAATTACAAGCGACAGATGTTGTCATTGCTGCGTCAAAGATATATTGTCACATTTTGTCACAAGAAATATTGAAACTTGTTCGGTTTAAACAAAACTAACAATAATTATATGAAAATGGTTCAATTTAGCAATGAGAAAAAAGTAGACATGCTACTGGTGTTTGGAGAATGCAGGTCCAAATGTAGAGAAGCAAAAAGAGTTTACGCACAGCGTTATCCGCGTAGAAGAGTCCCCGATGCAAGAACCTTTCCAAGTTTATGTAAAAACTTAAGAGAATATGGCAGTTTCGTAAAACCTAAGAGAAATAGAGAAAAGACGACTACAAATGAAAATACTGCTGCTGCAATTCAGCAGGTTCATAATAACCCCAAGATATCCCTATTAAAAATAAAAGAAAATACCGGTGTTTCCATAAGTTCATCGTCGAGAATTCTAAATAGAAACTCTTTTCGCCCTTACAAAACTAAACTAGTGCATAAATTAGAACTAGGTGATCCCGCAAGAAGAATGGATTTTTTAGCAAGATTTGCCGATTTGTATAGCCAAGATGCAAATTTTCAACAGACACAACTGTCGTTTTTGGTCCGAAAACCATCCTCGTTGGATTACAGAAAGAGATAATCAGCGAATTTTTGGCATCAATGTTTGGTGCGGCATAATAAACGGATTCCTTATTGGACCTCACTTTTACGAAGGCACTTTAAATACAGATCGCTATTTAAGATTTCTTCAAACTACACTACACCGGAACTGTTTGAAGAAGTGATCTTTGAGACTAGAATGAATATGTGGCTACAGCAGGATGGAGCGCCTGCACATAATGCCGTAATTGTAACGAGGTATTTAGACAGAGAATACCCCAATAGATGGTTTGGTACTAATGGACCAATAAGGTGGCCGGCGAGGTCCCCGGACCTTACACCACCAGATTATTTTCTTTGAGGTCACCTAAAGGACGTTGCCTATGAAGAAGCTATCGAAGATATGGCTGATCTTATTAACAAAATTATTGCAGGGTGTGCCGCTATTACAAGGAGGACGCTCCTACAAGTGACCCAAGCTCATCTGTTGAAAGTTTTTAATGGGTGTATTCGAGCAGATGGACATAATTTTGAACAACATTTTTAATTTGTTTTATCATCTAGTTAAGTGCAATAATAATTTTGTTCATTAGCTTAACTCAAAATCATGTAAGTAGTTAATTGCCAATAAAAATTTTTGTTTATTACTTTTGTAATTGTACTTAAAACAATTGCGATAAAAATGGTTGCCATAGTAACTAATATTCATGGTATTCTTGTTAAAATCATCCGTAATTGCATTTTTTGTCAATCAAGAAATGTTTACTATAAACCGGTATAACTCAGAAATGAGTAAAGTAAATAAGTTCGAGTAAATAACAAAAAAGTTTATAAATAACATGTGCATTCGCATGCGCGTAATTTCAAAGTCAATGCAATCGATTTATAGTTTCGACGCGTCGCGACGCTTAGCTCTTAGTAGGGGTCGAATTTTTTAAGCTTTGAAAAATATCTACTTGACCCCATACATTGACTACTTTTTACAAAAATTAAATATTCATATTCGTTTATACCCTGTATATTTTTTATTTTCTTAATATAAAAACTGAACACATCATATTTACAAGAATTTACAAATTAAAAATCTAAAAAGGTGTCTTCACCATCACTAAATTCGAAGAATTCGTCTACTGTTGTCTCAGTCCAGTGTTGCCAGATCTAAAGGATTCCCTTCAATATAAGGGATTTTGACCAAAAATTCTAACTATTAAAGGATTGAAGGGTTTTGTTCATATTTGAAGGATTTTAAGGCAAAATTGTATATTTAGCAAATATTCCAGTACGTTTACCGTAAATCTTTTTTTGCTTTAATATTTATTTAATAGGGAGACTTATTATTATTATTATGCAATATGCAAGACATAAAATACAAACCGATATGAAACGCCACTGTCGTCAACTACAAACCTATCTAGCGAATAAGACATCAATGTCTGAACAAAACATCAAGAAAGAGCAAACTTTGCTTAAATTTCCACCGCCGAAATTAGGTCATCCACTTTTTTTGAAGGGCATAATATAGCGATTTCTTTAGTGGATGATTTGCTGCCTAATAAAAAAAAGTTGTTCATGTCATAAAGTTTTTTTACACTATTTTGTTGTGCCGGCCACTGTTTTGAAGGATGTGAAGGATTTTCGTGATCCCCTCGAAGGAAAGTGGTCAAAAAATTCTGGCAACACTGTCTCAGTCCTACATTTTCTTCTCTGTGTAATTACATGTTTTATAGCTTCTTGCCAATATTCTTTCGTGATAATTATTGTTAATGAATATTTCAATAACTCGCATACATCTTTTATTTTAAATGTAGTGTTATTCCATGCTATACCGGGTGTTTCTCAAAAGACGCTCACCCCTATAACTTTTTTGTATTTATAGATATTAAAATGAAATTTTTGAATTGTGCATAAGAGATGAGTCTGCATTTATTGGCATAATTTTTGATTTGCTAGCACTTATTTGGATTCAGCATGATATTCTGACTAAAATGTTATCCCACTTGTCATTTTTTGACGTGTTATAACATTTTTATTCTAATTTTTTGTATTGATTCTAGAGGGCTATGAATCAATTTAATAGGTTAATTTTATAGTCAAGTAGTTTACGAAAAATAAAATTATGTCATATTGATTGACTTTCTAAGTTTCACAAGCGTTTTAAAAAATGAAATGACGTTTACTACATTTTTCCAAATGGAACGATAGTGGTTCACTAGGATATTTGAAACGAGCATTTTTTTCGCAACAATTTAATACCATACACTACTATGCTATTTTAAAACTTACGCAGGTGTTAAGAAATTGATCTAGGCAACTAGGCTTAATTAAAACTAAACTAAAAGAACTAAACAGTTAACTAATTCATTCTCAACAAACAACTAATAGTAGATAGTAATTGTTTATCATTATTAATAAATCAATCTAGGTCTTTAATTATAATACCAATTATCATCGCTCTAAATGTTCGAAATGTCCTCCCTGTTGATGAAAACAATTTTCCACTTTTTTGGCAGTTGCCCTCATTACATTTCTCAACTGGTTTACATTTATTTCTTGAATTGCTGCTCTCACTTTATTTTCAAGTTCTGCACGGGTGACTGGTGGAACGTTGTAGACTTTGTTTTTAAGGGTTCCCTATGCAAAAAAGTCCAACGGAGTTAGGTCGGGGGATCTAATTTAGGAAATAAAAATGTTAAAGGATGAAAGACATACCTACCAAAAAGCTTAATACCTTGCTGGCCATCTTATCGGTCCGTTAGTGCCAATCCAATTTTCCCCATACGTGTTATGAAGGTATTCCCTAACAGCACGAAAATTATGTGGTGGAGCCCCGTCTTGTTGAAAAATAATAGCCATTTGTTCAACTACAGGCAAATTTTCAAGAAATTGTTCTATTTCTACTTGCAAGAAACCTAAATATCTTTCGCCGGTAAGGTGACCATCAGAAATAATTATTGGTCTCACAATTCTATCTCCAATGATACCTAACCAGCAATTGAATCCAAATCGCTCTTGGAAATTGCCTTTTTCTATTAAATGCAGGTTATGTTGTGACTAATAACGCTTGTTGTTTCTATTAAACATGCCCAAATTTGTGAATCGACTCTCATCCGAATAAAGAATTTTCGACGGAAATGTTGGATCTTGTTGATGTCTTTGTAAAAACCAGTTACAATATTCAAGGCTTCTGGCCTGGTCATTTTGATAGAGATGTTGATGAATCTGGTATTTGTATGCATGATATTTGTATTTATGTAAGATTCTCCATACTGACGAGCTACTTATATCACATTCAACAGCAATTTCTCTGATTGAGGCAGTAATATTTATGTTAACTAATGATAGAGCGTCAATTTATTTCTCTTCACTTACAACATAGTTATTGACCGCATCCTGATTGGGTTCTGTACGCATTTTTTTGCCAGTTTTGAAAAATAATGTCGGATTGGAAGTCGACGACCTGGAAATCTCTCTGCACACAATCTTGCGGCCTCCAAATAATTTTTTCTGGTCTCTCCAAAAATTAAAAGCCTATCAATTTGTTCATTTCTAGTAAAACTAACCATTTTATCTGATTTACAATCTAAGTTTTATAAACGAATGACATTTGAACAACTTTTAATTAGAGCCGTATTGGTTTTGATATTCAATTCAATTGTTTTTCAAAGCCGCCTTTATATTTCGTTTCTTTAGAAAGGACAGGGCGGCAATAATAATACATAACGCTTTTAATAGTTATTTATGGTACAAGTGTGTTATGTTATATATAAGTCACGCTGGGAAATGGTTAGCCCTTGAGGCCGTAGGCTGAGAGGGCTAATTCCCAAGTGACTTATATGACTTAACACACAAGTGTCATACAAAATTTTACCCAACACTTGATAGACATTATTAAAAAATAGAAAATTATATTGTATCAATGTAAACTGGAAAACCCTGTATTATACTTTAATTGACATATTTTTGAATGACAAATTTGACACGTAAAAGTAGGCTAAGGTGATTTTTGTTGTTATGGAATTGATTAACAACAAAAATTTAAAGGCAATAAATAAAATTATTATTTTTGCTATTTTCGAGGGTACTTTTTCAAAATATGGAAGAAACTTCAGCCAAAATTTAAAAATAAGCTAACCTTGCGTGTTCATTTATTATTCCCCACAAGTCAAGAGGCACTTATTATGACAAAGCCTTATATGAATACATATTTTACCACAACCCACCAGTGAGTTATAATCATAACACACTAGTGAGTTATGATTATAACCCACGTGTGGGTTATAAGCAACTTTATTAGCCTAAAATCGAACTAATAATGTTCACTTTATATGTAAGTGTTGGATAAATATGTGATTGGGATTTAAGGCAAATTTTTTCGTGTTAATTTTAAAATAGCATAGGAGTGTATGGTATCAAATTGTTAAGAAAAAAATGCTCTTTTCAAATATCCTAGTGAACCACTATCGTTCCATTTGGGAAAATGGAGTAAACGTCATTTCATTTTTTAAACGCTTGTGAAACTTAGAAAGTCAATTAATATGACATAATTTTATTTTTCGTAAACTACTTGACTTTAAAACCTATTAGGTAAATTGATTCATGGCCCTCTAGATTCAATACAAAAAATGAGAATAAAAATGTTATAACACGTCAAAAAATGACAATTAAGATGTCGTTTTACTCAGAATATCATGCTGAATCCAAATAAGTAAAAATATACAGGGTGTTTCATGTAAAATACCAAAGTCAAGGTCACTTCCGGTTAAACCGGAAGTGCTAGCAAATCAAAAATTATGCCAATAGATGCAGACTCATCTCTTATGCACAATTCCAAAATTTCATTTTAATATCTATAAATACAAAAAAGTTATAGGGGTGAGCGTCTTTTGAGAAACACCCGGTATAGCTTTTCTATTGTACCTATATCAACCAAATTTGATTTAATTCATAATGGTAGGGCGGCAGTCGAAGTAAAACAATACCACGCATTTGGCATTACACATTTTTTAAAACTTGGCTCATTTTCTCGCACTATTTTTAAAATTTTTTTTTTAACATGTCCTTAAGGGATGTGTTTTTCTCAGACAGCCAATTAATATTATCTCTTTTTTCCAAGAAGTCGTAGGTACACAGGTAAAAAGGATATCTTAAAGTAAACCAAAACGAATTTAAAACGAGGCCGCTATGTCTTTCCATATGTCCAAATGAATATTTCCTTGTCAGCTACATCCTTGGAAGCAATTTTCGTAATTATCTTAGCGGAAAGAAAACCTAACTTAAACTAAGATAACAGATTTAAACCATTTTAAGCATAGCCTTGAGTTAGGTTCAATCATTATCTCAAAATAGGGCTAGTTATTTTTTAGTACTTATCTTAAAGAATCAATCCTTTAAGTAAGATTTATGTTATACCGGTCTAAGGGATGACATCCTTGAGTAGAAGCGTTTAAATCTGAATTTGCTGTGTACAAGTATTTATATATTTATGTCAAGTATATGTGTTTTTGCCTCAAGGACACAAGTCTTTGTTATTGCTTTGACTCAAAGACCGCATCCTCGAATTAAGACAAAGAAATTCATGATTTCTTTCGTTGAAAGTTTTAATGAAATTGTTCTAAGTTCATTGACTTGTTGAAATATTCTATTTATTTGCAGCAAACGTACAAACACATGGACGACTTTAGAGGTTTCGTGTTAGTTTACTAATAGATGCTTTCAATATTTTTAGAAGGACGTATTTGTCTTAGCTATACACACAGTAAAAAAAATTTTAGAAACACGCACATTACGCTGAAATATAGAAAAACGAAATTGTTGTCTTTAGCGAAGTCAATATAAACAGTTATCTAAAAAAAAAAATATACGTTATCTAATTCGTCGTCCATTTTGAGTTTAAACTACGCACGCAACAAATCACAAGCAGTCTAGCCACATAATCGTAAGATGTCGAAAAACTAAAAAATCGCACCCATCTGCATTCAATAAAACCATTCCCAATCCACATCCACTAGGCCTAGAAAAAATTATGGGTATAACACTAAGCCCAGATGCTTTATAGAAACCTCAAGTTCTTCGGTCACTGGAGTACTGATGTGATTCCGCGCAGATGCCGAATTGCATGAAAATACCTATACCATACTCTTAGGACAAGGACCAGATAATTTGGCACAAAGAAGTTTATCTTTGTTAAAAATATATGTTAAATGTTACAATTTCAAAGACGCCAACTTTAAAACAAAAAATTTTGCCTCCAAGAACATTATCAGAAATGACCAAAGGCACAAAAAATAATGTATTAAGAACACATTCATTCTAAATAAGATTATTACCTTCAGATTAAGTAATTTAAAGCCAAGATAAATTACTCTTTACTTGTGGCTGCCTTTTATCAGTGTGAAGCTCTTGAATTGAATAGAAGCATTTAAATCTGAATGTACTGTGTACAAGTATTTATTTATTTCTGTCAAGTATATGTGTATTTGCTTCAAGGACACAAGGCCTTGTTATTGCTTTGACTCAAAAACGGCATCCTCGAATCAAGACAAAGAAATTCTTAATATCTTTCGTTGAATGATTTGATGAAATTGTTCTAAGTTCATATGACTTGTTGCAAAAACCATTCCTTTGCAGCCAACGTACAAACACCTGGACAACTTTAGAGAAGTTTATTGTTCGTTTAAAAATATGTGAGTAACTATGTCTAAGGTGTATCTGTTTTTGTTCTGTTTTTCTTACCCATGATTTATTAGATTTATTATTATAAAATACGTATCTTAAAGACAAAAAATATTTTAATTCTAATAAATTATCGGGGGTAATACCACGAGTGCTTAAAAATTATCTGGTTAATTTTTATGCACGAGCGGTATTTAGGGAGAATATTTCTAGAATGAAATATATATTATTTTTTCATTTATGCCATAATTATATCTTTGTCGTTATCTGTTGAGAGGGTTTGTTTTTCAAAAGCAATGAATTTCCCGAAGGGAACTCATAACAATAACGATCACGTTCGCAGTAAAAAGGTAAAAAAAAAAACTGTCTCGTCAAATAGGTTCGATTGTTGTGTGTTGGATATACAACGTTGTCTAGGCAACGTTGTATATCCGCTGATATTTTTTTATTTTTAACGTTTCTTATGGGAAAATTTATACATGAGTGAAATATTCTCCTCTATCTCAAACAAATACTGTGACTTTCATCAAGGTAGTATTTATAAAACATCCAAAAACCTTGCTGATGTATTTTTAAGAACCGAAACGTCCGAATGACATTCAGAAGACATCCGATATTAGGTTTTAGGGTCATGAGAATAAAAATATGCAATTTAAATTATAGGTCGGTATTCCAGAGAATGAAGTTGATGATTAACGACGTCAACTTGCAGAGAAGAAAAAGTGGCAATGAAAATGTGACATCTGTTTGAAATTATTTCAACAACTGTACCTAATCAGCAAAAATTAAAAACGAATTTGCTAATTTCCGTTATTTTTCGGATATCTCCGAAGGTATTCGGAACTTTCAAATCTTTTCAGGCACGTTTTGTTGAGCACTTCGGAACTTCGCCACCATTTAGCCGACTTTGTATCTCTTATAGTTTCAGAGATAGCTGCATTTAACCTTCAATTTGTAATAGCCTGTATTCGTTAAAAATATCTAAGCTTTGGTTGTCTCATAATTGCATAATGGGCACAATGAAAGCCGCAAAAATGAACAGAAATTCCGGCTTTGGTCGCTTTAAAAATTCTTTACTTGCTCAGAATTTAGAACTATGAAGTCAAAATTCAAACTTATAGCGAATTCCATTGGTAAAAGAAGTACGGCACGAGTGTAAAATTTGTAAACCATTAAGAAACCGGTGCAACATTTCTTGCACCAAGTGCAATTAGTTCCGCACGTGCTGCTTGCAGTGGACTCAACAGAGTTCACTGGCTGCAGGAGATTGTGCCGCACCGAAAGCTGAATGAATACGTCAAAAAATACAAGGTATTGAAAAATATCTGACTTGTATATTTTAAATACTATTTTGACCAATAGTACTGATAGCAATGAGGAATATTAACCTTAGGTAATTAGAAAAATGGACTCGAGGTCAAATCTGTAAACCATTTGTAGTGAACTCGTGCAATATTTCTTGTGCACTGAGTGACATATCAGTGCCGCACTTCTTTTACGAATTGAATTCGCTATTAATTTCAATATTTTTTAACTTAAAGGTTTGCATCAACTTAAAATTTATGTTTAAGTTGAGATCTCCTTATTTAATCTATTTTTAGCTTTAGCTATAAGCAGTCTTTCTAGGAAAGATTCTGTTTATTTATGCTTGCTAGTAGAATTAAGATGTCAGACTACACAATATTTAACAATTTTTTTAATTTATTTTAATTGTTGTTTTGCCACTTTAAATTACCTACAGGCAATATAAATATAATCATAATTTAGATAAATATACGTTTTTAAATATAATGTTTATTACAGAATAGCTAGAATATATGTTAAATGTTTGTTAAATTATTGCCCAGAGATTCACTTAAAGTATTTAAGAGCATCAGTGGTTTTATACAAGCCCGGAAAGTACCAGAACGAAACAGGTAATATCCAATTTACATTTTGAATACTTATTTGTGGTTTTTCTTTACGCCAAATTGCTAATTATTTCTAGTTCTAAGATTTGTGCATATTTTCATATTCATAATGTATTGATGGTTGTTTGACCCAGTTAATTATACCTTTTATAGTTTAATATACAGTGGTTTATGATATTAGTTGTTATCTTGCTTATTGTGGGTACACAGAGTATAAAACTGAATCATGTTTTTTAGAAAAATCAAAATAACTCTTAAACCGTTGGTGATATTAATCTCCGATTTGGACAAGTTAATTTTAATGCAAATTATCTTCTAAACAACTGAAAAAAAGTTTTAAAATTTAAAAATACCGAGAAAAATCTAGAAATAAGCTAGATTGAATAGCGCTCTTAAAATTGTATTAAAAAATTTGTGGTAATTCCTGAATCATTTATTTAAACTCAAAGGAATTTTCTTTTAAACTAGTTCAAGTTCAAGAAAATTCGTTAAAGGATAACGACTCTCTTTTATTAGGTGAGATTCGAGAAAATCCCAGTAATTAGAGTAGTGCAAGATCTACTGATCTTAATTATTTATTATTTTTCTACGGTTAAGTGTTTTATTTTGCCGTACAATTAACTTTTAAAAACAAACGAGTCGTTACGCCCCCTTGCAGCGATTTCCGAAACTTGAAACTATTTTTATTGAATTTCACTTAGCAATTATCATAAGGGTAGTGTTTTTTTTTAATCTGTAAGACGTATCGTTTCCGAAATTTTCCCGTTACAAAATTATCTAGATAGTTCAAGAAATAGTCCATGCAGTGTAGTCGATATAATCAAGTAAAGCACAGGCGGTCTACCTTCACAATATATATTTAAATTATCACTAGTGTTCTTAACATGTTTCGAACATATCTGCAGAGTGTTTCCTAACTACTTTCAACGATTTCACTTCCTATGACAATTATTGGTCGTGTCTTCATTAAGCATGACTGTACATTAATGACTTAAAACTTTGAACCAATATATGGTCACAATTCAGCATAAATTTGGGCGGCGGAACTTTCGGCCCCATATTGGGTAAGGTACCTGCTAGAAATTTTAGGTCAAGTAATCTTGCAAGAAATTTCGGCCCCAAACATTGCAGGTAAGCTCATTATCATTTAAGTACCCACCAGGGGTTTTTCCCGGTGTTTAGTAAATAGTAAATAATTGGCCGGTGAACTTAAAAAAGGCGAATTGAACCAAAAAGGTGGATTAGATGCCGTGTTAGCGCTGTTTAACCAATATAAGTCTATAAAAGGGGCAAACAATTAATAATAATATTCCCCGGTGAACTTGAAAAAGGCGAATTGGAACCAAAAAGGTGGATTAGATGCCGTGTTAGCGCTGTTTAACCAATATAAGTCTATAAAACCGCATTAGCCGAGTTGCAGGTCAAAAATTGAGTTAGTTCAGGTTAGTTGCATTTTCATTTTATAAATGATTCAAAACACAAAAGATCATAAAAAAATTAAAATGTTATAACGTTAGACCATTGGGGCCGAAAATGCCTGTAATAAAAACATGACCCTTCCATCCCGGGGCCGAAAGTTCCTGTCAAAATCGGGCTGCTACCTGGCCGGGGCCGAAATTTCCTACGCCCATAAATTTCTACGTATCAACTTTAATTAGCAAGCTACTCTGGTCGATCACTGTATCCCCTGAGGATGAACATACAGGGTGTTTCCTAACTACGGTACGAAACTTCAGAGGGTGTTACGTAAGGTCGTTTTAAGAAAAAAAGTTCCTATGCACATATGTCTGGAGTTGCTTCGCTTCTGAGATAGTTGAAGTTAAAAAAAAAAAAACGGTCATATGTATCCTTTAACCGATTTGGTTGAAATTTGGTTCAGTTATTTGAAGTAATAAGGCGCTTATGTAACCCTAACTAGATTGAAATTATTAGGTCCAGTGGCGTCTCAGTGGGCACCACAGCCAATTATTATTGAGAAGAAAAAGTACGCCACTGCCTTTTCTTTTAGTTTTTTTATTTGTTCAGATTAAGCAATTACAAATACAGTTTTTTGGTCTCTTGTATTTTTTCATATCTGGCTTTGTTTGCGACAAAAAAAATAAAAATAACTTTAACTCATTCTAAAAGCGATCCATGATGGACAACATAAGAGAACAACCTTACAGTAAATGAGCAAAATGCCCACCTTCTGATAAAATGCACGACTACAAACGAAGGAAAAAAATCTGTAGGGTACCATTTGCATTTATGAAGTAATCGAAACTAGTATAGCATTTTTTTCAACAACGCCACCTACCGCTTAGCATTAAAATAAATAGAATCTTTTTGAAAGCCATGTTTAATCAACTTTAAAAGACCTTTAAAATAAGCCCTAGTTTGTTATATTCGGTTACCGCAACCTAAGTTACATCAGTTTAAAGTATCTAAATTATTGTCGGTCACCCTGCCGTTGCCATGGTAATAAGAGAAAAATTGTCATTATAAAATTTGTAGATATGTATTTGAACAAGGAATGTAAAAAATATATTTCTTACCTACATTAAATATGAAATGTTAGGAGATTCTAACGACATTTTGTGACACCATAGCAAATACGACCCCTAGCGGTAAAATTAGGAACTTAAAAGTATTTTACTCTTTTGGCAATATAGTTAATATTTTTTTGCCTTTAAATCGTAACATGAATAGTTTTCGAGATATAGCCGCTCCGTACCCTTAACTGATCACCCTGTATATGGTACTCTATTCATATAATATTATCATATATCACAGCCTCATTTTGTTATTTGGCATTTGTAGGGTGCGGAAACACTAAATATAGTTTTCTCAGAATAAAAGCTTTGTATTATACCCTTTAAATTGATAAATGGGTATTAACAAAGAAACTTATAGCTACTAATTTTTTTTTCAGAAATTGGAGATTTCTGCGAGACTCCACATAGGCAGCAAGGCGAATGTATATCGTTAATGGAATGTAAATCATTGTATACGATCTTAAAGAAAAGGCCTATTAGTTCAGCCAATGCGGATTTACTGAGAAGATCCCAGTGTGGGTTTATAGGAACTACTCCCAAAGTATGTTGCTCTTTAGACAGCATAACAGAACCTTCTTCAACAACCACACAATCATCCCATTACTCAGGTGGGTTTACATTAAACTTGTCTATTTGTACAGTGTATGTCCGCGGAATCAGTTAACAAGAGGAAAACTTTTTTGTTTTTTTTTTCGCGAAAAGTGCATTGGGGTAAATCTACATCTCAGCCAGAATTGCTTGATGCCACTCTTATTAAAATTTATTTCACTAATTTTTAATGCTAATATAAAAGCAATAGTGGCGACTCGTGATGTTAGAACCAGGCACTGCTGGATACAAATCCAATCAGATGTACAGGGTCTTTGATTATATTTACGTGAGCTCTAGAGCCTTTATTATTAGAGATGGAAAAAAATCTTATATACAAAAGTTCTAGGGTTTTTCTTTTATTATCTTTTGAAGTTATCAGAAAAAACAAAGTCGCATCGGGAAATAAAAAAATATAGGCAACTTCAAGTTTTTTAAATGGAACACCCTGTATATTATGCGCTAAAATGAAAGATCTTTTTTCCGTGATTATAAATATATACAGGGTGTTATGGAAATGACTTATTATTTTTTAACCCGTAAATATATAGGTCGAGACGAATTGGGGAAAAATTGCTATAAATGGCGCTCGAAGCTAGAAATTCGAGAAAAATGCCTTCAAAAATTTAGGTCCAAAACACCTACGCGCCAATGACCCAAACAGCTGATTTGGGTAATTGTTTACTTTAGTGCAAATGTTGAATTTTTCGCTAAAATTTCGTATATAGGCTAATTAAGGGTAGCTGATCACAATTTTCCTTTTGCGTTTAGGCGGCAAATGCACTGGTTTTGAGAAAAAAAATGTTAAAGTTTTTCTAACTCACCGGTATGTTATTTTGCATGTAATCCTAAAATGTTGCTATTTCCAATAAAATATTACTTGTCGGAGTCATAGTATACACTTCTGAGTTGAAATAAACGAAATATGCCACAAGGAAACTCTGAAAAACGGGATAACTTGTAAGCGAACAGAAAACTCTACGTTATCTGGAAAAAGACGGGAGACAGCTCACTGACAGCTGGCCAAAAAAGCAGAAGCAAACTGCACGGTACAAGGAGCCTGTTTGCAGGTTCACTGCACCCATGTTGTCAGATTGTTAGTGTATTATAAATTGCCTATACTTTGCAATTCATTTTTATTAATTGAATGAATCCTATTGGCTCGAGCTAGCATATCATTCTCCTGGATGGAAGCCATTAATAATTACAAGAAAAAGAAGAACAATCTGGCAACGTGAGTGCAATGAATCTGAAAAGAGACGCTTCTACTTTGTCGGCGTATTAACAACGAATTTAATTAAATTTGTGCCTTTTCCATTGTTTTTTTGCTAAAATGTTGTTCTTATTTTATGAACAGATAGTTTGGTGAAAGTTTTATCACATATTTTGAAGGGAAAACCATAAAATCTAGGAAATTGAAAGGAAAGTGAAACGCGACACCCAAAGATATCGAAATAAACAAACCTCGGATCGGCTCCAGACAAAATACGCTGACGGTTTGTTTTTGTTAGATTTGGTCGAGGTGCTGAAGAAAGCAAGTTGAAAAGAAAAGTAGTTGACTAAGAACTTTAGAGTTCATATGGTCGGTTATCGGTACACCTTTGATTTAATTTTATCGCTTTATGTTTTCCTTAAATTACCTAATTAATAAATTTGTTTTAATCGTTACAAATTTATTATTTCTTAAAGACATCCTTACAAAAGAATACCCTAACCTGTAAGTGAAAAACTTTAACATTTTTTTTTCTCAAAACCAGTGCATTTGCCGTAAAAACGCAAAAGGAAAATTGTGATCAGCTACCCTCAATTAGTCTATATACGAAATTTTAGCACAAAATTCAACATTAATTGCACTAAACTAAACAATTACCATTCCAGCAGTTTGTCTTGTCAAAAACACATGTGTTCAGGGGCATTGAACTATCATGGAAGGCGCACATAGTCCGGTTTTAAGGTATTTTACAAAATTCAAAATACTTCCGATTTTAGAAAAAAAAACTATCAAGTGTAACTCTAGACCACCTCAGGAGTGGCCCCTTAAAATATAATAAGTCATTTCCATAACACCCTGTATATGTTGATGACATTTGGGTGAGCTATTTTTGACATATCTTAGCTTAAAATATAAATAAATTGAAAAGAAGGTTGATAAACTTGTCAAGCAAACCATGGAAACAATTTATAAAGCGTAATAAATAACTTAACAATTGTTTCCATGGTTTGCTTGACAAGTTTATCAACCTTTTTTCAATTTATTTATATTTTAAGCTAAGATATGTTAAAAATAGCTCACCCAAATGTCATCAACATATATATATATATTTAGAATCACGGAAAAAAGATCTTTCATTTTAGCGCATAATATACAGGGTGTTCCATTTAAAAAACTTAAAGTTGCCTATATTTTTTCATTTTCCGATGCGACTTTGTTTTTTCTGATAACATCAAAAGATAATAAAAGAGAAACCCTAGAACTTTTGTATATAAGATTTTTTTCCATCTCTAATAATAAAGGCTCTAGAGTTCACGTAAATATAATCAAAGACCCTGTACACATTTTATTGTTTAATTAATGCAGAAAGCAACATTTTTTATGTTTTACAATAAAACGGTTTTACTTACCAAACTGCTTAAAACTTGTATTTATATAATATTATTAATATATTAGAATTAACCTTCATTTTTAATTGTTTAACAAGTTGAATTGAAAATTACTATTCTAGTAGTCTGCACTTCAGTTTGCATCTCATCCATAAGATCTAGTTAAAATATTTTTGGGGGTATATTCTTAAATTGACAACATTATTCCTCGATAAATAATTTTAATTATGGTAAACCATCGAAAATAGTAAACTCAGTTTAAGAATACATCCACCCAGCGCAAACAAGGTGTAGTATGGATCTCAAAAAATTAGGGCACTCTGATTGGTCAACTCAAGGCCAAATTTCCATATAGGTTTTATAAACCTGCGGTTCCGCTGACCGACAGGTCCAGGAATTCGCACCTTTAAGCCTAACGTTGAAGTATCAACTGCGAACGATCTGATGACGCGCATATGACCTTGCATTTTAACAGCGACAGCGAGGTGTGCGAAGTAACATAGCCGACGAGTTCATACGTACTGAACCATTAAAAATAGATCCTATTGTAAAATGTTAATTTAAAATTTAAAAAAAAGAATAATAATTATTTTAGGCAGTGCTGCAGCTCTTATTAAAAATCCCGTAAATGACAACCAAACTGGTAAAACTAACCTGAACCAACCTAAACACACTTATTCTTTTTTCATCAATCGAATGTACAATAAAAACAAGCATTTATGTTTCTTGTGTTCTTTTATTATTAACGCTGATCATGGGTCAGGTTGACCCACGTCATTTTTTTAACGTGTAAAACGTTTTTTAAGAAAAACAGCATATGCAGTTTTTCATTGAATTATTTTTATAAACAAGTGTCATATAATGACTATGATTTGACATTATTTGAAATGTCATAATAACCTTTATTACCGCAGTAGTGTGTTAGTAACATCCTAAATGGAATTCCATAACTATTGTTAAGTCACAATGTCACAAAATGTCAGAACGTGAAACAATGAAGATTTCTTACCTTGGGAGGTAAAAAAAATGAATGATTTATCATTTCCGCTTTTTTAAATAGGGATTTTTTTTAAGCTTTTAACAGTCGCCATTTTGAAATAGCTGGACAGAATCGCGCCAAAATTTATGAGCATACTGTATGAGACATTAGCTTGCAAATGATGTATCACAAGCTGTATGTTTCCATTTAAAAAAAAGATTGATGGCGTCATATCTTTGACAAATGTCCATAAAAAAACAAATGAATAACGTCATGAGCATTTCCCCAAAAGTTACAGTTTGAGGCTATATCAATTTTATTCCGGACTTCTGAGCAGCCCTGTATAATATATATATATATATCCTCCTTGTTACGTAAATAAATATTACCTCCAAGATTTAGCACCTCTATCTAGAGAAAAGGAGGTATAATAAAAAAAATACAAACTTAAATATAAAACACTGCCCTAAAAAATGTTGTAAATAAAACGACTAAAAATTTTTAAATTAAATACATAAAAAAATATTCTACGTTTAATACCAATTTTTAGAATACAAAAAAATAGTATAATGAAATTACACATAAAATAACATCAAAACCAACACAACTGAAAAGCATTTGAAAGTAGCATATATTTTCTTTAGCACTCAGTACATATGAGCATTTTCACAAGCATGGGCACTATGGGCAGTCTTTATCGTTTTTTGCTTTCATTTTTTTTTTTTTTGATTATCTGAAAGTTTAATTTGAATTTGGTCCGGAATCTTGTTTTTGTCAGAAAATTCGTGGTGAATTTCAAAAATTTATTTGACCCATGGTCAGCAGTTAAGGGTTAATATATGGATATTATCGTTCAACTTTACCTCAGCAAGGTACGAATTTGAAGATTCTTTATTCAACCTATTTCAATTCCCGCAGAGAAGCGAAACGAAACCAAAACGAGCATGATCCCAAATATCGTTTAATTTATTCAATCAAGTACAGGGATTTTTAAATATTATTAAGTGATTAATATGCTAAAAGAACCATAGGGCTGTATAATTTTTAATTTGGTATAGAATATTAAGGGTTGTCTATGCACCAATACTAGAAAGTAGCGCGTGGCAAGTTAATGTTGTTTGTTCTGTGTTGGGTAATGACCAAAGTATAATGTCTGTATGTAATGTAATTTGAAAAAACAGGACATTCGTATTTTGAATACAAGGGTTGGGAATTAGTTAGAGGAAAGTGGATTAACATGCAGATACAAGCACAAGTGGTTATTATTCAGAAGGAACCGTGGTGTGTGATAATAATAGGCTGTAGGGAACACGACACAACTACAAGAATTAACACTGGGGGCTCCTGATTGGTTCACAGGCGTGTCCTGATTCATTTTACAGTCTAATTCGGGAATATTGAGGATATGGAGAGAAACCGATATCACTGGGGAACCTATTTTTTGTTTATTGAACTACACCCAAGTAACTATATAATACCTATTAAAGATTTTAGTTAGCTCGCAAAAAAAATCTTAATTATTTGTTACAAAATTTGAATTTATAGGCATATACAATGAACATTTTAATTTATAGACATTTACAACGAACATACAAGCAATATATTTTTGGTTCAACAATAGAAATTAAATAGCACATTTTTATCAGTAAGTCTAAAGTTTAGTCACTCATTTTACGCTTCCTAGCCTGTCTTTTGAAAGCAGCCTCGGGGGCATCTCTCGTAATAGTCCAACAGTAGTCGGCTAACATCTCACAGTTCCATTTTCCCTGATACCTCCTTCTTTCCATGTTGAAATATCCCGGTGAAACCTCTCACCGTGTTCGTCACTTACAGCACCACAATTTTCCGGAAAGTAATTCAGATGAGAATCCAGGAAATGAATTTTTAACGACATACGAGCCTTTTTTGATGGGAGGTGTCAAACAAAAGTAACAGTCAGTAACGTGGTCTATCGGTTCTCGCCAGATCACAGGAACAGCAAAGGGCGTTTTACGCTTTTCTCAACTTAGCCAGCCGCGAATGTTGGACACACATTTGTAGCAGCAGATATAGGGAGCCGAATTTTTATCTTTGTCTCCAATTTTACAGCCAAAATACAAGTGGCAAGACTTTTGTATTACAGGGCTAAGTGTACGTTTTTGTTTCACACAAGTCACTTCACCATATATGTAACAAACATGATCCGACTTATTTAAACAAACTCGCGGGATGTTGCTTAAAACTCTAATTTCTCAAATACGAACAGCTCTCAATCAACTGGTGGTTGAAATTCAACTACCTAACAATTTAGGATTTATGTTATATGCATTTAAACCCCTTATAAAGTACACCTTTTATAATAAATCCAGGTACTTCTCATTTAATAGTCGAATTTTCCCATATATGTCCATATATAAACTAGTGAATATTGGGGAGTGCAGCAAATGACTTGGGTTTCAACACGTTTTCTTCTCGCATGTCCTATATTAATTCTATGAACATCCTTATGAACAATCTCAAAAAAGTTTCTCCCTGAGGATGGAAATGAAATATATGATTTCCGAAAGCTTGGAATAACTTTAAAGAGTACTCTTTCATTTGCTGCACTCCCCAATATTCACTAGTTTATCTCTTAACTAGTCAGCAACGACTACCCTCTCGATATGTCCATATATGTATATATATTACGGGCAGGTAGGTAATTACCATAATTAGCATGGATCTATAAAACCGGAGCCAACTGAGACTTTTGCAAGACAGATTGTTAGTTAGTATAATAAAATAAGTAAGATTTTGCTATTTTGGTCGCGGAAGCATTTTTGCTCTTCCCTTGTGATTTAACCTATCCTTGACCAATGACCATGCTTGATAGATACAATAACGTGTATGGTTTAAGCAGCCATGCATTGCAGGGTTCTGAAACGCATTTAAAATTAAAAATTAATTTATTGATAATCATATTATTAGGATCATGAGAAACGATAAAAAACAAGAATGACAGAATGGTTTAAATGGTTGTTAAATGTAATAAAAAGGAAAGCCACTTTAAACTAGACTACTGGTATGTCATTCTAAATTCATGAACGGCTGCTTAAAAGGTTTGCGACATAATACTTTGTAAATTAAAATTGAATTTATTATAAAAAATTACATTTTTAGCCATCAATTAAAAATATCTGTATAATAAGAAAAATATCGTTCTCAAAATTATCATAATACTCGTAAGTATTTAATGATGAAACAATGGGAATTCCAAACCAATTTTTGAGCCAAGATGTTTTTACCATGTTTACCAAGTAAGATAATACTATAGTAATAATAAGAATCCAAAGCTAAAAAAAATCACAGAAACATTGTGAAACAGGTTTTATTTCCTAATCTAAATTAGTGGATCTAACGGTTTTCGAGAACCGTTGACTAGTTATCGCGTGCTTATTTAGTATAATATGTCGTGTCCTTCTTCATTGCTTACATTTCTATATTTGCTTGTTCCACTTTGAAGGTAAAATTTCGCAGTAAGGTAAAATAGGAATATGACCATTTCAAAATCTGAAACAAAAATAAACTTACTTATCATGACTTGGACCACTGTCCTGGAAACATTAGACAGATAATAAATTTATATTATGTATTTATTTTAATTAATTTAAAATATACAAGGTATCAAAAAAGATTAAAAGGTCAATATGAACCTCCTGCGAAGATACTCCCTACAACGTCTGTATAATAAATTTAGAGGAGAGATGTCTTTATTGAACCACCCAACCCAAGCAACAATCCGACGTTGTTATAATACAACGTTGTTGTAACCGACCACGACGTTGGTATACAACGTCGGTCCGTCGACGCTACGACCCACTTTTGCACCAATGTGGTCAATCAAATATGGGTTGGTACGACGTCGGATCTAACTTGATAGTTCACTTATTACGATTACGACCAAATTTGGAGTCGAGTTCCGACAGATCTAGTCGACGGAAGTCGGGCGTGCTACATTTTTCTGTACTAAAGTTTTGTTGGTATTTCTTTAATAAAAATAAAATAACTAAGATTAAATAATGCTCAATTCTGTCTTACATTCAAAAGAAATGGACGACTAGAAAGCAAACCGCGTAGGTAGGTATGTAGGTATTTTATATTATTGGAAAATAAGATACCTAAGTGATCTATGGATTGAAAACCCAAACGGAAGTAATTTTATTGATAAACATGGATGTGTTAGTTTTAAAAACGGAAAGGGCCTCTCAAAAAGTAATAATTAATAAAACATTAGTATTTATTCGGAATGTGCTAATTTTTTTTTTAATTATATTTTTCGTTAAAACAGTAAAGCAGTAATTTATTTCACATAATTAGTGACTATTAAAAGCATTATCTTGCGTTTCCTAAAAAAAAAACACCAGAATAATAAAAAGAAACAGCAATTTTAACAAATGGCTGCCGAGTTATCTCCCTATAAGGTTTGCAAAATGGCGTAGTTAGATAAATTCCTAAAACATTTCCACTTTGGACTAGAAGTCGCGGCGAGTTAAAATATTTGTAATAACATTCTACTCACTTCAGACCTAGGTCATAAATGGTTCGTAAACTAGACGGCCGCCGACCGGTTTTCCAAAAAAATACACTACTATATATATATATAGTACTTATTTCTTTCTAGGGCCATAATCAGAAATCTTCTACTTGAAAAATATCACTTTTATTAAACACTATTTATTTAAACACCCTATATATTTTTCTGTCATCTTATAGCTCGTATCAACTCTTTAACTTTCGTAAAGAACGTCCTTTCCCTTTCTCTAATAGTTTTTGAAATATTTTGATATTTTGAGATTTAATGTCCTCGTTATAGCATCTCTTGTCAATGGATCACAGTAGCCATGGAAAATAAATGAAATTATAGACATTTTGTTATAACTTTTTTCTTCTTAATAAATGTCTTGTTAATTCTTTTGATGATATTTCCCCAGACATTGGATAACATCCCTAATTCTATTCTCCATGTCCTGCCTTGTCGTAGGTGGTGTGACATACACTCTATCTTTTATGTAGCCCCACAGGAAAAAATCTAATGGGGCAAGATCACAAGACCTTGGTGGCCATGCAACAAAACCTCCGCGGCCAATCCATCTTTGAGGATAGTGCTGATCTAAATATTCTCTTGCTTCACGATAAAAGTGTCACATATTTTGACGTTCATCATAGTCGACTTCTGCCAATAATCTTGGCAATGTCTGTTGCAAGAGAAGTGAATAATTACGTCCGTTTAAATGTTCATTAAAAAAATATGACCCTATAATTCTGTTGTGAAGTATGCCGTAGCACACATCAACCGACCAATGGTTTTGGTGTTGAACTTCTCGGACCCAGTGTGGATTCTCCGTCGCATAATAATGCATATTGAGTCTATTAACGGCACCATTACTTCTAAATGTAGCCTCATCTGAATACATTATAAATTTTAAAAAATTTTGGTTTACCTCAATTTGGATACGTAACCATTGGCAGTAAGTTTCACGCCTTTGAAAATCTTCATCGTGAAGTTCCTGATGTAACTCAATATGGTACCGACGATATTTATACTTGCATTTTGTTCGGTTTGCCGTTGACTGTGACGTATCACCGAGCGAAGCTAATTTACGGCTACTAACTAGGGGATTCTCCTGGACGTGTAACAGTATTTCGAGTTCTTTCTCACCATTTGTAGCTATTCTATTAACAACTTTACGTTTTGAATATTCCACACTGCCCGTTGAATCAAACCTTTCCATTAAATTTTGAAAACTTCGAGGACTGGGTGTTCGCCGCTCGGGATATTTCATCCTGCCTCGCCCAAAACATAAATCATATCGATTAATTCATTTTGAGTACCAACTTATAAAATGACTGGACAATAAACTTTACAGTAAAAAGGCTTAATTTTTACATTGATCTGATTCCTAATGTCATACACTGCCATTATTTTCTTTTGTTTTCCATGGCTACTGTGATCCATTGACAAAAGATGCTATAACGAGGACATTAAATCTCAAAATATCAAAATATTTCAAAAACTATTAGAGGTAGGGAAAGGACGTTCTTCACGAAAGTTGAAGAGTTTATGACGAGCTATAAGATGACAGAAAAATATATAGGGTGTTCTATTTAACAAAAGTGATATTTTCAATTAGAAGTTTTCTGACTTTAGTCCTAGAAAGAAAGCACCCTGTAAATGAAATGTTAAATATTTCATAGTGAGTATGTTTTTTCAACTTTATTTAGTAAGTAAAAAAATTATGAATCGCTTAGAGTCAAAATTTAAGTAGCATTTGCACAACAACGAGATGCTTGCAAATGCAAAATTTTTATTATAAGTCGAATTATCTTAAAAACTATAACTTTTTCGTATAATAAACCATAATACGTAGAATTAACAAATGTGTTGAAATATAGGATGTCCCATTAAAAAAAAATGTAACTTTATGACACTCTACTTTTTGGGCGCACCCTGTATAATTGAAAATATTTTTAAAATGTGCCAGATATCCAACCATACCTTAATGTAAGCTTATTATCGACAAATCTTATCTTCAAGGCATAAAATTACTCCGCGCAATCGTTGACTCACCCGGTACATCAAAAACGGGGCCACTCCGGGCACATGTTTATATATACTTTTTCTCTTAGAATATCATAAGGAATCACCCCCTTAAGTTAAGTGCCGTACTTCTGAAACACCATGTATAAATAAATTCTATTATCCAGGTGAGGTCAGGTTAGTTCAAGTACCCCCCACTCCTCCTAAACCACGCTATTACTTACGCCAATAAACGTATAAAATGACAATGTCACAAAATTAAGGCCTTTTATTTCTAAAGGTCTTTTAGCACGTTCCATCAGTATATACAGCGTTTTTCTAACTTTTGGCCCGTTCTCGTACCATTTTGACTGATAACACGCGTTGTTTACTTGTTGACTCTAAAATAATAAAAATATGCACATTTTAATTTACTTATTATTTTTATCGCATTTCTATACTATATATCACAGTAATCTACCTAATATATTAACACCAGCAAAATTGTACAGTACTGGATAATTTTGCTGCATAGCAACCATTATTAGATAGTACGGCCAATGTCCTTACAACACAATAATTTTTTAATTTTGTTGCTATATTTCTCCATTTAGAGAGCATCATAACACTTTCAGTATTCTCTCTTGAATTTTAGGCCTTCTTAGCTAGTATTTAGGGGTAATAGATTTAAAAGTATTTTTCTTGAAATTTTTATTTGTTTATTCAATTTTAAATGTCCAAGAAACCAAAAAGAAATTATTATCAGTTTTCTACGACACCAATTATTACAACTGTTAGAGAGAATTATACAGGGTGTCTGGGAAAATGTGGGTAGTCTCTTGGATTTAGATTTAGAACATGAAAAAATAAGATGACAAGTTCCTATAAAATTATTTCTTATAGGCCCTCCCTACGGAGATAATATTATGCGCCCCTCGAAATCGGTTCTTCCTGAATAACTTTCAAAGTATCAAACATAATTTAATAAAAATTTAGTATGATGGACACTAGTAAGAACCTCTTAAAATAGTGCCCTTAAAACATATTTAGCGTTTTTAGTTTACCAGGGGCGGACTAAGTTTTACAACTCAATGTTTAAATTTTTAACTCCCTGTATGACTTAGAAAAAACAAATCTGGATAGCTTGCATTGTAGACTGTAAAAAGGTACTCTTGTTTATTGGCGATTGAGTGAACCGTTTTTGGGAAAAAGGATAATAAACGAATTCATGGTTTATTTTTAATAAAAAGAACCATGATTTCTATTTTGTTTCTCGACAACAAAATGTGGTGCGAAAGTCATTTAAACAACAGAAAAGTTTCATTTTAAGTTGTTTAACGCAGTGATGTAATAGGAGGCACGAAATTACTGAAAAACTTCATAAGGGGGTTCACCATGAGCTCCGTGAAGTCTGATACACTCGCGGGCACGACGAACTAAGAACTGCTGTACCCGCCACAATAACCCAGCCTTGGTCCTTATCACATCACAATGAAACGTGATTCTCTGTAAAAGTTGCTCCCTAGTGCCGACCGGAGTGGAATACACCAAGTTTTTCAGGTATCCCCACAGGTAAAAATCCAACGGCGCTAGGTTGGGAAATCGAGGAGGCCAGGCAATAGGTCCTCTTCTACCTATTGAATGGTTTGGATAGACGTTATTCAGGTGTTCCCGCACACCACGTTGAGATGAGGTGGTACATGAAGGCATGAAGTACATGGTTCGGCGGGTTTCGAGTGGTATTAGATCCTGAAAAGCGTTCTGGAGGAAATCCAAATAAGGTTGTCATTCAAGCGTTCCGACAAGACCATACATTAGCTGCATATCTGCATACTTAATTCCATAGTTCAAATTTATTCACAATTAAATTCACCACGAGATCCAAAAATCAGTAAATTAATATCGACGTAAAGGATCAGTGTATCAGCGATGTGGAAGATGACAAGTTCTAAAATGCAGGATATTTCATTTATTTCGTACCATAGTAACGTTTGCCACAATGCGAATATAGGTCTCCTACAACTATTCGTTTATTATTCTTTTTCTCGAAGACGGTTCATTTTATCGACAATAAGCAAGGATACCTTTTTTTTTAGTCTAAGATACAAGCCACCCAGATCTACTTTTTCTAAGTTTTTATCATACAGGGCTTTAAAAATGTAAGCACTAAGTTTTAAAGCTTAGTCCGCCCCTGGTAAACTAAAAAAACTAAAATTATTTCGAGAGCACTATCTTAAGAGGTCGTTACTAGTGCCAATCGTATTAATTTTTTATTAAGTTATATTAAGTACTTTGAAAGTTATTCAAGAAAAACCGATTTCCAGCGGCGTCCTTCAGGGGCACATATCTCCGTAGGGAGGGCATGTAAGAAACACCCTGTAAAAAAAAACACTCATGTTATTGAGTTAACAAGAACATTTGCTCTTGGTAACCACTTATACAGGGTATCAACGAATTTATTGTAAATAGCTTTATGTCTAACTAGGAATACCATTTTTTTTACAAAAAAACGTAGAGTTTTCTAATCTAATATAAAAAAAAAATTAAAAAAATCAATATAAAAAAAAGATAGGTACATCGCTGTCTCCTATTCCTGGCGACACTTTTAGATTGTTGACATTTTAACCACAATGGTTCGATTCGGCAGGCAGAGCTTACTAGAATACCTAAATTTGAAGTTTCTATCTTTATTAGTTTCGAAAACATTAGAAAAAAACATCTTTACGGTCTCCCCATTGTGGCCCTGTGGCTCGGTTGTGGGGGGAAATAGGATAAATTGTTACATGACCTTCGGACCCATTTTGATCCAGTCTACCTGATTCCTAATTATTGACCATGCCTTTTAGCACACCCTGTAAATATTATATATAATAATATAAAGGGTGTACAGAAGTACGGGACGTTACTTAAAGGGGTGATTCCTTGATATTCTATGAGAAAAAGTTCATGTGAACATGTGTCCGGAGTAACCCCGTTTTTGATATACAAGGTGTTAAAGTTTTTTAAAAAAAATCGGCTTTTTATAATTTTTTTTAATATCATTTTCCCGATTTTATTGAAATTTGGTGCCGTTATTCATAATTATGTTTAAAAAGGTAATTTTATTTCTAATTTTAATGTTTTAATTAACATTGAAGTACTACATAGGTATTTTTTTTGTACATGCAATAAAGTGGTTTTTATTTTTTCTCTCGAAAACGAAGCATGATTCGGAAACAATTCGCGGAACAAAAAGTTGTACTATTAGTTGGTAAATCCGATAAAAAATATTAAAATTAGAAAAAGTCAGTGGCGTACATTTTCTTGTCAGTAATATTGGTTAATGTGCTCCCGGGACACCACTGGACTTAATAAATTTAATCTAGTTAAGGCTAATTAAGCCCCTAATCATTGTGAATAACGATACCAAATTAAATGTCAATAAAATCGAGGAAAGGATATTTTAAAAGAATCATAAAAAACCGACTTTTTTAAAAACTTTAACACCCTGTATATCAAAAACGGGACAACTCCGGGCATAAACTCATAAGAACTTGTCCTCTTAGAATATCATAGGGAATCATCCCCTTAAGTTACATACCGTACTTCTGAAACACCCTGAATATTTGTTTTTTGGCCGTCCATCACTGTGCAAAGAACAAATAAATTTGACATAAGACGATAAATATAATAAAATATTAATCTGGTCGATTAGCGAACGCTGACAGATTAAATACGGATCTGTCGCATGTGCGCATGAGTTGACACAATAACCGTTAAGAGAACAAAGAAAATACATTTTCATTTGGGTTTGGTGTGACTAATATCATCAACATGGATGTAGATTAAACGACGAGTACCTACTGCCTGTGTTTACCGCAACTGTTTTCCTATTAAGTAGCTTCTTTAATAGAAAAATTACCTTTAATACCATCAATATTGACATGACTAAAATACTCATTCAAGTTAAAGAATCATTTTCAGTATCCCTAATGATTAATTTTATTAAGCTTTACACACCGACAAAAGCTATTACTGTAAAATCCCTCCTCTAACTGTCCCTAGACATTGTGGTGTTCACTCGTTGGGATATATTGTAAACAAAGGTAAATTCCACTGAACAACCATGTAATTAAGTAGGTATACTTATACATATTATATTATTATTTTTTATTATATTGATATTTTGGTATAAAACGCCATGCATCGAAAAATAAAATGAAAAACCTAATTTTAAAGCAGCTTACCTCAAAAAATACATCATTTCCAAACCAACAATACAATCCAAGTTCAATAAAAACAGCTCCTAGGTAACAATACAGAGATAGAGCCTCAATGGACACTGGACTAATCTAAAAATATACTTTATAGGTAGGTATACTGATCCTTAAAAATAAAATATTAGCAATGGGGTGTGTGTGATGGTGTGTGTGTGTGTGCTTTTTTTAATTGTGAGTGAAGGGCCTACAGACATACGTAAAAGTATTAATACATGAACGTATAGTCATGTACGCCCGTCGATATGTGGATAAGTGAAGATGAAATAAAAGGCTTTGGCCACGAAGGAAATTGGCGAAGAAATGTCTTTTGAAGGGGAATGAATATTCTTATAATAATCTACTCGAAGAGCTAAGATTAGAACGACGGCGAAACTATCTTCGGATGGACTTTTTTAAATAAACTGTAAATGTTTTTCTTTCTTTCGAACACAGATACCTAGTATAACAAAGTTCTTTAAAACAAATAAAGTTTCTCGTGTACTGAAAAAAGAACTGCAAATAAAGTAAGCACAATGTTGGACTTTCATCTAGTTTTACAAATAAACTAGAGTTTTAAAAAAAACAAAATTAACTCAATAATCTTTGCCTACATTTTTTCTATCGACTAAAAGAAATATACCTAATGAAATTATCTCAATTAGTTGCGAAGATATCGCGAGATATGTGTAAAAATGTAAGACACGTTAATTTTCTCATTTATGACATTCTTCGTCATATAAATAGTTGGACCTTCCAAAAAATGTTGTATTTAGCCATTTCAGACAGCCTAGAACCTAATCAATCATTCTGTGAAGGTACCAAGTAGTTGTACCTAAGAAAACATTTTGCAGTCGACTACATGTGCTTTTATTGGTTTCGTGTTTTGTTGTTAGGTGTCGTTATAATTTGAAACTAAATACGAAAAACATTATTTCGGCACCAGCAACGACCCTAGTGACCCTAGAATAGTAAGCCGGCAATCAACCTGTTAATACTAGCTTTGTTCGCGGAGACGATCCATGACAAGTTCTCGACGAGTGCGCATGCGCTTTGTAAATATTAGCGTTCGCGGTGCGAAAAATCACGGATTTTGACAATAAAGTAGGCGTTCGCGGTCATACAAGAACAAGTTTATGACCAATTCATAACCAGTCGAAACGATCCGAGGACATTAGCAGGGATTACTTATCCGCGCATGTGCAATTGAAAATTAGGTTGCAAATTGTCGTTTTCGTTTGATTTTATGCGGGCTTTGTTTTACGACGATGTTCTACCCAAGAGTACAACAACTTATGTTACTCTTTGGTTCTACAGAATTCAATTTTAATTTTATCTGCTGCATAAAAGATAAATTTTAAAAAGGATATCCACCTCTAGAAATCGCTGCTATCTGCATTACTTTCACCAGTGGAAAGTATAACATGTTCAACCAGCTCTAAAAGTGCAAAAATTTTAGAAACGAATAAAAAAATAATAGCGTCGCAATGGTTCCGGACGAGCACGTTCGCGGAGATTTATCAATTTCTGATCGGTTACGAATCGCACATGCGCATAATGGTTCGTGACTATTTGTCTAGTACAGGTTCCGAACTAGTCAAGGATCGAGTCCGCGAACATAGCTACTAAAGTCTGTGCGTTTTAAGAAGTCCGCTAAGCCATAAAACCTCTTGAGCATTATGTCGGTGGCTCTCAAACAATAAATTATATTGAAGGTAATTTTGGATGTTGATGAATTACATTTTCTAAATAAAATAATTTAAAGTAAATAAAAAATTAGTTTAGGTAAAGAAAGATAATAATTTTTTAGCTTTTGTAGTATTCAGACAAATTAGTTTTACGAATTCTTTTTTATAAAGTTTTGGTTCTAAAAAGAACCGATTTTGTAGTCTTGCGACAGAACGTACCTACTTCTAGATAGGTACTACTAAAAGTAGTCTTCCTCTGCATTTCAAATTTCACCCATGCTTTCAGACTCATCAGAATCAACATCATCGTCATCATCATCATCATTCGTAATAATTAACGGTCCTACTTCGTCTATAACCTGTTCTGTCTCATAAGATTCAAAAATAATTTTTCTGTGTGTTCAATGCATTTCCGCCATTCTTCTTTGCCCGCTTGGCTAAGCGCCTCCTCCCATAACTTTATAACGCTAGGCTTACCGATATTTTTACAGGCATGTTTGTCATAATAGTTCTTGCTAATACCCCATACCAATTCAATTGCGTTGTAATGACAACGGTAGGGCGGCAATCTCAAAACTTGATGTCCATATTTGAGGGCTAATTCGTCAACAACATACTTTTTTTTAAATGACTGCTCTTTACACTTGCTTAAAAGTTCACTTTTTAAATATAAATTTTCATGGTTTATGTTTTTCTTTGACAACCACTCTTTTATTTCTTCCTTTTTCCAGCTGCTTGTAGGGAATTTCTCTTCGAGTCTCGTATGGTAAGAGGCATTGTCTAAAACAATTAAGGAAGGTTTTTCTAAACTTTTCAAAAGTTTTTCCTCGAACCAATGCTCAAAAATTTCAGCATCCATATTGCCGTGATAATCATCAGTTTTTTTTGTTGATGAAAATATCAAACTGGCATTTAAAACAAAACCTTCTTCATTACCAGCATGTAATATAATATACCTTTTTCCATTACTTGCACGGGTACTTGAATAACAATGGTTTGAGTCATCCTGCCAAGACGTTTTTGTTGAAGTTCTGTTTGCAAATACCCATGTTTCGTCAAGAAAAACAACTTGTCTTGACAATTCCGATTTTTTGTTGTTTAAATAATCCCTTAAAAATTGCCATATTTTCGAAACAACATTTTACAGCTCGCAAAGCAGTTTTCTGTTGTTCGTTTTTTTATATTTGAAACCCATATGTTTTAAGATGATGGACAAACTGTTAGTTCCAATATCGCAAAGTTTTTTCTGCTTTATCTTTTCAATAATAGCTTTGAGGGTAACATATTCCTTGGCTTTATACATATCATAAACAATATTCCTAATAGAGAGTTTTATCCCTTGGGATAAATCCAAGGTTTTTGAATGGAGTCGAATCCTTTTATATGGTCTGTCCAAATCCTCTTCACTCTTTTTTCGAAGTCTTCTTAAGGTCTTCTCTGAAATGCCGCAAGCATCAGACGTTCGTTTTTGCACTGCCAAAACAGACTCTAACGGGCCCGAGTTATTTTTTTCTAAAGTAAAATAACGTTCCACTTGTAATACCAAACGGCGTTCACCTGGAGATAAATGCCTTCTAGGCGATGTGCCACCTTGCTGAACATTTTCCATAACTTTGCTTAATAACTGATTTTAATTCACACACAATGAGTAACAAACTAAAAGTGAAATGCACAACTACTTATTTAAAATAAAGTAGAACATACCATCCCGCACTTCAGCAAATTTTAATTGGTTCTTGGAAAATAGCGATTATTATATAGATTTAACTATAATAATAGCAAAATAATTTAATTATTATTTATGCTCAACGCGTAATTCTAAGATAATTTTGTCTTGAAAGCTCTGATTTCGCCCAGTAATAGAATACAGTAAACCAGTGGGATGTTCGGTGTGATCAAGTATAGCGAAGGTGCGAAGATATTGTAACTTAACTGACTTACTGTTTTAAAAGCGATAACATCCCTTGGTGATTTAATCCGATATCGGACTTCTTAAAACGCACAGACTTTATATGCACGACGCTGACAAGCAAATTTTTTTCTCCACACCGCACATACATGTGCGCGCATTACACGAATTCAAGCAGGATCAGTAAACATGTGCGTCGATATTTTAACGGAAAATTTGTCTACTATGTCTACACCACATAGGTGACATAGGAGTTTAGTGGTCTACACACTGGCTAATATTGCGCGGGTACATCAACGTGCATTCATGTATTTATACTTGCACGCGTGTCTGTAGGTCACTTAATACACTTGATTGTTGATACACTCTCAGTTCATTGTCTGCTGTATGCTGATGATTTAAAGATGTTTTCTACAGTCTCTAATAAAGTCGACTGTCAAGTCTTACAACGTAATTTGAATATTTTAAACGACTGGTGTAATAAAAATAGGTTGAATTTGAATGTCTCTAAATGTAATGTTATGCCATTTACAAATAAAAATAGCACTATTTCATTTAATTATGTCATTAATGGGAATACAATAGCGCGACCTAAAATATTTAAGGATTTGGGGGTCGTCTTTGACATAGAACTATCCTTTGCTCCTCACATTCAACATACCGTCTTCGCTGCCTATAGAGTATAGTACGACACACGATAAATGGTCATGACTAACTAACGCCTTTAAACTTTATACCTGATTTTGGCAAATAAACCATTTCGGTCCAGGGTGGCAGTAGGAAGATTGAAACAACGTTGGTATATGTACAAAAAATTATTGTGTATCGCTGACTTTGACGTAAATTATTAATAGGTATGCGTAAAAGTAGTAAGCCGTAATATATAATTTTTATTATACAGGGTGTCATACGTAGAAGTTCCACCCCCTTTACTTTCTTTAGTTTTTAAGATATCGGAATAATTTTTTTTTGTTTAAAAACGAATGGCAAAGGCTTTTTTGACATCTGTGTAATTACCGGGTTAAAAAATGCGGAACTTCTACGTGGAACACCCTGTATAAAACCGTATGAGTAAAATGAGTCATCTCAATAGTTTGAATCTATACTATCACTATCATCCACTGACATAATTAAAGATTTTATGTTTTCCCAAAATTTTTTATAATTTTATATAAGTGGTATGTTACCGGATGCTTTTATAGCCTCATCTACTCACTACTTTTTTTTTGTATGATTATCTTCACAATAGAGGCTATGATGGCTAAGGAACTCTTGCAGTACCTCTTTTTTGCTGCTTATGGTTGGTATTTTCAAATAATTTAATAATAATTTGACAATTTCTAATGTGTCGACAGGTATAATTGATTATATCTAAAATACGCACATTATCAAAATAAAAACATAATACCTCCCTGTTACTAAAAAAAGGCTTACAAACCAGCCCTTAATGGCTTTAGGGGGGGTAAAGTCACCCGACCGTTATAAAGCAGGTAAAATCATGACCATTTATCTTTTGTCGAACTATACTAATGTTTATAAGTAGGCACCTATTAACTCGATGTGCGCCTACTATAATTCTAGTGTTAATGCTTATGATATTTTTGCCTGCAGGTTAAGCGCAATCAAGAGTTACTTTTATCGACAAGAGATTTTTGGATTTTCTGCTTTTGTTGCTTTACTGTGTTCTAATTGTCAATCTTCTTTTTTCTTTTCATGCACATGTTATGTAAATCTAAATCGCTTTGTGTTAAATAATATTGGTTTAATTGTGTAGTAAAATTAGGTTAGTTTGTAACTTTTCGTTTGTACCTGTTTTGTAATTTTATTGGGAAACTGTTAAACAGTGTATGTATAGAAAAATAAATAAAAATAAAATTAAAAGCTTGATTTCCAAGAAAAAGAATACCAGGCATTTGCTTGCATTAGTAAACTAACAAATTGTTTCTTTTTTAAACAATCTCTTTATATCTTTTGGGTTGAACTTAACTAGCACTAATTGCTTAACAACACTGCGGTGGAAACTATTGATTCACCGCAAGTGTTAGGAAATTAACGTAAATAAACCTAAAAAGTACAAGGTTTAAGGAGGCTAGAACTACTAGGAAGGAATTACCTACGCCCATTATACAGGGTGTCCGGAAAATACGTGTACAACGTTTGACGACAGACTTCTGACGTCAAAGTAGGTCGATCTAAGCCGACTTAGTTATATCCAAAACTGTCTTGTTTAGCCGGTAAAGGGCGTCAAAAATTTGTAAGAATAATGGTTTTCCTAAATTACGTGAAAACCTGCTAAACGATTTTAATGATTTTTAGTATGTAGACTAATAACTATAAAATGACGTTTTCTAGTAGTACAGTCACCGGCTGTAAATAAGTGGAAGTGTTATAAAAGTCATATAATACGTCAACATTTCTCCTGATTTTTTATATCAACGACGTTATGACAACCCAGATATTTGTGTCGAGTGACTGGATGTATTTGGAAGATATTATACCTCCTCAATATTTTTCGTTGGATGAGCTATTTTGCCAGAAAAAGAATATTTACAATTACCTGCATACATCAATTATAATAACAGTAATAATCAAACAAAGTACAACAAAGTTGGAAGTATGTATGTACATCAATTATTATCATCAGTAATAAAATTAAAATCAAATTACCTGTAACAATAATTTTTTTAGTGACCTTGTTGCTATGGCATTTAATAATTTGATAATTATTGACAAATTGTCACCAGTCTATGAAATTGACTAAAGTATACGATCAACATTCTTGAATTACAAGTTCATTTTACCATTAAACATGGAAAATTATACGAACTCTGAGAAGGTTGACGTGCTCCTGGTATACGGGTTTTGTCAAGGAAATGGGCGTCAGAGTGTTATAGGGTTTACATGGAGAGATTTCCTAACCGTCGAATACCAAACCACCAAACATTTGCCAATTTCGAGAGTCATCTTCGGGAAACGGGCAGCTTTGAGAAAAACTTTGAAGGCAGGGTGTTATGGGACTGTGCCGAGATTGTAGTCACAGCCAAGCATAAACTTAGAATTTATAAATAAAATATCACTTTTAACTTGAAAATTTCTATTTTTGTGATTATCTACAAGTTTCGACTTATTCTAAAAAGCGCTAAGAGGTAACTGTCCTACTCTAAAACTAGCTCCTTACGTGTTACACTTAAAACAAAATTCATTGGCCACCCTACCACTAATTGGGCGGGCCAACATTCTTATCCAGACCAATTCAAAAAACCCTGTAATGGTCATAACAAATTACTTTTACAAAACATTAAATATTGGTTCAAAAATAGGGATATAAACTTAACGACAGTCTGTAGATTGTAAAAGATTTTAAATAAAATGATAAATAACAATTATGGAGGTAGGTATTGAAAGTAATTAGGATTGGGTCTATCTGTATTTTAAGAAATGAATAGAGAGTCTAGACAAGAATGACCCCATTTTAAAGGAAAGTGTAATTTAGATATTTAGAATAATATTGGGTGAACAATAAGGAATTGTTGTTTACTGGATATTTTAAGGATGAAATAGTTAATTGTGTCTGCAGTCTGTCGCTTATAATATTAAAACTATTGATGGTACAAAATATACAAATAATAATAAGGTATACAAGGGGCTAAATAATACGGGGTTACAACACCTCCCCCCTTGAGAAGAGATTTAATATAACGTAAGCTTAAAGTGTAATAAAATCTCGAAAGTAAACTGTAGAGTTATATACCAGATGTGTTTCTTTATTCTGGGGTTATTATTGATCCTATTGGTACTCTTAGAACTTATTATGAATTGTAGAATCAATATAATTAAACTTACAACTAGTATTTAAAAATAAAATGAGACAATGACAACTTATGTTTTAATAATCGTTTTGCTGGTTTATAGCCTATAGCTCTGTTAGATGAACTAGGGTTTATAGTTACAGTTTTTTCGTCAGACGAATCTGCATCCGGATATAAGGAAGGTTGTGCAATATTACGACTGTAGTGTGCAGCTTTGTAAAAGTAATTTGTTATGACCATTACAGGGGTTTTCGAATTGGGCGGGCCAACATTCTTATCCAGACCAATTCGAAAATCAATCAATCAATCAATCAAAAAATATATTTATTTTCTACATTATTAAATAACATTTAGATTGTTAACTAATTTAATAAATATATTAGAGGGGTCTCTTATGAACTTGTAGAATTTGTTAAACTATCCACAAAAAAGGAAAAGCGATTTAAGAGCGAAAAAAAAAAGAAATAAAAAAGATACACGACCAAGATTTACAAAGCTAGAAGCTTGTCTGCAATCTTGGGTGTACGAATTAATTTTTATTCGGTGCCTTCCAATACAAATCCAACCACCCTCACCCCTTTGTCAAATATTCTTATAATGGCAAATAAATCGAATGCAAAGAAAAAGAAAAATCGTAAGTAAATCACATAGGTATCCAATATACTTAATATACAAAACAAAAAATTCATTCCTTCTAATAGAGAGCTATAAACTGTTTGAATGCTGAGTTATAAATAGGATATAATTTAATTTATTTCAACCAATTCTACATTACTTTTGATCTACAACATCGCCGGAGCATTTTCAATAAGCCATTTGGAAAGTATTTTTTTTTAAATTTATAGTATTCAGTTTCATTTTTAATTCGAGGGGAATTATCTTATATAATTTTTTGCCAACAAATATATAACCTCTCTGTCCAATAACTCTTTGCATTCTCGGCAACACTGTATTTTCATTTGCTTGAAAGCGTGTTCGATAGTTAACATCAATAATAGAAGAAAATGATTTATTTTTAATTAACTGTAATAATGCGGCTCTATAATAAAGATTTCTAATATCTAAAATATTCGAGTACTGAAAAAGTTGCTCAGTGGGAAAACGTGGATTGAGGCTATAAATTATTTTATTAATGCGCTTTTGTGCTATTTCTAAAGGTTTCAAACCCTGTAATAGTCATAACAAAATACTTTTACAAAATATTAAATATTGGTTCAAAAATAGGGATATAAACTTAACGACAGTCTGTATATTGTAAAAGGTTTTAAATAAAATGATAAATAACAATTATGGAGGTAGGTATTGAAAGTAATTAGGATTGGGTCTATCTGTATTTTAAGAAATGAATAGAGAGTCTAGACAAGAATAATAACCCAATTTGAAAGGAAAGTGTAATTTAGATATTTAGAATAATATTGGGTGAACAATAAGAAATTGTTGTTTACTGGGGATTTTAAGGATGAAATGGTTAATTGTGTCTGCAGTCTGTCGCTTATAATATTAAAACTATTGATGGTACAAAATATACAAATAATAATAAGGTATACGAGGGGCTAAATATTACGGGGTTACAACAACGGGTCGCATGCGAACAACTCGAAGTGTGGAAACAGAAGAGAACATTCTGGAAAGAGTTGAAGAAGATCCAAGTCTCGTCGCTTAGAACGTGAGTTACATGTTCCTAAAACGATTGTCAAAGAGGTTTTAAAAAATTAGTTGTTACATCCATATCACGTGCAAAAAGTCCAGAAACTCTTACCGACTGATCCCCCCATTCTGCTTACATGTTGTCAATTCATTAGAAAAAAAAGAATCCGTGATCCAAGTTTTTGTAAAAAAATATTGTTTACTGACGAGGCGTGCTTTACAAGATCTGGAGTAACCAATCTGTACAACGAACATATTTATTCCGATAAAAATACACATGCCATTAAAGTTGCACATCATCAGCATCAATTTACATTGCTTAAGTAATGTTTTTGTATTACTTAGTTTCCTACAATATTTTTAATACATACTTCCAACTTTGTTGTACTTTGTTTTATTATTACTGTTAATATAATTGATGTATGCAGATAATTGTAAATATTTTTTTCTGGCAAAACAGCTCATCCAACGAAAAATATTGAAGAGGTAAAATAGCTTCCAAATACATCCAGTCACTTGACAAAAATATCTGGGTTGTCATAAAACCGGTGATATAAAAGATCAGGAGAAATGTTGACGTATTATATCACTTTTATAACACTTCCACTTATTTACAGCCGGTGACTATACTACTAGAAAACGTTATTTTATAGTATTAGTCTACTTACTAAAAATCTTTAAAATCGATTAGTAGGTTTTCACGTAATTTAGGAAAACCCAATATTTTTACAAATTTTTGACGCCCTTTGCCGGCTAAACGAGACAATTTTGGATATAACTAAGACGGCTTAGATCAACCTATTTTGACGTAAGGAGTCTGTCGTTAAACGTTGTACACGTATTTTCCGGACACCCTGTATATCTTATTTCAAGCATCAGCTCAACAAGATGTAACACATATTATAGGTATCCATAAGTGCAATTAGGAAGCATGCACAAATTTATTTTTTAAGTTCTTTCAGTTTAAATGAAGAAAAAAATAACTTTAAAAAAGTATTGTAAAGTTTGTGTGGCAATTATTTGTGCTAGAATTAGTAATGTGTTAGGTTTATTTTTTAAATAATTCTCATATGTATTTTAAATTTTAAAGCTAGAGCATATCGACTTGACAACTTCAATATAGTATTTTAAACCTATCGTAAATCTAAATAAGATCTTGTCGTTGTGTTAAAAAATATTAGAAATATAAATGCTGTGTGAAATCCTTATATCTAAAAATTAAACACCCCTCGTTAATTAGTACATTACCGTTAAAATTATTATTCCGGCATTGCAAATCATGATGGCACTTGAACCCAATTGAACAAAGAAGATAACGGAAAATACTTCGACAGTGTTTATAACAAACCTGAAAAAAGAAACTAATTTCAGCTAAATTTAATAGTGAACAATGAAAATATATCATTCAAAATTACTTAATGAACAGCCCAGCTAAAGTCTGTGCGTTTTAAGAAGTCCGATATCGGATTAAATCACCAAGGGATGTTATCGCTTTTAAAACAGTAAGTCGGTTAAGTTACAATATCTTCGCACCTTCGCTATACTTGATCACACCGAACATCCCACTGGTTTACTGTATTCTATTACTTGGCGAAATCAGAGGTTTCAAAACAAAATTATCTTAGAATTACGCGTTGAGCATAAATAATAATTAAATAGATAATTAAATTATTTTGCTATTATTATAGTTAAATCTAAAGCAGAAAAAACTTTGCGATATTGGAACTAACAGTTTGTCCATCATCTTAAAACATATGGGGTTCAAATATAAAAAAACGAACAACAGAAAACTGCTTTGCGAGCTGTCCAATGTTGTTTCGAAAAGATGGCAATTTTTAAGGGATTATTTAAACAACAAAAAATCGGAATTGTCAAGACAAGTTGTTTTTCTTGACGAAACATGGGTATTTGCAAACGGAACTTCAACAAAAACGTCTTGGCAGGATGACTCAAAGCATTGTTATTCAAGTACCCGTGCAAGTAATGGAAAAAGGTATATTATATTACATGCTGGTAATGAAGAAGGTTTTGTTTTAAATGCCAGTTTGATATTTTCATCAACAAAAAAAACTGATGATTATCACGGCAATATGGATGCTGAAATTTTTGAGCATTGGTTCGAGGAAAAACTTTTAAAAAGTTTAGAAAGACCTTCCTTAATTGTTTTAGACAATGCCTCTTACCATACGAGACTCGAAGAGAAATTCCCTACAAGCAGCTGGAAAAAGGAAGAAATAAAAGAGTGGTTGTCAAAGAAAAACATAAACCATGAAAATTTATATTTAAAAAGTGGACTTTTAAGCAAGTGTAAAGAGCAGTCATTTAAAAAAAAGTATGTTGTTGACGAATTAGCCCTCAAATATGGACATCAAGTTTTGAGATTGCCGCCCTACCATTGTCATTACAACGCAATTGAATTGGTATGGGGTATTAGCAAGAACTATTATGACAAACATGCCTGTAAAAATATCGGTAAGCCTAGCGTTATAAAGTTATGGGAGGAGGCGCTTAGCCAAGCGGGCAAAGAAGAATGGCGGAAATGCATTGAACACACAGAAAAAATTATTTTTGAATCTTATGAGACAGAACAGGTTATAGACGAAGTAAGACCGTTAATTATTACGAATGATGATGATGACGATGATGTTGATTCTGATGGGTCTGAAAGCATGGGTGAAATTTCAAATGCAGAGGAAGACTACATTTAGTAATACCTATCTACAAGTAGGTACGTTCTGTCGCAAGACTACAAAATCGGTTCTTTTTACAACCAAAACTTTATAAAAAAGAATTCGTAAAACTAATTTGTCTGAATACTAGAAAAGCTAAAAAATTATTATTTTTCTTTACCTAAACTAATTTTTTATTTACTTTAAATTATTTTATTTAGAAAATGTAATTCATCAACATCCAAAATTACCTTCAATATAATTTATTGTTTGAGAGCCACCGACATAATGCTCAAGAGGTTTTATGGCTTAGCGGACTTCTTAAAACGCACAGACTTTAGAGTTTAATTGCGTGTGGTATTTTGATTTTAAGAGTGCTGATTATCGACAATTAAACACATTCTATTCTTGCATAAATTGGAATTCCATCATTTGTGAGAATGTTACTGCTTCTGTTGATAACTTTTATCATATCTTATAATAATATGATGGTTTCGAGCAATATGCACCTATAAAACAAAATATTAGCAGTAACTTTCCGATATGGTTTTCCAATGAACTAAAAAGGCTTATCTTTAGGAAAAAGATTGCTCACAAAAAATATAAGGAAACGGGACAAGCTGTTGATTATAGAGATTTTGCTGAATTAAGACATGAATGTTGTTCTTTAACAAAGCTCAACTATAATAATTTTAGTAGACATACAGAAAACTCTATTATGAATAATCCTAAATATTTTTGGAGTTTTGTAAAATCTCAGCAAGATGGTGGTGATTGTCCAAATGTAATAAAGTTGGATGACAGTATAGCTGATGATGGTGATAGCATTTCTAATCTTTTTGCAAACTACTTTTCGTCTGTTTACAGCCCTCCTTCTATTAGCTCCGTATATGTTCCTACTTACACTCTGTATAATATGTACTTATACATACATTAACCGCCATTAGGAAGCCGAAATCGCTATATGTCGCAGTGTATACGAAGCCAGAGGAAATTTTACGAAGCCCAAATCGGGCTTCGTAAAAACTGCGTGTATAAACTAACCATTAGCCGTATTAGGGTCAATGACCTTATTTAGCGAAAATGAGGTGGGCTTCGTAAACATGATTTGTCTCTAAAAATATACACTTTTAGTTCATACGAAATTTCGGCAGAGAGCGCTGCGATCGAAATGTATATACACTATAGAGTGTTGAAGGATTATCCGAAGACCATGTGGTTTGGCGTATTTTGGGAAGCCTCTAAATCTGGCAGCATCGCTGATGGTTTATATTATATGGAGTTGCTGTGTATTTTTAATTTATGGCTCTGATTGAAACCAAATGATCAGCTCGTGAATTAACTTTATAAGTTTATATTATAGTTCAGTAATATAACATTTTAAATTGTAAAAGTAGTCTATTCTTTCAGACGAGTTGATACAATCAAATAAAACGACCTTAGTCTACGTTCACAGTATTTTTATTATTATTCAAAGAAGTTATCCTACATGTTTCGGACACTTATATGTCCATCCTCAGGGATACTAAAAAAAATCCCGCTATGTTACATTTCTTTATGTATACATGTTACATAGCGAATTTTTTTTAGTATCCCTGAAGATGGACATTTAAGTGTCCGATACATGTAGGATAACTACTTCGAATAATAATAAAAATACTGTGGAGGTAGACTGGAAGTCGGTTTATTTGATTTAAAATTGTAATATATCGAACAAAATTCATAGTTTTGAAAATTGGTAGAAATGTAAAAGCTAGCATAAGAATTACTAAACCGGAAAGTTCCCACCACTACATAGTGTGCTTCATCTCCAAGAACGTCGTTTGCACCCCCACTTTGGGGTTTTTCAGGTTATCTCGGAAACGATGCATTTTTTGATAAAACTACTTTTAAAGTCAGATCCGGTCTTATCGTGCGGGTCTTATACGATTTAACAAAGACATACTTTCAATTTTTCTTTTCTTTTATTGCGTTTAATCATACTATTCAAATAAAATCCGTAAAACAAATATGACAGACTTATGCAATTTTGACATGAAAGAAAAGGATATGTATTTAATTTTCAGCGATTCACAAAAGTTTGTACTTGCCACCTTCGTCTTGATTTAAAGATGTCAGTTTTGTGACTTTGACAATTAATTTAAAGTGACAACATGAACGATAAAAAGCAATTTTCTGGTTTTTTGCATCCCCATGCAAAAAAAATGGTGCTTAATTTGATAAACTTTTTCGAGAATGAAAGAAAAAGTGAAAATTCGTCAACCAATATGCAGGAAACCGTAACAAAAGCACTGGGAATTAGTTTAAGGACTGTGCAGAAAATTGTGCATGAAAGAAAGCACAATATAATACCGAAGAATACTAAAAAATTTAAACGAAGAAAGCCAAAGACTGAAGATTTGAACAAAAATATTAAAATGGTAGTTCGGAATGTGATTTATGATTTATACAGATTAAAAACCAATGTAACTCTTCCAGTTTTAAAAGAAAATTTAAAAATTCGAGGTGTTTTGGAAATCGGACTTGAATCGTTATCAAAATTAATAAAAAAGTTTGGTTTTAGCTATAAAAAAGACTGTAACCGGAGATTTTTATGTGAGCAGCCACAAATAGTGAGTCAGCGTATTCAGTTTTTAAAAAAATATACGGAAAATTACGAATCAAAATTTAGAAAAGTAGTATTTTTAGACGAAACATGGATATTTTCAAATGGAAGTGATTCAAAATCTTGGCAAGATGATTCTGTGAAAAGCGTGAAAAAAAAAGGGATGTGGCACAGGAAAGCGGTTCATTATTTTACATGCCGGTTCTGTAACAGGATATGTTCCAGGTGCAAGCTTAATTTCTTCTTCCACATCAAAAAGTTGTGACTATCATGACAATATGAATTGCGAAATGTTTGAAAAATAGCTAAAAGCTCAATTAATCCCAAATTTAGATGACCCGTCTTTAATTGTATTAGACAATGCATCATATCATTCAAGAATTTTAAATAAACAACCTAGTTCATCTTGGCGAAAAAATGATATTTATGAGTGGCTTGAAAAACCCAACCAAAATCCTTTACCAAATATGTTAAAATCCGAACTCCTATCAATGGCAAAGTCTCTCAAATCACCCAAAATATACGCTGTTCTACGACTAAAAATTGTCTTGTGTTTCTTGCAAGGGCTCACCCTCACTAAAGTTATTATTTTCAAAGAGGCTTTCCGGCATATGTAAAGTTTCATTGTTCACAACTGTAGAATCTGTCTTAATAAGTAAACCACGTAATGTTATGCAATTTGACTCCAAGGCATTTGGTCGAACAATTATGTGTTCTTTTATACAAACATTGGGAGACTTAGATGCTGTATCGGGGATTGATGTTCCATAATCCACATCTGTGAGTTCGATAATAACTTTCTCTTTATAATTTGACATGCCCGCCTGGTCTTTTGAATACTTTTTTTGGAGGTCAGACGAAGTTTCGGTATTATCTCCTTGAGCAATTAATTTCAATTGGGTCGCGTTCGACTGCTCTGTAAAAGTAAGAGTCTCTAACAACTGTGGCGAACAAGTTTTATACTTGACTCTTTGAAAACTTATCTTCATCCGTGTCCGTGAGTTCGATAAAAATGTTCTCTTTATAATTTGACATGTCCGCCTGGTCTTTTGAATCCTTTTTTTGGAGGTCAGACAAAGTTTTAGTATTATCTACTTTAATATTATCTACCGGGCACAGGAGGCATGACCGTCAGGCTTCTTGTGCAAAATTTGCTACTGATGGTGCCTTTAAGACTCGTCGCAAACATCGCCTGGCAACATGGAATGTCAGAGGTCTGCGAATGACTGGTAAGCTCAATATCCTTGAAAAGGAGCTTGCACGGAGTAACATTGCGGTCGCTGGTCTGTCTGAGACTCATTATAGAGGCACAGGACACTTCACTTCCAGCAATGACAATTTTATTTGCTTCTCGGGTAATTCTAATGTAAGCAATAATGGCGTCGGCTTTTGGGTGGCCAAAGCCCATGTAAGAACTATTCTGGGCTACAGGTGTGTCAGTGATAGAATAGTCACAATACGTTTAAACGCGACCCCTGCACCGATCAATATTGTGCAGATATATGCGCCTACCTCCAGCTCGGATGACGACACTGTGGAATCTTTTTACAACGATATTGGGTCTACACTCGAATCTCTATCGAATCGTGAGATGGTTTTTGTTCTCGGAGATTTTAACGCTAAAGTTGGTCAAACAATGGAAGATGAACATCTTAGGACACATATTGGTAAATTCGGTCTTGGTGCCAGAAATGAAAGAGGCCAACGTTTGCTACAATTTTGTGTTGATCATAACCTATCAATTACCAACACTTTGTTTGCACAACATCCACGACGTCTGTATACCTGGACCTCACCTGACGGACGATATCGCAATCAAATTGATTACATTCTAGTCAGAACACGGTGGAGGTCATCTGTCGGTCTCTGCAAAACTTTATCCGGTTCTGATTGTGGCTCGGATCATCAACTCCTCTTCTGCGAATTCCGGGTTAGGCTAAAGATATGTCCGCGTTCTGAACGGATACTTCCGATGGAGATTGCTGACTCTGGCTCTTTCCGGTCAAAGTGTTCTGAGCTTTTACAGAATGTCACGATAACTGAGGAATCTTCTTCTGATAGCATGTGGCTAACTTTTAAAAATATTCTTACAGAGGCTGCCCAAACAACTCAATCACTACCTAGCACACAACCTAAACAACCATGGATTTCCACTCATACATTATCCGTCATTGAAGCACGCAGAGAACTGAAGAGCTCAGGTCTGGATTCTGTTACAAAACAAGATCGATATAGACAAATGACACGCGAAATCCAAAGACTCTGCCGCCAAGATAAAAACGCATCCCTACAAGAATTATGCAGGGAAATACAAACCCATGCCAATACGAACCATCCAAGGGAGATGTTCCTAAAGATAGAATGTCTCAATCGAAACTTTAAACCCAAAACTTGGTCAATTAAGAATAACGATGGACATCTCATCACCAACTTGAACGAGATTATTGAGGTGTGGCGCACATATTGTGAGAGTCTTTATTCTGATGTTCACTTCCAAGCTCCTCTTTTGACTTATGAGCGTGAGCCGGATATTCTCTTTTCGGAAGTGGAACATGCCGTTAAGAAATTGAAAGCCGGTAAAGCCACAGGCATTGATGCGATTCCTGCTGAAACGTTAAAATGCTTGGGTGATGACGGTCTGCATCTTTTACATCGTATCTGTCAGAAAATTTGGTCCTCCGGTTTTATGGAAGTTATCCTACATGTTTCGGACACTTATATGTCCATCCTCAGGGATACTAAAAAAAATCCCGCTATGTTACATTTCTTTATGTATACATGTTACATAGCGAATTTTTTTTAGTATCCCTGAAGATGGACATTTAAGTGTCCGATACATGTAGGATAACTACTTCGAATAATAATAAAAATACTGTGGAGGTAGACTGGAAGTCGGTTTATTTGATTTAAAATTGTAATATATCGAACAAAATTCATAGTTTTGAAAATTGGTAGAAATGTAAAAGCTAGCATAAGAATTACTAAACCGGAAAGTTCCCACCACTACATAGTGTGCTTCATCTCCAAGAACGTCGTTTGCACCCCCACTTTGGGGTTTTTCAGGTTATCTCGGAAACGATGCATTTTTTGATAAAACTACTTTTAAAGTCAGATCCGGTCTTATCGTGCGGGTCTTATACGATTTAACAAAGACATACTTTCAATTTTTCTTTTCTTTTATTGCGTTTAATCATACTATTCAAATAAAATCCGTAAAACAAATATGACAGACTTATGCAATTTTGACATGAAAGAAAAGGATATGTATTTAATTTTCAGCGATTCACAAAAGTTTGTACTTGCCACCTTCGTCTTGATTTAAAGATGTCAGTTTTGTGACTTTGACAATTAATTTAAAGTGACAACATGAACGATAAAAAGCAATTTTCTGGTTTTTTGCATCCCCATGCAAAAAAAATGGTGCTTAATTTGATAAACTTTTTCGAGAATGAAAGAAAAAGTGAAAATTCGTCAACCAATATGCAGGAAACCGTAACAAAAGCACTGGGAATTAGTTTAAGGACTGTGCAGAAAATTGTGCATGAAAGAAAGCACAATATAATACCGAAGAATACTAAAAAATTTAAACGAAGAAAGCCAAAGACTGAAGATTTGAACAAAAATATTAAAATGGTAGTTCGGAATGTGATTTATGATTTATACAGATTAAAAACCAATGTAACTCTTCCAGTTTTAAAAGAAAATTTAAAAATTCGAGGTGTTTTGGAAATCGGACTTGAATCGTTATCAAAATTAATAAAAAAGTTTGGTTTTAGCTATAAAAAAGACTGTAACCGGAGATTTTTATGTGAGCAGCCACAAATAGTGAGTCAGCGTATTCAGTTTTTAAAAAAATATACGGAAAATTACGAATCAAAATTTAGAAAAGTAGTATTTTTAGACGAAACATGGATATTTTCAAATGGAAGTGATTCAAAATCTTGGCAAGATGATTCTGTGAAAAGCGTGAAAAAAAAAGGGATGTGGCACAGGAAAGCGGTTCATTATTTTACATGCCGGTTCTGTAACAGGATATGTTCCAGGTGCAAGCTTAATTTCTTCTTCCACATCAAAAAGTTGTGACTATCATGACAATATGAATTGCGAAATGTTTGAAAAATAGCTAAAAGCTCAATTAATCCCAAATTTAGATGACCCGTCTTTAATTGTATTAGACAATGCATCATATCATTCAAGAATTTTAAATAAACAACCTAGTTCATCTTGGCGAAAAAATGATATTTATGAGTGGCTTGAAAAACCCAACCAAAATCCTTTACCAAATATGTTAAAATCCGAACTCCTATCAATGGCAAAGTCTCTCAAATCACCCAAAATATACGCTGTTCTACGACTAAAAATTGTCTTGTGTTTCTTGCAAGGGCTCACCCTCACTAAAGTTATTATTTTCAAAGAGGCTTTCCGGCATATGTAAAGTTTCATTGTTCACAACTGTAGAATCTGTCTTAATAAGTAAACCACGTAATGTTATGCAATTTGACTCCAAGGCATTTGGTCGAACAATTATGTGTTCTTTTATACAAACATTGGGAGACTTAGATGCTGTATCGGGGATTGATGTTCCATAATCCACATCTGTGAGTTCGATAATAACTTTCTCTTTATAATTTGACATGCCCGCCTGGTCTTTTGAATACTTTTTTTGGAGGTCAGACGAAGTTTCGGTATTATCTCCTTGAGCAATTAATTTCAATTGGGTCGCGTTCGACTGCTCTGTAAAAGTAAGAGTCTCTAACAACTGTGGCGAACAAGTTTTATACTTGACTCTTTGAAAACTTATCTTCATCCGTGTCCGTGAGTTCGATAAAAATGTTCTCTTTATAATTTGACATGTCCGCCTGGTCTTTTGAATCCTTTTTTTGGAGGTCAGACAAAGTTTTAGTATTATCTACTTTAATATTATCTACCGGGCACAGGAGGCATGACCGTCAGGCTTCTTGTGCAAAATTTGCTACTGATGGTGCCTTTAAGACTCGTCGCAAACATCGCCTGGCAACATGGAATGTCAGAGGTCTGCTAATGACTGGTAAGCTCAATATCCTTGAAAAGGAGCTTGCACGGAGTAACATTGCGGTCGCTGGTCTGTCTGAGACTCATTATAGAGGCACAGGACACTTCACTTCCAGCAATGACAATTTTATTTGCTTCTCGGGTAATTCTAATGTAAGCAATAATGGCGTCGGCTTTTGGGTGGCCAAAGCCCATGTAAGAACTATTCTGGGCTACAGGTGTGTCAGTGATAGAATAGTCACAATACGTTTAAACGCGACCCCTGCACCGATCAATATTGTGCAGATATATGCGCCTACCTCCAGCTCGGATGACGACACTGTGGAATCTTTTTACAACGATATTGGGTCTACACTCGAATCTCTATCGAATCGTGAGATGGTTTTTGTTCTCGGAGATTTTAACGCTAAAGTTGGTCAAACAATGGAAGATGAACATCTTAGGACACATATTGGTAAATTCGGTCTTGGTGCCAGAAATGAAAGAGGCCAACGTTTGCTACAATTTTGTGTTGATCATAACCTATCAATTACCAACACTTTGTTTGCACAACATCCACGACGTCTGTATACCTGGACCTCACCTGACGGACGATATCGCAATCAAATTGATTACATTCTAGTCAGAACACGGTGGAGGTCATCTGTCGGTCTCTGCAAAACTTTATCCGGTTCTGATTGTGGCTCGGATCATCAACTCCTCTTCTGCGAATTCCGGGTTAGGCTAAAGATATGTCCGCGTTCTGAACGGATACTTCCGATGGAGATTGCTGACTCTGGCTCTTTCCGGTCAAAGTGTTCTGAGCTTTTACAGAATGTCACGATAACTGAGGAATCTTCTTCTGATAGCATGTGGCTAACTTTTAAAAATATTCTTACAGAGGCTGCCCAAACAACTCAATCACTACCTAGCACACAACCTAAACAACCATGGATTTCCACTCATACATTATCCGTCATTGAAGCACGCAGAGAACTGAAGAGCTCAGGTCTGGATTCTGTTACAAAACAAGATCGATATAGACAAATGACACGCGAAATCCAAAGACTCTGCCGCCAAGATAAAAACGCATCCCTACAAGAATTATGCAGGGAAATACAAACCCATGCCAATACGAACCATCCAAGGGAGATGTTCCTAAAGATAGAATGTCTCAATCGAAACTTTAAACCCAAAACTTGGTCAATTAAGAATAACGATGGACATCTCATCACCAACTTGAACGAGATTATTGAGGTGTGGCGCACATATTGTGAGAGTCTTTATTCTGATGTTCACTTCCAAGCTCCTCTTTTGACTTATGAGCGTGAGCCGGATATTCTCTTTTCGGAAGTGGAACATGCCGTTAAGAAATTGAAAGCCGGTAAAGCCACAGGCATTGATGCGATTCCTGCTGAAACGTTAAAATGCTTGGGTGATGACGGTCTGCATCTTTTACATCGTATCTGTCAGAAAATTTGGTCCTCCGGTTTTTGGCCACACGAATGGAGCACTTCAATTATTATTCCACTTCATAAAAAGGGATCGCTGACAGACCCAGGTAACTATCGGCTACTCTCATTGATCTGTCATTCAAGCAAGGTGCTACTATATATTTTGAAATCACGTTTGGAGGTTTTTATTGACTGGCAAATATCTCCAGAGCAGGCAGGTTTCGTTAAGGGAAGTGGTACGCGCGAACAGATCTTGAACTTGAGACAGATTATTGAGAAAGCCAGAGAACATTATTTCCCAGTCTATATCTGCTTCGTGGACTACTCTAAGGCCTTTGACAACGTAAAGTGGCCTAAGCTTTGGGATATTCTTTTATCCATGGGAGTTCCTTATCACTTGATATTTCTCATAAAACAGCTCTATGAATCCAACACAGCCCGAGTAAGAGTTGACAGCAACATGTCTGGTCAAACCACAACAAAAAAAGGAGTTCGCCAAGGATGTGTATTGTCGCCGATGTTGTTTAACATCTATTCCGAGTTTGTGATGCGGGGGGTGCTGGACGGATGGCAGGGTGGTGTGACTATTGGTGGTGTCAGGATATCCAATTTAAGGTTTGCTAACGATACAACCCTTATTGCTGCTTCTCAAGGCGAACTGTTAACTCTACTTAACATCTTGGAACAACAGAGTGAAGCATATGGTCTCAGTATCAACTACAAAAAGACCAAAGTTATGATCGTGGACAGAGAACATGATAATCACCCTGCAATAACATCAGTAGGCCGCTGTCAGGTAGTCCAAAGTTTTGTATACCTTGGTTCTTCGATCGATAACTCGGGAGGTTGTGAGGTTGAAATCCGACGGCGCATTCAACAAGCACGGTCAGCTATGACTAAACTGACTAGAATATGGCGTGATAATAATGTCACCAAAGCCACCAAAATGTCGCTGGTTCAGTCTCTTGTCTTTTCCATATTTATGTATGGCTCTGAAAGTTGGACTGTGAGAAAGGCAGACCGCCACCGCATAGATGCTTTCGAAATGTGGGCTTGGAGAAGAATGCCAAGAGTTCCTTATACAGCCCACCGAACTAATGTTTCTATATTGAGTGAACTCGGAAATCCAAAGCGACTATCTTCCATTGTCTTGACGCGTATCCTGACGTTCTTCGGCCATATCCATAGAAGTGATAATATGGAAAAACTTGTTGTCCAGGGTCATGCTCCGGGAGGACGGCGTCGTGGCCGTTCTCCTACACGCTGGGTGGATGCGACAAAACAATTGCTAAATACTAGCGTCACAAGAGCGACCGAATTGACAAATAATCGTGAAAGATGGCGAAATACAATTTCTAGAGCAATTGACAACCTTCGTTTCGGCAACCCTCCAGCTCTGACTTAGAACATTTCATTTTACGAGTTCACAACATGTCTGCTAAGACATTGTGACTATGATGATGATGACTTGAGCAATTAAGTTCAGTTGGGTCGCGTTCGACTGCTCTCTAAAATCAAGAGTCTCTAACAACTTTGGCGAACAAGTTTTACTTGACTCTTTGAAAACATTATCTCCATCCGGAGAATCCGTATGCTCAAAGGGATATTCCTCGCTTTCTGAGAAAGAAGATTCATAGTCCTGCGGATTGTTGATAACTTCTATGCCATCTGAAACACACGCAAACTTATTTTCTAGTGCCAACCGGACTAAAAACTCGCTTCGTTTCATTATTTATCACACCACGTGAATACTACCGCACCACTATAATAATAAACAGATAATATGCGGCTTCATTTAATGCGCGATATTACTTATACGTATCTAATACGTATCCAATATACGTGGCAACACTGCTGGGCTTCGTATGATCGGTAATCTATATACACATATACAAATGGGCCGGCTAAGAGATGCAATCTTTAGCTGGACTCATAAACGCTGTCGAATTAGTTGAAAATTAAAATCTAAAATATACTTACCCCTCTAAGGTTGCTCGCTATCTTTACTACGTACAAGACTGATATATACAAATATAAAAAATTAATCTCCATTATTAAGGCCGGGCTTCGGGAGGCCTGCAGTGCTTTCCGGGCTTCGTTTAAGATGCAGGGCAAGTATATATATATGAATATTACTGCAATTGATATATAAAAGAAACTAATTGAACTTAACACAACTAAGCCAATGGGTCCAGATGGTGTGCCCCCCTTGTTATTAAAGCATTGTTCTGTATTTACCACTTTATTTAATTTTCAAACAATCTTTAGAAACTGGTGAATTTCCAGGTGTATGGAAAAAATCATATGTTAGGCCAATTCGTAAATCTGGAGACAAAGGTGATGTTCGGAACTATAGTACTGTAAGTGTACTGTCCACCATACCTAAATTGTTTGAACATTGTGTTGAGCAGAAACTATGTAGTGTTTTCGAAAAATTATTGATACCTTAACAACACGGTTTTATATCAGGTCGGTCAGTTCACACAAACTTATTTCTATATACCAGTTACATTTTTTGGGCCATGGCTGCTGGACCATTTACATGGACTTCAGTAAGGCTTTTGACAAGGTCAGCCATTCGCTCCTTTTATCTAAATTGTTTCATTATGGTATTTCGGGAAATTTATTGTTGTGGATGGAGTCTTATCTTTCTGGTCGTTATCAACAGATTAAAGTGGCGGGATTCTTATCTAATGAATTTTGTGCTACATCGGGAGTACCACAGGGCTCTCACCTTGGCCCCTTACTTTTCAATCTTTTTATTAATGATATTGGAATTTCATTGAAGACAAATTTTCTGCTATTTGCTGATGATTTAAAAATATACATTATGGTAACCTCTACTTTAGACCAAAATGTACTTCAAAATTACTTGAATGAAATTTTTAGCTGGTGCACTCTCAATGATATGCATTTGAATGCAGAGAAATGTTTTTCTATACGATATAGCCGGCTAAGAACTGTGATCCCATTGCAATATGATTTAGATGGCGTTTCGTTGAGGGAAGTGTATGTTATTAAGGATTTGGGTGTATATCTTGACAATAAACTAACATTTACACATCATTACGAAAAAATAATTGCTCGTGCCAATAGAATGTTGGGTTTTGTTAAGAGAATCTGTCAGGATTTTACCGATGTTAATATTCTTAAAATACTTTTTCTTAGTTATGCAAGATCAATTATGGAATTCTCCAATGTTATCTGGTCACCTTTCTTCAATATTTATACCGATCGTCTTGAAAATATTCAGCGAAAATTTATAAAAGTTTGTCATGTATAAGCTCAGTAGGAGTGGACTTAATTTCACTGTTGAACAAACAATGTCATACCTAAATTTGGGTAGGTACTCTTAAGTGCAGGAGGGAATATTATGATGTTTGTTTTATTTATAATATTTTAAATAATCATATTTCTTGTTCGGAATGTCTTGAAATGTTACGTATTCACGTTCCTGCTTATAGAACACGTAATACGCCCTTCTTGCATATACCGCAATCCAGGACGCTTTACTTTATGTATATCCGGCCAACCGAATGTGCATTAATGTAAATACTTATTGTGAACATTTGAATTTTTTTAATGTTAACAAAGAACGATTTAAAGCCTGTGCTAAGAAAGTTATATTAGGATAATATATTGTAAATGTGTATACGTTAACAAATAAATAAATTCTCCACGACCATTACTGAATGCAATAATTCCAAAATCATTTTTGATAATAGAATGTAAAAATTCTCGCTCTTGAGTTTGAATATTTATTCTGAAACACTTGCTTCTTATGCGTTTTGCGTGTATTTTTATTCCATAACAAGATACGGAATCAATATTCTGTAATTGATCTAAACGACATAGGTTGCCATGAATTTCGAAACTGTTAGTGTCAGATAAAAATGGCCGCGTTGTACTTAATAATTATTTTCAGACAAATTTTAGTGCAAGTCAAAAAATGAATGAAAAATCGGATGAATCAGATATGGAACTGGATAATACTCCACCTGAAATTACGAATATTGCGAATAAATAACTTAATTGCTTTGTACAGATTTTATTTGTTTTTATTCGTACTTTTTGGTTGTGGAGAAAATATAGTCTGCTACTCGGTAAGAATGAAAATTCGATACTCGTGGTTCCTCACGCTCGCTACGCTCGCGTTCGGAATCTTCCACTCGGATCGAATTTTCATTCCAACCTCGTTACAGAATCTACTATTATGAAATGGCTTCTTATTTACAGTAAGCCAATGAATGATGTCATTTTTTTTCCAAGAAGACGTTGTTATTTTTTCGGATTTTCTTGAGTGGTATTATCCATGACTATAACAGACCCAGGAGGAATAAGATCTAGCTTTTTCTGGGAGTATTCTTCAAAGACATCAGCGATCATGTCTTCGTGATAGTCTCCAGTCCGTTTTGATTTAAATGCTAGTAAGTCCCGCCATTAACAAATCCATTTTTGCTACCAATGTATTTATTAATCCTTTTCCTTTTCCCGGGGGTGCTTTTATTTTAGTGGATCATCCTTCCACGAAAGCTTGCCTCGCGCTTTTTATGATAATATGTTTATTCTGCCATATTTTACCAACGGTATATCCTTCAATTAACCAAGTTTCGTCCATATAATACATATTCCTGTTTTACCTTCGAAACTGTCTAACTGCCCTTAAATATCGTCGTCGCCAGCACATGATTTCTTTCTTTCTCTATTAAAAGTGATTTTCTGTTTTGAATTTTTTCATAACAAAAATTAATTTCCTTCAAAGTTTCTCATGTTTTTCTTACCCATGGGTGGAATGAAATCATCCTTTTTCATTTCAGATATTATTTTGTCCAAAGTAGGTATTTCTTTTTTTAAGTAAAACGAGTGTATGATTCTTCTGATGGCAGTCTTTTCATCCTCATTTATCACAGTTTCTTTCTTTCTGTACTTCTCTGTTATGACCTGACGGACGTTTATCCTCGTGCACAAGTCGGTATATTGTTGACTGTCCGACTCCAGTCATATCCGAACACATTTCAACTATTTTTGCAACTCCGAATGTTATGTGACATAATAATCGGACAACACTTGATTTTATAGTTCAATTTTATAGTTCTCGCATTAAGAAACAAACTTTTAGGCGTGTACATTACTGGGCGCATTGAGAGATTATAAATACTTCAAAACCCCTGATGAACTTTATATATTTATAGTTTCTGCTTCATTTGCTATGGTAGAAGGAATCCATACGAGCAATATCGAGAAACCTTTTTTTCAGATTAAATAAAGTATTATTATTAAAACAAAAGCATAATACTTACTCTTCAATTTCACTGTAGTGAATACAGCACTCCTTTAAATAAAGAAAAGTGTATTCTTCTCTTCTTTTTTCTGAATACTCCTTTATTTTTTGAACATTGCTGTTTGTGTTTAATAATTTTTTATTCAAAATTTTTTGTTGTACAGTCGCAATAGCAAATACTCCGGCGATTAATAAATCTACAGTCATATTGTTGAACGCCGCTAGTGAAACAGACACAATTTGAAAAGCGTAATATGGGTAGTGGTAAGTTCCATTGTTGAAAAAAGGAAAGTCCATTGGTAAGGATTTTTGCTCCAAAACTAAAATAATTATATACAGTCACAACAATTATGATGACATATCCCAAAACAGTTTTTAACTTAACAATTTATTGATCACTAATTACTTGAATCAGTACTTTTGCAAGTGATTTGATATATTATGTGTGTGGTGTGGTAACCTTGCATTAATTATTTCGGAAAATAAGTTAATGAAGGTCTGGACTGAAATTGAATCTAGTTCTATACTTTTTCTAAAATATGCTTAAGCTACGACTACGACTAACCTGAACTAACCTGTCGGTCAGTGAAAACCGACCGCTGCGGTCGTCGGTCGATAATACAGGGTGTTTATTAAACATACGGCCGAAACTGAAGGGATTATTTCCTGGACTATAATATGTTGTCCTTTGATGATTCTTGGAAGGCCGCTTCGTTTCGAAGAAACAGGGCGAGAACGTTTTTTGGCAATAACAACATTTTATTACCAAAAATTACATGTAAAGTTTCTTAATCTTCAAGAACTGTTGGAAACTACTACCTCAAACTGGGATGCAAGAATTCAATCTTCTCCTCACGTACTACCGAACTTTTGGGAAAACACCGGGATTGTTTCTTGTTGGGTTACACCCAGCAATTTTCCGATTTGTTAGCGATCCCTGTTAAAAACTCAGAAGCAACCACACTAAAATAAACCACATTGCATTTCCTGTCGCCAATGGTACATCCACCAGAAGTTCCGGTAGCGTTTATTCCAATAAATTGCGATACATTTCGCCGGTAAGCCTTCCTGGTAGAAATACCGGTCCAATCAGCCAGTCATCCACAATTGAGCCGTTGAAACCCAGAATGGTCTAAGTCAATAAATTGGATTTTTCCAATTTATTATAATTCTTTTTCATAACGCAGTTTTCTACATACCAAAGAAACTTATAGCTATAAGCTTATTGCTGTATCGTCAGCGAACAAATAGAGCTGCGTAAATATATCTCGCGGAATATCATGAGTATAAATGTTATACAACATCGGAGAGAGAGGTGAGCCTTGCGGCACTCCCGCCCTGATGCGTTTATTTAAAGAGAGTGCATTCTCTGACGAGACCGCAAAACTTCTATTCTCCAAAAAAGAAGCTACCACCTTAATTAAGTAGTTCGGAGTTTCGAGCCTTATCAATTTTAACAAGAGACCATTGTGCCAGACCTTGTCGAATGCTTTACTCACGTCAAGGAAAACCGCTCCCGTAAATAAACATGAAAAAACTAATAGAAAAACAAAAAGAAATCGCAGGGAACAGTATGTAAGTGTCAATAAGAAATTAGTTTCGGCAAAACAATTTACAAACCCTGATTGTAAGTGTAAAAATATTTGTTTGAAGAAAGTACCTGAAGAAACGCGATAAAGGGTATTTCACAATTTTTGGCAAATTGGGAATTTTTCCACACAAAATGCCTTTCTGTGTGGCGTTGTAAAGCAGTACGTTTCCCAAGTTCGCCGTCCTAGAAATGGAAGTAGATCCGCGAGAACAGTAAATAATAAGTTTTTCATCGCCGTGGAAACATCCATCCAAGTATGCAAACAGTTTTTTCTCGACAGACAAAATATCAAATGGTCGACTTTCACGAGTTTTGGCGCGAGGCCGTACTAGTTCTCCAGGAGAAGACTTGCGGGGTAAGCACCCTCGAGCGAATAAAACTGCTGAAGAAAATTTAGACGCGGTTCGTAAACATATCGATAGTTTTCCCGCTTACCAATCACACTACACTAGGGCTCATAATCCAAATAGAAAATCCCTAGATACTAACCTGAATATACGTACTATGTTCAACCTTTATAAAGAGAAATGCGATAAGGATAACACTACTTCTGTGTCAGAAGCCATGTATCGAAAAATGTTTCATCGGGATTTTTCCCTCTCTTTTCACTTACCTTTAAAAGACACTTGTTCAAAATGTGACACTTTTAAGGCAAAATTTAATATTACGACAGATGAACAGGAAGAACATGAACTACAGATTCAGCACGATCTCCATTTGCGAAAGGCAGAAAAAACTCGAGAATACTTGAAATTAGATAAAGCTGAGGCTATTATAAACAAGGGAAAACTATATTCTTTTACATTCGACCTACAAAAATCGCCCCCTTTTCCAGCTGACATGTTCGGTTGCCTATTATAAAAGGAACATGCATGTATACAATCTTGGTATACACGTCTTGTCGGAAGACAAGAATGCTTTTATGTATGCCTGGGATGAAACCATCTTTTCTCATGGAGCTCAGGAAATTGGATCATGCTTGCGGAATCATATTTTGACTCATGCAACACTTGCAACTCATATTATTGCCTATAGCGACGCCGGCGGAGGCCAAAATAGGAACTTAAAACAATGTTTGTTATGGTTAAAGCTACATACAGAACCTGAAGTACATCTAAAAGAAATAGACCATAAATTTATGGCAACGGCATATTCTTTTTTACCGAATGACAGGGATTACGGCGTCATTGAACAGTACGCCAAAAATAGAATAAAGTATGTACCCGATGATTGGTATTATATCACTGAGAAGTGAAAACCCTAAAGCCCTTTCAGGTATACAAAATGCAGAGAACCGATTTTGTATCCACTGATTTACTAGAAAGAGCAGTTATTCGACGAAAAACCAATACAAATAAGGAACAAGTGCACTGGCTACAAATTCAGTGGCTACATTTTAAAAAGTGTGAACCTTATAAAATATTTAACAAGAAAACTTTGAATGAAGAATTCCCTTTTAAAGAAATTGATTTACTTCCAGGGAAAAAGGTCGCGCGATAGATTTCAAAAATATTAGCTTACCCATTCTACATAAATCTTCCTTGCCTATTAGTGCCAATAAAAAGAAGGACATGGAAGAACTGTATCAGTTTATACCGCCACTACAGCAAGATTTTTTTAAGAAAATAGAAGTGGCAAACCAAGAAGCAGAAGTCAATGACATAGGCCCTTTAGAAAATATTTTGCCAGATGAAGAGCTTAACTAGAGGTTTTTTATTTCTCTACTTAGGATTTTATGTATGTTTTTAGGATTTAAACAAGTTTTTTTAGAATAAAAACATATTATGTTAAAAAATTTGCTTGTTTTAATAAAATATAATATAGAATGTGCACTATAACTACTAGGTAATTGAAAACCAGAACGGTCTAAGTAAAAAAAAATGGAAAAAAACGATTAACACAACAAAAAATTGAAAAATATTCCTATAGGAATTTAAGTTAGTTATATTTTAATCTTTCTATAATGTAAAATACCTAGAGTTTTATTTGAGGATTTTTCAATAACTCTTTAACTTTGACTCAATTTATCTCAAAACTACATTTTTTGACTTGGACCACTATGGCTTTCATAGGCTCAATTTTAACCGAAAGTTCAGCAAGAACTGATGTTGAAAAGGATCTTCAAGTACCTTATGTGGATTTTCTTTGCCCACGCATGGTTGTTGTGAAAATTCCTTATTGCCTTCATTGAGAAATTTGATTCATCGGTAAAAAGAATCAGCATCAGTAGTTGAGGGAGATTTAAACTAATGTGTACAAAAGTCATTGACAGATTGCAATCCGTGGAGGGAAATCAGCAGGAAGAAGTGCCTGAATGCGTTAGATGTTGTGTGGGTACAACAAATCACTAATAATTTTCCAATCAGTCTCAACATTCAAGGTATTTGCAATTTTTTAAGTAGAAGTAACTGGATCTTCTTCTATCATGTCCAGCACATTCTCTTCTACTTCTATCATTCTTACTGTTATTGACCTTCCTCGTCGCCCACTTCGTGTGGCTGTCTCATGAAGACGTTGATGAATACTTTGGCAGGTTTTTCTATCAGGAACATTACGGTCGAGAAATCGTTCAATGTTCAACCACTCAGCTTGCAATGAATTTTAATCAGCAAGTCCGTAAATTAAATGCATGTCAGTCATCTCGGCGTTCGTGTAGCGATTCATGATAGAGGACTTCACTAACAAAAGTTAAAGACAAAAAATTCACGTCAAACAACAAAACGTCGAACAGTCACAACAAATTCGACACATACAAATGATTAATTATAAGACTTATTCAAATGAAATTCACGTTTAAACTAATTTTTTTAAAACATAACGCTTTTCTAAAAAAATGAAAAAAGTTTAGTACGTCATACTTTTATTTCGACTACAATAATAATTTGAAAAAAATCAAAATTGGTTTTGTCTAAAATTTTTTCGCTCTGTATCTTCAAAACAAGGCGGCTTTTCAAAAATCACCAAAGGACAAAATATTCTTAGGATAGTCCAGGGAATAACCCGTAAATTTTTGCCGTATGTTTAGTAAACACCCTGTATATAAATGGGCCAATAAAAAGATCGGCAAAAGCAATTTTTAGCACCGTTTTCAATTAGCTGTTACTTTTTTTAGAAGTTGACTTTCTTGATGCAGTTCAGGTTAGCAAAAGCTCATTTGGTCTAGATTAAGCGGCAAACCAGAATTTACCGGAATTTCATATTATACTGGGTGTAAAATAAAGCCGTGCAATAATTGCAAAGTTTGGTTGTCCGCCATTTTGTTTAAAGAAAATATCTCGTCTCCCTTTATGGATGGTGAGTGAGCTAATATTGATGTCTTCAGATGTTTTCGCAAATTTTTTTATTAAGACCGTTTGGCATGTTATACAGGGCGAAACAGAGAAATTGTAAAAATCTATGTAGCGATATTTTAAAAGCACTGTCATTTGAAAACGCGTTGGCGGATTTTGATGGACGTTACGTGGTTTGAAAGCTTATTTGCGGTAGTTTTTTTTCACTTAGACCATTATTTGTCCAAATGAAGTTTTTATTTTAAACAGGCTGGCTGAAAATTCAATATGTTTATTGTTTATGCTGATATCTACTAAAGTAGTCCATGTAGATCGACCGTATGCAAGGTTTATTATCGAATAATTATTAATAAAAATAACAATATTTAACAATAACATTTTAGAGCGTAATTAGCAAAATAAAACTTAATGTTGAGTGGGACTACCATTAACATTATTGCGCTACCCTTCTTGGCATACTGCTTACAAAGTTCTCAATAAAATCAAGGAAAATTAATGTTCTCCTGCATTCAAAGTTCTTGTCATCATGCACCACAAGTACTCAATAACATTCATATTTGGTGAGTTTGCAGTCTAATTCATGCGTTCAATATTATTCTCTCTCAAAACTTCTTGAACAATTCTAGCTCTGTGTGGACTTGGTATTATGGTCCACCAAGATAAAATCGCCCACGAAGTTTTCAGCAAAGTGAACAATAATTTCATGGTGACACCTGTCGCGGTACCTTCCAGCATTCATCGTTTCTCCTACTAAAATAACTAAATCTGTTTCTCCATTTTACATAACACCACCCAAAATAGGCACATCCCCACCTCTAGCATTCATATGTTTCTCGAGATACCGTTTCGTCTTTCTTATCCATTCTAAAATTCGCCCATCAGATTAAAACAACAACTTACATTCATTCGTGAACATGCACCTACTCCAATTGGGAACATGCTCGTGCAATCTTCTTCGAATTGTCTGCGCCGAAATCCTTATTTGTGTTGTTGCTCGAAATTTGATGTTGAGACCAACAATAGGCAGCGAACAATAGAACGATTTTGCTTATTGTATTGGGGATCCCCACAATCTCTAATTCTTTCCAATACTCTTTTTATTGTTGATATTGTTGATCCTTTTATAGAGGCAATATTCTCTAAAGTATGACCTTGCTGGCGCAACCTGTTTTTGAAACTTCGTTTCATTATTCTTTTTAATAAATTTTATTAGTGTTCAACTTACCTTACTAGGTTTGTCAATTCGTTTCCACTTAATCTGGCCATTTTTAATTCGTAGTTTCAAGAGCAATGATTTTGCAGATTTAATTGACAGGAATGGCCATGTCAACGTTTTCACGACATCACTCTAGCAGAATTGTCATTTGGCTCGCAGCTAACTTGATTTTTTTATAAAGAAGTATTAGCCAAATTGTCTAGACAAGTATCCACGACAACGTTAATCAAACATTTTTTGCATCTGCACGGCCTATTTTAGCAAAATATTGCTGATATGATTGCCAATAGCATAAGCAATAATAGAATATTATTAACCAAGGTTTAGACAGCCATCATTATTGCGAGGGCTATAAGCTCTCTAAACCGTGGATAATATAATATTTTTTCCACTACTACAAACTTTTATAAGACATTTATCTTTATAGTATTAATAATTATAAAAAATTATAGGTAGGTATAAGTATATTTTTTAATCAAGTTACCTGCGCTTTGGAATTGGCAAAATATTTTGTTGTTTTGTCAGGTGGCTTTGTCAATGTCAATTTTTGTTCATTTATGTCATCAGATTTCACGAGTTTTCTGTTTTTTTAAATGAGCGAAGGAATTGTTAGTGATATTATTATGTGTACACCTCCAGAATTAAGGATGGAAGCAGAAACAATGTTGATTGTACCTATCGATATTTTACAATATCAGGCGTCTCTAATAATCTAATATGTATTGATAATTATCTGGTTGCCTAACCACAAGAAATGATGTTTATGAAGTCATGTTGTAGAATCAAAAAATCAAGTTGCCTGCGTTCAAATAGATTCTTGAAGATCGGTCAATAATGGATTTTTTCCACTACTAACCTATAACATCGCCATTATTGACCGATTATTAACGCTAGAAATCGTTTTTCTCTACCTTATAAGTCATTATTGACCATGGTCAATAATAAGCCATTGAAATCCATTGACCGATCTTTGACCTTAACCGAATTTTGTTTGAACGCAGGTAACTTGATTTTTTAATTCTACAACATCAATTCATTGCGGTTAGGCAACCAGATAATTATCAATACATATTAGATTACTTGATATTGTAAAATATCGATACAATCAACATTTTTTCTGCTTCCATCCTTAATTCGGGAGGTGTACACATAATATTATCACTAACATTTTCTTCGCTCATTTTTAAAAAAAAACGCAAAACTCGTGATATCTGATGACACAAATGAACACAAATTGACATTGACAAAGCCACCTGACAAAACAACAAAATATTTGGCCAATTCCAAAGCGCAGGTAACTTGATTAAAAAATATACTTATATCTACCTATACCTTTTTATAATTATTAATACTATAAAGATAAATGTCATATAAAAGTTTGTAGTAGTGGAAAAAATAATATATTAACCACGGTTTAGACAGCTTATTATAGCCCTCTCAATTGGACAAAAAATCGTCTAGTTAGGAGGAACGTACAGTAAATAAGCTTTTAAGCTAAGCAAGGCCCATCAAAATAAATGTATGAAATGCCAAAGGGTCTAAATCAAATTGCGTATGCATATCGTTTTATCAGATTACGTCTTAAAAAGATCCCGAAACCGGGTTCGGGTTGAGATAAAATCCGAGAATTTTGGGATTTGCAATTCAGTGTCAGGATGAATGTCCTAGATATTATCAACTGTTTATCAACCAAACGCAATGATTTGATTAAATTCTTGCAAACATAACTTTTAGTTCAAAGGATTCAAAATTTAATGTTGATGCCGAAGCTTTGAAAGTAAATAATATAAACAAGTTTATGGTACAGGGTGTTCCAACGAGGAGTGAACAGGGGCTTATTTTTGACTCTGTATTTTTAGAAAAACCCAAATAAGCCAATCGTTATATTTTTTCAGTAGAATTCAAAAATGTCACAAAAAAAAATTTGAATTAGGAACAAATTTTATTATACCGGGTGATGCATGGCTTAGTTGAACATAGGAAATCCCATGTAAATTTTAAGGTGGCTAAATATTGGCTCTCCTGTACATTTTAGAGAAAAATTGTATTATAATTTTTTGAAGAGACCGATATAATAAACCCATGTGCCAAGTTTGAATAAATTTTAATAAGCCAATCTTTTTTAAGTAAATGTGATGGCAAAAGAACGAAATTTTCATAGTTCAGGTAATACAGCAAACACCAGCAAATTATTATTTGGCATTGACAAAACAAAAAGTAGCATTAGTGACAACGTTTTCATTGAAGGCGCTAATTATAGCTGAATATGAACTTTCTTCGAATAAACGCTTCAGGGCGGGAGTGCCGCAAGGCTCACCTCTCTCTCCGATGTTGTATAATATTTATGCTCATGATATTCCGCGAGAAAGATTTACGCAGCTCTATCTTTTCGTTGACGATACAGCAATTACTTCGACTTCTAAATCACCGCGCATTGTCGTCAGCCGGATGCAGCGTCATGTAATCGAGCTGGAAAAATAGCTTTCGGCTTGGAAGATTCGCCTGAATCCCGCCAAGACGAAAGTAATCTTTTTTTCAAAAAGCACCATGCGCAGGCCTGAAACAAGGCTTCGGGTTAATGGAGTTTAAGTGAACTGGTGCCAGGAGGTGAAATACCTTGGACTTGTATTTGACCGAAGACTTAACTGGAGGCTCAATTCAATTAATAGAGTAAAGCTTGCATTGCGTCAATTAGGCTCTATTTATCCCCTGCTTCACAGGTGGAGTAGACACTCAAATAGGACTGAGGTCAACCTCTATAAGGTATTGGTCAGGCCGGTTCTCACTTATGGTGCACCTTCGTGGTGCAACATAAGCAGAACGGAGCTTAATAAGTTCCAGGTAATTCAAAACAGGGCGTTAAAAACTATCGCGGACGTACCTAGATATACATCCAACAGAGTACTTCACCGTGACTTTCAAATGCAGACAATAAACGAGTTTTCCTTGAAAATTATAAAAGACCATTACTGATGCACGGACGTATCGACAAACCCACTAATCACAGACTCACATACGAGATCTAGACAAGACACGACATACAAACTACGAAAAGACTGGCTCCCTCTTGGTCCCAATCCAAATCCATAGTAGAAAGGCACTATATGAAATATAATAGAAAAAGGTGCCAAAACCTTGCAGACAAAAACTTTTAAAAGAAATTGCACAAGCCAAGATTATTTAAGGCAAGAGCCGATATCAAAATTTCTATAAACGACAATGCCTACACGGTACACAATGAATAACAGATGTCAAAGGATAAAATCCTGACGTAAAAATACATTCAAGAACCCGAGAGCTGAATATGAGCTATTCCATTAAAGAAGAAGTAACTATCATTAACAGGAAACAGTTTAAGAGCAGGATCTGAAATGTTTTCAGTGCAACTCCCTGATAAGCCTGTCCCTTCCATATCATTAATTAAACTTATCGTTAGTAAATTTGAGTCCAAAGGCACTGTCATAAATAAAGCTGGATTTATAGACTCGAAAAGTTGGCGAGGTTGAGGTTCAGTTGGCGTTGGAAATAAAAGTTCAAAAAGTTTAAACTTAAGGAAACACCCAGTTCCATTTATAAACTCAGTTCGTGCAATGTTCGTAAGTTTCGAAAAGTTCCCGTGAGTTCGAGACAACCAATTTTGTATGTTCGGAGTTCAAGAGGTTTGTTTCGACCAATGAAGACGCTATTTCAAAGTCAGGTGGTTACAGCGAAATGTCAAATGTCTTCGTTGTTTACGTCGCCCTTCCGTCATTTGTATTTGGATTTTCTGTTTGTTGTAAGCTTAGTATTCTGTTTTCTACCAGAAATTGGAAAACTAGAAATGGACAGTATAGAGAATGATGACACTAATTTATTGTTACTTGAGTTAATCCAAAATTATGAATTTATCTACAACACTATCACTATTGGACAAAAATTTCAACCAATCAAACAACAACTCCTCGAACTACGCTACTGACTTTATAAATGCCATATTCTGGACTGTCGAATATCGAACCTCACCATCTTAGACATAACTTCAACCTCGTCAACTTTTCGAGTTTATAAATCCAGTTTAACTGTAAATGCTCAACTCAGAATGTCAATAGAGCCGAAGAAGCGGATAATAAAGATTTTGATATTTTACTGCACGCGGACGAAAATAAAATGATTAGCACGAGGATTCTTGGGCAAGCCGTAGGAAAACATCAAATGACAGTGTTGTGCACTTTAAAAAAACATAAATATTTTCCTTACAAGTATGGAAAACATCAATAGCTACGGCAAAGTGATGAAGAACGGAGAATGGTATTCTGTTTTGATGTAATGGATAGAGCAAATAATAATAAGGATTTTTTGAGCAATATTTGTTTTACCGATGAATGTACATTCACCCTCAACAACGAACCAAATGTTTAAAATTGCCGGTATTGGAGCCAAGAAAATGAACATCGTCTTGTGGTTAAAAATAAAATTGCTTGTTGTGTTTCACTATTTATTCAGTTACGTGACACGGGAATTGTAGGACTTTACATTATTGGACCATTAATTATGAAAGGCAACCTTACAGCAGTAACCTATTCTGACTTACTACAAGATCTAATTGAACCCGCACTAGAAGAAGTTGTACGCGAAAATCAGGAGATCTGGTATCAAATGGATGGTTGGTTGTCCTGCCCATAATTCTGTCATGGTTAGGGAATACTTACTCCCTGTTATAGGGAATATTTGCAAAATATTTTTAACGGAAATATTATTAGCCCACGGCTTCTAATCCTTTGGCCAGCCAGGACTCCTGACCCTTCGCCAAACGACTTTCTGTGGGGTCACTTAAAAAAAATATTTTATTTATGGGGATGTAAAATTTGAAAATCTAGACCAGCCAAAAAACTGTATTTCGTTAGAATGTGACAAAATTTCTCAATATCAGTAATGCTAAAAATTAATTTCATGATCGGTTAGGATATTGTTTAGCTGTTAATGGAGTTGCTTGAACATTTAATTAATTAATGTCTTCGTGAAAACCTGTAGTCTTAGGTATGTTATGTTAAATTAAAGGCTTAGTAAGTAAAACATAATGGTGTCTTTTATTTTGGATGTGTGATTGGTGAAACGAAAATGTGTTTTTAATGTCAAATATTCTTTATTCGTTATGTCAAGCTTTACGTCAATTTTTGACAATAACGTCATAAAAATTATTTGCTGCTGTATTACCTAAACTATGTAAATTTCGTAATTTTTCCATCACATTTAATTGAACAAGTTAGGATTGGCTTATTAAAATTTATTCAAAGTTGGCACATGGGTTTATTATATCGGCCTCTTCAAAAAATTATAAAACAGTTTTTCTCTCAAATGTACAGTGAAGCCAATATTTAGCCACCTCAAAATTTACATGGGATTTCCTATGTTTAACTAAGCCGTGCATCACCCGGTAATTATATAATTATCCTTAATAATTGTATCACAACATGTTTGATAATGCATTCACAGTCAGGATAAATTTGACATATCTTTTCATTTTGTCGACATGAAATACGCGTTAGACGAGAGATTATAAATTACCATGTATTTCAAAAGTTAAGAAAACGCAGGAGAAGGAGGAAGAAGATTTATTGCACACAGAAATATATCCGTAAATACCATTTTAAGGATAAAAAACATATTTGAAGAAAATAAATCTTCACATGACAGTAAAAGAACTTCACAAATACTAATAATAATAACAGCAATCTAATAAGACAAAACTTGCTAATAACTTAGGTGTCCAATATGACCCCCGTTGTTCTCGAAGCAAGATTTTCTTGGTCGATTTATTTCAGTAACAATTTTTTCCATTCAATATTTTGGTTTCTATGTTGGTATGCCATGTTCTTTAGATGGCCCCAAAGAAATGTGTCTAAAAGAGAGAGGCCAGGGCTATTGGGTGGCCAAGGAATGGTTCCATTACGTTCAATCCATTCACTATGGCATTGGTGTAAAAATTCAACTACATCACGCACAGCATGAGGAGGAGCCCCATCTTGTTGCCAAATTAAGACCCGATATTCTTCTAAGGGTAATTCATCTAAAAATCTTTTGATTTCGTTTTGAAGAAACTCATGACATCTTCATCCGTTTAGTGACCCGTTCTTTTTATAATCAATTTTTTTGAGCCAGACATCAGTCTTTTGCTCTTGTTTTTTGTTGTAGATATCTGGTCGATAACAATTTTGAAAAGTTTTGATTTTTAATTTTGTATTTGTTTTTTTCTCATCTTCTTCTATTTTGGTCATACGTGCTTTTCTTATTTTTTCTTATTCTCTTTAATACATATCTGTATTATTTAACAGGGGGAAGCCAATCTTTAGGGAATTTGTATTTCGAGTTTGGTAATGAGTGTATGTCTGTGTTGAAATTTTTTTTTATGGTAAGGCACAGCACTGCAGGATAAATCCTTTATGGCGCTCTGGGAGCGGTGCGTATGCGCAGGAAACGATTCACGTTGGTTTTGAATCTTTGGAGATTATACTCGTTGGGAAACACGATCTCAGGGAGGTCGTTCCAGAGTGATGATGTTCTCCAGATGAAAGAGTTTTGAAACAGTGTCGTTTGAGGGACACTAAGCTTAACCACGTACTGGTGGGCTGCAGTGGTTCGTCGTGTATTTCTGCCATGCACCGCTCTGGGTGGTATCAAGCGGGCAACCTTAGTTGAGCACTTGCCATGAAAATATTTGTAAAATAGACTTAAGTCGCCAACCTGCCTACGATGTTCAAGGCTTTCCAGGTTGTTTGTCAGACTATGGTCACCGATCAAGCGAATGGCTCTTCTTTGAATGGAATCTAGCAATCTCAGGGTATGTTTAGGAGCAGAGCCCCAAATATGCGAACAGTACTCCAGCGATGGTCGAATTTGGGCTTTATAGAGCATCAAAAGTTGTTGTGGTGTATAGAGGTTTTTAGTTCGGAAAAGTACTCTAAGCTTCTGCGAGGCTGCCTTAGCAATGGCCGCAACGTGACTATGCCAAGACATATGACTATCCAAATTAACGTCCAATAAATGAATTGATGAAGCCAAGGGAATCGAGTGTCCCGCCATTACTATATCCGGTTATTCAACATTAACTTTTTAAGTAAAAACTGGCGCCTGGGTCTTTTTAGCGTTAAATTCTACTTGGTTACTGTCACCCCAAGACAGAATTTCTTCCAGGTCTTTGTTGATATGTGGGACCTCTTGCTGCCTATAGAGATGCGCATTGGCAGCCGATGTCCGAGCATCCAAAGTAAAAGATGAAACAAGTGTGCTGTCATCAGCGAAGCTATATATAGGATTTTTAGTTTTTTCCAAAAGATCATTAATGTATAGTAAGAAGAGGGTGGGCGACAATATAGAACCTTGGGGGACTCCGGCGTTGATGTTAAACGTGTCTGAAAGAAATTCGTTCATCGCCACTCGCAGAGAACGGTCATTAGGAAAGCTCGACAGCCATGAACAAAATTGAACCGGCATTCCGTATGCTCTTACTTTAGTTAGGAGCCCCTCATGCCATACTCGGTCAAAAGCCTTGGAAATGTCAAGTGCTACTGCTCGGGACTCCCCATGATGTTCTATTGCGTTGTTCCAAACGTGTGTAACATAAGCGTGAAGGTCTCCTGTTGATCTAGACTTACGGAATCCATACTGGCGGTCACTAATAATGTTAAAGCCTTCCAGGTATTTTAATAATTTTTCGTTGATAGCCTTCTCCATAACTTTTGATATAACTGAAAGCAATGCGACTGGACGATAGTTGTTTGGCAAGGTCTTTTTGCCTTTTTTGGGTATGGGCTGGACTCGCGCAGTTTTCCAGCAAGAAGGAAATATTCCTTTTTTGTAGGATAAGTTAAAAAGCCTACAAAATACCGGTGTCAGTTCGTCAGTGCATGTCTTAATTACAATGACTGGGATATCGCCAGGACCAGAAGCCTTTTTAGTGTCAAGACTCCTCAAGATTCGTTTAAAATGGCGGTGGCGGAAAACAATCTCGGGCATTCTCGATTCTACAGGGGAAAGTACTTCCCTGAAAATTAACCGTTAAATGTGAAGAGAATAATTCCGCCAGTAAATTTGCTTTTTCCTGTGCTCTGGTAGCAACGGTGCCATCAGAACATGTTAGAGGTGGAATGGTTGACTTTGTAAAGTTTTGACTGATGGCCTTAGCTACCGTCCAAAATGATCTTGAGCCGTTGTCTTTGATCCTCTTGTTGTGTGTTTCTTTGCTTTGGTTTATTGCTTGCTTGCATTGGTGTCGAGCATTAACAAAGATGGCATGATTTTCGGCGGTAGGATTTTTACGCTATTGTGTGTAGAAATAATTTTTTGATTTAACAGCTCGTTCGCAATTTTTGGTAAACCAGGGCTTGCCGTTAGAAGAGCACTTTTTTTGAGAAAGGGATGAAAGCTTCCATGCGAGTAAGGATCACCTCCGATATTTCTGTTGCACAGATGGATGGATCATCAGAGGTAAAACAAACGTCCCGCCAAGGAAAGGTTCGAAAATGGTCCCTTAGGTCATCCCACTTAGCTGATGTATAATGCCAGACCTTGCGTGGTTTAGGAGGCTGCTAGGCACTCATTTGAGCTGATTCGAGAATGTACTTGCTCGCGTTTGCTATTTTCTAATAATTTTGTCATAAATGTATTTAATTTGTCCATTCGTAAGTCCCTGTGCATTACGTCTGTCGGTACATGTTCATGTTCGTTATTATGCGTCAAACTATTTTGTAATATTTGTAATTTTTTCAGTCTCCTCTTGTTTACGGTGCACCACGTAGATACACCGTATAGGTCTTATTATTGTCTTGTAAATCAACGTTTTCGTCTTGATGCTTATTTTGTTTAATAATGAATAGACTGCACTTAATTGGCCTTGTGCCTTTGCAAGTCTCTCTGTCACGTTGTCGTTCCACAATAATTTCCTGTCAAAGGTGAGGCCAAGGTATTTAAAATTGTTCCTCCAATTAATTTGTGCATTGCCCACTTTTACTCTTGTTTGGGGTAGCTTTGTAATAGCTTTTGAAAAGTAAATTGCTTAGGTCTTACCATCATTAAGACAAACTTTCCAATATTCCAACCATCTCTGAAGGAGTTGCAGACAAAGGACTACAACCCAGGGCAACTTCAAGGTTGCAGTATCATCAGCGAACAAATACAATTGGGTTTGCGGATCTCGCGGGATATCTCTAGTATAAATATTGTATAGTAAAGAGGTCAGTGGCGACCCCTGTGGCACTTTCTCCTTAATGTTTCTGTCGCTTGAAATTGTATTTTCTGATGATACAACGAATGTCCTATGTATGAAATCAAAACTTTTATGAAATAATTGGGCATACTCAACATTATCAACTTTAATATGAGACCGTTTTGCCAAACTTTATCGAATGCTTTAGTTACGTCAAGGAAAACCGCTCCCATTGATTTGCTGTCGTTAAATCCTAGTATGTTAGTCGCTAGTCGCGTTGTTTGGCGCAAACTGCTCCAGTGGTAGAATATTGTTGTCCAATACAAAATCGGTTATCCCATTTAGTATTAGTTTTTCAACAATCTTGCCAAGACATGATAATAACCTTATCGGTCAGTAGCTGACTGCTAACGTTAAATCTTTACCTGTCTTTGGAATTAGTACCACTTTGGCCTTTTCCAAGTATCGGGGAAGCAACCTCCTTTGAGTATAGCCCGGGCTATGTTTACTACATCCAAAACTGTATTTTCTGGCAAAATCTTAACCTAATACCGTCGAAACCGGGCGCTTTTTTTGCTTTAATATAATGTTAAGCAAACCGAACTTCCTCAGATGTCACTTGCGGAATGTTACCTTCGCGATTATCCATGGTTCGGTACACTTGAATGGTCCTGGCGATTCGTGCATCTCTTTCTAAATCGTTACTGGGAAATTCACTGAATTGTTCGCAGAGATTGTCTGCAAACAATTCGGTTTTTTCCTTTGTGTTTGTAAGTATCTGGCCTGTAATTGGATATTTGATGAAGGACATAGGTTTCTTTCTTCCTTTAATTAAGGAGCGAGTAAATTTGTAAATTGTGTTATCCTCGATTCTTAATCCTTCATTTTTATCACACCAAATTCTAGATTCTCCTGCATTTAATGCTGTTCTAATATCTAGAATCATTTGACTCGCCTGCGTTTTTATGCGCGGATCGCCAGTCCTATATGCTTGCTTTAGCATTCTGGTTTTATTTTTGATCATCTGAGTAATCTCGGGTCTTATAGCGCCCCTTTCCGAAAATCTAGACGTTTTCGTTGTAGACGACTCGATTGTGACCAAAATTATTTTACTAGTTAATTTTGCAACTGCTTCGTTTATTTCCACATTCGTGTGTATTGGTGGTAGATTACCAGACTCTTCAAACTTTCTCGTAACAAGAGGCCAATTTGTCCTTGTTTTTGTAACATTGCCATGACCTTTCTCTGCAGGATTACCCCACCCGATGAAAACAGGTCTATGGTCAGAAGTCAGTTTAGTTATAACAATCGGTTGACACAATCTATCAGTATTTTTGATAAGGAAAACTTCTAGGATCTCCGGCAGCGAGCCCGTTTGAAAATGGGTATGCTCGATCGGCGGTAATATGTGATTTAAATCCTTGTGAGTAGTGTGAGACCTCGCAAATTCTGCGTCCGGCAGCCCCAAATTCGATGCCTTGCATTGAGGTCTCCCTCTATAATTGGACTATCAGAGTTAAAGAGTTTTGCTAGACAGCCCTCAACAAGATTAACGCTAGGGCTGCAGTAAATGGAACCCAGTTTGACCCAACAATTTTTTGTTTTAATTTTAATGAAGTACCTTCAAAATGGATACAGTTTAGTAAGCCTGGCATAGCTTGCACTATGATATTGTTTTTGGCAAGAATCATAGTTCCTCCCTTCGGTCGGCCTTCCCGATCATTTCGAAAAATGTTGTAGTTAGGGCATGTGAAGCGTGCTCCCTTGAGCCACGTTCATTACACAAGAAGAACATCAATGCTGGATATTTCAAGAAAGTCTATAATTTCAAGCTTTTTGCCTTTGCTACTAATAATATTAATTGTAGTCAAGCTGAAGAATTCGGCCTCTGTCTGCAAGGCCATTAGTGACTTAGATTAGCTAGTGCCGACTTCATATCTTGGACTTGTTACTGCATTTCTTCTTAAAACTCTAAGAAGAGTGACTGCGTAGGCTTTTGCAAAATTACCTGCCACGTCGACTGATCGCCGACACCTTGTAAAATGTTATTTTTGTTAATATTTTGATTTTTGAGGCTCGCGTTGTTTTGCTGGCCCCATTTGAAATTTGGATTTGAGTTCGGTCTATCAATAGGTTCATTAATATAATATTGGGCCCAAAATTCTATATTTATGACACCACACCAAACATGAATCGAACTCCTTCCTTGGTATTTAATGGTTTGCAAATTTTTTGGGCTCTCAGCAGATTAAATAAGCTTGATGTGGTAAATGTTGCCTCATCTGTCCATGCAGTTTTTTTGAAAATATATTAGGATCGTTGTCTTGTTGTCGAATTACAATTTGAGAAACAAACTAAAGGCGAAGTTCTTTCTGTGCAGCTGTTAAGTGTTGAAGTGGGAGTGTATGAAAATGTATAAGTTTTTTAATGTTCTTAAAGTGTGAACGGTTCCCGGCTAACTCTACGACGTACTACACGATCATACTGAATGTCCCGAACTGCATCCGAAATTGATTTGGTGGAATTCACACTAAAACAATTTAAGACGGTTCGGTCTCGATTTCTACTTCCTTGTGAATTTCTTTTTCTGTCATGTAAAGATTTATTTTCTTTATCCTTAAAATGGTATTCACGGATATATTTCTATGAAAATGCCAACATCTAATGATACTAAATTCATATTGTTGCAACTATTTCACAAGCGTCTTCTTAGTAGTTGATGTAAAACCGGTCAAACAATGCTCATATTGAAGGTCTTATAACTAATTTTTCTTAACCGAAACGAATTCCAAAACTGCTTTTCAATTTTTTTGGTTATTTAATGACAATCCCAGTATTAGAAGGAAAACGAAATAACTAAACCTTATACATCGTAATTTCTGTCGTGACGGAAAATAAGTAATTACTGCACCTATGTATTTACTTTGTCGTTAAATTTTCCACATTTTTCTAAAATATAAAATAACCCAAAAATATTACTAGCTACTGTAATTTATATGCATTACCTGGAAATAACGTCATTCCAATGAGACACCCAACAACCTCCATATTAAAGCAAAACGTAAGAAATTTAAGTGTTTTTAAATAACTTTTAAAGTTGGTGTCATATACTGTCAGATAGTTGGTAAAAGTGAATTTATCCAACCTATCAAGTAATTTTTGAAATTTTTCGCTGTTAAACACCAATACTAGGTCTTTGCTTACTGAAGATAAAACAGCCATGGTTAAATATAAACTTTTTGATGCTGTTAATATATTCTGACAGCTATAGCCCACGTTAACAAACATAGTTATGCACAGCACCATATTTACTGCCACAGCGATAAGTTTTCTAAGTTTGTTAAGAAGTGATGGATTTTTTTCAGGCCATACACCTCTTAACAAAAGTACTTTTTTCGGAAATTCGATCAGCTCAATTAATTGCATGTTTATCTGTAGGCTTTATCAACACAAAACTATTATTTCTTTTCATGGCTTGTCTCTATTTATATAGGGTCTTGTAAATGCTTAAATTATTAACTTGAAAGTTTTTCATTCTGATGGAAAATACGGGCAAGAGGTAGATCGTCGGGGGCAGTATTTTGGGCGTTTTTAAAGAACTTATAAAGTAATGTATTTTGTACAGGGTACAAGTAAGATTTAATGTAAAATTTTCCAAAAACAAAATGGTGGTGTCGAAATGGCGGACCACTTTTCAAAATAACAGTAATCAGAATTCCACAAAATTCATAATTATACAGTTTTATGGTCTCTACCTTTCGTACAGGTTATTTCTATTTTTAAATTTTCTAGCAATGCTTACTTTCAATTCGGCGTTCGAACAAGCACAGGTTAGATAAATCGAAGATAAAAATAATAAATAAAATATAAAACTTGTCGAAAGGTATACGAGGTTTTTAAACTAAAACGACAACAGATGATTATCAGTAACTTAAAATCTAGAACCCTTTTACAACTAGTGTTTGCGCCTGGTGGTATTATCTTGTAGCTTCCTTTTAAACGCTATAATTTGAATGGAACTAGCATTGAAATCTATCCCGTAGAATGTGAATGAAGTGAGTGACCGACCAATCTGAATATTTGAAAATATCCCCGGCATGGGGACTGAAAATTCCTTTTCCAGAAGTCATTTGATTTTTATATTTCCTCCAAGTTTGGTACTTGACTTTCGCCAGAGCATTAGATAATTAAATTGATCGAGTCGGCCGATACTTGGTGGAAGTCCATAACTGATATTATGGGTTAACCAGAAAAACTCCTAGTTTGACTTAGTAAACTTCCACTATATTGACAAAAAATTATTTGACATGTTTCGCTACACTGTAGCTTCTTCACCCAAAGAAACTATTAACTTGATTGAGCAACTTCTTTGTTCACAAAATATCAATATCATTAAAAAACAAGAAATAATAGAGTCTATCTCTGTCTGTCTTGAACAAAATTATTTTGAATTCAATAATAATTTTTATACGAGCAAAAATGGACTGATTATGGGCAACCCCCTCAGCCCCTTATTAGCAGAAATTTTCATGGATTTTTTGGAAAATAAAATAAGTAATCACCCTCTTTTTAAACAATTTCTTTATTGGTTTAGGTACGTCGACGATGTCATTACATGTTTTCTAGGTACTGATAGACAATTAAAAGTTTTTCTAGAATTTATCAATGGCTTACATAATAATATCAAATTTACTATAGAAAAATAATTAAATGGTTCAATTAATTTTCTCGACTTAACTATAAAAATAGAAAATAATAAACATGTCTTTTCTGTCTACCACAAACCTTCTCATACAGATACTACAATACCTAATACTTCTTGCCACCCCATACAACATAAATTAGCAGCATTCCATAGCATGATTCATAGACTTGTAACTTTCCCTTTAAATGAAGAAAATTTTTTGAAAGAATTGAACATAATAAAACAAATTGCTATTAATAATGGATATACCTCTAACTTAATTGACCAAATTTTAAAGAAAAAAACATACAAAAAGGCCATTGATTTAGTTTATCCTAAGATCAAGGACACTAATAAAAAATTTAACCTTATTACTTTTGTTGGAGAGCCTACTAAAAAGATTGGCAATTTTTTAAATAAACATGATATCAACGTCGCTTACAAAACCAATAATTCTTTAGGCAAATTCATTAGAAATAGTCAAACTAAAACAAACAAAAATAAAAAATCCGGTGTTTATAAATTAACATGTAAATACTGCCCGAAGACGTACATAGGCCAAACTGGTAGAAATTTTGGTAAAAGGACACAAGAACATCACAATAGCTTTACTAAACATAAACAAGACTATGATTATGCCTGCCATTTATTACAAAATCAACATAATTTTGATCCGAATTACAAAATTTTACATATTGAAAATAAAGGTGTCAAATTGAATTTGCTAGAATCCATGGAAATAAATAAACTTAAAAATTCCAACGTACTTCTTAATGACCAAATAGAGCTTAGTAATTCTACCTTATTAAATTTTGTATGGCAACACCCCTTTGTAAAAATAAATTATTTTATTCATCTTAAGCTTTAGAAAAACCCAAATGTAACAGACCTACCCTTATTTTATTATATTATTTAATTACCTCAGAGGTTTACATTATTGCAATTGTTAGTCATCACTCATTCGTAAATCATATTCTGAAGAAGCTACAGTGTAGCTAAACATGTCAAATAATTTTTTGTCAATATAGTGGAAGTTTACTAAGTCAAACTAGTAGTTTTTCTGGTTAACCCATAATATCAATAGCATTAGATAATACTTTGTTAAAGCCATTTTGCGGCGCGTACATTTTAGAGAAAAATTCTATTATAATTTTTTGAAGAGACCGACATAATAAACCCATGTGCCAAGTTTGAATAAATTTTAATAAGCTAATCCTAACTTATTCAATTAAATGATGGCAAAATTACGAAATTTTCATAGTTTAGGTAATACAGCAAACACCATCAAATTATTATTTGGCATTGACAAAATGAAAAGTAGCGCCAGTGACAACATTTTCATTGAAGACGCTTTAATCATAGCTGAATATGAGCTATTCCATTAGGGACAAAGTAACTACGGTTAAGTGGTATTATATAGGAAACAGTTTAAGAGCAGGGGATTTCTTGAGAAATATTTGTTTTACCGATGAATGTACATTCACCCTCAACAACGAACCAAATATTAAAAACTGCCGGTATTGGAGCCAAGAAATTGAACATCGTCTTGTTCATACTCGGACGCAATATCCACAAAAAAGAAATGTTTGGGCGGGAACTGTAGGACATCGCAGAATTGGATCATTCTTTCATGGAAGACAACCTTACAGCAGTAACCTATTTGGACTACAAAATCGAATTGAACCCACATATTTGTACGCAAAAATCAGGAGAGCTGGTATCAAATGGATGGTTGTCCCGCCCATAATTTTCTTATGGTTAGGGATTACTTGCAAGATATTTTTAACGGAAATATTATTGGCCCACGGCATCTAATCCTTTGGCCAATCAGGTCGCCTGACCTTTCGCCAAACGACTTCTTTCTGTGGGGTCACTTAAAAAATTTTATTTATAAAAATGTAAAATTTGAAAATCTAGGCAAGCTAAAAAACTTTACTAGAATGTGACAGAATTTCTCAACATCAACTCAGTAATGTTAGAGATGAATTTTATGATCGGTTAGGATATTGTACAGTTGTTTGAACATTTAATTAGTTAATGTTTTTGTTAAAATCTGTAGTCTTAGGTATGTTATGTTAAGGCTTAGTAAGAAAAACATATGGTGCCTTCTATTTTGGATGTGTGATTGCCGGATTGGTGAAACAAAAATGTGTTTTTAACGTGAAATTATCTTTATTTGTAATTTTGCCATCACATTCAATTAAATAAGGATTGGCTTATTAAAATTTATTCAGACTTGGCACATGGGTTTATTATATCGGCATCTTCGAAAAATTATAATGCAATTTGTCTCTAAAATGTACAGGGGAGCTAATATTTAGCCACCTCCAAATTTACATTACATTCCACTATGTTCAACTAAGCCATGCATCACCCGGTATAACAACCTTGTTTGATTTCCTGAAAAAATTCCTGCAGCCGCCCATTGAGTTCGTTAGTTCTATACGTTGCTGACTTATCTACGCATACGGTATATTATTATTTTATTTTTGTGCATAATATTATTTAGCCCACTAAGTTTTCTGTTAAGGTGTATTTTATTTTTACCTTAACTACTAATTATATAGAACCTAAGTATATAATTACATATTTTGCTAATTATTACATACAAATATCGATCGTTTGTATTAGTGACAATAGAAAATATTCGATTAAGGATGTATTTAACAAATAGTGTACCTGTCATATAACTATATTAAAAATTAAGGGAAATACGTTACATTTACGTTAGGTTAGATCTGTGATCAGTGGCGTAGCGTATAGGGGGTCAGAGGGGCGATCGCCACCCCCCCCCCCTCGCCCCCGACCTCGTGCCACCTTGTCGGTATTGTCTAATAGGTATGGATATTTTATTTGTGAAAAAATAAATTTATTATTATACTATATACAGTGTGTGCATAAAGTCGGGAAACGGCTTAATAACATCACAATTTATTGGCCGATTTAAACCAAATTTGGTACAGTTGTGTAAAAGAATCTGACGCACTGAATGACGATATTGGTGTTGTTGCCAGCTTTTTAGTTTGTCTGGAATTCGAACGAATTTTATATTTTTAACTGTAGCACCCTGTATATTTTTTCTTTTATAGTTTTTACTTTAAATCTGTTACACTTTTGGTATAACACACTTTGTTCCTAATATCAGTAGTTTTCGAAATAACGACGTGTTTTTTTTTTAAATATCAACAAATTGTCTTTTATTTATTAATAAATAAAACACCAGTTCAGTTTTGATGTAAAGTCATAAAAGCTGTCATTTTTACATGCAAGAATGTCTTCAACGGAAAGTGAAAGAATTACAATTTTTATGATAAGAGGATGTGGCGATAGGGTGAGGTCTTACGAAGAGGTTAAAAATCTATTTAATGACGCATTTCCAAACCGAAATCCAATTTTAAAAGCAACTGCTCTAAAAACTGTCGGACGGTTTGAAGAAACTGGAAATTGTAGATGTAGGCGACGATCAGGACGACCAGCAGTAGTAGATGATGAGAAAAGTTTAGAAATTTTACAACATGTTGTTGAAACCCCTGTGTCTTCATTAAGAAAAATTTCTCAAGTAAGTGACATCTGCTTCAAATCCATCCATAATGTCTTTATGAAACATAAACATTACCCTTTTAAAATACATGTAGTTCAAGAGTTATCAGAAGATGATTATGAGCGAAGAATTGAATTTTGTGATATTATGATGTCAAGGTTTGACCAAAATAACCAGTTCTTGAAATTTATAGTATTTTCGGACGAAACAACATTCATGTTAAATGGTAAAGTCAATAGACACAACTGTAGGTTTTGGGCAAATGAAAATCCCTACTGGATGAGAGAAGGTCATACACAACGCCCTGGAAAATTGAATGTGTGGGCTGGGCTTCTGGGTAACCACAAGATCGGTCCATTTTTTATTGATGGAAATTTGACATCGCAACTTTACCTTGAGCTCTTGGAAGTGCATATAGTGCCTACTATACGAAATGTGATGGGTTGAAATTATGCAAGTACATTCTTCCAACAGGACGGAGCTCCTCCCCATTTTTGTCGAAACGAGCGCGAGTTTTTGAAAAACACTTTTCCGAATAGGTGGATCGGTAGAGGGGGTACAATCGAGTGGCCACCTAGGTACCCTGATTTGTCGCCTAAGGACTACTTTTTATGAGGACACTTGAAGAACAGAGTTTATACCACAAAACCTCAAGATTTGGCTGATTTGCAGCGTAGAATTTTGGACGAATTTAAATTAATATCGCGAGAAATGATTTACAACACAATTAAAAAATTTTATTTTCAATTAGTGCACGCTGTACAGGGAAAACAGTTTGAACATTTAATATAAAAAATATATTTCTTCTAAATTGTACTCGTTATTTCGAAAACTACTGATATTAGGAACAAAGTATGTTATACCAAAAGTGTAACAATTTTAAAGTAAAAACTATAAATGAAAAAATATACAGGGTGTTACATTTAAAAATATAAAATTCGTTCGAATTCCAGACAAACTAAAAAGGTGGCAACAACGCCAATATCGTCATTGGGTGAGTCAGATCCTCTTACACAACTGTACCAATTTTGGTTTAAATCTACCAATAAATTGTGATGTCAGACTTTATACACACACTGTATATGCTCTTACATTAAATACTTAAAACGTACAACAATGGCTTTTAATGGCTATGCCATTAAAGATCCATACGATGTATTAAGACGTTTTTTTTTATGTGGCAACCCTGACAACGGGAATAAGTAAGTTTTGTTGCCTTATTCATTACGTAGTGTCATAAACGCTATAATAGTAATATACTAAATGGTAATTTTGTCAATCTTGAACTAGAAGATAAATTAAAAATTAAAGTATTGAGCAAGCAATATTTAAACCCGACAGAAGTTAGTAAAAGCACAGAATAAAACTTTTACGTTTAAACATATAAAAACATTTCTGTGAAAATGGCCGACTAAATGCTCTAGCTATGACGTCTATAAGCAGAAATTTAGTATATGAAATAAATGATTTGAAGAAAAAGTCTTGAAGAAATTTATATACATGCGAGACCGTAGAGCGGATTTTCACTTTGTTTCGGGTCAGATCCCTGTTCCCAAGGGAGCATAAGAAAGGTGAATTCCTACGAAATCTAGGCGTGGTCACAAAAAATTTTCGCCTGCGGCGTTTTACCTCCACGGTCTGCACCCCCACAGTTTGCCACCCCCCGCCTCAAAATGCTCGCTACGCTACTACCTGTGACTTCTTTTCTTTCCTCATTTACTTTGTCGGTATTGTTCATATTCAATTTTTATTAGTATTCGGCAGTAGCTTTATTCCTTTGTCGTACATGGTTATTTTTGGCGTCTTTTTTAACGTCCTTTTAGACGGTGCTGTATTGATAGTGCCTCCCTACTGTTAAATGGGCTCGCCAATAAGAAGCCAATCTATTGAGTCTTGCTCTTGTATGTTACTGTGTTATGAGTTCATTTCAGTGCCTTCTTCTGAACTACCTGGAACTTCTTCAGCTCCGCTCTGCTTATGTTACATCATGAGGGCGCACTATTAGTTTAAACCGGCCTGACCAGGACCCTGTAGAGATTGGCCTTTGTCCTGTTGCCAATTCTACTCCACCTGTGAAGCAGGGGGTAGATAGAGCTCAATTGTCGTAATGCAAGCTTTACTCTATTAATTAAATTTAGCCTCCAATTCAGCCTTTGGTCGAAGATAAGTCCCAGGTATTTAATTTTCTAGCACCAATTCACTTGTACCCCGTTGACGCTGAGCCTAATAGTTTCACGTCGTTTAACGCTGCTTGTTGAGAAAAATATGGCCTTCGTCTTGGGAGAATTCAGACTAATCTTCCAAGCTGAAAGCCATTTTTCTATAAGTTTAATGTGGCGCTGCAACTTTGAGATTCTCAACCACGGTTGCTTCGGTTGCTTTGATTCCGCAGTAATTACAGTGTCGTCGGCAAATAAATAGAGCCCATTTTAGTATATCGTGAGTATATACAGAGTGGCAAGAAAGTCGCGCATAACGCCTGTAGCTTTTGAATTACCTCGTATACGAAAAAATGACCTATAGGAAAGTTGTTCAGTAAATTGTTCCCCACATTTCTAGCTGCATGAATTGTTTCTGTCATTTCTGGTTTGGTTGCCATAGAGACTAACTTACTTTTTTTAAATGGAACACCCTGCACATTTGGATTCTACTGGGAAAACTCTGAATTATCACCTATCTGCAGAATTGTGGGGAATAATTTACTGAACCACTTTCATACAGGTCACTTTTTCGTATACGAGGTAATTCAAAAGTTACAGGCATTATGCGCGACTTTTTTGCCACTCTGTATATTGTACAGCATCATAGACAGTTTTGACTAAATAAGAGCGTATCGACACTTCGCAAGAGATGCTCTATTTCTAGCGACTTTCTGTAGTTTAGGAAAAGAAAGTGGCACTCAAATAAACATCTAAATACAAACAAGAAACCTATTATTCAATATTCCAAAACTTTCGTCTTCGTTGCCAAAAACGCACTGAAAAACAGTAGTTTCTTTTAAAACAAGAATTTTAGGTTATTTAGACACCCTTATGGCAACTACGGCAGTTAGTAGTGCTTACAAACGATAAAAGCACGAAAAAAATTCAGGTAGGACATCGTCCCACTTGGCAAGAAAACGTGAATTTCATGTATAATTTTACGTCAGACTGAAAAACGTTAGAATACGAATAAACGTGTTTTCAATGTGTAAAACACGCTTAATGTTACGGTGTTCTGACGTTGGTAAAAATAACGTTACTAATTTTAACGTTTTTATAACGTATTATATTATGATACAATTCTGCGTTTTTGTAACATATTTTTAACTTATAAAACTAAATTTTTCCTCAGGAAAGTAGCGTATTATTTCATACTTTATTATTTGGATACTTATAAATAAACAACAAAACATTCAAGTTATGAACTTTTATTTTTTCAGGTTGCCTTAGGTTACCGTATACAATTTACAAATTTTAACTTATTTTGATTTAAAATCTAGTAGCTATATAGTATAAGTTTTCATTTTTTTTGTTTCTTCAAACGGTTCGCGGCATACCTGAAGTGGTCCATTATTATTTTTTCCATCGAGTACTCATTAGTTTCTCCAAACTGAACTTGCGCTATTTCTAAATTAAAAACGAAACATTTTTTAATTATTGTTCCAACAACCTAATTACACGAGATATTACATTACATAAGAAGCATTTTCAAGGGTCTACAATAGTAAAGAACTACAATAATCATTTTTTGTAGAGGTTATAAGGTGTAGAATCTAGAGAATAACTATTCCTAATTAATTAAAGGAAAAAATAGAGTGGCGTATCTTGTTCTATATTTGGAATTAACTTCAAAAGGCTGGTATTTTTGTTACATTAAAGGGATTCTTTTAGCATTTTTTTTGTAATGACAATAAAATTCACGAGACGCCATTTTGCCCTTCAAGCGTTTGTGGTAAAGAACAAAAGAACTCGTGAATTATATAAAGAATAAACAACAGTTATTTCATAAAGACTAAACCATAAAATTAAGAACAACTTACGCTTAAAATAAACGAAAACTCACAAAACTTAAAAGAGATTCGATGCTATCCAAAATTTTCACCAACTGCTCCTTGCCTTCCACTATACACTCACAACACAACGAAACAACGTCAAACGTCTATGACAGACGCGACAATCGCCGATCGCTGGGTTTTAGGCGCGAAATTTAAAAATGTTAAAATAAAGTGAAAAACAGGTTACTTATTTCGACGTTATAAAACATAACGCAAATTGAATGTTTTATAAGTAACGTTACTTTTATTTACATAAAATTAATGTAAAAATGTAACATAAATTACAACGTGAACAAAAATTACATTAAAATAACAGTATTAAAAAAAAATCACGTTTTTAAAACGAAGCTTTTGGTAAAGGGAAATAACATTACCATTTTCACGTAAAAATAACGTGTTTTCTCAAAATATGTCAAGTGGGGTATATATAAAGAAATATACACAAATATAAAAGTAGCATAACACGTTTGAAAAATGGTAAAAGAACGTTTTAAACTTATAATAAATATTAGGCAAAGTTTTTATTTAGTGTTTAGTAAGATATTTTTAATTTTTATTTAAGATCATTTTTAAGCGTTTTCTTCAGGATTTTTATTGGAAATACCAAATGTCGAATTTCCTTAAAATAACTACCATGAACTAGATATCTGTAAATCGTATCAGATTTTACCAAATTTTTAAGAATTGTAAATTGTAATTAAAATTTCATAAAACTCCTATACCTAACAGACATATTGTAAAGATACATAAGCGAGATGTTGCACGTGGCGACAACTCGTGGCAATCGAGCTAACTCGCGTCTACAGACAGGAATATCAGTTTGGCTTCCTGGCTTCCTGGCTTCCGCATGCGCACATAATGCTGTAACTAATAATTATAGACTTTATTGGTTAAACAGGCGCTAACACGGCATCTAATCCACCTTTTTGGTTGCAATTCGGTATATGCTAGATATAAAAAAATTGTAATAATTATAGACTTATATTGGTTAAACAGCGCTAACACGGCATCTAATCCACCTTTTTTGTTCATATTCGCCTTTTTCAAGTTCACCGGCCAATTATTTACCAGCCCTTTTTGAGTGGATCTACTTAAAAAAAAATAAAAGAGATAAAAAACTAAAAAAAAAGTCATAAAGAAAAAGTGCCCGAAACGGGAATCGAACCCGGGACCTATGGCATCAAACCCAATTTCAATTTCAATTTTAAAATTTCTTTATTATTTTATCTATTATTTTCACATGACACCTATTTTATTTGGCCTAGAGCCCCTGGAGCTAATCTCCTCCAGTTCGGTAGCGCAACTACCTCTCTGGATTTAATTGCATTACCCTGGTGCCCTAAAACCGGGGACGCAGCCCCGGCGGGTCGATGGCAGGACCCCTAATGGTGAAAATGCGTTGAATTTTTAAAATCACTACACTCACGTGCCGGCAGGAGCCTCTACGGGTGTTCTCAATGTTATATTACTCTATGAGTATGAATGCTATATCCACAGTTCCACTGAATTGCTTACGGACTTTAGTTAATCTAGCCAGCGTATCGAAAGGAGCCGATGAGCCGAATGCTTTCGAGGCTGTTGCGCATGCGGAAGCCAGGAAGCCAAACTGATATTCCTGTCTCTAGACGCAAATATCGAGCTATCCACCCAACCAGACCAGCGAGGTCTTAGAGAAAACCAAACGCTGAATTGGAGCCCGCATAAGCAGATATCTAATGTCAGGTGGCGCTGAAAGCCAATTGTCGGTTTCTGCGAATCGAAAACGCGGTATAAAAGAAAGAAGATTGTCCCTTTTCTTTTCCTCAGACCCAATCCTTGGACGCGTTTCGCTGTTTACGGCTCCTCAGCAAGGCTCCGGGTCTGACGAAAAGGTAAGGGACCTCAAAGTGCTTTAACACAGAAATGCAAATATACAGATGAGAGTTGCAGCACGTGGCTACATCTCGTGGCAACCACACGCATCAACCCAACCAGGACAGCGAGAATCCATATAGGTTCAAATGCTGGCAAACTACGTTGGGTGCTGTTTAAGCCAATGTATCGGTTCAACATACCGAAAGCTGAATATTAAAAAAAGAACAAAGTTAAAATAAGTTCATGTACAGAGTTGTCTCTTATCCTTTCCGTCAGATCCAATCCTTGAACGCGTTTCGCCATTTACGGCTCTTCAGCACGGCTGCGGGTCTGACAAAAAGGTATATATTATTTATATGGATGCCACGAGATGTAGCCACGTGCTGCGACTCTCATCTGTATAAACCATTGTTTATTTAAGTTGCCATTTTTGTCAGTGTGGGTACTGTAGGACACTGTAGGTATATGGATGTAGGTATATGGATGTATGTATATGGATGTAGGTATATGGAAACCTTTATTTACATAGGAATTTAGGTTATATTATATTATATATATATATCTATTATTTTAAGGTGGTGGAATTGACACAGATCTCCTACCAGGAACCGACATATGTGGGACCAGTACTGAAAACAGAATTTATGGAGGAGAAAAGACACAACTAGATGAATTCCCGTGGATGGCTTTAATTGAATATCAACGACGTTAGTATCAAATGTTTAAAGTAAAATAATTCTCATTTTCATTTTATGTTGCAAACACGCAGAAATGGAATGAAACAGTCGAACTTCTATAGAGTCAGGTGAAAAAATACAATTAACAGATAAAAAAAATCACCACAAATTTTGAAAGTCTATTTTTATGGTTGCATTTGTTAAAAAGCCAACAAATCAAAAACATTATTATGCCTCTTACATCTCTCAAATCAAAAACCGCAACCTTTTAGTAAAAAAGTTTTATGAAACTGATGAAAATACTAATTCTGTAATTATTTTAAATAACAAAGACTTATTCCTGTTATGGGGTTTTGAACTATCATAAATATCCAGAATTATAAATAGACATATTTATATTGATTGCAAACTATTATTTTCAAACAGTTATAAACATTCACTAAATACATAATGGGTATTAATATACAGTATGTCCGACAATGTGGTAGACAAGAGGGCAAACGGACCAAAAATTTCATTTAAATATTTTTAAAACAAAAAAATAAATCCTTAACATTTAAAAACTCAAAAATAATATTAATTTGTATGTTTCACATATTATTACTTAGTGTGAATTCAATAAATATTTAATTTTTTGAGTGGACGTCATTTAGGAGATTTGATTGTTCTCTGGTTGTAGCAAGAAATCATTGAACTTTATAAAAATCATATGTTTATATTGTTTTCCTTGGTCCAGCATTGTGTGCTGTTAACGCATAAAAAAACTGGCATATTTTTAACAATTCAGAATACACTTCCGAGGATTGCAGGAAGAAAAGTACTTAACCCACTTCTTGTGAGATTTCAGATCGTTTTGTTCTGCAAAATATGTTTTTAATGCCGCGAATTGATCAAAGAGTTTTGAATCATCAATTTCTACTCATTTTTCCAAAAGGTAGGGAATTAAGGGAATTATATCAGTTTGTTTTTTTGAGATTTAACCAAATAAATGCTTTGAATTCATCAAATGGTTTAACCTAATTATTTACATGATTATTCTATTGCTTTATCATAAAACTCAAATACATTATTCTTGAAAACATGGCACTCATTTTCAAAACCATCATCAGTTAATTTTTTTTTAAATGTCCCTAACTTTAATGGGTAAAAAATGATTTTTTTGTCTCTCTCTTAAAGTGGTTGGAACCTCGAAAATCCAGACAAGTTATCAAAACCCGCCTGGACGTCCCCAGATGACCCTAAAACCGGGATGGCAACCCTAATGTTACTTAGGTAATCTAATGGCAGTTGTTATAAATGATCAGAAAAAAAAGTATTTAACATATTTAAATAAGAATCTCTAATACAAATATTCTCAATCAAATCCGGTCCTATTACTTTTGTTAAACGTCGGGTTGGGACTCCGAACATAGGATTAACATCAGTTCCACAACAAACATGTTGCGATGCCACAGTTCCATTTTTCGAAAATGTGGACTCAACTGAGAACATTATAAGTTTATGGAATTCCCTATTACCACCTAAAATCTTATTCCCTACCCACAAGCAAAAATCCAACCTTTTGCCATCATCGCTCTCTTCTAATGTGTGCTTATAATGAGGTTTGTAGGGACGTATTGTAGATTGTAGCAATTTTAAAATTGCCACTATTTATTTTGTGGGGAAGGTAGACTGCCTTGGATTTATACAGATATGTTTCCATAAAGTGCCTTCCTTTTTATTTACTGTTAAAATTGTTCATTAGGTTGTATCATCTTTGGTTGCATAATGCATAACCTTAGCCAAAATATGGTGCGAACGCACTACTTTTGCTGTTCTGTGGGTTGATGGCGCTAGCCACCGCCGCGAAAAGCTTAGTTCATATAGATGCGAATCACGAATTGCGAAATGCGAATTTCGCATCGGACAAACTACCTCTCTTGTCCTATATCATATAGATGCGAATTTCGGAGATTTTAGTGTTTTTAGTATTGAACGGTTGGTAACGAACGAGACTACATAACCTGAAGAAGTTCATGACCAAGCCATTTTCATTTATATAGTTAAAGGGTTTTCCAATAAGAGGTGTTATTTTGATATTCAAAGGAAAATGCCATTTTTTGAGATAAATGATCGGATGTTTATTTCATTATAAAGAGGAAGGTATGCCGTTAATAATGGAAAATAACATCAGGCAAATGACCACCACGACCACGCCTACAGGACCATATCCTTTTCATGAAATTTTCCATATCCAAATCGCAAAGTGGCTGCCCTATGTCCTCGATAGCCTCACGAATTCCATCTTTGAGGTCTTGAATCGACGCTGGGCTGTTGGCGTAGACCTTCGCTTCTTTAATAGCAGATAGGCCGCGATTGCTCTGCGTCGTCGCACAAAGAATAATAATTGTTCTTCACTCATTTTTAATATAATTGATATTTTCGAGTATACACCACAAATAGTTAAACTTAAAAATAAGGTTATAGGAAACAGCTGTGCGGTCGTACACAAGGGCGCATGCTCATAACCAAAATCGCACGAATATTCGTAAAATATTGAAAGACATTCAAGATTCCCGCTCCTCAGATTTTAAATTTTGCGAAATCCCAAAATCCTTTAAATTTCGTTCTGGCACTTTTACGTCAAATAAATATTTAAAATTGACCAATCGCATCATCTCAAGATTCCCGCCCCCCAGATTTAAAATTTTGCGAATTCGCAAAATCTTAAAACTTCGTTCCGACACTTTTGCCGCCAAATATATATTTGAAATTGACCAATCGGAGCATTATTCGCAATTCGTAATTCGTGATTCGCATCTATATGAACTTAGCTTAAAGTTGAATCACATATCTGCGTGTCTGGTTCCCGTGAAAGCGCGGAACGCCCATTTGTACTTTTGGCAACTTTATGCGTAAACAAAGTTGTTTGGAATTATTTGATTTATTTCCTTACGTAATTTAGGTTCTGGTATAAGCCCAGACTCTTGCTCGTTCTGATCGTTTGGATCCTTTATGTTGTGCCTCTGTTCTCTTCTTCTTCTTATTTTCCTTTGTTGGGGTTTATGTTCAATTGGCAACATTGAGTCAGCCGATTTTGCTGGAGAAGGGGGTGTCTTGCTTCAGAGTTCTTGCGGTCTTCATTTTACTTTCTGAAAATACCTTCAGAGAAGAAGGTCGAGCCCGTCGCCGTTGGGCCATTTTTTTAAAAAGACCACGAGATCTCACCCCCCTTTTAGAGGTAAGCTTCTTTAATTCCTTTTGTTCTTTTGGTTATTTTGGTTAGTTGTTTTGTGGAAATTCAGTGGGTAATTTGTTTTTTTGGTTATTTTTTGGGTTGTTATTGGGTTTTCACGTGAAGGTGTAAGTATATGGACCACGACCTAGTGCCTCCACATAAAGAGCTACCGTCTGCAGATAGTAACAACCTGTTGTCAATGACAAAAGGTTGCTGTCACATATGTAATATTAAGGTCGATTTATAAAACTTTTCGTCGCTGTTCCCGTTCGTTGTCACTGCTCCCGCTCGTCGCCGCCGTTGGATAGGTATTTATAAAAAAGTCGAACTACGAACTGCGCCGCAATAACAAAAGAAGGTTTGAGGTTGGGAAACAAAGTTAAGAATTGTATTTTATTTTAAAAAGCGTGATGTTAGTACCTTATTATATGTTATTAATGTTTTTTTTTGTAGTAAAATCCACAAAACAGCAAAACACTCGAAGTACTCTAACCCTAAAATCTCTTCTTTCAATACTTCAAACCATATGATCGAAAATTTCTTTCTTCTCATTGGCCAGAAGTGGGAACGACGAACGACCGAGGTCAGTGGGAACGACGCGATTTAAAAATTGGCCAATTCAGAACTACCAACGGGAGCGGTGGCGGCTTTTCTGAACGTATACACTGTTTCCCCTTAGGTTAAATTGCGACGGGAACGGCGGCGACGAGCGGGAACAGCGACGAAAAGTTTTATGAATCGGCCTTTAACCTCAGTACTGTGTCTCCGCCACTGCATGGTGCGCATACTCATTATAAGCTTTGTGAGAATAAAAGCAACCGAGATCGCCAGGTTATCTCTCTCTACTTTTCTCGACGTGAACTAAAACAAGCCTCGCGATCACGGCCAAGTATAATGTGAATCATTGTTTTATTCAGCAACCTCCAACCCCCTAATAATATAAGCAATCAAGACATATAACAGTTGCCATTGTCATAGTATCTTATTTTAGTTTAAAATTTCTTGATTAGTACTTTTTTGTTGCGTAGCTCTTTTCATTATGGACAGTGAGTCGCTCCATCATCTTAATTGTAGTATTTTTTTACTTTGTTCTAATCTAATACGGATCCCGTTTTACGAAATTTCTTAACCAGCTTGCAGACCACCCATTTGGTTACGGGTACATTGGGGAACCTTTCAAGAAATGTTTCAATAACGTATCTCTATGAAAAATCTCCGTTATCGTAACACTGGATTAAATGTATAATTTGCTCCGTAGCTAACATTGTAAACTAATAAAATCTTTAAAAGTTACTGACAATAACGTTTTTCTTGACTCTGTTATAATTTATTTCTTAGGTACCTAATCAAAGGTAATACTTAAAGGTATACAAAATCAAAGGTACACCTACCAAACTTTTCAGTGAAATGCAAATTTAAAGCAAAAATATTATTGCTATCCAAACTTAATGAAAACAAATATCTTAGAAGATTTGATGATTTTTGAAACCATTCTCTTATATAGCACTTTGCTATAAACTTTAGAATAAGGGTACTTTACTCTTGTACAAAATTAGAATTTTTAACCTTTTGGACACCCTGTATACAATATATTTTTTTTTTCATCGACAATCGTATTTTTTCAGCAAGCAAAAACTTTTATAAAGCATGACTTTTCCTCGAAAAATGAAATCGAAAATTTGCCCTTTTCTCTACCACATCGCCGAACATAATATAGATAGATAGGTACCGGGTGATCCATTATAAATGTCACCTCCCATTAACTCTCTCATTTCAGGTTTTAGAAACAAGCGTTAAATTTAAAAGTTGTAGGATATTTTCCCGAGAATTCTCTGCGCCTATTAAAATTTATACAGGGTGTCCCAAATAAGTGTGGTGAAATAAAGTTATGTTTTTTAAAATGGGATACCCTGTATATTATACCATTATGAGGGAGAACTTTAAGTGGTGATTTAAAAAATATATGACACGTTATAGTTATGTTTAATATTCGGCCAGAATACGCCAAAATCTAAATTTTGATTTAGTTGGCCGTGCATCGCCGTCTTGTCATGAATCGTCTTATCTTTTATTTAATTATAGCATTACGGATACCTTTATTGCTTGATTTCGGCAAGAATTAAATAGTAAAGCTGTTTAATTATGGTCTATTCTGAAGACGAAAAATTTCAAATTGTTTCTTTTTATATTAAAAATAATAAAAATGCAGCCCAAGCAGGACGTGAATATATGGAAATCTCTAGAGAAGATGGCAATAGACACGCACCATCTAAAAAGGCATTTAAACGTATTTATGTATTATTTCAAAGGAATAAATCCTTAAAGGGAAAAAAGAAAAATACTAATTCAAAGCAGGATGACGAATTAGACGTCTATTTATATTATATTGGTATGATACATGTTTTGCTTTTGTGATTTTGTTTGGTTAGCTAGGCAAAATTCTTTTCGGAAAACCCTTTAAACTTTATACGTGACGAAGTTCTTGATTCGCGCTTAAGTTTTGGAAAAATTTGGAGAACTTTAAGCAAAAATAAATGGCACCCTATTAAATTGACAAAGGTGCAGCACCTAGTTGAGGAAAATAAAGCGCAAAGATGTAAAAACAATAGACAAGATGATTCATGACAAGATGGCGATGCACGGCCAGCTAAGTCAAAATTTAGTTTTTGGCGTATTTTGGGCCAAATATTAAACATAACTATAATGTGTCTTATATTTTTGAAGTCAGCAATTAAAGGGCTCCCTCATAACGGTATAAAATACAGGGTATCCCATTTTAAAAATCATAAATTTATTTCTCCACACTCATTTGGGACACCCTGTATAAATTTCAATCGGCGTAAAAAAATTCCGGAAATATCCTACGATTTCTGAATTTAACACTTTTTTCTAAACCCTGAAATAAAAGAGTTAATCGGGGGTGACATTTATAGTGGATCACCCGGTACAGTTTTTCACCAATCACCAGATTATTCATAAAATCAATAGATTTTACGAAATGTACTTGTTAACTACACTCGTCGTGGCAGACATAATTTCATTTGGATCTAGATCTTGGAATGTTTAGTTAAACCGATGTAGTAATTGTTCTCGTTAATTTGACGGTTATTTGTTAGTCTTTTTTTTAAACATACACCATAAATAAATATCTATGTGTTTACATATACATATTACAACCTGAATGCCAATTCCGATAAAAACAGTGACATTACATCTTCTTCAAGGAACTCTTTGAAGTAAATGGTTATAAGTCAAAAATTTTAGTAGTTAGGTATATGTATAAATTAAGACTAAATTTCAGCAGGTCTTTAAGTCTTTAAGTAATATACATCCATATATTTCATTTGTGAAAATGTACTTTTAGATTTTTTTTCAAATAACCAAAGTACTTGTATTTTTAGACCATCCTGTACGTTTCAACTAAGATTTGTTCGTAGTGTAAACAGACTTAGGTTATTGCCTAATTTTTGACCAAATTTCAGTGCCTCAGTATCTCAGAGTTCAAAAATATCAGCATTGAACGAAATCAGTTTTATTAAATTTAAAGCCGTGAAGACGTACACAAGACGACGCGACGTTACAAAGGCGACCGTAGTATACATTTCGCACACTGTCAGCGACATAGCTAATTTCTGTTCAAAAACTAAACCACTGAACAAAAGAGTTTACTTCTATCTGCAACAGCACAGAGTAGGCGGAGGACCGGCGACGAGCGACGCGAATATGCTAACGGAGCCGGCAATAGGAGTCCTAAATAATTTGCTTTTTAGTGCGGTACACTAAAATACAATTGCTGTAGAAAGAAATATTTATAAGAAATCGTAATTTGTGTTTTTTATATTTTATTTCTTTCGCTTGTATTTTTGGGGGCTGCACAATCCTGTATACCTAAGGTGAAGTTGCCATTGCATGAGGGGCTGTATAGTTCATTACTTCGATAGATAGAGATTTATTCTTACTACAGTGCAACAAAAATTCAACAGAAATTTAAAATAATAGTGAACCCTTCTACACGATGCTGAAAGAATTCCGCTACGATTTTTGTTCTGAAAGTGAACCATGCATTTATATACATTGCATAATTATTATGCAATGACATCAATTACAAAGGGCTCTGTATATTTTTAGCTAATGGACTGACAGGATTTTACTGTGGCGGTGTACTTATCAGCAAGAAATATATTCTCACTGCTGCACATTGTATTAAAGGAAAGGATTTGCCAAACACTTGGAAAATGTAAGTTTTGTGGGTTGCAGAATAATATTTTTATTTATTAACTTCTTTATTTTAGAATAAGTGTAAGACTAGGAGAATACAACACAGAAACAGAAATAGACTGTATCCAGATAAACAAACAGAAACAACAATGTGCACCTCCCGCTGTTAATGTGGCAGTGGAGGAAACGATTACTCATGAAAGTTACGACCCTTACGATCAGAATCAGTATAATGACATCGCTTTGTTGCGATTGGGAAGGGATGTTAGGTTTTCAGGTAAATATTCGTAATTAAAACACAGAGGAACATTTTTCTCCATCATAGAAACTTGATACATCACACGAGTATCCGAGATAGCCATTTTAAAAACTATTTATTTATTACAAGAGAAATGTGTTTCTAAAGATTAACAACTAACTAATTCACTGATTCTTCTCTTATGATTGGTATTCTTACTCTCGGGTGCAGGCTCAGCGGAGGTTAAAGTTGTAGTTGTAGTTGTAGTCGGGACATAGGTTGCGATGTAAGCCCTCCCTCTTTAGTAGTTAGTTACGGAGTTTCACGGGGTAGTTGGTTTTCAAGTTCATCTTCGTTTCTACCTGGGAGGTTTTCTCTTGACAGCAGTTTCCTGTAGCTGAAGCATGTACAAAAAGGGGCCAAGGCGCATTGCATTATTATAGTCTATATACTGGAAAATGTCGATATTTTATTGAAAGTTGTAAGAGGCTGGATTTATACAAACTGGTGTCTTAGCTCATGTAGACCGTGAGTTATACTTCTTACAGGTACAGGCTGCGATTTAGCTTTGACAGTGGTGTATACACTGACAAAAATGGTTTACCGATGTCGTGAGTTGCAGAATTAGAGCTACTTTAACGCACGTTTCTATGTTGTTTAAACTGAGCCTACGAATTTTGTCAAGTTATTTAAAAATGCTACAATAACTCAGCCTCTTTTGGTTTTGTAAATTAAAACAACACTTCTGTCTTCCTCCACAAATGGTTAATGTGCAAATCAGAACCACACTTTTGCTTAAAATTCTTTTTAATTCTTTCCACGTTACATGTGGTAGTGGATAGCACTAAACTCTATTATCTCTATTCCTACAAAGGTTTTTTATCATTAAAATGTTTATCTATTTAAGCCTTAGAGGGGCTGAGCCCCCATCCAACCAAGGTGGGTTAAGTTAACCAAATTATAAGTAAAATTAAAAAATAACATAAAAAACTAAGTTTTCTTCTTCGATTTCTTCATATCAACCATGTTATGTTTTTGAAAACTCTTTATGTGGTTGGTAACTAAATAAAATAATAAGAAGCAAAAATTTTTCTTTTTTGATTCCTCCACATCAACAATACTATATTTTCAAAAACTATTCATATGGGCATCATCATTCTTAACACTAACAACTAAGTTTTCCTGCTTTAATAAATATAAAAAATTAAAATAATTTAAAAATGTGCTTTTCTACAAATCCACAACGTTGAGTAAACTCAAGTTAACTAAAAAAATTTAGGCAATTACTTTAACTTAAACTACATTCGATTTAGGTAAGTCCCTTATGGTGTCTGTTGTTGTTGTACTTGCATACATTCCTCTTAGTTCCCCTGAGGATGACTATATATGTAGTCGAAACATGGAGGGAAAATCGCTAAATATATTATTTAAAAAATATATCATTTGTGGAGAAAGACAGAAGTGTTGTTTTTTTTTTACATTACCTACACTCCACTGCATATATAAGGACTACTTCTTCAAATTCTTTTGGCTCGCCTCAACACAGAAATATCAACATTTTAAACACATTTGGGATTACCACAATCCTTCATTTTGTAACCATTTTATGAGTTACCTGAACTCAGTTTTTGGATTGGGAAAACTTACTAACTAATTTTAAAGTGCCGTTTTGACCCAGACGTGCATTATTTTAACTCATTACCATGCAATTTCTTCGATTTAGTTGCCGTAACTCAGAGGTCTGAGCTGTTCCCTATTAGCAACACGCGTCGGTCTAGGATAACTCATATTTGAGTTATGTCAATTCGATATTTCGCTTAGTGTAGTCTGGATTGAAATCTCGGAATAGTATGCACTGAGCGAAATATCGAGTTGATATAACTCAAATAAGAGTTGTCCTAGATCGACGCGTGTTGCTCATAGGGGACAGCCCAGACCTCTGAATTACGGCAACTAAATCAAAGAAATTGCATTAAATCACTGTCCATAAGTTATAATAGCTCTGTATAGATGGGTTATTTTATGTACTGGAATAACTCACCCCACCGACTTAAATTATTGTTAAGGCTACCATAGCTAATCGTAATTGTGTTTGACGAACCCACGACGTGGGCTGCAGCAATTGAATGTTTAAGCAGCCAGAGACCAATATGGGAATTATAATGCGTTACTACTCGGGCTAGATTAATTCATGATTCGAGCTATCAAAACTTGACCTTTCAGTTGTTCCAGCTTACGATGATTAACTTAACGACTATATACTCTATTGAAGTAGCCGATACTTGATGGAAATTCATTATTATAAAATAAATAAATAACACTCAGGTTATAATTTCCACTATATATATTATTAACACTTTAATTTGCTATAACAATTGTTTTGACACACAGTGTCTTCTTCTTAACGACTATAGATTTAATCTGTCCTAAAGTTGAAGTATCCTTATTTTCACACACCTGTATAAAGAGAATAAACTCTAAAAAAAGATAAAAGATCCCGCCTATCAACGATTGCGCGAATAGCAACTCCAGTTATGTGGTCCATGACGACGCGACGAGCATGAGCCACCAATAACAATGAGATGAAGTTACCGCGCTAAATCGGCACGAGCGCGAATTCGGAACTTTCCGTGATCTTTCGATCGGTGATTTACCCTCGACATGGGTTTTTAGAGCACTCTTATGACTTATTCCAACTCAAAAAATAATTTACACATGGTAATGAGTTAAAATAATGCACATCTGGGTCAAAACGGCACTTTAAAATCAGTAAGTAAGTTTTCCCAATCCAAAAACTGAGTTCAGGTAACTCATAAAATGGTTACAAAATGAAGGATTGTGGTAATCCCAAATGTGTTTAAAATGTTGATATTTGTGTGTTATTCTAGCGTTTTTAAATGATTTATGATAATTCGTACGCTGAGTTTGAACAAAATTGAAACGTGCGTTAAAATAGTTCTAATTCTGCAACCCACGACATCGGTAAATCCATTTTTGTCAGTGCAGTTGACAAGGCTGTTGTTAGTCATAAACTGGAATACGGCTGGCATTTGGGGAAAAACCTGATGATCACCTGATCACCTGCACTTGATCTCTTTCGGAACGACCGAAAATACACGACGTAACACACTTCATTTTGTGTCTCATTTATGCCCTCGCAATCAGCATAATGTCTCTTTCCAGCGATGAATGTCATAATCAATCCTCTCGCGTAGTCCCTCTTAATAGTTTTGGCTTTATACGAAATATTTTTTTGAACTTTTTGATTTTTTTAATTAAGAAAATTTTATTTTTGGCGTTATGGAGATTTTCCTATTTTTTCACAATTATTAAGACTGTATATTCATTAGATATCCAACAGATATATTTCTTAAAGTCCGATATATTTTCATTTACTAAAAAAAAAGGCACCTCAAACGCCAAAGTATCCTATTTATAGATAATCTTTTCTACGATTTTGATCTATTTTAAAAGTGTGTGTAATATCCACCAAATACATTTAATGTATATCTATGGTGGACTGGATCATCAGTGGATATTCGGCAATCGTATGGATGAATGTCCAATGGATATTATGTGTTGTCTGGGTATACACACAAGGAAAAGGAAAGGCAGTCGGTAGGCTAGACGAAGGCTATTTTGGGGCCACGTCCAAATATTGCCAAGAATTCACCTAAGAGCAGAGTTAGGTATCTACCTACATTTTGGTTTCCGACATGTTGAAATCGTTTTATGTTTTCAGCAGTCGAAAACGTAACTAACGTGGTCATTACGTAGTTTACAATTTTTTAATTGAACGTCCAAACTAAGTTCAATACACGTTTTTCCAAATCTATTTTCTTTTAATAAGGAGCCTTTTGAGCTTTATGACCCAAACAACAAACTGATAAATGATTTAAAACACCACTTAATACTCAAACTCAAATACTGCCCGGTCCACAAATATTTGGTGAGAAAATTTATTGACATTTTAGATTGTAACAATAATTATAACAGAAGTGTCAACAAATTATTGGTCAATGATAACGTATCTTGATATAAGGGATAACTATCAATGGGTTGCTATTATAGTTTAATGTTATTGTCATTCGTTGCTTTTGCACGAGTTATTACATATGATTATTGTTACATCTTGTGTCTTAAAATTCAAATTTCAGAACTTCGCAGTTTAATTTCACTTTCTTCTTTCCCTTTCAGTCCTTTCACCTAAATTACCTTTTAAAAGTAATAATTGAAGACATCCGTCATCGATTCCACGGCATATTGTGATGACTCGTAATTTCTCGTTACATAAGTATTTTTTTTTTAGATTACATTAAACCAATTTGTCTACCAAAATCCCAAGTCTTACTTTCAAAATCATATATTGATAAAAACCTTATTGTTGCTGGGTGGGGAAAAACTGAAAACAGTTCCGAGAGCAACATTAAACTAAAACTGGAGGTAAGTAGTAGCTATGGTAGTAGAGTTGTTTAGGTCTATCGGTCGGCAGAAGCCGAGCACGGAGAATCCTATGCGACAGCACTGGATATTTACACTACCTCTTATGGGGCCAAGCATGAGAGACTAATTAAGTAAACTCCGTCTATCTATCTTACAAACTCTTTATAAATGCTAATCCCTTACTGTCGTAATAACCTATTGTGTGAGGGGTAAAATTAGGCCACCCGATCTGGGGACTCCAGGTACGGATCTATTTAAAGACTTTTATAATTATATTTTCTCAGTTATCCTCTTAAAATATTTAGGGTAGAATAAATAGGTTTTTTTTTAGTTAATTAAATATGCTGATTTTTGGTTTTAAAATTCAGTTAGATGTTTGTACTGGTTTAGACAAGAAGTTATTTGTTGCCAATTAAACGTAATATCTAAGAATGTTTCGTCCGTTGGCAGAAACCAGTACGCCAAGTGGATCTACGGGTCGTGATAAAAACCAATTAAAGCGTGATATTTTATCAGTTGACACAAAAAAAGTAATCTTCGACGTTTACACCACCCTTTTTGAACGTGATTTTTCAAAATTTGGTGCAGTGAAGAAAGCGGCGGCTTTGACACGCAGGCCAGTGAGCACAATGTGGTTTGTTGTAAATAAAACTATTGCGGAGAGAAGAAGGAGGAAAGACTCTGCAACGCGTCTTTCGTTTTTTTCTTTTTAAATTAGAAATTTATTTAAAATAAATCAAAGAAATAAAAGTGAAGCCAAAACGAAGCCGAGCTGAGGTGAGAGACTGAGGGACCGCGTGCAAATGCCCTAGCTCTATTGCCAGAGAGTAAGGGGGGGTTTTAAATAGGGCGCCACCATTTTGCAGCCAGGTCAAAACGGAAACCTCCAAGATGGTGCTGGGGCCTCACTCTCAGCTGGACTTCACAACTTAGGTAAGAGAAAAAAAAAATAAAAGAAAACCACAGGGAGAGCTGTACAAATAAAACAAAGATAATTAAAAATTATTAATGCTGGCTTTATTAAAAAAAAATAAAGAAAATATATGGGGGTTAGTATTTAAATCTAATAAAACTTATGTGTACATCGATAGGATGGTGACGGTAATAGACCGTGACAAAAGGTCAGAAGGTCAGAAGGTCTTGCCGGGTACGACAAAAGGCGTCCAATCAAGAAGACGTCCAAAGGATGATGTCCCAAAAAAAAGACGTCACAAGATCAATCAGATCAGAAGATCTGAAGGGAAGTAGAGGAAGATAAGGAAAGAAGACGAAAGAAGAAAGACCCTATTAAAAAAAGGAAAGCATTAGCTGATGGCTTATTAATAAAAAAAATTAAGTAGTTCCTTTTTCCTTCGTACAATAAATTTGTGATAAAGTAATTAAATTAAAGTCGCCAAACCAACTAAGTGAAAATGGGTAGTTCTCACGAAATATTGTTAATCGATGTTCATCGCAATTTTTTGGTGCATAAATATGATTAATATTTCTATATTGTAATGTTTTGAGACCTAAACACAATTATAATGGATAAGAAATGGCGGAAATTAAAAAAAATATATTTCAAGAGCAAGTTTTTTCCCCGGAAACATCAAAAATATCACCTCCGTGACTGTTCCTCTGCTTAGTCGTAATGTCATATCCTTGTAAATATAGCTTTATAGAATATTGGTACAGCAAATTTCCAGTATGTTATCCATATTAAACATGTAACAATGCAGCCATGATCGAATGTTAGTGAAAAAATAATCGAAGTTTGAATTATATTAATAAAAGTCGATGTTCCTGGCTGTATGTCTCACCTCCGTGAAGCAACTTTGTTATTTGGCTCTTTACTCGAAAGATGGCAGTACCGGCCTCTTCGATCGCGTGGCGTCGTAAAATGATCCGCCGGTGTTACTGATCAGTAAAGATCTGGCGTTGGAGGTGAACGGACAGCTTCTTCGCTTACCTAAGGTATAGATACTTGCATGAGAAATTCGAGATTTTCACTTCCGTGAAGACAAAATACAAGGTAGGGAATTATTTTATTTGATTAATTTTTATATAAATGTAGTAAATTGTTGAATGTATGAAATGTGTTAAAATTTTATTTTCAAATAATTTATTTAAAACGAGATATCTCATAAAAACCTAAAATTTTCTCACTTCCGTGAATCTAACCTCCGTGAATATGACAATTCACGGAGGTGAGATAGACTCCACGGATGTGATATTTGTATATTGTTCCTCTTTTCAGAACATGAATTCTACTCATAAAATAAAAAAGAAAAAAAAAACGACTGCAAATCATGAAGAACAGAAAAGAAGGCAACGAGAAGCTATGAGAAAACTCCGTGAAGCACGAAAAAATGATCCTAAAATATATGAAGAGGAAAAACGAAAAGAACGAGAACGTTATTATAAAAGAAAGAAAGAAGGTAAAATTAAACCTATTAGTGAGATGTCTGATAGAGAAAAAAGGATACAAAGGAAAGATTGGAGATCTCGTAGTAATTTATACTATGAAAGAAAAATTCAAGCACAAAGAATTGAAGACCGATTAAGAGAAGATTCACCACCACAGACTCCTACCTCGGAAATATCACAAGAGGAATATATCCCAAACAATAACGATGGAAGAGTGAAATATGGAAAAATAAAAAGAAAAAAACACATTAAAAAACTGAAAAATGAAATTGGCATCTTAAAAATAAAATTGCTCAAAGAAACCAATAAAAAAACAAATACAGAATGCGCTTAAAGAGAATTAAAGAGACAAAAAATAGGAATTCTCCTACTGAAAGTGTTAATACTCTGGTTAAAGGTCAACAGGTCAGTCCAGAAATTAAAAAAGAATTATTGTTCTCCGCGGTTATTAAAAAACAACTCAATAAGAATTACCAAAATTTAAAAAGAACACGGGACAAACGGAAGTTTTGGAATTTTATTTCTGGGAAAGTCGTGAAAAAATATAGGCAGAAAAATTGTCTAAAAGTTGTCACCGCAGCTTTTTTAACGGACAGTAAAATAAATCGTAAGAGAAAATCAAATGGGGAAGATCTCATACAACAAATAGCTAGTTTCCTTGAAACAGATGAGTGTAGCAGATTATGCCCAGGGAAGAATGAGTATGTAAAAAAAAATAAAATTAAGAAACAGAAAAGAATTCTAAACCACTCTTTAAGAGTTTTGCATCGGAATTTCATGGCACATAAAAATATTCCTATCAGCTATGCAACCTTTTGCCGATCAAGACCATTCTGGGTTGTTCAACCCAAAGTAGAAGATCGAAATACGTGCCTTTGTATTACACACACAAATGTTATGCTAGTCGTCAAAAAACTTAGATCCGTGAATATTATAAAAGAAAATACTCCTCACGAGTTATGCATAAGTATTTGTTGCGCAGGCGATTCTTTGAAGGAAAAGTGTTTAGAACGAAAATGCAAAGATTGTATGAACAAGACTATTGTTACTTCCAATGAGTGGGAACCGGCCGATACTTTAGTTTATGAAAAATGGATCAGTAAACGAGTTAAAATGATAGTAAAAGGAGTAGAAAAAATATGTTTGAGAACGGTCAAAGACAAAATAGTTAGTACCAAAGGGGAAGTGATTTCTATTTTGGAGACATTTCATTACACACTGTTGTACTTTACTACAAGGGTACGTCTGAAATATTGAAAAAAAAGTGCTTCTGTACAGTTTCTTTGAATCTTCGTCATGACCCCGTGGCAATATGTGCACATCTGGACCCAATTTTCGAAGAACTGCTGAGAGACATTGCGCATCTGGATAAAGTACATTTTTTAAGTGATGGACCCACGACGCAGTAGCGGAATCGGAAAATGTTCCACTTAATATCTAACTATATTTCCAAACGGCTAAGAGTTGAACAACTAAGATGGCATTACAGTGAAAAAGGGCACGGAAAAGGAGCTCCAGACGGAGTTGGTGGTGTTCTGAAACAGACAGCTGATTCTATTGTTGCTAGAGGAGCAGATATACCTGATTTAGAAACATTTGTATCTTTATTGCGAGACAAGTGTAAGGGCATCCGTATTATTGAAGTAAAAATAGAAGATTCTGACATTAAAAGTATAGAAAATTATCTACCGAAAAATTTACCACCCTACAAAGGAATTCTGCAGTGCCATGAGATAATTTGGGCGAAAGGCAATGCATTTGTAGATATAAGAAAACTCACATGTCTCGACTGTGCGGAATCAATGCAGTGTTCTCACTTCTCTTTGGGAGTATACCAGTTTAAACAAAGTATCCTTTTGTTAAAATATAAAATAATCATTTTTGTAAGATAATTTTTTATTTCTCTGCTAAGGTTTAATTATGTAGCTGATTACAATGATTTCCTTGACATTAGGTTCAGATATTCCCTCAGCAATGCGGAGGCTTCATTATGAAGAAGTTTATACAAGTTCCGATGAAGACGAAGATATGATACCCTTAGCTCGTCTCATAAAGAAGTCTGAAGATATCACTAAAGTCATTAGTGAACCTTTGTCAGATGTGGTTGCACTTCAACCCCAGCAGAACGACCATGTAATGGTTAAGTTCACCACAAAAAAATCTGTTAGTCACTTTGTGGGTATGGTTCAGATAACTCATTTGGATGATTACCCTAATGATTTTTTGATTCGCTTTCTAAAATATACTAAAAAGGGAATATTCATTATCCCAACCAAAGATGATATTTCTTTAATTAATAAGAAAGATATTGTATCAGTTCTCCCGGCACCTCTAGTAGATGAGCAAGAACACTACAGATTTAGCACTGATTTATCGCTTTTTAAAAACTTAGGTTAATTTTTTATGTATTTAAATTTGCTAGACTTTGTAAATTTGTACATTAAAATGTCTGATCAAACTTTCATTATTACTCATAGTATGTTGGAATTAAAATTTAACTACTGTTACTACTGTTGTTACTTTTTTCACTTTTGTATTGAAAAAGAAAATAAATGAGTTTTCAATTATATTATGTTTTTGTAAGTTATTGATTGATCACTAATATAAACAATAACGTCTCCATTCTAGCTTAATCCATAGCACTATCTGCTTTTCAAAAAGTGACTAAGAACGATTTATTTATCGTTCAAACAAATTATTTCCACCTCCGTTAATTTCCTCTCACATCTGTGAAAGATTTTTTTTTGGCATTTGATGAAACAAAATTGTTCTGCATAATATTTGTATAAATATTAACGTCTTCTTTCTTATCGTAAGCGTGAAAAATTCCTTTTTTGTACGAAATTTTGGTATATTTCACCTCCGTGAATTTCATTTCATCTCCGTGAATGCCGTTTTAACGAAAATCTCGTTTTTCCAAAAAATAACCATTAAAGTGTTGAACCGTGGGCACAAGAGTGCTATAAATATATTTTTGGTAGGGAATATACCAAAATATATTCAATATCATTAAGTTTATTTTCTTGAAAACTGAAATGTGAATTATTAACGGTTGGTGAGAAGTACCCAAATAAACAAAAGGAAAAAGGAACTATAAAAAAAATTAGAGCAATTATAAAAAAGTTAAATTATAGGCAAGAATTAAATTTGAATTAAATTAATAAAGAGAGATAAACAAAATAAATTTATAAAATTATATTCAGGGACGTTAATATAGTGATTAAATATTTTAATTAAGCTTGAAGAGCCAAAAACTTAAAATAAAATTGATTTATTAAGCCAGCACGTACGCCTATGTACTAAGGTTACATCATAAAATAAAAAAAAAATCAATTATTGTCAGTAAGTTTCCAAGACTGTAATTATTTCGTTTTTTTCTCTATTTAGCGACCTTATTATTTATTGGATGTTTTGTTTTGGTTGGACTCAGGTCAATCAAACTAAATTGGAGGATCAAGTTTTTTTTTTATTTTATTACCCTACGTTTCGACCTCTATGGGGTCATCCTCAGGAGCCTAAAATGTTATTATGGAAGCCTAAATTAATTATTTTTAAATTATAATCTCGATAGATTACATATTCTTAATGTAATTTTTTTTGTATTTCTTGGTATTATCATAATTTTGACTAAATTTAACATAAATTTATACAAACGTGTCGATACTTTAAAGAAAAAAGACATTATCATTTAGACATATTAGATGACTAGGTTATGAAACATTTAAATTGTATTATAAATAACATAAGTACAAACAAATTACTTTTTTCGTTTTAAAATAAATTTGTAAATTGTAAATGTATAAATTAGTACAGTAACAGAACAAAAACAAAAAACATACATTAAAATACCAAAAAAAAAATTAAAAATTTAAAAATATAGGTATTACTTACATAAAAGTTAGATCCACCTCGTAAAAATTAAAAATTTTGTACATTTCGAATGGTGGATTTACAATAATTAAAATCAAATAAGGCTCCATTATACAAGATAACTATAAATAAAAATAAACATCTGGAAATACATCATCTCAAGTTTGATCAAATAATTTATTTTAATTTTGTAGATGTTAAAATGATTTAAATTGTGACAATCAATTATATTTGGTTTGATTTTAAACCACTTAAAATATTTATGTTTAGGGCACACCCTGTATGGTAAGAGTTAAGATAACATGTAACACTGGCTATATAAAACAAGGAAAACGTTCCAAAATAAGCAGTAAGTTTGACCCCGTTATAAAGAAAAAATTATAAAGTTTAAATAAAGTTAATTAAATTTCAAGGTCAAGATTAATTGCATTTAAACCAAATTGACAGTAAACAGGTAACAAAAAAAATCCTATAGCATAGGTAAAATGGGGTCCACTTATTCGTAAAACAATAAAGGATTTTAATTACTTAGCTAACGAGACCAATTCTACTCGGTCATAAGTACAAAAGCACATTTATCTGAACAAAGCATGTGGTGTTAAATTATAGCCATTTGAAAGCAATATACAGTGAAAAAAATAGGAAAGAAAAATGAATTACGCTTACCTAAGGGAGCTGTAGGGTCTTTAAAATTGAAATTGGGAGTCTAAACGGTGATGAATGCTCCTGATGGTCAGCCCTTCACGGTCTTAGTGACCCGACTTAACTAAAAGAGAGGCCCAGATGGTGTTTTAGGAGAAAAGTTGAAAAATTGACAAAGAAACGGCATGGTATATAAAAAAAAACTACCTCCAAGCAGCGAACAACTCGTGACATCCCACGATGTGGCTTTCTGCGGCCCCGCAAACCAAATCAAACTAAAGCAAACTAAGGGGCACAGAAAATATCGCTTCAAGATCCAAAATCCTGCAGAACAGATGGCTTGAATAGCCCTGGGTCTAGAAACGCCTGCTGCCTCGTTGAACGCAACGCTGGAAGTTAAGTGAGGTCACTGAAGAATTCTAGGTTAAAAGTTGAAAAACGTGCCGTTAACAGGATATGAGAGAGAAGAGAAACGCCAGAGAGAGGTGTAGAGAAATAAAGCGAAAGGGCGACCCATTTCCGGCCAGAACTACCTGCTCGCTCCGGGAAGAGAGAGGCCAGTTCACACACTGGCGGCGACACGGAATGAAGTATCCAGAGCCATGCCCATTCAATTGCAGATACTCCAAGCCAAGAGAAACGAAACAGATGCACCCAAACTCAGTTTTACATAAGAAGTCAATTCGTTAATCCTACAATTCATTAAAAATTATTTAAAGAAAACCCAAGTCCCAGAATATCCCTGCCATTCTCGGAGCAAACGACCATTGAAGTTTGGGTTGCCTAATATTATTGCCCAAACATGTTTCAGAAAAAGAATATTAACCTAGAAAATTCATTAATCGATTTGACAGGTTATCATAACAAAGAAATATATTAATTGGATTACCTAATGAAACACTAGAATAAGTCTCCGATAGTGTATTCCATGGAGATATGTGATTTAAAACAGGGGGATAATGTAGCCTGCTTCGTCAAAGACAACGAAAACAGAGGCCATTGACCTTGGGTATGTACTTACTTAGGAGGTATTTGTAGAAGCTATGTCAGACCAAACTATTAAAACTGTCGAGGAACTTATTTATGAAGAGTATACAGGGAACCGAACATCGTTTTAAAAAGGCAAGGTATGTATTTACTTTATACAGGGAACCAAACACCGCTTTAAAAAGGCAAAATTCAATTTTTTTAAACGACACAATACAAGTCAGGCATGTGATATGAGGCATTAGACTCTAATAGTTTATTTGTCACAAAATCGGATTGTCACAACTCTTTTACTTTTAAAAAACTGTAGGCGACGGATGTCGATATAAATCGTAGAAAAATATATGCCATGTACAGGGAACAAATGATCCCCACTTTAAAAACCCTATTGTAAAGATTAAAAAAAGATGATACAGGTATAGAGTGTTGTCGTGAGACTCTTAAGGAAATGTATTTTAAGAAACGGGTTTAAAATGAAAATAATTAACGAACGACAAGTTATTATGGAATCGGCCCGGTTAAAAAGATGGAGGATGGAATACCTAATTGCAGTCCATGGATAGAGACAGGATGGAAGGGATATTATTTACTTGTACAAGACGTGGCATGACACACACGAAGTTCTAGATAAAAGTTGGGTAGATTTATCGGGTCAATGCAGAACCAAAGCTCCATCAAATAAAGGTAAACGTATAACAATATTTCATGCTGAGACAAGAAACGGATTTATACCAAATGCTTTGGCCTTATCAGCCAAAAATATAAAGGACTCCCTTGTTGAGTATCACTATGATGCTACGGCAGAACTATTTGAAGACTGGTTTAAAAACAAATTATTACCAAATATACCACCAAATAGTGTGACAGTGATGGATAATGCGAGCTACCACAGTCGTAGGTTAAATAAAGTTCCGTGTTCCAATGACACAAAAGTTACCATCCAGGACTATATGATGGAAAATAATATGTATTCTGAGGAAAATTACACAAAGAAGCATTGCTCGAAATTTGAAAATAATTTTTAATTAAAAAGCAATATTATTGTGACACTTTCGCGGCAGAAATGGGTCATACCGCGTTAAGATTTCCTCCTTATCATTGCATGTTCAACCCAATTAAACATATATGGCACCAGCTGAAAGCATCGGTAAGGAGGAATAATGTGTCGTCGACCTTAAATTCTTCTGTGGCAGCTTTAATACATAGAGATGCAAAATATTCCTGGGAAAATTGTGTAGCGCATGTTCAAAAAGTAAAAAAATCATACGTAAATACAGATCTGTTGCCCAGAGAAAGAATTATTGTGAACCTGGATGACAGTTACAGTAAAACTGACTTGGGTTAAAATGTAATAATTATTTTTCTGACACGGTACTTTTTTGTAGGTACCTATATATATATTTTGTTCCAATTAATAACCGTCCTATATAATATAATTTTAATTGTATTGTATCTTTTATCCTGTTATATTATTATTTTATTATTATTACTTATTATTAAGTTACGTTTAAAATATGTTTTTGCTTTTCTTTCTAACATAAAAAATCAGTATGACACTTTTGTTGCATACAGATAGATAAAAAAAATATTTTTTTTCACGCCTTTATATACATATATTATTATTTTAAAGCAGCGCAACCTTTTATTATATCAACAACGAGTGCGTCCCTGCTTTTATTCGATCATCCACTGGATCTTATCGGCATTAGGGATTAGCATTTATAATGAGTTTGTAAGATAGATAGATTTACTTTACCAGTACCTAATGTAATTATAAATCATATTTTTGTGTTTCTAAAGTCTACGATATATATTTTGTAAAGTATTAGTTACCTGCGGCCGATTTCACAATACTTTATCTTGTGTCTCTGGTTTAAACTAAGGTATTGACATGCGGTGTTCACCAAATTTATCAGTTTTTGGTCTATTTTTTATATAAATTTTTTCGATTGTGCAAATAGCGACCTCTAGTTGCGATTGATATAACAGAAAATAGTAATATAAAATTGTAAATGGTACTATAGGATAAGCTCTTTCTAACTAAACAAAGTTTGTTAAATTTGGTTAAGGCACACTGGAGTTATGGGTATTTCTGTCAAAAGAGATTCCCCCTCCTCCCCTTAGTCTATTTTGCGAGTTGGATCAAAATGTATGAAAGCAAAGTTATTTCAAATATTCCAAAGAATAAAACACTTAATTCTTGACATAACTTTATTTGACATATTATCGATAAAAATCCGATTATCTTCCTTGTCCTTGGTTGAGCGCCATCTAGCGGTCAATTTAGAAACCTCAAAATAATTTCCAGCAATTTCTTTTGGTCGATTTTGTAACAAATTTTTGTATTTGAAATCTCTGTGATAAACGATTTCTGAGATATGGCCGGCGTCCAGTTTTATTTGGCCACCCGGTATACTGTATCAATATTTTTCAAATAAAAAGACCATACCTCAAAATATCAATACACGTGTCCGAGCATTATTCAAAAAAAAACAACCATGCTGGACTTATTGAATTTAGTCCAAGTTACAAACTCGCACTGTATAGCTTCGCTGACGACAGCACACTAACTTATTTGTCCCATTTTCTACTCTGGATGGTCAAACTACGGCTACCAATACCCATCTCCATAGGAAGCGGGAAGTCTCATATTTTAAATAAAAGTAATTCTGTCTTGCAGTGACAGTAACCAAGTAGTACTTAACAACAGTTAATTATATCTAAAAAAGTTGGCTAGATGTCGTGGTCATTGCAGGGTACAAAATTCATTCATTCAAAATCAATTAATTGGAAAGTAAAATGGTTTGGTATACTTAGTCAAGTTGCAGCCATAGCTGAGGCAATCTCACAGAAGTTTAGGGTTCTTTTTCAAACCATGGAGTATGGACCTCTATACACCGCAACAATTTTTGACGGAACATAGCCCGGATACTGCTCACGAATGATAGACCTTCATTTTGTTTTAATGCAAAGAATTTTTTCGTCTACGGAGCTATAATTTTGCGTTATGTTGTTACTTAATTTTGTTCAAACTAATTATAAAGTGTGATAAATCTGTTATTATCAAGTTGCAATTATAACCATACATGTATGATTTTATACGTCACGGAATATGTTCTGCATCTATTTTAAGTCTTTGTCGAAATAGCTATATGAACTACATTACATAGGTTAGCATGAGTAGTAGATAATGCAGTGCTTCATTTTCATGTACTGTACAAATACTCTTTTTCCTAGGTGCCAGTAAATGTTCCTGAAACTTGTACTGCAACCTACAGTCAAGCCAACGTGCGACTCAGCAATAATCAGCTTTGTGCAGGAGGTAAAAAAGGTAGAGATTCTTGCAGAGGAGACAGCGGCGGACCACTCATGGGCGTAGAAGTTTCTGGGGACGCAGAAATCAACTGGTATTCTGTGGGCGTGGTTTCATTTGGTCCATCTCCGTGTGGTATGGCCAATTGGCCTGGAGTATATACAAAAGTGGCAAATTATGTTCCTTGGATCATAGGAAAACTGAAACCATAATATTTTAGTTTATAGCCATTGTAAAAGTTTTGAATAAAACGTTGAAGGACCAGATAGATATTTGTTTAACAATACTTGCGGATTAAAAACTATCTCTGATCTGTTTAAGGATGAAATCACAGACTATTTAGTTGATTAAACAATTATTATTGCCGATAATCTACTTAAGAGTTAGTAAATAAAACAAGATTACAATTTTTTTACTTTGTCTATATTGGGCATGTCAACTATCTAGAAATACGTTTATTGGTGCAGCAAAAATATTTTTTTTTATTACAAAACATTTTTGCTTAACTAGGTACCTACTCCCTCATAATTGCTCTTTTAATTTTCGCGTGCAATGCAAGTTTAATGAGCATAATGAAGACCATTCTTATCTACTTTTAATTAATATAATATAAAAAAACCCAATATTATGGTTACTAATATAACAGTCGAAACCATGAAAACCAACGGCAGTGTTCATACTGTTACGCTAGTAACAATAGATTTGGGTTTTCGAGCATAATATCTATATAGGTATAGTAAAACCAAATGGGCCTGACGCCTAGTGTACTTGCTAAATAAAAACACCTTACCGACGATTGCCCGTGAAGTAATTCGATTGTACTGTCGACCACAAAATGACAGGCGACTTATACGTCAAGTCTGTGACTCATCACTGGCATATAGAGAGCTCCGGGTTATGCGACGTCAGGGGAATGAATTTGAGTGTCATGTGCATTTCAAAAAATTCAAAGTGATGAAATTTCGTCGAAATGACATATAATCTTTTATAAATCAAATTTATTTCATTATCCCTTAAAATCTGATCTTATACGACGACGACCTTTTTTACTAGGATTTCTTAGTCCTTGCGAAAATCTATCCACAAATGCCTGCCTTCAAGATTTAATATTAATTTAGATTCTTAACTGTTGAGTGTGTTGAGCCATGTTTTATCGGTGTAATACAATTTTTGCCCGTTTTCCTGAAACTCACGTGTTTTTTCCAAATATTTCCGCTGCCATTCAATAATTCAATTTTTTTTAATTTTACGTTTTTCGATTTTGTTAATGTGGTAGAAAAATAAAAGTAAATAATTTTTTAACCTGAAATTGTATAAAAGGCATTTATTACTAAATATTTTTCAATATTTTCAACTAAAAAGGATTGTCTTCTGTCAGTCAAACTATGTTTATACAAAGAGAAGCTTCTGTCAACATCTACTGATGTAATCGGATAATACTGCAACTTAGGTAGTAAAGTATAAGGCCAAGATACAAGTTCGTTGGATGGCTTATCATCATAAATGCTTTTTACTGCAGTTAAGTATTTCAATCCTTCATTCTTTTTTACAGTTACATCTAATTTCTTCCTTACTTGACCTCCTACTTTACCGGGAATGTTGTTACATTTAGCGAAAAAAGTTTTAACAATACTAATTGAGTCTCTTAAATTTAAATTTCTACTCTCTAACGAGGATATTATGTTCGGTATAAAAATCTGAGACTGGATTTGGTAAGAAAAAGCCCGATAGGAACTACTGAAAAAATCGAGTTACGGTCACATTATTAGTTTTGTCTAGCTGCTTAGAAGCTATTAAATATGGGTTTGTTGCTTTATCTTCTTGAAGTGCTCCAATCATAAGATGTCCAATATATCTCCCACAAGCATCTGTGATTTCATCAACAATAATGCAAACATTTTTATCACCCAGTGAAGCTATAATTTCTTCTAAAACGGTTTCGTATACTGAATGGACATTCTTCTTTCTAAGCGTGGATTCGTCAGGAATGGTTTGTTGACGATATTTTTGCTAAAATCCTCTAAATTGCGGATATTGCAATTTTTCTAGGGGTGTGTTTGCTGCTACCAAAGCCAGATTCAGATTTCGATTTTTCTCCAACATTTTGAAATGCGTTTTTTATACTCAGCTGAACTGGCTCAGATTTCATTTTGTGTAACTTTGATTTATGCAGCGGTGCTTTCAAATGTTGATCGATTTGGGACTTTTTTTCACGAACAATAATTTTTGCACAAACTTTACAGAAGACTTTTCTCCACTAACTAACTAAGTCTAACTCTGGGAAATTTTTAATCCACAAATATGTTTTCGCCACTTTAGACGTTTTGAACACAAATTTGAAATCAGTAGTTTCACACTGAAAATACTGAAATCTTTCGACCAACTAAAAGAGAAGTACGTATTGCAACCCGATATAAATACAGTTTGTTAAGCAGGTAATAATAAGGCATTATTAAGTGACAATAAATAACCCCTAACAATATACTTGCAAACTCCGGAAACCCCCAATAAATACCTAGTGAATAACCAAAATGTAAATATTAATTATTATATAATTATTATCTTCAGATTGGAGACTCCCTGAAACAAGTGCCGTACTGGACATTAAAGCTATGAATCTACGAGTTTTCATGACCGGGCGTTTTTAATTTTTTGATAACGCCGAAAAATATGCATTTTATTATCAAATTGACAAAATATGCCAAAAATGCATATTTATTTATTTATTTATATTACACTTTACATATTTACAATTATCTATAAACTAGTATACACTATATCTATAAATTAGTATAATATTAAGTGTGCGCTCATGTACAGGGTGTCCAGTTTTCGTATGTTTTACGGGTTATCTGCGTTATTAGTAAAGATAGAAGGTTGCGGTTTCGCGGCACTATGTTATTTTTTGAGAAACAAACGATGCCACAAACAGAATTTTCATAGTCCCCTTAGTTTTTTAGATAGGGGTGTTTTGGAAAATTTTGCATTTTGGGACACCCCCCCCCTCTCGGTTACGCTGCAACTTATCAAAAAGGTAAAAAATAGCCTTATTAGTTTTTTTCACGTAGAATCCAGCGGCTTCCAGATTCCAGATTCCAGATTTTCTCTATGTTTAATTGTTTTAGAGAAAAAGAGCAAACTTGCATTTTTTAAATAGGACACCCTATATATTTTTAAATATTATCATTTAGTTTTTCACAAGCTTTTTAAAAATATATAATACTTTATAGCTGTTTTCAATGTGAAGCTCAAAATTTACATTTTTTTAAACGGCACACCGTATAAATTTTAAGATTAAACAATTGTCACATGCTTCTCACAAATATAGAATACTAATTTTAAAAATATATACCTATAACAATAACTTTTATAAATATAAATAACAATTAACTCAGTTGTGTTATACGTTCAAAAGTTAAAAGCTACAATTATTTGATGATTTAGAAACTAACTGTCTCATAAATATTGCATAATAATAAATAATATATAAAACTGTTCTCCATTATGCCTAAAACATGTTTCACACATTGTTCTGATTCGCCTCAGTGCATTTAAAATATTAAAAGGCCGTGCCTGTAACTCCCTAAAGGCTCTTTTAGTGGCTTCTCTTAAATCTGCCATCGTTTGGTACTGGACGGTATAAATTTTATTTTTTAGGTAGCCCCACAAAAAGAAATCCAAAACCGTTAAATCGGGTGACCTGGGTGGCCATCTTACAGGTCCATGTGTTCCAATCCAGCGGCCAGGAAAATTATTGTTAAGACACGCTCTTACAATTTGAGCATTGTGAGCGGGAGCTCCGTCCTGTTGCAAATATAAGCTATTAAGATGTGCTAGGGGCACATTCTCTACTATTTCGGGCACAATGTTTTCCAAAATTTCTAAATATTTATTTGCAGTAAGACCGCCTTCAAACATATTATATAAAATTTTACTTCCCAGTATGAAGCATGAAACGCTAAACCCAAATCTGCCTTGCTGTTCCCGTGGAAATATAACATGTTGATTTTCCTGGCACCAAAACCTAGTGTTTTGCCGGTTAAATATACCGGCTCTGGTAAAATGACTCTCATCAGACCATATTATAATCGTTCTTTCAAAATGATTTTGTCTATTTACATTTTGTAAATACCAATTATAAAACTCTACGCGGCCCTCTGCGTCACCGAGATGTAAGTTTTGTACGACATGAAATTTGTCTGGCTTAAAAATTGTGTTTTCTTAGAATAGTTTAAACCCTTGATATTGTAACACCGACAGAACCTTCCACTGTTCTACAAGAACTACTTTGATTTGTTTCAATTGAAGCCAAAACGTTTTCTTCCTCAATGTCCTGGTTTTCCTTATTGTAAATACTAGATCGGGGTTTGGAAAATGAATCGACTTCAATTAAGTTTGATTTTACTTTTAAAAATATTCTTTTATCCGGCTGTCTTCTTTCTGGGAATCTGCGAATATTACGTTTTTATAAATTTTAAAATATGATGAAAAATAGAAATTAAAAGATGCCCATACCTGTTAAAATAAACTTCTAATGCTTCATCCGAATTTTCGTTACACTGAATATAACAAACGAGCATATCGTACTTTTCATAATTCTCGAATTTTGCATTTGCAGCCATAATTAAGAAAAAACTGCTATTTATCGAAACTGAACAGAAATAAAGAACAGAAAATGGATAACCTATTTTGACAGTAAATAAAGATTTTTTCAGATAACAAGCCTGTCATCTTTTGTTTTCCTAAATACCCGTCATGGCCTACTAAATCTGACTAAGCCACTGGATTCTACGTGGAAAAAACTATTAAGTTCAATTTTTACCTTTTTGATAAGTTGCAGCGTAACCGAGATGTCCCAAAATGCAAAATTTTCAAAATCATCTCAAAAACTAAGGGGGCTATGAAAATTCTGTTGATGGCATCGTTTGTTTCTCAAAAAAGTAACACAGTGCCGCGAAAACCGCAACCTTCTATCTTTACTAATAACGCAGATAACCCGTAAAACATACGAAAACTGGACACCCTGTACATATAGTCTGTGTGAGCATCCACCTTAACTGCTAGTTATTCATAAAAGCCCAAATAAACAGTGAACCAATGAAAACTCTCCTTTTTTTTAAATATTAATATACTTCATCCCTTGTTTACAAAAATTTATACGTGTCTTTTATCTTTATATATATGCACTTTACATATATTCCGCCCTTTAATAGCTAGTTACGGAAAAACTCACTGTCAATAACTTAAAAAAAGCGTTCTTTCTTGAATTTGTGCGATTTTCGATGGATAACGTGGAACAAAACAATCTAAATGTGAAAGTAAATGAAGCAGCTGGTAAAGTTACCTTTGAGTTGTTGCCGAAAAAGTCATAGGGACATTACGAAATTGCTTGTGGAAAATGTCTACAGTGTTGCGATTTGAAAGGCGTTTCTAAAAAATACATTGAAAATATATTTTGTGCATATTGCAAAGAGAAATCTAAAATATTAAGTTCTTCATCTCTTTGGTCTCACTACTTAATGATCAAAACCATGTTGAAATTAAATTGCAATATAGATATTACAAACTTGTTGCTTTTTTGAAGCGAAAAGGAGAATAAAAAGTCTATGATTTTGAATAGAAACCAAATTAAGCAGTTCCGAAGAAATTCATCAGATGATAAGTAGGTACCTCATGATGAAAGTAGCCACCATATTGGGTGCTGGTCACAGGGAAGAACTGTGTCACTTGACAATCGAGAGCATCGAGGATTTGGATACTACATTAGTGGCGAACATTCCAGATACAAAGACTTCAGCGAACTTTCACTGTAGTTGAGCTATTTTATTTGAATTTGTACGGTCAGCAGACATCGGACATCGTCGAATTTTTTATCAAATATGCTAAAAATCCAGTTATTATAGCCGAACTCTTGAAGCTTTAACATCCCAAGCTTTACACTGGTCACTGTTTCCGTCGATCTTCGGTCACTTTACCGGCAGACTCTGGTGCAAGCCTGATAACTATCAAAATACACGGCTGTCCTCAACAAAGACAGACGGATATATTGGCAACTCACTGGAAAACAAGAAAAGGATTGCCAAAAGCCTTCTTACGACGTCGTCGATCAGTACTGTTCATTCCCCCCACGCATACAAAATTACAACATAACCCAGGTCAGTGGAATTGTAGAAGGAATTCATATTTCTAGTTGCTCAAATTGTAGAATAAATGTTAATGTTATTATTAAAAGTTAAAAAGATCCTTGTATTTATTTTTAACACTAGTGTTAAAAGTAAGCCACTTTTATCAGTAGTGTCATAAAATGACATTTAAGACATTGACAACAAGCGTTAAAAAGTCTAGATAGTGTTTGTAGAGCATTTAAGGTCGAGTAGAGCGAATCTTTCCACTATGCATAGACATTCTGAGAGTCCCGCTCTGATATAGAGGTACAACAATGCAAATTATAAAAGACAAAAATTTTGATTTTTTGGAAAAAAAACCAAAGAAGCCAAAAACTCCAGAGCAAATATTAGGTTCTACCTGTGTATTCTAAGATTCTTAATACTAAAAGTGTAGATATCTATTTTCCTCAAATATGAGGTTGACAACAATATTGAATAAATAATTAAAATTAATCCTACAGTTTTTTCCAGTTAGGAAAAATGTTGGGGTTAGGTTTTTACTTTCTAGTTAATATTATTTTAATGTGTACGTTTATGTTGATTCAGGACCGGATCTAATAATTTTTTTATACATTAATTAGGATGAGGCATGGTCTGTTAATCAACAAAATCAACTTTAAATAATGGAAAATAAGTTAAGGGGTTTCTCCATGGGCGTGCAAGATTTTTGGGCATATATAGATTTACATAGGCTTGATTTTTAAATTTGTGCAGAATTAGTACAAGTCTGCCGGGCAAAGGCAAAATGCTGTACTCGCCAAAACAGAGTTTCGAGAAAAATCGATTTTAAGTTAAATTGTTTGCCAAATCGTTAAAAAATGTCTAAATGCTTTCAATTTCACAATTCAGAATTATTTTAACCTGAATAATGTATTTAATATCTCAATTGCTGCTATTATTGAGAGTTTGTCTTTTTTGGTTAGTTACATCATTTTTCCACTAAAAAAAAAATCAAAAAGCTTGGGCAAAATGATGTAGTATACTATACGTTATTTTCCCATTGTTTCTATATGAAATAAGAAACGAGCTATTTGGTTAAATAATGTACATACTGCTTTTATAGTTTTATTACTTTTATATTTCAAAATAAAAACTTTTAACAAAATAATGGTGCATATTATGCAAACTAACAGTGTATTCTTATTAAAAAATAAAAATTCAAAATTTTAAACGATTTAATAGCCTTGTTACAATAAATTTGGGGCACTTTCAGTTGTGATCAAAAGGACTCGGCACGCTTATTTTCTATTTTTCCTTAACACATCATGCTTATAAATAAAAAGTTAGCAACTTTCCAAAGTTGTTTTTAACAACTAAATAAGAAAAAAGATAAGAAATTGGATAAAAATGCCCTCCTTTCATATGAAATAAGTATATAAAAAACACCCATAATAACATCAGGGCCAAATTTAACAAAAATCGTATAAAACTATAATATATGAGATAGATTTCAATAAAACTATTATACATACCTTATTTATATTATTGTTTAACAGTTTAAACATTAACTTCACTCTCGACGACATTTTTTCACTTAAAATTAAAATAAACCTAAGAAATTAAAACTTGCTGTTTCCAACGTTTTTGTTAAAAAGTGAGGTTAAACCACGGCAGAAGGACGTACAATTGCATATACCTTTGTATTGTGCATCAAAATTTCAAGAATCTTAAATGGCAAAATATTGTAAGTGGGTGTACATTATTTTGCCGCTGTAAAATATTATTTAAATGTCACATCATACAGCGGTACTGGCTTTTAAACTTTTTTGACCTAATAAAATTTCAAAATCCATTATTTTGTCCTTTTTTAGACAAAACTTTTGGTTAAGTACATCATTTATCCAGTGAACTATTTCGGGAACTTAAAGAGATATAGTTATGGTTTAAAGAAGTACTTGTAGATCTTTGTTTGTACATTAACAACATTACAAAATAGCGAGTACATCATTTTGCCTTTTCACGGCAGAAGTATCGACATTAAATTCAAGTTGTGTCTTCAAATTTATATTTTATTATGTACACCCGTATCATTTACCTGGAATTGTAGAAAGCAATTTTATCAAAACTAATTAGAGAGATTAGGTACTTATTCCGTTTTTGGTCTAGTCATTTTATTCCTTTTTTTGTACCTAATTCTGGTTAGCTGTTTGCTAATTATGTGGTTATTATGTTATTATGCCTCTATGGGTGCCTCTATTGGAATAATACACCTGTTTATATCTATACATACCTACCTTGGGGTGTTTTTTTCTCAGTGAAACTACTCAAAGTGGGAAGTGTCAGTGTTTTTTTAATTAAATATGGAGAATTTTCTACAATTGTCTAAACGCCCTAGGGTCGGCCCTTGTACAAAAAATAAAAAAAAAATAATTCTTAACGTTTACGATTTCATTAAAAGTAAGAATGCGGATTTGAGTGTTGACAATGCAGTGCAATTTACAGCAGATACTAATATGCTTAACGTTGGAAAAACAACAATATATCAACTTTTAGAAGAGGAAAAAATTGTTGGCCTCAAACCTCCAAAAACTTCTCCAGGACGACCAAAACTTGAGCTGGATAACGTTTTAATGCGGATAATAAGTCAAAAAGTTTGTTTTTAAAAAAAGAAATTCTCACGCTGGACAAAGTTCTGTCCTCAATCCGAGACGACCAGGACTACCCATTTGTGTGTAGAAATACGCTTTGGAAATTATGGATTTCCACAGCCCTTTAAATAGATAGAAATAAATTAAAATATTGGAATACCTTTTTGGTAATAAGGTTGTGAATATGTATATAACAAACAGGTAAAATTGAAGGTGCGAGTGAACGAAGGGTTTGCCACATTTTCAGGGTTTCATACCCAAAGGGACAAACGAAACCCTGTTGTTGTGGCAACTCGGTCCCTCCGTCCGTTTAACAGAAGTCTTTAATTGCTTGACAGGTTGATGGGCATGCATAGTTAAAAGTTAAAGTGACATTAGAAAACCACCTTTATATCTCTGGACACTCTCGAAAAATAATAAGATGCGTTTGTGATGTAGGTAGATAACGACTGGACAGCCAGTTGGTATGTATGGAAACGGTCGATTATTTCTTAAAGTAAAACAGCTAACAAAAAATTATCAAGACAAAAGTTTTATGGTTTTGTAAAATCTATCGGAATTAAAAAAAGATGAATATACAGGATAAGTCAGAAAGCCGTACAGAAATAAAGTTACTTTTTTTTTAATGGAATACCCTATATCTTAGAATATTTTTGGAGTTTACATAAAATTACAAATATTTTTAATAAGTTCATTATAAGTCTAAACCTAAATAGCTTCCGATATATCGACATTTAAAAAATGGAAGTGCCTAGAATCCCGACTGTTATAAAGTAGTAGTAATACCGAACGTGTAAGTCACTGTTTATTGATATTATACAGTGTCTTTCACGTTGTTGCCGCGAAATTTGGTTGGTTTGGTTGGATAATAATTAATAATAATAATAATTATAGACTTTATTGGTTAAACAGGCGCTAACACGGCATCTAATCCACCTTTTTGGTTCCAATTCGCCATTTCAAGTTCACCGGCCAATTATTTACCAGCCCTTTTTGAGTCGATCTACTTAAAAAAAAATAAAAGAGTTATAAAAAACTAAAAAAAGTCATAAGAAAACTAAAAAGTCATTAAGAAAAAGTTCCCGAAACGGGAATCGATCCCGGGACCTATGGCATCACTCCCAGATGCTATATCCACAGAACCACTCAATTGCTTACTAGTTTCAGTTAATCTAGTAACCGTAGAATTAAAGCCAGCGTATGAAAGTGACAGGTGGCAGACACGCCTCTTCGGGATTTTAATTTATTAAAACGATCCCGCGTTCGGGATTCTAGACACTTCCTTAAATGACATTTTTGAATTTTGACAGCTTCTAGCTTTCTAACGGTACGACATAGAGCAAAACGGCTTACACGTCCCTATCTTACTTTTTTATTATCTTCCCAAAAATACCAACTTCCGGTTAAACCGGAAGCAATATATTTCCGGCATTTGAGCTACATCCAGTTTAACCGGAAGTTGACCCGTCCATCTGGGGTTCTTAAACAGAATCTGGATTCGTCAGTAAATAATACCCGTCTCCAATCAATTTCCTCCCAATTTTGATGTTCTCTGGCAAATCGCATTCGAGTAAGACGATGTTCCCTATTAAGCTCTGGTCCCGTAGCAGATCGTCTTGACACGAGTTTAGAAAGATAGTTAAAAACTAAGATAGGGACATGCAAGCCGTTTTTCCGTTACCGTTAGAAAGCTAGAAGCTGTCAAAATTTAAAAATGTAAATTTTCAAAAGCCGATACTCGGAAACTATTAGGTTAATGCTTGTAATGCACTTTATGAAAAATAATTGTAATTTTATGTAAAATCCAAAAATATTCTAAGATATAGGGTGTTCCATTAAAAAAAAAGTAACTTTATTTCTCTACCGCTTTCTGACTCATCCTGTATACTTATTTTTTTAAAATTCCAATAGGCTACAAAAAACCCTAAAACTTTTATCTGGAATATTTTTTGCTAGCTGTTGTGCTTTAAGAGATAATCGACCGTTTCCATACATACCAACGACCCTGTATAAATAACATACTCGTTTATCGATAATGTTACTGCTACACCAGAGGTGCCTCATGAAAGACAAACAGTTTTACTATATTAGCAGTGATGTCCCATAACATCGTCAGTTATAGTCCATTAAGGTATTTACTGAATAAGATGGAAACTTAAATTTTACACATTATATCCCCAGCCGAAAAACAAAGATCGTATTTAAAATTATGTAAAACTTTTCATTAAACGAGGCTCAAAAGATTGACATTGTAGATAATGAAATTGTTCTTGTAAGTTCTTTTCCTGATTTTAAAAATAAAATTGTGCATGACTAAAATATGAATTTGTGTTAGATTACCATGTTTACTTCATTTCTTCTTCCATAGGGATTGAGAACAGGGTAATCGTAATCCATAATTAATTTTATAACTTTCACACTATAATAACTATAATAATATTAATAATAATAATGGTCTTTTATGGTTAATTCACTCCATAAGTAACAGCATATTCAGATCTATTAGTAGTTTACCCACTTTATCAAAAATTCTAGAATAGGTGATAGAAGAACAAACTAGGGTTTTCATTAATAATTTTAATATATTACCTTTAAAACAATCGGGGTTTCGACCTGGATTCAGCTGCGCTACAGCACTTGGTGATATAACGGATGACATTATTTGTGATCGAGATAATAACAAGATTATTGCTTTAATTCTTTTGGATTATACAAAGGCTTTTGATTTCTTAAATCACGAAATATTTATCTTAATTTTACGTTACGTGAGCTTCTCAGAAAATGCAGTAAAGTTAATTAGTTCTTTTCTATCAGATCGCACACAAAGAGTAATTATTAATAAAGATATTTTTGACTGTCTCGAGTGCCACACTGGAGTTCCCCAGGGAAGTATTTTAGGACCTCTGCTTTTTAGTATTTGGAGGTTTTTTTTTTAATGGGACACTTCGAGCAAAACGATTCAAATATTTTTATTTTTTATTTATCGACAATCAATGACTTATATAGATACCTTAAGGTCTCTATTTTTGAGTTTTGATAATGGTTTAACAGAACTTTACATCCTACTTAATAAAGTTTCAGTTTTTATTATAAAATGTACATTTTTTGTCACATCCGTTACAGTCATATCATCTCATATAATTTAGTTACTACGTAATGCAAATAATGTAAGAGTTTAATTAGGGGTTACTCTAGACTTATTGCTATTATTTGATACACTAATTTTATTGATTAATCTTTTCCTCATCACTTAGTCTTATTAAAACCAGGTCAGGGCAGAAAATTGGTAATTTTTTTAAAGTGAAATATTATATTTTGTAGTATTTGAAATGCTTTATAAACAATAACTTTTTTCCCAACTTATATAGGTTTAATGTATTTATAATAGAAAAAAATTAGCCAATATTCTTTGAAAATAGAGCCAACACGGGAACGTTCTAATGTGTAGCGGACGTGACATCTTTGTAACGGATGTGACCTTTTTTTTTTTTTATAAATATATAAAGAAAAATCCCACGAATACTCCAAATTTTTATTTTTAAAGGATACAACTTTATGTTTAAAGTAATATTAAACTTAAATTAAATATTACAGTTAAATTATTTCAGTTTTATTTAAATTATTTAGCATTTGATTTGTTTCCTCCGGTATGAAAAACAAATGGGGCCTGATTTTTGATACGCTAGTTGGCGGATTTGGAAGCGTACATAAAATCTCTTTACGGTTCACTCTCTGAACATCATCGGTTATAGGCCATACGTAATTTTTTCCTTTTTTCTGCAGAAACTTGACCACTAATTCTTCTCTCTTAATTGACGTTACGATTCCTTAAAAGTATCAAGAATTAGGATAGTGTATTTAACTACTGTTTTAAAAAAACATTACCTGGATATCACTGGTTTTCATATGTTACTACTACCCATGACCCAATATCAGGAACACTAACACATTTTATACTAGCTGGTGATGATAAATGGTTTAATGGTAACTCTAAGATAAATTAAGAAAACTATTCAAAAGTAAATTTTAACGCCTTAAAACATAATTTTCGAATTGAGAAATGGACGCAAATATCTTTAAAGGAACATTCACCACAACATAAAGATCTCATATTCATTATAACCTGTGTTTCTTTTACCGTCCAAGTTATCTGATAAGTTATGCCTATTGATTGGAGTTACAGGATATGAACTTGTATTATTTTTTTCGCCTTTTTCCGTATCTCTTTTTACACCACTGCATGTGGTGAGATGTTGACGATGTGCTTCATTTTCCCTACTAAATATCCTCTCCTCTACCATTTTCGTCCATTTCGTCATCAGAACAAGGGGGCGTATTTTCAATTATACCTTTCAGTACCTTCTTTTTAGCTCTACATGTTCTTTGTCTATTCCTCCATCTTTCTCCTTCCTTGTTCTTTTGTGTACTGGTCATTTGCTTGATTTTTTTAACTTTACCAGTAGCCCTTGCTATTCTTTTTCGCACTGCGTCTTTTTGCCTAACAATGTTCAATTTTTCTAAAGACATATTTTCTCTATATTTACGCATTCTTTTTTTAGCTGTAGACTTTACGTTAGGCTTTTGCTTCTTATTTATTTCCGTTGTCGCGAGTCTTCTTATATGATTATTCTCATTGTCAGTAAAGGCGGCTGCTTTCTTTTCATTGCAGCTCTTTAATATTATTTTTGGCATTTTCGGGGTATTTGGGTTGGAACCATTATTTTAAGGTATTTTTTCCTGGGGCGCTTTCTTGTTTTTCTTTTTCTCTTTTTTCTCTTTTTTCTCTTCCTTTTTTTTTCTCGTTGCGTAAAAATGCCTCTTCTTTGTCTTTTTTTAACTTTCCAATTCGTTTTTTTTTCGATTCATCCATACTGCTCGATACTGCTAATAAAAATCATAAACATTCAGAATCACTATGACTATTGTACAACATGTAACCAAGATTCAATTGCTGGTAAATAGTTTTGTCACGTCTGTTACCCAATGTCACGTCCGCCCAAGTACCATTATTGAAAATGTAATGGACGGTGACGTTACAGACTGTGACAGATTATAACAATTTTAAAATTTGCGCCAAAACCGTTAAAAATATACAATGAATTTTAAGGTTATGTATAACATGTATACATAAAGTAAAAAATCCATACACTTGCAATAATAAATATGTACGCGCTTAAAGACAGTAAGCAAAACAGACGTGACTACCAAATTTTTTACATTGAGTGTTTTTAACTTATGTACAATTTCTAAACAGCCTAACTTAAAAACAATTTACTCACCTGTTTTCTTAAATACAAACAAAATCCAACTAAGACATACGTATTGTAAATAGTGTATATATTTACCACAGAGAGCGCTTCAAACTACGAAATTTACGAAATAAGGCGTAACGGACCGGTGACGTAATTTTAGGGGACAACATTCCATTCGCAATTGTAAATAGTTTAGGGTTTATATAATTACTATAATTGATTTTTAGAATATTTAAAACATGAACGAACATAATTCATGTATTTTTTTCGTCAAATATTGTAAATTTAAAGTATAGTTTGTTTTCAAGTTCCAACATATGCCTTTGGGACAGTCTCGGACTGTGACATTTAACAGCTTCCAATAAAAATAATAAATCTTTTGCTGTCTCTAATGCATAAATTAGCTGTACGCTTTCAAATATCTATAATTCTTGCAAGAAAAACATCAATTATAAGTGGTTTGGATAAAGATCTATTTTGTTATTAGCCAGGGACAACAAAATTTCGCTAGTAGGCCATTAAAAAAAAATCTCCATTTACACATCAAGTTTTCATGCCTGTCTTAAAAATTGTCGCTACCATCTGTACGCTGACGATACGCAATTATATTTGTCATTTTTTCCTCGTGATTTCGCTATTGCTGAAACGAAAATTAATACTGATTTAAATACACTTTTAAAGGTATCCTGGGATCACATGCTTAAATTAAATCCAACTAAATCTTTAGTACTTTTGTTAGGAAATGGCGCTGCCATCGATAGCCTCAATAACCGTATGCATATTAGAATTAAAAACAATGATTTGCCATTCGTGCAAAAATGTAAAAGTTTGGGCTTAATTTTGGACTCGGATTGGACTGGGATTTCGGCACTTTCTCGACAGGGAGATCAAAAAATTATTGTGTGACTCTTTAGTTTTATCGCATCCTTGTTTGGATGCTGCTGATGTGCACAGAATACAGAAAGTTCAAAATAATTGTTTACGTTTAATATTTGGAATTCGCCGACGTAACAGAATATCACAAAAGCTTAAAGACCTCTATTGGCTTAACATGGTTAACAGGCGTAAACTGCATGCAACTTGCCTCTATTACAAGATTTTAAAATTTCGTTTTTTTCCCTACCTCTATAATAAAATTACTTTTCGTACAGATCTTCATCACTTAAATTTACGTAGAAAAAACATAAACATTCCTAAACATAAACATGACTTTTTTAAAAGATCTTTTTTATATAATGTTGCCTTATTAATTAATTCAATACATCTGGATTTGGCTCAAGTTAATATGTTATGTAATTCCTTTAAAAATAAATTAAATGAAATCTTGTTTAACAACCAATGTCAAGGTCAGAGATTATAAGTAGTGGAACCTCTTCATTTATCTCTTTTCTGTTTCATTTTTTTTCTTTTCTCTTCCTATCACTAGTAAATCTAGTAGTCTAGTAGGTATCTTCGGGAAATATAGCAGCGCATTAATGACATAAAGTATTATATTATTTAAGTTTTTGGCCTCATTTTAATAACAGAATCTGCCGAGTGCAGAAGTCTGAAATGATGGCCATTTATTTACTCGTATTTATAGTATAAATATCATTTTATTTCCAATTTTTATAATATATTGTAATGCTGTGAATGCATGGGTAAATAATAAACAGTTATTTATTTATTTATTTATTTATTTATAATAAGGAAAACAGAATATTGACAATAAAGGCGAAGTTTAGCCATTGGATATTCTTACACTTAAACTCTAAGACATCAATTAAAGAAAATGCTCTTAGTACAAAAAAAAAAAGAGAAAAGACACATCAAAAAGGTAAAGATAAACTACAGAAACAGACAATAGTTGGGCAAAAAACCTAAAAATAAAACTAAAAAAAAAACTTATTCATGACTACCATCAAGAACCTTATACAGGTTCACAGACTCCAAGTCCTAACATGTTACAAAATATTAGATAATAGGCTGAGAAGCAGTCCCTAGGTTCAGATCAATGATACTTAAGTAATAAATACCGGGTGTTGCATCGTCGAGCGGGACATAGGAAATCCCATGTAATTTTAAATGGGGTCAATTATTGGCTTCCCTAATTATTTTAGAGAAAAATTCTATTTAGGTTTATTAAAGAGCACTAAAACCCACATTCAAAAGAATAACTTTAGATATTTTTGATGAGCCCGTTTAAGGGTTATCGCCGATTTCTTTTTAACTATTTCTCCTTTTTATGGCCCCGTATTTGCGGGCACCAGTCAAGGTAAAAGATGACTGTCAAATAAAGTTGTCATTTTAGGAATATCTGAACATCTTCTTAAATCCTAAAGTTCTAACAATTTAATAGTACCTACCTATTAATTAGTAAAATATTGAAACATGTAAAATGTCATAATTAACCTTGTAATTGGATACTTTATTTTAGTTTTATTCAGATTTATTTGTACTCATAAATACACCTTTAATATTTTCGATGTACGAGTTTTTATAACAATAAGGCACACATTTCAAAATGACAACTTTATTTGACAGTCATCTTTTACCTTGACTGGTGCCCGCAAATACGGGGCCATAAAAAGGAGAAATAGTTAAAAAGAAATCGGCGATAACCCGTAAACGGGCGTAAACTGCATGCAACTTGCCTCTATTACAAGATTTTAAAATTTCGTTTTTTTCCCTACCTCTATAATAAAATTACTTTTCGTACAGATCTTCATCACTTAAATTTACGTAGAAAAAACATAAACATTCCTAAACATAAACATGACTTTTTTAAAAGATCTTTTTTATATAATGTTGCCTTATTAATTAATTCAATACATCTGGATTTGGCTCAAGTTAATATGTCATGTAATTCCTTTAAAAATAAATTAAATAAAATCTTGTTTAACAACCAATGTCAAGGTCAGAGATTATAAGTAGTGGAACCTCTTCATTTATCTCTTTTCTGTTTCATTTTTTTTCTTTTCTCTTCCTATCACTAGTAAATCTAGTAGTCTAGTAGGTATCTTCGGGAAATATAGCAGCGCATTAATGACATAAAGTATTATATTATTTAAGTTTTTGGCCTCATTTTAATAACAGAATCTGCCGAGTGCAGAAGTCTGAAATGATGGCCATTTATTTACTCGTATTTATAGTATAAATATCATTTTATTTCCAATTTTTATAATATATTGTAATGCTGTGAATGCATGGGTAAATAATAAACAGTTATTTATTTATTTATTTATTTATTTATAATAAGGAAAACAGAATATTGACAATAAAGGCGAAGTTTAGCCATTGGATATTCTTACACTTAAACTCTAAGACATCAATTAAAGAAAATGCTCTTAGTACAAAAAAAAAAGAGAAAAGACACATCAAAAAGGTAAAGATAAACTACAGAAACAGACAATAGTTGGGCAAAAAACCTAAAAATAAAACTAAAAAAAAAACTTATTCATGACTACCATCAAGAACCTTATACAGGTTCACAGACTCCAAGTCCTAACATGTTACAAAATATTAGATAATAGGCTGAGAAGCAGTCCCTAGGTTCAGATCAATGATACTTAAGTAATAAATACCGGGTGTTGCATCGTCGAGCGGGACATAGGAAATCCCATGTAATTTTATATGGGGTCAATTATTGGCTTCCCTAATTATTTTAGAGAAAAATTCTATTTAGGTTTATTAAAGAGCACTAAAACCCACATTCAAAAGAATAACTTTAGATATTTTTGATGAGCCCGTTTAAGGGTTATCGCCGATTTCTTTTTAACTATTTCTCCTTTTTATGGCCCCGTATTTGCGGGCACCAGTCAAGGTAAAAGATGACTGTCAAATAAAGTTGTCATTTTAGGAATATCTGAACATCTTCTTAAATCCTAAAGTTCTAACAATTTAATAGTACCTACCTATTAATTAGTAAAATATTGAAACATGTAAAATGTCATAATTAACCTTGTAATTGGATACTTTATTTTAGTTTTATTCAGATTTATTTGTACTCATAAATACACCTTTAATATTTTCGATGTACGAGTTTTTATAACAATAAGGCACACATTTCAAAATGACAACTTTATTTGACAGTCATCTTTTACCTTGACTGGTGCCCGCAAATACGGGGCCATAAAAAGGAGAAATAGTTAAAAAGAAATCGGCGATAACCCGTAAACGGGCTCATCAAAAATATCTAAAGTTATTCTTTTGAATGTGGGTTTTAGTGCTCTTTATTAAACCTAAATAGAATTTTTCTCTAAAATAATTAGGGAAGCCAATAATTGACCCTATTTAAAATTACATGGGATTTCCTATGTCCCGCTCGACGATGCAACACCCGGTATAATAGTTAAAACAAGCAGACAGCCAGCCATCACATATTCTATCTAGAATATTGATTTAACTGCTGCTGTAGTAAGAATTGCCTATACATTCTTTTAAATCGTTGTAAAGAGGCTTCGTCCTTGAAATGCCTCGACAACTTATATGATAATAAGAATATGCCGCTTGATAGGTAAAGCCTCTCCGAAACAAAGCAATAATAATTATATATGACGCTTATTAACAGTATGAATATTACTGCGAGTTACAAGCAATTTACTGAGATACGGGGGGACACGAGGTCAACATAATCTTCTTGACAAAAACTCCGAAATGAAGTTGCCTTCTATGCGAGATATCAAGCCATGAGAGCTCTCTAAATTGCATAGATATATGATCATACTTTCTCAATCCGAAAATAAATTGCACACAAGAGTTTTGAACTTTTTGAATTTTCCGTTGTTCGCACATACTTAAAAATGGTCCATACACATAGTTACAATAAGTAAAGTTGGACAAGACTAGCGATTCGACAAGTATTCTGCGAAGCTTCCTGGATTCAATTTAAAAAATGATTTCTTTAGTAGTATGTTCGTATTTTCAGTAAATTTGAGCTGATTATCAATAGTCAGACCAGGCGATTTGGCTGACCGCTTCACAGGTATCCTAATACTATTTATATTAATAATAATATTTTCACTCAGTCTATTAGCTCTCGTGCCCCCAAATACTACTACCGTCGACTTTTTCGGGTTAAGTTATAAATTATTCCTAGGTACTCGAGTTCTTATACAGTGTCACCATTAAAGTCCGCACCATATGGAACTTTTTTTTATTAATGAGGTTAGTTAAAATTAAATTTTGGCAATCGTTTTTGCTTCAAATTAGACTAAAAATTATATAACCAAATGTCACCATCTGTCATTCGGTATCTGTCAAAAATTACATTTAAATCAAAAAATGCTGAAAAATGGCATTGTTTTACCGAATTTCAAAAAATGTTATTAGAAAAAGTTGTTTCTAGTACAATTCTTGGCCTAAATACAAAGTTTCAGTTTTCTAGCTCAAAGTTGATTTTTTTGCAATTTTATCTAATTAACTTTTTTTTTATTTAATGTAAGTTCGCTTAATGGATATTAAACTATTTGCTTATACCATACACAATATTTTATTTAGTTTGTATGAGCTTTTTCTTACTAGAATGCCATTTTTTTTCGAAATTTAAAATTAGAGGCAAAAAAATTTGACGCAGGTGGTGCAAAGTTATCCTAATTTAAAAATTTTAACAGATAGACGTCAGATATTCCATTTTTTTGATAGTACATACACCTAAGAAGTTTAAAAAACTTATAATAAAATTCCCAGATATCAGATTAGTTCAAAATTTAGACACATTTTCTTTTTATCCACAATAAAATATCAAGGCAATTTTGAATTTTATAAGTAGGCTATGGAAAAAAAAACGAATTAGAGTGCCGAATAAAAAAAAGAAATGTCATAAATTTGAATATTTTCGCAAGTTATAGTTTTCAGTGTTATCACCAATGTTGTCCATTCAAGAAAAAATAGAAATTGTCTTAATTTGTGGAGAGAATATGCCTCACCGGCAAGTATCTGCCATTTTTAATGAGAGGCATCCAGAAAAAAATTTGCAGCATAGCACTGTTTCAAGAATAATGTCAAAATTTAGAGAAACTGGATCTGTTCAAAATAATTTTGAGAAACCTCACGCGGCAAGTAAATACGATGAAGCAGCACAACTTGATGTTTGTTTAACTGTTATTGACCACGGTCAAACTAGTGTAACCAAGATAAATGATTCAACAGGGTGCAAGAGGGAAAGCGTTAGAAAAATTCTTCAGAAAAATCGATTTCGGGCATATAAACCCAAGTTTATAAACACATTAAAAGAACGCGATTTTGATATCCGACTTGATTTTTCGTTTTGGTATCAGGGACAATATGAGGGGAATATTATTTTTCCATACAAGATATTATGGACAGATGAAGCCACTTTCTCTTCGAATGGTACTGTGAGCTCACAAAATTGCCGATGATGGTCCCAAGAAAATCCTAATTTCACAATTGAATGTCGCGACCAGTATCATTTTAAAACCAATGTTTGGTGTGGAATTTTGAAAGATGAGCTTATTGGACCATACTTCTTTAGAGTAAACTTAACTGGTGAAAGGTACCTGAATTTTCTTGATAACGAGATTACCGAAGTTTTGGATAACATGCCCTTACACCATGGACATAACTTATGGTATCAGCTAGATGGTGCACCCATACATCAAACTGTAGCAGTGAAAGAACGCATAAACCAATTATTTCAAAACAGAGTTATAGGGCGTGATAGAGAATGTCACTGGCCACCCAGGTCGCCTGACATAACCCCACTAGACTTTTTTCTGTGGGGTTATCTTAAGCAGAAAGTTTATAAGAATCGACCGTTAGAAATATCGAGCATTTGGAACAAACGATAAGACAGTGTTGTGCCGATATAAGACCAAGCTTTTTACAAAATGCTGTCAAAGACGTTTATAGACGGACGGGTGTTTGTATAGAGCGAGAAGGACGTCACACTGAAATGTGAAATTTATATTGCTTTTGTGTTACTTATTTAAAATGATTAAAGTTCCTTTTTGTTCCTTTTAATAATAATGATAGTTTTAAGTATAAAATAAAATTTTTACCAAATATTTAGATGTATTTGTCATTTGAAAAACGAAACATCTGACGTCTATCTGTTAAAATTTTTAAATTAGGATAACTTTGCACCACCTGTGTCAAATTTTTTTGCCTCTAATTTTAAATTTCGAAAAAAAATGGCATTCTAGTAAAAAAAAGCTCATACAAACTAAATAAAATATTGAGTATGGTATAAGCAAATAGTTTAATATCCATTAAGCGAACTTACATTAAATAAAAAAAAAGTTAATTAGAAAAAATGGCAAAAAAATCAACTTTGAGCTAGAAAACTGAAACTTTGTATTTAGGCCAAGAATTGTACTAGAAACAACTTTTTCTAATAAAATTTTTTAAAATTCGGTAAAACAATGCCATTTTTCAGCATTTTTTGATTAAAATGTAATTTTTGACAGATACCGAATGACAGATGGTGACATTTGATTATATAATTTTTAGTCTAATTTGAAGCAAAAACGATTGCCCAAATTTAATTTTAACTAACCTCATTAATAAAAAAAAAGTTCCATATGGTGCGGACTTTAATGGTGACACTGTATATATCAGCAAGTTCCCCATTCACAATAAACTCCGCGGCATGATACTCGTACGGATGAAAACCATACTGAAGTTGAGTATTATCGGCATATGCCTTATATGAGCATGTTCTAATAGAGGTTAAGATTAAGAATATTATACAAAAAAACTGTATCAATCTACCAGAACAAACAGTATAAATAAAATACGTCCGAATACGATTCTGTATAGTTTTTATTACCGGATTTTGCTCACCGACATGGGAGTAATAGTCATATCAGCTGACTTGGATGCTTTTAACAAAGGATTCTTATGATTTTTGGGTTGCCCTCTTTAGTAACTAGAAAGTGACACATGTCACAAAAACCTCTAACATTTTTCTTAGCTAAAAAATGACTATATTACTTACTTAGATAGATTTTAATAATAATGATTTATTTCTAGATAACTTTACTGTTCTTGTTTATCTGTGAAATTCCGTAATAAAGTAAAATAAGAATAAGACCATTTTAAAATCTGAAACAAAAATAATATAATTGCCATTTATCAATGAATTCAGGTTATTATTTTTGTCAAACAATAGCACAATACAATCTTTACACATACACCTATCAAATCGTAATAATTACAGTATCGGTAGTGTGTTTTAATTTTTACCAGGGTAATATGAGATTTCACGTGTTGTTCGTTCTACTAAATCAATATTTGCTGACACTTACAGGTAAAATTTGGAATCTCAAGTTTAGGAAAAGTTTAACTTTGCACCAAAAAAAAAAAATCCGAGAACTGTCTTTGCAAACTATTTCTTCGAAATATATACTTTTTAGGCCCCGCGTAAAATTCACGTGTTTTTTTTTCGAAAAGACGCTCGGACCCGTCAATTTTTTATTTTTTTTATATTAATGGTATCAACAAGGGCGCCACTGCATTTTGAAAACTTTTCCGGATCAAACGATTCCTGAAAGCTGGATGAGTAGGAGAGGGCCCATTGAATGGCCTGGCTGGAAACTGCTGGAAGATGGCGATGCCTATTTAGCTGGTGATACTATTTTTAGAGATTGTGAATAATTACTAATTAATTTAAAGAAATAGTCCATTCTCGAAGTGGAGTTGAAATATAGGGAAAGGGGAAAAAAACTAATTACTAATAAAGGTGAGAACATATTTATACTTAGTCAGATGTCGACAGTTTGAATAGACATGTTTACAAAATTTTCAAAAATTGAGACATATTCCATTTCTTATAAATATTTCCTTATCCTGGAGTTTTTGGGGGGGTGGGGGAAGAGGACTCACCCTTTTTATCAACAACATTGATATCAAGAGGGATTTAAAAGGTACATGCAATAATTGTGTTTCTTAATTAATTGTAAATACTTACGGCAATAAATGTTCTAAAGGACAACGCAACAAATCCAACGCCTTTGATCTCTAAAGGTCTTTTGGTACGTTCCATCAATATAAACAGAACATTTCGGACCTTTGGTCCATTCTCATACCATTTTGACATGTAACATGCGGTGTTTATCTCCTCACTCTGGAAATTTGTACAAATATTTATGTTTGTATATACTGGGTCCGTCAACGATTACCGAAGAACTTATCAAAAATACTGAAACAGCATTAGGTCTGGAATTAAAAGTGGCATATTTTAAAATATTTTACATTATACAGGGTGACTCAAAAAAGTGAGGCGAACTAAACTTATATTTTTTAAAATGGAACACCCTGTATATTATTGGCCCCAAAGGTGGACTTATAGCTGCTAATCATTTTAAAATAGAGTTGTGTGGATTCATTTTTAGTAGTTTAAGAAATAATTACGAGATTTTATTTAAGAAATTGCCTAAGTTTAGTAACCATTTCCAAATTACTAAAAGCAACTGAATGAAATAGTACACTAAAAAACAATAAAAAATATTTGCGTTCAGTACATTTATTGTACATTGTTTCATTTTATTTTTGTTCATAATCGGGTTACCATGATTTTTTTTGTTTAGATTATCACTATGACAACCGAATACAATTATTTAATATTTGTTCAATTGCAAAAATTAGGTAGGTACTAAGTTTCACAAAATGTCGAACTTAACCACTTTGGAAACGGTAAATATGATTTTTATATTGAGAGGATCTGCAAGAAATTGCCTTCTGGCCGGAGGCCTTCGAGAAGCTATTGCATAGATTTTTAAAAACAGGAAACATTGGGAACAAAAACAGGACAGTAATTAGTAAACCCTCTATTAATGAAGAGAAAGAATTGAGGGTCCTACTGCCAGTACAGGAAAATTATAACGTAAGTCAATCTGGCATTTTTCAGGAAACCGGTGTTAAGGAAACAAGTCAAATATAGAAACTAGTAAGGGTATTTTTACTTGAAACAAACACAATGATATAATCCCTTATAAACACAGCATAAAATATCTTGGCATCATTTTTAATAAAAATCTGAAATGGGACAATCAAATAGAGAACATGTTAAATGAAGCTTGCAAAGGGCTGAACATTCTTAAAATGATAGCCAAGGTCTCGTGGGGTACAGACCTTTGCACACTCCAAATAGCATTTAATGGCATAGTCAAATCTCATTTGGATCATTTCTGTTGTGACCCACATCGACAAGAAATTTAAATAAAGTACATAAAGTTTTCCATCAGGGCCTGAGAATAATCACAGGATATATGAATAGTACATCTATTAATGCACTACTGGCAGAAACGGCTGAACTAGACCTGGAACATAGAAGAATGTGGCTAGGCAGTAAATTTCTAACAAAAATTTATGGTATGAAAAATCATCCACTGATAAGGGTGCTAAACGAACTAAAAAAATTACACTGATGATAACACAACCTATTGGAAAAATAAAAGCACCCCTTATCTGGTGAATGCACTCAAAAACTTAATACCCTTCAAAGACCAAATCTATGTAGGAGAGACGTTTCCATGCTTTGAGCTTATATGAATTTCAAACCCAGAATTCAAACATTATTGATCTGGAACTGAACAAGGAGGAGGCAAATACAGGTGCGGTGCTGTGTTTATTGAGGCTATTGACAGATTTAGTAATACAGGCACATTCATATACACAGACGCATCAAAAACTAAAGAGAAGGTTGGAATGGGGGTACATATATTCTGTCCTACGAAGTCAACTTTCAGCCAGACTGCCAGACAATTTAAATATCTGCTCAGCAGAGACAGCAGCAATACATAAAGCTTGCTTTCTATGTCTTTTAAAAAATATTCCAAAAAGTCTTATTCTTACCGACTCAAAAAGTGCAATTGAAAAATTATGCCAAACAAAGATTAACTTTATAAATGATTATGTATCCCTACTAACTAAAAGAATATTAGTGGAAGCTAGGCAAAACAACATTGATATAAAACTAGCTTGGATACCAGGACACTCCGATATCCCTGGAAATGAGTTTGTTGATACCCTGGCTAAAGTTGGATGGGATCTAAATGTACCATTGGACATTAAGCTGAATGACTCAGACATTCTGGCGGCCATAAACAGAAACATAAGGGGAAAAAGTGCAAATAATTGAAAAGAAAATATTAAAACCAAAGGAACATGATATGGCAGAATTGAAAAAAATTTTCCCACTAAGCTCTGGCATTACAAATACCAGTACATCAGTGGAAGGCACTTAACAATAATAATTCGTATGACAATAGGACACTGCCTCACAAAAACACACACACAGATTGGGAATCCAAGACAATCCATAATGTGAGTATGGACAAGGAGAGGACCTACATTACATATTTTTAAATGTCCAATAAATAGTATACCAAGTCGTGATGTGTATATAGAAATAATCAAATGCGGAATCACACCTCCATTCAATATGACCATTATGCTAGCAAACATAAACCTCAAACTGATTATTGAATAATTTTCTAGATTATTGAATAATTTTCTAACACATAATAAAATAAATTTATAATTAACCCCTCTTTTCTAGGTAAATTAAAGATTAAACCCCCTTTATACTCTTGGGCTCTTATATGTATTTGCCGAGGCGACAGTTTGGGAATGTGTAAGTCTCCTTGCCGTCGCTCCGAAGCGTAAAGAGTGTTTTCCCTTGTATTGTGCTATTTGTCTTTACTAACAACCCCAAATGTATGTTCAAAAGGGAAAAAAAAAATAATAAGATGTTTTATCTTAACAATAATAATAATAATAATAAAAGATAAAGTGTCACTACGGTCCAAAAGTGTCGTATATTCGGGATTACCGGGAATCACGAGCTCGTAATCCGGTGAATCCTATTGGCTGGAGTTGGCATATCGTTCTAATGGATGAAAGTCATTGATAAGAGAAGAAGAAGAAGAAGAAGCGATGAAAATCCTAATGCCATTACGGAGAAACATTTCCAGCATGAATTTAGAATTAATGTTTGGGCAGGTATGATTGATAATTTTATTATTGGATCAGTTGTAATGCCAAATCGGTTAAATGAGGATAGGTATCTACTCTTCTCGCAAAACACTTTACCCGATATGTTGGATGATCTTTCATTACAACTTAGTACCAAAATGTGGTTTATGCACGACGGGGCGCCACCCCATTCTAGTGTCAATGTTCGAAGATTTTTCAAAAGACGCAACGATGCAGCACCCATTAATTGGCCAGCAAGATCTTCCGATTTAACGCCTCTAGACTTTTTCCTTTGGAGCGCTCTTAAATCAAAAGTGTAGGTATGCTTCCCCCATCGGTACGGAAGCTGAGTTATTGCAAAGAATTATCAATGCTGTAGATTATTTTTTAAACAAGCCCGACACGATGTCCAGAGTACAGTTTAATTTTTTGAAAATAATTAATTTATGTATTCAGGGACACGGTGAACATTTTGAACATTTGCTATAAGAATTAAACTAGTTGGTAGTTATTAGAATTAAGATTTTTTTTATGTTTTTTCGTTCCAAATAAACAACAATGATGAACTACAAGGTATAGTAAATAATTTTATACAAACTTTCATACATTGTCATCTTTTAAATCAAAGCGGTTGTCTATAAAAAAAAATATTTAAAACGATTGCCATTGACCCCTAAACATTTTCTGCTTCGTCTACGAAGAGCACCTCGTTTCTTCTTGTCTTTCTTAATATCTGCTGCGGTATTGATCTAGCCAGGATACCTATAAATAACTGTATGGGATAGTATGATATAAATCATGTATAATGTATGTATGTAGTGAATACCTCAAAAGCCTGTCCAGCCTTCCTTTGAATTTTCTATTTATAACACAAAACGAAGGCAAATCGGATAAGAACATAATATTATGAGTTTTTTATTTTATTTATATGTGTAGGATACACTTCTGGAGTTTCGCCCGCTCCTCTCGACTCACCCTGTATTTATAGCACGATAAAGTGTATTTCGCATGGTACAAAAGAAAAAAGAAGATCCGGTTTTCACTTTATACTCGTAGGTATACTATAATAAATACGTACTATGAAGTCATTTTTCTCCGTTAGCTTATAAAATAGAAATCTGCACTTTCATGGGGTTGTAAATAGGCAAATTATTGTCATGTTATATCAAAATTACACATAGATACAAAATTATTACCGCTTTGTATTAGCTTGCCAAAAAAAATTGTAAAAGTACTTCCCCCCTTCTATCCTATCTTCAATCAGGGGCAAATCTGCTTTGTCAAATATAAAAAGACCGATATTATACCACGCTATTATCTTTTGAGAGGAAGTCAATGTGCCGGAATTTCGGTGCTCTTGATGGTTTAAAAATGGAGTATTTTGCATATTGTTTTTTGTTGACGCAATAGGGGATATTTAAAGTATACGTAGGTACGTCCCCTCCTGGCTAATTTTTTATTAACGCCCTTGGTTAAGATCACATCATAAATAAATCGCAAAATGGTGCGTTATTATTATTATTATTATTATTTTTTAATCCATAAAAGGAAGCTTTAAGTCTTGGTCCCAAGACAATTGTACTCAACAAATTTATAGGGCGACATGTATCGCCATTTCTGATGTCATCAGAACAAATAAATCAGCCTAAAATTAAATAAACACTAAAAAAAAAAAACAACTCTACATGTTATTTTTTTAATTATAGGAACTGATTTTGCTTGCTACTTCCTGCAACCATAGGATTATTTGATTTTTATCTTGACTCGAAGGTGACTTCGCATATAATCTTAAGTACTATTAATTATTATAGTCAAGTAGAAGTATAGAAAAACCCGTTGTCATTTAATTTTACTGTAAGGTGTTCCGAAAATAAAGTGCAAAACTTACAGGACGCTATTTACGTCCCAAAATAATTACGTTCGTCTCTATAAACATAAACATAAACTATTAAACAGGAAAGAAAAATCCAAAATTCTTCACAAATATTTAATAATTCGCTCTACGCGTTTCGGTTTCTTAAACCATTCTCAAGAGCTATCTAAAAAGTTTATTCATATAATAATCTCAATTATAATTCAAAATAATTTGGTGTTACTTACATAATATAAACAAAAACTTTACATTAAGGACACAAACAAGCTCACAATGGCGAGCACAGGTTTACTAACTATATAAAATTGATCAACGGGATAAACCCAAAAAACATTTAAAAATAAAACACTTAAAAAATAAAACAAAATACACCGAACCAGAGCGACATCTAGATTGCACAAAGAGAGGTTCCATTATTTAAACAATCATTCACTACTTAAATTCGTTTACAATTCTCGCCGCTTCCCTATAGTGGGCGTTGACAGGATCGTTCAAACACTCGATTTGATTATTTATCTCTAATTTCGCTATTTCAATGTTTTCTGAAAAAAATTCAGCTTTAGGCCTTTATTCGCATTATGTAGCATTTTAAAGTTGTCTTTAGTATTAAAACTATGTAAATTCTCTCTTAAATGTTCTTTTATTCTAACATTAAAACTACGTCCTGTCTGACCAGCATATTTAGCCGTGCAAGAGTTACAGGACAACAAATACACCCCACTCTTGTCAAGCACGTTAATTGAATCCTTTACTCTCGAGAATAAGCTACGTAAATTGTTTACCGATTTGTAAGCTATTTTAAAATTGTTGTTTAAAGACTTCAATACATTACCCACTCTCAGAGAAACAGTGCCCAAAAAAGTAAGCCTTATATACCTAGGAGGTTGAAAAGATGTTATGGTCTTATCCAAGGGGTCAGTCAATATAAATAAAAATAAATAAACATAACATTATATCAAACAATGAGGTGAGGATGGATTTCTTTAATCTTTTTAGAAGCCGTAAGTTCGAAACTGGAAATTCTAGTATTTTAGTAAACTGAATGTGCATATTTTAACTCTAAATTACAAATTTGAGAAACCCTGATATTTGATCCGTGTCGTTAGAATACCCGCTTTCGACAAAAATGGATTTAAAAATTACGCTGCACGCTATAGAGTTGAAAAGTCGAACATTCGTTCCCTAGTTAAAAAGTTTTCTTGCAATTGTCAATTTGGAAAAGAAAGATGATCTGGAAAGCACACCGATATTCCCCTAATGTACGTTACAAGCCCTTCAATTATGGAACCCTGAAGGTTAGTAGCTTAAAATTCTCAATTTTTGTCAATAAAAGAAAAATCAGAATAGAATCAAACACTTAGTACATCGCTGTCTGGTGAAGGTAATTACACCCCTTACACATCCCTGCCCCCGCTTTGTAGACACTATGCAATTTTATCTAAGTAGGAAGTAGAAACTTACCTCATAATATATGTCATTTCCGAACCAGGAGTACAATGCCAATTGAACAAACAAAGCTCCTAAATAGAAATATAGCGATATTGCCTCTATAGACACGGGACTAACCTAAAAATATAATTAGAAGCAAAATATGAGTGTAATGCGGAAATAAGGTTGAAATGTGGGTGTTACACATAGATTTTCTTCACGACATCATGAAGTCGCTTCGTGACGAGATTTTCATATTGTAGTACGGTAATTTTTCTTGAAAAAATTTATCGTTGCGAAATTAGCGCATGTTCTATATTTTTCGTGAACTTTTTTATGAAATCAGCCTCAAAAAATGAAAAATAGTGAAGGTTAAGTCTATTTCGGATTTTACTATGCAAAACAGACTAATATTCGTCTAAATATTTTCCGTTGACGATTTTTTAAATAAAGAAGGCAAATAATAATAAAAAAGCGACTTTAAAAGTACACCAATATTTTGATAAAGTCTATTTACTTTTAAAATAGACACGATGAAAACATTGCCACGAGACAAAACAGGCGGGTCATCGTCGCGCTTTCTATTCTTATTGGCTGTTCACTGATAAAAATCAAAAGGTGCTAGCAGGTGCTTGTCAAGAAATTTTGACAGGATTGAACTCAGCTTACGCTGCTGTTACTATTGCACTTTTAGCTTTGTCCTTTGCTTTACTCGCTTATTTTGCAAGTAAAAATACCCTTTCTAGTTTCTATATTTTACAATATATTACCCCCGATATTTTAACGTTCATTTAGCGATATATTACGAAAATAAATTTTTCTAATTATTCTAAGTGCGGCTCTGTTTGACTTCTCCGTCGATGATGTTGGTTGCTTTAGTTGTTTCAGTCGGGTCTCTCTTGAAATTAAATCGGCTACAATTGTTTATTGACATTTCAATCGTGAAAACCTTTACGACGGTCGACACTAGTACAAATGCAACACAAGTTCATGAAGAAAATCGAGACAAACGGTGGTCGTGGAGAAAATCTGAATGTAATATCCGCTTTAGAAATAACATTAATATCTAACTTTTAACTTGCCCCCTATGATAATGCTACTATAATGGTATTGTATAGACAATACCGAGTGATGCATGGCTTAGATTCAGGGATGCACAGACTTATAGGGAACAGGGGCCACTCGGGAAAAATATAAGCCAATGACGGGCCACTACAAACAATACTTCTTATTAACACAAAATTTTTTATTTTTAAATAGTATGAAATACAATGATAAAAATAAAAAAACCTTCAAAAATGTTTGTTGTAATTATGTAATCGTAAGGTAATCTAATCATTACAATGTAATATTTCATGTTTTATTATTTAGATGCATGACATTGCATTGGACTAACAAGTTTTTTTATATTTGGCTCCACATTACTTGTCGCCACACGTAAAATTGCTTCCAACTTTTCTTTTGCCAGACGGTTTCGGTTTTTCGTTTTGTTTAGTTTCATCACTGAAAACGTTTGTTCACAAATATACGTCGATCCAAATAAGCTTGCGCATTTCAATGCATTTATTCGCAACTCTTTATCAGCGTTTTTATCAACGCAACGGTAGTTGAGTAAATTACCTTTATTAAATTTGTTTCGTAAACTATCATCATTTTGCATGTCTATTAATTCCAGCTGCATTGATTCCGGCGCATTTTCGGGTGAAATGTTGAAAGGATTGCTAAAAATGTCCAATAGAGGTTTAACTTTTTTGAAGTCTACAAAACGATTTTGAAAAGCTTGTATCAAAATATCAATTTTTTCAACATGAGTGAAGTTTACGTCAGTTTTATTGACTTTCTCCATAATTTTTTTGTAGTTCGGAAAATGGCTGTATTGATTTGTGTCCTGAAAATACTTAATTTGCATTGAAAGGACGAAACATGAGAGTATAACTGCGAAATCAATTGATATTTGCCTTGGAGTCGCGTATTTAAGACATTCAAGTGATTTGTGGAGTCCACAAGAAACGCTAAGTCACACAGCCAATCAGGGTTGTCGAGTTCGGGGACGTCGTTTTTCTTTTCCGCCAGAAATAATTGGATTACTTTAATCAAGTTAAGGAACCGCTGTAGTGTCAACCCACGACTTAGCCACCTTACTTCAGTGTAAAACAGGAGATTACCATATTTGCTTTCAATACCCTCGAGAAATTGTTTGAATTGTCGGTGATTGAGACCTCGTGATTTTATAAAGTTTACAGTAGGTACTACAACTTTCATCCCATTTTCAAATCCCAACAATTTTAAACAGAGGGCCTCTTGATGTATAATACAATGAAACTGCATTAATTCCTTGCTATTTATGTTTTTAGTTTGTAAATATTTTTTTAACATAGTTACTATCCCAGATGTACTTTCAACCATTGAAGGTGCTCCGTCAGTCGTAATTCCAGATATTTTCGTTAAATCCAAATCAATTATAGAACATTTTTCCAGAAGAGCTTTCAGCATGTCACTCCCCTTGGTTTGACTTTTCAAAGAACTCATACCAATCAGTTCTTCACTCACTTCAAAATTTTGAATTATACCTCGTAAAAATATTAAGAGTTGAGCAGTGGAACCTATATCTGTAGATTCGTCGAGTGCTATAGAAAAATACTCAAAACTTCTCGATTTCGTAGCTAATTGCTCTTCTATATTAGCTGCTAATGCGGTTATTCTTCTTTGAACAGTCATCCGATTTAACTGAATTTTTCAAACTTCTTTACATTTTCCGGACAAATTTTTTTTGCGGCGATATCTAAACATTGCTTAACAAACTCACCATCTTTAAAAGGCCGACAAGTTTTCGCTATTATTCGAGATATTTCAAAGCTAACTTCAGTAGCTGTTTCAGCATCTTGAATTGGTTTTGTAAACATAGCTTGCTGGCCCATTAGTTCCCGTTGTAAAGTGGAAATTCTTTGCGTTCGATTTTCTCCAGTTAATTTGGTAAAAGTAGGATGCTGGGTTTCATAGTGCCTTTTCACATTATATTCCTTTGGAATAGAAACACTACTCTTGCATATTAAACAGACAATTTTGTTATGGGATGAAATAAAAAAGTATTTTTCGGTCCAAATATCTTGAAACTGTCGATTTTCATCTTCAACCTTACGACTACGTTTCTTACTTGGGCCTGGTTTATCCATACCAAAATTGATATTATATTGTTACGTAGGTAGAAGACAAGTTCGAACGACGAAATATTTACTCGTCACAGATTACAGTTCTCAATCAGTATAACGTTCGCTTGTCCGTAGTTAAAACTTAACGCAAATCCTAAAGTAATCTAGTTGATGCGACAGATTTCTAGTCTCGTAACAATATGCTTAGACCGGAGCGCGGCGACTAGAATACTTTTAGAATTCGTTGGCAGGCCGCATAAATATCGCTTTTAAAATTCGTTGGCGGGCAGCATAAATATCGACAGCGGGCCGCGGTTTGTGCATCCCTGGCTTAGATGAACATAGGAAATTTCATGTAACCCCTGTACATTCTAGAGAAAAATTGCATTATAATTTTTTGAAGAGGGTGATATAACAAACCTGTGTTTGAATAAATTTTAATAAGCCAATCCTAACTTATTCAATTAAATATGATGGCAAAATTACGAAATTTTCAGTTTAGATAATACAACAAACACCAGCAAATTATTATTTGGCATTGACAAAACGAAAAGTAGCGTCAGTGATAACATTTTCATTGAAGGCACTTTAATTATAGCTAAATATGAGCTATTCCTTTAAGAAAAAAGTAACCATGATTAAGTGGTATTATACAGGAAACAGTTTAAGAGCAGTGTCTGAAATATTTTTAGTTCAATCTCCTGATAAGCCTGTCCCTTCCACTTTATTAATTAAACTTATCATTAGTGAACTTGAGTCCAAGGCACTGTAATAAATAACTGTAAATGCTCAACGCAGAATGTCAATAGAGCCGAAGAAAGGGATAATAGAGACCTTGATATTTTACTGCACGTGGAGGACAATAAAATGATTAGCACGAGGATTCTTGGGCAAGTCGTAGGAAAACATCAAACCACAGTGTTGTGCACTTTAGAAAAATATAAATATTTTTCTTACAAGTATGAAAAAATGAAGAGATACGGCAAGGCGATAAAGAACGGAGAATGGTATTCTGTATTGAGCTAATGGAAAGAACAAATATAAATAGGGATTTTTTGAGAAACATTTGTTTTACTGATGAATGTACATTATTGTACATTCACCCTCAACAACGAACCAAATGTTCAAAATTGCCGGTATGGGAGCTAAGGAAACAAACATCGTCTTGTTCATACTCAGACGCAATATCCACAAAATATAAATGTTTAGACGGAATTGTAGGACATCACATTATTGGAACGTTCTTTATGGAAGGCAACCTTACAGCAGTAACCTATTTGGACACACTACAAAATCGAATTGAACCCGCACTAGAAGAAGTTGTACGCGAAAATCAGTAGATCTGGTATCAAATTAATGGTTGTCCTGCCTATAATTCTCTCATGGTTAGGGAATACTAAATGCAAAATATTTTTAACGAAAATATAACTGGCCAACGGCATTTAATCCTTTGGCCGACCAGGTCTCCTGACCTTTCGCCGAACGACTTCTTTCTGTGGCGTCACTTAAAAGATTTTATTTATAAAGATGTAAAATTTGAAAGTCTAGACCAAAATTTCGTAACTTTTACATCACATTTAATGAAATAAGTGGATTAGCTTATTAAAATGTATTCAAACTTGGCACATGGTTTTATTATATACAGTATGTCCACGGATGGGGTTTACAAGAGGACAAATGGACTAAAAATTGAACGATACGAAAAAAAGTCATTCTTAATAAACGTTCTTGCTTGTCTAGAAAATACGATTCATCATAAGAAACTTCAATTTTTTTATACAGGGTGGGTAAAAACTGCAAAAATGTTATTTTGCTTAAGAGTAAACATACTTTATTTTGAAAGATACGAAAAAAAGTCACTCTTAATAAACGTTTTTGCTTGTCTAGAAAATACGATTCATCATTAAGTGTCATTATTATTTTAACTAGGTTCACCAGTCAGAGGTGTGCCAGCGAATACTTTTTGGGAAATAATTTTCACATAGGTAAACATTTTAATGAATTGTTCTACTTCGGTTTGTTGTGTAGAAAACACATTCATTAAGAGTGAATTTTTTTCGTATATCTTTCAAAATACAGTATTGTGTACTCTTAAGCAAAATAACAATTTTGCAGCTTTTACCCATCCTGTATAAAAAAAATTGAAGTTTCTTATGATGAATCGTATTTTCTAGACAAGCAAAAACGTTTATTAAGAGTGACTTTTTTTCGTACCTTCAAAATAAAGTATGTTTGCTCTTAAGCAAAATAACATTTTTGCAGTTTTTACCCACCCTGTATAAAAAAAATTGAAGTTTCTTATGGTGAATCGTATTTTCTAGACAAGCAAAAACGTTTATTAAGAGTGACTTTTTTTCGTATCTATCAATTTTTAGTCCATTTGTCCTCTTGTAAACCCCATCCGTGGACATACTACATACATACATAATATGCCTCTTTAAAAAATTATAATACAATTTTTCTCTAAAATGTGCAGGGAAGCCAATATTTAGCCACCTTAAAATTTACATGGGATTTCCTACGTTCAGCTAGGCCATGCATCACCCGGTATAATATAGAAGGGCAAATTGGACGAACAGAATGTTGGTTTTTTATTTCTATTTTATATACAGGGTGTTTCATTAAGGTCGAAGAGCGGCCATATCTCGGAAACTATTGGGCATAGAAATTTAGGAAAAAAAAATTTATAACTAAAGTGGCCATGGGAAAATCCTGGAAATAATTTTTAAGTTCCGCATTTTGCCGCAAGGGGGCGCAATTGAAAAGTAAATTTTTAAATTTTAGATATCTCCGAAAATTGCACGTTAAGGTATATTTTTGATAACACCATTAAAAAGCTTGGACACTTTTGCATAATTTTGGTCCCATGCTTATTGGCGTACCGACTTTAGTAAGAGTGGGGGAAGCTGTTGAATGTGTAATCATTTAAATCGCTGTAACTTATCAACGACTTATCCGATTTTAGCAAACTAAAACTTGTTTGGAAGAGAAATGTAAGTACTTTTAACTATCGTCTTGAGTGGTCCATGATACTTCTCAATAAAAATACAAGAGGGCGCAATTTGCAATAATAACACATTTCTTAACTTTATTCATTTATTTCAAATCATACGGTATAATTATGATACCATAATCGAAAAGTAGATGAAATTTGCTACAAAAAATGTCAAAACCGCAGTTCGATATCTCCATCCGTTTCAGAGTTATTGCCAATAGAATAATTTTTAAAACTTTAAATGAAGAAGCGGTTGTTTTCATAGTTTTGTGATCAAGAATTCCATGACAAAAAATATTTTTAAACTTTATGGTTAGGTAGGTTTGTTTCTCATTATTCCAATGTCAAACTCCGTGCCTTCCTTCACACTTTATCTAGGCTTAGGACTAGTCCAAATCATGTAAAATACAAAATTTGGAGCGTGTTTCAAGGCCAACGGGCCATAAAACAGTATTGATATAATTATCGGAAACTATTGAAGGAAACAATATTCATGGAAAGCTTCTTAGGAAAACAATTGAGAGACTTTATAAATGTTCAAAATGACCTCCGTTGTGCAAAATACAACGATTAATTCTTTTTCTAGAACTAGAGACAGCTGTTTCAATTTCAGCTCGTGAAATCGAATTTAGTGCATTTTCAATTCGCTCAATCATGTTGTCTCGTGTGGTTGGTCGCGTTTTATATACAATGTCTTTTATTCGCCCCCACAAGTAAAAATCTAACACAGTTAAATCCGGGGATCTAGGTGGCCAAGCAAACAAACTACCCCTTCCAATCCAGCGATTTGGGTATCCAATATCTAAAAAATCACGGACCATATGCGAAAAGTGTGCCGGGCATCCATCATGTTGATACCACATGGATGTTCTTAGGCCAATAGGAACATCTTCTAAAAGGATAGGCAAGTCATTTTGTAAAAAGTTTAAATAAGATTCACCATTTAGATAATCATTAAAAATAAACGGTCCGATAATTCTGTGTCCTAATACTCCGCACCACACGTTAACACTCCATCTGTTTTGGTGATCCACTTCGCGCATCCAGTGAGGATTTGTCTGTGACCAATAGTGCATATTGTGTAAATTAACTTTGCCACAGCTACTGAAAGTGGCTTCATCAGTCCATAACACGTGGGAGAGGAATTGAGGATTCTCGTTACACATCTCTCTTAGCCAATAGCAATAGTCGAGCCGTCTGTCATAATCACTTTCTGATAGCGCCTGATGTAAAACTATATGATAGGGATGCAGCTTAAAATCCCTTAGAATTCGGAACACTGCAGTGCAACTTATGCCTAGGTCTAAAGAAATTGCTCTTATGCTTAAATGCAGATCGGCCTCTACGTACGCAAGAACGTTTGTAATGTTGACTTCATTTCTTACTGGACGTCTTCTAAAAGCAACTGAAATGCGTCGTACACTTCCCGTTTGCCTTACGCATATTGCCAGTCGCTGAAATACTGCTCTGCCATAGTGCCTTCGTTCAGGATATCTGAGAGCATATTCGCGTTCCGCTATAGGCGCATTTTGAAAACATTCAAAATATACGGCCAGCATATCGTAAGCTTCGGCATTGGTATAAGCCATTTTTGAAAGGTACGTATCACAATTTTCTATCAAGAAATTTAAGATGAATTACGGATAAACTTTTGTCAACACCTTTCAAAATGAAACTAGTTGACAACTATTTGCATTATTTGTCTTATCTCCATGGAAACTTTCAGATTTTATTTCACAGCTATCAAGATTTATTTTTTAAAACACATCATATTGTTAGAGTAACGCCTAAATGACACGTTTTCCATGATTGCCATTAATTCTAGAGTGGTTTCTGGGCCATTGGAATAATGAGAAACAAACCTACCTAACCATAAAGTTTAAAAATATTTTTTGTCATGGAATGCTTGATCACAAACTATGAAAACAACCGCTTCTTCATTTAAAGTTTTAAAAATTATTCTATTGGCAATAACTCTGAAACGGATGGAGATATCGAACTGCGGTTTTGACATTTTTTGTAGCAAATTTCATCTACTTTTTGATTATGGTATCATAATTATACCGTATGATTTGAAATAAATGAATAAAGTTAAGAAATGTGTTATTATTGCAAATTGCGCCCTCTTGTATTTTTATTGAGAAGTATCATGGACCACTCAAGACGATAGTTAAAAGTACTTACATTTCTCTTCCAAACAAGTTTTAGTTTGCTAAAATCGGATAAGTCGTTGATAAGTTACAGCGATTTAAATGATTACACATTCAACAGCTTCCCCCACTCTTACTAAAGTCGGTACGCCAATAAGCATGGGACCAAAATCATGCAAAATTGTCCAAGCTTTTTAATGGTGTTATCAAAAATATACCTTAACGTACAATTTTCGGAGATATCTAAAATTTAAAAATTTACTTTTCAATTGCGCCCCCTTGCGGCAAAATGCGGAACTTAAAAATTATTTCCAGGATTTTCTCATGGCCACTTTAGTCATTAATTTTTTTTTCCTGAATTTCTATGCCCAATAGTTTCCGAGATATGGCCGCTCTTCGACCTTAATGAAACACCCTGTACTATTGACACCGTCTACATCATTTATTCAAAAATTGCGCCAAAGCTTAAGCACCAACGTTGTATGTTTTCATCTGAATTTTGAGATTTCGATTTCAGAAAACGAATATGTAAACATCGAATTTCGAATTCTCATATACAGTGACTCACACCTTAAATGATACAGTTGGAATAAAACTAATTTTTTCCTGCCTGAGACAAAAAAAAACCTTTTTAGCGGATTTTAAGTATCTCAAATATGTATTTGCGAGCTTCTTGAAATATTATTACTTTATTTTGAACAAAAGTTAAACACATAACATAATTAAGTGTTACAATATAAAATATGGATGAATATTATGTCACAGCTTAAATGATGCAGAGTATTAAAGTAACAAAATGAATAAGAACAAAACAATTCTATTTATTGAAAATCAACTGCTAGTATTTTGTCGGTCCTCCTTCATTGTCAGTTACATATTGTTGGCGTCTAGGCATTGATTCGACTAATTTTCTTGTATATTCCGGGGACATTGTGTTCCATTCTTCCGAAATTTTGACTATTAATTCATTTCTGTTAGATATAGGGACACTGTTGATTTCCTTTTTTAATATTAACCACAAATTTTCAATAACATTTAGATCTGGTGACTGGGGTGGTGTTTTAACCACTTGTGGGCAGTTAAAAAGCAACCAACTACTGACCCGGTATGTCGTGTGCTTCGGATCGTTGTCAAGATAAAAGCGGTAATTACCATTAATACCCAATTTTTCAGCACTAGCTCCAATATGCTGCCTCGATATATTCAAATACATGTATTGGTCCATATTTCCTTTAATAAAATGTATGTTACCGACTCCAGCAGACGACATACAGCCCCATAACATCACTCCACCTCCACCGTGCTTTAGCGTGGCTTTCATATTTTTTAATTTCAATTCTTCATTTGGCTTTCTCCACACTAAAACATTTCCATCCGATCCAAATAGATTTATTTTAGTCTCATCAGCAAAAATTACTGAATTCCAGAAATCCAAATCTTTGTTAACATGCTCCCGAGCAAACTGTAACCTTTTGAGCCTATTTGTTTGGCTAATAAAGGGTTTGTTTCTTGCAGTTCGACCATTAAAACTATTTTTCCGCAACACTCGCCGAATTGTTCCGGGGTTACACCTTTTCCCAGACTGTCTTTCCACCTCATCTCGTAGTTTTGGAGCTCTTTTTTTTTGGATTATTGGCAATTTCTCTAACAATCCATCTTCCTTCTAGATCATTGAAAATTTTATTTGGAACCACTCTCGATTTATTCGCGACCCTATTTTCGTTATTATAGCGTTCAATTATATGCTGCACAGTTGATGGACATCTATTTACCATTTTGCCTATATCTCTTTGGCTATACCCATTTCTAAAATGAGAAATGATTAAATTTCTTTCTTCAATTGTAGTTCTACGAACTAAACGCGTTTAAAAGGCGAATGTCAATAAAAAAACAACTGCAATAAGAAGTCAATGCAACGCCTGCTTCATAAGTTTTATGTTGATAACTTTTGTACTGGTGTGTATTATCTGCATCATTTATCATTTATCATCATAATATTCATCCATATTTTATATTGGCACACTTAATTATGTTTTGTTTATAATTTTTTGTCAAAATAAGCTAATAATATTTCAAGAAGTTGACAAATATATATTTAAGATACTTAAAGTCCGCTAAAAATATTTTGTTTAATCTTGGCAGCACATAATTAGTTTTAATTGCAACTGCATCATTTAAGCTGTGAGTCACTGTACCTATAGATGGGGTGATCCAAAACTTGTTTGTGTTGCTTAATTGTCACCAGATAAAAAAATTTTAAAAAATTGCCATTTCATACGCATATTATTTGAAGATACCAATATATTATATATGTTTTTTCTATGACCTTACCGTTAAAATTATTATTCCAGCGTTGCATATAGCCATAGAACATGCACCCAGTTGAACAAAAAAGACTACAGAAAACAAACTAACAGTATCTGTAATAAATCTAAAAACAATTAAGAATGTCAAAAAGGATATTTTTTTAAATATGTCTTAAATAAGTATAATGTGTTAAGCAGGGTGGCCTAAAAGTATATGGGCCGAAAATATCTGATATTCTTGACAAGATACAGAAAAAGTTTATAATACAAAAGTTATGCGACTAGTTAATTTTAGATTTTGATTGACTCCAGAAAGCATGTCCCATCATTTTAAAAAGGCACTATATATAATGTTACCAAATATAATTTATTTTAATATATCAGTCCTATATAGATTCGTTTTAAGTTATTGAAAAGTTCGTATTAACATACGTCTTAAAATGCTTGGTTTTCGAAATGATGAATTTAGATTTTTAGCAGAAAACAGTTTGAGATATTATTACTCAATTATTGCGTAAATTATTATTATACAAGGTGTTGGGAAAAAAGTTTGGATACTTGAACACAATAAAGTTACAGGGTGATCCCCTATAATGTCGCGCCCCTTTAACTTTTTTATTTTAAGTGTCCCAAAAAGTTTAAAAGTATGGTTATGTAGGTACTGAAATATACTATTTTTTTACGTATAAAGATAACTTGAAAAATGATCAGTATTCAAGGAAACACGAAAAGTGTATTTTTTTTAAATGGATTACCTTATATATGAATTTATTTTTCGACTCCTTGTAAAGCTCTAAACATAATTCATAAATTATACAAGATACCTAAATTCAACCGTTTCTGAAATATTTGCATTTGAAACATTATTTACTATAATAAAATATCATAATAATAAAGAATTTTATTAAACAACTGCCAGATTAAGAAATGTAACAATAACAACGATATACGGTTGTAATGAGGTGGAGCACCATCATGTATGTATCACACTTATTATTTGAATTCTTCTATCAAGAGCAACGTTTTCCAATAGATTATTTAAGTTTTGCTGCAAAAATTGTAAATAAATCTCACCATTGAGGCTGATGGGTTTAAAGAAAACTTCATTAAGCTGGCAACTATGTAATTTATGCCAACAGCTGATCTGCGAGGCAGTTCGGCCTTCTCTCTTAGACCGCCGCCATGTCACGTCATTGTTTTTTATAAGCAGTTACAAAACTAGAAATACAGTCCATTAGATCAAACATTTAGTGTTTTAATTATAAAACAAAAAACGAGAAAACATCGTAGCATCCCTGGATGCGCATTCATGGTCCTAGGAGCCAGATTCATGTTCGTTCGAGGCCGAATTTGTGGTCAAATTAGAAGTGTTTTGTCGGAGTGAAAATGGCATGGCCGGCGGAGAAGCATGCGTAAGTCTTTAGTTTCCTTTTTTCCATAATCCTTATATTGTAAGGCGTTAGAGGTGCTTATAGTCTAGATTGAAAAGTTAGTAAGATTATTAGTGATTTAGTAGCCCTGGTGGATGATTATAGGAGGTAAATATTGCCAATAGATTGTTTAATCTAAAATAAAAAATAATAGTTTAACTAAAAGTTTGGTATCATAGATAAGTAGGCAACCAAAGTTGATTGCGACGCTAGCCACGTGTTCGGCAGGGTCGGCGTACTTGGGTAGGCAATATTGTAGTGATTAGTATTGATTACTAGTAATCTAAGTTCGAGACAATAGATATTTAGAGTTGCAATTTGCTATTTAGAAATTAGAAAAGTTCGTTATTCGTCACAATGGGTAAACAGACAGCAAAGGCTGAGTTAGATGAACAGAGGAATAAGTTTAATAAAAAACGTGAACAAATTAAATCACAATTAAAAAGGTTTTTTACCTTTGTTGATAAAGTAAAGGATGATAAAAGTCAGTTAATTGAATTAAAATTTCGTTTAGAGACAATAGAGCCGATTTATCAGCAGTTTAATGAGGTGATACTAGAAATAGAAGTGCTGGATCATAACTTTGATGGGAGTAGAGAAAGAGAGCAGTTTGAAACTGACTACTTTTTGGTTATATCCGAAGCTAAGCAACTTATTACATTGATTACAGAGGAGAATTTGCCTCGGCATGCCGCTGTACAGAATCGTAGCGCGGGTTACAGTAATGGGGTGTTCGGTGGTGCCAAGTTGCCTAGTTTAGGATTACCTAAATTTAGAGGAGAATATGATATGTGGACTCAATTTAACGAGACATTTCATACTTTAGTGCATGACAATCCACAATTAGATGAAATACAGAAGTTTTACTACTTGTTAGATTCACTAGAGGGAAATGCTAGAAAGATTTTAGACTGTTTAGAAATAACTCGAAGTAATTATTCTGTTGCTTTGGATTTACTTGAAAAGAGGTTTTATAACAAACCAGTGATCATTCAAACACATCTAAAGGCTTTATTCGATGCACCGGCAGTAAACAAGGAAGCACATTATCTGCTGCGAGGTTTAGTAGACTTGATGACGAAACATATTAGGGCTTTGAAATCTTTAGGGGAACCTGTGGACAATTGGGACAGGCTAGTTATATTTTTTATGAGTAGAAAATTAGATGCGCAGACAAAAAAGGACTGGGAAGAAAAGATTATCTCTAGTTTTAACGGAGATCCTAAGTTAGACGATTTCACAGAATTTTTATCTAATAAATGTAGAGTTTTGGAGTCGGTTGATAGCAATAATAAGATTGTTAAATCAACAAGCAATCGTAATGCATTTACTACGTTGGCTACGGGAAATGTCAAATGTGAAATGTGCAAGGGCGCGCATTTTGTCTATTTTTGTGAAAAGCTTAAATCGCTTCCAGTACTTGAGCGCCGGGAACAAGTAAAAAAGGCTAAGTTATGCTTTAATTGTTTGAGATCAAGCCACCAAGCTAAAGATTGTAGGGGTGACGGGTGTAGAAAGTGTAGACAGCGTCATAATAGTCTGTTGCATATTGACAGCGTAGGTAGTACAAATCAAACAAGTGTTGAGATAGATCATGTTAATAGTAGTAGAGCACAGGAAAGGGTAAACACTTGTTTAGCAGAGTTGACCGAGAATAATGAGGAGTTAGCGGCTGCGTCATGCAGCGTAATGAAACAAAATAATCAAGTTATTTTGTCGACCGCAGTAATACAAGTAAAAGATAGAAGTGGATATTTCGTGAAATGCAGAGCACTATTGGATAGTGTGTCGCAGGTAAATTTTATTACTCGCGACTTATCTGACAAATTAGGTTTAGAGGTACAGAAAGCAAATATTCCTATTACAGGTGTCGGTCAAAGGGTAACTACAATTCTGCATCAGGCGCATACCACGATTAAGTCGGTACATAACAACTACGTGACAGAAGTTGATTTATTAGTGATTGATAACGTTACAGCTAATGTTCCTGTTAAATCATTTGATTCAAGTAACTTAGAGTTCCCACCTAATATCAAGTTAGCAGATCCAGACTTTAATCACTCTTCAAAAATAGATATGTTAATAGGAGCAAGTTTATTTTTTGATTTGATGTGTGCAGGACAAATTAAATTATTTAAAAATGGACCAATATTACAAAAAAGTGTTTTCGGGTGGATAGTTTCGGGACCGTGGCCGGAAACAGATAGAAACAATGGTAGGATTTGTAATTTTGTAGTACAAAATGACGTACAGGAACAGTTAAAGAAATTTTGGCGGTTAGAAGAATGTGTTAACACAAAACCGTATTCAGTAGAAGAGCGAGAGTGTGAGGAGAGCTTTGCCAGTTCGTTAGTTAGGGACAATTTAGGTAGATTTTCCGTCGAGTTGCCTCTTAAGAATGAAGTATCAAAGTTAGGAGATTCTCTTGAGGGCGCTAAACGGCGATTTTTTGCTCTGGAGAAAAAATTATTAAAAAATCCCGAACTAAAAAGAAATTATTCGAAATTTATAGACGATTATCATAGATTAGGACATATGACCAAACTAGATAAAAATGAAATCGAGACGGAAAATCAAATTTACTATTTGCCGCATCACGGTGTCGTTAACGAGTCGAGTCTTACAACGAAGTTGCGAGTGATGTTTGACGCTAGTTCAAAAACATCTACAAATCTGTCATTAAACGATGTTTTGAAGGTAGGCCCTACAGTTCAGGATGAACTTTTTGATATTTTATTGCGATTTCGGCAAAATAGTGTTGTCATTACTGCAGACATAGAAAAAATGTACCGGCAGGTTAATGTAGTAGACGGTCATCGCGACTTACAACGCATAGTATGGCGTGCAAATTCTGATTCTGAACTAGACCATTTCAGATTAAATACTTTGACGTACGGCACAGCATGTGCCCCCTTTTTGGCGACGCGGAGCCTAAAACAAGTTTCATTCGAATTAAAAGATAGGTTACCCAAAATTAGTCGTATTATAGGTAAATCTTTCTATGTGGATGATTTAATAACCACAGTATCCAGTGTGGAAGAGGCTGTGGAAGTATCTAAAACGTTAATTAATGAATTAGAGAAATATGGGTTTCCACTGAGAAAGTGGGCTTCGAATAAAAAAGAGGTTATAGAGCGTTTATCTCAAACAGAGGTAACTAGTCCTGGTTATTTTATAACTGAAAATGATAGTAAAAAGACGTTAGGTGTATTCTGGAGGGCAGATGACGACTGTTTAGAATTTGTAATAAAGAATGGACCAGTTGACAGAAATAAGATAACAAAGCGTTTAATATTGTCAATAATGGCGCAGATCTTTGATCCGTTAGGTTTGGTAGGACCAGTCACCCTTAGGGCCAAAATAATATTACAAAGGTTATGGCAGTTACAATTGAAGTGGGACGAATCCATTCCATTAAATTTGTTTACATTATGGAATCAATTTCATTCACAGTTAGAGTCTTTAAATGAGTTACAGGTCCCCAGACAATGTACCGTAGATGATGCCACTTCCTTTGAAATTCATGGATTTTCCGACGCAAGCGAAATCTCCTACGGAGCCTGCGTGTATGTACGGTCTTGTAACGCACGGGGTGAGGTGTTAGTTCGTCTTCTATGTGCTAAATCGCGGGTGGCACCACTTAAAAGTGTGTCACTTCCTAGGTTGGAGCTTTGTGGAGCTGTTCTCTTGGTTCGATTAGTAAATAAGGTAGTCTTAGCAGTAGATTTCGACATTAGCAAGACTTTTCTTTGGTGTGACTCTACAATTACTCTATCCTGGATTGCTGAAGAGCCTAGAGCCTGGAAGGTGTTTGTCGCTAATCGTGTAGCAGAAATTCAAGAGGTGTCTCAAGCCATTCACGCTGAATGGAATCATGTTAGCTCAGGTGACAACCCTGCAGACGTTATATCTAGAGGTGTTGAGCCACATCATTTAAAAACTTTAGATATTTGGTGGAACGGGCCTCGTTGGTTGCAGGATTCTCGAGAATCATGGCCGACAAGTGTTCGTGTTAAACCTAATTGTGACTTAGTTCCCGAAAAAAGAAAAGAAAAACTGTCGTTTGCAACAACAATAGCAGACACGTCACTGTTTGAAAGGTATTCTTGCCTATATAAGTTAAAGCGTGTAACGGCATGGTGTTTTCGGTTTTACACCAATGTCAAATCAAAACCAGATAAACGAAGAAAGGACGATTTAGGTATTGATGAGGTAGATAGTGCGTTACAGAAGTTAATAAAAATAGCCCAAGAACAAGAATTTAGTTCAGAAATTCAATCTTTGAAGGCGTCACGTACTCTCTCACGTCATAGTAGGTTAAGATCTCTAGATCCATTTTTAGATGATGATTTACTTAGAGTAGGAGGTCGTTTAAGACATTCTACTGAGTCTTACGACGTCAAGTATCCTACACTTTTGCCGAAGAAACATTTATTAACGAAATTGATCATACGAGATCAGCATCAACAACAATTACATGCGGGTTCTTAGATTCTTTTGGCTAAATTACGGCAACAATACTGGATAATTAGTGGCAGAAATGCTGTCCGCAGTGTTCTGTCAAAATGTATCACGTGTTTTAGAGCTAGTCCTAGTACTCTCAGTCAAAAAATGGGTAATTTACCAAAAGATAGGGTAGTTTACCAACGACCATTTGCTGTTTGTGGGGTAGATTACGCGGGCCCATTCAACATTAAGGATGGTAAACTTCGGAACAGATCAATTGTCAAGGGTTACATGTGCCTTTTTGTGTGCTTTATCACAAAAGCGGTCCATATCGAACTCGCCAGTGATTTAAGCGCTTCTACTTTTCTAGACTGCTTGAAGCGGTTTGTCTCTAGACGAGGTTTATGCTCCAGAATTTACTCTGATAATGGCACGAACTTTGTTGGCGCAAATAACGAACTCAAAAAATTGTTGGAAACGTTGACTAAGATTGAACGCGATAACGAGGTTAAAAAATATTGTACTCAGCAAGGGATAGATTGGCAATATATTCCGCCTAGATCACCACACCACGGTGGACTTTGGGAATCCTCTATCAAATCCGCGAAGCGTATTCTTGCACGAGTAATTGGTAATACGTGTCTCACTTTTGAGCAGTTATCTACTGTCTTCTGTCAAGTTGAAGCAGTATTAAATTCACGGCCTCTTACGCCTTTATCCTCAAATCCAAATGATTTCCAAGTGCTTACCCCAGGTCATTTTTTAACTGGAGCAGCACTCAACGCCGTGCCTCAAGCCGACGTCACGGATATATCGCCAAATAGACTAAACAAGTACCACATGCTACAAGGTATGGTACAACACATGTGGAATCGTTGGTCGTTAGATTACCTAACCACCCTTCAGGAGCGGTCCAAGTGGCACACGGCTTCCCCTAATGTCGAGAATGGAGCTATGGTACTTCTCAAGGAGGACAACACCCCTCCACTATGTTGGAAGTTAGGAAGAGTTCTTGGGATACACCCAGGACACGATGGTATGGTAAGGGTAGTGAGTATTCGCACACCCCAAGGAATTGTCAAGCGGGCTGTTCAGAAACTTTGTGTTGCCATCCGGTGATAAAGACTAAGTTTAAGTTCCGGACAGTCAACGATTGGAACGATCAATTTAACGTGTTAAGACTATGGTGCTCCCAATCAGGGACCTCAACTTGTATTTATAGTACTAACTAATTAGTGTGTAAGATTTGGTAATGTAATTTAGTTATTGAAAGCCATACTTTCAATGGCCGGCGGTATGATGGGTTTAAAGAAAACTTGATTAAGCTGGCAACTATGTAATTTATGCCAACAGCTGATCTGCGAGGCAGTTCGGCCTTCTCTCTTAGACCGCCGCCATGTCACGTCATTGTTTTTTATAAGCAGTTACAAAACTAGAAATACAGTCCATTAGATCAAACATTTAGTGTTTTAATTATAAAACAAAAAACGAGAAAACATCGTAGCATCCCTGGATGCACAGAGGCCTTCTTCGAAAACAATGAACCTGAAAGATTTTTTGTTTGTGTTTGTTCTGAATTATGGCGTGCGGATTTTCATCATCCCAAAAATGTAAATTGTGTGAGTTTATCTCTCCATCTCATGTAAAACGGGCTTCATCGGTAAACAAAATATGGTTAGAAAAATTTAGATTTACGTTATGTTACTGTATAAACCAGTTGGAGTGTTGAAGTTTTCCTGGATAATTATCCTGGGACATAACATGTAGTTCTTGAACATGGTACGGTCTAGAGTTTCATGTACAACCTATTTTGTAACATTGTTTTGTGTCGCGATCTTCCTTATGCTGTTTAAAATGTTGTCAGCAATATCTTGCAAAATTTGTTCCTCTACGTGAGGGTCTGTTTGTGTTTAGCATTAGTAACCAAACACACTTTCCCCCAACACCCTGTGCAGAAACATACATTTTGACTTATAAAAAAAATTTCTTTCACCAGTAGCGTAGGTATGGCTTAATCCAGATTCAATTTTACAAAATAATATCAAAAAAGACCTATTCCATTTACATATGGCATACAATTTCCCATTTGAAGAAAATAATAAAATAATATTTATTAAATATCAATGATAAAAACTTAAACACTCTGTAAGTCGAAAACCAAGCATGTTAGAACATTTCATGTTTCTATAGATTTTTCGACTTAAAGTTAGTCTAGGGTAATAAAGTAAATAAGTATGTACATGACATTAACTATATCACCCTGAATATTGTACCTACAAAATGTCTAATTGTCCACAGATAGAGGTCACAAGAGGACAAATGGACCAAAAATATCATTTTAAGTAAGTTTTTGCTTCTCAAAAAAATGCGGTCTACCAGAAGTTTTTGCCTTTTTTATACTATTTTTTAAATTACATGACTGAGTCATTTTAACATACCTTTTAAAATATGTTAATAAACAAAAACACTATTTATTCGAAGACACCTCCCTCGTATTTGTCAAACAGCTATCTGATGTGGCATAGCCCCCTACATTTCCAAGCGGTGAAGTAAGAAAGGCAACGTCGCATATCCTGTCAGAGGTGGACCGATTTTTAATAAGTAACTAACGCAACTTCCGTGCAGATTCGCCCGTTTAGGCGATAAAAATTACGGTTTATTTCAAATTATTTATTGAACTTTTTGCATTTTACTTCAGTATAGATATGTCTAATAAGTAACAAGAATATATTAATATAATATATATATATATATTGGTGCACGGTATGTTGTCGCCTCCGGTACATAGATAAGGCGACCTGACCTCCGGGTCTTCCTATTGGTTTACATCGAAAATAAAATTATATATGGGGCCTTAAAATCATAACCAATCCGGATTCCTTAAGAGGGGAAAGTATTTTTTAATTTTTGAGGGGTCATATATAAACATATATGGGGAGCACAGATAGTACGATGTATCCTCCGATCCGCGTACATCTTGTTATCGCTATCACCTCCGACAGTGTTGCCACTTCATCGGAGGTCATAAAGACGCCTCTGTATCTGCATGCTGGGTTTTTTAAAATAAATATTTGTGAAAGACTGAACGCCGTTTTCTATTTCGGCACCAAATGTGATATGTACAGGGTGATCGCGTATAACGTTACCCCTCTTTAACTTGTTTGTTTCGCAATTAAGAAAAAACTGTTAAATACAAAAGTCGTAGGATTTAATGTAAACTTTTTGCAAAATATATTTTTGTAACTACAGAGTGTTGCATAAAAGCGTGACAGATCAAAGTTATATTTTTTTAAATGGAATATCCTGTATATTATTGCATTATTGGATTCTACGGACCATTCTAAACGTAATTTAAAAATAACACTATATATCTAAATTGATCCGTTTTCGACCTATTGATGTTTGAAAATTACTATATATAAGAAATAAGGGCATGCAAGGCAAAATTTATCGTTTCCATGGATAACAATATTAACAATGTTCACTTGGTAAATTTCGTAACATGAATTGTCAATTTTGATAAACAGTAAGAATTTCTATTCAAAAATGCCTTATTCTATTCAAGAAAAGCAGACTATTTTAAATGCTTATATTAAAAATAATAATAATGTGAAAATGGCACAGCAAGAACTACGAAGAAATAATGCGCGTATGCACGTTCCCTGTAAACAGACAATTGGAAAAATATTTATTAAATTTTAAGAGGATTCAAACTTAAATAGAAAGAAAATACGTATTCCACAAGACGAGGCATTGGGCAACAGAAAATTCCCACAGTTACCGAGATTTCCAGTATCAGGGTCGTCAATCTGTAAATATATGGTGCGGCATAGTTGATAATAAAATCATTGGGCCACATTTATTTGAAGGCATATTAAATGGAAATATATATTTGCGATTTCTTCAAAATGAATTAGGATACTTTCTGGAAGATTGGCCACTAGCAGGTTTAAACCAACTTACGTTTCAGCAAGACGGCGCCCCGCCGCACAACGTAATTGGAGTAACGAACTATCTCACTCAAATATTTGGAAACTGGATCGGACGGAATGGTCCGATTAAATGGCCGCCTAACAGTCCGGACGTCACACCCTTAGATGCTTTCTTGTAGGGCACACTGAAAGATACAATCAATGCGAATAATATAGAGAATCTTGAACACCTTAAACTACTCATAAGAAATGAAATAAATCTAATAAATACTTATTATCCTGAGTCGATCAGAAACTCCTTGTAAAAATTACGAAGTACCTTAATAAAGTGCATTAAAGTTAATGGCGGTCCTGTCAAACAACTCTATATTTAGAATACCTATATTTCTGCTCTATAGTCTGTAATAAAAGTTTTGCTTTATTGTATTTAGTTAAAAGTTTGTTTAATTACACATGTTCATCATTTTGTGCTTGATTTAAGCTAAGATCTAATACTATTTGGGATTTTTTTTTAATAGCGGGCAAAATATTCAGTTCAGTATCGTCATCCTGTTATCCATGGAAACGATACCTACATCTTGACTTGCATGACCTTTTATTTCTTATATATAGTAATTTTCAAACATCAATAAGTCGAAAACGGATCAATTTAGATATACAGGGTGTCCCACGACGATTTTCCCAGCATATTGCTCGGAAACGGAATCAGATAGAAAAAAAGTTCAGAAACAAAAGTTGAGGGCTTATAGGGAGCATCTAGGAAGGGTAATTTTAGATATACAGGGTGTTTTAAAAATAGTAATATTGCTGCCAAGTCAATTTTTTTAAATGGGACACCCTGTATATTGTTAGTTTTTTGAAAAGCTTGTTTCAAGAGAAATTCAACCATACCATACTTGTTACGTTTCTAATTTAAAATGACTGAAATATAAGCGATTTAAATGATCAATTACGTAAGCATGAACAGATAGATATGCAATAATAACAATAACCACCAGCGAAATATTGAAGAGTATGACGGGGGCTGTCATGTCACGAGTCAGAAGTAGTTACATTGTTAATTATTTTAAGTAGTGAGAAATGCCTTCGCTTTTTACATATGACGAGTATGTCGACATACTCCTGATATACGGAGAATGTCACAAGAATGGAAGACGTGCTCAAAATCTGTATAGTCAACGATACCCGAATCGTGAAATACCAAGCTATAGAACGTTTCGTAATGTTGAACAAAAATTAAAAAGTGGTTCCTTTCCCAGTGGTAGGGCGCAAACACCAAGAAGAAAACGAGTCCGAACAGAAGACAACAATACTAACATCTTGGCCTATGTTCAAGTGTATCCACATGTCTCAACTCGACTCCTCGGGGAAGAATTAGGTATTGGAAAAAGTACAGTTCAAAGGACACTAAAAGATTATAAATACCACCCCTACAAAATTCATCTGGTGCAGGGCTTAACACCTGAAGATCCTAAACGCCGCCTAAATTTCATTGCTGAGATGTCAATGAAATTTGAACAAGACCGTCTTTTTTTCAACCAAATTTTATGGAGCAATGAAAGTAGGTTCCACAACAACGGCATGGTAAATCGCCACAATTGCCACTACTGGTCATCTTTAAATCCTCACTGGATGAAGGAGACTCACTTTCAGGTAGTTTAGTGGGTTAACGTTTGGTGCGGTTTATTTAATGGCTATCTTATAGGTCCTTACTTTTACCAAGGGACACTAAATGGAGAACGATTTTTAAATTTTCTTCAAAACGAACTTTCCTTATTACTTGAAAATATCCCAATCAATGAAAGAGCCTCTATGTGGTGGCAGCACGATGGAGCTCCCCCTCACTTTGCCAGGCAAGTTACAAATTATTTAGATGCCACGTTTCCTTCGCGCTGGATTGGCCGAAATAGTGTGATCCGGTGGCCACCAGGGTCACCGGATTTGACCCCTTTAGATTTTTTTCTTTGGGGATATCTTAAAGAAATTGTGTATGTAAACCAACCTAGAGATGTCGAAGATTTGCAAAACAAAATCATAACAGCTTGTCGAACTGTTACTCCAGCTATGATTATAGCAGCGTGTACCAGAAATCTTATAAACAGATTTGAATATCGTATTAGTGAGGGTGGTAACCAATTTGAACATATTTTGAGAAGAAGTCGTAATTAATTTTGTTTAGTTATCTTCTTATTTTCGATTGATTGTTACATAATTTAATAAAGTGTTATAAATCGCTCATATTTCAGTCATTTTAAATTAGAAACGTAACAAGTATGGTATGGTTGAATTTCTCTTGAAACAAGCTTTTCGAAAAACTAACAATATACAGGGTGTTATATTTAAAAAAATTGACTTGGCAGCAATATTACTAATTTTAAAACACCCTGTGCATCTAAAATTACCCTTCCTAGATGCTCCCTTACAAGCCCTCAATTTTTGTTCCTGATCTTGTTTTCTATCTGGTTCCGTTTCCGAGCAATATGCTGGGAAAATCGTCTCAAAAATCAGAAATTATGTTTAGAATTGTCCGTAGAATCCAATAATGCAATAATATACAGGGTATTCCATTTAAAAAATATAACTTTGATCTGTCACGCTTTTATGCAACGTATCTACGAAAATATATTTTGCAAAAAGTTTACATTAAATCCTACGACTTTTTTAAAGGGGGGGGGGGGGGTAACATTATACGCGACCACCCTGTATACCCCCTGAGTAGAAAAATAAACTCAGTTATTATGTTGAGGATTATATTTATATGGATACATACATTATGGTAAGTACAAGTGTGTAAAGAAAGTAAGTAATAATAAGTAAAAAGTAAGTAAAAGTGTTCTAAAAAAAGATATAAAAAAAATGAATAACATACAGTTAGTATGTCTACTTAACTAAAACTTTTTTATTATTAATTTTAAGAAAACACGCTATTTTTCATAAAAAGTTCTGCATAATCTAAAACTTAAAATGCAACCATCAGATATTCAATTTTTTCAATCGTATATGAGGCTTGTCAAAAAATATGAATTAGGCTCAAAAGTAAAGTGCCTTTTAATTATAGAGAAAAGTTCATCAGAACTGAAAACTACATTCAAATAGGCAATTGCATTCAAAAATCAGATCATTTGTTATTTTTTATCAAGTTTTCCAGATTTCTTACATTTTTAATTTTTTTTAATTTTAATAATGAATATTAATCCGTTTTGTTTATTAAAGAAGTGATAACCTTTTTAGTTTTTTATTCACTATATTATATTTTTGAAAAATACCAAAAACTGATTTTTGGATGTAATTGCATACCTATTTCAGTGTAGTTTTGAATTCTGATCAACTTCTTTATAGCAATTTTTGATATTGTCAAAAAAGAAGGTAAGTACTCTACTTTTGAGCCAAATTCATATTTTGGACAAACATCGTATAAGATTGAAAAAATTTAGTATCTGATGGTTGCATTTTAGGTTTTAGATCATGCAGAGCTTTTTATGAAGAGTAAATTTAAAAATTTATAATAAAAAAAGTTATCCATAAAATTTCAACTTAGGTGGGCATACTTTACAACAACTAATTTCTATTAGCAAGTTTAATAAAATGTTGCAGTTTGGATTCTCCAACTACAACGGTTCGATTCATATTTTTCTTCTCAAGAAAATCTTTTATTTGTTGTGTTGATGGGTACATTTTTTTTTCAATATATGAAGAAAATTCTTCTTTTAATGCATCAACTTCTTTAGCGATCTATCTTAAAATTATTGTAAGTTAAGAGTTATCTGTATAGGACGGCTCACGTAAGATGACTAACTTTTCTTAGAAACTCGTAGAGATACAAAAAAAAAGTTTTGTATAAAATTTATTTACTTTAAGGCGCATTTTCACTCTATTATATTTTCAGATATAGTCTATCGACTGGCCAACAGTTGCCAAATTAAAAATAATAATTTAATTAGATCATGTTAAAAAAGATGCTGGTACTTACTGCACAGTTTTAACATTTTCCCAGTCCTTAATATTATTAGGTTACATTCAACTTATGCACCGTCACTAGCACGTATTTATTTCGCAAGCTTCAAATATGATATGAAATTATATGAAAACGTCCTTATAACCTCCTCTCCGACGTTGTCATTTAGCGGAGGCGGGAAAGTAACGTATGTGATGCACACATGAGGATTTATATGGTAAGAGGCGACAACGTGCTTCCCGTAACCGTTTTGTGCAACACTAGCGCCAGTGATCTATACCGGAACTAAAAGCTCTTTTTGTATATGTAGAGGCTACGTTGGCGCCTCCGATCAAAATTTTATATTTAGGATGCTAGATGCCATCTGACGTCAGAACCATTAAAAGTATGGAGAAACGTTGTCGCCTCCGAAATCGGAGGCGACAACGTCATATATGAGGTGACAACGTTTCTTCGTTATCTACTTTGGAGGCGACAACGTACCCTTTATCAATATATATATATATATAATATAATAATAGGAAATTTAAATTAACTTAAAAAAATTAGTGATTTTAAAATCTATTTTAAAGTGGAAAGCTTTATTTTTTTGATGATGTATTTTGGTGTTGACGGTCATTTCTGTTTTTTGTGTAATTGTTTAGTAATATATTGCTAAGAGTAAGTGCTACTTTATAAAACATTTTTCGATAGCTTTCTCCACAGGGGCATGTCTCATTAAGCGGTATCAGAAAGCTACCACTTTCTAAACTAGCCAAACCAAGTTTAGCTAAAAGAACTTGGTGATTTTGCCGATTCAAAAATTTAAGCTTAAGTTCTTTAGTAGCTATAATAAACTGAAAAGCTGCAAATATGTGAAAGTACATAATATTTACTTCATTCGTAGCAAGACATAAACCCCCCTTTGCAAAGAATCAAAATATTCATCCCCCACATTTAAACCTATGACTCGAACAATAAGGTTTTCAAAAAATAGTCCATACTTTCAGTGGAGTCAATGTAATATAAACAAAACAATGCAATCTTCCTCCACAGTTTCATAATTAAACTGTGGAGGAAGACTGCATTGTTTTATTTATAATAAGGTTTTTGCAATCCATGCATTTTAATTTCCTATTTTTGTAGATAGAATGGGCTATATAATACAATGACATATACCTATACATTTAAACAAACTCATCCAACTGGTAATCCTTAAGATAATCCGATTGAAATATGTAAGGAAACTCTAATATTTCTCTACTTTCAATATCATGCTTAACAGAGTATTTGATTTTAACACTGTACAATTTTTTAACCCTGACTTTACAATACTTTAAAGTCTAATTTTTTTTTCTAATTCGAGGATCTGTTTAAATGATACATGACAGTTACAACCAGAAAGGTTCCTATATCAGTCAAATCTTTTTTCAAGGGTATCTGTTTGAAATTTACCAGCTAAAATTCATTTTATTTCAAAATGGTACCTATTTTATAATTTCTATTAGAACTGTGGTACTGGTACCTACTACGTTTAATAACATCATAAGAAGTGTCCCTAGTTAAATTTACCCCCTCTGGATCGTTATGCCATATATCAAGCCAAATCACAAATTTCTTTAGCTAGTTTACCTTCTAATCATTTTCTAAATATATTGGGGTAGTTCAATCGTCCCTTTTTTAAACCTTGCCGTACGCAAATAAAAACATTTTGTCAGTTAAACAAACATTGGAACTAACCTTAAGATTTTCCTATAATGAATGAATTGATAACTAAAACTCGGGAAAATAACAAACAACGTATGCGTCAAGACTTGTCGATGCACATCACAAGCACAAGAGCACAAACAAAAATAGCGAATCATCGGTCTACCTGCAACGTTGCCAGACTTTGTCCTTCATAGCTTGGAAGTAAAGGAAGCTGTGGATGTGGTCATAACTCGATGTGGGCAAAATAATCGATTAATCAATTAATCGATTTTCCGATTTGAGTAAATTTTTAATCGAATAATCGATATATCGACCAAACGATCAATCGAATAATAATAAATATATTGATTTTTCGATTAAATCGAAATAATCGATAATTTTTCAAAATCAATACTAGATTATGACTTTTGATAGCCCCTACTTGTAATACAGCAACTGTTCATAATTTCTCCTATATTCCTACAGTTTTTCTGGTTCCATACGTTGGCTTCATCTTTTGACGAGCTTATCTGGATATTTTGTTGAATAAAATACTCTGCGTCTTTATTTATTCCCATGTTCAACTTATTTTTGTTTGTTGTTTTATACATGTAAGTACATAGTTTCTCGTGACATTTACTTTGCTTCAACGCTATATAAAATTGAGTGTTTTTACTTTCACATAATTCTAAATAGGGGTGCCTAATCGATTGCTTTAATTAATTTAAAGTTGCTAAATCGACCAGGACCAAATAAATTATTAGATTATTAATTTGATGGTCCGATTTATTAATTAATCGAAATGATCCAATAATAGATTTATCCATATATCGAATAATCGAATAATCGATTACTCGATTTTTTGATATATCGATTAATTGAAATAACCGATTATTTTTCATAGTCGATAATCAGTTATGACTTTTGATTATCGCCCATCCCTAGTCATAACTTTTTCTTATTTCCTCAACCGAAATCATTTGCACTTAGGCGTGGCTACAGTGGGCTGAGGGGGAAGGGTGCAATTGTCTCCCCCTACTTCTTTTGGCTAAAATGTTCGCCTGCGGCGCTGTGCGTCTTTTCGTTAGTTTGATTTTAATTTGAACTTCTAATTATATAAATAAAGATCCATTTATTAAGCATCAAAAAATGTAAAATTTTCTGAATGTTACAACGATTCTTATGGGCACTTTGAGATGCGCGCCTACATCTCTTGGTGATACTCGATAGGTTGAGCGACATGAGGGGGTACTCCAATTTTCAGTTGACCTGGTCAACTTCATTTTTAAGGGATAATCATTGAGTAGGATCATTGATTGGTGAGAGAAATATTTTATTTTGAGTTTTTGAATATTTGTTTAGGAATGGAATCTTTACTAAACCTTTATTATAAAATTGACAAAATATGAAAAAAATGCATATACAGGGTATCCGGAAAATACGTGTACAACGTTTGACGACAGACTCCTGATGTCAAAACAGGTCGATCTAAGCCGACTTAGTTATATCCAAAATTGTCTCGTTTAGCCCGTAAAGGGCGTCAAAAAGTTGTAAAAATATTGGTTTTTCCTAAATTACGTAAAAACCTGTTGATCGATTCTAATGATTTTTAGTATTTAGACTAATACTATAAAATGACGTTTTCTAGTAGTATAGTCACCCGCTGTAAATAAGTGGAAGTGTTATAAAAGTGATATAATTCATAACATTTCTCCTGATTTTTTATATCAATGGCGTTATGAAAACCCAGATATTTTTGTCGAGTGACTGGATGTATTTGGAGCTATTTTACCTCTTCAATATTTTTGGTTGGATGAGCTCTTTTGCCAGAAACAAAAATATTTACAATTACCTGCATACATCAATTATTGTTAACATTAATAATAAAACAGGGTACAACAAAGTTGGAAGTATGTATTAAAAATATTGTAAGAAACTAAGTAAAACGAAAACATTACTTAAACAAGTGTGTAAAATGACCGCCATCTTGCTGAATACACTTATTAACACTCCTTAAAAATAATAAAAAATGATATTGGACCCTATTTAGTGTCTCGGGGTTATTAAAATGGTTGCCTGCATTTAAAATCTGCGTCAATAAATCATGACGTGTGTTTCCGGAGTCTTGTAAACTTCTGTTTTAATAGCGCCCCACAAAAAAATGTCACACATATTTAACTCCGGAGAACGTGGTGGCCATTTTACTAGTACATCATTGCCCCTGCCAATCCATCGGTTGGGATATTGATGGTTTAAGTATTGCCGAACGGCAACGGAAAAATGGGGCGGGGCACCATCATGCATATACCACATTTCCAAAGTAAAAGGGCAAATTTTCCAAAAGAATTGGTAATGTGTCTTGCAAAAAATTTAAATAAATATTTCCATCTAACCTGTCTAGAATAACAATAGGACCAATAAGGTAGCGATCAATAATGCCTGTCCAAGTATTTAATTTAAATTGATGCTGATGATATGCAACTTTAATGGCATGTCGATTTTCATCGGAATAAATATGTTCGTTGTGCAGATTGGTTACTCCAGATCTTGTAAAGCACGCCTCGTCAGTAAACAATATTTTACTACAAAAGTTTGTATCAGGGATTCTTTTGATTTTCATAAATTGACAAAATGTAAGCCGCATGGGGGGATCAGTCGGTAAAAGTTCCTGGACTTTTTGAACGTGATATGGATGTAACAACTGTTCCTTTAAAACCTCATTGACAATCGTTTTAGGAACATGTAACTCACTTCCTAAGCGACGGGTACTGGTACTTGGTTCTTCTTCAACTCTTTCCATAAAGTTCTCTTCTATTTCTACAGTTCGAGTTGTTCGCATACGACCCCTGCCTTCAAATTTTTTTTCAAAGCTGACCGTTTCCCGAAGATGACGCTCGATATTGGCAAATGTTTGGTGGTTTGGTATTCAACGGGTAGGAAATCTCTCCATGTAAACCCTAACATTCTGACGCCGATTTCCTTGACAGAACCCATATACCAGGAGCATGTCAACCTTCTCAGAGTTCGTATAATTTTCTATGTTTAATAATAAAATGAACTTGTAATTCAAGAATGTTACCCTAGCAACAAGGTCACTAAAAAAATTATTGTTACAGGTAATTTGATTTTAATTTTATTACTAATGTTAATAATTCATGTATGCAGGTAATTGTAAATATTTTTTTTCTGGCGAAACAGCTCATCCAACGAAAAATACTGAAGAGGTAAAATAGCTTTCAAATACATCCAGTCACTCAACAAAAATATCTGGGATGTCATGACGCCGTTGATATAAAAAATCAGGAGAAATGTTCTGAATTATATCACTTTTATAACACTTCCACTTATTTACAGCCGGTGACTATACTAGAAAACGTCATTTTATTGTTTTAGTCTACATACTTAAAATCATTAAAATCGATTAGCAGGTTTTTACGTAATTTAGGAAAAACCAATATTTTTACAAATTCTTGACGCCCTTAACCGGCAGCTAAACGAGACAATTTTGAATATAACTAAGTCGGCTTTGATCGACCTATTTTGACGTCAAACGTTGTACACGTATTTTCCGGACACCCTGTATATGCACTTTGAATATATTCCGCCCTTTAATCTATATTTTTTGATTGATTAATTGATTGATATTGAATGTTACGTTACAATTCCATTTTAAAGAAAATTACTTTGTACTTTTGCAACATTTTCCAATCATTATTGTTACGTTTTAAATTTAGTTTGAATTTGGAAATATATTTGTTATCATCATTTTGCTTTTTAAAATATAAAATAGAGAAATTTTACTCTTGGCAGGATTTCTCATTTTTATATATTTTGAGCATATTATATATTTTGAGCATATTATATATTTTCGAACAATGAAATTATTGGTACATTTGTCCTCTGGTGACCTTTATCCCGAAATATACTGCATATACCAAATCAGATATTATTTATTTTCTTTGTTATTTTATGCATACTCACTTCACTTTTGACTATGTTTATTGTTTATACTCACTGTTCAATATCACTGTAATGGATACAACATTCCCTTAAATAATTGAACGTATGTGCTTCTTTGCGTTCTTCCGAATATTCCTTCAACTTTTTTACGTTGCTATTGGTCTCCTCCAATTTTGAGTTCAAGATTTTTAATTGAACTGCAGCAACTGCGAATACCCCCGTCACTAGTAGATCTACAGTCATATTGTGATACGCTATTATAGAGACGGCTACCATTTGAAATATGTAAAAAGGATAGTGATAAGTTCCGTTGTTAAAAAAAGGAAAGTCTATCGGTAAAGGTTGTTGTTCCAACACTAAAAATTACAATATTTATAGTGTCTAAAAGCATACAGTATTTTTGATGTATGTTCTCCATCCTCTGTTTTTTAAGCTTCAAAATGTTTCTCTCCTATGCACATACTAATATGAATATAGGTAATAAGTATTTCAACAAATCGAAAAATTTTACCTGTTTTAGATGTAATAATATACCGGGTGTTGCATCGTCGAGCGGGACATAGGAAATCCCATGTAATTTTAAATGGGGTCAATTATTGGCTTCCCTAATTATTTTAGAGAAATATTCTATTTAGATTTATTAAAGAGCACTAAAACCCACATTTAAAAGAATAACTTTAGATATTTTTGATGAGCCCGTTTACGGGTTATCGCCGATTTCTTTTTAACTATTTCTCCTTTTTATGGCCCCGTATTTGCGGGCACCAGTCAAGGTAAAAGATGACTTGTCATTTTGAAATGTGTGCTTTATTGTTATAAAAACTCGTACATCGAAAATATTAAAGGTGTATTTATGAGTACAAATTAATCTGAATAAAACTAAAATAAAGTATCCAATTACAAGGTTAATTATGACATTTTACATATTTCAATATTTTACTAATTAATAGGTAGGTACTATTAAATTGTTAGAACTTTAGGATTTAAGAAATTCAAATATTCCTCAAAATGACAACTTTATTTGACAGTCATCTTTTACCTTGACTGGTGCCCGCAAATACGGGGCCATAAAAAGGAGAAATAGTTAAAAAGAAATCGGCGATAACCCGTAAACGGGCTCATCAAAAATATCTAAAGTTATTCTTTTGAATGTGGGTTTTAGTGCTCTTTAATAAACCTAAATAGAATTTTTCTCTAAAATAATTAGGGAAGCCAATAATTGACCCCATTTAAAATTACATGGGATTTCCTATGTCCCGCTCGACGATGCAACACCCGGTATAGAGAGGGTGTTTTAACAATAATGTTTAAACAGTTGCGGGCAGATGCCTTCCCAAATTTATTGAGTGATTAGTCCGACCTATTTGGACGACTACGTATATACAACCAAAAGTTTGTACGACTACGCATTCAGTGGATGGCTAGCTGTAAGGTTTTGATATTAAGGCATTATTTTCAAAAACAAAAAACTACGGATGCCATTTAAATAAAATTATTTGGGTTATTAAATAATTGTAACTCTAGACAATTTCTGTAGTTCCTGATTTTAATATTTAATGGACATTTTGTACTCTCCCAGATTTTCAAGATTTCTCAATAAGAATTATTGCTTTTTAAATAAATATTTTATAGATGAAAAATGTCAAAATTGATTAAATATAACGAAATCAGTTTTTGGAACATAATGTGAAAAATTTAACAGTATTTTTTTTACGTGCCAATGCAATTATTTCATAATATCATACATAATGTAATTAAGCAAGTTTGAATTGTTGTTCCAGAAAATCGGACGATATTAGATATGCTCAGTGGTATCCTAACTAGCAAAGTAGAACTTTAAAAGAAGCAAATTATTTTATAATTATCGAATACCATGTCTTTATGAATAATGTTGTTTTGTAGCGCATATTGTTGTGATAATTTTGTTCGTTAAGAAAAATATTTGCATCAGATTGTCTTATAACGGTTTTTACAACTTTAGGGTAGAAGAGGGTAATGGGAGTCACTTCAGCGAAAATTGAAATAAAAACTGATTTCAAAACTAAATCTTTAATTCAACCGTTTGATAACAAACTTTACTTATACAGATATGAAGTGGGAATTTTGTTTGATCACTTTGGTTATTAACTTTGGAAATTATGGCAGTTTAAAAAAATATTGATTTGACACCCATTACACCGAGCTGGGGGCAATGAAGGTCACCCTGTGAGTAATCGGAGGCAACCAAGAATTTATTTATTTATAACACAATTCGCAGATATAACCTTCGGCTGAGTCCCATCCACTGCAGTCCGCGTGAGCACACCGCCCACAGGAAGTGCATCTGTACCACACCTCGTTATTTCTTTCGAATTCATTGCATATAAGACATTTTTGTTTCCTGCATCTTCAGCATCATCATCCTCATCGACTTCGCATAATTCATCAGTACTTATGCTTGATATCGAAGTATCGTCTGAATCCTGAAAAACTTGTCACTTTACTCTTTCGGGGCCCTTCTTTTGCACCTTAATATTCTGTCCTTGACCCTTGCCTTTCAATTCCTTTCTTTCTTTTTCTTTTCCTTTGCCTTTTTGAGTTTTTTTTATTTTCCTATTTTCTTTTTCGACCAGATCTTCTTTCATTGATGTTGATGTTATAATAATTGTAGCGTGTTGCTTCTTTCGACCTTGCCTTGTATTGAGGATAGGTGTTTTCTCTGGCAATTTTATAAAATCTCGGATTGTAGAAATCTTATGTAACGTTTGTCTGGTTTCGGAGGTTGATAGAATATCAGGTTCAGGAACTACTTTGTGCTAGGAATCGAACTTATATCTTGTACTGTATCACTAGCAGCCGATGAAACAGATTTATCACAATCTTGAACTGCAATAGATTCAGACTGCAGTATTTTAGCTGCAACAAAGTCTTCTTCAGAAAACACTTCGGGATTTATTGGAAATATACCAGTTGCTGTAAATCCAGATTCTCCCTTGCTAATTGATGCAACATTGTTGAATGCCTTTTTTACCAAGGATGCAACGTCATAAGGTGTTATCTTTTCTGCGTGATGACTTTTTATGAATAAGTTCTTCTTTTTTGTAAGCTGCTTTCAACGGTCCAAAAAAAGAAACGTCTAGAGGCTGGATTCTATGGGACGTGTGTGGTGGCAAAGACAGCATATGAATATGGTTGCGTTTGCAATATTCGTAAACGGAAAGGGAAATATGGCTAGAATGATTATCTAGGATTAACAGGACGGCTTCATCCGCAGACGGCTTAGCGTGTTGCTTAAAGTGCGAAAGCCATTCAAGAAAGAGTTTTCCATTGATCCGACCATTATCTGAACATTTATAAACAGCTCCTGTTGGGCCATCCTTCTCAAGTAGTGGAGTCAATCGCTTTCTTGGAAAAATAAACATTGGCAAAATGAATCCGCCAGCAGCACTCATTGCACACATCAAAGTAATATTCTTGCCTCTGTTTTATTAAAAGCTGTGATTCTGTTGATGCTTGCTGCTTCTGGCTTTCTAACAGATATTTTTTTCCTGGTCATAAACAATTTTAACCAATCAAGTCCAGCCAATCTTGAAGATTTGTTGAAGTTGTGCCCGAAATTCAAGCTTTCAGCATATTCGAATGCCACTTTCCTTATCTGATTAGCAGCGCATCCATAGAAAATATTGGCCATGGTTTTCACTTTATTCGCTATTTCGACGTCTATTTCGGAACTGAAGACAGTATGTCGTCCAAGACGTGGTCCCAAGTTTGAATTCGTTTTCAGTCTCTTTTGTAGACTTGAAAATGGTATATCCATGATTTTAGCAGCTTTTCGTATGGAAAACCCTTGTTGTTCAATAAGCTGCATAGCTTTTTCTAGACTCTCAGAAGTCCAGCTAGCCTTTTCGGTGACTCTGACCCGTATTTTCGGCATCTAGAAAAAACCGGTATTGATTTATCATTTAAGGAAATTATACTTTGTAGGTAGTGATCACTTGCGGGCAATGAGGGTCACCTGACTCTCATTACCCACAGCTACACTAATAAGAAAAAGTCAGAAATTAAAAAAGAAATATAATTATCCAGCACAATTTGAGCTGGACATCACTATTCCTATTGTCAGAGTAACTACATATAACAGTATCATTTAAATACATTATGATATTTGATACTTACCGTTTATTTTATTTCGACGGAATTTTACTTCAGCAGAGCGTATAAACAAAATGCAGTTATCACTTCGAAAAGGGATCTACTACTGACCATAGACAAGGAAGATGCGCTTATAGTAGGGATATATAGGCAACTCAACATACTAAATTGGTTCCCTTATAGCGCCATTCGTGTCTGGTTGAAGAACTAAATGTAGCACTGTGGGCGAGGGGCGGGGGTTCGGCGCCACGCATGAAAATTTAAATATTACAACTTTGAATTCAAATTTTGGCGCTTCTAACTCTGATGAAAAAGTTAGAAGCGCGAACCTTTTGAATTAAAGTCAATATATTTTGGGAGATTAAAAGAAAGTTGTAACTACGTTTCTGATATGGCGACAAGCTTTATTAATATTAGATATTGTCACAAGGGGGGGTTGTTTTCCTAACAAGGCGTGAATGAAAATGCTTTGGCTAAAAAACAATACAGACAATTATTTATATTCGCCAATTATTTATCAGGTAGCCTGGAGGAAACCCAGCATGTCTCCGGAGGGTGTTGATCAGACCGGCACTGTCGATGGGGGCTCTCACGGGATGTGCCTGAGGGGCTTTACGTGGCTCCGCCTCCAGAGGACGGGGGTCCGAGAAGCCTGGAGCCTAGGGGACTCTTGGGGGGTACTTTTAGATCGATCAGGAGAGGGGCCTCGAGTCTATGTGACACATGGGCACTCCTGTCGCAGGGTAGTTGACCAGTCGTTGAGACGAAGGTACCGTGTCCATGTTCGGGTATTTATACACCGAAAGTGCTGATTCTTGTTTAATTGAACTTGACATTGGATGGCACAGTGGTCCGCGACCTCAACGCACAGTGGTCTAGAAGTGTGAAAATTATAATTAAAACGTGGAGCCCACCATTTTGTTGACATAAATTAATATATTAACAAGGCAAGTTTTACCTAGGATTGTGCTGTGAATAATTAACATAGGAACAGCGTTCAGCTTTAAATAGGATCCTCTGCTGTCATGCTCAATTTTTTGGTAATATCCAAAATGTGTGTGACAAACTCTATAGGTTTTTTGAATGCCAATCTTGTCTTTGCCACAGAGTAATGGATTTTAAATAGCATCCACTTAAAGTTTATGCGTCTAAGAATACACGGATATTATACTAAGATCTTAAACTGTCGTAACTCTAAGAAAATCAGTATATCAGTAATGTTTATAATTATTCAGGATCAAAAGGTGTCCTGCATACATTTTTTTTAGATAGCAATAATATTTTGTATACAGTATAGGCGAAAGGTGCCTTTTCGGCTCTTCACGATACACCCTTTTTATCACTACGCTAAAACAACAACACAAATCACAGAAATAAATTTAGATACGTAAGCTGGGCATTCCAGCCAAACATTATTATTTTGTTTGGATCGCATTTCGTAGATGGCGCCGGTAGTGGCATCGCCCAATTTGGTTTGGTTAAGTTCATATATAGGGCACAACGTTCATCTGCGATTTGCGATCGAGAAGAAGCGCCCTCCCAGATTTCGTTGTTGTCAAAAATTTGAAGTGTGTTGTCAATTTTCTATTCTCGATTTTCTTTTAAGTTGTGTTGAATTTTCATGCCGTTTGTGATCGTTCGGTCTTTGTGTGTAGTGTTCGCGTGTTTTTTGATAGTTCTTTGACTTTTTGTTTAGTTTTAGGGTGTTTTTGGTTTGTTTAGTTAAAGTTAGCGTATTTATTTCCGTTATGGACTACGCACCTCCGTTAAAACCTAAGAAATGTTGTGTTCCAAACTGTTTAAATAAACATGGCATGCGACACCGCTTGCCAAAAAGATATCCGATAATTTTTGAAGAGTGGATTGGGAGGATAAAACCAGAAGACTACACTACACAGCTAATGAGTTTCATATAAGTAGAGTGTTATCAGGGGTAATAAACATAAAAACGTTGTTTTATGCAGTGTCAATTTGTTTACATTTATAATAGATGTTATATGTGTATATCATAAAAATAATACTTTATTACCTATTTCGCTTTATTTTAGTCAGCTGTATTTTTTTAAATAGGTATTGTTTGGTTTAAATAATTCCTTTTTTGCTGCTTTCTATTTGAGCTCTTTATAGATATACGTTATTTGTTACTTTACCAATAAGGTATTTACTCCAAACTTAAAAACAAGAGTTACAAGTAACGTGTATCCCTGAACTAATAATAAAAGCAGAAAAAAAGTGAATATTTACAAGCTGATGGGGTTAGTTTTTTAATCCGACGTTTCGGATTCGAGCGACCATCATCAACTTTTTTATTTTAAATACGGACCTGGAGTTTTTATTCCACTATTTAATAGCCTTTATAAGCCTAAAATAAAATATGATGAAAAAGTCATATCATAACATTTAATTTTTTTGAGAAAATCCTTATTCATTGAGGAATTACGGAAAACGCCATCTAGTGGCCACCATCAGAATCAATATGGTATAGTTAATAGACCTGCGTGTAGAGGAAAAGAAGGACTTTTTTTTAAGACCAGGTTGAGTAAAATCGGTTGATCCAAAGCAGAGATATCAGCGTTTGAAAGAAAAAAAGTTTGACCTTCTTCCATTACTTTATTATTGAAAATAGAAAAAAACGATTCCTAACATAAAGATGCATAAATTTATGAAAAATACAATGCTTATATTTTTAACATATTTTTATTAAGAAAAATCGGCATTTATATTTTGAAAGTTCTCTTACGCCCCCTAGCGATCATTTTTCGAACTTGAAAATAATTTCCAGCAATTTCTCTTGGCCGCTTTTATCGATATATATTTTTCCCCAAGTCCTAGTGTTATTACTTTCTGAGATATAGCCGATTACCTCCTTAGGTGGAACACCCGGTACAGTTTTGCATGTAGATGGGTGACTATGACTACCATTGCCCGCAGACTACCATTATCCTTTTGTACCCTAATATGCAACGCTATATAACCATTTTATCGTGTACAGTTTTAATTCACACTATAATATTATTAATCGTCTTTACTTGATATAAAATAGTTGAATTATAATGCGCCATGTTTAAATAATGATTTGTTGAATCCGAGACCGCCGCCATCATGTAAGAGTAAGTCGGAGACGTAAAAATATAGTCTTTGTAGTAATTTTATTAGTACTAGAAGACTATTCTCCAACGTTATTTTTAAGTAAAATAATAACTTAATATTGTATACCAACCACTTACCAAAAATTGCGAACGAGCTGTTAAATCAAAAAATTATTTCTACAAACAAAGGCGTAAAAATCCTACCGCCGAAAATCGTACCATCTCTGTTAACGCTCGAAACCAATGCAAGCAAACGATAAACCAAAGCAAAGAAGCACACAACCAAAGGATCAAAGACAAACTTCTTGAATGTCCTAACGGCTCAAGATCATTTTGGTCGGTAGCTAAGGCCGTCAGTCAGAACTTTACCAAGTCAACCATTTTACCTCTAACACGTTCTGATGGCACCATTGCGACCAAAGCACAGAAAAAAGCAAACTTACTGGCGGAACTATTATCTTCACATTCAACGGTTAATTTTCGGGGAAGTAGAATGCCCGAGATTGTTTTCCGCCACCGCCATGTTAAACGGATCTTGAGAAGTCTTGACACTAAAAAGGCTTCTGGTCCTGACGATATTCCAGTCATTATAATTAAGACATGCGCTGACGAACTGACACCGGTGTTTCGTAGGCTTTTTAACTTATCCCACAAAAAAGGAATATTTCCTTCTTGCTGGAAAACTGCACGAGTCCAGCCCATACCCAAAAACGGCAAGAAGACCTTGCCAAACAACTATCGTCCAGTCGTATTGCTTTTAGTTATATCAAGAGTTATGGAGAAAGCTATCAACGAAAAATTGTTTAAATACCTGGAATGCTTGAACGTTATTAGTGACCGCCAGTATGGATTCCGTAAGTCTAGATTAACAGGAGACCTTCTCGCTTATGTTACTCATGTTTGGAACAACGCAATAGAACACCATGGGGAGTCCCAGGCGGTAGTACTGGACAGTTCCAAGGCTTTTGACCGAGTATGGCATGAGGGGCTCCTAACTAAAGTGAGAGCATACGGAATGCCGGTTCAATTTTGTTCATGGCTGTCGAGCTTTTTTAAAGACCGTTCTCTGCGAGTGGCGATGGACGGAGTTCTTACAGACACATTTAACATCAACGCCGGAGTCCCTTAAGGTTCTATATTGTCGCCCACCCTTTTCTTATTATACATTAACGATCTTTTGGAAAAAACTAAAAATCCTATATATAGCTTCGCTGATGACAGCACATTTGTTTCATCTTTTACTTGGGATGCTCGGACGTCGGCTGCCAATGCAAATCTCTATAGGCAGCAAGAGGTCTCACATCACAACAAAGACCTGGAAGAAATTCTGTTTTGGGGTGATAGTATAAGCAAGTAGAATTTAACGCTAAAAGACCCAGGCGGCAGTTTTTTCTAAAAAAGTTAATGTTGAAGAACCGGATATAGTTATGGCGGGACACTCAATTCCTTTGACTTCATCAATTCATTTATTGGGCGTTATTTTGGATAGTCATATGTCTTGGCTTAGTCACGTTGCAGCCATTGCTAAGGTAGCCTTGCCGAAGCTTGGAGTACTTTTCCGAACTAACAACCTCCATACAACCCAACAACTTTTGATACTCTATAAGAGCCCAAATTCGACCATCGCTGGAGTACTGTTCGCATATTTGGGGCTCCATTCAAAGAAGAGAAATTCGCTTGATCGATGATTATGATCTGACAAACAACCTGGAAAGCCTTAAACATCGAAGGCGGGTTGGCGACTAGAGTCTATTTTACAAATATTTTCATGGCAAGCGCTCAACTGAGGTTGCCCGCTTGATACCACCCAGAGCGGTGCATGGTAGAAATATACGACGAGCACTGCAGCCGACCAGAACGTGGTCCAGCTTAGTGTCCCTCGAACGACACTGTTTCAAAATTCTTTTATTTGGAGAACGTCATTCCTCTGAAACGACCTCCCTGGGTTCGTGTTCCCCAGCGAGTATAATCTCCAATGATTCAAGACCAACGTGAATCGTTTCCTGCGCACACGCACCGCTCCCAAAGCGCCATAAAGGATTTATCCTGCAGTGCTGTGCCTTATCATAAAAAAAAAACAAAAAAAAAACAAAGTCGTATTCAAACCTCCAGAATTATGTTGCTTAGCTATATTTTCTGTGACATCACATTTTGTGTTTATACCCAGGCAAAAGTAATTTACTCACCTCATTTGCTATTACTATATATCTTTAATTAATCTAAAAGTTAAAAGAAAAAATAGTTTTTACCTGGAAATAAAGTCATTCCAATAAGACATCCAATTACTGTTGTTCTAAAGGCAATGGAAATCCTTTTAACTATTTTCGTATAATCTTTAAAATAAGTAATATAAGCCATTAAGTAGCTTGTGAAAGTAACCGTCTCAAGCTTATCAAATATTGCATTGAACTGCTCACTTCTAAAAAACAACACTAATTCCTTGGTTACTCCACATACAAGAGCCATGGTTAGATACAAACTTTTTGATAAGGTTATAAAATTTTGACAGTTGTATCCGACATTGATAAACATACAAGTTAAAAGCAGCACAGAGAGTATGAGAGTAGTATATGTCCTAAATTTATAAAAAATGGATGGATTTTTTTCAGGCCATATGCCCGTTATCAAAAGTACATTTTTCTCGGATTCGATAAGCTTGGCTAACATCTTTAGTCTAGTCAGCTTGTCAAGACAATGTTGAATAGTGAACTGTTGTTTCTGTCCAGAGCCAATTCCTATTTATATCAGGATAACTTTTAATTAAATATTACATTAATTATTAACGTTTTCTAATTGGTAAATTTATAGGTAGGTAAACCTGAAGGCTGGGCGCATTAAAATATTTTCAGGGGTGGAAGTTGTCACAAGCAAATAATTACAGAAAATTGGAACAAAAATATGATATCATTAAGGACGATATGCTTATCTAATCATTTACTTAAAACACTTAAAAAAAAAGTAAAAATATCATAATAGTGACGATCTGTAAACATTTATCCATATTTATTATGTGATCTGTGCGTGCATTTCTCGTAGATATTTAAGGGAGTGATAGTGCTTGTCAAAATGGAAAAAAAATATATTCAGGGTGTCCGGGAAAATGTGGGAAATCTCTCGGATTCAGATAAACATGAAAAAATAAGATGACAAGTTCCTACAACATATGTGCCCCTGATGGACGCCGCTGGAAATTGGCTTTTCTTGAATAACTTTCAAAGTACTTAATAAAATTAATTAAAAATTTAATGTGATGGACACTAGTAAGGACCTCTTAAAATAGTGTCCTTAAAATATATTTAGCTCTTTTAGTTTACCAGGGGCCGAGGGGCGGACTAAGCTCTACAACTTAATGCTCAAATTTTTAACACCCTTTATGATAAAGACTTTAATAAAATAAATCTGGGAACCTTAGAATTAAAAAAAGGTACTCCTGTTTATGGTCGATAAAATGAACCGAATAATAAACGAATAGTTGTAGATGATCTATGTTCGCAAAAAATGTGCGTTTTAAGGCTTCCACACACCGACGCGGCCACGGCCACGGTAGCGGTGGCGGCCGCGGTGGCGATCATATTAGCGGTCGGGCGTATTCACACCAAAGCGGTGAGTGGAGCTGTAAGGTAGTTGCCGTTTACAGATTTTATGTATACGAAAACATATTTTTAAACGTCCAGGTTTCATTTTTATTTCTATTATTTGTTATTATGATAGACGATGTTGAAGAAGGGACTTTGTTACTATTAGCTCTTTGTCCCACACTTTGTTTTTAGCCCTTATATTTTTATAATTTGGATGGGATATAATTTAACATTTTCTATTAATAATTCTATTATATTATTTGCCGTGAGCTCTGCATACGTTTTCGCCTTCGGGAGGTCTGGATGACACAAATTTCTGAGGGGTTTGTATGTTTCTACGCCTACCACCCTTAAGAGGGTTGCGATTTTGATGTTCTCCGCACTTATTGCGTTGGCTGTAAAGTATTGTTTAAGCCTTTCTTGGTATATGACCCAATCATCAATCTTACCATCAAACTCTTGAAATCGCGTGGTCGCCATTCTTTTTTGCTTCCAACCACCACGCGAATCTTGCTTAATCCTGCCAATCCGTCGTCGCCAGTTCTTTTGTTTAAGGGTTCGTTCACTTTAGTTCAGGAAGAAGCTAGACACGTTTTGATTACTTGTTTAATTTCGACACTTAACTACATGATAATATCACAATATTCGAACTTCGAATTGCTTCGGACAAAGGGTCGGGATGTAGAGGAAGATCATGGTTGCCCGGATGATTTCCCCAGTGTTGGGTTTCCTGGACCTGCGCGGTGCTCTTGGCCTTGTTGCCATACATCACAATTACTGTCACTTCCCGCAGTCAAATTTGATACGTTACCGCGTATCAGAACGCTGCCCTAAGCCGCTTGATCTAGACCTGCCCGCGCTGGTATGATTTCATTCATTTATTTCTATGTGTTTAGATTGGCCGCCACCGCTACCGTGGCCGTGGCCGCGTCGGTGTGTGGAAGCCTTTATTCATCTATCGGCACCAAAAAAAAACGTATTGTTGTTGCAAACGTTACTATGGTATGAAATAGCAAACGTTACTATGGTATGAAATAAATAAAATGTCCTGCATTTTAAGACTTGTCATCTTTCACATCGCTGACACATTGATTCTTTACCTCGATATTAATTTACTGATTTTTGGATTTGGTGGTGAATTCAATTGTGAATTAATTCGAACTATGGAATACACATGATTGTGAGCTTGTTTGTGTCCTTAATGTAAAGTTTTGTCTATATTATATAGCTCTTGAAAATGGTTTAAGAAACCGAAACGCGTAGAGCGAATTATTAAATATTTGTGAAGAATTTTGGATTTTTCTTTCCTGTTTAATATGGAATACACGTTTATTGAATATGCAGATATGCATCTGATGTATGGTCTTGCGTCTTGCAATGCTTTAGACGCCTGGTTATATCACGAAAGATTTCGTAATCATACTATGCCAAACCAAAAGACCTTTTAACGAGTTGACCAAAGTCTAAGGGAGAATGATGGGCTATTCCACTTAATAAGATAATACATATTATTGACTTTCTTCATAATTTTAGGAAAGTTTGGAAAAAATAGTACTGATGTTTTTAAATGCTGTAGATGACAATTCATCAATGTACTCGAAAATTATCAGGTTAACCATAATTGGTATCACTAATTTACACAACACACATGTATGGGCTGATGAAAATCCTCATGTCACTATTGTTTCGCATCATCAACATCAGTTTCTATCAATTATGGAAGGTTTTGCATCTCCAGGAGTCATCGGAAATTTTTTTAATGGGCCATTCGTATTACCGAAACGCTTTAATGGACAACTTTATTTGAAGTTCCTTCATAACGCTTTTCAATATTTAATAGAGCACTTACACTAACGCTAACTTGGTGTATTCCACTCCGGTCAGTACCTACTAGAGAGGAACTTCTACAATCACGTTTCATTGTGATGTGATAGGGACCAAGGCTGGGTTATTGTGGCGGGTACAGCATTCTTATGAAGTTTTTCACTAATTTCGTTAAGGTGCCTCCTAGTAGGTATATAATGCTTTTTTTTGTGTTTTTGTATTTTTTCGGATTAAACTACTTAAAATGCTACTTTTTTGTTGTTTGAATGACTTTCGCATTACACTTTGTTGTCGTAAAACAAAATAGAAATCAGGGTCCTTCTTATTAGAAGTAAACCGTAAATTCGTTTATTATTCTCGAAAACGGTTCATTTTATCGACAATGAACAAGATTACCTTTTTTTTAGTCTATTGTGTAAGCTAGCCAGATTTTTTGTCTTTATCATGCAGGGTGTTAAGAATTTAAGCATTAAGTTGTAAAGCTTAGCCCGCGTCTGGTAAACTAAAAAAGTACTTTACAAGTTACTCAAGAAACACAGATTTCCAACGGCGTTCTTCAGGGGCACATATCTCCGTAGAAGAAAAAAATGTATATAGGATCTTATCATCTTATTTTTCCATGCTCTATCTAAATCCGAGAGATTACCCACATTTTCCCGGACACTTTGTATAAACATGCGTACAACATGCTTCGTTTTTGATATACAGGGTTTAATTTTTTTTATTTCTTTTCAGAGGCCTAATACAGAGTGTTACATTTTTGGCGCTACCAACACTCACTCTCCTGAATTTTTTTTGAGATACGCCGCATAAATACTGAAAGCATATTTTAACTCTCCGTTCTTTTTTCATTCTTTTTGACTCCTCACATTTTCATCGCATCTCTCGTGGTTTTCTAATTATTGGAAATAGCCGTCGATGCAAACCAAGTATTATCTAAGTAACAAAGTATAAAAAAGAAGTTTCCTTTTTTGACTCTTAGTGCCTGGCAAAGATTATTGTTAGTTAATGTTTCCAAAGTTAGTTAGAGTTGAAGGGGTAAGAACCAAAAGGGTCTAAGTTCCTTTTTCTTTGTTTTAAGATACTTCATGTTAAACTTAGCTGATTATTGTAAAATCTGTGGAAATATTTTTTTTGTTATTCTTATGTGAAGTATCGTACAGCATACTAACAATTTTGTTGTTGTTGGAAAAATATGTTTGATTTTTTTTCCAAAAATGTCACTTAGAACCCCCCCCCCCCCCTTGGTTCTAATTATCTTTTAGAAAAAAAGCATTATTTCCATATAATGTGAAGCTTTATTTAAATTAATAATAAACACAACGAAATGTAATTTTTTAATCTTTATAATCAGAGTACAGGACTTCTTGATCATTTTCCTCTTGTGTTTCCTTTGACTTTTTTCTTTCGTTTTTAAATTTATCTTTTTGCTTTCATGATGAACCATATTTCGATAGAAGTTATGATGTATTGTAGGAATATAATGTAAAAGTTGAATGAGATTGTTCCACTTCGCATTTTGTCTTTTCAAAGCGGCTGTATAAAGAGCCTTGTTTGAATTTTCTAGTGATAAAGTTGGTTTACCTGCTTTAAGGGAAGAAGACTTTTTAGAATAAAAAACAGGAAAATTTGGATTCCTTGTTACATACAACAAGAATAATAAAAATTGTTTGTGTCTATACTCAAACCACACGATTTGTCGCCATTTTAAAGGGGTTTTTCCATGTCTTTCTTTGGATGTATCATGATCGTATTAAGGTAATCGAAGGAGAAGAAGTCACTTTGATCCATATTATGTACTAAACTTCTTAGAAGTTTTTTTTTACCATATCTGTCCAATTCTCCGGGATAGAAATGTTTACTGATTGTGTTTTTGCTTTTTCAATGCGACCAAAGGAACGATCACATTCCATGTAGGAATGCCCCGACTCAAAAAACTTGTGGTGTATTATTGTCAGGGTTGTGGTTTAAATCAAGAACATAAATAATTTGGCAATATTCTTGAGCAAAATTTATTTTACTGCATGGAAGTGAATGGTGGCCATTTTTAGCATTTAATAAACTAATCACAGAAGTAAGTAGTCTTTTAGCTGTCATTTCGTTAAAGATGAAAATTTTGAAGCTCAATTTTAGAGTCAGATAGTACTCTACAAGTTCTTCAAAATGAGATACTATCGCAACATCCCTTATCCCTATTCAAAATCAGGGGGTTGTGCTTACCCCCGTTAGGGGGTTGAAGTTACGAAGATAAAAAAAGCGGAAAAGTTATTCCCCCTCGAATCAAAAATCGACGGGTCCGAGCGATTTTCCACATTTTCATTTTAAAGCAGGAAAATCGAGGTGTTAAGTTTTCGTTAGACCACCCTGTACTGATTTTTCTCTACTACTAATACTAAAATATTACATATTTTATTCGTTTAGATCTTTATATTTTACTTTTTTAAACTTTTAAAATATTTTGAGGGTCAAGTAAACTGGAAAAAAATAAAACTATAGAAATGCCATTTGTAGAAAATTTGTTGTCGTGTTGGCATTTTTGAATTTATGACAGGTTCCGTTTGAAATATCTTCCAATTTATGATGAATATTCCGATTTTTTTAAACATTTAATATTATTTTCTTGAATTTTTTTATTTAAAATGGTTAGTCAAGGCTCAAAACTAATAACATGTTAAATAAACGGTGAGTAAGAATGCTAACATCCCGTATAACAAAACTTCATTATTCATTACCCAGAAAGTTTTTTATTATTTATGGTGATTATTTATTTTCGTTATTTCCTAGGTAGAGAAATTTTACTTCTCATTAGAGAAATGGAGTAAATAATGGCGATTTCTCAAGTTAGTAGCAGATAAAGATAATTATAGGCTAACGTATTTTGGTAGAACTAGAACTAGAGCCAATTCCCTTCCCCCGTAAAAAAAAGTTAAATATAATAGTTATTTATGTATCTAGGGAATTATAATGGTCTTAATTACAGAGGGCAAAGTTTACGTCCCGAGGGCCTTTGGCCCGAGGGACAGCAATTGCCCGAGGTAATTGAGACCCTTATAATTCCAGTGATACATAGAAAATTTTATTTCTGACCGATTTTAGTAACATTTTGTTCATTTTTCAAGTGGAATAAATGTTTCAATAGATGGCAATCAAATTGACATTAGATGTCAATCGTTTGATTTTATGTCAAATTTTTCTTAATATCCCAAGGGAGTTATGACCCTTATAATTCCCGCGTAACTAAGACGTTATAAGCTAATAATATACCGGTCAGAAATAAAATAATGTTTGCTATCGCCGCCCCCTTAACTTGACACCCGTATGTCCCGCACCCTTGGCACTTTTGGCATCCCCGGGTTTTAACGGCCCTCTTTTTCTCCCTTTTTGCTCCTATCCATACCATAAATTACATTGGTCTGTTGATGACCCACACAATTTTTTCTTAGGTGTTTAAATACGAACTCGGCTACTAATAAGCAGTATAATATAATAATACGGACGCCAAATGTTTTAAAACAATAGTGCTTAAATACCATATCTTTCTAATTAGTACATACAAACTCTGGCAGTTGGTATCTGGAGCTATTAAATTAAACTAAAATTACTTTAGGGACTATTAAAATAATTACTGCTTTACTTGATAAATAATAAGTCAGTTATTATTGAAAATAATTTACTTACTACGTTCAAAATATAAAAAACTTCTAGTAAGTACCATAATCAAGGGGCATAATCTTTGATATAAAATATGATGCGTTGCGTTGCGTTGCTGCAACAACTTGCTTACTGAGCTCCCTACTCTACTCTCTTTTATACGCATTTTATTTAATTACTAATACATAAATTATCGATATAAATATGCAGGCTTCCACACGGTAATCAACACGAAAGGTCGTGGTTGTAGGCAACATCCGATTTTAAAAGGTTTGCGACTGATAGGGACCTATACTATTGGAGGTATATTTAAAAATTATTTATTTTCAATCATACATGTAATGTTGACATTACTAACCTTATTAAAGGCTTAAAAGTGTCACATTACCTACGTCTACTTCCCTCTTCCATTTCCCTCACTCATTTCCCTGAATGACACAACCAGCATATTTTTGTATGACGTCAAAACAATAAATGGCATATTTTGACATTTTTACTACATTTGAAAAAATCAAATATCTAATTTTCAATTAACGGTGTGGTTGTAAATAAAATAGTATACAAACCTCGGAGGGAAGTTTTCACTACTGTCTCGAGATTAAAGTTAACCTCGACGCTTCACGTCTCGGATAACTAGCTAATCTCTCGACAGTAATGAAATACTTCCCTCTTCGGTATGTAATGTACAACTTTCGCATTTTATACAGTAATGCACTAGATTAATGACCTTAAAATCGTACAGTAATGGGTCACTTTACAGCATAGCAACCATTACTGCATAAAACGTCAATGTCAATCAAAACACAATTTTACAAGAAAGAAATTCGTTTATTTTAAATCTTATTACAATAAATATTAAAAGAACAATTATTTAAGTTAGAAAAGGATGCAATTGCTGACCTCGCCATATTAAGTAGTTATTGCTCAACATTTTTTTCATTTGCCACAATTCCTATGGGGACTTCTTGGGGTAGTCCCAGTTGGACATTTTTAAATACCCTTTGAGAATTTTTCAATATATTTTCAATGCTTTCTTCCAGGTATCCTTCAGCTACGCTTGTGGACCGCCATCCCCCATGCCGTTTGAGATCCTGAATATCAGCGCCATTGTCAGCAAGAAAAGTTGCAGATGTTCTTCTCAAACAATGACCGGTGTAGCTTGAAGCATCAGGAAGTTTTAGATATTTCGCAATTTCTTGTGGGATTTTTGCGAAAGTGTTGATGCCAACTGGCTGTACTGTACATTTGCCATGACGATAAAACAGGAAAAATCGATTGTGCTTTACTGTTTTAGGTCTTAACAGTAAGTACTTGTGGTAAATTTTATACCCATTGCCATCTGATCCTACGGTAAATACACGTTTCTTCTTTGTTTTGGTATCATGTAACGTTACTATTAGCATTGTTCCTGAATCCTCTATATCTTCAGATGTTAAACTGCATAGTTCTGCACGCCGACATGCGCCATTCAGCCCAAAAATTAATACCACTTTTATTAACAGAAACGTGTCGTCTGAAGCTTCCTTCAAAAACTTCGTGACGTTTTCCATGGTCAAAACTTTTGATTTTTTAGGTTCATATTAGTCGTTTTGACGTTTCAAAAAAGCGATTAACTTTTTATATTGTGAAATATCCGTATTTTCACTGATAAGTATTGTGCTTTTGATCATAGAGTACGTAGACCATAAACTGGAAGCTTTGAGGACTTTAGCCTGAAACAAATAACAAAATTATTACCTATATACCACACTTTAACCATATAAAATAGCTTACCTTCTCGTAAAAGTATGCCAGCATCAAATTTTCGTCAATGCCTTTAAGATTCTTGGTGTTTCTCCACTCGCAGAACATATTATATGCTTTCTCGTATCTTTCCTTGGATTTTACTGGAAGCAAACTTGAATAAGCTTCGCGGGCCGCATTTAGGATATCTTCCAAGTCGTTTTCATTAGCCATTTCCATAATTCTTGTGAAATTCACTCTTCAAATATGATTTTATTTGGATGCTGTCAATAGTCGTCAAACACAAAAAAAAACATCTTGTTTATATTGCTAAGTTACCGAGAAGTCATACTACTAAGTTTTTGTAGATTTTCTTCAGTAACTATTCTTTTTAGATTTTAATATGGAATGCAAAATAATTAATTACTTACAAAATGCGAAAAAATAGTATAGCATCTCGTCAGAAAACTGATTTTACTTGACTCGTAAGGAAATTAAATCCTCGCTTCGCTCGGATTCAAACTAACCATACTCGTCGGGTAAAGTTCCACTTTTCTAAACTTGATACGTAATGTACTATTTCCTACATTCGACAGAAAGTTTAGTTTTGCGGTTCCAAAAGAGAGCACAAAGTAGCACTTTTCCGAGGAGCGAGCATTTTGTTGACTTTGACGCTCGCCGAGCGAAAAAGTAACCGAAACGCTCGCTCACCTGATTACCTTGACAACCATCATAAAACATCTGATGTTCCTTATGTTTATTAAGTGAACTTGCTGGCCAATTTTGTGGTCAACTTTTTTCTGACTGAAACGTGCGGGTATTTCAGGAATTACTTGAAGTCACATCATTTCTAAGGGAATGTCTTCAAATAATACTTGTTACATTGACTTGATAAATATTAATTTTGGGTTAAAATCAGTCTACATCATGAAAAATCGAATACTTTATGAAGGAAAATGATATGTCGTTCTAGAGAAAATTAATCTTTACATCTGCTGTTGCTATACAATCTAGGATGTTGTATAGTATACCTGATGTGCAAACATTAAATTATTTAACAAATAATAAGCTTAGTGAGGAACTGCGAGAGTTTAAACTAAAGCCCGTCAATGAAAACGATATTTTTAAGATTTTGCTGTCTATAAAATCCAAATCTATTGGCCCTGATGGAATTGGCATTAACATGTTGCTTATGAGTTGTCCGCAAATACTTCCCGTTTTAAAACATCTTTTTGATTTCTGTATCTTGAATGGCACCTTCCGATCTATCTGGAAAAAGTCACATGTTATATCTATACCTAAAACAAACAATCCTAAACAGTTAAACGATTTAAGACCGATAAGCATTTTATGTGTTCTCTCTAAGTCATTGGAAAAAATCGTAGAGGGCCAAGTAAGAAGGTTTACTGATAAAGTAATATAGGTACTTCCGGAATACCAGTCAGGATTTCGTAAGGACCACAGCTGCGTCACAGCCCTAGCAAAGGTCACCGACGGCATACTTGCTGAAAACGATAAAAACAAACTAACTGTTGGTTCGAATAATTAGTGGACTGTAAACACTTTTAAAACTGGTTTATTTATTGCAAAAATATGTACAAACATAGGCTGATGGTAACGCTGTCTGTACGGGTCGGCTCACAAAACAGATAAGAGGCTAGAAATGCGAACGGTACTGGGTCGTCCCAGTTTGTTTTTAGTTTCCATAACTCTTGCATTATTAACTTCGATACGGTTAAAATTGGACCAAGCAGTCCAAGTGGATCAAACACTTGACATATTATTCATAAAATAAGTCTTTTAGAAACGTCCATTGGTAACGAAATATTATTTAATGAATATCCAAAAGTATCTTTGATTGAATTCCATACAACCCCTAACGTTTTATTTTCTTCATTTTCTCCGATATTCAAAATACTAACATCTAAATTACTGTTAACATCAAAACGCTTCAAAATATCTTTTTCATTACATAGCCACTTTCGCAGTTCAAATCCGCATGACGCTAATATTTTGGAAATATCTCTTTGAATTTCCAATAAACCTTCTACTGAATCCGCTCCTGCTAAACAATCATCCATATAAAAATTATTCTTTATTACTTTACTCGCCGTAGGATATTCCGTTTCATTGTCATACGCAAGTTGTAATAGGCAACGGACAGCCAGAAAGGGGGCCGAAGCTGTACCGTAGGTTATTGTTTGTAATTGATAACATTTTAGAATATCATCCTGATTAAATCGCCAAAATATTCTTCGGTACTTTTTATCATCATCGTGTATTAAAATTTGCCTATACATTTTTGACACGTCTGCCGTCATAACATTTGTATTGCCGGAAATTTAGCAAAATTGTAAATATATCGCGTTGTAAATTAGGCCCACTGAACTGGACATTATTTAAAGATAAACCCGAATCTGTCTTGGCAGATGCATCAAATACCACTCTACATTTTGTCGTTAAACTACTATCTTTTATTATCGCATGATGTGGCATATAATAGCCATCCTTTTCTAATTCACTATAATCACAAACTTCACGCATGTGACCCAACTCTATATATTCCTGCATGAATTTGCTATATTCTTTTTTTAATTCATCATTTTTGTTTAACTTATTTTCGCATGTTTTAAATCTCTTAATTGCCATTTCCTGAGAATGGCCTAGCTTATTCACGGAATTTTTGAAAGGGATTTTAACTATAAAACGCCCTACACTATCGCGATGAGTGGATTGCTCAAAATAAGTTTCACAATACCTTTCACTATCAGATAACAGGGGCTTTTCATTACATATGTCCTCAAGTTGCCAAAATTTAACTATCGCTTCATTAACGTTACTATCATTTATATTTAACCCAGTTACTGAAGAACTAACATGATTTATAGAAGACTGAGAACAACGACCATTCATTAATAAATTTCCCGCCATTACCCATCCGAATTGAGTATTCTGTAAAACAGGACAATTTGGGCCAAGCCGCTCCTGTTGTGGGCATAAAATAGACCAAAAAATCGATGAACCCAATAAACAATCTATTTCACCCGAAACATTATATTCCGGATCAGCTAACTTATAACTTTCCGGTATTTTTAAAACATTTTTATTAAATGACCTCAAAGGCAACCCTTCCGTAATTTTCGGTAAAACTAAACATTTAATACTCGCAGTAAAGTTATTCATACACGATTCAACTGTTACATTGACTTGCTTATTTATATTCGATAGAGTTTGACCTACTCCCTTTACCACATGATTAACTTCATTACATTTTAAATTTAACCTCTTACATATTCGCTCCGATAGAAAATTACTCTGCGAGCCGCAATCTAATAAAGCCCGGCAAGTTATCGTATTATTATTACCCTTTATCTTTATCATCGCCGTCGATAATAAAACCTGAGTATTCTCCAACGAGTTGGCAACAACGCTTCTGCCCGCCACATTACAACTCGCTGCAACCGTCGTCACGGTTCCGTCTGCGTGGCTCATGACGTCACCAACTGCTTCTCTGCCGCCGCCGCCGCGCGGCTGACTCGTAGAATTCGCGGAGGAAGCTAACGTGTCGCGGTGACCAGTGGCGTAGCTATTATTCGACTTCAAATTAATATTATTTTGCCCAACGTGTAAGAGTGAGTTATGCGATTTCTTACACTTAAAACAAGGTGGTGCCTTGCATTTAAAGAATGGGTGCCCTGGTTTTAAACAATTCCCACATAGTTTAAGTCTTTTTATTTCACTCCATTTTTCGCTTTGAGTCAATTTTAAAAACGATTCACATACGTATACTGAATGATCTTTCTCACAATAAAAGCATTTTATATTACTACTAGCAAAACTATAATCTTTGCTATGCACCTTAGGACCTTTTGGTTTTCCTGTTATTTCTAACTTCTCTAAAATATCGCATTTTTCCTTTAAAAAATCATTTAGATCTGACATTGTAGGAAGGTCATTTTTATATTTATACGATTCCCACTCTCTTCTTGTAATAGAATCAAACTTATTACTAACAATATACAAAATTAACCTATCTCAGCTATCTGTATTCTCACCCAATGTATTTAAGGCTCTTAAATGTTTTGATATTTGATCAAATAACTTACGTAGCTCAACATATGATTCTTTTAAAATCGGTGAATATTCAAAGATAGCCTTAATATGATTATGAATCAGAATCTTTTTGTTTTCGTATCTCTGTGCTAAAAGTCCCCAAGCAGTACAATAATTATCACTTGATACTTCTAAAGATTTTATTAGCTCAAGGGGTTCACGCTCTAAAGAGTTTCTTAAATAATAAAATTTTTGAATATTTGAAAGAGAATAGTTGGTATCTACTAAGGCGACAAAAATCTCTTTAAATTCGATCCAATTACTATAACTACCATCAAACATTGGTATTTTAATCGGAGGTAACTTTACACTAGGTTGAAACAATGTTACTTGTTGCACGGAGCCAAGGTCTGCACCCGCCACTGAGGTTGCCCTGTCTGAACCTTTTTCACACTTTTTTAGGGCCGATTTTACTGAACCAATCAACAGAAAATACAATTCTTCAAATACCTCGCGATCTCTAGAATTTTCACTACGTTTTTCAGGGATCAAAAGCTCGATTTCACTCTGTATTTCGTTATATTCATACCATAACGGCTCTAATTTCTCTAAGCGCGAACTTAAAATACTATAAACACATTCATCGATATTATCCCTGTCAATACTTCTAAAATACGATTCAAAACGTTCGATTTTCTCTACCACAATCCTACGCCTATGCTCAAGCTCTCCCGCCTCTTGCACCTGAGGATTTGCCATCGAATTCTCTAAATCGGGCATTTTTCCTCTTTTAAAACAAACTAAAGGAATACTAAATATACACAAGACGGAAAATAGGATTATACGAATAATATGGAACAGACTTACAGGATGGAAGGAATCCCGGTGGACCGATTCTACTGCTACTCTTGTCCGATTCTCCAAACTGGCTTCTTCTAAACACCCAAAATGGCCGATATTTTAATACTTTTTGCTTTTACACACTCGAATTCTACGGTAATTCGGTTCGAATGGACCAAATGTTGGTTCGAATAATTAGTGGACTGTAAACACTTTTAAAACTGGTTTATTTATTGCAAAAATATGTACAAACATAGGCTGATGGTAACGCTGTCTGTACGGGTCGGCTCACAAAACAGATAAGAGGTTAGAAATGCGAACTACGTAGAAAACCAGAGAAACAAAGATTCAAGTTGGCCACCAGTCCACCCCGAGCGCTACGGTAGGAAATTTATTGCGGGTGGCGGGTAGTTTAAATAACTCGTTTTCAAATTACTGGTTTGCTGTTCAAACAATATTTGAGATTTTTAAAGACGTTTTATCGCTTTTTGAGTTAATTCACTCTAAAATACTATGTATTCACTAAATTTCAGAATTTAATGAATGTATGTATTTTATATCAAATTATACCAAAAAGTCAATAAAAGTCATTAAAAACCAAATATTGTTGTTATTTATGAATGCCGATGTAAATAACAAACAAAGCTTATGAAGAAAAATTCAAAATTTATTTAAACTTTACCATAAAACATAATGTGAACAAATTCTGACAAAAATTGGTATCGAAACAATAGAAATACTTTATAGGTACATTCTGTAAAAAATAAACCAAAAATGTAACTAATAACAGCGACGTGACTAAAATGGTTCCAAGTGTTTAATGAACCAGGGTTTGCTCGAGGCAAATAGGTGAATTCTTGACATTTGGGCGTTGTCCCAAAAAAAATGTTTGCTTCATATCTAGCCCAGGTCTTCTAGTTACTCTACTGACTATTAATACAAAATAGCAATCTCGTAGCCAGATGCATGATGTCTTAGCCAGGTATAGGTCAAATGTTGCAGCCAGAGTAAAATTGTCACAGTATTTGGGCTTGATAAGGTGTCCATGCAACAGAAAAAAATGTTAATGATTATTACCAAAATGACTAACACACTGAACAAAACGTAATTTTTTAATTATGTACTGAGAAACTGAAAGCAGTGAAAAAAAATTCGATAATATAAAGTGGAATGTGTACATGTGTCAAAAGTAGAAGGGATACATTTAGAGGACCAAGCAGAATGTTTTAGACAGCCAGTAAAAAAGAATTGAACTACCATAGTTCTACAGAGAATGTGGAAGTGATCCTAAAACATCAGGTGGTAAAAGCTCAGGGACAGTTTGAGAACAGCATTCCAATTAAGCCTTTTTCAAACTGAGTTCTAAAATTGACAAACATTGAAATGATTTTCACAAATCCTGAAGTTTTTGCACTCGATGTCAGGATTAATATTACATTTATTCTCCCACACTCTTAGTCTTTCATCATCAGTAAGGGGAAATGTATAGAAAAATGGTTATTGACACAATTATTAGGGTCAGATAAAGATCTAAATGCACTCTTGCAACCGGGATATTTACAGTAAAACTTGATATTGGTCATTAAATGGGCGACACAGGCCATCATACATACTGATAGAGGCAAATAAGGAGCATACACTTAAATATAACACTTAAAGTATTAAATGGCAAGGAACAAAATGAAAAACTTACACGAGGCTGAACATTAAAACTCCTTCGGCATGACTTATCATACAGTTCTATTTGCATTCGCTTGGGCTGTGGATATGTACCTCTTCTATAAACTATGGTTGGTAGACCTTTTTGAAGAGTATGCTAAAAATATTAGAAAATTAATTTGAAAATTCAGCAAACCTAACCTTCAAGGCGTAAATTTTACATTTAGGTTACATACCTGTGATATAAGGTCGCGTAACAATCCTAAAATTCTTCAAACCTCGTAAAACGGCCTGTAAAGGATTAAAACGGTAATTATGATATAAAAATTTAAAAAAAAAATCAAGTTTTTAACAACAATCCGTTCGGGGTTTACATTTTACAAAATTGACAGAACTTCTCTTCTTCTTCTTCTTTTATCCAAAAAACGGATAATAAAGCCCTTCAGTTAGTTGGCGTAATATATATTTCGTTTTTAACAAGGTCTGTCTCTTTTTATAGGTAATATTATGAGAGAGAGAGATAGTCGACAGATTAATATGCAAGTCTGATTTGACCAGGAGCACATGGTAGTGACCGTTCGAAGAGCCCTCTGGTGGACTGGTGGCCCACTAGGTTTTTGTAACGGTTTTCTTGTTGCGAAGTTCCCCATATTAGTTTCACCCATGTGGGTCGGCTGGTTGGCGAAGAAGTAGAAAGAAAAGTCTCGTGCTCGCGCCGAGCTAACTTATACACTGTTGCCACGTTTAGTCCTCTAAAATCGTACTATTTTGTCTTTAATTAAAATGCATTAACACTAACTGTCCTAGTACTCCTGGACTATTCAAAGGCATTTGATTTAATAAATCACCAACTACTAATAGCTTTACTGGGCTTTTTGGGCTTTTCAGTTCATGCAACCAATTTTGTGACTAGTTACTTGGCGGACAGATTTCAAGCTGTAAGAATTCATAAAGAATTGTCAGATCTTTCACTTGTTCCTAGTTGTGTACCACAGGGCTCCGTTCTAGGGCCACTACTGTTTACACTATACACTTCACATTTTATAAAGTACTTATGCATTGCTCATCTCATTTCTATGCGGACGACACACAAATATATTTTCCTTTTTTCCAAGCGAAATGGCTGCTTCGCTTAATCAATCGGGACCTGGACGCCCTCCGCGACATTTCAAACAAATATTGCCTTAAACTCAACCCCCTAAAATAATGCTGTTTGGCAGAGCTGCTGCCCGTCTTAAATACTTAGAGCATGTCAACATCTGTCTTAATAACGACTATAACTAAACTTACTTAGTAAGAAATGTCGCACACTACTCTGTAAATCGTTAGTACTATCGCATCTCAACTATGGGGATGTGGTTTATGGCCCAAATCTGCTCCGCGCAGATTCACGCAGACTGCAACTGGTTCAGAACTCCCGTATTAGGCTCATTTGTGGCCTGAGAAGAGCAGCGCGCGTCTCTTACTCACTTAGAGATCTGGGGTGGCTCAATATGGAAAAGAGGCGACAATTACATTGCCTTACATTTTACCATAATATAATACTATCTCAAAAGCCGGCTTATTTATATAAAAAACTAAAACTTCCATTCACAACATTAATGTCAGATTTAAAAACCTCTTGACTCCGCCACAGCACAGGGCAACCCAATATCGTGGATCCTTTTCATACAACGTCACCAAGCAGTATAACATACTAAGCGAGACTTTAAAAAGTACAAACTTTCCAACGTTTAAATACAATATTAGGCAAGTGTTAATGAGCATCAATGATTAAGTGTTTAGGATTATTGTCTTTTGTAATTAAGTGTATAGTAATATAGGTGATTATTGGTATTGTTATTGTAATTGTTATTGTATTATGATTATTATGATTATTATATTACTTTAGCATTATTGAATTATATTACAATCATATATTGTTTTAAAGTTTAAATTATGAATTGAAATATCAATCAATTATACTTTCTGATGTCGTTTTGACAGATTCAATTAAGATTTTAGGGACATATTATACAGAGAATGCAAGTTTTGTTGGGTTGATTGTAAAAGCGCTGCTCACTGCTATGGCAGATGAGTGCGAAATCTGCCCTTGTCAAATGGAATAACACATTATTATTATTATTATTAATATTGATTAGTATTATTTCTTAGTTATTTTCCTTCGTTTTTTTTTATCTTGTATATTATTCTTACTGACAATAAAAGCATTTATTACTATTATTAATATTGTTATTATTATTATTTAAATGAAACAATCTATAACCATTTAAAACTTACACGACATAATTGCATTTCGCGATCCGATTTCAAAAACCTAAAGTTGTTGATATTTATTTTCAGCCGTTTCGGAAATACGGGGGTTTCTAAATTGAGGCTTTTTGTTTGCAAAAGTAAAAAAAAGTTATTTAATTGAACAATAGGTTACTTACCAAAATTTTTATATCGGTGATTTATCTAATTGATAACTGGACACATTTTACAATGTAAATAATATTATTTTGTTTCGCGGTTTTTCTGCAGGGGCTATTTTTGAATTTGACATATTATGTGGTTTTTGCAGAACTTTTACATTATTTTCTAGAAAAAGGGATATTTTCAATACTACTAATAAGACTTTTCATAAAAAAATAAGAAACTTTTATTCCAAAAGGTACAAACAATATTTAGTCTTCATCACTCATACCACTGCTGTTATCATCTTCGCCTACATCCCTAATTTGGTCAGGCCGTTGACCAGCTTTTGCGAATAGTCTTATAAAAATTTTTGGCCTCTGTTTTTTTTTTTTAATATTGGAGTAAATCTTTTAGGTTTTCTTTTTTTCCCTGGGTAATATTTAAACGGGCATTATATAAGGGTTTTAATTGAAATTCTTTGGGTATATCACGCTTATTTCTTATGAGGGATTTTTCCCAGTTACCAGTATAAATCTGCCTTACCAAAACAACCCCTACTTCATTAAGTGAGTATCTTAACATACGTGCTGTTTTGATTTTCTCTGGTGGGCGAGCTGATTTAAGAAAAAATGGAGTAACTGCGTCTGAAACGCTTAATATCATAGATTGATTAACATCAGTCACGGTAAACGGCGATGGTTTGCTCCTATCATTTTTGATGGCGTTTTCCCATTTTTTGGCATTTCCACAGTTTCCGTTTTTTTATGCTTATTATTTATGGCAATTATTGCCTTTATCAATTTAGTCTTTTAAGTGTCTCACCCCTTTAATAGATAGACCTTTTAAGCTGTCAAAAACTGGCAGATACGTTGCCATTTTGAACTTAGTTAAAAAAATTTTAAGCTCTAACAAGTAAAGTGAATCATAATTCATTATTATTATATTGATTGACTTTAAACAATAGGTTTTATTTTTACATATATTTACACTCTAGTTTATTCCGGCCAACTACTGGGTAGGGTTGTGGGAAAAATAAAAAAAGGAGCCACTAGAATCATTTAGATTTCTTATTGCATGTCTAGCTGAAGCTACTGAAAAGCAAGCATTATTAATTTAACAAATATAAATTAAAATGCATTGCTATTTGTTTTGTTTTATTGTCGTTCAAAAATTAGAGAATTAAAAATAATAAAAAAATTAATTTAAATAAAACTCAAACATGTTTCAGAACTTTGCTTATACAGGGTGAATTTTTTAAAGTGTTTTAAGGCGATATCTCGCACACAGTTTAAAATATTTTCTTGAAATTTTAGCGAGGCAATAGTAAGATAGGGGGACATATTTAAACATATTTTTATCATATACCCCCGGTCCCTATTTTGAGGGGTGGGGCGTAACTTTGAAATTTTGAATGGGATTATGTACTTTTGTTTATTAATTTCAAATCTACGTAAAAAACTACGCATGTGTACAAGAAATAATTTGATTTGCTCCACTGGTTACGGAATTATGATTTATTTGGTTATAAAAATTAAAAAATATTATTTACCATTTATCGCCTGTCATATTTTAGGAGGTTCGAAATGTCTCCCTTTAACTTCCAAACATTTTCTCACTCTTTTTTTAAATGAATTTCGTACCCGCTCTAACATTTCGGGTGTCACTAATAAGCAGGCAAAGCGGATTCGGTCTTTCATATCGTCTACAGCTGTAGGTGCAGTCGCCATTACTTTGTCTTTTATAAATCCTCCGAAGAAAAAGTCCAGAGGGGCAAATCCGGGGACCTAGCAGGCCAATTGGCCGGACCAGCTCGACCAATCCACCTGTTTTCAAACAATTTGTTCAATTGATTACGGGCCTGTATTGCATAATGCGGTGGAGCTCCGTCCTGTTGAAACCACATCTCAGGATTTTTGTTTTGAAATGGTTTAATAATTGGGGTAATTGGTTCCTTAAAAAATCTGTATACATTTCACCATTTAAATGGCGTTCAAAGAAATGCGGACCAATAACTCTATCTCCAATTATACCACACTAGACATTAACTGACCAAGGATGTTGATTTGGCACAGTTCTCATCCAGTGGGAATTTTCCGAAGCCAAGTACTGCATATTGTGTCTATTAACCTTTAAGAAAACAAACAAAAAAACAATTATTTTTTACTGACAAGGGATATTTACCATTCCTAAAACTCCAACAGCCCTATCTTCATCCGTTTTAGTTCGCTTTCGAAATCGTGGTTTTGACTTCAGGCTGCCAGTAGTACGACTTCTTGTTTCCAGCCTTTTAAATGCCATGTGAGATTTTGGGTTGTTAGGAAACCTCTCGGTCCACATTAGTGAAGCTTGTCTGTAGTTTCTTCTGCACTCCCCCAACATTAATAACATATCAACTTGCACACTAAAATTCACTTCCATGTTTAATTGACAAAACTGAGAAATAATCGTTGATACGTAAAAATTCTCAACTGACAGAAGTCAAAACAACGCATTTCCATGTAAACGAATAATAATTCTAAAGTAAGTGAACTTGATTTATTGGTGAAATGTGGTTATTTTTAAATCCAATAGAAATTTAATAAATAAGTAGAAATTAAATGGTAAATAATATTTTTTTTCCACTACTAACCTATAACATCGCCATTATTGACCGATTATTAACGCTAGAAATCGTTTTTCTCTACCTTACAAGTCATTATTGACCATGGTCAATAATAAGCCATTGAAATCCATTATTGACCGATCTTTGACCTTAACCGAATTTTGTTTGAACGCAGGTAACTTGATTTTTTAATTCTACAACATCAATTCATTGTGGTTAGGCAACCAGATAATTATCAATACATATTAGATTACTTGATATTGTAAAATATCGATACAATCAACATTTTTTCTGCTTCCATCCTTAATTCGGGAGGTGTACACATAATATTATCACTAACATTTTCTTCGCTCATTTTTTAAAAAAACGCAAAACTCGTGAAATCTGATGACACAAATGAACACAAATTGACATTGACAAAGCCACCTGACAAAACAACAAAATATTTTGCCAATTCCAAAGCGCAGGTAACTTGATTAAAAAATATACTTATACCTACCTATAATTTTTTATAATTATTAATACTATAAAGATAAATGTCATATAAAAGTTTGTAGTAGTGGAAAAAATAATATATTAACCACGGTTTAGACAGCTTATTATAGCCCTCGCGTCTTAAATCCCTCGTCGCTTCGCTCCTCGTGATTTAAACTCGCCGCTCGGGCAATAATGATGGCTGTCTAAACCTTGGTTAATAATATACTATTAATTTTTATAACCTAATAAATCATAATTCCGTAATCAGTGGAGCAAGTCAAATTTTTTTTGTATACATACGTAGTTTTTTACGTAGATTAGAAATTAATAAACAAAAGTACATAATCCTATTTAAAATTTCAAAGTTACCCCCCACCCCTCAAAACGGGGACAGGGGGTATATGATAAAAATATGTTTAAATATGTCCCCCCATCTTACTATTACCTCGTTAAAATTTCAAGAAAATATTTTAAGCCGTTTGCGAGATATCGCTTTGTAACACTGTAAAAAACTGTGGAATATTGCACCTTTCTCTATAAAATTGTTCGTCAGGGTATAAATTTACATAAAGATTTAAGTATTGTCCCATTATCTAATTACCTTTAACCCGGCATTTCTCAACTTTTAGTATTTGCGACCGAATTTTTAATCACAATTCTTATCTTAGTTGAGTAACTAATTATTAAAATTTCACAATCAATGAAATTTGTTGTAAAATGTTAATAAAACGTATTACTTATTGTCAACTAAAACTAAACTATATGTTTTTGAAAGCGGATCGTAAAATGCAATTTTCTCGTGTGTTTACTTATAAGGATTGCTAAATTTAAAAAATTCAAAATTACTTTGAAAAAAATTTTTCAGCTTAAAATGTCTATTTATTAAAGGGGTGAGACACTTTAAAGGCAAAAGCGATGAAGGCAGTTTAGGAACCTCCGTATTTCCGAAACGGCTAAAAATAAATATCAACAACTATAGGTTTTAATCGGATCGGGAAATGCAATTCACTCGTGTGGCTATTTATGATGGTTGTCATTTAAAAAGAATTTAAAATGGCGTCGTATCTCTCAGTTCTTGACATCTGTCGTATTTGATTATAGCGCCAATAGCTCGGCCACGGGAAATTATATTACTGTAAAAAAATTGGGAATATCAGCTTTAAATGTTTATTTATTATAGGGGTGAGACACTTAAAAGACAAAATCAATTAAGGCAATTTAAGAACCCCCGTATTTCCGAACCGGCTGAACGAAATGCAATTCACTCTTGTGGTTATTAATGAGGGTTGCCATTTAAAAAAATTCAAAATGACGTCGTATCTGTCAAATTTCTGAACCTATATATTTTTGTTATCAAATTTGGCTTCCTTGCAGAAAATCATTGAGAAACGTCTTATTTGTTTTTTTATTACAGCCAGCAGGAAAATCGCCAATCAGGTGAGACACTTAAAAAAATGTCCTTGTACACGTTGTATAAGTTAAGTAAATTATTTACAGCTGCGACACAAAACTTACCTATTTAGTAGAATCTAGTACCAAATATTTCAAAAACTGTTAAAAAGAGTTAAGTAAGGTAAACCTTAATAAAACTCTGGATTGATTATTAGACATTAAGTTATGGGAGTTGATATATTCAATATATATTTACTTTAAATTGGCAACAAACTTTTAGGTAAGTAATCTCTAAACAACAATTTATTACTAATCTACAGGTTAGTTGCTTTCCTTCGCCAGATTCATCTCCAGATGCGTTTGGCTGTATAACAGCTCGTCAGTAAAGCTATAGAATCCGACGAAAGAAAGCAACACTAAACAGTCTACTTGACCCTGAAAGATGGATGAATAATGGCAGATGTAGCATTTAAGCGACATCTCGTGGCAATCAAATGCATCACCTGACCCGTCTAACAAGAATCAGTCAGAAACAGAGAAGCAAACTCCTGCAAAATCGGATCAATCAACTTTGTTGAGGTTGAGGTTACATTAATTAACTGTTGAAAATTGTACGAGTTAAAACAACCTGTTAAGGGGTTGTTCAGATTGAGCAAGTTATGATTGATTTCACCAAATATGTGTCCTATCAATCTGCGGGACTAACTCTGCGATAAAGTGGTATTAAAAGATTTTATACATTCCAACTTTCCTACGCTGCACGATCTTTCCTAATTAAATCAAAACCGGGAATATTGACAGAGCTCGATGGAATATTTTGGATTAGTCATTCATTAAATCAAGGTGACAAACTGATGTATGAAACCTTTAAACAAGATGGAAACAGCAATCTAGTATTGAGGTGACCAAATTTACGTTTTTATCACACATGATAGGGAATAGCATTTATATCAAAACTACGATTTAGTATAAAGCCGTAGAAAGGCCACACGAAGCAAAAAATATATTGCAATATGAGCTTATACTTGGAGTCCCGAATTTAATCTCAGAATTCCAGGTAGTTCAAATAAATATAAGAATAAGTTAGGTTTTTTAAGTTAGAGGTAGGTTGAGAATGACAGGGGTTCTAATTTTGCAGGCATTGTGTTCCCTGCCCTCGGAAATGAGCATTCACACAATTTTGGGACGTTTTGCCCTTTTGTGAGAGTTCTTCCAATACCCGGGGTTGGTTGGGCCTGCCCTGTTCAAGTGTAAGTCAATTTACACATTATGTTCACTCAAAGAAGAATCCTAATTTTAAACTCAAAATTCTTAATTTAAACTGGGAATACTGCACAAGACGTTCTTCTGTTTCATGTGACCTTTCTATGCATTTCGAAGTTGGCATGAACTCTTATCAAATTTGATTCGTTTGGAAATCACGAGGCCCAACACCAAACGATTTCTCGCTTAACATTCGGTAGGAAACACCCAACAAAAAAAATGCTTAATGCAAATATACAGGATCGTTGGTATGTATGGAAACGGTCTATTATTTCTTAAAGTAAAACAGCTAGCAAAAAATATTTAAGACAAAAGTTTTATGGTTTTGTAAAGCCTACTAGAATTAAAAAAAGATAAGTATACAGGAGGAGGCAGAAAGCAGTAGAGGAATAAAGTTACCTTTTTTTTAATAGAACACCCTATATCTTAGAGTATTTTTGGATTTTATATAAAATTACAATTATTTTTTATTAAGTCCATTATAAGTCTAAACCTAATAGCTTATTAATAGGGATTTCGACTTTTGAAAAATGACATATTAGAACTTTAACAGCTTCTAGCTTTCTAACGGTACGCTATAGAGCAAAACGGCATACATGTCCCTTCTTTATTTTTTATTATCTACCCGAAAATACCAACTTCCGGTTAAACCGGAAGTACTATATTTCCGGCTTTTGACCTACATCCGGTTTAACCGGAAGTTGACACTTTTAGAAAGAGAGTTAAAAACTAAGATAGGGATATGACAGCCGTTTTACTCTAAGACGTACCGTTAGAAAGCGAGAAGCTGTCAAAATTAAAAAATGTAATTTTTCAAAACTTAATTTCTCGGTAACTATTGGGTATAGACTTATAATGCCCTTAATAAAAAATAATTGCAATTTTATTCAAAATCCAAAAATATTCTAAGATATAGGGTATTCCATTGAAAAAAAAATAACTTTATTTCTCTACGGCTTTCTGACTCATCCTGCATACTTAACTTTTTAAAATTCTAATAGACTATAAAAAACCCTAAAACTTTTGTCTTAAATATTTTTTGCTAGCTGTTGTACTTTAAGAAATAATCGACCGTTTCCATACACACCAACGACCCTGTATAGTACAATCCTACAAGAATACACGAACTACGAAAAAAGTATACTATTAGGACAGGTGTTATTTGGACCACCCGCACCAACGGATTTATGTAATTTTTAATTAGTTGATGATCAAGTGATTCTAGTAGTTTGTCAACTTTAGGCTTTTTAATGGCATTTAAAAGTGTTTGGGTAGCTTTTCCATTATCGTTTTCACGTTTAAGTTTGCCAATGTCTTTTTTCACAATCAATAGTACCTAAATTTTCATTAGAGTGCTTATTATTTACACTTCCCTCCTCACAACTAGCAGCAGGTGTGTTTCTAAAAAGTTCTATGTATTTGAGTTAGCTAGACAAGGTTTTTATTGCGCACTATTAAATTAATTATTACGATCTACCGAAACTCGTCTAGATTATCCAGCGGTATTCTTCCTCAAGTTCCAGTTACTTGACTTTTAGTTTATAACATCTATCACCCAATGCTTTAAGTTTAGTAATAATTATGTTCATCAATTTTAATAATTAATTTTTGATTTTCAGAGACAATATGTTCAGTAAGATTTTTCGTCGCAACCGATTAGGCTCAACTGCTACGTACCTGTTTGGATCGTTATTCCTCTCAGCCTGGTCGGCTAAGGCACCGCGATGTCGATCGAAACGTCACAGCTATTAAGGGGCAGGACTACAGGTAGGCTTAGAGATACGCTGGTCCCTTGGATTTCTAAGGTCTCGGGTTCTCCCACCTAAGGGAGACTTTTCTCGTCGTGGATTAAATGTTACGCTTGAAGAGCCCGAAGAGTGAGAACTTGTCTCATCGTTATCGTCGCCGCGACTAAGGCTACGTTCCAGCACTTGTAACATATCTGGGTTTTCTGGCAGTTGCCTAGATTCGCCCGGCTCCGATGATACCACAGGGGTTGTCGTTGTGGGGACCCACCTCTCACCCGGTCGTTCGGGAATTTCGACCGCCCCAACGCAAGTATGAGAAGTGCAAACCCGAACGGGGAAAGAAGGACTTATGGTCTGGGTGTCTGGATTCATTTTAGAATATGTAGAGGTTTATAGGGCTCGTTCCAGAGACCGAACTGATAGGGGAGGGCAAATTAAATTCTATCGTGAATGATTTTAAAGAAGGGCTGTCTGTCGTAACGTCCAGTCTATACCCTTACAATAATTTATAAAATATAAAACGTCGTTAATTAATACAACTACTAGAAGGCACGGCCTTTATACAATAACCCTTATAAACTAGATACGACTTGGGGAGAGGGATTTCTCTTTTCACCTTTTTTACCGAACCTATATACAGTTCTAAGCAGGTTCGAATAACCGTTCTTGGAGCAAAGATTATCCACTCTGATGGATAACTACTGCATTCGCGGCACCCGCGAAAATCTTTACGCACTACCACTTTGTTCAATGACCGGGTCAGTCAGATGTCCGTGCGTTGATTACACTTAATTGGCTTTATTAACAATCGACAAAAAATCCAACTTCCACTAAGGGGTTCAGCCGCTCACACCCGCCGCTCTTATCTATCCCGGTTGCGGCCTTGACGAAACCGAACTTGCCACGGTGAGCCGTAAGTATAATGAAACGTGGCCTGGTTGGATGTCCTCTTGATTCTAGGAAAGGTTTACGCAGAAACCACTTAATTTACACGGTTAGCTATTCGCAGATAGCTGCACATTAATCTGAGATGCGGAGAAGCTCGTAAGGTCAGTCCGAACGTATATTATATTCACGACATTTCAGGTGACCATCAAATGTCATCTTCCTAGTTGAGTCCAGGCAGCACCAATTGAAAGGAGCTAATACTTTATGACACTTTTTCCGTACTACCTATTATCCAAAGATATCCTAGGGAAATGCTTTAAGCCAATATCCAACTTTTCGGACTCTACAATGGGCTAGGCTCGGAAATACGCATAGAAATAGCTAAAGGGTCGGAAACTCTGATAACTCTCATATAATAAATATAAAAACTGACGGATGGCAATAACGTCGACGTCTCAGCAGGCACGTCGGCCTGCTTATAAAGAATTAATATAATTTCTGGGTTAGAAGAATAATACAACGTCCTCCAAATCGTGGTGGAGCGCTGTGATTCACCGTTAGTAAGGGTTCGTACAAAGAATCCTTACAGGGAATGGTAGATAAATTGGAGAACCTTAACGAATTCAAACTATAGAGGACATAAATATACCGGCGCCAGCGGGTTGTCCCGGGTATACAATAATAAATGCCCGAATACTTAAAATTACAAAAAGGGCGATAGCACTACTCTCATTTAATCATCGAATTTTCCCATATAGCTGATATAAAATCGAAGACTGGGAATGCGCCGCACGCAGCGCCGTTATAACCCACTGCCAAAGTGCCTAAATTCACAGCGAACGAGGAGAAAAGAAGAGACCTACGGAAGCTAGGCCTCGCCCATCTGAAGATTTCAGAAGTACCCCTGACTACAGGGGTGGCTAATCCCAAACTCCTCGCAGGTAAGCTTAACCTAATGAACAGGGGGGATCCAGACACAATGGTTCCTGTCGGGTAACTTAAGGTCTATACACCCAACTTTGCAAGTCCGAAGAAACACCGATCTCCACTTAACACTATACTCGCGACGCTTGAACTTATTTTTACCACGCCTCAAACCCGAGTCGTGTCTCCGACTCGAGTCCTTGCTTTTCAGATTCTTGGTCACAGTTTATTCAGTATGGTGAGCAGAATCCTAAATAGCTGAAAACAGTTATACAACTCGGTATTAGTTGGTTCTTCGGTCATATTTATAGAAACACCTCGAATAGCCCTAATCTTTCGTGTCGAATAACTTGGATATTCTTTTATATTGTTAGAACTGGTCACGAGGTGTAGGAAATATAATTATAATGTGGAGCCCGCCATTTTGTTGACAATATTAAAAACCACCAACTACACTAACCGGCTATAGCCAACTTAATATGATTATAAATACTGTACCTATAACCATCTAAATGTAATGGGGCTTAAAAGAAAGGCAAATATTAAAGGATTTGCTAAAAGCTTTTATTTTAAAATACAATGTATATTATAGCCTACAATTTTTAAGAACCATTACAGAATTTATCTTAATTTGTAACAATATTTCGAGTTTTTAAAGTAGTTAATTGGACTTAAAAAATAACTATTCTTCTATATGGTTTAAAATAATGAAAACTATTTTTGTAAGCATGCAAGTATTTTTCATTAGACAGTTTAATATTCAAAGTAGTGGAATCTATACTTAAAGCTAAAAAAATACTACAAGGTATAATATATCCAGTACTATAATTATTTCCATGTGAGATTTTGTCATCTTCTACGTGAGTTTAATTAGTACTTTCTTGCATATGATTTTTTAGGAGGGTGAAGTAAGAATAAGACCATTTTAAAATCTAAAAATAATGAAAAATTAATTTTCTAGTTCATCAATCTAGTTTTATACAGCAATATACAGAGTGGCAAAAAAGTCGCGCATATTGCCTGTAATTACGTCGTATACGAAAAAGTGACCTTTATGAAAGTTGTTCAGTAAATTATTACCCACATTTCTACCTGTATGAATTTGTCCTGTCATTTCTGGTTTGGTTGCCATGGAGACTAACTTACTTTTTTAAATGGAACACCCTACATATAATTGCATTTGGATTCTACTGAGAAAACTGTGAATTATTTGTATTTCAAATTTTTATTTATATTTATAATAACAAAATAATTAATAGCCTAGAAAATGGAACAACTTAACATTGGAATAATAAACAAGTGAAATCTTTTCAGTGGATCATGTTCAAAATGACCACCATATTCTGCTAAGCAGAGCGCCAGTCGATCCCTGAACCTGTCTACAATGTTTAAAAGGAAGTCCTCTGGAATGGCACCAATTTCAGCACTAGTTCTGACTGTTAAAGATTCTAAGTCATCTGGACGGTTAACGTAGACTTTGTTTTTTAAGTGTCCCCACAAAAGAAGTCCAGCGGGGTTAAGTCCGGGGATCGTGCTGGCCAGTCAATAGCACCTCTTTTGCCTATCCAACGTCCTGAAAATTGTTCGCTTATGTATTGTCTAACATTTGCCGCATAATGCGCAGGTGCTCGATCTTGCTGGAACCATACCTGTTCGTTTATGCCATTATTTACACCCTTTAAAACTATTCTGCAAGAAGGAATTATGTGATTACTGAGGAGGTACAGATATTTTTCGTCATTCAAATTACCATCTATGAAAAAAGGTCTCACAATATGTCTATCAACTATGCCCGACCAAACATTAACTTTTTGAAGCTCCTGAGTATGACCTTCCTGGAATAACAATAACGATAATTGTGTCTATTAACAATGCCATTTAAATGGAAAGTAGCCTCATCCGAGAAAATGATATTTGTTGCGAAGTTATTATCGTTATTGTATCTTTCCATCATCAGCTCAAAAAGCTCAGCTCTTCTATCAAAATAGAACTCGTTTAACTCGTGCACCAACTTTATCTTGTAGGAATGCAACTTCTCCTTCTTAAACAAATTTTTCACTGACTGATGAGACACATTAAAATCCATTGCCATTGGCCTGGAGGATTGTTTTGGATATTCATGTATTGAGAGCATGCAGCATTTCTTTACCACTCGACACACCGTTGACTGATTTATTGGAGGCCTATATGGATATAATTCATTGGAAAGTTGACAAACCTGATCTTGCGATCTTTTCATATTTCCGTAACCGCTCATTATTAAAATTTCAACTCGTTGTTTCTCATTCAGATGAACCATAGTGTAAGCAAATTAGAAATCAGACAACAGAGAATTAAACAGGAACTCAAAATTGACACCTCTTAGGTCGCTATCATGAAAACATACTGACTCAACTGGTGGGTATTATTGGGTAGGAATAATTATAATTAAAAAAAATTTCATTTTTGAGCTGTCATTATCTCGGAAACGCTTGCAGAAAGGTGAAAATTTGAAATACAAAAAATTCACAGTTTTCCCAGTAGAATCCAAATATGCGATTATAAGCAGGGTTTTCCGTTTAAAAAAAGTAAGTTAATCTCTATGGCAACCAAACTAGAAATGGCAGAAAAAATTCATGCAGGTAGAAATGTGGGGAATAATTTACTGAACAACTTTCATAAAGGTCACTTTCTTGTATACGAGGTAACTCAGAAGTTACAGGCATTATGCGCGACTTTCTTGCCACTCTGTATGTATATACTTTATTTGTGCATTTCTTTTCCAATTCTTTCTTATTAGTTCCATCAATATCATAAATGTTAAATTTTTGACTATCCGCGTATAACCTTTTATATTGTTGCTATTCATTTTTCGATTTTTCAACCGATCATAGCATATTCATCGAAATTTTATAACTTTTCTGTCCAGTTCAAACTTTATTTTTATTCAGTTTAGGCCGGGTTATATTTCCAAAGAAAATCGATAATGCTGGAAAAAAAATAATACCACACAAATAAAGATGACACACGAAAACTCGCCGAATGGTTTCTCCGAAAGTTCTGAGGTGGCGTTGCGCGAGTAGCAAGTAAAAGCTGTTTCCGTGTTTCGCGCCGTTCTGAAATAGCTATTTACCTAACAAGTGCGGAAAATGAATTTTTCCGCACGAGTCTGCCGTTCACCGAACGACGCGTAGCCGAGTGCAGGGAAAACATTTTCCGCAAGTGTCAGGTACAATAGTTTTTCTACAGACGTGGGGAAATAAGTAAGTAACACATATTTCAAAGAAATTTAATAATTTTTAATTAACTATAATAATCACATACGTATGTAACAGTAACTAATTCTGAGAAAAAAAAAAGGAATAACTACATTAAGTTATAGGAAACTGTTATAAAAACTTATTCTTTGTTAAAATTAACATGGTAGGTAACCGAAAAGTGACAATTGAGGAGTGATTTTTCAAAAGGCCTTATTTCCATTTGCAACAATTTTTCAAGAAATGAATATTACCTGTAGTGGGGTGGGAGATATAAATTATTTAAAAATTTTTTTTTTCTGGTCAATTTGCAATAATATTTCAAACCTGTTGGGGTATTGGTAGTTCAACTTTAAACATTTATAGCATTGATATTAATAATAAATACTTAGAAATAAGACCTTTTGTTGGATACTACAGAAAATAAGACCTTTTGTATAAAATCATTTTGGAAATGTGCCTTTTTGCTATGCATAAATTAGGAAATAATATTTTTGTATTGAATACCAATTTGAAAGGAGCAAATAAATAAATAAAAATGAAAATATTGAAAAATATCTATCATATTGTTAACATGGGTCAATGCTTATATTTTAAGGACTTCTACTTCTGGCTCATTGCATAGACATGTCAAGTCTTCATCACATTCTTGACATTGAACATCTTGTGCAACATATTCATCATTGCAAATAGTTTTATACCAAGCAAGTTCTTCCAAGCTTTTCCAATTTTCTCCGAATTGTTTGGCTAGCAAGTTCTCGACATCCTTCTTTTTCTTAGCTGTCAGTGGTATTGGAATGCTCTCTATTGTTGGTATATCTACAGCAATTATTTTACCTTGTTTCAATAGTGAACGAACCACTTCTTTTCCACTGGTAAATTTAAAAGTTTCATATGACGTTACCGTACAATTTAAAACTTGTGCGGACTTCTTCACTATTTTCTTTTTTATGTAAATTCGTTTCATTTGTTGAATACCTTCCAATTTTTTTAAATGCTCTGGCAAGCTTTTTATGTCTTTTAGTTACCAATTTTCACCAAATAACTGTACATCACCATGTTGGCTAATTTTTTCAATATATTGTTCTTTTTTAGTGATGACAGCGCACCTTCTTAAATTTTTTTCTATTCTTCCAAATACTCTATCAGCCGGTAAAAAGCTGTGGCCTCTAACGGGGAAATGTAGTTGTAATGCGCTCTATGCCAGATCGTTCAGTGTAGCCAAGGAACTACGTTCCACAAAGTGTTCGATAAAACTCGCGGTTTCTATTAATAAAATTGTTGCGTTTGGCATATATTTAGGAAATATGACCTTTTGTACAAGAACATCATTATATCATATAGGTTTAATAAAGGAAATACGGCGTTCTGTTTTAAATTGAGAATTGCTAAAGCAAATGACTATAAAGTCATGGATTTATGCCTTTTTGTAAGAAATACCTATTTTGGTATGGCTTTTTTCATAGGAAATAGGCCTTTTTGGAATATATTTTTTTCGTTAGAGGATGTCTTTCAACCACACCTTCAATATTCCGTCGAAAAATAACATCGGAGTAAAAATGGAAATATGGCCTTTTGAAAAATCACTCCTCAATTATAAGCATTATTAACTAAATTTGGAGCATTTTGTTGGTTGGCTTCCTTGGTGTTGGCAATAATGTTGACACTTTCTTTTCTTAAATTGTCATACTGGTGCGGGTTCGCTGGTCCACTGCTGTCAGGAATATTATTAATTTCATACGCAAAACTTGTAGAAGGCAAGGGTGAAGGTGGAGGCGAATTTTTTTCTTTAGAGTGTAGAATGTGGTGGGCTATACGTTTTTTGTTCCCTATGGACTGGTCCACATATGATTCTGCAACTTTTGTCGATTGCCATCCCCCGAGACGTTTCAAATTAGTCTAAAGAGCATCTATAACAGTGTCCAGTATAGGTCTCTGGATTTGGAAGTCTTAAAAAAGCAGCCACATTTGATGGCATCTTACCAAACTTATTAATGCCAACAGTTTGATAAGTACATTTTCCCTTTTGGAAATTGACAAAAAACCTTTGATGCGGTGTACTTTTGGGACGCAGTGAGATGTACTTCTTAATTAAATTGAGATTTTTTTCTCCAGTTACAACAAAGCTTCTACTCTGGTGAGTCTTGCTATCTGGTATTTTCACCAGAAACAACTCCTTTTGTTCGACCACGTTTTCACACAACAGATAAGTTGATTCTTCGCGCCTACAAGCTCCAGCGATTCCAAATATAGTTGCAACTTTAATAAGGAAATAAATATCGTCAGGCGCAGTGCTTAAAAACGTTTTAACATCTTCATGGCTTAGGGCTTTAGACTTTTTTGGTCTGAAACCCACCATTTTCTTTTTTAAAAAAGCAATTAATTTAAAATACCTGCTAATATCAACGTTTTTTTTTCAATTTCAGTATGTATGTATGTAAGTGCGGGCAGCTCTGACACCGCAGCACTCAGGCCTGTCGACCCATTGTGCTCTGCCGCGTTGGTTAGGGTTGCGCCAAACCTATGCCCTTCACGAAGGCGAGCACTAGGGTTGGTGAAAGCTCCTTGATATCCGCTGGTGCAAGTAGTCCTGCACCCAGGTACTGGTGCCTTTTTCGTATAAGGCTATTACAGAAGCATAGGACATGCAGTGAGTCCTCGTTCTCCTGCTTGCAGAACCTGCATACTGCTGAGTTGTTCAGCCCCATTGTATACAGATGCTTATTCAGACCGCCGTGCCCAGTAAGGATGCCCGTAACGATCCTTAGGTTTTTCCTACTCATTCTGGATAGCGTGTCGGCGAAGTTTTGACAGTGCCCCTGAATGAGGAGCTTAGCCTGTCTGAGCCCCGCTGTATTTGTCCAATTCTCTTTGGCTTCCCGTTTTACCCACTTGTCAATGACATTGTTGGCAAAGCCCGCTGGAAGCCCCAGCACTGGCTCGGGCCCCCTGAATGAGGCCGCTGAACCACGTTTAGCCAACGTGTCAGCTTCCTCGTTGCCTTGTATAATTTTGTGTCCTGGAACCCAGATAAGCCGCACCCTATTGGAGTTGCCTAAGACGTTGAGATTTTCTCGACAGTCTAGGGCTCCTTTCGACACAAATTTGTTTGATGCCAGCGCCTTTATGGCTGCTTGGCTGTCGGTGCAAATCGTGATTTGCTGATTCCTATAACCTCTATCGAGGTTCGCCAGTACGCACTTGTTGATAGCGAATATTTCCGCCTGAAAAATTGAGGCGTGTGAGCCCAGTGCGAAGGTTAATTCGCACCTTGGCCTCCTGCCCCAGACGCCAGCACCCGAGCCCCCGTCAGTCCTAGACCCGTCTGTATACCAGATGAGCCCTTGACCTTCCGTCTGAGCTCTTTGGTCCTCGCCCCAGGCGTCTCTAGTCGGTATCTCTGTGCTGAACGATTTTCTGAACACGTATGTGGGAGGAAGAATGTCACTGGGCGATTCCAGCATACCCTCCCCCCACACAAGCGTTCCCAGAATGCTGGCATGGCCTAGGCCATGGCCCTTATCAATTTCAGTATAGATTTTACCATTGAGTACTTGTTGCTAATTTTCTTGTCGGTGCACCATTTCGTAAACTTTTCATATTCTTGAATGTACCTTACTTTGGATTTATTTGGAAGCATAATGTACTCTGGAACCCTATCTTCCATTTCCAGATTATCAAAATCAGTTAAACTCATTCTGAGATTGCAAAATTATGAAAAATACGCACAAACTACTACGAAATTAACTCACAAATAACTAATATTAATAATAATGTCAAAATGTCAGTTTGTTGATTTCTAATTGTTACTATAAGTTTCCTTAGTAACCTGGTAGGTAAGAAAAACTACAGTGACTTTATACAAGACAGTGGCGACAATAGTGGCCCAAGCCGCCATGTTGCGGGAAATTATTCTGTTACCTTTGTTTTATGTGGAGTAAAACTTTTGACAAGTGGCGAAGGTTCCAAATTTTATGTATTATTGATTTTGACTTAATCGAGTCGAAAAATTTTTCCGCACTAGTGTGGAAAAATCAATTTTCCGCACTGATATCCGTTCGGAAAATTGGGTTTTCCACACGTCTGTATAAAAAATAATTTATTTGGTGACGTTGCCGTTGAGATAGTCCCTTGCAATTTAATTTACACCAAAGCTGATCGTATTGTGTCGTCCCGTTTGCCCTTTGTTGCTAAAAAAATGTAAGACCAATTCTATATACCTTAAGGAAGCAAAATTGACTGGTCGTCCAAAAATCGTACAGTGCAGGGGGTGGTTTTAAAAAATTCGTATTTTTTTTTTTTGCGTTTTTTACAACTATTCTGCTTGATCATCAAACTGCCTTAATCTTAAATAATAGATGTGTTTTCGACTTCTATTGTCATTATTTATTTATATAACAACGTTTCAACTAGTGAGTATCTTTAGTCGTTATTCGAAGATGACCTCTTTTGAGGAAACTTCTAGTATCGATCTATGTCGATGATGTAGGGAATTGGACGAAAAATGGCAATCCCCTGTATACAGGAACTGCCGTTGGAGGGATCTATGATCCCAGCGTGGTTAGGAATGAAGTGTGTACAACTGATAGTGGGTTGATACTGATTTATTAATACATTTTACATCTATTTATATTCAACGAGATAACACACAAAATTACCGGGAGTTGCTGAATGTGCACAGTCTTTTTTAATTTTCTGGATAAGTTTCCATCGTTCAGCCAAACTTCTATTGATTTCGATCGTGATTGGGTCAGGAGGTTCCACCAGTGGTCTCCCGACTAGGAAGTGTCCTGGAGTACGTCAAACATGTTTCGCCAATAGTTCGTTTTAAATGATATTTCATTGATTTTACCCCGGCTTCCCATAGTCCTCCAAAGTGAGGTGCTGCTGGAGGAGTGAAGTGCCATTCTGTGCCTCTAGAAGTCAACTCTTCCCGTACATTGGTGTTTTGAGCTATTGAGTGTACTTCTTTCTAAAGGGTCTTAATTGCTCCCACGAAGTTGGTTCCATTGTCGCTGTACATACATGTGAGCGCAATGACCTCTTCGTGACACAAGCGGTCGAAATGCTGCTAAAAATGTATTTGTGGACATGTCACTGACAACTTCTAGGTGGACTGCTTTCGTGGCAATGCAGGCGAAGATTGCTATGTAACCTTTGAAAGATTTGTCGCCCCTTCCCTTCGTTGTTTTGATTTGCAACGGCCCAGCGTAATCTACACCCGTGTGAAGGAACGGATGTGATGGAGATACTCTTGCTGGCGGAAGACTTGCCATTAGTTGTTCTGCTGTTTTAGCCTTAAATCGGATGCATTTTACGCATCTTTCGATGATCTTTTTAACCGCCTTCTTTCCATTTATAATCCAGTACTGTTTCCTGATGTAGGTTAACCTTAATTGGTTTTCCCCCATGCATTGTGTTTGCATGAGCGTCGAGGATTATAAGTTGCGAGATAACTTTCGTATGGCAATATTATGGGGTGTTTACTGTTCGAGGGAAGTTGTGAATTTTCTAGTCAACCACCTACCCTTAGTATCTCGTCGTTGTCCAGAAATGGGTTGAGGTTAAGGATTTTACTATATTTGCTTATCGCCGTTTCCTTTTTCGGGGATAGTATCTCTCTGAGGTAATGAAATTGTTGTTGCCTTTTTTTAGTGTCTCGAGTGTTCTCCTTAGTTCACTTACTGATAGATGTCCAACATTTTTATTGGGAAACCGTGCACAGTAAGAAATTGTGCGAACTAGCTTAGTAAGTGAGGAGAATTTACTCGTAATTTCAATTTCGGTACTGTTCTGCTCAGTTGCGTAGCCAGCATTTTGGGGCGGAGGGGGCGAACTATCGGAGGGTCGGAAATCGCGGAGCTAAAGCGCCGCAGGCAAAAATTTATTGAGACCACGCCCAAATTTCGTAGGAATTCACCTTTATGCTCCCTAGGGAACAATGGTCTGGCCCCAAATGAAGTTAAAACCCGCTATATAAAAGAAAATAAATTTAATGTGATGGGACGCTCTCAAAATCTGTCTTATTAAGTTTATTACTATCACTCTTCTTTACCTAAAATAAAATAAGACCGATCTTGTTTTTTAAGAATTATTTTTTAAGTAGTAAAGGGGCGCCAGGCTAAAGGGGCGGGGGGGGGGGGGCGACCGCCCCCCTGTGGCTACGCCACTGGTTCTGCTTTATTGTTGCTATATGACATAACTTGGCTTGTTCTTTCGTTAGATATGTATTACCTCTAAGCATTTTTTCCAGTGACGATGATTGCAACCATACCGGCCCTTTCCACCTAGATTGGGTAAATTAGACAGTCGTCTTCAGGTGAATAATGAACAAGCTACGACACTACGAGAGTATTTATACTACCTCCTGGTTAGCAGTGCATGACCGAGATTGGTGCAGTCATGCGTTACTGTGTGGTCCTAAAGTAAGTTTACATCTACTTAACAAGGGTTTCCAAATATTCCTTATGTCTAAAGAGGGCTTACTAAAACAGTCTGGAATTTGGGTTATGATGGCCGCTTCTTTGAATTTCCTCTTTCGCCAGTGTTCTTCTTTGAGTATTATTTTTGTCTCTGACCATTGCAAGTGGTGGCCGTGTGTCCAAGCATGTTCTGCCGCACCGGATCTGTTTATTTCTCCCTTCTTTGTGTGGTTTCGGTGTTCCTTGATTCTTGTTCCAAGGGGGCGTAGGGTTTCACCAACATAGGATTGTCTGCACTCGCAAGGTATTCTATATACGCAGTTCTTCGTGTCCCTTTGGCTGGTTGGCTTTGTCTCCGTCAGGTGGCTTCTTAAGGAATCTTTGGAGCTGAATAATGTTCGAATTTTGAGCAGTATTGGAGCAAGTTGCAATGTATAGTACGCTAAGCACAAGACAATTGGCCGTTGCGACGGGCGTGAGTCGTACAAGTGTAAAACGAGTATTAAAAAAATACAAGTTCCATCTTTATAAGATTCGGTTAGTGCAAGAACTAAATAAAGACGACTTTGATCGTCGCTCTCAATGTTGCGAATTATGACGGAATAGTGTACCTTCTTCTTAAATGGTTTAGTGAATCGCCACAATTGTCGTTACTGGACCGATACCAGTCCAAGGATTTTCCACGAGACACACACACAACACCCCAGAAGTTGAATGTATGGGCTGGTCTTTTTGGAAATTCCATTGTAGGCCCTGTTTTTAACAGGCGATATGTAGCTGAATTTACTAGAAAATGCCATCGACCCAGCTCTAACAAATATCATAGAGAACAACCCTGCACACAATGAACAGGAACTGATTTTCCAACAAGATGGAGCTCCTCCGCATTACTCGCTACATGTGCGCAATTATTTAAATGACACGTTTCCAGGACGCTGGATAGGCCGAAGTGGTGCAATTGAGTGGCCCCCTCGGTCACCCGACTTAAGTCCTTTAGATTTTTTTTTTGTAGGGACACATAAAAAGCAAAGTTTACAGCACTCCACCTAACACATTCGAAGATCTGCGAGAACGAATCATTGACGTATGTCTCGAAGTAACACCACAAGTGCTCCAGAATGTACGGCAATGGTTTGAAGATAACCTGTATCACTGTATGCACGTTAGCGGACAACAGTTTCAGCATTTACTTGACTAATACAGTAAGTTTTTAAGTAAAATTAAATAGATTTTTGCCTCTTGAGTCAAACGTATTGTTGGTATTTCAAAGGCGTATTTCAAAGTAAGCAGCGGTGTATAGGGAATTAAAAGCCCTTTTGAATGAGGTGTCACTTGACCCCATTCTTATTTGAAAAAATTTGGGGGATGACACCCTTACTTAGGGGGTGGAAGGTTTTCCTATGATTTTTGCGTCAAAAGTTGTCCTCCTGACAAACAAACTTGACGTGGTTTTGGCTTTTTTCGAAAAGTCCTTTCCCAGTCTATAATGCTTTGCGGTACGTTTTTGATGGGCACCCTGTATAAAAGAAATGTATGCAAATGCAATGAGTATTATTTGATAATTACTTTTTCTTTGCCTAAACCAAATGTTTTGCAATACTATATTATTTCACCGCGCGGTTCAAATGTATTTCCATACGACCGGCACCCAACCCGAAAATCGGCAACGTCCATGAACACGCGAGAGCCAAAGGAAATTTTAATTTGAGGGCCGTCGACGATTTCGTACTAATATTTGTCGTCCTTTGTCTTTCTGAAAGGGAGTATGTTGGTTTCTGTCTTGATTTCAATGCATTTATATAGTTTTCGACTTTCTCTAGTTTTAGTTTTGTTGTTTTAGTAAAACTAGTAATAAATGGGCATGTCAAAATTTTACCTCACGATATATTTGCTACAAAGTTTAAGAAAACTAAAACTAGGGGCAGGGTAAGTACAGGGCCATCTTTAGGCACGGGCCCGGGGCCCCCGGCCACGGGGGGCCCGCCGATCCCTCTACGGCTGACAGAATTTCTTAAAAAGGCTTATGTATTAACACTATTAACTGGTAATTAACATTAATTTGACTAAAATGTTTATTTAAAAAATCATATAAAAAAGTAATCATTTAAAATCTGGCAATAATTCGTCTGTAATTAGAATAATGGTAATCTGCGACATCTGTTGGTGAGTGGCAGTATATAGTATGGAGAATCTCTGGCGTAGGGCGTGGCGCTATCGCTATCACACATAGATCATAGATGGCAGGCGCGGGTTATCGGAATGTAATGGAATATAATAATGTCACCTGTTTTAAAATCCGTTGGCCGTTGCGCAAATTGACAAATTGTCAATTGAGTTTTGAGTTAGATACGCAACGCAGGTTTTAATTTTTTAAGTTTAAATTGACTTTTTAAAGTTTGTTAGTGTATATTTCCTTAATTAATAATTGGATTGTTTATTACAAACCGCGTTAAATAAAACTAGTTTGGAATATATTTTAAAATAAAAAAGGTAAGACACAAACTTTTTTGTCCTTGTCCTTGCTTGTTGTATATAATCAATTTTCTTTTTTTTTAGGGGTTTATTGGTCACTGTTATTATATTTTAATCATCATCATGTCAAAACGCTTATATCTCAGCGGTGCAGAAAAGAGAAAAAAAAAATGCGCATCAAAAGGAAGTTATTGAAAAACTACCCAAATTAACTTCATTTTTTACTTCCAAAGCATCAGCTCAAGATCAAAAAAACAACGAATCAACGGAAACAACTTCAGAACAAGTTTTTACTTCCAGCCCAGAAAATTTCGACGATGTTAATCCATTAAAAATTCAAGAACAGATACCATGTCACAAGATCCTGGTAATTATTTTGATGCAGCGTTTACAGAAAATATACGTGAATTTTGGATTCGCCAAGGACCAGAGCATTTTCAAAACAAAAATTGTGACGCTTCTGAAGCCTCCAGAAGTTACATAGAGCACGGGAAAATAAAAACTAGAAATTTTAATAAAACCATTTTCTTCCGCAAATTAAAGAATGGTGAACGTGTTGACAGAAAGTGGCTCCTATATTCTCCGTCACAAAAGGCTGTTTTTTGTTATTCCTGTTGCCTTTTTAACGCATCTCACACAAGCTTCAGTTGTTCAATTGGATGTAATGATTGGAAACATATAAATAACCTTGTAGTTGAGCACGAGAATAGTTTAGCTCATAGACAATCCACAATGACTTATATTGCTCGAAGCAAAGTTGTTGGTAGGGTGGATAATGACTTACTCTCTCAATATAAGACAGAGGTGGATTACTGGAAGAAAGTATTAAAAAGAGTTGTTGCAGTAGTAAAATTTCTAGCATCAAGAGGGCTTGCATTTCGTGGTGACAATGAAATTTTTGGATCTCAGCAAAATGGAAATTATTGAGGATGTATGGAACTATTAGGAGAATTTGATCCTTTCCTTCTTGAGTATTTAAAAAATTACGGGAATCCTGGAAAAGGGAAAACTTCATACTTGTCAGCCAATATATGCAATGAATTTATTGCTATTATGGCAAAGCAAGTTCTAATTAAGATTGTAGGTGAACTGAAACAAGTTAAATATTTTTCAATAAGTGTAGATCCTACACCTGACCTATCGCACGTCGATCAGCTCACTTTCATTGTTCGGTATTTAAAAGACGGAGTTCCTATTGAAAGGTTTCTACAATTTATACCTATAAAGAAGCATACCGCTGTATATTTGGCTGAGACGGTATTGGTATATCTGAAAAAATTAGATATCCCAATAAAGGATTGTCGCGGACAAAGTTATGACAATGCGTCAAATATGGCCAGAAAGTACTCGGGCGTACAAGCCAGAATTAAAGAAGTATGTGAATTTGCCATTTTTGTACCATGTGCGGGGCATTCTTTGAATTTGGTGGGCCTTCATGCTGCCGGGTGTGTCCAAGAAGCAACAAGTTTTTTCAGCTGGTTCAAAAAATGTATAATTTTTTTTTTTGAGTTCTACTCAGCGGTGGAATACATTAACAGAATGTTTGGGTCCGAATAAAGTACTAAAATCACTCTCTGAGACTAGGTGGTCCGCACGGTCTGACGCTGTATGCGCATTGCATCGGGGTTATAAGCAAATTTTAACTGCTTTGATTTCAATTGCACAAGATACAAACCAACCATCAGAAACCAGAAATGACGCTTTTGGTTTGACTAAAAACCTGACAAAACTGGAAAATATTCTTTTAACAGAGATATGGAGTAATATATTGGAAAGGATAAATAAAACGAGCTTTATTCTTCAAAAACAGACCTTGACCATGGATGCATGTTGCTACAAAATTATTGACATCCCTTGGTGACTTTCTTAATGATGCGAGAAATAATTTTGAAAATTACGAATCTTCTGTAACAGCAAATTTTTCGGAAGCTGACTATAAAGACGTTTCTCAGAGGAAAACAACTACAAGCTCTCGAATTACATTTTTTGACGGACCGGCGGAAACCGTACATTTAACTGGCAAAGAAAAATTTAAAACAGAAACGTTGTTTCCTATAATTGATGCTTTAATAGTTAACTTACATCAAAGATCGGAATCATACAAAGAGATTTATTATCGTTTTGGATTTTTTTCATGCCTAACATCAATTAAATCCTGCGAATTAAAAAATAAATGCCAATCATTTGCTTTAATGTACCATGACGATGTTGATGCAAGTGAACTGGAGTCGGAATGTCTTCATTTGGCACAATATCTAAAGGGAAAGGGGAATAGTAGCACTGCAAACTAACAAATAAGTATTTCAGATTTATACCTTCTTCTGCGTACAGACAAAATTGCCAAACTTTTCAAAATGTTGGAATATCAGTAAGGATTTTCTTATCATTGATGATTACAAACTGTAGTGGTGAACGCTCTTTTTCAAAGCTCGCAAGAATTAAAAATGAACTTCGGAGTACTATGCTTCAAGAAAGACTAAATAGTTTGTCATTGATAAATATAGAAAATGACGTTCTTAAAGAACTTGATTTTGAGGAAATAATTAATGATTTTGCCCATCAAAAATCTAGAAAAAAGCCACTGGTGTCGATGTAGATTAATTTTTGGTTTTTCAATTATTATTGTTTATTTTGAGGTATCCCACTTACCTTTCTTATGTAGCATCGCCAAATAAAGATTTTCTTTTTATTCTAACTTATTTTTAAACAAAAAGTATCCCAACCTTATTATAGTAGGTAAGGTTAAGTTTATACTCTGATTATTTTACGTTTACAGAGGAAGCAAACAATGATTACGCGCGATCTTGGCGTTTGAGATTTGTTATTGGTCCCGTGGCAATGTCTACATCGCGTGTCATTGTTTACTTTCTCTGTAAACGTGAAATAAACAGAGTACATAATATAGTTCAAAATTGCCTGCCGCGCTATTTTTCAGTTTTCAAAAATCTCGTAACAGGGGCATTGGCGTATTTATTATTGGCCCCCCCTCCCTTCCTCGGCTCAATAGTAAAGAGCAAACTTAAAATTAAATTATTCATCATTCACTCATTTACAATAATTAACAACATGAATCAATATTTCAAATTTAATACATCGACAGAAATACTATCCCACTTAAAAAAAATATTTAAAATAAAAATATTGGCGTTTATATTTAGAAATTTCTTTATTTCTACGTTTTCTCGGGTTGGGCTATCGAAAAGTAAATTTCTAGATTTTAATAGTCCAAAAAAAGGGCGTGGCATTTAAAAAAAAATTTCCCTGCGGCGCTTTTTTTAACAAGCAGAGAGGGTAGAGGGGCCACAACGCCAAAAGTGCCAGGGGCCCCCACATACCTAAAGACGGCCCTGGGTAAGTAATCATTTAAGATGTCAAATCTCTTTACCAAATGGTTCTATTTAGAATATTAATAAATGTGAGCGGCGGCGTGTTTTCCCATGTAAACCCAATACACTTTTACTATACTAACTGTTTGCTGGGTGCTTCTAGATGTCGGTACTTGGGTGAGGTATGGGCACATTTGTCTCGAATATTTCAAGACTTTGATTGTGACACGTAAATTCCACTACACAATTTTTCATTTCTGACTATATTTCCTGTACTTACGGTAATAAATGTTGTTAAAGTAAGTGTAAAAAACTGTAAGGCCCTAATTTGTAAAGGCTTATTGGTACGTTTCATCAACATGAGCAAAGTTTTTCTGACAGCTGGTCCACGTTCATACCAATTTGACATATAACATGCATTTCTAACTTCCAAGCTCTACAATACCAAAATAACATATCATTTTCTTTAAATTGAATTTATTTAATGGAAAATAGAGATTTTTTCACAAATCGCAAAAATATAAAAGAAAACTATTCTGAACCTGAACGTCAAGTTTTTATTCTAAATGGCAATCTTTATTTTTTAATGTACAATCAAATTCTTCTTAAAATTACCTTTGTAACGACATACTACCAGTTCGTATTAACAAAATGACGGAGTAATTATAAAAAGTTACAAAAAAATTTACATCTGTAATAAATCGCGCGAATCAATCAATCAAGCTCGTACGATTGGAAAACGAGTGTACCGTCACTTGTCTTAGAACTTTAGATCCTGGACCCGCCACTGTATATACACGGTGTATAATGAAATCATATGATTTCAATTAATAGGGTTTTGTACGTACAATAAAAACAGAGCATGCCATGAACGTCAATTCGCAGCGCTTGTTGCTATGGCAACACCATGGCACCTTGTTTTTATTTTGACAATAATTGCGCTTCGGTTTTTAATTTTAATTTGAAACGTCAAAAGGTTAGTTGTTCCAAAATATCAATGTAGATTTAAGTTTGATGCCTACGTTTAACTTAACACACTGTGTAAATACAAACATTAATATTAATATTAACAAATAATGTTTCTTGCTAGTTAGTGAGAAGTTCAATATATTGTTTCAATGTTATTAATTCAATATTAGTTATTTAAAAATAAGGATATGTGGTACTTAATTGTAGCTAAATTATTTGGTAGTTCTGGACAAAGTATAGTATTCTACTTGCATATAATGGCTGTTATTCACTTGGATGATTTATGAGACTCGCCTACGGCTTGTGTCATAAACATCATCCGCGTGAATAACAGTAATCATTATATGCTTGTTGAATAATGTACTATTATTCGTTTGTTTTAGAGTGATAGACAAATAAGATAAAAAACTGATATGGTGAAAAAGTTTCAAAAGAAACCCAGAGAAATACATTGGAATACAAAAACAACCAAAATTTGCTAATTTAAGGTAGCGCAAAGCATTTAAAAATCCTTACTTTAACGCATTTAAGACGTACCCGAGCAGCGGACCCGCGCGACGCTCCTTGTTGCGTGTTGGAGCCCATCAATTCCTGTTGGTCACTTAGGTTATCGAGTTTCCTGTGTCTATGATTTGTAACTGTGAAAAAGCAAAAAATGTACCCAGCATTGAACTAAAATTCTTGTACTTTCAAAGAAAAACATAGGTAAAATTGAAATTGAGAACGCAAAGGAAACAAAATAAATGCCCAAAGAAAAAGGAAGTTAATTGAACACAAAAGAAGTTAGTCCACTAGTAATTTATTATCACAGCCGTCTTGCTCAAAAGAGGCAGATATAGAAACACTCCTACCAAATTAGTTAGGCTCTGATTCGTGTAAACAAATTAAAGTTGACAGCGATGAAGATTTCGAAAACTGCTGCCTGAAGTTAAATCACCTTGGCAAATGCGCATTAAAATGAAAAATACTGCGCTGACTAGCGATCGCTTTGGGTTATCAGATAGATTAGCTGCAGCTGTCGCTCCAAGTGTATGTAAGATTTTGGTATTGTTATTGATGATGACCACACCCATGTTATTGACAAAAATAAACTTAGAAGGGAAAAATGTGTTAACCGCTCAGAACTTTAAAATCAGAACAAAAACGAACATAACCCAATTGAAGGATTATATTTTGACGGGAAGAAGGATAACACTCTCGTGATTGAGAGAGTAAACTCAAAGCAGTTTCGAAAAACTATAAAACAGGAACATTACTCAATTTTACAAGAACGAGGTTCTGTGTACGTTGGTCATGTTTCCCCCTTTTCTGGGTCTGCTCGAAACATTTCTTATAGCATTCTTTCTTATTTGACTAAAGCTGAATTATCTCTTCATGAACTGGACGTAATTGGATGTGATCGCATGGTTACTAATTTGGCGTGGAAAACGGTTGTTATTCGCACAATTGAAGAATAAGTTAAAAGATCACAACAGTGGGGGTATGTCTTTTACATTTCAATGAATTGCCTTTCCGGCATTTGTTCCAAACTTTAGATGGTGAAACGACTGGGCCAAAACTTTTTAGTGGTCCGATTGGCACTAAGCTCAGTAAATGTGAGAAACTTCCAGTGATAAATTTTGACAGTGTTGAGTGTGAGACTCTAGAAATAGACAGACCTTGTTTTCTTTCATAATCTCGCCACAGAAAATGGACTACTCCTTGAAACAAGATATTAGTTTACTTTATCCTAAAATCATATATGCCTGTATGGTTTCATACCAAGAAAAGTAAAAACATATGGTCCGGAACATGTTTTTGAAGTTATAAAATCGTCAAGATTTCTGACAGAAAAATTGCCAAAAGTCATTGAACCAGTAATTGAGCATATTTTGCCCATCCAGAAAACTTACTTTTGACTATGATAGTAAATAAAAGGGACCATATAAGAGAGTTGGGATTCACAACAAATTCTAAAGGCTAGAAACTTATCTTCTAAAATACAGTAAATCAGGAATTTTCAACCACCCAAAATTAACTTTCTGGCTACAGACTACATTGACTGGAACACCACTACACCTTCACCACCACCTTTACTGCGAAGAGTAACGGATGCAGAGATTGGATTAAAAGTCAAATCAGGTGAAACGGCGGCTGAATAGAAATTCCCATGTCAAACTCAATCAGTTGAACGATGCGTGAAGCTGGTAACCGAGGCGTCACAAAAAGTCGTCGGCTTAAATTCCAGAGATTGTTTTATAAGAACTTCTTTCAAGATCTGCAATGCCAAGTTTTTCAAGCAAATCTTATTTTAGACTCCTAAAGGAAAGTGAGATAAATAAAGGACTATATTTCATTACATACTGAAATTTTACACAATCAGAATTTTATTTGGTTTCAATGGAAATTTGTTAAATTTTGTGAAAAATGTATGTTTTTTTTAAACGTAAAACTTTAATAATAATTTGTAAAATGTATTATTTCTTGCTTTATTTATCTTTTCCATACTTTCTTCAACTAAAATATGCATATAGCTCATTGTTATAAAAGTTAATTGACTTTCCTCCATTTATTAGAAAAATAATTAAAATCGTATATATTAAGTTTAGGGTCGATGCGCTACCGCCAGATGTGAAAGTTTATTTTTTTTTCATTTTACTAAGCTACCCTAGAGGCTAGTTTTCCACACTATAGCGTTTAAAAACCAAATAAAAACAAATTTTCGGCCCACCCTAATAAACAAATCTGCTTTGTATTAATTAGCAAGAATCACAAAAAGATATTTGAGCATTTAGACGCATTTTTGGGCAGAACTCTCGTTATACAGTGAGGACATAAAGTCTGGAAAACTACCTTTTGCAAGTAAACGAAGCACCTGAATAAAAAACGCTCGGACACGTCGATTTTATTTTATTGTCTTCTATCTTCTAGGATTTCTGAGATATATACAGGGTGCTTCAAGAAAGCTGGGCAGCTGTTAACTTTTTTTTTTTTAATGGAACACCCTGTATATTATTGCATTTTTGGATTCTACGAACAATTTTAAGTATATTTCATATAGGATATCCTATACCTAAATTCAATTGTTTTTAAAATAAAACACACCTTACTAGTTTACTGAATTTTTAATGACAATAACTTAAATGACACATTTTAACGTAACAAATGCTGAAACTGTTGTCCGTTAACTTCCTGGCAATATCCTAACCGATCGATAAACTCTTGTTGCACGTTTCGAATGAAAAAAGGTGGGATTTGTCGAATTTAATCTCTTATACGATTTTTCAGCGCATCGATATTAGGAGGTCTGTTGAAATAAACTTTGGTTTTTAAATATCCCCACAGAAAATAATCTAGCGGAGTCAAATCCGGAGACCTGGCCGGCCATTCTACGGGGCCACGACGTCCTATCCACCTGTTAGGAAATATCTCTTTGAGATACTGCCGAACAGTAAGCGCGTAGTGAGGTGGTGCTCCATCATGTTGAAACCACATAGTTGGAGTTGGTATATCAGGCTCATTACCTGGATACAGTTGAACTAAGGCAGGAATCAACTCTAGTTGCAGAAAGTCAAGATAAATTTCGCCGTTTAAGTTAACGTCGAAAAAATACGGACCTATAATCCTGTCTTGAAATATTCCAGCCCAAACATTGATTTTTTCGGGATGTTGCGTATGAGTCACTTGAGCCCAATGAGTATTCTCTGTGGACCAGTATCTACAGTTTTGTCGGTTGACAGTACCATTAAGAAAAAAGGTAGCTTCATCGGAAAATAAAATATTTCTACAAAAAAATGGATCTATATTGCACCGCTCTTGCATACTTTCGCAAAACTGAATTCGGCGGTCATAGTCGTCTTCATTTAATTCATGTATTAATCTTATTTTGTATGGATAATACTTTGCCTTTTTTAAAATATTTTTTACCGATGTTTGACCAATGGACAAATCTGATGCTGCTTGGCTTGTAGGTAAATGTGGATTTTTGTTATAACTGAGTAAAACATCTAATTTCTTATTATCATCTAGTTTCGGCCTACCTGTCCTGGGAAGATATTTTACACAACCATGTTCAAGGAATTTATTGACAATTTTACTGACTGTAGATATTGTAATTTCTTGTCCGCGCTCTGGATATGTGTTATTAAAAAGTTCACAAACTTCGCCCAAATGTCTTTGGCGATCTCCCTAGCCAAACATCATCAGAATTTCCATTCTTTCTCGCTCTGAGAGCATTTTTAATAACTTGACAGTAACAGAACTGTCCTACAGTATGTTAAAAATTGGCATAGTTGTCATAGTGACAACGAGTCAAAGTGACATCAAGTTACTACATTTCTCCTAGATTTTACGTTGTATCATGGTTTTTCTCTTAATGAAAAATATACTGAAATTGTCCGTAGAATCCAAAAATGCAATAATATACAGGGTGTTCCATTAAAAAAAAAATAAGTTAACAGCTGCCCAGCTTTCTTGAAGCACCCTGTATATATCTCAGAAATCTGAGAAGATAGAAGACAATTAAATAAAATCGACGTGTCCGAGCGTTTTTTATGCAGGTGCTTCGTTTACTTGCAAAAGGTAGTTTTCCAGACTTTATGTCCTCACTGTACATATAGTCTTATACACGCTTGACACTGAATTTCTTTTTTGGATGATGTGATACCGAAGAGGCAAATATAACACAACCCCATCGTTACGTATTTATTAATGAACTTCTTTGGAAACGGGCAAATCGATTTGTTTGTTTAAATGGTTTTGGGACTTTCAGAAATATCTTTAATCATGGTTAGCACGAATCAATTCACATGAATTAAGTCAGTCAGTTATTGGTCATTAGCGGTCAATAACTAAAAATAGCTAATTCAGTTGTTGGACAGGCCTAAATTACAATTTAACGCTTAAAATTTTCCATCCTACAAACAAAATATCGATTCATTAACATTGTATTAGCATCTAATAATAATATCAATAAATTTTGAACATAAATCTAGTTTTTAGAACTAACTTTTTGGACTCTGCTTTTAGCCAAACTAAAGAAATATCAGTAGAAAGCACAGAACAATTAACGCATGTATACTCAACTTGACGCCATTACGAAATATAGAAACCGTTTCAGTTATAATTATGCCAAATCTGTTTCAAAATTAGTTACCAACTTATTGCAACGTAGGTATTGTGATTTTTCCTAAAATATACTGAATTGACCAATAACTATCACATGGCCAACAAATGTAGCATTTACCCTAATTTTATGAGGGGGGGGGGGGACAGAATTCTCTCCCAGCCTCTTTTACAACGTGTGGTAAACAATATTTCAGTCTTTATTCATAAAGGCTTTAATTAACGCATATATAAAAGTTTAAATAAAATATTGCTTACCTGCAAATACACATTATTTCCAAACCAACAGTACAGTGCTAGTTGAGCCACCATAATAAGAAAATATAAATGAATTGATACAGCCTCTACAGACAATGGGTCGGTCTATAAGTAAGATTTTTACAATTATTCTCCATACAAAGTTTATACAGGGTGTTTCCTAACCTCTCTGAAAAAATGAAGGAGTTAAATCCTCACCTTATTTTAAGACGAAAATGTGGTATAAAAGTTTTTCGCATGTCGCTTCGTTTTCGAAATACATGGTGTTAAAAAAAAAATTTGTATTTTTTTTTCATTTTATTAATTAATGCCAAACGATATTCTAATGATACTTGTTAAAGGGATTAGAGCACTTTACTCTGGGTCAATTTTAAATTTTACAATTAGTTCATTGGCGGGGATCTGGGTAAAAGAGTACCTTAATTTTTTAGTTATTTTTCGTATTTTTATCATTACGTTGCGTCAAATGATATGAGTAGGCTTTGCTTCGTTTCATGGCAACCACATTTGTTTTTTCCATAACATTTGTCTCCTGTTTAACTTCTTTCAAATAATATCCTTTTAAATTGTTTTTGAATTTATTTGTACTACATTACATCTTTTCATAATAGCTGAGTTTACCAATTAAGAAATGGCTCAAATTCAATTTATGCACGGTTTGGCAAATGGAAATGCGCGTTTATATGCAGAACGTTTTCCTAATAGACGAGTAGCGTGTTCGGAAACATTTACTAGATTGCACCTCAGGTTAGAGGAAACAGGTAGCTTTGCAAAAAGCAAAATAGGCGGCCGACCACTTACAGTTAGAACGGTACAACTTGAGGAAGAGGTCTTAAACATGGTGGAAGAATCTCCTGCTACTAGTACGAGGAAAATCGGGAACGAGTTGAATGTGAGTTACAAAGCAGTATGGATTATCTTAAAGGACTATTTACTTTATCTTTATCATGTGCAAAGAGTGCAAGCTTTGTTGCCTAAAGACTTTCCAGCTCGAGTTAATTTTTGTAACTGATTTCAAGAAAGTTCTTTAAGGGTTTTTTATTTTTCGGCAAAAATACTATTTATAGATTAAGCGAATTTTTCCAGACAAGGCATCATAAATTTTCACAACAACCATATTTGGGCGGAAGATAATCCTCATGCTATCATCGAAGGATATCACCAGTATACATTTTCTTTTAATATTTGGGCAGGGATTATTGGAGATAGCTTAGTTGGACCGTATTTTTTTCCAAATCGACTTACTGGTGATGTTTATTACAACTTCCTTAGAGATAAATTGCCAGAATTGATGGAAGCAGTACCATTAAGAACGATAACTTTAATTTGGTTCATGCATGATGGCGCTCCCCCTCACTTTGCAGTACGTGTTAGGAACTATTTAGATCAACAATATCCTGCTCGTTGGATTGGTAGAGGGGGACCTCACCCATGACATTCGCCGGATCTAAATCCATTGGATTTTTATTTCTGGTTTCACCTTAAACAACTCGTTTATACTACTCCTATTGGAACTGAAGGAGACCATCGACTGCGTATTATTGATGGTTTTAATACGACTCGCGCCAGTCCCGAAATTTTCCAACACGTAAGAGACAATTTAGCACGTCATGTACATGGGTGTTTAGTGGATTATGGAGGACATATTCAGCAATTTATTTGACTTTTGTTCATGTGAGTTCATTATTAAAAGTTTTTAAATCAATTATTATAATGATTATTATTGCTTTACTAATTTTTTTTAACACCCTGTATTTCGAAAAAGAAGCGACATGCGAAAAACTTTTATACCACATTTTTGTCCTAAAATAAGGTGAGGATTCACCTCCTTCATTTTTTCAGAAAGGTTAGGAGACACTCTGTATGTCAACGTGTAAACTGTATTTTGAATGCCCACAATGTGTTTAATGAAAATGTTCCAGTGATCGACAGTCCAGAGTGAGCCTTTTTTGAAAGGTTCGATTTTTGTTTTAGAATTGCTGACGAAAGCTGCCTTTGTTATGCCAAGAAAAAAGTTCATTCATAATTTTTGATTGGGATACGCCTAATCTTACGGGTCTATTATCTTGCTTCCAATAACATCCAAAATACTGGAAAGCTACTGCCAACTAAAATGGAAACTATACTAAAACATCGGCCAATTATACCAAATTACTACTTCGGCTTTCGACCGCTACATGCAACAGTCGAACAAATTTGCATTATATGATTGCACCATAAGCCCGCTTTATTTTATATTTGAGTTGTGTACACAATATCATTCAAAGCCATAAGAGGCCGACAGACACGCGTACAAGCATTAATTCATACTACTTCTTCAAGATTAATTCATGTACCTACGCACGGTGAGGTACGCGCGTCGATGTTCGCCAGTGGGTAGACAAATTAATGGACAGCCTAAGTCTGACGTCACAAGGGGCGTGTTTTAAAAAATCTTTCCAAACAAAAATAAATTGCATTGAAAATCCCATAAGAGATTTTTGCAACCATTGATACACGTTTATAAGCGACAAATAAGCAATTTCTTCAAATTATTCATATTTTTGGTGATATGATTGACCCATTTACAGCCACAGATAGAGGTAAGTGTTTCCTGAAAATATTTAATCGCCATTTGAAAAAGTTTGAGGTTATGTTATTGTTATTTACATTATTGTTTATTAAGACATAATTGTAGTTTTTTTTTTGTAAAATAAAGCTCGTGTTAGTGTTTATTTATTAATATGAAGTAGACCCAGTCTATAGCCTAAATAATTTATATTATAGATTCAATATTGGCTAAAGTGGTTACGTATTTTGTTACCCGAACAGAAAATTTTCAAGTTTGTTGTATTCCCTGAAAAGATAAAAGAAAGGAAAGCTCGGACATCACTTATAAGGTACCTAATAGAGCAAATAGTATTATGTTAAAAAGGGGTAAATGCCTTGGAGTCAAACCATGCCCTATGGATGCAATTTGATTCAGATCGGAGAAGTTCACACTATGATGAAAGACAAAAGTTATAATATATATAAAAAACTAAATCCAGCGAAGTTAAAACAGCTGAGGAGCTATATCCCAGTAAGCCTTATTCATGCAGCTATGGATAATCAGATTGATCAGCAATTTTAGAAATACTGTAGACCTTAACATTTGATGTACTGAAATTATAAAAATTTAAACAAATATTTATTGTTATTTTTATTACATTGTTTTATAATCTACATAATATATATTTCAAATTAATTGTATTAGGTATAGCATTGATATCCCTGTCCATACATAAGGATATGAGAATAGTTGTAACTAAAGCGTACTAAAAGTTTTTAAAGGTTTTTTTGAAATTTCTTCCAAATCTTGTATTAAAAAATACTTTTCTGCTTCTAACGATGCTCCTAAAGCATGAGTCAATATCTTCGGTAACATCTGTCTGCTCACTTCTTTTCTAAAAATAATTTAATATAATGTTGGCCTTGCTTTTCTATTAAAAGTTAAATCAAACTATTAAATGTTCACATTTTTTACTTTAGTTTTTAGGAACGTGAATACATTTTGTATAATAAAAGCTATAACATACCTTTTTTCTGGAGATGTAACGCTAAATTGCCTTTTAGCGCTGAACTCAAATATTGTAGCCCTATTCTTTCTGTCATTGTGCCCAAAATGGCAGGTACAAACCAAAGAATGTTGGGAAGGTTCTCTGCTCTATCTTGACTTCTACCATTGTAAAGCAAATAATGGTTCAACTCCAAGGCGTTTATCCCTATTTAACATAATAATTGTTCTATTATATACCTTATAAGATGCTTATAGGTGATGACCAGGCATTCCTCTCTTCTATCTTTGCCTTGCAGGGAATACAACAAACTTGAAAATTTTCTGTTCGGGTAACAAAATACGCAACCACTTTAGCCAATATTGAATCTATAATATAAATTATTTAGGCTATAGACTGGGTCTACTTCATATTAATAAATAAACACTAACACGAGCTTTATTTTACAAAAAAACTACAATTATGTCTTAATAAACAATAATGTAAACAACAATAACATAACCTCAAACTTTTTCAAATGGCGATTAAATATTTTCAGGAAACACTTACCTCTATCTGTGGCTGTAAATGGGTCAATCATATCACCAAAAATATGAATAATTTGAAGAAATTGCTTATTTGTCGCTTATAAACGTGTATCAATGCATGCAAAAATCTCTTATGGGATTTTCAATGCATTTTATTTTTGTTTGGAAACATTTTTTAAAACACGCCCCTTGTGACGTCATAACTTAGGCTGTCTATCTGCGGCCTTTTAACGGAAAATTTGTCTACACACTGGTGAACATCAACGCGCGTACATCACCGTGCGTTCATGTAAAGTCTGTGCGTTTTAAGGAGTCCGATATTGGATTAAATCACCAAGGGATGTTATCGCTTTTAAAACAGTAAGTCGGTTAAGTTACAATATCTTCGCACCTTCGCTATACTTGATCACACCGAACATCCCACTGGTTTACTGTATTCTATTACTGGGCGAAATCAGAGGTCTCAAAACAAAATTATCTTAGAATTACGCGTTGAGCATAAATAATAATTAAATAGGTAATTAAATTATTTTGCTATTATTATAGTTAAATCTATATAATAATCGCTATTTTCCAAGAACCAATTAAAATTTGCTCAAGTGCGGGATGGTTAAATATGTTAAAGATTTTGTCAGGTATATACTTTTCCGATAATGACATTATTTTGGGATTATTATAATTAAATCTTCATAATAATTACTATTTTCCAAGAAATAATTAAAATTTGCTGAAGTGCGGGATGGTATGTTCTACTTTATTTTAAATAAGTAGTTGTGCTTTTCACTTTTAGTTTGTTTCTCATTGTGTGTGAATTAAAATCAGTTATTAAGCAAAGTTATGGAAAATGTTCAGCAAGGTGGCACATCGCCTAGAAGGCATTTATCTCCAGGTGAACGCCGTTTGGTATTACAAGTGGAACGTTATTTTACTTTAGAAAAAGATAACTCGGGCCCGTTAGAGTCTGTTTTGGCAGTGCAAAAACGAACGTCTGATGCTTGCGGCATGGTTGTCAAAGAAAAACATAAACCATGAAAATTTATATTTAAAAAGTGAACTTTTAAGCAAGTGTAAAGAGCAGTAATTTAAAAAAAAGTATGTTGTTGACGAATTAGCCCTCAAATATGGACATCAAGTTTTGAGATTGCCGCCCTACCATTGTCATTACAACGCAATTGAATTGGTATGGGGTATTAGCAAGAACTATTATGACAAACATGCCTGTAAAAATATCGGTAAGCCTAGCGTTATAAAGTTATGGGAGGAGGCGCTTAGCCAAGCGGGCAAAGAAGAATGGCGGAAATGCATTGAACACACAGAAAAAATTATTTTTGAATCTTATGAGACAGAACAGGTTATAGACGAAGTAAGACCGTTAATTATTTGTGAATGATGATGATGATGACGATGATGTTGATTCTGATGAGTCTGAAAGCATGGGTGAAATTTCAAATGCAGAGGAAGACTACTTTTAGTAGTACCTATCTACAAGTAGGTACGTTCTGTCGCAAGACTACAAAATTGGTTCTTTTTAGAACCAAAACTTAATAAAAAAGAATTCGTAAAACTAATTTGTCTGGATACTACAAAAGCTAAAAAATTATTATTTTTCTCTACCTAAACTAATTTTTTATTTACTTTAAATTATTTTATTTAGAAAATGTAATTCATCAACATCCAAAATTACCTTCAATATAATTTATTGTTTGAGAGCCACCGACATAATGCTCAAGAGGTTTTATGGCTTAGCGGACTTCTTAAAACGCACAGACTTTATTAATATTTGTACGGGTGTCTGTAGACCCCTATAGACTCATCAACTGAGTGCAGAAACAACGTTAGTCCAATACCTCTAACGCATTTTAAATGGTCTGAAAATAAATATTACTTTATATTCCGACGTGCCATAATGACATTATTATGGATTTCATTTTCAGTGTCAAAATGACATACTTTATAGGACTGAGTACTATAATGATTTCATTATAGGACTGAGTACTATAATGAAAAATAGACGCAAAAAAGAAAAAATGTATTATTTATTTTTTTACCTTTTCGTGTACGATATTGACAACCTTTTTCTGGGAACACCAAAGACATTAACACCAAGTTTTGTAACTGGCATAAGTTTTTTCATATATGCCTCTAGACTTTTCGGGCAACAAACCAACAACTGCTTTATTGGCCAATTCTTCGATTTCTGATGGCAAATTATCCATATTATATTATATAAACGTTAAAATTAAAAATTCAATTCTGACAATGACAATACAAACCAATATTTCTATAGTTACCTGGTTTTATTAAAATGAAGCTATTAGTTTACTGACAAAAACTTAAAATTCATAAAAAAAAAACACAAAAATCGTCGGAATATAAAATATTGTATGAAATTCGGATCATAAACAATCATTATGGTACACGCCGTGTTATTAGACTCGGCTGACGCCTCGTCCAATAATACTCACGGCTAGTACCATAATGATCGTTATTATGATCCCTATAACATAAATATCTATAACAGGACTTTTGGTGATTTCTGTGCTAGACTTAGGGCATTGCAGATTGATAGATGGCTCTGCAGTATGAACAGATATCAGCTGTTTTAATAATTAATGTTAGATAATATCATAAAAATGATGCGGTTTCAATAGAAACATCAGCCAAATCAGTACCTAGAAATGCAAAAAATAACTCAATATTGTAAAATTGCACTACTATTTATTCATGCCCAAAAATGGCGAAGCTGCAATTGTTACTAGATACTACATAAAAAGAATTTTTTAATACTACGGCAAACTTTTTGTGCAAACGGTAGCTCTTAATTGCGAAGGCACTAGATCGTAGTTTGATACTTAAATACTTACTTACCTTCCTTCATTTGATCGTTGGCTTGCTTTGGACGCCCTCTGGGTTGATAGTTGATATGAATCTAGACCAGGAAAATATACCGAATACCTGTATTCATTACAAAACCATACAATAATGTATGCCATTTTAAATGTTTGAAGATGAGGTTGATATTTTGATTAATAAAAAAAAGTGCTTAGCTATTCTAAATTTAAGGATTTATGTTAAAAATTGTGTATAACGTCGAGCAACATTCTAAAAGTTTCATATTATCTTCAATGTGATGTTCAGCTATAAAAAATGTGACCTTATTCTCAAGATGTGGATTATAGGGGAGCTTACTTCTTGAAGATCAGATCATAATTGATCCGCAAATGTCTCTAATCATGTAATTATTTTTGTTAATTATCTCTACTACCGTCATTTGTGACTTAAGTTTTCAAGTATGTTTTCTAAGTCATTGAAGGAAAAAGAATAATTCTCTGGAACTTATCTGAATATATCGCAAGTCTTTGATAAGGGCATTCTGGTCTCATACAAAAATTCGAAAGGCCCTACCCCGTAACTACTACATTATCCTATAATCCTATATACATGACAGACACTACCGTAAAATGGGAGAACTTCGACAGCGGAGGAAATTCTACACCTATATTATTACCGTATAATTTTGCTGTTTTTATTGTTTGTTTCCGGTTATTGATTGATTTGTTGATTATTTTTAACATTTTACAATCTTTTTTTTTTTTTTAAACTAATAATAATAATAATAATAATAATAATAATAATAATAATAATAATAATAATAATAATAATAATAATAATAATAATAATAATAATAATAATAATAATAATAATAATAATAATAATAATAATAATAATAATAATAATAATAATAATATTTGTCATCATTATGGTTATTATTATTATTTTATTATTGTTGTTATTTATCCTAACTTTTCTTTGTTCCAGATTAGTTTTTTATAAAGAAAATACCTAGTAAGTATGTGAAATTGTTGGGAGGTACTGTACAGGAAGGAAAACATAGATAACGCCATCGAAGCACTCGAAGATGGCATTCCAAAACTAGAAGCGGGTAGACAGTTTAAAATCCCCAGAAGAACTTTGATCGATAAGTGTCATGGACATCATCCTTTAAAACCGGGGCGTCCGTATGTGTTGACTAGTGAGAAAGAACAATTAATAACAAAAACACTTGGTACATTAAACGATTGGAGTTTTCCATTGAAACACCAAGATATTCATCAAGCGATAGGAGAATTTGCTACCAAGCAGGGCAGGGTCATAGAGGAATGGAAAGACAATCAACCAGGTTTAGATTTTATACATGGCTTTGCTTCAAGAAACAATCTGACTACCCGCTTGGCCACCAACATTAAACGTTAACGAGCTGCTGTAGGTAAACCGGAGCTAACAGAATTTTTTAACAACATTAAAAGTGCCTAAGCAAATGTTTTGCCAGATCACATCTATAACTGATAATCCTGGTGCAAAAGCAATGTTATTCCCCAGAGGAACTAAAAGAGTGGAGCGTGTTCAGGAGCACTTTCGAACATCTGTAAGTTTGATAGTATGCGGAGCAGCTAAGGGCGACTTTTTGCCTCCCATGGTAGTTTATAAGGCACAGTACTTGTACAAAAACTGGTGGTTTTGTGGGTAGAGGGTATGATGTTACGCCAAGCGGTTGGTTTGACATGGTTACATTTAAGACATGGCTTCTTCAAATCTTTATTCCCCACAAACGCTAATAGCACCCCAGAGCAAAAAAAAGTTATTATTGGAGATAACCTCGCCTCACATTTTTCGCCCGGTGTCGTTCTAAAGAAGTCGGGAGGATATGGCGACAAATCTATAGTGCCTTCTAAGAGAGGAAAGAAAATCCCAATAAGACCAGGCCAAGCAATGCAAGAACAATAATCTGAAACGAGCAATTCATACTCCTTACAAAAAGCAGCAGAGGAAGAAATCCATGATCCGGAGAGAACAGCCGCTCTAAACCTAAAACTGATAAGCCTGGACCTAAAATTAAAACAATAATTGATGAGCCTGGACTATCGAAAGTACACGGAACAAGAAGAAAAATGCAACAGTTAATCAAAGCAAATGTTGAAAATGGCCACCTTCTGATAAAAAGCATGATTGCAATCGTCTCACCATTGATTCTCTTACACGTTCAAAAATGGCTGCTTTATTTTGTATCGCATTGCAACTTTCAATAATTTGAATTCTCACTTAGAGAATTAACTTAGTCCAAAATATAAATGCCATCAATATAAAGTATGTTAAAATGTTAAACATTTAACTTTATGCATTTTCTGTCTCCATCTCCAATAATTGTTTACTTAAACACTTAAGCACTTGTGTTTTTATTCCTTAATGCAGGCTTTGATAGCATATTACAAGAATTCACGACAAAGACACTGGTCGATACTTAACGTTATATTACTAACTGCTTCTTTACATTTTTTCCCTAACTATCACTTTAAAGTACATCACAAGAACGCCCCGGTATCGTAGGGAGTTTAACTTCGTACGTCAGATAACGCAAAATCGCTAGCTGCTTAGTTTTACTCAAAAGGAAACCATAAGTTGCCCAAAAAGGCCTTAAACTCGTGGAGCGCATGTGGGAGCACTGGCATCACAAAGCTATCATGGAAGACTGCTTAATTACCCAAGAGGGCCTTAAACCCGTGGAGCGCACGTGACAGCACTGGCTTCACGGGGCCATCGTGGAAGACTGCCTCTCTTCCCCTTTGCGTGATTTTTGTCTCTCGATCGACCAGCGCGCGATGCGATTTAACCACATATTTCGCCCAGTAGGAAGCTAGCGTCCCAATAATTATAACTGCGTGAATAGCCTTTTATAACTAACAACCCAAAAATAGCAGATATTGGAATCGCACGCACACAGCATTTACCAATCTATTCTCTTTGACGTTTTGATACACTTTTCCCCAACAAACACAAAGATAATTGTAATTTTTTAACATCTTAATAAGATAATATTAATTTATTTATTATCTTATGAGTATGTTATCACTTACTTCATTAAATTGAGGTAAATTATACGGCTTGAAAAATCTGAAATTTAAGCTTGGCGTTATCTTCACAATAAACATGTTCGCTGCAACTTCAATGTTTTTTTAGATATAGCAACCAATTACTTTTCTTTGAAGTATGTTATGTATTTCCCGAATACTAAAAAAAACTATGTTGATTACTCGGACACTGTCAATCACTGGCACATTTACCTTCACCTCGGCGGACGAAAAATTGTGCAGATTTACAATCTAAATGCTTACTGCATACTATCTAAATTCAGAGAGTAAATTTTGTAAGTGTACGATTTTTTTTACACCCATGTGATGGCATCTTACCAAAAATATCATCATCCCTGAGTTGCAAATTGCTATGCAACTTCCTACTAGTTGAACAAATAAACTCACTGAAAATACATCGACGATCTGTTTAATAAACCTAAAAGTTTTAAAATAAACTAAGTGGTAAAAATAAAAATGGAACAAAACAACTTCTGCCCTAGGTTTTAGTTCCAAATTTTTAAAATATTGTCAGGAAACGAATTTCCATAAAAAGTGCTGGATTTCAAGTTTATAATTTTAGGAAGTAGAACTTATTTATTTAAACGCATCTTGCAAATACCACACATTGTTTAATAAAACAAAAGCACTGTAATGAGAATGGCAGGTTCCCCAAGAGTAAAACTTGGGAAACCAAACAACAGGAAACAGACACCAACCCGAAGGTGGTCGGTCTGGCATACTGACGGCTCAAAGATGGCTGGCACGCAGCTGGCCGGGACCGGAGTATACTGAAAAGATACGGGAGAAGGACAGGCATTTCCTCTAGGAAGATACACTCCTGTATTCTTCATAATCCTCGCGGTCGCAACCACAGAAGAAGTTAAGACAGGAGACGACGAAGATATATGCATTTACTGAGATAGTCAAGCAGCACTGAAGGAAGTTCAACGACCAAGGATGGGCCTTAAGCTCGACAACTTAGCTGGGTCCCGGAAAACTCCGATGTACTGTGCATACTGTGCAACCAGGGGGCCGATGAACTCGCTAGATGGGACTCGTCAATGTCCCTCCCCCCATAGGACTGGAGCCAGCTGAGAATAAGCAGAACGCAGGCATCCAAGATCCTCTTTAAGTAGGCTTGGAGGGGCACAACCGCTAACTGGAGAAGGAACGGACAGTGGCGACTCGTGGGTGTATAAGGGGGTGAGGCTACAAAATAGCGCCGCAGACGAAAATTTTTCGCGATTTCAAGGTCATTGGCTTAAAATGAATAGTTGGGAATTCAACCAGCAATATAATTATTTTGAAATACTAGGTTTCACGAGAAAAATATTCAATTTGCAAGGTCAGGGTCAATTTCTCTCAGTGCATCCGCTATTGTGTCTCTATTTTGCTCTACTCTCGTAAGCGCCACAGAATTCTTAATATGTTCTTTGGAACTTTCATGTAATTTTACCGCCCGTGAAAATTTTTTTAAATCAGAATACCCACCCCCTGAACTCCAATTGTTTTTTACGCTGCCCAATAAAATACAAGGCCAACAATATAAGCTTTCTTTATAAATACTTCCGCACAGCCACTTATAGGTTTCGTACCAAGTTACCTGAAAAGCTCTTGAATATTGCTTACCCTGTCTCTTACCCAGGTAGCAAGGTGACGTATTTAAGACGTCGATTATTGATCATCAGTGACGTTATAAATTACGTAAATGAAACGTTAAAAAGACGTGCGTAAGTCACAGACCAATGACGTCTTTTTTGACGTAAAAAAGATGTCATCTTAAGACGTCTTTGTAGGTGCAGAAAACGTCAATAAACGTCATAATTTTTTTTCAGCGGTATTCAAAACTGCACATTTCCCAATTGACTTGGGTGCGAATGAAACTTTTTGCAATAATCATTATAGGCTGTAAAATAAGCACTCCGTTTTCCAGAAAATGATTGAAATATATTTTAACACCTTATTATACCCATAAATTATTTCCTAACTCTATGATTTTTTTAAACATCCTGTATCAATATAACGAACATTTACTAAAAACTTGTTCCTAAGATAGTACATATTACATAACAGGGGTAACAAAAATACATATGTATATTTTATGTACAAAATCCTTTTAATGATAAATTAAATATTACAACTTTCATGTGTATGGAGAATTGGAAAAGACACTAACTTATCATCATTTTTGCTACAATATTATCTAGTGACCAATATTTTCTACATAATATTCTGATATATTTTCAATAAAATAAATGTTCAATGACTTTGAGTCGATTGGATATAAATATAATGATTTATAAACACGAGCTTGTTTTCCAATTATCCTTTAATGGCGGCCAAAATACCTTTTTTCGGGGCGTCATCCAGTTTGAGTGTACAATGGCTACACCCCCGCCGTCATTTTCCTCGAACTCGATAATCTGAAATACCTATATATATTCCTTTATAACACAAAATATAATATAAAAACTAAATCACCATAAACTTTTCACTTTTGCCGAATGGTCGACTGCCAGCCAGCGCCAACAACAGAACACCAATGCGTTCTGCCTTCTGCCAGACTGTCACAATCACAATAGGACAAAGAAATGTCATTAAACGGAGAGCGGGTAATTTAAATTTGGTATTTGCAGACTTTTAATAACAATATATTCGCTTTTGCACATTTTACATTACAAAAATGATTAATTTAATTTGAAATGGTAATATTTGCATGGTTATTTGCATTGGTATTAAGATAAAAATGTAAAAAAATAATATAGTATAGGGTCTTATATATTAAAAGTTTTATGAGACGTGCTTTTAACTATAAGAAAAAAAACTATTATTAGGCGTTTTACTTTAAAACTCTGTCCCACTATATTTTCAAAAAACTTGGATAACGAAATTTTGACGTTTATAGTACTTTCTAATGATACGTATAAATCAATAAACGACTAAAAATCGACGTGTTTATTACGTAAAATTATGACGTATAATACACGTCTTAAAAACTACGTTATTTTGACGTCATTTCGCGACCAAAAGACGTCAAGTGACTAAAAATCCCCAATATTCGACGTCATAAAGACGTCATCCTGCTACCTGGGTTATCGTTAAATATTGTCGAAATTTTTGGTGTCGGACGACTACATAATATCTGTCTTTTTTCCGTTTCGTTTCTCCTTAAAAATGGCGTTTCAATGACTGAGAGAATAATATCATGAACAGGATTCATATTTTTTTAAAACAATAAAATTTAGCGTTTAATAATCAATAACATAATAAAGAAATCTTAAATCTTCACGGATCTTGCAAATATAACCTTAATTTGCCGAACACGAAATTATAAATTGCCCAAAAAAACACTGCCAATACTTCTACATTACCTGCATCGCACCTGTATCCTGACTACCCTGCACAGTCACAACCATATTAACATAAAATAAACCAATAAAATATGACAATTTGTAATTTTTCTAAATTAAACCAAGACACACAGTTCACATACCTGCTACGACATAAGCCGGGCGTTGGGTAATCACAGAATTCGCAGAATAAAACATGTGATATAAACAGCCAATCAACAACCAGCCAAGCTAGGTTCTTATAGCCTCAATGAGAGAAACAAACGCGAAATAACCCCCGGGTAAGAGAGAGACAGACCAAACAAAAGACGTTGAGATTTTCGTATGAGGCTTGCCAAAATAGGTACGAACACTCGGAGCAGTGAAGCTGAAATCATTTAGCCTCTTGGCCGTCGACGAAAGTTTACAGAATAAAATAGTCGCTTATAGCGCGGCGCTCGGTAAAGCAGTATGAAAATTATTTTTCATATGGAATTTATATTTAAAAATTTATAAATTTACAACAAACATATTTGTATTTTTTGAGAGGAGATTGGGAGATTGAGGTTGAGGCGCGGCCTCAGAGGCCTACCCTGAGGAGCCGCCACTGGGCAACTTGGTTGTTGTCGAAGAGACGACGAAGATATAGTGTGATAAAGTATCGGGCAGCTCTAGTAAATCCAGTGGGTGTTCTAAACGGTCAGTATAGGCTGTATAGTCTCCTACACCTTCTAGGAATCGGGAAAACTCCACTCAGTCCCAACTGTGGAACAGAAGAGGAGACCTCGTATCATTTGGTAGGAGTGTGTGACTGGTCATATCCTGGCACGAGAGGAGTTAATTACCCTGAACTGGGAGAAGCTGTTAGCCTTTCTCAGAAAGACAGTACAGGGCGGCTTATTTTAGCTTTGAAACAGTCAACAATCTGATTTTTTATTTGTGATAAGACATAGCACTGCAGGATTAATCCTTTATCGCGCTCTGCGAGCGGTACGTGTGGGCAAAAAATGATTTACGTTAGTCTTGGAACTTTGGAGATTATACTCGTTGGGGAACACGGCCTCAGGGAGGTCGTTTCAGAGCGATAAAGATCTCCAGATAAAATAATTCTTTAACAGTGTCGTTCGAGGGACACTATGCCGAACCACGTACGGTGGGTGGGCTGCAGTGGCCCGTCATGTATTTCTACCATGCACCGCTCTGGGTGGAATCAAGCGGGCAACCTCAGTTGAGCATGTTCGACGTTCAAGGTTCCAGGTTGCATGTCCGATCAAGCGAATGGCTCTTTTTTGAATGAAATTTAGCAATCTCAAGGTGTGTTTAGGAGTAGAGTCCCAAATATGCCAACAGTACTCCAGCGATGGTCGAACTATAATTAATAATTTAAATGATAATATAATCTTCTTTCTTTGCAGTTAGGGATCCTGGAATTTATAAAGAAATAGGTAATTGACTTAACGCCCTTTGAAAAATTGCTTCTGAAATTATGAATATGTATAATGGTTACAATAATAAGGAAACAATATAAGAAATGTACTTAATACCTAAATTTAGACTTTAAGGAATCCCGTTTGAATAATGACCATTATACTTACTCTTCAATCTGAGTATAATGATCACAACATTCATATAAATAAAGGAGAGTGCACTTTTCAACATCGTCTTGCGAATATCCTTTAGACTGTTTCACATTGTATTGTGTATCCATTAATTTTTTATTTAAAATCCTCAATTGTGAAATCGCAACTGATATCATTCCCATAGTTAATAAATCCATTGACACCTTGTCACAAGCTGACAAACAAGTTGACACAATTTCGAAAACGTAAAATGGATAATGGAAAGTTCCATTATTAAAGTAGGGAAATTCGACCGGTAGCGGCTTATGTTCTAAAACTAAATTAAAAAAGTTTAAAAAGTATGCTACAAAGAGTTTGTATAGTAAAATTGAGTAACTAAACAAATAATCAGCTGTAAAATAAGGCGCCTTCAAAAGTCGTTATAATTAAAACATCAATGAAACAAAATCAAGTTTGCTCTTTAATATTGGCACACTGTGTGATATATTTTTTGTGAATTGCCGTTATTTGGTCAGTTTTCAAATTATAAATCATTTATATTTACTTACATGAAAAATCTTAGAAATGTGTGGATGATTGATTTCTACAATGTGTTGTTTAACTGGAATTATTATGTGCTTAATTTTGAAACGATACCCAACCAACAAAGTTATTTTATATTTCAATAGTTATTCAACTGTTTTATTAATACTTCCAAAATGCTAATCGATCACATAAGAGCTGCAATAAGCACTATTTAGTTGAAGGCAGCTAATGTGTTTTACAAATTTTTTATCATAATGTTTATATAACAGAATTATAAAATATCTTATAAAACATTCATAAAATTTTGCAGAAACGTTTCTATGAACAACTTAAAAAACATTCCAGCCTATAAAATAATAATATTTTATAAAATATAATTATTTTATAGTGGCTTTATAGTACATTTTATAGTACATTTCGGCGACATTTTTAACTTCCTTATAAATATATTTTAAAATTGTTTTATAGTTGCTTCCTGTGACTTTAGAAAAACAGTTATAATAGAGTACTTCTAAAATCAATTCGCCTTTAAAAGTAAATTGTTATTTCAGTGATCACTTTATAACTATTTTATAGTATGGCAATTTTATTACAATATAGAAGTTTTTCTTACAAAATTAAATTGTTCTCATGAATATACATTTGCTGTCGCCAACTACATAATAAGATATATTTTAGACAACTAATTTTATAACATGGCATCTCTGAGTCACCTGATGTTAGGTTGGGCTCGAGTAAAGATTTTTGATCAGTTTTGGGCCCTAAACTAAACATAAACATTAAAAATGTCGAATATGAAACAATGGAAAAAAATTAAGAAAAGTGATGCTTTTCGAAGAAGATTAAAGATGTGTTATTATTTATACTTAGCTTTAAAGCAGTTCTGTCCTGTCGCAGAACCCTCAGTTTTGAAGCATAAATATATTTTAAATGTTTTATAGAGATTGCGTAGTAGCTTAATTATCTTAAAATGCTTGTTATTGATAAAAATTATTTTATAGGGAGACGCCACTATTGAATGGGAGCGTTCGGTAACATGAAATGGCCAAACTTGAAAATACGAAATATCTCATTTATGTAAATATCTACAGCTGGTAAATATTATATAAAAATTATAAAATAATGATGCCTAGAACAAATTGGCTTAAGTTGATCATATCGACAAATCTAATTTTTTACGTTTTAAAAATTTCCATTAATAAACACAAGGCCTGCTTATATTTTATTAGAAATATACTATATATTTCTCAATAAAATATTTAATTCGCAGTAAAAACTTGTTCTCTGCACTACAATCAACAAGCGTCTGTAAATAATTTGAAGAATGGAATTAAAATAAATAAAATGGCCTCTTACTTCTTGTAAATAGTGCTACGCTTTTATTTGCCCAAAGATTAAAAAAAAATAATTTAATTTTTAATTAAAAAAAAAAAGGAATTAACAGCAACAAAGCTCAGCCGAGGGTGAGAGGCCTTGAGAGAGCGAGCAAATGCCCTAGCTCAAATGCCGAAGAGTAGGGGGGGTAATAAGGGGCGCCACCGTTTTGTAGCCAGGCCAAAACGGAAGCCTCCGCGATCTCGGTGGGTGCTCACTCTCCACTGAACTTAATAATGAATAATAAAAAAAAATTAAAAAGAAGAAAAGCAAATTACGAAGGGGTGTTGTTGGACGTCTCAAATAAAACTAAAAATTTTAAAAACACACTAATGCCGTTTATTCAAATAAAAAAAAATTATTGAATAGGTTTTACACCCAAGAAAAATTAGTTTCCAATGACAGTTCCAATTTACAGCATGGAACAACCAACAATAAAAATATTCATATATATCCGGTCTGCGGATAGTTACATTTATTAACAACAAAAAAAAAATGATTGATTAGGTTTTACGCCCGAGAAAAATTAGTTTCCAATGAGTTCCAATTTACAGCATGGAACAACCAACAATAAAAATATTCATATATATCCGCTCTACGGCTATAACGTTCACAAAAAAAGTAACCCCAAAACCTGTGTCACTTCATCGGGATGGTATCACCGATACTGCCGTGGCTGCTTGGCACGAGGCCTGGTGGGCAACTCTAGGTACACCCTAGTTTAAAACTGGTAGCGCCTCTGGATGAAACCCCAGATGAACGGTGTCCAAGTAAAAGGACCTGGGTAGAAGCGACCCGGTAAAAGGACCCTGAGAAATGAAACAGGCGCATCAGCACAACGGCAATATTTGCGAAAAATTTACATTTAATAAATGGCTGAAGGCCCAAATGATTAGATAAATGGACCAACACTGTGCAACCACCCTAATAATACAGAAAAACCCAAAATTTAGAAAAATTATTACTGCGCATGCGCCACGCGCATGCGTCTAAAATTGTCTGCGCACCTCACAGGGTGTGCCGTAACCCTTCTGCAGACATTAATTAACAAAAATATCGACGTGAGGGCACTGCGCATACTCAGGATGACGAATAAAATTAAAAGAACTTCATCCAAGCCAAGCAGGAAACTCACTAAATTAAACCACTAGTTTCTAGAAAAAGTAGTTAGTGCGCATGCGCCACGCGCATGATCAAAATTTGAATCACTTCTTTCAGATTTAAAAAAAAAATAGTCGTAAAGTAATTTCCTACTTGAACTTAGATATATTTGCTAAATCGCACTACGGCAACTGCGCAGGCGCCGCCCACACGCCGATATGGGGTGCTAATGACTTCAAATAAAATCCCCTTTCAAACCCTGAATAAGCGAACCATAAAAATATTATTCCCACATAATTACAAATCCCAGAATTTAATGTTATTTAATTATCAAACCTATTCGACAATAATTTTACAATTTTACAACCCTGAATAAATTCCCCAGAAAAATATTAACACGACGTAATCCCGAAAAACCCGAAAACTACAGTTATTTACTTCAATTCAGCAATACCAAAAAAAAACAGCTGCACAATGTCGGCCATTTAAATCAATTAAAGCAAATAATACATAATTATCAATCAAATAAAAATTAATTAAACCATATCCACCAATTGCAGTAAACACATGTAAAACTTAGCAATTAACCAGAAAAATTACATAATTACATTCGGCTAATTAGGCACATTATAAATTATTGAAATTAGATTAAATTAATAGCGACACAAAGAAATAAAACCCTAGGCATTAACGTACAACATGCAGGCTTAAGGCCACGCGGTTCGGTTCGGATGAGTTCCTTTTTTTTTTGACAATAAAATAACAATGACAATAGAATAAAAAAAGGATAGGCTTGAAAAACGTGCATTTTGTAAGTACAATGGGCACTAAGGTATCGAAAAATTCTAGCGACATAAATAGATATCGATAACAGAAAGCATAAAAAAAAAATACATGGGTTTTGACCAAAAATTTAAGGTTTTAAATATTAACGTAAGATGATAATATATTTTATTTACAAATAAGAGCAAAATTAAAGTGACTGCAATTGATTTCAAACATAAAATGATTAAACTTACCCGATGACGATGGGGTCTCACACGTTTTTACGTTTCCTGACCTGCACTCCGTCGCTTTAAAATCCGGCTATGCCGTAAAAAAGCTTTCAATCCAACACTAAACTCAACCAAAGCAATTTAAAAGCTTTAATAAGAAAACGGTGTCCAAAATCCACTCACGTGTAAAAAAAATTGGCTGGACACACGCTTTCACGACGGAGACAAGTCAGTAAGTAAGTAAGGAAGGCCGTAACAATCGCGCACGACCTCCCGGAAGAGCTGCAATCCTACCAACAAAATAGAAAGCTTCCTGTCAATAAAAAGGGCGCTAGAATTCAAAACCTCGTACCTACACAAAAACCTAATGAACTAACCTAGCCGAAGCGAACCCGTACAAATAATAAAATAACCAAAGAGCGGAGACAATAGAATCCTGGGTTACCCTTGTACCCCCTCCTGCGCGACGGTGAAACTAAAGAAATTTGTTTTTAATTAACTAATACATGGGCAATATAAATTATTACCAAACACGGTCACCCGTATACAACCAACGGTACATCAGATAAATATTTCCCACATCTAAGGAATAAGCGATATAATCGATCTCGCAAAGGTCGATAGATGTCAACCTAGAAACTAAATGACTTTACACCAATTACCAGCTTTAAATAAATACCCAAGTGGCTCCTACATTACATAACGATAAACAGATTTCAATACAATGCAATTGGCTGGTAAAAATCATCCGATAGCAGTCAATACAATATCAATAAGTTAGGTCGATCGAAGAGATTAAAATCGATAGTGACGCCCACTTCTATTTATATAAATTAAAGGAACAGTGTTTATTTATAACCAACACAGTGAAATGTCCCTAACGATCAGATTGTCACACCATTCTAGAACCAAACAAAGGAAAATATAATACGGAAAATCCACTGTATTTCCCACGAAAATGTATTTGACACGACCATAGCGGTAAGTCCTATAACTTACTCTATTTACACCGTCTGTAGCTGACTGTTTTTTGGCTACTAACTTAGGACACGGTCTGCCATTTAACAAGGGAGAAAAATCGACTTTCAACCCCTAAGCCAAGGGAGATATGGAATCAAGATGAAAGATAAGGTAAGGATCTGCTTTATTAACCAGGCATTCGCAGCCAGAGACCGTTTTAACAACTCTTACATACCTATATAACCTTACGTACCATCGAAGGCAAAATTACCTAAGATCTCAGTCTGCAGTCATAGAATTCAAATAGTTATCTTTATTTTAGGTACAACACAAGCTGGATCAGCTACTCGAGGTAACGGCATTGCAAAAAAATAAAGGAGGAACCAGGTAATCAACAAATGTCATAAGAAAGGAAAGCAACCTCTAAACACCGAGAGAGAGAGTTATGTAACAGTACAATGATACGAGTAATATATCTATATGTATAGCCTTATTTTTACTAGTAAAATGTTTTATAAATATCTATGTACATTTAATAAACAGCAAAACAAATATGTTGAAAGGTTCTTGACAAAAAGGTGAAGGCGACATAATAATAAACTTTAAATAAAATTTTGGTTTGTTTCAATTCATCACATACTAATGGTTTTTCATAGAGCACATTGTACTACCTTAATGATTATTTCTCACACCTTAGCAAAAATAGGCTTTAACCCCTAGTACTAAAATTAAACCGTTACAATAGTTGGCGACGTTAACTTTTACAAAACTAAAAAAATTAAAAAACACAAACTTAAAATAAGTTCGTGCATAGAGTTGTCCCTTATCCTTTCCGTCAGACCCAATCCTTGGACGCGTTTCGCCGTTTACGGCTCCTCAGCAAGGCTCCGGGTCTGACGGAAAGGTAAGGGACCTCAAAGTGCTTTAACACAGAAATGCAAGTTTACGAATGAGAATTGCAGCACGTGGCTACATCTCGTGGTTTACAAAACTGTTATTTAATTCTTTCAAAAATACAACTTGCAAGTATATTTTGTAGTGCAATATGAAAAGCTTTAATAAAACTGTTTTATAGTGGAATTTTTTAACAGTTGTTCATAAAATTGTTATGTAGTGTTTGCTAAAAGCTTTACAAGATAATAATAGTTACTGAAGTATTTTATAAAATCGTGCCAATTTTGCATTTATAGCTGTTGTAGAAACGCATTAAAAACATTCCTGAGAGTACAGTTGTTTTATAATTTTCTTGTCGAAAACGTTTTCGCGATCATAATAAAGTATGAAATTGCTGGTTGGGTAGTGCCTAGTACATCTTTAAATTTAAAATTAAGATTGCTCCTAAAACTTGATATATATTTGTTAGTTTTTATCTAACTTTATTGTAATGTCGAAACAAATTTAAATTAAAAATCCTAAAATTAACTCTTTTAAAATAACTGAAAACTTAAAATCTTACCAAAACCTTTTGAGTGTCATATTGTTAGTCGTTTATTTACGCAACTAGTTCCCTATATGAGCATTATCATTAACAAGAACCCCATACTGGCCCTCCTTATCTTATACCACGATTTTCTTTTAATCAATCAGATGTTGTTTTTAATAAATTAAATTAAAATATCAAAGCTTAAATCATTTCTCCCACCACCAGCCGTATTTAGTTTTGTGTTAAAGAAAGCATTATTTATACATGTTTTGTTATTTTTCGATTAGTAGGGGAATGCGGGAAAATTCGAGCCACCCAAGGAAATATACTTCTAGAAATGTCCATATTGACTTTCATTAAATTTGAATAAAATTATTGAGCAATTATATTATACAGGGTGTTTCAGAAGTACGGTACGTAACTTAAGGGGATGATTCCTTATGATATTATAAGAGACAAAGTTCATATGAACATGTGTCCGGAATTGCCCCGTTTTTGATATATACACTGAGAGAATTTTCTAATAACCACTAATAGAAATTGCATAGCCTTTACTCAGATTTCTGCATAAAATAGGCTCCAATACAAGTGTCTAATACTGGTTATAAGTTTTGTCTAATAGAAACCATCTAATAGCTACTATCAGATTTTCTAATAGAATTTTTTATATTGTTTTTTATTAATCAGTATACATTTGTCTAATAAAGGCTATTAGATTTCCGAATAGGGTATTAAGAATAACAAATAGCCATTATAAAAGTATTTTGTTTCCTTTATGCAGACTTCTAATAACGGCTATATTGTAAACAACTAGCCATAACACAAGTGTCCCAATACCTTTATACAGATTTCTAATAGCGGCTATACAATATTTTTATTGTGAGTATTCATAAAAAGAATAACCACCATACAAGTTTCTTATAGTCTTTATTAATATACTGTATTGCCCTTATTAATGTACTTTATTGTCCTTATTTGCTTTTCTTATTGCCCTTATTAATGCACTTTATAGTCCCTATTTGCTTTTCTTATTGCCCTTATTTGCTTTTTTCATTGCCTTAATACTTTATTGTCGTTGTTTAAGGTAAAAAAAACACTTCTTAAAGTTAAAACCTATTTATTATGTTAACAACGTAGTAAAAGAAATTAAAGAAAAAAAAAGAGAACACAAGCTTTAACCAAAATATATAACTTAACATCAAATATTTTAAACAAAACAATAGTAGTTTCACGATGGATGGCTTATTAGACGCTTATGACAAAGCAGTCAACCGGAATACCATGCAGGATGAAATTTATCAAAATTATAAGTTGTGTATATGAATTTCATAGTTTGCCGAGTGTTACTTTGACATATAAGTGAAAAAGCTGGTGAAAAAATAACACTTTTGTTTAAAATCTTGATCAATTTCATGGTAGTATTTATTTAGGCACCTTTTATGTCGTCTTAGGTCACGATTTCTTAAGGTCTGCCTCTGCCTAGGCACTTCAATGTTTATAGGCAACTAAAAATATAAATTCTGTCTAGGCTGGGTTTTGTGTCGTGGACGTGAACTCTCAATTGATTACAAAGTATTTCTTACCTTCAAATTTTTCAATGAATGCCTCCAAACCCCATTCTATCAGTTTAAACTTATACTCTGCCATAATGGGATTCCTATAACAGTAGCTTAATGAATACGTAAATAAATAAATATTCCTTTGCTTGCAGGAAATTTCAGAAATCGAAACATTTTTTTTAAGGGCCTCTTAAAAATTTACAGAAAAGTATTTCCCAATTTAAAGGAACGGAAATAGAAGTTTAGTAACTCCATAGATAATCTCACAAAAAATAATCAGCAAATGTTTTCTTTAAATGATATAGGTAACCAATCCCACAGATAATTAATTTCATTTTAAAATTTTTGGCCATCGCTTCGGTTACAACTGTTTAAAGGTTAAACATGGCGGCATAGCGGTAAAGGAAAGGCAAGGAATATCCCAATTATTAGTTATGATGATCATTAGGTATAGCGAAAATATGATACATTAATTCTACGAAACAGAATAAATGTTGTAATACCTACCTTCTATTTTTGGAGGATTCTTCCTATGATAACAAGATATCACTTTAACCCGAGAAGCTTTAAACCACACACTAGATTCGCGATTAGCGAAATTCAAATGGTGCTAAGAATCGCTGCGGACTGCATTGAATCGCGTCAAATCGTCTTGAGTACCTGCTACTCGGGGTAGGTCGGAGAGAAACATACGCTTTCGGCAATGGTCGGAGGTTTCAAAAAATCAAACGGCTCTCTGGCTATTCCGAATTTAGATAAGAGTTATACAGCAATCTAATGGGCATTATATATTATTTTATTAATATTTTTTCTAATACCTACAATAAGGTATAGTTATAGGGATAATATGATTATCTAATAAAAGAATTTCTATTGTGATAGCATATTATTCCTATTAAAGTATCTAATAGTTACAGTATAAATTATGATAATGACAGCAAAATTATCTGCATAACGCTCTATTAGACGAGATCTTTAGCAGCAATTAGGTCAACTAATAGTGTGCATTGACATATCGAATTACTGCTATTAAAGTTAATTCTATTCGAAAATCTAATAGCATGAATTTTCTCAGTGTAGGATGTTAAGAATGATTTTGATTGGGGTGAAAAGACAAAAGGTGGTTTGATAATATTAGAGCAGACAGTATTAACTACTTTACCTGGAAATAGCGCAAATCCTATAATACATACAACAACCTGATACTGGTAGAGTTTGTTGATGTTTTTAATGGTTTTAAAATAATTTTCTAAAAATCCAGATCCATACCGTTTCAGATTAGTGGTAAAACTGTGCTTGTCAATCGAGTCAACCAGTTTTGAAAAGGCGTCCCTTTTGAACAGCAACAAAATCAACTTAATCAGCGAAGCGATGACAGTAATGTCTATAAAGAGACTTTTTGAGAACTCTATTAAGTTGTCGTAATGGCAAAATGCGTTGAAGGTCATACAAATCATATAAAAAGTAACTAACGTTAAATTAACAACAGTTTTAACGTTGTAGTAGATACTGGGAAATCTTTGGGGATACATGCCTGTTGTGAGAAGCATAACTTTGGGACCTTCAATTAGGGAATATAAAGAAGACATTATAGAATGAAATAATATTCGAATATGTCTTGTCACGCCATGGTTGCATATATTTATAGTGAAAATATGCTTTCAATTAATAGAGCCCGCAAACGGATAATAATGACATTCCAGGACCCCAGTGAGGACCAAAGTGCATAATTGAAAAATTGGTCTCAACTTCTCTTGATATTCACAATTGGGTGGATGGATGACACCACACTGGTCACGACTCATTATGGCATGGAGGTTCTTGGAGCTGAATCGTGGGAGGTGCAGTCTAGGGCTTTAAACTGGTTTCAGTCAAATCGGCTGTTCTTAAACCAAGATAAGACACAAAATGTGATATTTAGCCAAAGGAATGATGCTGGTCCTGAGAACCCAAGTACAGTGGAGGGGGCAAAATCTTTAGGAGTTTATTTGAATAATAAATTAAAATGGGAGACACACAAAAATCTTGCAAAGAAAATCTCTACAAACTTGTTTGTATTAAGAAATCTTGTAAACTACCTGAGTACCACTGGGCTAAGAACTGCCTACTTTGGGCTTACTCACTCTAACATATCTTATGGCTGTATTGTATGGGGCCAGGCTGCGCTGTGACATAGAATTTTGCTCTCCAACGAAGGGCAGTTCGGATTATAGTCAATATAGGGTACAGGGAGGATTGTAGAGAATACTTCATCAGCCTGAATATTTTCACCTTTCTCTGTATATTTATATTATAAAATATTCTTTATGTAAAGGACAATTTCGATAGTTTTACTAGGCACGAATTTGTTCACGATTATAATACACGTAATAAGTCTGGTCTTCTAACACCTAGATGTACAATTAAAAAGTGCCAGAACGGTCCGAATTTCTTGGCATTGAAATACTATGCATTTTATACTTGTGATGAGTTTTTAAATAGTGACGTTAACCAATGACTGTTAGGTAGGTTATTTTAATATATTATGTTAATTGCAATTTATTTTAATTAAATTTTATTTTATTTTGGTTTCTTCTTCTTCTTCTCTCTCAGCCATTATCTGTCCACTCCTGAACAAAGGCCTCTTTCATTCGTTTCCATGTTGTTCTGTCTTTCGCTGCATGGTACCATCTTCCTCCCGCTATTCTTATAATGTCATCCAACCATCTCCTCTGTGGCCTGCCGACACTCCTCTTTGTTTGCCGTGGTCTCCAGTGTACAAGCTTTGACACCCATCTGTCCACACTTAGTCTGGCAACATGCCCAACCCATTGCCACTTAAGCTCCGCGACTCGCTGCATTATGTCTGCCACCATATATGTATTAGTACTATATGGCTATTACCCTGAAAATCTTGAAGCAACAACAGAGATAGCAGATCCAGGGTCATTTCGACTTGTGCGCATGCGCCGTCAGGGTATTGCCAAATATGCTTTTATTTCTTTAGAATAGGGCAGAAGAGTGAGTCTTAGAAAATTAGAGCAATGATAGAATTACCAAAAATCTTGCTAAAGAATTGCAAAATAAGCATTAAGTCCGTACTTCCAAGTGTTTTCAAATTATTTGTTTCCATTTCTAAACTAAAACGCGTCAAATAACAATTTCATATGACTAGAGGGTGACAACGTCTCATTTTTGCTCGACATAACCTCGAAATCTTTAGCAAATGTTAATTTGGTTGACAGCTCGCTTCAGCGAGTAGATTTGTTATTATTAACGGCTTTTGTGTACTGTTTATCTTTACTTTTCTGCAAATTTTGATTGTGTGTGTGAACTGTGACCATTTTGTGACGATGCCGAGGCAAAACGGAATATTTTACATTATTTTAAACAGGCGTAGAAGCTTGAACAAAGATTTATCGTTCTACAGGTATGTACCCAGATCGAATGTTTTTTTCTATTAACTTACTTACGTTAGTTTCGTGAGGGAACAATAACTAGGTAGTCCATTTCCTAAAGATTATAATTTCCTTTGCTGCTGTTGATATAATTAGGTACCTAGGTACCTATTTTTACCGAAAATTGCATGTACTCCAAAAAATCCTATTAAAACCTATTATTTTACCTGTTGAACTCTAAAAATGAATGTAAAATATCTAATAAAAGTTTTATTGATCTATTTACCTGCGTTTTTTTTCTTTTTTCAGTCGAAATACTATACAAAATCCTAAACAAATCAAGAACTTTAATGTTTGTTTACAAATTTCTGTCCAGTTGTCAAAGTCAAATGTGATAACCTCATTTTTTTCCTGTTAAAACAAACGTCATCTCGCGCATGCGCACTGCGCGAAATGACCCTGGCGGGACAAGGAACCTCGGCTTCACTTCGTTTACATTGGTTAAATGGGCAAGGCGCCATATAGTACTAATACATATATGTCTGCCACCTTCGTTCTTCTTCTTATTTCTTCGTTGCGGATTTTGTCTCGTAAACTAACACCAAGCATTGCCCGTTCCATGGCCCGTTGCATTGTCCTAAGGTTATTGGTGTATTTCTTGGTTAAAGCCTTTGTCTCAAGACCATATGTTGCGACAGGCAGGATGCATGTGTTGAAGACTTTTCGTTTAAGGTTTATAGGGATATCAGGGTTTTTAACTATATGACTCAGTTTACCAAATGCTATCCATGTCAGTTTGATTCTTCGCTTTACCTCTGCCGTTTGGTTTTCCTTTCCCATTTTAATGACGTGGCCCAGATATATGTATTCATCAACATTATCCAAAGTTTTGTCTGCTATTCTTATGTTTTCCTCAGTCCATTTTGGTTTATGTGTAATATTTTATTTATGTATTAACTGTTTTTTTTTGCAGCACTTTTTACTCTGTAATTTGACTTGTAAGAGCACTTTGTGCAAGTTATGAATAAAGAATTGATTGATTAATTGATTGATATTTGCAACTGAAAAAGCCTTTAAATTCATTAGGTTCATACATCACCTAGGATGGATAAACCGTACGAACAACTTGTTCACACGTTACTGATTTCTTCGTATAATATGATCTTAGAAAACCTGTTGAACCAAGTTTATGCAACTCTTATCACTAACATAGCGATATCGATGAAAACTCGATTCGGAAAAAATACCGATACAAAACGATCCGTATCTAATGAATCGCATAATTGAGCTGTAGCGATGTTCTTCCATACAAGTTAAAAATATTCTTTAGCCACTTTCTGGGGACAATTGAATTTCTACATCATTCGATTTAAAAAATGCGTACTCACATTTACAGAATTAGATAATACTTTCTAAATCTGAATTAGGCATTTATTAAATGAAGAGCGTAACTTCTAAAGGCTGTTAGTGCCAAAAAGCTAAAATTAAGAAAATCGAGAAAAACTCTTGAACATTTTTACGTATAGACGCAATCTTATGGCTTGCAATAAATACTATGGATGATTTCAACCTCCGAGCTTTATTGGTGGCTCAAATTGTGACATATTATATCCAACAGTTAAATACGAAAGCTGCTCAGGCAGATGGAAGAAACCAACTGAAATATTCGCATACTTCAAGGGAGGTTACAATTGCTTCCAGACATTCCTCCGTTGTCGAGCTTAACATATAAAATGTTCTGCTCAATTACCCCGAATATACCGGTCGCTACAAGATAGATGGATTGATAATGGACCATGCGATTCTTGTCTTGTAGTCTATGGCTGGAACTACGCGCGATGCTGTTAGGTTATTTTAGGTAAGCAGTAAACAATACCGTTAGGTTTGGCACATACAGTGTGGCCCAAATTGGGCCTACATGTATGGGGATCTTGGAAACTATAGAAGATAGAGAAACGGTTAAATGGGGAAAGTTTTTGACAATTATATTTCTAACTGAAAACCGTTTAGTACACGGCCCTATCTTTTTTGGTTTTTGAAATATGTTGAAAAAACCAAAAAGATGTATTTTCGAAAATATGCTGTAGATTTCTTATTATTCACTATTTTGGCAATCTGTAAAAACATTTTTAAAGCAACTTTTTAAGTAGATTTCAGTTCTGCAATTTAATTTTGAACACGACGTTTCAGTTATTTTATACCATCATCAGGTTAATTTTTTCTTATGGGCGCCATATTGTATTTTATACTTAAAAGGTAGCTTATGACGTCCGCTTTTCAACGATGTATTATTTGTTGGAAAATAAATGAAATTGACTTGAAAAATAAAGAAAATTAATTTTCGCAACACGTCAAATTTGACAACTGCACTATAACTCCCTAAATTGAATACCAATTAAAAGGTTTACATTTTGTAGTATTCACAAAACACTGCTTGCATTGTTTCAATCAACAATATTACAATAACCTATGAATCAAAAATAAAATCCAGTAGCCTATGACCAACCACTACCGTTTGAAAATGAAACAAAAATATTACTTGTCAGAACGAGTAAAAGTATAATAGTTTTTATTATTATTATCTAATAATAACGATTTATTTGTGTATTCTGAATTTAAAAGAAAATGGCATTGCGTTTTTCTCACGAAGAAAAATTTGATTTGCTAGAATGTTACATTCATTGTAACAGAAATGCAAACCTTGCATTAGAAAGGTATTTTGAAAATTTTCCTGAAAGACCGCAGCCAAGTGTCAGACTTTTTTCAAAAATTGTTATGAACCTGAGAAACCATGGAAGTTTTGAAAAACCGCGGCCCAAGAGTTACGAAAAAGCAGGTAATAACGAGCGTGACGAAAATGTCAGAGCCTATTTTAATGCCGCTCCGACATCATCTGCAAGAGCGTCGGCAAGAGACTTACCAACCCCGCGAAGTACCATACAAAGAGTCCTTAAGGAAAATAAATATCGACCATACAAGCCAACTATAGTTCAGGGTTTACGAGAAACGGATTATCCAAGAAGAATGCAGTTTTCAAATTGGTATGTGAATCAATGCGAACAAAATCATGATTTCAGTCGTCTTGTAATTTGGACCGATGAATCACATTTTACCAACTGCGGGGTATTTAATAGACATAACCATCATTTTAGGGCAACAGAAAACCCTCACCAATTGGCTCAACGAAGACTGCAAACCCGATTTGGTTTTAATGTATGGTGTGGTATGTATGATAGTAAGTAATGTCACCTAGCTTGCTAAATACATAGCAGGTATTAAGTAACCCAGCTTTACTTTTCTCCTTACATTTTAGACAACAGACTTATAGGACCATTCTTTTATAATCATACGTTGAATGGCCAAAGATACTTGGAGCTGTTAGAAGATCAAATATTACCGGCAATTAGAGCAAGAGTTCCTCAAGATCAATTGAATAATATTTGGTTTCAACAAGACGGTTGTCCCGCACATAATGTTCGGGAAGTTCAAACTCTCTTAAGACAGATATTTGATGACAAATTAATTTCAAACGGCGGACCAGTTAATTGGCCTGCTAGATCCCCTGATATAACTCCTCTCGATTTTTATTTATGGGGTTATGTAAAAAATGAAGTATATGAGTTTGAACCCCCGGAATCTGTACAAGAATTAGAAGAGAGAGTGAGGAATGTGTTTACGAGCATAAATGGCAACACGCTTCGCAGGGTCATCAATACTGTGTTAAAAAAGTGTCAAAAATCTATTAATAAAAACGGTTAAAAAAAAAGTTAGATATTTTTTCTTATTTTCTTTTCAAAACAATAATTATTATTCATTGCGTTTTTAGTTTTCTTTATTTGAAATGTTAATATGAGATTTTTAACCATAAGGAAAAAATAAAATAATGTATTATAATATTATGATATTTTAAACAAATTTAACCCTGCCTAATGTGTTCTTCTCAAATTTGACGTGTTGCGAAAATTAATTTTCTTTATTTTTCAAGTCAATTTCATTTATTTTCCAACAAATAATACATCGTTGAAAAGCGGACGTCATAAGCTACCTTTTAAGTATAAAATACAATATGGCGCCCATAAGAAAAAATGAACCTGATGATGGTATAAAATAACTGAAACGACGTGTTCAAAATTAAATTGCAGAACTGAAATCTACTTAAAAAGTTGCTTTAAAAATGTTTTTACGGATTGCCAAAATAGTGAATAATAAGAAATCTACAGCATATTTTCGAAAATACATCTTTTTGGTTTTTTCAACATATTTCAAAAACCAAAAAAGATAGGGCCGCGTACTAAACGGTTTTCAGTTAGAAATATAATTGTCAAAAACTTTCCCCATTTAACCGTTTCTCTATCTTCTATAGTTTCCAAGATCCCCATACATGTAGGCCCAATTTGGGCCACACTGTATACTCCTTCTAGCTTAAACATGACAAGAAAATTAAACCTGGTATCATCTTTTGACGCTCATCAAAAGATTCTGAATGCACTTTGGCACATGGACTTTTTCAATCGCATTACGTAATTACAGTTACTTTTTAAGGAAAAATGTCTAAAAGAACGCTTAGACCCTTGAGAAGTTATACCCTTCAAATGTAAAGTTTTCGTAAATCCTTTGATGAAATGACTCTTAACTGACGAAATAGTTACATTTTGCTTGTGATTCATCATTGCGATATAAATACTTAAGAATCCATCACGGTAACCCCTTACCGGCATGCAACCGACCATACAGCAATGTAAATTAAATAGGGTTTCTTGCGCTCAGCTGTTAACGAATTTGGAGAAAACTGATAAATTATTTAGCTTTGATTGAAACGATATTAAAAGGCAACTCTATTTGCTAGATTTACTATTTTACAGATTTTTTATTAAGGACTTATGTGAAGAAAATTATGCGTAAAGTTGCAACTCTAACAGCGATAAATATATTACTATAAATAGAAAAATTTGCAACATGGTTAATTTAGCAAATAGAGTTGCCTTTTAATATCCTTTTAACCAAGGCTTAATAATTTACCACTTTTATCGAAATTCGTTGACAGCTGAGCGCAAGAAACCCCATTAAATTTACATTGCTGTATGGTCGGTTGCGTGCCGGTCAGGGGTTACCGTGATGGACTCTGGTGCTATTCTGTAACTAAGCTCCATAGCGCCGTAATAGTACATCGCTATAAAGTTATAGGTGAACTAAATGACAAAACTTTTAAACAGTTAAACAGTAACCTCCAAATTTTCCAACCTGTATATTTTATTACCTCCGCCTGAAAGCTAACTTCGTACAATGACTGATCAACTTTAGAAGAAGAAGAATGTCACTGAACCTTATATTATTCTTTTGCGTTTTCATTTAAATTAACGAACATATTTTAAAATTCGAAAAAATATAAAACTCATGCCCCGTTTCTCGTAAAATATCTCTTTTATTTGCATTTCTACATTCCACTGATGTTGGAGTTTTACTCAAGTCTTCAATAAATTATGACTTATCAGCAACAACATTTTGATATGCAGGAACTCCTTGAAATCACTGTTAAACTACAAAATTGATGGGTGTTCCACCTAGTAATTGTGAGTGAAAGCCTAAGAATTAATATTTTGCTATCCTGACCTGGCAGCAGGAATACTAAATCTCGTTCGATTTAACTCCTATGTAAACAAGTAGGAAATGTCCTTTTATTTTTGTGGGGTTTTATTAGGTACTAATTTAGGTATATAATTTACAAGTGTCATTTCAATTTTCCAAATTGTTTCTTTGTTGTGCAATACGTGCCAATTAAGGAAAAGCTGTTGTGCAATCAAAAGAATTTGTGTTTCATATCGATATTTTCTTTCATATTTTATAAAAGTGACAACAGCAATAATGATAGCAGGTTTCTTAATTGGCGAGGAAATTAGTTCAAATTGAACTAACCCTAATTGACCTAGACACTTCTCTTATTGAGCATACATTTGTAATGCGAATTCGGCAGAAAAATTAAATGCTTAATTACTTGGCTCCTTAACTTCACTTTAAGTAAGAGCAAGAGAAACAGAAGACCGGATTTAATTCTGACAAGTCATAGAACTTGTTCAAGGCTGGGGTGAACCAGACTAAAAGTAATCAGTATATTATTATACAGTGAGAACGTAAAAGTTGAAACAAATTAATTTAAAATTCATGTGTTTCTTTCTGGAAATATCGCTTGGACCCGTCAATTTTCCATTTTTGTTGTACATTTTTTTAAACTTATTTCATGTATACAAGTTGTCCCAAAAACAAGTTATGACGGTTTACTTTATTTTTTTAAATGGATTCTGCATAAAAATCTAAACATATTTCATGAAATATGTCATATACTTACTTGAATTCAGCCGGTTGCGAGAAAACTGCGTTTTAACTTATAACAAAAACATATTATTTATAGCGAAAAGAGAAGAAAATTCAAAAGAAACTAAGAGTCATTTGATCAAATGTTGGAAATGACCTCCACCAACAGTCTGGCAGTACCCGAAACGATCTTCAAATTCTTGCAGAACGTTATTAACCCTTTGTGGCCCAAATTATTTTTTTATTATAAATTACATTAATATTATAAAATTTGGACTAAATGTTGGTTCTAAATCACAATTCTATGTAAAAAAAATACATAAGTAGTTTGGTTTTTGTTAAATCGTGTGGTTCCACTGTGGGACCACCAGGAAATTAAAAGATTTTTTCCTTACTTTTTAAATTTATTTATTGTCGCCTACAAAGCAGTAAATAATAAAAAAAAAATAAGCCTTTCTTATTTTTTGTGAAAAAGGCGAAACAATTCTTTGTAGCTGTAAGACAAAGTCCAACATTACACGAAGAACAGTGCCATCTGGTTCTGTGAGGTGAATTTCTTGTGCTACAATTTGCACATCTCACCTTAGTGCCGTGAATGGGCATGTGTGCAGCCTTACTTATTCTCCGCTCTAACGGGACATGTGGCTTGTATTTGTTAGGAGTTGGTTCTGAGCTTCTGCGACCCCTCTGTGGAACTTCGGGATCAGCACCTATCAGTCCATTCGCTACTGCAAGACGGAATTCTTTTAGGGACAGTGTTTTTCCACAAATACCACTTCTTTCTTGGAACATAATATGTGCATTCACTACTGTGAGATCTATAAAATGCCAAAAGATTCTGTGCCACCATTTTTTCGATTTACGGTTGATTTCGTAACAAGATTTCAACATATCGCTTTTGTCGACATATCCCATATGCCGATTATAGTCTTTCACAAGTTTTATACACGGAAATTCTATGCTAGAACCATCTTTTTGTTTGCGTGAAATAACGTCAACATCTGCAGGATTATGAAAGTTGCTTAGAAAATGTACAGATTTATTATCTCTCCATTTTAGAGCAATAATTCCAGTCTGGCTAACTTTCCAGTCCATGTCACCCCTTTTCATGGTCTTGTCTTCCGCAAAATCCTTTGGAAAACATTTTCTATCTTTTCTGGCAGTGCCACAGCTATATATTTCATCTTTCTGCAAATGTAGTTGTAAAGTTGCAGAATTAAAAAAATTGTCCATGTAAGCTTCATGATGATTTCCTACTAGCGTTCTTGTCAAATCATTGATCACTCTTTCTCCTAAGTTGTGTTCACTAGCGTTTTCTGCTTTCCCTGTTGAAAAAAAAAAACAAGATATTAGTTTGATGATGTAGATATGTGGGAAAAATATTTTTATTACCTGTATATATTTGAAACTGGGAAACAAATCCAGTTTCATTGGCGCGAACCCACATTTTGTACCCTCGTTTGATTGGCTTCATCGGCATATATTGCCTTAATGAAATTCTGCCCTTGAATCGAATCATAGACTCATCTATTGCTTGGCATCGTGTTGGCTTATATAACCTCGCGTAGTTTTCTGAAAGCCTTTCTAACATTGCCGAAGTTTATATAGTTTATCATAGGATGGTTCGCCTTTTTTGGGTTCCACCGATTTATCGTTTAGATGCATGTTACCGAGGAATCAACCAAAGCGGTTTCTTGACATGCAAGAGGCAATATAATGATCTCGAAGTTCTTCTCGAGCGGACCAGTAATCTTTGTAACTTGGTAAATGTTTGATGCCCATAAGAATATTTAATCCTAGAAAACATCTCATTTCATTATATGTTGTGGGCAGGTAAGTATTTCCTGTGTTGTTTTGAAAGGCGTAAAGATTTGTTTCAAAAACTAACTTTTGTAGAAGTTCTTCTGAGAACAGGAGCATAAAAATATCCAAGGGACAATCAACCTCGGCATCGATTGGAACATCGGGTCCAGAATCTGCGCTAAAAGGTACTGGTTGAACAATATTTTGTACAGATTTTGACCATTGAAACGTTGGTACTGTCGTTATCTTAGCACCAGGCACTAACACAGCTAAAGGCAAGTCATCATCTGAATCCCAATCAACCGCAGGAGCCATTACCGGACCATAATCTTCATTGGATAATTGGAAGTCTATATCATTAATTTCTTCATCGCCGCTGCTATACGTCGAATGAACTGATTCGTTGTCCGATGGAATATCATCTAACAAAGTATATAAATCAGCAGGCGGCAACCGCTCTAATTCAGAAATGTTCAAATATTTCCTCCCTAAAACATTTAAAAAAACTTAGATGGTCAAGCGAGCCAGTGGTCCCATATGGAACCACATAGTATAACCTTCAAAATATCAATGAACATTTTTATTTTTTATTAATATTATCTAATATTATGTTCAACTAAACAGTAACAAATATAATTCCGATATACACACCTTTCATATTTTCCTTTTGCATCGTGAAACACTATTAAAATTATAATAACATAGGAACACTATCGACACGCAAAATAAACCGGGTAAATACACCATCTATAATGGCGATTTATCAACTGACCACGCGGCGCCGCCTAAAGATAGCTGCTCCCACCACTACGAAAACGTGTGGTTCCAGGCAGCGCTTACTGGTCCGCGAAATTTCAACATTTGATATGTGGTTCCAAATAGGAACCACATGCCCGCAAAGGGTTAACGACGTAAGGTTCTATCCATCTAATTTTGCCTCTTATTCTGTTCTTTGAATCTTCATTATTGTTTGGTCGGTTAACATAGACTTAAGGTAACAAAAAAAAGAAAAATCTAAAGGGGTTAAATCTGGAGATCTGGCCGGCCATTTAATTGGATCTTGTCGGCCAATCCATCGTTTGGGAAAACTGTATTAAGGTACTTACGCACACGGTGGTGTCATGGGCCGGAGCTTCGTCTGTTGATACCACAAAAAAATTGTTCGGTGCATCAGGAACTTCGGGATTAGGGTAAAATGTGGCAAGGCACGATACTAGATCATTTTCTAAAATTTCTAGATATGTTTCACCTCTCAAATTTCCGTCAATAAAAAAGAGTCCCGACATTCTATTTTTAACAATGCCGGCCCAAACATTAACTTCTTGAGGATATTGGGTGTGACATTCCATAATCCAGCGTGGATTCTCTGTAGCCTAATACCGACAGTTTTGTTTGATTACACTTCCATTCAAACAACGCTTCGTCCTATCCGAAAATACAATTCGGTTCGAAAACTGTTGATGATTATTGCACATATTCATCATTATCTCGCAAGATTGGACTCTTCTGTCTGGATCATCTTCTTTGAGTTCATGAACCAATTGGACTCTGTAAAGAGGAATTCATTTTCGTTTAAATTCCTTAGGACGGATGTCTTGCAGATACATTTTGTTTCACAAAAATAAAAGAAATCATTGAAGGTGTTGGTTGTGGAGATTCAAATTTGATTTACGTAAAGATTTTAAATATACAGGGGCAGTTCAAATGAGACATAATGATAAATACGGTTTAATTAAAAAATTACCTTAATGATAAAAACATTGATCTTATAAAAAAAGATGCTAATAAATAGTCTGTATTTCCTCCCTACTTAATAGTGCAGCAATAAGTCTTGACATAGAAATTATCAAGTTATTAATGACGTGTTGAGGTATGCGGTTCCATTCTTCTACCGCAGCTGCAGCTAATTTATCAGCAGTTCTGGATAGGTCGTGGCGATTGTGGATGGCTCTGGAAACAAAATCCCACAGGTTCTCTATGGGATTCATATCCGGTGAGTTGGCTGGCCATTCTAACCTGGTGATTTCTTCAGCATCAAGTGCCTTCTAAACTATTCTGCCTCGATGTGGCCTGGCATTGTCATCCATATAGATAAGGTTCACTCCTATTTCATTGCGTAGAGGATAAACAATGGGCCTAATAACGTTTTGAATGTAAATTTCACTCGTCATATTTTGTTGTATGCGAATTGATGGAGTGCGGCGGTTGTACATTATACCCACCCAAAACATTACAGTTCCCCCTTGATAGGGAACAACTTCGCGGAGAAAATTAAGTCGCTGCTGACGCCCTGGCTCCCTCCACACTCTTTGACGATTGTCATCACTGACTAGGCCAAATCTGGTTTCATCAGCAAAAAGGACCCCTCTCCATTAACCTAAAAGCCATTGCCTATTATATCTAGCCCACTGGTGGCGGGCAGCACGGTGTCGAGGCAATAGAAGAGGGACTCTTGAAAATCTCCTGGCTCTTAAATTGGCACTATGCAGCCGTCTGCGAATTGTGGAGGTAGAAATTACGCGGCGAAACGTACCTTGAAAATTAGCTCTGATGGCTGGGGCCGTGGCATTTCGACTTCGGCGAGTAAATTGTATTAGATACCTTTTCTCCCTTGCAGTAGAAACGCGTGGACGTCCACTACGAGGTATTCGTTCCACAGTTCTAGTTTCTTCGTATTCTTGGGTGATGCGACCAACAGTTGATCTTGGAATCCTATCAAAGTAACCGATATATGGTGTTTTGAAAAATTAGCTTCCCAAAGGGCAATAATTCTTGCCCTGCTAAACACAGAAATTTCATCGGCATTTTTACTAACGACAAAATTAAGGTTTGCGTACCCAACTAAGCAAGCAAACTGAATAAAACTAAGGAATTTAAAAAAAACATTCTTAACTTATCAAGAAAATTTTATTTGTCACAATTTATGCTCTTGTTTACTCGAGAAATACTTGAATTTTTTGCCTAGCAACGAAAACGCAATAAAAAGTCATTAACTCGATTATTTACGGGGGGTCCAAGACTTTTGACGTTGTGTGTATTTGTTACGGTGTCCCTAGTTCGCATTTGGCATTCATCCGAGAACGACGTGTTGTCAAATCTGACAGATTTTTTGCTAAAAATATCAAATTATGACAAAAATCCTTATTTAAACCTACGTATCAGAATATTCAGTGCTTCTCTGTGAAATACCACTCCAGAGTAACAGTCCTGCGATGGAGGAAGCAGGGTATACACCTAAATTACCTCCAGGTCTCCCGGATTCGGAAGATGACGACTGAAGCTGGAAGACCCGCTGATGAAGCAATAATATAAACAAACAGAAGTTAAAGTCATTGACTATACTTAAAAAACCCTAATGATGAACGAACGAACGGTGTCCCATAATTAATGGTGCACAGTAACCCTGCAGATTCCTTAGGTAAACATATTGCGATTTGGTCAAAAGTTGATAATAACGGGTGTTAATGTGAAATTTCTTTTTTCGATTTTCTAATTAATTTTTGTTTAAACAATATTTTAACATAAATTTGTGTGATTGGGGGTTTTGCGGGGCGAGAAATTTAAATTTGGTAAGAACTTTCATGTAGATCGCAGAGGGCGCTCTCTGCGGCCCCCTGGGTACATAGAAATAATTGTAACTTTTCTGTGCCTTAGCGTATTTATGTTTTTATTAAAGATATCAATTTTCTCATTACTTTTACTCGATTTTCGAGATTTCTATATTTACAATTATTGTCCAGTCCGCTTTTTAAAATGCATATTTAAATAACCCATTATCGTGTTAAATATTAATTATTACGTTACTGATAACAGAATTTAATTATTACAAATAATTCAGATTGCAACAGTAGTTTTAACGTAACCTAGATATTTTAAAGTATTGTTGATTTATTAATATTTTAAATAATATGAAAACTCCAGGCTACTAACTAAAATATTTATAAACTAAATAAAGAAATTACTATTACATAAATATATACAAAAAAATATCAGTAAAGGAAAAAATCTATTTTTGACAATGATTGCTCAAAGTGATTGCCGGTAATTTCAATGCATTTGTCTACCCGCTTATTGAATGACCGCCTGATTTTAAATAAGCATTCGTTTTGAAACGGTTCCTCCGCATTCTCAGTACCTTGCCATAGTTGTTCCCGAGTATCATCAACCAAGTAATTTCATGTATCCCCATACACAAAAATCAAGGGGGTTTAAATCTAGGCTTCCAGCAGGCCAAGGCATGTGGCTTCCACGGCCTATCCAGCGGTTAGGAAATTCTGTATTGAAGTAGTCTCTAACAACACTGAGCGAAATATCGAGTTGACATAACTCAAATATGAGTTATCCTAGACCGACGCGTGTTGCTAATAGGAGACAGCTCAGACCTCTGAATTACGGCAACTAAATCGAAGGAATTGCATCAAATCACTGTTCATGAGTTATAATAGCCCTGAAGATGGGTTGTTTCAGCTAGCTAGCTCAGCTAATCGTAACTGGGTTTGACGAACACATGCGACGTGGGCTGCAGCAATTCATTGTTTAAGCTGGCAGAGATCAATATGGGAATTGTTATGCGTTATTACTCGGGCTAGATTAATTCATGATTCGAGCTATCAAAACTGGGCCTTTCTTGTTCTAGCTTACTTAACGACTATAGATTTAATCTGTCCTAAAGTTGGAGTATTCTCATTTTCATGCACCTGTATGGGAACAAACTCTGAACAAAAAAAAAAAAAGATTCCTCCGATCAACGATTGCGGATAGCAAGTCTAGTTATGTGGTCCATTACGACACGACGTGCACGAGGTACTAATAACAATGGGATGGAATTACCGCGTCAAATGCCGAAGAGCGCGAATTCGGAAGTTTCCGTGACCTTTCGATCGGTGATTTACCCTCGACATGGGTTTTTAGAGCACTCTTTATGACTTATTTCAACTCAAAATAATTTACACGTGGTAATGAGTTAAAATAATTCACGTCTGGGTCAAAACGGCACTTCAAAATCAGTTAGTAAGTTCTCCCAATCCAAAACCTGAGTTCAGGTAACTCATAAAGTGGTTACAAAATGAAGGATTGTGGTAATCCCTAATGTGTTTAAAGTGTTGATATTTCTGTGTTGAGGCGAACCAAAAGAAGCTGACTTATTGTAGCATTTTTAAATAATTTGTGAAAATTCGTAGGCTCAGTTTGAATAACATAGAAACGTGCGTTAAAGTAGCTCTAATTCTGCAACCCACGACCTCGGTAAATCCATTTTTGTCAGTGAAGCGTGGATAAGTGTGCCTGCTCTAACGGTATATTATCCAAACAGTCGGTCAGCTGATTTTTCAAAAAATTAAGATAGAACTGTCCGTTTAAATTGGGTTGTAACTGGGCACAACATGCACGTTTCCACGCATGTTTGTTTCCAAAATAAGAGACACCTCTTCCTGTGCAAGTCGCTTTATCGGTGAATAAAACTGTATTCAGAAACATTGGTTTAGCGTTTTGATGGGTACAACATAAATGGCCAAATTCCAATCTGGCTAGAAGATCAACATCCAACAAATTCTAAACAGGTATAAAGTGGTACGGATAAAGTCCATTTTGGTTAAAAATTCTAGAAATGAATGACTTACTGGAGTATCTGCAGCCTTAGGTCTTATGCTAATTTCCGGGCTCTCAGTCACGCGAACTACTATTTTCTCTTCCTGCTCGGGTGTAATTGGACGTCCCCCACTATTACGTTTGTAACGCAACGATCCTGTTTCTCTCAGTCTGTCGTAAAGGTTTCTAAAATTTTTAAAAGCTTGCTGCCTTTGATTTGGATACATTTCCAAATATCGTGTCTCGCATTTCTTTGTTTAAGAATAAGCTGTCGTGGCATTTTTAACTTAAATTTCTATAAGAATTTCTTTAAAAACTTTTTAAAAACAACCACAACTTCGACAAATCGCAACGGAGTTTGACAGAAATGAAGTTTCAAAGTGATTTCCTTGCATTTGTTTTTATCAAGAAATATTACACTTGCAAATCTAAACTTAAACGAATGCATTAGAGAATGTAAATGAAAATATCTCAAAAATGGTTACTCCGAGCGACATTTACAAAGTATACCTTTATTGCGTAAAATTAATGAGATCATTCATATTTTTGATTAAAATATAAATGCGCTAAGGCGCAAAAAACTACACTTGTTTCTATGTACCTAGAGTGTCGCAGAGAGCGCCCTCTATAATATACAGTGTGTCCCCGGATCGACGCAACGATAGGTGAGAAAGGCTGAAATTTTTTAAGTTGAAACTTTATCTTCTGGGGTTCAGCCCTGCTTGGATAGAAACTAATTTGTGGCATAATTTTAATTTCGAAAAACTAAGTGTGCTTTGGAAATTTTCGAAAACTTTCTTTTCCCACCAGTAAAGTGCTTGATTTCTACGAGATACGAAAAAATTTTATTAAGAAAAGATGTTCGGAAATAATAAATGAGTAAGAATACAGAGTTTTAAAATCCTATGCTTACTTTGATGTTTTGCATTATTTTTATTGCACGCACGAAGATATTAAAAAATTTCATTAAGAAAAGTTGTTCAAAATAATAAATTAAACACGATCGGGTTCTAAGATACATCAAAAAATAAATTTATTTCAATGGTAACATTAACAACGGTTTATACAATACATCAAAAAATTAATTTATTTCAATACTAACATCAACTGAAAGATTTATTTATTCAATAAGTTCGCCGCCTTTATTCGCACATTCCTCAATGTTTTCCCGAAATGCAGTGAAAGCTGCTCTTATCTCCTCCAGAGGAATAGAGTTTATTGCATCTGTAATGCGATTTTTCAAAACTTCTACGTCATTTGGAAGCCTATTCAAATATACACATATATATACACATACATTTTTCACAGAGATTTGGTAGAGAAGGGTACGGTATTAACTTCGTTCCGTGTTGTACGTAAATAATAATAGTTTGTTTGTGAAAATATTTGTGTGTTTGACATCATTGTGATCACAAAAAAATAGCGCATTTAACTAAATTTTATTGTGCTTTCTTAAAGTATTACATAAACTGGTATATTAATCAAAATAACTAAATACATGCTGTGAAGCTCTGTCACTTCAACAACAAAAAGTGTAAAAAAGTGTAAACAAGATAAGTTCTGAACTTCTTATCAATCCAGTACCTTCGTATTTTAACAATAGACCCATAAAAGTTATTTATACTAAAGGTGTTCCTACACGGTATGATATGTATTTGGTTGGCTGATCGGCAACTAATTTTTAATTTTTCAACACCATACATCTGTGAAACAATCGTATAAAATGGGCTCTAAATCAGTAAATATAGAAAAATGTGGTGAATGCGGCGAAGTAATTAAACGCAATGCAAGATGTATTGAATGTTCATTATGCAGGGCTTGGTATCACAAAGGTTGTACTCAACTATCGGATGGTGAATTTGAGGAGATACATGCCAAGTCAAAGAAAAATCGGAAACACAATTGGGGTTGTTGCTCTTGTAAAATAACAGAGGTTAGCAAGAAGCGTCTGTCAATGACGTTTACCGACGACTCTGGCACATCAAGAAGCGCCGCTCAGGGCTGTACATCTGATTCTCAAAATCGAGTCAACAGTGACGTGCCTCGGAAGGGCACGGTTGAGGATCGTGATGTTATAGTGGCGGATCCTGCTATTTGTGGCATCTGCAATCATGCGATTGACTCTGGTCGTCTTGAGATGCTGTGCTCCATATGCGATAAACATTTCCATTCTCATTGTGTATCGAATAGAGAAAATCTTGCAATCTTGGTACATGAGATTAATGGTCTATCGTGGAGATGCGATGACTGTGTGGGTGTCTCTGTCAATCGGGAGGATATTAAGGCGATAATTGAAAATCAACTTCATGCTGCAATATCGAATCTAAAGAGTACTTTTGAATCTCTCACTGATGATTTTGCTAAGTCAGTTGAGCATAGGCTGCAGTGTGTTATGTCATCCAAAGTGCAGTCTGTTATCCCAGGGCAATCATGTAGCTCTCAGGGTGCTTCACAAAAACCCAACTATGCGAGTGTTGTCCGTAGCAGGGCCCAACCGGCGGTGATAGTTAAACCTAAATCTCACCAGGAGTGCTCCAAAACCAAGGCTGATATGATGGGGAAAGTTTCCCCTGCTAACTCAAATATTCAGTTGGCGAAATTAAAACCTGTCAAGGATGGAGGTATACTGCTTGGTTGCAGGAGTGTTGATGACAATCGTCGATTGAGAGAAATGGTGCAGAGGGAGATGTCGGATGGATATGAGGTTGTTGAGGTGCGTGGGATCAGTCCGAGGATTCGTATCGTGGGAATATCAAAGAAGTATGGTGATTCCAAATTGCTAGAACTTATTAAAAACTGTAATCGCGGTATATTTGCGGAATCTTCTTCTGTTTCATTGCTTAAAGTTTGGCCCACTAAAAATAATCCAAATATTTTTCAGGCCATTTTACAAGTGGATAAATGTACTTTTGAGAGCGCTCTGTCTTTTGGTAATCTTTTTATTGACCTGGACTGTTGCAGGGTATATGATGCCATTGATGTTTCTAGGTGTTTTAACTGCAACGAATTTCATCATTTGTCTGCTAACTGTAAAAACTCTGTCTCCTGTCCCCGCTGTGGTCTGGATCACAGAGTACAACAATGCTCCGCACGCTCTCTAAAATGCAGCAACTGCGTGAAACTCAACGGGAAACTTAATGGAACTATTAATACGGAACATGCCGCCTGGGATTTAAAGACATGTACGGCTTACAAGCTTGCTTGCGATAGGCTCAGATCGGACTTTCTTACCGAACAATAGCAATCACTTCCCATCATCCCTGCGGTACCGTCTTCATCCCGCAATATATCCGTAAGCTCTGTTAATCGGTCGAGCAGCAATGGCATATGTGTTTATTATCAAAATACTCGCAGTATTAAGAGTCGTACAGCCGATATTTACAATTGTTTAAATTATTTTGAATATGATATTGTTGCGTTGACCGAAACATGGCTTGATTCCACGGTAAACGATATCGAAGTCTGCCCTAACAATTTTAATCTGTTTCGTCGTGATAGAGATTTTGCAGCTGCTGGTTGTGGTCGCGGCGGTGGTGTGTTGCTGGCGGTAAGTGAACGATTTTTTTGTGAGCCTCTTAATTTGGATCAGGTTGTCGTGAATATATCGAGATTAATTGATTTAGTGGGAGTTAAGGTATCTTGTGATAGAAAAAGCTTATATATTTTATTGTTGTATTTACCACCGAATCTAGGAATTGATGAATATCATAGATTGTTTCAATTTTTATCTTCATTAGATTTTTTAAATAACGCTGACACACTCATTTTAGGAGATTTTAATATTACTAATTACGCAAATTTTTTCATACGTAATGAAAGATCAGATAATTTTGTAAATGCTATAAATAACTTCTTTAATCTGACACGACTAAATCAGTTTAACTATGTCTTAAATACTGATGGCAGACTGTTAGATCTTGTCGTTTTTAACAGGCACTGTAGTGTCAGTGAGTCGGATATCATTCTCACTAGGATCGACGACCCTCACCCTCCTTTATCGATTTTATTTCCCTACAGCATCAGTATTAACTCTAATGCTCTCATCCCTAAAAAACAGGCAGGTCAGTATAATTTTCGTCGAGCTGATTACCCGGTTATGTACGAGTTACTGCTGGATATTGATTGGTCTTTTCTGAACCACTTGGCCGATGTTGACCATTGTTGTAAACTATTTTACGATAAAATTTATAATGTATTTGAGATTTGTGTCCCGAAGTTCGGCGTATTGAATTGTCGTACCTACCCCCCATGGTTTACGATTAACATTAAACGCGATATCCGACTTAAGACCATTGAATGGCGGAAATATAAGCGAACTGGCGACGGTTTAGCTTATGAAAATTTCTCTCGATTAAGGCGTCAAATTAAGACTGAAATTGACGAATCGTATAGGGTGTATATGCTTGGAATCGAGCATAGCGTAAATCAGGATCCTAATAAATTCTGGGCGTTTGTTGACTCTAGAAGGGGCTCTGTGGGAGTTGCTCGTGGAATGCATTTTGACAACACTACGCTACAGAATTCTGAAGATATTGTCAATGCGTTTGCTGATTTCTTTGGTCGCTCATTTCTGGTATCTTCTGGCTCCTCCACAGATGATGATGTGTCGAATATATCCACATCTACTATTAATATTACCAGTTTTAATGAGACTGAAGTTTTCAATGCAATTAAGCTGATTAAACCCAAATTAACCGCTGGTCCGGATAAAATTCCTGCGTTTGTCATCAGAGACTGCGCGGGAGTCTTCGCACGTCCTCTATCAATCATATTTAACAAGTGCCTTAATCTATGTAAAATGCCAAACATCTGGAAATGCTCCAAGGTTTGTCCAGTCTTCAAAAAAGATGATAAAACTGATATCTCCAACTATAGACCAATTTCAATAATTTCAAATTTTTCCAAAGTTTTCGAGTTACTGTTACATGGCGTTATCTTTTCAAATGTTAAAAATTCTATATGTCCTGCTCAGCATGGATTCCTTAAGGGTCGATCGACAACCACTAATCTAATGTGTATTACTCAGTTCGTGGCAGAGGCAATTGACCAGCGCCGCCAAACAGACGTTATATATACTGACTTCTCTAAAGCTTTCGATCGGCTTGATCACACCATTCTATTGCAGAAACTTCAAACTTTTGGATTTTCAGACCCATTACTGTTATTCTTTAAATCATACCTGGAGGATCGACAACAGTTTGTGGCTTATGGTGGTGTTAGATCCACAGATTATATTGCTACTTCTGGAGTACCCCAAGGCTCTATTCTGGGACCACTATTTTTCACGCTGTTTATTAATGATATTGTCGATAAACTCTCAGTTCATTGTCTGCTTTATGCTGACGATTTAAAGTTATTTTCTGCAGTCTCTAATGAGGCTGACTGCCAGGTCCTACAGCGTAATCTGGATATTTTAAACGACTGGTGTATTGAAAACAGATTGAGTTTGAATGCCTCAAAATGTAATGTTATGACGTTCACGAAAAAAAATGTCCCTCTTTTGTTTGGCTATAACATCAATGGTAAAAATTTAAAGCGACCCGAAGTGTTTAAGGATTTGGGGGTCGTCTTTGACAGTGAGTTGTCTTTTATTCCTCACATTGAACATACCGTCTCCGCTGCATATAAATTACTTGGTTTCGTTTTACGCACAACAAAGATTTTCAAAATACGGTTCCACTTAAAACTTTATTTTTTTCTTTCGTTTTATCTAAGCTGGAGTACGCATCACTTATTTGGTCTCCTTATTATAATATCCACATAAATTCTATAGAGTCGGTGCAGAGGCGATTTGCTAAGGCTCTATGGTTCAGAGTCGATGGTGTCTATCCGATTCAGGGTTTTCCCCATGAACAGCTGCTGCAAAGATTTTCGCTTATAAATTTGGATAGAAGACGTGATTACCTATCTCAGTCGTTTTTGAGCAAGCTTGTCAGCGGTCATATTGTCTGTGAGGAGTTGTTGTCTAAACTAAATTTTAGGGTTCCTACTTTAAATTCTCGCAACACAGATACTTTCTACCTACCACCGTTCCGTACCAACGTTTTTAAATTTGCACCTATTAACTCGATGTGCGGCTGCTATAACTCCAATGCTAATGCCTTCGACATTTTTGCCTGCAGGTTGAGCGCAATCAAGAGTCACTTTTATCGATGACTGACTTTTTGATGTTTAATTTTCCTTTTTCTTTATGATTTTGTTCTGTATAAATCTTTTGTGTAATATTGTGTAATAAATCATATTTGTGTAGTTATGTAAGTAAATTAGGTAGTTTGTAAGTTTTGTTCGTACCTACCTGTTTTGTAATTGGGTAACTGTTAAACAGTGTATGTATAAATAAATAAAAAAATAAATAAATAAATAAATACAATTTGTTTTATTCGACCCCAAAAATAAAAATTCAATATTGTTAGATCCGGAGATCTGGGTGGCCACAAAATGGGACCAGCATTGGCTATTCATCTTTTTTGAAAATGCTTATTGAGCCATTCACATACCCGAAATGTCGAGTGGGCACGGCAGCCGTCGCCGTCGTGTTGAAAATATGAAAAATATCTTGGTTCGTATGGTAGTTCGTCAAGAAACTGATTTAGGATATTTAAATAAGTATGTTGATTAAGTCTTCCCTCAATAAAATATGGCCCAATTACACCACAAAGATAGGAAATGGTACACCAAACATTAACCTTTTTAAAATACTGCCGCCTAGAATGTATTACATAATTTGGATTAGACCAATATCGGCAATTCTCTGATGAAGGTACACCGTTAGTGGTAAAAGTCGATTCGTCTGAGAAAATAATATTTTGATCGAAATTTCAATCTTCTAGAATTTTCTCACCTAAAGTTAGGCAAAACTCCAACCTTCGGGATTCATCCCCTTTTTCTAACATCTGACGAAATCTAACTTTATATATTTTTACCTTATTTGCTTCATAAATGCGTTGCAAATGTGATTTGCTAACACGAGACTCCTCGTTCCGCTTTCTCAGTGACAGCTTTGGATTTTCGCGTAATGAATCCATTGCTAACACAGTACCTACATCATCTTCATCAACGTTCTTCTTCTTTTTTAGTATATTATGTACAGTACTGGTAGTAACAAATTTTTTAACCAGTCTGGATACTGTAGATTTGACTAAAACTGTGTTCGGAGATTTCATATTAAATCCCTGATAACCTCTGGAATAGATAATTCACCTATACTATAACATTGAATTAGGTACATCCGTTCTGGTATAGTAAGCATAATTATTGATATTTCACAGTAATGTTTTCGAAAGTTCGGATCAGTTTTAGAGCACAGAACACTACAACAATATTAAAAATACCAAACTATTTTTAACAACAAACTGTCAAAATAATATTTTATTCTTTTTCCTTCCATGGCATACTATTTTCTTCTGAATAGCATTGAAACAAATTTATTCATATTTTGAAGGAAGTGAATTGCTTGTTATTTTTATGTTCGCATTTCTTTAATTATCTAAATGTCTATTAAGGGGAATAAAATAAACCGATCGTGTTTAATTTATTATTTTGAACAAATTTTCTTAACGAAATTTTTTAATATCTTCAATAGGGAGGTGCGTGCCATAAAAATAATGCAAAACATCAAAGTAGGCATAGGATTTTAAAATTTTATATTCTTACTCATTTATTATTTCCGAACATATTTTCTTAATCAAATTTTTTCGTATCTCCTAGAAATCAAGCACTTTACTGGCGGGCAAAAAAAGTTTTTTGAAAATTTCCGAAGCACACTTGATTTTTCTAAATTAAAATTATGCCACAAATTAGTTTTTATCCAAGCAGGGCTGAACCCCAGAAGATAAAGTTTCAACTCAAAAAATTTCAGCGTTTTTCACCTATCGTTGCGTCGATCCGGGGACACACTGTATATCTAACTTCTTAATAAATTTAAATTTCTTGTCCCGAGAAACCCCCAATCACAAAGCTTTATGTTAAAATACTGGTTAGAAATAAGTTAATTAGGAAAATAAAAAATAAAATTTTTACTTATATTATAGGTTATTATCAACTTTTGAACTAAGCCGAGTTTAGCCAAATCGTAATATTTTTACTGTTACTGTGTTTCATTAAATATGAGACACCCTGCATACAGGGTGGCAACTATTTAATTGTCCACTCTTGGTATCTGGTAAATGGTAACTTCTACGAAGTGAATAAAATTAAAGAAAATGTGCCATGTTTATAGTTTTTTTTAGGATCCACTAACTACGTTGCCTAATAATTTTTGATTTATGAGATATAGAGCGATTTCTTAAAAACGTCTAAAATTAATACCTTTAATAACTCAAAAGGTTTGAATTTTAGAAAAACGTTCTTGAATTAAAAACTTTCTAGTATTTTCTTCACTGCAAAATGGCGGGATCACATTTTTTTTTATATCAATTGTTATAACTGAGTTTTTAATTTTCTTTTTCAAATCACATTTTATACCAAATACGATAATGGATGGCTAAACCCTATTTACTTACGTTTCGGCACAAATTACACATAATCAGAAAAATTTTAAAAATATTCTCAGTACCTACGCCTCTAGTTTTGTCCAATATTATTTTCATTTCATTTAGATGGGATTGAATCAAAATAGAAACAAGTAAAAATATCTATATAAATACTCTAAATGGCATCTTTGAGTTTATGGAGACTTAGCAGAGTTAACGTTGCTTATTTTTTTAATCAAGTTCCCATGAGTCAGAAAACAGCATCGGTTGTGTAAACCCCGAGCTTCGCTCTCAACGAAACATTATTATTCATTTCTATATAGGGTTAGGAGAAATTACTAGAACGGTCGATTATTTCAAAAGATATACGAGTTAGCAAAAAATGTCTTTTATAAAAGTTTTAAGGCTTTTAAAAATCTACATATTTGTAATAAATTGGAATATACAGAATATACGCCCAAAAAGTTGTGGAGAATCAAAGTTATATTTTTTTAAATAGAACACTCCGTATATTATTACTTATTTTGATTGTCCAGTCAATTTTAAACATTTTCTATTAACCATATGCTATGCCTAAATTTATTAGTTTCCGAGATATCATGACATTTTGATCAGTTACAAAACACAAAATAAATTTCAATAAACAATTTAATAAGTTAACATGAAAAAAAAATCGGTATAACAGGTCATGGAAACACAGCTCTATTTTTTAATAAATGTTGAAAATGGCCCCCATTGACTAACTGACAATGATACAAATTGTCGCAAAAATGTCTTTGGGTATTTAAAACCATTTCCCTTGTTATTCTCTCACTTTCATTTAAAATTTTAATTCTTAATTCTTCTAAATTATTGGATTTGTTCCGATAAACATTGTTTTTCAGGTGACCCCAATAAAAGAAATCTAAGGGCGAAAGATCGGGGGATCGTGAAGGCCACTTGATAGGCCCTCTTCTTCCTATCCATCTATTTGGGAACGTGACATCCAAAAATTCTCTAACTTGACGAGAAAAATGCGGAGGAGCTCCATCTTGCTGATACCAGGTTAAGTTAATATCGAGAGTTAAATTGTTTATAGTTGGAACTATTTCTTGCCGAAGAAGCTGGAGATATCGTTCACCGTTCAAATTTCCCTCGACAAAAAAGGGTCCAATTACATGTCCCGCTAACAATCCAGCCCAGACATTAACTTTTTCTTGGAACTGTGTATGCAGTTCTTCATACCAGTTTGGGTTATTTCGCCCCCAGTAACGGTAATTTTGTTTATTGACCATTCCGTGTAGTGTGAAGGGCGCTTCATCCGAAAAAACAATATTGTTTGGAAAATGCGGATTCTCTTCAATCTTTCTCGTAATTATTTCGCAAAATTTTAGTCTTCGATCATAGTCAACATCACAAAGTTCTTGTACAACATGAACTTTGTATGGATGCATTTTCTCAGTATGAAGAACGGTTCTTACAGATTTTTGATCAATTTCATGATCCAAAGCAAGCTGACTGGTGGATTGTCTGGGATTTTCTTGTATCGAAAGCAGAATGTCTAATTTTTTATCATTGGCGGTAGCACTCCTAGGTCTTCCAGATCTTGGTCGGTTTTTTACACTTCCAGTCATTCTGTTACGCTCCACAGTTCGAAAAACTGCATTTTTTAAATTTGCCTATCTGGGTGCAAATTGTTAAAAATATCACATACCTCCTGATATGATCTCTGCTTATCGCCATATCCCCTTAAAATTAAAATATCAATTCTCTCTGTTTCAGTAAGTGAAAACGCCATGCTATTTTGTTTTTTGCTCAATCCTGACAAATGTCAAAGACCATACCTAATTTGTTGCTAAGGTAAATACGACTACGTTCGAATAGAGCATTGTTATCCGTTATTATTTAAAACGCCGATATCTCGGAAACTAATAAATTTAGGCATAGCATAATGGTTTATAGAAAATGTTTAGAATTGACTGGACGATCAAAATAAGTAATAATATACGGGGTGTTCTATTTAGAAAAATAAAACTTTGATTCTTTACAACTTTTCGGGCGTACCTGTATATTCCAATTTATTACAGATATGTAGATTTTTGAAAGCCTAATAACTTTTATAAAAGACATTTTTTGCTAACTCGTATATCTTTTGAAATAATCGATCGTTCTGGTAATTTCTCCTAACCCTGTATAATTGTGACAATGGTTAGATTTTCAGTTGACGAAAAACGTGATATGTACGATGTTAACAACAAATATTTCACTGAATTAGCAGGCGCATGCTAGAAGAAGGTAGTATTCTGAAGAAAAGGAACAAATATCATGCAATACTTAATGCAAACGAGAATAATGTACTGACTCAAATTTATATCAATCCAGAAAACTCAACGGTTCCTATAGCCAGAGAATGTACTATAACTTCTGCAGTAGTAAAGAAAATCTTAAAAAAACATAAGTGTCCTGATTATAAATTTCATCCTGTACAGCAGCTTCATGCAGGGGACCCAGAAAGGCGATTAAGATGTTAATCGAGAATTTGGTCAATTCTTTGGAGTGAGGAGAGTGCAATTCACCAACTGCGGTATATTTAACAGAAAAAATTATTGAGCTACCGAGAATCCCCATTTGCTTCAAGAAATTAGACCTCAGGTGCGTTTTAAAATAAATGTAAGGTGTGGACTAGTTGCGGATGGAGTAATCGACCTAATTTTTTTTTAATGCATTCTTAATAGCGTAAGATATTTAAATTTATTACAGCAAGATTTGGAATCTTTGCTTGATGAAGTCCCATTAGCGGTTACAAATAAAGTAAATTGGTTCCAGAAAGACGGATGTGCAGCTTATTATGCTTTAATAATACGCAATTACTTAAATGAACGGTTTCCCGGAAATTGGATTGGAACCTACGCTCCTGTTTTATGACCACCTCGATAGTCTTCTCTGAATTCGCTGGATCATTTTTAGTGGGGAAATCTGCAAAACAAGGTCTATTATTATAGCCCGTTTATTAATAGTCACGAACTGCAGCAACGTATAATTAATGACTTCCAAGCAGTTTCATCCGACATGGTGAGCCACGCTACTGAAAAAATGGAAGAAAGAAACCACCGTTGTACAGAAAATCAAGGAGGCAATAATAAGCAATTAATGAAATGATATTACCTACTAAGTAAAATATTTAGTGATTTTTTTAATCACGATTGACTGTCCTAATTTTATACCTTATTTTAATTCAGTTATACCAAAGAAACTGCGTAGCTAGAGGTTTCTTTGGTTATACTTAGGTAAAGTTTGGTGAACAGCATTGTGAATAAAATAAGATATTTTTATTTGTTTCTTCGCATTTTAACGCAATCCTGTACAAGTGACTTCTACCGGGTTTCTATCTGGAATCTCTTTTCCACTGCAATTTACGTATTTTTGCCCTCTAATTCTTAGGTTTTTATTGATTCTTCTTTGCCACTTTTCTTTTACATAAGTTATTTAAACACAGTAACTAATCGAATAATAGCATAACTAATAATTGACATTAAAATAATAAAATTTGTCATTATTACATCTCATTATTACTCACAGACATCTAACTTATGAACAAGCACTCGGCAGTTGTGTGAATTCGAGAATAATTTATTCGGATACATTTCCAAATTATTGAAGTGTTGACATTTCGGAAATAACTTAATCGCCAGAATATTAAAAATTTGAAAGATTTGCTTCTTGTTGTTAACTTCAGCATGCAGATTTTCGAAATGGGCGCCCTGTATAACTCTATACAATTCCTTAGCCGACGGATGTTTTTTCGTTGTACTTAAACAACATTCCAGCATTGTCTTGAATTACGTTGAAGTGGTGTGTTATTCTTTCTATCAGATGTTCCCTGGTGTGAACTGGAGTCGAATATACAAGCCTCTTTAAATTTCCCCATTAAGAGAAATCGAGTGGAGTCATTTCGGGCGACCTCGCTGGCCATAAAATAGGCCCAACTCGACCTAGTTAATAAGTGCTGATGAACTGAATTGCTAAAATGGGGCGGTGGACCGTTGTGCACATTTATCCTCTGATTTCTAATTTCTAAGTGCACATTTTTCTAATAAACCGTTTAAGTTTTGTTGCTCGAATTGCACACATTGATGTTACCTATGAACTTTTGTTGGTGTACTGTTGCATGGGGATTTTGATTGGACTGACAGTTTTCTTCGGTACGGTAAACGTTTATTTGGAAATGTATCAGAATAAATTCTTCTTTCCTTCATAATACACACTATAGGAATAATACTCCATAATTTTAAGTCTTATGTTCTCAATTAATCGGACAATTTAAAAAAGTGTTGTCAATTACACACTGTTAACGAAATAAAAACGACTGATGTTTAATTGTAGTATTCTGATTTATTATTTCAATAACGGGTTATACAAAAAAATTATTTTCTTCGAATACGGCTAATTTTATTGAAACAACTGTAGAGTACCTTTATTAAAGAGAGAGACCAGAGTATAGTAAATCGCTGGGTAGTACCCCTGTGGGGCTCTGTATCGCCATTAAGGGACACTTTAGGAATTTTTTTTCTATGGCAAATTAGGATTATTTTGGCCTCCTATGTACGCTCCCGAGATAATGCCATATACTTACCTTACACTTACTTTATGAGTGACCAATGCATCGCATCTCCCACTACTTTAAGGTATGAAACTTTGTCCTCGCTTATAGGAAAATCTTGCTGCTTAAATTTAAAATTTAATGTACATAACATTTTCCCCATCAATTCAAATTCAATTTAAAAACTTGCTCTGCAAGGTTCTTAGATAATCTTGCTGTAAATCCCAAACAAGAACTGTACTAAATTCTCTGACACAATATTTTATAAATTACCCATAAGAAGAAAAAATTAATTTTTTAAAGTGGCATATCGAAAATAATTAATTAACTAAAAAAAATATTGGTAGGCATATAATTTGAATTAATTTGGTTCGCAGGTAACAACTTCCCAAATCTACTGCTTAGCATTCCTATGACCATTTCGGTAGGACTTATTCTTCATAGTTAGCCCACAGATTAGCTTATCGCTTAGTCATACAGTAAAATAAAGTTTTAATTAATAAATCTCCATAAATGGAAGACAATAAGTGGTACCTAATAAAAAATTAACTAAGTGTAGTTTATTAGTAGAGACTTTTAAGAAGCATTTTTTGGTTTTAGGGCGGTACGTGGTATCTAAATGGATATTTTGAGAAATACAGGGTATCTTGATGTGACGATGACAAATTTTAAGACATGATTTTACATAAAAAAATTATGAGTAAAAGTTCATATTAGGTTTGTTCCAACAAACCCGAACACCGTACATTGTACCGCTTGGTTCATGCGCAGAAAGAGAATAGTGCGATCCTGTCTGGCGTTCCAATATTGTCAGGAATCGTTCGCCAATAGGTTCCTGTACGGTCATTTCGATACTTGGTTGAAAGCATGTACTATTTCGACTGATTGACGGATTAGTTAGTTTGTCAAGTGCAAGTGGTTTACTTATCTCCTTGTGTGTTTACCAGCTTTTGACGTCTCAAAATATAAAAATGTGAGTGACGAAGAATACAGTGATTTTCTATCCAATGCTGAATCTTCTGATGATGATTTGGAAGGTTTAAACCATATATATATTAGTACTATATGACGCCTTGCCCATTTAACCAAAGTAAACGTAGTGGAGCCGAGGTTCCTTATTTCGTCAAGGTCATTTCGCGCAGTGCGCATGCGCGGGAAAAAATAAATAAACGTTTGTTTTAACCGGAATAGAATGAGGTTATGCTGCTTTCTGCGTCAGATTTGACGTTTACAAAAAGCGAAAGGACAGGACTTGTAAATAAACGTTTAAGTTCTTGATTTGTTTCAAAATTTTGTATATTCCGATTGAGAAAAAAAAAAGAACGCAGGTAAATATATTAATAGAACTTTTATTAGATATTTACCAATTATTTTTAGAGTTCATCAGGTAAAATATAAGTTTTTGTAGGTCTCTTTGGATTACATGCAATTTCGGTAAACATTGGTAGTAGTAGTAGGTACCTAATTATATCAACAGCAGCAGAGGCAATTATAATTTTTAGGAAATGAACCACCCAATTATTGTTTCTTTACAAAATTAACGTAAGTAAGTTGAACCAAAGAAAGAAACAAACATCCCGTCTGGGTACATACAGGGATGCCCAGAAGTCCGGAACAAAATTAATATAGCCTTAACCTGTAACTTTTGGGGAAAATGCTTGGACACGTCAATTTAGTTTTATATATGCTCACATATTGACGTTATCGTTTGTTTTTTTATAGACATTTGTCAAAGATATGACGACATCGATCTTTTTTTTAAATGGAAATATACAGCTTGTGATACATCATTTGACTAATATCTCGTACAATATGCTCATAAGTTTTGACGCCATTCTGTCAAGCTATTTCAAAATGGCGACTGTTAAAAGTTAAAAAAAAAATCCCAATTTAAATAAGCGGAAATGATAAATCATTGATGTTTTTTTTTTACTTCCAAGGTAAGAAATCTTCATTGTTTCAAGTTCTGACATTTTGTGACATTGTGAACTTGTAAAATTAATTTAGGTATTTCCGAAGAATTATTTTACAATTTTCTAAACAAAAAAGGTTAAAAAAAATGGCCTAAAACACGTGGCCGTCTATTCCTAGGCAAGTCCTTTACTGTGCCATGTTCATCAAATTTGTGGAATATTTTACTAACAGAGCCCTGTGAAATTTGACTTTCCGGATATTTAGCATTAAATAAAGTGTACACTTCACTTTGACTTCTTATTTTATCTCCACATCCTTACAATATCAAGACTTTGATACGCTGCCTTTCCGACAAAGTCATTTTTGTTTAGACAGCCATTCTTAAAGGGATACCCGGTACATATTAGGAGACGGTATTCATTTTACATAACTCCTAATGAACCCTCTTAAATTTAGCACATATTTAAGAACTACCCTGTATAGTAGAAATTCTTATAATTTAAAAAATAAAAATAATTATCTTATTTTTGTAGATACCTATAAATAGGATAAAACACGAGTGGTTTGAATTAATGATTTTTTCCATATTAGACAAAATAGGAGTTTTAAAATTTTTTTCGGCTTTAATGGGAATTAATACTTGGAATTTTACGCTTATTTTATATCGTGTCGGGCACAGCGCTGCCTAGCGAGGACTCCTGCAATTGTGACGTGTTGTCTTTGCAGGATTTTCTCTGATATTTGGGGCTTTGTAAATGCATGTCAGAGGACACAGGTATGTTTAAGAATTGGTTTTCTTTACCAGCATCAAGAGATGGAGCCATCTGGTCTCATTCTCTATTTCATCCCGCTTCTTCTGTTTTGAAACAGACGCCTATGCAGTGTTGCCAGGTCAAAATTATAGATTTCGGTATATTGGCTCGGAATTTATCGGTAGGTTTTGTTAAAAATCGGTAGATTGTACTTTGCAGTGTAAAACAGTGTATAAAACAATAAAAAAGGCGAAGTCACCTTATTTTTTATTTTTATTTAAATTTATTTATACTATCTTGTGCTAATTTTTTGGTAGGATTTAAAATTGTATTCCGCAACGGAAATTACAATTCTAAAGTGGTGTGTGTTTTCGCAAGCATACCTATTAAAAAGCGTAGGTAATTAAGACAATAAAGCACGTTTTTTTGTTATACTTTATTTGACAGTCAGGCCAGAAATCGCTAAAAGCCCATCCCTTTTATTTATTGGATTTCCCGGTAGATTTTAAGTTTAAATCGGTAGATCTGTTAACACTGCGCCTATGCTCTTTCCTTTCGTCAGAACCTATAGCCTCACTGACGAGCTGTTATATAGCGAGACGCATCTGGGGATGGTTCTGGCAGAAGGAAACAGCAACCCTTGTCGCTTTGTTAAGTCTTCGGCTACTAAACCGAGAGGACGCCTAGCTCGGGCATAGCGCTGCCTAGCGACGACTCCTTCAATTGTAACGTGTTGTGTTTGCAGGATTTCCTCTGATATGAATTGATGTTCTTTACCAGCACCACGAGATGGAGCCATCTGGTTTCATTCTCTGTTTTATTGAGTAAGTGATGTTCAGAACCACCTCATGGTATTATTTGTTGGATTCTTGTGGTTTCATTAAATATTTTTTATTTTTTTGCTCGTTTTATTCGAATATCTCAGTAAATATGGTGAATTGTATGCATGCGAAAATGGTGGTAATGCATTACGGTACGAGCATTACTGTCTCGCAGACAGTAATGCAATGCAGCCAGATATATTTATCAGGAAAGACATCCTACCTTGCCAGATAGCCGAATCTTTTCGAATATTCATCGACGTCATAGTTTCCATAAAGATAATTCTGAGGGTAAATCTCGAACTATGAGAACACCCAAAATTGATGAACATCCTGAGAAAGATACGGGAAAGATCCCTCCCACTTCCATTTAACTTTCTAGTGTCATACGCGTTACTGCCATTTCAAACGTTATGTTCGATTACTATTTTTGAAACGTAATTTTGATTTTGTAGCAGTAACGCTATTAAAATCACTTTTTAGTGCCGGCAATTTTACGTATCTGTATTGTAGTTTACGTTTCAAAAGCATTATTTGGTGTACAGTTATAATACGTTCTGTGATAAACGTTGCAGATTCAAAACTAACCCGTCCGATCAAATAACGGTAAATCCGACACCACATGTAACGACTCTGAAGAACAGACTTACTATATTTAAGCTCTTGCACGCAACTCCAGAAAAGGAAAATACTCACAGGGATCGGGTACGTTTTCTAAAAGTACGTTGGAAGGATCTGTTCCGTTTGAATTTTTAACATGCCTTGCTTCCGTCAAATATCATACGTCATTATTGTCATTTACATGTCGAACGTCTCGCGTCGCCCTGCCCTTTTCAAACTCAAAAAGTTGGGCTCAGGGCTTTTTGGGATCCTGTATTGTTCGGTTTACGATTTGTTAATTTGGTCTAGTAAAGTTTATTGGCAGTAGTAAAATATGGATCGCAAAGTAAGTACTACCTACTTAGTTTTAATCATTCGCATTATCACATTGTTATGTAAAACAGGTTCCTCATACTTATTTAGGTAAATATCTGAATATACACTCCCCACGCCAAAATGGACGATTTTTTAGGAATGATGATTAAGAAGGAATAAGTATCTCAAAAACTAAGCGTTTCCAGTGAAAATTGTTTATGGATTCATAATCTACGCTCCAATATATTCATAATTCCTGAAAAATAATCCATCTTGGCATGTTGAGCGTATACGCCGGACTATACTATACGGTATAACATACCTAATAGATATTTACCGGTTTATTTATTAACTTAAACCGAGACCTAAACGAAAATAATAAATTCGAGGTGCTGTTTTAACTTTTAATTGTGTGAACAAAACATTAAAACCCATTGATTTTTGCAATGGCAAAGCATGCTTCATGATTGTGTTGGCAGTAAAAGCCATTATTACTTTATAATCAGTCAATCTCGGCATATTATATTTTAAGGACCGATTCTGTATCGGAGAATATCTGTAATTGTTAAGAAAATTGTAACGAATTAAGACTTCATTTCGTTAATACTAGTGGGCAGTGTTTAATGTGTTAATTTCGTATTTTCAGTACTAAATGAATGTAATATTTGTTATAGGGGTTAGCTAAACCATACTGTGCCTACTCAAGAAGACACATGCGAAGAATAATAAAAAATTTCACTGAAAGTAAATCCAGTAAAGACTATTTACATCAGCCCTCAAATTGGACAAATATTTTATGAGGATTTTATTAGGTGTAAGATAAAACTAGCGAGTAAGAATTTTCTTTACATTATATTACCTACTCAACATTTTTGAATAAAGATTAAAATACTAATAAGATGTGTTTACTGTTCAAGTGATTATTTCAAATTATGCTATTAAAAAAACTATAGCCACTCAAAGTGTGGAAAATGCAATAAGGAGCAATTTTTCATGGACTGATGGTAGACCTGTAGACCTTCAATTTATATATTTACTTTTTTTGTGTGTGTATAACAAATCGGGTACTAGCTACGTACTTTTGATGCATTCATTTTTCTAAAATCAATATTTCATTATTGTTTCCTTTATCAAGTTTAATCGGCCAAATGACGGTCTGTAAGCACAATTACCTAGTCTCGGTCTTTAAAACTTTTGATTTATAAATTATTAAAAACAAACAAAAAAGTTGGTCAATTTTGACGAAATGGAATTTTTTGCTAGTATTAGTTTATAAACCCAAAGTTTTAAACAGAAAGCTGTTCGTAATTTTTCCCCACAGACCAATATTTGGCCGACTGCTGGATTAAACAAACTCTTGATTTTAAATAAATGGAACGGCTAAAGCCGGCAGTAGATAATCTAAGGCGTTCCGGGATTAGAGTTGAGCTTTTTTACATGTAAATCTCCATAAGGAAATTTAAGGTCCATTCTGTTTTTCAAGCGAACCGACGCCGGGTCAGGGGCGTACTAAACATTTTGGCCCCTCGGAGGGCGTCGCGACGTCAAAATTATTAACTCATACAACCTCTTCCAAACTAACTACCCATAATATGCCACTGTCTTCTGAGAGTTGACGATCAATGCAGAAAGAAAGCTGGTTTCTTCGGGGATAGAACCCGCGTCCATCGGCACATGCAGGCTACGCCCTAACCATTAGGCTACGTTGTCTTGCGGTAAATGTTATTCGTGGTGGTTGATATGCTTACAATGCAGACGCGTTTCCGTATCGGTCGCGCAGGGGCGCAGATGTTACCCACGAGTATTTCTTTGTTATCTTTACAAACGCGTTTCAGCTTGTTAATCCAAGTAAAACGTAACAGTTTAGGCTGATTTAAACAATTTATATTTTTTTATTTACAATAAAATTGTACATAATATGAACAATAAATATCGTCAAACTGTGCTGTTGTTAGATGCAACACAATAAAATATAAGAAACATAAAAAATTTATTAGTTTTTCAAGAAAACGTGCAAATAAGATTAACATCACACCACGGTTATATTATACTGCGTCGTAAAAAGAAGTGCCGTAATGCAATTTGATCAATTTTTAGTTACCTACTAAGTAGGTGGGTACCTATAGATATACGTACCTACAGTTTTATGGTAATTTTGGTGGTGCGAAATCCGTTTTTCGCTTTTAAGAAAGCAGTATTTTCACCCTATAGGCATTTAAACCTTTTTTAAATCTTAAGTTAATATTTTGCATTTGTAAGTTATAAAATCAGATATAACAGACAAAAGGTAATAAATATTACTGTATCTAACAGATACGAAAACTATATTCTAAATTTCCTCAATTGCTTTATGGGTAAAATGTATTACCTACCTATCCTCCTCTATGCATATACTTAGGTACCTAACTTAGAAAGCCTTAAGTGTTTTTTCCTTATGTAGGTAGGTTTTTGGCATTTGAATGCTGCCACAATATCTAGCAGTAGATACCTACGCAAGTACACATTTTTTTTTATTGATTTTGCACCAAAATAATTAAAATACATCCATGAGCCAGATTTACTGTGCATATTTAATTATTTTACCTTTATTATACAATGCAGATTAGTTCGAATATAAAAATACCATATAGTAAGTGCTTGTCTCAACAGTAAGGATTTTTCTGTTTTGATTTTTAGCAGAGTGAACTAGGTATAATAATTTAAAACGCCGTAAGCGTATTTTATAACAACAAAATATTTTGTTCGCATTCTGAAACTATTACCTACCAATAAATTTATATCAAAAAATACCCCCAAAAATAAATTGTATCTGAAAAGAATAGCTTAATGCAAAAGGTAACTAAAACAAAAAAAATGTGTTAACCTACCCCATTTTCCCAGAATTCTCATTTTGCACATACGACACTCGTCGTTACGAGAATTATTTTTAAATAAAACAACTAACAATGTTTAAATAATATATATTTATTGACACTACCTACTACACAAATAATTTCTTTGAACATTTTTACAGATATAAAATACACAATATACTTATTATTCCTTTTTTTCCAAATTATATTTGCATATCAACATAATATCCCCATCTGTTCTGTAATATATACCTATGACAATTACAAATTGTATAGGAATGGTCAATAGTGTAATACTTACAACCTAAACTTAAAACTAAGTGATAACAAGGTTTAAATAGTTTCACGTAGGTACTTAGCACAAATACAAATCCTTTCAAACAGTTATAGATACATATTCGCTTAATTATTTTAACATTTAGAAACCAATTAACAATCGAAAGTCAACAGAAATAAGATAAAACATGATTTGGGCTGGCTCTTAAACAGAATAATAATAATAGACATTTTTTAATGTAATTAACTTGCGTTGGGTTACATTCTTGGTGAAACCGTATATTATCCATTATGGGTAAAAATAATAATAATTAATAACTTCTTTGAAAATGATCCGAAAGAGTCGAAACACGCGTGCCAGTAACTGAATAAATAGTGAAACAACAAGTAATTTTATTTTTACCCATAATGACATTTTTTAATTTCATGTGGTAATTTATTAATCATTTTCAAACTTATAACATTAATTTGGGAATTTATAAATTATTTGTGATCTGTTTTAATTTTAAATATGTATTTGTTTATATTCTTGTAGATAAACATGTTTAGGAGTATACACTCCTGGAAAAGTTAGATTGATTGTTAGGTAAAATATATTTTTGACTAGCCTTCCATTATCGAACAATGTCCCCAAGGAATCGTGTCAGCAGAGGATTTTGAAATTCGTCTCTTATCATCATGAGGGCTTAAACCTATCTTACTTTGTTTTACACTATATATATCATGATTTTTGGATCTTATTAAATTCTGTGAAATCTGTTTATCCGTAAATGTTTGCAGACACTTAACATAATCTTCAAATGATATTTGATTTTCAATTACCGACTTCTTAATACCTTTAATTTTTTTTGTTAACCCCTTTTTCGAAAGATAACATTCAATTTCTTGTCGTTGTTTACCAGTCACCGCCAGTTTCAATCTTTCTTGTTCTATTTCGTCAAAGGTAAAATGCACTTTTGTAGCATACATTTTAGATCTAAGCCCTATGAAATGAGTCATAATTCGCCCATTGTTCTCATCTTTCATCATTCCAAGAACTTTTTTATTAACCTTTGGAATTCCATATATGTTGTCCACAAGGTAATCAGATGTATCAAAATATTGTTGACAGTCTCTTCTAATGACTTCATAAATATCTATATTTCTAATTTCATATATTAGCGAATCGGTATCGGTATAAAGGACATTGCAATTAGAGAAATTTTGCAGCATGTAATTATAATGAAAATCGTAAATGGTAGTTTTGGCTATATCTAGAATAGACATTCCTACATAGATAGGTTTGTTGAAATAAATTTTTGACTGTGCAAGTTCGATAATTACAAAATTTTCATTTATTATAGTACATGTTTTAAATTCAGGCTTTGATATTAAAGCTTCGGCTCCATAGCGTCCTTCCCAATTCATAACTAATTTCACTGAGGAATAATTCCGAACATTCTCCATAGTCTTTCCAAATACAGCATTGTTCATAAGCTTAAATAAATTTTTCTCAAATTCATTTTTAGCTGCCTGTCTTAGACTAGTATTCAAATCAATATAAGGCTTTAACCATGGATATTGACTAAATGACAGCACCCTATGTATTTTTTTTAATTGCACCCCTAATGCTAATGCCTGCTTTAAGTTCCTATAGTGAATGACATATTTATCCTTGTCATGCAGGGTAGCCAGAAGTTTTATATTGTTAGCACCCTCAGGTTTTTGATGTTCTGGACAAAGTGGAAGGTCTGAAAATTTATTATGTAGTTCGAAGGGAATTTTTAAATCAACTTCTAAGATATATCCTGTGTCAGCTTCTTCAGAGACATTGACTGCATTAAGACTGTTAATTTCTTCACTAGAAAGCCATTTAAAGCATCCATACGGCAGATATTGAGACATTGCCCAACCATATTGGTTATTTATGTCAAAATACATCAAATATGACTCCTCTTTATTAGCGTCGTATGAAGGCATGTACTTATTATTGGCTTCAGCATATCGCTTAGAACACTGACTTAATCCCCCTCTTATGCCTTTTTCAACAAACATAATCATATCTAAATCGGTCAACAGTTCGAGTTTTACTTGACTTGTTCTAGACATTTGAAATAACATGCATTGCCAAGCATACCCCGGCAAGGTGTACGCATGTGTAGGAGAAATGCCGTAGGTTTTAAAAGATGTCTTGCGAAATTGTTCAAAAATATCTGCTAGAAGCAAAATATCAGTTTTAAGATAAAGATCAGAATAATCTTGCATTGTCTTGCAACCTAAAGAGTTCCAGACTTTTTGCGCATGAGCATAATCCATATCGCTTATCAGAGAGTCATTCAATCTGTTATAGAATTGAATTTTTAAAGGCAATTTGGTTTCGCTCAATTTATCCCAACTACTCATGAAATCATATGGAAATACTCCTTTCCTACAGAGCAATGAAACCTGATCTTCAGAGAGCTCCGCAAATTCAGATTTAAGAATTGGATAATCTGATAAGTATGATGCTAACTTATCTAACCCAGAAGCCAAAAATCGAAAACTATCTATAAATCTTAACTGCACCAAATTTTCCGGAATATTTTTCGTAAATGAAATATATTTCTCTTTGTTCACAGGTAAAATATCGATTTTTCCTGGTACCTCTGCCAATGCCTTTAATACCAAATGACCATCATAGGAACTCATATTATGGAAAAGAACGGGTATTGTATGACTATCTTGAAAGTTAAGATTACATTTTTCGTGAGCTGCCCCTCTTATTTTACCAGTGATATGACTGTGATCTCGAACTATAATGTCGTCAGGCGAGAATGGTTTTTCACAAATATGACACAGCTTGGAACTATATAAAATCTGATTTTGTTCAGCAGAAAGATTTTCCATGGGCAAATCACACAAAAAGACTGTCTCAACGTCTTCAGCAAAACTAACAAGTTCCTTAACAAACCATTGCATGCAGTCTTGTCCAGTGTGCGACTTATAAAATGAGAGAGTATCATCATATGAACATTTAACATAAAACCCCACGCTATACGGAATGTGTTTTTGGTAGTTTAAAGTTGCTTTACTTCCAATATCTTCAATTGGATCCAGAAGACATTCAGTGTCCGCATAAATTATAAAGGGGGCTTCTTCCTTGAATTTGAAATCTTTGAATTCTACCCACTTTTGCTCCTCTGTTGGAATTCTAGGTACTGCACCGTTGTTTACCATCTCACAATCTTGAATATGTTTATTTAACTTCTCTTCAGAATAAAAAAAGTGAAGACAACGGTCGCAAATATACTTTTTTTGTTCATGACTACTGAGCTGTTTTGACATTAAGCGAGATAGGTTTTTTATCCATACAAAATGCTGCTTAGCAGAGAAAATGTCTGTGTCTATTTCATCATCATCTGTATCATAATACTTATCCTGTACCAATAAAATATTTACATGTTTTTCTACTCTGGCTTTTGTTAAATAAGCTGGGATAACATTAAACTTATTTCGATATTTTTCCAGCCGATAAATATTTATTGATAAATAATTCTGGTGTTCAAATCTAGATACTTGTCGCAAAGTCATAGGAAATTGTATTCCCTTCAAATTCAGTACTGTCTTAGGATCTGGGTATGATGACGGCAAGTTATAATTGTACTTATTAGGATATAAAGCTGACGTCACAGCCCAGGCAAAACACATATTATCATTATTTTGTACATTGATACAAGCTTGCTTGTTTTGAATGAAAGGAGGTAGCTTAATATAACTACCTACACGAAGAGGATTATACTTATTTATAGATACTGTCAAATTTACTAGCTTCTTTAAAGCCCAACCACTATCTTTTTCCTGAAACTCCTCCAATTTAGTTAACAACTGATCTTGCACATTTTCTAGAAACCATTCATCGAAGTTAGTATTTTGGTCAATAACAGCATTCTTTGAATTAAGATATTTATATTCACTTAGAGTTAGACTGTCTTTAGTAACTTGGAACTCTCCACATAGCACAGCGTTAACCTTAAAGGAATTATCAACTTTTAAACAATTTTGAATTCTTCTTTTAAGTAAGGCTGCACAGTCTTCTAGGAACGATTTAGCATCGGTGTTTTTCAGGTTTGTGATTATTCCAGTCCTGACTCTAGATTTAAATGCTGAGTGTAAGTCATCCCATTTAACACGATGTGTTGCTGTCTCCTTTCGTTCTGCATATCCAAACCCGGTTACTTCCAATGCTCTAATAATCGCCGTAAAGCTTTTTACCCGGGCTAATAACGTTAAAAGATGCTGCTTTTCTGCAATAGATGTAGAATTTTTAAGAGCCGTTGAAATTAATTTTGATGCTTTATAACATCGCTTAACTCCGATATTCACAGCTGTTTTATTATTCTTCAAATTGGCATCCAAAAAAAATTTATTTAAATCTTCAACAAGACCATCGGCAAAAGACATCTTGAATAATTTTTATATGTTAGACTCTAGACAGGTCTTTCCTCTGTAACAGTCAGAGCGATACTAAAATAATATAAATTGGTTGAAATGTTTTATAGACTGTAGCTAGTAGTATTCGGCAAAGTTCGTATAAGTTCGATTAATTAAACTCATGTAAAACGAAGTATCTGAAAAAAAAAAGAGAGTCTATAATACCACTTTGAAAATTAAACTTATCTACTAGTTATGGTGGGCTATATCTTAATATGACCGCAACCTCCATGCAGTCATCGTGCCTCATCAACCATCGTATTAAATCTATAAGTAAATATGAAAAATGCGAAATGCATGATTTACTTAAATTATTGGCCCAATTCTCAAAATTGAATTATTTACAACGGAAAAAAAAAGTTCGTAGAAACCAGCAAAAAAAAATGTATAAAAGAGCAACAGAAACAATATAATATATTTTAAATGACTAGCACATTCTTTAAAACAGTACTACAACCAAGCCAAATAACTCTTTTATGTGCTGTATAAAAGAACAAAAAGGTGTTCCTAAGACAGCGTAAGATTGCTTCACAGCTACGCAGCCTGCTTTGAACACAGGTGTTACAACGTAGCTCCATAAACTTACTATACTCTTAGCGAGCGAGGATGTCAATAGGTTCTAATATATTCTTCAATACATCTTAATAGCATAATCGTTAAATATAAGTGGAAACTATATGCAGAAATGAGTTTCCTGTAACATTTTATCAACAATGCATAAGACACGTCATAAGAAAGCATCTATTTATGGCTTAAATTTATTAGGGTTTGATACTAAAAGAGATTTTGATAATATGCCATTAGTTAAATACATTTTCCAGTGAGCCGTATAACAGAATAAAAAAGAGGTTCCTCAGACTGCGTAAGATTGCTTCACAGCTAGGCGGCCTGGCATATAACTTAACTCCACTATCTTACTATTCTCAAAAGTAGAGAGGACGTCAGTAGATTCTAAGTGCATAATCATTAAATATAAGGGGAAACTACATGAAAAGATGAGTTTCCCGTAACATTTTACTGATAATGCATCTCATAAGCTCATAAGAAAACATGCATTTAAGTATTGTAATTAAAAATGTACCAAGTTGTAATGTTTAAAGATAGTTTGATAATATGCCGTTGGTTAAATATATTTTTTAATGGTCCATGTAGCAGAATAAAAAGAGATCACTAAGACGGCGTACAAGACAAACAACAAGTTTCAACCGCGAAGCCCTAAAGGTTAAATGGAAATATGCTCACCAAGTCAATAGGTTAATACGTCACCAGTCGTACTTCTTCGGGGTTCGGAGAACTCGGATCGAGCAAAGCACCTCAACGGTCGACAATCTCGAAAGAAGTGAGAAGTTAACCGTCTAGCCCTCGAATCTATATCTTTTGGCGAGGGATGGGTATCGAGGTACGCCGTGTAGCACGTCGCGCTCGCGGGAGATAAATTAATATGTAACGCAATTGTTAATAAATAGGCAATTACGAGAATCGATTCAAACAAATTATCATTTATAATTGGTAGAATAGTATTTATGACGGCGGTTAGTGAAAGAACGGAAATTTTCTAATGTAAAATAATAAAAATAAAAAATTATTTGTCTACGTAACTTGCTTTTAAATAAAATACATAGGTTCAAGAAATAAAAACTTAGTAACTTCGTTACAAATCAATGGATTTAATATAATATCAAAAATTGTCCCGTTTATATTCCATACATGCGGGACATGCTGCATACTTGACATATTCAGTATATTAAATTTAATAGAACTAAAAAAATTTTAAACCAGAGATATCTAAAAAGAAAACAGACTATCTTATCAAAAAAAAACTCAAGAATACCAGTTTAACCGTTCAACACATTATAAAAATTACCACATTTCTACACTAAAAAAGATTTCCTTAAACCATTAATGGCCAATGCCTCAACTTAATAGACATTAAATGTGTTACCATATAATGTTTAAATGAGTTTTGATAATATACCATTAGTTAAATGTATGTTTCAATAATCTACCTATGTATGTTACAGAGATCCTATATTTTTATTTACGGTCAATTCATCTTTATTCGCCAATCGTCTCAAACGAGTCTGCTTTTGAAAGTAATATAGCGTTAGTATTCAGAAAATATTAATGATATCGGAGCCTAAAACATCCTTGACACTAAAAAATCGTCGTGTTTCCTCACAAAACCCATCATCTTGCCTATTTAGCTTGCTTTCCTATTGTTTAGCAGGTTAAATAAAATTATTATTTCGCTCTTTTTGTCTGTACTGAATCGTTAGGGGAATACAAATTCTAGTCCTATAAGAGAGACAGCTAAAATTAATGTAAGCAATCAGAAATCCTACACTATGAGCTACTTAGTTAAAATTTCATATTTCCTTGCTGGGTCAGGCAAAATTTGTGATGTGTCGGTCAAAATTTATAAAAATACAAAAAAAAAAAATGCTAGATGCATTTTTAGCGTGACTTTCTATCTAATACCATCTTATTTCAAGGTATAATTCGGTTGCCAAAATGAGAATAAAATAATTTTCTCATGGTTTATGTCATCTTAAAAAGTCAAATGGTCATATTCTGTCAGATACATTCAAATTTAAATATTTTCTCCAAGAAGAATTTTAAGATAGTATTATAGTAAATAAAAATTCTATGCCTCCAATATTTCTTGGAAACATATCGTGTTCTAGCGACATAACCCAAAAGTACCTCTATTCAGAAACGCATCGTACTTTTCTTGTCAAACTTGACTTTGTTGTAATGTTGTATGCAGGGCACTTTGAAAACAAAAATTAGATTAGAAACCGCCGCCTCTTAAGGCATACTTTTTTTAGGTCTTACATAGGGTACATTGGTATACAGAACAAATGTCATCTTTAATTGTCTCATTGTCCCATCCATTACATACATTACTATAATCATCTTAAAGCACCTGTTACCAGCATTATCTGTTTTTTATGGTTTTCATAAAACATAGCGATTACCGATAAAAATTATACGAAAACTTGATAAATAACTTTTTTTTTTTCAACTGAAATATTCTGGTTTTCGGCGGAAAAATGTTACTTTTAACTAAAAATGAATATACGCGATACTCAGATGATCTTTTTTTTTTTATATTTTTGTAGGATAATTCACCACTATGTTGTACTTGAGAGAGGACATTCTTGAAAAATCCTCAAATTTCTCTGCAATTTTGTTCCTTCTAGGGATAAATTCACAAAGAAAACCCTGTATTCTTATCTTTCAGGTTGGTATATTAAAAAGGGATTATTAGTATGGCAATATTAATTAACGCTTGTTTTTTTTTTGTCGTATGAAGAGTTGACATTTTTTTTTTCCACTCCAATGGTTGCGATGCAGGGGGTCGGGTTTCATCATAATCTTTCAGGGTAGCTCAGGTTTGATTGCATGTACTAAGGTTAGTGCTCCTTGCAATCGGTTTCAGGTTTGACGCGCCCCCCTCAGGTTAGTTCAGGTTTCTCAAACACAATTTATTGTGCTACAGCACCCAAAATCTTAATTCCAGTCACCTAACTTATTCACAATAAATTGTGTTTGAGAAACCTGAACTAACCTGAGGGGGGCGCGTCAAACCTGAAACCGATTGCAAGGAGCACTAACCTTAGTACATGCAATCAAACCTGAGCTATCCTGAAAGATTATGATGAAACCCGACCCCCTGCATCGCAACCATTGGAGTGGAAAAAAAAATGTCAACTCTTCATACGACAAAAAAAAAAACAAGCGTTAATTAATATTGCCATACTAATAATCCCTTTTTAATATACCAACCTGAAAGATAAGAATACAGGGTTTTCTTTGTGAATTTAACCCTAGAAGGAACAAAATTGCAGAGAAATTTGAGGATTTTTCAAGAATGTCCTCTCTCAAGTACAACATAGTGGTGAATTATCCTACAAAAATATAAAAAAAAAAAAGATCATCTGAGTATCGCGTATATTCATTTTTAGTTAAAAGTAACATTTTTCCGCCGAAAACCAGAATATTTCAGTTGAAAAAAAAAAAAGTTATTTATCAAGTTTTCGTATAATTTTTATCGGTAATCGCTATGTTTTATGAAAACCATAAAAAACAGATAATGCTGGTAACAGGTGCTTTAAGATGATTATAGTAATGTATGTAATGGATGGGACAATGAGACAATTAAAGATGACATTTGTTCTGTATACCAATGTACCCTATGTAAGACCTAAAAAAAGTATGCCTTAAGAGGCGGCGGTTTCTAATCTAATTTTTGTTTTCAAAGTGCCCTGCATACAACATTACAACAAAGTCAAGTTTGACAAGAAAAGTACGATGCGTTTCTGAATAGAGGTACTTTTGGGTTATGTCGCTAGAACACGATATGTTTCCAAGAAATATTGGAGGCATAGAATTTTTATTTACTATAATACTATCTTAAAATTCTTCTTGGAGAAAATATTTAAATTTGAATGTATCTGACAGAATATGACCATTTGACTTTTTAAGATGACATAAACCATGAGAAAATTATTTTATTCTCATTTTGGCAACCGAATTATACCTTGAAATAAAATGGTATTAGATAGAAAGTCACGCTAAAAATGCATCTAGCATTTTTTTTTTTTGTATTTTTATAAATTTTGACCGACACATCACAAATTTTGCCTGACCCAGCAAGGAAATATGAAATTTTAACTAAGTAGCTCATAGTGTAGGATTTCTGATTGCTTACATTAATTTTAGCTGTCTCTCTTATAGGACTAGAATTTGTATTCCCCTAACGATTCAGTACAGACAAAAAGAGCGAAATAATAATTTTATTTAACCTGCTAAACAATAGGAAAGCAAGCTAAATAGGCAAGATGATGGGTTTTGTGAGGAAACACGACGATTTTTTAGTGTCAAGGATGTTTTAGGCTCCGATATCATTAATATTTTCTGAATACTAACGCTATATTACTTTCAAAAGCAGACTCGTTTGAGACGATTGGCGAATAAAGATGAATTGACCGTAAATAAAAATATAGGATCTCTGTAACATACATAGGTAGATTATTGAAACATACATTTAACTAATGGTATATTATCAAAACTCATTTAAACATTATATGGTAACACATTTAATGTCTATTAAGTTGAGGCATTGGCCATTAATGGTTTAAGGAAATCTTTTTTAGTGTAGAAATGTGGTAATTTTTATAATGTGTTGAACGGTTAAACTGGTATTCTTGAGTTTATTTTTGATAAGATAGTCTGTTTTCTTTTTAGATATCTCTGGTTTAAAATTTTTTTAGTTCTATTAAATTTAATATACTGAATATGTCAAGTATGCAGCATGTCCCGCATGTATGGAATATAAACGGGACAATTTTTGATATTATATTAAATCCATTGATTTGTAACGAAGTTACTAAGTTTTTATTTCTTGAACCTATGTATTTTATTTAAAAGCAAGTTACGCAGACAAATAATTTTTTATTTTTATTATTTTACATTAGAAAATTTCCGTTCTTTCACTAACCGCCGTCATAAATACTATTCTACCAATTATAAATGATAATTTGTTTGAATCGATTCTCGTAATTGCCTATTTATTAACAATTGCGTTACATATTAATTTATCTCCCGCGAGCGCGACGTGCTACACGGCGTACCTCGATACCCATCCCTCGCCAAAAGATATAGATTCGAGGGCTAGACGGTTAACTTCTCACTTCTTTCGAGATTGTCGACCGTTGAGGTGCTTTGCTCGATCCGAGTTCTCCGAACCCCGAAGAAGTACGACTGGTGACGTATTAACCTATTGACTTGGTGAGCATATTTCCATTTAACCTTTAGGGCTTCGCGGTTGAAACTTGTTGTTTGTCTTGTACGCCGTCTTAGTGATCTCTTTTTATTCTGCTACATGGACCATTAAAAAATATATTTAACCAACGGCATATTATCAAACTATCTTTAAACATTACAACTTGGTACATTTTTAATTACAATACTTAAATGCATGTTTTCTTATGAGCTTATGAGATGCATTATCAGTAAAATGTTACGGGAAACTCATCTTTTCATGTAGTTTCCCCTTATATTTAATGATTATGCACTTAGAATCTACTGACGTCCTCTCTACTTTTGAGAATAGTAAGATAGTGGAGTTAAGTTATATGCCAGGCCGCCTAGCTGTGAAGCAATCTTACGCAGTCTGAGGAACCTCTTTTTTATTCTGTTATACGGCTCACTGGAAAATGTATTTAACTAATGGCATATTATCAAAATCTCTTTTAGTATCAAACCCTAATAAATTTAAGCCATAAATAGATGCTTTCTTATGACGTGTCTTATCCATTGTTGATAAAATGTTACAGGAAACTCATTTCTGCATATAGTTTCCACTTATATTTAACGATTATGCTATTAAGATGTATTGAAGAATATATTAGAACCTATTGACATCCTCGCTCGCTAAGAGTATAGTAAGTTTATGGAGCTACGTTGTAACACCTGTGTTCAAAGCAGGCTGCGTAGCTGTGAAGCAATCTTACGCTGTCTTAGGAACACCTTTTTGTTCTTTTATACAGCACATAAAAGAGTTATTTGGCTTGGTTGTAGTACTGTTTTAAAGAATGTGCTAGTCATTTAAAATATATTATATTGTTTCTGTTGCTCTTTTATACATTTTTTTTTGCTGGTTTCTACGAACTTTTTTTTTCCGTTGTAAATAATTCAATTTTGAGAATTGGGCCAATAATTTAAGTAAATCATGCATTTCGCATTTTTCATATTTACTTATAGATTTAATACGATGGTTGATGAGGCACGATGACTGCATGGAGGTTGCGGTCTTATTAAGATATAGCCCACCATAACTAGTAGATAAGTTTAATTTTCAAAGTGGTATTATAGACTCTCTTTTTTTTTTCAGATACTTCGTTTTACATGAGTTTAATTAATCGAACTTATACGAACTTTGCCGAATACTACTAGCTACAGTCTATAAAACATTTCAACCAATTTATATTATTTTAGTATCGCTCTGACTGTTACAGAGGAAAGACCTGTCTAGAGTCTAACATATAAAAATTATTCAAGATGTCTTTTGCCGATGGTCTTGTTGAAGATTTAAATAAATTTTTTTTGGATGCCAATTTGAAGAATAATAAAACAGCTGTGAATATCGGAGTTAAGCGATGTTATAAAGCATCAAAATTAATTTCAACGGCTCTTAAAAATTCTACATCTATTGCAGAAAAGCAGCATCTTTTAACGTTATTAGCCCGGGTAAAAAGCTTTACGGCGATTATTAGAGCATTGGAAGTAACCGGGTTTGGATATGCAGAACGAAAGGAGACAGCAACACATCGTGTTAAATGGGATGACTTACACTCAGCATTTAAATCTAGAGTCAGGACTGGAATAATCACAAACCTGAAAAACACCGATGCTAAATCGTTCCTAGAAGACTGTGCAGCCTTACTTAAAAGAAGAATTCAAAATTGTTTAAAAGTTGATAATTCCTTTAAGGTTAACGCTGTGCTATGTGGAGAGTTCCAAGTTACTAAAGACAGTCTAACTCTAAGTGAATATAAATATCTTAATTCAAAGAATGCTGTTATTGACCAAAATACTAACTTCGATGAATGGTTTCTAGAAAATGTGCAAGATCAGTTGTTAACTAAATTGGAGGAGTTTCAGGAAAAAGATAGTGGTTGGGCTTTAAAGAAGCTAGTAAATTTGACAGTATCTATAAATAAGTATAATCCTCTTCGTGTAGGTAGTTATATTAAGCTACCTCCTTTCATTCAAAACAAGCAAGCTTGTATCAATGTACAAAATAATGATAATATGTGTTTTGCCTGGGCTGTGACGTCAGCTTTATATCCTAATAAGTACAATTATAACTTGCCGTCATCATACCCAGATCCTAAGACAGTACTGAATTTGAAGGGAATACAATTTCCTATGACTTTGCGACAAGTATCTAGATTTGAACACCAGAATTATTTATCAATAAATATTTATCGGCTGGAAAAATATCGAAATAAGTTTAATGTTATCCCAGCTTATTTAACAAAAGCCAGAGTAGAAAAACATGTAAATATTTTATTGGTACAGGATAAGTATTATGATACAGATGATGATGAAATAGACACAGACATTTTCTCTGCTAAGCAGCATTTTGTATGGATAAAAAACCTATCTCGCTTAATGTCAAAACAGCTCAGTAGTCATGAACAAAAAAAGTATATTTGCGACCGTTGTCTTCACTTTTTTTATTCTGAAGAGAAGTTAAATAAACATATTCAAGATTGTGAGATGGTAAACAACGGTGCAGTACCTAAAATTCCAACAGAGGAGCAAAAGTGGGTAGAATTCAAAGATTTCAAATTCAAGGAAGAAGCCCCCTTTATAATTTATGCGGACACTGAATGTCTTCTGGATCCAATTGAAGATATTGGAAGTAAAGCAACTTTAAACTACCAAAAACACATTCCGTATAGCGTGGGGTTTTATGTTAAATGTTCATATGATGATACTCTCTCATTTTATAAGTCGCACACTGGACAAGACTGCATGCAATGGTTTGTTAAGGAACTTGTTAGTTTTGCTGAAGACGTTGAGACAGTCTTTTTGTGTGATTTGCCCATGGAAAATCTTTCTGCTGAACAAAATCAGATTTTATATAGTTCCAAGCTGTGTCATATTTGTGAAAAACCATTCTCGCCTGACGACATTATAGTTCGAGATCACAGTCATATCACTGGTAAAATAAGAGGGGCAGCTCACGAAAAATGTAATCTTAACTTTCAAGATAGTCATACAATACCCGTTCTTTTCCATAATATGAGTTCCTATGATGGTCATTTGGTATTAAAGGCATTGGCAGAGGTACCAGGAAAAATCGATATTTTACCTGTGAACAAAGAGAAATATATTTCATTTACGAAAAATATTCCGGAAAATTTGGTGCAGTTAAGATTTATAGATAGTTTTCGATTTTTGGCTTCTGGGTTAGATAAGTTAGCATCATACTTATCAGATTATCCAATTCTTAAATCTGAATTTGCGGAGCTCTCTGAAGATCAGGTTTCATTGCTCTGTAGGAAAGGAGTATTTCCATATGATTTCATGAGTAGTTGGGATAAATTGAGCGAAACCAAATTGCCTTTAAAAATTCAATTCTATAACAGATTGAATGACTCTCTGATAAGCGATATGGATTATGCTCATGCGCAAAAAGTCTGGAACTCTTTAGGTTGCAAGACAATGCAAGATTATTCTGATCTTTATCTTAAAACTGATATTTTGCTTCTAGCAGATATTTTTGAACAATTTCGCAAGACATCTTTTAAAACCTACGGCATTTCTCCTACACATGCGTACACCTTGCCGGGGTATGCTTGGCAATGCATGTTATTTCAAATGTCTAGAACAAGTCAAGTAAAACTCGAACTGTTGACCGATTTAGATATGATTATGTTTGTTGAAAAAGGCATAAGAGGGGGATTAAGTCAGTGTTCTAAGCGATATGCTGAAGCCAATAATAAGTACATGCCTTCATACGACGCTAATAAAGAGGAGTCATATTTGATGTATTTTGACATAAATAACCAATATGGTTGGGCAATGTCTCAATATCTGCCGTATGGATGCTTTAAATGGCTTTCTAGTGAAGAAATTAACAGTCTTAATGCAGTCAATGTCTCTGAAGAAGCTGACACAGGATATATCTTAGAAGTTGATTTAAAAATTCCCTTCGAACTACATAATAAATTTTCAGACCTTCCACTTTGTCCAGAACATCAAAAACCTGAGGGTGCTAACAATATAAAACTTCTGGCTACCCTGCATGACAAGGATAAATATGTCATTCACTATAGGAACTTAAAGCAGGCATTAGCATTAGGGGTGCAATTAAAAAAAATACATAGGGTGCTGTCATTTAGTCAATATCCATGGTTAAAGCCTTATATTGATTTGAATACTAGTCTAAGACAGGCAGCTAAAAATGAATTTGAGAAAAATTTATTTAAGCTTATGAACAATGCTGTATTTGGAAAGACTATGGAGAATGTTCGGAATTATTCCTCAGTGAAATTAGTTATGAATTGGGAAGGACGCTATGGAGCCGAAGCTTTAATATCAAAGCCTGAATTTAAAACATGTACTATAATAAATGAAAATTTTGTAATTATCGAACTTGCACAGTCAAAAATTTATTTCAACAAACCTATCTATGTAGGAATGTCTATTCTAGATATAGCCAAAACTACCATTTACGATTTTCATTATAATTACATGCTGCAAAATTTCTCTAATTGCAATGTCCTTTATACCGATACCGATTCGCTAATATATGAAATTAGAAATATAGATATTTATGAAGTCATTAGAAGAGACTGTCAACAATATTTTGATACATCTGATTACCTTGTGGACAACATATATGGAATTCCAAAGGTTAATAAAAAAGTTCTTGGAATGATGAAAGATGAGAACAATGGGCGAATTATGACTCATTTCATAGGGCTTAGATCTAAAATGTATGCTACAAAAGTGCATTTTACCTTTGACGAAATAGAACAAGAAAGATTGAAACTGGCGGTGACTGGTAAACAACGACAAGAAATTGAATGTTATCTTTCGAAAAAGGGGTTAACAAAAAAAATTAAAGGTATTAAGAAGTCGGTAATTGAAAATCAAATATCATTTGAAGATTATGTTAAGTGTCTGCAAACATTTACGGATAAACAGATTTCACAGAATTTAATAAGATCCAAAAATCATGATATATATAGTGTAAAACAAAGTAAGATAGGTTTAAGCCCTCATGATGATAAGAGACGAATTTCAAAATCCTCTGCTGACACGATTCCTTGGGGACATTGTTCGATAATGGAAGGCTAGTCAAAAATATATTTTACCTAACAATCAATCTAACTTTTCCAGGAGTGTATACTCCTAAACATGTTTATCTACAAGAATATAAACAAATACATATTTAAAATTAAAACAGATCACAAATAATTTATAAATTCCCAAATTAATGTTATAAGTTTGAAAATGATTAATAAATTACCACATGAAATTAAAAAATGTCATTATGGGTAAAAATAAAATTACTTGTTGTTTCACTATTTATTCAGTTACTGGCACGCGTGTTTCGACTCTTTCGGATCATTTTCAAAGAAGTTATTAATTATTATTATTTTTACCCATAATGGATAATATACGGTTTCACCAAGAATGTAACCCAACGCAAGTTAATTACATTAAAAAATGTCTATTATTATTATTCTGTTTAAGAGCCAGCCCAAATCATGTTTTATCTTATTTCTGTTGACTTTCGATTGTTAATTGGTTTCTAAATGTTAAAATAATTAAGCGAATATGTATCTATAACTGTTTGAAAGGATTTGTATTTGTGCTAAGTACCTACGTGAAACTATTTAAACCTTGTTATCACTTAGTTTTAAGTTTAGGTTGTAAGTATTACACTATTGACCATTCCTATACAATTTGTAATTGTCATAGGTATATATTACAGAACAGATGGGGATATTATGTTGATATGCAAATATAATTTGGAAAAAAAGGAATAATAAGTATATTGTGTATTTTATATCTGTAAAAATGTTCAAAGAAATTATTTGTGTAGTAGGTAGTGTCAATAAATATATATTATTTAAACATTGTTAGTTGTTTTATTTAAAAATAATTCTCGTAACGACGAGTGTCGTATGTGCAAAATGAGAATTCTGGGAAAATGGGGTAGGTTAACACATTTTTTTTGTTTTAGTTACCTTTTGCATTAAGCTATTCTTTTCAGATACAATTTATTTTTGGGGGTATTTTTTGATATAAATTTATTGGTAGGTAATAGTTTCAGAATGCGAACAAAATATTTTGTTGTTATAAAATACGCTTACGGCGTTTTAAATTATTATACCTAGTTCACTCTGCTAAAAATCAAAACAGAAAAATCCTTACTGTTGAGACAAGCACTTACTATATGGTATTTTTATATTCGAACTAATCTGCATTGTATAATAAAGGTAAAATAATTAAATATGCACAGTAAATCTGGCTCATGGATGTATTTTAATTATTTTGGTGCAAAATCAATAAAAAAAAATGTGTACTTGCGTAGGTATCTACTGCTAGATATTGTGGCAGCATTCAAATGCCAAAAACCTACCTACATAAGGAAAAAACACTTAAGGCTTTCTAAGTTAGGTACCTAAGTATATGCATAGAGGAGGATAGGTAGGTAATACATTTTACCCATAAAGCAATTGAGGAAATTTAGAATATAGTTTTCGTATCTGTTAGATACAGTAATATTTATTACCTTTTGTCTGTTATATCTGATTTTATAACTTACAAATGCAAAATATTAACTTAAGATTTAAAAAAGGTTTAAATGCCTATAGGGTGAAAATACTGCTTTCTTAAAAGCGAAAAACGGATTTCGCACCACCAAAATTACCATAAAACTGTAGGTACGTATATCTATAGGTACCCACCTACTTAGTAGGTAACTAAAAATTGATCAAATTGCATTACGGCACTTCTTTTTACGACGCAGTATAATATAACCGTGGTGTGATGTTAATCTTATTTGCACGTTTTCTTGAAAAACTAATAAATTTTTTATGTTTCTTATATTTTATTGTGTTGCATCTAACAACAGCACAGTTTGACGATATTTATTGTTCATATTATGTACAATTTTATTGTAAATAAAAAAATATAAATTGTTTAAATCAGCCTAAACTGTTACGTTTTACTTGGATTAACAAGCTGAAACGCGTTTGTAAAGATAACAAAGAAATACTCGTGGGTAACATCTGCGCCCCTGCGCGACCGATACGGAAACGCGTCTGCATTGTAAGCATATCAACCACCACGAATAACATTTACCGCAAGACAACGTAGCCTAATGGTTAGGGCGTAGCCTGCATGTGCCGATGGACGCGGGTTCTATCCCCGAAGAAACCAGCTTTTTTTCTGCATTGATCGTCAACTCTCAGAAGACAGTGGCATATTATGGGTAGTTAGTTTGGAAGAGGTTGTATGAGTTAATAATTTTGACGTCGCGACGCCCTCCGAGGGGCCAAAATGTTTAGTACGCCCCTGACCCGGCGTCGGTTCGCTTGAAAAACAGAATGGACCTTAAATTTCCTTATGGAGATTTACATGTAAAAAAGCTCAACTCTAATCCCGGAACGCCTTAGATTATCTACTGCCGGCTACTCACTATTCGTTGATTCGTTTCGTTAATGCGATTCGTCGGTTTATTTCGTCAATTCGCGCTTCGATCATCCGACGCATTACATCCTACTCATTATGCGTTGATTCACTTCGCTTCGATGATGCACGGAAATTCGTCCATTGTGCGAATTGCGCCCAAAAAACTTCAATGTCAGAATAAAAATATACTGGTCAAGTGTACTACGGTTATCTACTGTTTCAAACAAACATTTTGTGTTTTTTTTTATTGTCGTTAGTAAAAATGAATTGTGAAGAAGAAGACCTGCTTCTTCTCGCTCTATGGTGGACCCAGTCTTTATACAAAAGCAGATCTCGGTAAGTATACATCTTTTATTATTAATTAAACGCATTGCAACTAAAGTTAAAGGCAAATTTGTACGAACTGATTTATGTATTTCCAATTTTTGTAGGTACAACTGTACTACCATGATCGTGGATATGCTTAAGGAATCGCCTGGCAAATTTCATAACTTTTGCAGGATCAGTTATGAAGACTTCATACTTACTAAGCAATACTTCGTGAATAACTGCGACGAATTGACGAAGTAACGAATAGTGAGTAGCGGGCTTAAGGCGTTACTAGCCTTTCGTAAAGCAGCTCGTATATCGCCGAAAATATCATTTTAGAACGTAAATAAAATAACGTAAATGTTACAGAACTCTCAAAACCATCTGTCTAATGCTCCGTAATACTTTATTTTTTACGTTAACTACAGAACGAAAATGGTTCGTTAAGTACGTTAGTTATAACTAATTCAAGATACGTAAGAGAGCTGTTTAAATGATATAACCAAAACGTTATCTTTTTAATGTAACAGCGATTTTGTTGAGTTGAAGGACATATAACGGGTGTAAGAAGTAGAAGGCGCTGTTATTGACACAAAATAAATAACGTAACAATGATACGAGAAAACATAAATGTACCATATTTAAGATGTTCTTTTGCTTAGTGTCTGAATATTTATCATCAAATTGTTTGGTGAATCCTGGTTGATTATTTGGTTTATCCGTACCATTCTTTAAAAGTACAGGCATTATTTTCGAACGATTTTCCACAGCTTGTGAACTTCTGGTAGTAGTACCCTCAGAATGTTACATTAAATCCGCAGTTTTAGCAACATATTATGTTCACAGATTAAGCAAATTTTTCTAGGAATAGATTATTCCAAATTTCTACGATAATCATGTGTAGGCGGACAAAATCCCTCATGCCATAACCGAACCCCATTTCCAAAATCAAATGTGGTACATGCATGATGGAGTTCCTGCAATGGCCAGCCATATCCTCCGACCCCAATAGTTTAAATTTTATTTTAAAACATCGATGTTAAAACATTCACGATCACTTTAGAAGATTTAGAAGAGCAAATAGTTGCCAGTGTTGCCTTGTGTGAAACAATATACGCAATAAGCAAGGAATACCTATTTGAGCGAGTGCGCCATTCGATTCGAAGACGGACGGAAGCAAGGGTGGCCATTTCCAATAGCTTGTATTAGACAAAATGTATCATTGTCAATGTTAATAATGATAAATAAATAAATATACAGGTCTTTTATGTAACTAACCCACCAAAATTAAATTATAAAATAAGTGATGGCGAGGTCCAGCGGAGCTATTGTACCTAACCTAACCAAAATGAGTTTCATTTTAATCAAGAATCGAGAAAAATGCAAAAATTGTTTTCATGTGGAATTAACCAGGCTAATCAAAAAAAAATATCTACATGGACAATATCAGTGTCGTAGCACTTTTGTTGTAAAAAATATCAGATCATATGTTTGCAGAGATTGGTGGTGTTTATTTTCCATGTATAGTCCGAGGCTTCTGACATCATCAGTCCATTCAAGGGCAGTATTATCGAGTGTTATGTGATGAAAAAAAACATCAATACCGATCCTTGAAAACAGAATAGCCTTTGTTATGTTAGGATTTATAAGTAGTGAATTCTTAACCGCCCAGTCCGATATGTTCTGAAGATCCTGATTAACCATATTAATAGTGTCAGAAAAATCGTCGGGGATGATGGTAAATAAATTTGAAGGTCGTTAGCATACATGTGATACTTGCAGTTTGATATTTGGTGTACAAGGTCCGATGTAAAAATCGTAAAAAGAAGCGGACCAAGAACAGGTTACTATGGAGCCCCCTCACCACATCTCTCCAACCAGAACTCATTACTTCCTCAGTCGCAGATAACTTGACCGCCTGCTGTCTTTCAAGTAGGTAACTTTCGTACCAGTCATGCTTCCCTATTCTATAATATTGTAATTTTGCCAGCAGAAGATTTAGATCTAAACTGTCTAACGCCTTGGTCATGTCTATTAAAGCAGAGGGACAGTAGTATGAGTTATCAAAAGCAGCAGAGATGTTACTAGTAATCCTTAGTAGTCATAAAGTGATCTAAAACCTGATTGAAATTTTGGAAGTATGTTCGTCACAGAGAGAAAGTACACTACTTCACATTTAACCAGCTATTCAAGGATCTTGGAGGTAGCAAGCAGTGTGCTTATTGGCTTTAACTTATTTATACCAGATGGATCATTTATCTTTGGCAGCGGGGTAACAAGAGCCATCTTCCAGATAGGTGGGACTATACCAGACTCAAGAGAGAAGTTTATAATATTAACTAGAGGCTTTAAACAGTATGGTAAACTAAACACACTTTTAACATCTTTACAGACATCTGATCCACACCAAGAGCAATACTCTTATGTGTGGCTTAATGTTCTATTAAAACATACCAAAATTGAATGTAATATCTAAACTACTTTCCGGGATTACAAAATAATGCTTAAACCTTAAGTGCGCGCGCGGGGGCACTAAGTGCTCCGTTCTCAGTAAATCAGTACTCAACTTAGGAATTAGGCACAAATTTGACCGTCCGCCCACCCAACCTACCACTGGGGTGTCGACACTCTGCACTAGCATTTCTGGTTAGTTTGAATAAGTTTGCCGTGAAACATGGACGTAAATGCAGCAAGTTTTAAAGGTGCACAAAGTGCTCCGACGCGACCACTTATGTAAGTAAAATATTTTTGTTTTCAATTATTATTTTTTAGTAATAATAATGATACTAATACTTCTTCTATTATTTTCAGGGTGCCAAGAAATCCAAGAAAACTGACAGATGCAGAACTCGCTTACTATTTGGAAAACAAAGAAGATGATATGGATATTCTTTCTACAAGAGAGAGTTGTTAAGCAAGCCAAGTGTTGTTATTTAACTTGGCTAATTAAAATTGATTCAAACTTGGCACATAAGTTTATTATATTGTCCTCTTCTAAAAATTAAAATACATTTTTTCTCCAAAATGTACAGGGGAACCAATTTTTGCCACCTCAAAATTTACATGGGATTTCCTATGTTCAACTAAGTAATGCATCACCCTGTATAGAATTCTAGGCCTAATTTTGTTATTTTCATATTTTTAATCCTTTATAAAAAAATTGTTTATATAAAATTATCTAAACAAAAAATAAAAATCTATGGTAACAAAATAGAAACAAATAGTTTTGGGTATTATATCACCCACTTGAAAAATAAGCCGCTAAAAACGGGTTGTCATCATTTATAATAACAGATTTTTTAAAACGATTTTAAGTGTATAACTGATTATGACACACCCACATACTCTACTAAAGGTTTTTTATTTTATAAAGTTTGACAGATGGGCTTGTTACTTAAATTAAATAAAATCAGGGACGTATTAAAAAAATCCCTTTATCGTAGAGTGCGAAGAGTAATTCTTTTTTAAATCCCATTTATTAGGAGATCAGGTTTAAACATAGATAAAAAACATTTTTATAAACAATAAAAGAGCAAAAGCCTTTTTCTCCGAAAAAGGCAAAAGATTGAATGAGCTATAACAACATTAGGCATTATTTGTCAATTTTTCAAATTCACAAATTTTTAAACGGGTTATCAAGCAAATAATTGATTGCAAAATATTTACTAAAGTTTTTCAACAAGTAACAAAAGGCATACACATTTTATTTTTCCATTGTATGGCCCAGATTATCATTGATTTAAAAAAGAAGACCGAGAACATTAAGGTCTGTAAAGCTCGTGAATGTAGTACAGTGCTCAACTGAGGTTGCCCGTTTGGTTCCACCCAGAGCGGTGCATGGTAGAAATACACGACGAACCACTTCAGCCCACCCGTACGTGGTTCAGCTTAGTGTCCCTCGAACGACACTGTTTAAAAAAATTTTCAACTGGAGAACGTCATCACTCTGGAATTTCCAACGATTAAAGACCAACGTGAATCGTTTCCTGCGCACACGCACCGCTTGCAGACCGCCATAAACAATTAATTCTGCAGTGCTTTGCCTTATCATATAATAGTAGATGATGGTGAATTACTGGAAATGATGAGGGAAAGAAACAAATTGTACAAAAGAAAAATCAAAATTCCAATGACAAGTTTTCGGTGACTGAATTTAAAGCAATCAAAAATAAAGTAAATAATAAAATAAAATCATTAAAGGAAATTTAAATTAATTTGGTGAGACCGGATGGTATTCCCATATGCAGTGAAATTACGTCACAGAGTAAGATAGATACTGAATTAACCAACAGAAATAAAATAATGGAAATCATATTGGACCTAAAAGAAGATGCATCGCCAGGCCATGATCAAGTAACAGTTAAGGATCTAATTAATTCGGGAAAAACTCTGGTAGAAATCCTAAATAAATTAATTAATAACGTATTTCAAAATGGACTATTTCCGAAAGACCTAAAAATTAGCCCGATATTTAAATCTGGGAGCAAAAAGTGTATAGCAACTATAGACCAATATCTGTACTAAGTGTTTTCTCCAAAATCGTAGAGAAATTAATTAAAAACGAATGTTATCACATATACTGAAACATATAGAAGTAGATATGTATCAATATGGTTTCCAAAAAAATAGTAGTACTTTATGCGCTACGGCGGACTTTGTAAATTTTGTCTCTAGAGCCTTGGATAATGGAAAGATCGTGGTTGTTGATTATGTAGATTTGAGAAAGACTTTTGATGTGGTATGTTTGGATATTTTGTTAGGTAAGTTGGAAAATATGAGATTTACAGGAATAATGATCAATCTAATAAGAAATTATCTTGAGGGTAGAACCCAGTATGTTGGAGTAAATAGTCAGTAGTGATATAAAATCAAATAGGTTTGGTGTTCCCCAGGGATCCGTCCTCGGGCCACTGTTGTACTCCTTGTACGTTCTTAACTTAAAATATGCAAGCCCAAAAGCACATTACTTTACATTCGCGGATGATACGACTCTAACCTATATAGGAGATAGTGCAGACGAACTCAGTAGGAAGATCAACAGTGACCTAGAAAGATATGTAAACTGGCTTATACTTTAACAAGCTCATGATAAACATACACAAAAATAAACATGTAGAAGAAATTAATATTCATATTAATAATATGAAATTAGAGCAAGTCTCCAAAATCAAATATTTTTGGCTAATTTTGATGATAAATTAGATTGAGCGGAACATGCATTGTATATAGCTGATAAGATTGCTCCTCTGTAGTTAGCAATGTTTAAAAGCAGGGACTATTTAACTCTTAAAACCAAATCAGTGGTGTACAGTGCCTTCTTTATGCCTCACCTTTGGTATTTGTAACCCATTTGGGGTACATGTGGTAAAACAAACTTTAATAAAATAAAGCTATTACAGAATAAAACACTTAAGGTACTGTATAACTATGATAGACTAACCAATGCAGATGTATTACATAGACAAGTAAATACTCATAGAATTGATGCATTATTGCAAAGAGAACAGTGTAAGCTTGTGTATAGGATACTAAAATAGAAACAAAAATATAATTCTTATATTTTATTGGGAAGTGAAATTCATAACTAAAATACTTTCTTTTTCGTCAGACTCTATAGCCTTGCCGAGGAGCCGTAATACGGCGAAACGCGTCCAACGATTGGGTCTGACGGAAAGAAAAGGGACAAACATCTTTCTTTTATATTACCAGAGTTATTATAAATGTATATAGAATTCAAATTAGAACAAATATAGGTCTGCATAATCCGATTATTAGTGCATCTAAGGCTAAGGTATTTAATAAACTGTCTGTCTCTGTTTAGGGATACTTAATTTAGGCTAAGCAATACTGTACACTGTATATAATAGTTCATATTCTCGAGGCCAGTGTTTTATGCACTGTTCAGAGAGTTTAATGTAAAATATTGTATATAAAATCACTCTGTAATATATGATTGTTTAAAAAAATAAGGGAAAAGGCTGTATTTAATAAAAATATTATTTGTCAGTAAGGACCAATAAGTATAATGTGAAATAAACTGCTGGTCAAATAAAATATTTTTTCCACTACTAACCTATAACATCGCCATTATTGACCGATTATTAACGTTAGAAATCGTTTTTCTCTACCTTATAAGTTATTATTGACCATGGTCAATAATAAGGCATTGAAATCCATTATTGACCGATGTTCAAGAATCTATTGGAAGGCAGGTAACTTGATTTTTTGATTCTACAACATGAATTCATAAACATGAATGTGGTTAGGCAACCAGATAATTATCAATACATATTAGATTACTTGATATTGTAAAATATCGATACAATCAACATTTTTTCTGCTTCCATCCTTAATTCTGAAGGTGTACACATAATAATATCACTAACATTTCCTTCGCTCATTTTTTAAAAAAACGGAAAACTCGTGAAATCTGATGACATAAATGAACAAAAATTGACATTAACAAAGCCAGCTGACAAAACAACAAAATATTTTGCCAATTTCAAAGCGCAAGTAACTTGATTAAAAAATATACTTATACCTACCTATCATTTTTTATAATTATTAATACTATAAAGATAAATGTCTTATAAAAGTTTGTAGTAGTGGAAAAAATAATATATTAACCACGGTTTAGACAGCTTATAGCCCTCGCGTCTTAAATCCCTCGTCGCTTCGCTCCTCGTGATTTAAACTTGCCGCTCGGGCAATAATGATGGCTGTCTAAACCTTGGTTAATAATATACTATTTTCCACTACTAACCTATAACATCGCCATTATTGACCGATTATTAACGTTAGAAATCGTTTTTCTCTACCTTATAAGTTATTATTGACCATGGTCAATAATAACGCATTGAAATCCATTATTGACCGATCTTCAAGAATCTATTTGAACGCAGGTAACTTGATTTTTTGATTTGACAACATGAATTCATATACATTTTAAACAGTTAGGCAACCAGATAATTATCAATACATATTAGATGATTAGAGATGCTTGATATGTAAAATATCGATACAATCAACATTTTTTCTGCTTCCATCCTTAATTCTGGAGGTGTACAAATAATAATATCACTAACATTTTCCTTGCTTATTTTTTAAAGGAACGAAAAACTCGTGAAATTTGATGACATAAATGAACAAAAATTGACATTCACAAAGCCACCTGACAAAACAACAAAATATTTTGCCAATTCCAAAGCGCAGGTAACTTGATTAAAAAATATACTTATACCTACCTATAATTTTTTATAATTAATAATACTATAAAGATAAATGTCTTATAAAAGTTTGTAGTAGTGGAAAAAATATTATATTAACCACGGTTTAGACACCTTATAGCCCTCGCGTCTTAAATCCCTAGTCGCTTCGCTCCTCGTGATTTAAACTTGCCGCTCGGGCAATAATGATGGCTGTCTAAACCTTGGTTAATAATATACTATTTTTATATTAATAAAGACCCTACGGTTTTCAAGAGTTTCTTTCAAAATTTATCGACAAGAGTTTCTCTTGATTGTGAGATCTAAATAAAATAGAAAATGTGGCAATTACGGTGTTTGTTAAACCCATTACAATTCGTCGCCCATACCGCATAAGGACGTATCTCATTAATTGTAACTTTTCAGGAGAGAGACTTTCAATAAATTGATACTTTTTGTGATCACACAGTGACAAAACTAAAATAAGAAATGTGTCCCTGCCTTTTTTTGTAGTAAGGTCAGTTGTTAAAGAACCCATTTCTAAATCAATTAACTAAAATTAAACACCAGTGGTTACACAGAGAAAAAAAATTTTTTTTTTTTTTAGTACGCCCTTATGCGGAACAAGTGGTAAAAAGGTGAGAAATTAAAATATGAGTTACGCCTTTAGGTATGTGAGCGTTTTATTATAATATTTTCATAATATACTCAATCTTATTATTACAGACAAAATAAATGTTCAAGAAACTCAAAAATCTAAAATATAGAGTTCATATTGCAAAATACATGTTATAATAAACTTAAAAATCAGAAATAAAGAGTAATATTAATATTGGAAAAAAATCTTCCACGTTAAGTACAAAACAGAATATTAGTTATTGTGGTAATTCTAGGTAAAATTTAACGTATTTACTGTTTCTGATTACTGGAGTTTCACCTTTACATAATGCCATTATATCATTATATTTTGCCTCAGGAATTTTTGGCAGTTCTTTGTTCAACTGAGAAACTGGAGATTTTAAAAATGGAAAGACGAGTCGTTTTAAGAGTACGGTTCTATAAGTTTGGTCTAAGTGGCTTGTTTTGAAAAATAATTTTAATTCATCGGTTTTTTTCACTTTTATTTCCGCCATATTTTTCCAATTTAAAGGTTCTCCAAGTTCATCACTTCGAACAGAAAGTACTTTCAAATCCTTGGACAGCTTCTTAAAATCTAGGAAATCAGATGAATCTAAGCAAAACACTTCATATGGATGTTGTCTTCTAGCCAAACGGAATATAGGAATGAGTTGGCATGGAACAAACAGATCACCTGCTTTTTTAATGCTGTAGCTTATGGCACTATGGACTGAATCACCCTCATTTTGACCATGAAATGGGGTAAAAAATCTGAGACTAATCTCTTCCAGGTTTTTGCTGTTATTAATTATGTATAATAGGGCAGATGCCACAGCGGAATTCTTATTTTGCCCACTGCAGCCATCTGAAAAAAGATGAGCTATTCGTACGCCATTTTCGTCATATTTTTTAAAGATTTTATATAGTGCTGTTGCAATTTTCGAAGAGCCACGTCTGCTAACACCTTCATGCCAGGTAAAACAAAAGCAATCACTACTTCCTACATCGTAGACTGTAAAATTGAATACACTAAGTCGTCGTTTGTAAAATATAGATGAATCATTGGAAATCGGTAAATAAATAACCTGTTGTAGGTCAAAAGATGCACAAAATACCCGTGGACTCTTCTTAGCTTCCTCTTTGTATTTTTCCTTTATGCCACGAACTGCTTCTTTATCAGCTATGTGTTTTTCATATCTATCCTTCAAACGTTCTTTTTCTTCGATATTGCCTTCTCTAAAGGTAAAACAGAGTCCACATTGATCTTTCTTGGGACGGTGAAAGGAAAGATTTTTACTTTTAAATATTTTTTGATATAATGAAAAACTCGGCTTCTCATCAGATGGACCCAGATCGTCTAAACACATGTTATACATTTTAGTAACTGTTAAATTAGGATGTAGGTATTCTCGAGAAGTACTTTCTCTACAGTAGTGGGACTCTACACGTGGGAAACGACGAATATGTTCTTAAATTTTTTCTCTTAAAATAGCGTCCCGGTTAACTTGATTTACGCCCGTTTGCGATATTATATTTTTACGAAATTTGAGATAGGTCTACCTTATGCACACGTGTTACCGGGATATTACTAGTTATAGAGATACGCCACTTTGCGGAAGTATGGGGGCTCACATTACAATACTTTTTGCAGACCTAACTCGATTTTGATCATTTTTGAGATACGTCCTTATGCGGTATGGGCGACGAATTATGCAAAACTTCATTGCTTCCGGAAACTTGCAATTTTTTTTTGTGATTGGTTCACCACACACAAATGAACACTAGACAATTTGCAAAAATTAATTTGAGTGGTCTTGTCGTATCTCTGATATTAGAAAAAATAAGTTAATGTTTCTAAAAAGGAGAATTGCTTTTTCATTTTACCCTGTACCATCTTGATAAGGGACTGTATAATTAATGCAAATTTAAAACCGATGCACGTTATCAATCAGCTGATAATTGTCAGTCCGTAAGAAAATACGAGGAAATTAAAATTGGACAAAAAGTATTACAACAAACTTAAAGTATTCTTCTTTGATATAAACCCACTTATAGCAAATATTTTCTTTATTTAAGCTTGTGAAAATTAATATAATTTGAATTTTATTGGCCGATAGTTGGCAACACAATTGTAAACGGTACGGTGGCGCCAGCTCGTTCGATGGCTTTGTTTGACGTTTATGCAAAACTAACCTAAATTATTGTTTTGTGATTCTGTCTTTCTGTGCCGTCTATTTTTTAACAAAAACTCCAGATCTTTTCATAAATAGAATCAAAAAACTGTTCTTGTAGGAACAACAAAAGTGCACATACATATCTCTGTCGATTACGTTGTTTACTATTTGTGAAAAATGCCGAAGCATTTAAATAGCCGGTGCAAGGAGCGTATAGTCTCTGTAATAAGCCATTTTCAGGAAGAACTTAACAACAGTGGCCCATTGTTACCATTGACAGCAGTTAGAGAAATAAATTTAAGGAGTGTGTTAAGGTCTACATATTTTAGTTCCACTTTACTAATTTTTAGCGTGTAGCAGCTGCCCTAACTATAAGCGCAGTTTTAACAACAGTTAAGCAAAATAAATTATTGGAGTCACCTAAAAGAAAACCTTTTTATTTAAAGAAAGTTGTAAATGTGTCGAGATTGGATTTCTATCCGTGACACTATTTATGGAATGTATATGAAACAAGTAAGTTGTATTATTCAAAAACTAATATTTTACATTGGTTATGCATAAGCTGTAACCTTTTTTAGAACATCATGTAACTTTGACAACTTTAAGTAAGAAATTAAAAGACAGACAACTGTTTGATGGTTGTCTTAACTCTTAAGGAAATAAATAGGCTTCGAATGGAAAAAAGATGAACCGAGGCGAGGGCTTATGGAACTCTCTCGTGTAGCTTTCAAACGAAGCATTCTTGTACCAATTCGTTTTCTTGGATGAAACATGGATTTTCCAGAATGGTTCTATTGGTCGATCTTGGCAAGATGAAAATACAAGAAGTGTTGGATCTACTAAAGTTGATGGTAAAAGGTATTATGCAGTAAACAAATTATAAACTATGGGAAATTCTTGTATATTTATCTTGGTTTTATGAAAAAATAAACTGTAATTCCCTCACTCGGATATTTTGGTTACAAGCTGGCAACACTGTCGATATCTGACGTCACTTAAAGGGTATGACGTGCAACGGTTTTAATTTTGCATTAAGAATCTATTCATGCCAAGAGTTGGTTTATCAAATCCCTTTTTAACTTCTGAGATACCTACAAGCAGTGGCGTAGCCAGTATTTTAGGGCGGGGGGGGGGGTGAATTATGGGACGGGCGCAGATCGCGGAGCCAAAGCGCCGCAGGCAAAAAAGTTTTGGGACCACGCCCGAATTTCGTAGGAATTCACCTTCTTTATGCTCCCTAGGGAACGGGGGTCTGGCCCTAAATGAAGTTAAGATCCGCTATATACAAAAATATTAATAGTATGTGGTGGGACGCTCTCGAAACCGGTTTTTATTAAGTTTATTCCCATCGCTTTTCTTCACTAAAAGTAAAATAAAACCGATCTGGTTTTTTAAGAATTATTATTTGAGTAGTAAAGGGGCGTGAGGCCAAGGAAGCGGTGGGGGGGGGACGATCGCCCCCCTGTTACTACGCCACTACACAGAAATTTACCGAGGATTTATTATTATCGCGGTAGGATCATCTTATATACAAGGTAGGCCAACAAGGCCAGCAAGGCCAATAGTGGCTAAACCGTTGAACTTATGGGAAACTTTTTTTAATAAAACTTTTAACGTTTCGCCTATGCTACATCATAAAATTATTTTCAAGTATACAGGGTGTCTCAAAAAGAGCAATGCAAAAAAGTATATTATTGTTAAATGGAATACCCCACATTTTTATATGACGTATGAAGCCTCTATGGGTTCTAAATTTAACTTGTAATTTGTGGCTCGAATGCAGCATTGCCAACTTATAAACGAAAAAAATAAAAACTGAGTAAAAAACATACTCATTTTAAATTGTTATATCTCCGCCACTGTTTGTTAATTTCCCTGACAATTTCACATGTTATCTAACGCTAGCTTAGTTTATCCTAAACTATCTTCACTTTTCGATTTTATCATACAGGGCGTCCGAAATATTTTTTCAAACAACTCTATTTTCAATTCTATTTTAATTGAATTTCTTAAATACAACACCCTGTATATTATCTTGCCGTTGAGAGGGCTAAAGTGTACACTTTCAGAAAGCATAAGGTTTATCCTATATATCTCGCTAAATTTTCAGATAATAAGGTTTTGTCGTAACTTTACATAGATAGTGGAGAAATCGTAGGCGGCATGGCTCAAGAAATCGAAACGATTGCTACTCGTTCGTATGTCAGTGTTAGTAATTTATTTGGGTAATCCTATGACATTTGGTGACATCTTGTGCATATTACCTTTTATTAATAGGAAGTATTTTCTAATAAAAATGAAGTATACGATCCAAGAATCAATTGATATGATTTATATTCTTGGAGAATGCTTAAAGAATTGCTTTCTGGCATCCCGAGTGTACGGTGAGAGGTTTCCTGATAGAATACATCCAAATGGAAGATTATTTCAAAGATTGATGGATATATTTGATAGGACTGGGACAGTTAAGTACGAAAAGCATTGAAAGAATAAAGTCAGTGGTAAAATAAGAAAATGAATTTGACTGTTGTTTATTTGTTTATGAAGATCCACATAAAAGTACAGTAGACATCGGTGATTTGTTTATCTTGGGTCAAACTTCTGTGAAGAAAATGTTGCGTAAAAATAAGTTCCATCCATATTATGTGCAACTGCATCAAGCACTTGGCGGAGAAGATTTTGGAAATATGATCCATTTCTGTAATTGTTCTTGCTCGAATTCCAGAAGATGTACAATTTTTTAATATTGTATTGTTTACCGATAAGACGACATTCCACAATAATGGGCATGTGAACAGACATAATTTGCACTTCTACGCCGGTAAATCCACATTTTATTATGCCTATTGACCAGCAACATAGGTGTAGTTTAAACGTCTGGGGAGGCATAATTGGAGACCACGTTATAGAGCCACATTTTTTTTGATGGACACCTCAATGGGAATGTTTTAGCAAATTTTTTTAAACGAAGATCTTGATAATCTGTTAGATAATATACCACCAGGACTATTAAGAAGGATGTGCTTCCAGTTAGATGGAGCGACTGCTCTTTTCTTTTCTTTGAGAAATTCAATTAAAATAGAACTGAAAATAGAGATGTTTGAACAAATATTTCAGACACCCTGTATAATAAAATTAGCGGTTTAGCAACTATTGACCGAGGCGCCCTTGTTGGCCTACCCTGTAGAGGTAGAGAATACGAACTTGACAAATTTTGGGATGGATTTGAAACATGGGACAATACGGTTAAAACGGTTTTTATCTTACTCTCTAACGCTCTGAATATTCAAAATACAGGTTTGTCAAAAGTAGTGAATTATTCGATAAATTAGAAATAAAAAGTAGAATGTAAATTGATGTATATAACTTTTGCAACTTTAATTGTGGCTAAACAGTAGTTGGCTTTGACCATTTTTTAAGGCATCTATTGTGAATAGAAATAATAGCCTTTATTCCCATGGTACGATTTTTCTATAACCCAACATCGCCTTGTTTAAAAATGTTTTGCAGTTCGAGAGTCGTTGTTTTATATATAATATTGATGTTTTTAATTTCTTATTTCCACAGCTCTGTTTCATCATGATTTTTTTCAATAAGAAATTTAGATTTTATGTATATCATTATTTTGAAATAACTTTCCTTTTTACTAACTAAATTCTTATTTTTTAGCTTTGGATTTTTGTTATCTGCTTTTTTAACCATCAAATAAAGAATTATCATATACAGGGTGTTATTTAGTAAGTGTCCAATATTTTATAGGACGATTCCTCCATTATTTATAAGGTGAAAAGTTCATATAAGCATAGGTCTGCAACCGCTTTATTTTTAAGATACAGTGTGTTACAACTTTTAGGCAATATGAAAAATATGTGCTCCACCATCGTTTTCTTTTTTGATAACACTGTTATGTAGGCAATTTACTGGCTAATGCGAAGTACCTTTTGATAATTCTTTGATTACGGTTTTGTTTAGGAGATAAATGCAATTTTATCAAATTCTGATATGGGCATAGCGATATGCGAATAAATGTCATTTATGTCTTTATTATCCTTTACTGGAGAACGGTTGCTCGTAGCGACTTCTACCAGATATGCCTTTTTCTTGCAAAAATGAAAGAGAAATCTACTGTTTTGCTTAGAAATGTAATACAAGCACGTATAACAAAGTTGTGACTCCCCAAAAGAGAGACATACCCGTAGGTGGCGTCCCCTACAATTACGGGCCAAACTAAGATCAAATTTGGATTTCTCATAATAAAAAATCCACAAATACCAATTTTCGTCCAAATATAGACATTATTTCAAAAATTATTTAGGAAAAACAAATATAAAAATAAATTTTTAACTGTATCTCAAAAACAAAGGGCTTGCGGACCCCCATGGTTATATAAACTTTTCACCTTATCGGACAGTTTTTAAATAACACCCTGTATACAGGGTGTTACTTAATGATAGGCCGTAATTCAAAGAGCGCATTTCTGAATTAAATTCAAGTTCAAATAAATAAGCGTTCTAAAAAGTCTGGTTTTTAAGATACAGGGTGTCGAAGTTTTAGAAAAAATAGTTTATTTATTAATATTTCAAAGATCCTTTTGTCGATTTTGGTAAAACTTGGCAGTGTCATTTGTTGTGATAATAAAGGGTTAAGCCTAAGAATACAACTTTTTTGCCTTTTGATATTTTTTCAAATTTTACTTCGTTTTCGAGATAAAAAAAATTTCGACATGCAATGAAGTGGCTCTTATTTTTCTTCTCGAAAACGAAGTTAGATACAAAAAAATATCAAAAGATAACGAAGTTGTATTTTTAGCTGGTTAACTTGAAAGTAATATAAAATTTTTAAACAAGTCAGTGGCGTACATTTTTTTTGTCAATATTATTCGTGAGACTGCCCCCCTGGACGCCACTGGAAATCATAATTATCATCTAGTTAGTGCTAACTTAGCGTCTCATTACCACGAACAACACTGCCAAATTTCACCAAAATAGGCTAAAGGATATTTGAGATATTAATAAAAAACCGATTGCTTTTTTATACTTTGACACCCTGTATCTTGAAATCAAGACTTTTTAGGACACATGTATATATGAACTTCTCTACTTAAATTTGGTTCAGATATGCGCCTTTGGAGTTACGGCTACGGCATATCGTTAAGTAAGACCCTAGAGAGTCCCCACAATTAATGTCTTAAAAAATATTGAAAAAAAAACTACTGTAACTAACCAAAATTACAGTTACAAAACTTCTATCATATATTAATTCATATTCTTTTTTTTATAACTCCTAATTTATGAAATAATTCGTTACTTTTGACAAACGTGTATCTTGAATAATCATAGCGTTAGAGTGAAAACTGAAAGGCCACTTCGACAGTATTGTCTCATGTTTTATACTCCAGCCCAAAATTTGTCAAATTCGTATTCCTTTCTATGTAGCAGCATATTTATGATATACCCCTATACAGGGTTATCTAAATTAAGTGTCCACCATTGGTAACTTTGTTATTATTTAAGATACAGAATAGTTTAAATTAGAAAACTATTAGTATTTTTAACGCTCATTAAGATGGAAAAATAAAAAAAAAAAAAATGAACATCATGTTTTCAAGTTTGGACGAAAATTACGTTTTTTTTTTTAATGGAAACCCCCGTATATAATATTTTTTTCGGTTAGAACTCTGAGTTTTAATTAAAAAAGCTTATAAGTACTTTTCTACTGGGATGAAAATTAATGTGGTTATGAAGCTCAAACTAAAACAGCTAAGTAAGTTTTACAAACTTTATTTTAGACATTTATAAGAAAATGAAAATTAAAAATCGCAAATTTTTTTTAGATGATGCTCAAAAACACCACCCCGTTCTTTAATACATTTTTGGGCACGTTTCTGAACAGCTCGAACTACTTTAAGTATGGTCCTACCATCTATCTGGTTTATATTTTCCCTTGAAGTCTTTAAGGCGTCGACGTTTTCGTACCTTTTCTTGTAAATTTGGTTCTTTAAAAAACCCCATAAAAAGAAATCAAGCGGGGTTAGGTCCGGTGATCAGGGAGGCCACTGAATAGGGCCATTTGTTCCTATCCACTGATCATTAAGAATATTATTTAAAAGCTGATAAGTACCTCTGTAGTTGTGCGCAGGTGCGCCATCCTGCTGAAAATGCAAACTCAGTCTAGTTATAAGGTCCAGTTCGTCTAAGAAATTGTTTAGAATTTCAGTAATAAATTCAATGTATCTTTTACCAGTAAGGGTGCCCTCATAAAAAAACGGACCGACAATTCTGGAACCAATTAAGCCGCACCAAACGTTAAAACTAAAACGGACTTGTGGAGCTCTTGGATGTACTAACAAAAGATTTTCCCTTGACCAGTAATGATGATTTTTTCTATTATATATTCCACAATTTGAGAAATTAGATTCATCTGTCCATAAAATATAACGAAAGTTATTTACATTTTGGCCACAGAAGTTAAGATACCAATGACAAAAAACAATTCTTCTTTCTGGATCCCCTGGCAAAAGCGTTTGAACTGGTCGGTCCTTATAGGGAATAAATTTGTATTTTTTTAGAATCCTATGCACAGTACCATAAGACAAATTAGAGTCCTTGACAATATCTGGTATTGAATTATTACGGTAGGCTTCAAAATATGCCATAACTGCGATTTCCGTGGACTCGCTTATTATCAAATTTTTATTTGTCCTTGTTTTGGCAAAAACACTCTCCTTGCCTTTAAATTTTCGGTACAGTCTTAGAAAATATCTCTCATGTGGTTGAATGCGAAGTGAATATAACTCAGCGTAGTATGCTTTTGCTCTGGAAGAGACTTTTCTGCACACTAAGTAAGAAGCTAACATATCACACTCACCTCATGGGTGAAAACCATTTTTTTTTAAATTAGTAATTGACACAACAAAAGTTATAAGCGAAAAACGAATTAAAGCATACTAATGTTTGACATTACTTGATAGAGAGCGTTATCATTGTTTTCCAAAGCCTCCTTGATATGGAACTGCATTTCTGCCTTCTGCGATTCATCACTTATCTTAATACCGTAATATCAAATCGTAAATATCACGTGGCTTTCATCATAGCCTTACTATTTTTACTGTTAATATTTAGAAATTGTAATATCAACGTCATTTTTGACTTTATGAGAAAATTACTTATAAGCTTTTTTGTTTAAAACTTAAAGCTCTAACAGAAAAAAATATAATAAACAACCCCCGTTCATTTAAAAAAATCGTAATTTTCGTCCAAACTCGGAAACGTGATGACGCGTTTTTTTTTAATCTTTCATCTCAATGAGCGTTTGAAATACTAATCGTTTGCTAATTGAAACTATTCTGTATCTATAATAATAACAAAGTTACCAATGGTGGACACTTAATTTAGATAAGCCTGTATAAGCTGATCCAACCGCGATATTAATACATTTTCAGTAGTTTTCTGCATACTCTGTATATTGCATCTGCACTGTTAAAGCCCCTACACACGACCCAACCTGCAGGGCCTGACTTGCAGGGCATATAGGAAAGGGAAAATCGGGTGCTGCTCTTCACACCACCCGATCTCGCAGTGTGCACAGAAAACAGAAACAAAGTCAGTATGTTTCGAATCTTAAGTCGTAAAGGTCAAAATCACAAAACATGAAGATTAGTTCTCAAAATGCTCCTAGTAAATGTCAAAAAATCGGAATTCGGCTGACTTTGCTATTAGAAAATAATTCACGTAGAAAGAAAATAAAATGCTGAGTTGAGAAGTGGCTATTAGATAGGAAAAAGTTTAGCCATATGATAATTTTTAAATTTTTAAAGAATTAGGACCAATTGACTTTAAAAACTTTTTAAGAATGAATATCGAGACATTTGAGGAACTGCTGTCTCTATTTAAATAATAGGCGTTGGAAAAAAAAGGCAGGGCATTTCCCTATAAAGCTCAAAAATCTCTCTCTAAGCTTATTGCATCTCCCTTTAAGACATTTTTGATTGAAAATTGTGGCAAGTCTGTCAGAATTAATACATGTCAAATATCGATGAAATCGACCCAACCGTGCTCACTGCTCAACCAACCGTCCGGTCTGGATATTGTCGGTCCGACATGCCTACACACTACCCAACTTGCAGGGTCCCTGCAGATTGGACCCTGCAGATTAGGTCGTGTGTAGAGGCTTTAAGTTAAAAAGGAATCTGATAAACAAAAATCCCTAAAAAAATATTTGCAAGTTTTCGGAAACAATCAAGTTTTGCAAAATTGTAATGGGCTTAATAAACACCTTGTATGCAACAGTTCCTATTTTATGTAGATCTCACGATGCAATTTAAAAGAACCTCTTGACAACCATAGACGTCTGTCTCAATTATTATAAAAACTATTTCACTTTGAAAAGCATTGTATCTGGTTTATCTGACCAGCAGTTTATACAGGGTCCGCCATTTAAAACTCCCCAGGCCAGTATTTTGCTTAGTTTTTAAGCTACAAATTTGTACGACATACCAAATTGTAGGTTTTACGAAGGTCTTTAAAAGTGCATACAGTGTGTCCTCAAAATTTTTTTTTAATAAAAATTAGGAACAAAACTTGATTTCTTTGAATACTTTTTTCCCTTACCCTGCACATCAAATCGGTGATAAGAATTTGATGCAAGTTGTAATAAGCTTTAATTTAAGTTATTACAACTCATGTCAAATTTTTAGTTGTTTTCGTAAAAAAAAAAGACGAAAAACACCTATTTCCGTTACTAAAATAAAATTTCTTTAAAATACGTTGGCAACGTTATTTTATTCATTAGTTTAAAACAATAAAGAAAAAAGTTAAACAATTATTTTAAATATTGTTCAAGATTTTGTCCGTTAGCGTACCTAGATACAAAAGTTAAATCTTTTCACCAACTCGCCATTTACGGTCCGTAGTAGAATATTGCGTCGAATAGAATTAAAGCCATTACGTATTTTATTTTTAAGATCTTCAACATCAAGGGGTTGGGTTTCATACACAAAATTCTTAAGATAGCCACACAGAAAGTAATCCAGGGGATTTAGATCCGGCGACCTCGCCGGCCATCTTATTGGTCCTGCATTGGCAATCCATTGGTTTCTAAAAACAGCATTTAAATAGCCGGATATATTACGGGCATTATGTGGAGCCGCGCCATCTTGGTGAATCCAAATATCTCTTCTTTCTTGGAAGGGAACATCTTGTAGGTAAATGGGTAATTCATTTTGTAAGAAATTTAGGTAGATTTGGGCGTTTAAATTAACTTCAAAGAAATGAGGACCAATCAGTCTACCCCCAAGTATTCCTGCCCACACGTTTATTTTAAACCTTACTTGAAAATTCCTGTGACCCGTCCAACGAGGATTTATATTACTCCAGTAATGCATGTTGTGTCTACTTATTTAAACTACCGGTTTCATTAAATGTACACTCGTCACTCCAGAGGATGTTATAAAGAAAATTTCTATTGTCTTCCTTTAGAATAGACATTTCGGCTATGAAATTTATCCTCCGTTCGTAATCTCCTGGTCGAAGTTCCTGAACCAAAATGATTTTATAATCGTGGTACCCATTTTCTTTGAGAATCCTTCTAACGGAAGTGGAAGTAACAATGGTGGCTTCACCAATTAATTCAATTGAGATATGGCCACGGGGATTATCAATAACAGCACCAATAACATTATTTCTGTTAATAATATTTCTTACCGGTCTATTTCTATCATATATGTATTAGTACTATATGGCTATTACCCTGAAAATCTTGAAGCAACAACAGAGATAGCAGATCCAGGGTCATTTTGACTTGTGCGCATGCGCCGTCGGGGTATTGCCAAATATGCTTTTATTTCTTTAGAATAGGGCAGAATAGTGAGTCTTAGAAAATTAGAGCAATGATAGAATTACCAAAAATCTTGCTAAAGAATTGCAAAATAAGCATTAAGTCCGTACTTCCAAGTGTTTTCAAATTATTTGTTTCCATTTCTAAACTAAAACGCGTCAAATAACAATTTCATATGACTAGAGGGTGACAACGTGACAACGTCTCATTTTTGCTCGACATAACCTCGAAATCTTTAGCAAATGTTAATTTGGTTGACAGCTCGCTTCAGCGAGTAGATTTGTTATTATTAACGGCTTTTGTGTACTGTTTATCTTTACTTTTCTGCAAATTTTGATTGTGTGTGTGAACTGTGACCATTTTGTGACGATGCCGAGGCAAAACGGAATATTTTACATTATTTTAAACAGGCGTAGAAGCTTGAACAAAGATTTATCGTTCTACAGGTATGTACCCAGATCGAATGTTTCTTTCTATTAACTTACTTACGTTAATTTCGTGAGGGAACAATAACTAGGTAGTCCATTTCCTAAAGATTATAATTTCCTTTGCTGCTGTTGATATAATTAGGTAGGTACCTAGGTACCTATTTTTACCGAAAATTGCATGTACTCCAAAAAAATCCTATTAAAACCTATTATTTTACCTGTTGAACTCTAAAAATGAATGTAAAATATCTAATAAAAGTTTTATTGATATATTTACCTGCGTTTTTTTTCTTTTTTCAGTCGAAATACTATACAAAATCCTAAACAAATCAAGAACTTTAATGTTTGTTTACAAATTTCTGTCCAGTTGTCAAAGTCAAATGTGATAACCTCATTTTTTTCCTGTTAAAACAAACGTCATCTCACGCATGCGCACTGCGCGAAATGACCCTGGCGGGACAAGGAACCTCGGCTTCACTTCGTTTACATTGGTTAAATGGGCAAGGCGCCATATAGTACTAATACATATATGATTTCTATCTCTCTTAGGTTTTGTAAAAGAACCGAGCCTTTGAAGTTGATCAGGGCAGCGCATGCCAGGAAACCTTTGAGAATAAACTCTGCACACCCGTCGAGCATTTCTATCGCATTCACCATAAATCAAAAGAAACTCAGTTTTCTCAACATTTGTAAATTGAACCATTGCTTATGAAACAGTAAATCATTGACAAACTAATAGCAATTTTAAATAATATGTCAAATTTGAGAAAACAAAACTTGCAAGGCCAACTAAGAAGATATGAGTAATGCTATAAAAAAATAAGTAAAATTGAAAAAGGGTATGTTTTTGGTAACACTAAAAGGTGAATAATAATTACGCGACCTAAACGTAAAAAAAATTAATAATGGTAAAAAAGGCTAAAAAACTGACTTTCTTTTTCCTTTTCACAAATAAAATAATTTTTAAGCAAGGTTATTTTAATAACGGGAGTAGGTGTTTTTTGTCTTTATTACGAAAACAAATAAAAATTTTACATGAGTTGTTATAACTTAAATTAAAGATTATTACAACCTGCATCAAATTCTTATCACCGATTCGATGTACAGGGTAAGGAAAAAAATATTCAAAACTTTATTAGGACACACTGTATGAACTTTTAAAGACCTTCCTATAACCTACAATTTGGTATGTCGCACCAACTTTTAGCTCAAAAATTAAGCAAAATACGGGCCTGTGGAGTTTTAAATGGCGGACCCTGTATACTAAGAAAAAATATATTTTTAATAGATTTACACGAGGTTAAAAAAGACCAAAAGTATATTAAACTATATAAAATAAAACTGCCAAGCTGTGGTTAAATTAATATACAGGGTGTTATTTAATAAGTGTCCGATACTTTACAGAACGATTCCTCAGTTATTTATAAGGTGAAGAGTTCATATAAGCATGAGTCCGCAAGCCCTTGATTTTTGAGATACAGGGTGTTAAAAATTTATTTCTATTTTTGTTTTTCGTAAATTGTTTTTGAAACAATGTCTATATTTGGGCTAAAATTGGTATTTTGAGATTTTCTCATATAAGAAATTGAAATTTCATCTTAGTTTGACCCTTAGTTGTAGGGGGCACCACCTACAGGTTAGTTCAGGTTAGTTTTTCTCTTTTGGGGAGTCACATTTTTTTCGTTCTTGTATGTATCGCATTTTCTAGAAGAAAAATCGATTCCTCTATCTATATTTACGTAAAAATGGTATGTTTGTCAAAAGTCGCTACAAGCAGCCGCTTTCGAGATGTTTTGATTTAAATTAATCGATGTATGTGTTTGCCAAAAAGTGAAACAATTTTAAAAACTTAAAAATAAAAGTATGAAGTAGGCTACTAAGTATATTCCAATGTTTATTTTGTGGCATGTCAAAAATAATATATTGACGCATAGTTTTATTTATTATTATTGTGATTATTAAATTTGTTAAAAAATGGTAAACTTTACCAATGCTGAGTATGCTGACATACATTTTACATACGGACTTGCTAACGGAAATGCATATGAGGCTAAACGTCTAGGAGCGTTATCCGAACCGCACAACTCCTACTTCGAAAACGTTCTTCATGCTCTACTATGGAAAATTTTAATTGATAATAATTTGTTATATCCCCACTACATTTAAAGAGTTCAGGCACTCCTCCCTCGTGATTTTCCATTACGTATTAACTTCTGTCCTTGGTTTCTGCAATACCTTATCCAAAATCCCTTATTTAAAAATCAATTCATGTTTACCGACGAAGCAAATTTCTCACGGAACGCTATAAGTCCCGTTTCAGATGGACGCGTATTGTACGCGTGCGTACGATACGCGCGAGGTCGTATATCATAACTTAAATGTAGGTTTTCAAATGGACGCGTAGAGCGGATGGCCGTGAGCGCGCTTCGATTTATACGCGCGGGCGACGGCCCAGCCCGTGCGCCCCGCGTAGGAACGCGAGGCGCAGATTGCTCGTAGTTCAGCTGTTGTTTTCAGATGGTACGGCGCGTACACGAGCGTATGTAGTTGAGAGTGCTTGTCTTTGTTGCCGATTCTAACCAAAAAATTATTTATTTACGTTGTGAACAGAAAATGGCTAATGATAATAGCTTTATCGATACTGAAATTCTTATTAGCGAAGTTGAACAGAGACTCAATTTATGGGATAGTTCGAACGAAGAATATAAAAATCGGGACTTAAGGCAAAAATCCTGGGATGATATAGGAACAATAGTAATTGATCATTTTAACAATTTATTAGAGGAAGATTCATAAAGTCTGTGCGTTTTAAGAAGTCCGCTAAGCCATAAAACCTCTTGAGCATTATGTCGGTGGCTCTCAAACAATAAATTATATTGAAGGTAATTTTGGATGTTGATGAATTACATTTTCTAAATAAAATAATTTAAAGTAAATAAAAAATTAGTTTAGGTAAAGAAAAATAATAATTTTTTAGCTTTTGTAGTATTCAGACAAATTAGTTTTTATAAAGTTTTGGTTCTAAAAAGAACCGATTTTGTAGTCTTGCGACAGAACGTACCTACTTGTAGATAGGGCAATATATATATAATATAAGATAATATTATATAACATCGCAAAGCAGTTTTCTGTTGTTCGTTTTTTTATATTTGAAACCCATATGTTTTAAGATGATGGACAAACTGTTAGTTCCAATATCGCAAAGCTTTTTCTGCTTTATCTTTTCAAGAATAGCTTTGAGGGTAACATATTCCTTGGTTTTATACATATCATAAACAATATTCCTAATAGAGAGTTTTATCCCTTGGGATAAATCCAAGGTTTTTGAATGGAGTCGAACCCTTTTATATGGTCTGTCCAAATCCTCTTCACTCTTTTTTCGAAGTCTTCTTAAGGTCTTCTCTGAAATGCCGCAAGCATCAGACGTTCGTTTTTGCACTGCCAAAACAGACTCTAACGGGCCCGAGTTATCTTTTTCTAAAGTAAAATAACGTTCCACTTGTAATACCAAACGGCGTTCACCTGGAGATAAATGCCTTCTAGGCGATGTGCCACCTTGCTGAACATTTTCCATAACTTTGCTTAATAACTGATTTTAATTCACACACAATGAGAAACAAACTAAAAGTAAAAAGCACAACTACTTATTTAAAATAAAGTAGAACGTACCATCCCGCACTTCAGCAAATTTTAATTATTTTTTTGAAAATGGTAATTATTATGAAGATTTAACTATAATAATCCCAAAATAATGTCATTATCGGAAAAGTATATACCTGACAAAATCTTTAACATATTTAACCATCCCGCACTTGAGCAAATTTTAATTGGTTCTTGGAAAATAGCCATTATTATATAGATTTAACTATAATAATAGCAAAATAATTTAATTATCTATTTAATTATTATTTATGCTCAACGCGTAATTCTAAGATAATTTTGTTTTGAAACCTCTGATTTCGCCCAGTAATAGAATACAGTAAACCAGTGGGATGTTCGGTGTGATCAAATATAGCGAAGGTGCGAAGATATTGTAACTTAACCGACTTACTGTTTTAAAAGCGATAACATCCCTTATATGGTCCAGTATGGTATGTGAGTAGACGCGTGATCGCAGAGCTCCCAAAGATTCTTTAAATAAGTGGTATTTCTTAGCAATTAATTGCGAAACAGTTAATCAAAGGATTAATCAGCTCAGTGCGCATCCGGAATTTTTTATCTCGTGAATTAAAAAGTTATATTTCCCAGCTTTTCGGCAATAATCTAATAACCTGTGTTAATAGCCATCAGTGCGCATTGTATTAAAGCAGTGGTTGTAAAAATGTCAACAAGAAGTTCAAGCAAATCAGACCATGATGAAACTGAAAAGCTCATAAATAAGGTTTGTACAACTTTTATTTCCCAAATGGAAGCTAAGATAGATTCTAAGCTGAGTAAGCTCGACAATAAGCTCTCTTTAATGTGTGATTCGTTCAAGAAACTGGATAGCCTTGTCACAAAAAATAGTGAGTCCGTCAATGTACTCCATACTCAATTTGACGTTTTGGAACAAAATAATAAACGCAATTGCTTGCGCATTTCTGGCCTGAATATCCAGGAAAGTAACGATGATCAGCTGCCTAATGGTGTCGCGAGTTTTATAACCAAAAATCTAAAAATTCAGTGCAGCGTTCGCGACTTAGACTATGCATTTACTATTCGAAATAAAAATAATGGTGATGGCACTCGCTCTACAATTTTAGTGCGATTTTTATCAAATATAAAAAAGTGTGAAGTCTTTGCAGCTAAGAAAATGCTAAAAGGTACGGGAGTTACAGTGTACGAGGATCTTACCCGTGTTAGATATGATTTGTTAAGTGCTGTTAAACATAAATACGGCCAGACCAATGCTTGGTCGGCCGGCGGTAAAATCTATTATTGGGATGCATTTAAAAAATCCAAAGTATTGGTAGCTAATAAGAATGACATGTAAACAAGCGTCGGATCTATTGGGTACTGCTGATTTGTTGAGGGTCTTGATCATGGCCGGATACATATTTTTCCTTATCACGTTTTAAAAATAAAATAAAAAACTATTATTTTTTGTATCCTGTTCATACCATTCGCATTCGTTATAAGGATTTAAAACTTTGTTAGGTTTCTTATTAAAGATAGTAAAGATTATATTGTTTAAATTCTTGATAGAAAATATACATTAAGTTTATTATTAAATAATATCAATTTACTGAAATTATTAAATATTCATTTTACTATTTAAGTTAAACATAAAAAAAGCTGGCAATAAGGTTAAAAAATGTTATGGAATTTATGTTTTATTTGGTTGGTTACCTAGAATAAATAATTTTCCTTTTCGTATTGAATATTAGTGATTTGGTTTAAATTGCGTTTTTATCGGGTTAGGCGGACGTTGGGTGTACGCTTGGCATTGTATTGCATTCATGAGAGGTATCCCAATCGGGATTATTTCCTATGATTGCTATGTGTGTGAAACATAAAAATATTATGTACACCACTAGGTACTGTATTTTTGTTTAAAAGGTAATACTTTTTGTTCTTTGTATTATCCACTTGAAGTCTTTATTTACCTTTGTATAAAATTTGTATTTAGTTTTCTTTTTATTTTGTTTTCTTCAACAAATGGGATATTCTGCGATGTAGTGTCATGGTGAGCGTAGTTGATGATAATGAGCTCAGCTTCTCACACTTTAATATTCGCTCGCTGTATCCTAGTGTAGATTTATTCTTAAATGTTGTAAACGATGAGCAGATTGATGTCGTCGGGTTGTCGGAAACCTGGCTTAGTCCCGGAATCGCGGACAATGTTTTAAAAATTCCAGGTTATCGGTTGTTACGTGAAGATCGTAAGGGAGGCCGTGGTGGAGGAGTGGCGTTCTACGTCAAGGATTACCTTAAGGTAAAGCTGGTGGATTTGCGACAGGGCAATAGCGGTTTGGAGAGCATGTGGATCCAAATCAAGGTAAAGGGTAAGAATATATGTTTTGGTAGTGTTTATCGACCACCCAATTCAAATCTTAATCTATGTTTGGAAGATTTAGAAAATATTTTAACAGTAACAATTCCACAATTCGACTATGTACTCTTTGGTGGCGATTTTAATGTAAATTTTTTAGACGTCGAAAGCAATGCGTATAAATTATTTAACACGTTTCTTGGTAGGTATAGTTTACATCAGTTGATAAAAGAACCGACACGTATGACAAATACAACAAGTACATTAATTGATCTAGTTATCAGTACATCTCTCGATATATTTTTAAAGTCTGAGGTAATTGATATGTCCGATATATCGGATCATTCTATGGTTACATGCCATTTTACGGTTAAAAAAGAGAAACCCGCCTTAAAATTTAGTACTTACAGGGATTACAGCAATTTCAATTATGATCACTTTTTCGCTGACCTTGTAAGGCTAAATTGGGATGACTATTTTGGGTTAAATGATGTTGAAACAATTTTAGAAATATTTAATAAGCACATTGAAGACATACTGGATATTCATGCGCCGATTAAAACTAGTAAATGCACTAAGGCACCTGCACCTTGGCTTACTCCTAATCTAAAGTACATGATTAAACTGCGCAAAAAAGCTTTAAGCAAATACAAACAAAAAAAGACCGATGCGGCCGAAAATGAGTATAAGCAACTTCGTAACCTTGTTACTTCTGCCGTACGCAATGAAAAAAGGGCATACTTAAACTATAAATTTAGGACGGATCCAAAAAGTTTTTGGCGAACTTTAAAATATATGAATATTTCCAACAACAAGGGCGATAACTTGAATCAACTTGAAAATTCCGAAACTCTAAATAAATTCTTTATTAAGAGTGTGCCCAAACACAATTTTTTAGATAATAATTTTGTAAATAGCCACTATTTGAATCAAATGCATACCGGTATAACAAATGAATTTAGTTTTAGCGTGGTTGATGAGGAAAAAATTACCAAGATTATCTCTGCTATAAAATCAACTGCTAAAGGTGTCGACGGCATCGATATTAAGATTATTTCACTTATTACTCCGCTTCTTATTCCGCAAATAACATTTCTCATAAATAAATGCATTGAAACTAATACTGTCCCTTCACTATGGAAAAAAGCTAATATAATACCTATTCCGAAAGTAAATAATCCTAATAATTTAACAGATTTTCGACCGATCAGTATTCTTTGTACAATGTCTAAAATCCTAGAAAAAGTTATGCATGAACAAATCGATCTACATGTTAAAATGAATCACATATTACCATATACTCAATCTGGATTTCGCGCTGCCCATAGCACAACTACTGCTTTACTCAGTGTTTCTGATGACATCCTAAAAGCTCTCGACACAAATCAAAATACATGTCTTATACTCCTTGACTACAGTAAGGCCTTTGATGTTATTTCTCACTCTATTCTTTTACAGAAGTTAAAGTACTTTGGTTTTGGAGATGGTGCCATGGGTCTAGTTAAAAGTTATATCACGGATAGGAGTCAGCGCGTTACCTCTCATTCAACAGGTCCTTCCACCTTTTTATCAACTGATAAGGGCGTTCCACAGGGTAGTGTATTAGGACCTCTTTTTTTTTCCTTATATACTGCCGATTTTTCACGTCATCTTCAACATTGTTCATCGCATCAATACGCTGACGATATGCAACTTTATTTCTCGTTTCCACCAAGTGATTCAGTACAATCGATACACAAAATAAATAACGATTTGAGCATTATATCTACAATTTCTAAGGCTCATGGATTAATGCTAAATAGCGCTAAAACTAAAATGCTAGTATTTGGAGCAAACAAAGAGCAGTTTCTAAATAATAATGATTTTAAAGTGTCATTGGATGGAGTGCAATTAGCGTCTTCTGAGGTAAGTAAAAACTTGGGCATTGAAATGGATGTCAATTTGCGCTTTGAGCAACACATCTCCCTGCTACTGAAAAAATGTTATTTTAAACTTAAACTATTGTACAGATACAAAGATATTTTTAACACGGAAATCAAACTGAGGCTAACTGATTCTCTGGTGCTCTCCACTTTAACCTATGGTTTTACGGTGTATTGGCCTATGCTCACTACCAAAAGTCAAAATTGTTTGCAAAAGATTCAAAACAGTTGTCTTCGGTATTGTTATGGTTTGCGTAAGTTTGACCATATCACCCCTGCTCTACTGAATTCTGGGTGGCTTACCCTTAATGAACGTTATATCCTGAATTTAACAAGTCTAGTTTATAAAGTGTCTATAAGTAGTTCCCCTAAATATTTGAATGATAAGCTTATTAAAAATAGTGATGTACACGGACGTATAACTAGAAACCGCGAACAATATGCAACCCCAAAACATTCAACTGCTATTTTTCAACGCTCCTTTTCATTTAACGCTGTTAAGTTTTATAACGCGTTGCCTGGCGATGTTAAACTCTGCTCATCTACTACTGCTTTTAAATCAAAAGCGAAAAATCACATTCAGTCAATGAGAAGCTTACGCTATATAGTGCTATTGACATTAAAACTATGCTCAACATATCAATATATACTTGTCCTCTTATTCGTTCAATGCAAATATTTTTTATAGATAGTTTTTGTCTTTCTTGGTGGTTAGGTAGAATAGCGATTGCTAGACCTCGCCACCAAAATACAATATATATTGTAAAAGTTTTGTTTATGTAAATAAAAGACCTGTTTATTTATTTATTTATTTATTATCCCTTGGTGATTTAATCCGATATCGGACTTCTTAAAACGCACAGACTTTACCACACTTTTGCGAATGATTTGATCCTAAATGTAGGCGAAAAAAATGTATAAGAAATATTTTTACTTGCCTGAGAGTCACACATAACCGTTCAGTTGTCGAAATCGGGACAACATTTGGATGCTTCAAATAATTTTCTAATTTGCTATGTAATTCATCAAACGTTGCTGTTGACATACGAAAATAATTAAAGAATTTTCTAGGGTGTTCACGTAACTCCGAATACATCGTAACGAACGCACCTTTCAGTAATCGCTTTTCAATAATAGGGTGCACCCATATCCTTTTCTTTTTTAGACTTTTTTTTAAAAGGCAATATGCAGCAATGGCAACAACGCTAGATGTTCCCCTTGCAAGTTTCTTATGCTACTACTGTGTGCGACCGTCTGTACGCCCCATGTGAAAGTAAAACCACGCGTACACATACGCGTACACATACGCGTGACCTTTAGTACGCGCGCGTACCATACGCGTCCATCTGAAACGGGACTAAGCAATTTTCACAACAATCATTTGTGGTCAGAGGAAAACCCCCATGCGATACAGAAATCACATTTCCAGAAACAGTGCTCTCTTAACGTGTGGGCAGGAATCCTTGGAGATTACTTAATAGGCCCATTCTTTATTCCAGGAAGATTAAACAGAGAGAGAGATATCGTCATTTTCTTGAAGAAGATTTGCCTATTTTACTGGAAGATGTGCCGTTTAGACTACGAAATGAAATATGGTTTATGCATGACGGTGCACCGGCACATTTTAGCATCCTAGCGCGAGAATTTTTAGATCATACTTTCGTTGGATAGGACGGGGTAGCCTCAACCATGGCCCCCTAGGACACCAGACCTCAACAGTTTGGATTCTTTTCTATGGGGCATCTAAAATCCTTAGTTTACCAGACACCCATGCAAAATGAAAAAGAATTAATAAATCGAATAATTAACTCTTTAAGAACGATTCAAACTACTCGAGGAATTTTCCAAATCAATGAGAAGAAGATCGGATGCGTGCATACAGCAAGGAGGTGAACATGTTCAACATTTATTGTGATTTTAGTTTAGTTTTATATCTAGTGTTTAGTTGTTTATTGTTGTTTAAAATTTACGGTTTGAAATGTTTCTATGTCGATTAAAAAAAAGTTTTTAAAATTGTTTCACTTTTTGACAAACACAATGACATGTATCGATTAATTTAAATTATAATATCTTGGAAACGGCTGCTTGTAGCGACTCTTGGCAAGCATATCATATTTACGTAAAAATAATAGAGTATTCAATTTTTCTTATAGTAAATGTGATACATACATGCTCGAAAAAGTTGTGACCCCCAAAAGAGAAAAAGTCCTGTAGGTGGCGCCTCCTACAATTAAAGGCCAAACTAAGACGAAATTTGAATTTCTCATATTAAAAAATCCACAAATACCAATTTTAGTCCAAATATAGACATTACTTCAAAAATTGTTTACGAAAAACAAAAATAAGAATACATTTTTATCACTCTGTATCTCAAAAGTGAAGGACTTGCGGACCCATACTTATATGAACGTCTCACCTTATAAATAACTGAGGAATCGTCCTGTAAAATATCGGACACTTATTCAATAACACCCTGTATATTTTAAAATAAAATACACAAAAGCTGAAATATGAATTTTGCCGAACATTTTAATCTATTTTTTTACCAGGTTTAGGTATCTTGAACATAATTAAAAATCAGCCGTATTTGCATACTAATCATTTACATACTATTTTTAAAATACCTGTTTGGTGTTATATTAGTGAAACAAGAAATTCGTTAATTTATTAAAGTTTGTGTTTGTAATAAGAAATAAAATAATACAGGCATAGGTTTATGACAGTAATAATACTTTTAAAGAAATAACATATACGGTATGTCCACGGATGGGGTTTACAAGAGGGACAAATGGACTAAAAATTGAAAGATACGAAAAAAAGTCACTCTTAGTAAACGTTTTTGCTTGTCTAGAAAACACGATTCACCATAAGAAGCTTCAATTTTTTTATACAGGGTAGGTAAAAACTGCAAAAATGTTATTTTGCTTAAGAGTAAACATACTTTATTTTGAAAGATACGAAAAAAAGTCACTCTTAATAAACGTTTTTGCTTGTCTAGAAAATACGATTCACCATAAGAAACTTCAATTTTTTTTATAAAGGGTGGGTAAAAACTGCAAAAATGTTATTTTGCTTAAGAGTAAACATACTTTATTTTGAAAGATGCGAAAAAATCCACTCTTAATGAATGTGTTTTCTACACAACAAACCGAAGTAGAACAATTCATTAAAAGGTTTAGGTACCTATGCAAAAATTATTTTCCAAAAAGTATTCGCTGGCACACCTCTGACTGGTGAACCTAGTTAAAATAATAATGACACTTAAGGTGATAGGTACTTGTTGTCAATGTCTTTATTTAATGAAGTTATTATTTAAGTAGAAATGCTATCTACTGAACAAAGAGTTTTTATAGTACAATGTTATGGGGATGGGGAAGTTTCATACCGCTACGTCATGGAACAATTTACCGAGAAATTTGTAGGAATCCCAATAACTAGGATGACAATCTGCAAGTTAATAAAAAAGTTCCAGAGAACTGGTTCCGTTTTGGATCTCAAAAAAAAAGAAGAAATACGACCATGATGATGCTGCTACAGTCTTAGTTCTTCAATCTGTTGAAGAAAATCCTATGACGTCCCTTAGAAATCGTGTTACTCAGTTGGAAGTTGTGAAAAAAAGTCAAATTCAGAAGATCCTTAAAGCAAATAAATTGTATCCGTATAAACCGCACTTTAATCAAAGATTGGAAGAGGGAGATGACGCGAAACGAATGGAACCGTTGCAACCCAGCACGTTAGGTACTGGTCTTTAGAAAATCCCGAATTTAGAATTATGACGAGAAGACAATATTTCACAAAAGTGAACGTGTGGTGCGCGATATCCATCCATGGCATCATAGGGCCATATTTTTTTGATAACACGTGCAATAGATTATCATATTTAGAAATGCTGGATACATTTTTCAATGATGAACTCGAAAACCTACCATTATAGTAGAGCCGATCTGGCAAGAAAAATCCCTGTAAACAGCAATGTTTTTTTGAATTTTTTTTTTAGTCTTATAAAATCGGACTCCCTCTACCACCTGGTGACATGTTTAAACATATAAAAAATAAAACCGGCAAAATTTAGCATACGGGTTTTTTGTACCTTTAAGTCGCGATATCTCGAGAACCGCTTGACCGATTTCCATGAAATAAAATTTAGTTTATGCGTATTCGCGAGACCTCCATTTTACGACCTAACATTCTTTTAATCAGAATCGAACTCACCGAGTTATGGACAAGAAACCAATTTCTAAGCCTAAAAAAAAATTTCACATGCCAATTTCCCCCCCCCCCCCCCAAAACGTCTTCGGTAGGTTTAAACATGTCACCAGGTGGTAGAGGGAGTCCGATTTTATAAGACTAAAAAAAAAAAAAAATTCAAAAAAAACATTGCTGTTTCGAAAGCCAGACACCGTCTCTACTATAAATTTTCGACAAAATATGTATTTTCAGCAAGATGGTTGTCCAGCCCATTTCGCTCGTGAGGTTAGAGAATGGCTTGACCGCAGATCTGATCCAAGGTGGATTGGCAGGAATGGCCCAGTTTTGTGGCCCCCAAGAAGCCCCGACTTAACCTTGGCGGATATATTTTTATGGGGCCGTTTAAAACAAATTGTTTTTGCTATCGCAGTACCAAATGATATTGAAATGCTGAAGGGCAGATTTATCCGGGCTGTCCAATCGATATCTCTGGAAGAAATCAGAAATTCTTTCACTTATTTGAGAAAGCAATTAGAAAAATGTGTCGAGTATGGGGAGCTTTTGAATTATGAAATCGTTATCGTATTCTTTTCGTGTTAATAAAAATGTTCGTATTATTATTATTATTATTATTAGAATTACTTCAATAAATAAAGACATTGACAACAAGTATCACCTATTCATTATTCAAGTAAAAACGTTTATTAAGAGTGACTTTTTTTCGTATAAAATAAAGTATGTTTACTCTTAAGCAAAATAACATTTTTGCAGTTCTTACCCACCCTGTATAAAAAAATTGAAGTTTCTTATGATGAATCGTATTTTCCAGACAAGCAAAAACGTTTATTAAGAGTGAGTTTTTTTCGTATCTTTCAAAATAAAGTATGTTTACTCTTAAGCAAAATAACATTTTTGCAGTTTTTATCCACCCTGTATAAAAAAATTGAAGTTCCTTATGATTAATCGTATTTTCCAGACAAGCAAAAACGTTTATTAGGAGTGACTTTTTTTCGTATCTTTCAAAATAAGGTATGTTTACTCTTAAGCAAAATAACAATTTTGCAGTTTTTACCCACACTGTATAAAAAAATTGAAGTTTCTTATGGTGAATCGTATTTTCTAGGCAAGCAAAAACGTTTATTAAGAGTGACTTTTTTTCGTATCTTTCAATTTTTAGTCCAGTTGTCCTCTTGTAAACCCCATCCGTGGACATACTGTATATTATAATATGGAGACATTGCTTGCTAAAAAAGTGCTATTTTTTAAATTTAGGCCCTTAAATGCCAAAATATGTATTATTTATCATATTCTTTCTTATTTGTTTGGTATATAAATATTTATTATTTATTTATTATTGTTAGTAATGCCTAGTTCTTTCAAATTTTACCAGGAAAGGGTCAGAATTAAACCGGTGGTCAAGTTAAGGCCTCATTCTCCCATTACTGATAACATATTATGTTTGATTGGCAATTGTGTCACTCAAACCACTCAATCCTTTTTTTGTGCCCCAATTATTTATTCTAAACAAACTATTATGGTTCATTACAGGGAAAATAATACGAAGTTTCTAAAATAATACTATTAACTAAAACAATAGAATAAATAATTAAAAATAATAATTTCACTGTAAAGTACAGAGAGTCCATTTTTCGATGTAATTGCAAGGTATGTCGGTAACTAGTAAAGATAAAGACTTGCGGTTTTTACATTACGCTACTTTTTCGTGAAACAAAAGATGCCGCAAACAGAAATGTCATAGCTTTCTCAGCTTTTAAGCTACAGGGTGTTTTCGAAAATGTTTGCTTTTTGAACACCCCTGTATTTCGGTTATCCATTAACTTATTAAGAAATTGAAAATTGTTTCCAAGAGAGGTTTTTAAGTAGAATTTAGTGGCGTGCTTACTTTTTTTCTGGGAGTCTTTCTTGTCGAGATTTAAAGCATATGATTTTTTAAATGGAACAACTTGTATATTTTTCTGTTATTTGATTGAGCTATTTTTAAGCTTTTCAGAAATATATAATAGTTCATAGTTACTATTAACAATAAACGCACAATACGAGATATTTAGAAAATAAGGGTAGTATATGCCGTAAAACCATTGAAACAGACAAAATAATATCTATCTGGCATGTCTATTTGTCAAAATATAAGGCAAAAATAAAGTTTTGTTAAAATACATGCCATCATTTTTATAAAGTTTAAAAAATGACGAAAATGTAGTACCTACTTAGTATGAAAATTTGGAAAATTACGACATGTTAGTTTGCTTTAGTGGAGTGCCATGAAAATAGGTAAGTTTACAATCATGTACTTTATATATCTAACTTATAGAGTTCTTACTTAAATAGGTATCCAGCGAGAAGGCAGCCCAAGCAAGTAACATTTTAGTTTAAAAATTGATTTAATTAACAATCGATCATTTATAAAGCCAAGACCTAAATCATATATAATGAGGAGAATCGCGAAAGGGATGAAAAGAACATTATGGCTTTTGTAGAGGCTCTAGAAGTTCGTGCAAAGTCATAGAAAAAAATCTCGGAGTAATAAAATCTTGTCATATCAAATATCATTTGAAACCCTATGAAGTACAGATTGTGCAACCTTTACGTACTGGGAATGCTGTGCGAAGACTTATTTTTAGCAGTAATGACATAGTCTTTTGTTTGTTTTAATGGTTTCATAGCCTACTACCCTAATTTTCTAAATTTTTCGATTTGTGCAGTTATTGTTAATAATAATTATCAAGTATTATATAATTTGGAAAAGCTTAAAAATTGCCCAATCAAATAAGAGAAAAATACATAGGGTGTCCCATTTAAAAAATCATATGTTTGTTTTAAGATTTTCACACAAAAAAATAAGCACGCCACTGAATTCTACTTAAAAAACTCTCCCAGAAACAGCTTTCAGTTTTTTGATAAGTTAGAGGGTAACCGAAATAGAGGGGGTGGTCAAAATGCACACATTTTCGAAAACACCCTGTAGCTTAAAAACTGAGAAAGCTATGACATTTCTGTTTGCGACATCTTTTGTTTCACGAAAAAGTAGCGTAATGTAAAAACCGCAAGTCTCTATCTTTACTAGTTACGAAGATACCTTGCAATTACATCGAAAAATGGACACCCTGTACATATTTCACAAACTTTTAACAATTGGAATTGTTTTTGTTAGTTTATCTTTATTTTTTTTTTATTATTTGGATATCTTTAAGAAACGTTGGTATATAATTCATTATAAATATTAATTCCTTAATGCAAAATTGTTTGTTACCAAGATCTGATCTGATTTTGGTAATATGAAAATCATTACATTGTCTTGTATAATGTTAATGAATGCTAATTTATTTCAACAATTTTATAACTGATTTTTTTATTTTCATATTTATTGTTTTAACTATATAAATTAAAAATTAGTGTATATTTTGTAATGTCTGTAATGATTTTTAATTAGCTCCACATGCATAACATACTTGTTCATTTTCAAAAAGCTTGGATCTTTGTGTGCATTGGGATAATTTAAAATTTTAATTAGTGAGCTTTTATTGTAATTTGCACAGCAAAATAATAATATTTTTAATATTGAAAACTCCATGAAAAAATAAATTCAATTATAGTTTTGCATACACTGCGTAATTATTTCAAGTGCTTACCTTAATATTTATATCCAAATACAAATAAAAATATCCATTTTCTTTAAACAAATTATTTCTCTAACGTTAGGCGATCTTGGTTTTTTGGAATTTTTGATGAATGATAGGACGGAGATATCAAGAAAGCTTTGCAAAAACGATTCTTTTTGGTGATCAATATTATTAAAAATCGGCCGCATATGGGATCAACTATTTGTTACACATTATACTTATGTATGCTGCAAAACAATGTCTTTTTAATTTGTTAGCAAATCAGGACATATTTGTTATTGACCTAATTTAAAAAAAAAATATACATATAGCAAGTGCTACTGCTTTAAAAAGCAATAATTACCCCACCACGCCATTTACGTCGGCCATTTCTCATTAACTGCAATAAATTTAATTGCAGAATTTACGATATCGACCCTCCCCCTAACGCAACTTTCGATTTTCGACAAGGGCAAATCGGATCAAATCGCTCCACTTAACGACTCCGAGCCTTGAAATCGACACTTAATTCACCATTGAAGAGAACCCGCAGCACCATTCTCGTACCGTAGAACCACTAACGAGCGGCCGACTCGAAAAATCAAGGAGGCACATGTTTCCCACCCCATAAAACAAGTGAACGGCAGGACCAGCCTATCACGATCTCGATGTCAGCTTCTTAACAGTCCGCCGCTTATTAAACTACAAGAACTAGTGATCCGAAATAACTCTAGCTCTTCTTCTTTTTGGATTTAACGGTTCTTCATCGGCTGAACGCGCATGTCGTGCGGGGTGGTTCTGGAGTGAAAGTCGCGACTCTATGGGTAAAATCCCGTGAAAATGTCTGAACCGGAACATGCAGTGGGGTCTTCTCAGACCGATCACTATGATGGTGATCAAAATAAATTATATACAGTGAATGATAATGGAAGTGAAGATAACAGGTTAAATGGATTTAATGCCTCTTCAAAATCTCTGAATAATGCAGAGACTGATAACAAAAATGGTTTAAATTTGCCCCAGATACATGTTCCTAAAGACAACGTTCATAACAACCAAGATGATAAAAATATTAAAGGTACTTTACTCCAATGAACAGCTAGCTTCTAAATATTTTCTAGAATTAAGTGAGATACAGTTTGTGTCTGAGCCAACTTTTTTTACAAACGCTACCAACAAGAATTTAGTAACGATAGTGTTATAATAATCCCATATGATGCGTGGCATTTTTGAATAATTACAACGGAAATTGCACACCTCACTTTTTTAGCCATTCAGAAGTTTTTGGTCTTCTTACCATAGCAATCTAAAAAATTTTCGGAAATTTTCATCCCTCAGGGTAACTTGAGCGTGGCAATGTTCCTCTGAAATTATTGAAATTTGTAAAACTTTGTTAGGTATGTCAGATGAATATTTAACTGTGAAATTTTCTTACTGAATGCTAAATTAATTGCAGGTAATGTTTCCCGTACAATACATTAATTTTTTAAGAAAGTCAATTTTCAGAATAGCACAAGGCAGATTATAAGTGAAAATTACCCTATTAACAGTAACAATTAATTGTTAATACTGTATATTTTTTGTTCTCTATTATAGGTTAGTATCTATACTAACGATTGTTGTCTTCTACTCGAGAATTACTTTACAGAATTTTTAAACAACATTCTTTCGTGAAGAAGTACAGGTAATTTTGATGAACTACTATCATTTCTTCTCATTTTAGAACTTTAAAGATAATAATTAACAAAAAGATAATTGAAATAAATCAGAAAATTAGGAAAAGAAGCTTAAATCAATAAGCGCCAAAAAAACACAAAAATTGAAGAAAAACTATTAATATACAGGGTGCTGATAAAGTCTGGAATAATTGATTTTTCTTGAAAACGCAAAAGTTTTTCGAAAAACGCTCGGACCCATCGATTTTATTTTATTCTTTGAAATTTTTTGACCTTCTTCAATATTATACCGGATGCGCCAAAAACGCTAGGCAAGTGGCAACTTCACTTTTTCAAATAAAATACCCCTTTTTTTCTCCAATATTCAGATTCCTCTCTAAACTCTAGACAAGTTTCATATAACATGTTGTATGGCTAAAGTCAACAGGAATTGAAATACAGGGCCCCCAATAAAAATCAAGGTATAATTTTAAGGTCTAGGTATTTACCTTTTTACCGGTTGCTTCATAAAACTTAGTGACATAAATGTCAAAACATTTAATATTTACTCCAAAGTCGTCACTTTTACCCATAAAAATGTTTCTAACGGAAGCTGAGAGAATCGAAATATTAATAATAGTAGGATGTGGAGATCGAAAGAGAACACAAATAGAAGTTTGTGAGTATTTTAATGATAAATATCCAAATAGAGAACACATAAATCAGGCAACTGTTTCCAAAATTGTTAAGAAGTATAATAAAGTTGGTCACGTTAGGGATAAACCTAGAAGTGGACGACCTAAAATTTCCGACGATGTCAAACTTGATATTCTAGTTTCGTTGGAAGAGAGACCACATTCGAGCACAAGAAGCATTTCTCAAAATTTTGAAAATATCCACGATTCAACGGTGGCAAAGTTCCTGAAAAAGGAAAAATGGCACGCATATAAATGTCAAGGAGTACAGGAACTTTTGGGAGGCGACCCTGACAGAAGGAATGAGTTCTGTGAAATTCTCATGGATAATTACTTGATTAACGATGCATTATTTCCGAGTAACATAATTTTTTCCGATGAGGCGACTTTTTTCTTGGATGGCATGGTAAATCGTCAAAATTGCCGGTACTGGTCCAGCGAAAATCCCCATTGGTTCCGAGAAATTTATACCCAGCGGCCGAGAAAAATTAATGTATGGGCAGGAATAATTCGGGATACTGTTATAGGACCCTATTTTTTTGAGGAAAATTGGACTGGCCAAAGATATTTGCAGTTTCTTGAAGAAGACCTCGCTCCAGCGTTGATTGCCCTATTTCCCGATCGGAACATTCCTGAATCACATGATACAACTATCTAGTTTCAGCAGGATGGTGCACCAGCCCACTATTCGGCCGAAGTCCGTAGATACCTGAATGAGTTATTTCATCATCATTGGATAGGTCGACGGGGTCAAATAGAGTGGCCTGCGAGGTCCCCCGACTTGACGCCATTGGACTTCTTTCTGTGGGGCTATATTAAGAAAAGGGTTTACAAAAATAAACCAGAAGATATTGATGTTCTCAAAACCCGTATAACAACAACCATAAGACAAATTACCCCAGAAATTGTACATAATGTACTGTTAGAATTTGTTGAGAGATTGGGACATTGTAGAGCCGTAAATGGACATCATTTTCAACACTTACTCAAATAATATTTTAGATTGTTCACTGTATTAAAAATTTTCTGTTAAAATTTTTTTCCTAGCCTAAGTATTTGTCATGGAAAACAAGCTTTAAAATTATACCTTGATTTTTATTGGGGGCCCTGTATTTCAATTCCTGTTGACTTTAGCCATACAACATGTTATATGAAACTTGTCTAGAGTTTAGAGAGGAATCTGAATATTGGAGAAAAAAAGGGGTATTCTATTTCAAAAAGTGACAAGAGCTTGGAGCTCGACCGGCTACAACATTTTTAACCTGCCGCGTTGCCAGTTTTAATGTTCGAAGTGAGGTTTTAAAGATTTGTAAGTAAGTCTCTTTATAGACTTTATTGGTTAAACAGGCGCTAACACGGCATCTAATCCACCTGTTTGGTTCCAATTCGCCTTTTTCAAGTCTCTTTATAGAGTTTATTGGTTAAACAAGCGCTAACACGGCATCTAATCCACCTTTGATTGTTTTTGACACAAACAAAACAACAAATTAACCTAACTTCACAATCACAAAAGTGTTTAAAATTTACCGCCGCTTAAAATGGCAACACTGGTAAGGTAAGAATAAACGCCAATGCGCAAGCGTCTGATTTTGTAACCGGTCGAGCTCCAAGCTCTTTAGAAAAAGTGAAGTTGACACTTGCCTAGCGTTTTTGGCGCATCCGGTATAATATTGAAGAACGTCAGAAAATTTTAAAGAATAAAATAAAATCGACGGGTCCGAGCGTTTTTCGAAAAACTTTTGCGTTTTCAAGAAAAATCGATTATTCCAGACTTTATCAGCACCCTGTATTATAATCGTATTATATTGTAAAAATTCCTTTGCCATGCGACTTCATTAGATACCTCGCAAAGAAATATAATTGAACCTATTTCATATTACCGGCAAACAAAATGTTAATATAATAACGAGTGATTATTAATTATTTTGCTCAAGGGCGGCTGTGACCCAGTATACATAGTGTAGCAGTAGCGCGTAGATTAAATCATAGGGCGAATTTGCAAGAAAGCAGCGTTGTCACGTTGAAAACCTGAAATAATGTTTTTTGACGGTATGTAATATAAAATCCTGAGCTATCTTACTTTGAAAGCCTACTTTATATGGCCGCCTCCTACTTCTAGACACCAAACTCTCAACAATAAAATTTTTTTGTGCTTCACTAAACATTTTTACTGTAGAACTTTCAATCCGGCAACAAAGCTTCACCAAAACTTGATACGCTGAAAAATTAAAAAAAAAAATAAAAAATTAAATCATATCCTGCAAATAGCACTTTATAATAGTCAAAAGACGACTCCCCGGAGAAATATTAGTTAAAGCAATAGTAACCTACCTTCAAATAACTGCAAAAATTACAAAATTTCTCCAATTTCAATCAAATTCAAATAAGACGTAAATGTCATAAAACAATCATGTCATCTTATCTACGCAGTACGGCCATGATGCTTTTAAAATGCATGGCCTCCCTTGAGCAAAATAATTAAAAATCACTCGTTAATTAGCACTTTATAATAAATGGTAAAAAATTATTTTTTCCACTACTAACCTATAACATCGCCATTATTGACCGATTATTAACGTTAGAAATCGTTTTTCTCTACCTTATAAGTTATTATTGACCATGGTCAATAATAAGGCATTGAAATCCATTATTGACCGATCTTCAAGAATCTATTTGAACGCAGGTAACTTGATTTTTTGATTCTACAACATGAATTCATAAACATCATTTCTTGTGGTTAGGCAACCAGATAATTATCAATACATATTAGATTATTAGAGACGCCTGATATTGTAAAATATCGATAGGTACAATTAACATTTTTTCTGCTTCCATCCTTATTCCTTAATCCTGGAGGTGTACACATAATAATATCACTAACATTTTCTTCGCTCATTTAAAAAAACGGAAAACTCCTGAAATCTGATGACATAAATGAACAAAAATTGACATTGACAAAGCCACCTGACAAAACAAGAAAATATTTTTCCAATTCCAAAGCGCAGGTAACTTGAATAAAAAATATACTTATACCCACCTATAATTTTTTATAATTATTAATACTATAAAGATAAATGTCCTATAAAAGTTTGTAGTAGTGGAAAAAATATTATATTTACTACGGTTTAGACAGCTTATAGCCCTCGCGTCTTAAATCCCTCGTCGCTTCGCTCCTCGTGATTTAAACTTGCCGCTCGGGCAATAATGATGGCTGTCTAAACCTTGGTTAATAATATACTATTACACTTTTCACAAATATACAAGTTTTATTTTTTAACTCGACATGCTTCTCAACACTGTTGCTTCTTCAAAGGAGTACAAAAGAGTGATATTTTAAAAACTATATAGGGTATAATTTTTAAAGTAAGCAGGTATACAAGTTTAACTGAGGGAAAAACCTATATTTACAAACTAATTAAATTGATTCAAAAGAGGTGATGAGTTTAAGTCTAATTGATCATTAAGTAGAGTATTGCAATTTTTAAGTTTGTTTATTTCCAAGGATTCAAGCAGATTTAATCTTTTGTTTCAGTATGTAAAATATCGTAGTTAATATTAAATGTATGGTTTTCTTCTTTTAAATGGTTAGAATAATTTGAATCAGTTTTGTTTTTTATGAAACTAGGGTAATGTTCGTTGACAGGTTTTTCAAAATTTCTGCCAGTTTGCCCAATGTAAGCTTTGGGGCAATCGTTACATTTTAATTTATAAACACCAGATTTCTTTCCTTTATTTAGTTTAGTGTTATTATTTTTAATATGTTTCCCCAAAGTATTATTTATTTTGAAGGCGATATTAATATTCCGATTTTTGAAAAAGTTTTTTATTTTAGTACTTCTAATTGTTTTTATTCTTTCTTAGTGAAAAATTAAATTTATCGCATTTTTATATAATTTTTTATTTAGTATTTTATCTATTGTTTTCGTGGAATACCCATTATTTACTGCAATTTGTTTAATGATGTTTCATTCTTTTTAAAAGTTATTTTTGTTTAAGGGTAATATTACTAATCGATGTATCATACTAAAAAAATACGCTAATTTATGTTGTATTGGATGGCAAGACATATTGTATATAGTATAGTTTTATCGGAAAAAAAACAACATTTTATTAATATCCAGAGACCATTCAGTTCATCAACATTCTTAAACCTGAAATCGTAATCGCAGCGTGCGTTTCGCTAGCTACTGCTCAAATAAACAAATATGCCGATGTAGAAAGTAGTAGAGGCGAGAAATTTTTATAGATTATGCATGCTTTTGAGCATGCGCATAAGTAAACAATTCTAAATAAATTCAAAAAAATTCTAATTAAATTCTAAAAAATACTAAAAAAATTCTAAAAAATTTTGATAAATCTAAAAAAATTCTAAAAAAATTCTGATAATTCTAAAAAACGCTAATAAATATTAAAAAATTCTAAAAATTCTATCAGCTTGTACACCAAAATTCTAAGGTGGTTTCCCCCTCGGTATAAAACAAGCTAATACATCGTCCACATATCTATAACAAGAAAGAAATTTACCGAAGAGTGGATGTTTCGAAATAATAGACTCTATATAGCTCATAAAGATTTCTGCTAAGAGAGGACTTAAAGGGTTACCCATAATAAGGCCTTCTTGACTTGTATATATGTCGTTATTAAATTCGAAATAGTTTTGTTCTAAACAAACCTCTAGGGTTTTCATAATTTCCTCTTTTTGAATGAGGTTAACTTTATTTTTTAATAATAGTTTCTTGACATATTTTAAATTTATACCCTATACAGTTTTTAAAATATTACTCTTTTGTACTTCTTTGAAGAAGCTATAGTGTTAAAAAATAAAACTTGTATATTTGTGGAAAGTGTAAAATTAGTTTTACTATTTATTATAAAGTGATAATGAATTTCCACCAAGTAGCAACCGAATCAATTCATTTAATAATTAGCATATTAGGCAGTAAAAAATATAAAACTGGTAAATAATAATTAAAACAATATAAGCATGAATCTTTTTATAAGATACAGGTTGTGCAATTAAATAAAAATTAAGATTGTTTTATAATAATATGTTCAAAACATTAAGAGCTATTTTTAAAACTTTGAATACTCTAATAGATATTCGTAGACTTTATTTTGCAAGTATTAAATTATTTTTAATTCAACCACCGGATTAACTGGACGTAACCCTCTCAGGATTTTTCTAGAAAAAAATGGCACCCCAGTGTTTTTTCCAATTCAATAATGAGGTAATTAGACTGTTGCATTGAGGTCGAAGGTTTTTTGTCCTTAATCTAGGACTCTAGGAGAGTGTTCTTGTTCAGATTAGTTTCTAGCTGTAGAAATGGCTATTATTAATAACAAAATTCATTGGCATACCATCTTTTTTTGAAAAATCCTGCAAAGGTTGTACACACGTCTCTATATAAAAATTGTTACTAGCATCAGGATTTTTTTTAGGCCAATATATTCTATATTATACAGGGTGTCCTAAAAGGTATGGTCAATAATTGGGTATTGGATAGATTGGCTCAAAACAGGGTTCGAGGGTCATGTTCATCTTTGTCCTGTATCCCCCAAAAACCGAGCTGCAGGCTCCTAAAGGTAGACTCTGAAGATGTTTTTTCTTAATGTTTTCGAAACTAATAAAGATACAAACTTGAAATTTAGGTATTCCTACGAAGGCGTAGAAGGGCCACATAAAATATTAAAACAAAAATTTCTTAAAATTTCGACTTAATACTTGGAATTTTTAAAATTTCGAGTTATAAGACGCTCACCCCTATAACCTTTTCGTATGTATAGATATTAAAATGAAATTTTGGATTTTGCATAAGAGATGAGTCTGCATTTATTGGCATAATTTTTGATTTGTTAGCGCTTCCACTTTAACCGGAAGTGACCTTGACTTTGGTATTTTAAATGGGACACCCTATATATTTTTACTTATTTGGATTCAGCATGGTATTCTGAGTAAAATGACATCCCACTTGTCATTTTTTGACGTGTTATAACATTTTTATTCTCATTTTTTGTATTGAATCTAGAGGGCCATGAATCAATTAAATAGGTTAATTTATAGTCAAGTACTTTACGAAAAATAAAATTATGTCATATTAATTGACTTTCTAAGTTTCACAAGCGTTTAAAAAATGAAATGAGGTTTACTCCATTTTTCCAAACGGAACGATAGTGGTTCACTAGGATATTTAAAACGAGCATTTTTTTCCAACAATGAGATACCATACACTCCTATGCTATTTTAAAACTTACGCAGGTGTTAAGAAATTGATCTAGGCAACTAGGCTTAATTAAAACTAAACTAAAATAACTAAACAGTTAACTAATTCATTTTCAACAAACAACTAATAGTAGATAGTAATTGGTTATCATTATTAGTAAATCAATCTAGGACTTTAATTATAATACCAATTATCAACGCTCTAAATGTTCGAAATGTCCTCCCTGTTGATAAAAATAATTTTCCACTTTTTCGACAGTTGCCCTCATTACATTTCTCAACTGGTTTACATTCATTTCTTGAATTGCTGCTCTCACTTTATTTTCAAGTTCTGCACGGGTAACTGGTGGAACGTTGTTGACTTTGTTTTTGAGGGTTCCCCATGCAAAAAAGTCCAACAGAGTTAGGCCGGGGGATATAGGAAATAAAAATGTTAAAGGATGAAAAGACATACCTACCAAAAAGCTTAATACCTTGCTGGCCATCTTATCGGTCCGTTAGTGCCAATTCAATTTCCCATACGTATTATGTAGGTATTCCCTAACAGCACGAGAATTATGTGGTGGAGCCCCGTCTTGTTAAAAATAATAGCCATTTGTTCAACTACAGGCAAATTTTCAAGAAATTGTTCTATTTCTGCTTGCAAGAAACCTAAATATCTTTTGCCGGTAAGGTGACCACCAAAAATAATTGGTCCCACAATTCTCCAATGATACCTAACCAGCAATTGAATCCAAATCGCTCTTGAAAATTGCCTTCTTCCATTAAATGCAGGTTATCTTGTGACCAATAACGCATGTTGTTTCTATTAAACATGCCCAAATTTGTGAATCGACTCTCATCCGAATAAAGAATTTTCGACGGAAATGTTGGATCTTGTTAATGTCTTTGTAAAAACCAGTTACAGTATTCAAGCCTTCTGGCATGGTCATTTTAATAGAGATGTTGGTGAATCTGGTATTTGGATGCATGATACCTATTTGTATTTATGTAAGATCCTCCATACTGACGAGCTACTAATATCAGATTCAACAGCAATTTCTCTGACTGAGGCAGTAATATTTATGTTAACTAATGATAGTACGTCAATTTCTTTCTCTTCACTTACAACAGAATTATTGACCGCATCCTCATTGGGTTCTGCACGCATTTTTTGTTCCAGTTTTGAAAAATATTGAAGATTGGAAGTCGACGACCTGGAAATCTCTCTGCATACAATCTTGCGGCCTCAGAAGAATTTTTTCTGGTCTCTCCAAAAATTAAGAGCATATCAATTTGTTCATTTCTGGTAAAACTAACCATTTTATCTGATTTACAATCTAAGTTTTATAAACGAATGACATTTGAACAAGTTTTAATTAGAGCCATATTGGTTTTGATATTCAATTCAATTGTTTTTCAAAGCCGCCTTTATATTTCTTTTCTTTAGAAAGGTCAGGGCGGCAATAATAATACATAACGCTTTTAAATATGTGATTGGGATTTAAGGCACATTTTTTCGTGTTAATTTTCAAATAGCATAGGAGTGTATGGTATCAAATTGTTGGGAAAAAAATGCTCGTTTCAAATATCCTAGTGAACCACTATCGTTCCATTTGGAAAAATGGAGTAAACGTCATTTCATTTTTCAAACGCTTGTGAAACTTAGAAAGTCAATTAATATGACATAATTTTATTTTTCGTAAACTACTTGACTATAAATTAACCTATTTAATTGATTCATGACCCTCTAGATTAGTCTAGATTCAATACAAAAAATGAGAATAAATATGTTATAACACGTCAAAAAATGACAAGTGGGATGTCATTTTACTCAGAATATCATTCTGAATCCAAATAAGTAAAAATATACTCATCTCTTATGTACAATTCCAAAATTTCATTTTAATATCTATAAATACAAAAAAGTTATAGGGGTGAGCGTCTTTTGAGAAACACCCGGTATATATCTTCAAATTAAATTTTTACATTTTCAGCCGTCAATATTTCGGAAGTCGCTATTTCTAAAGGTGTGGTCGGTTATACAGGAATTTTTAAATTTTTATCATAAAATTCGAATTTGACAGTATATACAGGCTGTCCGGATAAGGATAAGGGTGGTTATATCTCGGAAACGATACGTCTCACAGCTTTGAAAAAAAGGTACCATCATAAAAATTGTCACGAGAAATTCACTAAAAATAACTTCAAATTTCGGAAATTGCCGCAACTCACTTATTTTTAAAAGTTCATTTTACTGCAAAAAATGCCACTTAACCGTAGAAAGACAAATAAAATTGAAATCAAATTTGGGACATTTTAAAAAAACTGTCATTATGTCGTTATCCTTTAACGGATTTGGTTGCACTTAGACTAGTTTAAAAAGGCAACTCCTTGGAGTTTAAATAAATTATTCGGGAATTGTCATAAGTTTCCTAATACAATTTTAAAACGGCGCTGTAATTCAATCTAACTTATTTCTTGATATTTTTCGGTATTTTTAAATTAGATGGTGTAACTTTCTCTTAGGTGGTATAGGAGACAACTTGCATTGAAAACGACTAGTTTAAACCGAAAATCAATATCAGTAATGGTTTAGGAGTTATTTTGATTTTTCTCAAAAAAATGATTCAGTTTTCATTTATCGGTACCCGGTATACCCGCAACAAGCAACATAACAACTAACTTAATGATCTACTGTATAATAAACTATCAAGGGCATCTTGGGGCCAAACAAACATCAATAACACTGAATAAAATCTGAATATGAATTATGAATAAGAAAGTATGCACAAATCTCAAAACTGTACTCTGTTGCTTAATGCCAGAGAGTAATAAAATGTTAATTTGCAATGACAGGACCCATTAAGCAGCGTGAACAACTTAAAAGTTGCATTGTAAATTTTAGATAAATTGAAATGATAGTTTCTACAAATTCTGTATTTTAGATATTTAAGACCTACCTACACACCCCGAATCGGTCTTAAATTAGAATCACCTTAATTTGCATACAATAGAAAGAGGAGTTTGGTGAATGAAAGTAATGTGACAGCGGCGTTACTATAGGTAGTTTAGTAGAACAATAAGCATAAAAATAATTATACTTGAATATAATTATACAGATAGGCGGATAATTGAGATATTAATTATTCTAATATTAAATAGATAAAAACTTGTATAGAAGTAAGAATACATAATTATATATTATAAGAAAATAGATAAATTGGAGTAAATATTAATATTAATAAAAAAAATATACTATGTACAATACAACAACTCAATTTTTAGTCATCATTTTCCGAGTAACTAACCGATGAACTATTGTCGTTGGGGTCCAGAGAAATAATAAGGGGCTCTACAGTGTTTTCTAGCATGTTATCAGCTTCCCACATTCTTACGTCTATTTCAATCACATGTTCGAAGCACTTATCTCTATCCGTACTCCATTTTTACAATCAACTATCTTCATTCTCTCTTGCAAGAGGTTTCCAACGTCTCTCATTTTAAAAGTGGTGTTATGCCTTGCTACAAACCCTTTTACTTGCGCCTACACCAATTCTATGGGATTTAATTCATAGTGACATGGCGAAAGGTGAAGTACAGTTATATTTTATTTCGAAGCGATTTTGTCGACAACAAATTTCGTACAAGGAGGTTTATTCAGCTTTACTGGCTTCTTATTTACAGTAAGCCAATGAATGATGTCATATTTTTTTTCCAAGAAAACATTGGTATTTTTTCGGATTTTCTTAAGTGTTAGCTTATTATCCATGACTATAATAGACCCAGGAGGAATAAGATGTAGCATTTGCTGGAAGTATTCTTCAAATACATCAGCCTTCATGTCTTTATGTCTCCAGTTCGTTTTGATTTAAATGCTAGTAAGCCGCCATCGACAAATTCATTTTCTTCAAAGTATTCCATAGTTTCTTCTTACCCATGGGTGGATTGAAATTATCCTTTTTCATTTCAAGCATTATTTTGTCCAAGTTAGTATTTCTTTTTCTAATTTAAACGAGTGTATGACTCTTCTGGTGGCAGTCTTTTCATCCTCATTTATTACAGTTTCTTCTCTACCTGTATTTCCCTTTGGTGACCTGATGGGGCCGCGTTTATCCTCGTGCACAAGTCGGTATATTGTTGGCTGTCCGACTCCAGTCATATTCGAACACATTTCAACTATTCTTGCAACTCCGAATGTTGAATTTTGGTGGCGAAGAGCGTTGAACACATTGAGAATAATAATTTTCTCATTTTTAGAAAACACAGTTTTACTAATCCGTTTCTCAGCAACAAATTCAGAAACGTTAGCCATTTTCAAGAACGAAGTTTTCCAACAACTGTCGGAAAGTAACTAAACATTTCAGATTTTCGAAACAGTAAGGCACAGATAGGTAAACTACCTTATGGAATACGGCGAAGACCACTGGGTTTTTGCAGTTCAATAATGATTTATTACTCTGTCTCATTAAGTAACAGACTATAGAAATAATTAACAATTTAGCGAGAAAAAAATCACAAATGTTTTTCATCATTTCCTAAGCACTTAACCGAGGAGAAGGTCACTCGCCAGAATTTGTTCACCTATTTATAAACACAAATAAATATGTTGGTATTTAGGGTATTTAAATGTATTAATTGTATTTAGAAGTATTTAAATGTATTTAAGTGTATTTAAATATATAATTTAAATATATTTAACTAATATCCGAGCAAACATTTCTCACAATTTTAATTTGACATGGGTGACGATTTCCTTTAGCATTAAACCAGTAAAACCTCGGGTAATACCGTTCTGTAGAGGTGAAGATAGTGCTTGTGTGTTGGGTTTTCGCCTGCAACAATAGTTTTGGAGTTATTAAGAAGGAATTTCATTAAAATGTGACAGAATTTCTCAACGTCAGCTCAGTAATTTTAAAAATGAATTTTATGATCGGTTAGGATATTGTAATAACAAAATATTTATTTGCTTGTTTTTTGGACCACCCGATTATCACAGCCCATACATTATTTTTCCAATTTGCAAAATAAACCTTGTTTAAAATGACTTCCACATAACCACTTATGACTATGACGTACCATTAAATGATCGCGAAAAATTATGTCCTTGTCTATGATCACGTTTTAAAATATGAAGTGGTAGTGTAGGGCGGCACTTATTTATTATATCTCTCCGGTCATCATCTTTAAGTCTATAAAATGACGTTTCATATAAATAATAAATTACATCCTGAACAGGATTATCCATTTTATAAAATAGAAATGGTATATCTACTCTTTGTAGTTATCTGTTTATAATCACAAAAATCCTGAACTTCTCAATATAATTTACAAAATCACAAATCTCTAAATAAATCAATACTGCATTCGCAGCTATCACGTTCCTCTAGTTCTATTAAACAATTTATACTAACTAATAATGTGAGCGTAGGCCACTACTGTATAAGATGAAAATAAAAATACACAAAATAATATTTCCATCAAATTGTGATATTTGTACTATAGTATTTGATATGACCGTACAAACCCGAACAGAGGAAGATGAAGTTACGGCCTGGGTGTCTGGATTCATTTCAGAATATTTAGAAGTTCCAGAGATCGAACTGATAGGGGAGGGCAAATTAATTTCGTCGTAAATAATTTTAAAGGAGGGCTGTTTGTCGTTGTCGTGTCCAGTCTATATCCTTACAATAATCTGTATACAACGTCGTTGATAACTACAACTAGAAGGCACGGCCTTTATACAATAACCCTAATAAACTAAATACAACTTGAGCGATGGATTCCTCTTTTCTCCTTCCACCGAACCTATATACAGTCCTACGCAGGTTCGAATAACCGTTCTTGGAGCGAAGGTTATCCACTCTGATGGATAACTACTGTATTCGCGGCACCCGCGAAAATATTTACGCACTACTACTACCGGTTGGTTAGATGTCCGTGCGTTGATTACAATTAATTGACTTTATAAATATTCGAAAGAAAATCCAACTTTCACTACGTGGTTCAGCGCTCACATCCGTCGCTCTTATCTATCCCGGTAGCGGCCTTGACGAATCCGAACTTGTTAAGGATTGCCGTACGAATAATGAAACGTGGGCTGGTTGGATGTCCCCTCGATTCTAAGAAAGGTTAAAGGTGGATTTTCATGCATACGAAACACGACGGTCCGATATCCGAAATGACGTTTAATTTCGTCCGAAATTCTTGCCAATTTTCATGGCTCCGTTTCTGTAGTTCCGAATTTTGTCAATGGACATACATTTGACGCTTCAGTTATAGGTTATAATTTTGTTTTGGTCCTTTTTCTATTCTCAATTATAGCGTTTAATTACCCATTTGATTTCATTACGTTTTTAAGCAATATGTATATATGTGCGACAACGACGAGCATTATCAGCTTAATGTCATCAATTCACTCCTAATTTTATCTGAGTGCACAAAACAAAAAGTTATGTTTAGTGACCTGAGCTGAGGACCTGAGTGCAACTGCAAGTCTTTCACTTTCTGATATTTGTCCACGTACGTTTATTGTTTTTAATAATCTTGGACTTACAATTGAAATACTTTTCAGAATCTATTAATTTCATTTCTTGAAACAGGTTGCGATAAGCGCCTTTATTTTCCCCCCATCCTTTCCTTTTTTGTTTATTTTTCATTCTTAATATAATCAGATAGGATATTATAATATTATAATTAATGACACTGATTTATTTCGTTAATATTAGTTTTATGTTAAAATATTAAAATAGAAACAACAAAACGCACAAAAAAACGTCAAATAGTGAGGTTAAAATTGATACGATTGTCGGACAAAGTTAAAAATATTTTAACTCATCCGACGGTCGGATAAAAGTTGAAATTATTCGGACAAATATTGGCACGAAAACAATTCAACCAATAGAAACACTTTCGGGTCATCGGACCGTCGTATTTCGTATGCATGAAAATCCACCAGAAACCACTTAATTTATACGGTAAGCTAGATAGATACGGAGGAGCTCGTAAGGTCAGTCCGAACGTATCTGTCCATAATATTCCACGTGACCATCAAAGGTCGTCATCCGAGTTGAGTCCAGGCAACACCAATCAAAAGGCGCTGATACTTTATGACACTTTTTCCGTACTACCTATTATCCAGAGATATCCTAGGGAAATGCTTTAAGTCAATATCCAACTTCTCAGAGTCTACAATGGGCTAGGCTCGGAAATATGCAGAAATAGCTAAAGGGTCGACTTCTCAGGCCCGTCGGCCTGCTTATAAGAAATTAATATAATTTCTGGCTTAGAAGAAGAATCAAACGTCTTCCAGGTCGTGGTAGAGCGCAAAATTCACAAAATCAACCACTCACACCGCGACCATTTCAAATTCAATCTTTTACGTATTCAACTAGAGAGCCCGCTTTAACACCGGGAATTTTCTTTACACTGGCACGGCGCGCCACTTTTTGCTTTTCGACGTGGTGTTGAACCCGAGCTGCCGCAAACTCGAGTCGCCTGATTTTTATACAGTCGGCCCTATTTATGCCTTCGCCTTCCGGGCTTTTCGTGCCGGACGACCACGGCCGATACCAGACCCGCGTCCTGCAGCGTTTTTCACTCTGGTTTCGCGGAAATATCAAATTAATGTAATTATTCTGGGTGTTAGGATTTTCGCTGCAACTGCACGCTATTTTATTAAATATTTTTAATATTTAATACAACACTATCTTACACGTGGTGGCGCCTGAAACAACCTTAAAAGAGTCGGCTGCTAAGGATTTCTAATGACCAAAAATGGAAGGCAGCGCATCCAATAGCCTGCTGCGGGAACATTGCTCGCGTCTCCGTCTCATTCAATTAGTTTCCCTGTTTGCGGATTTTACATTTTAAGCAAGAATTTTTGGAGCAAAGCTCTGGCGGTGCAGGAAAAATGATTGAATATGAATATATAACAATAATACTATTACTTAAATGTAAACTTGGGTTACTGTTACTGAAAAGTATGAAGGGTAGGCGGCGACTACCTTACCTACCCCAAGGGACCGCCACTGATATAGGTATCACTAAATTAACCCAAGTTCGTAAATCTTACAAATAGATATACGAAAACTCTTCTTACATAACAATAACACAAAAAGAAATAAAGATGTTTACGGACTTAATAAAATATTCCTGATTTTGCAGCATAATATAACCGGATTTACAAAAAAACATTTAAAGATCATCATTAATAAAGTTAGTTTTGTGCTATTGCTCATTTCTTCTAGTAGTTTAGCTTTAAAATCCTTTGATATTTTATTGTCGGTATGTTAGGTATGAACAATGTACAGTGTATACATACTTATAGACTAACGAATTCGATATAAACCTATAAATACCAGGATTTACAAATTCTCCGTAATAAAATCATTTCTTTACGTTTTTCCAGAAATCCAAGCGAAAAACAATGGCAACGTAAACGGAGCACAAACCCTGGATCTAATAAAAGATCAGCAAATATCCAAAAAATCGATTGGGGTTCAGTCGCGATCCATTGGCGTCGGTACGGATAGTGATACTGTCGAAGAAAAACCTACATGCAGTAAAAATTCGAATAAACTCGTTGACGACGACACTGTAATTAGAAGAAAGTCCCTGGTGCCAATGAGCAGCATGGAGGAGGAAAATTTAAGGGAGAGGCTGCACCTGGCCCACCTTCGACTATGTGGGGAGATTGTGAGTCGGGAACAGAAGTATGCCAAGGAGGGTTTTAGGCGATTATTTCAGTCAAAGGTAAGATATGGTCAAATATTATTATTGTAATTTATTGCGAACCCTTCGGGCCCTGAATATTTTTAAATGTATTTATAGTTCGCATTAGGTAATTGAATAATAATTTATTTTTCATCTATCAATTATTTACTTATAATACCTTAGAAACGGTTGCTACAAACATCATCATAATATCATAGGAAATATTAGCGGGCGATAAAGTTCATAATGCCCGGTGATTTTCGTAATGTCCGGTAATTATTATTAAACAAAATATTGAACAAAATTTGTATTTATTTTTAACAATTTTTTTACATAATATTATTCTGTTTTTCCTATGTTAAATGTACAGGGTTATCCAACCAAGACTAGACAAGGCGATTTTTTGACTTTTCCTGTACTTTTATAAAAAAACTGAAATAGCCATCTTAAGTCATTTTCTCCCGCGAATTCGAATATCTTTAGCAAAAAACAATTGAACATCAAACAAAAGTACTAGGGGTCACTTTGATATTTTTTTAAATGGGATGCCGTATTTTTAATGAGCTTATCCGATTTCTCATATAAATTTTGATCTAAAATGTTGGATTTTTAATTTTTTTTTTTTTTTAATTTTTACGGTAGACGAACATTTTCCGAATTTAAAACTGAAGAAAAAAGGCGTTTTTGAATTAAAAATCCAACATTTTAGATCAAAATTTATATGAGAAATCGGATAAGCTCATTAAAAATACGGCATCCCATTTAAAAAAATATCAAAGTGACCCCTAGTACTTTTGTTTGATGTTCAATTGTTTTTTGCTGAAGATATTCGAATTCGCGGGAGAAAATGACTTAAGATGGCTATTTCAGTTTTTTTATAAAAGTACAGGAAAAGTCAAAAAATCGCCTTGTCTAGTCTTGGTTGGATAACCCTGTACAATTTTTGAATTTTTCTGAGAACGAGGCTGGACCAACTATGAAATTTTCCGACTCGATTGCTGAGTTTCTCGATGTGCATGCGGTTTCCTGCTCCATTTCAACATTAATTAGCATATTTTCTTTTTCGGTAACGGAGCTAGCTATCATTTTTGCTATTCGGTTTTTCGACGTGATGCTTCCCTCTATATAACCGTTCGCTACGCTAGTACTCTGCTTCCACTTTCCGTGTAGCTTAAGGGTTGCAAGGGAAGCGTCACCTCCGATAAGAAGTGTGGACGAGGTCCGACGTAGGTAATGTCTTGTATATTCCTAGGCGTTTTCTAAATTAAGAAATTTTGCTATGATTAAAGGAACACGTCCTAGTGGGTTTTTGCCCACAGGCATAGCTATGCATTTACCATTTCGGTATGTAAGGAAAAATCTGCGTTCCTTAATTCCTTTTGGCCTTAATGCAAGGTACTGCCTAAAGGCATCTGTTTGGAGTGTTTGGTCTCCTTCGATTATAGTAAAACTTTGTGGCGTAGCAGTTTTAGTTTCTGGTACCTTGACAAGCATAACAGGCCCCGTATCCTTAATGTCATCAATTGTCATTTTTACCATCTCATCTCGTCTTAGGCCGCCAAAAACTCCCATTACGAGTACCACTTTATGGAGCAGGAAGGTATCATTCGGCTTATTTTTGATAAACGTTAAAACTTGTTCACCTTCCAAAACTTTTGACTTTTTAGGAAGATATTATTATCCCTTTAATTCAACTTTTAAAAATGCTATATTAATTGACAATATCTTGAAATATAAATGAAAGAAAACAAGGTCTGTCTATACCACCAAAATAAAATATATTTGTCCTTTTAGGGTGAAATAAAAGCATTTTTAATAACTTGACAGTAACAGAACTGTCCTACAGTATGTTAGAAATTGGCACAGTTGTCATAGTGACAACGAGTCAAAGTGACATCAAGTTACTACATTTCTCCTAGATTTTACGTTGTATCATGGTTTTTCTCTTAATGAAAAAATGTATAAACTGGCAATATTTTAAAAACAATTGAATTTAGGTATAGGATATCCTATATGAAATATACTTAGAATTGTCCGTAGAATCCAAAAATGCAATAATATACAGGGTGTTCCGTTAAAAAAAAAGAAGTTAACAGCTGCCCAGCTTTCTTGAAGCAACCTGTATATATCTCAGAAATCTTAGAAAATAGAAGACAATTAAATAAAATCGACGTGTCCGAGCGTTTTTTATTCAGGTGCTTCGTTTACTTGCAAAAGGTAGTTTTCCAGACTTTATGTCCTCAATGTATTTTAAAACTAATAAAAAATAAAGTATTGTATACACCACAGGCGTTACTAGCCTATAATGCCCATGAGGCGAAATTATTAGACACTTTAAGCAAACCGTATTTTTTTTTCCGTATCCGTATCCGCATCCGTAACGCATTGAGTTACGTTGAATTATTAATTAATTAGTTAAATTATAGTCTACGTAACGCCCTTGGTACATAAATTACTATTATAGTTCGCATGTGGTAATTGATTAATAATGTATGAAGACTCACACAATTTTTTTTAAATTAAACGTTAACATTTCGTAGTTATTATTAAGGGAAGATTCCGGCTTTCGAAATGAAAAAAAAATTTCACGGATTAAATCAATGTGTACTCTATGGCTGACATATTGACATTTAACTGTAGGTAAGCAATACTAGTATGCTTTCATAAACTGTACTCAGAAGTTTAAGCGAGTTTAGCTTGTAAGAACATTTTTGTAACTGGTTCACGCAATATCTTTTGAATTACTGTTCGGATCGACTAAAAAAATTAAATCTGATTTAATTTATCACCCGTCTATTGTATGAACTAGAATTATTGTAATATCAACAATAATTTTTATATGTTGTACCAAACAAAACTGACATTTGGACTAAAAATCACCCTTTTTTTAGCGTCGCTGTCTAACCTCTTTTTCTTGTTACTCGGGATTTTCTATGGCTTCTAAGGGCTAGTTTTATAGGTTTCGTTTAAACTGCAAGCTAAGGTTAAACATTAGTTTGGTGTCAAATGTCCTTTGGATACCCAACTGTGATGATAATCTGGAGTTTAACTATCAACTGACAGTGAACACCAGTTAAACTTCAAGCTTGACATTTTTGTGTTCTTTTTTCGCCTTTTTATGTTTTGTCATTATACTCTCGTTAAGTTTTGTGTTGAGTTCTGTGACGGTGTGCTAGTACCTAGTGGTAAATTAAAAAAATGGGCATGATGAAGACGTAATTAATATAATTGAAAATCCGAGAAGAGCTCGAGCCTTTAGATCGCGGATTCATATGAAATTGTGGATAGACCAAGAATTTGTACACAGATTTAGAATATCAAGAGTATCAGTAGAAGAGTTGCTCCAGCAAATTGGTCCCCAGCTACAAAGTTACACTAAACAGTAAGTAGAACCCCAAGAATATAGATTTCAGGTAACATGTTTACCACAGACTGTTAACGAAGTATGGAAAAAATTTACTTTATGCTAAATCCTAAAACAGGTTTTTGTGTATTAGAAATTATGCTTTAAGTCCTGCGACACAATTATTGGTAACACTGCGATGCTAAGGATGGTGGGAGGTTTTGGAGGCATAGATCCTGGAACAGCATCACGCGTTATTGCTGATGTATCAATAGGGGTAGCTCATTCTTCCCAGAGTTTTCCGGACACTCTCGATATCTTTCCAAATGTTTTCGCGCCATATAATAATTTAATTTTTTTCAATTAGTTTTTGGTTTCGTTTAATATATATAAAATTAATTTCTTTTAAAGTTCGTTTGAAAACTCTTAATGATATTTTAGCTAAAGATCTGTCCTTAATTTCAGCCATAATTTTTTTTTATTGTGAATATTTTATTTAGGAAAAGAATCCATGGATATTGCGACGAATGGCGTGTCTTGTGGCATCATCCAAGATCATCCGTCCTCTTGTCAAAGAATCCAAAAAAGTTACAAAATTCGAGCTAACCTAGGCACAAGAATCTAACGTCTTAATAAAGGCAAAGCATGAAACTCTTTCTTATCCACAGTTTTAAATTTTTTCGGTCCCCCGTTTTATTTTCCGGTGTGTTGACTACCATAACAAAATCCCGATCCTCTATATCCGCTATCTTCATATTAAGAAGTTCTTGACTTCTGCATCCTCCAAAATAGCCAATAATTAAAACAGCCTTTTACAAAAATAAAGGAAAATAAATACACACAAAGAGAAAAACGATAAGAAAAAGTTACCTTATGCAGAAAATGAATTTCATGGTCTTTTATTATTTAAAAATCTAACGATACCTTTGGGGCATCAAGAAGGCCTCTAATTCGTTGAACTTTGTGGAATCTCGTTTCTCCTGTATAGTCAGCATCGATTTTAGCATTGATCATTTAGTTCATAAAGAATTTTTACTATACATTTCTGACTGGAATGGATAAACACAATTAATTCCAAATCTTCTGAAATCATTAAAAATACCTTACCAGGTATATGTTATATTTGTTTTAATACAAAGCCTAATTTTTAGGAGAAAATCATGATTGTCTTGCTTTTTTAACCTTTTTCAATATATCCCCCATCGAAATACTGCGAAATATGGAAAAAATATCACCGAATTGGTGTAAAAGAATAGAATAATAATAATAGAAAATCAAGCGATTGACAACATCTCATTTTATAAACAAATAACATAGCAACAACCAAAACTCTTATGATTGTCAATGCAAATATGTATACCGGAAAGATTAATTGAAAAATATAAACATTCATTCCGTTTTGAAAATAAACAAAATAATATTAAATTCGGTGAGAAATAATATTACCTATGTAAAGTCCGTTCACAGATTTAAGAGAATGACTTACCGACTCGTGTTGACGCCTGTTTAAAACCGAACTGGGGTCTACACAGGCCCGCACTGAATTGTATTTCAAACATGGATGATTTGACACAAATAATAAACAATTTTAGATAGAATAGATTATAATTATATATTATAATTAATTAATGCAACTACAGTTTACTCATTTAATTCATTTTTTATGTCACTATCAACACCTATGCTAATAATAAATCTTTCTGTAATATTCCCAATTTCAATGTATGAATTTTCAACAGTTTTAATATGCGAAACACAATTTTTCCAGCTACTCACAGGCACTTTGTCCACTTCAGTAATAATAATATCCAGTACACTAGCGTTTATAGTGGGTAATACATTATAACGTCTAACGGCAGATTTTAATTGATGCCATTATGTGTTCTATGTGTAGTGTTGGTACCGTATGCTCTTCATACGTCTTATAGATTTTGCGTCGGACTAAATCTTCATCGCTGCGATCTAATTTTTTGCAAGCCCCAGAATCTTTCCTTCTTTTCCTTTCGGTGATGGATTTATTTACAATTTTCCATACTGTTTTTTCCGAAATTTTAGTCAATGTGGCTGTTTCTTGAATACATTCCATTTTACTCAACTTTTCACGTTCTATAAGAGTTGTATATACATTTTTTTTAATCTCTTTACAATCTAAAGATAAGTGTCTTCTTCCACTTTCATTTCCGCACTGTGGTTGTACCTGTACCCCCTCCGGCTGTCCTATACTAGATTCACCAATCCACGGATGCCACATATTTGGATAATCAAAGCTGCGTTTTTATTTCACACGAACTAATAAAATGACACTGACTTGTCTACTTATTTTTTCCCCATTATTTAGTAAGGCTTTGTAAACTAATAACGGCCAAGTACGGTCCCTACCTGAATAATAAAATAATTATCTCTATGATCCTTGAAACCCCTTTTACAAAGAATTTTATGATGGGTGATAACTAAAGGCAGGTAGTCATTCTCTTAAATCTGTGAACGGACCATACCACGGGAATTGTTAAGTGTTAATTACCTGGGGCAATTGCTGTCCTTCAAGTCAGAAACTTTGCACTCGACAATTAAAACCCTTATACTTCCCTTGCCACATACATAATAACTATATTGGACATTTTATTTTTAATCAATCCGAAAAAATTCGGTTAATTTAAATACATTGTATACCATCTTAAAATGCTTGCTTGATGAAAACATTGTAATTGTTGTTTATTTAAAATTCCAATAAAAATAATACTTTGTGTGAGTTCAGTTGCAAATCATTTTTCGGTTTTAAACATTTATTTTACTTATGCCGTGTTTTATAAATATGTTTCTTTTCATTTATTACTTCGAGTATTAAAGTACATTTGCAATTGCCACAGAATTACGAAAACATTAATTAAAACATGTAATTTTAGGAAATAAACTGAAACCACCCATGATAGTAGAATTTTATTGTAAAAACAGAGCTTTTAAATTAATAACTAGTAATTATAATATTACATATTTTTTTTTCCGTAAACATAAGTCAAATATACATACTTTTTAAACCATCAAACTATAATAAACAATGTTTTAAAAAGTACTAAAAAACTTTGAATACCTAGGCGTAATTGCGCAATGCAAATTTTAAAATTATTAGGTTTTCAATCATTCCGTTAGTCGAGAGAAAATACTCTCAATTAGCTTGTATTACCATAAGATACTTAAAAACGTAGTTGCTTTATAATGGTATGCAAGAATGTCACTTTCTAACTTCGGATGAATATAATCTGAGAATTAGGCACCTACAAAAATACCTTATCTACTTACTTAGGTGCAATATAATTACAATAAAAAAATTTTAATTTCAATTTATGGGTACCTATCCCAAACTTGATTAATGAAGAAGATAGTCTATGCTTGTTGTATTTTCGTACTTTTATACCACAGAAAAGTAGCATAGTGTTGCGAAAACCGTATCCTTCTATCTTAAATAATAACGGAGATCCCTCGTAAAATCATCGAGAATTAGACACCCTGTACACTGAAAAAATATGAAGTGTTTTTATTGGGTAAAATATAAGAAAAAAATAAAATTTTAAAACCTTGCCCCAAACCAATCAAACAATAACTTTTCGAATTTCGCTACTGTCTTTATAAATACCATATTCTGAACTGTCGAATATCAAAACCTCACCAACTTGAACATAACTTCAACCTCGCCAACTTTTCAAGTTTATAAATCCAGCTTATTTTTTGGTTTCTAATTAAGTAAAAACAAACTAGAAAATCATTTTTTTAAAAACTTCACCAATAAAAACCTTTCCCATATGGTGCAGACTTTTCCGCGGGCACTGTATGTATATAGAAAATTGCCTTTTACTAATGATGTTTACCAAAATAAGCTCCCGCAAATCAACCGGCTACCCAATGACTTTATAAATTAGCCTTTTCTTGCTATTTTCAAGAAATTTGTTAAATAATACAGTAATTAATTTTAAATCTGTATCAACATGGTGGCTTGACAACAAGCAAATAATTGTCCCAACAACCGAAATAAGATCCATCTAAAATTGTTGATCGCACATATCTTAAAAGAAAAGTCTTTATCTTTTCTTTTAAGTAGTTGTGGTGGGAGGGTGGTGGAACTCGATATGCAGCCACCTTCACGTTCTGGGTTATTTCAATCAGAGAAATTCTGGATGGAAAAAAGCGATTATCATGAAAATAAGCGAATAAAAGCTTGATGAAATATTCGTTTTTTTTTTTAAATCAGCGACTAATGGGCAGCCAAAGATATCGTCATAACAAACTCATCTTTTGCCAAAATGTTCATAATTATAAAAGGCAACTTTTCCGCATATCAATTGATTCGACTAAAAAAAATATTTAAGCCGTTTTCGCTCCACCCTAGTGAATATGTACCTACCGAGTGAGTCAACAATTGCGCGGAGTAATTTTATGCCTTGAAGATAAGATTTGTCGATAATAAGCTTTCGTATTAAGGTATGGTTGGATATCTGCCACATTTTAAAAATATTTTGAATTATACAGGGTCCGCCCAAAAAGTAGGGTGTCATAAAGTTACATTTTTTTAAATGGAACACCCTATATCTTAGAATATTTTTGAATTTTACATAAAGTTACAATTATTTTTCATTAAGTGCATTATAGGTCTACACCTAATAGCTTTCGAGATATCGACTCTTGAAAAATTACATTTTTGAACTTTGGCAGCGTCTAGCCCTCGGTCTAGCCATAGAGCAAAATGGCGTACGTGTCCTCATCTTACTTTTTTATTATGTTCCCAAAAATACCAATTTCCGGTTAAACCGGAAGTTCTATATTTCCGGATTTTGAGCTACATCCGGTTTAACCGGAAGTTGACAATTTTAGAAAGATAGTTGAAAACTATGATAGAGATATGTAAGCCGTTTTACTCTAAGACGTACCTTTAGAGAGCTAAAAGCTGTCAAAATTCAAAAATGTCATTTTTCAAAAGTCTATATCTCGGAAACTATTAGGCTTAGACTTATAATGCACAAAAAATAATTGTAATTTTATGCAAAATCCAAAAATATTCTAAGATGTAGGGTGACCCATTTAAAAAAATGTAACTTTATGAGAATAGTAAACAAATTTCTTTCAAGTCCACATAGTTTAATCACTAAAAGCAATGTAGTAAATTTTGTTGATCGATTCAAGTTGATTCTTGCATCACTTTTTGTTCACACGTTTCAATACAATTGAAAATCAATTGACAGTTCAAGTTTTAAAATGGGGTCGAATGCAATTGTAGCGGGTTTGTTAAAAATGAACTAGTACAAATAATAAGCATCAGTAATATTGCCAAGGGAACAGGCATTTGAGGTTATTTGATTCCCTTGATGGCCCTAAACACAATCATGTTTGTGATGCAGTTCTAAAAATTTTATCATCATACTTTCGGGCTACTCGAAGCTAATTCTTTTATAATAATATCAAACAACAAAACAAGAAAACATACACCCTGTTCAATATACTGAAGATGAGCAGCCTGAGGTTCACACGCTTCGGATCTTGAACGATAAAGTTTGATTGAATCAAACTTTTCTTGATCCACTAAAAAATTCATCAATTCAGTTCCCAAGACGATCACCATTCAACATTTATTTATTAATTAGCTTTAATCGATCAACAAAATTCGATTCATGAGAACGCGCCTTAATTGAGAAGAAATATCGTTCAAGTGCTTTCCATAAATTATCGTACGCCTTGGACAAAGTGTGTCATATGCTCAAGAAACAATTGGCGCATTATAGTATTTTAACTACATAAGGCAAAGGTTTTTTAGCCTCCTATCCTAAATACCTAACATATCATACCAGGCGTAATGCAGCAAATTGGTCTATAATTCCTACTTTTGCTAACGATACAATTCCAGTGTAATTCTGTAAAAAAGCATAGAAAGAAGCAGATAGAGAATAGAAGCATAAAAGTAAGCTAGTACAACTAACCTGAGCTAACTCATCATGCCATTTTGTTGCACATAGGTAGCTCGAGGTTTTCTTCAATGTATCTTTACGTCAAGAGAAATTCCTTTAACATCCTTTGAATAATCGTTATAACTAACCTGGAACCTACTAAGCTCCATTCTGCTTATATTGCAGGTGCACCATAAGAACCAGCACGACCAATATCTTGTAGAGGTCGACCTTAAGGTAGACTTTTGATGGACGCAGCTGCGGCTGGCGACCAATGTTATCTACCGCATCTGTACCCCCTTTCCGAGATATGCGACTTATTATGGTTTATTATATGTTGTTTCGCTACTTTTCAGGGTTTGATTTTTAAAAGCATATTATAATGCATTCTAAAAAGTTAAGGTACTACAAGGTTTTACTGGAGGAGGAACGAGATGATGAAGATTTAATTTTACATTGGTGACTGAAACAAAGAAAACATCAATTAAGGAAATATACCACGTACTTGTAAAGGTTCATATCACATCCTAATTGAAAATTATTTTGCTTTCGTCTTCGCTGGCAAACGAAGTCATTTTGAATTACAATCATATATAAATAGTATAAAACCACGTGCGATCAACACGACCAACACGACTTGACTGCTTCTAGAGCAGTCGAGTCGTGCGGCCGCGTTGATAGTATCTGTCGCACTTATCGCGGTCGGATACCTTTAAACGAAATATATGTAAATGCATTAAACCGGTACCCATACGACCGGCCGCATAGCCGCAATCAGTCGCGTGGGTCGCATTGGTCGCGACCATCAAAAGTCTACCTTAAAGGTAGTCTAGCTACCTTAAAGGTAAAATGCATTATAATACACTTTGAATAAACTTTCAACCCTGGAAAGTCGTGAAACAATTGATGATAAACCTAAATCGTGCAGGTCGTGGCCGCACAGTCGCATATCTCGGAAAGGAGGTACAGATGCGACAGATCGTATCGGTCCCAGCCGCAGCCGCATTTACTCGCAGTCACGCCCTTCGAAAGTCTACTTCTAGTCCTATTAGCAAGTCTACTCCGCTCGTGAAGCAGGTGGTGGATAAGTCTAACTGTTGCAATGCAAAATTCACCCTATCAAATTGAATTTTGCCTTCAATTCAGTCTTTGGTTGAAAACAAGTCCTAGGTACTTTACCTCCTGGCACCAGTTCAGTAGCCTTGATACATGCCTGGAGTGCTTTTCGAATATAAGATGACCTTCGTCTTGCCGGGATTCAAGCCAAAAGTCATTTTTCCAGCTTGATTATGTCACGCTGTATCCGGCCGACGACATTTCGCTGTGATTTAGTAGTCAAAGTAATTGCTACATCGTCAGCAAAAAGATAGAGCTGCGTAAATCCATCTCGCGGAATATCGTCAGTATAAATTTTATACAACATTGGAGAGAGAGGTAGCTCAAGGATCGTAAGATGCGTTATAAAATCTTTGCAAAGCCTGAAAATCTCTAGATTTCATCGGGTTCCATTATCGTAAGTAAGATATTAAAACGCTTCGTAAACAAAAGCTATACCCTCTTCAAAAAACTTAAGGTCCTGTCAAACAGAAGGCGGTGTGCCCGTTTCAATTAGGAGTCTAACATTTTTACATGTAATTATGTCAGTAGGCCGCTGCGACAGCTCGTCGTTATGTAGCGGATCTAATACAACAGCAGACCGCTTACCACGACGGACAAACCGCTTTCTGTATGACAAAGCCTTTAGCTCGTGATTTAGCGGTCGCTGATAGACAGGGAACTAAATCCACGTAGGTACTTACTAAAATAATCGGTAGCAACTAAAATATGGTTATATCCAGACTGAAAACGCTTTCATGATCCTAGACTCTAGACAATAATAGTAAAGATTTTCATCAATACGGAACTTTTCAAAGCTCACCTGTTACAACTTTACTTAACATGAGCCACGACTTTTTAGCGTTACGTATCTTTCATCGTAATTACTACCTGCAATCATCATGGCCACAGACAACGAGCAATAAGAGGGTACTTTAAATTCAGTGCCCATTCTGCTCTGTATACGTGCGTAATCAAAATTATTAATTACGTTGGAGAAGAGACTCGACTGGAAACTACGGGCAGATAAAATATTGGAGAGTTTTTGAAGCACCGGGGTATATCGTTAAAGAAGATAAATTACACGAGGATTCTCTCAATGGCTAATTTACTTCACTGAAAATAACAGCTTTATTTAAAAGAAATTACTTTAGATTAGCAGCCACCAAATAAAATAAAAATATATAATTTTAACGAGTTAATCACTTCACAATGATGACTCTCTCTTCAGACAAAAACTCTTCGAATAGTGCCATTTGAAAAGTACTAAGCTGAATTACTTACGGATGAGAAATAGTGGTTCATTGCGTATTTCTACCATGTACTGTTCTAGGAGGAATCAGGCAGGCAATGGTCACCGAATATTTGCCTTAAAATTATATTAGCTGGATCTTAAATTACTAAGCTGTCTGCGATGTTCCAAGCTTTCAACGTTATTTCTCCTCAGTTCATAGTTGCCGACAAGAAGAAAGACCCTTCTTAAGATGTAATCTCTTATTCTCAAAGTACGTCTGGGAGGGTGTCCATATATCTCATCACTTCTCACACGTTTTTGGGTCATATGGCGCATGTGAAACTGGTGTATATGTTAATATTATAATTTTATTGCACTTTCGACTATATAAAATAAAGAAAGCATCAGTCCAGAAATAAGATTATAAGCTAAAAACCTTAAAGACATACTTTTAAAATAGGAGACCGTTTTAATTACTCATATTTACTTAGGATTATTTTTTTTAACTACCCTATTGTCGATATATTTACAGACCAGCAGTGTACTTGACTTATTGAAATGTCACCAGATGGTGCGCCCCAGTTCATCACTTTGCCAACCCTTTTAATCGTGTAGTAACTTTCAATACAAAACTGTAATTAATTTTAATAAAAAGAAGTTGTTGTTGTAACTCCGTATTTTTAAAAAGTTTTTGTGGCATTGGAACAGCTTGTAAAGAATCAGTGAAGTCGCACATGATTTCTTTTAGTGTATCGTAATAATAGTGTTACCCTTAGCGAAGCTATTGGATATTTAACATTTGCCATAGTAAATTAAGGGTAGGAAATAATATTATTGACCCTTAAGGGATTCTATAAGATCAAAAAGAGTAAAAGATAATTTTAGATGAAAGTTTGTCAGTTGCCGTTTTTAATTTCTTTAATTTCTTTCACTTCTCACCATGTATTACGCAAACTTTCTTAGTCGCATGAGACATGGTGCTCATGCTATTTAAATAAATATAATTGAACTAAAGCAACTGCCTTATACCAAAATATTTACTTCTATTAGCTTTAGGTAAGATAAAAAAAAATAGGTTCAAAAATTCCCCAAATATAAATCCAAAAAATTTAAGCTTTTAAACACAATAGATAAAGATAAGATAGGATAAAGGTAACGATAAGGGTGGGTAACCACACTATATTTATTAAGGTTGTAGGTTTTAAGAAGTTGTCATACCAAAGAGTTATAATTTAAACCCCATAAAATTAATTGCATAGTTTTCCAATATAAATATTAATCCAAAACATAGACCAATACGAAGGAAGGTTTAAAAAAATGAAAAGCAAAGCCCCACGATACTGCGCGCTATTTTTATGACAGTGGCAACCTTCTGTTATGGACAACTGATTGTCACTCTCTGCTGAGGGTAGCTCTTACAATCCATTGTCTTCATTCCCTCTTGCAAAAGGTTTCCAACGACTCTCGTTTCAAGAGTGGTGTTATGCCCTGCTACAAACCCTTTTACTTGCGCCCACACCAATTCTATGGGGTTTAATTCACAGCGATATGGCGGAAGGCGAAGTACCGTTATACCTATTTCGTTTTAGAGCGATTTCGTCGACAACAAATTTCGTTCAACTTTACAATCTCCAGTAGCTCATTTTTCAGCATATCTTTATGAAATGGCTTCTTATTTACAGTAAGCCAATGAATGATATCATTTTTTTTTCCAAGAAGACGTTGGTTTTTTTCGGATTCTCTTGAGTGGTAGCTTGCATTATCCATGTCTATAACAGACCCAGGAGGAATAAGATCTGGCATTTGCTGGAAGTATTCTTTAAAGACATCAGCGTTCATGTCTTCATGGTAGTCTTTAGTCCGTTTTCAATTTTGCTACGAATGTGAGTAATTATTAATCTTTTACCTTTTCCCGCGGATGCTTTTCTTCTAGTGGACCATCCTTCCATGAAAGCTGGCCTAGCGCTCATATCGTCGTCGCCAGCAGATGATTGCGTCTTTCTCTATTAAAAGTGATTTTCTGTTTTCAATTTTTTTATAACAAAAATTCATTTTTTCAAAGTTTTCCATAGTTTCTTCTTACCCATGGGTGGAATAAAATCATCCTTTTTCATTTCACACATTATTTTGTCCAAGGTAGGTATATCTTTTTTTAAGTAAAACGAGTGTATGATTCTTCTGATGACAGTTTTTCACCCTCATTTATTACAGTTTCTTTTCTTCCTGTACTTCTCTTTGGTGACCTGAAGGGGCCGCGTTTATCCTCGTTCACAAGTCGGTATATTGTTGACTGTCCGACTCCAGTCATATTCGAACACATTATTACTACTTTTGCAACTCTGAATGTTATATGAAATAATAATGGGACTACACCTATGGAATACGGCGAAGACCACTGGGTTTTATAGTTCAATAATGATTTACTACTCTCTCGCATAGCTTTTAATTATTTAATCTACGACAGTGCCATTATGACGTATTTAGCATTATCATTTGGATGTCATTATGACCTTCATAATAGCACTCAGTGCCATTATGAATTCATAATAACATCCAAATATTTTGCGTAGGTCTGTTCGTACACCTGCCTTGACTTTTCGGGAAGTAGGAAATCTATTACGCTTTGCGCGATATTTTCGACATCCGAAGGGACACTTTCGGATTCAGAATCTCCCATATTTAAATTATTTTTGGCCAACACTTTGCATACAATAGAAAATTAGACGGCAATAATGACGTTGTCAAAATCGAAATTAAAACAATCAAAAATGCGGTTACCATGATAACGACTATTATAAACACCTGAAAATTTTAAAAATTACGAAAACGTTATCTGTTATCAATGAAATTTACACGAATAAAATCTATTTGCACTGTCGTAGATTAAATTTTGAATGATAAACGTCCGATATGAACTTTGTTAATGAAACTTGTGCAATTAAACCACTCGTATAGTGTTCATATCGAACTAGTATCATTAATAACTATTATAATATACTTTTATAATAGCACCTAGTTAAGGTTTAGGTTTTCCTCAGTTATTATTTCTGTATGTAACGTTTAAATTGGAAAAATAAACTTAATAATAAATGGCGCTACTCTTAATAATAAGATTCTTATAACTTCCAACGATATTATCTCTTACTAATACGCTAAAACACTGCCAAACCTTGCCATTAATCGTTCACTGTTGCAGGAATTGCATTCACGACAGTAAATGCCTTTGCGAAGATTAATGGGTCCATGCCACAAAGGCTTTGATGATAATATGCATATTTATGGCCAGTCGTTTTTACTTTAATGACAAGTCATTAGGGTTTTTTATGACAAATTACTGTTTTTAAAATCGGCTTACGAAACAAAAGATAAAATATACCTACATGCATGTTCACTTAAGAAAGAAAAAATACTCGCTTATCTGATTATCGTCGTATTTTATGCAACACTGTCTTGAGGGTCTGAGATTTTAATATCACTATGTATTCGGCCCGAGGGCTGGTACAAAGTTCCTCTGTGATGGCAAATCGGTTTCCGATGTCCGCCTGCGTAATAAATATATGCACGGGAAATAGTCTCCTCCTTACAGGAACTAGTTAAAAAAGAAGCAAAAAGTTCAAATTCAGAAATATATTTTGAGTTTCCGTTTTTAACCCTTTGACGCCGAAACGAAATTACACAAGTGAAAAAGTTTTTATGGGGCACCGATGTGTTAGGGGAACTCCAAATAAACATGTTAACTGAAAATAAAACTTTTGAAAGGTAATTTTCAGGCTTTAGGAGGTGTCTTAGGCTTTAGGACACGAGGTATATGTATGGCATCATAAAAACATCGTTATAATTGAATTATAAAAGTTAAATTATTAAAAATACAAATAAGTCTCCTTATTTCTTATGGAAAAGAATGAAACACTCAGACAGAGGCTAGCGTCACATGTGGAACAACTCCAAGATGATTTGTGGGGTTCATTACGGGTACCTACTACAGAGAGCACGCCTTCTTGGCTTCCTATGTACTGGCATATGTGCATGTTTGTCATATCTTATTTCTGGAGGTGTAGTTGACTTATAGTTGCTAACAACTTCAGTACTGTCGCGATTTCGGCCTCGTTGTTGCATATCAGGTTGAGCTCCAATGAGTCCAAGTATAACAGAAAGTCTGAAAATTTCTAAATTTAATGTTTTTACTTCAGACCGTTTTTTGAAGAGATTCACTAGAGATATATCAACAAAATAAAAAAAAATCGATGCCCCAATTTCTTTGATTTGCATCTAACTTCGTAGATGGATTTTAACATGTCCTTCTTGTCTACAAATCCCGTATTTGAATTATAGTCTTTCACCAATGTGGGACATGTTATTTCATCTATAGAGCTATCTTTCATTTTTCTCGATACTGTTTCAAGAATCGTTGGATTGTTATGATTGCTGAGAAATAACACTCCTTTCTTATCCTTCCACTTTAGGAAGACAATTCCGTCCCTGCTAATTCTCCAATCGCACTGTCCCCTTGTCAGATCTTTGTCTTCTTGTGGTAGGAAATGTACTTAACTAGCTAGTTATTAGCATGTAGTAAAACTGGAATAAGGATAAGAATAAATATTTCTTCAATAATTTACTTGCATACCTACATAATAGGTATAATATGTATATATTTAAATTAAAGGCGTTTTTGTCAGAAAATCTAGTATATATTATAAATCCTAATTTAAGACTAATTATATTAAATTAAAATAAGTGTTCCTAAAGTCCGAATGTAACTTGCTCACAATGCAAGTGGCGGTTATTGTATAGGTCCTTGGTTAGCAGGCAGGATAAATTCTATTGGTTTTATGGGTCAACGTACACATGTAAACGTACTTATATACATAGGTAGGTATATAATATATAACAAAATTGTACATACAAAAACCATAAGCAAAACTAATAAAACCTGGAAATTAAAAATAATAAATAAATAAACCTATATAACCTATATATATACCTAAATAAACCTTTATAGGTACTTAAAAGAATTTCTTAATCGGATTGATTTTATAGGTCAAACATAACTTACAAACATACGTAGGTAGGTACATAATATAAACAAAATTGTAAAGTATTTTTCACCCTAAATGGTATCGACTTATTGACTGCAATAAAACTACCGGTTTAATCCCATTGTTATACACAATCAACAAGCAAATACACTACAGGGTAGGACTTTAGATATAGGAACACTAGAAGAACCACTATTAGTATTTACCCACAGACGCCACATAATATCTGTTTTTATACATATAAATTTTTGGTCAATAATTTAAAATTATTGTATCGTAACCGTAGCACAACTTGAACACTTCCTTAGAAACACAAAGACTGAAAGATGTTATCGCAAGCACAAGATAGTTAAATATTACCTGCTATAATTACAAATTATAATCCGATCCTCACCGACAGTTTATTTGCATTTTTATGGCCGAGCTCTTGCAAAACGTCCCAGGTAGTTAAACGGAGTCAACCATTTATTGTGAAAAATTCTTTACATACAAAAACCATAAGCAAAACTAACAAAACCTGGAAATTAAAAATAATATCCATAAAGCCATATAGGTAAAGTTTCTTTTAATCGGATTGCACTGCCGTTTTTATAAAAATCAGATCAATTCAGATCACTTTACGACGTACTTACGTTGTTGTGTCTTCTTCTAAAATGCTTCTTGGTTGCTAAGTCGCATAAAGACCCGTAAAGTGAATCGGCAGATCGATTCGATCAATTTTAATCAAATACATTTAGAAATTTTGATAAAACAACTAATTTATTGTATTTCTTAAAAATAAACCATTTTAACATTTATTCGAAAAGTGGATCTATTTGAAATTATATTTGTAATATTTTATAACGTGTACCAAGATATTTCCAATGTAAAGGCATAGAACCTTTGCGTAAAACTTTTTATTCTGTGTGGTAAAGGCATTAATCCCGCGAATTTATTTTTATTTTGAGTAAGCGAAAAGCCAAGGGACGAGTGTAGGTAATAGCCAAATACGGAAAATAAGTACAGGGTCTCAATGTTATTGGTATTGTACCTATATCAAATGTTGCTAAATGTTAACAAAACATGAAAGAAAAGTATTAGTTACCATGACTAGATTTTTACCCCGTCATTAGTTTTCATATTTCAAATGAAACCTAAGAAAGTAAAATTGGTTTCCTAGTGTCACCAACTAATTATAAACGTAATCTGTATTACGCTGCATCAAATGTTGGTCATACGGATTGAATTGACTTTTTTGTAAAATATTATGTGAGGGATGTATTTTTAAATAATGCAATGCAGTCAATACTCTTTCACAACAAATTGTGTTCTTTATAAAGTTTTACCAGTTAACCAAGAACAAAAAATATGTGACTGTTATGTTTAAGTTTTAACTCCGCACATATTTTGACTATGTGCTTGCCCTGTGCACCACCTACAGCTCCAGCTTACTTATTTTGAATGTCAATTTGCATTTCTTACACCCTCTTATCCTAAGTAAAGCGCTGTGAATACATTACAAAATTGCATTTCTAATAAAGAATAGTGGCAACCATATTCTTTATTTTTCTTGCTAGTTCGGCACCACTTACAAAATTTAAATATATTTGTATTTATCACTTTATTAATCAAAAACATTTTATGATCATAGCATTTATCTTGCTTGTCCCCTAGTCAAAGAAATTATTTTAGTTTCTTTCTAGATGTAGGAGAGTTATTCCTTAAATATCGTTTTGAATAAGTCGTCATCGCTGTAAGTACTTTTAGTAACTTATCGTCATCACTTCCGTTATATTTTTTGGGTTCGGCATCCTTTTTTAAATAAAACTTATTGGTTCCCCTATAGTCACTCTCAGAAAAATGTTTCTCGCAGAGAAGTTTTCGCTTAATCTCATTAGGTGATAAATTAGATAATTTTGCGTTTCCTAAAAATATACGTCCGATGACAAAATCTAAATAAACTTAAATTTTCCATACATGGCCTACTATTTCTGTTACTTATTATTACTTAGTTTATATTTTAATGTTGCCAATAGCAGTGTCGTAGCTAGTCTAAATTTTACTGAAGGCAAGTCAAGATTTTTGCGACCCTATAACATCAACGCCCATTAGGTAAAAAAGGTAAGATTATCTTATATTGTCGAGAATAATCCAGAAGTCCTATATTTTAGTTCGAATTGATATTCCAGAAAAATGGCTGTTACTAGACATGATAAGTCAACGTTTCCCAAACATTTTTTCGCCCTGGCCCGGTAATTTTTATGCTTTACCTTCGTGGCCCATCAAAAATTTTAGTGGTATATCCAATGAAAGTTTCTTTAAAGGTATTTCTTTTATGTACATTCCGTTTAAAAAACATAAGTTAACTGCATAAAAACTTTTTTGGCTACCCTGTACAATGTAAAATAATTTTAAAATATGCATCTGAGCTACCCCTATTATACTACTTTTAAACAGTTTTGCTAAATTCTTTAGATTTTTCATAGTCTTTCATTCGATCGTCGTTTAGCCACCGTGTATTTTCTAGACTAATGAAAAACAAAAATATAGTTTCTATAAAACGCGGATAAAAAAAAACGAGGTATTTAGAGGACCACCCTCACCCACCCCTTACGCACTACCCTGTTCCACTTTAAAATCAAAGTTTTCTCAAACATTTTGTAATTAAATCTTATTAATTTTGGTATTGCTGAAATGCACTTTTAATGAGCTTTTCAGAAAGGTGTCACAAGTAAGGTAGTGCCATTTAGGATTTAAGTGATGAGGGTCATGCTTAAGAGGTGGGTCAGGGTGGTTCGCAAAATACCTCATTCTTATTTGCCCGCGTTTTTAGAAATTATATTTTTTGTTTTTTTTTTTTTTATATATTATTTACTATAGAAAATATACCTAACCTGCATAAGTTATAAAATTGTCACCCTGAAAAGCACTTACCACAGTTAATAATCCATTTTCTATACAGATTTTCAATTTGATGTGGACATCTGAATAGTCTAAGACCAGACAATTAAAATACTCGCAGTTATTGCCTGCTGATCCACTGCTTGTAGCCATATTACAGAAAAAAAAAACAGGAAAGTAATTAAAATGCGTAGGTATATCACAATAATCAATAATTATTCCGCTTTTCCAAAACTATGTTCTACAACAACTGGCCTCAGTTCTTAATTTACCTCAAATAAATATTGAAACAAAAAGCGGTGATAATAAACGTCTTTCATCCAAAGCCGCCTAAACAAGATGTGCGCCGCCGACGCCGGTCGAAGCCCTTCAAATTAATAATAAAATAATTATTCATTTTAACATTGAAAATGTTTACATTATCGCACGGGCACGTTTGTATGGGTACGGAATTCAACGAAATTGTTGTGTTGCATTTGTCCCATACGTCACACAGTCTAACGACACCGAATTAAAATGATCCACAAGCAGAACTACGCGAGCCGCCGAGCCGGTGGCCCGATGATGACCGGGATGGGAGAAGGGACGAAGGACGACGGGATTAGACCAAGTCGAGAGTTAGAGGCGCGGTAAAGTTTATAACCTTTATTTTACTATTTTTTGTATTATGAATCAATAAAACTTATATCAACTACCTAAATGTTTGTTTGAAGGTTTGAGACAATGACGTATCGTGAATGATAGATGTGTTTTGGACTTCCATTGTCATTATTTATCACAACATTTAAACTGGTGAGTATCTCTAGTCGTCTTCAGGTGAATAATGAACAAGCTACTAAACTACGAGGGTATTTATACTACCTCCTGGTTGGTAGCGCATGACCGAGATTGGTGCAGTCATGCGTTACTGTGTGGTTCTAAACTACCCTTACATCTACTTAACAAGGGTTTCCAAATATTTCTTATGTCTAAAGAGGGCTTACTAAAGCTGTCTGGATTTTGGGTTATGACGGCCGCTTCTTTGAATTTCCTCTTTCGCCAGTGTTCTTCTTTGAGTATTATTTTTGCCTCTGACCATTGCAAGTGGTGGCCGTGTGTCCAAGCATGTTCTGCCGCACCGGATCTAATAGGTCCATTATGGCGTTGATGGGTAGCGATGTTCGTTCCTCGAGGGTATGGTCTACTACCTAAATATTACATTTAAATCTATGAGTTTTCGCAGATCTCAAATCTCACAATAGTCACAAACGTTGCACTCTGCTTCGGCATTTTCAATGTCCTCCCCGGTTGCATCTTTGTAAAGGACTGTAAATTTTTAGAAAAGTCGAATTTCTAGCGGTAAGGACGATATGACAACATCCTGGTTGATGGGATGGCGACATGAACGCGCTAAATAAAAATATATAGAATCTGCTAATGGTAGCGACCCCCTCGAGAATTTTGTGGAACGAAAAAGAGAGTTTTCGCACGTTCGCTTTCTTCCTATTTCCCCAGGGTTCTGTTGCGAAGCTATATTTTCTGTGCCCATGGGCTTGTTCTATTTTCATGGCCAACCCTGTACAGATAGCATGACTAATAACGCATCAAAAATGTTAAATAAAGTGGAACAGTCTGGAAAGCTTTGTATATAATCAAATTAAAAAAAAAAGCAATATATAGGGTAATTTATAGCAAGAATTGCATTAAAATCAATCAAGAGATTCCATTAAATATTGTTGATCTTTAACTTCGCTGTCAGTCAACTCTCATGAGTGATGCTTCAGCGGGCATGACTCTAAATAACTTTTTAAAGATTAACGAGGCCGCGCCAAAAAGCTTTAGCGATAATATGCATATTTTTATTGCCAGCTGTTTAATGGATGGTTATTGGCGAATTTTTTGGCAAATTACAGATTTTAAGAAACGGCCAATGAATAAAGATTTTCGGATATCGATATGTTATAATGACAAAAACAAATTGCATGGAGATACGTTACTTAATGGGTATTTAGGAGATTTCTGAAGGCACGATAATTGAAATTGATTTCAAGTGATTCGCGGTACCTTATTATTGGTCATTAACATCATTTCATATGTTTCGGGCATTTATTAATAAGATACCACTAAGTTAAATAGAATACGACAAGTAAACATTAGCACTATCAAAGAACTCTTTTACCATAGAAACTAAAACAGGTCAGTCATGGAACATTAGATGGTGGTTAGAGCATTGCTGGATTATAAATTCTAACACTTCGCCTTAATCCAGCGATACTAATATTATATCATTCCTAAACCTAATACAAATATTCTATGTTTAGGAATATGTAAACTTTTCATAAAAATATCAGCGATCATTTTATAAGGCATTTGATTCCAACTTTTTCGTCTGGTGGTTTGTCCACTTATGTCCAGACACTGTTTTCTATCATTGATTAATACTCTTACTTCATGGCTTGCCGCCATTCGGACTTTTAGGACTATCCAAGGTTAAGAAACCTGGATCACATAATATGTGAAACATGATCTTCAATGTGGTCTGAATAAACTTTCTTTTCCTTTCCCGTTGTGGTGAGCAAAGTATCTGGGACTGATACTTGATTCCAAGCTAAACTGGGGCATGAACTTACAAGAACGAGTCAATAAGGCGTCAGTTGCGTTCTATGCCTGCAAAAGAGTCATCAGCAAAAAGTGGGGATTAAAACCCCATATAGGACACTGGATTTATACGGTCATTGTAAGACCTATACTAAATTACGGGGTCCTGGTCTAGTGGACTGCTTTGGAAAAAGCAGTACACACAAAGAAACTAACAAAGATACAACGGGCAGGTTGTTTAGGAGTAACTGGGCCCTTCACTCCACACCGACGGCGGCTTTAGAATTGATGTTACATCTGCTGCCCGTGGACATTAATGGAAAAAGTATGGCTGCAAAAAGTGCTTTACGACTAAAAGAGTCGAAATGCTGGAACGACACCAACTACGTTCACAGAGAGGGATTTTCTGTGCTCATTCCGACTAGGGAAGAGTGGGAGGGCAATCAGTTAACAATGGAGATGGATCACTCAATTTTCACAGACGGTTCAAAAATGGACGTCGGAGTGGGAGCTGGTATCTTCTCTGAGAGCATGAAAATACAGTGGTCATATAGACTTCCGGACTACTGCAGCATTTTTCAAGTAGAAGTGATGGCAGTAGATAAAGCAGTAAAAATTCTGCAGGAACGTCAAGACCTGAGAGCAGCTGCGTTAATAGCTATCTATATAGATAGTCAGGCAGCGATAAAGGCAAACAACATTAAATCAAAACTAGTAAGGCGATGTCGCAACAATCTTCGCATACTTGGTGCCCGGCATCGAGTCACTCTGTGTTGGGTTCCTGGTCATCACAGCATAGATGGCAATGAATCTGCTGATGCGCTCGCCAAGGAGGTCGCAGGCATGTCCGCCGATCTAGTAGTGAATACCGTGGCCAGACCAATGGGATCGGTCAAAGAGGAGATAGATCGTACAGCCAAAAAACTTGCAATAAGCAGATGGACAGAGCTAACTGCCTGTAGGATCTCCAAGCAATTGTGACCTCTACTTGATAACAGGAGAACCGCAGCGTTATTACGACATAGTCGGACGGACCTGAGAAATATCACTGCCGTGGTTACCGGACACTGTCTTCCGGTAGACATGCCGAACGTATGCAAATACCAGCTAACGACTTCTACAGAAGTTGCAGAGACGAAGAAGAGGAGGAAAGCATTCAACATTTTTTGTGTGAATGCCCTGGCCTTTCAAGAAGAAGGTTTAATGCCTTGGGCGAACCATTCTTCAGTAATCTGGAGGAAGTAAGCAGCTTACAACTGGGTCGACTTACTAGGTTTATTATCAGTAGTGGCTGGTTTGAGTGAGCTGCCAAGATTCTTCAACGCCGTACTTCGCACTAGCCATCAGGGAGCTGATGCTGATAGGTTCCGCAGAACATGTGTGGTAACACAACGGTCTTTATAGGACTACGTGAGACTGTCTGGATAGATCAGAAGCCTGCCACTCTAACCTAACCTAACCTAACCTTCCCGTTGTGATAATCTTGGTATAACTTGGGTTTCATTCAGATCACCAAAACTATACCAATATCAGCTCCACTGCATCGAATTGATTGACAGCTGGTCAATAATCTTGTTGGATAGGCTTGTCAATGGGTAATCTTGCTTCTGGAATAGGCTTTCAACTGGTAAGTTAACTTTACTTTTATTTATCATGAAGTAATTCTCAAAAAGTGATTTGATTATTTCACCAGATTCTCCAGAGTAATATAGTCGATACACTTTTGTAAGCTCACGGTAACCAATAAAAATAAAAGGCTTGCTTCTTGGATCAAACGTCTTTCTTAGCTGGTCTGGTATTGGCGCGTGAGCTATACAACCAAAAGCCCTAAGATTATTTAGTTATATCTTTTGACTTGTCCAATTTTCTTCCGCTGTAACTTCCTTGACTATACCTTCTTAGGGGACCTATTCTTTAAAGATGCTGCAGTGTTAGCTGCCTCGGCCCACATCTTCTAATTAACTTTAGATTCTTGCATTAAACATCGGGCTTTTTCCACAATTATTATTCTATTGGTCCTTTCTGCCACCTCACTCTGTTCTAATCTGACTGTTGTTTGATGCTGAATTACTTTTGACTCCAATTATATTTAAATGACCAAGCCTTCTAGCTCTTCAGAATTTTCACTCGTAATGTATCCCTGTTCTTGGGCTAAGTCAATCTCGTATAAGCAATTCTTATTCGAACCTGCAACTACGACTCTACCTTCTACTAGATTTGAATTTTTCTGAGTCATAAACAGTACACCCTTCTGAGTCAAAGACTACAGCATACCCTTTCTGTACCATTTTGCAGAAAAAATAAATTTGTCCAGGATTTTAGAATACTTCTGAAATATTCTTTACATCAGTCCCTGCATGCCTCTTGGCTACAACGGCCTGTGTGTACCTTTTTTTTTTAGAAATCTGCAATACTTCTTTTTGAAATGTCATATGTGACGTAGCACCTGAGTCTATAAACTAGCTTTTTCTGTTTGTTGGTTCATCTGTCTGTACAATTATTTAAAGAGCCTTTTCATTTCTTGTTTTTTTTTAATCCACCATTATAATGACGCTTTTCCTCACTGTCATCATGACTATCACCCGTTTTGCATTTTGATTTATAATGTCGAATTAAATCACCCTTAAAAGATTTTACGCATCTCTTCGTGAACTTTGAATTGACAAAATCTCTGTTAATTTTAGTAGCGGAACCCTCTTATTCCATAATTACAGGGTCATAAACAGATATCAGTCCACTCAACAGAATAACACCAAATAATGAATCGTCCGTAGGCTGCCCCATATCTGCTCATTTCTGAGCCAAAAACAAACCTTTATTTACACAGGTTTCCATTGTGTCAAAATATGTTAGTCTTATTCTAACAAGTGCTTTCCTAAGACCTAACCTTTTTAATAGTCCTCTGTCTTCGTATACTCTTTCAAACTTTTGCTATAGGTAGCTCTTTTTCGGCTACTGTCGACTTATCTCCCTCGGCATGTCCTTCTATGCACCTCCATAAATTTTTTTTCATTAAATGAAAAACTTCTCTGCTGTTCGATGTTGTGGCATTGTGTACCTATTGCTAAATCTGATGTTCCTATTATGTACAGTTGTTCTAGGAATAAATTTACTTTTTACCAGATTAGAAGAGCCGGGTGAGTTAAGTAATCTGTGTACGAAGTTACCAAAGTGGTGGAGTCGGCGATTATTCATAATAAGCCAATTGCATTCAGTTATTTTATGCGAAATGTGATCATATTTGCGAAGACCATAAACTAGACTACAACATGTATTTTGTACTTTCTGTACCTTGTATCTGTCCTCCTCGCAGAGACAAGGCCCATAGATAAAGTCGCAATAGGTTAAGTGTGATAACACTAAGCTTTTACAAAGAGTTTTCTTTAATTGAGTAGTTAATATGTGGCGATTACTTTATAAAAGTTTAAGTGAAGCGAATGCTTTTTATTAAGGCTTTTTATATGCTCACAAAATTGTAGTCCTTCATCGACCATTAGGCCCAAGTCCCTAGCAGAGTTGACAAAGTTTAAAGGAGTATTTAAAACTTGCAGTTTCAAGTTGTTCTTTACATAACTTTTTTTAGTCTTAGTACCTATACGCAGTAATTGAGATTATTTAGAGTTTAAAATTAAATTATGTTCCTCTGAAAGTGATCTAATATTTTCCAGATCATGAGTAATATTGTGAGTCGCTTGAACTGTATCTGACATACGAAAGAATAATAAGGCTGTGTATCATCAGCATAAGCCTGTGTTCTACAGTAAGTTGTTGAAGTTATTATATCAATAGTATCAATTATAAACAAAAGAGGTGACAAGACAGAGCCCTGAGGCACTCCAGAATGAATGCTTAAACCGCTGGACTCAACACCGTTACATGAAACCCTCTGAGAGCGATTTGATACAAAAGATTTTAGTAGTTTGAGAGCATCGGGGTTAAATCCATAATATTTCAACTTTGCACATAAGAAGTCCATAGTTCAGAGTATCAAATGCCTTGGAATAGCACATTTATGTCGACCGCTCTTATTGCATCGTCAATAACGGAGGCTAGTGCAGTAGCTGTACTAAAACCTTTTCTGAAGCCACACTGGCAGTCGGGAATTATTTTATTTTCTTTAAAGAAAGCTAAAATCTGATTGTAGAGGACTTTTTTTAGAATTTTCGAAATTGTCGGCAAAATACTAATTATTCTTAAACCTGAGAAGTTTTTTGGGTTATTTAATTTTGGAATAGGGACGCCTACAGCTGTTTTTCACAATGCAGGAATATAATTGTTTTCAATGAGGCTGTTAACAATGTGCAGAATAATATGTTCGATAAACGGACTGCAGAGTTTCAATATTTTGAGATTTATACCATCAACTCCTTGTTCGTTTGTTTTAATACTATTTAGGATAAGGTGAATGTCCTTTATTGTTGCAAGCGTGAAGCTAAATATTTTTTCGGGGTTATGTGAATTGTTATTATAAAAGTCAATTCTGTTGTTACATTTGTCAGACACATTTTGCAGAAAAGATGCGAAGTATTGTTTAATGCTTTCTGGATCAGTGAGATTGTTAGGTAACGTATTGGATTTATTACAACTTTTTGTTTGTGAGTGCTTGCCAAGTTTTTGATGAATTATTTTGGGAAGCAATTCTAGCTAGATTCTTTTTGACGCCCTAGTAGCAGAAACGACATGATTACGGAGCGCCCTGCAATTATCACTTCAGTATCGGATCTAGATCTTTTGTATTTTTGCCACGATCTGTCTCTAAGTTTTTTTAAATGTTTGATTTCATCATTTAACCAAAGTGCCCTTGGTTTAGTGACCCTCACTTTACGTAACGGCGCATGTCTGTCAAATAAATCTGTAAGTAGCTTATTAAACAGTGAGATTTGATCATCTAAATTACGTTCCCTGAAAAGGCTATACCAGGGTATGTTAACCAGGTCAGTTTCAAAAGTATTACAATTTAGATTTTTATAACAACGGTATTTAATTTTTGTGGGAGATGGTCTGTTTGATTAGAGATTAAAACAAACATATACCAGATTGTTATCTGATATGCCCTCCGCTGAGACTAAACCTACGGGCCTACGAACGCCATTTACTATTTCAATATCGTTTATGAAAATTGGGTCAATGAGTGTGCTCGATTTGTCTGTTATTCTAGATGGTTCGTTCAATATCTGTAAAAGACCGAAAGATTCAAAAATATTTTAGACCGGGTTATTTAAACTGAAAAAATTCACATTGAAGTCTCCCAAGCATATAAGAGTATCAGTGCTTGAAAAAATTTCCCCTAATATGTTGTAAAAATCAGTAGTGAAGCTATTTATATTATTTGTATTAGGTATGTCTATAGAATACTCCTACAACTATCGATTTATTACGTAAATTAAACTGTTAAAATAAAAATTCCAAAGCCTCTGTTACTTGAAAGTGAAAATTAATGATTTGGATCTTTACACACGACCTGATTAAGCGCCCACCCCTCCACCTCTGCCCAGTCTCTCTTTATGGAAAAAGTTATATTCCGGTATATCAACCAAGATTGAATCGGTATTTCCTGACAGCCATGTTTCTGTAACCACTACAACGTCATAGCCACTATCCTGAACTATATAAGCAAATTCGGTAAAGCCTGTAAAGAGTGATTCGAATCTAGATGAAAATAAGGATTTTAAATAAGTGAATATATCCAGGATGGCCAACTGCAGGATGCTGTAAAATCGGACGAATCAGATATATGTATTTGTACAGAGGACTCTGATTAAGATGTACCTCTAAGAGTTATGGCCTTGACTAAATAAAGCTTCTTTTTTAGTCAGTTAGTCAGTTCTTTTACGATTGAATTTGAAATTTTATTTTATATCTGTTGTTTATTCATAAACAATTGGGATTTTGTTATTTATTATTTTGAATAAATTATAATACTTAGCCTTTTTAACTTTCACTTAAGGATGTTGCGAATTTATAATAATTATGTAATTTCCAATTATATTAATATTTATTTTCGCAAACGATACGGTATCTCTAAAAGGTCCGCACAAAATTCTAGCATAAATTTCTAAGGCTAAAATACGACGATTTAAGTTAGGTTAGGTTAGTTTCCGAAATACAATCCGACAAATTTTTGTTTAGCTTTTTTTGGTACATCCTGTATCCTACTTTTTCCATCGTCTCCTCGGCCCATACCTACATACCGAAATCATAAACAAAAATTAGGAAACTTGGGACAGTCCTAAGCCTGGATAAAGCAACGACAAGTTGCAGTATTCAATAAAACATTTATACTCAATTATCTCAGAAAAGGTGACTTGGAGCAAAATCTACCAGATACACCTTTTTTGAAAAAATATGCCTTGGAATAGTAGTAGTAGTAGTAGTAGTAGTAGTAGTAGGTGAGGAAAGGCACACGGACCTGGCAAGTAGACCAGAGGCGATCCTTTTTGCCTAATTCTGACTCTTTCCCCATCCACTCAACCACTCAGGCCCTCGCCAAACCTGCCCGACCTACTGTGTTTTTTTATCCTCCAAGGATCTTGGACAAATCGGGTCTTTCTCCACACCTATCATATGTAGGCGATTCCTTAACTTGCAGTGTCTTCTTAGAAGTCCTATAAGAGGAATCAGGGTACGCCTACTCCAGTTAGGAATCCACTCCAACTTAGCCTTATCAAGCCAAGTTATGAACTATTTGACCTGCCTACAGCCCGGGGCTTGCCGCCATTCCTCCTCGGAGAGGTTAACAGCCCATTCCCTCAGGGCTGCTTCTGCCTGTTGTTTTGGTATGCCTATTGCTGATTCGGGTCCTAGGTAGGAAGCTCCGGCTCCAAGTCTGGCGAGCTCGTCAGCCGTCTCGTTTTCATGCACTGCGCAATGTCCAGGGACCCACACCAAGCAAACCTGTCTTCGTTCTGCGAGCCTCTCAAGTGGGTCCGCACACACCTGTATCAGGGTCGAACTACTCCTAGGTTGGCAGACTACCTTGAGGGCGGCTTAGCTGTCCGATATTTTACAGGACGATTTCTCAGTTATTTATAACGAGAAAAGTTCATATAAGCATGGGTCCGCAAGTCCTTCATATTTGAGATACAGGGTGTTACAATTTTTAACAGGAACAAAAAATATGTACGCCAATGCCATTTTTTCTTTCGATAACACTGTTATGTAGGCACTTTATTGGCTAATGCAAAGTACATTTTCATTATTTTTCGATTTTGGCTTTGTGTAGGAGATAAATGCTATTTTATCAAACTCTGATATGGGTATAGAGATATGCAAATAAATGCCATTTATTTCTTTATTATTCTTTTTCTCCAGAACGATTGCTCCCAGCGACTTCTACCAAGTATGTCTTCTCATGTAAAAAAGATGAAAGAATCCATTTTTTTGTTTAATAATGTAATACAAGCACGTATAAAAAAGTTATGACTCCTCAACAGAGTAAAAAGACATGTAGGTGGCGCCCTCTACAAGTGGGAGCCATACTAACATCAAACTCGAATTTTGCATTTCGAAGATCCCCTAGATACCAATTTTCGTCCAAGTATATACATTATTTCAAAAATTATTTACGGAAAAGAAAAATAGAAATAAATATATAACACCCTATATCTCAAAAATGAAGGGCTTGCGGACACATGCTTATATGAACTTTTCGCCTTATAAATAACCGAGGAATCGTCCTGTAAAATATCGGACACCTATTAAATGAAACCCTGTATATGTGGAAAATCTCCCGTACTCAGAACATGAAAAAATAAGATGAAAAGTTCCCATCAAATTTTTCTTACATACCCTTCCTACGGAGGTATGTGCCCCTGAAGGCCGCCGCTGGAAATAAGTTATTCTTAAATAACTTTTAATACTTATTTATATCAGAGCGACACGAAAAGAGCTTATTACATAACCCATTTTAGCCTGTTTGCGTTATGTAATATACCATACTATCGTACTGAGTGATGTAATGAACTTATTACATTACTCATTTTTAATCAAACTATGATTTTTTTTGTTCCGTCAGTCACTGTCATTTTTTGTGTAATGTCACTGCATAAATATGAAAACCATTGTGAATACATAAAAAGCCAAAATTCTGGGTCTTATATAAAATGTTGTATATTACACGTACGGTAAGGCTCATTACAGTACTCGTGTGGTTACTACGACTCGGTCTACGACCTCGTCGTAGCAATATTCCCCACTCGTTACTGTAATGAAGCTCATACCGTACTAGTAATATAAAGTACTTTATATAACTTAATACAAATTTAATGAATGCTTAAATTTTTGACAGTCTGTATGTAAAGACTTATAAAAAACAAATCAGCATAGCGCAGGTTCAAGGCTAAAAAAAATACACTCTTTTTTATTGTCGATAAAACGAACCGTTTTCGAGAAAAATAATAATAAGCGAATAGTTGTAGAAGGCCTATGTTCGCAAAAAATATGCGTTTTATTCATTTATCGGCACCAAAAAACGTATTGTTGTTGTAAACATTACTATGACACGAAATAAATCAAATATCCTGCATTTTAGGACTTATCATCTTTCACATCGCTGACACATCGATCCTTTACTTTGATATTAATTTACTGATTTTTGGATTTCGTGGATTTTCGTTTATTGAACATCTTTATTTTACGCTTAATGAAGAAGATTATGCCACAGCAATATGTTGTGATATTTCTAAAGCATTTGATTGTATTAACCACAGCATATTATTGTAGAAGCTTGGACTTTATGGCTTTATAGGTTAAAGTGGTTTAAATCAAATTTATTAATATATGAAAGATCTCAACTAGTATTGTTAATCGGTAAGAAATAAAAAAATAATAAAATTGGTGGTAGAGTAATTCAAGTAAATTATACAGTTCTTTAAAGTGTTTATTTCGCTTTAACAAAATATCTGCTGAGATATGAAATTTGCTTTTGGGGAAAAACTTTTTTCCACTTTATATTAAAAACATGACAAATTTCAAAATGTTTAAACAAACTGATAAAAATGTATTATTGAAAAAAGCTTATTATACCATAAATGAATATTTTGATGATAATGTGTCATAATTATTTGTATATCATTAATTTTATATTTCAAATTTTACTATATTATATTCTATTGTTTATTGAAATTTTTTAAAGCTTTGTTGATAAACATATATCTTTGAGACAATAAAGCATATTTTGACTTCGACTTGGCTCATATATTTATATTATACTTTTCTAACATCGCTGTCATTGACACATAAAGTTATTCCAAAATACTTGTTAAGGCTACATGGTATCTATAGCTATCGCAAGAGAAGCAAGCAATAATCCTAACTTTATTTGAAGCTGAGACCTGAGTACTTTACAATTTCTATTTTACCTACAGATATTACAAAAAAAAACAAATAGACTAGCTGATTGCATTTTATAGTCACAGGAAAAGTACCAGAAATAAATAAACCATTTCACATTTAGAAACTTGTAATTTGATTCTCAATAGAAATTGTAAATTCATACACACCTATCATTGTTTATGCTTTGCAACATCATTGCTTAAATTTAAGACCCCTTTCTACCAACACTATTTAATAGCTATTTTTATAACTGTAGTTACGTGTAAATTTACCATTGTAAAATATAATATTGGTAGGGGAAGATGGGACAAGATAAGGTAGGTAGTTAACACTTCTCATTTGCTTATTGTGATTTAATAGGCTTAGCTTAATTGTGAATTGTTGCTCTTATTTTTGCGATTTCTTTATTTGGCAAATATATTTTTAAACTAGGATATTGTTAATGCATTATATTATTAAATTGAACCCATAAAAGCAGTACACACATCTATAACGGTTTGGTTCATGAATTTATGATAACGTCGGAATTTCTTTTATCGTCAGGTATGGTAATGCCGGAAAAATTTTTTGTGCCGCACTGTGTGCACTTCGCGTGCACAGAAAGCGATTCACATTGGTCTTGAATCTTAAGAGATTTTACTCCTAGGGGAACATGACCATGCACAGGCAGATCGTTTTAGAGTGGTGACGTTCTCCAGATGAAGGAACTTTTGAGAAGTGTCGTTTTAGGGACAGTAAGTTTAATCATGTACGGGTAGACTGTAGTGATTCGTCCTGTATTTATACCATGTACCGCTTTGGATGGAAACAAGCTGAAGCCCAAATATAGAAATATAGGCTTTATAGAGTGCCAAATGTTGTTGGGTGTTCTTAGTTGTTATATTTTTATACTTGTCCATCATCGGGATCAGATTTGATGAATATTGAAATGGTTTTGTTGTGCTGTCCTAGAATTTTGCCTATTCTTACTAATATTATAAATTCTTGTTTGTTGGAAGGAAAGTTTTCAGATGAGTGGAAAGTAGCTCGAGTAATCCGGCTACCTAAAAAGAAAGATATTAGTTCTTTTAATGAATTGCGACCAATTAGCATACTACCCTGTTTGTCAAAATTATTAGGAAAAATTATGGATAAGCAAATTCGTAGCTATTTAGATAAATATTCTGTGTTGCCCGTCAACCAATCGGGATTTAGAGCGGGTTATAGTTGCACAACTGCAATTTTGAACATCACCGATGATATTTTTCGTGCGTCTGATGTTGGTAAAACGACGATATTGGTTCTGTTAAACTATTCAAAGGCATTTGATACTATTAGTCACGCATAATTACTAGCAATCTTGAATTTTGTCGGATTTTCTGAGAGCGCAATAGGCTTTATTGGCGATTAGTTGAGACGTCAGTGGGTCAGTTGTCGAGAGATGGAGTGAGATGCGGTATTCCTCAAGGTTCAATACTGGGGCCATTGTTGTTTACAATATATACAAATAACTTTGCTTCCTGTTTGGCACATATGACAGCTCACTTTTATGCGGATGATACGCAGCTCTACCACTCGTTTTTTCCTGACGACTGTCTTGCGGCGGAACGGCGTATTGCGAGTGATTTGCACAATTTAACTGTATTCTCGACGCGACACGGATTGCAGATAAACCCGGAGAAGTCATCAGTTATGGCATTTGGAAGGCACAAGGACAGAGTTCAAGGATTGGTAAGGGTTCAAATCGCCGGACGGGTGTTGGAGTTTTTAGCGAGTGCAAAAAATTTAGGAATGCATTCGAAAAGCTTACTTATCTTTGAAAATGTTATATCCACATCGTCATATACTGTCTGAAGATCTTAAAATAAAACTGTGCGACTCTCTGGTACTTTGCCACTTTAATTTTTGTGATGCTGTATATGGGCCATGTCTGCACAGGGCTGGCATAGCTAAGATTGAAAAAGTCCAGAAAAGTTGCTTAAGGTTTGTATACGGCATTAGAAGGTTTGATGCAGTTTCCTATAAGCTGAGGGATGCAGGGTGGCTTAGTATGCAGAAAAGGCGTAAGGTTCACTCTTTGGTTCTTTTCCATACTACTATATACAATAAATGTCCGGAATACCTGACAAATAAGATAGGTCATCGCACAGATGTCCACAGGCTAAACTTAAGATTTAAGGGGCTTATATCGCCACCTGTCCATAGGTCTTCTTCATTTAAAACAAGTTTTTCATACACTATTTTTAAGCTATACAATAATGTACATACCTCTCTGAGATCTCTGAAACCATCAATTTTTAAAAGGAGGCTGAAGCGCGAATTGCCTTATTAACTTTTCTAACTAATGCAATTATGTTTTCTTTTTGGTCAGTTGGTTTCTTTTTGAGCTTTTGTCTCATTCCTACTATGATAAGTTTTGATTCTTTATTTATTATTTATATAAATTATGGGTATTTATAGGAAACAAATTTATTCTCATTGTGAACAATCCAATTTTGTTCTTTTATAGTTTCTAGGGACTGAACTAGATCTTTTTTAAATTGCTTTCAGTTCCTATTTGCATTTCATATTTTTTCTTTTATATATATTAGGTATGTAATGTATATTTTTCTGAACTTTTGAACTGCAAATAAATGCTATTATTATCTATCAATTTTCGGGATGATTGAATTCAAAACGAGAGCCATCTCAAGAATCTTTCTGGCGTGCTAACAAGTATGTATTTTAAATGATTTTGCGCTATTAGGACCCGAGTTATTGGTGTTCACGGCACGCTTACGTCGGAATACCATGCTTAGGTACAATCGTAAAATGCAAAGATGACGTTTTCTACTAAAAGACATTTCAACCGAGAATTTCATTCGGACTGGAATTCCTTCAAATGTCACAGAAATATTGACCTAAAGAGGAGGAACCCATACATCTGGCCATGGCGGAAACAAATCTCTTGGAAGAAAGAAAATAATTGTTTTTTTTTGAGCGTTGAAAAATATAATATACCTGTTCTCAAACCAGAATATTTTTCAAAACGGACGAAACTGTTACGATCAACAGCTTAGATGCTAAGATTCATTCAAAAATGCAGAAAAATCTGTAAAGTATTGAATTTGAAAACAAAGAATTAAATAACAGTGAAATTAAAATGAAGAAAACTTGTTATACAAAAGAGTACAAAACATTGCCTTTCAAACTAAAACTCCAGTAAAGAAGACAGAAAACTTTATGCTTTAACGTGCACTCTAGACAGTGTTGGAATTATTCGTTTGAGAGGAAGACTTGATGACCTTAATTCATCTGAGAATCTTAAATATCCAATTATTTTAGACTCGAATTACCAACCAATAAAACTTATAATAAAATATTGTCACGAAGTTTTTCATCATGGTCAAGAAACTATAATAAACAATTCGACACAAATATTGGATCCTAATAATGCGACAGCAGTTCAAGGTGCATGGACTCCTTGTCAAAATTGCAAGAATAGGAAAGTAATGGCAAATATTCCAATAATGGTACAGCTACCACAATGTCGTCTTGAATCAACTGTCCGTCCATTTATACATACATGTTTTAAGACAATTTGGATCGAGGTTTCCTGAAGACCTTTGCATTGATTATGGTGCCAACTTGCAGACCGAAAAATACAAGAATCTCTCCAAGAACTTCACAAGGACGAGATTATGAAATTTTGCAATTTAAAAGCTATTCATTGAAAATTTAATTCTCCATGTTAGGTCTAGCATGGGTGGTGCCTGGAACGTCTTATTCAGTCAACGAAAAATTGTGGAAGGCTCCAACATTATCAGTGACCGCCAGTATGGATTCCGTAAGTCTAGATCAACAGGAGACCTTCTGGCTTATGTTACTCACGTTTGGAATAAAGCAATAGAATATCATATAATTAGATTTTCTTTCATTACCTGGAAATAGAAAATCAAAAATATTAAAATGAACTGGTAGAAGAAAAACGTTTACATTTAAAAAATATGGGATGTAATACTTACGGATTAACCTCCACTTTTTACAGCCATACCGACGGATTTTCTGAAAACCCGGGAGATTTAAGTGAGGAGCCGGGAGAACGTATATATTAGGAATTACGCGTTATGGAATAGAGATATCGTATTATGATTCTCATGGTCTTCGATTAGTAACTGTTTTAGATATATGTTCGCCCTGGCCTCACATAGCAACTGTATCACCAACAGTTTAAGGTTGGTTCGTTTTATTATTGCTAGACCAATTAAACACAACTCTTTTTATTCTTCCACTTTTCACCACCCTTACAATATTACAATTTTTACATTGATAAACACGAATACATCATCTTAAGAACCCCAAAGCAGTACACCGAGATACTGTAAGGATTGCTTTGATTTTTACCGTAGAGAATCAATCACAAGTTGAATTAGTTACAGCCTCTTTACTGTCTGAATATCACGAGGGTTATTTCAAAAACATGTTCTGAATAGAATGGAATATTACACGTATTTACGCGAACTGCAAAACACTGAGGTGCAACTTCGTTCACGTCGTAACCAAACACAAAGAATAAAGTCTATTTAACTGCAAAATTCACGGTAGGTTTAAAATAATGGTAACCTCTGTTACCCGGGCACGCATTCCCAAAATATCAATTATTTTAACATTAGAAAATCACTTTGCCTGACACACATGTCAGATTAAAACACGTGCTATTATTGTCTTAGCCACGTGGAGCACCTACTTGCTTTAAAGTCTAACAGGACACTGAGTTGTTTATGCCCTCTAGTCTGCGATGTCCACCAATCACATGTGGTCACGTGGACACTCTTGATCAACTAACGGAAGTCGCGTCCGCTCAAGTTAGCGACCATACTTGTTTACTGCCAATAAGAAACCAATGAGCATTAAATTATATTACCGCTTGTTGAGTCAAACATCACAGAACTTACTTTTACATATTTTTGAAGCCGCAAACCTATTTCAAAGCTACCGTTTAACGGTTTTCGTAGACGCGAATTTATTATTATTTAGTTTAGAATATAGTACGTTTTTATGTTTACAGAAGATTTAATGTTTTCCGAGATTTAGAATCCTTCGGGATAAAATACTAAAGATTTTTAACCATGGGCTAGACATATCGCGGTTTGGCCAGTAAAATAGAATAAAATATCTTGTCGCTACGCTAGAAGACTGAAGGACTCTTGAACGCAGGCGGCGTTTTCCTTTATTGCGGCGTTGCCGATTCGCAGACGTTGTCGCGACGATGACAGATTAACTTATATTTATTACTTTAAATATTAAAGAACGTATTTCCCAAACAGTAACTGTTGTTGTCCCATTTTCAAAGCTTACTGCGAGATATTTCATTTAAATGTTACTGCTGCTACGCGAGCGAGTTAAAAACGTGGGAATAGTCGGGATCAGGGATTTTTGAGAGATAACAGCAAGAATGGGCGAGATGATCATCAATGATACGGCATTTTCCCATTTTGCTTAACTAACTCGTAGCAGTAAGCTATCCGGTCAATATTTTATTTAGAATTTTTTTGACCTTAACCGCTCGTCACGATACTGCCACAAACTAAGCATTTCCATAGCTTTCCTTAGTGAAAAGGAAAATTAAAATTCGCCGCCATATTATCAACGGTAATATACCGATAGAGGAGGCGTCTTATCGGTAATACCGATGTTTTTAACAAGAAATCGATTTTCTGACAAATTTTTACGAAATGTAATTTTTACTTATAATCTGATATGATCCCGAGAGCTTTAGCTCGAGGGTCTTATCTTTGATTATAAGTAAAAATTACATTGAGTGAAAATTTTCTTGGAAAATCGAGTTTCGAGTGAAAAACGAAGGTATGAAGATAAGAAACCGCCTCTAGAGGTGTATTTTATTGGATAATTTACTGAACATAAAAATGAAGGCCGTCTGATAAAGGTAAATATACAAGTTAGAGGTGTTACTAATTTTTTATTTAAGTAAAAAAGCTACAAGCGTCTTTTCGAAAGCGTCTTTTTGAGCTAGCGGTAGTCTTATCGGGTAAGACGACCGTTACCAAGGTGGTTGCTATGAAAATGAGCGTTTTGATTGGTTCAATAAAAGTGAGGTGAATTATCGCGGAAAGTCATGTAAGAATAGTTTAAAATATGGTTATGACACCATTTTTATAATATTCTGTATATGAATTTAAATTGATTTTGTCTGTGCTAAGTATTAACGTCTTGCTTAAAAGATAAATACTCTGTCTGCTTCCACTCCCCTATCTACCTCTACTTACTGACACTGAATGAAAGACTTTCTTTCATGCTGCTGTATTTAAATCAATATTATTGGAAGGCGATTACAGTAATTGATATCATTTAACGATTGGGAATTATTATGACATAAAGGAAAAATTAACCGAATTAAAAACGAGTTTTCGTTAATAAACCGCCGAAAGAGTTTTAAAAAATGAAGCTGTAACCTCATTGCTCAAGTCAAGTGTAAGCTTATAATTAAGTCCCTCGTACCAAAGTGAAAGAGTCAATAAAAAATGCATTTTAAACATGTTTTTATCTCTTTGTGTGGTCAAAATTAACGGTTAACATTACCAAGATAATTGTTTTATGTTATATGCAAGTTCTAATTATTTTATGCAAAAGATATCACAGCAATAAAAACTTTTATAGGTGAACCGGCCAAGAGAAAACGCTGCATATTATTGTTTTAGTTTTGTGATTGCCGCTAAATGGCGTAGCTGCTTGGACAACATTATTTTTTACATTTTTATTAATGGGCACATTATCGTACCTGCAGTGCCCGTTTCCTCTTGATATGTTCGCCGTCTCTTTGTTCATTATATATTCACATGTAAAGAAGCCACAGATTGTTTATTATGAAAAGAAGGCTAGTGTCATCAGAAAAAAATGCCGAAGTGTCGTCTAACGTAAAAATAACAAAAGTATAACAGTTAATCAGCCCTATGATCAAATACACAAGTTAAAAATCTTAAAAAATCCTTACTTGCCAGACGGAGTAGAATAAATATAATATACTAATTAGGAAAATATTTCCTAGCCATCTGATTTAAAAACCTTATACCATGAGGCCGTATTTGACTAACACAGTTAGCGCTACAATACTAAATTGATTGCTTAAAACTACCAAGAAAGGAAGACCTTTCTGTTGGTAGGATGCTGCTACCTATGGACCGGTTTCGAACTTATTGGTTCTCATCAGTAAAGGGTAAGCGCAGACATACCTAGCAACAGAAAGGCCTCAAGTCTTTATAACCAGTTTTATCGTCCTTTTTTTTTTCAGTGAGGTTTAGGAAATGCTTTTCTATGCACTCTGTAGCAATGTTGTCGTTTTGCTACAGGCGTGTGGGACTACAGCGCATGACTGACCCACTAAAACCCTGTCCTCACTCTTCCCGGAACCGCCTCTCGGCATTACTTCGGGGTTTCTTTACTCTTTTTTCCTATAATATTTCTTCTTTTCTATCGTCTCCTTTCTTCCTTTTCTTTTTCTCTCATGACTTCTCTAAACATATTCATAACTGCATTCCATCCTTTTTCTGATGTTGTGATTATCTCCTCCACATTTTCCTTTGTAATCTCTCTTTGGCATATTATATTTGCTTTTCTTCCCTCTATATGTCTATTACATTTGAATATGGTATGTTCTGGGGTCAGTGGCGTATTTAGGATTGTGACACGTGGGGGTCCATTTATTTTCCTTAAAAAAATGCGCCGCAGGCAAAATTTTTTTAGGTGCCACGCCCTTTTTTGGACTGTCTAAACTTACAAATTTTACGTTTTGATAGCCCGGCTCAAAAAAAACGTAGAAATAAAGCAATTTTTAAATATAAACGCCAATATTTGCATTTGAAATATTAGTTTTTTGAAGGTATGCATAACGGTATACTATTTTACTCACCTGAATTAGAAAACACGGAACAAAAAATAAAATTCAACAATTATTAAACTAAAAGACTGTGGAAATCCCCAAACATCTGGAAAATTTGAAATAATGTTTCATGTTATTTATTGCAAATAAATGAATGTGAATTTCAGTTTTCTTTTCTACTGAGTCCACGGGGGGGGGTCCAGACCCCCTGGACCCCCCCCCCCCCCTAAATACGCCACTGTCTGGGGTATCCGTCTCTCCACAAAACCAGCAGTCTTCGTCCTGTTGTTTGTTTATTCTTTTTAGGTACGTTCCAAAAATCCCATGTCCTGACATCGCTTGTGTTGTATAGTAGTCCAAATCTCCGCCTTTTCTCTTGATCCAAGTTCGTATATCTGTGATGAAGTTTTTTGTCCAGCCTTCGTATGTATTTCATCTTACTTGCCATTCGTTCAGCATCTGTTCTCTAGCTTGTTTTTTAAAGTCTTTCCCTTCCTTGTAAATCATTGACCGCTCTTTCACTGCCAGATCTAGGGGCAGCGTTCCTGCCAGTACCTGTACCGCTTCTAGTGATATGGTTCGGTATGCCGATATTATACCTATCGCCAGTCGTCTATTTACTCTATGAAGCATGTTTACATATTTTTTATATTTAATACCTTTACTCCAGATTGGGGCTGCGTATAAAATTGCTGACGTCACAGCACTTGTCAATATTTTTCTCTTGTGGCTTGTTGGGCCTCCTATTTTGGGCATTATCCTCATGAGTGAGTTTATCGTGTTGTTTGCTTTCTCTTCCATTTTTTTAATATGTTCTTTCATCTCCATATCTCTGTCTATATATACCCCCAGATATTTAACTGCTGATTGACTTTGTATTACTGCGTGTGTCAGTCTTACTTCTAAATTTCTTATAGTTCTACGTCCTGCCAGTATTACCATCTCCGTTTTACCATGTGCAACTGATAAATTCATGTTTTTTAATTTCTCTATTATATTTCTTGTTGTAAATTTGGTCTTTTCTTCCAGTTCTTCTCTTGTCCTAGCTCTTACTATAACTGCCAGGTCATCGGCATACGCTACTAGGTCAATTCCTCTTTCGACGTCCGTGCGTAGAATCTCATCGTAAAAAATATTCCACAGTAGCGGTCCCAGGATCGAGCCTTGTGGTACTCCGCAACTTACTTTTCGTATTTCGTTGTTTGGGGTGATTATACTTCTATCCTCTAAGTAGGACCCTATGATTGCACGTAAGTATTTACTGGTTCCCCTTTTCTTTAGGGTCTCCATTATACCTTTCCACGGCGCTGAGTTAAAAGCGTTTTGTATATCTATAAGGACCATTACGCAGAATTCCCTATTTTTCAATGTTTTTCTATTTATTTCTTCATGTATCGTTTTTACCATATTTAGTGCGTCGATCGTCGATTTACCTTTCTTAAATCCAAACTGATTTGGGCTTATCATGTTTTTTTCTGTAGCTTCTTTTTGAAGTCTGTTTTTTATTAAAATTTCGAACAGCTTTCCCGCTGTATCTATTATGCATATTGGTCTATATGTTGTTTGATCGTCCTGCCTTTTTTTTTGGTTTTTCCAGTAGTACCACTCTAGATTTTTTCCATATTGTCGGAAAGCTGCTCTTTGTTAAGCATTGGTTGTATATCTCTAGGAAGGCCATGGTATTTCCTTCAGCACATTCTGCTATTACTTCTGGTGGAATACCATCCGGGCCAGCAGCTTTTTTCATCTTTATATTTCCTACGGCCGTTTTTAGTTCTTCTTCATTAAATGTAGGTATTTCGTTTCTCTCAATTCTCAATACAGGCCATGTATTTATTGGGTTACTCGGGAATAATTTGACTATTTGCTCCCTTAGGGTGTCCGGGACTATTTTTCTTTTTTTAAGCATATTAAAAGTCTTCATAACTATTTGGTACGCCTTTCCCCATATGTTGTCCTCCAGTTCTCCGCATAATTGTATCCATTTGTTTTTTTTGCTAGCTCTGATTTCTTTATTCAGGTCCTGCTTCGCCGCCTTATAACTTTCGTTTATGATGTGCATATCGCCCGCCTCCGTTCTATTTCCTCTTGCTCGTGTCCTTTTCCTTCTTAGTTTGCTGCATATTTTTCTTTTTTGTGCAATTTTGTCGTTCCACCAGTATACTGGAGGCTTACTGTGCTTGGGGTTTGCTTTTTTAAAATGTTTGTCGCATGCGTTTATGATCTCTTGTATGAAATCTTGTGGGTTTAAGATATTTTCTTTACTAAATACTTTGTGAGACTCTTTTGCGAAGTTTTTTTGTGTCGTGCTGCTCATTTTCCATTTTTTATTTATATTTTCTTCTATTTTATCCGGTGTTTTAATATTTATAATTTCGAACATTATTGATTGGTGATCACTATAATTTTCTTTCTCATCCTCCACTCTCCAGTTTTGTATGTTTTTACTGGCTCCCGCGCTTGCCACGGTGATGTCTATTATGGAGTTTCCTCGTGGCCCTGCGTATGTGGGTATATTTCCTTCGTTTATTATCACCATTCCTGTTTCCGCTATCCAGTCTTCTAACATTATCCCTCTGTTGTTACTAACTGCTGATCCAAAAATTGGAGTTTTTGCATTTAAGTCCTCGCCAAGTATTTTATTTATCTTTTTACTTCTTTTCAGTACCGTCTTTAGAAAATTCAATAGTATTTCAAAGTCTTCATCTTGCCCATTTGGTGAAAAATAGCACGATATTATCAGGTACTTTTCTAACTCTACCCACACGTATCCTTTGCCTTTATTGCTACGAACTACGGGTACATTTTTGTTTATATTTATAAAGCTGTCTTTTTCCAAGTCCCAGAAATCTACATTTTTAGCGTTTCCATTTGCTTCTTGTCCTATAATTATGTCTATATTTTCCTCCTCTATCGTTTTACTTAACAGGTCGTGCGCTGCCCAACACCTGTTAAGGTTTAGTTGGAGAACTTTTAGTTTAGTTTATTTTTGAGGGATCCCCCCTCCCTTCTTCCTTACTTCTATAAGTTTTGGCTTTTGTCAGTGCAAGAAAGTGGTATTTACATTTGCCGGTTCCAGCCTTATGTCCGGCCTTATTACAGATCGGGCATGCTTTTTCTTCCTTACATTCTTTGCTTTTGTGTCCCTGTTTGCCACAGTTGAAGCAAAGGTCGCTCCTGTCGGTGCCTGTGCAGTTACTTGCTTGGTGGTCGTAAGCCCAGCATTTGAAACATCTTTCCATTTTAACTTTTCTCTCTAGTTTATATCTCACTAGTTCTATTCTTAACTCTGTGTTTGTTTTCATTAGCTTATCAGCCTTCTCACTCGGGATCCATACTATAATTTTCTAAGTATTATTTATACTAGGTCTTGTTTCGCTCAGTCGGATGTCATCGTCTCCTTCTTCGCCTATTTGACCTCTTATAGCCTCTGCTATTTCCTCCTTAGTAGTAATTGTATCTAGGCCGCTTATACAGATTGCCTCTCTTGGCGAGCTCTCTGCATTTCCCTTTATTTTTACTTCAGCCTCCTGACAACTCTCCTTGATCTTCTGTCCGAGTCTTTCTAAAGCTTCTTCGTCTTTATCTGTTGTAATAATTAATCTCCCGTCTCTGGATTCTCTTATGCCCTTTATTATTTGCCTATCCTCCGTGCCCATTACCTTGTTTTTTACATCTTTCAGTAGTTGTTTGAAATCCTTTCCCTTTTGGTCCACAATAACTGCGTACGTTCTTGTTTCGCTTCTTGGAGTCTTAGGTTTTACTGTTATTGTTTCCCCTTTTTTTTCCGCAAGTGTTCTTGTAGTGAATATAAGCGCCTTTGTCTCTGTGTCCTGGAAAATCATCTCTACCATTTTCCGGAACTTTTCTATTTCTAATCTCTTGAAATGATGTAGCGCCACCCACTCATCTTCTCTAGTTTCTTGTTTTAGTTCCTGGAGGTGTTCCCATAATGTTTCATCACTTGCGTCTAGGCATATCTTGATGATCTTTTGTCCTTTTGCATTATTACCTCTGATTTTCGTGGTCTGCTCCATTACACCATATTCTTCGGCGATTTCTGCAATCTCCGGGAATCTTCTTTTGTATAGCCCCTGAATGCTTTCTTCCATGTTTCTATCAAACGGCTCTACCAGCACTACTTTCACCACATCTAAGTTTGTATTAAGGGGATTTCCTATTTTAATTTCGGTTTTTTTGTAGACTTCTTTAGCCCAAGTTTGGTTTGCCAGAATTTTATATTCTTCAAGTGTCCTTTTTCCCTCTATCGTTTTTACTAGTTCTTCTGTTGGTTTTGTGGTGTCCTTCGTTTGGGTTTCCGCGTCTTTGTATATTACTTTTTTCTTTGTTAGCCTTTCTTCTCCACTTGTATCTGTGCTCTCTTCTGTCTGGGTGTTTGTATTTATTTGAGAGGTTTTATATTTTCTTTGTTCTTGTGTAATTTTTTCTTCTCCTATAGTTTCTGAACCCTCGTATCTGTGGTTGTCAAGCCATGTCGAGATTTTGGTGTTATTTGCCACTTCAATATTTCTCCTAATTTTCGTTGCCATATCTCTTATTTCTTTCTTTGTATTATATTCGAAATTTCTTTCTAGATTTTGTGCCGCTCTGGTTATATTACTCAGTATCTCTTTTAGTCTTACATATTCTTCGCTTTCTTTTCCTTTGTGGGTTTCCTCCTCGTCTGAGATCACTATCGATGAATCTGGCATTTTCCTTTTTTTTGTGTCTAGGTCCGTATCCATATCCACTGATTTTGCTCTCTCTATAGAGCTTAAAGATCTTGATCTCGGTGTAGGTGCTGCCAGTTTTTTAAAGAACTGCCTTACGCTGAGTTCTTTCTCTTTTTTTCGTGTCCCTCCTTCTATTCCTTTCACGGTTAGTGTAAATACCTGTCTTTCCTTTGGGTCTTCTACATTTTCTCTACTTGTCTGTTCTTCTTGGTTTCCTACGTTTGGGGGGGATCTAGCTATTGAGTCCCTTCTACCAAACGGGTTGGTTACGTCCACCCCTTCTCCTATTTCGTCTTCTTTGTTTGAAATGTTTAAATTTGAGTTTTCCATGTGTTCCCACGATTTGGGTCGAATTATAGGTCCAGCACGGCCGTGCGCCCTTCCCGTGCTAAGGCTGTTTGTCCCCTTCGGTTCGCCATTTCCTCCGGGCATCGCTTGTGACACACTTACCCCTGTACCATGCAGCTCCTCGGCACGATGGTGTTACACCTTGAGCTTGGGGTACTTGGTTTTTTTCGGGTCTCCTTCCCTAGACTGGCTGCCTTCTCCGCGGCCTGCGAGTCCAGTCTCCCCGTCAGCTGGTTTTGGTCCGCCCCGGCATATCTGCCGGTGCCCCCATTCTGGGGGTCGTTCCCCTATCCGCCACCTGGGGAGGCGCTCGGTATGGGACCAGCAACCCGGCCGAGAGTTTTATCGTCCTGCTCAGGTAGTGAACGACAAGTGGCGCCATCTCTTAGAAGTTTTAAGCAATTAGGAGAGAGGACTATACCTTTAGGTATATTATAAACTTAAAAATCTTTAAAAATCCTTATTTGTCAGATGGAGTAGAATAAATATAATATACTAATAAGGAAAATATTTCCTAGCCATCTGTTTTAAGCAATCAATTTAGTATTGTAGCGCTAACGGTGTTAGCCAAATACGGCCTTATGGTATAAGGTTTTTAAATCAGATGACTAGGAAATATTTTTCTAATTAGTATATTATATTTATTCTACTCCATCTGACAAGTAAGGATTTTTAAAGATTTTTAAGTTTTTAATATACCTAATGGTATGGTCCTCTCTCCTGATTGCCTTAAACTTTTAAGAGATGGTGCCACTTGTCGTTCACTGCCTGAGCAGGACGATAAAACTGGTTATAAAGACTTGAGGCCTTTCTAATGTTAGGTATGTCTGCGCTTACCCTATGCTGACGAGAACCAATAAGTTCGAAACCGGTCCATAGGTAGCAGCATCCTACCAACAGAAAGGTCTTCCTTTCTTGGTAGTTTTAAGCAAACAATTTAGTATTATAGCGCTAACTGTGTTAGCCAAATACGGCCTTATGGTATCAGGTTTTTAAATCAGATGGCTAGGAAATACTTTCCTAATTAGTATATTATATTTACACAAGTTAACTCTAGACGCTAGTAGTAGTAGAGTACTAGAGTAGTAGCGGCGGACGGAGGGGCTTTGACGCCAAACAAGTAAGCCAGTTTTGACCCTTTTTGCCAACCCATCAACCACGAACCTCGACGAGCCAGCCCTTAAACGTCCTTGCGTGCAGCCGAGAGAGTTATGTATGTCGCCGGGACCCTCCAACCATCCAGAAGAGCATCAGACCCGTGCACTCGAAACTCCGCCGCCAATTCTCTGGTCAAGGTTTTTACTTTAGCCATACGAATATCAGGCAGTGTCCGAGATACACCATCCGCACCACTGCCATCCTTCATTTAGCTCAACGGTCCCTCCCTCGACAACATGCCGTTTTTAGATTACCTACTAGACTAGAGTGCCGTTGAGAATTTGCTGGTGTGTGTTGCATACGCAACACTACGTAGTATGGTGACCTGGGACCTGCAAACTGAAAAAAGTCTGCTGGGCTAGCCCAGGCTTAAATCAGGTACCTGTTGCATGGGAAGCGAGAATGCTGCCACGCGACCAGGCCGTCACTTCTAAGCGCTAACTTCAAAATTACCTGTATTACAACCACAGAGAAAAATTACCAAGTAGGCTTCTTTCGATTGTTGTCATGGAAACGGTACGTTAAAAATTGCGTTTGTGTGTTTGATCATAGGGCTGATTGGAAGTTAAATATTAAAATTAATATTTCCAATTTTTGTACGTTTTTCTTGCTATAACTATTATACTTTTTTATGTACAAATGCATGCTTAATTCAATGGTTTGGGTCCCATAAAGTTAGTGGCACCTCGCTGTCCATCTATTATAATGTATGTCCAATGTGTAAATATAAATACTAGCGGGTTACTGAAGATGTACAATATAATATATCACCTATCTATTTTATTTTAATTTTATTCAAGGGAGTAATATATAATATATATAAACTTTGTAGAACTGTCAACACCCTGGCGATTGACCGTCGAGGACCACTGGCAATTTAAAGTGCGAACTATTTTTTTCGAGTGGGAAAATTAATAGAGCAGCATATAAATACGAATTTACATGCTGTAGACAAGAACAGCAAATAGTTATAGGTTCTGCCAATTGGGTGATCTCTTATCAGCTTTAAAATGAGTTGATGTTTGAGGTATGCGATATTAGGAATCGGACAGCGCGCAGCGGCGTGACTGGTTGAAACGCTTAACTGCAATTTACATATTTTATTTTCTGCTATAACTCTGTGGTTTCAGACAAGTAAGTTTTTACTTGGTATCTATATTTTATTATATCCGTAATGGCTTTTTGGCGACAATTTAAAACAAAAGGTCAAGGTGAATTATCGCAGGAATATAATGAGTCAGTGCCAGAGTCGGCCATCGATAGCGAAATTAGTCCGGAATTAAGAAACAAAGATTTGCATGTTTAATGTCAACGCATTATTTTAAATATATACGCGTGTTTAAAAAAAGAAAATCCGGGAAAACTGAAAATGCGCTTTGTGCAAGAATGTACTTGTAACGTTGTGTTAATACACAACTTGGGTTTTATAAGAACTTATAACGTAATTAAATTGGGGACTGTAACCGGTCATTCTATAAAGCGCTAACCAATAAACCAATAATTCAAGACGGCTGATAATAATACTACAAAGGATTTTATTCTGTGAACTAAGAACTTTTACGGGAATAATATACTGTCAACTTTGAAACTGGTTCGTGATAAATTGAGAGGTTACCCTGATTATAAGTAAAAATATTTAGAAACATTGCGTAGTGTTCTGTTAAAATGTGGCTTTAAACATAGAAAATTAGATAATCCAACTACGACAGTACCTTGAATCCGATAAAAGTATAATTTATTTAGACGAAACTTGGTTTGATACTCATGATGTGGTTAAGTATGGTTGGGTATACAGTACAAATTGTACTTTTGGTACACCGTGTTCGAGAGGAAAACGCGTTATCATGCCGGAAGTAAACATGGCTTACTACCTAATGTGTTGGTTTTGTCAGCAAAAAATGTCACTCAATAATCAATCTCCAACTTTAAGAGCAGTTGTGCTTGATGATATCCGGCAGGTAATTAACGAAATGAGTAGCGATGTATAGAAAAATTGGGTAGCTCATGGTATAAAAACAGAAAATGGATATTCTGTTTCACCACCTATAGTGCCAGTAGTAATCCAACCTGGAAACGATTCTACTTCTGAAGGTTCTGACAATTCCAGTCATTAAATTGATTATGAAATTTAAATTAATTATTTTTTTTTTTATTTTTTTTAACACGTATCTTAAAAACTTGTTATATTACAGAACGTTTACTGTGATTCTGCTGATGCGATCAATATGTTGTTAAAAATAAAAAAATTCATATAGTGAATTTAAACTACTAACTGTATATTTCAGCTAACATAGTCCTAACCTTTCTTGGCACAGAAAACTTATACCTACTGGCGGGGTCTAGGACATTTAGCCGTCGCCGTTTCGCCGTCGCCGTTTCGCCGTCGCGACAATTCGCCGGCAGCCGATTCGCCGTGGGCCGTTTCGCCGTCAAATAGAAATTAATAAAATACGTAAAAAAGGTTATAATATATATTGCTAAATTTTAACAAAATTGTTTGATAAAAATATACCTACATAGGCAAGTCAATAATAAAGTTCTCAAATATTATACTATAATTATTATATACAACAAAATTATTACATTTCATAATTATGCGCTAAACCTCTGAGATATTCTGTCATATTATTCGTTTCTAATCTAATCCACCTTTTTGGGTCCAATTCGGTATATGCTAGATATAAAAAAATTGTAATAATTATAGACTTATATTGGTTAAACAGCGCTAACACGGCATCTAATCCACCTTTTTGGATCCAATTCGGTATATGCTAGATATAAAAAAATTGTAATAATTATAGACTTATATTGGTTAAACAGCGCTAACACGGCATCTAATCCACCTTTTTGGGTCCAATTCGGTATATGCTAGATATAAAAAAATTGTAATAATTATAGACTTATATTCTATTTGACGGCGAAACGGCCCACGGCGAATCGGCTGCCGGCGAATTGTCGCGACGGTGAAACGGCGACGGCGAAACGGCGACGGCGAAACGGCGACGGCGAATAGTCCCATCCCCCTACTGGCGGTCCTGGGTGGACAAAGACAATTTTTTAAAATTGTTTTCGGCAATATGAGCATTTTTTTTTTACCGAAAGACCATTTCAAAAATATTAAATGCATGTGTTCTTTACCGGTGAGGTCACTGGTACAAGCCTCTTCTCGACATTAACTATATTTTTAAATTGTTTTTGGCAAAGTTAGCATTTTTCTTTACAGAAAGACAATTTTAAAAATATTCTCTGCAGGCGAAGTCACGGATTCATCGATATAAACTATAATGAACAAGCCGTAATATACAGTGCGTCCATAAAGTCTTGCACAAATTCATTTAAAATTCAGGTATTTACTTTTTAAAAACGCTCGGACACGTCAATTAGTACTTTTGTTTGCGCATTTTTTATATTTGTATGAGGTCATCAATAAATGTGTTTAAAATAAATTTTCAAACGTCAATATTTCGGAAACCGTGATTTCCAGAGGTGTCAAGTGTTCATCATAGAATTCAAAATTGATATAATATACAGGGTGTTCCATTAAAAAAAATCCTTGATGACCTCATAACTCATACGTGCGACACCCTGTATAAAAACATTTTACGTTAAAAAATGCACAAACAAAAGTACTAATTGATGTGTCCGAGCGTTTTTAAAAAAAGTAAGCCCCTGAATTTTAAATGAATTTGTGCAAGACTTTATGGACGCAGTGTATACTATTTAATCATATTAAAAATTTACAACAATCCGCATTTTAATTATTTGTTAGAAGCCATGCCTATGGGGATGGGACTATTCGCCGTCGTCGTTTCACCGTCGCCGTTTCGCCGTCGCCGTTTCGCCGTCGCCGTTTCGCCGGCAGGACAATTCGCCGGCAGCTGATTCGCCGTGGGCCGTTTTGACGTGGTGCAAATTTCGGCCCCAAACATTGCAGGTAAGCTCATTATCATGGACCCAAAAAGGTGGATTAGATGCCGTGTTAGCGCTGTTTAACCAATATAAGTCTATAATTATTACAATTTTTTTATATCTAGCATATACCGAATTGGACCCAAAAAGGTGGATTAGATGCCGTGTTAGCGCTGTTTAACCAATATAAGTCTATAATTATTACAATTTTTTTATATCTAGCATATACCGAATTGGACCCAAAAAGGTGGATTAGATGCCGTGTTAGCGCTGTTTAACCAATATAAGTCTATAATTATTACAATTTTTTTATATCTAGCATATACCGAATTGGACCCAAAAAAATTAAAATGTTATAACGTTAGACCATTGCTTTTTACGTATTTTATTAATTTCTATTTGACGTCAAAACGGCCCACGGCGAATCGGCTGCCGGCGAATTGTCGCGACGGCGAAACGGCGACGGCGAAACGGCGACGGCTGAACGTCCTAGACCCCATGCCTATGGTCAATAGTTAAATGCTTTTTTATGTCATCAAATTAAGCTTGTAATAACTATAACTCTTTTTAATAATTAAAATGTTTTATAGATATTTGGAAACCTAGTAAAAGTTTTAATTTATGTAATACTGCATTTAAGATAACGAACTAATTTAATATTAATTTTATTTTTAATGTGTTGTAGCTTACGGCATGTAAAAATTACACATTCAATAACCACCGTGTATATATTTACAGACAGAAAGTAATGCCTAACTCATAAAAGGCTGTAATGTTATTTAAGCTTTAAATTGCTATTGCAGTTAATACACTCCATAGGCTATTTCGTTTTTTTTTACCGTAAAGCCGTAAGTTTTTATATGTGTTTGATTGTAGGAAGCCAATAGTCAATAAATATTTTTTAAACATTTTCACTTATAATATAAGAATACTTAAATGTAAATGTACTTAATGATGAATGCTGAATATTTTGAATATTAACCGTCATATTATTATAAACAGTCATAAACACCCTGCTGTACATAAATTATTTTAAATAATATTTAAATTCATTTATACATAAATTATCATCGCAATTTAAAACCAAGCCACTAAAACAATAAGTTTTTAACAATATGCTAAATATTCTAGGGGTGCAACACTCCTTAAATAGGTGTACAAATTGTCAAAACGTATTTATTTAAATACATTTAAACCAATTTAAATACAAATGGGCAGTAGGACCTTGTTCAATAGCCCTTTGGTATAGTGATGTAATAAAAGTGTTGTATGACGCTGTGTCAATGAATTGCGAATTAAATAAATAAATAAATAAAGTACAAATGAATACAAATAAATACAAACAAATACAAATAAATACACATATATAGAAACAAATACATGCATGGAATTCGATTAAATAAGAATTATTATTAACGTATTGGACAGCATTTACGCATCCTCAGAAGATCTTATCCTGAAGGTATAGAATCGCGACATTGAAAATTTTAAAAATTCACTATAAGTATAGTATACTTGTAAGTACAAGTTGAACTTAAAACGGGAAAGCTCATAACTCTAAGAAAGAATTCTCTGTGTTAGTTGCTGCAACAGGACCAAACAAATTAAGCACAGATACAAAGATTAGGTTAAGAGGTCGGATGTGTCAAAAAGAAATGTAAAAGCAGCAAGCAAACAATTTTACAAAAAAAAACATATCACAAAAGGATCATGGTGGTTTAACGACCCGGAAAATACCATGCCTATTTACATTGGACAGGTGTTGGGATTTTTTGTTAAAGAAACTGATAAAAATATATGTTTATATATAGAAATATTTCTAATAAAAACATTTTGTGCCTTCGAACGTTGTATAGACTAAAAAAAAATGATACCTTAGAAATGGCAGAATAACAGTCCCTTCTAAAATAAGGTTATTATTCAATGACAATCTCAGAACCTATTTGGATGCAGGATTACTATAAAATCGACGAAAATATAGCACAAACAACTAACGAAAATATTAAGAAGTACCAAGTACCAGAACAAAGTAGAGTTACCATATGTCAAAGGAATCTCCGAGAAAATTTGATGATTAGGACAACAATACAAAATTCGTAAAAAACAGCATTGAGCTCCAAAGATTCCTTAAGAAGCCACCTGACGAAGTCAAAGCCAACCAGCCAAAGGAACACGAGGAACTGCGTATATAGAATACCTTGCGAGTGCGGACAATCCTATGTTGGTGAATCCCTCCGCCCCCTTGAAACAAGAATCAAGGAACACCGAAACCACACAAAGAAGGCAGAAACAAATAGATCTGGTGCGGCAGCGAACATGCTTGGACACACGGCCACCACTTGCAATGGTCAGGGGCAAAAATAATACTCAAAGAAGAAGACTGGCAAAAGAGGAAATTCAAAGAAGTGGCCGTCATAACCCAAATCTAGGCTTTAGTAAGCCCTTTTTAGACATAAGAAATATTTAGAAACCCTTGCTAAGTAGATGTAAGCTTAGTTTAGGACCACACAGTAACGCATGACTGCACCAATCTCGGTCATGCGCTGCTAACCAGGAGGTAGTATAAGTACCCTTGTAGCATCGTAGCTAGTTCATTATTCACCTGATGACGACTGGAGATATTCACCAGTTGAGACGTTGTGATATAAATAAATAATGACAATGGAAGTCCAAAAGACGTCTATCATTCATCCAAAATGTAATATAATTTAATAGAGATGTAATCGAGTCTGCTTTGGGAAATACACTGCTACAGTAATAGCCGAGTGAACCAACGTTTTTAATGCAGGGTTAAAACCTTAACATCACATTTTATTTAACTCGTAAAATACGAGGAAATAAAGGGGATTAACAATACGTTTGCAGCAGCAGATATTTCCAAACATAGCATTATTTATAAACAAATAGGGATCGAGAAGTATTCGAACAATATGCTACAGATCGAAGAGGAAAAATATGGTTCTAATGACGATATGGAAATTTTAGAACTAAGATTTTGGATTTCTCCGAAAAGTCTGAACTTTTAAATGTTCAATCAGACGTTAGATTATTTTACCTTATTCAAGCGGTTTCCACTGTATAAAGCTGGATTTATAAACTCAAAAAGTTCGCAAAGCTGAGGTTCAGTTTGCATTTGAAATAAGAGTTCAATTTAAACTAAAGGGAATACTCAGTTCAATTTATAAACTCAGTTCGTGCAAAGTTGGATAGTTTCAAAAAGTTCCCGGGTAGTTTAAGATAACCATAGGAAGGCTGTAATATAGATATATAGATAGTGTTTCCACTACACTAAACTATAAACTTCCCTAATTTTAAGACGTTGCGTTATCATGATAAAATTATATAAATCTCAGACTAGGCAACCTTTGAGCAGTGCAATGGATTAACACGTTGATGGACAGTGAACATTTACGAGTGTTTAAATAGGCCACTATAATATTTTCGGAACCTATGGTCCGATTTTCGTCATATCTTGACTGTTAATAGATTATAGGGTAGAGCGAGAAAAATAGCAGTGTGTACGCCATACTGCCAGAGCAGTTGTGACCCAGACCTATATTTTTTAATTAAATGCTAGGACGCGCTACTGCCTAAGCAATAACAATTTTTCGTCAATATTAGAACACCGTACAGCTACAGCAGTAAGCCATTTCTATGACAACTTTTAGTCCAGAAAAGCTTTTATTTAGAAGTATGGAATAAAATCTAAGTATATAAATACATAACACAAGCTAATTAATGTTGTTGGAATGATAGCTTTCGAAACACGTTGAACATAATGCTGGTTTTTCATTACATCCCTTAGACCTATATGATACTTGAGTTCTTTTGTCTTTCTTGAGATACTTCTTGCAATTTAAAAAGTAATTATGTCCTTTATAGTTTTCCGATGGAAAGGGATTTTTTTCGGGAAAATGTGGGACCACAATGACATTTTGATCTTGTGCTTATCGATTATCATGTACCGCAATTTTTTTATTGGGTGCAAATAAAAATCTTCCATTTTTATGATCATCAGGAATTTCGAGTAAACCTCTAATAACTTTCTCTCGAAACTCAGTCATTCTGATCTTGTTATTTACTATATTTTTGTATAAGACAAAAGCGTTGAGCATCGTTATATATATATATCAAATGGAATATATTTTTTATACCATCTTATGATTTTTCTAGGGCATGAGTAATACGATAATAAAAGTAAAACCTCTCTATTGTCCCTCCATTTAGGGGCATATACACTTTGACGTCTCCTCCACATATATTCACCCTTTTTCAATTTTTTTGAAGTCATAACTTTCGGATTATCTTCTCCTATTACTTCAGAGAGTTCTTGTGCTATGAGTTTTATGCTCTAAAAGTTTTTCTGAGAGGTTAACGCTGTTGTAAAAATTGTCCATAACTGAACGGTGCCTTTTATTTAGATATTGACTCATTAAGCGGAAAACAAGGGAATCCACTTTAGATTCAGCTTCAACTATTTGGCCGACACAACTCAAAAAGCCTTAATCCCATATCTTGATCTTTTGTTTTTTATTTATTGTCTGTGTAACTAACTCTCCCTCGGAACAGTACAAGTGATTCATCCAAACTTAAATGTTCTTCGGTACTGAATGCATTTTGAAAGTTCTGAAGCAGAAGGTCTATAAGAGACTGAATGTTATAAACACTGTCTTCATTTTCCCTTTTTAAGAGCATAAGTATCTTAGAATTTGCTCGTAGCTTCTTCCAGACATGTAGTGTGATAATATGAGGTGAAAATATAGAGGACCTATAGAAAATACCTTTCTGAGTTCGGGATACCCTATTTGAGCTCTAAGAAGTGTCAGAGCTATAAAAATATCAAATTCCTTTGAGTGAATGGAATTTGGACGATCTTGAATTTCTTTTGTGAGGTGGAGCCGTTTTGGACAGTTTCCCAGAATATTTGTTAAAACAACGTACTAACAATTTTCGAACTTCGACTATCCAAAGCTTTTGAAATACTTCAAGGGCTGTAATGTTTTTCGTGATGTCAATTTTAATTATTGGTGAATCACTGTCGAAGTTAAACTTAGGAATATCTTCCACAAATTCAAGCCATTGAACTAAAAATCAACAAACAATATAAGTAAGAAAAAATACGTAAAAAATATTTTTAAAAATATTAGAAGAAGACTTTTTATGCCTAACCAAAACTATCCCCAATTTTACCTAACCTAACCTAACTAAGGGATGGGTTATGTTTACCCTATTTCGATACGGAACAGTAAAAATAACTTACTTCCTTCGTTTTCATTTGTCTCAAGTTCTGGGTTAACCCAGTTCTTCATATTTAACTCTGCTTCAAGATTTCCGGTCCCTGAGTTTTCACATTCAGAATCACTGCTGATGTCGCTGCCCGTGGGTTGAAAAGTTTAGTCGTTTATATCAAAATCACCGTCTCTGACTGCATATGGGTAATATTTGTCTGAACTAGTGGAGTTACTTTCGCTGAATTCAGCACTTAATACTTCATCATAAAGTCTCAACAGTCTATCTTCTTCTTTACGAACCATTATTCACTCGAAAATAAAACAAAACACACCACAACTAACACGTGCTACTAACATGATACTAGCCAAATAATTGGGTATAAACTGATACAACCGTTACTGCCATAGCAGTAAGCGCGCCAGTTAACCCCACCACCCGATTTTGAAACATCTTTGCGGAAGGAACAGGTTAACGCTATAAATTGGACAGTGCCTCAAATTGTAAAGTGTTGCTGTGGGACAGTAAGGAGTAATGTTATCAAATTCTTGGATAATCCTTTTTTGTACTCATCTAAATTTTCAACTTATGTCTTAAAAATATTGTTCTTCAAATAAGAAAAAATTCGTAAGTAGTTAATAGTTTCGTCGGATGTATGGACGTCCTGTTGAAAATAACCAAAACGTCCCCATACCGCTGTGCTGAGACTGTGTTATGGAAAAAATAGGACAAACAATTCTTCTCCGGGAAACAGCCAATTACACACCAATTTGGAGGGTGCAATGTGGACTTTGAAAATTCACATAACCGATGAGGTGGAACCAAGCTTCATCAGAAAAAAATGTCACGTCTAATAAATCATTTATTTCCAATAAATTTAAACCACTGACAGTAAATTCCTGCGTCTTTCAAAATCTGCAACACGTATTTCTTAAAATACTTGTACTTAATACGGAAACAAATCTAACCGTTTTTGAAGAATAGTCCTGCATGTTCCATAAGATCTTCCCACTTCTTGAGACAGGCGTCTTATACATTTTGTTGGCGTATTTTGCATTATTTCACGAACGTCTGCAATAAGTTATTCTGTTCTTACAGATGGTCTTCCAGCTCCTGTTTTATGTTGTATAGAACATGTTTCCCTAAACAGAGCCACGGTTCTTCTCAGGCAATGATTAAAGTCCCCAGCAGTAAAAGCGACGTTAGGAAAATTTTCGCAAAAACCGTCCATGCACAAACGATGATTATATTCTTCTTCTTCTTCTTCTTCCTCGGCCACTTTTCGTCCACTCCTGAACATAGGCCTTTCCCAATTCCTTCCATTGGTCTCTGTTTCAAGCCTTCTGATACCAATTTCCACCTGCTATCCTCTTTATATCATCCGACCATCGTAGAGGGGGTCTGCCTATACTCCGCTTTGTTTCCGTCGGTCTCCATTTCATGATTCTCGGTGTCCATCTCTCGTCGCTCAGTCTTGCCACGTGGCCCGCCCAACAATTTGATGCAGATTATAAAAGGTGCTGTCTGCAACCTTTTGCGTTAGTGTATTCACCTTTTGGATGATAATATTACTTTTTTACCTTTACCAACGGTAATCTTAGTCGATGTGGATTTCAGTAAACGTTTTAAGATATTTTCGTTTAAATTGGTCAGTTATTACTGCATAATGTAAACTGTGTAAAATCCGATATCGTAAAAAGAAAATTAAATTGTATCTACCTTACGGTAGCAAAGAGCTTGACATAAAATACGTTAAATGCATTAAAGAGACATTAACTTTTATCAATAAAAAGTAACGTGTAGAGTGTACACGTTTCAACAACAGTTACCTAATCGATATTATCTTTTTAAACAGCTGTTCTTTTGAACTACTGCTAATAGCATCTAGAAAAAAATACTTGCATTCATTTTAAATTAAAGTAAAAAAAGGTAGCCATCAACTCGGCCATATTTAGAAATAATTAGGGTAATTTTATTTAATTTTATTATGAAATTAAGTGTACAAAAATGGTTAATTTAAAGTGGCTAATGAGACGTGATACCCGTAAAAAAGTCAGTGGCTTCTCGGATGGGTTATTTATAAAAATATCTTCGAAATATCCCATAAATATGTATATTAATAATTATGCTTTATTACTTATTAAAGCATGAAGTGATTAATTTAACGAACTTGATTTAATATAATTAATTTTATAACTAATAAATCCTCTTAAACGTAATTAAATTTGTCATGCTTCTACGTTATCTAACATGCGTAAATTACTGAAAGATTTGATGATAAAGTGTGTTTTTTTTATTATAAGCTGACACGAGCACCTTTTTTAAATATGTATAACTATAATTTAATCCCAGGCGACTGTCGATATAAAATTATCTTTTATATGATTATACTTTTTGCATTTTGAATCAGCCCTGCTAAAATCAAAAGGAAAAACTCAAAACTCATGAGGGTGCTTGTTTTGTGAAATATTTAAAATTACGAGAATTATAATGTGTTCAGGTTAGTTTAGGCCAAGTACAAGTTAGATGCACATCCATATTTAATGCACAGATAATTGTACAAAATTGGTTAATTATACGTTGGTTGGGACCCATTTCTTCACACAAACATTTTTTTTTTCGCGTTTTAAGCTAATGGTTTGTTGCAAACCTTCTAGTTTAGACTAGGTTAGACCTCGTTATCCATAAGTGTATATATAAAAAGTGGCAAAAAAGTAGCGCATGATGCCTGTAACTTTTGAATTACCTCGTATACGAAAAAGTGACCTTTATGAAAGTTGTTCAGTAAATTATTTTCCACAGTTTTACCTGCATGAATTTTTTCTGTCATTTCTGGTTTGGTTGCCATAACAAACTTTATAATAACAAGATAAATAGCCTAGAAAGTTAAACAAATTAACATCGGAATAATAAACAAGTAACACCTTTTCAGTGGATCAGGTGTTCAAAATGACCACCATTTTCTGCTAAGCAGAGCGCCAGTCGATCCCTGAACCCGTCTACAACGTTTAAAAGAAATGGAATGGCCCGAACTTCACCACTAATTCTGACTTTTAAAGATTCTAAGTCATTTGGACGGTTAACGTAGACTTTGTTCTTTAAGTGTCCGACTATTTTGAGGAGTCGAGTGGGTTAAGACCGGGGATCGCGCTGGCCAGTCAATAGCACCTCCTCTGCCTATCCAATGTCCTGGAAATTGTTCGATTATGTATTGTGTAATATTTGCCGCATATTGCGTAGGTGCTCCATCTTGCTGGAACCATACCTGTTTGTTTATGCCATTATTTACACTCGGTAAAACCACTCTGCAAGAAGGAATTATGTGATTTCTGAGGAGGTCTAGATATTTTTCGCCATTCAAATTATCGTATGTGAAAAAGCTCCCACAATATGTCTACCAACTATACCCGCCCAAACATTTACTTTTTCGGGCCTCTGAGTATGACCTTCCTGGAACCAGTGAGTATTCTCAGCAGACCAATAACGATAATTGTGTCTATTAACAATGTCGTTTAAATAGAAAGAAACTTCATCCCGGAAAATCATATTTGTTGCGGAATTATTATCGTTACTGCATATTTCCATTATCAGCTCACAAAATTCAATTCTTCTATCAAGATCATCCTCGTTTTACTCGTGCACTAACTTTATCTTGTAGGGATACAACTCCTCCTGCTTAAACAAATCTTTCACTGACTGATGAGACACATTAAAATCCATTGCCATTGGCCTGGATGATTGTGTTGGATTTTCATGTATTGAGTGCATGATATTCTCCCCCGGTTGCTGCTCTAGGTCGACCTGATCTAGCGGCTTCCCTAACACTGCCTATTTCTCAAAACTTCTTTATCACTCGACATACCATTGACTGATTTATTGGAGGCCTATTTGGATATAATTCATTGAAAAGTTGACAAACCTGATCTTGCGATCTCTTCATATTTCCGTAACCGCTCATTTGTTGTTTCTCATTCAGATGAACCATAGTGTAAACGCAAGAAGAAGTTAAGAAAGCTTTTTTAGTTAATGGTTGGATCTGCAAACATTTTTCTGTGGGTGTTTTAGGTCCAAAATTCCAAATTTTATTAAGGGTTAGTGTTGCTAAGTTTATTATGTCTGGATTTAATTTTAACTAACTCGTTTCATGGCTGATCTAGTCTTTAATGATATTGATTAGCCCTAGGTAATTTTGACTTTTCCTTAAACTATTGAATAGTTGCTTTTAAATTAAAGAAATAAACTATTCGAATTTGAATTTAATGAATGATCTGCTAGCGAATCATCAGAGTCGAGGTCTGGTGAAGTATCTTTTAAAGCTATATTTTCTGTTATTTTCTCTGGCTCATTTTCTCTTGTTTTACATATTTTTTTTTTCTTTCACACACTTATTTTACTTTATGCTTTAGGAAAGAATTTTTAGTCACAGATGGTCATTATACCGGGTGTTACATCGTCGAGCGGGACATAGGAAATCCCATGTAATTCTAAATGGGGTCAATTATTGGCTTCCCTAATTATTTTAGAGAAAAATTCTATTTAGGTTTATTAAAGAGCACTAAAACCCACATTCAAAAGAATAACTTTAGATATTTTTGATGAGCCCGTTTACGGGTTATCGCCGATTTCTTTTTAACTATTTCTCCTTTTTATGGCCCCGTATTTGCGGGCACCAGTCAAGGTAAAAGATGACTGTCAAATAAAGTTGTTATTTTGAGGAATATTTGAACATCTTCTTAAATCCTAAAGTTCTAACAATTTAATAGTACCTACCTATTAATTAGTAAAATATTGAAACATGTAAAATGTCATAATTAACCTTGTAATTGGATACTTTATTTTAGTTTTATTCAGATTAATTTGTACTCATAAATACACCTTTAATATTTTCGATGTACGAGTTTTTATAACAATAAAGCACACATTTCAAAATGACAACTTTATTTGACAGTCATCTTTTACCTTGACTGGTGCCTGCAAATACGGGGCCATAAAAAGGAGAAATAGTTAAAAAGAAATCGGCGATAACCCGTAAACGGGCTCATTAAAAATATCTAAAGTTATTCTTTTGAATGTGGGTTTTAGTGCTCTTTAATAAACCTAAATAGAATTTTTCTCTAAAATAATTAGGGAAGCCAATAATTGACCCCATTTAAAATTACATGGGATTTCCTATGTCCCACTCGACGATGCAACACCCGGTATAGACAATGTTTTATTCGTTCTGCATAATTCAGATGTCGGATTCATATTCCAGTATGACAGTAAAGTCAGAAAAAATAATATTCTTCATTTTTTTTTTTAGGTCCGCATCTGTCTCCGCTCAGGTTCAGTTAAAATACTGAATCAACATCTGTAACATTAGAGTAAATCTCATGGATTAATTCAAAAACGTCTGTCGTGCACATATGGATGGCGAGGCCCCACATGTTAAATTCGTTAAAATATTACCTGGTGGGCCACTTCATTCATTTGCCAACCGAAAAGTTATTATTATGAAGAAAAACACAAAAAGCATAAAGATAACGAGCCAAAATTTTCTTTTATGAAAGCGTCTTTTTTATATTTTCACGTATCCGCTAGAATACAAACAGTGGCGTATCCAGCATTTTGTAGCGAAGGGGGGGGGGGGCGAACTGCCGGAAGGGCATGGGCCGCGGAGTTAAAGAGCCGCAGGCAAAGAAATTTTGGGACCACGCCCAAATTTTGTAGAAATGCACCTTCACTATGCTCCCTAGGGAACAGGGGTCTGGCCAAGTTTATTCCCATCGTTCTTCATTACTACAAATAAAGTAAGACCGATCTTGTTTTTTAAGAATTATTATTTAAGTAGTAAGGTGGCCCCAGGTCAAGGGGTGCGGGGGGGGCGGTCGCCCTCCTGTGGCTACGCCACTGGATACAAATACAAATTGGTGTTGTCACAATGATATTTACTGGTAATGTAGGTTGTCATGGCAACGGAAACAAATTCCACTTATAATAGATACCACTTTAACTTTAATTATTGGAGTTAGTGGTATTCGGTAAGGAAACTTCACAACAAAGTATTAAAAAAAGTATAGGAATGACGTCTTTTGATGATATCGTATTTGCCTATTTTAGCTAATTGAAACTTTTACGAAACGATAAGTTAATAATAGCTTAATCGTCTTTTTTTATTAAATGTAATATACTAAAATCGTTAAAATGAAAGGTTTTTTACAAAAAAATTTAATATTAGTTTAGGTTAGTTATAATAGTTATAATCAGGTTATAATTTCATGCAAGTTACCCAAGAAGGAGAAAGATTTCCCGACATTTTTTTAGTTGCTTGGGTAACGATACAACAAACAGGCTTTCATTGGTCGAAAGATTTCTATGTGCAATTTTCAACAGTAATATACCGATAGAAGATGCGTCTTATCGCTAATACCTCTTTTAATCACGAAAAAGCGATTTTCCGAAAGTTTCTACGAAAATACAATTGAGTATAGACACTTTCACGGAAAAATAGAGTTTCTAATGAATAACAGAGAGAAAACAAGAAAATTAGTAAAATAATCGTACTAATTGTAGGTTATTAATTCATTAAAAAACAACAAAAATAATCTTCAACAACAAATAACACATTTTACAATTAATATCTTATTAATAAATGACAATGTTTTCCATGGGTATAGTAAGGATAGTAATTTCTTCAAATTTATTCGTTTCAAAACGACTCATTTTCATTTTAATTTGCATTTGCATTCGCAGCCATATTTAAGAAAAAACTGCTATTTATCGAAACTGAATAGAAATAAAGAACAGAAAATGGATAACCTTTTCTGACAGTAAATAAAGATTTTTTTCCACTACTAACCTATAACATCGCCATTATTGACCGATTATTAACGCTAGAAATCGTTTTTCTCTACCTTATAAGTCATTATTGACCATGGTCAATAATAAGCCATTGAAATCCATTATTGACCGATCTTTGACCTTAACCGAATTTTATTTGAACGCAGGTAACTTGATTTTTTAATTCTACAACATCAATTCATTGTGGTTAGGCAACCAGATAATTATCAATACATATTAGATTACTTGATATTGTAAAATATCGATACAATCAACATTTTTTCTGCTTCCATCCTTAATTCGGGAGGTGTACACATAATATTATCACTAACATTTTCTTCGCTTTTTTTAAAAAAACGCAAAACTCGTGAAATCTGATGACACAAATGAACACAAATTGACATTGGCAAAGCCACCTGACAAAACAACAAAATATTTTGCCAATTCCAAAGCGCAGGTAACTTGATTAAAAAATATACTTATACCTACCTATAATTTTTTATAATTATTAATACTATAAAGATAAATCTCATATAAAAGTTTGTAGTAGTGGAAAAAATAATATATTAACCACGGTTTAGACAGCTTATAGCCCTCGCGTCTTAAATCCCTCGTCGCTTCGCTCCTCGTGATTTAAACTTGCCGCTCGGGCAACAATGATGGCTGTCTAAACCTTGGTTAATAATATACTATTTTAGATAACAAGCCTGTCATCTTTGTTTTCCTAAATACCCGTCATGGCCCACTAAAAAAAAATTTAAATTTGTTGAATAATGTAAATTTTGAGTTTCACATTAAAAACAGCTATAAAGTATTATATATTTTTGAAAAGCTTGTGATAGACTGAATCATAATGGCTAAAAATATATAGGGTGTCCCATTTAAAAAAATGCAAGTTTGCTATTTTTCTCGAAAACAATTAAACATAGAAAAAATCTGACTAAGCCACTGGATTCTACGTGAAAAAAACTAATAAGTCGATTTTTACCTTTTTGATAAGTTGCAGCGTAACCGAGATACGGGGGGTGTCCCAAAATGCAAAATTTTCAAAATCACCCCGTATTTAAAAAAACTAAGGGGGCTATGAAAATTGTGTTGATGGCATCGTTTGTTTCTCAAAAAAGTAACACAGTGCCGGGAAAACCGCAACCTTCTATCTTTACTAATAACGCAGATAACCCGTAAAACATACGAGAACTGGACACCATCTACAACGTATTTTAAAATCAAAATCAGCTGAATATTGCCGGAAATAGGAACTTAGATGAAAATTTGCTACATTTTTATCAAGATTTAATATTTCAATATTTTTATAAATTGCAAAGTTTTGTTTTATTCAAATTACAAATTCTCTTTTCTATCGATTTTTTTTGTGCAGCTAAATACTACTCAATGCGACCTTTCATTTGAGGTATAACAAAGGGGGTAGTGCCATTTGAAATTTTAAAGTGGTGGTGTGGAGCGCCGGGGCGGGGGTGACTGACCCCTTGACTAAAATATGGTGGTTCTAGTTCGCCCTACCCAAATAACATTTATACCGAATCACGTTGTTCTAACTATTGTAGTTTTCAAGATAATTGCATTGAAAGTTTTTAAGTTGACACCCTGTATAACAATTTATTATAGAACACCGGAAATTTACAAATTATTCTCATGTTTACTCACAATATGTGTCAAATGAGCGAGGCTTTTCGTGTCTAAAGTTTTAACGCGCTTTAGAATATAAAGCTCATTAAAATATCACATAACTCTATATTTATTTTATCAGTAGTTATGTTATCTAAAGAAATAAAAATAATATATCGACTATGACGCGGATCCAGGGGGGGTTATGGGGGTCGTACGATTCTACATAATTTTATCATGAATAATAGTACATTATGATATTAGGAGAATAAAAGATACTTTATGCGTGCTGAGTGTGGAAAGAAAGACAATCTTTGCGAAGCACATAAAGTATCTCATTCTCCGAATATCATATACTATTTTTTCTTCAAACGTGCATCATATTATTCGAGATAAGACAATAAAATAAAACGAATTTTTTAATGAAGATAACAAGATTGAATTTTTAACTTATTTCGCTGTATATTCCCTTTTTGGTATCGTTATCATGGATACGTAGTTGTTTGGCATCTATCAAAACAAATATTTCAAATTCGGTGTCGCGTCAGACCGAATAAATCTACAGAAAATGAGTTTAGAAGTGCCTGATGATCATCCCGACGTAGTAGAGGCAGCTAGAATAGCTATTCAAAACTTGCTGCCGATGAAATCTGGTGCAGTATATGAAGCTGCCTTTGTCAATTTCAACAAATGGTGCACTAGAAAAAAAGTAATGCAATACTCTGAGAACGTTTTATTGACATATTCAGGCTAGGATAACTTAAATGGTGAGGATCGTTCCCCGTTCGTTTAGTTCTTCAACCAGACGATGATGGCGCTATTGTAGGGATTTTGTTTTATAAGGTTGTTCATATCCTAACGTTAATAGCGGCAAAACATGTATTTAGAATAAGCTTGGGGAACGTTCTCTATCTTTCTCTTTCTGAATTTAACCGTATCAGCTAAGGTGCGATAAAGATAAAAATATGACTTATGTGCTGATCCATAATAAAAATATCTTCCGGAGTCGGACCCAAGTGACATTGACATTTTAAAATTAAATTTTTAAATGAAGCAGCGCGACGTATAAGTTTATTAAGTTAATTCTGCTAAAATGGTGATTTATTGTTGGGTTCCCGGATGTAAAGTACAAAGTGGGAAACGTGTGAAAATGCACAGGTTTCCAAAAAGCGACCAGGCAATAAGTTTTGTGTTGTTTTAGCGAAGTAATAAAAAGGGTGTATCGTGAAGAGCCAAAAAGGCACCTTGCGCCTATACTGTATACAAAATATTGTTGCTATCTAAAAAAATGTAAGCAGGACACCTTTTGATCCTGAATAATCATAAACATTACTTATATACAGTTTCTTAGAGTTATGACAGTTTACGATCTTAGTATAATGTCCGTGTATTTTTAGACGCATAAACTTTGGGTAAATGCTATTCAAAATCCATTACTCTGTGGCAAAGACAAGATTGGCATTCAAAAAACTTATAGAGTTTGTCACACATATTTTGCGTATGACCAAAAAATTGAGCATGACAGCAGAGGATCCTATTTAAAGCTGAACGCTGTTCCTATGTTAATTCTTTACAGCACAATCCTAGGTAAAACTTGCCTTGTTATTATATTAATTTATGTAAATATCTAATATTAATAAAGCTTGTCGCCATATCAGAAACGTAGTTACAACTTCCTTTTATTCTCCCAAAATATATTGACTTTAATTCAAAAGGTTTGCGCTTCTAACTTTTCCATCAGAGTTAGAAGCGCGAAAATTTGAATTCAAAGTTGTAAAACTTAAATTTTCATGCGTGGCGCCGACCCCCCGCCCCTCGCCGCAGTGCTACATTTAGTTCTTCAACCAGACACGAATGGCGCTATCAGGGAACCAATTTAGTATGTTGAGTTGCCTATCTATCCCTACCATAAGCGCATCTCCCTTATCTATGGGCATATTTTAATGAAATGGCACTGAAAATGAAGAGTTCTAGTTTGTGGGCTCATTATTCAATGATAAGGTCCGTGTTAAATTTGAAGCATAATGTGAACATTGAAAAATTTGCATGCTTTTTTAAAAAAGCAAGGAGAAGGTCATAAGACCAAGAAATCGAGAGTCTTGTCAAGGGAACAGTTCAGCAAATTTTTGTCTGACGCCCCAGATGAAAAGTATTTGGCGATGAAGGTAATAAAATTACATTTTGTTTGCTTCACATTGTGCTAACCAACCCTTAATTTTTTAGGTAGTTTTGATATTTGGAATATCTGGGGCATGTCGTTGCGACGAATTAGTGAATATGACAGTTGATGATCTTGAAGATATGGGTTCTTTGCTGCTAATAAAAATTCCCAACACTAAAACTAATAAGAGTAGAACTTTCAACGTCCTGGGGGATGAATATTTAAGCAAATATAGAAACTACGTTAATTTGCGTCCTGCTGATTTTAAGGAACGACGTTTTTTTTTGAAATATCAAATTGGGAAATGTTATAAAGCTGTCATGGGTATCCATAAAATTTGTAGTGTAGCAAAAGATGTGGCATTGTATCTGAAGATTCCAAATTGGAAATAATTGTTTAAGACGGACTTCCGCAACAATGCTTGTTAATAGTGGGGGGGATATTACTACGCTGAAAAGGCATGGGGGTTGGAAATCCGATGCAGTTGCTGAAGGGTACATTGAAGATTCTGTGCAAAGTAAAACCAAAATTGCTAAGAGAATTCTTGAACCTAGCTCTGCGGAAAATCTCGAACAACCTCCATTTAATGGACCCTCTATTGGATTTTTAAAAGCAGTTCACCCTGGAAAAATTGTTATGAGCAGTACCTACTGATATTGCAAGAAGTGGAGGATTCTTAAATGATGCAAATCTTCACAATTGTACTTTTACTATAAATATTACCAATAAATAATAAATACCAGTGTAAATACCAATAATCGTTGTGTATTGTGTAAATGTTCGTTTATTAGAACTGATAAATTAAAATAACTTTAAATTTCGTGGCTAAATGAGCAATGCTCAAAGTTAAAAGACAATAAATAAAACGAAAAAAAAAATTTATAGTACTATAATATATTAATACGCCTAGGAGTATAAGTACTTATACTCCTAGTCATATAAATGACAGATTTAATGTCATTGACAAACATCACATAAGTTATCACTTATATGACGTTTGAAGAAAAAGAATGTTTGATGTTCATTTTCCCCATCCTACCTTTTTGCATAAAAATAAAAAAAAATTGAAGTGAAATTAAGCAATCACACATCTGTTCATTGCAAATATTAGAATAATATCCTAATAGTAATCCTTAATATTTTCCCTGGATCCACGCCTGTACCGAACTGCCGATCCTGGCTGGCAACTCACGAGCCGCCACTGTCAAAAACTAAAAGAATCAGAATCGATCCACAAACGCTAATAAGCTACTTACTAACATGATTTCCTAAAGCTTTCCCTGTAACGGCATTTTATCTCTTACAGTTTCCGAGATACTGTCATCATCAATTTCGGACATATTGTATACTCTTCAACCCCTCCAACCTTTCTGCAAAACTCTTTCCCATTACCACGGCACAACTTGCCTTGAGCAGTATTTTTAAACCTCTTTTGTTTGATGCTTAATGTCAATTTACCGCAAAATCAGTTTTATTTTATGGCACCTGCGGCAATAATGCTGATTCTAGATACACTCATTACAGTAAAACAAAATGATTACTATTAAGTTAATAGGAGAATATTTTTTAAAAATATAATAAAATCACGATTGGCACGTTTGTGGCAGCCTTGTCTAAACAATTATTATTATAACGTTCGTTTTTTTAATGGATCTTTAACGGATTAAATACAATATTAAACAAGTTGACTTCTAGCACAGGAAATATAGTTATATTTTATTCAGTGAATGTCAGAAGTATTGTCTAAATTCATTTAAAATTGTGCTTTTTGGAAAACGCTCCGACCCTTCGATATTAATTTCTTAATGTGTTTTCTTTTATGGTAAATTCATATATACAGGGTAGCCCAAAAATAAGTTACGACCATCGACTTCATTTTTTGAAATGAAAACATCTATTTTTTATTTTTTTTTGAATTTTGCATGGAATTCATCAGTTTCATGTCCATGTCCTATACCTAAACTCACCAATTATCTGTCGCATATTGGGGCCAATTTACACATGCGGAAATCTGTTGTTCACCGAATAGATCAAAAGCACAAATATCAGCCATGCATCATGCATGAGTTATTTGAAGATGATTTCGATAGGCGACATGAGTTTTGTGAACGCATGCAAATTATGTGCAATCTAGATAATAATTTAGCAAAATATGTTATTTTTTCCGATGAAGCTACGTTTTGTTGGAATGGTAATGTGAACAGACAAAATCATCGTTTTTGGGCAACAGAAAATCCGCATTGGATGATCGAGGTTTAAACTCAAAAACTCAAACTCAAACATTTATTTCTCAACTCACAAGTAAATACAATGTGAAATGCCTAGATGGGCTGTGGAGAAAAGAAGAAAACAATTATAGTAGGTACCTAATCATAAAAATTAATACATTTTACGTGTGCAAGTATTTAAATATTACAAAATTGCAAATAATATTAAAAAGGTTCAAATTAGAACAATAATTTGTCTTAAATAAGTTATTATAATTTAAACTATGGAATGTGTCTATATTACATTATACATTACATAATATGAACTATTGCCAAGCGACATAACCACAAACAAAAAAAATATATATACAAAACACCGCAGTAATTATGAGAAAACTACAGCAGAAAGTTATATTCATAAAATTCCTGCAGACTATAGAAAACGTGTGTCAGCAGCAGATTCTTAAGTGATCTGCGAAAGCTGCAGAATTGGAGGTTTTCCGTTATGTAACCCGGTAAGTGGTTAAAGATCCTCACTCCCGCATACCGAAGGCCCCTTCGACTTATCTCGTAATTAAAATGTGGCTTTAGATACAAAAGTCTGCTTCGCGTATCATACAGATATGTACGTCTGAGGCTGTCCATATTTTTGTTCTTATGAATTAAACACGAAATTTTAAATGTATATAGATTCGTCAATGTAAACAATTTTTGTTCTTTAAAAGAGTTACGACAAGACTCCAGCCTGCGCAGACCTCAGAGACTACGAATTGCTCTTTTTTGAATAAGAAAAGTGCTGTCGGCATTTGAGGAACAACCCCAAAATCCAATTCCGCACTGCAGAATTGAGTAAAAATTTGCATAGTACACCGTTCTAGCGAGGTTAAATCCGAAGTTGTTTTTTATAGTAGGGATTGCGTAAACAGCAAAGCTCAGTTTTTTATTTACATGTATAATATGCGACTTCCAATCCAAATTTTGATCTATAAATACTCCGAGAAATTTCGCGTGCGTGACTGAGTTGATAAGCCCATTATCTGTATTTAGATCTAGTAATCCTATTTTTTTATTGGGTTGAATTACGAGGTTAAATGTTTTTTCTGAATTTAGTATAAGTTTATTTGCAGTGAACCAGTCAGCGATTTTTTCAATTTTTACAATGACTTTGTTTTTGATTCCGTCGATCGACGGTGAATGTATCAGCAGGCTGGTATCATCTGCATACAATGAAAAGTTTATTGTGGGAATATTTGCTACTAGATCTTGATATAAAGTAGAAGAACTGTTGCTGCAAGAATGGAGCCCTGCGGGACGCCTCTTGCTAGGGTACTTGCATTCGAAATTTGTTTGGCCACGATATTCACACGCACAGTTGGGATCTCGACCACTAGCTTATGATTATAAGGTACGACGAGAACCAGTCATTAGCGGAGCCTCTGATGCCATAATAAGAAATCCACGCAGTCAAAAGCCTTAGACAAATCGCATAGGATTACCAATGGAATGTTTTTACTTTCTAAGATTTGGTTTATGCTATTGACTAGTTTAAATGTAGCTTCGGTGGTACTTCTATTTTTACGAAATCCATTCTGAGAATCAGTAAGAATCTTTTTGACTGACATATAATGTGTAAGTTGGTCATTTACAGTGGATTCTAATACTTTTGAGATGGCCGGTATTAATGAAATGGGTCTATAATTTGATGTGACAGTTCCATAACCCTTCTTAAAAAGAGGCTTGACAATAGTAGTTTTATACTGATCAGGAAACACTCCACTACTCATAGAGAGATTTATTAAAAAGGTTAGTGGTGATTGCAGATGTTCTATGTTTTCCTTTATTATTGTAATAGGTACCTCATCAACACCAACAGACTTTTTAGATTTCAGCTTTTTAACTATTGAAATGACCTTCCGTAACTGGTTTAAAAAAGAAGAAGTCTTTAAAATTGAGGCCCATTTGATGAAGATAGAGATCAGATGACCCATTGCTCTTTAGAGTCTGTATTAGGGTATCTGTAATGTGAACAAAGTATTTTCACAGCCAGTATCCTTAAAAAACAGTCTTTAACCGGACAAGTGTATCTTAAATTTCCCCAACTTGAATTAATTCTAGCGTTAGTGGCTATATGTCCAAATCCATGGGACCCAGACTCTGCTGACAAGGAAGATGGTGCTCTTCCGCACTATGCTGCCACTGTGCGTACATTTTTGGATTAAACCTTTCCCATTCGGTGGATAAGAAGGAGAAGGCCTATCGAATGTCCTGCTAGGTCGCCAAACCTAACTCCACTTGAATTCTTTTTGTGTAGTTACCTCAAATCGAAAGTATTTGTTGATAGGCCAAGCAATCTGCTGGAATTAAAACAGAGAAGTGCGTGCCATTACTCCGGAAATAGTTGAAAACGTGCAAAGAGAGTTTATTAATCGCCTTGGATATTGCCAAGCCGTAAATGGCGCACATTTTCAACATTTAATTTGATTTCTTGTTCTGTTCTTTTTAAATATACAGGGCTTACTTATTGATATGTTCAATCGTAATATTTTCGATAACTGTTGAGTTTAGGTATAGGACATGGTACATGAAACATACTTAGAATTCGATGCAAGACTTGATAGTCGTAACTTATTTTTGGGTTACGCTATATACATGACTTTGCCATCGCTTTAAGATCGACGGGTCTGAACGTTTTTCCAAAAAACGCACCACTGAATTTTAAATCAATTTAAACATTACTTCCGGGACTTACTGTATACTTTTAAAAAATGAGGTTAGTTAAGTTAAATGCAGTAGACCACTATCTTTCTCTGTTTTTTTCAGCTCATAGCGACAACACCTTTAAAAAACACTGACTGGGTATAACTGACCATGAACAAATTGAATATTGACATTGGCATAAGTTAGCTTAAGTTGTTAAATGTTGCATAATCTACATTATATTGTATTGTATTATTAAATCACCTCTCTGCTCCCCCAACCGTTTTAACTTCTTTTCATATTAAAATCTCTTAAATGGTTAGTTGCTGAGAATGACTTTCTCTAAAGTCGAAACTAGTACAACACGTGCATTAAGAAATTTAATTTAATTCATCGTCAATTTATGTATTTCTATAACCCTTGTTTTCTACCCTAGAGGGGCAAATAAAGTTATTTGGTAGTAAAGACAGACCTTTCTTTATATATATTCAATTGTTACCACCTGTCATTCGGTATCTGTCAAAAATGACATTTTTGTCAAAAAATGCTGAAAAATGGCATTGTTCAACCGAATTTCAAAAAATGTTATTAGAAAAAGACAATATAGTTTTAGGCCAATGTACAAAATTTCAGATGTCTAGCGCAAAGTTAAATTTTTTGCCATTTTTTACCATATACTCAATATTTTATTTAGTTTGTATGCTTATTTTTTTACTAGAATGCCAATTTTTTTCGCAATATAAAATTAGAGGCGAAAAAATTTGCCAGGGGTGGGATCGAGTTATCATAATTTAACAATTTCAACAGATAGACGTCAGATGTTCCATTTTTTGTTATTGTAAATACACGTACAAAGTTAAAAAAAAATTATAATAAAATACGCAGATATCAGATTAGTTCACAATTTAAACCATAGACCTCGTAACTATTAGACCTAACAATAACAAATAAACGTGTTGTCATCATTGTATTCCAGTGTAAAGTAAATCAACATTCAAGCTGCTCCCCTCCACTTGGTTTGCCAGACTTACGCCACAGAAAACGTAGTTTTCTGGGCTTACTCTGTTAAAAGTATTAACTTCTATGATTTACTAGAATAACATGATGTGGGAAATATATAACATTGCCTAAAACCTTGTAAAAAATCTGTAGTATGGCAACGCAGCAAAAAAGAATCCGACCAGATCCCCTCATTTTCGTGGCCATCCGCATCGACTCGGCAATACTCGGATTTGTGACAGCGTTTTTCTGTGGGTTTTCCTGGAGTTTTGTCAACCTAACCTTTATTGTTCTGTGGTTTTGTCGCATGCATATGTAAATTCAGAGTAATCCCCACTCCCGACCCCACCTAGCTCTTCACGGCGTCTCGCCACCAGACGATTTTGGCATCACAATTTTATAGCATTTATGAATGGCGTGTCGGATCTATAGTTACGATACCTATGATTTAAACGCATTTTCTTGTTATCCACAATAAAATATCAAGGCAATTTCGAATTTTATAAGTAGGCTATGGAAAAAAAAAGGAATTAGAGTGCCGAATAAATAAAAGAAATGTCACAAAACATAAAATATAAAATATGATATCACTTAGAAACAAAGCACTTACAAAGTTTAAGAAAAACAGAAATGGTCAGAACTGGGAGTACTACCGACAATATCGTAATTTTGTTACTGCGGCGATCGATAGGGAGAAAAAGGCGTATTTAGAAAATAGAATTCGACTAAACGGTCCCAAGGACAACTGGAAGTTACTGAGGGATATGAATGTGTATGGTAGGAAGATAACGTCGGTTCCGATTGAGTTGGGGAGTGCCGACCAGGTTAACGATTATTTTGTAAACATTCCTCAGGTCGATCCGGATCCGACTATTTTAGACTTTTACTTAAATAACAAAAAAGAAAATGTTACTGAATTTTATTTTAGAATGGCCACTTTGGATGAAATTAAAGACGCATTGTTCTCAATAAAATCGAGGGCTGTGGGGCATGATGAGATAGGTGTCGATATGCTACTGCGTTGCTGTCCTGTTATTATACCAGTTATTGCGCACTTGGTGAACTACAGTATAGAAATGGAGACTTTTCCAGAAATATGGAAAATTTCTTGCGTAATTCCGTTGCCTAAGGTTAAGGACCCAAGTGAGCTAAAAGATTTGCGTCCGGTGAGCATCTTACCAACCCTATCTAAAATAATCGAAAAGGTACTTAACAATCAAATTATAGACTATGTGGGTCAGTGCAGTATCCTGCCAAGCATGCAGTCCGGATTTAGAAAAAATTATAGTTGCACTACCGCTCTGCTAAAAGTTACAAACGATATATTTGAGGCAACGGAAAGGGGCGAGCTCACATTGTTGATCCTATTAGATTATACCAAAGCATTTGACAAGCTCAATCACGCCCTCTTTGTAGCAATTCTTAAATATCTCGGTTTCCAGAACAATGCATGTAACCTTGTTAGAAGCTACTTAGAGAACAGGAGACAAATGGTTGTTCTAAACGGAAATACATCTAGGTCGAGGGACTTGAGGTTTGGTGTTCCGCAGGGATCGATACTAGGACCATTGTTTTTTACTCTGTATACAACACAACTTATAACGCGAATCAAGCACTGTAGAACCCACTTTTACGTGGATGATACACAGATCTACATTTCCTTTAAACCTAGTGAAATTGTTAATGCCAATAACAAGATCAATGAGGATCTGGGTGTCATTTTACAGGTATCTCAAGCACACTGTTTAAGCATAAACCCCAGTAAATCGCAGGGACTTCTCTTTGGTAGGAAGAATGATCAATTGTTATGTCAAGAACATGTTAAAATAATTGTAAATAACGATACGCTTAAGTTGGTAAATTCTGCAAGGAATCTGCGCCTAGTACTCGATAATGGTCTTAGATTTTCTGAACATGTCGATATGTGCATAAAAAGGGCTTTACAAATCTGAAATTAATATTTAATTATAGAAGAATTCTATCTGATAAACTTAAAAAAATTCTATGTGACTCCATAGTTTTATCGCACTTTAATTACGCGGACGTAGTATATGGTCCTTGTCTGCTCAGTGTTGATGCTCGGCGTATCCAATTAATTCAGAATTCTTGCGTGCGTCTGATAAGGGGTATTAGGAAGCGTGAAAGGGGAGTGTCTGCGAAACTAAACGAAATAAAATGGTTACGAATGAACGAAAGAAGGGTCCTACACTCTGTAGTTCTATACAACAGTATAATCTCTAGAAGGTGTCCGGATTACTTATACGAGAACATTAAATTTCGCAGTGACATGCACAATTTGGAACTTCGCCATAAATATACTACAACTACTCCGGCACACACGTCTAGTAATTTTGAGAAATCATTTAGTCATAATGTGGCAAAATTATATAATAAAATACCCCTCCACATAAGGCAACTTACGGGCATAAGATTTAAAATAGGAGTTAAAGAAGTCATAAAACTTATTATCTAGTTTATACTTGTTATTGTGATTGATTTATATATGTAATACCCTAATAGGGTTCAACCTACAGTACAGAATGTTTTTACTTTTTTTCTGCTAAATAATGGGTGAATAAAAAATGTGTATATTTTTCTTAGGTTAAGTGAGGAAGCTTGCTTCAACTTCGCCTTTTGTAATTAATGTTTAAAAATTACAATAAAGACTTTATTTATTTATTATTTATTTATTTATTTATAAGTTGGAATATTTTCGCAAGTTATAGTTTTCACTATTATCACCAATGTTGTCCATTCAAGAAAAAATAGAAATTGTCTTAATTTGTGAAGAAAATATGCCTCACCGGCAAGTATCTGACATTTTTAATGAGAGGCATCCAAAAAGAAATTTGCAACATAGCACCGTTTCAAGAATATTGTCAAAGTTTAAAGAAACTGGATCTGTTCAAAATAATTTTGAAAAACCTCACGCAGTAAGTAAATACGATGAAGAAGCAATTTGATGTTTGATTAAGTGTTATTGACCACGGTCAAACTAGTATAACCAAGATAAGTGATTCTCAGCCGCAGGGCCGCATTTAGAATTCGGGGCCAAAATTTGGTGGAGGCCCCTAAAATTTTTTCGTATATTTATAGTGGAGTATACTCAAGTAAAATAATATGATTACGTACAGCATATGAAAAAGTTTATTCTTGTAATATATTTGCGCACTGACAATCGTTTATTAATTCTAATTAAATAAAAACTTTGGGCGATTTCTTATTAACAAAAGTGTTAACAATATCATCAAAATTCATATCGCGGAGAATGTCGCTTTCCAAACTGAGAAGCATGAGATTCAATAAGCGTTCTTGAGTCATCGACGTTCGCAATCTGTTCTCTATAATCTTTAGTTTTGAAAATGATCTTTCCCCTCTGCAATTAGTTACCATCATCAATAAATAAATACGAAGTGCCACTTCTGCATTACAAAAAGTAGATTGCACATTATTTTGCAAAATTATCCGGTAGAGAAAAATTTCATTCGATTCACCCTTTTTCTTTTCGTACTGTTTTGCAAGAGTGGCGAGATGAATCAATTCATTAGCTAAATTCAAGTCTAAATCATCAGGGTAATGATGTACAAGATTTTTGGCCTATAGTTCCAACTGAGAAGGTTCCATTAAGGTCATCTCAGTCAAGAAACCGAATCGTTCATCAACGACTTCGTACGCTGAAATTCGTTCATTCAACCATACGATCAGTTGGTCAATGACAGGAAGGAAAGATTTAGTTCGAAATATGTCTCTCAGTGACTGTTGCACAACATCCGCTGCTCCATAATCTAGGGGTCTCAATCGAACACTCACAGATCGAACACGCAAACTTTCATATTCTTGTTCATCGGACAATTCAATTGCAGTTCTCTTAGATTCTACGAAAGATTTTAAAGACTTTAGAGAATTCACGGCTATACAAAGGGTCATCGTAGAACTCTGTATATACTTACTCGTAGAATTGAATCTTTCCAGTATGTCATGCCAAAGTTTGGTATAAATTGCTGTTTCTAATCGAGACATGTTCTGGAAAAGACCGCGAGCTTGGCTTTTGACAACATCTTTTTGTTCAATGTCATCACGAATTTCAATTAACGCATTTTGAATGAATTTGAATCCGTGGTCAAGAGCCTTGACAGCATCTTCGCGACATGACCAACGCGTATCACTCAATTTTTTGAGTGTATAGAACATTTTTTTGGTATCTCCAGCTGACAAATTTTTGATCAATCTTTCATCAAAATATTCAATCGTTCCAAAACAATCATCGGCGTTAAAAGTGAATGACACACTCACAACACAAGTACCTTAACTGGAGTGAGTTATAGAACGCACTCCACTCATTGACATCACGCGGGAAATTTGAATGCTGCTTATAAGAATTGAAATTTTACACACAATGTGAGTTTCGGGACGCATAGCTCAACTAACTTACTTTGCAGGGTAAATTTGAATATGACTTATGAATGACCCTTGCTAATAACTACACTAGAGAACCTCTTTTAGTTTCTATCGAATTTGGGATCAAATAAAAAACATACCAATCATTTTTCTATTTTATCCGAATTGGTGGGGGCCCTGGGGCCATGGCCCCGCTGGCCCCGTCCTAAATGCGGCCCTGCTCAACAGGGTACAAGAGGCTAAGCGTTAGAAAAATTCTTCAGAAAAATCGATTTCGGCCATATAAACCCAAGTTTATAAACACATTGAAAGAACGCGATTTTGATATCCATCTAGATTTTTCGTTTAGGTATCAGGATCAATACGAGAAGCATATTCTTTTTCCATACAAGATCTTATGGACAGATGAAGCCACTTTCTCTTCGAATGGTACCGTAAGCTCACAAAATTGCCAATGGTGGTTCCAAGAAAATCCCAACTTCACAATTGAATGTCTCGACCAGTATCATTTTAAAACCAATGTATGGTGTGGGATTCTGAAAGATCAGCTTATTGGACCATAGATACTTCTTTAGAGTAAACTTAACTGGTGTAAGGTACCTGACTTTTCTTGATAATGAGACTGCCGAAGTTTTGGATAACATGCCCTTACACAATAGTTATAACTTACGTATCAGCTTGATGGTGCACCCATACATTAAACTGCAGTAGTAAAAGAACGCATAAACCAATTATTTCAAAACAGAGTTATGGGGCGTTTTCCTATGGGGTTATCTTAAACAGAAAGTTTATAAGAATCAACCGTTTAGAAATATCGAGCATTTGGAACAAACGATCAGACGGTGTTGGGCCGATATAAAACCAAGTTTTTTACAAAATGCTATCAAAGACGTTTATAGACGGACGACTGTTTGTATAGAGCGAGAAGGACGTCACACTGAAGTGTGACATTTTTTGTTCCTTAGAATAATAATGTTAGTTATATTAAATTATATTTAGTATAAAATAAAATTTTTATTAAATATTTAGATGTATTTGTCATTTGAAAAATGAAACATCTGACGTCTATCTGTTAAAATTGTTGAATTATGATAACTTTGCACCACCCGTGTCAAATTTTTTCGCCTCTAATTATATATTTCGAAAAAAAATGGCATTCTAGTAAAAAAATAAGCATACAATCTAAATAAAATATTAAGTATGGTATAAGCAAATAGTTTAATATCCATTAAGTCAACTTACATTATAAAAGAAAAACATGTTAATTCGAAAAAATGGCAAAAAATTCAACTTTGCGCTAGATATCTGAGACTTAGTACATAAGCCTAAAATTATACTAGAAACAACTTTTTCCAATAACATTTTTTTAAATTCGGTTAAACAATGCCATTTTTCAGCATTTTTGACAGATTCTAAATGACAGATGGTGACAATTGAATATATAATTTTTAGTCTAATTTGAAGCAAAAACGATTGCTCTTATTTAATTTGAACTAACCTCATTAATAATAAAAAGTTCCATATGGTGTGGAGTTTAATGGTGACACTGTGACACTACAAAATACTCCTTTTTGATTGGTCTATGATCAAAAATGAGGCAAATAGTCAGTTTCGTTAATAATTTTTTATTGGGACCTTCTCAGTTATACCATGGCTAAGAGAAAATTTTCAATGCACATCAGACAAATCTATCATTAACCTTAATTAATAGAAGAATTAATGAAGCGAATACTTGAATTATTTAGTCATGTGTAAAAACTGTCCTGCTACTTGGCGTTGGGTTTCAGGAATTTCAAGTTTAATGACAGATAATTGATTTTAATAAGCCTGCGAAATAATTTAGTTACTGTTAATATTTATGGGTAAACTAATGGGAAATCTGAATTCCTAAGGTTGAGGTATGTTCAATAAAAACGGTTAATAATTTTAAATGGGTGAATTCAATGGTTTGCAAGAAAATCTCTGACAGCGTAGTGAACCAACCCCTCCTTAGCCAATAACATAACAGTATAAATATTTTTACTTTGGTTTTAAGCCTAATGATACCGACATTGCCAGTATTAACCTAAATCAAAGTTTGGAGCATATAAGTCAATTTTGTCAGTGTCACAATCATAATGTTATTTTGTCCTATAAAAGAGTATAAACCCTTTCATTGCCAACCATAACATAAGACTTCATAATCAAAAATTAGTTTTTGTTAAAAAGGCCAGAAATTTGGGGGTCGTGTTTGATAGCGAATTAAGGTTTAATGATTATATTAATGGGTTGTTTGCAAGGGCAAACTTTAAAACACGTAAAAAGCTACGTGAGCATATTATTTTGCCTTTATTTTATTGTGGCCTAATACTTTATTACCCATGCTTGGACAAGATTATGAAAAAGAGACTTCAAATTTTTCAAAATCATTGTGTCAGATTTACATATGGTCTTAGAAACTATGATAACATTGGATTGTACTTTCAAAATTTAAAATGGCTTAACATGAATAATACATTTAAATATCATCTTGTTAGTTTTACCCATAGGGTGTTTTGTTGGATGCTCCTCTTTACTTGCGTCATAAACTGTCCTATAGAATAGATCAGCAGCAAAGAACAGTTCGTAATAGTAAGTCAACCCTGACTTTATCCCATCATAAGACTGCATGTTTTCAATGAAGCTTTTCTTACAATGCTGTCCATTATTATAATTCCCTGGGCACTACTCTGAGGGAGTGGTGTCGTTTATTTTGTTTTATTTTTTTTAACTGCCGTGTAAACGCCCGTTCTATTTAAGGTTACAAAAGCAATTATGATTCTGTGTCACAAATAAAAATCCAATGGTGTGAGATCTGGAGATCTCGCTGGCCATTCTACAAAACCTGCATTTCCTATCCAGCGCTCTCGAAATTCCTCTTGGACAATTCTGCCATTATGCGCTGGAGCACCATCCTGTTGAAACCACAAGTTTCATAACGTGGCTGGAGGGAAATCCATGCGGTACTCTTGAAAATCAGTATTTTAAAAGTTTAAATATCCAATAAATTTTCTTCAAATAAATAGGGCCCTAAAATGCGATCGCCCAATATCCCAGCCCGAACATTTATGCTGAATCGAACATGTGGGCGGATTTCCCGATTTTCTTCAGGATTTTTGATGGCCCAAATAAGTTCGTTGTGACGATTAAATACGCCACAATTGGTAAATTTTGTCCCATCGGACCTAATATTATTGTTCAAAAATGGATCCCCGTTGCGTGTAATCTGGTCGCGCAACCAGAAGCAATATGCTAGCCTCCTTTCGGGATCCCCTGGATGTAGTGTGTGACTCACATGAATTTTAAATGGTTTAAAATTACTGTTTTTTATAATTCTCCAGAATTTTGTTTTGTTCATGGCCCAATTATTATTTGCCTCTATCTGACTGGTGGCAACAGAGGTATTATTGTTTACGTAAAATATTTGTATTAAAATTTAAAAAAAATCACATTTTCAATTTAGTCAGTTCGATACCTATCACTCCCGTTATACTGTGATACGATACGTACATACGCAACAAATGGACAAAATTACAAACCGGGTTTAAAACAATAGCAACCTCCTCCTCTGTTGTTCTGCTTCCATATTTTTTTCGTTTTTTGCAAAATGAACCAATATTCGGATTAATATTCGGATAAATTAGCATCTGTCTTTCGAATAAACGAAATGCTTTGTTGGGGCCTCTTAGGATAAGTTTCAAGATAAACTTCTAAAGCACGAACTGAATTTCTGCTGATATGATAATGCATTTTTATCATATCTCTTTTTTCTTCAAATGAAAATCTCATGATGAAAATTAAATACAAGTTTTAATAAATCAAAATTAATAATTATTATCGTTTTGATAAGCTTTATCAACAAAAATATATTGGGGTTGCCAAGGCAACTGCATTGCTTTGTTTTATAAGTTTCCAACGGTGACCTGATAAATTTTTATTTATTTTTTTATGTGTTCTTTTTTAACAACTTAATTACTTAACTATCCTATTTCCATAAGAATAATGTGTTGAATAAAGACGGATTTATGAATGAAACTATGTGTTAGACAGAGATGTGTAATTAATAAATTTTAAGGTGTTATTTCATAAAACTAATAATTTTTTTGGATAGTTCCAACACCTTATTGCCTTAAGGAAGTCAAAAGGTAACTAAAAATAAAATAAAAGATCCAGGGGCGTATTTAAAAAAATAAAGTTGATGGCCGCCCAAAAACGAAACGTCAGATTTTCAATTTGACAACGCAATCTTGTGGAGGAGAGATTGTGGCAATGAAAGGTGTTTTTTATTTTGAAATTTCTTTTCAAATAAGCCCAGGAAACAGTAAAAAGGTTTTTGTAAAAATTCGTTTTTTTTCGAATGTCTTCGGAAGTACTCGGAATTTTTCAATTCTCGAAGTTGCATTTTGTTGAGCACCAAAATACTATGCCATAATTTAACCGACCCTCTATGTCTCTTATAATAATCGAGATCCCATGCATGCACTCGAATTTGTGGCACCCTGTATAAACAGGGCACAAAATCATATCTAATCATACGGAGATCTTTAAATTCTCGTGGATCGTTGGTTTTCGGTAGTGGTACAGTCACATGAAATTTTACTGGTACCAGACTCGACAGTAAATATTATTTCTTAATAGTCTATGAGAGAAAAGGAAATTTTGCTGTCCTATGATGGTACATTATCTCGAGTCCAAAGGAAAAGAAGTGCAATGAGTTCAAAGAAAAAAAAGTGAAATTTGCTAAAAAAGCAACTAGTTAACAGGCAATAATTGACAAATATTAACAACAGGAGATCATATGTGATGAAAATAATTTGTAGGCAATATTAAAGATAATATTGTGGCTCCCTAGACTTCACTAAATAACAGGCCTTAAACATAAAGTTTGGACCTTTGTTTGGCGATATTTTGTTTAACTTGTATTGTGTCAGCTGAAGATTGTAGTTACTAGAAGACCAATACTGACCAATTTAACTTACTTGTAAATTGTTGATTAAATTTAAATTGAATTATTGTTTTGGTTGGTTCAACTTTTTTTTTTCACTTACTTACTGTCATTATTGAAAACGGCTTATCGACCATTACAAATAACATATATAACTTTTTGTGTTTTTTCATCTACCACTTTACCAAAAATGGATCCTATATTTTTTAAAAAATACTTAGTCATAATAATACAATTTAAATTCAATTACCAAAAGTAAAAAAAAACTTCATGGATTTTATCACCGTACAATATTTAAATTGCTACAGCTATATCAGTTAATCAATCAAAATAGTGATAAAATCTACTTGAGATTTTTTACTTCAATAAATTATGAATATTTATATGCTGTATTAAATTCTTATAATAAATGAAAAACGAATTAGTTTCCTATCAATTAAGATTTGTCGCTAAGTCAAAGATAAAAATTTAACGAGAAAAATGTCAAGTCAAACCACACTATATAGGAGATTCTTATGTTCATATCAATACACAACATCTTGTTCCAGTTGAGACATTTTTTAAGTATCTACAGTAGCGTAACAATGATGTGATGAGCGTCAGTTCCTATAGCTCTCCGTGCCGCAGTGTAAATTTGATTTACAAACAGCTAGAATTTGAAAAATAGTAGTAACAAAAGCGCTACAAAAAATAACACACGTCAGAGATAGCTTAAAACATATTACCTATAAAGTTCGCCAAGTAAGCTACAATAAGAATTCGAACGAAAAATTTTACATTGTTGCCGTACTTCTCTCTTTAAATTTCCATAAAATATTAATTAGTATGTAATTCAAATATATTACTTAAAACAATTAGACGTATGCACATCCCTGTATATCTGTATATTGTATACCCTGTAACATATATCCCGTTGATTTTTCCCCTTCACATTGCAAATTATAATTCATATAATTTGTTATAAAAAAATTAGTGTTCAGAATTTGATAAAAAAAAATTAGTGTTCAGAATTTGATGCATCAATTAAGCCGAGCAAAAACGATGAGATTTGAACGCTACAGCAAGTTTAACTTTTGCAATACCGGGGACAAAAGATGATTCTTCTATCATTCAGAGGAAAAAAGATGAATGTTTATCATTGGCTACCATAGACATCGTAACTATTAGACCGAACAATAACACAATAACAAATAAACGTGTTGTCATCAATGTATTCCAGTGTAAAGTAAATCAACATGCAAGCTGCTCCCCTCCACTTGGTTTGCCAGACTTACGCCACAGAAAACGTAGTTTTCTGGGCCTACTCTGTTAAAAGTATTAACTTCTATGATTAACTAGATTAACATGATGTGGGAAATATATAACATTGCCTAAAACCTTGTAAAAAATCTGTAGTATGGCAACGCAGCAATAAAGGATCCGCCCAGATTTCATCATTTTCGTGGCGCATCGACTCGACAATACTCGGTATAGCGGATGTTGTTTTCCTGGAGTTTTGTCGCATGCATATGTAAAGGCAGCGTAATCCACACTCCCAGCCCCACCTAGCTCCTCACGCAGCGTCTCGCCACCAAACGATTTTGGCATCACAATTTTATAGCATTTATAAATGGCGTGTCGGATCTATAGTTACGATGCCTATGTTGGCTACTATGGACGCATGAGAGATGTTTAAAAAGAATAAAGTTGCAGATGTTATAATGATAGCTACTATAATACCTATAGGTATAGTTTACTTTATTAGCACTCTGTATTTTAGGGTTCAATAACCAACAGGTTGTATTGGTGTCGAATGATACATGCAGAGTGTTTCTGTAAGCCTATAAAGAACGAAAATATATTAATATTAATAAAATTGTGAAAGAAATATCAAAATTAGCCGTTGATCTGATAATCTAAAACCGTGATATTGTTACAGGTACAAGTTAAAATGCATCCAACTGAAATTGATTGATTATTAACTTACTTTTTGACCACAAGGATGGGGTGACCTCGGCCTCCTTAGCCCCCCCCCCCCCCCCCTTCAACTATGTACGCCACTGTTGCTTTAGTCTCTTTTAATATCCGTTTCAAAGATGTACGCTTACCAACACACATCCTTTTGCACAATAATTATGTGACATTCATCTTTTTTACCCTAATTATTCAGATTTAACCTCTAAAAAAAAATAATTGCACGTCTATGTCATTTACCTAACTAACCTGCAAATATGCAGCTATAAATAATAAAAAGTAGATATTATGCTGTAGGTATTGCAAAGACAAAATTGAATTCGAAATATATGAATGGTGTAGGGGTCTCTAAACACTAAAATGATTTTCTCAAGAACTATGTTTTGCGACGTTCATATTTTTTTCCCTGCACTCTTAATATTCTTAAAGCGTTGAGGATAATATATTTTTGTAAATTTCTGTCCCTTACTAACGGTTTTGTCTCTTATAACATTGAATTAGAGGGGACACAACGCACATCTCGACACCTTCAGAATTTTACAGGCATTACTGGAGTTTAAAATGATTATATTTAATTTATAATTAATCATATTTAACCTTCGGTGTTTTTAAAATGAATATATGCAGGGTGTTTTAGAAGTACGGTAAGCATCTTAAGGAAGTGATTCTTTATAATATTCTAAGAGAAAAAGTTCATATGAACATGTGTCCGGAGCTGCCCCGTTCTTGATATACAGGGTGTTAAAGTTAAAAAAAAAATGGATTTTTTAAATATCCTTATCCCGACTTTCCTGAAATTTTGTTCCGTTATTCATAATGATAAGCGGCTTAATTTGCCCTAACGGGATTAAATTTATTAAGTCCAGTGGCGTCCAGGGAAGCACCTTAACGAATATTATTCAAAAAAAATGTACGCTACTGACTTCTTTTTAATTCTGATATTTGTTTCGGATTCACCAACTAATAGTACAACTTTTTTGTTCCTAAAATTGTTTTCGTATCTTGCTTCGTTTTCGAGAGAAAAAATAAATACCACTTTAATGCATTTACAAATAAAAAACTTATATGTATTTCAAAGGTAATTAAAACGTGTATAAATTAAAAATAAAATTATCTTTTAAATAATGATACAAAAAAAAGCAACAGTTAATTAAAGCAATTGTTGAAAGTGGCCACCTTCTGATAAAACGCACGATTGCAAACGATTTTTTTTTAATTTTAACACCCTGTATATCAAAAACGGGGCCACTCCGGACACATGTTTTTAAGAACTTTTTCTCTTGGAATATCATAAGGAATCATCCCCTTGAGTTATGTACCGTACTTCTGAAATACTCTGTATACCGGGTGTCAACGGAAGGTGGCTCGCCCCTATAACTCTTTTGTTTTTAAGGATAATGGAATAAAATTTGGAGGATTCGTATGCGACATAAAACTGCATTTCTTGACGGGTGATTCAACTTTATAGAACTTCCGGTTTTACCGGGAGTGACATAAACTTTGATTTTTCAATGAGACACCTGGTATATTTTCACTTTCTTTTAATCCACATGACATTCTAAATACAACCATGTATCACTTGTCACTTTTTGCCACCATTTTATTATTTTTTTTTTAATTTCATTTTTTAATCTAGAAGGCTATGAATACGTTAAAATCACTAATTTCAGTCCTAACATCTTTGGCAAAATACAGCTTTACTGTTTTCGGTCAAAACCTATCTGCTGTGTCAATTAAAATTTTGAAACCTGTAATACTCATTTTTTTCAAATGGCAACATGGTGGCTCGTCGGTTTAGGAAAAAAACAGCATTTTATTCCGATTAATTTAATACCACACCCTATTAGGTTTTAAACAAGCTTCCTCTAAAAAACTGCAAACATGTTACGTTATGTAAAAATTTCCTAAAATAAAGCGCCTTTGGAGAATAAAATAGGATTTAATCAAGTAGCCTGTGACGATCACAACTAATAAAAACAAAAACGTTAAGATGTATTGTAAAAAATTGACAAGTCAACATCCTATGGAACTTCGCTTCTGCAAACGTAAATTAGGTAATTATTGTGTACATTATTGTTTAAAAATCATGGAAAATAATAATATTTATACATGGAGTGAAAAAGTTGATATGTTATTAGTCTTTGGAGAGTGTGGGCAAAACTCAACCGATGCTGCACGTGTTTACGCACAGAGATATCCTAAACGCCGTCACCCAACCGGGCATTATTATTCAGAACTGGTTCAGAAAATGCGAAATGAGCTTGATAATAATAAACACGATCCAATTATTGTGAGTGAAGAAATAGAAATAAATGTTCTGGCATACGTGCAAGTGAATATCAATGCGTCACTCAGGAAGATAGCGCTAGAATGTGGCATTTGTAAGTCTTCTGCCGGCAATATTTTAAATAAACATAAATACCATTCATATAAATACCAACTACATCAGTACCTGTACCCAAACGACAATGAAAGAGACTTGAGTATTGGAATTGAGGATAATACATTTCCATAAAAATCTCTTTATACTGACGAAAGCCGTTTCACTAATTTGGGACATTTCAACAGAAATAATAAGCGATGTTGGTCCCACGAAAATTGACACTTGATGCAGGAGAGAAATTTCCAAGAACGGTTTCGTTTTAACCGTTGGGTTAGGATTTTAGGAGACAGAATTTTAGGCCCTATATACTTTGACGGCTCGCTAACAGAGGCGAGATATCTAGGTTCTCTCACGCAAGAAATTGAGCAGTTCTTGGATGAGATACCACTAGTAAATCTATTGGGACTATTTTACCAACAAGATGGTGCCCACCCACACAACATGAGGGCAATTGCAGAATATTTGAACGAATCATGCAACAAAAACTGGATTGGAAATTTACTTCTTTACTAAGACTTATTCCTTATTCAATATTTTCAGGTCACCTGACCGTACGCCTCTAAATTTCTTTTTATGGGATTCTATTAAAAACGAGGTTTATGATGTACCTACTGCCAGACGGAATGAATTAGAGTAAAAAGTAAGGGCAGCTATTCATAGAATTACACCACAGCACTTAAGAATCATTTCAAGAGCGAAAGTAGGTGTGAAGAAGATGGAGGTCACTTTAACCATCTGCAACCCTAAAGATTGTTGGTTGTATTTAGAATGTCATATGGATCAAAAGAAAGTAAAAATATACCAGGTGTCTCATTGAAAAATCAAAAGCTTATGTCACTTCCGGTAAAACCAGAAGTTCTATAAAGTTGGATCACCCGTCAAAAAATGCACTTTTATGTCGTATACGAATCCTCCAAATTTCATTCCATTATCTTTAAAAACAAAAGGGTTATAAAAGCGAGCCACCTTCCGTGGACACTTGGTATAATAGATAAAGTTATTCATAGTCGAGCTAGGGCAGTAGTTTTCAATAAATCAGTAGGTATTTGTTTTTATATTTTACGCAATTTATGACTAAAACATTTTTTTTAATTAATAGGTACGCCTATACTGCCACCGTCATAGCTCACTCATAGCAACTCTTTTTATGAATTTTACCGCCCTGCCTCTTCAGGCGTTGTAGAACCGTGTGGCGAACTATACGTAGTATGTTGGTTCTGAATTTAACATTATTACCAATGTAAAGATTTAATAAAAGCTTTTTTTTGTTGCGTTTAGATAGCGGATATGGATGAAAAATTTATTGTCTGAGCAATTCATTTTTTTTGTCGAAGGAATTTACAAACTGAATAGTTTTGTCTTCCCAAAAAGATTTTAATTAATAATTTTGTTTTTCATCTATCAATTATTTACTTATAATACCTTAGAAACGGTTGCTATAAACATCATCATAATATCATAGAAAATATTAGCGGGCGATAAAGTTAATAATGCCCGGTGATGTTCGTAATGCCCGGTAATTATTATTGAAGAAAATATTGAATAGAATTTGTATTTATTTTTAACAATCTTTTTACATAATATTATTCTGTTTTTCCTATGTTAAATATGCAATTTTTGAACTTTCCTGAGAAAGAAGCTGGACCAACTATGAACTTTTGTGACTCGATTACTGAGTTTCTCGATGTTCATGCGGATTCCTGCTCTATTTCAACATTAATTAACTTATTTTCTTTTTCGACGTGATGCTTTCCTCTATACCGGGTGTTTCAGGAGGTACGCTCACCCCTATAACTTTTTTACTGTTTACGTTACAGAAATAAAATTTTGTGGGTTTATATGTGATACTATTTTGCATTTTCTAACATGGCGGATGCCATTTTCTCACTTCCGGTTTACCCGGAAATGACCTCAACCTTAGATTTTTAAATGGAACACCCTGTATATTTTTGGCTTTATCGATTCAGAACACCATTCCAAATTCAACGACACCCCATACGTCACTTTTTGACATTTTAAATCATTTTAAATTTTATTTTTATTTTTTCATCTAGATTGCTATGAACTCTCTAAAATTGTTTACTTCTAAACCAAAATCTTGATAAAAATACAATTTTTAAGTTTTATTGTATTTTAAATTTTTTACAAACTTTTTAACTTTTTAAAAAGTCTTTTTCCAAAAGAACTCGATTTTTTCAAATGGAAACATATTGGCTCACTCGGGCAAAAAGATGGAGCATTTTTTCCCAACAGTTTGATATCACACACACAAATGTCAAAGTAAAAGAGAAGAGATAATTTATTAAAAATAGCCATTAATGACAAAAAATACAAGAAGCGCAAACGGCTTTTCATTTATCTAGGTACCCATGACGCCATAATGCTCATAAACAAATGAACATAATAACAAATTTAAATTCCACCATCATTAAAATTAGTTTGACATAACAGTAGCTTGCTATTTTATCGTTTGATTTTTCTGTCAGTAATAATAATTCTAATTCGGTCAGGTATTAGTAATTTCTAAATAAAATATTAAAATGGAAACTTATAACAGAAACGAAAAAATCGATATGGTACTAATTTATGGCGAATGTTTGCAAAACACTACTCAAGCGGCCAGGGTGTATGCTGACAGGTTTCCCGAGAGACGACACCCCTCGAGACATTACTTTCCTAGACTCGTTCAGAAGCTGAGGAATGAGCCCGAACCCGAAGAAGAACAAATTATTATTAACCAAGACAAGGAAATTGATGTGTTGGCATATGTTGAGGCATACAAAACAGCATCGCTTAGAGAAATTGCTTTAGAATGCGCGATAACTGTCTCTTCGGCCTGGAGAATTTTACATAAATATAAGTATCACTCATTTAAATATCAAATCCACCAGCATCTTTACGAAGATGATTTTGCCAGAAGACTGGAGTATTGCAATTGGTTTTTGGACAAAAATAATGTAGATCCGACATTTCCATGTAATATTTTATATTCGGACGAAAGTAGATTTACTAACCTGGGAATGTTTAATAGAAATAATAAAAGGTATTGGGCTCAAGATAATCTACACCTAATGCAGGAAGGTAATTTTCAAGCGAGGTTTGGATTTAATTGTTGGCTTGGCATTATTGGAGGTAGAATAATAGGCCCAATTTTTTTTGATGGGCACTTAACTGGTGAAAGATATCTTCAATTCCTCAGGAATGAAATTGAGCAGTTTTTAGATGAGCTGCCACTACAAGACAGGATAAATATTATCTTTCAGCAAGATGGTGCGCCGGCACATAATGCTCGTGCAGTCCAAGAGCATCTTAACGACAGATTTGGAGAAAATTGGATTGGTACTACTGGCCCTGTTAGATGGCCTCCTAGGTATGTAAGAAATACATTAATAGTGACTTAAATAACTAATGATTATTATTTATCAGGTCGCCAGATATTACCCCGTTGGATTTTTTTGCGTGGGGTACAATCAAAAATGAGGTATACAACACTCCACCTGCCACCAGAGAAGAATTGGAAAATCGCGTAAGAGCTGCCATTAACAAAATTACACGGGAAAATTTACAAAATGTGGTAAGGAAAACAATTCAAAATGTTCGCGCCTGTCAGGAAGCACAAGGAAGGCATTTTGAACAACTGGACTAACTAAACCGTTCTTATTGTTTCAATGAATATATTAAATTTGTAATAATTATGTTCATTTGTTTATGAGCATTATGGCGTCATGGGTACCTAGATAAATGAAAAGCCGTTTGCGCTTCTTGTATTTTTTGTCATTAATGGCTATTTTTAATAAATTATTTCTTCTCTTTTACTTTGACATTTGTGTGTGTGATATCAAACTGTTGGGAAAAAAATGCTCCATCTTTTTGCCCGAGTGAGCCAATATGTTTCCATTTGAAAAAATCGAGTTCTTTTGGAAAAAGACTTTTTAAAAAGTTAAAAAGTTTGTAAAAAATTTAAAATACAATAAAACTTAAAAATTGTATTTTTATCAAGATTTTGGTTTAGAAGTAAACAATTTTAGAGAGTTTATAGCAATCTAGATGAAAAAATAAAAATAAAATTTAAAATGATTTAAAATGTCAAAAAGTGACGTATGGGGTGTCGTTGAATTTGGAATGGTGTTCTGAATCGATAAAGCCAAAAATATACAGGGTGTTCCATTTAAAAATCTAAGGTTGAGGTCATTTCCGGGTAAACCGGAAGTGAGAAAATGGCATCCGCTATGTTAGAAAATGCAAAATAGTATCATATATAAACCCACAAAATTTTATTTCTGTAACGTAAACAGTAAAAAAGTTATAGGGGTGAGCGTACCTCCTGAAACACCCGGTATAACCCTCCGCTACGCTAGTACTCTTCCATTTTCCGTGTAGCTTAACGTTTGCAAGGGAAGCGACCCTCGATAAGAAGTGTGGACGAGGTCCGACGTAGGCAATGTCCTGTATATCTCTTGGCGTTTCCTAAATTAAGAAATTTTGCTATGATTAAAGGAACACGTCCTAGTGTATTTTTACCCACAGGCCTAGCTATGCATTTCCCATTTCGGTATGTAAGGAAAAATCTGCGTTCCTTAATACATTTTGGCCTTAATGCAAGGTACTGTCTAGCGAATTGTAAGGCATCTGTTTGGTCTCCTTCGATTACAGTTAAACTTTTTGGAGTAGCAGTTTTTGTTTCTGGTACCTTGACAAGCATAACAGGCCCCTTATCCTCAATATCATCAACGGTCATTGTCACCATCTCATCCCGTCTTAGGCCGCCAAAAACTCTCATTACGAATACCACTTTATGCAGCAGGAAGGTATCATTCGGCGCATTTTTGATTGAGTTAAAACTGGTTCACTTTCCAAAACTTTTGACTTTTTAGGAAGATATCCCTTTGATTTAACTTTCAAAAATGCTATTAGTTGGCAATATCTTGAAATATTAATGTTTTCCTTTACTATAAGTTCGAGCCTCACCTGGGAATATTTTGTCCAAAGGCTATTTGGGGTATATTTTTCCGACTAAAATAAAGTAAAAATAATTAAAAATTGTTATTACCAATGAGCAAAAGGGTTACATACCAATTCCTGAAAGTAAGCCACCATTACTGTTTCAGAAATCACCGTAATTTGGTTTTTACTTTCCATTGTAGAAAATTTTCATACTCCTTGTCGTGCAGGGCTTTAGACTATGCCGGTAATAAGTTTTTCTTAGCTTTTTCAGCATTTTCTAAAATATTTTGTGGAATTTCCATATTTTCGTTTATAAAACGTAAAAGACGCTTAAAATAAGCAACCCTTACCAACCGTCAAGCTTATTATATGACAACCGATCAAAGCTCACTAAATACTAAAAATTGGCGAAAATAGTTTAAAAAAAATGCAGGAGTTTAACTATTTATATTTTACAACTATCCCTCGGGCTAGTTGCTTTTGCCTTCCGGGCATTATAGTCTACCTAACGCCCTTGGTAGATAAATAACTATTTTTGACACTGAAATAAAAAAATAGTAAGATAAATATAAAAGAATTTAACTAAAACTACTAGATTCAAGAAAATAATTTGAAAGTTTTATGATCCAGTGTTGGAGTAATCTGTGATCCTGTTGTATAATGTTAGGTTTGATTTATGGGTTGTTAGGATCAGGGAGCAAATAAAACCTGATTTCAATTAATTTTCTTTTGGAATAATTCCAAGAGACATTTTACGCACATATACATTACAAAATAAATATAGAATAAAAATAAAAATACAAATACATTGAGTTTGTTACAAAGTTAAAATTTACAGAGAGGTCATTTCAGGGTGATAAATTTAGTATAGATTAACGGAACAACAAAAGCAAGGACAATGACATAGAGATATCTGTAGGGTTATTTTTCTGTTTTTTACTTTTTAAAATTTTTAATGCAATGAGCAGTCAAACTTTGACCACTGGATTTTGGTTAAAATTGACTGTTTTGTATAAAGAAAGAAAATAGTAATACAAACGAAAGGAAAAACTCACAGTTATGGTGGGCCCCACAATTCAACACCAAAACGGGCATTACTATGTATATTGGGGTAAAATTAATATGGCTCATCTTTAATATGCGAGAGCCAACTCTCCGCTTGGTTGTCCTGAAGAAGGAAATATATTCTCCAAAACGTCGGCTAATTAAAAGTAGGTTTCATTTGCTCTCTGATCTTAACAACCCATAAACCAAACCTAAAAAAGAACAAGAAAAGAAGATTCAAGAAGTAGTCCATTTTCTGTGGCGAGATTATTAAAGAAAACAAGGTCTGTCTATACCACCAAACTAAAATTTATTTGTCCCTTTAAGGTGAAAAAAGGATTAAAGAGTGTACATAATTTAATGTCAATTTAGGTTGTACTAGTTTCGACTATAGTCAAAGTCATCCTCAGCAACCATACAATTAAGAATTATGTTTTTAGGATGTACCTAAATAAACGAACTAAAACAAATTAAAAGGGGGGAACGAAGTGGTTCAACAATACATGGCTATAACGTGCACCTTATGCAGCCAATGGACTCGACAGAAGACAATCACCTACACGATGCTACTTTCAGCAATGAAGGAAATTAGATGCGGAAATTGCAATAGAGGACAAAATTCCAAATGGAATAATTTATAGTCATGATATGATGTATAGCTGTCTATAATGAAAATTCAATAAAATAAACGTTTCATGAGTCAACTCCAAGAGGGAACATGATTTAAATTTGGTGGGTCAGAATTTTTAATAAGAATAGTAATAAAGTAAAATAGGGGGGGGGGGGGAGGAGGGAAATTAAAATGTGTTAAAACAATTTACGTCATTGAGTAAGTTGGGGTCATCTGAAAGGAGAAAGTTATTTCCAATTAAAATTGTATACGAAATTATCATAATCTATGGTCTCATAATTTAGACTTAATTTTGTATGTGGAAAATAATCAAGTACTCACCAAATTCTCCATATTCATGGCTTAGGTATTATTTAAATTATATGAACTTAATCAGGTCTACGTTGCAAATTTTCTTTTTTCTTTTCTTTTTGGTAAAAGAGGCACAAATTAGGAACATGACTTAAGAATTAATGCTGTTCAAAGCGAATGTTGCAATAAAATGGAGGGTATCTCTAATGTCAGTACTGTAAATTTCTTTTTTGTATTATTTAAAAAATTTCGTATTTCCGGGTATCAACTGTCAAGTCCAAAGGCGGCAAATTCAAATTTAAACAGGAATCGTCATAACCTAGAGGCGGGGTGGGGTGTAGAGGGAGGTTGACGTGGACTAGGTTTTTTCACCTTAAAGGGACAAATAAATTTTAGTTTGGTGGTATAGACAGACCTTGTTTTCTTTTACAAGAAAAGAAGTTCCAAATTAAAATTTATCCTTAATACTTATTAATTATTCAAGTTCAAATTCATTGTTTGGTTTCGAGCACCATATACCTGTGGAAAGAAGCCCGTCACAATGTTTATACAAATTTGTAGAAGGTAGTACACACTTTAAAAATTATAATTAAGCAAACAAACAACAATATTTATTTTTATAGTGTGCCTTACAAACACATTCATTTTTATTATGTTTCACAAAGATGATAAGAGCAGCATAGCTTAATATCAACATAACAATAAAATTAAATAAAAATAAAAAATGTAAAAAAATTACCTGGACCCTGCACCTAAACCGTGTTCACTCTTTAGGAAAGCAATAAACTCACCAGTGCAGTAAAATGCCTCTAGCGACAAAAGCTTTTTAACTTTTCTTTTAAATTCTTTAATTTTCCGGACAGTAAATTGAAGTTATAACTTTCTGCATCCATAGGAGATTTTTTGTAATATTCTATGTTGTGACACTAAAGTAATATCGTTTCTATTTCTCCTACAATATTCATGGTGTAAACCATTGAGAAGGCTATTATATATTTGAAGAAATAGTTCGTACTCTCAGTGGAGTCAAAGTAATGTAAATGAAACAATGAAGTCTTCCTCCAAAATTAAATGATTGTAAATGTAAATAAAAGTCCCCTACATGATTCGAATGCTTAAGCATTCATCATCAGGGGATACCAACATTGAGTTTAGCGTAACTGTAATGTAAGTTGTTTCAAATGAGTAGAACTCAACAGGATGAGAAATGTAAAGTTGAAGACTTGGTGTACGAACTGGTCATATTAACATGTTAATTGTATTAAGATTCAGATATAAGGAAAGTTTAAATTATAATGTGAACTTTTAATTAGTGAAGAAACATTGTGGATAAAAGATAATAAATTGAGCTATAATATTTGAAGGAGAAATTTATGAAGTTTTTAAATTTTAATATGAAGATTAATACTCTGAAAAATTATTATTTATTATATTTATTGTTAGTGTTAACTATCATGGAGATATGGGGCTATGCCCAATATTTTAGGAAAAAATATAATTGTTTCATATTTAGAAAATTTAGCACGGTTGTCAACGCGTTAGTTTATAACGGATCTGTTGTCAACGGGTCAGTTTATAACGGGGTAGTTTTGAACAGTCCTGTTTATAACGGATCTGTTGTGAACGGGTTAGTTTATAACGGGGTAGTTTTAAACAGGGACTGTTTATAACGGGGTAATTCCATAAGAAATGACATGGGACCTAAAACCTGAATTTTTAGTGCCATTTTTTCCTAGAAGTCATAACTGATCTGTTGTCAACGGGGTAGTTTATAATGGACTAGCTGTGAACGGGCCGTTTATAACGAGGTAGTTTTGAACTGTTTTTTACTTTTTAAAATTTTTAATGCAATGAGCAGTCAAACTTTGACCACTGGATTTTGGTTAAAATTGACTGTTTTGTATAAAGAAAGAAAATAGTAATACAAACGAAAGGAAAAACTCACAGTTATGGTGGGCCCCACAATTCAACACCAAAACGGGCATTACTATGTATATTGGGGTAAAATTAATATGGCTCATCTTTAATATGCGAGAGCCAACTCTCCGCTTGGTTGTCCTGAAGAAGGAAATATATTCTCCAAAACGTCGGCTAATTAAAAGTAGGTTTCATTTGCTCTCTGATCTTAACAACCCATAAACCAAACCTAAAAAAGAACAAGAAAAGAAGATTCAAGAAGTAGTCCATTTTCTGTGGCGAGATTATTAAAGAAAACAAGGTCTGTCTATACCACCAAACTAAAATTTATTTGTCCCTTTAAGGTGAAAAAAGGATTAAAGAGTGTACATAATTTAATGTCAATTTAGGTTGTACTAGTTTCGACTATAGTCAAAGTCATCCTCAGCAACCATACAATTAAGAATTATGTTTTTAGGATGTACCTAAATAAACGAACTAAAACAAATTAAAAGGGGGGAACGAAGTGGTTCAACAATACATGGCTATAACGTGCACCTTATGCAGCCAATGGACTCGACAGAAGACAATCACCTACACGATGCTACTTTCAGCAATGAAGGAAATTAGATGCGGAAATTGCAATAGAGGACAAAATTCCAAATGGAATAATTTATAGTCATGATATGATGTATAGCTGTCTATAATGAAAATTCAATAAAATAAACGTTTCATGAGTCAACTCCAAGAGGGAACATGATTTAAATTTGGTGGGTCAGAATTTTTAATAAGAATAGTAATAAAGTAAAATAGGGGGGGGGGGGGGAGGAGGGAAATTAAAATGTGTTAAAACAATTTACGTCATTGAGTAAGTTGGGGTCATCTGAAAGGAGAAAGTTATTTCCAATTAAAATTGTATACGAAATTATCATAATCTATGGTCTCATAATTTAGACTTAATTTTGTATGTGGAAAATAATCAAGTACTCACCAAATTCTCCATATTCATGGCTTAGGTATTATTTAAATTATATGAACTTAATCAGGTCTACGTTGCAAATTTTCTTTTTTCTTTTCTTCTTGGTAAAAGAGGCACAAATTAGGAACATGACTTAAGAATTAATGCTGTTCAAAGCGAATGTTGCAATAAAATGGAGGGTATCTCTAATGTCAGTACTGTAAATTTCTTTTTTGTATTATTTAAAAAATTTCGTATTTCCGGGTATCAACTGTCAAGTCCAAAGGCGGCAAATTCAAATTTAAACAGGAATCGTCATAACCTAGAGGCGGGGTGGGGTGTAGAGGGAGGTTGACGTGGACTAGGTTTTTTCACCTTAAAGGGACAAATAAATTTTAGTTTGGTGGTATAGACAGACCTTGTTTTCTTTTACAAGAAAAGAAGTTCCAAATTAAAATTTATCCTTAATACTTATTAATTATTCAAGTTCAAATTCATTGTTTGGTTTCGAGCACCATATACCTGTGGAAAGAAGCCCGTCACAATGTTTATACAAATTTGTAGAAGGTAGTACACACTTTAAAAATTATAATTAAGCAAACAAACAACAATATTTATTTTTATAGTGTGCCTTACAAACACATTCATTTTTATTATGTTTCACAAAGATGATAAGAGCAGCATAGCCTAATATCAACATAACAATAAAATTAAATAAAAATAAAAAATGTAAAAAAATTACCTGGACCCTGCACCTAAACCGTGTTCACTCTTTAGGAAAGCAATAAACTCACCAGTGCAGTAAAATGCCTCTAGCGACAAAAGCTTTTTAACTTTTCTTTTAAATTCTTTAATTTTCCGGACAGTAAATTGAAGTTATAACTTTCTGCATCCATAGGAGATTTTTTGTAATATTCTATGTTGTGACACTAAAGTAATATCGTTTCTATTTCTCCTACAATATTCATGGTGTAAACCATTGAGAAGGCTATTATATATTTGAAGAAATAGTTCGTACTCTCAGTGGAGTCAAAGTAATGTAAATGAAACAATGAAGTCTTCCTCCAAAATTAAATGATTGTAAATGTAAATAAAAGTCCCCTACATGATTCGAATGCTTAAGCATTCATCATCAGGGGATACCAACATTGAGTTTAGCGTAACTGTAATGTAAGTTGTTTCAAATGAGTAGAACTCAACAGGATGAGAAATGTAAAGTTGAAGACTTGGTGTACGAACTGGTCATATTAACATGTTAATTGTATTAAGATTCAGATATAAGGAAAGTTTAAATTATAATGTGAACTTTTAATTAGTGAAGAAACATTGTGGATAAAAGATAATAAATTGAGCTATAATATTTGAAGGAGAAATTTATGAAGTTTTTAAATTTTAATATGAAGATTAATACTCTGAAAAATTATTATTTATTATATTTATTGTTAGTGTTAACTATCATGGAGATATGGGGCTATGCCCAATATTTTAGGAAAAAATATAATTGTTTCATATTTAGAAAATTTAGCACGGTTGTCAACGCGTTAGTTTATAACGGATCTGTTGTCAACGGGTCAGTTTATAACGGGGTAGTTTTGAACAGTCCTGTTTATAACGGATCTGTTGTGAACGGGTTAGTTTATAACGGGGTAGTTTTAAACAGGGACTGTTTATAACGGGGTAATTCCATAAGAAATGACATGGGACCTAAAACCTGAATTTTTAGTGCCATTTTTTCCTAGAAGTCATAACTGATCTGTTGTCAACGGGGTAGTTTATAATGGACTAGCTGTGAACGGGCCGTTTATAACGAGGTAGTTTTGAACAGGGCCATCTATAACGGTCTCGAAAAGGGTTAATTTTAAAGTATCCTGAAAGGGGTATCTTTTTATGCAAAGAAAGTAGCTTAATCATTAAGCCGGTTTATTAATAGAACCATATTATACCAATAATATAATGCAAACTTACCATAACTACAAATAATTTTACTAGCTTCCCTAAACAGTAATATACCATTTGGCGACGATACGTCAAACTGCAACCTTAAGGACCTATTTTGAACTAATTCCGCAAACAACTTCAGCACGGGCGTCATCACCTGCAGGTCGTGATACCACAGTTCTATTGCTCTAGTAATATTGAGGTGTAATTTGGATATCTATACGTTTATAAGGAAATAGTGTTGTAGGTATTAATACTATGGAAACCCATAAACCTAAATAGCTTTTACCGCGGAATATGTATGTGAATGTGTTGGCATTTTCTTTAAATTATGTAACAAGAAAGTAGCACTTATTACAGTATATCACTCTAAAGGGTGGGTGGTTATAAAAGATCGAGTATAACCAGTGCTTAATCACAACCGTGATATCTGCTGCAACGTGATTGTCAACAACACAGTTCGTACACCAAGTCTTAAATTTTACATTTGTCATCCTGTTGAGTTGTACTCATTAACTTAAGACAACTTACATTACAGTTCCGCCAAACTCGATGTTAGTATCCCCTGATAATGAATGATTAAGCATTAGAAACATGTAGGGGACATTTATTTACATTTGCAATCATTAAACTCTGCAGGAAGACTGCATTGTTTTATTTACATATTATTTCTTTGTTTATGTACATGGTAAACCCGAAGCTTTAATAGATAGGCCTAATAGACTGTAAGTTGTAAGGCAAGTTAAAAATAATTCTAAAGATACGCTTTTGAATCACAAATTCTCTTTCAATATCTGAAGCCTGGCCCCATACAATGATTGTGTTGATATATCGGAATATACAAATGCATATTAGACATTTTTTAAGAGCGTGACCCTATCAACACTGTTCTCCAAACTATTGATTACATAGAAACTCTTGTTAAGCCTGCCACATACACCATCAATATGGGTTCACCACCATAGGTGATTGTCTATAGTGTAGTAAATTAGTCAGTTGTGATAATTCAATTTTGTAATCATCACAATCAAGGGAACATTACTTGACTTTTTTCTAACGGTTTTTATCTCCATATGTACTGTTTTAGAGTGATTTATCATTAGGTTACTTTTTGTGCCACCCTGAAAAGTCAATATTGTATTAGCTTTCTCCCTTGTGCTGTCAACAACACGATCAGAAACAATGATGGCAGTATCATCAGCATAAAGAAAGACCCGTCCTACACTCATATAATCAGGAAGGTCATTAACGAGAGTCAAGACAATCAGCGATTCCATTATGCTAACAACATAAAAAAAAATTGTGTTTCGAATAAGACCCGATTTATCTTGAAAACCGCCAGTTGTATCGAAATAAATTGTGCGTGCCTTTTCGAAAAGAATAAATCAGAGTATTTGAGAAATTAGTTTTCAACTCTGTCAAATGACACTGGTCAAAATTATGGACCAACGAATGTGGTGGCAAGTCCGTTGACCTTCTATGTATGCTCCCCAGAAATTAGGAGGTACTTACCGGACACCCGGTATAAATCACTTTATTATCCATATGTAACATTATCGTTTATGTTTTGTCACAAAAGAGGGTATAATAATATGCCACTTTTTTTTATTAATAAAGACATTTATAATTTATTAATAATTTTATTTTATTTTAAAAATATTTAAAAAACTTATTAGGCCAAGGGCTTCAATTTTGAATAATATTTAAAGCTGAATATTTGGTATAAAGGGTGTGACTTAATGTTATATACCTTCTTATTTAGTGAGTATTTCATAGACAAACTTTAAATTAAGGCGTTCACGTTTCGACCTTAATTTTCTTTTTCTTTAGCAACTAGCGTAGGTTAGTTCCGAATCAATTTTACCAAAGAAATAATACGCCACTGATTTGTTAGAAACAATTATTTTAAAAATACTTAATTATCAGATAAATAACATAGTGCATATTACTAATAAAAAAAATATAAAAAAAAGAGGAAGAAATGTCAAAATAAAAATAAAACATTGCAAATCTCAAATAAAAAAAACGGTATTATAGAATAGGTATGTTATAAAAGAAAACAGAAATATCGGAAAATTGAATATAAACGCGAGACTAGGAAAAGGAAATTCTTAAACAAAGAGAGACGCTGGCCATTTGGTTTTACCAGAGTCACAAACATACATACATACATACATTAATTATCAGTTAATTAAATCCAAAAAAGTTTTTTTTTTTCGAAAAATTTACCGCATAAAGAAAAATAATATTTTTTTTTTTCTACACTCGTTATAAAAACTCGAGTTTTTTCACCATTATAAATGCATAAAAAGCACATCTTCTTTTAGCATGTTAAAAAAAAGTAAATCAGAGCGAAGAAAAGTTCCATGTGAGAGTGAAAAAATAAACCGTTATGGAACTTTTTTTCACCCTGATCTACTTTTTTTAAGGTCGGGTTTCTATGACAAATGAACACCACCGCTCTCGCTATAAATAGTTTGAACAACCCTATGCAGTCATTCGTTTACGATCATAGAAACAATATTGTATGAAACTCGTGCATACACCGTCTTGTTTTCACTCCTGGGAGTTAAACTTCCCAATGGTGAAAAGGTAAAGTAAACGCCACAGTTATAGCATCATCGTTTACATTTAAATATCTGTATAAAAACTACAGCAAAAAATGTACCCAAGGAAGCGACAATGCATCCGGTTAAACTTTAAGAGTCAACGTGGACGCTAAGAAAGTTCTATTTAATTTCCTCTTATGAATATTCTATTCGCCTTCGAAGCCCATTTTCCGCTTTTCATGGGCTGGATCAGTTAGAAATTGATATCACCATGTAAAACTTGACCTATTGCCAGTATTTTTGATCGCTTGGAGCGAAGCGCCGATACTGCTTCGCTCTGTTGTCATCTACACTACGTTAAAAGAGATAGATGCGGGAGGGCTCACCTCCCGTGAGAAGGAAGACCCTAGTACAGTGACTTACTAGGTTGTTGCTTAGCATCGATTTTATAAGTTCTTGACGTCCTCTTTCGACGGGTATAAACATTTTGTAAAAAATCGAACATTTAAGAAAGTTATTTTTATTTTATTTTATATATTACCAACCCGGTATTCCGACGGATAAATTTAGCAACTTTTCGGTTACTAAAAATATTTTGTATAGATTTCAAATATTTTGTTTGGAAAAACATTACAAAGTTCCGTACTAGTTTTTTCCTCTAAGATTTTATATATAGTTTACTTTCTTACAATTGGAAGGTTCTGGCATCCTACTTTACTATTTTTATAACCGAAAAAAAAAACAATTATTTGTAACAGAAAGCTAGCAAAGGGCGTTACTAATTATTTCCACTTTATTACTGTGCTTTTTGAACTGAACGTTTTATTTTATAGACTCTTTGCTAGGTTTTTACAATTTAAAGCGGCACTTTGGCCTTGTCTGCAGCACTAGCAAGCTTTTTGGCGGCAAAAGTGACAAACGTTTGCTAGGTTCTTCCAACGCGCTGCTAATATTATTCAGTCGTGTTAAGAGGTCGGTAATGTGAGGATATTCACGACCGTGTTCTGTCTCAATATTTAAATAAAAAAAGTGCCACAACCATGTCCCAAAGGAAAAACGTGATTCTGGCTTTGGCTAAACAAAACAAAGTAGATGCTAGAATGGCATATGACTATTATAGAGACAAAGACTATCCTAACTCATTTAGACTTTATTGTGTTGATATGCAAAAAGTGTTGCTGCTTCCAAAGTTATCATTAAAATATTCAGTTTTTGTAAGCAAATTGATTGTTTTTAACGAAACATTTGCGTCTTTAACTAGGGATGAAGAAAATATTGGCGTGTTGTGGCATGAAGGCATAAGTGACCGCCTAGCGGAAGGTGTATTGCGCGGTTATTCAAAGATCTTCAGTAGAAGTGGAGCACTACGAATTTTGGTGCGACAGGTGCAGTGCCCAAAATAAAAATTGGAAACTAATTTACATCATTTGTAGTAATTGTTAGTACTAATTGGGGTCCTAAAGGATCAGATTAAAATACTTTGAACCTGGACACTTTTTTATGAGGGCCCGACAGTGTCCATGGAAATATTGGCAAGTCGTGGAAAAAGAATAGCAACATACCTATATGACATGAACGAATTAAATGAGCTAATATTGAAAACTTCCAGAAAAATAAAACACTTCTAATGAAACACGGAGATTTTTATAACTTTAAAGACGGCGGCACGGGACATAAAAAAAGAACGATGAAAGTATACCGATACTTAATTTAATTAAACTAGTGCAGTTTCGACAAGGTTCCAAAAAAATATTTTAGAAGAAAAATCACCCTGAGGAAGATTTAATTACTTCAGATTTCTTAAAACCAAAATGTGACCTTGATATGCCTGAAAATAAGAGAGGTATAAATATAAAAAAAAAATAAATAAATAATTATGAGTCTTGTTCCGTTAATGCCAAATCAAAAAAGATTGTTTTGGGAAAAATTATCTGTTCTGAGACATCCAACGATTTGATAAATAATCGAATTTATCTTTTAATATTTCTTGTATTTTCTATAATTATTACATTTATTTAAACGCTTTTGGTATCTTTTTATAGCAATTTAAATAAACACTTTAAATCCGTATACTTTTTTTATTCGAAAAAAACTAAAAGCCTAGTTTGCTAGGTTTTATCTGAGATTATAAACCCAACATGAAACATACATTTTATAGCAAGTATAGTTGGAGTCAAGCAAATATTTGACGCGTGACACTTCCATCTTGTCATATTTGTCCAATACTAGTTATTTCGATTTCACCAACTTTATTACAGCTGATACTTAGTCAGGGCCGGACTGACGAATATTGTTATTTATAAACCTTTGCAGAAAATGATTGCTGGGAAATTGGTCTAAGAATATGAATTATAATATAAATAAATTTGTTTTGATAAATTCTGTGCATTGTAATGGTGGGATTCAGGATTGACCATTAATATCACAGGTCTTAACAAAAGCAATCTTAGTAGTGTATAACGATTAAATTAATAAATAAAATGCGGATCTGCAGCCCATATGATTTGACCAAATCGACGAGAAGGTAACTCGGTTTATGTATATCCCTTTTTAGTCATATAAAAGGATAAAGATACAAATACTTCGAGTGGGTGGTAATTATTATAATATAAATTAGCCATAAGTAACTTTTATATTATGAGTGGCCTGCCGTATTTGACACCCATGACAATATGGAAGTGTCACGCGTCAAATATTTGCTTGACCCCAACTAACAATTACAATACTAGCTTTTTCCGTCGCAAAAATCTTGTTTATTGATTTATTAAGTAAGCATACTAGCTTTTTCCTGAGTAAAATGAATACTTATTTGTAATGAAAAAATGGTAAGTCACATGGAACTGACATAACTAAACCTTTTGAAAAAAAAACTGCCACATTCATAAGAACTTACCTTTGAAACATATCTCACCAAAAAACAAAAAATTATATAATATCCTAACAGAACGGCAAACTTTTTCTCTTAATTTCTGTTTCCTGAAAAGTCATTAAAAATCAGTAACTAGATTTTTCCTTTTGACGGGAGTCTGCACCAAATCGTTCTCGGCGGCATCTGGCTTTTAAGTTCCAAGTATTGCACTCACCGAAACCTTACATTTTAAGTCGCAGTGTTCAGTGTATGCTGCGTAGAGGCGGCATTTTTGCTGGAGTTTTTGTAGAAGACAGAAATGTAAACAATAATGTTATATTTGTGGTGCTTACTTAACTTTTTTATGCTCTTTGGTACATAAAATCTTATATTGAAAAGCATTATTAACTTAATCAGTAATTTCTGGTACAGAAAAAAAATGTCATCGGGCCCTTTGACACTTTAACAATGTCTGACCATAATGATGATTTTCTACTAAATTAACACTAAAGAATATATTAAACAGTATCCGTAAAGGCGGCGCCACACATTCGGATATTTGGCAAATATGTATTTGTACATATATATTTAAATAGTTTATTTCTTGACAAACTGAACTGTCCACATATTGGCCAAATCAGGTCAAATATAGTAATTGGGTATTTGCTTCGGGAACAGTACAACGATGGAAATGGAAGAAGACAGTGAAGACGGTTTAGTCGTTGACGTTGCGGCATTTTTAGTAATGAGTTGTGGTTATTTGTTATTAAAAAAAAGAAAAATCGTTCTAGGAGGAGATGGTGGATGGTGTCGCTCCATAGAAGCAGAACCAAGTAAGTTACTAATAAGTTAATAAATATATATTCAATTATTAATACTTTTTTATTATTATTTTTAGATATAATGGCACACATCTTCTTAGCGATTTGCTGAAAGAGCCTTCTGGTTTATTTGAAAATTTCTGCAGAATGTCTGCCATAGATTTTGAATTTCTGCTGCAGAAAATAGGGCCGCAAATTGCAAAAAAGGACACCAAGTGGAGAAGAGCCGTTCCCGCAAATGAACGACTAGCTTTAACACTTCGATTTCTAGCAACGGGTGATAGTTACAAAAGTCTCCAGTATTTATTTAAAATATCCCCGCAGCTTATTTCACAAATAGTTCCTGAGGTGTGTTCAGCTTTGATGACTGCATTACGGGAATCAATCAAAGTAAGTAAGGGCTTTTAATCAATTTACTTTTAAGAAACAGGGACAAGAACTAATAACATTAAGTACATAAATCTACTTCAAACAAAACAGTTTAAGAACTGTACGTATCCTTGAAGGCATTTTCATAACAACTTCTGGCACTCCCAGCTTCCGATGACGATGGCGACGGAGATGGAACAGGCGTTATTATAGTGCTTTGATTTGATGATTGTCCAGATGATGGTATCCATGTCGGTGATGAAAAAGGGGCTAAGATTTGGTTAGGTTCATTTTGAAATGGTTGCTGCTCATTATTATTATAGTAGATAGGAGTAAATTGCCTATTTTCTTGTTGTTGAAAGCGTCCATAATTTAAAGTATTATTACATGTTTTTTTTTGCATTGAAAAGCAAATTGTCGATTTGGTGCATTACATTATCTCTAGTCACTTCATCCAGTTTGCGCAATTTGGTTGCAATAAGGTTTCCATATAAACCACATTCGTCAAATTCGGTGATTTTTTGTTGGGTTGAGGATTTTTTTATAAGAATGTTGTACGCTTCATTCATCTGGTTTTCCAATTTGCTATTGTCGGAAGTGCGAAGTTTACGTTTTTTGTGTGGAGGTGCTTTAAATGTATCTTCCGATGTAGCGGTTTCCGGTATTTCACTCGTGTCAACATCATCTGGTGAAACATCTGTACAGGACAAAAAAACTACATTGACAAAAATAAAATAGTTTTGAAAAAAAATAGAACCGACTTCAAAAGAAAAAGCGCTAAAAAATAGCATTACACTTACCTGGATTTTCATCGACATTTTCTATGGCCTCGGACTCATCGTTGTTTTCTTCTGGATCAGTATTCTAAAACAAAAACCATTTGTAAATTTTTATTTTATGTGTTGTACCGAAATGTTAAGCATTGTTTATTAATCAATTTTAAATTGTGCCTTAAATCAATTAATTGCGTTTGTGTTTCAGATTCCCACCAGCCCAGCAGAATGGAAAAAAATAGCGGCCCGTTTTGAAGAAAATTGGAATTTTCCACACTGTCTAGGTGCGTTAGATAGAAAACATATAATGATTGAATCAAATATAAATAGCGGAAGTGAATATTTTAATTACAAAGGATTCTTTAGTGTTGTATTAATGGCTTTGGTGGATGCAGACTACTGTTTTACGTTTGTAGATTGCGGATGCCAAGGTAGAATCAGTGATAGCGAAGTTTTTCGAAAGAGTGAACTTTTCCGATTAATGGACAATACAGAGTTGAATTTACCTTTAGATGAACCCCTACAAGGGGACAATACACCTTTACCATTTGTTTCTGTTGCTGACGATGCATTTGCATTAACTACTTCTATGATGAAACCCTATCCAGGTGTATTTCAAAAAGGAAGTACTCAAAGAATTTTTATTTACCGCGTCTCACGGGCACGTCGTATTGTAGAAAACGTTTTTGGAATAATGTCCTCTGTATTTCGTGTATTAAGAAAACCGCTGTTACTACAGCCGGAGAAAGTTGCTATTGTGGGAATGACATGTGCTTTGCTACACAATTTTTTGCGAAGAAGTGAGACGTCACGCTCAAGTTATACTCCCTTGGGAACGTTTGACAGTGAAGAAAGTGGAACAATTATCCAAGGAAATTGGCGTCAGGATAATGACAACATGTCATCGTTTTTACCTCTTCAGAAAGTGCCAAGAAAACCAAGTTTCGCAGCAAAAGACGTGCGAAATAAATTTTCAGAATATTTTATGGCACATGGTAAGGTGGCTTAGCTAGACACTTACTGTTAATATGGAAGTACAATTATTTGTGTTAATACATAGAATAGAACATGTAAATCTTGGATTGTAAAGTACAAATAAACAAATAAAATACATACCTGTGAATTTATTGTTTTCTTCGGTTCATCTTTATTTTTCAGAAACTTTGCCATCTTCTCGTACGCAAACCAAATCGGTTTATACACAGTAGCTGTGCCAGTGCCAGTTTTAGAAGTATTTTTCACCTTTGCTTGACACTGGCAAAATCTAGCCATCAAAGATTCTTTCTTTTTTTTAAGGTCTGGGATGGAGGTCTCTATTCCTAAATGTTGTTGAATTCTTTGCCACGCGTCGTAGACCGCATTTCTATTTTTGTGAAGCGGATGCATAGCATTCCAAATTGCAGGTTCATTTTCATAAAGATCTAAAAACTCCATTGTCACCTCATTTGACCACTCCATTGTGAACGCACTAATCACACTAAACAATAGTAAACATACACAAACAGGCACCAGCACGTGCCGATGCCGTTAAGGTTGCGCTCAAAACTGTCTGAATATTGGTGCAAATATGTGGTTCCGTCAAAGTTGAGAGTATTTGGCGCCTTTGATTTGTAATAACTTACCGACTTCGAGCGGAAAATATTTGTATTTGTCGCAATTATCTAAATTTGCCGCTTTGTTCAAATATTTGTTCCATCCACATATTCGGATATTTGCCAAATACACAAATATTTGTCACAAATATCCGAATGTGTGGCGCCGGCTTAATAAGGAATAAACCAAATGTCAAGTAAAAAAAGGAAATCTATCTCTATTAGTCATAATATAAAATAATTCTACTACAGGAATTTTTTGTTTAAGAAGCAAATAGGTCTATTGTAATAAAATAACTCGCCCTGATAGGCCCCAGTGGCGTGAAGCGAGTGTCCCCGTGCATATTCCTATGTCATGTACCCTGCCTACCTTATTTCAATATAAGCTTTTGAGTAATCATATTTTAACTTTTATAAAATAACAATTATATATTCTGCTGTGGCTAAATGAGCAATGCTCAAGGCCAAAAGAAGAAGAAAAAAAAAAAAAAAACTAATTATTACTTCCTATTTGAAGTCAGAAGCTGTCAGCAATGAAAATTTATTAGTCTACGGCACGTAAAAGAAAATACTAACAACTCTACCGAACCGTGTAACGTTATTGTTCCTGTGTAGAGTTTTTGCAGAGGTTTAACACTACAGAAATAATTTATAACCCAAAAACCAAACATAAACATGAAGTTTATTGAGTATAAATAACAGCTAATTATGAATTAATTTTTGGAGAAGTCCGTTCACTGGTTCACCATAAACGTCTAATGTTCCATCCACCCTTAACCACCGTGTAATTTGTAATATGGTTCTACCTTTATCTTTAACTAGCAGAAGCATGTACTTAAAGCTTATAGCTAACCCGAAAACATCTTAAGGAAATTATCAATCAAGTGCAAATTAAAATGTCAAAAATCCAATAGTTACTGAATGATGTTAAGCCTCGTTAGTCGCCTTTACAGCGGTATCTCACCTTGCAGGTTGAAGGCCGAAAATAAGAGATTTTTTTTTATTACACAGTTAAGGATCAAGAATTATGTTGTTTTATTTGCAACCTTATTTTCTTTATGTGCTGGCAACAAAATGTTTTTTTTTTCCAAATTTTAGGGTTTAAATTGCCCAACGGCATTGGTAGCGGCAGGGACTAAATTTGTTTGGCTCTTGTGAAATTAAAATTCTATGTATTATATTATTAATCAGTAAAGGGCGGAATATATGCAAACGGCATATACAGGGCTGCCCACAAGTCCGAAATAAAATTAATATAGCCTTAACCTGTAACTTTTGGGGAAAATGCTCGGACACGTCCAATTTAGTTTTATATATGTTCACATTTTGACGTTATTCGTTTGTTTTTTCATAGACATTTGTCAAAGATATGATGACATCGATCTTGTTTTTATAATGGAAACATACAGCTTGTGATACATCATTTGAAAGCTAATATCCTGTTCAGCATGCTCATAAATTTTGGCGAGATTCTGTCAAGCTATTTCAAAATTGCGACTGTAAAGAGTTTTAAAAAAATCCCTTTTTAAATAAGCGGAAATGATAAATCATTGATGTTTTTTTTACCCTTTAAGGTAAGAAATCTTCATTGTTTCACGTTCTGACATTTTGTGACAATGTCACTTACCAATAGTTATGGTTTATTTGTTATTTATTTTGTCAAAAAAAATAAAAATGTAACGAAGCAAAACAAAACAAAACAAGAAGGTGGTTTAACGTGGCAAATGCTGGAAATGTCCTCCACCCTCTACTTGGCATGCTCCCTGGCGATGGTAAAATCTGTCGACGGAATTTCGAATGGCTTCAGCCGGTATATTATGTGTCTCCAATCTAATTTTGTTTTTCAAATCTTTAAAATTATTTGGCCTATTTTGGTAAACTTTTTCTTTTAAATATCCCCAAAGAAAATAGTCTAGAGGCGTTAAGTCTGGGGACCTCGGTGGCCATTCAATTGTACCACTTTGTCCAATCCAGCGGCCCGGAAATATCTACTCTAAATATCTTCACACATTGACACCAAAATGCGGGGGAGCATCATCTTGCTGAAACCAAATTGTTTCATTAGGTATATCTGGATCTACTTCGTTGGAAAAAATTACAGCTAGAGCAGGCCTCAACTCGAAGGTTAAGAAATTCAAGTACCGTTCAGCTGTGAGGTTTCCTTCCAAAAAGAATGGCCCTAAAATTCGGTTATTAATGATACCTGCCCATACATTTACTTTCTGGGGCCGCTGTTATTATGTCTGTTAACCACCCGTTTAAATAGAAAGTAGCTTAATCCGAAAATAATATGTTCTGTGGAAACCTATTATTCTCGTCACACCGTCTCATCACTTCTTCGCCAAATTGTAAACGCCTATCATAGTCATCTTCTAAAAGCTCTTGGACGATACATACTTTATAAGGGTGGTATTTTTCTGCTTTCAAAAATCTTCCAATAGTACCTCTAGATGTGTCATGATTTTAAGCCAATGAATCTGTTGAAACATGAGGATTATCCTGCAAAGATAATGAAATATCCAATTTTTCATCGTCACCTAAAACACGTGGCCGTCCATTCCTAGGCAAGTCCTTTATTGTGCCATGTTCATCAAATTTGTGGAATATTTTACTAACAATGCTCTGTGAAATTTGATTTTCCGGATATTTAGCATTAAATAAAGTGCACACTTCACTTTGACTTCTTATTTTGTCTCCACATCCTAACAATATCAAGACTTCGATAAGCTGCCTTTCCGACAAAACCATTTTTGTTTAGAAAACTGTAAAATAATACTTCGGAAATACCTAAATTTATTTTACAAGTTCACAATGTCACAAAATATCACAACGTGAAACAACTAAGATTTCTTACCGTGAAAAGTAAAAAAAAACCTTCAATGATTTATCATTTCCGCTTATTTAAATAGGGATTTTCATTAAACTTTTAACAGTCGCCATTTTGAAATAGCTTGACAGAATCGCGTCAAAATTTATGAGCATACTGTACGAGATATTAGCTTTCAAATGATGTATCACAAGCGGTATGTTTCCATTTAAAAAAAAGATCGATGTCGTCATATCTTTGACAAATGTCTATAAAAAAACAAACGAATAACGTCAAAATGTGAGCATATATAAAACTAAATTGATGTGTCCGAGCATTTTCCCCAAAAGTTACAGGTTAAGGCTATATTAATTTTATTCCGGACTTCTGGGCAGCCCTGTATATGCATTTTTTGCAGTTTTATAATTAAATGCATATTTTTCCCAAATTATTATTTTATGAGCATATTTTTATGTTTTCGGCGATATTAAATACTTAAAAACGTTCGGTCATGAAAACTCGTACACTCATAGGTTTAATGTCTAGTTCGATACTTGTTTCATGGATTCTTTAATCTGATGATCATTATATATTAATCAATATTTACATTTTGGTTATACATAAGGCATTTATTGGGGGTTCCCGGGGTTTGCAGGTATATTGTTAGGGGTTATTTATTGTCATTTAATAATGCTTTATTATTACCTGGTTAACAAACTGTATTTATATCGGATTGTAATACGTACTTCTGTTTTAGTTTGTCGAAAGATTTCAATATTTTCAGTGTGAAACCAGCGATTTCAAATTTGTATTCAAAATGTCTAAAGTGGTGAAAACGTTTTCGTGGATTAAAAATTTCCCAGAGTTAGAGTTTAGTAGAGAAAAAGTCTTCTGTAAAGCTTGTGCAAAAATTATTGTTTGTGAAAAGAAGTTCCAAATCGATCAACATTTGAAACCACCGCTGCATAAATCAAAGTTACAAAAAATTAAATCTGAGCCAGTTCAGCTGAGTGTAAAAAACGCATTGTAAAATGTTGGAGAAAAATCGAAATTCAAAAAGGAAAATTTTCAAGAAGATTTATGCAATGCTTTGGTCGCAGCAAACATACCTTTAAAAAAATTGCAAAATTTGCAATTAAGAGGATTTTTGCAAAAATATTGTCAACAAACCATTCCTGACGAATCCACGCTTAAAAAGAAGAATGTTCATTCAGTATACGAAACCGTTTTTAAAAAAATTAGAGCTTCACTGGGTGATAAAAATGTTTACATTATTGTTGATGAAAGCACAGATGCTTGTGGCAGATACATCGCACATCCTATGATTGGAGGACTTCAAGAAGATAAAGCGACAAACCCATATTTAATAGCTTCTAAGCAGCTAGACAAAAGTAATAATGTGACCGTAACCCGATTTATTCAGCAGTCCCTATCGAGCTTTTTCTTACCTAATCCAGTCCCAGATGAGAAGTTTTTAGTGCTTTTGTCTGATGCAGCATCGTATATGGTAAAAGTAGGACAAAACTTAAGAATCTTTTACCCCAATATAGTACATGTCTTTTACATGGAATAAACCGAGTCGCAGAAACCGTCAGAACTGAATATCTTTTAGTAAATAAATTAATTTAAATGTAAAAAGAAAGTGTTTCTAAAAGCACCTCTAAGAGTGGAGATGTATAAGGAGAGATTACCAGGAGTTAGTTTACCTCCAGAACCTGTAATTACACGGTAGGGAGCATGTATTAAGGCCGCAATATTCTACGCAGAATATTTCGAAGCTATTAAAGAACTAATTTTGGATTTAGATTAAGATCCGCAGTGTGTTGTGCGAAGTAAAGAGTTGTTAAAAATTGCAAGTGTAGTTAAAGATCTTGCTTTTATTAAGGTTAATTTCAGCTTTATACCGGACATAATATCCTCGTTACAGAGTAGAAATTTAACTTTAAGAGACTCAATTTGTATTGTTGCAACTTTTTCCCCTAAATGTAACAACATTCCCGGTAAAGTAGGAGTTCAAGTAAGGAACAAATTGGATGTAACTGTAAAAAATAATAAAGGATTTAAATACTTAACTGCAGTAAAACGCATTTATGAAGGTAAACCATCCAAGGAAGTTGTATCTTGGACTTATGCTTTACTACCTAAATTGCAGTATTTTCCGATTAGATCAGTAGATGTTGAAAGACGCGCGTCTTTGTATAAACATATTTTTACTGATAGAAGACAATCCTTTTTAGTTGAAAATTTTGGAAAATATTATTTACTAATAAATGCCTTTTATACAATTTCAGGTTAAAAGATTGTTTACTTTTATTTTGCTTGTTTTTTTTGCATTTTTCTTTAAATAATCTTCTTTCTTGGAGCCCATTGCGTTTCTTTACCCTATTTTACTATAATAAATTAAGAAATATTGCATACCAGTATGCATATAAATGCATATTTTAAAGGCCAACAAGGCGCATATTTTGGCTGAATTTAAGTGCATCTATAACTCCCTTTATTAATCAGTCAAATGTCGCTACCCTGCTACCTAAGAAAAATTAATAAAATCCAGCAATGACCAAATTCGACGACTTTAAAGAAAAATGGCACAAAACGCATTGTTTTGCTACCTATTTACTTAACAATACGAAATTGTTAATTAAATTTTTTAAATCCTAGTTCCTGCGATAGTCACTTGCCAAGTTTACAAGAACGCTCTAATGCGCAATAACGGAATACGAATTCTCTTAAAACTCATGTGTAAACACACTTAAATCAGCTTAAATAACATAATTCGGATTAATTTGATACGCATGAAATATGTGGATAATCCGATTAAATCCGGATATAACCTTGGTGTAAACGCGAATACGCATTATTTCTCAATGTTACCAACAGAGCGCCGAGTGTTTGCTTTTGAAGTTAAACTTCAAATCCGATATTGTCATGTTTGCAGCGGCAAGCAGCTGTTTAATGTCATCGTAAAAACCCCATACAAATATTTTTATATGCAAGTATAATTTAATTGATTTGTATATTCATATAGATATTAGCAATCAAAAAAGCCTTAAAAAATCGATGTAATGTTGTTAATAATCAAATTGAAATACCTTCAGGTGCCAATCTAATACCTAATAGCCTAATAACTTATAAATATACAATAAATATGCAATAAACACTGTCAATAATAACGAACCCATAATTATATACACAATATCATTTTCTTAATTTTATCACTTAGATTTAAATACCTCTATAATCACACCTGTAATTTAGTTGTACATTTGGCCAATACCTGTAAATTACGGACCAAAATAACCCATCATCTGTCAATTCACTTCACCTCCCTAATTTGATAATGGTCCACAAGGGTTGAAACACGTGTCAGAAAACTGAATTAAATTGTGAAATATACATAGAATATAATTTAAGGCGTATTTTCATCAAATCGCATTTTTAACATCTAATTAATTAATTGTATTAATTGTTTGATCTTAACTTTTTTTAGATTTTTTGTGATTTCATGAAAATAAATTAGGGAATTTTTCATCAAGCTCTGGTTTCTAAGCTACGAATTTTGGACCTTAAGTGTATTAGGTTTTTGAAAGCGGCTCCTTCCGAGGAATCGAAATTTAAAGTAATATATATACAGGACATTCCATTAAAAAAAAACATCTATACAGTCATATGTTCTAAACGCGACACCCTGTATAAATATTGTAAGTGTTAAACAGAGCGAATTCTTATAAGTTACCTGACGTGTTTCAGCTTTTTTCTCAAATATATTATTATATTATCTGAATTTCAATCGAATTTATTCCACACATTATTTACACACTGCATGTATTTAAAATAACGGTCGTCGGGGGCCAGATTTTAACAATTTACATACACATTATCTGGATTGTTTTATTTTATTTAAGGTAAACACTATTTCCGCCACAAGCGACTTCCACCTCGTAAAGACTTAAAATCTCATCTCATTAATTCCTTTTAAATGCCAAAAATCTACATTCTTATTCACGGGTAAGCCGGTTCTAAATTCTTCAAAAATTCATGACTTTAATAATTGCAGTCGAAGTAACAGCATGCAGGTGATATTTTTAATATTGGCTCTTACAGTTTTTTTGGAATTGTTTTGTGGAAAAATGTTCAATTAAAATTATGTTTTTTAAAACATAAAATCAAAAAACACATAAATCATTAAAACGGAACCTTTACTTTAAACATACATGTCAAGTACAGTCCGGCGAGCCGCTTATTGCGAATACCCTCAATTCTTCGAAAGACACGTTCTCGAAGTGGGACTGTGGTGTAATCTCATTACTAGAAAAATCGGAAAAAAATATTTGGTGATAATTGACTGCAATTTAATTGGTGAATAAGCAGAGAAAAACTCTTTAGAAATTTTGTAAATCAAGAAATATTGCAAAAAAAAATGTGGCCAACCTTGTTTAATGCCCTAATAGAATCTTACTTAAGAGTCCATCACGGTAACCCCTGACCGGCACGCAACCCACCATACAGCAATGTATATTGAAGGGGATTTCTTGTGCTCAGCTGTTAACGAATTTCGAGAAAGCTGGTAAATTATTTAGCTGTGGTTAAAATGATATTGAAAGGCAACTCTATTGGCTAGATTTAACATGTTGCAAATTTTTAAATAAGGACTTACATGTGGAGAAAATAATGCGTAAAGTCGCAATTCTAACAGCGATAAAACTATATTACTGCATACATTTCGAAAACGAAAGCCAAATAGAAAAATCCGCAATATGGTTAATTTAGCAAATAGAGTTGCCTTTTAATATCCTTTTAAGCAAAGCTAAATAATTTACGAGTTTTTTTGAAATTCGTTGACAGCTGAGCGCAAAAAACCCCATTTAATTTACATTGCTGTATGGTCGGTTGCGTGCCGGTCAGGGGTTATCGTGTGGACTCTTAATGTGCTGTATTGTGGTGTGGAAAGTGGAGATGTCTTTATGATAATTCACTTAAGTTTCTACCTGCCAGAATGCAATTCTCAAAATTATGTAAAAAAGGAACAAAGGCATTCGACGTATGTATTGCATAAAATCGATAATATCTTACATACCCAAAAAGTATAAAAAGTAACTATTATTAAGTGGTATTATACAGGAAACAGTTTAAAAGCAATTCCCTGATAAGCATATCCCTTCCATTTTATTAATTAAACTTATCACATGAGCTCGTGTCCTCATGCGGCTTGAGTGAAACTCCCCCCTCCGTTTTAAGCTGGATATTTCTTGTAATAATTAAGCAATGATTTTAAGCTTTAGTTAATTAGTTATCTGTAAACTTTAAATAATTGTAAACATACCAAATTGTAAACAGGCTAGATTGTTAAAAATGACTAGAAATTGACTGGGTACCTTTAAAAAAAAGAGGTACACCCAAGGAGACAAAACTAACAGATTTACACAAAGAAATAAAATCAGACGGTTAATCAAACCAGCTATCGTAAACTGACAAGTGCGGATTATATTCACTTAAAACTGCCAAACCTTTTTAACCTTTCTTAAATTACAAAGCTTACTGTAACACTGCATTTCTTTTCCTGCCAGTCTATATAATCTCTACTGTTGAGAGGAGTTGATTCGATCTTGAAGCGGACAATGAAAATAAACTCATGTAATTTCGGTACAATCATGTATTCATGCGGAATTATCGGTAATTTTGAATGTGCTCATGATTCCATTATGATAATTTTGAAAAAGCCAATTTTCCTTTCTTGTGATTATTGTTTTGATTATTGGATAATTGTGATTGAATATCTTGGAGCATTATACAAATAAAGAGTTGGAATTGTTTAATAATGCACCCAACAGCATTTCAATCATTTCTAAGAGCATATAAGGTTTCTAAATAATACCTTATAAGTTTCTATCTGAAAGAAACTTACCCAAATAGTAAATTTTTATGTCTTCGAGTAAAGTAAAAAGTAAGAAATAATATCAATAGCTCAAGAATTAACAGAACTTATTAGGGAAACAAACAGAAAAACAACTATTAAAAATATAATATTTAAAATCAGACGCAACTTGCGATTTTTAGATGTATCTATACTGAAGTGCATATCTGAAGAAACAAAACAAATCACAGTATTTGAAACCAGTCTGACAAATCGGTAGAATTCATTCCATGAGAAAAGATAATATTATAGCTAGCCATTAGTAGTTTCTGTATATTAGGAATAATTTCCAACTTACTGTTATTAATTAAATCTGTAAATATACCCAATATCGAAGCTAAATTGCCTTTAAGTACCTTGCGAGCAAAGACTATTTTCATCCAAAAGAGCTTGGACTAAGAAACGTAGGGCTTGGTTTAGATCACAATAATTATAAGGGGACGATATATCTAACCGAATCTTGTATCTTTATATTATTACATGATATAACAAACTGATGAATACTAAAATAAATTAACACATTTAGTATAAATTTATATTTGTTGTTTATAAAATTAACAAAGTAAGAATACACGAAAAAAAATGAAAAATAAAAAATTGTGTAAAATACGTAATTTTTCTTAATATCCCAAGGAAGTTATGACCCTTATAATTCCCGCGTAACTAAGACGTTATAAGCTAATAATATACCGGTCAGAAATAAAAACATATATTACATATGAGAACACTCAAAATCTGTTTTTTATATACTTACCTAAGTAAAAACAAATATATACATACTGTCTAATAAAATAGTAGTTTGGACTCGGAGGACTGGAAACTGATGGTCTGGCTGGTTCGGTGTAACTATTAAACCATGAAACAAAGGTATTACAGAGATGTCGTGATGAAATTGATAGTGGGAATAGTCGTCGAGAAGTAAAATTTACAGTTTAAAAACATACATTGCAATCGGGGGGCACTGATTCAGTATTTTACAACTTCTCCGAGGGACACCTAAATTATATTTTATTTACATTGTCACTATCCTGTGGTACTTACAGTATTATGGTAAAATGTACTATTTATTATTTAAAATAAGCTCTAAAATATAAAAAAAAATGGGATGGAAATTAAACAGGAAAAATTGTTTAGAAATGTTGCAAGGTTTTGTGAGGTCAATTTTAAGCGATTTCTTTCGAACCTTCCGATATAATAGTGATGTTTGAGCACATTTAACCAATAAATGATTGAAATGACTTACCTACGACAAGAAGACCCATTGTCTCCAGAAAATTGGAAAAAAACTAATAAAATCACAAAAAGAAAGCGTCAACCTCAACCACCATTTATTAAAAAATCCGAAGATTAATTACGTATAGTCTGAACTTTTAAGAGTGAGAGTGATGGAACAACTTCAAATAACACATTGTAAAATAAAAAAGGATAACCCAAGATATATCAAAGAGTGTGGCGATTCTTTCTGCGGTTTTTGCAGTGTAGCTTGGTGACAGCTGTCATTCTTCTGCTTCGCTTCCTCCCATTTGGGTCTCACCGGGCTGTTCGGTATGCTCACTTGTCATAATTGTGCCCTGTGCTGACGAGAACCAAAGAGTTCGAAACCGGTCTACAGGTAGCAGTAGTGTAGCGTGTAGCATCCCTTCTATTGGAAATAGAGATTCTGAGATTCATTCTATCCCTTCCGTTAGTTTCTGTAAGACATTTTCTGCAAATTGTTGTGAAATGTTTAGCAAAGCCTTTCCAACAAATAGTTGTGAAATGTTCACCAAGACATTTAAACTTTTCCTGTAATAGTATATTGAAAAATATCCAACAAAATATTGTGAAATAATTGTTAACAATACATTTTAATTTTGCCTTAAAACGTGCATACATTATTTAATAACTCTTATAGCTTAAAGTGCCAAACTATTATTTCAATATATTTCTTACAATAGTTTTAAATTCAACAACTTTTTGTATAACTTTCTTGTACAACTTGTGTCGGATAGTTGGACAATTTGTTTAAGAAAAAGAAACAATACCTATGATATAGAAATTCTAACAAATTTTTGTTGCCCCTATATTTACAACAATTTGTAGTAAATTTATCTACCACTGTAGTAAAAATCACAATTCTCTTCCGTGTATAGAGAAAGCAAAATAAAAATGATAGAAATAACTGAAATTGGCCACTGCCATACTGCAAGCATAAATTCACATATCTCTTTATATTTTCGAAAGCGTTGACCAGCATCCCTGGAGAAATGTTAAAACATTCTTGAATAATTGTTTCTTGTAACTGTTCTACATTTTGAACAGGTGCTATAAAAGTATTCCTCTTTAAATGAGGAAAGTATTAAATAACCGTCAAGCAAGATGCTCTGGGTGGGAATTCAATGTCTGTTCGAAAACTGATCAGTCTGTCGTCGAAAAAATTGCGTAAGTAGTTAATAGTTTCGGCGGACGTATGGGCGGTTGTGCCGTCGTAAAAATGTCAGGTCTAATAAATTATTTCTTTCTAATAAATTTTGGATAAACCACTGGGTATTTCTTGCGTCTTTCAAAATCTCAGCTCGCATTTCTTGGAATACTTGCATTTTATAAGAAAACAATCTTAACTGTTTTAAGAATTGTCGCATGTTTCATAAGATCTTCACACTTCTTGAGACACTACACATTTTGTTGGCGTATTTTGCATTATTTCACGAACATTTGCAACAAGTTCTTCTATTCTAACAGATGTTCTTCCAGATCCTTTTCATGTTGTATAGAACCTATTTCTCTAAACAGAACCGATTCTTCTCAGACAATAATAGAAATCCCCAACAGTAAAAGCGATGCTAGACAAGATCGTTCATACACAAACGCTGATTGTATTGCCACCCACCATTTACTCTAACTCCGTTTCGAAAATACACTTCAACCATAAATTCTATTTGCTCTTTCGTAAAACCAATTGCGTGAATTATTCAAGAAATTAGATAAATTAGCGATGAATCAAATTACTTATAACGACTGTTAAAGATGACGGAATAACTGATTAAATTACAATGTTGGTATTTACTGAACCCAATACGTATTAAGCTCTACCGGTAAGCAGTACGGCTTTAGATGCAAAGCACACTTTGATGATAATTAGTTTTGCTTGCGCGGTACGTACAGGGTGTCCCATTTTCGACACTTTTATAGGGTATCTCCGTAATTGTTAGTGCTATCAAAAAAGTAATATAGGTGTCATGTGCTTCTTTTTGGGTCAAACTTAAAATGGTAAAATTAAAATTCGAAAATTTTCGCTCGCTTAAGAGATACGGGGGTGAATTAAAAAATTGATAATTTCAAAATTACCCTATCTTTTCTTAGTTAAAAGAGACACAGAAAAATGTTATATATACTCGGCGTGTTTTTATCATAGAATTATTTATTATAAAAAACCTCCATACTTGCACTGTAAGATTGTATATCGTTCTCATGTCCATAAAATTAATATTCGCTTTAAAGGGTTAATAACACCACCAATGCACAAGACAAAGCTCTTTGAAAGATCTTTTACATACAGCATAGCAAACCTATATAATTCCCTTCCTGCCTATCTAAAGCTGATGCCCCCTCTCAAATTTCGTGATAAAATTTATAAATATTATTTTGAACGACAATGCATGTAATTTCATTTGTATTAGATATAATATATCCGGTTGTCTTACGTGGAAAATAATAAGCTATTATTTTTATGTTACGCCAAAGGAAAAAAGGTCCTCATTTCTTGATCCATGGTTAAGTAGAGTAGGGTAGGCGAACCAGAAATGGCTAGTCTGCCACTGGACTTCGCCATTTTTTACATTACACTTTTATAGGTACTATAATTTAACTATATTTATATTGTAAACCTAGTAATGTAAAAATAAAGACATTATTATTATTATTATTATTATTATTATTATTATTATTATTATTATTATTATTATTATTATAATTATTATTATTATACAAAAGTTTCTTTATAATGATTGTTGTAATAATCTGCTGTTTTCAGAATAAGTATAAGGGGTCAGATAAAGAAGTTATTTGACCTAAGCTAATTTTTTGGAATGGAACACCCTATATATTTTAATCTAAAAAGATAGCATTTTAAATTCTCTTTTCAAAAATATAACACACCATGGATGATATTGGTTTCCTAGGCGATTTATTTAAACTTTATTACTTTAAACCACAGTAGGCCATGAAGCAAAAGCTAATATCCGGGAAACAACTATGTTGACATTCTAGTTGTTATTACTATTTAACGTCAATTTTATTTTTACATATTCGTTTGTGAAAATGACTTATCAACATTTTGAAAAATTTGATATGATATCAGTTTATATTGAAAGTGGAAAAAACGAAGAAAAGGCGCAAAATGGTAAAATTAAAATTTGAAAATTTTTGCTCGCTTAAGAGATACGGGGGAAAATCAAAAAAATTGACAATTTCAAAATTACCCTATATTTTCTTAGTTAAAAGAGACACAGAAAAATGCTTTATACAAAAGTTTCTTTATAATGATTGTTGAATAAGCTGCCGTTTTCAGACTAAGTATACGGGGTCAGGTAGAAAAGTTATCGAACCTAACCTCATTTTTTTAAATGGAACATCCTGTATATTGTAATCTAAAAAGATAGCATTTTAAATTTTCGTTTGAAATATGTAACACATCATGGATGATATTGGTTTCCTAGGAGATTTATTTAAACTCTATTACTTTTAAACGAAATAACAGATTCAGATTAAGATCGCGAAGACGGGAATCATCGCAAAGGTTCGAAAGCTTCTCCGTTGTTTTCAATGCACTCTTGACATCTTTTTCGAATAAATTTTAAGGCACTGATGATGTGTAATGGTTTTATTTCTGCAAAGGCCTCATGAATTCTTTGATCAAGTTGTTCTCGGGTTAAAATGACTTCTTTATAAATTTATTTTCCAATACTCTCCAAAGAAAAAAATCTGGAGGTGTTAGATCCGGAGATCGTGGTGGCCACCTTATAGGTCCATGTGTTCCTATCCAACGGTTTCTAAAGGGAGTATTTGAATACTCTCTTATTCGAAGAGCGTTATGGGTAGGGGCGCCATCTTGTTGAAAGTAAATCTCTCTATTACTTCATTTAAAGGAACATTATCAAGGATATCGAAAAGGCTTGATTGCAGTATGTCCAGATAATCTACATTTAACTTTTCGATATACCAGTTTATTTCGAAACAAAAAACAACTTATATTTACCCCAAGTGGACCTTGTTGGCGAACAGGTCGTACCATGTGGGGATTTGTGGAGTTCCAATGTCTCTCATTATGTCGGATATGAATCCCGCAACTTGTAATTCGACATTCATCTGACCAAATTATGTTTTGGTGAAAAGAACGATCCTCGTTAGATTTATTTAAAAACCAGTGACAAAATTCCAATCGTCTCACATCATCACCAGGATGCAAATATTGGGTAATTTTAACAACATAGGGAAATTATTGGACGTCAAAATTCTTTGCCTCTTAGATATTGTAATTCTAGTTTCAGTTTCTACGTTTCTGACGGACGTAGATTTTTGTTCCTAAAATTACACAGTAACTTTAGAGAATAAAATTAGGATGTGTGCTGAAGACCACAAGACAGAAGTGAAAACCTCACCAAGATGAGATTCTTTATTAACCTTTCACAATCTAACATCCGCAAATCTCAAATTCAAGACGATAAAAGAATCGATCCATAAAAAGCAAATAGACTATGCATTTGGTCATATTTTAGTATCTTGCTTTTTTCCCCGACTGTATCATGAGCCGAATCTGACGGCTCAGTCTCATTCAATACCCACTAAAAGTGCTAAACGCACCTAAGGAAGTTTTCACTTCAATAAAAGTTGAGCTACTACTATTCAAAGCTATTACAGGATATATTGCCTGATTATTGGCCTCGACAAATCCTAACACGCTTATTTCTTCATTTTCCTTGTTTTCTTTATTATAAGTTTTTGATCTCGGCATCGTAAAAGAGCCGTATGTTTTTAAATTATGTTTCAGTCGTCGGAATATGTCCTTAAATGGTTGCCGTCTTTCCGGATGGCGAACAAAATATAAATTTTGCGCCATTTCTTCGATTTTTCCACTTTCAATATAAACTGACATCATATCAAATTTTTATTTTCACAAACGGATATGTTAGAATAAAATTGACGTTAAATGTTAATAACAACTAGAATGTCAACATAGTTGTTTCTCGGATATTAGCTTTTGCTTCATGGCCTCCTGTGGTTTAAAGTAATAAATTTTAAATAAATCGCCTTGAGAACCAATATCATCCATGGTGTGTCATATTTTTGAAAAGAGAATTTAAAATGCTATCTTTCTAGATTAAAATATAGGTATATAGAGTGTTCCATTTCAAAAAATTAGGTTAGGTCCAATAACTTCTTTATCAGACACTGTATACTTATTCTAAAAAGGATAGATTATTCAAAAATCATTATAAAGAAACTTTTGTAAAAAACATTTTTCTGTATCTCTGTTAACTAAGAAAATATAGGATAATTTTGAAATTGCCAATTTTTTTATTTTCCCCCGTATCTCTTAAGCGAGCGAAAATTTTCGAATTTTGATTTTACCATTTAAAGTTTGACCCAAGAAGAGCACATGAGACCTATATTACTTTTTTGATAGCACTAACAATTACGGAGATACCCTATAAAAGTGTCGAAAATGGGACACCCTACCCCTACATGTTGGGAAATTTTCAGTATTTTCAATATATTTATTAAAAAGGGTTTCCAAATTATAAAATTACATTCGAAATGCGATCTTGCAAACAATATTATAAAAAGAAATTATGGTTCCTCTTTAAAGAAATGTATACATCATTCTTCGGTTGCAGCCAATGACTTAACACTTAAAGTCAGCCACCGACGTTCCGGTATACCTTCTTTCTTTCTTCTTTTTAAATATTTTTATTTCTGACGTATATATTAATTTATGTTTATAAACTTATACTTCTAGTATCCTATTTGTATGAGACAATATGGTAGTAGTGAATCGTTTCCTGCGCACACGCACTGCTCCTAGAGCGCCATGAAGGATTCATCCTGCAGTGCTGTGCCTTATCATAAAATTAAAAAAATATTATTTTGTATTCGTAAGTCCGATAACAATTTTTGTCATCCTTTTGGACATTTCAACAAGATTGACTGGTTGAGACTAATGTTGGCCTATAGTAGAAATGGTTTTGATCAGTTTAGGTTAGTTCAGGATAGTTTTTACTAAGTTATCTCTCACAAGATCTCTCGCCAGTGAAATTCCATAGTAAACTCGATAGAGTTGGAGCTAGAGAATTATAAGGTTGAAATAGAGAAATTGATTTTCCAAGAAAGTATAAGGTAAAAGATCTGGTTGATGTACATCAGATTCAATAAGGGCCGAAGCTTCAAAGGGATTTAGGTTTTGGGAACTTGATCTTCAATGTGCTTTACTTGTATGGAAACTGGAAATCAATTGTGTAAGTGTTAGATATTGTGGAACTGGAAGAGGATATTTATAGTATAATTGACCGGCTTTGGTAAAGCGGTTTGTGTTTACGTTATGCCAGGCAAATGTAGGCAGATCTGGAGCTTCATTTCATTAGGTTATATACGTATTCATTGAAACGAGTAGTATTCGTGATATCATGCAAGTCTTTCAGAGTTGCGTTACGCCCGGAAGACGTGAAGCATCTAAGAACCCGATTTTGAAAACGTTAAAGCTTGCGCATTTGCATGTCAAACATGCCGCACCAGACTAGAGCGACATGCGGTGGTATACACTGCCCATTCACGCCGGTTAAGCTCATGTTTCCTCGAAAGCGGCACCGTCACATAGCGGTCATCAAAATAAGGTGAATTATAGTCCTCACCAACTATAAGTCAGTTTAAAAAAACTCGATAAAAACTCATAAATACCGACAAAGACCCCGCCAGTGTCGATTTCAATAAGTAGCCAGGGTCGGATTTGTTTCGTTAGTCTTGCAATATTATTTTTAATTTTTAAATTATTAATGAAATTTATGAGGAGTTTTTCAGAAATTGTAAATAAATTATAATACGAGATCACAAAATTATCAATTTAAGCAGAACTTCAGCTTAAGGTAGAAATTTTTCTGATTTTTAAGTTACCCTTGCCAGATTGATAACAAATCTATCAACACCATTGAGAAGAATTTGTCGCAATTTTCGATATTCTTCAAATTTTTAATTGTTCCCATATAAGTTCAGGTTAGTTGTTAAAATACAAAAATAAGGCGGTAACCTTAAAACTCTACGGCCGTATTTTTTGTATATATTGTCACAAAACATACTTTTTTTTGGTATACGATTCTTCGAAAAATAGGTCACAGTTAAGAAGAAATTCTTGAATTTCCTGTTTTTGGAGGACAAATTGGGTAATTTATGGATTTGTCTAGAATGGTAAGCTGCATTATTTAATACAATGACAGTGTGAGATTTTAAGATTGGAATTAAAGAACCTTCAAACCTCTCCTCAAGAATATTTGAATCCATATTTTTGTGGTAATCCACATTACATTCTTTCAACTTTTTACCGCATAATTTAAGCACATTTATAACACAACGATTGGTAGATCCACAATGCAAAATGACAATACAAGATCCTCTGCTTGGAGGTATATCTTTTTATTGACATCTGCTAGAGCCATCAGTCCAACCATTTTTTATATTTAATATATCTGTTTTCCCCTTTTTCTAAGTTATTTAATTTTTTCTAAATATTCTATTCGTTATTTTACGATTCTGCTACTTTCCATTATTGCAGCATGCTTATTAACAATTTTAAATTTGAATCCCAGTTTTTTAAGTCTTCGTCGTAAAGTACTTTCTGAAGGAAGTTTTTCGAGCTCTTAAAGTTTTTTGACTATTATGGGAACTTCATTATTTTTATATTTTTAATAAAGTCAACATCTTAATAGTTTGGCTGTAAGCAAATCCAAAACTTTAGGTTTACCCAAATCGGAGCGTTTTTCCTTTGTTAATTTCCTTTGTTAATTTCCTTTGTTAATTTCCTTTGTTTATAGACCTACATAAAGTACTATAAGGAACCTCTGTTAGTTTGGAAAATTTTTTTGCTACTTCGGATTTGCTATATTCTATGTACAGGGTCATTCAACCAGGACTGAACAGGGGCCTTTTTTTTAGTTGCTCTGTATTTTTAATAAAATCAATAGTTTATGGTTTGCCATAGAATCTAAAATTGGCATTTAAAAAGCGATCTGACTTAAAACAAAGGAACTGTGGCTTAAAGTTGTTGTTTTTTTTAATGTAACACCCTGTATATTCTTAATTTTTATGAAACGCCTTTCTCTCCTGATTCCATATATATATAATTTGTCTATATTAGCTCAAACCGTTTTTAAGATATGAATGAGCAATCAAATATTTAAAAAGCTGTATTCATTTGAGCTTAATATGTATAGAATGCATTGGAAAAGAAAAGCCCCGTAATGGCGTTGCATTAAAATAACGTCAGAGGAGGTGTTGGAAAAAAAAGTTTCGATTTGTCTAAAATGCCTTAAAAAACAAGCCACGAAAATGATAATATTAATATGTCAAAGTCTAGAGTATTTATTAGTTATAATGAAATATTCCCTGGAAGAACGATTTCAGATAATCACACTTTTCTATAAAAGTGGGGATAATGCAAGGGAAACTCAGCGGAGATATTTTGCAGAAGTTAATAGAATCGTATCAGTAAACACAATTTTGACTTTAAAAAGTTTATTTGAGGAGACAAAGTCATTACACGACCGCAAACGAAGATATGGAAGAAACGTGATCCGAGAACGTGTAATACTAAATTATTTTAGTATTGACCCAATGAATTCCATAGAGGAAGCGGTAAGAGATATTCTGTATGGTCCAAGAAGAAACAGAGTGAGTTTAGCACCGTTCAAAGAACTTTAAATAAGCATAAATTAATTCCGTTTCGAATTTACCCTATGCAACACCTGACGGCAAACCAAAAGGAACTTCGGTTTCAATTTGTTGCACAAATGATTATAAGAGAACAAGATAGGGATCCTGACTTGTTCAAAAAGGTCCTGTGGACATACGAAGCAACATTCTTAACATTAGGAATGTATAATCGACGCAACATTCACTATTGGTCTCGAGTAAACCCAAGAAAATACCAAACTATTAAATATCAAGGCAGAACGTCTGTTAATGTATGGTGTGGTATAGTTAACCATAGAATAATTAAAGAAAGAAAAGAAAACAAGGTCTGTCTATATCTACCACCAAAATAAAATATATTTGTCCCTTTAGGGTGAAATAAGGGTTAAAGAAAGTACATAATTTAATTTGACATTAGGTTGTACTAGTTTCGACTTTAGTCAAAGTCATCTTCAGCAACCAAGTAATTAAGAATTATGGTTTTTAGGGTGTACCTAAATGAACAAACTAAAACCAATTATAAGAGGGGACGAAGTGGTTCAACAATACATGGTTATAACGTGTACCTTGTGCAGCCAATGGATAGAATTAGAATAGAATAATTGGGCCAATTTTTTTTAATGGGTCATTAACTGGTCAACGATATCTCCAATTTCTTCAAAATGAAGTTGAAAATCTCATTGACGAATTACCGCTAATGGTAAACCAAAATATTATTTGGCAACAAGATGGAGCACCACCTCATGCAGTTCGTGATGTTGTGGATTTTTTGAATCATCGATACAACGAGTGGATTGGTCGTAATGGTACTATGAGGTGGCCACCAAATAGCCCAGATATTATAATAATGGACACATTTCTATGGGGGCATTTAAAAAATGTTGTTTACCGCCATAGAAGCTAAAGTATTGAGGAAATAAAAATTAAAATTAACAATGAAATTAATAGACTTAAGGTAGAAAATCATATTTTAACAGCAAGTCTTGACCAACTGAAAAAGGTCTACCGGGCCTGCTTTGAAAATAATGGGGGCCACATTGAACAATTAAATTATTAACTATTTATTAATTTTATAAACTGCAGTTATAATTTGTAATATTATTTATTATCGTTATTATACACATATTATAAAAACTCTAGACGTTGACATATTATTATTTATCTGGTTTTGCTTTTCAAGGCATTCTAGACATATTGAAACTTTTTTTTCCAACACCTTCTCTGACGTTATTTTAATGCAACGCCATTACGGAGCTTTTCTTTTCCAAGGCATTTCATACATATTAAGCTCAAATGAATAGAGCTTTTTAAATATTTGATTGCTCATATCTTAAAAACGGTTTGAGCTAATATAGACAAATTATATATTTATGGAATCAGGAAAGAAAGGCGTTTCATAAAAGTTGAAAATATACAGGGTGTTCCATTAAAAAACAACAACTTTAAGCTACAGTTCCTTTGTTTTAAGTCAGATCGCTTTTAAAATGGCAATTTTAGATTCTACGGCAAACCATAAACTAGATGGCTATATTGGCTTTATTAAAAATACAGAGCAACTAAAAAAAAAGGCCCCTGTTCAGTCCTGGTTGAATGACCCTGTATATAGGGTCTTGTTTTAGGTTTTTATACATATTTAAACAAATTTTCTTTGCCTCAAAGCTCAAAAATACTTTACGCTTTTTTTGTGACATTCCTTTTCCTAACTACTCGCCTAAATCTAAATCAAACGGATTCAACCAAATTCGCAGTAGGATCATTTAGAACATTTACAGGTTAACAATAATTCTGCTTCCATGGCCTCCAATAGAAAAATCAAATCCATCAAAATCACGAAACATGTACACTAGGGCGGAGCGAAAATAGACGCATAACAAAATTTTTTGGAAAATGAAGTTGCCTGCATACGCAATAGGTACCTTTTAGGATACTTAGGAACAGAAAAAAATATGAGTGTCCTGCGACAATTTCTTTGGCTGCCGAAATGACCTTGAAAACTTAATAAAAAGAAATTTTCCAAAAAATAAAAAGAAATAAAAATATGCAGCTCTCTGCTTGTTTCTTTTTAGCAAATTAAAAAAACAACCCAGAATTCACCACGTGGAGGTGGCGCATGTCGAGTTCCACCCTAACCCTCCCTACCCTACAGAAATTAAACGAGCTTTTATGAACCCGTCTCGTGCTTCAGAGCCAAAAACTGCTATAGAAGCTTCTGTTATTAAATTTATACACCTTTCAACTGCATGCGAATGACAAGGAAATTTTAATACGGGTATTTCATCCGGAATCACAGAAATCATATTGGTTAAGTTTTCGTTTGATATTCCAATTGTCAAGGGGGGTTCGCTTATACTGACATTCTGCCAATCAATTAAGTCGACATAATCTTCACAATCAAAATTTAGTTCATTCACTTGAAATATTCTAACGTTCTCTGTTTTGGCCGATGATTTTTTACGTTTTAAAATTCTCCTTAAAGCCAACTCTCGAATGAATTTTCTGTCATCTGCTAACATTGCTACTAAAAGATTCTCCGAGTAAGCATAATATCCGTTCCTCTTTATTACAGAATCTATAACTTTTTTAAGGTCGCCAGGGAGGTATCGAGATCTTCTAATCATGTTGAAAAGGTGTCTAGCACCATCTTTACAAGACCAACTGCTTTTAATTTCGAACCAACATACGGCATACACTTTAACTATAAATTCAGTTAATATTCGAAGGTTTTCAGATGGTTCTTTGGTAGCAACATATAACCTTAGAACTCTATTGGCTGTGGTAAGCCATCTGGCGTGTGACATTCTTCCAGGGGATTTTAAAGCTAAATCTTCTCCACAAAATTCCGTTACAGATTCCTTGACATATCTCAAACATGTATTATTGATCGGTACTTAACGTTTTTACATCTATTGGAGGTAACAGTCTCAATTTGTTTAAACTCTACTACAGGTAAGTTCTCGCACGATTCTAGAGATTTGCCAATTTGTCCCGAAAACCCACTTGGTCCGGAAGTTCTTCCGTCTAAATAATTCATTAAGTGACGTAATGGTAATTCGTTCATATAAAGCAAGCAAACCAACCACTGTAACGGCTTCTTTAAATCTGATTCTAGACCTCGAATTACTCCATTTTTTGAACCTGTGTTTACCACAGTTCTGTCACAACCTATAGCCACAATTGTATTTATATCAGTATTTTTTTGTAAAAACTGAAGTATTGAAGTTTTAATTGCTTTTGCACTTCCAGATGTTGGACTTACGTGTCCGATATATCTTGATCCGGGTTCACAAACTAAAGCATAATGTTCCTCGGTAACAGTTTTTTGATAGTACTTATTTCTTTTTTATTCTTTGATCAAGGTTTTGTCCCTACGCCCATCAAAACAGATTGCTTGCACGTCTGGAGTATGGTCCCCAAATGTTTTTGTTAGATTAGCGCGACTTTTAATTATTTCTCTGAAGGATCCCTTGCCTTGGAAGTAGATGAAATACTTCCTAGTTCGTTTGGCTCACGCTTAGACGTAGAATGTTCCACTGTTTGAAGCTCACTTTTCTCGTGAAAAGTGTGCGAGTGCTTTTTGATTTTCCTTTGTAGTCTCAATATCTAAATTACCGATTGCCATTTTTCGGTTTATTCTTTGATCTAAAAGGAATTGTCGTTAGGCTATTGGTATTTTGTTTTTGCACTTACAAGTTGAAAAATGTTTACATTTGCACTTTGCAGATAGCAATATCAAACAGTTTTGTCTCATGCAGACCCTTTAAATATCTGTACTTTTTTATTGTAATTGTCCTTATACTTGGATTTAAGGCTCTTCTTAATTGCTCGATATTTAGCATTATACTGTTTTATTTGATTAAATATTTGCTGGTCTGATACTACGGAAATCCAACTTTTCTTCCATATTTCTTTTAGGTCTTTTACTAGCTTTATACAAACATCACACTGGGTTCTTGTTTATTCTCGTTCAATTTTTCTTCCTTAGCCACGAATAATATTTAATAACGTCAGCATATGTTGGTAAAACATTTTCTTTGAAGGGGGTTAATACGCCAAAAAGCTAAAAACTGCTTAAAAAAATTTATAAATGACTGAAATTCAATTTATTCACAAATCGTAACAAAAACTTAAATAAATAAAAATAAATTAAATTGCTTAAATTTAAAATGATTTCGGCAGCCGAAGATATTATTTTTGGGAACTCAGATTTTTTTCACTTATTCTAGCATGTAATAGACACATGTTAAGCATGCAGGGCTATTAAGTTTCAAAAGTTGAAAAATTCACTCCGCCCTAATGTACACTGAACAAAATTATTTCAACTTCAGGAATATAAATTCTAAATGAAACACTAAATTAATAATTATTACTATTATATATATTCATAATCAACGCAAAAGAACCCCAAACTCTACGACACCAAACTGTACAATAACAAACTGAACATGAAAATGCTAAGTCAACGCAATGTTTAGATGCCAGACCTCATAGCAAATTAAAACACACACACACTACTTGTTGTTGTTGTTGCTTTTTTTACAAGGCACAAGACAATTAAAGTATAACACAGCAAAATAATCGGGAACTGAATTTAATATTTTAGTGCAGGAGAATATGTTAACTTATATAAACTTTAGACCTACTATATTGTTCTAGTTTTTGTTGAAAATTTAATAAGTCTGAAAATAACGTAATATGTTATTTTCAATATGTATATATTAGGTACTGATTAAAATACATTTTAGCAATAAATATAAACAATAACTTTGTACAAATAACGAATTTATTTTAATATTTGTTTAAACTATTCAGAAAAACTATGCGCCCGGTCTAAATACTGACGGTAGATTTTAGAAGATAAAAAATATCAGTTTTTATAGAAATCTCACTTATATCTGGCGACGACTATACCTCATAAAGCATACTACGCCAAGCCTAGTCGGCAGCGTCAGGAAACGGTGTCGTTTTTTTTTTAAACCCGATAATATGGATGACATCGATCTCGCACTTGTAATCATCTCAGAAGAAGATGTTAAAAGAAGAGAGGAAGATCGGAGATATATAAAAAAACGTACAGAAGAATGCGCAGATGAATTTACCACAACCTAGATCAAAAAACGTTGAGCCAACTGTCACACTGACACCGCTTTGAATATGACGACACCGCCATTTTACGTTACGGTGTATCCTCTGTTGGAGTTGTTGTAGCGTAATTCACTCTATTTTGACGGCCGCTATAGGACGGTGCCGCTTTCGAGGAAACCCTAGCTTTAGAGACCGGATGAGTTGGGATATCTCGTGGAGGGAGGGTGAAGTTACGCATTCCCTAGTCGGTAGATTACAACTGACAACTTAAGGCCGCACGAAAACAAGGGTTGAAAGCCCGTGGGGGGTGCAGGTCGGGATGGTTGTCGTAACTGAGGACCATGGTTCGGAGCCCACACTATGCGGTAGGCTTACATAGAAACAGGTTGGCTGGATACCTATAAAGTCAAGAGGCCGTTGCAACCTTGTAGAACTAGAATACACCGGAGAAGCGATCTCTGGGGCGAACCTGTACAGGTTTACTTCTCAGATATATCAGCACAGTTGCGGTACGCACACAACTGGTCAGGTAATGAAGTTCTCGTAGATCATCTGAAAAAAGTTTAAAATTTTGTGTTTTAAGAATAAACTTTAAGGTCATTAATGAAAATGTTAAATAGCAAGAGGCCTAGATGAGCCTCTGTGGCATACCAAAGTTACGTCAAAAACGAGGAAAATTAATCATTTATTTTAACTGAGTATTTTTGTCTAGCCTTTAGCTAGTCAATAAGTTTACCATGAATTCCATAAGCCTTAGGTTTAAAACGTAGAATATATTATATTCTTGATATAGTCGCGATATAGCAACAAATTAGTAATTAGTATTATTTTTTTGCTTTCATAAAAACAATGCCGGTCAGGTTGATACTTTAAGAATAGAAACTAAGTTAGTCGTTTGCGACAGACTCTAAATAGTCTCGGTATTAAAACTAACCTAACTGGTAGATCCAGAGTTTATTACATAGTTCTTTCCAGTTTTAATTCAGTCCAACAAAATCACACTGATTAAAGTCATACTCATATGACACATATAAAAAAGATTCCACCTTATCACAGATACCTGTCTCAACAGTAATAGCAGGATGATGACTATCTTTAAATTATATAGTATATGGATTTCTCGACAAGCAACAAAAAATATTTATATTAAACGATGATTCATTTAAAAACCAACCAAACGGAACCAGAAAATAAATTAGCTTGTATCAGAAATCGCCATCGTACAGTAGTAAGAAGTCAGGTACTTAATTTTCTTTCGACATAATGATATTGGAAGCCCCAATTCTCTTTTTTTTTGTTAAAGAAGTAATTAAGTTCTGTTCTTGGCCCATTTTAAAACCAAATGAAGAATATTTTCATTTTTATTACATGTCATAATATAAATAATGGCATTTTAAATGTCATGTATTATTGACTGTGATTGATTTGGTTCGAATAATGGGTTTTTATTTCGTTTAATTTTACCACTCGAATTTGACCGCCTCCACCTGAAACCGACTTTCATTTACAGGGTTGGCCAATGAAAGCCAAACAACCCCGATTTTTCATTTTAATCGTCATTTCTAAGAAAAACCGCTCAGTTACGTTAATTTTATTTTCAAGGAGGACACCAGCATATGTGAGATCTATCTTGGATTATGGGTGCCAATTTTACGGTTCAGCTGCAGAAACGCATCTTAATAAAATAGAACAAATCAAGAATAAGTGTTTGAGACATTGCATCGGTTTTTTAAAAAGCACGCCGATAGCTGTAATGGAAGCAGAAATAGCAGAACCACCCTTAGCGCTAAGAAGAGCTAATCTGAGCGATAAACTATTGGTAAAATTAATCTCTAAAGATAGCGAAATAGTGGATAAAATCCATACTCTTACAATATTAAATTATACCCACCCATATTGGAATCTGAAGAAATGTCCCTTACTTGTTACAAGCTATTTTTGGATAACTCAAATTCAAGAAGACATTTATTTTATTCGTCAACTAAAGCTCTATATTTTCAGCTTCAAGACAATTTTATCAATGACATTCCGAACATCATAATAAATCGGTATGATAATTACGATCAGTCAATAATTAAAAATCAATTTTTAACAGATCTATCCACTATTTTCTCAAATTCAGAACAAATTTTTACGGACGGGTCTGTACTAGATAGTAAAACCGGAGGAGCATTTTACCATACGAATAAAAAAAAATCTCAACAGTTTAGATTATTAAATAACTCCTCCATTTTTACTGCAGAACAATGGGGTATTTGGGAGGCTCTTTTGTATTGTATAGTTTGTGAGGGAAACAATAATTTTGTTATATTTTCCGATAGCAAAAGTTCATTACAAGCAATATCAAATTGTAGATATACGGTCCCTGCCAATTATATAGTTAAAAAAATAACTAATACCTGTAATAGTTATTTACGATATAAGTGTTGTAAAGATTCATATTACAACACGAGATGTTAAAGTTGTTAAACGAGGCGTCAGCCGAGTTTAATCAAACATCGAGTGTAGTTATATGAATTTACAACAAGAATATTGTACAAAATTTTATCTACTTTCATCTATGAATAAAAATATTTGGCAAAAGGCATTTTTAAAAATAAAAATGCACCTGCTATTAAAAATCGTTTTGTAAGGGCATCTATTACAGCACTAGTGCTGTAATAGATGCCCTTACAAAACGATTTACAGAACTGTAAAATTCATATTACTAAATGAAAGTAGATAAAATATTAAAAAATCTTAATAAACATGTCACTTTTGTCTGGATTAAGGCTCATATCGGAATTTTGGAAAATGAAATTGTCGATAGTTTAGCTAAAAACGCAACAAAAATTACAAATTTTGTTAAGAACTGCTATATACATTATACAGATATATTCTCACTTTAAAAAAAAAACATGTATTGTAATTGGCAGGACCAGTTTAACCAATCAAACAAGGGATATGTCTATAGAACTATGTTCCCCCAAATTAATATAAAACCTTGGTTTGTTGGTGAATCCAATCGTAGTTTTATTAGATCTATTTCACGCATTCGAAATGGACGTGCAACTGTACCCACAATATACGAAAAAAATAGGACTACATGTGAGTGAGGATTGCGAATGCGGAGAGTTAGGAAATTTAGAGCATATCATATTGGGGTGCCAAGAGCACGAATTAACCTTAAATATATTATTCAACAAATTAAAAAATATTGTGAACTTTCCATTTAATTTGGAAAGTCTACTTATTAGTAGTAATATTAATGTTTACAAAATACGATATGAATCCCTTGTGAAAAGAAACATAAAATTATAAAAAAAAAAAAAAAAAAAAAATTAAAAAACACAAAAGAAAAATATGGATACTAAAAAAAAATTAAAAAAATACAAGGAAAGAAAAATATAGATACTAAAAAAAAATATATAAAAAATAAAAAAGATAATTTAATCAAAATAGACAGTTACTGTTTCAATGTAGCTATATTTTAGATTGTAAAAAGCCTAAATCTCAGTAAATTTTGAATTTCGTAAGTTTGTAAAAATATTTGATGCCAATAAAGTCGAATAAAGAGAGATGCTGGCCAGTTGGTTTAACCAGAGCCATAAAAAAGAAAAAAAAAAGGACACCTTTTCAGAATATTGTCACACATGAAACTTCATTTCTCCATCGGGGGTGCCTTACTAAATTTGGTTAAGTAGTTTACGAGAAAATGCCTTTTAAAGATGGTAAAAATAGTGCCGTAAAATAGTTTCTGTAATTTGGTTTTATAAAAAAGCTGTTTCGATATCGTTTTCAGTATCGTAATCAGGCTAGGATAACTTAAATGGTGAAGATCGTTCCCCGTTCGTTTTGCAGGAATTTTGTTTTATAAAGTTGTTCATATCTTAACGCTGGTAGTGACAAAACAAGTATTTAGAATGAGCGTGGTGAGGGTTCTGTATCTTTCCCTCTCTGCGTTCAACCGTACCAGCTTAGGTGCGATTAAGATAAAAATATGACTTATGCGCTGATCCATAATAAAAATATCTTCCGAAGTCGCACCCAAGCGATATTGACATTTTAAAATTAAATTTTTAACGAAGCGGCGCGACGCCTAAGTTTATTCTGCTAAAATGGTGATTTATTGTTGCGCTCCCGGAAGTAAAGTACATAGTGGGGCTACCACTCTAGTTTATGTGCTTATGCGAAAAATGGCTTTAAATGAAAAACGTTTCTTGCAATATGTAGCACGTACTTTCTAAACGACAAATCCGCGAGCGGAAAACCATTTTTTCAATTGCAAATATAAAAAAAATGTGAAAATAGGGTACCCGCTTGTGACAAAAATGAAAAAAAAAATGAAAAACTCTTGTTGATTTATGTAGCATATACCGAATTGGAACCAAAAAGGTAGATTAGATGCCGTGTTAGCGCCTGTTTAACCAATATAAGTCTATAATTATAACAATTTTTGTCGAGTGACTAACAGCTAGAGAAACATAACCTCACTTGTCACTCTCACTGTGCTTTTCGGTCGACTATTTTCACATTTTTTTTTTATATTTCCAATGAAAAAAATGGTTTTCCGCTCGCGGATTTGTCGTTTAGAAAGTACGTGCTACATATTGCAAGAAACGTTTTTTATTTTACGCCATTTTTCGCATAAGTCGATAAACTGGAAAATTACCATAGTGTGAAACGTTTGAAAATGCACAGATTTCCAAAAAGCGACCAAGTAAGTTTGTTGTTGTTTTAGCGAAGTAATAAAAAGGGTGTATCGTGAACTAACCTGAACTAACCTGACTTCAATTCAAAATGTTTGCGCTTTTAACTTTTCCATCAGGGTTAGTAGCATGAAAATTTGAATTCAAAGTTGTAAAATTTAAATTTTCATGCGTGGCGCCTTTCTTTCCCACTGCTATATGTAGGTCTTCAACCAGTCACGAATGGCGCTATTAGGGAACCAATTTAGTATGTTAAGTTGCCTATCTATCCCTACCATAAACGCATCTCCCTTGTCTATGATCGTAATTGACTTTTTATGAAACAGTTTTTTTTTATTTTTCTAAGGTTGGTAACGGTGTTTACAAATGTTATTTTGCTGTCGTGTATGTTTGGTTGCATTAATTATATGAAATGGAGATGGATTAAAAAAATATAAAATAATCTTGCAAATTCGCTATATTATTATAAAACGTTGAACTATAAAATTTACCTCAATTTCCCCTAACCTTGGGGGAGTTAGACTAAACTCATCTTGCTTCATATTTTAAAATTATGTAGGTATGTTAGAAAAATTAGACAACTTCGTGACAAAATGGCTGGCACGGAAATAAAATTATTTGTTGATTTCAAGGTTACTATGATAAATAATTTGATTGTACTACCAACATAAAATTTAGGCCTAAAAATTTTGAAAATTTGTATGTTTTATTTTCTTTTTAAATATCTTCTTCTTTAGGTGCCTTGTCCGCCTCGGACGTTGGCAATCATCAGGGCCATCTGTACTTTGTCTATGGCTCGACGGAACAATGTGGTGGTGCTCACTCCATACCATTGTCTTAGGTTTTTTAGCCAGGATACTCTTCTTCTACCCGGGCCTCTTCGTCCCTCGATCTTCCCTTCTATAATGAGTTTTAAAAGTCGATACTTGTCATTCCTTAAGATGTGGCCAAAATATTCCAATTTGCGCTTTTTTAGTGTGAACAGAACCTCCGGCTGTTTATCGAGGCGTTGAAGCACCTCGGTGTTACGCACTCTTTCTGCCCAAGAAATTCTTAGGATCCTTCTGTACGACCACATTTCAAAGGCCGCCAATTTTTTGCACATCGCATCTGTTAAGGTCCAAGCTTCCATTCCATAGAACAGTATGCTGAAAACGTAACAGCGAAGCAATCGGACGCGCAAAGGCAAGCTTAAATCTCTATTGCAAAGTATCTGACGTATCCTTAGGAACGAAGCACGAGCTTGTTCTATTCTTGCACGAATCTCCTGCATACCATCACATTTTTCGTTTAGCTGACACCCAAGATATTTAAAAGTTTCCACTCGCTCGATACGTTGGCCGTTGATTTCCAGCAGTCCATCCACGTTGTCTGACTTGCTAACTGCTAGCCACTTTGTCTTTTTCACGTTCAGGCTTAGACCGGCCTCCGAGCTTGCAGCCGTCACGCGGCTAACCAGTTCCTGCAGGCCTTCCAGGGAGTCGGCAACAAGAACAGTGTCATCCGCATACCTCAGGTTATTGATATTAATCCCATTGACAGTGATCCCCTCGTGGCATTCGTCTAAAGCTTCCTGAAATATCCTATCGGAATACAAATTAAATAACAGTGGCGACAAAATGCATCCTTGACGGACGCCTCTCAGGATTTTAATCTCGTCGGACGCGCAGTTATCGATTCTCATATGGGCAGTTTGATTCCAGTAAAGGTTGGCTTTTATTCTGAGGTCTCGTTCGTCTAGTCCTATTTCTTTGAGTATATTGAACAGTTTTTCATGTTTAACTTTATCAAAGGCTTTTTCGTAGTCGATGAAACATGCGTAAACGGTCACCGATATGTCCCGACATCTTTGAATTAACACCTGTATGCTGAATAATGCCTCCCTTGTTCCAAAGCCATTGCGAAAACCAAACTGAGAATCACCCATCGCTGTTTCGCACCTCGCATACATTCTCTTGTGTATTATTTTTAGGAAGAGTTTAAGCACATGGCTCATCAAGCTAATGAGACGATAATCGCTACAGTTCTTGGCTTTCGCTTTTTTGGGGAGCGGGACAAAAGTGGATTTCAACCAATCAGAAGGTATGCTGCCGTTTCGGTATATAAGGTTGAATAGTTTTACCAAGATGGAATTATTTATTGAAAAAAATGGAATTATTTATTGAAAAAAATGCCAAAATAGAAAAAATAGTATAAAGCACACGTTGTATAAAGCTATTAGCGCACTTGTCCGTTATAAAACTCGCCGCAAGCGGCTCGTTTTCTAACATGGACGCGTGCGCTAAGATGAGCTTTATAAAATTTATACTTTAACATACTATTTTCTATTTGGGTTTCATATTGACTACTTCAGGGGCATGCGGTGAGTCAGCAGAATGAGGAAGGGCGACCGGAAGGCTTGCCTGAGGTAAAGCGCCGCAGCCGATAGTTACAATTTTTTTTTTAAATACAATTATTACTGTCACATCCACCTAGTTTGCAGACCACTGGATATTATCTGGATCGACTGTTTATTACCTTCAAATAATAAGTTTCTTAGGCCCGGTTGTACAATTCAAGTTCAGACATAACCGAAAAAATATTGTTAACGTTTCCGTGCATTTGTATAGCTCGTATTTTTTGTTCTTTGACAAAAAATATAATAATATCTATCCAGACGTTCTCGAGAATTTCCTTCAATTACCAGATGATGAAAATTTTGTTGACGCAGTTGAAACTCGAAGGCATGCTCGAAGGCGACCCCAGAAATATAGAGATAGGCTAGATCACTTCCAATATTAGAACGACGAAGAATTTATTCAGCGATTTGGGGGATCCCGCCAAAGTTTTGCCAATACTTCACCTAACGGTATCCTACATTTTTATTTTCTACATCCAGAAAGGGGTTTTCGACTTTTACCGTTTTTGACAGCCGATCCTAAACTAACCTGAACTCATTACGTAGTCTACAATTAAGTTTTAATTGAATAATATAAAAAAAAAGAATACTGTAATGTAGGTACTGTCAAAAAATGTGAGGTAATTTATCTTTGATTATTTTATTTTTCTTGATAATGGCATGTTTACTCTTTAAGTTAAACCAATGTTCTTTACTCCTTTTCTTTATCGTTCTTCTTTTCTAAAATATCTTGATATACATTTGTTATCCGACTTTGCTAATTCATGACATACTTTCGCTTGTAAAGTGGTTTTGAATTTTTAAAAATCTCTGGGTGTCTTGGTTATCATCTTCAGGGTGGAAGTCAGTCACGAGGGAGTCTGTATGTTGCCTAGTGGGGCGCGTGTGTGTTTATCCGATACATCTGTCTGCGTAATATTTTGTGATTATCTTATTGAAAAACTAGTTTTATGTCATTGTGCAGTACCCTTGTATTATTTATCAAAGGGTACATAACATACAATTGAAGCTAACTGGTGGTCAACATTGTCGTTCCAGTCCATCTTTTTGTCAAACACGAGTCCCAAGTAATTAAATTTGTTTTTCCATGGTATTTCCTTTTTGTTTACTTTGACTCTGCTCTCTGGTAATCAAACTCGTGATTTTTAGAAAAAGATGGCCTATGTTTTGGATTAATTAAGATGAATCTTCCAACTATCAAGCCATTTTTCCAGAAGATTAAGGTGCCTTTGCAGGTGAGATTACTATTTGAGGTAGTCTCGAGGTGGCGGCCGTGGCCGTGTCGTCAGCAAATAGATCAAGCTGTGTTTGTGGGTAATTGGTCCATTTTTCTTTGTCTTTAATAATTAGATAAGTAAGTACATCTCAAATTTCTCCAACTTGAATTAATTCCAGTATTAGTGACTTTATTTCCAAATCCATTAGATCCAGACTGCCCTGACGAAGAACTGATGTTCCAGCAAGATTGTGCTTCTCCGCACTATACGTACATTTATAGATGAAACCTTTCCCAATCCGTGGATAGGAAGGAAAGGACCTATCGAATGCCCTGTTAGGTCGCCAGACTTCTTTTTGTGAGGTTTCTTCAAATCAAAAGTATTTGTTGACAGGCCAAACAAACTGCAGGAGTTTAAAGAGAGGATCCGAAGAGAAATGCGTGCCATAACTCCGGAAATGGTCGAATACGTGCAAAGAGAGTTTATTGATTGCCTTGGATATTGTCAAGCCGTAAATGGCGCACATTTTCAATAATTAATTTGATTTGCTGTTCTGTTCTTTTTAAATAAACAGGTCTTACTTATTGATATGTTCAATTGTAATTTTTTCGATAACTGTTAAGTTTAGGTAGGACATGGTACATGAAACATACCTAGAATTCAATGCAAAATTCAGAAATGAAATAAAAAGTAGATGTTTTCATTATTTGACAAAATTAAGTTGATGGTCGTAACTTGTTTTCGGGCCACCCTGTTTATATGAATTTACCATAAAAAAAAACACATTTAGAAATAAAAATCGAGTCCGAGCGTTTTTCCAAAAACACACTGGTGAATTTTAAATAAATTTAGACATTACCTCTGGGACTCACTGTATATATACTTTTTATTAATATTTTTTTTAGGTCTGATGATGGCATCATATTGACGAAACATATAACCTGATCAAATATAATATTTTTCTTTTGAGGCCGAGGTTGGTTGGTTGGTTAAAGGTGGAGTTCACGTTAACCTCATCTTCCTTGCACTGCAGCCTTACGGCTTATTAAGCTCCCCTTTCTTGTTAGAAAAGTCCGCTTCCTTTTGTTAGATTCAGCAGCTTTCGCCTAAGATTTTCATGTAGGAGAGAAGCCTCATGTTGGATTACTCCAAATATGTTTAGTCTTCTGCGAGCCAACGCATCGCAGTTAAAAATGGTGTGCATGGCGGTTTACTCTTCATCTGCAGGTGTTTTCTCAAGGGACAGTTGCCTGTTAGTAACCGTGTGACTAGTTTTAGCTAAGTGCGTGTTGGACGCAGCATATCAGTTGCTAATTTCCTTGAGGGGTGCGTGTCTATGGCCAGGTAAAGTGGCCCACCCGTTCAAATGCTGTTGTGAGGACCATTTTTTTATTGCTGTTTGGACACGCGTAGGGCGGGTTCAGGATCCCTGAGGTTCTGTACAGCTCCAGTCCTGGCTAGTCCGTTTGCTTTTTCATTGCCTACTATCCCTGGGTGACCAAGAATCCGTAAGAGTTCGATTTTATTGTTTCTTGATGATAGGTCTTTCAGGTCGCGTGTTATTTATATTAATTTCGGCCTGGTATACTCTGGCGTGGATTCCTAGAGGATACCGAGACTTCGCGTTGTCTATATTTGTATTTGAAAAATTCAGGCCTCTTAGAGCAACATGGGCACTTTCTTTGATGAAGAATTTTGGATATCGTAAGCAAAATTCTAATGGAGCGATACTGAACAATGGTCTCTGAGCTTGTACCTTTTAGCACTAGAATGACGTTAGCACTGTTCCAGTGAACGATTTTGAACAGCTATTATAAAAGTTATGTGTGACGTTAAATAACGTAATATATATAAGTATCTATCTTTCCATCTTAATATCCTACAAGATGAAAACATTCGATATAAACCTTTCTGGAATCTCCTTAAATATCTTGTTTTCAATTAATTATTAATTTGAAAATAACTTTATAACATAATAATGTTTAATGTCTCTTTTGTAGCCACAGTAATTGATGAAGAATTATTATTGAAAGCCATTATGTTTAACATTTAATCTCATGTTATAATCTTTTAAGTATAATGACGGCACAATTCTTTGTATACGAGGCTTACTTAGCACTGTAAGATATATTATAAGAGTAAATTACAAATTCTCTGGCTATAGATATTTCCTTCTTAGTAATCTTGTTAGAGGTTGTCATATTAAGACATCTATTAACTCTCACGAGGTGAACATAAAAAAATAATATTCGCTACTGGAATATTATACTATAACTATTTATTTGCGGTTTGTTTTATTAACACAGTGAGACCTCGATAATCCGGACTAATTAAAACCGCGGTGATCCGGATTAGTAAATAACTCGGATTACTGAAGTGGGTAAGTTTTTTTTTTATTGTTAAGTTAAACATTTAATAAAAACAACTAGAAAATTGTACATAAACAAAAAAATATATAAAATACAAGTATGCTTAGTAAATTTTATACTATTTTGTGAAGTAATTTGTAATTTTTCTTCGCTTAACCCTTTTCTGGTTCAATATAAACGCCGTTTCTTTTATTCTTTGAAGTACAAGAGCATCATGTAGTGGGATATTTCTTCTGCCCACTTTATGCACAAATTGAAACTTTTGACTTCCTCATCATTCTTAACAGTCTGGTTTGTAATATTTAACTCTGGACCTTCATTGTCACTATCATGGTGTTCGTTTACAACATCTATGTCTTCTAGTGGTAACAAATCTTCATCATTTTCAAGCCAGTTACGTATTTCTACATTCGTGAGATTTTGACCAGTGAGATCATTAAGCATATCTGAAACATCTGTTATCTCTTCAACCAAGGAAAGCAGATAACGCCGCAATTGATTCAGAGGAATCAGATCTTTAGCATCATATTCAGTATCTGTGTCGTTGGCTACATAAGCCATAATTTTGTGCCAGCACTTCTGCAAGACTTGAGAGGAGACTTTTTCCCAAGCATTGCATAGTAGGCATAAAGCGTCCTTCAAGTTATTGGTTTTTATTAACTTAACAACGTTCTCTTCGTCATTAGATAAAATATGGACTAAAAGACTTTTCCGATAAAATAATTTTGTCAGTCTGATGGCGTTTTAATCCAGAGGTTGCAAACGTGCTGTACAATTTGGTGGAAGAAATAATGTTGTAAATTATTCATCCTCACTAGTCAGCTGTTCTACATTTCCATGGCTCGAGGCGTAATCGACGATTAACAGAGTTTTTCGGGCAAATTGAGACTTAAACGACTTTTAACTTGACGAATAAATGAGCAATGAAACCAGTCTAAAAAAATTTGTGAAGTCATCCATGCATTGGCAGATGATTTATATTCAACAGGTATGTTTACTATTCTAAATGCCCTTAGATTTTTTGTCTTTCCTATCACTAAGAGTTTTAATTTTTGTGAGCCATCAGCATTGCAACATGTTAGAAATGTTACGCGTTCTTTGCTTATTTTACGACCTTGTGCGGTCTTTCTTGAGAACAAACCAGAGTTTTTTCAGGCAATATTTTCCAATACAGAGCAGATTCGTCTGCATTGTATATTTGAGTAGGTGCGAGGTTTAACTCCTTTATCTCCTCTGCAAATTGAGTTATGAAGAGATCTACGGCACTTTGATCATTGGATAGTTTTTCGCCACACACTTTTAAAGCACGCAAACCATGTCTTTTTCTGAAATTAGAAATCCAACCCCTGCTAGCTCTAAAATTATCATTTCCATAGGTTTCGGTATAAAACGTTTGCTTTGGCAGATAAAATTTCATAAGAAATTGGAACGTTGTACACAAAACCATGCATACAAACGAGTTTCCATTTCTGGATATTCGGCTTTTCGTAATGTTTTTCTAGCACCACGACCGGAATTACATTTTCCAATAAATCTATAAGGAGAAACACATATTATGCATTTAGTAAAAGTCTCAAATGGTTAATAAAGTATATCATACCTTTTGATTTTGCTTCTGTTTTTTTTTACATCGTAAATTGTTGATGTTCCGACCCTGTATTCATTTGCCAATAGTTTTCCACTTTCACCACGGCCTAGTCTTTTTATTATATCGGATTTTTGTTTTATTGACAACGTAGTATGTTTTCTTTTAGGAGGCATTTTAATATGTGTATGTATAAAAAATGATTATATACTTGTTGAGAACATAAATTGTCACGTATGTACGTACTATGCAACAACAAATAGCTAAGCAATTAATCCACAATCGAAACGAAGGCGCACACCAGGTCTGGTCGAATTCAAGGGAGGGGAAATCCCTCACGGTCGGTTTCATAAAAACGCAGGTCCGGATTACCGAGTACTGTCAAATCCGGATTATAAAGAACATAATACAATTGAAATTCTGGGCCGAATTACCGAAGAATCCGGTTTACTGAAGGTCCGAATTATCGAGGTCTCACTGTATTGAGAACACGGGGTAATTAAATAATTGATAAACCAAAAGCTTTAGGTTTTTTATCATAGCTAAGCCAGAAGAGATTTTTGGGCATAAAAATCCTACAGCAAATTTTCAATTGGAAATGGTGTAAGCATATTAATGGGGGGGGGGGGGGGGGCGGAGTGCGTTGGAGGTTGTACTTCAGTCGCCACTTTGAAAAATAGTTTTATCTCGTAAGTGTACGACAAAAATAGCTCCGCCAAGCTTTCACCTAATTTGTAGTTTTTCCCAAATTTGTCGTAAATATCAATATTTCTTTTGCAACAAAACACTTCATCTTTACCCACTGTTTTCTGTCACCGATTTAAGACGAACACCACGTAAGTAATGCTTCGGCAAAATCTAAGGATATTCACTTGCTTCTTAAAATACTATGACTAGCAGTACCAAACGCCTTGCTAAGGTTGGTGTATAGAGCATCAATCTAACAGACATTCAACCCTGTCTAAGTAAATATCACTATAGTTCTGACAGTTGATCCACTCCGTGCTGCTTCTGCCAGACCTTACTAAATGCTTAATATGACCCCACACAGTATTTTGAAGTACTTTAGGAATTACCTTCAAAATAGAAATGGCTCTATAAGTTCCAGCATCAACCTGACTTTTAGACAATTGTTATTATCACAGATGATCAATGAATAATGATATTTTAACTTAAAGTTATATTTAGGTCCTACTTAACCAATCATCCTTAGAGGCTCTAATAGCTTAATTATACTCAAATTGATGTATGTATAAAGCTACCTCACTTTACTTTGATTAACATTAAAACTATTTCAACCTGACCTCATGGTTTTACCCCCTTTCAGTCTGCTTTTCAACGCGATTAATCGAGGAGCTTGATAGGCTCGACATGAATGTGGTTAAGGAGTCATATCTGACTCTAAGTAATCTTTTCTATGGTTGTGGCTAACGGTGCTAATCTGGCCATCTCTAAGTTTCAGTGAATGTCACTGTTTCTTAAGTACCAAGGGGCATTGATTATACTGCCCAGTACTTTATCTTGAAAGCGCTGTATTTTGGCGCATCCCCACAGTTGGATGTCATTATGTTCACACTGGTTTGAGTATTTGTCGGTTAAGCAATAACTTGATATAATTTGACAGATCAAAATGTCTTTCCATCAGTCAGTAGATATTTTCTTGTATTTTATTCCAAGATATCCTCTTTTCTAGTTTTACGTGAGCTTTGCAGTGTAGCATTGATCCAAGGATTATCCAAATATTTTGCTGCATTAATGATAGGTATTTAGCATTATTTGCTCAAAGTCAGGAATGCCACTGGTATAGTATTATAATTGGCTTATTTCAACCAGCCAGTCCAGGGCTAGTGTTTGATTAGAAATAGAGTCAACCAAATGAAAAGCATCAGGACGCCTTGTTAAGTCCTACGACTGACTGATTGCATTTGACAGTTTAAAACTATCAGAAACTAATGGTTCGAACAGACCTATAATCAGATATTAAATGTGAAAGGTTCCAGTATGCACTCCTGCTTTGATCTCTCCGTTCGAAGCCAGCTTCCTCCTGCTTTATTTTCAATGTTCTATCTATAATCGATTGATTCCAATAATTGCGCCTATTGTTTGGAGAAAGTTTAAGCTATGTTTAAGATCCTTATGTCACACTTTGTAATAAGCTTGCGCTACATTAAGAAGATGAAGCAAAGTTTTCGCTCTTGTTACTATTTTTTAAGGGCGTTCGTTAATTAATTAATAAATTCTTAATTAATCGTCGAATTTTCTTGAACATTTTCTTAAAGAGTTATGTTTTTATCTGTACCTAATGCGAAAACTGCCACCCATCATTATTGGCGCATTTTTTGTCACTTTTCACCATTTTGACAAAACTGCCCGAAAACTCTAAAAATGTTTGAAATAAAAATGACAGTAAATGAAATGGGATAATCATAAATTTTATTTTTCAAATGCATTGGTTTTTAGTAAACAACACTTAGATAACTAAAAGCATATGTTATGTAAAAACGGTAATTGCAGCATTATTTCTCTTAATTTATTAACCAAAATAAAATATTCCTATAAGATTATTCTGGTATGTAATCGGTAAACTAAATTTGCTTAAGGTGCAACAGAAATCTGAATCCGCCACTAACATAAGCAGCAGCTGTCTGCGAATTAAAATGTAATTTCGCGGCTTATTACCTTGTCAAAGCAACATATGTTTAAAATGTGAAATCCATGCTAATATGCCTATTATTAGATTTAATTTAGAAAGGGCAATTTTATCAATCGACGAATAATTGTCAAGATTTGGACAATTATGAATTATTAGTATTATAAAGGATTGGCAGGATTTATTACCATAAACCAGGACGTCCCAGTCGTTAAATAGTTTCGTGAACTAGCTAGAAATACGCGAATAGGATTTCAATTTCGAACAACTCATTAAGTTCCCAATACTGAGGTATAGTCGAGCAAAGAAAACATAACAAGATGTTTTACATAATTTTAGATTTATTTTAAACAGTATAAAAATTAACAATCTTTTTATTTTACTCTGACATTGACACCGTTGTCAGGACAAACAGTTGACAACGCCTTCCATGACTAGCTACTTATAAGCTAAAGCCTAATATACATTAAATGTAATATACTACAAATACTCAACTACTAAATCAGTATTGAATGGAAGTAGCCGATACTTGATGGCAATTCATTATAAACTTATTGAATAAAAACACGCGTTTTAAATTTCCACTAAATTTTTAATTGTTAAGAACAATAAAAATTTAGTGGAAATTTAAAAACGCGTGTTTTTATTCAATAAGTTTACTAAACCAGTTTTCAAATCCAGTACCTTATTTTTTCATATTATTATATCCCTTAATCCCTTAATAAGAGCATATGAGCGTGCAGTGCTATATTCTGTTTTTGAGGAACTTTAAACCACAGATCCAGTCCCACAAAATATGGAAGAACTTAACAACTAACTAAAATGGGAGATGAATTATCACGGTTGTCAGTGAAGGATAAGGCTTTTGTTTATAAACAGACGCCTACATTTGTAAGAGCCTTCATTTACTTTTTACTTTGGCTTTTAATTAGAAACCAGAACTAAACTAAGTGATAAGACCAAAATATAAATTGTTAGAACGGATTAGGTTGCTCAAAGAGTGTGACAAATAGCAAAAGTTCGCACGGCAGATTGTCGGCTAAATCAATGTTAAATGTAAGGAGCAGACTTGGAAATTGCATTTTGTTCATTGTAACAAATTTTCAGGGGAAGTAAAAAACGGTTACAAAAAAACCAATGGCGAGAAAACACAACAGCTGGGTATAATATAAACTCATAGGTGTAGCGTACCTCTACCAAGAGTTTTGGTATAAGAAACTAAAAAAGCAACTAAAAAAAGCAAAAAAAACTGTTCAACATATAGCACTTTGTCTATCTTTGATGGACCAAATAACATCTGAATAATAAAATGTAAAGTAAACAAAACAAAGGTATTTTGTGAAATTTTGATAATAAAATATTGGTAAGGAACGAAACAAAACTGGTATAACAGTACCAAGAACAACTCTAGGTTAAAAATAATCTTTATTTTCCAAGAAACTTAATTTTACACTTTTTACAGAATATCGTTTCATCATTATCCGCGCATTCACATTCTTCTTCATCCTGTCCTTGCTCTTCATTCTCAAGGATTTCAGTCATCCATTTTAACTCCGGGTCTGCGTATAACTCAATAAATAATTCATTTACACTATAAATTGATTTTTGTTTTATTTGATGTCCTAGCGGTACTTCAAGAAGTTAAATTTAATTTAGATTCTTACGAAGCTTTAGCAGAGTGTGGAATTTTTTTTATTAGATCGATATATAACTTCAGATTTCACCACAGCCCCTAAGGCCTTTCGTCTTTTAATGATTATTCTTTTACTTGAACTGATTCATACAATTTTTTTTAACAACCTGAAGCCTTTTTAATATTCATTAAAGGCCACTGCCAATTATTTTCGAGAGTTTTTATAACCGCATGGCGTGTTAAAATTTGTTCCATCCTTTTAATTCACCCCTTCTATTTGCAGGAAGATATGAATATCCCATAAAAGTAGAAAAATCAAAAATCTTGAAGACAGCAATAAAATAAGCAGAAACAAATAAAAGAGTTCAAACAAAAACTTCCAACCAAGTAATCGAAAAGAAATCTCCACCACTAAAAAGAAGTAAAGGAAAAGGATTCCAACTTAAGAGACTACCATTACTATATATATGAATATCCACGCACCGCAAATGTTAGCTCTACTTGCTTAATCGTTTCTCTGAAGCCAGTTAATGCAGACACAAAGTCAAGGGCATTTGGAAAGTACAGGGTCATTACGTAAATATTGACCTATATAGCGGCTTTATTGATAGACAAAAACTAAGATGAGTAAAGTTGTAGAATTGTATCTGATCTTTTTAAAAAAATTAGCATAAGAAACAAAAGGACTGTTGGAGCTTTAAAATTTTTGGAAATAACGTCTGCAAGATAAAATAAGTACAATTACTCCATTCCCATCTATACAATAGATATAGTAAGTAAATTTAGTACATAGAAGAACCGTAACACGTGCAAAAATTTTATAGTTCCAACAGTCCTTTTGTTTCTTATGATAATTTTTTTAAAACTTCAGATACAATTATTCTACAACTTTACTCATCTTAGTTTTTTGATATGTCTATCAATAAAGCCGCTAGAATATAGGTCAATATTTACGGAATGACCCTGTACTTTCCAAATGCTCTTGACTTTGTGTCTGCATTAACTTGCTCCTCATGTATAGTGTTGTTGCTGGACATACCAATAATTTTTTATGCGATTTAAGAAAACAACATTTTAAAACGAGAAATAAATCCGTATTCTTCTTAATAGAACCCTAATAATTAACAACGTGTTGTTTAATTAATAAGAAAAGTAATTACTTAGTACCTAAATAAGTAAAATAAAAAGGAATTATCGCCTTTCGTTTACTACATTTTGCATAGAACATAATATGACTATGAGGCAATGTTGGTGTATGGCTAAATATAATGTAAACGATGTGAATTTTGGTTAAGTTGTTGGAAGACACCAATCCACCACCATAGCCGCCCCATTTTATGCTACGCTATACAGCAGGAGGCTGGGTTACTAATTACTAATTTTCATTGTAACCTTCAACTAGTAAATAACCCAGGAAACAAAAAATAATTGACTTTTAACCCCTTTGTTTGTAGATCTGTCAAGATCGCTGAGAAGACAAAGTAGTAAAACAAAAATTCGTAAATATTGTGAAGTGAACCCTTAAAGCAAAAATATTTAAAGCCTTTGGCAAAGATTTTGCTTTCAATCTCTAGGATGCCTTGTCCCTTCCTAAGTCGACTAAGCCAAAATTACGTGAAAAGCTATGCCCCTGTCCTTATACAAATGTATGGAAGTCAGTGCCCGGTGATTTCTGAATCTATAAATCAAATGACAAATAACAGTGAAGTGAAGGAAGAGGAAGGAGCCCATCGTTCTAAATGTCCTTTTCTAAATAAAGTTCCGACGGCAATTAAAGAAGTAAAAGTAGATGATGTAATTGAGGCAAAACAGGAAACCCCTGAAAAAACGTTTCTATATGACCAATTCTTTTACAAGCAAATTTTGAAAAAGAAAAAAGAACATTCATACAGAATTTTTAAGAAAGTGAATCGTCTAGGTGAGATCGGACAATTTCCAAATGCTATGGAATACTCTTCTGGAGAAAAACCTATAACAGTATGGTGCTCTAATGATTACCTGGGCATGTCATGTCATCCAGTTGTGAAGAATGCTGTGAAAAAAGCAGTTGATAAATATGGAACTGGCTCTGGAGGTACAAGAAATATCTCTGGGAACTCTACTCTTCACGAAGAGCTGGAGAGAACGATCGCGAAACTCCACGGAAAAGAAGCAGCTCTCCTCTTTACTTCATGCTTTGTGGCAAATGACACTACGCTTTTCACGTTAGCCAAGGCACTGCCAAACTGTCACCTATTTTCTGATGCTGGTAACCACGCTTCTATGATCCAAGGGATTAGAAATAGTCACGTCTCGAAGCACCTCTTTAGGCACAATGACCCTCAGCATTTGGAGGAATTGCTTCGGAAAGTGGATATAAGCATTCCCAAAATTGTCGCATTTGAAACGGTACATTCCATGACAGGCGCTATTTGTCCATTAGAAAAATTATGTAATATAGCCCACAAATATGGTGCACTAACATTTGTAGACGAAGTTCATGCAGTAGGGCTTTATGGAGAGCATGGAGGTGGTATTGGGGAAAGAGATAATCTAATGCACAAAATGGATGTAATATCTGGAACTCTTGGAAAAGCATTTGGAAATATTGGTGGTTATATTGCTGGCAATGCACAATTGATCGACATGGTAAGATCGTATGGGGCAGGATTTATTTTCACCACATCACTTCCTCCTACAGTTCTTGAGGGAGCAAAAAAAGCCATTGAGGTTTTAGCGTCAGAGGAAGGCCGACAATTACGACAAAAACATCAAACAAACGTCGAGTATCTAAGGCAATCTCTCCTTAAAAACGGATTTCCTGTAGAACATACAGTAAGTCATATCATTCCTATTAACATTGGAAATCCAGTAATATGCACTGCTGTTAGTGACACTCTTCTAAGAGAGAAAGGCCACTATATTCAAGCAATTAACTATCCCACCGTGGCCAGAGGAAAGGAGATACTAAGAATAGCCCCCAGTCCGTATCATGCTAAGAAAATGATGAATCTGCTTGTATCAGATTTAAAAGGAGTTTGGGAGAAACTCAGATTGCCGGTTTCTACCTTGCAGTATGAATAGGGTTGTGAATGTTATAAAAGCTGTACTATTGTCGACTACTCTAAATTAATGTATAGAAAGAATTTGAAACAGTTTTAAAATGGAAGTTGCCGTGAATGAAAATCTATTTTTTGTATGTTTCTATTTAGGATTAGCCAACTGTTACCTATTTTAAATTATAGAAATATTATATCACAATCATTTTTCTTTTATGCAGGGTATATTTTAAACCGTTTCTCAAAACGCAGGGTAGTAACAGCTTAAGATGCTTTGTCAACAAGCTTTGTATCTTTAAATAATAAAGTATATTCTCTTTTTTCCAAAAGGACCAGGAAGAAATTCTGTATTGGGGTGACAGGAACTGAGTATAATATATTTCGAAAACAAACATACACAACGAGTTACTGCTGCCCACCCGTATATAGTTTGAAGTCGTATTCTTAAATAAATACAATCTCTAAAAATTTAAAATCAAGATAAATCGCGTCCTTCGCACACGCGCCATACAGGAGGACTATTCCTGCAGTATTTGCCCTGGGCCATAGAGCAATTGCGTTAGCTTTTCTGCCAACAGAAGCTGTCGAGTCACTGTGTAATTGTTATGAATCTAATTACAACGTAACTAATTTAATGAAGCATATTAGACAATATAAAGCAGCTGAGAATAATTTAATTTGAAATATACAGTGAATCCCAGAATTAATGTCTCAATTCATTTAAAATTCAGCGGTGTGTTTTTTGGAAGACCGCTCGGACCCGTCGATTTTTGGTCCATAATGTGGTCTTTTTAAAGATAAATTCATGTATACAGGGTAGCCCAAAAATAAGTTACGACCATTCAACTTAATTTTTTCAAATGAAAACATGTATTTTTTTATTTCATTTTTAAACTTCACATCAAATTACAAGTATGTTTCATGTACCATATCCATACAACTAAACTCAACAGTTATCGAAAAAATTACGATTGAACATATCAATACCTAAGACCGAATTTTTATAAATGGTAAGTTTGGGGGTGTTGTCTCTGATAGAGTGCAACTTGCATTAAACACTGTTGAAGAATGGTGCAATAGGGAAGACCCCAAGATAAACCCATCAAAAACATCCGTAATAGCATTCAGACGTAAAAGGGATCTTCGGGAACTGAGGAATCCTATAATGTATGGACAGGAAATACAGAGAAGCACAGAAGTTAAGTATTTGGGGGTTATTATTGACCACAAACTCACGTATACACAACACATCGAGAAGGTAAAAACCAAAGCAATAAGAGCTCTCTGGACATGCAAGCGCATGATAGGTAAGACGTGGGGATTAAAACCTGGGATGATGCACTGGCTATACACCACCGTTGTGATACCCACAGTAACTTATGCATCCTTGCTATGGTGGCATAAAGCCAGAACAATAACAGCTAGAAATGAACTAAGTAAAATACAAAAACTGGCATGTATAGGTATAACAGGGGCAATGCGTACAACGCCTACTGCAGCCATGAATAAGCTTCTGGGGCTCCCACCACTGCATCTTGTAGTGGAAACAGAGGCCCTTATGACAGGGGCCCTTATAACAGGGGCAATGCGTACAACGCCTACTGCAGCCATGAATAAGCTTCTGGGGCTCCCACCACTGCATCTTGTAGTGGAAACAGAGGCCCTTATGACAGCGTACAGAATGAAAATAAACAATGGGAAGTTTAACAACATCAAAGCACATACCGAAATCTTTCAGATAAGCGATAGGGAATATATAACGAACATTTATTCGGATCAAACAAAAACCACCTTCGACTTCGACAAACCCTTTAAAATAAAATTCCCAGATAGGGGAGGTGAAGAGAGAATGGAGGAACTTAAAAACCGTAAGGGTTCAGTCTGGTATACAGACGGCTCTAAGACAGAAAACAGCATGGGAGCGGGTGTGTATGAAGCCACTACTAGGGAAGGTACATCCATAGACCTGGGAGTGCACACAATCGTCTTCCAAGCAGAGGTAATAGCAATTACGACCTGTGCACAAATTATGATGAGGAAAGGAGTCGAAGACAAACAGATCCACATCTTAACCGATAGCCAGGCAGCGCTCAAAGCGCTCAAAAAACCAACTATAAACTCCTCAGTAGTTGAGGAGTGTCTCACAACGCTAAAAGGCCTGGCACAACGTAACAGGATTAACCTGGAATGGGTACCCGACCACCACGGTATAGAGAGAAATGAAGCGGCAGATGAACTCGCCAAAAAAGGGGCGAGAGATAACCTAATCGGGCCGGAGCCTGCATGCGGACTCTCGTATCGGACGGCAAGAAAAAATATACGAGAAAGACATACTCGACAACACCAAGAATATTGGGTGGGACTCCCAGGGTTAAGGCTATCAAAATTGTTCATCAGGGAGACGAACAAAAACAAACTCAAATCACTACTGCAGCTTAACAGGAAAAATATAAAAACAATAACAGGTCTCCTCACGGGACACTGTTAAATGTAAAAACACCATAGCAATATGGGACTAGAAGCAGAACCTTTCTGTAGAACCTGCGAAGAAGAGGAGGAAACCCCTCACCACATACTATGTCATTGTCCAACAGTAAGTGGGAAAAGATTACGGCACTTCGAGGAAGCCTATCCGGAACCCGAAGAAATAGCCAACGTCCCCATCAACATTGTCCTGAAATTCATTAGGGACAGTCGTTTGTTGGAGTGGATATCAAAGGAGGATAATAAGCCATAAGCTTCAGTGCAGTGGGGGAAGAACCACAATCCACTGAGATAGATAGGTAGTTAGAAGACCGAATTTCTGAGGATTTATTGGTAAATCGAGCTAAACATTCCATTGTGTGTTTATTTTGTTTTCTTTTTTTGGTATTTCTGAATGCTGACTTGTCACCGTTTAGTCCCATAGAAACTATATGACAATTTTACTTCAAATAAAAGTAATTGTCAAGCGTAGTTGCAAAATTTCGGTTTTTACAATGGTGAAGTTCGGGGAACGAGAAAAAATTGAAATTCTATGCACGGTTGGATTTGGTGATTGAACACATACTCAAATAGAAACAACTAAATTATTCAATGAAATTCATCTTGATCGTCCTCCTATATGTCAAAAGGTGGTGAATACAATAGAGGCTAAAATTAGAAAATTCGCTTATGTTAGAGATTTGCCTAAATCTGGTCGTCCTGCTCAAGATGAAAATGAACAATTTGACGTTTTGCTTCCCTTGGAAGATAATCCATGTACTCCTCTGTCGCACATTGGGGCCAATTTACACATGCGGAAATCTATTGTTTACCGAATAGTTCAATAGCACAAATATTACCCGCACAAAGTTATTCCAGTGCATGAGTTATTTGAAGATGATTTCGATAGGCGAAATGAGATTTGTGAACGCATACAAAATATGTGCAATCTACATAATAATTTAGTAAGAAATATTATTTTTTCCGATAACGCTACGTGTTTGAATGGCAATGTGAACAGACAAAATTGTCGTTGTTGAACAACACAAAATCCGCATTGGATGATGAAGATTCACAGCCAGTACCCTCAAAAAACAAATGTGTAGTGTGGAATAGTGCGCGGACGAGTAATTGGTCTATTTTTCTTTGAACAGTCTTTAACTGTACAAGTTTATCTCGAGTTTCTCCAACTTGAATTAATTCCAGCATTAGTGACCTTATTTCCGAACCAATTTGACGCAGACCCCCTTGACGAAGAACCGACGTTCAATCAAGATGGTGCTCCTCCGCACTATGCTGTCACTGTGCGTATATTTTTGATGAAACCTTTCCTAATCGGCGGATAGGAAGGAGAGACCTGCTAAGTCGCCAGACCTAACTCCGCTGGACTTCTTTTTGTGGGGTTACTTCAAATCAAAAGTATTTACTTACAGGTCAAAAAATCTGCAGGATTTGAAAGAGAGGATCCGAAGAGAAGTGCGTGCCATAACTCAGGAAATGATTGAAAACGTGCAAAGAGAGTTTATTGATCGCCTTGAATATTGTCAAGCCGTAAATGGCGCACATTTTCAATTGACTTGTTGTTCTGTTTTTTTTTTTTTAAATAAGCAGATCTTACTTTTTAATATGTTCAATCGTAATTTTTTCGATAATTCTTGAGTTTAGGTATATAACATGGTACATAAAACATACATAGAAATCGATGCAAAATTCACGAATGTTTTCATTTGAAGAAATGGAGTTGATGGTCGTACTTATTTTTGAGCTTCCCTGTATACATTAATCTACCACCAAGAAAAACGACCCCTACTTCTTGTGTAACATCCTGGTCACCATTCGACTAGGCAGCTAGTGCAACGGTTATGTAGATATTTCCCGACATTGCGCATCCAGCTCAATCTTAATTTACTAATGCGTTCTGTCACATCTTCGATTTTGGGTCTTCTATGGATCAATGTATTATTTATTTTACCTTGAAGTATTACGCTTACAATTAATTCATCTATCCATGACTCTTTGTGTTCCTAAGTTTAATCAATTTTGAGATATTTGTTGCTGTTTCATCAATAAGCAGTATTTAATCATTTAGTTGTAAGTTTATAATGTTTCTAAATCTCAAACAATCTTTATAGAATTACTAAAGTAGATACTGTTACATTCGAGCTTCATATAAATTGCTCCTAACATTACACGCCTAAATAACTTATTCTAATTTACTTGCATACATATTAGAGCTACTTCAAAGAGTGCATTTTGCATATATTAGACGTCTTTAATATGTTAAAATATTTTATGGTCAAGTAATATCATTTATCTCTCTTTTAACTTACCACTAGGGTAATAAATATTACTTGCAATTATTATTTTACGAATACATGTGACTAATATGTCAATATTTTGAATTATTGGTCGGCTCATATTTTGCTGCTGAACATATTTATTGTCACAAATTACTCCAAGCAGATGCAGATGCATATAAATATCAGGACATTTAAAAGATATTTACGGTATTTACTTAAATGATTAAGTGAATGGACCATTTCAGGTATAATATGAAGATATTACGCTTCGTAACACAGATAATATCATAATTAGGATATTATAATTAATTTCATGGTGATTAAATTTTAATACAGTATCTTTACATCATAAAAACTTGTATTTGAAACTAATACTTGCTAGATAAACGTATTAACAGGTTTTTACTATGACGTCATGGCGAATAAGTTTAAAGCAACATCAAGAGTATCTACAAACAAAATTGTTTTCAAAAATCCGACAAAACTTTTCCACCATTTTCAGCTTGCTCTTGCTTTATTTTTGAACAAAATAAATTATCCTACTCTTAAAGTAGATAGTTATTGTTATGTAGCAAACCGCTTTCTTCATCTAAAACAGTAATCCCCAACCTGTGAGGTCAAAAATTAAGAATATAACGGGCCTGGGGAGATTTTTCTATTGTGCCTGGCTAGCTACTAGACACCTAGACACCTCGGAAGTGTCTGGTTGTTTTGGGCGGCGGAACTTTCGGCCCCATATTGGGTAAGGTACCTGCTAGAAATTTTAGGTCAAGTAATCTTGCACGAAATTTCGGCCCCAAACATTGCAGGTAAATAATTGGCCGGTGAACTTAAAAAAGGCGAATTGAACCAAAAAGGTGGATTAGATGCCGTGTTAGCGCTGTTTAACCAATATAAGTCTATAAAAGGGGCAAACAATTAATAATAATATTCCCCGGTGACCTTGAAAAAGGCGAATTGGAACCAAAAAGGTGGATTAGATGCCGTGTTAGCGCTGTTTAACCAATATAAGTCTATAAAACCGCATTAGCCGAGTTGCAGGTCAAAAATTGAGTTAGTTCAGGTTAGTTGCATTTTCATTTTATAAATGATTCAAAACACAAAAGATCATAAAAAAATTAAAATGTTATAACGTTAGACCATTGGGGCCGAAAATGCCTGTAATAAAAACATGACCCTTCCATCCCGGGGCCGAAAGTTCCTGTCAAAATCGGGCTGCTACCTGGCCGGGGCCGAAATTTCCTACGCCCGTTTTTTTATCCGACATTTGTGCGTACCGCTACTGCCCGATATTTATTGAAATCCCCCGTACCTAAGGTTAATAGTGCACAGACGTTCCTACCTATTATATTATAGGGTAAACACATGAATAATCTTATACTTTATACTATTCCATATGCCTGCTGAGTAAATATATTTGACAAAGGTCTGTGATAAAATATTTCCAAATATTTAATTCACTCTTTTTTAAAAATCTTAAATACTTGACAAAAGACATTGTATCAAAGGTCTTTGTCAAATGTCTTTAATAGTAAAATAACGGCTTAATATAATGTATACATATTTCGATATTTCATATTTTGAACATCGATGATAAGTATTATAACATTGCCATAAATAAATGAAAGTTGGATGTCGACTGCTGTGGTATAGGTATAATAGATGTTGTGTACAAACTCAAGTAGGTATACTTTATACTACTTTTTTTATTTTTGGAGTAACTTAAACGACTTTATTTTAGATCGAAATGTGCTGCCTGATGAATAATTTGGATTCAGAGCTGAACATTTTACAGTCAGGCAGACAACACGTCTAGTTTAAAAGCATTTTAAAGGGCTTCAATAGACGAGCCTATACAGCGTGTAACAGAAGTATTGAACGCTTTAAATATCTTTAATACCGTTTGTCCGATTTAGCTAAAATTCGGTATCCGTATATAATAGGTTATCGCGGAGCTGCTAGTAACATTTGCAATGTTGTCAAATTTACAGTTTATTAGCAATTTAAAATATTTTTTTTTAAATGGAACACCCTATATATTATTCAAAAAAAAGATTCCGCAACAAATTCTAAATAACTTTTATATAAGTTACTTAATGTCTAAATCTAGCCATTTTTTTGATATTGGGGTATAAATATCATAAGAACTTCTTATCCAAGAAAACTGATAGAGATATAAGTAGGTCTTGGAAATTTGTGTCACAATTAAATTCTGACAGCGACATTGACAAACTTTTCAGAAGGTATTTGTGCTTCGTAATTTATCAGTTTTAATAATTCTTAAAATGGATTTAATAACGGAAACACTGCGAATAGAAATATTAATGATATTGGGTTACGGGGATCGAAGGCGAACACAGCAGGAGGTTGCTGAGATTTTTAATGATAAGTGTACCAACCGAAATCCAATAGCACGGTCAACAGTAAGCAAAATTTTAAAGAAATATAAGGAAACTAGCCATGTAAAAGACATTTCAAAATCTGGGCGTCCAAAAACTGCGACAAGCGGCGATAAAGCTTTAGATATTTTGCATAGCATAGAGGAAAATCCACACCTCTCTACTCGAATTATTGGCCTCGATTACATCACATCGCACATGTCGGTAGATCGCGTATTAAAGTGTGAGAAGTTCCACCCATACAAAATTTACCTGGTTCAAGAACTCTCTGAGGATGACTTCTACAGGCGTTTAGAATTCAGTGAGTAAATGATGGATTTGTGCAATGCTAATCCAAATTTTATTAATAAAAAAATGTTTTCCGATGAGTCGACGTTCTGTCCTAATGGAAATGTTAACCGGCATTATATTCGTTATTGGTCCAAAGAAAATCCTCATTGGATTCGAAAACAGCACACCCAATTTCCGCAAAAAATTAATGTTTGGGCAGGCGTTATAGGACAAAGGATAATTGGTCCATTGTTTATGGATTATAATTTAAATGGCGATAGATATTTGCAGCTCTTAAAAAGTGAAATTGTTCCTGCTCTTGCGATCCTATTTCCAAATCCTCGTAAGTTAGTTTCATTAAAGTAAATTAAAACTGATTATCAATAAAGAAAATTTTAGACAACGTTGCGGGATTAAATAACGAAGTATGGCTGCAACAAGGTGGTGCACCACCACACTACGCCAGACAAGTACGGGAGTATTTAAATGAAGTATTTTTTGAAAGATGGATAGGGAGACGGGGTACAATTGAGTGGGCTCGGTCACCAGATCTGACTCTACTCGATTATTTCTTGTGGGGACATTTAAAAAATGTAGTCTAGAGGACAAAGCCACATGATATAGAAGACCCAAAACAAAGAATTGAAGTTGAGTGCCGACGAATCGAAGAAACAGATATTCTTTCTAATGTTTTAAATACTTTTCCGCAATATTTAGCATATTGTCAAGAAGTAAATGGAAGGCACTTTAAACATTTAATTTAATTACTTTATTCTGTAATAAGTATGTTTTTATTCAGAATTTGTTGCGGAATCATTTTTTTCAATAATATATAGGGTGTTCCATTTAAAAAAAAATTAATTTAAATTGCTAAAAAACTGTAAATTTGGCGACATTGCAAATGCCACTAGCAGCTCCGCGATAACCTCTTATATACGAATACCGAGTTTTAGCTTAATCGGACAAACGGTATTAATAGTATATTATTAACCAAGGTTTAGACAGCCACCATCATTGCCCGAGCGGCAAGTTTAAATCACGAGGAGCGAAGCGACGAGGGATTTAAGACGCGAGGGCTGTAAGCTGTCTAAAGCATGGTTAATATAATATTTTTTCCACTACTACAAACTTTTATAAGACATTTATCTTTATAGTAGGTATTAATAATTATAAAAAATTATAGGTAGGTATAAGTATATTTTTTAATCAAGTTAACTGCGCTTGGAATTGGCAAAATATTTTGTTGTTTTGCAAGGTGGCTTTGTCAATGTCAATTTTTGTTCATTTATGTCATCAGATTTCACGAGTTTTCCGTTTTTTTAAATGAGCGAAGAAAATGTTAGTGATATTATTATGTTTACACCTCCAGAATTAAGGATGAAAGCAGAAAAAATGTTGATTGTACCTATCGATATTTTACAATATCAGGTATCTCTATAATCTAATATGTATTGATAATTATCTGGTTGCCTAACCACAAGATATGATGTTTATGAATTCATGTTGTAGAATCAAAAAATCAAGTTACCTGCGTTCAAATAGATTCTTGAAGATGGATTTCAATGCCTTATTATTGACCATAGTCAATAATAACTTATAAGATAGAGAAAAACGATTTCTAACGTTAATAATCGGTCAATAATGACGATGTTATGGGTTAGTAGTGGAAAAATATATTTAAAGCGTTGCATACTTCTGTTACACGCTGTAGTGTATATACGGGAACGATTTTCTTCTACGTTAATAGAGTCTTTGATAACGTCTGGTATAACGGTGCCATACTGAAGATAACAAGGAGCGCCCAACTAACTCATTAAGGTTGTAGATTCACTAGATTCTTTTCTTGAGAATAGAGGTATTGCAGTCTCGTCAGAAAACGCACTCTCCTTGACGAAAAGCATTAGAGCGGAAGCTTACCTCTCCCCCCGATGCTGTATATTATATGTACATACTACATATATATGTCATTCCGCGCGATAGATATATCAAGCTCTATCTGTTCGCCGACGATACTGCAATTACGACTACCTCTAAGCAACCGTGGCTTGTTGTCACCCCGACGCTGGAAGATTCGTCTGAATCTCGCCAAAACGAAGGTCATTTTGTTTTCGAAAAGTCGAGTCAATCGAGTCGAGTTGTACTGGTGCCAGCAGGACAAATACCAAGGACTTATCTTTCACCAGAGACTAAATTGGAGGTTGAACTTACTCAATAGAATCAAGCTTGCATTGCCCCAACTGGGCTCCATCTACCACCTGCTTCACATGCGGAGTAGACTTAGTAATCGCACCAAAGTTAACCTCTACAAGGTACTTGTCAGGCCGGTTCTGAGTTTTGGTGCGCCCTCGTAGTGCAACATAAGCAGGACTGAGCTAAATAGGTTCCAGGTCATTCAAAACAAGGCTCTGAAACTGATCGCAGATGTCCGCCGTTACACGAAGAATCGAATACTTCATCAAGATTTCCAAATTCCGAGTTTACGAATTTTTCCTCGCGCACAGCCGTACCGACAAATCCTGAAATCACTAACTCACATATACCTAAGAGTAAGACCAGACTCGACTTACAAACTCCCGGGATACTATTTGCCTTTACCTATTATCGGTAAAATTCTATAGTAGAGAAGCACTGAAATACAGCTAAGAGGCACTAATACTAATAGTTCCAGCCAGACAACTAGACACAATGCCAATTTTAAAATTTTCCTAAATGATAAGGTGTGAAAACGAAACGATGATGCAAATGATGTTAAATAATTCAGACCTGACATAAAAAAACATTCAAGAACCAGAGTTCCAATTTTTTTGCTTTTTGACTGGGTCTCACAAATCATGGCGCTGCATAATGTAGTGTCTATTGACTTTTAGTTTACAAATGTTTATTGTATAAATAAATCTTCTTAAAAAAAACATTACAGTCTAGTGCAAATATTTACATATACCTACATAATAAATCTCTTGAAATGTAAATAGGAAACCTCAAAAATGTTTTCTACAACTGTTCTGATAACACCCAAAAACACACTACGAGCTACACCTTAATAGTATGTTTTAAACCAAGGGACTAAAGTGACTCATTTAATTCTATTCAAGGTATTATAAGGCACTTTAGTCCCTTGGTTTATACACTATTTTTTGTACTTTCGGGAACAGTATTACTACAATTAGGTAATATGTAGGTATAAATACAGAAACACCTGTCAACAATGCCACAATTTAACGCAAGTACCAGTTTTTTTTTTAAGTTAGCTTTGGCTGTTTAGCCATTCAGCCAGTCGCTTTATTGTCTTTAAGTATATTACATAATATTTAACAAACACTTAAAAACGACCATGTCCAATAGGGTGGGTCGTTTTTATATTTTTTTTTAAATTTTTAAATGCCTGTAGTAAAAAAAGTTGTGTTTGGGTACATAAAGTTTAGTTATACCAAAAAAAAAATATTTTTTTTTAATTTGACCCCCCCGCCAGCCCCTTAAAAAAATTAAAAATTAAAATTAAAAAAATGACCACGCCTGCAGCACAAGGTCATGTAATATGGATCACTGTTTAGTCAAAAAATTTTTTTTTAATTTCTTAACATATTTAGATCCCCCGCCGACCCTTAATGTTAGTAAAAAAATCAGGTATATAATTTACATCTCATTTATTTAAGAGCATTTTATTTTTTAAAACATACAAAATATTTTAGGACTCACTGCGTTGAGATAGCTGCCACTGAGTTCCCGGCCACTCATCCATATTAGCATTTTTTTAAATTTTCTACTCTGTAATCTGATTTTGTGTTAAACTTTGGCATATGATTTCTGGATGCTATAGTTGTACTTATCCAACCATCTCTGTTACTGAAACCACATACTGCCGAAGCCGCTTCTGTCACTAATTTGACACCTCTTTCAACAGCCTGCGTGTGGCAAGGTATTTTCCATAAATCTCCTTCTGGAAAACTACCTGTTTCAATTAATTCTTGAATTTCCCCATCAGTTAATTGTTTTGTCATTGGCGGCTCCGTAATTCTGCACTCTTGCCAATTTATTAAATCAAGATAGGAATCCGCTTCAAAATTGAACTTAGGAATTTCAAATTTTCTTATGGTGTTCTTTAAATTAATATTATCCTTCTCTTTTGACCTGCAGCCCAATATTTTTCTATATCCTAATTGTCTTATATGCCGACGCGAGTCAAACAGCATCGTTAATATAATATTTTCAGGATGGCCATAAAAGCCGTTTCGTTGAATTACGGGATCAACTACGGCTTTTAGTTCGTCACTTAAATATCTTGAATTTTGGATTAGTTTCCAAAGATGAAGAGCGCCCGATGTGCATAAAGGTACAGTTTTGACAAGAAACCAAACTTTTGCATATACTACAAGTATATACTCAGCCAAAATTTTTAGACTGGATGACGGTTTTTCCGTTGCAATGTAAGCCCGCAGAATACGATTTGCCGTTGTAAGCCATCTTGCATGGGACAACTTGCCAGGAGATCTATTCGCTAAATTAGATGGACAGTTTCCAGTAGATATTGCAGCACACATCTGGTATAAATAATTTTGGTCCGTGCTAAGTTTTTGCAAATTAACCGGAGGTAACTCAACTTCTATTTTTTCATAGCGCACAACAGGCAATTGCTCACAAGATTCCATTAGTTTGCCAATAGGGCCTGAAAATGATAAAGGTCTTGTGGTAGTTCCGTCCAAATATCGAACCAAATGCCGCAGTGGCAATTCGTTTGCATGTGGTAGACATATTAGCCATTGCAACGGTCGTTTAAAATGTAGATCTAATAAATGTATTACACCACCATGAGATCCAGTGTTTACGACTGTACCATCGCAGCCAACAGCAATAATCTCGGTAATTGACACCTCAGCTTCTATAAAAAAATTTAAAATGGTTGAAGATATTATCTCAGCCGTACCATTTATAGGTGTTACATGCCCTATATAATCGCTACCTGGTTCCTTTAATAACACTATGTGTTCTTCTATAACAGTTTTTCTAGAAGACGTATCTCCTTGTTTTTCGATTTGAAGGGTTCGATCTTTACGACAATCAAAATAGAGTGCTTGTAGCACCATCTTTTATCGTGTCCTTTTGTAAATCAAGTCGTTGCCTTTTTCTTTGTCGATCTAATTTGCATTTATCTATTACATAAGACTGGTCCTGTTTGGTTATCAATCCAACATCTTCAAGAACTGCGCTAGCGATCATTGCTCCTTTTCTACTCGATAATCCAGCTCGGTCTATCGCTTTTGCTAATGCAGGAAGATGAAGTGTTTTTTCTTCCATAGAAGTTGAGCTTGGTTTAAAGTCTAGGTCGTAGTCGGGTTCGCTTTGTATTGATATGTCTGATAGTTCGTCCACTTCAACATTCTTTTTTGATGCATTACACAGAGGGTTTGTATTCTTTCTTTCTTGCCTGCGCTCCAAAATCGTAGTTGTTTTGACGTCCACATTTCCTATAAACATTAATCTTTTAGTTCTCTGGTCGTTGAGAAATTCATGTTCCATTTTTGGAACTTTTGTCGACTTCTCACAAGTACACAAGGAAAGATGCGCGCATTTGCACTTTGAAATATCAAAAAGCTTAGTGCTAGCTTCATCCTTAAATATTTTTAGGTTATTTTTAGCAAAATCGCTGTTTTTTCCTAGAGACTTTTTAATATTCATAAATTGTTTATGATATTTTTTTAATAACGCATTGCACTGCTGGTCTGATATAATAGGTAAACTTGCCTTTCTCCAAATTTGTTGAACTTTTTCTACAACAATTTTTATTATTTCACTAACTGTTGTGATTTTACCTTCGCAACTGGTGGCTAGGTCATTTTGGACATATAGAAAATATCGCATAACGTCACCATAACACGGAAGCACTGTTTCACATAAAAGTTTAGGTTCATCAAACACAGGATCACGAAGTGTCTGCCGCGTTAAAGCTTTACGTTTGTTAGATGTCGCCATCGTTTTCACAGGAAAAATGTACTTGGAACAAGATCCTAAATACTGTTAGAACACAACTGTATAAGATGACAGTCAATACTGAATTAAATTAACCTAACGCATTTGGTAATAGCCTAGGCGGCTTGGGATAACGCAGGTGCAGCCACCTGCGAGTCCAGACGGACACCTGCGCCAGCCAAGACAATCACGCAGTGTAGCATAAGGTGGTACGAGTGGTAAGAGGGCATTCTATGCAAATTTGCCTGGCGGGGGGTTTAAACAATGTTTAAAATAAATGCGATTTTTTGTGGGTGTATTCGAAGCTATTGTTAGGCTTTTGGCGCATCAGGCTTCAGTAATTTTCAATTTTATTTTTTTATTTTTTTACGGGTCGGGCAGGGGGGTTAAATATTAAAATTTAAAAAAAATAAAAATACCCTGCTTATGTTAGGTCAATACCCAACTTTTAATACTACAGGCATAAAAAAAGGAAAGAACCGACCCACCCTAATGTCCAAGCCGGGATTCGAACCCAGGACCTCTAGATTGCCGGGCGAAATCGCTCCTACCCGACCACCATATTAGTTGAATATTTTATTAGTTAGTCTACTTTAAAACACAAAAGTCACTTTGTTACAGTATATCGACTATTTAATATTGTAAATTGTACAAACGTAAACATGCATCCAAATATAAATAAGTGAATAAAATGTAAACCATTTTTAAATTATATATTGCTAGAATTAAAGAAAATGTTTATACCATTTTTTTTACTAGAATGCACTTTAGTGCCTTGAGATTAAATTACCCACATTAGTCCGCGTTTGGCGAGACCAAAGTACCTACTTTAGTCCCGGAAGTACAAAAAATCAATTAATTCATTCACACGAATAGTTGTTTGCCTAGTAGTAACTGCTCCTCAAAACGTGCGTGAACGTTTACAGGCAAGTTGTTACAGGCGCAGTCTAGGCACAAAACTTAAAAGAAGCTAGAAATGCAAAGCACATAGACAACCAGCGAAACAAAGATTAAATTTTATTAAGAAAATTTGACGAAACTAAATCTTGTTTAAGCAGCGCCACCTAGAAGACGCGGTATGCACTAGTCGGTTCTTTAGTTTCGGCAAAGCGTATGGAAGTTACAGCCATTTAAAAAGCCTTTTTCCACCCACATTTTCGAAGATACAAAAAAAGTTTTAAAAACAAGTTTCTGTAAAAATGAACGATATTTCTATTTCCGTTATTAAACCATTACCTTAACATAGCGATTATCTGATAAAACTTGACCTTTTGGTTATATCCTAGTAACTTTGCCTCTTGTGCGGCCATTTTGGAGAAAACTTAAAAATATTTTCCAGCAATTTCTTTTGGTCGATTTAGTCAATAAAATTTTGTTCTTAAAGCCGTAAGGTTTATGGTTTCCATAATATCGTACCTTGCCGACCTTAGTGCGACACCCTGTACAGTGCAACGGCTGTTGCAATTCAAATATCATCGGAAACCATAATATTAATCACTATCAAAGAAAATTAAGAAAGTTCTCACTGCTAAAGTAGCGACTTTTCCACTACTACCAGAAACAAAAAAGTTACAAATCGACGACAAGATCTGTTTGCATGGATACAAGGACGAGTATCAGACCTAATATTTGACTAAGCTTGTACAAGCCAAGTCGGCCGACTTGCTTGAGTGTATGTAGCGCCCTTTAGCACGTTCCCAGAAACCAAAACAATTTTTAAAGCCCGGTTAAACCGGTAAAACGAAGCAATTTCGGATATAACTAACTTGGCTTAAATCGACCTATTTTCGCGTCCAACGTCTGTCAACGTTGTACCCGTATTTTCCAGACACGTTGTACATCCTCCAGTCTAGCCCCCTAACTATAAGCCGGCCTTCTATTTCATTTCCATAGTAATCTTTATTATGTTTTAGGTTATTAGTCAATTCACACAAAAATAGAACTTCGATATGTTCTCGTTGATTTATATTAGGTTTGGCAATAAATTTCATTATTTGTTTCTTTAGAAACAGTTGGATTGTTTTGTTCAGAAGCAATTACATTTTGTGTTGTTATACCAAATGAAATTTATTTTTACAGTAAATGTAAATATTTCTTTTTGTCTGTGGACTCGTTGTTTTGAGTGATTTTTCTTATAGTAGTATATAATTAGGTGATATTGCTTTAAACTATACATGATTTTCATCGTTTCAACATTTAATAATTACATTGTGTACAACGATTATCCATACATATGATACGGTGTATTCGGAAATAGTGGTAGGTACTTAACTTTAAGAGCAGATTAATAGACTCAAGATAATACAATAGTTTCATAATAAACATGGGTTAGTTCAGTTGTGCCTTCGAAAATTGCTTAAAGGAAATAATGGTTTATTTATTTTTTAAATAGAGTGACGCCTTTTGGATGGTAGGCCATCACTAAGAAACATATTATTTGAAGGTAATAAACAGTCGATCCAGATAATATCCAGTGGTCTGCAAACTAGGTGGATGTGACAGTAATAATTTTAATAAAAAAAAAATTGAGCTACTTTTTGGATGTTTTACTGCTGTTAATACAATTTATTAAAATCAAGCTGTTTCGAGGAAAATATCACTAACCTACGATACTGAATTTATGGCATAGAAAATCGTAACTAACCTAAACGAGTGTGTCATTGTCAATAGTTGCATTTTCAGCCTTATCGAACTCATTAGGTGAGAGTCAACTATCAAAATTTGAAATGAAAGAAGGGATCGAGTGATACTTTCTTTAAAAGGGCGTCCAAATCTGTTTAAAACTATATTATATTCGCGAAATTCAGTCAGATAGTTTCCGAGATAATTATTTAATTTTGTATTGGGATTTCTAATCTAATTATTTTAATAACAATAAAAGTAATGAATAAATTCGATACAAAACTTACGTAACCCTTAACACAGAAAATGACCACCACCTACTTCCATGCAATAATAAAGTTGCTGTTTAAAATTTTCACGAACTGTCTATAACATTGCTGGTGTTATCAGTCGGTATTCCTGTACAATGAATTTCCTTAGGTCTTCAAAATCGCTTGGCTTAGTTGCATTAACTTTGGTCTTAAGTTGTCCTCATAACAGAACAAATCCAGTGGCATTAGGTAAAGGTAAGGCGAGGTAAATTTCTCAAGTCAAGTTTTCATTGATGAAAATATAACCAATAATATGGTTGCTAAGAAACTATCTGACCCAATTTCACGAATGAGATTTGGAGGAAAATTGAGCGCCCTTTTAAATAAACTATTACTCGATCCCTTCTTCCATTTGAAATTTTAGGGGTTTGCCCCACCCCCTTAGGGAGTTGAAATTGCAGTGTTGAAAATGATAACAAGAACCTACCCCTTTGATAAATCTAATTACGTGTACGGGCGGTTTTTTGGTGGAGTGAAATATTCAGTCTATTTCATTTTAAGTAGTATGAAAATCAGTAATTTATTTTTTTATTTATCTGCAAATATTATATATGTTGTATTCGTAGCTTCATGGACAAAATAATTATAAAAACGAAAAACCTCTCACATTCCGTAACAAAGCCCAGAATCCCTTCGCCTCGTCTGGTTAAATTTTCTTGCCTATTAACTGAATTAAACTCAACTCCATCTCAACTGACTGTTCTACTTAGTTAAATATTGTGAAATACGAGTAGCACCTTCTTGCAATGATTGACATACAGAAGCAATAAATATCTACGCCGTCTAAGCTTTATAAAAGTAACAATTAAAGAATAAAGATGTTAGTCTAGAGATGGTTTCATTTTTTTTTAGAACAACGGGTTTTTGAATATTCATAAGTAGAACGGAACTGTGGCGAATAGAAGAATGAACTCGCCTGAAAAAGAATCTTGCTTTCATTTAAGCATAAAATTTGTTTAAAAGAGAGAGACATCAAGATTTCGTGGCGTTTTCGCGCATATTCGCATATTTCTCGAATATACGTTAGGACGAAAGCATACATCCCTAACGATAAACAGTTATAACTCGTCCAAGATATCGTGAGATTTGAGAATATCAATTTTTTTTTCATTTCAAAAGCAACTGTTTTTCGTCATTAGTGCCGTAAATAATTTTTTCTACTACTGAATAAATAAACTACCCTTCGGGCCCTAGCAACACGAAAGATCACGAAAGTAAAGATTAGAGTTACCTGAATATTATACGTTGCTAGCTACGAGAGTAGTATGTTTCTAGCTACGAAAGTACTACTTTCGGTGCCAGGACAAAAAAACACGAATACATATAGGAAATTATTATTGTATTTATTCAAGCGAGTTTTGGAAAAAAAACTTAATAATAAAATGCTTATATTTGTTAAAAAAACGAGTGGTATAATAATAATAATATAAAATTTAAATAATAATTATTTATTGATATTAAGGTTAAAAGTGATATTTGAACAGTTGGAAAAATAAATTAGTGGAATATTATTCAATTCAATAGCTTCGCCCCTTCGTATTAGAGTCTCGTTATTATCCTGGACATAACCCATATTACAACTCGTTCTAATTGTCACTCTCACGTCGTTAGATGGAATAAAGCTGGATTTATAAACTCGAAAAGTTGGCGAGGTTGAGGTTCAGTTGGTGTTGGAAATAGGAGTTCAATTTAAACTAAAGGGAACACTCAGATCCATTTATACACTCGTTCATGTTGTTCATGTAAAGCTCATGTAAGGTTCGAAAACTTCCCGGGTAGTTTGAGATAACCAATTTTAATGCTCGGATATCTAACCTCACAATTTTGATCATAACTTCAACCTCACCAACTTTTCGAGTTTATAAATCCAGCTTTAAAGTAGGAGTTTCATTTAAGAAATTAAAAAATTCGAACTGACAGACTCTGACAGTACTCAAATAACTAGTTGTCATGGATTATTTTACAGGTGGAAAAACCTTATTTTATCATTATAATTTGAATAAAATCAAAGTTCATTACTTAATAATATATTAATCAGAGAACAGTAGTAGAAAAATTTTAATACATCACACGATGCGAAAGCCTTTTTTGATGTTCGGAGGTATTGAATCAGCTCGGCTTCGCCTCGGCTATTCAAAAACCTCCTCACACCAAAAAATTAACTTTCGCATCTAGTAATGTAAATAACTATTATCTGTTGCCTTCACCAGACGGAATTCAGAAAGTGACAGGTCTTTGATTCCCATGAACCCGATGAAGAGAATTATATAAATAGTTATTTACGGTATTTCGTCCCGAAAGTGAATCTGTCATTGTCAATCTGATACTATTAAGATTTTTCTTTAAAATGCTCTGAAGCCTTCTCGTTCAGTAATATAGCAGTTTCGATATACTATTACCGTTCCATTTTGCAACTTTTCTGGTCTAGACAAAAATAGATGCATATTCAGATTAAGAAATTGACGAAAAAGGGGCAGATTTCTGAACGAATGCACAAAAAATACTGATGTTATTATGACTCTTGACCTCTTTGTTGTCAGAATTTCTCCGTCTCATCGACAGGTATGGTCAGTTCATCACAATTAATATAATTAATTGATATACAAGAGTATTTGGTGGCTCGCAGAGCTGCATAGATACCATTTTCACAAATATAGATCGCGACAGTTTCATTTTAGCTGTTACTAATACTTGCTAATCAGACCATTATGGCCAGTATATTGACATAAAATTAAGGGTTCGTAAAAATAGAAAGAACTAAAAAGACCTCCTCACACCAAAAAATTAACTTTCGCATCTAGTAATGTAAATAACTATTATCTGTTGCCTTTACCAGACGGAATTCAGAAAGTGACAGGTCTTTGATTCCCATAAACCAGATGAAGAGAATTATATAAATAGTTATTAACGGTATTTCGTCCCGAAAGTGAATCTGTCATTGTCAATCTGATACTATTAAGATTTTGCTTTAAAATGCTCTGAAGCCTTCTCGTTCAGTAATATAACAGTTTCGATATACTATTACCGTTCCATTTTGCAACTTTTCTGGTCTAGACCAAAATAGATGCATATTAAGATTAAGAAATTGACGAAAAAGGGGCAGATTTCTGAACGAATGCACAAAAAATACTGATGTAATTATGACTCTTGACCTCTTTGTTGTCAGAATTTCTCTGTCTCATCGACAGGTATGGTCAGTTCATCACAATTAATATAATTAATTGATATACAAGAGTATTTGGTGGCTCACAGAGCTGCATAGATACCATTTTCACAAATATAGATCGCGACAGTTTCATTTTAGCTGTTACTAATCCTTGCTAATCAGACCTTTATGGCCAGTATATTGACATAAAATTAAGGGTTCGTAAAATAGGAAGAACTATGCCGCGGTCACATAAAGCGGTTCGTACTCTAACTTCGCGCTCATATCAAAAATAGCGTTCAGTATTTTAATTGTACCTGGCCCCACAGACATTAGCACGCTTTGTTCGCTACGTTCGCGATTAGGCCACGTCGCCGAGTGTTTGGTCATCGGTTATAGTTTTTTCCAACGTAGCGAACGTCCGAGGTCCTGGTCTGCAGAGTTGTTCAGTATTTAGTGTAGTTTTTCGCTGCCCAGGATTCAAGCAGGAGGTAATGAAATCAATTACAAATGCAAGTTTGAATATCTAAATAGCAGACCATTGTCAACTTCCAGTTATATTTTTGCAATTGTCATCTTGATACCTTCATCTACATCCGATGCCGTCAACATTGGGCTCAATGGGCTATATACAAAATCCGCTACAAACATTTATCTTAGTTATTGAAAATCGAAAGACACCTATACTTCTGCAAAATTACGCGTCGACGCCATCATCCTCATGTAATTTAAGATATTGTTATTTCTACAGTCTGTGCTAATTACAGAGTTAAAATTAAAGTAAAATATACATATTTAATTTAAAAGAAAGACTTACTTTAGACAAAGAGCTAGTCTTTCTTTAGCTGGAATGTTTATCCTGCAATTTTTTGTCTTGTTTTGAATATCGTTATTAAGAATAACTAGAAGATACCTAACCAAACTGCTCTGTGCTCATTCGAAAATATCCTTATAGCTTTCGGTGTGGCCACGTCCCATAGCGTTCGTAGCAAATGTAGCGTACGTAGCATGCGTAGCGTACTTAGCGAATAAAGCATGGCGCTCTGTATTGTATTACTGCTGGTATCGGTGGGATTATATAATATAGTTTCTATCATATTGATTAGATGGATTTTTATCGGTTAGATTGTGTACAGCTATGCCGACATTTCTATTGGCCTGATCTCAGGCCCTAGTAACTGAACATTTTCCTCTACGTGAGATTACCACACAAGTGATAGCTCTTCTTACTGTCTGTATAAAGGCATATTCAAAGTACTGAAGAGGAATTATGAAGGTTTAGGTTAGTTGCTAGTGCAAAGAGGCAAGCCTACAATAGCTTCATTCAACATCCTCTAAGTAACGCTAAGGATGTCTGGAAAATGACAAACCTTGAAACAACTAGTCATAAAAGCTCTCATACCAGTAATAATCACCTTTGTATCTTCTGAGATAGTTTAGACTTTTTCAATAAGCCCTGACTTGCAGAATACCTTTGCTATCAAGCATTCCAGAAGACACATTTTTCTGTGCAATTTAATTACATATAGTGGAGAAAGATGTTTAATATGCTTTGGCGTGACTTAAAAAGTCTAACAGCTTTTATATATATGACTTGATTAGTTATATTTTGTAACTTGCATATTAACGATAGCTTTTCATATGATAATACTGGTAAATTATATAAATTGTGTATATAAATTCATTAAAGGTAAGTCTATTAGATTCGGCTTCAAGAATTGGGATCTTTGTAGCGGTAATGGGTATAGCGTTACGTTTAATATATACACCGGCAAAACTACTAACGAAACTCGCTTTGATCTTGGCGGAGATGTCGTCATATCTCTTCTAAAAAATGCTGATATAGGTTTAAACTTAGGTTACCAGATATCCTTTGATAACTATTTTAACAGGATAGCATGCTTAAGTATCTTGCACATCTAGAAATTTGTGCTATGGGAACTATTCGTGAAAACCGGGTGAAATATTGTTTATTTCCTGATAAAAAGGAAAGGAACAAGAAACCAAGAGGAGCATAAAAGTTTATGACTAGTGAAACTGTTTTACTTGTAAAATAGAAAGATAACCCCGTCTTTGCAGCAGGATCCAATTTTTCTCTGAACAGTTTTGTCAAAACTTGGTAGGCTAAATGGTGCAGAGAGTCGAAAACAAAAAAGCAAATTGACCAGCCGGAAATGGTGATAAATTACAACTATCAGGTGTTGATAAAATGGATAATTTAGTGGCCGTGTATAGGGCCAGAATCCGGAAACGAAAATCTTATCTGCGCCAATTTTCGTTAATTTACTGGACGTCTGCATTTCCACCGCCTGGTTAATGATAAAAAAAACTAATGCCCAGAGATGCTAATTATGTAAACTTATTGAAGTTCGGACGATATATTGCTGGATCTCTTTTACAAAAAATTTGAACACCATCTGTTAAAGGACGCGTATTCAGTGTAACCACCGATGTTAGATGTAATAATATGGAACATATTATGCTGTACAGTCAAACTCAAAAGGCCAATTTCATTTGCAAGAAATACAATATAGGTTTACATTCTAACAAAGTGAGAAATTAAAACGACTTTTTTCATGTTTCATGGTCATTTTTAAAATATTATGCATGTAAAAAAAAAGAGTTTTTTTCACACTAAATAAAAAAAATTAACCTCATACACTAATGGGCTAATCGTAGTCAATAAAATTCTAGCCTAACCTGTATTCGGTTTAAAAAAAGAGGATATAATATACGATTCGTATTTTCGAATTTATTTACTACAGCTAATAGAGTAATAATTTGTTGGTTCTAATGACTGACTGTCGTTAGCCAGTTTTTTTTTTATCTCTAACAATCATCGTTAAAGGGATTTTGGGGATTTTGATAAATTCGAATTATTATTTAAAGTGTCAAGATCAACGAGCGTGAAATGAAACACGCATAGATCTTAAATGACGGCGTGGGTGTTTCTTAAGAAAGGTGATATGTAGGTGAATAATCGAATGATTTTTATCATGTTATGTGGTAATTTATACTAATAAAGAGTTGTCAGTGACTGCTCTGATCAATAAAGCGGTTATAACGTGGACCATTTTTTTAAAGATTTTGAAAAACGGCAGTATGACAAAGCCCATGTAACTTCCTATCAACTACAGAGGAAGGCATATCTAGAATCATACGAACTAGGAGTTAAGGATTGCTACAAAATGAATGCTTTTGGAACTTTTCTAGGATTTAATGGACGTTTATTAGACAAACTATAACCAAACTCAAGGATTCCCAATACCCTCCCACCAGTGGCGCAACTTTGGTTGGAAAAATGCATTTAAGCATATTTTTTACCAATGACAGGATATAGCTGACACAGCACACATGGGGAGCCCACTGCTTGTCTTGATCTCTGAATCAAACGCCAAAATACATGAAATAGGCTATTTTTACATTTTCAGAAAATGGTCTGACTTGTGACTTCACCAGAAATTCTCCACAAATATATCAAAACTTTTCAGTAGAAATTTTGCACCTGCAGCGCGTTTCACTTGACATTTTGGTCGTTAAAAACACTTTCTTAACGACACAAAACCACTCAATTCGAGACTCAAAGGAAGACTGAACAAGAGAATAAGTTTAATGTTATAAACAGTTCATTTTTCTTCTCTTCTATTTTAAATGACTACTCATTAAATTTATTACCTGCCAATATAAAAGGGTCTTAAAAAGTGCTACGTATTATGGCTTTATGAATATTTCTTCTATTATTAGAAAGTTACTCGCATTGTAAAAATAATGAGCTGACCTGTGTCACAAAAATCGTATCGGTCAGTGTTATTGACTTGGCGCCATGACTAACAAATCCATAGTTTATGATTTTTCTGCCATGGCCATGTTATTTATGGTTATTTGGAAAATATTTTTAATTGTGTGTCTTTGGCATTCTTGTAGAAGAATAAAACGAACTGTATTTTATGGTCAACCAGAACAACTTGTAGAGACCAAACTCTCTTAAATTACAAGTGACATTTTTCCTTAATTGGACTATATCTATTATAGTACTACTTCGATTTTGCGACATTACAATTTATGGTGCTTGATATTATCTAGGTATGGTCAAAAAATATTGCAATAATGACAATTAGATAAAAATATACCTATGATAAAATTTATAACATATAAAACTATGTAGCTTCAGGTACAATTTAAATAAGTTTGCAAACATAGGGTAGTGACCCACCCAACAAGAAATTCCATGCAAATTTTAAATTGGTCGAATATTGGCTCTCTTGATTGTTTTAGTCCGATAATTTATTTTCTATTATTAAAGGGAATTATCTTCTTCTTCTTCAAGTGCCATCTCCGCGATGGAGCTTGACAATCATCATAGCTATCCTGACTTAGGAGGCTGCTGCTCTGAAGACTTGACCCGAAGTACATCCAAACCATTCCCTTAAGTCTTGCAGCCAGGATATTTTCCTGAACAATTAGTAGCAGCATAACATTTTTCTCCACTCTTGTGATATGTTCAAGGTATTGTAACTTTCGGATCTTAATGGTCTATATTCAAGGCTGGCCAAACCCAGGCCCGCGGGCCACGAAGTGGCCCGCCAAGACATTTGAATTTGCCCGCCCGAACTTCGGTCGGCTAGCTAGCCGGCTCGCGATGGCACTGCTTCCACTTGATTGGTTGGTTAAAACGTTCTGAAATTTTTGGTCGAAAAACAATCATTGCCAGCAGAGAGAGCTCTACTTGAAAATTCATTATGGCTGTGTGATCTTGCATTTTTAATTGATACATTACAGTACCTTAATGTCCTTAACCTTAAATTGCAAGGAAAAGATTGTTCTCTTCCAACAATGTTCAACTTGATCAATGGCTTCAAAGGGAAGTTGGACTTGTTTGCAGCAAACTTAGAGAGAAATAAAATCGACCATTTTCCCATATTTGCTAGTGTAAAAGAAGAATTAAAGATCACTGCCCTTGATATCCCAAAGTACCTATCAAAAATAAAGTGTTTAGGAGAGTCTTTTGAAAACAGATTCCAGGATTTTGAATTAGACAAGAGAAATATTCGGCAGTTTATAAACCCATTTGCCATCAGTTCTACTAACCTGCTTGAATATCCAGCAAACATTCAGCTTGAAGTGACAAATATTCAAAACCACACTGCCCTGAAACTAATTTTCTACGAAAATGTAACTTCAGAGCAACTAACAGAAAATTTTGTAAGTTTTTGGAAAAGCGTTTCTAGTGAAGATTTTCCAATAGTGCGCGACCTTGCTATGCAAATTTTAAACAGGTTTGGTTCCACCTATGTTTGTGAAAAAACATTTTCAACTTTATCATACATCAAAAATAAATATCGCACAACTCTCACTGCAAAACACATTTCTGATTTAATTGTCCTATCAACATAAGACTTAAAACCAAATATCGACAAATTAATATCAGGAAAACCTCTTCACAGCTCACATTAAAAAATAGAAATAATGTTTTAATTATTATGTTACTTAATTTCATTTACCAATAAAGTAAATTAAAGCATATTTTGTCTTTTTGTGTATAATGTGGTATTTGTATAATAAACTTTATGTGTACCTATATAAAACCTTTGTATAAATATGGTATTTGGCCCGGCGCCGCCGCAGTCTATGAATTTTTGCCCACCCGGAAAATCTATTGGCCAGCCTTGGTCTATATTATTGTTCACTCTCTTCATAACGTCAGTGTTTGTTACATAATCAGTCCATGGAATTTTCAGAATTCTTCAGTATACCCACATTTCAAATGATTACATTTTCTTGGTAGTCCTTGCGTTCATCGTCCAAGCTTCTATGCCATAAAAAAGTACAGAGAAGATATAACATCTCAACAACCTGACCCTTAAGTTCAATGTTAGGTCTCTGGCGCTGAGCACCTTTCTCATCCCGATAAAATTTGATTTCTATGCCCCCTTCAATTTCTTTGGTGTAGTCATTTGTTGAGTTTATTAATGTTTCGGGGTATGTGTAGTTCTCAACTTGCCCTATATTTATGCCGTTCACTATCAGATTTTCTTTGTCCATTCATCTTTCTCATAAATTGTTTTAAGTACAAGCGACAGATGTTGTCATTGCTGCGTCAAAGATATATTGTCACATTTTGTCACAAGAAATATTCAAACTTGTTCGGTTTAAACAAAACTAACAATAATTATATGAAAATGGTTCAATTTAGCAATGAGGAAAAAGTAGACATGTTACTGGTGTTTGGAGAATGCAGGTCCAAATGTCGAGAAGCAAAAAGAGTTTACGCACAGCGTTATCCGCGTAGAAGAGTCCCCGATGCAAAAACCTTTCCAAGTTTATGTAAAAACTTAAGAGAATATGGCAGTTTCGTAAAACCTAAGAGAAATTGAGAAAAGACGACTACAAATGATGAAAATACTGCTGCTGTAATTCAGCAGGTTGATAATAACCCCAAGATATCCCTATCAAAAATAAAAGAAAATACCGGTGTTTCCTTAAGTTCATCGTCGAGAATTCTAAATAGAAACTCTTTTCGCCCTTACAAAACTAAACTAGTTCATAAATTAGAACTAGGTGATCCCGCTAGAAGAATGGATTTTTTAGCAAGATTTGCCGATTTGTATATATAGCCAAGATGCAAATTTGCTTTTGAACATTCTATGGAGCGACGAAAGTCGATTCCATAATAATGGAATCGTGAACAGACACAACTGTCTGTTTTGGTCCGAAAACCATCCTCGTTGGATTACAGAAAGAGGTAATCAGCGAATTTTTGGCATCAATGTTTGGTGCGGCATAATAAACGGATTCCTTATTGGACCTCACTTTTACGAAGGCACTTTAAATGCAGATCGCTATTTAAGATTTCTTTAAACTACACTTCCGGAACTGTTAGAAGAAGTGCCCTTTGAGACTAGAATGAATATGTGGCTACAGCAGGATGGAGCGCCTGCACATAATGCCGTAATTGTAACGAGGTATTTAGACAGAGAATACCCCAATAGATGGTTTGGTACTAATGAACCGATAAGGTGGCCGGCGAGGTCCCCGGACCTTACACCACCAGATTGTTTTCTTTGAGGTCACCTAAAGGACGTTGTCTATGAACAACCTATCGAAGATATGGCTGATCTTATTAACAACATTAGTGCAGCGTGTGCCGCTATTACAAGAAGGACGCTCCTAGAAGTGATCCAAGCTCATCTGTTGAAAGTTTTTAATAGGTGTATTCGAGCAGATGGACATAATTTTGTTTTATCATCTAGTTAAGTGCAATAATAATTTTGTTCATTAGCTTAACTCAGAATCATGTAAGTAGTTAATTGCCAATAATAATTTTTGTTTATTACTTTTGTAATTGCACTTAAAACAATTGCGATAACAATGGTTACCATAGTAACTAATATTCATTGCATTCTTGTAAAAATCATCCGTAATTGCATTTTTTGTCAATCAAGAAATGTCTACTATAAACCGGCATAACTCAGAAATGAGTAAAATAAATAAGTTCGAGTAAATAACAAAAAAGTTTATAAATAACATGTACTTTCGCATGCGTGTAATTTTAAAGTCAATGCAATCGATTTATAGTTTCGACGGGTCGCGACGCTTAGCTCTTAGTAGACGTCGAATTTTTTAAGCTTTGAAAAATATCTACTTGACCCCATACATTGACTACTTTTTACAGAAATGAAATATTCATATTCGTTTTCGAGATATTGGCGTGCGGAGTTTTAAGTGAAAAACCCTGTATATCTCATATTATTAATCGGTATTTCATTGACTTTATTCCGGATGTTTCTCGTTCTAGTACTTGCCGGATGATCTTCTCGAAGTACGCATTAAAAAGCATTGGTGATAGGATTATTAGGGCAAAATTAAAATAGGTTTATAACTTTTAAAATATTTTAAATTTTTAATGCAACATCGTTTGTGTGCCTGCAATACCAACAAAAATAAAGGGGAGGTGATAAGACAATTAAATATACAACAAGCAAACAACAAATACTTTATCTGTAATGCATTATAAGCTTATTAAATTTAACATAGCAAATTATATGATGTTTAAACAACACGCCATTAGCTGCCAGGTAATACCCTAGATCATCATAAATTTCGTATAAAATCTTTATTATCTTCATCTGCAGGGTTATTGCCTTCATTCTTCCTTCATGTATATGTTTTTCGAAGAGTTCCACTGCATTCAAGTTTTTGAATGATTCTGGTATTGCTGAAATTTTCCTCTCTTAACTTAAGTATTAATCTATATTATTCACTTAGTACTTCATAATATTTTCCCTATAGAAAATAGCAACATGTGGGCCAAGCGCCAATTTTTTTTCTAAACCTTGTGTTGTTTTTTTAACGTAATACGTAAACTATAAATAAATAAATAAATAAATTCTTTATTGTAATTTTGAAACATTAATTACAAAAGGCGAAGTTGAAGCAAGCTTCCTCACTTAACCTAAGGAAAATATATACATTTTTTATTCATCCATTATTTAGCAAAAAAAAAGTAAAAACATTCTGTACTGTAGGTTAAACCCTATTAGGGTATATTATATAAATCAATCACAATAACAAGTATAAACTAGATAATAAGTTTTATGATTTCTTTAACTCCTATTTTAAATCTTATGCCCGTAAGTTGCCTTATGTGGAGGGGTATTTTATTATACAATTTTGCCACATTATGACTAAATGATTTCTCAAAATTACTAGACGTGTGTGCCGGAGTAGTTATAGTATATTTATGGCGAAGTTCCAAATTGTGCATGTCACTGCGAAATTTAATGTTCTCGTATAAGTAATCCGGACACCTTCTAGAGATTATACTGTTGTATAGAACTACAGAGTGTAGGACTCTTCTTTCGTTCATTCGTAACCATTTTATTTCGTTTAGTTTCGCAGACACTCCTCTTTCACGCTTCCTAATACCCCCTATCAGACGCACGCAAGAATTCTGAATTAATTGAATACGCCGAGCATCAACACTTAGCAGACAAGGACCATATACTACGTCCGCGTAATTAAAGTGCGATAAAACTATGGAGTCACATAGCATTTTTTTAAGTTTATCAGATAGAATTCTTCTGTAATTTAATATTAATTTCAGATTTGTAAAAGTCCTTTTTATGCACATACCGACATGTTCAGAAAATCTAAGACCATTATCGAGTACTAGGCCCAGATTCCTTGCAGAATTTACCAACTTAAGCGTATCGTTATTTACAATTATTTTGACATGTTTTTGATATAACAATTGATCTTTCTTCCTACCAAAGAGAAGTCCCTGCGATTTACTGGGGTTGATACTTAAACAGTGTGCTTGAGATACCTGTAAAATGACACCCAGATCCTCATTGATCTTGTTATTGGCATTAACAATTTCACTAGGTTTAAAGGAAATGTAGATCTGTGTATCATCCGCGTAAAAGTGGGTTCTACAGTGCTTGATTCGCGTTATAAGTTGTGCTGTATACAGAGTAAAAAACAATGGTCCCAGTATCGATCCCTGCGGAACACCAAACCTCAAGTCCCTCGACCCCGATGTATTTCCGTTTAGAACAACCATTTGTCTCCTGCTTTCTAAGTAGCTTCTAACAAGGTTACATGAATTGTTCTGGAAACCGAGATATTTAAGAATTGCTACAAAGAGGGTGTGATTGAGCTTGTCAAATGCTTTGGTATAATCTAATAGGATCAACAATGTGAGCTCGCCCCTTTCCGTTGCCTCAAATATATCGTTTGTAACTTTTAGCAGAGCGGTAGTGCAACTATAATTTTTTCTAAATCCGGACTGCACGCTTGGCAGAATACTGCACTGACCCACATAGTCTCTAATTTGATTGTTAAGTACCTTTTCGATTATTTTACATAGGGTTGGTAAGATGCTCACCGGACGCAAATCTTTTAGCTCACTAGGGTCCTTAACCTTAGGCAACGGAATTACGCAAGAAATTTTCCATATTTCTGGAAAAGTCTTCACTATATTCCCTGATGATAAACATATATACCGGGTGTCCCAATAAGAATGGCTGTCGGCCGTATCTCAGAAAGTTATGGCTTGCGAAAAAAAAGTATATTAGGTAAAGTGGTAATGAGAAATTGCTGGAAATTATTTTCAAGTTTCTCAGACTGGCACTAAAGGGCGAAACAGTAACGGTAAATATGAATCACGAAGTTTCTTCAAAAGTCGCCTCGTTAAGGTATCCATAAAATAACATTTTTGTATATTTCGAAGATTTATTAATAAAATTCACCTATAGAACATGTTCGTCACTTTTCAAATAAAGTGGTGGGGGAAGGTTGAACATTATTTGTAATAAATGCTGATAACTCCGGTCTGGCTTAACATAATTTAGTAAACTTAGTTTTGTTAAAACGGGCTTTTCTCACTCTATATATAATCTTATGAACTAAGGCAATATCTGTTTTACACTAGGCGCTAGGGGGCGCTGTCTTACACCTTCACAAACATTGCGCGTTTTTCCCATAATTGTAAATATAATAGTATATTTAATTTCACCCGATTACAAGGATGATTAAAAGTCTAAGAAGTGAGCGAAAACCGCAAGTTTATATCTATTTTCAATCCGGAGATATCAACAACAATAATCATAATTACGGAACATTATGATTTTATTTTCAAGTTGCCATTGTAAAGGTTTTTTTAAGAGTCAAATAGGCATTGGAAAACCAAAATATGAAATGACACCGAATTTGAAATATTTGTTTTGATAGATGCCAAACAAGTACGTATCCATGATAACGATACCAAAAAGGAAATATACAGTGAAATAAGTTAAAAATTCAATCTTGCTATCTTCATTAAAAAATTCGTTTTCTTTTATTGTTTTATCTCGAATAATATGATGCACTTTTAAAGAAAAAATAGTATATGATATTCGGAGAATGAGATACTTTATGTGCTCCGCTACGTTCGTCAGACAAACTTTCCACGCTCAGCACATAAAATATAGTATCTCTTATTCTCCTAATATCATAATGTACTAATAAAAAGAAAAGTGTTTGGTCGCAAAACATGTGTTCTTTATATTTTCCTCATTAAAATTCTAAAGTTGTACCTAGGTACGTATATACAATATGCGTGTTGCCAACCATGTCTTAAATCTTGTGCTGGGTGACATTTCAAAAGGGAATTTTAAACTTGTTTTTCTAATTAACTTGCCTGAAATGTTTCTTCGCGAATCTTTTAAACGAATGTAACGAACGAAACATAATGTAATACTAAAAATTGTTAGTTAGAGATATATACAGAGTGTCAAAAAAAGTCTGAAATATTAAAAATTCTTCAAAAACTACTGAATATAAATTGTTCAAAATTGGTACATCTAGGTACATAACTAAAAACGGCACACCTAGGAAAGATAAGTCCGTTTCAGTAACTGTACAGTTTTATTCACATCAAACGCAAACTTATTTATTTAAAATATTTTAATACTAAAGAATTCAATATTATATGGTTTAGTTAATGAGTTAGTTGGGTGCTTGAATGAAATAAAAATCCAATGCTTCTAAAGTAATTTCTATTTAGAGATCTTTTAAATACAAATTTTAACATTGAAAATGTTTATATTATCGCACGGGCACGTTAGTATGGGTACGGAATTCGAAATTCTTGTGTTGCATTTGTCCCTGACGTCACACCAAATTAAAATGATCGGGATGAGACCAAGTCGAGAGTAAACGTATGGTTTCGCTGGAGCAGTCAGCGGGTGCGGCTGGCGTTCGCGATCGAGCGTAGCAATGTAGCAATTGGCCGTCGCCACAGGGTGGATATTCATATCATATTCGTATTTCGTAGTGAAAGCACTTATGTATGACTTATAATGAACGCCGATAACATTAGTTGCATGCTGTTGTTGGAGGAAGAAGACGAAACGTCATATTAACACTTGAATTTATACTATAGGTACCATATTTAAATCAAAGCTGCAGCATACCAAGTAGACAAATCAATTTGATTAAGACGTCAAAGTATCAAAACATTTTAAAATTGTATCATCAGTTGGTATATCCGAAAAAAATATCAAAATTAGAAAAAAGTCAGTGGCGTGCATTTTTTTGTCAATAATATCCATTAAGTGTTTCCCGGGGCGCCACTGGACTTAATAAATTTAATCTAGTTAGGGCAAATTAAGCCCCTTATCATTATGAATGACGGTGCCAAATTGCAATAAAATCGGAAAAAGGATATTTACAAAAATAATAAAAAAAAGATTAAAAAAAAAAAACTTTAACACCCTGTACATCAAAAACGGGGCAACTCCGGACACATGTTCAGGTTAGTTCAGGTTAGTGCTTCTGAAACACCCTGTATACATTCAAATACAACGGTCAAAAACACAAATATTTATATCAAAATATTGATAACAAACAATAACACCAAACGATACAATGCAATAATGCGAAAATCACCGGTAAACTAAATTCAACCCTGTCGCCCAGGGCCTTTTAGTTTTATTGCCGCTTGACCAATCAAAATAGAGTTACGGTTGTCATTAAGTACTGATCAATGTTTCCTTCGTATGCACATAGACCAGTTGGTCTATGGTATGCATAATCTTGGATTTGAATATGGTATAGGGTAGACTGGGGCAAGTGTAAAAATGGGGTAAGTGGAAAATCAGAGCGCCAATCAGGCAATATTGAAAGTTTACTTGTCTGTGTGGTTCGAGGCAACTAACTTTAAATTAGCGCTGTTGAATTATCTGCTCCCGGCGAGTTACCAGGTGTTTTTTTCTTTCTGAGTAGTCATTTGTAACATATCCTCCGAGCCGGGTCCGTTGAATAGTGTGTGATATCTCCATAAAAAATTGGTCAAAGGTAAAAACTTATAATATACTTTTAGTTTTATTGCATTTTCTTATGTTTAGTCAATTGTTGTAGCTTTAAAATCCTATATACCGACCAAATCTGAAAGCGGTTTTTACTCACGAACAGGTTTGCACTTCCCAAATAAAAAACATAATGTGGGGCATGTGTGAAAATTGTAATAGGGAAAGTGTAAAGGTTAGTTTACACTTGCCCCATTTTCCTGGGAATGCTAAAGTTCGTTGGCACTGACACTTAAAGCCTTTATTTTATACAGAGAGCTGGCGTCATGGTACGAAATTATAAAAGAAAGTCCGATAGGGCTGCCTATGGGGAGGAGCAATTGAATGCTGCAGTAAATGCCGTCAATCAAGGTCAGTTAACCATGTCGATGGCCAGTACGGAATTCAGAATCCCATACATTACAATCTACTGTAGAATAACTGGACTGGAAAGGCAACCCCTCTTCAAGAATAATTGCTGGATCGGGCAGAGAAAATAAAACCGTCCTGGCAGGAGCAAGTGCTAGTGGTAGAAAATTGCCACCATTGATAATATTTAAAGGCAATAATGTATGGAGTTCCTGGATTTCAGAAAGAAATGAAGACCTCTTTAAGGACACCGTATATGCAGCCAGCGCCAATGGATGGATGACTTCCGAAATATTTAGAAATTACTTTCTAAAGACTTTTATTCCTTTGGTTCGTGATCAGGCACCAAATATTGTTATATATGATGGGCATGTCTAGCATGTGTATTGCTAATTAATTCAAGCCGCAAGAGAAGAAAATATTCATATACTTAAACTGCCAGCCCTTACAAGTCATTTACTTCAACCTCTCGATTTGAGTATGTTTAGATCCTTTAAGGCAATATGGGAGAGGAAAGTAATAACATGGCAAAGACGTCATCAGGGACAATGACTACCAAAAAGGGAATTCGCCACATTGCTAGTGAAAACCTGGGCTGAAGTAGATTCCGGAATCATAAAAACAGGATTCAGAAAGGGTGGCATTATTGCATTTAATAGACATGTTATTCCTAAAGAAAAGTATGACATCGATGCCCTAAAAAGATGGGAGGAACACTTGAAAAATCAAAGATCTGTAACAGATTTACAACTGAGGCCAGAACGCATTGATATTGAAAGGAACGAACATTTTGTTGTAGCACCGAATGTAACAGAAAAAACCGCTGATTTCGAACAGTCAATGTTAAAAACAGTAAAGCCTTCTACATCTGGCGCTTCATTTAAAAGGAAACTAGCATCTAATGCAGAATTACTTACAGCTCCTTCATCAGCATCTAGTGCCACCAATCTCAAAGTAATTGTCAGCTCTGATTAAGATGAAGAAAATATACTAAATAATCATCAGGATCCTATAACTGAAGCTGTAGTACTAGCTACAACCGAAAACCGGCAAGAAAAGAAGGCAAGTTTTGATGATCTACTACTTGATTCGTTCCGACACAGTCCTTCTTCAATTCCAAGGAAACAAAAGCGCTTAATTGCTAACTATTGCAAGTAGTCAGTCAAAACTCTCTACAAGTTACAAGAGGTGGTTTTCATTTTAATGTGAAATTTGCGGGATACAATATTTATCAAAGTTCCATAAAATTATTCGAATTTTTAAACTTTAAGTTTCTTTTCTGTTTTAGTTTCTCCTTGGGAATAATTTCTACTGTTTCTAGAGATTAAAGCCAAACAACGGGTTTTGAACGGATAAATACGTTTACCAAATATTATTCTTGTTATTAGGAATTTTTTTAGGGTTATTTTGGATTACTTATTATTTTTCAGAGGTACCCTTTATTTTTCGTTTTTATGATTTGTTTGGCTAACTACACTGCGTCCATTAATTATGGAATAGGCAAAAAAGTACTCAAATTTTAAACATCCATATCTCCATCAAAATTATATCGATCCACTCAATTTTAGATTTATTAGGTAGGCCGTCCCTTGGACTACTTAGCACAAAGTATTTCACCTTACTTTGTGTCTTTTTTATACAGGATGATGGCTAAGATACCAAGCCATGTCAAAGGTGCTGATTTTAAAATTAATGTTTGGAAAATACGAAGCAATGGAAATTGAATTTTATTAGTGTACTGGTTACAGCTTTATGTTAGGTACATACTGTACAAATTACAGCGCAGTGCCGTTCGTGTCAATTAAAAAAAATATAAAAAAATAAAAAATGGAATAGGTAAAAAAGTACTCGAATTTTAAAATCAATATCTTCATCAATCCATTCAATTTTCAGTTTATTAGGTAGGCTGTCCCTTGAACTACTTAGAACAATGTGTTTGACCTCACTTTATGTCTTTTTTATACAGGATCATGGATAAGATACCAAGCCGTGTAAAATGTGCTGATTTTAAAATTAATGTTTGGAAAATACGAAGCAATGAAAATGGAATTTTATTAGTGTACTGGTTATAACTTTATGTTAGGTACTAACTGTACAAATTACAGTGCGGTGCCGTTCGTGTAAATTAAAAAATCTGTATATTGCAAGTTATATTGACTGAAAACGTTTTACTTCTATTTGGATTTACGTTGCTAGTCAACCAATTGCCCTTGTCAATTTATCAAGATTATAAATTTGTTGGCAGTTCTTGACAAGGCCTTTTGTTTAGTTTATTTTTTTAAATGAATGCCAATATCCGATTCATATCTCTAGAAGAATGTTCCTATGCAAGAGGACTGTTTGAGCAGGGCCGGTCTCAGTCTGATATTGCCAGAATCATGAATAAAACGCAAGGGGCTATATCAAAAATTTTAAAACGGTATCGAGAATATGGATCGAATCAAAGAAGAGCAGGGCAAGGCCGACCAAGGAAAACAACTGCTAAGCAGGATCGGTTTTTAACAATGCAATGTGTTCGGGAGCGATTTACAACGTCGCGTGTTAGTTATGGCGGTGGATCAATTATGGTTTGGGGAAGTATATCTCTAGAGGCAAAAACGGAATTGGTATTTGCAGAGCGATTAACTAGTGACAGGTACATTACGAAAATTCTTCAGGAGCATGTTGTGCCTTTTGCTCCCTTTATTGGAGAAAACTTTATTTTTATACAAGATAACGCACGTCCACATACGGCGAGAATAGTAACGGAATATCTAGCAGAAACGGGAATTACCGTAATGAATTGGAAAGCTCGAAGGCCAGATCTTAACCCTATAGAGCATTTATGGGATCGAATGAGTAGAGAGGTTCGTGCAGAAGCTAACCCACCAGAAACTTTGGCTCAGCTGAGATTGACGCTACAAAGAGTATGGGAAAATATAGATCAGGTTTTTATAAGAAATCTGATTCTCAGTATGCCAAGTCGTTGTCAAGCTGTCGTTAATGCCCGTGGAGGAAATACGCGTTATTAATTTTTATTCTTATAATTAAGTTGTTTCTTTAAATTGTTATTACTATTGTTAAGTTAGTGTTATATCACGATTTTTTAATTTTTTTTAATTAACACAAACCGCACTGCGCTGTAATTTGTACAGTAAGTACCTAACATAAAGCTGTAACCAGTACACTAATAAAATTCCATTTTCATTGCTTCGTATTTTCCAAACATTAATTTTAAAATCAGCACATTTTACACGGCTTGGTATCTTATCCATGATCCTGTATAAAAAAGACATAAAGTGAGGTCAAACACATTGTTCTAAGTAGTTCAAGGGACAGCCTACCTAATAAACTGAAAATTGAATGGATTGATGAAGATATTGATTTTAAAATTCGAGTACTTTTTTACCTATTCCATTTTTTATTTTTTTATTTTTTTTTTAATTGGCACGAACGGCACTGCGCTGTAATTTGTACAGTAAGTACCTAACATAAAGCTGTAACCAGTACACTAATAAAATTCAATTTCCATTGCTTCGTATTTTCCAAACATTAATTTTAAAATCAGCACATTTTACATGGCTTGGTATCTTAGCCATCATCCTGTATAAAAAAGACATAAAGTAAGGTGAAATACTTTGTGCTAAGTAGTCCAAGGGACGGCCTACCTAGTAAATCAAAAATTGAGTGGATTGATATAATTTTGATGGAGATATGGATGTTTAAAATTTGAGTACTTTTTTACCTATTCCATAATTAATGGACGCAGTGTATTTCCCAACAATAAAAAGATCATAACTTCCCAGATTTTTATTTTTTTTTTAAAGTCTGTAAAAAGAAAAATTGGCATGGGAGATATAAACTTCATTTACACTTTCCCATTACCACTTCTGCGAACATGCATGGAAATTGTATTCCGATTTTACACTTTCCCTTTTTGGGGTTAGTGTAAAATTTCGGTACCAAAAAAAATAATCATTCAAATCTCAAGATCTCAAAAATAATTCATGAGTGCCCTATGCAGTATGAAAAGTAAACATATTAAACTATTACTTTCTTACAAAGACACTTTTATAAATATTGTATATTTAAAGTAGGAAGGAAATAAACTTGAACTATTAAAAAGGGCTTCACACTTGCCCCAGTCTACCCTAATTATAAGCTTTGTAATGTAATGCAGAAAAATAAACAGAATGGTTTTGTACACTTTACCGTTCTTCTCTACACTTGCTGCCACTTTTTTTCATGCATTTTCTTTCATTACAACATTTTTGTAATTTTCGTTCTCATAGTTGTATAAAGGGGGGTACTTTTGCACCTCCTCTATCAAACACTCGTCAGCAATTGCCGAAACGGTGGCATTCTGCTGAGCGATCGCGGCTGGACTGGTCTCTCTAGCAGTCCAAACGCAGCCGCTGCAATTGACGGCGAACGCTGTGTCGCTGAGCTGCGGCAGTGAAACCGTGTACAGGGTTATCCAACCAAGACTAGACAAGGCGATTTTTTGACTTTTCCTGTACTTTTATAAAAAAACTGAAATAGCCATCTTAAGTCATTTTCTCCCGCGAATTCGAATATCTTCAGCAAAAAACAATTGAACATCAAACAAAAGTACTAGGGGTCACTTTGATATTTTTTTAAATGGGATGCCGTATTTTTAATGAGCTTATCCGATTTCTCATATAAATTTTGATGTAAAATGTTGGATTTTTAATTCAAAAACGCCTTTTTGTACAACTGTCAAAAAAAGTTGACATTTTTTCATCGCTATCGATACGTAAACCTTTTGTTTTTTTAACAGTGAAAAAAAGACTTTTTTTAACTGGAAAAATGATTTACAAAAAAAACGATAAAACATTACTTTTTAAAAAATGTATTGAATTTTTTTGTACAAATTTACTAATTAATTACCAACTACCAAAAAATCTCATTTGTTACAATAATAATTGATGGTGAAGTTCGAACAATTGCTTCCAATATTAATTCCCGAAGCTAGTCCACCTTGCTGCTGATCAGAAACGCTAGATATTCCTTGAAAAGTTGAGTCCACAATTGTATCAGTTATATTGATTTGTTTGGAAGTAGAGGAACAATTTAATTTATTAGAAATATCAATTTTATTACTCAAACTATCTTCTATATATCCTTCTGCTATGGCGGCAGATTTCCAACCACCGTGGCGTTTTATAGATGTCATGTTACCCCCTGCATTGGCTAAGAGAGTTGCAGAACTCCTCCTAAAACAGTGACCTGTGTAGCTCTTATGCAATTCTTTTCCCAGCCATTTTGCAATCAAGCTAGGAATTTCCCCTATTTTATTTATTCCCACATGTTGGTCAACACATTTTCCTCTTGAATATTTTAAAAATAATCTCTTTTTGTGTGTATGGGACGGCCTTAGTACTCTATACTTGCGATATATCTCAATATAATCAGAATTTGAAACGGTAAACATTCTTGGGCAATAGGTCTTTGTATCCGGTATTTTAACAATCAATATAGACCCGGTATCTTCAATGTCATCAATAGTTACCTTCAATAATTCTTCACGGCGACAAGCACCGCTGATTCCCAAAATTAACGCAACCTACAATTAAAAAAATATTGAAATTACTGAAATAATACAAAATTTTGATCATCTGTACCTTATAAAGTAAATTTGTTTCATCATCAGCTTCTTGAATGAATTTATTAATATCGTCTCTCGATAAAACTTTAGATTTCTTCCCTCGGTATCCGACGTTTTTGTTCTTAATAAAAGGCACCAATTTTGAAAACTTCTTTATATCAATATTTTCTTTAACATTCAATGTACTCTTCAACATTGAGTAGACACTCCATAAAGTAGAAGGTTTTACAGTTTTTGATTTCTCCTCAAAATAGCATATAAGTACCTTTTCAGACACTTTTTGTATATTTTTCTTGCCGCATCATTCACGGAATTGGTTATAATTTTTCTCGTATATAAATTTTGATTTCGCCGGTAACATGTTAGCTATAGCCGAATTTGCTATATCGGCTATATCTGAAGGAATCTCGCTATCACTATCGTAATCTACATCCATTTTAAGTACTTATACTATTTATTTAAAAAATTGCAATAAATATGAACAGCTATCAACGTATGACAACAAAACAAGCAACGTGCCAACAAACCATTTCTATAGTAACGACAGGGCTGTTAACTTGATTATGTGAAATTATATGGTAAAATTTTTATTATAATATACAATTTTACCGATTAATTCAAACTTTCAGTTGTACAAAAAATGTTGTTTGTATTTCGTTTGTGAAATTCGTGTTTTAATGGCACATTCGAGAGAATTTTTCGCCTCGACCTGCGGTCTCGGCAAAAAATTGACACTCTCATATGCCATTAAAAAAACACTCACTTCACGCACTTAATACAAAAATAACTATTTTTCTTCAGTTTTAAATTCGGAAAATGTTCGTCTACCTTAAGATTAATACCTGATAGATGGATACCCGTTTCACCTGTTCACCCTTTAACCTGCTTTAAAGCGTCCGTCAGTTAAACAAAATAATCAAGTTTTAAATTTCTATATATTTTTCACGAATTAATTACAAATAATGAAATATTCTTTAGAAGAACGGCTAAATGTAATAAAATTATATTACAAAAGTGGAGAGAATGCTCGACAAACACAAAGAACATTTTTTGAGAGTTTCCAGAGACACATTTCAGTGGATACAATTCTCAGAATTAAGACCCTATTTGAAGAAAGTAAGGCATTGAAAGATAAGCCAAGAAAGATGAAAAGACGGAATATAAGGGATCGAGCTATTGTTCAATATTTTACTATAAATCCGAAGAGTTCTATTCCGCAAGCGGTACGAGAAGTAAGGTATGGTCCAGGGCTCCGGAGAGTAAGCTATGGAACAGTTCACAGAACTTTAAAAAAATGTGGTCTAAAACCATATTGCATCCTTCCCGTTCAATACTTAACACAGCTTCAAAAAGAACTGCGATTTCGATTTGTTGCTTCAATGCTGATGAGAGAGCAAGACGAAGATTATAATTTATATAATAAAATTCTATGGAGTGACGAAGCGTCATTTACAACATCGGGGGTATACAATCGGAAAAATACAAGATATTGGGCAGCAGTTAACCCTCATAGATATGAAATGATAAAGTTTCAAGGTTGGAGCTCACTTAATGTTTGGTGTGGGATGTTAGAAAATCGAATTATTGGACCACTATTTTATCGTGGCTCTTTAACAGGCCAAAGATACCTCCATTTTCTTCATAACGATATCGAGGATTTCTTGGAAAGGTTGCCATCGCAAGCCTACAACAATATCATTTGGCAGCAGGATGGTGCTCCTCCTCATGCAGTTCGAGAAGTGGTAACATACCTAAACGAGCGTTACAATCAGTGGATTGGCCGTAACGGAACAATTCATTGGCCACCAAATAGCCCCGATATCACGCCAATGGATACATTTTTATGGGGTCATTTAAAAAATGTAGTTTATCAACGACCCAACAGAAGTCTGGAGGACATTCAGCAAAAAATTATAAATGAAATTAATAGACTTAACCAGGACCAAAATATTGTAAGAGATTCTTTGAAGAGATTGAAAAGGGGGCATCGGTCATGTTTTGAAAATAATGGAGGACACATAGAACAATTATATTATTGAGATTAAAGTTATTCACTTTAGTTTATAGTTTTTTCTAATATGTCATACTTTTTTTATACGTAAGCAATAATAGATTTGCAAAAAATACTAAATTTGTAATTAATTCGTGAAAAGTATATAGAAATTTGAAACTTGATTATTTTGTCTAACTAACGGACGCTTTAAAGCAGGTTAAAGGGTGAACAGGTGAAACGGGTATCCATCTATCAGGTATTAATCTTACGGTAGACGAACATTTTCCGAATTTAAAACTGAAGAAAAAAGGCGTTTTTGAATTAAATATCCAACATTTTAGATCAAAATTTATATGAGAAATCGGATAAGCTCATTAAAAATACGGCATCCCTTTTAAAAAAATATCAAAGTGACCCCTAGTACTTTTGTTTGATGTTCAATTGTTTTTTGCTGAAGATATTCGAATTCGCGGGAGAAAATGACTTAAGATGGCTATTTCAGTTTTTTTATAAAAGTACAGGAAAAGTCAAAAAATCGCCTTGTCCAGTCTTGGTTGGATAACCCTGTACATACAAATCGCATTAAACCAGTACCGAGCTACTAATCGCGAGCGCCAGCCGCGGCCGCTGACTGCTCCAGAGGAACCATACCTTAGAGGCGCGTTAGAGTTTTTAACCTTTATTTTACTATTTTTTTATATTATGAATCAATAAAACTTATATCAGCTACCTAAATATTACATTCAAATCTATAAGTTTTCGCAGATCTCAAATCTTACAATAGTCACAAGCGTTGGCACTCTGCTTCGGCGTTTTCAATGTCATCCCCGGTTGCATCTTTGTAAAGGACTGTAAATTTTTTTGTCTTAAAAGGTAAAACGAATCAACCTTTTATAGGAAAAATAATAAAATATAACTTTCCATATCTAAATATAATTATAAGAACACGTTTAACATTAAACTAAACTAATTATAAGTTAAATTAGCCCTTACGAGAGATTCTAAGCTTGGTACACATTTAATCCACTTTTTTCTACACCATATACTACTTTGAACACCGACAAATTGGACCAACATGCCCGATGCGACGCGACACCGACTTTTGCTTTTTAACTGAAACGGATTTTCAACTATTTTTACGTAGGTGTTTTATCTTGTTGCGGGTACAATAGCCCAGTTTCTTGAACAACGGGTTAAATACTCTTACACCCTATATAACTAAATTGAGTGATAAAATCGTTCTATTCTGATGTGGGTCTTTTAACTCTGTTTGGTATTGTTTAATTATACTTTTAGTTAAGCCAACCAAAATAATTGTAAAATAAATAGGTAACCCTGTTTGGCGTTATTTAGTTTTGATGGTGTTAGATCACTTTTTGGCATAGTTGTTTTAATTTTCCTTTTTTGTTAATTTTTAACTCCGCCAATTCAACCACTAACCAAAAAATGTTTTCTCCGAAATTATTTTTGTGTGTGTAGGGTTTTGTATGCACTGTCTAAAATACAAAAATGCAATTGTATCCATTCAAATTCGATTTGAAAAAAAACGTTATTTTACAATACAATCTTAAAAAATGTAGTTACGAGCCAAAACACTCCAAATTAATTATAAAGTAATTCCAGTTATACAACGACAAGCAGGTGCATACGATTTCAATGGTTATTGTCATTGTACCGTTAGAAATCCCAGAGTACAAAGACCATCAATTAAAAGCACTTGTTTAGGTAGCACTGGCCCATAATTATTTCTGCTTAATTAATTATAGTTTTAAGACAGGTTTCAACATATTTGACCAATGTTAGTTTAAAAACCGCTAAATGATTTACTTAAGGATTGGGCAACTTGTTTTTAATGAGTAATTAAGTCAATAAAAATAGAAAGATTTAAATGTTGTGCTGGTTACGTTGATGTGTTTGGTAGGATGGTCGATTATATTTTTGTGATACCATTTGGTTAACGAGCAAATTTATTATATAACCTGATTTTGAAATTTATCTAATTTAGATCCAAAAAATTAAATCGGCAAAATTTGTTTTTGTCAAACGATGCTTTAAGGTTAATGACAATCCATTTGCAATATACAAAATTAAAGTATGAAAAGACCTAGAACTTTACATCTTCTGTGGGATTTTCTAAGGCAAGATTTCCATCCTCCCACATGCTTGCAGTGGAGTCGATGCAATCAAATAAAATACAGGCGGTCTAACCTGAACTAACTGAGACATTTACTGGTAGCTCAGTTCTTTTTTGGAAAAACGCTCAGACCCGTCGATTTTGTTTTCGAGGGGGACACAAAATTGGCAAAAAATCACGTTAACGCGTGCAGCCCCCTGGGCGGGGGTGGCTTAACCCCTAAAATCTTAAATGGAAAGGGGGGTCGAGTGATGCCTTATTTTAAAGGTCCTGCAATTCCCTTTATAATAATATAAAATTCATGCACTTCAGTTCAGTAGTTTTGGAGATTTATTGATTTAAAGCTTAAAGTAGACTTTAATAGGTAGGTACATATTAGATTAGTTTGTACTACTTTTATAAGAAATTTGAGTAAAAGCATTTACTTAATAAGTAAATGCTTTTCTTCACTACGCCCATGGTTTGTTTATCATTTTGGTGTTGAAAATAGCTATTGAAGCGTTTTTTGTGGCAAAAAAGTTGTTTCTTGAAGAAAGATAAAAAGGGAATGTCTCGTACTTATTTTAAATAGAAATTTAGTACACAGTTTGCGATTAATTCGACCAAACTTTGTTGTTAAAATATCTTTTAATGCTTTATACATAAATTGACCATGGTATATTCCACGGCTGAAATTATCGAACTATTTTTCGGAAATAATCAGTGCGCTAATAGAACAGCAGAAATATTTAATGAGCGACATGAGAACAGTAACGTGCATCGAAAATATGTTCTAGAACTTGTAGCTAAATTTCGGGAAACTGGATCAGCCGCCAATAAAAAACGCAACATTGAAAATCCCATAAGGAACGAAGCAATGGAAGTGGGGGTTTTAGGGCAAGTTTATGTAGATCCTACGTTAAGTACCCGCAAATTGGATACTGTGTGTTGTGTTAGTCGACGTAGTATCCAACGGATTCTAAAGGCTAAAGTTTTCATCCGTATAAAATTCACCTTGTACAAGAACTTAATGAAGACCATTTTGATCGGCGATTACGATTTTGTTAAGATATGAGTGAACGATTTATAAGTGATGCACATTTTCTATTCAACACTTGCTTTTCCGACGAATGTTTATTTTTCTTAAATGGCGTAGTAAATCGTCATAACTGCCGATACTGGTCCGATTCTAATCCCAGAATTTATCGTTAGGTCCACACATAGCAGCCACAAAAATTAAATGTTTGGGCTGGTATTTTTGGCGATCATTTAGTTGGTCCTTTTTTCTTACGTGAAAATTTGACCGGTGAAATGTATTTGGAATTACTGCAAGACACCATAGATCCTGCATTAACAGCCATAATTGAAAATCAGAATGATCGGCGGTACATTGCAAATAGGTTGATGTTCCAACAGGATGGTGCCCCACCACATTACGCATTACGTGTTCGACAATATTTAGATCAGACTTTTCCAGGTCGATGGATTGGTAGAAGAGGTGCCATTGAATGGCCCCCAAGATCGCCAGATTTATCCCATTTGGATTTCTTTCTGTGGGGTCACTTAAAAAGCAAAATCTATGCTACTTAGCCAACATCGTTAGAAGATTTGCTACAAAGAATTGTGAATGAGTGCCTTCAAATTACTCCTCAAATATTGCAAAATGTGCAGCAACGTTTTGAGCAAAATATTTATTACTGCAGGTCATGGTGGTCATTTCCAACATTTACTTGGCTGACGGGTCAGTTCATTTTTTATTTTTACACTATTTTGCTGCCAAATGTATTGATCTTCAATAATGATGATGTATTACAGTTTTATTTAAGCTTTAAGTCAATAAATCTCCAAAACTACCGAACTGAAGTACATTAATTTTACATCATTATAAAGGGAATTGCAGGACCTTTAAAATAAGGTATCACTCGACCCCCCTTTCCATTTAAGATTTTAGGGGTGGTGCCACCCCCGCTCAGGGGGCTGCACGTGTTAACGTGATCTTTTGCCAATTTTGTGTCCCCCTCGAAAACAAAATCGACGGGTCTGAGCGTTTTTCCAAAAAAGAACTGAGCTGCCAGTAAATGACTCTGTTTCGTTTTCGATGCGCCACCCTGTATATGTTAGCAAACACGCGCAGTATATACATATTGGCAAATTGGCTTCACCTCATTTAATTTTAGTTATCATAAATTTAAACAAAACTATTTAAATTATTTACATATATGTAGATACTTATTAATAAACAAACACTGTAAAATGCAGACCAGTTGTTCTAATTTTTCTCTATTGACCGACCACCCCTGTTAACCGACCAACATTTGATTCCCCCAGGGTGGTCGCTCATGAGAGATTTTACTGTATTAATCATTATAGTTTTTTTAAAAACATTTTTATATTTAAAATTATTTCTCACTTTCAAAAATTCCTCCCTCATTCTCCAAACATAAATAACGCCGGTAAACAATTTCTTCCGTAACGTCATTTAATGCGCCATTATTTCAATCAAGTTTTTCCGAACAGATGGACGACGTGGGTCTATTGAAATTCTTCTTGTGGGGTTACCTGAAAAATGTTGTTTATAAATTAAGACCCTACAATATTTAACATTAAATAAGTCGAATAACAAAAGAATGGAGGAACATCTCAGAGAGAACCAATAAGAAAAGTAACAAGAGCTTATTGATCGCTTGGGGTACTGTCAAGCATAAGAATTAGGACAGTTTCAATACTTATAAAAATACTTATTTCATTTTTAAATAAAAAAAAAGCTGTATAATATGTATCTGAAATATTTTTGGATTGTTAAATAATGAATTTGTTCCTTATTTTATGTTGCCTATAACCTACATTTAATGGCTAAAAAAATACAATTCAGCAGCAATTAAAAATAAATCATTGTTTTTAAATTTCCTTACAAACCTATGTTTACAAGACATTGAAATGTGGTAATGAATGAATTTAAAAACTATGTCAATGAGTTCTGTCTCGATTTATGAATAAATTCAGATCAGAAGTTATAGTAAACATAAATTTCAGCAGCTGGGGGACACCTGATAGAATAATAGTAGACCACATACATATTAAAACATGCTAGTTCCGTTTAATCGATACACATTTGCAATTCTAATATAAATCTTTTAAGTTAATCAATCAATGGAATTAAGAGAATTTAAAACAAGGACTCAGACCTTAAATTAAACGATCTGTCTAGTAGTTGACCTGTTCTGTTCATTGCCACGAGCATCAGTCGTTTTATGCAATAACAAGAATTATACCTACCTACTACCTATACGTGCGTCATAGCGTTTTGACTGTGGTGATGGAATTTACAATCCTATGATTAGCTTGGCACATCCCAGGTATTTTGTCTATTTTGAGCTCGTTTTACGACTTCGTATGAAGCAACATTTTACACGTGTCTTACACGAGCTTTCAATTTCAAATCTTCCAGGTAAAAAAAAATGTTGTTCTAATTTAAATTCACATGAGGTGTTTTTAATCAAAAATACGTTGACACAAATTTTCTCATTTGGCCAAAATTTAAATAAATACTCGTAAAAATGAAGTTCATCATGCATACTATTTTTTTACGCTGTCTAGGTACACGCTAACGTGCACACAAATTTAAAAATTGTGTACACGCGAAACGTCATCAACGTAAGGACGTCACTTTTTAGCGTGTACGAATTGAAGCGACACACAAATCTAAAAATTATATACACGCGAAATGTCATCAACGCAACGATGTCATTTTTTAGCGTGCGTTTTATATTTGAATATTGTTTAGGTACACGCTTAGTTTTTTTTTGAAATACTGCTAATAAAACGCTAATAACGTGTATATCGAAAAGTAAGTTTTATTTAAAAATAAGAACAAAAAATGAATGTGACAACGTTTGATAGGTATATGTAAGTGTTTTGTAAGCACGTAAAAAAGCAAATATCTATACAATTTGTAATTTAAAGCTTGTTATATCTAGAAACTTATTTTTTATTTCTTCTTTTTTTCAATCCTATGACGGTTTGTTCGGCACCTTTGGGTGTTCCTTTTATTTTAATTTTGAGTGGTAATAATATGTCACTTATTGTTGTGTAACCTTACCTAAAAGTATAGATATTCAGGGTCGAAAGACAATTTCTTCGTTTTTTAAAATACTTTATTTTTTATTAAAAATATTTGACTTCTTATCTTTTTTTTTTATCAACAAATCAATGGCAACTTAAAACTAATCTTCTGTCATCTCCTGGCACCATCCATATTAGCTACCTTCTCCATAACCTGTCAGTTACCAGTTACCTTCTCCATAACATTCTCCTCCGCAGTAATTGTTCCGTCTAAATGAACAATTACTCTTCATTTTTCTTAACATCTAATTTGCAAATTCTGGTGACTGGTCGACGAAGAATAGTACCATTGGCAAGGCTAACATCTACCATTCTTATGCGTTTATCTTTCCCAGGATAAACTTGAATAATTTTACCTTTGGGCCATAGGTTTCTTGGTCCATCTGGATTTAAAACAATAACTACTTCATTTTCTTTTATTGGTATAGCTTCTTTAAACCATTTGTTTCTTTTTATCAAAGTTGGCATATATTCTTGTAGCCATCTTTTCCAAAAAAAATAGCTTAGCTTTTGAGCCGCTTTCCATTTTGTCAATAGGTTAATATTCGTTTCTTCTGTTTGTGCACAAGGCAGAGCACAATAAGAAGGTCCTATTAAGAAATGATTTGGTGTGAGTGGTTCTGAGTCTTCTGAGTCGATAGATAAATGAGTCAATGGTCTTGAATTTATAATATTTTCTGCTTCAATGAATGTGGTTCTCAGGACATATTCTTGCGGACATCGTGACGTTAATATCTCTTTTAAAACCTTTTTTACGCATTGTATCATTCTTTCCCATACTCCTCCCATATGAGGAGCTAGAGGCGGATTAAATGTCCATTTGATGTCCTTTAGAGTGCAAAACTTAACTATTTCCGTTTGCTTTAGATTTCTGAGTGCATTAGTTAATTCTTTTTCCGCAGATTTAAAGTTTGATCCATTGTCGCTGAATAGTTCTTCTGGAAATCCTCTTCGGCATCCAAACTGTCGAAGAACATGGATAAAACTGTCTGTGGTCAAGTCATGGGAAATTTCCAAATGTATAGCTCGTGTTGTCATACATGTAAAAATTACTCCGTATCGTTTTTCTCTGCTTCTCTTTACCGCAACATAAAAGGGTCCAAAGTAGTCTACGCCAGTTTTTATGAAACATCTGATCGTTGGTTCCAAACGACAGCTTGTTAGTTGACCCATAATTGGAATATCTGGTAAAGCTTTTCTAATTTTACATTTTTGACAATGTCTGCCGACGGATTTCACTGCCTGGCGAATATGAAGTATCCAAAATTTTTGTCGCAAATTATTTATTATTATTTCTGTTCCTTGGTGAAATACTTGCTCATGAAAATTTTGTATAATTAATTGGGTTATTTTATGTTTTGGGTCCAGTATTAGTGGGTTTTTAACATCATCTGTAACGTTGACTGCATTATTCAGTCTTCCACCCAGTCGAATTAAATTTTCCTTGTCTAATTCACAAGATAATGTATAAAGTCTGTTGGATTTACTTAAAGTTTTCTTTTGTTTCAGTAGTCGAACTTCTTCACCAAAGGTATCCATGTGAGATTTTCTATATAAAATGTTTTCGGCTTTCTTAATTTCACCATTGTCTAATTCTCCAGCTTTCTTATTCCCTCGGCAATTATTTATAAATCGAAGCATCCATGCTGTTGCTCTTCTAAGTCGATTCCATTTCGAAAATCTCTTTGGGTCCGGTATACTAACTTCGTCAGGAATAAAATTTAGAAGAACATGGTCATTTTTAACCTCTAAGTCGTATTCTGTATTCTTCAGTACCTGCTCTTTTTCTACTTTTTCTGTAGGCCAATCTTTCATATCTTCTTGCAAAAATTTGGGTCCAAATAACCAAGTACTTTCGTTTGAAAAGTCCAGAGGTTTTATCTTGTTTGTTGCTTCATCTGCCACATTTTGTTTTGAAGGGACATATCGCCACTCGGTTGAATTGGTTAAATCTTGAATTTCTCCCAACCTTAACGCTACAAATATTTTAAATCTCTGAGCTTCGGAACGAATCCAGTAAAGCACAGTTTTAGAGTCGGTCCAATAAAACGTGTTGACAATATTAAGATTTAAACTGGATTTTAATGTATTTCCTAATCTTGCTCCCATGACAGCTGCCTGTAACTCCATCCTTGGTATAGATAGAGGCTTTAATGGCGCAACTCTAGCCTTTGATGTCACAAAGGCTGTCTGAACCTCTTCTCCCCTCTGAAGTCTTAGATAAGCAACTGTCGCATAGCATTTGTCCGATGCGTCTGTAAAAATATACAATTGAATAGTACTGTTGTTTCTACATAAAGAAAAATATTGTCTAGGAATCTTAAATTTAAAAATTATTTTTAAATCTTCCAGCCATATGTTCCATTTGTCCAGTAAATTGTCAGGAATTTCGTCGTCCCAATCGATTTTCTGCCTCCAGATGTCCTGTAATAAAACTTTACCCAGTATAATGAAATTTGATAAAAATCCTAGAGGGTCAAAAATGGACATAATAACTTTTAATACTTCTCTCTTAGTTGGATTTTTTTTCTTTTCTAAAATGTCTTTATTTATTTTGTGAAATTTGGTTTCGAAACCAAATGTGTCCTCTTCTGGATTCCACCATACACCTAAAATTCTTTCAATATTTGGTTCCAATTTGTCATTCAAATTTTTCTCTCCCTGTGCAGTCAATTTTGGATCGATACCTGCGAGTAAATTATTTGAATTTGATATCCAATTACATATTTCGAAACCTCCTTGTTTGTGGACATATATAACATCTTGAATTAACTTTTTTGCCTCAGCCTCTGTGTCTGCGTTGCCTAAATAATCATCCATATAATGAGACGAAATTATTTCTTTTGATGCCTCTGTATGAGAATATATAAAGTCCATAGCATTCCGGTTTTTAGCTTCTTGTGCTAAGCAGGGTCCGCTGGTTGAGCCGAAGAAAACAACTTGTAATTCATAGACATCAGGAGGTCTTTCGCGATCGATTCCCCGCCACAAGAACCTCTGAGCACAGCGATCTTCTTCTCTCACCTGAACTTGTAAAAACATCTCTTTAATATCTGCTGTAAACGCATACTTTTTTATCCTGAAATTTAATAGAATGGAGTGAAGAGAGTTATATAAATCTGGTCCTGTAAGCAAACAATAATTTAGACTTATCCCATTACATTTTGAAGCAGCGTCGAAAACAATTCTTAATTTGTTTGGTTTATTTGGATTTATTATGCCAAAATGAGGTAAATACCATGTCTTTGTATTTTCTTTTGTTGCTTCAGTAGTGTCAAGCTTTTTTATATAACCTTTATTTTCCAAATCCAACATTTTTGTACAGTATGCTTGTCCAAATTGCAAAATTTTGTCCATTTTCTTTTCAGTACACAAAAGTCGTTTCATGGCATTTGAATAACTTTCGGGAAAAACGATTTGTTCATTTTTCCACAAAAGTCCTGTTTCGAATTTTTCACCAATCCTCTTCATGGTTTTGTTTAAAATTTCTTGAGCTTTGATATCGTCTTTTGACAAACTTTTGTTGACTTTATCCAGTCCATAATTGTCAATTTGCCACTGTTGCTTCACTAAGTCATGGAAAATGTCCAAGTCATCTTTTTCTCCATGACTTACATGGCATACAAACCGGTTACCCAAATTAACGGTTGATCCCGTACTAACATTCCCATGAATAACCCAACCTAAAAGTGTCTTGCTCAGTGCTGGTCCATTCCATGGTCCTGTTACGACTTTCCTATTAATAAGAAGAGGCCAGTTGTCTTGTCCTATCAATACTAAGGGTTTAGCTTTAATCATTGTCGAAACTCTATCACCTATATATGGATATTTAGTTACTATTTCTTCCATATTTACGGTCTGTGTAGGCAATGACAAACCTTTTATTGTCCGGGCATGTCTTATCTGAAAATTGTTACCATTTACTCGGGATTGAATATTGCATGATACAACTCTGGAATCTTCCTGTTGATTGACTTGATTATTTGTCCATTGAATGCATAAGGAATGTTTTGGTCCGTCAAGGGCTAATTGGGCAGCTAAATCTTCATCTATGAGGGTTACAGTCGAAGCATCATCTAATAACGCAAATGTTTGCACATAACTTTCACCTTTACTAATAACTACAGGTAAAATTTTTAATAAAACATTTTTATTTCCCGTTATATGACAATTTATTTCAGTTAAATCCTTATTTATAGGCTTTCCCGAAGAAATATTTTTATTATCCTCAAAAAATTTTACTTCATCCTTATGTAAAAATGCGTGATGAGGTTTAGTACACCTATTTATCCCACATTTCTTAATTTTTCTACACTTCTTTGTAATATGGTTAGGCATTAAACATGAAAAGCATATTTTATTTGTTGTAGCAAAACGCCAACGTTCATCATTATTTATTGATTTAAATTTAAAACAGGTACTTAGGTGATGTACATCTCTGTTACAACAAATACACCTTTTTTCAGATGGTATAAGACCTGTTGCCAAAGTTATGCCTTTCTGTTGACAACCTTTGCTACCTTTATAACCCTTATTACTGAAGTCTGTGGTCATTTTTGGCAATTGTATTTGACAAGCAATTGAAGCCTTATTGTTTAATCATGAATTAAATTCCAATATTTTGTAATTTTGAAGAGGTTTGCTAGAAATGTGTTTAATTTGTGATTTGTCGGAAGTTTATTTAGTAGTTCTTGCAATAGAATTGGATTTTGTAGATGATCATGTTGATTTAGGGCTTCAATGGTCCCCACAAAATTATTTATTTGGTCAGAAAAATCAATCAACATATCTAACCTATCCTCTCTAACCACAGGAAAGTTTTTAATTTTCTCTAATAGCATCAATATAATATGTTCTGGCCGTCCAAATCTACTTTGTAAAGTATCAATAACTTTTTCTACGTTTTGTGGCATTATAAGTAAGCTTTCAACAATTTTTCTAGCATATCTCTTCAAGCAATTTTGAAGTCTACATAAATTTTCTTCTTTCGTAAAGCCGCAAATAGCTGTCGTGTTCTGGTACTGATAAATGAAATTTGGCCACTCAGTAGGATCTCCAGTAAAGTATGGCAGATCCTTAGGCATTGATTGTCTAGTAAGCATTTTAGCGCAATATGACGAAGCTATTTGTTGCTCAACACTAAAACTAGGTACTACCTTAAGAGATTCCTGTTGTGAAAGTTGCGAGTGTCGTTCAGACCTATCCCATGGACACGCACCGTCCACCCAATTCTTGATATTTGGCCCTTCTTTTATTGACTCACTGCCCACCGACTCAGAATCGTCTTCTTCTAATGTCGTTAGCTTAATTTTCAACTCTAAATCAAGCATCTCTTGTTGATGCTTGTGCTCTAGCTCTTTCTTTTTCATTTTCGTTTCAATTCTTACTTGTTCTCGTCTGGATACTTGACTTAATTTCGTTGAGGAAGTACGAATTTTCGAAACATCAGATATTTTCGTAGAATTCTTGCTCACAATACTTGGAGTTTTGTCATGTCCTAGTCTAGCTTGAATGCGCTGACTTCTCCTTGGTAATTGCAGAACCGACTTCGACATCTTTGTTGGACTGTAATTTCTTAGTGTTGATTCTTGCTAGGCGAAAAGGGCCACTTATGTTGTGTAACCTTACCTAAAAGTATAGATATCCGGCTCGAAGGACCACTTATGTTGTGTAACCTTACCTAAAAGTATAGATATTCAGGGTCGAAAGATAATTTCTTCGTTGTTTAAAATAATTTATTTTTTATTAAAAATATTTGACTTCTTATCTTTTTTTTTTATCAACAAATCAATGGCAACTTAAAACTAATCTTCTGTCATCTCCTGGCACCATCCATATTAGCTACCTTCTCCATAACCTGTCAGTTACCAGTTACCTTCTCCATAACACTTATAACTAAAAAAAATTAAAGTATTAGGTATATTAATTTCGGATTATTTACCTGCTAATATTTCACTATTTATTTTTTATCTGTTTTCCACCTGAGTAAAAGAAATAATAAAAATGCGATTAAAATTTTAAAAATACAACAAATTTATGGAGATAGAGACTTACTCCTGACATATCATGATTTTCATGTTTTTTCAATAATTTTTTAATTTGGAGAGCATCTCCTGCCTTTGTGGCACGAATCTTAATCTGAGCTGGACAAATCATCTTGTGGGTTCTACAACATTCATATAAGTAGTGCATATTTGACCATGTTTTAAAGGCTTTCAATTAATTATAATATTTAATAAGTTTAGATAGTATCTAATATACCTACACCAACCTTCTTTTACGCATGCCTTTTCCACGAGTTCTTACCGTACCGCCATGAATGCAAACGTATTGAGCTTCGTAATATTTAAGATCTTTATTTAATTCCCGCTTAAACATCTTCTGAGCTGCTTCGATCGTTCTGCTACCCTTAATTACAAATTTTTGTCCCTTGTCTCTTTCATATTTTTGTAAAATTTTGACAAACTCATTAAAATAATCAAATATTTTTCCACACTGCATATCTCATTAACACCAAACACATTAATAAAGTATCAAATTCTACACTAAACTGTAATCAACAAATCACAACAAATAATATGCATAACCTTAAAATTACTGCCAACGTGCACCAAGAAACTATTCAATTCGTACACGCTAAAAAGTAACGTCCTTACGTTGATGACGTTTCGCGTGTATATAATTTTTAAATTTGCGTGCACGTTAGCGTGTACCTAGACACAGCGATTTTTTTAATCCGTTTCTACAAAATTCAATATTTTTTTAGTTAATAATTGAGTTAACTTTAAGACACCGTTCTTCTCAGCTTATAATTTTTCAATCAAAATGTATGTTTTATTGTTCAGGTTAGTTTTTTTTCCAAAAGTAGAAGGTCTAAATAACAGTTAACTATACAGTGTCCGCAAGAAAGTCCGCATCAAATGGGATTTTTTTTTGTTATTAGGTATAGGTAAAAATTGAAAAAGCAGTTAGTTTTTGCTTACCTAAAAACCAAAAATGACGTATACTGAAGCGGCTGCACGACTTGCGTTACCTGTCAAATTTGACATTTTTAATAAAATATGTTCAAAAATGCCCTTATTTATCAAAATATCGTAGAGCTTTATTCGAGAAAGTTGTTTATTTAGGCATTTTTAGCCTCTGTCCGAAATTTTGACAGTCTAATACAATTTTTATTTTTTGCCAGTTTCATGAAAATTTTGATCAACCCTCTGTCCTGGCACAGTTCGCCTTCGCTTCCTCCTTCGAGGGGCTTATCCCTGGAAGCACCACGGCTAGCTCTAACCATTTTCTCAGGGGCGGCGGTCTGTGTAGGGCAGTTTGAAGTCAACCCAGGACCCTTCCTGGTGTCGGCCTCGGTAGTTAAGAGCATGTACGGGTTTTCTTCGCCCTCAGCCGTCTGGGCTGGGGGAGTTTCGCTATTTTCATTCTTTTCGTTACTCATTTTTCGGTTTGCCACACTTGGCTTCGTCTTTGCCGACCTGGAGCAGGGTATGCCCAGGTGGTAGGTATTCGTATCCGCCCTCTAGGCTCTGGCACTAGCTGCTAGAGGCCTGGCCTCGTCGTTCAGCTCTCGGCGTCGCTGATTCTTCACTAATTCGTAGTTTTTTCACGTTGCCACGTGGTTTTCTCACTTTGCCGACCTGGTGCAGGTTATGCCCAGGTGGTAAACACTCGTACACGCCTCCTCGGCGATGGCGTCAGTCGCAGCAGTTATGGCACGGCTCGTCCAAGGTTGGCAACGTCGGCTATGACCGGTTCTCGTAATACTTCCTCTCAAAATTCGTTCGCCACTAGGTTTTCTTCTTTTGCCGACCTGGTGCAGGTTATGCCCAGGTGGTAAACTATTGTATTCGCTTCCCTGGCGATGGCGTCGGCTGCTACAGTTATGGCATGGGTCATCCAAGGTTGGCAACGTCGGCTATGACCGGTACTCGTGATACTTCCTCTCAAAATTCGCTCGCCGCTAGGTTTTCTTCTTTTGCCGACCTGGTGCAGGTTATGCCCAGGTGGTAAACTATTGTATGCGCTTCCCTGGCGATGGCGTCGGCTGCTACAGTTATGGCGTGGGTCATCCAAGGTTGGCAACGTCGGCTATGACCGGTACTCGTGATACTTCTTCTTTAACTTCGTTCGCCACGAGGTTTTCTCGTCTTGCCGACCTGGTGCAGGTTATGCCCAGGTGGTAAACTATTGTATACGCCTCCCTGGCGATGGCGTCGGCTGCTACGGTTATGGCACGGTTGGTCCAAGCTTGGCAACGTCGGCGATGACCGGTTATCGTAATACTTCTTCCTCAAAATTATTCTCTAGGTGGAATGGTGCTCGGAACGATTGGCCCTCCTCCGACGATCGTGAGCGGACTCTTTCCCCTAGGTGCGTGCAAAATCTGTCCGTATTCCAGGTACAAACTTCTAAGACGGCTAGGAACCACTGTCTCCTTACAGTTTCGGGCTCGACTACGGCGTCCTCCGCCGGTGCTTCTTCAGCAACACCTTGCTTTTAACTTCAGGTGCAACGTGTACCAACTTGGTACACCCAGGTCTCGGAATCTCCAAGATCGACTGGCAACTTGCTTGGTGACGTTCGTCCAAAGAAAAGACTTATGCAGATTTTAAAAACCGGAACAAATGCTCAACAATACTTTTAGTTGTTTACTGTCTTATGGTTCTGCACCGACTGATCGTTCCTTGCGAAATCGCGCTATTTATAGCCGATTTCCACGCTTGAGCGTCAAAACACCTCGTAGATTAACTTTTATACATCGATGTAAAACCATTTGCCTTTACTTTATTTGTTATCTTAATCTTATATTAACAAAGACGTGGCTCAAATTTTCATAATACATACTGATCAATAACAATTTCAGTTTTTAAAGCAAAATAAATACTTGGAAACAAAAATTTTACACAAAATTTCATTAAGATAACAAATTAAGTAAAGGCAAATGGTTTTACATCGATGTACAACATTAATTAATTAATCTACGAGAGTTGATCAAAATTTTCAAGAAACTGGCAAAAAATAAAATATGTATTAGACTGTCAAAATTTCGTACAAAGGCTAAAAATGCCTAAATAAACAACTTTCTCGAATAAAGTTTTTCGGTATTTTGATAAATAAGGGCATTTTTGAACCTATTTCATTAAAAATGTCAAATTTGACAGGTAACGCAAGTCGTGCAGCTGCTTCAGTATACATCATTTTTGGTTTTTAGGTAAGCAAAAACGAACTGCTTTTTCAATTTTTACCTATACCTAATAATAAAAAAAAATCCCATTTGATGCGGACTTTCTTGCGGACACTGTATAGGGTGTCGCAGATCAGAATGCACTGTACAGGTATCTCGTAAACCATTGGACATACAGAGATAATTAATCTAGAGAAAAGTTACACATTACTTACAGAGTTTTCAAATTTCAAGAATTCCGAATATCTCCAAAGATATTGGTGGAAACTCGAATTTTTGTGATATCGTTCTTATTGTTTTCTAATTCTATTTGAACAGATGCGTTAAAATAAATTTTACATGCCATTATTGCTACTTTCATCATCTGCAACAACGTTCATTTAAGTTTTCAATCCGATGCGCGACGTTTAGTTTTCTAGCAACCATCATCAACTAAAAATTTAAATAGTCCAAAAATTTTATTTTGCGCTTTATAAACTCTACCTTTTATTGTGAATCCAGCGACATATCGCACTTATTTCTTGTTAGACGTTTCTGACTAAACAATTCATAATTAATGCAAATGAGCATCTTATTTAATTGTTTTTCATTATTATTGTTGTATTTAAACTCTAGTTGGCTTTAACAAACCATTTTCTTATTTACAATATTTTCAAATGCTATTAATCTATGGTGGCGCATAAAAAGAATCTACAAACAAACCATTAGAAACGTATGAACAATTCAGAAATTATAGAAGCGTATCTAGAAAATCTAACAAGTAGGTATTATTTAATTTTTTTTTAACATATTTATAATTCAAATTACTTTTCATTTTCAAAAATCCCAACCTAATTTTCCAACCATAATAACGCCGGTAAATCATTTCTTCCATGACGTTATTTAATATTTCTGGAGATATTTTTCCTATTTCGGCTCGAACTGTATTATCTAGCTCATGATTATTTTGAAATGTCATTCAGTAAACTTCATTGGCAACGAATCTTAAGAAAATAGTCCATCGGTGTTATATTTGGGGATCGCGGAGGCCAGTTTATAAGACCACGAGTGACAAATAAATTATTTTGAAAGTGATCTATCAAGCATTCCATAATATTTCTGGAATTATGAGGAGCAGCTCCATCTTGTTGAAACCACACTGCTAGAGAAAGGTCAAGAATATCTTTGATGTCGTTTCTTAAAAAGTATCCGTATCTTTCCGACTTTGGTGTTTCTACATAAATTATGGGTCCAATAGGTCGTGCTTCCAAAATACCGCACCACACGTTTAATACAAAACAATGTTAATGGGATGTATGAACTCGATTTTCATTTTGTGTTGATCGATAATGACGATTTTACAAAAAAAAACTTTCATCTGTCCACAGAACATTATTGGGAAAAGGACGGTTTTCATCGCATTACCTGGTGACCCCTCGCAAAAAGTCATTTTGCGCTTGTAATCGTTTGTTCTCTTAAATTTGTAACTGACCCCTTAAAAATTAATCGATTTGGTTGACGCCATTCGAGATATTTTTAAAAATGTTGCATCTCTGCTTGCGCACCATTCTACTCTCTATGTAACAACTCATAATGTCAAAATTTTCTTCGTGACCATAATGTTCCATTATTTTAAACTACACAATACACAAGACTTAATACAAGCAAAGAAAAATAATTACTTTAAAATTGACAGGAATCTGTAACCAGGTAACTAAGTGAAAAAGAAACAGATTTCTAAAAACTGTATATCCCTTAATATAAAAAATAGTTTTTTTCACAAATTCTTAAATTATTAACAGATAGCAAATTATAACATTTTCAGTAACAAATTACAAAATTGCTCTTTACCTGACAAGTGCGGAAAGTGATACTATTCCACATGTAAATGCGGACTGCAGTTGACCGAACAACGCGAAGCTTCCTACCCCTACACTTCCAGTCTTTAATGCTCCTATTCTGGGTATTTCCAATCACTTATATCAACGTTTCTCAACATGTGGGGCATGCCAAAACTTAATGGGTGATGCGAGAAGAAATGAGAAAAAAAATAAATTATTAAAAAATTTATTTAATTTACTAAAAGAATTGTATCACTACGACACAATGTATTTATTTAATAATCAATTAATTAGTGACATAAGTTTTTCGAAAGAAGGTTTAATATTAGAAATTGACACTCTAAGCTCTTTTCTATATTTAGCTAGCTAGGTATATTTGGTTTTCAATGCAGAAAACTCATCATTCAACCCTACCAAAAATTCTGTGAGTGATTTATTACTCAATTGTCTTCTGATTGCGCCACTTGCCGTGAAGTGTATAAAGATTTCTTCTTCTGCAGTTAAGAGACCTTCGGGAGTATTTTGAAATGGGTCCCTAACCCACTCCTAACTTGCTATGAAGTTGTAGCCAGCAAGAAAATACTATTTAAAATTCTTTGCCACCATAGTTAAATGATTTTCAATGGTTACAAAAATAACTTTCATATGTTGTTCTTCCTCCTTGTAAGTTTTAACACTTTTATCCACATTTGCAAACATTTCTGCTCCACAATTTCAATTTTCTACAAAAAGCCTTAACTTTATCACTTTTATCCAACATATGTGTGTTTGCTCTTTGGAGTTGAAGGTTCAAGGTATTTAATTTCTCGAATATGTCAACCAAGTAGCTCAACTTCATCATAAATAAATCATCTCCAAACTTCTCGGCTTCCGGTCCGCTTTCCTCATTTAGAAAAATGGCGATTTTAGCTCTTAATTCATAAACATGTTGCAGAAATGTCCCACGTCATAACCATCTTACCTCGCAATTAAATTGTAACGCTGAATGTACCTACTGCACCTATATCTTTACAAAATGCAGAAAAGATTCTTGATTTAAGGGGTCTCATTTTTATATAATTTACTACGGTTACCACCGTAGTTAGCATAGAAGTCAGATCACCCATTTCTTTGGAAGGCAGAGCTTCTCTGTGGACCATGCAATGTGTCCAGGTACACTGTGGAGATTTTTGTTTCACAAGTGCTTGTACATATTGGAATCTTTCAGACATTGTACGAGCACCATCGGTGAATATTCCGATGCAATTTTTTTGCTCTATGTTAGCCTCGTTTAGAAAATCTTTAAGATAGCAAAAAATGCATGTGCTGTAGCTTTGAGTTCTACTGGTTTGCAGAATAGTAGTTCTGCTGGCATACCGTCACAAAATCGAACAAAGGCAATTAAATGAGCATATTTATCACCTCATCAAGTTTAATTGAAAAAAAATTGTCTCGGAACTTCCCGAAAAGCTGATGCTGTACATCTTCAGCTATATCACCAATTCGATAGGCAACCATATCCTAATCTCAATTACAGCTGACAGAATAAGCTCTTCACTAATGGCTTGAGGCTGTTTACTTCTGGGTATCTGATATGAAACTTTGTAATAGGCAAGTAAAGCTTTTTCATTCACAGACATGGTTTTCTTAAAAAAATATTTTTGCTTTTCATATGAATTTCAATTCGAAGAATTCTCGGGGTTTGCCAACGTACTCACTATGAAGCGTTGTCAAATATCGTTTCAGTTTATTGGGTTTCATACTGTCTGCTGCCAACATTTTTAAGTAAATGACACACAGGCGCCTTTCTTCCTCATTTATTTCAGTGCTGGTAAATTCAAAATTTAAATATTATTGAGAATATTTTCTTTACTTTATCTTCGGAAGAACTCTCGTCTGTGCACTTGTTGATGCTTCACCATCGTCCAATGCTCGCCTACGCCAATTTAAATATTTATTCATGATTCTGTATAATTCTACGAGCTACTCGAATATCGTTAGTTGCAGATAATACTCAAATTACAGCATACAGATTCACTGCACACAAGGATCGACTCTTCTGAGACTGGCTTGTACTAAACGAGATGCAGCATTCATACACGACGCGCAGAAGTTCTAGAATGTTCAAGACAAATCGGAACTGCTCGCGAAGTCGCGAGAATATCCGATATAGTGGACGTAAGACCGAGAATGATAGAGAGGCATCGACTCTGGTTTTATCAATGCAACGGATCGGTGTTGCCGAGTGTAAATAAATTTACCTATTTGTGGTAATTTTTAATGTTTGCTATCAAGGTCGTAGTGCTGCTTTAGCATCAAGAATTTAGAGTTGAATTAAATATAAACTAATATTACAATTACAGTACGATATCAGCGAAAATTATTGTATGAGGGAGGTGGAGGGGGAGACTATGATAATTGTGATTGAAAATTGACTCGCGAATACTTAAAGGTTGAAGAACAGTGGCCTAGAGGCAATTTCTCTTCCGACATTGCTGACATCGTTCCAGGTAACTTCCGCTCTACCTCTTCTGCTTATCTCTAGTAGGAATTTCTTTACCAATTCATTTTCCGTCGATTTTTTCTATTTGACTCCACAATAATATTTGACGCTATGGTATTTATTCAAGGATAATTTCTCATGCAATAGTGTTTTCCCGCATCATCAGTTTTTGTTCATTCTTCGTTTTCTAGCAGCTCTGCTTCATAGAAGTATTTTTTTAACGACCGTGTTCTTCATTCTAAGACGTCGCTAATTTGCCAGGATTCACACCATATTACAACGCTTGTGATTATGGAGTAATATTTGGAGGTGGTCTTTCTTACAGATACAAGTATTTATAAATAAGCTTTGTTTAAACTTAACATTCTTTAATAAATTACCCACTTCGTTGAAAGTAACATTCGATATCTAAAGTTTAATTTAATTAGTTCCAATGGTATCAAATGCGGCTAGATAAAAGAGCTTGCAGGCTGTTTAACTTCTTGTCCACTTAAATCGATTAAACTTGAACACGTTATAAGTTATCTATCTTCGCCAACTCTATTAATTAGATCTGATATACCATGCAAGAATGTATAAATTATGTCTATCATTCTGCTCTGAAATTATTGCTATTGATGTAATTTAGATATTTTTACGCAATACTAATTTTAATAATAATAATAACTAAGAGTAAAATTCTGGTGTGAACTGAAGATGTTTTCGTGGATACTACACTTTTGCACTTCACCCTGTAAACTTTTTTGTCAACGTAATATTAATAAAAAATATATTTTATAAGAAACAGATACTTAAAGGATATAAATTTACATAATAAACATATGAACAGTATGTCCATTGATAGAGCTTACCACAGGACAAATGGACCAAAAATTTCAATGCTTGAAAAAAAAATCATTTTTACACACACAAAATAAAGTCTTGTTTCAAAGAAATAATTATTCTTAAAAATATTTATTTGCTTAAAACACTTGATGTTAAATAAAGAGAACTATTGGAAAAAATATTTAAACTTATGTGCTCAATTTAAAGACAATAATTCCTTAAACGAAAATACCGTAAGTATCCCTTTGAAAATATCACACTTAAGAATTAACCCATTTGACCCTGAAACCATTTTTTTCCGATTTTGTATATTTTTTTCTTAAAAATGGTTAATAGAAGGTCTCATAAGTCGAGAAAAGATCATTAAAAAATTTTTTCATTTCCAGTTTTGGAAAAAACAGCGGTCCTTTTAAAAGGACGGTAGGATAAAGGGCTGCTATTAGAAAAATAAATAAAGATTTAAAAATATGTTTATATATCTTACAAAATGCTTAGCAAAATACTTAAAACTTAAACTTAAAAACTAATTAGTATGATAGGCCACAAAACAATTTTTTGGATGAAGACCAACGTCACATTTTTAGCACACAAAATTTGCTTTTTTGTGGCACACAGCACATTTTCTCTGACTCTCGTGATATGTAACTAAATGATCTAGTCTATCGTAACGTGAGAATTGGAGCGCGTTTTTTGGCAATTTCAAAGGTCCTTTCTTAGTTGTTTTTCTGTAGGTTTCGAGCAGCTGTGTCCCTATGTCCCTCCTAAACTGAAGTTGGTCAAGGGTACCACCATCATTCCTATGGAGGTACCACGAGTTTTAGCCGCCATGTCGACATAGTGGGAAAATAACGGAAAATACCACTTTTTACCTCGTATTGAAACTCTATATTGACCTATGTTTTGATCACTACGGTCTACACCGCCCGTATTTTCATTATATGCCTTGATCAATCGAGGCTGATCTATATGGACATGCTTTTTTTCAGCCTGGGAAAATCGTTTGATTTTATTGAATTAGTAGCTAAACTAACAACGCTGTTGTCATTTTATTTGCATAAAGCGATTTCATTATCGGCCACACCCCCATTCAAATGTACCTCGTGTCTTTTTACGAGGGATCCGATTTTCGCGTATGGTACCAGTTGCCTTGATGTTCCTCAATTTTAGCTCCTTTAGAAGTGACAAAGATGTAAAGAAATTGTCATAAAATAAATGAAAAGGCTGATAAGGCATTTTCTGTAAACATCTGCATATTGAAGAACAACTGATGCTCCCAAACCCATGTGTGTATATTTGTCCGGAATTGTTGTCGACGCACCTTGGTATGGATCAAAATAAACAATGTATCCAAGGCGTACGGTACCTACCCAAAATTTATACCCCCACCTTATAGGCTTGCCTCTAATAAATTGCTTACCGCTATGTGTCCCAAAATACGGTATCATAGCCTCATCAAAGCTGTGATTCTCTTTAACTGGGGCATAATCAAAAAACCTTTTATTTAGGCTGTTGAAGAGAGGTCGCAGTTTAGAGTACTTGTCATTTTTATCAAGGGAAGTATTATCATTGCAATCAAGATTACTCATTATGAATTGAAATCTATCTCTGGAAATAGCGGCTGATATAAGTTTATTCTGGGTATCGTTGCAATTTTGCCAATACATATGTCGCCTTGAAACAGTTGTATATCCACTGACAAGTAACACCCCTATAAAGTAGTACATCTCGTCTACAGTAACGTCACCGGGGAGGTTTTTTTGCTGTGCATAAATATTGGTAAAATTGACAATTTCTCCTATCAAGTTTTCATTAAAAAACAGCTTGAAAATACTTCCAGGGGAACGATTGTTTTGTACACTTTCAACTGGTTGCCATTGCATTAACGTAGAATCTAAATCTTTATTGAGAGTGTATACAAACGTCTTTATGTGTTTTGGTCGTCTTTCAACAAAAGTGGACAGTGGTAGATCGTCATCACTGTCCCAGTCGTCATCATCTTCCATGTCAAATTCAATTTCCGCCGGGGCCCTGAGTTGCACTCCGGGTAAATTATTTGGAACTACATCGTCTTCAGACCCAGAATCTTCATCGGTATCGCAGTTTTCATTGGCATTTTCGGGTGGAAAAATATTAATGCCTGTAGGAATGTCCGGCGTAGAGTAATTCTCCAATTCCTCTAAGAGTTCTGCCATGGTTAGTGGCTTTTTCCAATACCTGCAAAAAAACCGCATAGTAGCATATAATCCTACCGTCCTTTTAAAAGGACTCGTTCAATTGAATGCCCCTGGATTGACCCAGAAGTGTAAAACATAACCACAAATATATAAAACGGTAAATATATTATGTTATTTGTTAAAAATAATTAAACAACAACGAAAAAATAAACCAGTTTTAACAAATCTTACCTTGACTTACTCATTGCAAAATCACTAGAAACACAGTGTTTTTAAACCGTTACTATCGATCCAAAACTTAACAAATTTCTAACGATCGCGATTGATCTTGTTTAAGAGGTCATCTAAATCTAATATGACACTGGCGACATCTTGAAACCGTCAGCTGAATCAGAAAAGTATAGGTTTCTTTTTAAAGTCCTTTTAAAAGGACCGTTGGCGTAAATGGGTTAAGAACATTCAAAAGTTATAGTTTAATATTTTAGTGTCTTGCTTAGATAGTTCGAGATCAAAACAAAAAAAAAAATCTCTCACGAAGGAATGGCAACGATATTCTTTTTAAAAACTTTAGGATCTTAGTTTGATTCCAATCTACGTTATTTCGAAATCGCCGAGTTCTAACTCTAAAACTAAAATGTATACGTGACCATAGGGGCACCAACATACGACACGCGTCTTTGTTGTTTTCGATACTCATGTACGTGCAAGCGAAATAGACGGAGCGGTCACAATGGCGGAATAATTAGTGCTCTGTTCTTCATCTTCTTCATTTTCAAGCCCCTTGTCGTTTTAATTTCGCATTATTATATCTTGATATTGTGTTGAACAACAGACAAATAACGAAGTAATCGTAAAGTTTTTTAAAAAAAATTGTAATTGGTATATGTTGAAAACTTATATTTCTTATATTGAACAATTATTAACAAGGAAACACGAATGTACATACATTCTGAATATTTTCATGTTGTACGCCAGTCATACAGTTTATATTTTTGCATAAAAAAAAACTTACAAATTGTACTGGTTTTTCTGAAACGCCGAAGATGTTTTAGAATAATCTAAAAACTAATGTTGGTGTTTTAGGGAAAACTACAATTTTTGTATTTTAAACAGTTTTTCTTTGCAATAATCGACAACTGTAAGGAGGACGTTAATCACGGTACACACCCAGTACAACATGTACAGGGTGTCCTGTTTTCGATGTTTTTACGGGGTATCTCCGTTATTAGTAAAGAAAAAAGGATACGGTTTTCCTAGTACTGTGCTACTTTTTCGTGAAAAAAAGTGCCGCAATCAGAATTTTTCTAGTCCTCCTTGTTTTTGATCCACGGGATGTTTATCAAAGTTTTGCATCTTGAAATACCCCCCATATTTACGTTACCCTGTAGTTTATCAAGGAGAAAATAAACGTTCTTTTTGTAGTTTTTTACGGAGAATCCAGTGACATACTCAGATCTTTTCTACGTTAAATAGTTTCCGAGAAAAAAAAACAAACTTGCTTTTTTTTTAAATAGCTCGCCCTATATGTTTTTTAATAACATAATTTAGTTTGTAACAAGCTTCTCAGAACACCTTATTTTTATTTTTAATATTAAGCACGAAATTTACGTTTTATTAAAAAATATACCTTTTTTGTTAATAAGCCATGACGGGTATTTACAAAAAGAAAAGAATACAGTCATTTATGCCATATTAAAAGCTTCTTTAGTTTTTGTCAGAGTATTCAGGTTCTCTAAGTTGTTTTAAAATATCTAATTAATAGTAAAAAAATTAGTTTGTCCTAATTATGGCAGAAAATGTAAACTTTGAAAATAATGAAAAATACGACATGCTCGTCTGTTATGTCCATTGTAATGAAAATGCAGAGGAAGCATAAGAAGTGTATTTTAGTGGGTAAATATACGCCTTTTTGTAGTATCTCTATGAAGATTTATTAAATTTCTTAAATTACTTGTAGCTATCCCGAAAGACGACAGCCGATAAATAAATTTTTCCAAGGATGAAATCAAATTTAATTGAATACGGTTCATTTTCTAAACCTCGGCCTAAAATCTACAACAAGGAAAACCGCGAGACTGATGAAATGAATGTTTTAGCTTCAATTGAAACAAATCCAACTAGTTCTTGCAGAACGGTTGAAGGCTCGGTCGGAGTAGTTAAATCAAGAGTTTAAACAATAATAAAAAAACACAATTTTAACCTATATAAATTCCACCTAGCACAAAACTTACACCCTGGTGATGCACAGCGCCGTATAAAGTTCTGTAATTAGTATTTACAAAATATCAACACAAAAAATAATTTTGAAAGAACCGTTATATGATCCGATAAGGCTCATTTTAGCAGTGCTGGTATATTTAATCGGCATAATACGAGGTTTTGGTCTCAGGAAAATCAGCATGTAATATTTCCACTCGAACGGCAAGGCAGGTTTGGCTTTAACGTTTCATGTTTTATACTAGGAAGTAAAACTATTTATAATATATCTGAAGGCAACCTTAATGCAAATAAATATTTGAAAATTCTGGAAAACGTTGTACCGGAAATAATAGCAGACGTGCCCTTATCGGGTCTCAATAACATGCATTTGCAACAGAATGGAGCATCCGCTCACAATGCGCTAATTTTTAGGACATACTTAAGCAAAAATATCCCAGCCCACTGAATTAAAACTAATGGACCTGTAAGATAGCCACCAAGGTCACCCAACTTGTCGGTTTCTTCTTGTGGGATACCTTGAAAATAAAATGTATTCTATTCAATTCCAAACAATTGCAGATTTAAGAAATGCCACTGAAGAAGCATTTAGGGAGTTACAAACGCTGCCCAATATTATTCTAAATTCATTAAGGCAAATAAGAACTATGTGTGAAACATGTCTAAGACATAATGGAGAACAATTTAAGCAATATTTATGAGAAAATTGTATAAATTTTCAGCTTTTGTCTCTAAGGTTTAACGTAGTAACAACTCGATTTATGCATTGTTATTATCGTTACTGAAATATAACTGCTAAGGAGTCCAAAATATATTTCTTCTGCAGTAATTATCATACCAGTAGTAGCTTTTTAAAATACCCGTCATGGCCAACTAACAAAAAATGTGTATTTTTTAATAAAACGTAAATTTCGTGCTTAATATAACAAATGCTTGTTATAAACTAAATTATGTTATTAAAAAATATATAGGGCGACCGAAAGAAAAGCAAGTTTGTTTTTTTCTCGGAAACTATTGAACGTAGAAAAAATCTGAGTACGTCACTGGATTCTACGTAAAAGACTACAAAAAGAACATTTATTTTCTCTTTGATAAGCTACAGGGTAACCTAAATTAGGGGGGGTGTCCCAAAATGTAAAATTTTCAAAAACATCCCGTATATCAAAAACAAGGAGGACTGGAAAAACTCTGAATGCGGCATCTTTGTTTCACAAAAAAGTAGCACAGTGATGCGAAAACAGCATCCTTCTATCTTTACTAATAACGGAGATACCCCGTAAATTCATCGAATACTGGACACCCTGTACACTGTACACAGGGTTATTGGCCACATTTTGACCAATAGGTAACTTTTTTATTTAAAGTTTTTGATATATGGTTTAAATATAACATTAATAGGTTCTTTTGAGAAGCGCCAGTAAAAGTTGGTTTCGGATATACAGGGTTCCCCATTACGAACTGTATATATATATAATGTATATTATTGAATTTTTAGATTCTCCAGACAATTCGAAGTATATTTTGTGTATAATATCCTATACCTATCTTCAACAGTTTCCGAGATATTCATAATTGAAAATCGGATTTTCTTTTTTATGGAAGTAGTCCATCTCACAGTGGAGTAATATTTTAAGTGAGGAATGAAACTCAAAGTCTGCTCCACTAATTTAATAAATAAGTTCAGATTAAAATCCCATACATGTTTCAAAGGTATAAACCTTCATCTTCAGTGGGTAATTATTAAGATGTTGTTATTTATGAAGAGACCAATGACATTGTTAAATTTTAAACTGAAAAGGGAAGGAAAAAAACAAAATTAGACAATGTAAAAGCAACAAAGGCGTCATCAATAAAAGTTTAATGTGATTAGGAAAAGATATTTCGTAAAATATGTTGATTAATATAAAACCGCGACCACCGTAAAATAAAGTCAAGTTAGAGACTTACCTAATGTTGCAGAAAAAAATTTTGTGAAAACATATGTAACTTTAATTAGGTAACTTGTACATATTAACAATAAAAGTAAAAGTAACTAAATAAAATGAATTTAAATTGAATTTTGTTTTATTTTAAATTTATTGAAAAACCCAAATTTGACTGGGAAATTGTAATAGGGTACGACCATCATGGTGGAGTCGTACCAAATGGTAGGTAAAAATTTTTATTTAGTTGAAGTATGAATGGATAATTCTATTTATTTTTTATATTATTCAAAAAAAAACGGTTAAAACTACCGCACTGCGACAATGTCAAAGGTTATCTGTTTAGACAAATGGAGTAACAACTGAATAAAGAAGGAAGATGTACACTGTATGTTAGAGAAGGTATGATGTGAACTATTATAAAAATAAAAACTAAAAAATCTTAAAACCTAGATATCTGTTAAAGCATTATAATATCATAATGGATGAGCAAGGCAAAGTTAGGACGCCAGTCACAAGAGAGCGTAAAATGTTAATATTATAGTAACCTAAAACTGTTTATGAAGGTAAATCATGACAGGGAACTAGGATATAAGGAACACGAGGTACCATTAACGGAAAAAAGATGGAGCGATATAACAGGGTAGTTATGAAAACCGTGATGCCATGAGATGAAATGATAGTTAAAAAATTAAGGTTATGTTTTAATTATTTAAGAATTTTAGAGCATTGAAAAAAGTTAGACAAGTAAAGTTAATCTGATCATTAATGCAGTGTAAAGAGGGATTGTTAAGAGCTTTCTGGATTTCAAGGATCTCCAACAGATTCATCGTAGTCCCCTTATCACAAACATGAAGCACCTTAGTACTAGTATGGAGATCAAAAGAATGGTTGGAATTGATAATATGATTGGCAAAAGTCGATTTAGAGTTTATATCAGTATGGTTTTTGTTTTTTTCAATGATTTTGAGATGTTCATTGACTCTGGTTATGATCTTCCTACCACTCTGACCTATGTAACAAGTATTACAACCTGGATGAGAACAGGAAATAGTAGATATTTTGTCTTTCAATTGCACTACAAAACTACGTAAGTTGGTTTGAGTTTTAAAACTAATGTTAATATTATATGATCTAAAGATGTCTTGGATTTTGTAGGAAATATTATTGAGGAATGGTAGTGAAAAATATCTCAATTATTGTTTTTGGATTGGTAAACATAGTTTCTTGTTGAGAGATCTAGACAGATGTTTATAATAAAGTTTATTTATGAAATATGGTGGATAATGGTTATTGAAAGCTATTTGTTTTATCAAATTAAGTTCGGATTTGAAGTTTTCATGGGAAAGGGGGATGTTAAATAATCTATGAAAAAAACTGTTAAATGCCGCTGTTTTATGGCTATGTGGATGGTTATTTTCTTTTATTATTTATTTCAATTTAATTAAATTAAACAACGAAACCTACTAAAACAATGAATAAAAAGTTAAACGAACCGGCGAAATAAAATAATTGAAAAGTAAAGAAATGAACTAATTCGTTAATAAATGCTCAAAATGGCCTCCATTTTCTTGAACGCAAAGTCGGTAACATTTTTCTAAATTCTTTACTGCATCGCTTACCATAAATGGATCGTTTTTTATTGCACTAATTGAGATCATAAGTGCGTCCTGCAAGGCTTCAATCTTTGGAAATGTAGGATTGTTGTCAAAGAGACTGCCCTTAATCGTACCCTACAAAAACCTGTCCATTAAAGTAAAGTCTGGACTGTTTGGCGGCCATTTGATGTTTCCATATCTTCCTATCCATCTAGAATATTTACGGTTCAAATAATTCGTTACATTTTGAATGTTATGTGGAGGAGCCCCATCCTGTTGCCAAATCAACCTGTTTACGTGAACTAAAGGGATCTCTTCCAGATATTCTTTAATTTCGTTGTTTAGGAATTGAAGGCATCTTTCTCCCGTTAAGGCCCCAAAATAATATTATTTGTAATACCACACCAAACGTTAATGGATCTTCGACCCGACGACTTTATAATTTTTGTTTGATGCGGATTCGTTTGGGACCAATAGTGGCAATTTCTTCTGTTAAAGATCCCACTTGTTGATAAATTCGATTCATCGGTCCACACAATTTCAAAAAAAAATTTGGATTTCGTTCCAGCTCCCTCAGCATAATTTGGCAAAATTGTAGTCTTTCCCGCTTATTATCTTCGTTTAAAAACTGAACCTTGGTGAATTTAAAAGGTCTGAATTTATATTTTTTCAGCGTATTTTGTATTTTCCAGTATTTTATATCCAAAGTTTTAACAGCAGTGGAAATGGAATGTGTTTGATTTTCTAAAAAATAATAAATAATAACAAAGAAAAATAAAGATATCAAGTAAAAATTTTACCTTGGAAATATAATAAGACATTAAGTTCTGCATTTTCATCCACACCACGATAAGCCTTCTTCCTCTGCAATGTTTTAAAGTCTTGTAGCTGCTTAAATACATTAACAAAAGTGTTTTCAGTTGGTGTTTGACGGTTTCTGTATTCTCTTTGGTATCTTTGTTTTGCTAAACGCTTATTTTTATGACACTTTATGTAAAACTGTAAAATATCAAATTTTTCTTGTTCTGTATAGCCCATCTTTATACAGAATTATGATGAAAAAATGACAGTTGATTCTGTTTCTGTCATAATATGATTCCTAAGTGATATAATAAAAACAATAATAATAGCCCAATTTAAAAGTCCGAAAATCCGATTTTCAATCATGAATATCTCGGAAACTGTTAATAGGTAAAGGATATTATACACGAAATATACTTAGAATTATCTGGAGAATCTATAAATTCAATAATATACAGTGTGTTCCGTTTAAAAAAAGTAACATTGTTCTGACATTTCGTAATGGGGAACCCTGTATATCCGAAACCAACTTCTACTGGCGCTTCTCAAAATGACCTATAAATGTTATATTTAAACCATATATCAAAAACTTTAAATAAAAAATTTACCTATTGGTCAAAATGTGGCCAATAACCCTGTACATTTGTTAATGAATAAAATAGTTTAAAATCGGGAAATTAAGGTTTCCATACAATATTTTAACGATCTCATTGGAAGAGTTAATGTACACACAGTGAAATATCCTTGCTCTTATACCGAGAAAAGATAGTTTTATTTTTAAACTTAAGTTCACAAATAAAAACATTCTCTCATGAATGGAAAAAAAAATATATTATTTAATATAAAACATATTAACACACAAACTAAATACGAAAACATTTTCATCACTTTGAGATCCTATTTCTTCGCTACATATGAAAGTCAATATGCTCTTGATCAGAAACAAACTACCAACGGCTTTACGTTAAGACATTATTTTTATGTGTGTAGTAAGCATCTGCTTCTTAACAAAAATATGGTCTACGAGAAAGTCTTTGACCTTTTTGAACAGGGTACTCAAAAACTCAAACCAAAAGATTAAATCCTGCCAAGAGTAAACTATCTTAATTTTCTTTTATTTGGGAGTAAAATGATGAAGACAAATAGTATTTCAAATTTCAGTCAAAATTTAAATTTAAAATATGACCCGATTAGTTTACTTTTTCTTTTTGAGTCATAATTTTATCAAATATTACTGTAGCTACGGTTTCGTTCGTAGAGAATTTTACCTATTTTATCCATCTCAATGCCTTTTAGGACAAATGTTTAAAGTTGAGATGCTAACTATTGAGGAAAAAGTTTTGTAAGCAGTGAAGAATCTTATACCTATGCATAAAAACGATTTTTTGAAAAGTTTCCAGGAGTGTATGTCTTAGCTTATGGAATTGGGCGATTGACAAAAAAATTTAGGAACACTAGCTCGGTGCAAAATTTAAAAAAAAAAAGTGTGAAATCGTTTGATAAAAACGATGCGCCTACCGTTTTGATTATGCCGTCTGTCGTTGAAACTGACCTATTATCAAGAGAAATATGTTTATATATATTTATATTATTTATATTTTATATATTATAACCATTGGAAAAGTGCAGTATTGGGGTTCAAATGACATGATGATTAATGATAATTTTTCCGAACATTAATTAGCCGAAAGTTAACTTTTGTGATAAAAAAAAAACAGGGTTTTTTGTTTTCTTAATTACCAAAGTATTCTACAATTTGCTTGTTTCTTTATAATCAATTTATTTTTTGTTCTTGTGCTTAATTGTCCTTTGTTTCTGTAATTCAAACAGCAGAGTATTTTCAAAGGTCGCATAAAATACCCAATGTTTTCTCTATTAGTGTACTTAATATAATCAAACTAATGACCACATAAAAAGATTACCTAGACAATTATGCAATAAACACATATGATAAATTGTATATTTGCCTCATTAATTATACTAGTAAAACAACATGGCTTCTGGGCATTGCAGATATTCATAACCTAGCCCGAAGCAGTGTAATTTGTGAACATTACAAACTCTTTAGATATACGCGTCTTAATAATATAATATATTATCGTATCGATAGGTGCTGATGGCTATAACGAACAAACACAAGGCGTTTATAGGATCAGGGTGTGGTGGACAAACACCTGAGATATGTTCCAATCTTTTCTGACAGTTACAGATCATTATATCTTGAACGATTTTAAATCAGCCTTAACAGATTAAGAACAATAGTTGTTATACGACATTGTGTATTGAAATGAAAAAAAATACTTATTGTTAATTTATATAATGTTAAATTAAATACTGATTTTTATTTGCGAGTTTTAATTTTAATGACCTCTATCCACTTTAAGAGTACTTGGTGAACTTTTAGTTTATTATAAATATACCCTTTCCTTTAAAAAAAAGTATAATTAAATAAAAACACGAAAAAACCTTGGATGACCCAAGGCATCTGAACATCTTTTAAAAATCTGAAATTATTGTATAAGTTAGTCATTGAATTAAATATTGCTATTATTATGAAAAATTTGGCGAACGGTTGTTCAGTCTGCAAAATGATTACATGACGACAGTCAGTGGCGTAGTATATAGGAGGCCAAAGGGGGGATTGCCCCCGCCCCTGGCCTCGCGCCTCACCTATCGGTATTTCCTAATATGGAAATTTTACTTGTAAAAAAATGTATTATAATAATATTAATATGCTGTCACATTAAATCCTTTAAACGTACAACAATGGCTTTTAATGGCTATGCCATGAAAGATCCATACGATTTTATGCCTACCTTATCTTGAATAGAAAGAATTTCTATACAAAAAATGGCGAACAGGAGATAAGACGATGCACGTTGGTGTGCGAGAACAAATATTTTAAAACCAGTGTTTTCTTCAGACTTCGTTAAAATAAAACTATATTAACCCATTAATGCCCACAATTATTTTTGTTCAGAGATTTATTTTTTATTGTTGAGGATTAATCATGACAATCACATGATTCAGTCGTCTTATTGTTACATACTTGACATCTGCGTCTATTTTGTTGAGTCAAAATAATATGGCGACCGCTAGCAATCTGAGGATCTCTTATAGATGCTCTATTTGGTTCAGGTGCTAGGCTTCTTTTTCCATGCTTTAGCAGCAATGCTTGACATATTATTCTCCTGAATGAGAGGTTATCATCAATGTAACCATATTCTCGAGCCAGAAGTCAGGCGTTAGTGACACACACATCAAATAGCCAAAAAACTAGCGGTATATACCAGTTTTTACTTGGAAAGCAATTCTATAATTCGAAACATGATTATCTAGTTGGTCTACACTGCCAATGAATTATACCTATTAACGACGTAAGGCTGCGATATGTCAATTTTGCTTTTTTCCTTTACAGAATATCTTTTGCACTTTACCACGGGGTCAATTCCAAACTCATTGGATAATAAGGTCACCACGCTGTTGTCTTTCCAGCGGACACCAACGACAGTATTTACTGCATCCAGCGCACTACACATAACGCGTCTTTCCAGTTTCTTCATAAGTGACGATTCGATCAGTTTACATTTGTCTGTTCTGTTTTCACGTGCTGTACCTGTACTTCTAAAACTTTCTGAATGAATGATAAACTCTGATCGTAGAAATTAGATTTTAAAACATTCGCAAAATTGAAAATTCTCCTAGACCCATCCCTTAAATTTTGTCCATGTTCCGATCTTTTTCCTGATTAATTTGAAATTGTAGACAGTACCCAAATTCTAGAGCAGCTACCCAAGCTTTATAGCCAAAACGCACTGGCTTTCCTCTAATGAACCGTTTGCACCCGTGTCGTCCGTAGTAAGATATCATAGATTTATTAATGAAAACGTTTCTTTCTACGGGCGCATATCGAATGCACTGAGCGTTTATGGCGTCAATAAGAAATCGTATTTTACCAAGTTTATAATGAAGTGGCAAGTTGTCATTATCAGCAGCGTAAAAATTTGAAAATATCTCCTCAATTCTGTTTCGACGCACATACTTAGCTACTAAGTTGTTATGAACATCTTCGGCAGTTTCCCAGTACATACGTCTTCGGAGTAAAGGAACGTATCCACTTAAAAGTAAGATTCCTATGAATGTATAGTACGTGTCGTCGACATCCAGCTTGAAGTTTGCTCTGTTGCTTTTTGAAGCATACATGCAAGTATATCGTACTAAATTTTTAAGAACACCTTGTGCCAGAAACAATTTAAAAAACTCCAAAGGGTGGCTGCAGCTAGATAAAGTCAAAGGATTTATAAATTTGTAGTCTTGTCTATTCATTTGTGGCATAATTTGTCCAGCAAGCCATTCAAATATTTGAGACTCGTCCCTTCTTCTTTTGGAGAGTGGCTCTGTGGGCATCGCAAATACATTTTGTTCCCAAATTTTTTGTCTTTCCGGAACAGGGTTAACATTGTTATCATAATAGAATTCAGCTTCAGCATTCAATTGGGTTGGACACAAACGATCCGGGTCGTGTCATTCTCCATCTCCTGATTCTTCTGCACTGTCATCCCCATCATCAGGCGGCACAATAACAATGCCATCTGAAATTTGAGCATCTTCGTCTAGATTTTCAATTTCCTTTAGAATTTCTGCCGCGGCAAGAGGGCGGGTCCCAAAAACCAAAATGAGCTTTATGTACCGCAAAAGCCCAAGGGGTCGCTAACGACCCACTTACTTGCATATTATGGCATCTATCTAAATCGTGCCGGTGTAAACATAACCTATAATTCGATTGCTTCCTACTAAATTTAGTTTCAGTCAATCAATACGTAAAACCTATATATTTAGTACTTACCAGCCTCTAGCTGAGGCCATTACAAACTAGGAATAACTATTGCAACTTTTAAGTCAACACAAACAACTCGGATAAACCAAAGGCGCTATGTTTTATCACTCATTGGCTCCACTTGTCAAAGAAGAATGTGGAAAATGGGTTTGATGTTAATTACATGCGATTAGAAATAATTTAGGGCAAAAGAATTATGATGGGTTGTTAACGACCCTATGGGCAGTAATGGGTTAAGTAATAAAATTCAGTTTTGAGTTCACACCAAGATTTTCCGTACTCCCAAATTGGATACACAACAATTAAGATGTTATTTTATGTGGCAATCCTCACAACGGGAATAAGTAAGTATTGTCGTAGTTCTCATTAAGATAAATTAAAAATTAAAGTATTAAGCAAGCAAGATTTAAACTTGACACAAGTTAGTAGAAGCACAAAATAGAATTTTTACCCTTAAACATATATAAACATATGTGTACAAATGGCTGACTAAATGCTCTAGCTATGATGCGCATAAACAGAAATTTAGTATATGAAATAAATGATTTGAAGAAAAAGTCTTGCAGAAATTTATTTCCATGAAAGACCGTAGAGAGAATTTTCACTTTGTTTGGGGCCAGACCCCCGTTCCCAAGGGAGCATAAGAAAGGTGAATTCCTACGAAATTTGGGCGTGGTCTAAACAAATTTTTGTCTGCGGCGCCTTATTTCCACGATCAACATCCTCATAGTTCGCCCCCTACCCCAAAATGCTAGCTAAGCCACTCATGACAGTTTGTACAACACATCAACAAATAAAGGCAGAACCGTGTGGAATATTATATCAAATAGAAACATTACCAAAGTAACCGATATATGATCAATGAAGATAGAACGCAGGATAGACTTCTAACCTCCAACAGATAATTTATTACAACAAACAAATGTTTGTCCCTTATCCTTTCCATCAGACCCAATCTCTGGACGCGTTTCGCTGTATAACAGCTCATCAGCAGAGCTATAGGGTCTGACGGAAAGGAAGGGACTGTCTGTGACTTTCATCACTATATATAGAAAACAATATAGGAATGAAGCACAACGGCGACATCCCATGGTAATCGAGCGTACCACCGAGCGAGCCGGTGAGGTTCTATAAAGATCCATACACCAGCACGGAGCCCATAGTAACAGGCATCTAACCTCGGTGGCGCCGAAAACCATTTCTTCGGTTTAGGTTACCGAGACCTTAAGATTACAACAAACAAATGTTTGTCCCTTATCCTTTCCATCAGACCCAATCTGAGAGATTGGGAGAGATCTCTCAGATTGGGTCTGATGGAAAGGATAAGGGACAAACATTTGTTTGTTGTAATCTTAAGGTCTCGGTAACCTAAACCGAAGAAATGGTTTTCGGCGCCACCGAGGTTAGATGCCTGTTACTATGGGCTCCGTGCTGGTGTATGGATCTTTATAGAACCTCACCGGCTCGCTCGGTGGTACGCTCGATTACCATGGGATGTCGCCGTTGTGCTTCATTCCTATATTGTTTTAGATAATTTATTGATGCACCCTAGAACTTATTGTCGACTAACGGTGCTGATGGTGACCATCTGAATGTTCCGGTGGGATCAATAGAATCTCGTAAAATTTTTTGAAATGCATGGTTAATTTTGTAATACAACCGCTAGCGTATCTTATTAATATGTATGTCGGAAATAGAGAAGTGGAGATCTGTTTTTCAGCAATTATTGTTGTTAAACACGGAAAACATATACTGCAGTTAACTAACTGTTTTGTAACATATCAATTATTCAAGTTCAAATGACAAACGACACGCTTGTCAACATGATATTAATTCCTAATAAAATAATCCAACTACTTGGCACGAGGTAAAATTATTAAAGCAATTAAATAAAGAAACAAACAACTTGCGATCCGGAGCCGGTCGTACTTTGTTCAATGCTTTGCAATAACTCCTCTCCCCTTTTTCTCATTTTCACTTCCTTGCTCCCTTCCACTCGACTTGACATATTACCTTCTTAACAATATCAAGTGCGTTCCTTGTCCCTGACCTTACACTTTAGTCTATAAAACTCTTAACTCTAAATTTATTGATGTCGGTCGGGTCAATATCCAACCATACACAAATCTTAAAGTTCTCAAACAATAACTACTTAATCTAGACTCGCCGACATGGTCATACTGACATGTCTCACGACCTCGTGCGCTACTCTCATGTTCCACCTGGAACATAAAAATAAAAAAATCATAAAATACAATCTGCAACTCATCCATCCTGACAAAACAATACAGATAATCATCATCAAAATTATCAACTACTAAAGTAGTATGTACCATAGGGTCCCACAATAGATCCATCATGAAGTTTACCGCAGCAACTTCAACGTAACTCTCATTGAAGTTTTACATGGCATTTGCAAGAGCCAAACGAGATTACCACAGCAATATTTTTTAAAACTAACTACATTGTGTTCACAAACACAATGCCACAAGCTACCGCAGCAGCTACTAGGACAGATTACAGCTGTAATGCTATTTTTAACTAACGAGCAATCAGCACCAGAGTCAGAAGTAAAACCCAAAGTCTTACTAATGCTAAGCTTTAAATTGTTTTTTTGGCAGAGTTTGTACTGCCACCAAGTTAATTCGCTTCTCTTCTGTTGATTTGACCATTACACAGTAAAAAATGGAGTGTTAAATTTAACACTCAATGGTGGTACATATTGGACCACACTCAATAGGGTATATTAACCAATCAGTATATCTTGTAAAAAAGACATTTTTGAATGTTTTTTTTTTCTTTTTGATGAGTGTTAATTCTTCTAATTTATGGGTAGGTAAATTTACACTATCGTGTGTAAATTAAACTCACAGATTGTAAACCTATCCTTCTAGGGTGTAAAAGAAATAATGAGAGGTGTAAGTAAACCATTTTCTAATGGTAATTTGTGATTAATTAGTGTAAATATCATAATATTGTAGTGTAAATTTTATTTTATTTGGGTGTAACTTAACTATAGTGAGTGTAATAAAATAATCTACCCAGGGCTAGAATACTTTCCACTTTGTTTAAGTCATTTAATCCCGTATCAAACTAACCGGGCGTTTATAATTAAAATATAAAAAATTATGCATTCAAGATGTTTTACATTATTAACCTCTGCTTAGTTTGATACATGATTGAGTGACTTATTTACAGCCGAAAGTAGTAGCCCCTAATATATATAAATCTTCAGATCGCTTGGAAAAGGTTTGTTAAGTGAATGAAAATAATGAGTATTATTTATTTTTTATTTATAAATAAAATGATGGTTACAACAGAACTTGAAAACCCTGTGATTTATTTTACACTTATTATTATAACTAGTTGAACAAAATGACATACCTATTACATAGTTAACAATTTAGTAAATTAAACATACATATATCTACGTTTAATTTACCTCATTGTTAAGCTTAACAAAATAAATAACATATTAAATATATGTATACTTAGAACACTAAACAACTAAATAAAAGTAGGCTTTGGAACAATATAAAAGAATGAAAATGACGAGTATTATTATTAATCGTATATTTATTTGGAGATCTATGAATTCAAATTTGTAGGTAGGTGCCTAAGTATTTATATAAAAAAGGAATGCAATTATATTACATAGCTTATATCAGAATAATTTAAAAGCTAAAGGGAAAAGTGTAACAATATCTACTTAGTTTCTTAAAAATGGCGTACTGATTAGTAAGGTTTCTATTAAATTTCGTTAATATGCTTACCCATTTTAACAAGATCCTCATAAGAGGCACTCTCATTTGGCACTTTATAGAACTTTGCTTTGTTTCTATATTTCTGACTTGAAAGTTAAATTTGCATGTAGCGTCGGCGTCGTGTGTCAATTTCTAGAATTTCACATCACTTGTTGCTGCCTGTCTTCTCGGTAACACGGGTTTAGGTATTTTTACCCGGGGCCGTGTAAAAAAAGATTGAAGAATAAGTTTTACACTCAATGTGTTAAAATAGCCTTCTAGCGGGGTTTATTTACACGCTAACATGTGGTCATTAATAATTGTCATGATATTTAATTTTCCTAATAGAGTGTGAAATGGAATAAATAACACCCATTCAACAAAATTAACTTTATAGAGAGTTAAATTCATAGGCAAATTTAATACAACAACTTTGGTCCCATATGAGTGTAAATATGTGGTAAATTATGTTGATCCGGGTGTTAACATTAACACTACTTTTCTTTACCACTCCTGAATTGATTTTTACCAGGTGGATATTTTTTACTGCGTACTGATCGCGGGCCGGCGGAACTTTCGGCCCCATATTGGGTAAGGTACCTGCTAGAAATTTTAGGTCAAGTAATCTTGCAAGAAATTTCGGCCCCAAACATTGCAGGTAATGCGAATTGAACCAAAAAGGTGGATTAGATGCCGTGTTAGCGCTGTTTAACCAATATAAGTCTATAAAAGGGTCAAACAATTAATAATAACAATTAATAATAATATTCCCCGGTGAACTTGAAAAAGGCGAATTGGAACCAAAAAGGTGGATAGATGCCGTGTTAGCGCTGTTTAACCAATATAAGTCTATAAACCCGCATTAGCCGAGTTGCAGGTCAAAAATTGAGTTAGTTCAGGTTAGTTGCATTTTCATTTTATAAATGATTCAAAACACAAAAGATCATAAAAAAATTAAAATGTTATAACGTTAGACCATTGGGGCCGAAAATGCCTGTAATAAAAACATGACCCTTCCATCCCGGGGCCGAAATTTCCTACGCCCCTGATCGCTGCTTATTCAGACAATGCATAGACACGTGGCCAACTTTTCCACAAGAAAGACAGGTGACATTAAAAGTTTTAGAATTGGGATTTCGCTCAAGCCTTATCACTTGACACTGATACGCCTTGTTACCTAATTTTCCACATGCACGTGCGACACTTTCCCAAAAACAAGCGATCACTTGTATCTTAGGGGGTAAAGGCGCGACGCTTCGGAGTGATATGACAATCTGGTCAAAGTAGCGCCGGATGTTTACTGCTTACGCAGTGTTTCAGAACGGCTACTTACCGTTTGACAAGCAAACAGGGTAGCTAAGGCTTCGTTAGTTTCTCTCCTTTTAATCAAATGTTGCGCTAAACGCAAGACATGTAAACCCTCATTAAAGAATGTAGTTTCGCTTGCAGAATGTTGTCGTCCATTAACGGCTTCATCGAATAGATCTATCAAGTCTGTAGATTTAGCAAATAACGAAATAAATTCAAAACGTTTAACCTAGGGTCGACAACGAATAAGCTAGTCAACTAGTCAGCAGCATCTCCCTTAAGAAGGCCCGTGTGCAGAAATTATACAGGGGGGGGGGGGGAGGTTGGAGCATATTTTTTATAGTAGGTAAGGTTATAGAGTTCATTAAAAATGCTGATTGGCATAATTAGAAAGGCGTTTCTCAATCACCCCAATAGGGGGGGTTTGAACCCCCAAACCCCCCCCCCCCTCTGCGCACGGGCCTGCCCTTAAGTGCGTTTGCAAGGTTGGTTATCAATGCCGTTTCATATAATTTTTACAAATTTATCCACTAAATAACACCAACCGGATCTGCTATCTTGGAACTTGGGTTAAAGTTCGGTAATTGTATTTGCTGGCAGACCTCGATAGCGAAGATGACGGCCCTGGAGCACCTTGTAAATCGACTAATTTCTTCAACAATACTTCTATTTGACTTCTTGGCATATTATTGTCAAGGATGTTTACACTTTCCTGAGCGTTTTCAGCATTGGGGGGGGGGGCAATCCCACTTCTGATGTTGGAAATGGAGAAGTGGAAGTCTGTTCTTCAGCCATTACTGTTGTTAAATACGGAAAACCAACACTTAAATACTGCAGTTAACTAACTGTTTCGTTACGTGTAAATTATTCAAGTTTAAACAACAAACGACACGCTTGTCAATATGATAGTAATTCCTCATAGAATAACCAACTACTTGGCACAAGGTAAAATTATTATTAAGATTTTATTTGCTCCCTGATCCTAACAACCCATAAATCAAATTCAAAGAAACTGTCCTTACCCAATAAAACACCCTTAAAATAAAGTTGAAAATAAAAATAAAATAAAAAACAAACAACAAAACAACCACACCCTGCATGATACAAACGACATAACATATAGGTATACAACTCAATAATCAAGGATGAGGTGGTCAGCCCATAATATGTTATTTGTCTGTACAGTAGAAAAAGAAGAATATTAAACTCCAACTGCCGTGTTTGTAAACAACCAAGTCGATCAACCAAATTGTTAAAAATCAGATATGGCTCGAAATTAAAGGCTTCGTTCACGTAGGTAAGGATTGGGCTCTTTTTTGCTTTTGTAATTTCAAGTTTCTTCAATAAATCCAACTTTTTACCTTTTTGGTATTCATGATCCCCCTCAATACAAAACGGGACAAGGTTACTCACACTTCAACTTCCACAAAAGGTTTTAAAAATAGCGAAACATGTAGCCTACTAAGATAGTGAATAAAGATTTTATATTCATACCGTGACTTTGAGTTACAATTTTCCCTAGTTTTAACCATAAATCAAACCTAAAATCAATCTAAAATGTTTATTTTTTTCCAGGTAAGCAGAATAACCAAATGTTTCCAACAGTAACTAGTGGTATGTATTTTTTTTACATTTTTTATATTAGAAACTACACATTCTACAACTAATAATTTTTTTTTTTAATAAATAATGTCATTCCAACAAATCGTAAAAAGTAAAGGGAATGAAAAATAGAACGTCAAGTTCTAAAGTTTTTGTTTTTAGGAAAATAACAATATAGTCATTACGATTGTACAATACAGAATTAAAAAAACAAAACAACTTACTTATGCAACAAAGATCCTAAAACCTGTTCTCATTCTTCTTTTTACAGAATCGAAGACATTGGTAAGCACTTGGGGGAGTTGTTAATCTCCTGAAATTTATTTGCTATTCTAACCCGTAAGTCTTCTAAATTTTCACAACGGGTTCTGAAAATCGAGTATTTAATGTGTGGCCATAAAAAGAACCGCGGTGGCCACCTAACTTGCGACTAATGATCCGTTCTTCGGAAAATTCTTCTTTTCGTTATATGGCCGTCCACGCGCCATTTTTCTGGGAATGCAGAGGCTTCTTTTCTTCTCTATAAGGAGATGTGCTTCTGAAAAAAAGGATACTTTAAACCACAAACCTTGACCTCTAATTCAAAGGCCTCGCGCTTATTAATAGTTACAAATGCGCTGTCTCTTGCTGTAAAATGTAAATTCCTTTGTCGTAATCATTCATTTCTTTTTATGCAAATGCAGTATTTTTCAACCAACAGCACATTTAGGACAATGCCTTCAAGACAGGTTAGTGCTGGCATAATGCAGGTAACATAAGACGTTCTCTTACGTCAATATCGAAATTCTCTTGTCCCAAGTTCTTTCGAGTTTTGTTCAAAATTAACGCGCTTGCTCCAAGAGAATAAGTTTCTGAGAAAAAAGAATATAGTTTGGTGTATCCTTTCATAATGTACTATCAGTTTTGACTCAAGCTACCATGCATTAAATCAATTAAAAATTCTCTTAAGGCAAGAGCTTTTACGGTTTTTGCTCAAGAACAGGTTTTTCGGGAAACCTATACTAAGCAGCTCCCTCGCTACTTTATTATTTTGGTTTTAAAAGAGTCGTTATGCATTTTTTTAATGAAGCGAAAATATAGAATTATGCAATTATGCATCACTGTTTTAATGAACTAAGTATAAAAATGTATCTATTGTTGTTGAACTAATTTGAACAATCAAATTTGCCAAATTATTGAATTTTTAGAAATATCTGGTACCAAAAAAATCCTATTCGTTAGGTCATTTAAAATATAGTACATATACCATATACAGGGTGTCCAGAAAAGGTCGAGACATATGGGAATTTTCTTTATTGTTGATTTTACGAAAAAAAGTTATTCTTTATAAAAAGTTCTGCTTGATGCGCAAATAATATTGACATATCAAAACTTAAGATATCATGTACAGGGCGGCAAGAAAATATAGAAACACAGAATTACGTTAAGAGGGAAGTACCCTTAATTTTTATTTTAGAGCAAATTGTTATAAGAAAACTTTACTAAGGACTACAAACGTGGTCAGATACAATTTTTCGTTGAGATATTTTAATTTACAAGGTACCATCAAAAAGCCTTTGGAAAATATTTTTTTATTTTATTTCTTTAACAGTTACCTGCAACAATTTTGCAACAACTATGTGCAATACTATAGTAACGAATATTGACATCTAAGTCAAAAATCATTTACTATTTTTCGACTTATTAACGAGAGTTTTTCGTTAGTTTCGTCATGGTTGCAAAGTTAACGCTGCAGGAGAAAATAGAAATTGCACTTAGCATATTCTGCTAAAAAAATTATTGCAAATCTCCCTCTTCTATACTCAACATTAAATCCAGAAACTATCGTCGAAGATCACTATAAACCTATTAGGAAAGCCGCACTCATATTTTTTAATACTAGACACCCTGACAAAATGGTGTGTAGGGCCACTATAGCAAACGTAATGAGTAAATTTAAAGCTACTCGTTCCGATATAAACCGAAACACATTCACACGCTTCTTCCTAGAGATTTTGAATCCCGTTTCCTATTTTGCGCGTGGTTCCAAGGTGAGTGTGAACATGATGCTTTTTTTGCAAGAAAAGTATTATTTACAGATGAAGCCATGTTTACTTCCAACGGCGTGGTATGCTCCCAAAACTGTCGGTGGTGGAATGACAACAATCCAAATTTTATAATTAAATGCCGGAGTCAATATTCATTTAAAACCAATGTTTGGTGTGGCATTTTTAATGATCGGATCGTTGGACCATTCTTTTTTCAACAAAATATAAATGCTGCATTTACCTGAACTTCTTAAGGAACCAGTTGTCTCAATATCTTGACCAACTGCCACTAAATATAAGACGTACAATTTGGTATCAACATGATGGAGCCCCATGCCATAGTACTAACACAGTAACTGGGTATTTGAATGAAGTATTTCCGCACCGTTGGATAGGCAGACGTTCAAATATTCCTTGGCCAGCCAGGTAGCCTGACATCACACCCTTGGACTTCTTTTTATGGAACCGAATAAAAGAAATGGTGTATGGGCATAGACCTTTTCAGGATATTGACCATCTTGAAGCAGTAATAACAAACTGAGTCCAAGAAATCACTCCCAATATGATACTGGCGACAGTAAGAGGAATTACAAGGCGTGCTATAGTTTGCATGGAAAAAAAAGGGGGGCATGTGGAGACATAATTTTTCACTTTAAACTATCTGTTTTTATGTATCACTTTTATCATGTAATTGCTAAAATATTGTTTCACATTCACAATTTACTTTTGCTCTAAGGAAATTAAATGTTTTTAATATTCATGATATGTAGATAGGTTGATTTTAGAACATGAAATAACCTCAAATTATTTTTTTACGTAATTGGTTTCCAACAGGAGGTAATGAATGCTCAACGTGTTTTTGATGGTACCCCAAATTAAAATATTTCAACGAGAAATTGTATCTGACCACGTTTTGTAGTCCTTAGTAAAGTTTTCTTATAACATTTCGCCCTAAAATAAAACTTGAGGGAACTTCCCTCTTAACGTAATTTTGTGTTTCTATATTTTTTGGCCGCCCTGTACATGATATCTTAAGTTTTGATATATCAATATTATTTGCGCAATAAGCAGAACTTTTTAAAAGTAATAACTTTTTTTCGTAAAATCAACAATAAAGAAAATTCTCATATGTCTAGAACTTTTCTAGACACGCTGTATACGCAATGTATATATGGAACCGAATTTATCAAAGTCTGAATTGCTCTATAAAAGCTAAAATCATAATATTAAATCCAAATTAGTTAAAATTAATATGTTCACCTGGTAACAGCAATAATATACCTAGTGTTAAATTATTGTGGCTTAATTTATAACGTAAGCAAAAAAAGCAGATTTTACTTTATGAAAATACGAAACTGGGAACATTTTCATATCTATATTAAATAGCAATTCAACAAAATCTAACAAATCTATTAAAAATGGCAACGCTCAAGTTATATGTAGTGGAAATGTCAGACAAGAATATGTGGCATACATTTTGAAGTTATGAATTATTTATTCAACACCATCGATATACTGGGTGGCCCACGGTATAGTCGTATTTTAAATGCTAATAAGTTACAAGTTAGAAATTAAAAAAGGTTATATGTATTACTCTTTAAACCGTCACCGTATGTGTACCTCAAATAACCGTAACCGGTAATTTGACAAGGGTTTTAATGGGATACTAAAATTGAAACATAATATTAGAGTGACATAACGGCTTACAGATTACAGTAGTAAAAAACATGAAAATTGTCAGTGAGCAATCAAATTAAGAAATCTACATGAATCCGCAGTTGGTAGTGAAATTAAAAATTAAATTCAGATGTTAAATCAGAACGACTCAATTAGATACATCTGTTTCCTCTTTACATAACATAAACAACTCGCCGGGTTTAATGCCATTAGTGGATTTGATTAAATTGGTATTTATCTTCTGATATTTTTAATTAAACCATTTATTCCTCGAGGTAACCATTACAGGTAAGGTAATGTGGGGTAAGTGCAATTTCAAAGCAACTGTAATATCTAACAATTGCTTGTCCAAACCAAGTAAATTTGACACCACGAACATAATAAGGTAGTGACGTCAAGCATGGCCCACCTTATCGCAATTATTTTTTTTAGCATAATAGTATATTATTAACCAAGGTTTAGACAGCCATCATTATTGCCCGAGCGGCAAGTTTAAAACACGAGGAACGGAGCGACAAGGGATTTAGGACGCGAGGGCTATAAGCTGTCTAAACCGTGGTTAATATAATATTTTTTCCACTACTACAAACTTTTATAAGACATTTATCTTTACAGTATTAATAATTATAAAAAATTATAGGTAGGTATAAGTATATTTTTTAATCAAGTTATCTGCGCTTTGGAATTGGCAAAATATTTTGTTGTTTTTTCAGGTGGCTTTGTTATTACGACCCGAATCTGTCCTCTTAATGAATATGGCAAATTATCGTCTCTTATACCCTATATTTGTTATTGATTGTATCGATATTTTACAATATTAAGCATCTCTAATAATCTAATATGTATTGATAATTATCTGGTTCCCTAACCACAAGAAATCACCTTTCAGGTTATTCATCTTTATGAATTCATGTTGTAGAATCAAAAAATCAAGTTACCTGCGTTCAAATAGATTCTTGAAGATCGGCCAATAATGGATTTCAATGCCTTATTATTGACCATGGTCAATAATAACTTATAAGGTAGAGAAAAACGATTTCTAACGTTAATAATCGGTCAATAATTGCGATGTTATAAGTTAGTAGTGGAAAAATATTTTTATGGGACATATTCTTCATCGCCATAATGGATTATCAGTATTTGGCTGACATACGTATACAGGGTGATCAGTTAAGGGTACGGCGCGGCTATATCTCTCTCTATCTTACGATTTAAAGGTAAAAAATTATTAACAAATATTCCCAAAAGAATTTGAATAAAAATACTTTTAAGTTCCTAATTTTACCGCTAGGGGTCGTATTTGCTATGGTGTCACAAAAAGTCATTAAAATCTCCTAACATTTCATATTTAATGTAGGTAAGCAATTTACTTTTTACATTCCTTGTTCAAATATCTACAAATTTTATAATGACAATTTTTCTCTTATTACCATGACAACGGCAGGGTGACCGATAATAATTTAGATACTTTAAACGATGTAACTTAGGTTTGCGGTAACCGAATATAACAAACTAGGGCTTATTTTAAAGGTATTTTAAACTTGATTAAACATAGCTTTTAAAAAATTCTACTTATTTTAATGCTAAGCGGTAGGTGGCGCTGTTGAAAAAAATGCTATACTAGTTCCGATTACTTCATAAATGCAAACGGTATCCTACAGATTTTTTTTTACTTCGTTCAGTAGGTTATTAGTTAAGAAAACGAAATCTGAAAACCGGGGATCGATATCTCTTGTCGTTTTAAAATTATTGCGAAGTTAGTAGATGAGTGTCGCTGATGATGACTGCTTTCATTTAATTATTGAGAAAATAAATAAAGTGCTCTAGCTAACAATGGTCTGTTAAAAATTTGATAGAGGCTAGAGGTCTCCATAGAAATGACTATTTTGTAGTAACTTTAATTTTTATTTATTAAGAATACGTTTTATATATTTTTTTAATTTAAAAAATGCATCATAATATTTATTACCCTTAAATGCTGTATTTATAGCGAGGCAGGCCATGATTTAATAAAATAAGACAAAAGATAGGATGCTTGATAAAAGTATTTCTAAAAAATGCCTTATACAAATGAGGGAGCTTATGATATGTTAGCTATTTTTTTTCAATGTTTTGAAAATGAAGTTATAGCTTCGAGAGAGTATGCTTTTCGTTATCCATTAAGAACACACCACTCAAGAGAGGTATTTCAGCGTTTAGCCCGACGCTTAAAACAAACAGAAAGAGTGCAACCATTTTCTTCTGTGAGAAGATAGCGTCGTTCAAGGACAGGAGAAAATATAATTAATGTTCTGGCGTATGTACATGCAGATCCTCATATAAGTATTAGGCAAATTGTCATAGAGTTGCAAATTTCTTTTGGCACAGTACGGACAATTCTTGCTGATCATAAAATTCATCCATATCACGTAGTATTACACCAGGCTCTCAAAGAGACCGATTTTGATCAAAGATTGAATTATTGTCATTGATTTAAAAATATGTCTCACGAAAACACCTATATCCTGTCTCAAATACTGTGGACAGATAAAGCTTCGTTTGGCAATAATGGACGGGTGACGGGTTAACCTTCATAGTATGAAATATTGGCCAGATACCAATCGACACTGAAGGCGTGAAGTTGATAACCAACACTGCTGGAGTGTTAATGTCTGGTGTGGTATTGTCAATGGTATGATTATTGGGCCGCATATTTTTCCAGGTAATTTGAGAAGTGTAATGTATTTGAACTTTTTAACATTTTAATTACCGGATTTACTGGAAAGCGTACCATTGGAAACAAGAAGAGATATTTGGTTACAGCACGATGAGTGTCCAGCCCATTTTTCTCGTGTCGTACAAAACTTCCTAAATGAATAACATCCCAACCGGTGGATAGGTAGAGGCAGTTTGTATCCCTGGTCACCCAGGTCCCCCGATTTGACGTGTTTAGATTTTTATTTATCGAACAGAATAAAAGATTTAGTGTATAAAACTAGACCAACCACCCAAGAAGATATGATAGGTCGAATTCAAAACGCCATAAATAGTATATCTAGGGCAGAAATAGAAAATAATGGAAGGCGATTTAAACACCTTAAATAAGTTTTAATTTTGTTGTATTATTTAATTTATTTGTTATTGTGTTTTGGTTCATAGTTTTAAATGTTATTGTAGCTTATAAATAAAAATATTTTTATCGAGCAGTTGCTATAAATATTGCTCACAGCAGTGAAACTGTCATTGTATCATTCGGCGTAAGAATTTTTATTCTTTTATCTTATTTTATTAAATCATGGCCTGCCTCGCTATAAATACCGAATTTAAGGGTAATAAATATTATGATGCATTATTTAAATTAAATAAAATATATTAAACGTGTTCGTTATAAATAAAAAATAAAGTGACTACAAAATAGTCATTTCTATGGAGACCGCTAGTCTCTATCAAATTTTTAATAGACAATAGTTAGCTAGAGCACTTTATTTATTTTTTCAATAACTAAATGAAAGCGGCCTCGACACTCATCTACTATCTTCGCAATAATTTTAAAACGACAAGAGATATCGATCCCCGGTTTTCAGATTTCGTTTTCTTAACTAATAACCTACTGAACGAAATAAAAAAATCTGTAGAGTAGGGTACCATTTGCATTTATGAAGTAACTAACCTGAACTAGTATAGTATTTTTTTCAACAGCGCCACCTACCGCTCAGCATTAAAATAAATAGAATTTTTTTAAAAGTCATGTTTAATCAGGTTTAAAAGACCTTTAAAATAAGCCCTAGTTTGTTATATTCGGTCACCGCAAACCTAAGTTACATCAGTTTAAATTATCTAAATTATTATCGGTCACCCTGCCGTTGCCATGGTAACAAGGGAAAAATTGTCATTATAAAATTTGTAGATATTTGAACAAGGAATCTAAAAAGTAAATTTCTTACTTACATTAAATATGAAATGTTAGAAGATTTTTAGAAATTAGGAGCTTAAAAGTATTTTTATTCAAATTCTTTTTGCAATATTTGTTAATAATTTTTTTACCTTTAAATCGTAACATGAATAGTTTTCGAGATATTGCCGCTCCGTACCCTTAACTAATTACCCTCTATAGTTTATTCTGACCAAAAATAATTCATAATAGATTTATACGTAAAAATTCTTGGCAATGCTCTTGGGCTATATTACCAGGCTGGTCGGACTATATGACCAACGGTAAAATAATTTTAAGCTTAGAAAGATCATTGTAGTTTTAATTTTTATTAAGTTGTTGTCACCAATTTAAAAACAATAAAGTTTCTTAAACCAGTAGTGAACATTAACAAACATGACTAAAACATTGAGTGAATAGACTTGAAAAATACGAAACTTTTTGAGATTCTCCACTACTGACTGCTAAAGCCCCTTGAATTTGGTCTTGACACCACTGCATGAGCAAAAATTCTTACATAGTTTTCCTATCTCAGACCAAAAACCAAGAAAATAAATTTAAAACTTTTTTTAAGTTGAGGCGGGTAACAGAATACGAATAGAAATAGTGCAATATGGACGATTTCACTAGCACATAATATTTCAATATAATACAGGACATCTAAATATTCATTTATATTATAAAATTATTTTAATTCTTATGAGATCAATCTGTTATTTAATGAAGATATAATTATGAGTTCTGTCGTAAAATATCTTAAATAAATTATAGTTTAATCTAGTTATCCAAATCTGCAACAGGTCACCGCGACAAGCTTAAGGCAGTAGACCAGGAAAGTAATTTTTGGTGTGCTGTGCATCTGAGAAGCGTCAGGCGTGTGCTGATTGTTCGTCATTAGCCGAAATGATATCCAGACAATATAATGGATAAAAAAATACAGTTTCATAGTCTATATTATTATTCTACATACTAATAATTACGGGCACCGTTTACTTTGTCCTCAACATGAAAACGTGGTCAATAAATTAAGCGAAAAATTATGCAAAACATGCTCGTACATCGGAGATTATAATCTAACTAACAACGAAGACTAAGATTAAAGAAAACAATGGCCCTCGTTATTAGATTAATGCACGTGTGTCTTATTAAATGTCAAAAGCAGCGGTCATCTTGCAGTGTAGATGTGACGTACGCATGTACGAGGCCGGATCTTTCAGAAAGTGTTTTCTTACATTTTTATTTAACTCTTTAAATATTTTAAAGTGGTAATTAAACACAAAATAGGTAAGTTTATAAACATCTTTAATTAAATAAAAGAAAATAAATACACAACTTAACAATATAATTGAATAAATAAATCTAAACTGCATAAAATAGGGTAGCATCGTTTTACAGGCGTACATAAAAGAAAAATATACAATTTTAAAAGTTATTTCTTTAGAACATAAACACCACATGGGAACAATGAAAATCTGGCTTTCAAATATTATCTTAGTAAAAATCAATGTAATATACCTTTCTTAAAGGAAACTCAGTAGTTAGGGAAAAGTCGTCATGATTGCATGGGTACTTAATTCTGGAATACAATAATTTTTTTAATTTGAAACTTTTGAGACATTTATGGTTAATGTGGTTATGTATTGTAACATATATATTTTACCAAGTTTACGCGAACACTCTAATGTTCACTAACGGAATACGAATTTTATTAAAACGCATGTGTAAACACTCTAAAATCCGTTTAAAAAACATAATTCGGATTAATTTAAACCGCATTAAATATGTAGATTATTCGATTTAAGTCCAGATTTAACCTTAGTGTAAACACGAATACGCATTATCTCACAATGCTACCAACCAAGTGTCGAGTGTTTGCTTTTGAAGTTAAGGTCAAGTTCGATATTCTCATGTTGGCAACGGCAAACAGCTGTATAATGTCATCGTAAAAACGCCTTTTCAAACCTGTCGTATAAACACAATTTAAGGCAAATTTTCACTAAATTGCATTATTAGTTAAAACGCATTAAGCTCTCTTGTGAACTTGGTATGATAAGTAAATAAAGGATTTCGGATATTATTATTTTTTAAAAATATATTTTCAATTTTTAAAATGCGTATGCGATCAAAGGCAACTACCATCTCTTATGATGGCATACCCTAGTAAAATACACAATCTTAAAAATTTCTATATCTTCATATCAAAATAATATTTTTCTTTGTGTTTATTTATAGAAAACGAAACCAACATTTAAAAAAATTTAAATTCAGTAAGACGATCTGCTATAAATGAACTACTCTAATTTAGGTACTCTAAAGAAAAACAAATAAAGCGTTATACATTTTTAAACCCACCCAACTTCTTTGGGATTTTGGACTTTTGGAAAAGATCTATTTCGTATTATAAATGTAAAGATAAACAACTGATTTAAAAAATATTTATTGTTTAGATTTCCTTGCTACATCAACACATCATGAACGACTTGGCACCGGATCTACATCTCTGTAGTTCCCACGTTCTCTTTTTTCTGATTTCCAGATGTTGAAGCAGCTACCGGAAGAGGTAATAATTCAGCAATGCTGTAGCAGAATTCGCTGGTCAAAGAGAAGCCAGCCAAGTTAATATCTGCAGTTTCTGTTTTCGCATCTGTGGGTTTCTTGTGCTTGTGAATGTTCTCTCTTTGGAGGTCTGATTGCTCGAAGGGCTGCTCTATCAATTCATCTTGCAATCGTTAATAATTATCTCTTTGTCCTCAAAAACAACTGGACTGAATGGAGCAATTCTTATTTTGTCAAAAACATGCATATCACTGGCTGGTGTAGTGTAAATACGTCATGTCTTTATTTTTAATAAACGCCTGAGTTCCTATGATGGCATACCTATGTTCCTTTTCTTTTCGTCAGGCTCTATAGCCTTGCCGAGGAGCCGTAATACGTCGAAACGCGTCCAAGAATTGGAGACGGAAAGAAAAGGGACACACATCTTTCTTTTATATCGCGTTTTCGGTTTGCAGAAACCGAAAATTGACTTTTAGCGCCACCTGACATTAGATACCTGGTAATGCGGGTTCCATTCCAGCATGTTCAACTGAGCCATACATCACCCGGTATATTGGAAACGATAATTTTAGACTCCATGCTCATATGAACTTTTTTTAATAAAATTAGATCAAAAATATGCTCTTAAAGTTTTTGTACTTACTTATAGGAAACGCCTTGTAGATCATGTGAATAGACACTTGTCGCGAGAGGGTTTACTTCTGTCAATTTCAAGAATAGAAGTGGTAGTTGTACTTGGCGTTGTGGAATTCTCTAAAGTCCTCTTGAGGTACTGTACTAGGAGGCTGGTCAATAAGAAAATGCAATGATGTGTTCGGATTAATCACTAGGATAGTTGGACATGGGAGAGAGGGGTCTAAGTTTAGGAGCGCTTCAATTTGTATGAATACTGTACTGAAACTCTCATAAGTTAAATGACCATTTGCAATGATTCATTTCAAGTTGTACTTGGCTAATTTAACACAAAACATGTTGGCTCAACATTACCTCAGAATTGATTGTTACCACTTTACAAGTATTTTAGAGCGAATTTTAAGTTACTGTAAGCAATAAATCACTAAAATTCTGCTGTTACGGAAATCTTGTATGTCTGTTAACACCAATTTGATGATAAAATCGCGTAGCTTAAGTATCGGTCAGTCTAATTCATCTACTTTAATGATATGTTAAAACAATTAGTAGGTAGGTAATTAAAAGTGGCATTGAACTTATCAAAACGTCTAAAGTGCCCCGTCCGTTCGCGTGGAATGACTCAAAAGTTTTTAACCAGTTTTTGTATTAGATATTTAGGGTTCACCATTTAAAACGAAACAGGCTAAATATCTGATTCCACGTTAGTTTTAAAAAAAATCGCTCGCACAAGTAATTAGATTTGTCAAGGGGGAAGTTTTTTGTTACCATTTGTAACACTGCAATTTGAACCCTCTAGGGAGGGTTGGACCAACCCTTACTATTTCAAATGGAACACGGGATCGAGTGAAAGCTCTTTTAGAAGGGCATTTAAATCTCTTTCAAATGACATCTCATTCATGAAATTCGGTTAGATAGTTTCAAAGATAATTATCTTATTGTGTAAAGGTTTTTTTCTAATCTATTATTTGAATAAGAATAATACTAATGATTAAATGTAATACAAAATGAACGTAATTATTTACACAGATGTTAATAATGACCAACACCGACTTCCATGCAATCATGAAGGTGTGATTCAAATTTTTCACGAACTGCCTGTAACGTTTCTGGTGTTATTAGTCGGCATTCTTGTACAATTCGTTCCCTTAGATCTTCTAAATCGTTGGGCTTTGTTGCATATACTTTTGTCTTAAGTTGTCCCCATAAGAAAAAGTCGAGTGGCGTCAGATCTGGAGACCTAGCTGGCCATCTTCCTGTGCAACTCTTATAATAATAGGATTTATTGTATTTTGTAATAAATCATAGTAAATTTCTCCAGTCAAGTTTCCATTGATGAAAATGGGACCAATAATATGGTTGCCAAGAATACCCGCCCATACATTTAATTTATCAGGTCTTTGAGTATGATGTTCCCTGTAAAGATGAGGATTTTCATCGGACCAATATTTGCAATTATGTTTATTAACTGCCCCGGCAAGAGTAAATGTAGATTCATCTGAGAGACAGATATTGTGGACAATAATGCGATTTTCTAATTTGCGATTTGACATAAGTTCGCAAAATTCTGTCCGGCGATCATAGTCATCTTCGTTGAGCTCATGAACGAGACTGATTTTATAAGGATAATACTTTGCAAGTTGTAATTCTGTGATCTGAATTTTTAGACACCGCGGATCCTTCTGACAATGATGTTATGCTATTAAATTGAGTACGGTGGGCTTCTAAAAGTCCAAGAACCCCTATTTGCATACCTTTATTGGTTATCGTCCAGACACGATTGTGTTTTTTATTCTGCACCGAGCCAGTTTCATCAATTTTCCAAGTTCCATCACGTATTAAGCCCGAACATTCTTGTCAGGAAACTGCGCGTTGAAAATTCTAGCACCAGCTCTAGCGCAATCATTGTTGCAATAATACAGTTTTAGCAGTTCTTTTCTTTCTTCTAAAGAGTAAACCATTTTAATCACAGTATCTCACACTCTCAAACACAACTTACACTAAGTCAAGACTGAAAATATTCAAAAATAACAAATACTTTTGAAAGAAAACAAGGTCTGTCCATACCACCAAAATAAAATATATTTGTCCTTTTAGGGTGAAATAAGGGTTAAAGAGTGTACATAATTTAATTTGACATTAGGTTGTACTAGTTTCGACTTTAGTCAAAGTCATCTTCAGCAACCAAGTAATTAAGAATTATGTTTTTTAGGATGTACCTAAATAAACAAACTACCTAAAACAAATTATAAGAGGGGACGAAGTGGTTCAACAATACATGGTTATAACGTGTACCTAGTGCAGCCAATGGATTCAACAGAAGATAATCACGAACATGATGCTATTTTAAGCAATGGAGGAGATTAGATGTAAAAAATTGTAATAGAGACCAAAATTCTTAATGGAATCATTTATAGTTATGATATATAGATGTCAATAACAAAAATTCAATAAAATCATCGTTTCATGAATCAACTCAGTGAGGGGGCATGATTTATATTTTGGTGGGTCAGAATTTTAATAACAAAAAGTAAAAAGAGGGGGGGGGGAGAAGGAAATTAAAATGAGTTAAAAACCAGTTACGTCATTGAGTAAAATTGGGGTCATCAAATTGTCAATATTCAAAGCTTAATTTCTCGACGGATTTATTTTAGAATTATATAAATTTAATGAAGCCTATAAATAAATACTTTTGGTTCTCTTATCAAAACACACAAAACAAAAAATGCATATGCGGGTCTATTTTGTTAAGAGAAGAACTTTAAAAGGACATTTTCACCAATTTTAATTATTATCTCTGAAACTATTCGACCGAATTTCACGAATGAGATGTCATTTGAAACAGAATTAGATGCCCTTTCAAAATAGGTATCACTGGATCCCTTATTCCATTTGAAATAGTAAGGGTTGGTCCCACCCTCCCTAGAGGGTTCAAGTTGCAGTGTTTAAAATGGTAACAAAAAATTTACCTCTTGACAAATCAAATTACGTGTACGAGCGATTTTTTTTTTAAAAAAACGTGGAATCAGATATTTAGCCTGTTTCGTTTTAAATAGTGAACCCTGTACATAGATAGGTATTATTATTTTAAATATAGGATAACTCTATTTTTTATGTTGTTAGGATGGTATGACCTATCACTTAATTTATTAATTTGGACTATTAAAGTAAACATTGTTTAATAATTTAAAAAGTTTTTTTCCATGCTTCTTAAAGAACATTACAACCCATGGTGCAATGTTATAACAATAAATGGTTCCACTATGCAAAAATAAAATAGCAAATTAATAATCCTTGGTTGTATAATGTAAAAATCGTGCACTTATATCATTAACCAAATGCAATAATAATATTTAATGTATCTTTAATTAATTAGTTTTTTCTGACAATATGACACGACGAAGGTGCCCAAGTTATCATGCCGTAAGAGCTAAATTCCGTTCCAAGGCTTTCGTATCAGATAAACTGATAAACACTTTCATAAAATATATATAATATGATTCGTGTGGTTCAGCAAAATGAATCACATTCATGTTTCCTAGCCGTGTCAAATGAATATTTACATTGCTAGAAAATGTTTTATTGTCTTGCCCTGGGCCGCTAGAGCACTTTCTTTTCTGATTGATGAATAATGACCAGGTGTTAAAGTTAAGGAAATGTGTGTTGAATTTGTATTATTGTAGTCCAAAATACACAAAAATTACATCTCTTAGAAGACATTTTTGATAGTATATGACCGACACTTATTTGGGGAGGCTTGACACTTAATGTTTAAGCAAAAAGTTCTAGGTAATGATTTAAGTATTAAAGGTTCTATAGTAGAGATTATTTAAAAATAACGAAACCCCAGTAAAACGTGTAACAAAGAAAGCTACAGGGTATTCTATGTTTTCATTTAAATCAAAAGCAAGAATAAATTAAAGGGAATATCTAGTTGACGCCCTTCAAAGAGAGTAAAATAATAAATCACATAAGTTTTAGTGTTCTATCTTGTACTAGGTACCCAAGCGTGTACCTGAGGAAGAGAGGCATAATGTAATATGAGGGTGTATTTTGTATCCTTTTATATACTGATTGATATCTGTGGTGAATGCTGGTGGCATATTGGGTCAGATCCGGAATGTATTATTTCAGGAAAGTTAAGTAAAAATTAAAAATGGAACCAGTATTATTGAAATTACGTTTAATTTTACATATAATTTGTAATGAGCTAATATAATAAAAAGAAAAAATAATGACAATACAAAAATATTTTTCATATTTATATTTATAACATTTTTATAAAAAAATAAAGAAATAAGCATATAACTACATACAAAAAAGTTAATCTGAATCTGAAGATAAAGAAATGTCAAACACAATCGGACCAATTTTTGGGGGTAATGGTTTGTAATGCCTCTTTCCAAACATCCAAAACGACATTTTCATCTTTCCTGTCTTTTCCAATAATTTGTTTATTAAAAAGTGTTTTGCTTTGGGCCCAAATTAATTCAATAGCGTTGAAAATGCAGTGGTAGGGCGGCAAGCTCAAAACTTTATGATCCATAGTACAAATTAATTCATCCACGGCATATCCTAATTTGGCTTTGTATTGTTTTATTATTTGAGGCAATTCGGGTTTAAGTGCGTTTTCCATCAAATTGATATTTTTGCTTTGTAGCCAGGAAATGATATCAGCTTTTCTCCTTGAAGCATTTGGCACATTTTCGCTAAGCCATGAATGGTGCTTTGCATTGTCCATAACAAGAATCGAGGGTTTTTCGAGCCGAGGTAAAAGCTGTTCTTCAAACATTAAACATTTTCCACCAAATATTCGAATAATCGAATGTCGAATTAACCCCAAAATTCCTCGCCCGTACCTGAATTTTTGGGTACCTGGGAAAGGTTCTTTGTTCGGCTTTAATTTCTCACTCCTGACAAAAAGAGGCAATTAAGTAAGGGTTGGTACTTGCTAATTTCATTCCTATGATTTGTTTGGAAGAAATAAAGGTGATTAAAAGATGTAGGTTTGAAATAGTCTCTACTATAGAAGAGCAGCATTTTGTTTGTGAAATTGGGAAAAGTAGACTGTGCAGCGTGCACATTTATTATTTCGTCAGATTTTAATTCAGGTATAATGATTCAGTCTGAATCACTTACCCAAAGCGTAGTTTCACTAGTTTTCTCGGAAATGTGTGGGCAAGGGTGGATCTGGAACGGTTAGATGATAACGATTATCATGTTAACCCTACCTATCTATGTATTAGTAACGGATTTCGTAAAATTTAAGAGAGAAGGAATGACTAAGATAAAATAAAAGAGAGCAAATGCGATGTTGTAAAATAGGAGGAGTCCCTATAAAGATGTAAAGAAGATCTGGCATCTGGCACTGTGAGGTCTTCAATTTTATGTTGGGCCAGTTGTATGAAACAGTAATTTATTTAATATCGTTATTCATAAATGACCAAAAAATCGATGTATTAGCTAATGTAAGACATTTATTTATTCGTTGATGATTATAATGTATTCTGTTGAGCATTTCATTTTGTTATAGCTGCGGAATCACTAACGCATCATCTTTGTATATTAAACCATCAACAATAGTAACCTCATTTTATATGATTGAATTTCGAAATCTGAACCATCATTATCATTGTTTTCAATGAGGAAGGCTCTAGAAAGTGAATCAGTTATTACAAGATCTTTACCAGGCTAGTATCTGACCTCAAAATCATATTTTTGGACTCGTAATAACATTCGCTGTAATCAAGCTGGACATTTATTAAGATGCTTTTTAAATATAGGAATTAAAGGTAAATGTCCCAACAATTTTTTTTTTCCAAAAATAGATCTGCTCAAACAAAAAGTTATAGCTAAAGGTTCTTTCTCAATCTGAGTATATCTTTTTTGTGTTTCCGTCATAGCCTTGAAGCATAAGCACAATGTTCATTCGTTATTAGGTTGTTTCATATAAACTGAACTGTGGTTAGTTTATGTTGGCACTAGGTACCAATATTTAGTTGCTTTTGATTTTTTTTTTGATTTTTGACATACTATAACATAACCTAAAACTTTTGCTTAACATGGCGAGCTTGCTGGCAGAGAAATAAAGTTATGTTAAATTAAGCTTCATTTCTTGTCATTTTAGCTCACCAAATTTTAAGTAAAGTCAATTATACATATGAAAGTGCAGGTTAAAAAATTTTTTTTATGGCTATCGAAAAATAAAATAAGTTGACAAAATAGTTTTTGTTGAATTGTTACATTTTACTCATCACAGAAATACTAACTGTGTGTGCTATATTATCTGACAAAGGATAATTAAGGCTAAATTCTCAACACCTACTTGTACCATAGGTATAGCAATATTTTCCAATTGAATAGTTGAAAAATATACCTGGTGATGCATGGCTTATAAAACATGGGAAATCCCACGTAAATTTTGAGGTGGCTAAGTATTAGCTCTCCTGTACATTTTAGAGAAGAATTGTAGTACAATTTTTTGAAGAGGCCGATATAATTAACCCATGTGCCAAGTTTGTATAAATTTTAATAAGCCAATCCTAACTTATTCAATTAAATGTGATGGCAAAATTACGATATTATCATAGTTTAGGTAATACAGCAAACACCAGCAAATTTCTTCTATGACGCTATTTTCAAAAATTGACGTAAAACTGGATATAACGAATAAAGATTATTTCACATTAAAAATACATTTTTCTTGCTAAGCCTTTAATTTAACATATGATTTTCACAAAAACATTATTTAATTAAATGTTTAAACAACCCTCCATTAACAGCTTAACAATATCCTAACCGATCATAAAATTTATTTCTAACATTACTGAGTTGATATTCGAAATTCTATCACATTTTAACGAAATACAGTTTTTTAGCTGGTCTAGATTTTCAAATTTTTAAGTGACCTCACAGAAAGAAGTCGTTTGGCGAAAGGTCAGGAAACCTGGGTGGCCAAAGGATTAGATGACGTGGGTCAATAATATTTCCGTTAAAAATATTTTGAAAGTATTCCCAGACCATGAGAGAATTATGGGGAGGACAACCATCTATTTTGTACCAGATCTCCTGATTTTCGCGCACAACTTCTTCTAGCGCGGGTTCAATTCGACGTTATCCAAATAGATTACTACGTAAGGTTGCCTTACATAGAAAACGGTCCAATGATACAATGTCCTACAATTCCCGTCCAAATATTTATGTTTTGTGAATATTGCGTCCGAGTATGAATAAGACGATGTTCATTTTCTTGACTGAAATACCGGCAATTTTGAACATTTGGTACGTTGTTAAGGGTAAATGTACATTCATCGGTAAAACAAATAATTCTCAAAAAATCCCTATTATTATTTGCTCTTCCCATTACCTCAAAGTAGAATACCATTCTCCGTTCTTCATCACCTTGCCGTAGCTCTTGATGTTTTTCATACTTGTAAGGAAAATATTTATGTTTTTCTAAAGTGAGCAACATTGTAGTTTGATGTTTTCCTACGGCTTGCCTAAGAATTGTCGTGCTAATCATTTTATTTTCCTCCACGTGCAATAAAATATTAAGACCTCTATTATCTCTTCCTTTAGCTCTTTTGATATTTTGAGTTGAGCATTTCAGACACTGCCCTTAAACTGTTTCCTGTACAATACCACTTAATAATAGTTACTTTTTCCTTAATGGAATAGCTCATATTTAGCTATAATTAAAGCGCCGTCAATGAAAATGTTGTCACTGACCCTACTTTTCGTTTTGTCAATGCCAAATAATAATTTGCTGGTGTTTGCTGTATTACCTAAACTATGAAAATTTGGCAATATTGCCGTCATATCTAATTGAATAAGTTAGGAGTGGATAATTACAATTTATTTAAACTTGGCACATGAGTTTATTATATCGGCCTCTTCAAAAAATTACAATACAATTTTTCTCTAAAATGTACAGGGGAACCAATATTTAGCCACCACAAAATTGTCATGGGATTTCCTAGGTTCAACTAAGCCATGCATCACCCGGTATATTAATATGTTATAATAAATAAACACAAACTAATTTTACCTTCTGCTTGTGGAAGAGATGGCTGGAGGAACACTTTCAATTCAATTTTTTGTTAAGCGAAATCTTTACAAAGGTGTATTTTCTTTTCATTAGTAAAATATTTAGGACTTTCCCTGTCCGTGGGCTTCTAGCAGTCATTACAGCATCCACAGGACTCAAAAAATCTTTATAATCAGTTATAACTTGGTTAAATTCATGTATTTTTATTACCTAATAAATTAATGTGACGATATTCCTCCTCCTGTGTCGTCTCTTTCGAGGTTGGCGACCACGACGGCAAATTCATCCTATCTTGAGCTGGACTGACTAGAGTGTTTCCATCGGTATTTGTCCAAGCTCTAATATTTCTTAGCCATTATTTTTTCTTTTGTCCTATATCTCTCCTTCCCTTGCTCTTTCTTTCCAGTATGCGTTAGAGCTGCTCATATTCTTCGTGACGCATTATGTGCCCGAGGTAGACTGGTTCTCTTAGCTTGACTGTTTTTGTTAACTGAGGATGAGAGTTCGTTCTAGACAAGACATGTTAGTGGTTCTGGTAGTACAGCTTATACCGAGGTAATCGCCGATATTGCTACGTCTCAACTAAGGTCTTCCTTTTTGAGGGGCCACGTTTCACAGCCGTATAGAAGCAGTGACCATAATATGTAGCACTTTAATGTTCTCAATTTTACTGTAATAGCGAGAACTGGATTACAGAGTACGTTACGCATTTTTAAAAAACCTGGCCTTGCTATTTCGATTCTCCTTCTGGTCTCTTTGGAAAGATCTAACTAAGAGTTTATCTCTCCGCCTAAGTATATACAACTTTGTACATCTAGAAAGTGTCAATTACAATGTCCACTTGTTGTTTTTGCAGTGCTCGATTAAAAACTAACGATTTAGTTTTTGCTGCGTTATAATCTATCCCCAATCTGGTGCTTTGTTTTGTTAAGATGTTGATTAGTTTCTGTAGTTGCTCTTCCGACTCTCTTATGACAACGGTATCATCTGTGTTTTTTAATTCGTTCACCATAATACCAAGCGATAGCTCGATTGCTACGAGATGTCGCCACGTGTAACATCTCGCATATGTTTATATACATTATGTGTTGAAAACACTGGAAGGTCCCTTTCCTTTTCGTCAGACCCTATAGCCTTGCCGAGGAGCCGTAATACGGCGAAACGCGTCCAAGGATTGAGTCTGACGGAAAGAAAAGGGACAAACATCTTTCTTTTATGTCGCGTTTTCGGTTCACAGAGACCGACGATTGGCTTTCAGCGCCACCTGACATTAAATACCTGCTTATGCGGGATCCAATCCAGCGTTTGGTCTTCTCTAAGACCTCGCTGGTCTGGTTAGGGGGATAGCTCGATTACTACGAGATGTCGCCACGTGTAACATCTCGCATATTATGTTTATATACATTATGTGTTGAAAACACTGTAAGGTCCCTTTCCTTTTCGTCAGACTCCATAGCCTTGCCGAGGAGCCGTAATACGGCAAAACGCGTCCAAGGATTGAGTCTGACGGAAAGAAAACGGACAAACATCTTTCTTTTATAATACCATTTATTTTTGCTCCCTCAGTTCGGTCTTGTAGTAACTGTTTGACTATGTTTTCGCATATGCATTGAAAACTAACGAAGATACAAAGACATTAAACTCTTTGTAATCCACAAAACCAATGTAAAGCTTTTTCCGCCATCAGAGTTAGACCCGAAACAGCTTTTCTTGTATATGTTCCTCTTCTGAATCCGTACTGAGACCGGCTTAAATATTCTTCACACCTACTTCGTATAAGGTTAAAAATTATTCTCATCATGATTTTTGCGCATGCCTTAAGGCAGATGGTTCTGTGGTCTTGTGGGAGTCTTCCGCGTTCGTAAATCTCATTGAATAGGTGAGTTAATTTTTTAATATTAAATTTTTCTTGAAAATTTGTAAATGGTCGGTATTGTTGCATGGTAATGGGAATTCATAAGATAAGCATTGTTCCTACGGAAGCTGCAGTTTTTTTTAATATTACGAGGTGCAACAAAATACACCGGTCATTGTTTAAGGAGAACTTCAGTTACAATGCTTGTAGATGCAGGACACTGGGAGTGAAAATCTAGTAGTATAGCTGAAGGGTACATTGAGGAATCGATGACCTATAAGAAAGATATCGCAAACAAATTTTACAACCTAATTTCCCTGAACCAATTTCTAATAATTCACCAAGGGCTCAACACTAAAAAATTCCGAGACAAATTAGATGCTACAATGAAACAACTAGTCTTAATTTTTCAATAGTTAAGTAAGTCACATGTTGTATTTTTATTTAAGTAAATGAAGTATTGTCACAACTACCTTGTACTATTCATGGGCACACGGTCATACTTTAATCTCCGCTCTTAGCAGCAGAAAAGGTACTTGTTCTTCCGCTGCCAATAGCAACCGCCTACTAACAACAAAACAAAACTTTAACGTCAAAAAATTAGTAGAAAATGTCAGATTTATTGACGATTGAAGAACTTTTTTTACCAATCTTTTTAAACATTAATTAAAATAAATCTGTCTTGATTTACAATAAATTTATTAAAAGGTATAATTTTAGCGTTGATTGAAGGATTTAATTTTAGATTCTACCTGTTATATAGCCGTGCATTTTTTCCAAGAAGAAGCGTGCATTCATTCTATTGTCTGTGAGTTGTCGATCCAAACACATTACTCGGCGATAAAATCTGAGCCCTAAGGCCTGATATTACACAATAATGGCAAGCGATATCCATCTACAGACCGCTTTTGCACTATAAGGAGTAAATTAGTTAGGTTTATTATGTGGTAATAATAATAATTTATCTTCAGGAGGTTACTTTACGCTTACACCTAGTTTAATTTGATTAGAATAATTGCCGGGGAACCTACGAGGTTACGAGTTCAGCCTTTTTTTTTATCATAACATGTTATTATAACATAAATGTTAATATTTTCCCATATATGTGCTCAGTTGATTGATAGAAGAGGATTAACGTTTTAAATAAATTGAATTGTCTCACGATTGCCTAAATAACGAAACTTGAATCATCATTTTTATGAGAGTAGGTTACCAATTAATTTTTTGAGAACGGAAAAATTATATCCTGTGTTCACGTTTAGAAAATTGCGTAGGGAATTTTTGATATTAAGAATTAAGTCCAAAGTTATACCCAACAGCATTTCTTATGTTCTAACATTAATATTTTTATGGTGTACGCTTCCGCTATTTAGTGACACTAAAATTAACTTTTATGTTTATAACCTTCTCACTATTCAAGTATTTCCAAGAGTTGGGTTGCCTCGAGATTTTCGTATTTCAATACTGTAAACGAACCATAAAAAAGAAGACAAACAACGAGATACAATAATATTTCATCGCCGCAAAGGAAGACGTTTCTTGTGCACCTGATTTTTTAAAGTAGATGGAGAACTTCTAATATACTTCAGATTCATCAATGATATCGATATCTTTAATCAAGCAAAATATAGCAACAAAGTCTAAGTCTCGATTAATATGTTAACAAAATATAAATACCATCATTACAAAGTGCGGGTGAGTACCAGATTACAATATATAAATAAATAAATACTTTAGCAGCAGGGAGACAACCTTCGAGGTTAGATAGTAGTCACTGATTATTTAAATTATTGAAAATAAAATATGTACCAGTACGTCGTTCAGCTTATTGTCCCTCGAACGACACTGTTGCAAAATTCTTTCATTTGGAGAACGTCATCACTTTGGAACGACCTCCCTGAGATCGTATTGCCCAACGAGTATAATCTTCAAAGATTCAAGACCTACGTGAATCGTTTTCTGCACACGCGCACCGCTCACAGAGCGCCATATAGGATTGATCCTGCGGTGCTGTGACTTATCATAAAACAAAAACACAAAAACTTTTCAAAATAAAAAAATAACACTCAAGTTAACAACCAATTTATTAGCCTTTAAAGCAAATCGAATGGATCCGCCTGTAATAAAGTAATTAGTGAATGTACCTATTATTCTTAAGAATTGTCGGGTCGGGTTTTACTGCTCCTAATAGAGGGTGTTTTTAGCATTAATGTTTATTAAAAATTCCGATGATGAGTGCCCGCGGTCGTTTAACAGATGGGTCGGCAAAAAGGAGTATAAAATAATGGAATTTCCATTTTTAAATGTGAGGAATTCATAACCGGTCGTTTTTACGCAGGTGGTCACGTTATAAAAGTGACCGGAAATAGAGGTTATACTGTACTTGCTTCATTATTTTAAAGAAAAATTAAATATAATTAGTGGAAATTTCTTTGTACGATATAGAATTTCACAAATTTTGTTAGTTAAGTAAACTCCATTCCACAATAATTCGTTGATTTCTCGACCGCAATAAAATTTAAATAACAACCCTCAGTCGTAATCCCAACCACAAATAAGTTGCCTGACAAATATCTATTGTGTAGGCACCGGACCTTTTGATAGGGTACAGGTCCTAATTACCTACTAATTTCAATAGTTTGGGTTAGCTTTTTTTAACAAAACAACAAATAATATAAAATAATAGGTAAGTATCTTTATTTTAATCATGTATTTAAATAGCTATTAATATTTATACAAAAATACTAATATACAATATTATAATAATACAATATTTAACTTAACCTACTCTATATTTAGCTCTGTTTCACTATCACTATCTTCTTCATCTATGCCTAAACTAATTATAAAGGGCCTTACGTTACTATTAATTATGTTATAGGAATCTTCGACTTGTATTACGTGTCTCACAGAATTATGTTCTATTGGGTTAAAAATACAGGAGGCGTAAAACTGTGTGACCATTAGCACTTGCGAGATTGTCACAGATATATTCTTTTTCAATATTGAATGTTTTTGAAACATCTAAAAGGTCCTTTTTTGTATGAGTTTCCTCGAAATATATATTATTTCCCATCATATAGGCTTAAATTTCCACTTTTGTATTATTTGAATTCGGCACTTTACTTAGTTGGCGAATGTGGTAACTAGCGTTGTCCATCACAATAACACTATTTTTGGGCACATTCGGAAGCAGACGATTCTGAAACCAATCTTTAAACAATGTAGCATCCGTGTCTTGATGGTAATCCAAAGATGAGTTGGCAATTTTCTTCGCAGATAATAATAGAGCATTCGGAATAAATCCATTTTCTAAACCTGCATGTAATATCGTAATTCTTTGTCCTTTGTTTGAGGGAGCTTTAATTTGACATTTGATTGTTGAATCGCTCCAACCTTTTTTAGGAGTGTCGTGGGTATCAAACCAAGTTTCGTCCAAGTATATGATTGAACGATTTTCTTCCCTATATTGTCTGATAAGATTCAAATAATCTCTACACCAAACGCTGCGATTCCATTAGTACTTGTCGTTTGTCAATGGTACGATATTTAAAACCCATTGCTTTTACTATTCTCCAAAGGCTTGTCCTGCCACATGAAATGTCGGTTTCGTCTGCTGTAAGTACATTTTTTAGCGTATCTATTATTGGAACTATTTGTTTACTGTACATGTCATAAATTTTCCTCCGAATCAATCTTTATCAGCTTCTTTGATGCTTCTCAATTTTCCGCTGTCACACCGTTTTTTCCTTGGCTGGATGGGTTTGGTCACTATATCTTTTACTGTCGTTAATGCAACTTTGGTCAAAATACTCGTTTCACTAAAACTTGCACTCCGGTCATACCCTTTTTCTAAAAGGGTACAGTAAACGTTATTTATGATGTTTTTGGCATCAAGTGATAAATATTTTTTCTTCGTTACACCATAATTTCCGGAAGCAATATTATCTGAAGTTTCACACAGATCTGATATATTTTGGATGCTCGATAACACACACGAAAATACCTTTAACGCACAGCTTGACAAACACCAAACGACTGATGAACTAAGAAGAAAAGACTTTGCTTTATATTGAAAACCTGCAACTTGCCATTAACCTACCTAATATACCAATATAATAACATAATTAATAGTAACGTAAGGCCCTTAATAATTAGTTTAGGTATAGATGATATTATAATATTGTAGATTAGTATTTTTGTATAAATATTAATAGCTATTTAATTACATGATTAAAATAAAGATACTTACCTATTATTTTATATTTGTTGTTTTGTTGAAACTAGCTAACCTAAACTATTGAAATAAGTAGGTAATCAGGACCTGTACCCTTTCAAAAGGCACTTATTTATGGCTGGGTTTAAATTTTATTGCGGTCGGGAAATCAACCAATTATTGTGGAATGGAGTATACCTATATCAACTGGCTTTAAAAAAGGCAAAATTTCTTTAGGTGCAAGCGGGACAGAATAAAACTACTAAAACAAGCAAAACAAACAATTTAAACACCCCTAATTTTGAATTGGTTTTGACTTTTTTTTAAATATTTTCTTGTTGTGTCATGTTACCCAATTAAATTCCTCTGATTTTAGAACAATTACACATTCTAAAAGTAACCAAATAACCAAATCTTATAATAACACAATGTGGAAATGACTTCCACAATATTACTTGACATTTTATTATCACATTTCATGAGTTAGTATAATAAATCAGTACATTAACCAACAGGATATTAACTTAATAATTTGAATTTATTCGTTTAGCATTTATGTCTTGAAGAAGATTAATTATTTTGAAAAAGAATTGTCGGTGTTAGAATATACACATCGGCAATAATTTCTTACCAATTTTTACTGCTACAAAGTTTAAAAAACGATGCTTTATTACTGCAATAAAAATTCTTCAGATCAAATACTTCAACTCACGCTATGCCGAACTCTGATTTATCTTATTAAATGGGTAGTGATTTTTATTAATTGCGTCCTGTTTTTATAAAAATCCGCTAGATTCGTAATCTATAACGACAAATGTAGTCAGGGCAATTATTTTTTAATTTTGTTAAAAGAGATCGGTTAAGTGCAAGTTTACCGCGCTTTGCAAAAAAAATATTTTCATGTAATTAATGTCATGAGCGATTAAAAGTTCTTAGTTCATTATAATAAATAAGAACCAAAAAAGCATGCGAAACATTTAGAAATAAATGGGACTTGCCACAAAACAAATAAGAGGTTAGAAATGCAATGTACGTAGACAACCAGCGAAACAAAGTTTCAAGTTGGGCGCTACGATTGAAAATTACTGGCGGGTAGTTCAAATAGCTCGTTTTTAAATTATTGGTTTACTCTTTTAACAATATTTGAGACTTTTAAAGACGTTTTATTGCCTTTTGAGTTAATTTATTATAAAATAACATGTATTCACTAATTCCAGAATTTAATGAAAAATTATACCAAAAAAGTAGTAATTTTAATTTTTTTTATGATGGGGCACAGCACTGCAGAATTAATCCTTTATGGCGCTCTGCGAGCGGTGGGTGTGCGCAGGAACCGATTCACGTTGGTCTTGAATCCTTGGAGATTACACTCGTTGGAGAACACGGCCTCAGGAGGTCCTTCCAGAGTGATGACATTCTCCAGATGAAAGAATTTTTAAACAGTGGCGTTCGAGGGACACTAACCTGAACCACATACGGGCGGGCTGCAGTGGCTCGTCGTGTATTTCTACCATGCTGGCTGGAATCAAGCGGTCAACCTCAGTTGAGCACTTGCCATGAAAATATTTGTAAAATAGTTAGCTCAAGTCGTTAACCTGCCTTCGATATTCAAGGCTTTCCAGGTTGCTTGTCCGATCAAGCGAATGGCTCTTCTTTGAATGGAGTCTAGCAATCTCAGGGTATGTTTAGGATCAGAGCCCCAAATATGTAAACAGTACTCCAGCGACGGTTAAATTTGGGCTTTATAGAGCATCAAAAGTTTTTGAGATGTATAGAGGTTCTTAGTCCGCCGAAAAAGTATTCCAAGCTTCTGCGAGGCTGCCTTAGCAATGACCGCAAGGAATCGAGTGTCCAGCCATGAATATAGTATCCGGTTCTTCAACATTAACTTTTTTAGGAAAAACTGCCGCCTGGGCTTCCTTAGCATTAAATTCTAGTTGGTTATTGTCACCCCAAGACAGAATTTCTTCCTGGTCTTTGTTGAGATGTTAGAACTCTTGCTGCCTATAGAGATGTGCATTGGCTGCCGATGTCCAAGCATCCAAAGTAAAAGATGAAAGAAGTGTGCTGTCATCAGCGAAGCTTTATACAGGATGTTTAATTTTTTCCCAAAAGATCGTTAAATTATAGTAGAACGGGAGTTGGCGACAATATAGAACCTACAGGGATTCCGGCGTTAATGTTAAATGTGTCTGATAGAAATTCGTCCATCGCCACTCGCAGAGAACGGTCTTAAGAAAGCTCGACAGCCATGAACAAAATTGAACCGGCATTCCGTATGCTCCCACTTTAGTGAGGAGCCCCTCATACCATACTCGGTCAAAAGCCTTGAAAATGTCCAGTGCTACCGCCCGGGACTCCCCATGATGTTCTATTGCGTTGCTCCAAACGTGAGTAACATAAGCGAGAAGGTATCCTGTTGATCTAAACTTACGGAAGCCATACCCATACTGGTGTTGAAGCCTTCCAGGTACTTTAATAATTTTTCGTTGATAGCCTTCTCCATACCTTTTGATATAACCGAAATCAATGCTACTGGACGATAGTTTTTTGCCAAGGTCTTCTTGCCTTTTTTGTGTATGAGCTGGACTCTATTGAACATAGCTTAGACAAGTGGTTAAAATTTAAACAGTTATGGTGTCTGGTAGAAGGAAATTGATGGAGAAAAATTAAAATAACTATTGAGAAATGAAAAACTATTGCGACATTGAATTTTCTCTTCTTCCAGTAAACCACTCTTCATAAAAGACACTAAATAAGAAAATTTTACAGAAAAAAAAATATAACTATCCAGGCACCTAATGTGTGTCTATCCAGGTGAGAAATAGGTGTAGGTTAAATGTTGCATCCAGAGTTAAAATGTTCATGAAATAGAAAAAAATGCTTATGATTAGTACCGAAGGGACAGAACAAAAGAAACTAACCTGATCCTAAAATATTGTTTGTTTAGTCCCTTTTGTAAACCCCACATTTACATCAAACATGTGAGGAACAGTATTTTGCATCTTGTAAATTGTGGATGAAGACCGGATTGTTTTATTTACATTAGTACATAGATTATACTGAAACTATGAACTATTTCTTTAATCTGAAAGTAATCTCAAAATTTGGAGGAAGTGGTCAAGAACTAATCAAATTGGGTTTGTCCTCAACTTAGTATGACGTGGATGGTGTACTACTTGTGTCAAACGTAGAATGGGTACGTTAATGTTACAGTTAAAAAAAAATATTATTTTCAAATAATAATACATGAAAAGTCATTCATGGATTCTCGGTATAAGATAGTGAAGTGGCATGAATGAATTAAAAAATAATGTTTGTATTATAACTATATAAAAATAAAATCAGTTCAATAAACAAATAAGTAGATACAAAATCACTATATATTTAAGTAAAGGTCTGCCTATATTATGGGCTGTTGAGGAAAAACCGTAGATATCTAATGCATATAACAATAAGCCTAGTAATAATATAAAGCAGCAAAAATGCATTACGTAGGTATACTATAAAAAATTAGTAAATATCTGTCTTAATAAAGCAAACCACAAGAGAATCAGAACCACTAAGTTTATATTATAGAATTTAGCCGTATCACAAACACTGTACCTATAAGAAAATTATTGCCAGACTATATTACGCTTTTAAATTTTTTATTAAGTCTCAAGATTTTTAATGTATGACTGGAGTGTGATTTATTTTTTAGATCGACCATAATATTCAGCCATGTCCTGTACCGATATAATATGTGTGTGAGAAAGGCAAAATCAGAACGAGACCTGTTTTGTTTCCTTTTGTGTTTTAATGGCTAATTTATTCGTTCAGGTTTTTCAGGAAGTCAAGATCAAAAGATAATTAAATCAATCGGATTTTTTTAAATGAACTAGGTACTAATATTTTAAATTTTAATGGAATCGCTTGTACCTTAAAAAAATATGATAGTTCATTAGCCTAACAAAATTCATAAATGGCTTTGGATATTTTATTTCGTTCAATCGTTTTGGAAGTGGTTGACTCTAATTATTGACATACTAGTAAACCATTTTAAGCTCAAAAATAATATTTTGTAAAAAATCCAATTTTGTAAAATCAAACAAAGAATTCACAAAAAGACATACATATAATGGCACTATTTCATTTTATATTATATAATGTAATTTTGAAATAAAGAGTGTTTATTATTAATATTATTATTATTATTATTACTATTAGATTTTCTAACAGGTCGCGAGACTTGTCATGCACTCCCTCTACGGGGAACATTCACTCATCCCAGATATCACCGATATCAAAAAGATTGAGCTTTGAGGGGGCCCTTTCCGTGTAATTGGGCCCGTGGGGTTCTTCTCTGGTTACCCATATACTCCTTGACTGTTCGGCTTGTTGAAAGTAACACTGCTTTCTGTATATTCTTGTAGAGATCTTGAGGTACGTCTAGCCTTCTAAGGTTTTCCGAAAGCTTGTTTGGGATTACTCTTATTGTTGAAACAATAATTAGCATGGTTTCGATGCTCTCCATATTCCACTGTCTTCTTATTTGCTCCTGGAGGTCCCGATACTTCATTTATTTTCTCAGCATGCTTTACTAGAAGGCTGTTGTTATTCGGTATAGCTACATCTATCAAAGTCGTTTTCCTGACCCTATTGTCTATCACTGCAAGGTCTGATCTGTTGTTGGCCACCGTCTGATCAGTAAGAATAGTCCGATTTCAGTACATCTTGTATTGGTTGTTTTCTAACATCGTCTGTGTATATCTATTTTATGGGATCTTCTCGTTTTGGATAAGCTGTAGCTTCACCGCTAATTCTAGTGTAGTATCTTGGCCACTGCGTCATGCCTCCCTTCGTATTCTGTTGCAGAAAACATCTGGCATCCTCCCGTGATAAGTTGGATCGTTTCTGTCGTTTGACATCCGTATCTGCATTTGGCTGCCTGTACTGAGTCGTCTCTAATTATGTATTTCAGGTAGTTTCGAGTTGGTATGACCTGATCTTGAATTGCCAGTAGAAATCCCTCCGTTTCAGGGAACATCCATCCCACACATGAACCAGTAGTTCGACGCAAGACTGTCGACGTAATCCTGGACTGCCTCGTTTAGGTGTCGTCCATGCAGAAGTTTTTCCTTCCATGTCTGCAGCTTCTCTTCATTGGTCTTGTGGTGTTGTGGGACATTCTGATCCCTCAATCTTAGAGGAGAGGAGTGGTCTGGTTCGCAAATAGCTTGGTGTAGGTCTGAAGTTTGGGCTCTATTGAGGAAGTACTCCCTCAAGTTGTTTATTTGTTGATTCATTATTTTTCTAATGTCTGCCAGCCCTCTTCCGCCTTGACGTCGTGGTAGGGTAGTCCGCTCTACCGCACTTCTTGGGTGATGTTTGAGTGTTTTTGTGTTCTGTTTTTGGGTTTATTATTATTATTATTATTATTATTCAAATATAACATATTATTATAATAAATTTCAACTTGACTTTGAATATTTTTCAGATGATTTTGCTTGTCATAAAACATCTTTTTGATGTTTAATGTATTTTTTATAAAATTTCGAGCGACAGTTTAAAGTTATATTGGCATTGCAAAATGGCTTTAACAGTTTCTGTTATCAGTTGGTGTCTCTCGTCGATCCATTGAATGGATGTCAGTGAAAAAATTCTCTCGGAATTCGGATTGTGTGCGGGAATTGAGAATAAATATTGACTCATTTTGAGAAGTTTAAACTTTCGATCTAAATGCTCGGTATTATTTAGAAAGTAGATTTATCTTTCTTCAACTGATTTGCATTTCCATTCATTTAAGTTTAAATCAATATTAGCTGTCAAAAAGTTTTCAAATATATGTATTGCTGAAAAGAATGATCTTCTGAAATTTCTAAATTATTTAAATTCAGATACATAATTTTCTTTTTCTATTCTGGAATTTGAGAGAGTAGCATCCAGTCAAAAATGCAAAACTTCTGAAAAGATTGTAACCATTGCTATTGACTAAGCTTTGAACAGTTTTTGTGTGTTTTGGGACTAATGTGAAAATTTAAAGATGGCGGGAAAGGGAAATGTCTTTCTTTAAGCGAAAAAATTGAAATAATTGAGGAAAGCGAAAAAACTGGTTTAAGTATCAGGAAATGGGTTGTAAAATTTAAAGTGGATTAGACCAGAGTGACTATGTTGCTTGAAAATAAAGCAGAAGTTAGAAATTTGTTTCAAGAAGGTGGCAATGGTGAACAAAAAAGAAAATTTCCCAAAACCGAAGGACTGGTAGTGGACCAAGTTGTTTTTAGCTGATTCTGTAAAGCGCGAAATAAGCACTTACCAATATCCGTGCCCACAATTCAAGCAAAAGCCCTCGAATCTGCTCAATGTCTAGGCTTAGATAACTTCAAGGCATCAGATGGATGGTTAGAAAAATTTCGCCATCGGCACGATATTACCTTCAAGAAAATATGTGGCGAATCAGCCGATATCAATATCGAAGATGTAGCTGCTTGGAAAGAAAGGCTATTGATGATTTTAAAGGATTACTATTTCTACTATCGTGCATGGCCAATAAAAACATATGCATTGAAAGATGACAAGTGTACTGGAAAAAAAACAGCAAAACAACGATTTACATTTCTATTCTGTGCAAATATGAAAGGTGAGAAGGAAAAACCACTTATAATAGACAAAAGCAAACCTGGATGTTTTAAGGGCGCACATGTCGATAATTTACCTCTCTAATGGGTTTTGAACAAAAAAGCGTGGATGACAGCAGACATCATAACAACATGGCTTTACAAATTTGATACCAAGATAAGTAAGCAGAATGGAAGAGTGGTATTGTTTCTGGCTAATGTAATGTCTCATCCCAAAATTACACTGAATAATGTCAAACTTTGGACCAAGCTATCATTCAGAATTTTAAAATGCTCTACAGAAGCTACCTTATTAGGAGTCTTTTAACGTCTATAGACAGAAATCGAGAATAATATTACCATAACCAACGCCTTGATATGGGTTTAGTTTACCATGCACGTGAAGTACAGAGTGTCTGTAAAAGGTCTTTACAAAAACCTAAAACATATTCTTCAGACTAAAATTAGCCGATTTAAGTAAACTTGCCTTAGTACAAAGTTGCTTAGTTTGGGCGCTAGACGGCGCTGAAGGGACAATTTTTAAATCGTTTTTCTGGATTAATTCAAAAACTGCGCATACTATTTTGCCGAAATTTGGTACGTTGGCATAGCTTTATGGTGCAAAAAGACCCATGTCACAATTCTGATTAATATAAGTCCATGGGCGTAGGGCCTGGGTTTTTTACTAATTACTTGTTTCAGATTTCCATGCTAATGGAACTAGAGGGGTTTGGGCCCAAAATTCAGATGAACCAACTCATTTGCTACAAAAAAGGTACTCTTGATAAGACTCGATTCCTCTGACGGTTTTCGAGAAATTTGCATTTTATTACTTAATACGTAGTAGTTTTTGCCACGTAGTACTTGGGTTTATAGAATTTTTCTGTTTTTGATTTCTACGCCAATGGAAGATAAGAGGTTTAAGTTTAAAATTTGGATTAAACCAACTTATTTACTACAAAAAACCTCTTGAACAGTTTTCTTATCATCTGCTTTTTGCTCACACGGTATTTTTCAGGTACACCTCACAAACGATTGTTATTGTTGGTTATTATTAGTTTCATCTGACAACATAAGATTATTATCAAGTTTGTAACATTTAATATTGTTGCTAACGTTCAATCATTTTATCTGCCTGCATTAATTATTAGAAAACTTTAATTTTAGTGAATTATCATGTCGGTGCAATACACTAATGCATAATATACCGCTAGGATATTGGTATTTGGGTATTGCCAAGGAAATGGTTGAGAATGTATCAGAATTTACTCCGATAGGTTTCCAAATTGTCGTATACCAAGCCACCCGACGTTTGCTGCTGTTGAAAGACGCCTACGGGAAAACGGCCAATTTCCTTCTAAAGCCATTGATAATGGAAGACAGCGTTTTGTAAGGGTTCCTGAAGTCGAGGAAGACATTTTAGAACGTGTTGCACAAGATCCAGAAATAAGCACCAAGAGGCCAGGTAGGGAAATAGGAGTGTCCAAAAATATTGTTCATGAATTACTTCAAGAACAGTTGCTATATCCATACCATAAGATGCCAGTTCAAGATCTTTTACCTAATGATCCTGAAATGCGCCTGGTTTTTAGTCGGCTTGTTTATAGGCAGAGAGAAGAGAATCCCAACTTTGCCAACAATATTTTGTTTACCGATGAAGCACGTTTCACAAGAAGAGGGATTACAAATTTTCATAATGAACATGTTTATGCGGATGAAAATCCACATGCTATTAATGTAAAACATTTTCAAAATGAGTTTAGAATTAATGTGTGGGCTGGAATAATTGGTAATCACATTGTTGGTCCTCTCATTATTTCACGAACATTAACCGGGGAAATTTATTTGCAACATCTACAAAATACGCTGCCAGTCTGATTTGCTAGAAGATTTACCTTTCCAACTTCGGAGAGATATCTGGTTTATGCTCGATGGAGCTCCACCACATTTTGCATTAAATATTAGAAACTTTTTGAATCAGCAGTACCCAAATAAATGGATTGGTAGAGGTAATGCCCCTGTAAATTGGCCACCACGATCTCCGGACTTAAATCCATTGGATTATTTCTTATGGGGGCATCTTAAGACAGTGGTTTACAGGACAACTTCAGATAACGCAGAACAACTATGGCAACGTATTCAAGACGCAATAAATATTCTTAAGGGCGATGAACCAGTTCTGCAAAGAGTGTGTTTCCATTTTCCTCGACGTATAAATCTTTGTATTAATGAAAATGGTGGACAATGTAAGCAATTTTTATGATATTTCTATTTATCTCTGTTCATTATTTAGTTATTTTTTTTTTGCAAAATCTAATACGTATTAAGTAATAAAATGCAAATTTCTCGAAAACCGTCAGAGGAATCGAGTCTTCTCAAGAGTACCTTTTTTGTAGCAAATGAATTGGTTTATCTGAATTTTGTGTCCAACCCCCTTCTTGTTCCATTGACATAGAAATCTGAAACAAGCAATTAGTAAAAAACCCAGGTTCTACGCACATGGACTGATATTAATCAGAATTGTGGCATGGGTTTTTTGCCCCATAAAGCTATGCCAACGTGCCAAATTTCGGCAAAATAGTATGAGCAGTTTTCGAATTAATTCAGAAAAATGATTTAAAAATTGTCACTTCAGCGCCGTCTAGCGCCCAAACTAAGCAACTTTGTACTAAGGTAAGTTTACTACAATCGGCTAATTTTGGTCTGAAGAATATGTGGTAGGTTTTTGTAAAGACCTTTTACAGACACCCTTTATATTATACATATTAGTAATTGGCTTCATCTCACTTAATTTTAGTTCTAATAAATTTAAACAAAAATATTTAAAATTATTTACATATATGCGGATACTTATTAATAAACAAGCACTGTAGAATGCCGACCAGTTGTTTTAATTTTCCTCTATTAACCGACTACCCCTGTTAACCCGCCAACATTTAATTCCCCGAGGGTGGTCGCTATTGAGAGATTTTACTTAACATATAATTTGTGCGTTTAACATTAAATTAATTAACTTGAATCACCCCGCATTTTTACAGTCTCTTTCGGGCGATGTTGTACAGACACACTAGATAATCCCAAGGCAAGGTAAAAAAGCAGGTGCTTCTGGCTCTCGACTTCATTAAAAACACCATAGCCTTATTCTAAATCAATTTAACAAAACCATTATTGTATAATTTCGGTTTCTTGTGTGCTGGACTACAAAACCATAAAAAAATCTAGCACGTTATGTGCATGACTTTCATTTTTTTAAAACTATTAAAACAAATGGTCTAATGATAACTATTTGGTGTGTCTACCGTTAAGATTTATTGTTATCATTTTATCTACATTATTTAGTATAGCTATGGTGAATGATTTTGATTTTATTCCGAGCAAATGATTTTGTAAGATTGATTGTTATCTATCAACGTCGTTTAAAAATAGAAGAATGAATTGTAGAATTCGTTATTAATTATGTGGTATTCGAAATGTATAACACACTGAACCCTTTTTGATTGCGTAGTCGTCACGTATAATTCATGGGCCTGGCTCATACCATGCAGAGGCCTTTGAAATGATTGAAACATCTTATATAAGTTTTTAATTAAATATATATAATAAAACAATTAATTCAAATAATTGAAAAATAAGATTATAGAAGTCCTATCACTATTCCTACTCCTTTCAATCAAACGATTATCCTCAGGGCGAGTGATCTGCAAGTAACTATATTCAGGATATAAGGGTAAATATTACAATTTTTGTGAAAGAACTTACGCAAAAGAAGCGGGAAAAAATATCCGCATCCGGCGTTACAGTGATGCGCATACACATATTAGTCATTAATTAAACTTATAAGATACATTTTATGAATTACAGATCACAATCTTTTTTTTTTCAATTGTGGCAGATGTAAATTATCTTTGAGAAACTGGGGATAATTATGTCCATTTAATCTGCGTGGTAGAAAGGAGTTCAATTAACTAATCGCCAATAGTTCCAGGCCACACATTTAATTAGAACTACTTCTGGTGATGAGTTTCCACGATGGCATGCGGATTTTCTTTCGCTCAAAAATGATTATTATGAAAATGTCTGATAGCATTTCTCGTAAAATAGCTTCGACCGTGAATGAAGTTTCCTTGTCACATTAAGGATTTCTGGCAATTTTTTGGAGAAACCATTGCGCGAAAACTCACGCGTAATAGAAAGTCTCGAGGGAGTAGATCCTGAACCCGTTGAATGTAATAGGAACCTTAGAGTCTACCACTGAGATTTCCCTTAGTCAAACTTCCAAGGCAATAAATGAAGCAGTTGTCCAAACTTTACAACCATATATAGAACAAAATTTGCATGATATAAATAGTTCAAGTTCCTCGAGAAATGAAAATGAAAATAAAAAGCCTGCGCCCCCAGATCAACTTTTCCAGGGTGTACCTGGTAAAAAGTGGATCTTTCTGGGTAGAGTAAGAGAGAATGCCACAACAAAGATTGTTGATGATTATATAAAGCAAAAAGCTGGTATCGCTGAATTGAACACACTTGTGATTCAAGAACTTCCATCCAAAGCAAAGTCAAAGTCCTTTAAAATTGGAATCACTGAAAATTATTATGACAAATTACTGAATGAAAGCTTTTGGCCGGAAAATGTTATTTCTAGGCCATTCACATTTAGAAAAAAACAACAAAAACAAAATTTTCAGTTACCTCAACCTCCCAACAACCAAAGGGAGCTTTAGCATTTTATTACCAAAATGTTAGAGGAATAAGAACAAAAATCAATGATCTTATGTGTAATGTACTTGTCGAGGATTACGATGTTATATTGTTGACAAAAACTTTTCTGGATTGTACTATTTTGACTGGTGAGCTGGGGTTGGAGGACTATCAGATCTACAGGTGTGACAGATCAGCAAGGACTAGTACATGTAAATCTCAGGGAGGAGTACTTATAGCAGTTAGGAGTTGTCTTTCATCTAGAATATTAATAACACCAATCGAAAATGTCGAACATCTATTTGTTTTGATTACCATTGGAACACAACGAATATTAGTTGGTAATGCATACATACCAGGAACATCACCTCTCGATATCTATGAGAGCTTCTGTTTTTCTTTTTTTAACCTAATAGAGAATAATGATTTTACAAACATTTTCATTTGGGGTGACTTTAACCTTCCCAATATAAAATGGGAGAAAACTATAGATGGATCTGTACCTGTGGGACCTCTTTGTAGTAAAGCGATGTGTATGGCTGATTATGCAGCATATTTATCATTATTTCAAATAATAGATACCCCTAATATATACGGAAACTTCCTTGATCTCTTGTTTTGTAATGATTGTAACTTAAAGGTTGATATATGTAATAATCCTATGTTAAAGTTAGATGCTCCGCATCCTGCATTTGAATGTTCTTTTGTCATTACGGAAAATCAATCAGATCTCTCATGTGACTATTTTTATTTCAATTTTAAACATGCTGACTTCAATGAGATAAACTTTTATCTTTCCTGTGTCGATTGGGGCTCAATTTTTGAGTGTGCGGATGCGAATGTGGTGGTCTCAAAGTTTTATGATATCATCTACAGTATTATTGAGACTTTTACCCCTTTATCAAGATTCAAACCTCCAAAATTTCCTAAATGGATGCCAAACAATTTAAAAAATTTGATTGTTGAAAAAAAGATTGCACATAAAAAATATAAATGTACACAATCTAAAGAAGACTATAATTATTTTGCTAGTCTAAGAGTTGATTGTCGTAATATATCTCAATCATCACATAAAAATTACATTAAAAATTTAGAATATCATTTACAAGATAAGCGTGCCTTTTGGAGCTTTGTCAATTCTAAAAAAGATTGTGCAGGGTTTCCGGGGTGCATGTTCTTTGATGGGTGTGAGTCTGAAAATGGGCAGGAGATTACAGAGATGTTCAAGTCTCATTTTTCATCTGTTTACTCTGACTTTGACAAACCATTGACAGACCAAAATTTTGATTGTGAGAAATATCTGAGTGTAGGTCTTTTAGAATTGTCCACAGTTGATGTTTTTAATAAAATTGATAGGTTAAAGAAAAATTTAGGAATGGGTCCTGATGGGATTCCTGTATCTTTGTTGCAAAATTGTAAGTGTATTTTATCTGACATTTTATGTAAAATTTTTAATTTATCGTTAAGTTCAGGTGTTTTCCCAAATTTATGGAAAAGATCGTATGTTTCTCCTGTATTTAAGGATGGGAACAGAGCTGATGTAAAAAATTACAGAGCTATAAGTAAGATTTCATTGGTGGCAAAGCTCTTTGAGTCATTAGTGGCTGACAGATTAACTCCTCTTTTCAAAACTATTATAATTAATGAACAGCATGGCTTTATGAAAGGAAGATCCACTATATCTAATCTCTTGACTTATGAGCAAACTCTGTTGGGTGCCCTTGAGAATAAGTATCAGGTTGACGCGGTCTATACGGACTTCTCGAAGGCATTCGACAGAGTGGATCAAAAGATTTTACTATTAAAACTAAAGGCAGTAGGATTTCATGGCTCTCTCCTTGCTTGGTTTGAAAGTAACCTAACTAACCGCAAGCAAGCTGTCAAAATAAAAAATTATATTTCTTCAGAAATCACTGTAACATCAGGTGTACCTCAAGGAGGACATTTGTCGCCTCTATTATTCAACATCTTTGTAAATGATATAAAAAATATTTTTTATGACTGCCAGTTCAAGGCTTTTGCTGATGACTTTAAAATTTATAAAATTATTGTTAATCCTACTGATTGTCAATCTCTGCAGAATCAGCTAAATTTGTTTTCTTCTTCGTGCACACAGAATAATCTTACTCTGAATATCAAAAAATGTAATATCATTACTTTTAGCAAAATAAAACAACCAATCCTGTTTAAGTACTCTATTAATTCTGAGGAGTTGGAGAGAGAAACTTTAGTGAAAGATCTAGGAGTATGGATAGATAGTGATCTATCATTTAGCACACATATTGAAAAAATCACAAACAAAGCAATGAGATTATTGGAGTTTCTCTTTCGAACTCTAAAGGAAATAGAAAATATTTTCGTGCTAAGGGATGTTTTTTGTGCACTTGTTCGTTCGGTGCTTGAATATGCTAGTTCAGTTTGGCAGCCTTTTTATTGTGTCCATAAGGATAGTTTGGAGAGAGTGCAGAAAAAGTTTTTGAGAAGAGTGGGTCTTAAGATGGGTATTCCTTATGAACAAATTAATTGTATTGAGATAATGACACTTTTAAACCTTACTTCATTGAAAAACCGTAGAAAATATTTTGATGTTTGTACTCTTTTTAAAATTCTGAATGGAATGTTGGACACTCCAGAACTTCTGGCAGAGATTGGCTTGCATATACCTCCCAGAAGTTCTAGAAATAAAGACCTATTTAGCCTAGCATTTTATAGAACTAATTATGGCACTAATATCCCTATAAATCGTATGTGTAAAATTGCAAATTCTCTGATACAGGAGAATAAAAATATTGATTTTTTTAATTGTAGCTACAATGTATTCTACAAACAAGTAAAAAAAATTCTATTCGTTTAACTTCATATGCTCCTAATTTTGTGGTAATATTACTTTTTACTTTTTAATTTTTACTTCTTGGTTTTTAATTGTGATACTTCTTGTAATGTTTTTGTTAATTAATTGTAATTATAAATTATGTTTGTGTGCTAGATCGCCATCTGGATAAATATGTGATAAATTGTGATACCTTTTTTTCCTTTAATTTTTACTGAGAGACTTTGAGACTTAACTGTATTACTATCTATAAAATTGGAATGACATTATCCTGTTAATTATTGTGAGGGTTCAATTAATTAGTTTTCCTGTAATTGCTATATGCGTAAATAAAATTTTTGAAATTTTTTTTTTTTTTATGAAGAATCCTCTACACTGTGGCTCAAATTAAAGGCGTACCCTTTTTAATTGTGAATATATTTTTTCATTTTGCCCTGATTTAATTTATTTTTGGAGTGATAATGAACTAAAATCGTCTCAGTGAAATGTGTAATTTTTATCAAAATATTTTAAACAGGGCCGGATTGACAAACGAGCGCTTATGTTCGTTGCAAGCAGAAACTGATTTATTTAAATTTCAGGTGATACGTTTTTTTGGTAGTTTAGCTACCGATAATTCTCCAGTATAGGTCTCATTGTGAAAGATTTTAAAATTCAAGAAATACAATTTATTTTTTTCAATCTTAATAATTAACAAATTTATTAATATTAACAATTTTTAATGATATCAAGACTAACTATCACTTAAAATCGAAAGTAGTCTAAATATTCACAGGATAACATTATGAATATGACCACCATGATTTTCTTTCACCGATTGCAGTCGCCTTCGCCATAGGTCAAAAGCTGCATTGATTATGTCCTGGTTAAAATTATTCCAACAGAACTGTAAACTTTCCTTAAGCTCTTCGATGGTGTTAAACCTTTGACCATTGTGAGCATTTGCCTTTAAAATTTCTTATATGGAATAGTCAACAGGGTTTAAGTCTGGACTATTGGGTGGCCACATCTCCGGTTCGATGTAATCGGGGCATTGCTCAAACAAAAACATTCTTGTACTCCGAAAGGCATGGGAAGGAGCACCGTCTTGTTGGAACACGTAATCGTCGCAGATTGCTTCAATTTTAGGAAGTAAGTGATGTAAAATTGGTTGTTGATACGCGTCCGAGTTGAGTTTTACTCCGGCATCTACAACACTGAGACTTGACTTCCCCAATATGGACACTGCCACAGATACCATTACGCCAGGTGAAAAGTGACTTCTCTCGATTAAAAGATTTTACTCGCACACTTCTTTTTTTCTTTCTTTCTCATCTGAAACCATGTATTTGCGATATTTTCCGAGAACGAAATCTTCGTAGTAATAGATTACATCTTTCTAATCGTTTCTCCTTCATATTGGCATTAGGTTTTTGACAGTAAACTTTTTTAAAGACTTTCAGTTGGCAATCATTTTTTATAATTCTTTGAACTGTAGAACGGTAAATCTTGTTCTTTTCGCTATTTTTCTGGTACCTACAGATTCTTCACGTCGTACATTCTCTATATTATTTCTTACCATGGTAATATTTCCTTGAGTTCTTGAAGTTTTCTTCCTTCCCCTTCCAACTTTTATTTTTATGGATCCATTATTTTCTCTAAGATGTCTAAAAAACTTTCCAACTGTTCCAACATACCAATTTTTCTTGCACCGTAATTATGTTTTTGTCGAATATGTTTGATAAGAATTCGATCCTCTTCACTTCAGACTGCCATTGTGTATGGATTAGCTGTCACGAAGCGTACAAAATATCAAAAATAACATCGTTTACTGTTTTAATAACACTCATGGATACTCTGATTTTTAATAACGGTCATGTTGCGATCATGGTTCAAACGACTTCAAATTTCCAAAATGATAACCGCAATGTTTTAGTACATCAATGAACAAAATGAATTGTATTTCTTGAATTTTAAAATCTTTCACAATGAGACCTATACTGGAGAATTTGCGATAGTTAAACTACCAAAAAAACGTATCATCTGAAATTTAAATAAATCAGTTTCCGCTTGCAACGAACATAAGCGCACGTTTGTTGAAAAAAACCTTTCAATCCAGCCCTGTTCAAAATATTTCGATAAAAATTACACATTTTTCTGAGACGATTCCAGTTCATCATCACTCCAAGAATAAATTAAATCAGTGCAAAATGAAAGAAAATATCCACAATTAAAAAGTGTTCTCCTTTAATTTGAGCCACAGTGTATATTACAATATAGACGATATTTAAATTATTGGCAACTTTCCTAGTATCTATTTCTAGATTTTCTCACCTGAATTTGAGACAGCTACCTCAATTGCTGGGGCTCTTGCAGTCCGGGCTGCTCCCCTTCAGTGATTATTTGGCTCAAAGTTTCCTGTTTTACATTATCTGCTGCGGGTGCTTCAAATCGTTCGAGCATCAAGAACTATTCTATTTAGCAAGCGCTCCTGATACAATCTAAATAATAGTTAATATAGAAAAATATAATAATTTAGCCTAGATGCTTTGGATACCATAAATTGTAAAATTGAAACGCGCAGAAAATATCACAAGCAAATTAAGGCATTTGATGGCGTACTGGGTTAATTCCCTAGTCCCTTAAATTACTTTTACTGCGTGGCCTATAGGGTTGCGCACTGGTTTGTTAATTTTCTGCTACCTTTGATTAAAACAACTGTTTACTTAAATACTTGTGTTTATATTCCTTAATGCAGGTTGTGGTATCATATTATAAGAATTCACGACAAAGACACTGGTCAATACTTAACATTCACACTACTAACTACTTTTTTACATGTCTTCCTTAACTATCACTTGGAAGTACATCACAAAAACGCCCCGGTATCGCAGGGAGTTCAATTTCGTACGTCAGTTAACTCGGAATCGCTAGCTGCTTAGTTCTACTTAAAAAGAAACTATTAATTGGTCAAAAAGGCCTTAAAACCCGTAGAGCGTCCGTAGGAGAACTTGCTTCACGGAGCCAGCTTGGAATCTCTCGTCACCTTTGCACCGTGCTTCTTGTCTCTCTCAACCGGCGCGCGATACAACCCAACCTATTTCTCGCCCAATCAGGTGCTCGCGCCCCAATGTTGATGTTTTACAAGTACCATCGCGACGCGCTTTTGACTAGCTACGTGACTAACCTTGCTAAGGCTGAGATGTTGAATACGGCTTTCAATTCTGTGTATACACCGAATAGGCCCTGGCTAGGGAATATAATTACTCATAATAGCAACAATTCGGCAAATTACTTTACTTTCACAATACCTAATATTATTAAGTGTCTTAAGGGATTAAAACGAAGTTATTCACTTGGGCCCGACAGATTGTGTAGTGAGCTTTTGTTTCTTGCTCGAACTTCTGTAGGACCTTATCTAAAAATATTGTTTGATATGTGCATTAATAATAACACAACACCGAAAGACTGGCGTAAGGCTATTGTTGTTCCCATATATAAGTCTGGTGGCAGGTCAATTCCCCTAAACTACCGCCCTATTAGCTTAACATAATGTATCGTGTGTAAAATCTTTGAGCAACTTTTGTCAAATTATGTTAGAAGAGAGTTGGACATTAAAAATTTCTTTTTTCCAACCAATATGGCTTTAGACCTAATTATTCATGCGAGTCAGCTCTTGCATCTTTTGTTGGTAATCTGGTTAACTCTGTCGATGGCGGTGTGCAGGTGGACACCGTCGTCATAGATTTTAGTAAGGTTTTTGATGTGGTTCCACATGACATACTGCTAAATAAAATGGCGGAACTAAATACTGACAAAAGAGTAATATCTTGGTTACATACATTTTTAAACAATAGAACACAACAGGTTAGAGTTCGTGACAGCATTTCTACTAGTTCTGGTGTAACATCTGGAGTGCCTCAAGGCAGTGTCATTGGCCCTCTGGCATTTATAATTTTCATTAACGATATTTATTCTAACATCCATTCAACTATACGTCTTTTTGCTGATGATTGTATCATCTACAGACAAATTAGGGATGCTGAAGACTGTGAAACTTTACAGAGTGATTTAAATACACTCCAGCACTGGGTAGATGTAAATTGCATGAAGGTAAACACTAATAAAACTCGGCAGATTTCCTTCGGTAAAAAACGTTTTCACCACAATAAATTATACTCTCAATAATGAAAACATCTTAACAGCCAATGTTATCAAATATCTCGGAGTATATCTTACTTCATCTTTAAATTGGTCTGAGCAGGTTAATATGACGGTGGCTAATGCTCACAGGGTGCTCAATTTTGTGATGCGCAACTTAAAAAAGGCAAGTCGAGCCTCTAGAATTAAAGCCTATCTGACCTTGATCAGACCATCTTTAGAGTACTGCTCATCCATATGGCATCCCCATCAGCAGACTCTAAAACCCCAGTTGGAGATGGTCCAAAGAAGGGTTCGCTGGGTTTATTTGAACCAACGCAGGAAATATTTCTTGAAGGTTCTCATGTATAAGATCTATAATAGGTTACCATCTTGGACAGAACTTTCTGACACACTCGCTAAACCTAACTACCACTCTAGAGGGGACCATAAATTTAAAATTAGAAAACCTTTCTGGCGGACTGATGTCGGTCTTTTCTCGACATTGGGATTGGGTGTTGACCTATGGAATCAATTAAAAATTTTTGACAGAACAATGCCTACTCTGCAAAATTTTAAGAGGCGTTTAAAATTTGCTAAAATTTGTAACGCAGCGCATTGTGCTTACTTTTACTTATACTTTTGTATGTTATATATTGTCTTATTGTTATATTTTATATTTTATTGATATAATTTATATTTTACTGATATATTTTATATAGTATTGTAAATGTCTCTACAGATTATATTTTGAGTGTCCTAATTATTTCTGTACTTAGCATCCACAAGTGTTTATACTGCTGTTATGTTACCCATAAATAAATAAATAAATAAATTAATAAATAAATAAATATAAATAACTGAGTGAACAATTTATACCCCTTATGTAATTTACAACACAAAATTAGCATTGATTGAAATCGCACGCACACAGCATTTACTAACCTATTCTCTTTGACGTGTTGATACACGTTTCCCCAACAGCATTTTATTTTCTAAATTGAAAACCGTCAGCCGGACGAAGAAAAGTCAAGAGACCATTTTTGTAAGAAGATAGGTCCGAATATAAAAATAATTTCTGGATACCAAAACAATTAAAACATAAAATGAACTTTTGGTAGATTGGTTTCATAATCCAACTTTTTCTGAAAGGTTTCTAAATTATTTTTCAAACCACAGTTTCAAACAAAAAATAAATATTATTAATAACTTAAAAAACAGATCACTTAATATAGCGAGTCCACTATTTTACGAAAATAATCTCAAACTCATAACAGATTTTTTGCTTAAAAACAATTATCCTCCTTCCCTTATTAAAAAAATTCTTAGAGAAACCAGTTATTTTTTTACTAAGCGAAAGACAAAAACCCCTTAACATCTACTCTCTGGAGTGATTTATAAAACCCCTTGCCATGACTGTAGCAAATATTACATAGATCAAACTGGCCGATACTTGAAAACTCGCTTGGCTGAACATGAAAATGGTTCACGGAAACTCAGTAATATAAATCCAACAGCCTTAGGGTGCGTTTATGTTGGAGCTGTGATAAACGATAAAAGCAGTGATGAGAGCGGCGATAAGAGCTGCGCAAAATTCACTTCTTTAATGTGCCGTTTATAGTGAAGCTGTGATAGTAGCGACGATCTCTGCTTTGCAAGTTAAAGTTGTTAAGTAGACGTCAAGCCGTGGAGATCAAATTCATCAAACCGATCGATTGAAAATATTTTTGTTTAAAATGAGTGATTCTGAAGAAGAAATACTTTTAGCTTCAAATGCTGTCAAATATTATATTTTGAAAACTACAGCTAAAAAACGAAAATTCTCTGCACACCCTATAAATACCAGAAGGTACAGGTTTGGTGAATTTCATCATCTTTATAAAGAATTAAGGAAACACCCTGCAAAATTTATGGAATACATGAGAATGAAAATAGAAACTTTTGATTATATACTTTTGCAAATTTCTGGAGCCAAAAAAAAATGGAGAAATTGTCATAGTAGACCAATTTTATCCGAAGAGCGGCTAATGATTACAATCCGGTAAGTAAACATAGTCTTTAATTTTATAAAAAAATATGTATTACAAAACAATGTAGAACATTAAACACAGACACAAGAGTAATAGTAAAGAAAAACGAAAAATAATAATACCATAAAAAACTAAACTTTAAATGAAATCTAGTATTTCACATTTTTAAAAATATTTAATGAGTACTTAATATCATTGCAATGAATAAGGATTAAATAAGCGACATTCTGATTCAGATAAATTTAAGTTTGTTTCTGCATCATTATAAAAATGTCTTGCTGTATTTTGCTGACAGCTAGATGTTGAGTCATACTTAGAGTTAAAAGTGTTTTCATTGGCATAAGAGTTTTTGCTTGCTTTGACGAATTCTTGAGTTAATTTCATCACCTTCATTCTATATTCTAGCTTATCGTACGGCGATAACGTCTATACATGGGGTAATAAGCTTTTAAAAAAATTCAAATCTTCATCTTCTTTTTTATTTTTTTTATTTTCTAATAACTGTAGTTTTTGTTGCTCAACCATTAGTAAACTTTGGCCTATATCATTTTTTGGTGGACGCTTTTTACGATATTTTATAGCAGGTGTTGAAACTCGGGATGAAGATCCCGTAACGCTAGATGTAGACGGTGCTGAGTCTAAATGTTCAAAATGCTGAGAGGGAGATTGCATGATCTCATCTGCTTCTGCATGTTGCATAATCTCATCTTCTACAGCCTGTTCACTGACTTCATCTTCATAACTTTCACCACTTTCATCCTGTGACATTTGGGATGTCTGAACCGAAATATGTTCATTATTATTTTTGGGGAAATTTCCCTCCGATTTCCTTGGAGTAAATTGGTCTTTTAAAAACGACAGACTTTTAAAGTATTTCCATTCTCCTTTATAATAATTTATTTGAGCATCTCCAGATTTTGGTTTAGGAATGGACGCCAAGGTAGTTCTAAATTTGTCCCGTAAACTTTTCTACTTATTTCGTACTATAGTTCCTAAAACAAAAAAAAAGAAATAAAGAACTTTTAAAAATAACAAAAAAAAATTGAACTAAATGGTCTATATTAATTTACAGATATTTATCAACTGGTCAATCGTTTAGAAGTTTGGCATTTACTTTTCGAATGGGAGTAGCAACAGTCTCACAAATTGTTAAAGAAATTGTTAAAATTATCTGGGAAATACTTCAACCATTACATATGAAAATTCCCAGCGAGGATGATTTTAGAAAAGTAGCAGACGATTATTATAATATTTGGAACTTCCCTAACTGCATTGGCTCCATTGACGGGAAGCATATTAGAATAAACTGCCCTGCGCATTCTGGTACAATGTATTATAATTATAAAAAATATTTTTCAATTGTTTTGCAAGGATTAGTTGATGCCAATTACAGATTTATTAACATTGACGTTGGAGGTTATGGCAAACAGAGTGATGGTAGAACTTTTAGGTCTTCAGCCTTGTTTTTGTACTTGTCAGATGGGCGACTTAACATTCCCGACGAATGTGCGTTACCGAACTCAGATATCACTGTACCCCATATTATTATAGGTGATGAAGCATATCCACTTCTACGTTATTTATTAAAACCTTATAGTAGACAACAATTAGATGCAGATAAAGAATACTTCAATGCCAGATTATCAAGAGCACGAAGAACTGTCGAATGTGCTTTTGGCATACTATATTCCAAGTGGAGAATTTTAGGAACCGCGATACAAACATGTCCAGATGTCGCTGATCATATTGTTAAGTGTATTTGTTTGCTACATAACATTATTATCGACAGAGAAGGTATTGAGCATCATCTTCAAGAACCAAACCTAACCAAACCAAGAAATAATATCAGACCAGATAATGTGGGAAGACCAAATCAAGCTGCTGAAAATATTCGTAATCTATTTAAACGTATCTTTGTCGCAATGCCGTTTAAATACTTAACTGATAAATTTTTCTTTCATTTCCCTATTATTTTAATACCTACCTACATACCTATGTATTTACTATTTCATAAATAAAATTTCTACTTACGTGTTGTATTTAATTTTAAAGCCACTTCATCCCACAATTTGTCTAGAACAAACCTATTGTGGTGGTTTTTATTTGTTTGGTCCCACAAGGCGGATCTAATAAATATTTCACTTATTAAATTATCGATATCCATGTTGACCACACTTGATATAAAAGCAGAGAAAATAGACAAAACAATTAGCGCTGCTCTTATCGTTGCTCGCCTGCCAAGCGTGTCTCGACGCGTCGCTCCAATATAAACACCTGCATATAAAATAATGAAATAATTTTCTTTGCTTCGCTAGTATCGCCGCTCTTATCGTTTATCGCAGCTCCAACATAAACGCACCCTTAGTTCAACATAGCCGAGAACAAGGAAATAGTTTTGATTTTGACGACACAGAAATTGTAGGTACTCAAACCTTTTACGGCAAAAGACTTTTGCAAGAAATGATTTGCATAAATAAATATAATAGTGTCAATACACGCCAAGATATTGAAAAGCTTTGCACTTCCTATCGTAATTTAATTGCAGGGCTGTCAACTTAATTGTTACCTAATTGTTTTAACGCCCCCTTTTATTATTTTTCTTGAAATAATTGATATCCTATCTATCGTCATAATATTTAACAACACTTATTGCAAAGAAGGCCAAAGAAACGGAAAGAATTAAAAAAAAATACCACAAAAAAACTAACCTGAACTAACCCAACAGTAACATTATCCTGCATTCAGTGTTGAATTTACCAAGAGTGAACCTGAAGTTTTTAACTTATTTTAATGTGTGTGTACCGTCCTTTGTTTAATGTTTAGACGGAAAAACCTATGGTACCTATGTTTCTTGTGTTTTTTGATTTTAAGTTTTGACTCTGAAAAACTACTTAACAGTAAGTCCCATAATGTTTTCTTCTTTTTTCTGTTTTTGATTTTGTTGTTTTTGTTTTATTATAATGTTTTGATGTTAAATGGGTGAAATCTTTATATTTATATTTTCTGCTTATGAAACTTATTGTTATTTTTAGAAAGTAATAATAAACTAAAAAAATATTTTAACTGTACTTAAAAATCAATCCTTGCTCTTATGTTAAATTTGTATGTAAACAGAATAACTTTTTGTAGAGATGTTTTAAAATAAAAGCGAAACGTCGGCATATGGGAAAAAGTTTTTTCCTTCGTTTTTCTGACCCCAATCCCAACAAAACTTCTTGGACTGCGGGTCGCTAACCTCACTAAGTAACTATAAAAATAATATTTATTAAAAAAAACAATGTCGTGTCGTTATTTTTATTAAAAATATTACAGAGCGTGTTAAAAGGGACGCACTGATGAAAAATAAAAAGATCTTTGTCTCGGAAAAAATGTGTATTACATTTTAGAATTTAATAGATTTTTGGACATTTTAAAACATTTTGACGTATGCAAATTGCTAAAATATTTGGCATGATTTGATTTAAAAACAATATTGGGCCATAGAAAACATAAATAAAATTAGATTTTACAACTTACTAATGATTTAACAGATATTACGTTTTTATAGACACTACCGATTGCTGAAATATCTTCGTAAAACATCACTGATTAAGTGTCGCAACAATACCACTTTGACTAATTTTGTAATAATTTGGCGTTAGTGTGATATTAATGTAGTAATAGCGAAATTCAATAGAAGGCGGATTTTAAGGTCATAATAATAGTGACTTAATTTTAATGAAAGATTCAAAAATTTATCAAAAGAAAAGGAGCGATTAGCGTCATGGATATGCCAAGACATGAAACCACACAAATTGACGTCCAATTAATTAATTGACTTTGTCAATCGAATGTTCTACCGTGACTATTATATCTGGTTCTTTTTTACACCTAAAACTTCCCGAAAACGAGTAAAGAGTGCAGAAATTGCAGAGGAAAGAAACATGCAAGATACACACCCAAAAAGATACATTTTGGCTGAGCCACACACGACTTCTTTGGGCTGCCATTAAATTATTGTTTAGTTAATATAATGATGCAATGAAAAGATAATGTTCTGATTAATGTTAAAAACGCTTTAAAATAATGATAATAATTTCGTTTATGTGAGAGACTGGGGTAAATACGGACACCTAGTAAAGACGGACATTACCTGGTTTATGTCTTGCTGCGGTTCATACCACCTGATGATAGTATTTGATAAAGGCTTGTACAAGGCTCAGTACTCTGCAAAGTATCAGGTCGAATAGCTACACGCCCACTTTGTTAAGGCATTAAACAATGGAGAAGATTGTTTTAAATATTTGTGTAAAACATTTCCGGCTCTGTCAGAGGCAAAATTAAAGCAGGGAATCTTCGCTGGGCCGCAGATTAGGAGCTTGATGAAAGATACAGAATTTGAAAATGTAATGGAATATAAGGAAAAACATGCATGGAATGCTTTTAAAGAAGTTGTACATAAATTTCTAGGGAATTATAAAGACCCAAACTATGCTGAGATAGTTGAAAATATGGTGGAAAAATTCAGGATTCTTGGTTGCAATATGAGCATAAAAATTCACTTTTTACATTCCCATTTGGAATATTTCCCGGAAAATCTTGAGGGCGTGAGTGAAGAGCAAGGTGAAAGATTTCATCAAGATATTAAAGAGATGGAGAAAAGATACCAGAGGCGCTGGGACACAAAAATGATGACCGATTACTGGTGGACATTGGCAACAGATCTTCTTCTAGCTGAATATGACGGAAAAACAACGAAAAGAAGCTTCTCTGAATAAAGGAAACGGTTTTATAAGAAGCGTAAAGAATAAATAACTATTTCTAATAGTTTCGATGTGTATATTTTGTATATTTTTGAATTATTTTCTTTAATATATTATAAAACTGGCTTATAAATGAAATAAATCGTGTTTTTCCTATATTTTTGGATTTTACTGGTTTGAAAAATAACCTTACGTGATCAAAAAAACTAAAAGCAGATTTGAAATCAACGCTAACCAATTATTAAAAAACATCTAAAATTTTTAAGTCAACTTTCAAAGTGTTAAAAAATGCAGGCCTGTGAATCAATGCTCATTCCACCGTGCACCAGTTAAACAGAAGATTGAAGTTAATCATAACGCATATTATTGGGCATAAAATGGTCTTAATATTGGGGTCCTAACTCAAATTTAGCCTAGGGTCCAAATAAATTAATTAAATGAACTTTATCGTCTGGGTTTGACTTCAATTTGATATCTTCGTTGTCCGTATATACGCCACTCTCCCCTATTGGCTTTGAGCGATAACGATTGACTTTTTTCATGCGAGAATGCCAATTATTATTTTTATTATTCTGTTCTACATATCTGATACAATTTTTTTTTTTAATACGATTGTAGGTCCGTACACCTGTAAACTGTATAACCAATCATTATCTAAAGTTCGTGTTCTCAATAATACGATTCCCGCCCACCGCTGAAAACAATTTAAGTGTTGTAAATGATAAATTTATTGAATGTTGAAAAGTTACATGAAAATGGCCATTCAGTATATTGCACTAAAAGGCCTATAAACAATATTTGTCTTCGTAGAATAGACACGTGCGTACCAGATACAAGCACTACTAATACTATCTACTATTCCATACTTTAAATACCGAAAGAAACACACACCACAATGTTGTACCATGCCATAATGTAGAATAATAATATAACTCTCTTCTTGAACTAAGATTGGTCGATATGTAGCCGCCAAAATTTAATATTCTTAATTATAATAGGTATTATACAGGGTGTGTCCTACTAGGTAAGATATTATGGAGGCCATAAACCTTATGGCTTCGGGGAAAAATTTGATTGACTAAATCGACCAAAAGAAATTGCTGGAAAATATTTTCAAGTATCTAAAATGGCGGCTAGGGAACACAGTTTCAAGGATATATCTAAAAAGTCAAATTTTATCAGATAATCGCTATGTTAAGCTACTGTTTTAATGACGGAAATAAAAACTTCGTTAATTTTTGCGAAAACTTGTTTTTAAGATTTCTTTGTATCTTTGACAATATGGACGGGGGAAGCTTGTGAAAAAAAACCTTTTAAATTGCTGTATCTTCCATATGCTTTACCCAAATTTCATCAGCTTAAGCTCGTTTAATAGGCACTTTTACCACAGAAAATATATATATTTTCTGTGCTTTATTTACACTTAATAAAAAACCGACTTTGTTCGTGGTCGCTAGTGCATACCTCGCCTTCTAGGTGGCGCTGTTTAAATAAGATTTAGTTTTGTCAAATTTTACTTAATATAATTAAATGATGATGCATGATACATTTTTTTACTACTTAGCTCATAGAGCCTAAAAATAGCTACATTTTGGCAAAAACCGAGATTCGATATCTTTATATGTTTTCGAGTTATTCACAAATTACTATTCCAGGAAAATAAACTAATGGACATAAGTCAAACCCGCTGCTTTAAAATTGTCTGCTTACAGTACAAATAGAAAAACAATTTATAAATCATCTCTCATGAAAATGATACTAGAAAAAAACAATTTGACAAAGATCATTACTATTTTTAGCTACACATGTATACATATCGGTTGCAGAAAATATAAGATTAGAAAATAACTATACTCGTTTAGAAAAACTTACAGGAAAATGGTTGTTATCACTACCACGACAAAAAGTTCGCAATCTCATAGAACTCTCGGGAAACAATGTCAACGTTACTTAATATATAACACTTCTATGATTAGATTTTCCTCCTTAGATATTTAAACATACATAACTCACTATCCCTTCGTTTATTTTGTTTCTGTTCTTAACTAGCAATGATCTTAATGAATGAATGAACTGAACTTTATGGTGATGCTGCGTCTAATTTACTGGAATTACTTCATTTTTTAATTTTTATTTTATATTTATGTATGTCATGTATACGATACAATATTACATTTTTCCTGAAGGTGTTGGTAAAGGGACTTCCTTTTCTTCTTTTTTATTGTATTAATGCTTTATTTGGTGATAATATATAGTTTTCAAGTCAAAAGATTATATTTATTATTATTATTATTATAATATATTATATTATATATTACTTATTATCCCGTATTTTATAACCTTTAGTTATAGTTTTAATTTGCTGCCAAGGTTTATGAAAATAGGAAGAAGCCATCTGAGCACAAGTCTTAAATGACTTTAGCGGATATTCTCTTATACAGTGAGTTTCCCAGAAGTAATACTTAAATTCATTTAAAATTCAGCGGTGTGTTTTTTTAGAAAAACACTCGGACTCGTCGATTTTTATTTCGTAATGTATTTTGTAATAGTAAATTCATGTGTACAGGGTAGCCCAAAGATAAGCTATGATCATCAACTTATTTTTTTCAAATAAAAACATATATTTTTTACTTATTTCATTTTTAAATTTTGCAGCGAGTTCTAAGTATGTTTCATGTGCTATGTCCTATACCTAAACTCAAGAGTTATCGAAAAACTTACAATTAAATATATCAATAAGTAAGACATGTTTATTTAAAAGAACAGAACAACAAATCAAATTAAACGTTGAAAATGTGCGCCATTTACGGCTTGACAATATCCAAGGCAATCAATAAACTCTCTTTGCACGTTTTCAATTATTTCCGGAGTAATGGCACGCACTTCTCTTCGGAGTCTTCCTTTCAACTCCTGCAGATTGTTTGGCCTGTCAACAAATAATTTCGATTTGAGATAACCTCACAAAAGGAAGTCCAGCGGAGTTAGGTCTGGCGACCGATATGTCCTCTTTTTCCTAGCCACCGATTGGGAAAGGTTTCATTCAAAAATATACACACAGTAGCAGCGTAGTTTGGACAAGCACCACCTTGCTGGAGCATTCGTTCTTCGTCAGGGGACTCCGGCTCCAATGGATTCGGAAATAAAGCCACTAATGCTGGAATTAATTCAAGTTGGAGAAATTCGAGATATACTTGTCCAGTTAAAGACTTTTCAAAGAAAAATGGACTAGCTACTCTTTCGCAAACTATTCCACACCACACATTTTTTTTTTGAGGGTACTGCCTGTGAACCTCCATCATCCAATGCAGATTTCCTGTTGTCAAAAACGATAATTTTGTCTGTTCACAATGTTATTAAAAAAAAACGTAGCTTCATCTGAAAAAATAATATTTCCCACTAAATTATTATCTAGATTGCACATATTTTGCATACGTTCATAAAACTCATTTCGCCTATCGAGATCATCTTCAAATAACTTCCACTGGAGTAACTTTGTTTGGGTGATATCTGTGCTTTTGAACTATTCGATGAACAACAGATTTCCGCAGGGGTAAATTGGCCTGAATGTGCCACAGAGGAGTACATGAATTTTCTTCCAAGGAGAGCAAAACGTGAAGTTGTTCATTTTCATCTCAAACAGGACGACTAGATTTATGCAAACCTCTAACATGACCAAATTCTCTAAACTTAGCCTCTATTCTACTCACCATCTTTTGACATATGGGAAAACGATTACGATGGATTTCATTGTATAGTTGAGCTGTTTCTATTTGAGTACGCGTTCTACCACCAAACCCAACCATGCATAGAATTTCAATTTTTTCTCATTCCGTTAACTTCACCATTGTGAAAACCGCAACTTTGCAACTACGCTTGACAATTAAAGCAATATAAACACACAATGGAATATTTTGCTCGATTAAGAAATAAATTCTCGGAAATACGCTCTTACTTATTGATATGTTCAATTATAATTTTTTCGATAACTGTTGAGTTTAGGTATAGGACATGGTGCATGAAACATACTTAGAATTCTATGCAAAGTTCAAAAACGAAATAAAAAATATATGTTTTCATTTGAAAAAATGACGTTGATGGTCGTAACTTTGAGCTTCCCTGTATACATGCATCTGCCTTAAAAAAAATTCACATTAAGAAACAAAAATCGAAACGTCCGAGTGTTTTTCCAAAAAGCACACCGCTAAATTTTAAATGAATTTAGACATTACTTCTGAGACTAACTATATGTATTTCCAATGATCTTGATATTATCCATAGAAATAATTGGATTGTAAACTGTGAACTTACGTTTCAATATACTATTTTTTCTTCGAAACATCTTGGATTTTGGGTAATCTTTTAACTGTTTAATACCTAGTCCATATTCTGCCTTTTGGGTTTAGGATTCTGTTTGGTTAGTTCAATTTCCTTAGCGTTCTATTCTTTGATTTACGAAATGAAGATTATTGTAATTATGTATAGTTGCACAGTATGAAAATTTAAAGAACCATGTTAGATTAATCAACTACATACTAAACGTTGTAGAATCATGCTAAATAAATTTATTGTTTAATCAAATTGTTGGCATTACTTAATTTTAAATAAGTACTTCGTCGTGACACATATTAATGCTTAAAATTACTATAAAGACATGTACTTGAACATAGGAAACTACACCTCATCAATATTATTCGCACACTGCAGACTTTTCGCATCATTGGTTCTGTCACAAATAACTGCGGTCCCATTATTTGTGATAAAATTTATTTGCCAGGCGATTTGCCAATAACACTGGCCAACACGATTTTTGTTACACAGTTCATCCCTTTATTTTCACAATGCTATCCCGGCCACCTGTCATTAGTTTAAGCCGGCCGTGTTTCAGCCGTTAGTCCGGTAGTCGATGATTTATCGTTATCGCGTTTAGTTGTAATATTTGTTGAAACCAGTGTATTGTTTAACTGTTTGTTTCAGGGAGTGCTGTGCTATTGTAAAACTATGCCTGCAAATACCTGTGCGTTTCGAGGGTATCACTTAAAATAAGGTGAAGGAATAAGCATGTTTGCATTTGTACATTTGCACCTGTTTACGATTGTTGATTAAAAATGTAAGGAAAAGTAACAAAACTGCCGTTCAACATTTAAAAGAAAATAAAGGGATACATAAGAAAATACTGTTTTTCTACTCCTATATTAGTAAGAACCTACTTACGCACTGTATACTTTATCCGTAAAACCCTAATTACACACACATATTGTTAGAAGCCAAGCTGTGCGTAAGAGCTGTTACGTAATATTAAAATGTCTGTATTAACAAGGGCAATTTTCGCTAACGCTCGTACCGTAATTTTGGTCAACTGTCAAAATTTCAACGTGAAGGACATATAATTTGGCCCCTATTTAATCAATGCTAAACTTAGGATTTTGTCGCTTCTCGGTGCTTGCTTTTCTCACCAATGGGCTCATGGGCCCTTGGCAGGTAGTAAATTTTTTGAGGGATCATTCAAAAGGAGTGCATTGTAAAACAGAAATATAACCTAAAATTTGAAGAAGTAGTCCATACTTGTAGTGGAGTGTAGGTAATAAATTAAAACAACACTTCTGTCTTCCTCCACAAATAATATTATATATTTTTGAAAAATTTTTAACGATTGTCCCTACATGTTTCGACCATATATATAGTCATCTTCAGGGGAACTAAAAGGAATGTGTGAGAATATAAAGACAATAACAGGCATCATAAGAGACTTACCTATAACGAGTGTGAAATTGGATCCAATAGTTGTCTCAAATTAATGAGTACAACATTTTATATCATAGCAAGTGAAATTTGTGTAGTTGAAGACTAACTTGAGGTAACTTAGAGTTGTGGATAAGTAAGTAAGCACATTTTAGTTATTTAAAAATTTTTTTATGTTGATAAAAGTCAGAAAATTTAGTTGTATTTAATGAGCATGGTGTGAAAATAAATTTTAATAATTAATATATTTATATTATAACATGGTTTATGTGTAGAAACCAAAAAGAAAAGAAAGAAAAAAATTTTTTAGTTATTTTATAAAAATATGAAATTTCATGTTCCTAGAATACTATTATGAAAAAATAAATAAAGTAGAATGGGGGCTAAGCCCCTATGGGTTTAAATAGAACCGCATTGTGATGTTAAGAAAATAATTTTTTAAGTTCTTTACAAAATTTAAAAGAGAAACGAAATTTCGTGCGAACCACTACCACGTTTAACTTAAAAAGAATTTTTAAGGAAGGTGTGGTTAAAGTATAAAATAGATGGATAAGAGAAGAGTAGAGGAAAACTAAGAGTTCTGGGCCAGGTGGTGCTGGTGGTGCTGGTGGTGCAACTAACCCGGGTGGTTCGGTGGTGCGTTTTATGATCTAACCCGGGTGGTTCGGTGGTGCGTTTTATGATCTAACCCGGGTGGTTCGGTGGTGCGTTTTATGACCTAACCCGGGTGGTTCGGTGGTGCTGTTTACAAAATAACCCGAAATTAAACCCGACTTTTTACGACCTAACCCGGATGCTTTCATGAGGCGGCTTCTCATCTAACCCTAATTTGAACCTGAATATTTATGAACTGACCCGAGATAAAACCCGACTTTTTACGACCTAACCCGGATGCTTTCATGAGGCGGCTTCTTATCTAACCCTAATTTGAACCTGAATATTTATGAACTGACCCGAGATAAAACCCGACTTTTTACGACCTAACCCGGATGCTTTCGCGAGGCGGCTTCTCATCTAACCATAATTTGAACCTGAATATTTATGATCTGACCCAAGATAAAACCCGACTTTTTATGATTTAACCTTAGTGCAAACGCCGCTGTTAAAGCGATATAGTAAAAAAAACTCGATTAAAATTTTATCTTGTTCGCTAGACCAATTAATTTCCAAATATTATAATTAAAACATACAATCACTACACTGGCGCACCGTCAAAAATCGTGCTTGCACTATCCCAACGTACAGAGCGTCCGCTTCAGAAAATACGGTGCCGTATTTTTTGCGCCGAACGCTCTGGAGGAACACACTCCGATTTGCAAGTACATACACGCTTTGTCGCGGCGAAGCTCGCCGTCAAATTACGGTCACTCTTTTGCGGTACCGCTTTGTAGGAAACCAAAGCTTTAGTGAAACGCCGCTGCCCCAGAACTCTGTCCATATTCCTCTACTGTGTTAATTTATGCGGGTAATAAAACCGACAAGGGTCGGATCGGCCTGCATACTTATAGAGGTAAAAAACCGCTTTAGAATGTTTTTGGTATATCTTTTTTAGATAATTTTGGGGGAAATAATTTGCCTGAGATGCCAATTAAAAAAGCCTACATTTAATTGTATTTTAGATTCTTGAATTTTGTACATGGATTAAAAATCTACTATTTCTTGAAATTGTATACATTATGCCAGATAATTATTAATATAATGTTATTAAGACTTTGTAAATATCTGTAAAAACTGTTCTAAATCGTGTCATTTCTGAAAATTGTATACTGAGTGATTAGAATTTAGTAAAAAAATTAAAAAAATGTTTTAATGTTATTAAGACCCGTGAAACTTTGTAAAAAATGACTAAAACAGTCGCAAATCGTCCTATTTTCTTAAAAGTGTATACTGAGTGTTTAGAATTTAGTAAAAATTAAAAAAAATGTTTTAAATTTGTTAAATCATGCGAAATCTTGTATAAAATGACTAGAACCGTTCTTAATCATGGCATTTCTGAAAATTGTATACTGAGTGTTTAGAATTTAGTAAAAAATTAAAAAAAATGTTTTAACGTTATTAAGCCCTGTGAAACTTTGTAAAAAATGACTAAAACAGTCGCAAATCGTCCTATTTTCTTAAAAGTGTATACTGAGTGTTTAGAATTTAGTAAAAATTAAAAAAAATGTTTTAAATTTGTTAAATCATGCGAAATCTTGTATAAAATGACTAGAACCGTTCTTAATCATGGCATTTCTGAAAATTGTATACTGAGTGTTTAGAATTTAGTAAAAAATTAAAAAAAAATGTTTTAACGTTATTAAGCCCTGTGAAACTTTGTAAAAAATGACTAAAACAGTCGCAAATCGTCCTATTTTCTTAAAAGTGTATACTGAGTGTTTAGAATTTAGTAAAAATTAAAAAAAATGTTTTAAATTTGTTAAATCATGTGAAATCTTGTATAAAATGACCAGAACCGTTCTTAATCATGGCATTTCTGAAAATTGTATACTGAGTGTTTAGAATTTAGTAAAAAATATAAAAAAAAATGTTTTAACGTTATTAAGCCCTGTGAAACTTTGTAAAAAATGACTAAAACAGTCGCAAATCGTCCTATTTTCTTAAAAGTGTATACTGAGTGTTTAGAATTTAGTAAAAATTAAAAAAAAAATGTTTTAAATTTGTTAAATCATGTGAAATCTTGTATAAAATGACTAGAACCGTTCTTAATCATGACATTTCTGAAAATTGTATACTGAGTGTTAAGTATTTAGTGAAATGGTGGCTATTTAGTTAATTCGTGACTTGTTTTGTACAGATTCTTTAGCATTTCTTAAGAACCGAAAAAGAAAACAGAAAAGAAAAAAATAAAAGAAAAAAACAACTCCAAGTGTCTTTGCGAACAATCGGCAATAAAATAGAGTATTTCAGTTTTTAATTTTTCGTAAATAAAAGTTGGTTAGATTAATAGTCTCTGTGAATATAATAACATAAACAAAGTGATATGCCGTAAATTTAGGAGTACAGTATAAATTATGCCTCTATTAAAATATACCGCAATAACTAACTACCAAAGGATTTTTGATATTTTGAATATATTTGATGCTCATAGCATTATCACATTTCCAAAGGCTCTAAATTTTAGAAAAATGTTCTAATAGAATACGTCTATCAATATAAAGTAAAGGTATTGTTAGGTTTTTTTAAAAAATACGACCTACAACAGTCTCTGCTACAGCATGGCTGACTCTGTAGAAACTTCTGTGAAACCATAATAATTATATCAATAATCGAGTTGTCGTTATGATAATATTTTCTTCCAATATCCGACTCCACTATCCATAAAAGTTATGTTAGAAAATTCATAATTGAGCGCATTGTAATTTTTTAAAAAGAAATTCACTTCACACACAAAGATGTAGCCATTCAATCCATGAAAATAATGCAAGTCAGTATGCGTATGTTATGGCTAACTGTTTAAATGTCTATTTCTTCCACGTTTATCGGAAGAAATACTTTTTTATACTAGTATTTTAGTTGAAAATAAGATCATAAATCATCTATACAAAACAAGCGTCCCTTATGGATTTGAACGAAAATCATAGATTCGACTATTTTCAGGAAAAATAAATCTAAGTACGGAATAATGCAGGAAGATTATCTATTTTCTTGGTTTAGAAAGTGATGTAGTTAAGATTTATAACTTAGGAATAAATAAATTATTATTAATCTTTTCGACCTTCTCTTACATATTTAATTTCTTTGATAGTAAGAACTAATCTTCTTATTTTACAAAGTAAAAAAAAAGCTAAAGATCGGCGTTGTCAGTCAGGTATAAGAACTGATTTAACACGATGGTTTTTGTACAAACGTTCACATACAATTGTATGCTTTTTAACCGATTGTGTTGGAAAAAATGACGATTTATAGATTAGATATTTAGACGAAGAGCTAACCTTCTCAATAAACTATTGATTATTGCCCTGCTAGCTAGACAACACTTTTTATGTTAGTCAAAAAAAAAATTTTTTTTTTTCGGACGCTATTACAGATTTCATCGTTAACTAACAAACATTAAGACCAAAAAAATTAGCGTGCAAGATGAAATGTATAGGTTCACTTCATTTCTACATTATTTTACAACTCTCAATCGCATTAAAAACAAGATCGAATAAAAAATAACTTATGACATATGGACGAAAAATGTTTTTCGGGCTATTTAGGTTAGCGACCGCATTACGTCTGAAATACTACATTTTTCGAGCTTATAACATAATTTACTATTTTAACGTTAAAATAGGGGAAATGATGTATCAAAATGGATACTTTTTTTTTATCGGTCACGAGATTATAGTTTCTTTTAAAATGAACTCTAATATTTACAACACAAAATATCCTTTAAACCACATTAGTTTAAAACTCGTCTGTCGCTTTCCCTCTATTGTGAGTTTGTTTAAAGTATAGCGTAGTATATATTTAGATGAATTTCGCAAATGTTGAATACTTTCAAAACTGAAAAAGCCGCCCTTTGCAATAAATATCTCCGTAGAGTTAGGTACCCTGCAGATTAAGGATATTTCAGCGGTTAATCATATACAAATTCAAAGATTTTGTCTATTTTAATGGATTAACAAACAATATCTATAGGATGACTTTACTGATAAAAAAAAAAAAATAACAAAAATCCATAAAGTCTAGGCTCACATGAAATTCCATAAAGAGCAGCTGCATAGCCTTATCACATCAAACTATATTTTTATTTCGTTCTATTGTCAAAAGTCTGTGTTTAGGAGATTATCGTTCATTTTAAAATGAACTCTAATATGTACATCACCATAAACTACCTCTTAAGCCGTCGTAAAAATACACTTTTCGATTTACCTATATATTGATTTTCTAATATTAAATATCTACAATAGTCGAAATTCGCTCGCTAATACCTATGTATGCAAGGTTTCTTCAAAAAATGACAATTTTGTTGTTTAATGGCTTGAAAAAATGGAAAAAGGAGGTTTTTGCATCCATTTATTTCCAGATGAGTGTTAAAAATACTTATAAAACTCGGTATACCGAAGATCAAGCATTAATGAGAGGGTTGAGTCCTGTTTGCCAAATCCTGATTTTTAATTTGACGCTGGCAACGGTACAATTTTTTAACATTTATCATAAGAGGCGTATATTTTTGGAGCTTAGATCTACCAGTTTATCCACGCCCCATTTATTGTTAGTGCTTTAGTAATTTTACTTTCCAATTATTTTTTACCAAAACGCGTAGTTGAAACAGTGTCTATATCAGACGATATAATAAATTTTAAGGATTAATTTGCTTACAAATGCACTTTAATTTATTTAGGCTAAAGCAGCCAGACATATACTGGAACTACGAAAACCCTATTACAATTTGGTTGCCTAGAGAAAATTTTGTAAAAAACATAGCTTTCTACACAAATGCTTGCACATTATGTACCTATCATTTCAAGATACCTGGCGACATTAATGTAAGCATTGACATAATGACGCAAGATATAGGTAGGTACTAGAATATTCAAGATTTCTATTAACGATACACTTCAGCATACATGCGAGATGTCATTAATGTCTACGGAAGGCAACAGACATACCAGCTATTTTTACATGGGATTCCATAGACTTGGACGCTTCTTGTTTAGAAATATTTGATGTCATCTTGAGGAGTTCCGTATTGAAGCATCAAACCTACCTGCCAAATAATTGACGAAATATGGGATATCATAAAATATGCCCCCCATCGAACTAAATGATCCTATAAACCAGCTTCACAGACCGTAATTTGTGATGCTAACACGATTAATACGCAATAGAACAAGATTAAGAAACAAAATTTAAAGTAGCTCTTTATCACACGAAAATAATTAAATAATTTACGGTTACAGAACAATAATTATTTTAAAAAGCTGTATAACTAAATATATTATGTTATTAGGAATATTCTGTCTAAAGTAACAGCCGATCTTAGTCGAAAATGAGATCGTATTATTGATTGTTGAATTCGTTAGGTATGAAATAAAATTAGAGATTTCGTCTATTTTTTCACGATTAAAAAAGAATACCTCTATTTAGCTAAAAATGAAACGATTACAGTGGTAGATTAATTCACTTTACCAAGCATGTAAACTACTAATTTTGCAATAAATATCTTCTATATTTCTAGGTAGGTTTACTCGAAAATGTGGGGCTATTTTCATCAAAAATCCCGATACGAAATTGAAAAATTTGCCTATTTTTGTCGGTTTACAAAGTGATAGTGGAATATTGGTTTGATCAAAGAACAATAATTATTTTAAAAATGTTGTATAATTAACTAAATGTTGGTGTTATCAGGCAGGCAAGAAGTTATTTATCTGAATCTTATTTGTACCATTAGCGTTTATATACAAATGTTAGTGGTTTTCAAAAATTGATATCTCGGAAATTATTAGCTTTAGACTTATAATACGCTTATTAAAAAATAATGACTACTTTATGCAAAATTCAAAAATATTATAAGATGTAGGGTATCCCAGTAACTTAACCAAAGATTTTCGGTCTTCGTAAAGCTTTACACGTTTCTTCAGCGTACCAAACATTCACTTTTTTTAAATATTGACATCGGGTTAGGATTCTGAACATAGGATTAACATCACTCCAATAGTGAACATGTTGCGTTGTCACAGTTCCATTCGTTGAAAAGTAAACAAAACCGTTTGAGCTACGTGGGGAATAAATAAAGTTGGCTTGTTGAAAAATTTTAATATTTATTAAGGTAAAAGACTATAAATATATCGATACAACACTTTGGCATTTCTAATACTACAAACATGAATATCTAAAATGTGATATTTACAACCGTCAACTCTCTCTCCCTTCTCTAATTTTGGTACACCAATGCTGTCTTCTAAGTTTATAATATATGGCGTCCTGCAGTTTAATTCCGAAAATGTTTTAACTAAAAATTCCTCTTTAACACATCCTTTAACGTAAATAATGTCTGCGTCTATCAGATTGTTGGATATGATATTATGTAGTTCCTTGTAATCGGTATCACCATAATTATAAAGGATACCATGATGATTTCCAAATAGATATTTGACTTGTTTCTTGCAAGCCTTACTTAAGGTGTCGAATGGTTTAACTGGTTTAAAAAAGTAACTTTTCATACTATTCCCATCATAAATAGCCAATTCTTTCGCGCAAAATTCAGGTATGTTAAATCCTTGAATATCGACTACAACGAACTTCATTGTCTGAAGACTCAAATCAAACAAGTATATTTTCATATTTTTATCGCTCTTAAGTTCGATTTCAAAAGCACACCCCCACTTTTCGATAATTTCACAGTCTTAGCACATAGATCTTATATTTTTATTTACGATCAATTCATCTTTATTCGCCAATCGTCTCAAACGAGTCTGCTTTTGAAAGTAATATAGCCTTAGTATTCAGAAAATATTAATGATATCGGAGCCTAAAACATCCTTGACACTAAAAAATCATTGTGTTTCCTAACAAAACCCATCATCTTGTCTATTTAGCTTGCTTTCCTATTGTTTAGCAGGTTAAATAAAATTATTATTTCGCTCTTTTTGTCTGTACTGAATCGTTAGGGGAATACGTTTCTAGTTCTATAAGAGAGACAGTTAAAATTTATGTAAGCAATCAAAAATCCTACACTATGAGCTACTTAGTTAAAATTTCATATTTCCTTCCTGGTTCAGGCAAAATTTGTGATGTGTCGGACAAAATTTATAAAAATACGAAAAAAAAAATGCTGGATGCATTTTTAGCGTGACTTTCTATTTAATACCATCTTATTTCAAGCTATAATTCGGTTGTCAAAATGAGAATAAAATAATTTTCCCATGGTTTATGTCATCTTAAAAAAGTCAAAAGGTTATATTCTGTAGAGGGTCAGATACATTCAAATTTAAATATTTTCTCCAAGAAGAATTTTAAGATAGTATTATAGTAAATAAAAATTCTATACCTCCAATATTTCATGGAAACATATCGTGTTCTAGCGACATAACCCAAAAGTACCTCTATTCAGAAACGCATCGTACTTTTCTTGTCAATAATTGTCTCATTGTCCCATCCATTACATTATTATAATCTTAAAGCACCTGTTACCAGCATTATCTGTTTTTATGGTTTTCATAAAACATAGCGATTACCGATGAAAATTAAACGAAAACTTAATAAATAACTTTTTTTTCAACTGAAATAGACTGATTTTCGATGGAAAAATGTTACTTATAACTAAAAAATGAATATAAGACATATACGCAATGATATTTAGAATAAATCAATCTTTTCTAAAATTACTATGAAATATTCACAAAATCGTTTCGTTATAACCAAAGTAGCAAGGCTTGCAGATTTCGTATAGAGTTCAAACGCGATACTGAGATGATCTTTTTTTTTTTTTTATATTTTTGTACGACTCTCTACATGCAATCAAACCTGAGCTACCCTGAAAGATTATGATGAAACCCGACTCTCTGCATCGTAGCCATTGGAGTGGAAAAAAAAATTTTTCAACTCTTCATACGACGAAAAAACATCCGTTAATTAATATTGCTTGTTTTCTAAACCATACTAATAAGCCCTTTTTAATATACCAACCTGAAAGATAAGAATACGGGGTTTTCTGTGTGAATTTAACTCTAAAAGGAATAAAATTGCAGAGAAATTTGAGGATTTTTCAAGAAAGTCCTCTCTCAAGTACTTACAACGTAGTGGTGCATTATCCTACAAAAATATAAAAAAAAAAAAAAGATCATCTCAGTATCGCGTTTGAACTCTATACGAAATCTGCAAGCCTTGCTACTTTGGTTATAACGAAACGATTTTGTGAATATTTCATAGTAATTTTAGAAAAGATTGATTTATTCTAAATATCATTGCGTATATGTCTTATATTCATTTTTTAGTTATAAGTAACATTTTTCCATCGAAAATCAGTCTATTTCAGTTGAAAAAAAAGTTATTTATTAAGTTTTCGTTTAATTTTCATCGGTAATCGCTATGTTTTATGAAAACCATAAAAACAGATAATGCTGGTAACAGGTGCTTTAAGATTATAATAATGTAATGGATGGGACAATGAGACAATTATTGACAAGAAAAGTACGATGCGTTTCTGAATAGAGGTACTTTTGGGTTATGTCGCTAGAACACGATATGTTTCCATGAAATATTGGAGGTATAGAATTTTTATTTACTATAATACTATCTTAAAATTCTTCTTGGAGAAAATATTTAAATTTGAATGTATCTGACCCTCTACAGAATATAACCTTTTGACTTTTTTAAGATGACATAAACCATGGGAAAATTATTTTATTCTCATTTTGACAACCGAATTATAGCTTGAAATAAGATGGTATTAAATAGAAAGTCACGCTAAAAATGCATCCAGCATTTTTTTTTTCGTATTTTTATAAATTTTGTCCGACACATCACAAATTTTGCCTGAACCAGGAAGGAAATATGAAATTTTAACTAAGTAGCTCATAGTGTAGGATTTTTGATTGCTTACATAAATTTTAACTGTCTCTCTTATAGAACTAGAAACGTATTCCCCTAACGATTCAGTACAGACAAAAAGAGCGAAATAATAATTTTATTTAACCTGCTAAACAATAGGAAAGCAAGCTAAATAGACAAGATGATGGGTTTTGTTAGGAAACACAATGATTTTTTAGTGTCAAGGATGTTTTAGGCTCCGATATCATTAATATTTTCTGAATACTAAGGCTATATTACTTTCAAAAGCAGACTCGTTTGAGACGATTGGCGAATAAAGATGAATTGATCGTAAATAAAAATATAAGATCTATGTGCTAAGACTGTGAAATTATCGAAAAGTGGGGGTGTGCTTTTGAAATCGAACTTAAGAGCGATAAAAATATGAAAATATACTTGTTTGATTTGAGTCTTCAGACAATGAAGTTCGTTGTAGTCGATATTCAAGGATTTAACATACCTGAATTTTGCGCGAAAGAATTGGCTATTTATGATGGGAATAGTATGAAAAGTTACTTTTTTAAACCAGTTAAACCATTCGACACCTTAAGTAAGGCTTGCAAGAAACAAGTCAAATATCTATTTGGAAATCATCATGGTATCCTTTATAATTATGGTGATACCGATTACAAGGAACTACATAATATCATATCCAACAATCTGATAGACGCAGACATTATTTACGTTAAAGGATGTGTTAAAGAGGAATTTTTAGTTAAAACATTTTCGGAATTAAACTGCAGGACGCCATATATTATAAACTTAGAAGACAGCATTGGTGTACCAAAATTAGAGAAGGGAGAGAGAGTTGACGGTTGTAAATATCACATTTTAGATATTCATGTTTGTAGTATTAGAAATGCCAAAGTGTTGTATCGATATATTTATAGTCTTTTACCTTAATAAATATTAAAATTTTTCAACAAGCCAACTTTATTTATTCCCCACGTAGCTCAAACGGTTTTGTTTACTTTTCAACGAATGGAACTGTGACAACGCAACATGTTCACTATTGGAGTGATGTTAATCCTATGTTCAGAATCCTAACCCGATGTCAATATTTAAAAAAAGTGAATGTTTGGTACGCTGAAGAAACGTGTAAAGCTTTACGAAGACCGAAAATCTTTGGTTAAGTTACTGGGATACCCTACATCTTATAATATTTTTGAATTTTGCATAAAGTAGTCATTATTTTTTAATAAGCGTATTATAAGTCTAAAGCTAATAATTTCCGAGATATCAATTTTTGAAAACCACTAACATTTGTATATAAACGCTAATGGTACAAATAAGATTCAGATAAATAACTTCTTGCCTGCCTGATAACACCAACATTTAGTTAATTATACAACATTTTTAAAATAATTATTGTTCTTTGATCAAACCAATATTCCACTATCACTTTGTAAACCGACAAAAATAGGCAAATTTTTCAATTTCGTATCGGGATTTTTGATGAAAATAGCCCCACATTTTCGAGTAAACCTACCTAGAAATATAGAAGATATTTATTGCAAAATTAGTAGTTTACATGCTTGGTAAAGTGAATTAATCTACCACTGTAATCGTTTCATTTTTAGCTAAATAGAGGTATTCTTTTTTAATCGTGAAAAAATAGACGAAATCTCTAATTTTATTTCATACCTAACGAATTCAACAATCAATAATACGATCTCATTTTCGACTAAGATCGGCTGTTACTTTAGACAGAATATTCCTAATAACATAATATATTTAGTTATACAGCTTTTTAAAATAATTATTGTTCTGTAACCGTAAATTATTTAATTATTTTCGTGTGATAAAGAGCTACTTTAAATTTTGTTTCTTAATCTTGTTCTATTGCGTATTAATCGTGTTAGCATCACAAATTACGGTCTGTGAAGCTGGTTTATAGGATCATTTAGTTCGATGGGGGGCATATTTTATGATATCCCATATTTCGTCAATTATTTGGCAGGTAGGTTTGATGCTTCAATACGGAACTCCTCAAGATGACATCAAATATTTCTAAACAAGAAGCGTCCAAGTCTATGGAATCCCATGTAAAAATAGCTGGTATGTCTGTTGCCTTCCGTAGACATTAATGACATCTCGCATGTATGCTGAAGTGTATCGTTAATAGAAATCTTGAATATTCTAGTACCTACCTATATCTTGCGTCATTATGTCAATGCTTACATTAATGTCGCCAGGTATCTTGAAATGATAGGTACATAATGTGCAAGCATTTGTGTAGAAAGCTATGTTTTTTACAAAATTTTCTCTAGGCAACCAAATTGTAATAGGGTTTTCGTAGTTCCAGTATATGTCTGGCTGCTTTAGCCTAAATAAATTAAAGTGCATTTGTAAGCAAATTAATCCTTAAAATTTATTATATCGTCTGATATAGACACTGTTTCAACTACGCGTTTTGGTAAAAAATAATTGGAAAGTAAAATTACTAAAGCACTAACAATAAATGGGGCGTGGATAAACTGGTAGATCTAAGCTCCAAAAATATACGCCTCTTATGATAAATGTTAAAAAATTGTACCGTTGCCAGCGTCAAATTAAAAATCAGGATTTGGCAAACAGGACTCAACCCTCTCATTAATGCTTGATCTTCGGTATACCGAGTTTTATAAGTATTTTTAACACTCATCTGGAAATAAATGGATGCAAAAACCTCCTTTTTCCATTTTTTCAAGCCATTAAACAACAAAATTGTCATTTTTTGAAGAAACCTTGCATACATAGGTATTAGCGAGCGAATTTCGACTATTGTAGATATTTAATATTAGAAAATCAATATATAGGTAAATCGAAAAGTGTATTTTTACGACGGCTTAAGAGGTAGTTTATGGTGATGTACATATTAGAGTTCATTTTAAAATGAACGATAATCTCCTAAACACAGACTTTTGACAATAGAACGAAATAAAAATATAGTTTGATGTGATAAGGCTATGCAGCTGCTCTTTATGGAATTTCATGTGAGCCTAGACTTTATGGATTTTTGTTATTTTTTTTTTTTTATCAGTAAAGTCATCCTATAGATATTGTTTGTTAATCCATTAAAATAGACAAAATCTTTGAATTTGTATATGATTAACCGCTGAAATATCCTTAATCTGCAGGGTACCTAACTCTACGGAGATATTTATTGCAAAGGGCGGCTTTTTCAGTTTTGAAAGTATTCAACATTTGCGAAATTCATCTAAATATATACTACGCTATACTTTAAACAAACTCACAATAGAGGGAAAGCGACAGACGAGTTTTAAACTAATGTGGTTTAAAGGATATTTTGTGTTGTAAATATTAGAGTTCATTTTAAAAGAAACTATAATCTCGTGACCGATAAAAAAAAAGTATCCATTTTGATACATCATTTCCCCTATTTTAACGTTAAAATAGTAAATTATGTTATAAGCTCGAAAAATGTAGTATTTCAGACGTAATGCGGTCGCTAACCTAAATAGCCCGAAAAACATTTTTCGTCCATATGTCATAAGTTATTTTTTATTCGATCTTGTTTTTAATGCGATTGAGAGTTGTAAAATAATGTAGAAATGAAGTGAACCTATACATTTCATCTTGCACGCTAATTTTTTTGGTCTTAATGTTTGTTAGTTAACGATGAAATCTGTAATAGCGTCCGAAAAAAAAAAATTTTTTTTTTGACTAACATAAAAAGTGTTGTCTAGCTAGCAGGGCAATAATCAATAGTTTATTGAGAAGGTTAGCTCTTCGTCTAAATATCTAATCTATAAATCGTCATTTTTTCCAACACAATCGGTTAAAAAGCATACAATTGTATGTGAACGTTTGTACAAAAACCATCGTGTTAAATCAGTTCTTATACCTGACTGACAACGCCGATCTTTAGCTTTTTTTTTACTTTGTAAAATAAGAAGATTAGTTCTTACTATCAAAGAAATTAAATATGTAAGAGAAATAGGTCGAAAAGATTAATAATAATTTATTTATTCCTAAGTTATAAATCTTAACTACATCACTTTCTAAACCAAGAAAATAGATAATCTTCCTGCATTATTCCGTACTTAGATTTATTTTTCCTGAAAATAGTCGAATCTATGATTTTCGTTCAAATCCATAAGGGACGCTTGTTTTGTATAGATGATTTACGATCTTATTTTCAACTAAAATACTAGTATAAAAAAGTATTTCTTCCGATAAACGTGGAAGGAATAGACATTTAAACAGTTAGCCATAACATACGCATACTGACTTGCATTATTTTCATGGATTGAATGGCTACATCTTTGTGTGTGAAGTGAATTTCTTTTTAAAAAATTACAATGCGCTCAATTATGAATTTTCTAACATAACTTTTATGGATAGTGGAGTCGGATATTGGAAGAAAATATTATCATAACGACAACTCGATTATTGATATAATTATTATGGTTTCACAGAAGTTTCTACAGAGTCAGCCATGCTGTAGCAGAGACTGTTGTAGGTCGTATTTTTTAAAAAAACCTAACAATACCTTTACTTTATATTGATAGACGTATTCTATTAGAACATTTTTCTAAAATTTAGAGCCTTTGGAAATGTGATAATGCTATGAGCATCAAATATATTCAAAATATCAAAAATCCTTTGGTAGTTAGTTATTGCGGTATATTTTAATAGAGGCATAATTTATACTGTACTCCTAAATTTACGGCATATCACTTTGTTTATGTTATTATATTCACAGAGACTATTAATCTAACCAACTTTTATTTACGAAAAATTAAAAACTGAAATACTCTATTTTATTGCCGATTGTTCGCAAAGACACTTGGAGTTGTTTTTTTCTTTTATTTTTTTCTTTTCTGTTTTCTTTTTCGGTTCTTAAGAAATGCTAAAGAATCTGTACAAAACAAGTCACGAATTAACTAAATAGCCACCATTTCACTAAATACTTAACACTCAGTATACAATTTTCAGAAATGTCATGATTAAGAACGGTTCTAGTCATTTTATACAAGATTTCACATGATTTAACAAATTTAAAACATTTTTTTTTAATTTTTACTAAATTCTAAACACTCAGTATACACTTTTAAGAAAATAGGACGATTTGCGACTGTTTTAGTCATTTTTTACAAAGTTTCACAGGGCTTAATAACGTTAAAACATTTTTTTTTATATTTTTTACTAAATTCTAAACACTCAGTATACAATTTTCAGAAATGCCATGATTAAGAACGGTTCTGGTCATTTTATACAAGATTTCACATGATTTAACAAATTTAAAACATTTTTTTTAATTTTTACTAAATTCTAAACACTCAGTATACACTTTTAAGAAAATAGGACGATTTGCGACTGTTTTAGTCATTTTTTACAAAGTTTCACAGGGCTTAATAACGTTAAAACATTTTTTTTTAATTTTTTACTAAATTCTAAACACTCAGTATACAATTTTCAGAAATGCCATGATTAAGAACGGTTCTAGTCATTTTATACAAGATTTCGCATGATTTAACAAATTTAAAACATTTTTTTTAATTTTTACTAAATTCTAAACACTCAGTATACACTTTTAAGAAAATAGGACGATTTGCGACTGTTTTAGTCATTTTTTACAAAGTTTCACAGGGCTTAATAACGTTAAAACATTTTTTTTAATTTTTTACTAAATTCTAAACACTCAGTATACAATTTTCAGAAATGCCATGATTAAGAACGGTTCTAGTCATTTTATACAAGATTTCGCATGATTTAACAAATTTAAAACATTTTTTTTAATTTTTACTAAATTCTAAACACTCAGTATACACTTTTAAGAAAATAGGACGATTTGCGACTGTTTTAGTCATTTTTTACAAAGTTTCACGGGTCTTAATAACATTAAAACATTTTTTTAATTTTTTTACTAAATTCTAATCACTCAGTATACAATTTTCAGAAATGACACGATTTAGAACAGTTTTTACAGATATTTACAAAGTCTTAATAACATTATATTAATAATTATCTGGCATAATGTATACAATTTCAAGAAATAGTAGATTTTTAATCCATGTACAAAATTCAAGAATCTAAAATACAATTAAATGTAGGCTTTTTTAATTGGCATCTCAGGCAAATTATTTCCCCCAAAATTATCTAAAAAAGATATACCAAAAACATTCTAAAGCGGTTTTTTACCTCTATAAGTATGCAGGCCGATCCGACCCTTGTCGGTTTTATTACCCGCATAAATTAACACAGTAGAGGAATATGGACAGAGTTCTGGGGCAGCGGCGTTTCACTAAAGCTTTGGTTTCCTACAAAGCGGTACCGCAAAAGAGTGACCGTAATTTGACGGCGAGCTTTGCCGCGACAAAGCGTGTATGTACTTGCAAATCGGAGTGTGTTCCTCCAGAGCGTTCGGCGCAAAAAATACGGCACCGTATTTTCTGAAGCGGACGCTCTGTACGTTGGGATAGTGCAAGCACGATTTTTGACGGTGCGCCAGTGTAGTGATTGTATGTTTTAATTATAATATTTGGAAATTAATTGGTCTAGCGAACAAGATAAAATTTTAATCGAGTTTTTTTTACTATATCGCTTTAACAGCGGCGTTTGCACTAAGGTTAAATCATAAAAAGTCGGGTTTTATCTTGGGTCAGATCATAAATATTCAGGTTCAAATTATGGTTAGATGAGAAGCCGCCTCGCGAAAGCATCCGGGTTAGGTCGTAAAAAGTCGGGTTTTATCTCGGGTCAGTTCATAAATATTCAGGTTCAAATTAGGGTTAGATAAGAAGCCGCCTCATGAAAGCATCCGGGTTAGGTCGTAAAAAGTCGGGTTTTATCTCGGGTCAGTTCATAAATATTCAGGTTCAAATTAGGGTTAGATGAGAAGCCGCCTCATGAAAGCATCCGGGTTAGGTCGTAAAAAGTCGGGTTTAATTTCGGGTTATTTTGTAAACAGCACCACCGAACCACCCGGGTTAGGTCATAAAACGCACCACCGAACCACCCGGGTTAGATCATAAAACGCACCACCGAACCACCCGGGTTAGATCATAAAACGCACCACCGAACCACCCGGGTTAGTTGCACCACCAGCACCACCAGCACCACCTGGCCCAGAACTCTTAGTTTTCCTCTACTGAGAAGAGGTAAAAAAGCACTATTTTAGACTTAATCTTATTGATCTTAAATTGAAATTTTTGTATTTTAAAATTAATTCTATATTGCACCCTGCTGAGTGGGATACCCTCTCAGACTCCCTATTGAATTTTGTCCGAGATCAAAAGCTAATTAAATTTCAAAGACTTAACAATAAAATAAAAACTTTATTACATCAACAGAAATTTCATGTCAATTCAGAAAGAGATACTAAGTACACCTCCAACAATAAATACCAAACTAACTTTATTGAGCCACTTAACACCACATTTGCTAATTCAACCATTATCCAACACTCAACTAATGACTCGCTTCAAAACTGTAGCTTTGACAATTCACTCTTCAAGTGTGAATTCGATATCCGTGATGCTGATACCCCTTAGTTCTCGGAGTTCGAGTTCCATGAACGCACACTTAATCTTAGTGATGTTGTGTTTGAACAAAATGAACTTCAACTATTTAACTTGGGCCTTAAATACAATTTTTCAATTAATCCAAAAACTGAAGATCTTGAAGTCACAGCAGTTGAGTGTGAAAATAGCATATCTTTCTGTGGTCATGCATGCTGTACTTAGGGAGTCTGTTAGGTCTCGATCAGCGACGTGCATCAACCTTTTTCATAAGAGCAACCATCGGTCCGATCCTGACCCTCATATTAAAACCTTAAAGTCAATAAAAGAAAAAATCACATCAAATAATCTGGTGATCTCCAAGGCCGACAAGGGCTCGTGCCTCGTGATTCTGAGCAGGACACAATATAATGACAAAGTTGAACTTTTTTTATCCCATCAGGATTTCACCCCTATTACAACTAACCCAACAGATAGGTTCATGACAAAATTTAAAAATTGCCTTAAAATAACTTCCGACACTCTCTATTTTTTCAATACTAACAAATTTAAATTAACCCCTGTAAATCCAGTTACTCCACGTCTATATGGGTTACCGAAGATACATAAAAATGACATCCCTATCAGGCCAGTAGTATCATACTGTGATTCACCATGTTATAAATTAAGTATTTGGCATAACAACACCATTTTATCTTTAACAAATTTTCATAGTGACTTCTCTGTTAAAAATTCAACTCAATTGGCTAGTGAACTGCAGAATCTTTTCATACCTGACTCATCCTTTTTGATCTCATTTAACATTACTAACCTTTTTCCAAGTATCCCTACTAATGAGTGTTCCCAGCTAGTACATTCACTTCTTTCAGAATCCACTGACCTCCAACTAACCCACATAGACAATATATGTCTACTAGTCAATTTGGTTCTTGAACAAAATTTTTTCTTATTTAATAACAAATTCTATAAACAAAATTCAGGTTTAGCTATGGGATCTGCCCTCTCACCTCTTCTAGCAGAACTTTTCATGTCAAGCCTAGAATCAAAAATCGAAAATAACCATCGCTTTACACACATTATCACTATGAAAAGATATGTTGATGACATTTTTGCAGTTTTCAATGGTAGTCAGAAAGAACTTAATGACTTTGTTTCCTTTCTCAATCCGTTGCACCAGTCTATTAAATTCACTCACGAACTTGAAGAAAATAGCTCTATTCCATTTTTGGATTTGAGACTCACTAGAGTCAACAACGCCATTGAATTTAGTGTCTATCGCAAACCCACTAACACAGACTCCGTTATCCCTTATATTTCTAATCACCCCCATACACAAAAATTCGCATCTTTTCATTCTCTTTTTTCACGTTTATTCTCAATACCCCTCAATCAAACCAATTTCAAAAATGAGCTAAACATTATCAAACAAATCGCAGCAAATAATGGATACCCCCAACAACACATCAATAAAATTTATTTTAAACATTTAAATAAACATCTAAACAAACAACTAATATATAAAGAACCTAATAACAATAGATATTGTTCCTTAACTTTCTGGGGCCCCTTATCATATAAACTCAAAAATATTCTTCAATCCCATGGCTTCAACGTAAGCTTTAAAACTAAACACACCTTGGGATCATTCGTTTCCAATGCAAAAGATGTCATCCCACTCATGGATAGATCTGGTGTATATGAGGTTACGTGTTCGACCGATGGCTGCTTTACAGCGTATATTGGGCAGACTGGTAGAAAGTTTAAAATTCGCATAAATGAACATTGCAAGGAGATCGAAAGAGCTTCACGACTTAATTTATCACCTTCTAATATTAAATCAAATTTTTCAAGACATGTTTCAGCTAACAAACATACTTTTAATCCTGAAACAAACACTAAACTCTTGCATTTTTGTACGAAAGGGAATAAGCTGGACCTGCTCGAGATTGTTGAAATTAATAAAAATTTTAACAACACTAATATAAATTGCGTCAACGATCAAATTATTCATAGCAGTACAAATTTCTTCAATGCTCTAAATTTAAGATAGCATCACGATTGTTTTTGTCTCTGGGAGCTGGCGTTGTCCTGTCACCTTCCCACGGTGGGCAGTGGGGGTCGCTTTTGGACCTTTAAATCAGCGACTCATGCATCAGTGCATCGGCTAGTCACTAGTCTCACGGGTTCAGTTTTGAGGCTGCTGCTATGAGGTCGATTTGCGGATCCTGGTGTTTTGCTGTTGGTATTTTTGGCGGAACAGCGCCACCCCTCCCATTATTACTACAGCACTCGTGTTTGCTTCATCAATATATCATTACTCTTTCCAGCCTATTATACACTACTCAACCTTGACAATTAATTGTTAATTGTAGCATACCTACGTCAGTCTGCCCAATGTTCATTCTAGTTTTGTTAGATTCAATCTTGGTTATGTTATACTGTTTTCCTTATAATGTTAATCATAATTTTTAGTTTAAATTCTCAAACGTCCACCTAGTGTAAAGTGCAGTGAACCTTAACTCTAAATATATGCTTCGGTGCAGTAGTATCTGCCCTCCCATGAACTTTTATAACTTCCTTTTTTAAAAATAATTTTATAAAATTGTTGTAAACTACTAATTTATGAAAACTATTAATTCATACATTCAATCACAGATGTCTCATTCTTTTTCATATTCAGGTACTTTGTGTGTTTAACATTTATAATAACTTTCAAACATCAGGTACACTATATCTTGTAGACTTTGTAAACCTACTATCGAGTTGCTCTAGATTACACCAACATTTCAATTTTTAGGATTTCTACAGTCTGATATTTGTTATGCCATATGTCAAATCTGTCATTCATTTTATACTTTAACCACACCTTCCTTAAAAATTCTTTTTAAGTTAAACGTGGTAGTGGTTCGCACGAAATTTCGTTTCTCTTTTAAATTTTGTAAAGAACTTAAAAAATTATTTTCTTAACATCACAATGCGGTTCTATTTAAACCCATAGGGGCTTAGCCCCCATTCTACTTTATTTATTTTTTCATAATAGTATTCTAGGAACATGAAATTTCATATTTTTATAAAATAACTAAAAAATTTTTTTCTTTCTTTTCTTTTTGGTTTCTCCACATAAACCATGTTATAATATAAATATATTAATTATTAAAATTTATTTTCACACAATGCTCATTAAATACAACTAAATTTTCTGACTTTTATCAACATAAAAAAATTTTTTAAATAACTAAAATGTGCTTACTTACTTATCTACAACTCTAAGTTACCTCAAGTTAGTCTTCAACTACACAAATTTCACTTGCTGTGATATAAAATGTTGTACTCATTAATTTGAGACAACTATTGGATCCAATTTCACACTCGATATAGGTAAGTCTCTTATGATGCCTGTTATTGTCTTTATATTCTCACACATTCCTTTTAGTTCCCCTGAAGATGACTATATATATGGTCGAAACATGTAGGGACAATCGTTAAAAATTTTTCAAAAATATATATTATTTGTGGAGGAAGCAATGAACTATTAACACGGATGGAACGGGCACGTTGCGTATCGATTGATGTTAGAATGAGACAGACGAAAAGGATAGCGCTAGTCAGGGCAGAAAATGGTAATTTTGACGTTTAAATAGCCGCGAAAAGATTGTTTATGGTACATGTTTTCGGAGTTTTTTGTTTCTGGTGATGATTTAAATTATTATTAATACTTTTTGGTGATTGTTATAAACATTTATAGACTATATAGAATATAGACGTTCAGAGTTTTTTTTTTTGTTATATTTATTACAAAATGGTTGAATCTTGTAGTGCAGTGAATTGTGCTAATAGACGAACAAAAGATGTCAAAATGAAGTTCCACAGGTTAGTTTAATCGTATAATTAATTTAGATTTGGTAAAATATCAATTTTTAATAAATAATCGCAAACAATATCTGTATTTTAGGATTCCCAAAGACCCTAACTTAAGAAAGTTGTGGTTACTTGCAATTAGAAGAGTAAATTTTACTCCAAGTAAGACAACAGTTATTTGTGAAAAACATTTCACTCCAGAAGATTATGAAGTAAATGTTTATGGAAATGAGGTACTAAAGAAGTCGGCTGTTCCATCTGTGTTTGATTTTCCTGCCCATCTCAAGAAAGAAAGTAAACAACGAAGGGTTTTAAAACGAAAACATGAAGAATTAAGCTTAAAAGAAGCAGGTTAGTATTTTCTTTTGAATTTAAGGTGCTCACTTTTTAATTATTGCTAAAAACCTTTCACCCTTATAGTGGGAAGTGGGTATGCTTTAGTAATTTTATCACTTTCAGATCAAACTTTGAACATTTGCAAAGTGGTAGAAAAACCTGAAAATCTAGAGCTTTTAGATATGTCAGAAGCTGGTCCTTCAAATGTAACACATAAGCCTAAATCCTTGGAATCATGTGAACCTTTGAGCAAAAAAATTTGCAATTTAAGGTAACTCATTCTATCTTTTATCATTTTACTTAGTTCTTACCGCGGTTCTTACTTTACTTCTAATTTGTTTAAATGTTTGTGTGTTTGCAGAACCAGAAGAGAACCTGTATATTTTGGGGATTTCAAGTTTTCCGATTTAAATAATATGCAACGTAGGAAGAGGTTTTGGAAAATTTCTCACGAAACTGTTAAAAAGTACAAAAAAGTGAACAGGTACAATCAGTGCAAAATAACTAGGCAAAGAAAGAAAATAATTAGTCTAAATAACCTATTGGATGAATTGCTCAAAAAGAAGAAAATATCTGCGGCCCAGTCACTTGTGTTAAAGGTAGATTTTTGATATAAAAAAAAATTCATTTCAAATTATTTACCTTAACAATTGTACTGTATGATATTTTACTACCTAGATATATTTCTAGTTGTAAAATGTTACATTTTAGCTGATTAACTCTGCACTTACCTTACCTCACTATTGGGTGATTGCTCCTATTATGGACTTTGAATAGAAATCATTTTTAAACCTTTTACACCTATTTACAGCATGAAATTTCTAGTTGAAAGTAAAATAAATTTATTTTTTTTACAGGAAAGTCTTCCGGAGACACAAAAGCAACTGCTTTTCAGGCAGCTACAAAAGGGCAAATCCACCAAGTATAGCCCTGAATTAAGATGTTTTGCCCTAACTCTCAATTTTTATTCAGCCTCCGCATATAATTATGTCAGAAAAATTTTTGGAGCAAAAGTATTGCCTCATCCGCGCACTCTTTCCAAATGGTATAGTGTTGTAGATGGTACTCCTGGATACAGTGCAGAGGCACTTCGTGCTATTAAAATAAAAGTTGAGTTGGAAAAACAAAATGGAAAAAAGCTTGTAGGTGCTTTAATGATGGACGAGATGTATATCCACCAGCATGTGCATAGGACAGGAAGTAGATCTGTAGGATACATAAATTTTGGTGTTGCTATGCATCAATGTAGTGAGGAAATGCCAAAGGCCACAAAGGCCTTAGTCTTCATGGTTGTGGGCATTAATTCTAAGTGGAAGGTCCCAGTAGCGTATTTTTTAATTGAATCTTCATCGGCTGAAGAGAAGGCTACTTTGGTGAGGGGATGCTTGCTCCAGTTGGAAGACACTGGTATATTAATAAAAAGTTTAACTTTTGATGGGGATGCGTCTAACCTTCTTATGGCTAAGTTATTGGGTGCAAATCTGAGTTTTCCCGGCACTAAGCCTTACTTTATAAATACAAATAACAATGAAAAAATACATGTAATATTAGATGCATGTCACATGCTTAAATTAGTGCGCAATACCTTGGGAGACCTTGGAATTTTAAAAGATGGGGAGGGTAATTTTATAAAGTGGGACTATTTTAAGCAACTCGTTAACCTTCAAGAAGAATCGGGTCTTACTTGTGCAACTAAACTTCGCAGAAGGCATATAAATTACCACAAAGAAAAGATGAGAGTTAAGTTGGCAGTGCAAACTTTCAGTTCCAGTGTAGGCGACGGTTTAGATTATTGCTGGAATGATCTAAATATATCCTCATTTCAAGGTGAAGAACATACTGCCATGTTCTGTAGAAATATCAATAATATATTTGACTTGCTAAATACTAGAAACTTTTTGGCCAACACCCAGTTCAAAAAACCTCTATATAAAGGTAGTGAAACATTTTTAAGTGATTTTGTAAATAGTTCCATTAGTTATTTAAGTACTTTAACCAACTTTAATAATATAAACATTTTAGCGACAAATAGGAAAACAGGCTTCTTGGGCTTAATAATATGTTTACTTAGCGTCAAAAATTTATTTGAGGATCTAGTGAAAGGCGAAGTTCTTAATTTTTTATTGACATATAAACTTAGCCAAGATCACTTAGAGATGTTCTTTGCCGCGATACGCAGAAGAGGTGGATTTTCAAACAATCCAACGGCGTGGCATTTTGAGTAAGCATACAAAAGGCTATTAATTCATAGTGAGATAACATCACCTGATAGCGCTAATTGCCTTGCGTAAGATACTACCTCTATTTTGCACATTTCGTCAAAAAAAGTCAAAAACCCTAACATAGACTTATTGTATGAATTTGAGGAGGATTTTTCTCCAGAAGTGCAGGAGCAATATACTGTACAACACGAAAAATTTGCAAAATTGCACCTACATTTGCGACATAGTTCAATATATTGCAGGATTTGTCAGCAAAAAACTGGTTAAAACTTTAAATTGTAATGATTGTGCCCGTTCTTTAACAACATCAGATTCGAACTGCATGCTACTGAATCGAAAAAATAGAGGGGGTCTAAGTAAACCAACAAAGGATGTTGTTAAAATTTGTATGGTGGCGGAAAGCGTTATTAGAACTGAAATAAACTTTTCTGTGCCTGACATAATGCTGCGGTTAGTATTCGCAGCAATAAGAAATTTGAATTTAAATCAATTGTTTTTATGTTTATCTGAGCATTTGTTGGACCAAGATCCCCTTCATGGTCACATTATTCAATTGGTCAGACTAATTTTGAAAAATTATTTTACCATCAGGCTTCATCACATTAATGCAACAAAAAACCAAATTGTGGATCGAGTCAGACAAAAACTAACCAAAATAATTCATTTTAAAAGTCAATAGAACACCTAATCTAATACCATTCTTGGTACCTATGCCTAATATTCCATTAAAGTATTTATTTATAAGTATTAGTGATAAGACCTGAATGTATGTTATTTTTATATTTTTTATAGTTAAAACACATTAAGTAATATATTTCTGTCTTCCAAAATCAGTATTTTTAATAAATTTATTAAATGTAATATTATATTACCATAATTTTACATAACAATTACCTACGAATTGTTTAAATACATTTTAAATTCGTTTTATTACTATAAATCCACACATTTTCTTATACCCTCCGTTTGAATCCACGCGGCTTTTGCCCTGACTATCGTCGTCTCTCTCTCGGACCTCTCTTTCTTATGTTGTCTGCATTTGCCGTTCATTGTTTAGATGGGAAGGGGCCATTCCATCCGTGTTAATAGTTCATTGGGAGGAAGACAGAAGTGTTGTTTTAATTTATAACCTAAAATGTTTATGACATTAAACTTATTCTCTTATTCAGTTTTCTTCTGAGTTTTGAATTGAGGGGTTCTGTGTAGTTAAAAAAGTTCTTTCAAAGACGAAAATGTCCAGTGGAAGGGAAGAGAATACGTATGTCTCTTGCAGTTCCAATGGTATGTCGAGAACCAACTATTTTTGCATGACAGACTGAAGGTGATTCCAAAAAAGAAATGCGCAAAATCAATATCCGAATTTGCCTTCTGCCATAAGGCCTGTTCCTCACAATGTAGACTTACCAGTACTTTAAATTGGCAATAGGGTACTGGCTACAGTTGTTGGCCATGTAAGAGTACCCAATTGGCTGGTCAAAATATAATTTATATTAATAAGGAATTGGCATAATATTGTGAACTGAATTTTATTTGAAATAGTTATGGCAACATTGCTGAGGCGATTTGTCATTTTCTGTAAGTTTCTGTTGAGTTCCTAATAAGTTTAACGCCGAGTCGTTCATACACTGTCAGGTCAATGCAGTTTTAAGGGTGTTTCTTAGTGAATGCATTTGTACATAGCTTAGTGAAAGGTAAGTAATTACTTTTATTCTAGTACTTAAATGGTTAAGTCTTTGTGATTTATATTTAAGAATTGAGTACTTATTGAGCCCAAATATAAGTTTTTAGGGTTATGTTTACAATTTTCCCGATTTTTTAGGCGGCCAACTATTGTAACAAATAAATATCCGTAGAATTAGTAGTTGGCCGGGTGGCCAATTACTGTAGCTACTAGGTTTTTCTATTTATTTTTGAAATGAGTAATTTCGTACCTTAGCCATCCTTCCTTTTTCAATTATTATTAGTGTACCCATATAGTATATAAATCACAATAAACAGTAGTTGGCCATGGCCAATAACTGTAACTTTGGGGTGGCCAATAACTGTAACTCCTTATTCAGAACTGCTGAAATCGTTATTTACTTGTGGGTTTGTAAATATCTAAATTTATAAAAATTGGATAAAGCCCGTTTTTTAATTAAATGTTACTTTCATAGAAACTTCAAATATGTAAATTAATTTAATTTTTGGTTATTTAATAATAATTATTAATTTTATATTCCAAGTGTTTGCTAACCTCAATGACTTAAATATTCTTATAAAAATAATATTGATTTATTAAAAGATAACCGAGACATTAAGAAAATACTGTTGGCAATATTTAATACAAAACATTTGACATATTCACTTTTATAATACACCTAGGTAAGCTCCGTTGAAATCTATGTTCTAGCCGTCATTGGAGTCATCTAGTTTTTCATCTTAGTTAAATATTTAGTTTACTATACTATTTCTTTACAATCTGAAAAAAAAAACTTTGTTTTTTCTAGAATGCCGAAAGTCCATAATAATAAGAACTATCAGAAAACGTGTAGCGAAGAAGATATTGCCAAAGCACTAAAAGCTATAGAAGAAGGGCTGACCACAAGAAAAGCTTCAAATAAATCTCGTATTCCCAGAGCAACCTTACAGTTTCGTTCCAGCGATTTAAAAATAAAGCTACCCATGGTCCAGATCCAATTCTATCTTCTGAGGAGGAAAATTTTATAAAAGGATGAATTTTTAGTAGTCAACGTAAAGGTTTTCCTATTCGCTTTGAAGATATTCAAGAAAGCGTGAAGCAATTCCTGGACGATAATCCCCGCGAAAATGTTCCTTTTTCTGAAAACAAGCCAGGAAGAGGCTGGTATCACGCGTTTCTACGCAGACATTCTGACGTGTGTCCAAGAACTCCGGATGCTATCACTTCTGCTAGTTCAAATGTGTCCGAAAATGACATTCGAAAGTGGTTCCAGCAAGTAGTAAGCGGAACAAGCAAAATTCGACAAGAAGAAATTGAAATCCAGTTAAAAGAAAAAAGAAAAGAATAACGTCTACAGAAAATAGACCTAAATAAAGCCAAGGGAAAAAGTATAAAAGGAAAAACTGTTATCAAAAAATCGTCGTCAAGGAAATTAGGTGGCTTTAATCACACTGCCAAATATGAGGAAAGTTGTAGTGCTGATATAAAATCTAGAATATATAGTAGGTACTAATAACGCAAAGATGAATTCGGCTTTACCATCAACGAAGATGTTGTCTTCAAAAAACCGAGACATCAAAAATATCAGTCCCTTTTTACCCACTAATCCGGCTGTACCAAATTCACAAAACTCATTGCTAGAAATTGAGTATATCACTTCCAAAAAAGGACTAAAGGTACATATACCCAAAAGAAAACCTGAAGTTTCTACAGGTTTCAGTACTAATTTAGAATCCTCCTTAAATGTGACTTCCTCTCTATGTAAGGTAGGTGATCCTAGCACTACTAAAAAAAAGGAAACTTATTTAACCCCAATATTACCTGTCGACAATAAGTTTTCTTCACCTCAAAACCCAATTTTTGTAGCTGAAACAAGTTTTCAAACGTATACGTTAATACAAATATCATGTGCTATGAATGTTTACTAAATATAACATTAACCAAAATGGGACTACGATGTTTAAGTTGCACTAGAACCTTCCATTTTGCATGTGCTATAAAATACTGCGACTCAAAACAAAATACGTATTTTGTATGCCAAAAATGTCAGGAAAAATAGTTTTATTTTCATTTAGGTTCAGAAGTTGTTTTTATTATTTATATTATAATCTTAAATTGTACTATCTGGAGCATTTAAAGTTATTTTTGAGTGGCCAATAACAATGCATTTCTTAAAATTTTGAGTTTTTAATTAATTTTTAAAGTAAGTATTTAGTTTACCATTTAGTTCTGAGTTTTTACTGTAAGTGTGTAGTTTAGGCTATCCGTTAAAATAAAACTTGATAGCATTGATACTGAAATGTATTTATTTCACTTGGGGTAATGGGTTAGTAATCCTTAAGTGGGCAATAACTGTACCCCGTACCCTATATTGTTATGGAAGATAATGGAGATTATAGCGCATCATCAGGCAGCTCCGAAGAATAGTGTACCGACCCCACTTTTAATCCAGGTCCCAGTTCCGGCGGGCCGCATTGGATTGTTCAAGGTGAGTTAAATGATTTAGTGCGTGATTTGGGGTTGTCAAAGCAACAGTCAGAATTTCCTTGTTCCCGTCTTAAGGAGTGGATCTTACTAGCCAAAGAAACAAAAATTAGGACTGTTAGGAAAAGAAATGCTACGTTTTCTGCATTTTACAATTTGAAAATATCGCTATGTACGTGTACTGATATCGGTGGTTTAATGCAGGAACTCAATACCAAGCATTCTCTTTGTGAGTGGGGCTTGTTTATAAGTGACTCATCAAAATATAGTCTAAAAGCTGTGTTGGATAATGGAAATTTAAAACCATCTACATCATTTACCCATTCAGTGACAATGCAAGAACCCATGAAAAGATGTGCATCCTTTTAGATAAAATAAACTTCAGCCGGTAGAAATGGCAGATCTCGGGGGATTCAAAAATTATAACAATTTTAGTGGGACTCCAGGAAGGATTCACAAAATATTGCTGTTCGTGCAGAGAACGAATACATTGTATTCATGTAACGAAAATTTGGCCGGAAAAGAGTGAATTTCAACCGAGACCTCAAATTCTTCACATTAAACTTGGACTAATGAAAAACTTAATGTTATAAATAAAGAGGGTGAAGAATTTAAATACGTAAGACAAGTCTTTCCCCAGTTAAGTGATGCTAAATTAAAAGAAGGCATTTTTATTTGGTCACACCTTAGAAAATTGCTGGATGATGTTAATTTAATAGGAGAGCTCACTACGCACGAACTCAGAGCTTGAAAGTCATTTGTAAGTATACTGAGGGGATTATTAGGCAACAATATGGATGCAAACTATGAACAACTAGTCAGTGAACTTCTAGACTCCTATAAATCATTTGGTTGCCGACTGTCATTAAAAATTCACTTTCTCTATGCCCATTTATAATTTGTTCCTGAGAATTTGGGCACTGTCAGCGACGAGCAGGGTTAAAGGTCCCATCAGGATATAAGGACAATAGAAATTCAGTACCAAGAACGATGGGGTTCAGCTATGATGAGTGATTACTGTTGGTTTCTGAAGAGGGAAGATTTGACCCCCTATAAAAGGAAATACTATAATCTTTTTGCGGTTAGCTATTTTCTTAGATGTTCTCTTAATACACAATCATTTTGTAAATATTAAACGGTGCGGGTCTACATGTGGTTTGTTTATTGTAGCAAGGAAACCTTATGTGTTACAACTTTTTTTTTACCATTTTTGTATATACAGGGTGTTTCCTAACCTTTCTGAAAAGATGGAGGAGCTGAATCCTCACCTTATTTTAAGACGAAAATGTTGTATAAAAGTTTTCGCATGACGCTTCGTTTTTGAAATACAGGGTGTTAAAAAAAAATTTTGTATTTTTTTTCTCATTTTATTAATTAATGCCAAACAATATTCTAATGATATTTGTTAAACATAGGGGATTAGAGAACTTTACTTTGTGTCATTTTTAAATTTTACAATTAGTTTATTGGCGGGGATCTGGGTAAAAGAGTAACTTAATTTTTTAGTTATTTTTCGTATTCTTATCGTTATGTTGCGTCAAATGATACGAGTAGGCTTTGCTTCGTTCCATAGCAACCATATTTGTTTTCTCCGTAACATTTGTCTCCTGTTTAACATCTTTCAAATAATATCCTTTCGAATTTATTTGTACTACATTACATACTTTTCATAATGGCTGAGTTTACCAATCAAGAAATGGCTCAAATTCATTTTATGTACGGTTTGGCAAATGGAAATGCGCTAGAGGCGGGACGTTTATATGCAGAACGTTTTCCTAATTGACGAGTACCGTGTTCGGAAACGTTTACAAGATTGCACCTCAGGTTAGAGGAAATAGGTAGCTTTGCAAAAAGCAAAATAGGCGGCCGACCACTTACAGTTAGAACCGTACAACTTAAGGAAGAGGTCTTAAATATGGTGGAAGAATCTCCAGGCACTAGTACGTGAAAAATCGGCAACGAGTTTAATGTGTTACAAAACAGTTTGGAGTATCTTAAAGGACTATTCACTTTATCCTTATCACGTACAAATAGTCCTAGCTTTGTTGCCTGGAGACTTTCCAGCTCGAGTTAATTTTTGTAACTGATTTCAAGAAAATCCTTTAAGGGTCCCACATTTTTCGGCAAAAATACTATTTACAGATAAAGCGAATTTTTCCAAACAAGGCATCATAAATTCTCACAACAACCATATTTGGGCGGAAAATAATCCTCATGCTATCATTGAAGGACATCACCAGTATACATTTTCTTTTAATATTTGGGTAGGGATTATTGAAGATAGCTTAGTTGGACCGTATTTTTTTCCAAATCGACTTACTGGTGATGTCTATTACAACTTCCTTAGAGATGAATTGCCAGAATTGATGGAAGCAGTGCCATTAAGAGTGAGAACTTTAATGTGGTTCATGCATGACGGCACTCCCTCTCGCTTTGCAGTACGTGTTATAAACTATTTAGATCAACAATATCCTGCTCGTTGGATAGGTAGAGGAGGACCTCACCCATGGCCACCCCGTTCGCCGGATCTGAATCCATTTTTATTTCTGCCATGGAGTCACCTTAAACAACTCGTTTATGCTACTCTTACTGAAACTGAAGAAGACCTTCCACTGCGTATTATTGATGGTTTTAATACGATTCGCGCGAGTCCCGAAATTTTCCAACACGTAAGAGACGATTTAGCACATCGTGTACATGGGTGTTTACTGGCTCATGGAGGACATTTTCAGCAATTTATTTGACTTTTGTTCATGTGAGTTTATTATTAAAAGTTTTTAAATCAATTATTAAAATGATTATTATTGCTTTACTAATTTTTTTTAAGACCCTGCATTTCGAAAAAGAAGCGACATGTGAAAAACTTTTATACCACATTTTAATCTTAAAATAAGGTGAGGATTCACCTCCTTCAATTTTTCAGAGAGGTTGGGAAACACCCTGTGTAGGTTCATTCTACCACAATATGCTATTCAGCTTTATGTTAGAACAACAAAAAAATATTTTGTCGCCCATTGTAATTTGCCAGCTTTGCCGACAAATAAAATTTTTAGCAGCTTATTTTTATCATTAATTTTAACATTATGCGCTCACCATAGAGGGTGATATGCAGTGTAACCACTTACTGTGCCGGTGGATGATATCTCGTTACCGGTCGACTTAACCAACAAAAAATTTCCATTAGAGGCGTGCACATTTTAAAAATAATTAAAAATATACAGGGTTTCTAGAAAATTCAGGGTTGGCCGAACATATACTTCTTTCATGATACTAACGCGTATAGTAGTCATCTATTGCACTTCAACTTTTCTGCATCAAATGCGACGTTGTCAATATATGATTTTTTAAATGCATTTTTGGCGAGAAACATACACAGATTTTAAATCAGTGGTTATTTATCTGATTTAACATGATTTACACGGTGCATCGTATATCTTGGGGCACTTACGGTGAGTTTCAGCGCCCTGTTTTGAGTCACCTAAAACTTATTCAGCTCAGATTTAGGTACCTACATTGCACCAGGATGACGCTCCATAAGTAAGTACCGGTCTGACCAAGAGCTTGTAGAGGTTAACTTTAGTTCGGTCACTAAGTCTACTCCGCCTTTAAAGCAGGGGCTAGATTGAGCTTAAGTGACGCAATGCAGCTTTCATTCTATTAATTGAATTTAACCTCCAATTCAGTCCTTGATTGAAGATAAGTCCCAGGTACTTCTTGGCACCAATTCACCTGAACCCTACCGACTCTGAACCTCGTTTCGGGCCATCTCACGCGATTTTTAAAGAAAAAGATTAGTTTCGTCTTGGAACGATTCAAACTAATCTTCTAATTAGAAAGACAGTTTTCCACTTAGATTATTATATTGCGCTGCATAGGTGTAACGACTATCTACGGTTAAAGTGATTGTAGTGTCGTCAGCAAAAAGATAAAGCTGCGTTCACCTATCTCGCGGAATATCCTGCTTATAAATGTTATACAGCATCGGGGCACGAGGTGAGCCTTGCGGCACACCCGCCCTGATGTGTTATTTAAAGAAAGTGCGTTTTCCGACGATACTGCAAAATTTTTATTCCCCAGAAACCAGCCTACTACCTTGCTGAGGCGGAGCTCCGAGTCTTAAAAATTACAGTAAAAGACCGTTATACCGGACCTTGTCAAATGATTTGGTAACATCAAGGCTTAAAACTCCAAAGTCACGAATGTACTCGTGAGCCGATTGCCACTCCATGCTCCTAAATCTGTATCGCGAGAGTGGCAAGTTTGCACTTGTTTCAATGCCTAAAGAATGAAATTATCACTTGGGTGTTTTTAGCATTCGAGTTTTATGAGTACTAAGTACTTTGATGACATTGTTTTTAAAATGAGTTTAGGAACACGAAAAACATTTATTTATTAATGTTTATTATTACCTAATTTCTTATCATTCAGTTGAATTCCATTATTACAGCGCTTCTGTACCAAGATGAACATTGACTCTACTGAGTTACAAAGAATTTGGGACCGATCACTTTTGAAAAATACGGGCTAAAATTCATCGAATACTATTTAGGTTTTTGCAAACCCAAAAAAGAGTAACGCCGAATTTCAACAAAACACATTCATGCGTTAGCATTTATCCAGTTCCAAGGGCACCAAAAGAAGGGTCTTCAACTCAAAATTTTCTATTTGCGACAGCTAGTAATTAGACAGTTAGATGCTATCTCTGGATCAAGCGCAACTGAAATAGCATATTGTGTGTATAATTTGATCATATCCTACACGGAAAAAACTGTCCGTATGATTTGGTATGATGTCTAATGGATGTGGCGACTAGTACAAGAATTCGATGTTTACTTCCATGTTCATGGCAACTTCAGTCCTTATTAATCATCGATCGTTGCACGTAATTGATTGAACTTCTTTTGAAACTGGTCACACCCAACTGGAATGTGACTTAATTTACTCTAAATTTAAAAAGAGGGCAAAGTATGTACCAATGAATATGCCTGAAGGTTGGGAGTAATTAATATGAGAGGTTTTTATAATAGGTATCACAAGATCCCTTTTGATGTAAAAGACATGTTGTTGGATGATGAACGTTTTCACTTGAAAGATTTTTTATTTAAAATTTTCTGTAGGAGCATTTTTTTGCTGGCTTCGCTGCGTAAGATAGCCGCCATTAAAACTCTATTAGTATTCTATTTATTAAGGACTGTTCATTGTTATACAAAAAACCGAAGACGGCTCAAGAAGGATTTAATAAACAAAGTTTACTCTACCAAACTAGCTATTACCTACTTAAACAAAGAACAAAGATTTACAAATACTATGTCGGGATTTAAACATGCCTAAGGCCTATTATAATTTTATTAAATCTTTAAAAACCGGCTGTAGATAACTTACCTGTCTGATAGAGGCGAAGATGCACACACACTCACACACAAGATTAATAAAGTTTTTTAAAAGCCATTTTAATGTCGTTTTGGATCGTGTAAGAAGCATTGCAAAGGTTTTTGTTTGCTAAAATTATGTTTAACTTTGTCGAATCTGAACAATTTGAAACACTATGAAAAATTTGTGTTCACTCACCTGTGTTTACTTTTCTATTTAAGCGAAGTTTTTGCAATATCCAAAAAGCGAATGTGCATTTTTTCAAGAATAAAATCAAGAAGTCAATGTTTTGTTCTTGAATAGTTTTGCTGAGCATAAACATAAGATGCTTCAACCTATTCTCAGAACTTAAAATTAGACTATGTAACAACAGCACCAACTTATATCTTCCTCCATGAGTAGTAATAATTAAAAACTAGATTTTAAAGCCAGGAAAAATCTTATATTTTTCTTAGGTGTCAAATTTTACTATACAGGGTTTTTTACTTAAACTCCTGTATGGTATATACAGGGTGTTATTTAATAAGTGGCCGATATTTTACAGGACGATTTCTCAGTTATTTATAAGGTAAAAAGTTTATATAAGCATGGGTCCGCAAGCCCTTCATTTTTGAAATACAGGGTGTATTTTTAACAGGAACAAAAAATATGTACGCCACTGCCGCTTTTTTTTTGATAATACTGTTATGTAGACGCTTTATTGGCTAATGCAAAGTACATTTTCATAATCTTTTGATTTCGGCTTTGTTTAGGAGATAAACGCTATTTTATCAAACTCTGATATGGGCATAGCCATATATATGTATTAGTACTATATGGCGCGTTGCCAATTTAACCAATGTAAACGTAGTGAAGCCGAAGTTCCTTGTCTCGTCAGGGTCATTTCGCACAGTGCACATGCGCGAAAAAAAATAAATAGACGTTTGTCTTTACCGGAAAAAAAATAAGGTTATATCACGTTTGACTTTGACAACTGGACAGAAAATTGTAAACATATAAAATTCTTAATTTGTTCAAGATTTTGTATATTATTTCGTTTGAGAAAAGAAAAAGGAACGCAGGCAAATAAATTAATAAAACTTTTATTACATATTTTACAATTATTTTTAGAGTTCAACAGGTAAAATAATAGGTTTATGTAGGATTCTTTGAAGTACATGCAAGTTTCGGTAAAAATAGGTAGGTACCTAATTATATCAACAGCAGCAGAGGAAATTATAATTTTTAGGAAATGGACTACCTAGTTATTGTTCTCTCATGAAATTAACGTAAGTAAGTTAAAAGAAAGAAAAGTCCGGTCTGGGTTCGTACCTGTAGAATGTAGAACGATAAGTCCTTGTTCAAGTTTATACGCCTGTTTAAAATAATGTAAAATATTCTGTTTCGCCTCGGCATCGTCACAAAATGATCACACTTCACACACACAATCAAAAGTTACAGAAAAGTAAAGATAACCAGTATACAAAAGCCGTTAATAATAACAAATCAATTTCGAGGTATTTATTGTCAAGCAAAAATGAGACGTTGTCACGTTGTCACCCTCCAGTTATATAAAATTGTTAATCGACGCGTTTTAGTTTAGAAATGGAAACAAATAATTTTATGACACTTGGAAGTACGGACATAATGATTATTTTGCAATTTTTTACCAAGATTTTTGGTAATTTTATCATTGCTCTAATTTTCTAAGGCTCACTCCTCTGCCCTGTTCTAAAGAAATAAAAGTACATTTGGCAATACCCTTACGGCGCATGCGCGCAAGTCGAAATGACCCTGCATCTTGTATCTCTGTTGTTGCTTCAAGATATTGAGGGTAATAGCCAGCAAGTGGCTTCTGTAAAACTGGAAAACACCGAAACAAGTACCGTACCTATAGGGTGTGGAGTCAGACAAGGGTGTGTACTTAGTCCCATGCTCTTTAATATGTATTCAGAAGTTATTTTCCAAAACGCTTTGGACGAGACAGAAGACGGTCTGAAAGTCAAACTCGTAAACAACTTAAGATATGCCGATGACACAGTGATAATCGCAGACAGTCCTGAAGGGTTGCAACGCCTAATCGACAGCATATCGACTTCCGGTGACGCAATGGGACTGAGGATTAATATCTCAAAAACAAAGATCATGCAAATAAGTCGCAATCCGAATAACAACTTTAACATAAATATATACGGTTCACCAATAGAGAGAGTCACAAAATTCAAATACCTAGGAAGTTGGATCAGCGAGGATCTGAATCCTGAGATTGAAATTAGATCCCGCATAGAGCAAGCTAGAGCCAATTTTATTAAGATGAGGAACCTGTTAACCGACAGAACACTTAATTTAAGCATAAGATTTAACTTCGTTAGATGTTATGTGTATTCCGCGTTACTGTATGGAGTCGAGGCCTGGACGCTAAAAGTTAGCAGTATTAACAAGCTGGAAGCATTTGAGATGTGGGTATATCGTAGAATGCTTCGCATACCATGGACCGACCATATCACCAATCAAGAGGTCTTACATAGAATGAACAAGGACCGAACAATTCTCGAGACCATAAAAAAGCGAAATACAGCTTACCTTGGCCATGTCATGAGGCAGGACAAGTACAGATTCCTGCAACTAATTATGGAGGGCAAGATTGAGGGAAAGCGTGGTCCGGGGCGTAGACAGTGCTCTTGGCTGAAAAACATAAGGGATTGGACAGGCTTAGATTCAAACACCCTACTGAGAAGAGCCCAAGACAGAGACGAATTTGCCAGAATTGTTGCCGATCTTCATTGAATGGAGAAGGCACTTAAAGAAGAAGAAGCCATATAGTACCTACTAATACATATATGGGCATAGCGATATGCAAATAGATTCCATTTATTTTTTATTATTCTTTTTCTCAAAAACCATTGCTCGTAGCGACTTCTACCAAGTATGCCTTTTCCATGTAAAAATGATGAAGAAATCCATTTTTTTTGCTTAAAAATGTAATACAAGCACGTATAAGAAAGTTATGACTCCTCAAAAGAGTAAAGAGACACATCGGTGGCGCCCTCTACAAATGGGAGCCATACTAACATCAAATTCAAATTTTGCATTTTAAAAAACCCATAGATACCAATTTTCGTTCAAGTATAGACATTATTTCAAAAATTATTTACGAAAAACAAAAATGAAAATAAATTTTTAACACCCTCTAGCTCAAAAATGAAGGGCTTGCGGACCCATGCTTATATGAACTTTTCACCTTATAAATAACTGAGGAACTGTCCTGTAAAATATCGGATACTTATTAAAGAACACCCTGTATAAAGTATTAGTTTTGATAGAAAATAAAAAATAAAATTAGAATTGGCGCATTAATAATGACAAATTCATTTTGCTCAAATTAGAAAGCGTTCATATTTAAAGACGTTTACAAGATACCCACATTCCCACATAAATAAAGACTTAAAAAATTCTTGAAACATATTGGAGGTGATTAGATCCGCAGTTAAATTTTTTACGGCCTACTAAAAAATAATTAATTAAACACGCGATATTTGTTACCAGGAATTTTGGTACACAGTTTATGTCCTGATCTGTATAAATATTAATGAGCTCTCAAAAAATATTCTCTGGCTCTCGTAATTTAATACAATTTTATGATCATCTCAGATCGATGGTTCTACGTTCGTAATTTATTATGTTCAACATTAATTTGGTTAGATTTTTTTTATGCCTTTAACTGCGTTCATCTCGATAGTCGATATCATGTTGTAATATTGTAGGTAGGTGTTTTATCGAAGCATCTACAATGCCTTGAAATATACACCTCAATTTTCTTTTAAAAAAACTTGTCAATAACCTGAGTTCATTTCTGTTCAAACACAAGAACAATATGCAGAGACGTATCGGTTATAAATAAAATACACACTGGTAGCGACCACAGACTCGTCCGAACCCATCTTACTTTTGACAGAAAGAAAGAGATAAAGTTGTTGAACTAACCTGAACTAACCTGAACTAACCCAAAAAATAAAATCCGGTATCCATACAAGCGTAAAAAAACTGTGCTCTAGAAACAAAGCCCCAGCAAATAACAAGTTATCAACCGACGCTTTAAATCTTATAAACAACAGAAGAAAGTTGCAAAGACACACAGAACAATACAGAGAGTTAAACAAAAACATCAAAAACCAAATACGGAAGGATATCAGAAATAAAAACACCCAACTAATACAAAACACCATTGAACAGAATGGAAATATGAAAGTGTTGAGGTCAAAGTTGTCAGGGGGGAAAACGCAGATAATAAGTATGAAAGATGAAAAGAACATAGTTGTAACAAGGAAAAGTGACATAGCAAAAACTATAGAGAAATTTTACACTATACTCTATATTTATTCACTCTGACAACCCCGATAAAGAGAACTCAAAAAATATTGAATATTGGCTCGGACAGATATCAGCAAGGACAAAATAATAAAGGCACTAAAACAAATGAAAAACGGCAAGTGTCCTGGCGAAGATAAGGAAACAACCGAAATGCTCAAATTTGGGGGACCTGTGTTAGAAAAGCATATCCAGAAACTCTTTAACAAATGTCTTTACGAGGGCAAAGTACCAGAGTGCTGGCTAGAAGCGGAAGTCATACTGTTGTTTAAAAAGGGCGGCTCAATCAAAATAGAAAACTATAGGCCTATAAGTCTATTGACCCACCTTTACAAGCTCTTCACAAAAGTTATAACCAATAGACTAACTTCAAAGCTCGACTCCTACCAGTCTGTAGAACAGGCTGGGTTTAGAAAAGGGTTTTCCACAATCGACCATTTGCAGACGATTAGAACACTGATTGAGAAGTCGGCAGAGTATAACGCACCTGTTCGTATGGCTTTCATTGATTTTCATAAGGCGTTCGATTCAATTGAAATCTGTTATTTGCTGAAGTCTATGGACAACGCACGCATCGATTACAGATACACCACAATAATTGAAAACATCTATAAAAATGCCTCCCTCCATGTGAAAATTGACGACGAAATGAAAACCAACAACATTAAGATTAAACGCGGAGTTCGACAAGGAGACACTATTTCGCCGAAATTATTTACATTGGCTCTTGAAGACGTATTTAAAAGACTCGAGTGGGAAAATAGGGGGATCAAGATCGATGGAACATATCTAAACAACCTTCGTTTTGCGGATGATATTGTGCTAATTGCGAGCGACATCAAGTAAATGCTTAAAGAGTTGAACAAAGAGTCTCAAGGGGTGGGAATAAAAATAAACATTGCAAAGACAAAAGTAATGAGCCCAGAAACTATACAAATCCACATAGACAACATCGCTATCGAAAATGTAAATCAATACAATTACTTGGGTCATCTTATGACATTAGGGAAAGAGAATAAATCGAAAGAAATATCAAGGCGAATAAAACTCTCCTGGGCTGCATTCGGAAAACTTTCATACATATTGAAGAACGACGCTATTCCCATAAACCTGAGACGTAAAGTTTTCGATGCCTGCATTCTACCTGTTGGTACATACGGAATGGAAATAATTGCCATTACCCAAATAAACGCCAACAGACTCCGAATAATGGAAAGGGTAATGGAGAGGTCAATGCTTGGTGTCAGTCTAAGAGACAAAATAAAAAACGAAGAAATTAGGAGGAGAACTAGGGTTAAGGATATAATCGAGAAGATTGCAGAAGTAAAATGGCAATGGGCGGGCCACATGGCAAGACTGAGCGACGAAAGATGGACACCGAGAATCATGAAATGGAGACCGAGGAAAACAAAGCGGAGTATAGGCAGACCCCCTCTACGATGGTCGGATGATATAAAGAGGATAGCAGGTGGAAATTGGTGTCAGAAGGCTTGGGACAGAGATCAATGGAAGGAATTGGGAAAGGCCTATGTTCAGGAGTGGACGAAAAGTGGCTGAGGAAGAAGAAGAAGAAGAAGAAGAAGATTTCTGTTGTTCTGTGCCAAAATTGGAAGAACGGAACACTAAATAAGGAGAGAACTCCGGTGTGGTTTGTTTATTATGACTAAAGGGCGGAATATATGCAAAGTGCATATATATATTATTCATTTTTTGCATATTTTGTCAATTTTATAATAAAATGAATATTTTTCCCAAATTATTATTTTATGAGCATATTTGTATGTATCAAAAAATTAAAAACCCTCGGTCATGAAAACTAGTAGACTCATAGGTTTAATGTCCAGTCCGGCACTTGTTTTAGAGATTTTCCAATCTGAAGATAAATAAATAATAATTATTATTTGCATGTTGGTTATACACAAGGTATTTACCCCGGGTTTCCGGGGGTTGCAGGTATATTGTTAGGGGTTATTTATTGGCATTTAATAATGTATTATTATTACCTGCTTAACAAACTGTATTTATATCGGGTGGTAATACGTACTTCTGTTTTAGTTTGTCGACAGATTTCAATATTTTTGATGTGAAACTAGTGATTTCAAATTTGTATTCAAAATGCTTAAAATGGAGAAAGCGTCTTCTTGGATTAAAAATTTGCCAGAGTTTAGAGGAGAAAAAAAGTCTTCTGTAAAGCTTGCGCAAAAATCATTTTTTGTGAAGAGAAGATCAAATCGATTAACGTTTAAAAACACCGCTGCATAAATCAGAGTTACAAAAAATGTAATCTGAGCTAGTTCAGCTGAGTGTAAAAAACGCATTTCAAAATGATGGAGAAAGTCGAAATCTGAAAAGGAAATTTTTCAAGAAGACTTATGCAAGGCTTTAATTGCAGCAAACATACCCGCAAAATCCGCAATTTAGAGGATTTCTGCAAAAATATTGTCAACAAACCATTCCTGACGAATCGACGCTTAGAAAAAAGAATGCCCATTCAGTATACGAAACCGTTTTAGAAGAAATTAGAGCTTCACTGGGTGATAAAAATTTTTACATTGTTGTTGATAAAAGCACAGATGCTTGTGGCAGATATATCGCACATCTTATGATTGGAGCACTTCAAGAAGATAAAGCAAGGAACCCATATTTAATAGCTTCTAAGCAGCTAGACGAAACCAATAATGTGACCGTAATCCGATTTATTCAGCAGTTCCTATCGAGCTTTTTGTTATCAAATCCAGTCTCAGATGAGAAGTCTTTAGTGCTTTTGTCTAATGCAGCACCATATATGGCAAAAGAAGGCCGAAACTTAAGAATCTCTTACCCCAAATGGTACATGTGACTTGTCTTTTTCATGGAATAAACCGAGTCGCAGAAACTGTCAGAACAGAATATCCTTTAGTAAATAAACTAATTTCAAATGTAAAAAGATGTTTCTAATTGCACCTCTAAGAGTGCAGATTACTGCAGATGTATAAGGAGAGATTACCAGGAGTTAGTTTACCTCTAGAACCTGTAATTACCCGGTGGGGAACATGGATTTGAGCTGTAATATTTTACGCAGAATATTTCGAAGCTATTAAAGAACTAATTTTGGATATACAGTGTGTCCCAAAAGTTCCGCAATGTCCAATTATCTCACGAACCTTTTGGACACGCTTTATGAAATTTGGAACCTAGAGGGAATACAACATTCTGCGTTCGCTGGAAGTACCGGCGACGTTGCCAGATGTTCCACTTTCGAGAAATCATAGTCAACTTTTTATTTTTAAATGGTATACCCACTTTTTTAGTGGATTCCATGCTTAATTTGCTCTATGCTGGTACCAAAATATCAGGTTCCGAAATTGAAAGTAAGTTCAAATAAATGGTTTTTCTCAGAGCAGGTAAAAGGTACCTATCCCGTTCTGACATCTACCTTTTCCAATGTGTTGTAGGTTGGACACTGACAATGACAATCAAAACACATTAATAATACATAACATTAATAATTGTCTAAAATTATCGAGTTTAAAATCACGGTCTAAAATGGTTCATTTAACTGAAAGGGAGAAAACTACATTAATTATGATGCGCGGTTATGCAGATCGTGTGAAGCCATACACAGAGGTTGCTATTTTATTTAACAATTAATTTCCAAATCGTCATCCAATCGCTGCATCAACCGTTCAGAGAATAGTAAAAAGGTTTGAGGATACTGGCAGCTTAAAAGAGCGACCTAGATCTGGCCGCCCAAAATCAGCCACAAATGAAGAAAGAAGCTTAGATGTTTTACAGTCTTTTGTTGAAAATCCCCATTGTTCATTGAGAAAAACCGGCCTAGAAATTAGTAAGTCATCGGTTGAAAGAATTTTAGCTGAAAATAAATTTCGCCCTTACAAAATTCACCTAGTACAGGAACTTTTTGAAGACGATTTCGACAGAAGGGTTGAATTTTGTGAGACAATGATGTACAAAATTGATCAAGATCCCAACTTCTCAAAAAACATTGTGTTTTCGGACGAAGCAACATTTATGCTCCATGGCGTTGTAAATCGCCATAATTGCAGACACTGGAGTGATGAAAATCCCCATTGGCTACGGGAAGTGCGTACTCAGTATCCACAAAAAGTTAATGTGTGGGCTGGAATATTTGGAACCGACATAGTTGGTCCGTTTTTCATTGAAGGAAACCTGACTTCCGAAAGATATTTAGAAATGCTTCGAAACTTAATTATTCTTGAAATTAGAAATTTGGCTGGTCCAAACTACCAAAATGTATGGTTTCAACAAGATGGGGCCCCTCCACACTATGGTCGACAGGTTCGTGATTATTTAAATTTAATTTTTCCAAATAGATGGATTGGCAGGAGAGGTTTCATAGAATGGCCCGCTAGGTCCCCTGATCTATCACCTTTAGACTACTTCTTTTGGGGTCATTTAATAAATAAAGTATTTGAAACTAAACCTGAAAATATAGAAGACTTGCAGCAGCGAATATTAAATGAAGCTGATCAAATTACGGAAGAAATTATACAAAATGTTCTTCAGAGATTTTATTATAACCTGGCGTATTGTCAAGAAGTACAAGGAAAACATTTTGAGCATTTAATAAAATAGTTTTCGTTTTAAAGTTACTGTTTTGTTACCTACAGATTTTTTGGATATTGTTTTAAAATAAATTGTTTGAAGCCTTTGATTGTTTTTCAATCTGATTTCTCAGAAATAGAAATAATTTTCTCTTGTCTATTAACCTAATCCGTTGTGACAATTATTTATTAAAATTACCTATACGTCAAATCCAATTGTCACAGTGTCCAACCTGCAACACATTGGAAAAGGTAGATGTCAGAACGGGATAGGTACCTATTACCTGCTCTAAGAAAAACCATTTATTTGAACTTACTTTCAATTTCGGAACCTGATATTTTGGTACCAGCATAGAGCAAATTAAGCATGGAATCCACAAAAAAAAAAAAAGTGGGTATACCATTTAAAAATTAAAAGTTGACTATGATTTCTCGAAAGTGGAACATCTGGCAACGTCGCCGGTACTGCCAGCGAACGCAGAATGTTGTATTCCCTCTAGGTTCCAAATTTCATAAAGCGTGTCCAAAGAGTTCGTGAGATAATTGGACATTGCGGAACTTTTGGGACATACTGTACATAGATGACGATTTGCAGTGTGCATAGTAAAGAGTTGTTAAAAAATGCAAGTGTAGTTAGAGATCTTGTTTTTATTAAGGTTAATTTCAGTTTTCTACCGGACATAATATCCTCGTTAAAGAGTAGAAATTTAAGTTTAACAGCTGAATTAGTATTGTTGGAACTTTTCCGCTAAATGTAACAACATTTCCGTAAGGAACAAATTGGATGTAACTGTAAAAAAGAATAAAGAATTTAAATACTTATCTGCATTAAAATGCATTTATGAAGGTAAACCATCCAACAAGGTTGTATCTTGGCCTTATACTTTACTACCTAAGTTGCAGTATTGTCCGATTAGATCAGTAGATGTTGAAAGAAGCTTCTCTTTGTATAAACATATTTTTACTGTTAGAAACAATCCTTTTTAGTAAAAAATTTTGAAAAATATTTGGTTATAAATGCCTTTTATATAATTTCAGGTTAAAATATTGTTTACTTTTATTTGTCTTTGTTTTTCTTTGCATTTTTTTTTTTTAATAAACATCCCTTTAGAAGCCAGTGTGTTTCTTTACCCTATTTTACTGTAATAAATTAAGAAATATTGCATACCAGTATGCATATTTGGTCAAAAAATGCATATAACTACAAATTTAAAAGGCAAACAAGGCATATACAATATCGGACAAAAGTAGAGCAACATTTTCGAAAAATGAAAGAAATCTCGATTTTATAATGTTAAATGCATGATATCGTATTTAAATACATTGTGTCTTAAATATCGAAGTAGGCTGCTGTTATCGGCGGCAACAGCTTTTTCCAACAATCAAAACAAATGAACTGATATTGACGTAAACTTTCAAATACAGTATTGTAATGCGTCAAAAGTAAAGAAGCATTTTAATATTTTCCTAAAAAAGAAAGGTTTTAGTGAAAGTAAAGGTTAACTTATTTTTGCAGAGTTTATTTTATGTTTAATTAATATTTCTTTGCTGTATTAATCATGCCAAGAGGTATTCCAATTTCGAAAGAATTGAAGCAGAGAGTAGTGGATGCACACTTGGAAGGTACAACACAAGCCACAATTTCAAGACGGTTTGTTTTACCAAGATACAGTGTATCCAAAATAATTTCAAGTTACATTCAAAGGGGACATTTAGAGAATCTACCGAAACCGGATTGGACAGACAGACGCAGTAAAAGAATTTCTCAGAACGATCCTTGGATGTCTGCACCTAGAATTATTTCTGAAATTTCCGAAATTATGGTTAGTCCACGGACAGTTCAAAGAGTTTTGGTAGACGCAAAGTTATTTAATAGACGCCCGGCTAAAAAGCCCCTTATTTCGGCAAGAAATAGAGTGGCTAGGCTTGAATTTGCGCGTCGACAATTAAATTGGACAGTAGACGAGTGGAAAAAAGTTTTATTTAGCGATAAAACGCGTTATAAAATTTTCAATTCTGATGGAATAAGGCGTGTAAGACGGCCAATCAATACAAGGTTTAATCCTAAATACGTTACACCCACAGTTAAGCATGGGAAAGGCAGGGTTTTTCTATGGGGTTCTTTCTCATGGAATGGGGTGGGTCCTTTAAACTTCATTAATGACACCATGGATCGATTTGTCTGTAGAGATATAATGCAAAATGTAATGTTGCCTTATGCAGAGTGGGAAATGCCGTTGCGTTTTATTTTTCAACAGGATAACGATCCAAAACACTCTTCACGAATTGTTCAAGAGTGGTTTCAAGAAAATAACGTTCGGGGTTTGCAGTGGCCGGCACAATCCCCAGACCTTAACTCCATTGAAAATCTATGGGAAGAAGTTAAACGTGGAATTCGTACACAATTATTTCCAAATAAACAATCATTGGTAAATAAAATCAATGAAGTTTGGACAAACCTTTCCGAAAATACTGTTCAAAAACTGATTGCCTCAATGCCGCGACGTTGTCGGCAAGTAATAAAAAATAATGGATATTCTATTAACTATTAACATAATACTTTTAGCTATTGTAATTATTAAATGTGTTTAATGTTTTTTATCGTATTATGTAAAATAAAATACTGTTGACACAATTTGTTGCTTTACTTTTGTCGCACTTCATTTCGTCGATTTTTTTAATTATAAATATTTCTTTACCATCATTTTGTTTAAAGTGTGCCAAAATATTGTGAAATATTACTAATATTGCGGGGATAATATTTCATTAAAATTAGCTGGGGATCACAATCATATAATTAATTTTTTAAATTCAAAGAAATAAAAGCACTTTGTTGCTCTACTTTTGTCCAATAGTGTATATGCGCATATTTTGGCTGAATTTAAGTTCATATATTTCGCCCTTTAATTATGACCAATAGCTTCGATTTTGATGCAATTACTTTTTGACGATATGAGATGTTTAAACTTTGTATTTGGTTTAACTGTTGAACTGCTTAACTACGCGCAATCACAATCTCTTCTCCCATTATACAGGGTTGTTCCAAAGTCCTGTATAAAATTTATATTTTTTTTTATAACATATTTTTAAGAAAAACTCTGAAACACGGAAATTGATTTGAATTGTTGTTCATCTTTCTGTAATAATTTAAGGCCCCTCCCTTGAACGCCTTAACGTGTAGCTCAACCCAACCCAAATAAGTTTTTCCCAAAAATCTGTTATTAATTAGCTAGAGCTTACATTACTTAAATTTAGCCATTATATCTAAAAAACACCGTTTGTTCCTTATTACCTTCTATTGCAAGCAAATGTCAGTGTGTGGATAGTTTAGTTCCCTATCGTTCTGTGATTTTGAGTTATGGTGCTCGCGGCATAATGGAATTTAATATTCTTGGGTTGTCGAGACATTGTACGGACTTAGAATGAAGTTTGCATGTCAAATTCAAATTCAAAGAGTTTATTTCTTCAGTTTAATAACACAATAGAATAATTGAAGAAAACGTCAAAATCACCTAAAGCTAATCAATCTTAGTAAAGGTTAGAACAACTATAAAAAGAGTTAGTTAAAGTTAAAGTCAAACATAAACTACTTACATTATATGCGAGACGTTGCACGTGGCAACATCTCGTGGCAATCGAGCTGTCCACCCGACCAGACTAGCGAGGACTTAGGCCCAATTGTGTAGGTTGAGATTAACTCAAAAGTGGAGGTTAATCCAGGAGTTAGTAGTAAAATTCATTACATAATCAGAGGTTACCTCCAACCCTAGGATTAACCCTCAATTCGTGGATTGGGTATGAGTTAACTCGAAATCTTGGGATGAAAATGTCATATTTTTAACATATTATGTTTGTTTTTTAACCTACTTTGCCATTTTTACTTATTGAACTCGACTGCTGCGTAATTATACAGGGTGACCCATCGAAAACATACCGCAAAGCATTACAGGCTGGGAGAGGATTTTTCAATAAAAGCCAAAACCACGTCAAGTTTTGACGTAATAATCATAGCAAAACCTTCAACCCCCTAAGTGGGGGTGTCATCCCCCAAATTTTTTCAAATGAGAATGGGGGTCAAGTGACACCTCATTCAAAAGGGCTTTTGATTCCCTATACATCGCTGCTTATATTTTGAAAATCGATCGACTCGTTCAGAAAATATGGATCTTTGAAATACCAACAATACGTTTGACGCAAGATGCAAAAATCGATTTAAAACTTACCGTATTATTGAAAATGCAAAAAGAATTCGCTGTTTTTTGGTCATTTGCAGATTTTTTAGGCTCGTGTTAGTGAGATAACAGTTATCGGGTTTTTGCTTCGCATTGGGCCAGGTAGTTGCTAGATAAATTGGAATTGTTTGTGGAAAAATTGTTCGCAAATCGCGTGCAAGAACTAAATGAAGACGACTTTGATCGTCGCTCTAAATTTTGCGAAATTTTGACTGAACGAGTGATTAATAATGGTAATTTCCTGTTTAATGTGTATTTTTCGGACGAGTGTACGTTCTTCTTAAATGGTTTACTAAATCGCCACAATTGTCGTTACTGGGCCGATACCAACCCAAGGATTTTCCACGAGACACGCACACACACACAACACCCCCAGAAGTTGAATGTATGGGCTGATATTTTTGGAAATTCCATTGTAGGCCCTTTTTTTCTTTCCGGAAATTTAACAGGCGATATGTACCTAGATTTACTAGAAAATGCCATTGACCCAGCTCTAACAAATAACATAGAGAACGACCCTGCAAACAATTAACAGGAACTGATTTTCCAACAAGACGGAGCTCCTCCGCATTACTCGTTACATGTGCGCAATTATTTAAATGACACGTTTCCAGGACGCTAGATAGGCCGAAGGGGTGCAATTGAGTGCCCCCCTCGGTCACCCGACTAAGTCTTTTAGATTTTTTTTTGTGGGGGCACATAAAAGCATGACGTATGTCGCGAAGTGACACCACATATGCTCCAGAATGTACGGCAACGGTTTGAAGATAACCTGTATCACTGTATGCACATTGGCGGACAACAGTTTAAGCATTTACTTGACTAATACGGTAAGTTTTTAAGTAAAATTAAATCGATTTTTGCATATTGCGTCAAACGTATTGTTGGTATTTCAAAGGTCCATATCTTCTAAACGAGTCGATCGATCTTCAAAGAGTAAGCAGCGATGTATAGGAATTTAAAAGTCCTTTTGAATGAGGTGTCATTTGACCCCCATTATCATTTAAAAGAATATGAGGGATGACACCCCCACTTAGGGGGTTGAAGGTTCAGTATCTCAGAGAGATCAAAGAGGTAGGTATCCTCCTAAAAATAAAGCCCCGACTGATATGAAAACTGATCTTATTCAATTTATAGAAATGCTACCGGTGGTGCCATCGCATTACTGTAGAAAGGATACAACAAGGAAATACTTATACAAAACGAATAAGGAGAAAGAAAATAAAGCAATCGTTAGTTTAGCTGTTTTCAAAAAAAAATGTTTCAGACGGAATTTAATATTACATTTTATGTACCAACAAAAGACAAACGTTTACTATGTGAGCAATATAACAGACTTATAGGTCGTCACGAAGAACTTGAAACAGAAAAGTTTACAAATCATCATGTAGAAAAAGAAGAAAGAAGAGATAACGAAACAATTTCAGCAGGATCAAGCTAGATCTAAAGACAATAATTCAGTCCTATGCACCTCATTTGATATGCAGAAAGTTCTTGAAACCCCCATGGTGACAATTTTGTAAATGGATTTACAAGTTGATATGCTGTATATAATTTAACGTTTTATGCAAGTGGTACCCGAAATGTCGACTGCTTGCTGTAGGAAGAATCAGTAGGAAAAAAGAAGCAAACGAGGTATATTCAATGGTTGTTAAATATTTGGAATCTGTTGATGAAAGAGGTAATATAACTGATCTATTTTTCTACTGTGACAATTGCTGCGGACAAAATAAAAATCATCAAATGATTTGAGCAATTAATTGGTTTTTAAAGAAGTCAACTCATATTAAAAAAATATTTCTTAATTTTTTACTTATTGGGCACAGTTACATACCAGTTGACTCTGTTCATGGAACAATCGAAAACTGACTCAGTAACAAAGTTGTTTGGGTGCCTTCTGAATGGCCGACCTTAATAAGAAATGCTAGACTAAAACATACTTTCTATAGAGTACACTCGGTTACTCATAAAGACTTTCTTAATTGGAAAATTCTACAATCTAAAATATTCAAAAAAAAATTGAAGAATGAGCATGGTTTACTCATGAAACTTAGAGAAGTACGTCAAATTATTTTTCAGAAAGAGGATTTTGATATTATCAATGTCTCACCATCGTCCTTAAGAAATCAACTTTTAAAAGTTGTTATAAAAAACGAGACAAGAGGTCATCACAAAAGCATTAATATTTCAAGGGCGTATAAAACAAAATTAACTATTTCCACTGAAAGAGTTCAAGGTTTAAGAACTTTGTTCCTAAAAGGGCTGGTTCCAAGTATGTATTAAAACGAATACTTGACTTTTTCTACAAGGCCAAATGTGCCTAATTATTTAATGGAGCCTGATGAAGCAAACGAAGTAAGCATTAAAAATCCTTTTTTTTGTCTGTTGTGTAATCCCTTTGCTCTTTTTTTTTTTAGGTTTTTGGTTAAAGAAGACTGAATAATAAAATAGAAACCACGACAGTGTTGTTCTACTTACTATTAAAAATAATGTTTACCTACATACCCTTGTCACAAGAATGAATAATAACCAGAAGGATAACAGAAAGAGATATCCGATGCGATCTTCTATGACCTTGGCAGCGCGTGATTTATGAAAAACCAGGGCCGGTCTTAGGTATATTACCAAATATTTCAACGTTGCCTGACAGTACCGTCTTTGGGTTATAATTATGGTCAAATAATACATAATATTTGATGATTAAATATTATGTACTTACAAATTTCAGTCCGGTAAAGAAATTTTACAGGACTAGTCCGGTAAAAATTTTTTACCGGACTTATTGCTGTAAAACCCTATTTTCTGGACTAAATTCAAATATGCAAAGGTGTGTTTTACAATACAGTATGAAATAAAAATATTTTGCGTTATACAGGATGGCTCATAATATTGGGACTACATAAAGATTTTTTTTTAAATGAAACACCCTATATATTTTCTCTCTTTCTGGTTCCGCTAGAAATAGACCCTACACTCATATTTACTTTTTTGAATTTAATTGCGACGTTGTCCAGTAAATAATTATTTCCTATTATTTTTTGATTTTTATTTGACTTTTTAAAAAAATCATAGTTGCCTATGGAATAAATAGAAATAAAAAAAATTTTTACCATAAGTACCTTAAAGTACTTGGTACGTAACCATATCACTATTTGTTCTATTTATTATTGTAGTGGAATTACTGACGTGTTGACTTGGCAAATTTCGCTAATTTAAATATGCATTATGTCAATTTTTTTAAATGGAACACCCCGCATTTTTTCGACTGATAAGGTGTATTTTTCAAATGCCTTTATTTTTTGTTAAATATGTCATCTACCTAAATCTTCTAGTTTTTGAAATATTGTATATTTTATGAAAATTAGTAATTTCATTATTTTAATCAAGAATGCCATGGGCAAAATAATTAAAATGGGCATAAACATCAAAACTTATACATATTTTTAAGAGTCTTCTTTAGAGAATTTTAGAAACGAAAAAATGCATAGGTATTCGGTCAACGAAAGAATATCATCTGTTCTTTTAAGTATTAACATTAAATGATCCTATTATAATTAAAACGAACATCTTGCACATTTATATTATAAATAAACCAAACTAAAAAGAAATATTAGAGATAATAATTAAAAAAAAACCCTTTTGTTACAAATTTTGTTCAATGTGTCCTCCAAATTTCAAATTACATGAACGAATTCTTTTTGCAAATGAGTCGTTTACATTTCTTGAGTTATTTGCAGTGATGGTTTGGAACACCTCTCGAATTCGATTTTGCATATTTTCTCTTGTGTTAGGAGCCGCCTTATATACTGTTTCCTTTACATATCCCCATAAGAAAAATATCTAGCTTGGTAAGGTCGGGAGACCTTGCTGGCCAAGATACTGGGCCTCCCCTACCGATCCAACGGTCATGGAAACGTCGGTTTAAAAAAATGTCTTACTAGTAGACTGTAATGAGCTGGCGCTCCATCCTGCTGAAACCACATTATTTCCCGAGTATATTCTGGTAACCCGTTTAATAGCACTTCTAAATAATTCTGCAAAAAATCGAGGTACACCTGACCAGTAAGGTAAATCTCTCTTTTAATCGCTCAAAATCCTCGAAGCTAAAAATGAATTTTTTTCACCTGCTCCAAAAGCATAAGTCATGTCAATAAGTTCTGCATGTGAAAAGCTCATGGTCAAGAGTTTATTTTGTCATGACCATCTTGATATATGTTTCTATTTTCCCAATGAATTTTCCAATTATAATTATTTTGCTTATGGTATGCTTGATTATAATAATAAAAATTACTAATTTTTGCGTAGCTTTTCATAAAATATCCCATATTTCAAAAGTTAAAAGATTAAGGTAGATGACATATTTAACAAAAAATAAAGGCGTTTGAAAAATACACCTTATCAGTTAAAAAAAATACAAAGTGTTCCATTTAAAAAAAATTGACATAATGCATATTTAAATTAGCGAAATTTGCCAAGTCAACACAAACACCCCGTATAATAAATAGAACAAATAGTTATATGGTTACGTTCCAAGTACTTTAAGGCACTTATGGTTAAAATTTTGTTTAATTCTATTGATTCCATAAGCAACTATGATTTTTTTTAATAAGTCAAATGAAAATCATAATATACCAGGAAATTATTATTTACTCGACAACGTCGCAATCAAATTCAAAAAAGTAAATATGACTGTAGAGATTCTTTCTAGCGGAATCAGAAAGAGAAAAAATATATAGGGTATTTCATTTAAAAAAAATAATTTTTAAGTAGTACCAATTTTTTGAGCCATCCTGTATAACACAAAATATGTTTGCGTTATGCTCCATTACAAACCCTATAACTCTTATATAAAACTTTTTCTTATATCTCTTACAGTTTAGGCGCTATCGAAGGCGAACACCTTGCTGACTCACCCTGTATAATATAATATAATATATTAATAATAATAGTATATAATATTAAGGTATAATTTATTTATTTTTTCTTATCATTGTACACAAATGAAGGATAAAAATACAACACAGAATCTCGTAAAAGGGCGTATTTAGCAATAACTGACCGCTTATACAATCAAAAGGGCGAATGTCGACTTTATACCTGTCTTTTCCTAGAAAAAGAATAATAATGTTGTGAATAACATTTAAAAGTACTATTTATTACCATTCAAATGGTAATATGATACGAAATGGGACCTATATTAATAAATCTGACTAAAATGATTTTTACCTTCTCCTGTAAAATTCCACAATTGGCGTACCTATTGGGCGTAGCGGGAGCAAAAAAAATTAGTGCTGATCAAGATTAGGCAAAGCGTTAAATTTTATGTAAATTTTTTCTCGTTTTCACAAGTTTTATCCTCCGACGGCGTTTTTGAACCAGTTTAAAAAAGGTCGTTTCCGCTAATTGGGATTATAACTGGTAATATTTTACCATTTGCTGCCAGTATGTATATTTAATTAAGTGACTAGAATCATTTTACTAAAAGATCAAGCTTTACGTAAACCCAGTTTTAATGAAAAAACTGGCTTAAACCGACTGACTCTTACGTTCTGTAATTGAACTCTATAATGGAACCACTGCTGGGAGAACCACGTTATAGATAATAAGTTAATAAAGAGATATAAATTTTATGAAGGTTGTCAGATCCACAAACTCAAAGATCGATGTTCGTTCAAATTTCAACAAATAAAAAGGAATAATCACTTTCCAAGAATTCTCTTCTGTTCCAATTGATAATTTTACTAAAATTTAATCGTCTAGTAAGATAAATCAGAAAAAAGGTAAAAGAGCAGCACTGTGTAGGACCTGGTTTTATTATGCAAATTATTTAATATAAAAATTATAGTAGTTGATACGATATTAGAAGAAATCATTAATAATGACACAAAAATAAATTAAAAATTGTTGTCAATTTCCATTTTAACAAAAGCGTCCTTTAGACCACATAACCTACAAGTTTCATTAGCTTCTGTCATTTTTGTTTTTTTTGTAAAGATTATAATATTGTGATTAATGGTTTTTAGCAGCATGCTGATGAGGCTGAATTAAAAAAAAAATGTTGGTCATAGTGCCGAAAGATTTGTTAACTCTTTGTCCCTTAATTTGTTAATTAGTTGTATTTATAGGGACCTGCAGCTCGGGAAAGTATTACACACACATTATTTATAAATTACGGTTTGATGAACCTGCAACTTTGCAAATCAGCGTCCTAGTTTTTAAATGCAATACTAGCAATAATTAATATATAAATAGGATATTGTAAAACAATATAAATAAGTTGTAACTTTATAGTTAACACGAAATTATAATATGGTCTTAATAATAAAGGTCTTTTTAAAATTACTAGTGACGGTATAAACCCTTAACTAGTTCCGATCAGCGAGAAGCCGCTCAATTATTATACAGGGTGAGTCGGGAGGAATGGGCCTAACTCTAAGGGTGTAATCTATGCATCAAAATAATAAGAAAAAACCCAAATGTTGTTATCCAATATTCATTTGTTTTCAAGTTACAGCGTTAAATAAAATAATAATATTGTTAAACCAAAATATCCAACAATAACATTGTTTTAAATAAATCATTGGTTTAGCAAATTTTCAAAAATACCGCTATTGACTCCCAAACATTTCCTGCTTCGTCTACGAAGGGCGCGCGTGGATCTTCTAATTGATTCGTGCCTTTCTTTAATATTGAGTACAGCATTTCTAATGCGTCTAATTAATGCATCCCTAGTATCTATTTTTACTTTGTAAACCTCAGTTTTTAACCAACCCCCATAAGTTGTAGTTCAACGGCTTGAGGTCTGGCGATCTAGGAGGCCAACTAATAGGACCACCGCAACCAATCCAAAGCCCTGGAAACCTTTGGTCTAAATATTGCTTGACCCGACGATCGAAATGGGCAGGCGCTCCGTCGTGTTGATAATACATTTCAATTCTGATGTTTAAAGGAATCTCGTCCAGTAGTCCTTGCAATTCATTTCGTAAAAAACTTAAGTAGAGATCTCCTTGTCTGTAAGGCGATTTTCCAAAAGAAAAGGGCCAATTAAATTATTATCGATCATGCCGCACCACACGTTTACTGAAAACCTGTGTTAAAAATTACTTTCGACTATTGCGTGAGGATTTTTGTCCGACCATACATGGGAGTTTCGATTATTATTGATGCCGTCACGGGTGAATGTAGCTTCGTCAGTAAAAAGTATGTAGGGTAAAAGATGACGATTATTAATTATCCACTCACAAAATTGCATACGCTTGGCGTAGTCTCCAGGTTAAAGATTCTGTACACGCTCTACATGGTACTAGTATAAGCCTTGCTCGTGAAGCGTATTGATTACTCTTTTTTGGGGAATCCCCAACTGAATTCCAATTCTTCGTGAGCTTGTCGTCGCATCTTCTTCTACTAAAGCTAGAACATTTTCTATTTCTTCTAAATCCTGTTGAATGGCTCGTTCGGATGTTACATTAGCACTTGGAAGCGTTCCGGTCTCGCAGAGTTTGTTAAAAACTGTGATAAAGGCCTTTCTGTTCGGTGTTTTTTCATGTGGAAATCGTTCACGATATTCTTTAGCAGCCGCTGTAGCATTCGCATTACATAAACCATAAATAAAAACCATATTGGCGTATTCGAGATGTGAATAAATGCGTGGCATTTTATAAAATTAAAATGATACAAATCCGAAAGTTCACCGTGAATCAATGTAACATTTTATACTGACACTAATAGGATAGTGACAGCACGACAATTAAAATTTACAGTCCTTTACAAAGATGCAACCAGGAAAGACATTGAAAATGCCGAAGCAGAGTGCAACGCTTGTGACTATTGTGAGATTTGAGATCTGCGAAAACTCATAGATTTGAATGTAATATTTAGGTAGTTGATATAAGTTTTATTGATTCATAATATAACAAATAGTAAAATAAAGGTTATAAACCCTAACGCGCCTCTAAGGTATGGTTTCGCTGGAGCAGTCAGCGGCCGCGGCTTGCGTTCGCGATTGGTAGCTCGTTACTGGTTTAATGCGATTTGTATGTACACGGTTTCACTGCCGCAGCTCAGCGACACAGCGTTCGCCGTCAATTGCAGCGGCTGCGTTCGAACTGCTAGAGAGACCAGTCCAGCACCGATCGTTCAGCAGAATGCCACCGTTCTCGGCAATTGCTGACGAGTGTTTGATAGAGGAGGTGCAAAAGTAGTCCCCTTTATACAACTACGAGAATGAAAATTACAAAAATGTTGTAATGAAAGAAAATGCATGAAAAAAAGTGGCAGCAAATGTAGGGAAGAACGGTAAAGTGTACAAAACCATTTTGTTTATTTTTCAGCATTACATTACAATGTTTATAATTAGGGTAGACTGGGGCAAGTGCAAAGCCCTTTTTAATAGTTCAAGTTTATTTCCTTCCTACTTTAAATATACAATATTCATAAAAATGTCTTTGTAAGAAAATAATAGTTTAATATGTTTACTTTTCATACTGCATAGGGCACACATGAATTATTTTTTAGATCTTGAGATTTGAATGATTATTTTTTTTTTGATTATTTATTCTGAAAAATAAGTAATCCAAAATAACACTCAAAAAAGTCCTAATAACATGAATAATATTTTTATAAACGTATTTATCCGTTCAAAACCCAATGTTTGGCTTTAATCTCTAAAACAGTAGGAATTATTCCCAAGGAGAAACTAAAACAGAAAAGAAACTTAAAGTTTAAAAATTCGAATAATTTTATGGAGCTTGTTAAATATTGTATCCCGCAAATTTCACATTAAAATGAAAACCTCCTCGGCATGTTACTACGGGTTCAGGTAAACGAGTCACTATATCGTCTAGCTGTACTACATTGACATCATTGGTGAATTGCCATAAAAAATTGTCTTTTAATTTTCTAGTAAACTTGATTTCAAAGGCGTTGTCAACAGTATTTACCTGGCCAATGACATGTTTGTTGGCTTTTGGGAATGTGTATTTAACCAGTACCCAGTCTCTAATGGAAATATTGTCTTTGTTTATTTTAGGAATCTGATCTTCGCAATGCGATTCTAAAGTGAAACTTTGATCCGATTCCATAAAAGGTACACTTTCATTATCTGATTCACTGGAGCTGGATTCAAATTGATACGGACTTGGCCGACTTTGTTTACTCTTGCGGTCAATTTTCATAGCTGGTTTAGATATAGTAGATGAACTTGTAGAGAGTTTTTACTGACTACTTGCGATAGTACCTGCAATGGTTTGGCCACCTTGAATTAAGCGCTTTTGTTTCCTTGGATTAGAAGAAGGACTCTGTCGGAGAGAATCAAGTAGTAGATCATCAAAACTTGTCTTTTTTCTTGCCGATTTTCGGTTGTAGCTGGTAATACAGCTTCAGTTATAGGATCCTGATGATTATTGAGTATATTTTGTTCATTTTGATCAGAGCTGACAATTACTTTGAGATTGGTGGCACTATTAGACGCTGATGAAGGAGCTGTAAGTAATTCTGCATTAGATGCTAGTTTCCTTTTAAGTGAGGCGCCAGATGTAGAAGGCTTTACTGTTTTTAACATTGACTTTTCGAAAGTAGCGGTTTTTTCTGTTACATTCGGTGCTACAGCATTCATTTCAATATCAATGCGTCCTGGCCTCGGTTATAAATCTGTTACAGATCCTTGATTTTTCAAGTGTTCCTCCCATCTTTTTAGGGCATCGATGTCATACTTCTCTTTAGGAATAAGATGTCTATTAAATGGAACAATACCACCCTCTCTGAATCCTGTTTTTATGATTCCGGAATCTACTTCAGCCTAGGTTTTCACTAGCAATGTGGCGAATTCCCTTTTTGGTAGTCGTTGTCCCTGATGACGTCTTTGCCATGTTACTTCCCTCTCCCATATTGCCTTAAAGGATCTAAACACACTCAAATCGAGAGGTTGAAGTAAATGACTTGTATGGGCTGGCAGTTTAAGTATATGAATATTTTCTTCTCTTGCGGCTTGAATTAATAAGCAATCCACATGCGAGACATGCCCATCATATATAACAATATTTGGTGCCTGATTACAAACCAAAGGAATAAAAGTCTTTAGAAAGTAATTTCTAAATATTTCGGAGGTCATCCATCCATTGGCGCTGGCTGCATATACGGTGTCTTTGAAGAGGTCTTCATTTTTTTCTGAATTCCAGGAACTCCATACATTATTGCCTTTAAATATTATCAATGGTGGCAATTTTTTACCACTAGCACTTGCTCCTGCCAGGACGGTTATATATTCTCTGCCCGATTCAGCAATAATTCTTGAAGAGGGTTTGCCTTTCGCGCCAACAATTTTAAGACGAGAAGGATCTCTACACAGTGAAGTCTCATCTAAATTGTAAATCCATTCAGGACGATCCTGAAGACCCAACTCCAATATAGCCTTTTCCAATAAAACAAAATATTGGTCTATTATGAATCGGTCCGTAGATTTTTTTCTGCAGTACTCTAAGCTTTGTGGTTTTTTTCATACTCAAAAAGTGCCGTTGTTTAAACTTTATTAGCCAGTCCGTGCCTGGCATATTGTTCTTAAAAGATTGGAAATATTATTTAAAGTAACAAAGTCATCTTGCCAAGAACGTATTGGAGGTCGGCCCTGTGTCTTGCTTTTATCGCCACGGCGGCCAGTTACTCTACAGTAGATTGTAATGTATGGGATTCTGAATTCGGTACTAGCCATCGACATGGTTAATTGACCTTGATTGACGGCATTTACTTCAGCATTTAATTGCTCCTCCCCATAGGCAGCCCTATCGGACTTTCTTTTATAATTTCGTACCATGACGCCAACTCTCTGTAAAGAATAAAAGCTTTAAGTGTCAGTGCCAACGAACTTTAGCATTCCCAGGAAAATGGGGCAAGTGTAAACTAACCTTTACACTTGCCCCATTACAATTTTCACACATGCCCCACATTATGTTTTTATGGGGGAAGTGCAAACCTGTTCGTTAGTAAAAACCGCTTTTAGATTTGGTCGGTATATAGGATTTTAAAGCTACAACAATTGACTAAACATAAGAAAATGCAATAAAACTAAAAGTATATTATAAGTTTTTACTTTGACCAATTTTTTATGGAGATATCACACATACAACGGACCGATTCGGAGATTATGTTACAAATGACTACTCAGAAAGAAAAAAACACCTGGTAACTCGCCGGGAGTGGATAATTCAACAGCGCTAATGTATAGTTAGTTGCCTCGGACCACACAGACACTTACCCCAGTTTTACACTTGGCCCAGTCTACCCTATACCATATTCAAATCCAACATTATGCATACGAAGGACACATTGATCAGTACTTAATGACAACCGTAACTCTATTTCGATTGGTCAAGTGGCAATAAAACTAAAAGGCCCTGGGCGACAGGGTTGTAATTAGTTTACCGGTGATTTTCGCATTATTGCATTGTATCGTTTGGTGTTATTGTTAGTTGTCAATATTTTGATATAAATATTTGTGTCTTTGACCGTTGTATTTGAATGTATACAGGGTGTTTCAGAAGTACTAACCTGAACTAACCTGAACATGTGTCCTGAGTTGCCCCGTTTTTGATGTACAGGGTGCGTAAGATTTTTAAAAAAATCGTTTTTTTATTATTTTTGTAAATATCCTTTTCCCGATTTTATTGCAATTTGGTACCGTCATTCATAATGATAGGAGGCTTAATTAGCCCTAACTAGATTAAATTTATTAAGTCCAGTGGCGTCCCGGGAAACACTTCAACAGATATTATTGACAAAAAATGTACGCTACTGACTTTTTTCTAATTTTCATATTTTTTCCGGATATACCAACTAATGATACAATTTTAAAATGTTTTGATACTTTGACGTTTTATCCAAATTGATTTGTTTACTTGGTATGCTGCAGCTCTTATTTAAATATGGTATAGTATAAATTCAATTCTTTCGAAATGGAGGAATTTGGGCTAACATCTCCTCTTCATCTTCTTCCTCCAACAACAGCATGCAACTAATGTTATCGGCGTTCATTATAAATCATACATAAGCGCTTGCACTACGAAATACGAATATGATCTGAAGCGCGCTGCTTTAGCCACGCCATCCAAACCACCCTGCGACGACGGCCGATTGCTACGCTGTATGCTCGATCGCGAACGCCGACCGCACCCCTCCAGCGAAACCATACGTTTACTCCCGACTTGGTCTGATCCCGATTATTTTAATGCGGTGTGACGTCAGAGACAAATGCAACACAAGAATTTCGAATTCGGTACCCATACTTACGTGCCCGTGCGATAATATAAACATTTTCAATGTTAAAAGCGAACAATAATATCATTTATTGCAGGAAAGCTAAATGGATGCAATATTTTGTTTTTGCCTTATAACTTGAAAACAAATAAATATTCGATAACAAAATTTGAGTTTTTTCTTATTATTTTGATGCATAGATTACACCCTTAGAGTTAGGCCCATTCCTCCCGACTCACCCTGTATAAATAAAGTCATTCTCAAAACCCTAAACTATAACCCAGCAAAACCATGTAAAGAAGAAATGTTTGTACACAAAAAACGACTTCACATTCAACTAGGGACAATCAATCTAAGAAACGATATAATCCAGTTCTTTAAGAAATATAAAGAAACAAAAGAAAATATACCATACTTTTCGAAAACGACGAATTGTCCAGCCCTATGCAATACAATCCGAGCAACATTTAAAATATCAGAATTTGACCTGGTAAAATGTAACACCCTTCTAGATGACGTCAACTGCGAGGAAAGACAAATGCAAATCGCTGAAAGCTACAATCAAGGCAAGACCAACTACAGAGACATCAACAAAACAGAAAAAGTCATCCGAGACAAAATATTTTTGGGCAAACCTGAAGAGAGATATAGAAAAGACAATTAATTTTTGCGATACCTGCCAAACTAACTAATACGACAGAAACCCAGTAGGGCCTAAATTCATGTTGACCCCAACACCAACCAAGCCTCGAAGTTGCTCATCCTGATACCTTCCAAGCAGGTGGCCAAAAGTTCCTGACAGTCATCGACGCATTCTCCAGGTATGGACAAGCATACCCAATAGAAGATTTAAATGCAATCAATGTTCTTAATGCCCTTCTAATCTTTATTACGCACCATGGAGGCCCTCACAAGATAGTTGCCGACAGTGGAATGTAATTTAAAAATAGTCTTATGCAGGAATTTGTGGATACGCACAAAATCTCAATCCACTATACTACTGTAGATAATCGACAGTCCAACATCTTAGAATACTCCGAGAAAACAAGAAATCTCTCAATATTAAAGAACAAATACCCTACGCCATCCTTGACTATAACAACTCCATCTACTCTATGACCAACATGAGACCTATGGACATTTGGAAACACAAAATCCATTTAATGACGATATCAAAAAACCCTTATAAACAACTACACTCAGCAGCACAGAGAAAGAGCAAAAACGATCTACAAAGAACTAAATGAGAAACGAAAGGAAGCAAATAGAAAGAAGAAACGTCTCGAGACAAGTCCCATCAACTTGTAAACCCAGCACTAAAATATATACTAACGAAAAACAATTAAACGAAATAAGCTACTTCCAAAATTCGTTAAAGACTTCGCTAAGATAACAAAACCCTTAACATCACGTCTTGAGGAAGGTGTTAAGATCAAACACACCCCAGAATGTCTTAACTGCATCAAGATCTGCAAAAATCTCTTAACAAATGAACCACTCTTGCAGTATCCAGACTTCGTATAACAAATCATCCTACTGCGCTAATTAAGAGTGTATAACGTCACTGATACTTTTGAAAAATACCTTTATTATTATAAGCAATATATTAGTAACTAATATATTATTAATAAATAAAGTTACAACTAATTTATATTGTTTAACAATAAGGTAAGGTAATAACAAAGTAAGATAGGAACAAAAAATGTTATTTTTCAAAAGTCAATATCTCGAGAACTATTAAGTTACAACGTACTTATTAAAAAATAATTGTCACTTTATGTAAAATCCAAAAGTATTATAAGATATAGGGTGTTCTATTTAAAGAACTAAGGTTGCTATCAACTCCAGCCAAATGATTTACCCTGTAGACACAAAAACATATTAAAATAAACATTTTTCTACAATCAATTAATTTTTCTTTTGAACTTTGTTTTATAACTCTTACAGTTTCCGAGAAAAGGTAGAGGGTCATCTTACGTGGATCACCCTGTACCCATCTACCCACCGGTCGTAAGTCATACGATAATATTCATAAAATCATTGAATTGGTTGATTTTTATATTCTTCAAAAAATACTCCGTCAAATTGCGATTACATTCAATAGTTAACCCTATTTTTTTTTGTCAAATGCAAACATTTTTCTGCAAGATAATATTTTCCTTCAAGATACACGTCCTCAAGTATGTTATCAGATGATAAATGGCTTAAATCTAGCAACAACTGTATGCACCAAAACCACCCACACTTCGCGCTTAGAATAGCTGGCACCAGGGCCGGATTTTAGGGTACTGTGGGGCCACAATCCCATTAGTACAATCCAGGACAGAAATGGTAACACCATAACACAAACAGATGAAAAGTTACAGCGATGGAAAGAGTACATCGAAGAACTGTTTGAAGATGAAAGAGGGGATCTGGAACACACAGAAATGGACCCAAATGAAAATGGCCCAGATATCACAAAGGAAGAAATATTGTATGCCCTAAAAACATCAAAGAATGGAAAAAGCCCTGGACCCGACGAACTGTCTATAGACATACTAAAAATCTCGTACATACATATCCTGGTGAAACTCCTTAACCAAATCTATAAGACGGGTGTTATGCCCAGGGAATGGTTGATTTCGACCTTTATCTGCCTCCCCAAAAAAGCCAACGCCAGAGAGTGCAGTGATCACCGCACCATTAGTCTGATGTCTCATACATTAAAATTGCTCCTAAAAATTATCCATAACCGCATATATCACAAACTGGACATGGATATAGAGGAAACACAATTTGGATTCCGTAAAGGCCTGGGTACACGAGAGGCTCTCTTCTCACTTAATGTATTAATTCAGAGATGCCTAGATGTGAACCAAGATATATATATTTGTTTCATTGACTATAACAAAGCGTTCGATAAAGTCCGCCACGACCAACTAATGAAGGTCCTCCAAGCGAAACAAATAGATCATAACGACCTTAGAATCATATCTAATCTATATTATGGACAAAGAGCAAGAGTGCGCATTAACGAACATCTGTCAGAAGAGATTGAAATTAGACGAGGGGTGAGGCAGGGCTGTGTATTATCACCACTCCTCTTTAACACATACTCAGAAGAAATAATGAAAAAAGCGCTGGAGGGAGAGTCAGCAGGTATAAAGGTAAACGGAATACCGATTAACAACATTAGGTATGCGGACGACACTATCATAATGGCAGAAAACATCGAAGATCTTCAGAGACTGACGAATAGGATAGTCGAATGCAGTCAAGAATACGGGCTAACAATGAACATCAAAAAGACAAAATATATGAGAATATCGAAAACCCAGAGAAACAACGAGAACCTGACAATCAGTGGCACCAATGTAGAACAAGTAGAACAATACACATACTTGGGCACAATGATTAACTCCATGGGTGATTACTCCAAGGAGATTAAGACAAGAATAGAAAAGGCACGGGCGAATTTCAACAAACTAAGAAGAGTACTCTGCACAAGAGACCTAAAGCTGGACCTGAGAGTCAGATTGGCAAGATGCTATGTTTTCTCGACATTGCTTTATGGATTAGAGGCTTGGACCCTGAATGCAACAACTACCAAAAGGCTGGAATCATTCGAACGATGGGTATACAGAAGGATGTTGAAATTATCATGGACAGCGCACGTCACAAACACTGAAGTCATGAAAAGGATAAACAAGGAAATGGAAATTATAGAAACAATTAAGATCAGAAAACTACAATACCTCGGACATATTACACGCGGGACAAGATACGCCGTGCTTCAGCTGATTATGCAGGGTAAAATCCTAGGAAAGAGAAGTATAGGAAGAAGGAGAATATCATGGCTGCGCAACCTGAGAGAATGGTACGGATGTACATCGAATGAACTTTTTAGAGCAGCTGCCTCCAAAATCCGAATAGCTATGATGATTGCCAACCTCCGTCGCGGAGACGGCACTTGAAGAAGAAGAAGGGGCCACAAACAGGTGCACTGTTAAAAGTAATTAGTAATTTTACGTTAAATTACGGTTTAATTATGTTACAACCGTAATTTCACGTAATTTTACTACATCGATTGTATTTCTACATAAACTTGCCGAAAAATTACATACATAGTCGTAAAATCACACATGAAAATTACATTAAAATTCAAGTATTTTGACGGAAAATAAACAGGAATATGACGTAAGTTTATATGTAAAGGTAATTAAGCCTTTACGTAAAATGACGACTAAAATTCGAAAAAGTAGGTTTAACAATACCTATGTATTTTTACTATATCATTAGAGTAAATTTACAAAATATTTCAGCTAAATAACGAAAAATGTATGTATTTTTACTACTTCTTCATTGTATTATTAATACGTTTTTCTGTTTATAATGTAAAATTACAGAATACTATATGTATTTTTTAGTAAATTTTCAGTGAATTTTCCAAGAAATTTTCTGTAATTTTTCTTTTGTTATTTATTGTATTATTTATGAATGAAATAAAAAACAATTTAAATATTTTTTTTATTAAAAGCTTTATTAAAAATATAAAACAAAACCGTATTTTATTCAGGTAGAACTGTTACCATAAATCTAGTTAACAGAATACAAACAAAACAGTATTTTCTTTTTTAGGTACTTATATAGGTATACTAAGTATCCCAACCTCGGTATTCATCGTAGTGCTTTAAGCCAAGCTTATCTAAAATTGATGTGATAGAGTGACACTTTCACTTCATTCCTGACGTTCATAGCACAGCCATGATAAATATATCGATTTTTGATAAACTGGGCTTCAAACACTAAGGGGGCAAGAGTCCTAAAACCTATAAAATACAAACAGTTTTTCTTACGTATATAGGTACCTACTTTACTTAAAATTCGAGTTATAGGTAAAGTACCTACAAACAGAACACCTATTTCTAACTAGGGTACTTATATTAAAAAAACATATATTTGAAACAAACAGAAATATTTTTTTTTACACCTTTGGTGTATTTAATGCCATACCTATACTGGGTTTCCTATAGAGGAGACCCCCTTGTACAAGGTTTTCATTTATATTTTGGAAACCACCATTTTTTCATGTGAAGTTATATTAAAAAAATGGCTTTGCAAAGCTAAAAATAAAATATATAACTGGTTTTTTATGTATATTATATTTTATGTATATTAAAGAATAATTTAGTTTAAGATTGCCTTAAAAACCAAATGCCAAATATCTTTGTTTTGAAACCGTAATTTAAGCCTCTTCATTCTAGATGGCTGTCAAAAAATAAATAAGAACCCTAATATTACATAATATATACAGTTTGGTGATGAACTGACAGTTATTACAAAAATAAATATAGAATGCCTGACATCGGTCTACTACTCTAAAAAAACGAATTTTTAAGAAAATTATTACAAATCTCTTAATTTTCTCATTAAAGTGAATACCCTTAATTTAGAACATTGTTTAAAACTTTTTAATTTGGCAATTTTCGACCCTGAATCAGGGTGAATTTTGAAAACCTGAACCTGATATTTGCATTTTGGTCGAGCACAAATAGATACCATTCGAGGCACATTTTGATGCAAATATTGATGACTGTAATATTTTTGAAAAAAAATACATATACAATTTTACAATAAGAACAAATCATTACAAAATTACTTACCTTGAATTTTGTAGATGCAATATTTATCAAACATTGATCGCCGTGTCTGGTCGATTTTATTAATGAATAAAAGTAATTTTAATACCCTTTAAACATTAAAAATACTTAAAAATGTATCACACGATACTACAAAACGACTAAACTAGCAGTAAAGATCGAAGACTGCAAACACTATGGCAAACAAAGCAACAGCGAACATGTAGATGCGTGAAGCCAAAGGATTTACAGTGTCGTGTGGTAAAATTAGGAGATTTGCCGAAAAATTACGGTAAATTACGGGTATTATTCCAAAACTAAGTAAATTTCACTAATAAGGTAGTGATTTTACATATTTTACCGTATTAATACAGTACACGGTACGATATTTACGAGTTTTACGACACTATTGAGTGAAAATACACTGTTTTAGTAAAATATCGTTTAATAAAACGTATGTTATTTTATTGTGTAAAAATTCTTTAAAAATAATAATTTTTTAGGCATGTTTAATGTCATTTTCACCCTATTTTTAACAGTGTGAAGGCCTATAATTATTTATAGAATAAGATAAAATATAGTTATGCAATTTTTTTAATTGCTTTTGTGGGGCGGCTCTTGTGAAAGCCCCAGGGCTTCAGCTCCTGTTGCCCACCCCTAAATCTGACTCTGTCTCACACTGTAATCGTATTCTTAGTAATAAATCAAATTAATAATCGCTGTAGTCTGAGATTTTTCTATAAAAGAAGCGAAACAAGGCAGAAATTTAGTACCCTAACCAATTATAAGGTTTTTATTTTAAGTAAATATCGACTTGTCTCATTTTAGGAACATACTCGTTTAAGCTTACTTTCTCTTGGTCCAAAGAATGTTGCCTGCTTTTCCCCTGTGCAGTTTTTTCATACAATTTAAATTCAATGCCTTTACCCTTCACATGAAAGGTAAAATAGAATGGAAACCAAAGATAATTTACCTTGCTCTTCTTACCGCGGCTTTAATGTTCTTCATGTGGGGCACGAAAGGTCTGGTATTTCGAATTGCTTTATTTATAGTACAGATATAAGTGCATTAAACGTGTGGGTCTAAACATATAATTAAATTTAATGAGCGTGTAATGTGCCTTTATAAAATATACATTATTCATACGTTCACTTAGGCGAGATTTGAACATTAATATTGCAGGTCTAAGACTAAATGGTAATTAGAAAAATATACATTGTAAGGCGAATAGATTCAAATATTAATAATAATGTTAAAGCAGGGACCAAGTTTATATAAATAATATAATATATAATTGAGGAATATTTGTAGACTTGTCAGAATTGATAAAATTATTAAAAAAGTTCTCCAAGTCTCTCAAACTTGCGCAGGCTTTAGATAGGCTTGATATATACACTGGTGCAAGCTCAGGTTCCTATTCCCGTGTCTCAGAGTAGGAGTAGTTTCATCCGTTTCTTGGATCTCCTCAACACACTTGATGATTGTCAATTATGCACTTTCTGTTCGCAAATCGTTATCAATATACGCAAATTGTCTCAAGTTCACAAGTGTCTTCTTCGAAGTCGTCAATATTATCTGTATTACGCATAAATCCGGCTTTCAAAAAGCATTTGTTTATTGCCACTGGTGACAAATTGCGCCAGGCCACCGAAACCCATATCAAAGCGTTGATTATGGTGATATTATTTTCGATTTCTTGAAGAGGACAACCACTGTCTATACATGTTAAAAGCCTCTTCATACAGGGCCGATTTATCCATTAGGCAAGAAAGGCAGCTGCCTAGGGCGGCAGGCTGATGGGGGGCGGAAAATTTTTTAATGAAAATACTATCCGAAAACGTAAAAAATTAAAATTAAATACACATCTTGGCATCTTGCATTAGTACACTGATCGGGCTGATTTGTTTAACCGAATAGATAGTTCCCTTACAAATGCATAATACAGTGTGGCCCAAATTGGGCCTACATGTATGGGGATCTTGGAAACTATAGAAGATAGAGAAACGGTTAAATGGGGAAAGTTTTTGACAATTATATTTCTAACTGAAAACCGTTTAGTACGCGGCCCTATCTTTTTTGGTTTTTGAAATATGTTGAAAAAACCAAAAAGATGTATTTTCGAAAATATGCTGTAGATTTCTTATTATTCACTATTTTCGCAATCTGTAAAAACATTTTTAAAGCAACTTTTTAAGTAGATTTCAGTTCTGCAATTTAATTTTGAACACGACGTTTCAGTTATTTTATACCATCATCAGGTTCATTTTTTCTTATGGGCGCCATATTGTATTTTATACTTAAAAGGTAGCTTATGACGTCCGCTTTTCAACGATGTATTATTTGTTGGAAAATAAATGAAATTGACTTAAAAAATAAAGAAAATTAATTTTCGCAACACGTCAAATTTGACAACTGCACTATAACTCCCTAAATTGAATACCAATTAAAAGGTTTACATTTTGTAGTATTCACAAAACACTGCTTGCATTGTTTCAATCAACAATATTACAATAACCTATGAATCAAAAATAAAATCCAGTAGCCTATGACCTTACAATAACCTATGAATCAAAAATAAAATCCAGTAGCCTATGACCAACCACTACCGTTTGAAAATGAAACAAAAATATTACTTGTCAGAACGAGTAAAAGTATAATAGTTTTTATTATTATTATCTAATAATAACGATTTATTTGTGTATTCTAAATTTAAAAGGAAATGGCATTGCGTTTTTGTCACGAAGAAAAATTTGATTTGCTAGAATGTTACATTCATTGCAACAGAAATGCAAACCTTGCATTAGAAAGGTAATTTGAAAATTTTCCTGAAAGACCGCAGCCAAGTGTCAGACTTTTTCCAAAAATTGTTATGAACCTGAGAAACCATGGAAGTTTTGAAAAACCGCGGCCCAAGAGTTAAGAAAAAGGAGGTAATAACGAGCGTGACGAAAATGTCAGAGCCTATTTTAATGCCGCTCCGACATCATCTACAAGAGCGTCGGCAAGAGACTTACCAACCCCGCGAAGTACCATACAAAGAGTCCTTAAGGAAAATAAATATCGACCATACAAGCCAACTATAGTTCAGGGTTTACGAGAAACGAATTATCCAAGAAGAATGCAGTTTTCAAATTGGTATGTGAATCAATGCGAACAAAATCATGATTTCAGTCGTCTTGTAATTTGGACCGATGAATCACATTTTACCAACTGCGGGGTATTTAATAGACATAACCATCATTTTTGGGCAACAGAAAACCCTCACCAATTGGCTCAACGAAGACTGCAAACCCGATTTGGTTTTAATGTATGGTGTGGTATGTATGGTAAGTAATGTCACCTAGCTTGCTAAATACATAGCAGGTATTAAGTAACCCAGCTTTACTTTTCTCCTTACATTTTAGACAACAGACTTATAGGACCATTCTTTTATAATCATACGTTGAATGGCCAAAGATACTTGGAGCTGTTAGAAGATCAAATATTACCGGCAATTAGAGCAAGAGTTCCTCAAGATCAATTGAATAATATTTGGTTTCAACAAGACGGTTGTCCCGCACATAATGTTCGGGAATTTCAAACTCTCTTAAGACAGATATTTGATGACAAATTAATTTCAAACGGCGGACCAGTTAATTGGCCTGCTAGATCCCCTGATATAACTCCTCTCGATTTTTATTTATGGGGTTATGCAAAAAATGAAGTATATGAGTTTGAACCCCCGGAATCTGTACAAGAATTAGAAGAGAGAGTGAGGAATGTGTTTACGAGCATAAATGGCAACACTCTTCGCAGGGTCATCAATACTGTGTTAAAAAAGTGTCAAAAATGTATTAATAAAAAAGGCCAACATTTCGAATAAGTATAGTAAGTTAGATATTTTTTCTTATTTTCTTTCCAAACAATAATTATTATTCATTGCGTTTTTAGTTTTCTTTATTTGAAATGTTAATATGAGATTCTTAACCATAAGGAAAAAATAAAATAATGTATTATAATATTATGATATTTTAAACAAATTTAACCCTGCCTAATGTGTTCTTCTCAAATTTGACGTGTTGCGAAAATTAATTTTCTTTATTTTTCAAGTCAATTTCATTTATTTTCCAACAAATAATACATCGTTAAAAAGCGAACGTCATAAGCTACCTTTCAAGTATAAAATACAATATGGCGCCCATAAGAAAAAATGAACCTGATGATGGTATAAAATAACTGAAACGTCGTGTTCAAAATTAAATTGCAGAACTGAAATCTACTTAAAAAGTTGCTTTAAAAATGTTTTTACAGATTGCCAAAATAGTGAATAATAAGAAATCTACAGCATATTTTCGAAAATACATCTTTTTGGTTTTTTCAACATAATATTTCAAAATCCAAAAAAGATAGGGCCGCGTACTAAACGGTTTTCAGTTAGAAATATAATTGTCAAAAACTTTCCATATTTAACCGTTTCTCTATCTTCTATAGTTTACAAGATCCCCATACATGTAGGCCAAATTTGGGCCACACTGTATAGAAATGAAGTGCAATATTGGCGTGATATTTTAAAACGTGTCGTTGCAACTATAGTTTCATTAACAACCAGAGGACTTGCACTTCGAGGGGAAAAATCTAAAATTGAATCAGTTCAAAATGAAAATTTTTTGGGATGTTTGGAACTCATTGCTGAATTTGATCCCTTTTTACGTGAACATCTTGCTAAATTTGGAAATGAGGGCCAGGGCAATTGCAATTATTTATCAAATACTATGTGTGAATAATTAGTGGTTTTAATGGGGAAAAACGTATCAAAAACAATTATTGATGAATTAAAAAGCTCAAAATATTACTTTTTAATAATAGATTCAACACCAGATGTCTCACATATTGATCAGCTGGCATTCTTGGTCCGCTATGTCTCGTCCGAAGGTATACCTATTGAAAGGTTTCTTAAATATAATCGACTGGCCACAAATCTATTAATTTGGAAACAGCAGTTACTTCAGCATTAGAGAAATATAATATAGACATTATGAATTGTCGCGGTCAGTCTTATGACAATGCATCAAATATGTCCGGTGCATATTCAGGGCTGCAAGCCAGGATTAAAAGTCACAACAAACTTGTAGAGTACGTACCTTGTTCAGCACATTCGCTCAACTTATCAGGCTCTCTTGCAGCATGAGTCATGTGAAAACGCTACCTTGTTTTTCTGTTTTTTGCAAAATCTCTGTACGTAGTTTTATGGTGAAAGAGAGGATAATAAAGGTCGATAAGCACTCCCAACCTTGTGTTTTTGTATAACATAAACCAGCCAACCCACTTAGCTGGCCAGAGTCCCGTAACAGCAGCAGCAGCATATCGATGGGAAATTTTAACAAAAAATATAAAGTCGCCTGTTGTACAATCCTTTCAGCCACTAGGTGGTCAGCAAGGGCTGATGCTACTAAAGCTCTATATGATGAGTATAATGAAATTAAAATGTCCCTTTCCCAACTGACCACTAATGAGAGTCAAACCGGGGTTATAAAACATGAAGCACGAGCACTCTGTGAAATAGACGAGTTTAAAACTGTTTTTTTTTGCTGTCATTTGCATCACATTTTAGAAAGAATGAACGCATCTAATAAATATGTGCAAAATTTTGCCATTGCCCTGGGTTCTGTTGTTCGAGAACTGGAAGGACATATAAATTATTTAAACTCAATAAAAAACGATTTTGCAATTTACGAACAAGAAGCCAAAAATATTTTACAAGATGAGTCAAAAACATATTATAAAGAGGGCAGAAAAATACGAAGCAAGGTTCAGCTTGATGACAGTGTTGGTGAAGAAGCATCGTTTTCAGCCAGAGATAAAATAAAAATCGAAACATTTTACGTTATCATCGATGTACTCACGACAGATCTAAAAAGACGCTTAGTTGCTTACCAACGTATTTATGAGCGATTTTATGTCCTAACAAATTTATGGAACTTGGAAAATATAATATATATATATTTAAGAGAAAATGGATTAAAAGAAACATTTCCCAATTTCGACATCGCGTGTCGAATTTTCAAAACTGTTTAGATCGACCATGAAGCAAGAACGTTTAAATGCCCTCTCTATTTTGTCTTTGGAATCCGATGTCACAAAAAATATAAGTTATGATGAAGTTATTAACGATTTTGCCGAAGAAAAGTCAAGGAAGAAATCCTTTTAAAAGATTTTTTTTTTAATTTTAATTTTTAATTTGGAATTCTTATTTGTTTTTGTATTCGTATGTTTTTATTAGTTGAGTGTTAAACTTACTTTTAGAGTTGAAGTTCTTTTAAAATAAAAATATATAAAAAATTGTGCTTGTATTTTTTTACTGGGGGGGGGGGGGGGGGAAGGGGGGCAAAATAAAATGTGCCTAGGGCGCCAATATGTCTTAACGCGGCCCCATAAGGTAGCTTCTGTAGAGCATTTTAAAATTCTGAATAAAGGTCCAACGGTTGGCAATGTGAGGCAGTATTGGGTGGAAGAAAAATTAGTTTGACATAATCCAGTATAATTTTGGGATGAGACGTTGCATTATCCAGAAATAATACCACTCTTCTATTCTGCTTCTTCATCTTGATATCAAATCTGTGAAGCCATGATGTCATGATGTCTGCCGTCATCCACGCTTTTTTGTTCGAGCTCCATTGGAGAGGTAACTTATCGATATGTGTAGGTACACTTAAAACGTCGAGGATCTTTTCTTTTCCCTATTATAAGTGATTCTTCCTTCTCACCTTCCATATTTGCACAGAACAGAATTGTAGATCGTTTTTTTTTTGTTCACCCTTGCCACCTTCTTAAAACAAATTTCTAACATGTGCTTTATTTTGAGGCAACATATGCAGTCACTGGGGTCTTACCCACTTTAAATTTTTCGGTCTACTTGCGGGTACATAAACCAGTTTTTTCACTTTTCTTGATTATTTTAATTTTTCCGCTTAAAGAAAGACATTTCCTTTTTCCCGCCATCTTCAAATATTCACATTAGTCCCAAAACACACAAAAACTTCTCAAAACAAAACTAATACTGACAACTGATTTATCAGCCTTTGAGCAAATTGAATGAATCAGTCTGCAATAAAGTAATTAATGTTCTTAAGAATTGTCGGGTCGGATTTTACTGCCCCAAATCGAGGGTGATTTAGAATTAATATTTACTAAAAATTCCGATAATGAGTGTCCTCGGTCGTTTAACAAATGGATTGGTAAAGAGGAGTATAAAATAATGGGGTTTCCATTTTTAAATATGAGGAATTCATAACCTGTCGTTTAACGCACTTCATAGAGGCGGTCGCAAACATAGGTTTTGCTGTACACAATACTACACATTAAAATCAAAATTTAAAAATTCATTGAGGCTGCAGAAAGCATTTTCAGCAAGTAAACCACGAGCTACAGATCCACGAAGGCACGCCTACAATCTTCCCCAAATCCCAAACCCGCCAAAATTCAAATGGCTTTCTCCGACAAGACGGTCAGTGCCAGAAGTATGACCGCAGACAAGGATGGCATATGAGATATGGGAGTGGATAATGCCGAAATAAGCTGCTTTCAGCACTCCTAGGGACACATTGTCAGCCAGGCCACGGAGAAGATACAGGCTTCCTGCCAGTTTCAATCCAACCAAGCGAATATGGGTATCCCATAAGAGTCGCCGGTCCACATCCACTCACAGGAATTTAGTGCTCTGTACATCCGGGTTCATCCCGTCCAGGTTTCTGATCGAAAATACCATCCTAATTGTTTTATTCCTGTTTAGCAATAGTTAATTGTTGTAAAACCATCTCAAGACCATTTTCTGCGCAACCATAGATCCCTCTATTGATTCCTCCATAGTATCTGAATTGACACACACTGTTGTGTCATTGGCGAAATGCGTGAATTTAGACAGTGGATCAGCTGTTGGAGGGCCATTAATATATTATATTAGAAATAATAATGGGCCCAAGATATAACCTTGTGGCACTCCAACAGTTATCTTGAGAGTCAGAGTGACGAACATACTGATATCTACCCTTCAGGTAAGAAGTCATAAGCTTGAGGCTGTTTGATGAAAATTGGTATGCTTCTAATTTTTTTAGAAGAATCTTGTGATTGACACGGTCAGAGGCCTTGCGTAAATCGCAAAATACTACTGTGCTATATTGAAATTAAATAAATTCTTCCAACATATTTGTAATCATGTTCAAAATTCCCTGCACACAGTGGCGTAGCTACCGGGGTGGCAGGGGTGGCATTGCCACCCGGCGTTAAGTCACAATGGGCGCCGCGTCGCCGTCGCATCCCAATCTGATTATTACGTCAAGTAATTTTTGTATACATATTATATATTTTACTCTTACCCCTTACCTTAATTTAGTTACATGCATATTACGCTAAACAAGAAAGTCGGATTTTTAAGTCAAAAAAATATTCATAATTAAGACCAGGCGTCGCGACCTGTGTAAATTGGTGACAAACAGTACCGCTAAAAGCGCCTATTTTGTTTGAAAGATGCCGCTAAAGGTGGACCGCGTTTGATCGGCATTTTTTGTGCCGAAAACAATGTTTTAAATAGGCGGTAAGTATTGAACAATTTTATTATATATTCTCTCACATTTCTGTGTGGTTTACTGAGTGGGTGTTCTTTACTTTTTCAAATATCATTTTTGAAATAACTCAAAAATAATAATAATGGAGCTATAAGGCGACAAAATTAAAATTATAATTTAATTTTTTACAGCAACTCTTGAAAAAATCAATATTTTTTTTATCCGGGGGCATTTTGACAAAAGAAATAAGAAATTAAAATACGTTTTCAATTTGAAGGTGAGAATGTGAGTGACTGCTCTCGGCGACATACGGTGTACATTTAAAACTAATTAACCGGTGCACATTTAAAACTAATTAACCGTAACTTTTTTGCTTTTTGGTGTTTTAGGATTTTTGATTTAAGTATCGCTTCTCCTATCTTTTTAAACCGAAAAAGGTTTTCTTTTTTAGTGCGTCTCAGAGTGGCCGTTTTTGGGATAATTCGACGTCAATGTTAAATAGTCACAATTTATTGCAGGGCCCTGCCTGAAAATCTACTTTTGGGTTTAAAAAAAATGGTATTTAAAAAAGTTTTTTTTTGCTGGGTTCTTTACACATCTTAAAATAAGCATCACGTTTGGCAACACCCCATATAACTTACTTAACTTAGTTATACATATGTATTGAATTATTCGGATTTTTTTGTACTTTCTCTAAATAAATATATTATATGACTTGACTTGACTCTGAATTTTATTATTATGCGACTATAAATATTACAGAAATCAGAGTCAAATTAAAATATAATAGCTAGTTAGACAGCATGTCCCCGGATGGCCTTTACAAGAGAACAAATGGACCAAAAAAAAATTACTTGAACAGAATGGAGATTTTTCTCTACGCCTAAGGCACCACAGTAACTCTTGCCAACCGGCGCCGTCAAGTCTAGCTACGCCACTGCCTGCACAGTATTTTTACCCCTTCTGAATCCAAATTGACTGGAACTGAACCGATTATTACTTTCAAAAAAATGTAAATTTTTCAACTATTGTTGATAGTATTGGCAACAGGGATATTGGGTGGTAGTTCTCGAACCGTTCCGGACCACCCTTTTTAAATAGAGATATTCTCGACTTATTTTTTATTATTTATATAACTGAAGTCGATTATTTGTATTTTATTTAACCTAATAATAAATATGCATTCGAGTTTCACTGATACTGCCTCGAGTTCTTTGTAAGAAGATATATTTCTACCAACTATTATAGTGGAATTATATTATTGCCGAATTATGGTTTCGACTACCACCAGCTGCCCTTTAATTATTTTACATAACTAAACTCAGTAAATACGAGACATTTTCATAAATAAACAAACTTTTTACTTTTGACAATTCACGCACATGAAATAAAAAATTATTGCCCTTTTGATACAATTAGCATACAAAGCCTATTTTCTCTATTACTTTGGTGTGAAATTTTCTTACGAAATACGCCTTGAGCTTCATTTAAAAACAGTAGACATTTTCTCGCAAAATTTGAATTTTACGTGCTTAAGATAAAAATCAATAATGCAAAGATAATCATCCCGCTCTACTACAAAATTCAAACTAACCACTACTTCTTCAGCAGCGAAGCCGAAGCCTATACCCCTTCCACAAGCTAAAATGCATACCTGATGCAGTACCCACAGCCTGCAGCAGCGGCTTGAATGGGACCCCGCAGAAAGGATGTCCAACTCAAGAAGTAGAGTTGAGATCAAATAAATATTTGTATGCACTCGTATTACAATGGCTTTTTCGAATATTTTTTTTATTTAATTTTAAAGTTTCCGAAATATCTTTAATTTAAAGAAAAAGAAAAAAGTATTAAAAGGAGATAGGTTGGCCATTTTGATTTTATTTTAATAATCACCCATCACATACTAAACAAAAGGCGAATGAAATAGTCATTACATACGAAACATCTATAATAACTACGTCCTTCCACAAACTTTAAATATCCTATAAAATACGTGACATAGTAACAACTTGTAATCGCTTTCTTGACTCTTGTAATCGAGTGTTTGTTTAAGTAAATTCTTTCGCTGTCCTGTTAATGAAGCTGTTTTTTTAAATAAAGTCACGATTTTTTAATTGGTAACATTTTCTCATCGCATATTTCAAGACTGGAAGATAAATGTTTTTAAGGCCAATAAAAATCGTACTTAATAACGATTCACCGAAAGATATATGTCCCTACTGGTCGCCTTTAAGATTTTACATTTTGAATGGAACGATGGTATCAATGCAGATTAATTTGTTTGTGAGTTATATTCCAACAGCCATGCAGTTAGTAGGCTTTAACCCATTAGTTCCCAGGTTCAGAAAAAAAAAAGATTTTAATGTTTTCACTGTATTTTATTAGGAAACATATATTAAAGTAATTGTTTATTAAGTTAAAAAAATTTTAAGTTCTTAATTTTTTTTACAACAAAATGTTGCGTATACGCAACGTTGGGATTTCCGCACAACGAAAATAATTATTGAGTGTGGAATAGTTCAAAACAGTTTGTGTGAAGATGTACCTGACACTTAGCACACATATATATAGTGTTTCTGCATATTCCATTATCATGTAAGTCAACACCTCCTATATGCTGATTATACTCGGCTAAAACCTTTGGCTGAAAAATTGAATCCATCTTATTTTCTTTCCTGTTGTACCTTTTTGCGCCTATTATGGGTTCAATGGCGCAATTGTTGGTTGCAACTGTCACTACAGAATTGTCATTCCATCTAACTAACAAAACTTTTTGTTCATTGCCAAAAGAAAAATCATAAGTACCGTGATCTTCTTTTTTCATATTTTTCACAGTTTTCATTGTGTTATTACATGTACGGTTTTCCCGAATTGTCCCAGTCGCGTAAAACCCTTTTTCTATCAGCAAAGTAAATAACTTGTAAGAAGAGAAGAAGTTGTCAAAAATACGCGATGAACAGATGGTTGCGGAACCACTGACAATAGTTCCAGTACAACATTTTCTCCCAGTCCTAATTCGTTTTCATAAGTGCTTGTTTATCCACCATAAGGTATGAATTTGTACAAGTAACCATTGGAACTACATAGACACTAGAGTTTGAAGCCAAACCTAATTGGTTTTCTCTTGATGTACAACTTGCAACTATGTCGTCCAAAACATGGAACCATTTCCTTATCGATAGACAGATTATGAGAGAATACTCCAAACTGCACGTTTTTTTTCATTTATTAAATCAAAAAGAGGTCTTTGTTTTGAAAATCTGTCGTTTTTATCAAGTTTATCGTTATCTGATAAATGTATGTTTTGCTTTATAGAATCGAATCTGTTCCTACTCATACATTTTCTAACAAACATTATTTTTTGTCCCAATCTTTCGACCAATAGAACTTTGTAGCTGGTAACGTATGATATCCCGAAAGAATTAGTATGCCGAAAAATCGCTTTAGGCTAGTTCTGTCAAGTTCAAATGAATGGCGATTATTATCAGCAGCATATTTTTTTGAATAAGAAATTATTTTTTCGCAAACGTCGTGACCGAAGTACAATAAAAAAACTTCGAAAGGCCCTTTGCCGCCAATTTCATTTTCAATTCGTTCCAAATTATTTTTCTCCTCATTCTCTGGTTCTGCTGTATAGATTGGGTTCTCTTTTCTCCATTTGGGAAGAGTTTTCTTTGTCTTATTTTTTATCGTTTTTTAGATATCTTAGCTTTTTTGGAACTTGGTGGTAAGGATTGATCATCTAAGTCTTTGGAAGTATTCGGTAAACTGACATGTATTTCGTAGGTCCCAGCAATATCTGGTAAATCTCGCTGGTTCTCACATATGTCGTCGTCAATCTCTTCTTCGTCTGTAAGTTCGTCTACAGGCGGCGGAATATACACGGCATCAACGCTATCAGCCTGCAATAAATCTTCATCCTCTTCCAATATAGCCATGAGCTCAACGGTTGACAGAGGTCTTTTGCTTTTCCAAGACATTACTATAACAAAAGAACTAATTTTAGAAATAAATTTGCCAAATAAATAAAATACATAAATTGTGTAGTTTACTTACTTCGGCTCAATAATATCCAATCACTTCACTAATAATCAACACTGATCTGTTATAACTATAAGTGATCTTTATTAACACCATTCACTCTAAATTATAACATAAAAGTGACTACCCTAATACGTATCCGTACTCGTCTGTTGGAAGGAGGCGGTGCTACTCGGTGTCGGTGATGGCGCGACACATTGTCGCTGCGCCGAATTACTGGAAATCCCAATGCTGCGTAAACGCAACAATAGTAATAAAGGTCAGGTATGCAGAAAATATAAAAGCTTTGTCAAATATTATGTTCCCTCCCTTTTATTAAAGGTTGGGTCAATATGAATTGGTAATTTGGAAAATCCAATTGTATTCTGTGTCGGACAATTAGATCAACGAAAATATGGTAAATTAAATCCCCAATTTCCGCATAGTTCATAAATTTGCAAAAAAATGAACTTTCTAATTATATCGCCGTATTTTATAGAAACCTAATTGATATTATATTTGGAATAAATTATAGCAACAAAAAGGTCAATGTCATTCAATCATATATTTAAAAAATAATAATTTCCAAGTTTCGTTTATGCAACGTTGGGGATTAATGGGTTAAGGTAGTATGAATCGTATAACTCTAATCAACACTATCAACATACCACAACTACGGTACTTTTCATTACTTTTAACGCTTACAAGGTAGCGTGATCAACTGGTCTATTTCTGAGCGTAGGCCACTCTTGACCATTTCCACGTATATCTATTCTGGGCATCTTGGATCCAACTTGAAGAAATTCTGCTTAAGTCTTCTATCTACCTGGTTGATGGTCACCCCTATCTTCTATGCGACGCTTGCTTGGGTCGGCAATTTATAATCATTATTTTAATGCAAATGGGTTCCAATGCACAAATGTTCTTTATCGTCTTTGTTCATTTCGAACTTCCTCGCCTTTACCACAACTAACCACAATCTAACCAGAGCTACGCCTATATCTTTGAGCATTATTCCTAACCATGACGTTATGGTAAGCCACACCCAGTGCTTCTTCGCGTGATTGGGCAGAGTAATAAGGTGATGAGGTAGGTTATGTCCAATATTTTGATTTGACAAAATTGTGAAAATAGATAATATTGCAATAATGTAATCAATATATCAAGAATATCCAGTATTCGTATATGTTAATTGTACAGGGCGTCCTTAAAATGAATGTAAAAAGCTTAACCACAAATTCCTTAATCAAAAATAAGGCGATCTAGGCAAGCTACCTATATGTAATGTTGCTTCCTTATGCCGCTACAGGGCGCTAAAGTTGGCAAATTAATATCGTGTTTTCGAAATAATCTCTAAACGCCTTTTATCAATTTTCACTAATTTTGGAACTCAGAATTGCTACTATTATTGGCGTGTTTTGACGCAAACGTGATATTTTTTTTAATACCTAGAAATTTAATAATGGCACGCGTTTCGTATATAGAAGCTTGTATTTTTGTTATCCCTTGTACATATTACTTCAATCGTCTCTCTGACACTAGCTGACTTCATTTTGAAACTTTCTTGTCTCTTGTAAAATTTTTGCCAGACATACAGTTTCTCTACCAAAGAAATTATTTACAATACCTTGTAATTCATCATCATTGTTTATTCGAAACGAAAAACCATGAAAGAGTCTTAATTCTAATAACTACCAACTAGCTTATAACAAATGTTCGAAATGTTCACCGTGTTCCTGAATACATTAATTAATTATTTTCAAAACAGTAAACTGTAGTTTGGGCATCGGGTCTGGCTTGTTTTTAAAATACTCTGCAGCAGTGATGATTTCTTGCAATCACTCAGCTTCCGTAGCGATAAGGAAAGCATACATTTTTGATTTAAGAGCGGCCCACAGGAAAAAGCCTAGAGCCGCTAAATCAGGAGATCTTGCTGGCCAACCAGCGGGTACATCGTTGCCTCTTCCGATCCACCATCTATTAGGATATGTTTCATTTAAAAATCTTCGAACATTGATACTAAAGTGGGGTGGCGCCCCGTCGTGCATAAACCACATTTTGGTACGAACTTGTAATTAAAGATCATCCAATAAATCGGGTATAGTGTTTTGCAAGAAGAGTAGATAGTTATCCCCATTTAACCAAACTGGCATTACAACCGATCCAATAATAAAATTGTCAATCTAACCTGCCCAAACATTACTTCTAAATTCATGCTGGAGATGTTTCTTCCTGATGGCATAATGATTTTCATCCCTATACACATGTTCGTTATATATATTTCTAATTCCCGATCTCGTGAACGCAGCTTCGTTCGTTAATAAAATGTTCTTATGAAAGATTGCATTTGGTATTTTCATTGTTTTGATGAAACGGTAAAACGCCAGCCGACTTTCAGGATCCATTCGCAAAAGATTTTGCACCTGTTGCACATGATACGGATGGAGTCACTGCTCTCGTAGAATGTTATTAATGGTATTTTTGGAAACCGCCAATTAAAACCCCAAGCATCTACGGCTTAATTTGAGACCATCTTCAATTCTGTTTAAAACTACCTCTTCAAGCTTCGGAGTCCTAATTGTACGTTGGCGTCCTCGATTAGTATTATTTCCATTAAAACTACCCATTTCCCTAAGTTGCCTCTCAATACTCGGGAAGGTTTGATGATTCGGAATTCTGCGGTTATAGAGGTATATTATAGTTTTAAATGTAAAGTTCTTTTCACGAGAAATGGTTTTGATTTAATGACTGCAATAAAATGGGTGCTAAGTGTGGTCGTAAATACCCCTAAATATACAGTATTTGTTGTCGGGGCCGAATTATAATGATTTCTTTCGATAATAATTAATTTAGATGGGGATACCGAGAAACAAACAGAACTATAAGTAGAATAACATTATTATACGAAAAAATATAAGTTGGTAAGAATTAAAAATTTATATTATTTGGGTTTTTTCATTTGATTAAGACAATTCATTATTATCAAGTATAGGATACCGAGTATACGAGTATCATTACTTGTATTCTTTAGTCCGACCCTTTGCTGCACCTTTACACGGAATTTTTTTTTTATAAAAATAACCAAAAATATAATAGAAGTAACTATATTCTATAGTTCTATATAGGTCAGCCATATGGTATATTAAGGAAGGCTATAAAATTATAGTAAAAACGAGTTAATATTTTTATTAGTTACTACAAAAATATATAAGAATACAAAAATTTGTTGCAGTAAAAACTATTAAACAGGAGTGCAAATAATATAAAAATATGTTGTTGTTTTTTCTAGCTACTATTGTTAGGATTGTAATAATTATTTGAAAAAACTACCAAGCAGTTTTGCACATTTTACTAATGAATATTGTAAAACTTGTAACATATTTCGTAAATTCTATTAACTTTAGTTGAATTTCTACCACCAACTTTTGTGATACTAATTAAATATTTTAGTACATATTAAAAACTCCTTTTGTAGTTTCATTTAAATATTTTTGTAACATTTTTTATTTGCTTTTACACAGGATATAATGAAATATATTTGGTCTTTCTTTCTTGGTCGAAACTAAATTTTCCAGATTCCATTCTGCTAATAAATCCGCCAAACTCCACATAACAGCACCATAATGCCATAAAACGCAAAATCAGAGACAAAATTAACCAGTTTGAACTTAAAACACATAAGAGTAAGAGTTAGAGGTACGGCCCCTTTGGTGACACGGCGGACGGCGCGGCTTTGACTATTCCTGTAAATTATTTAGGAGTTTCTACTATACTCATTTAGTAAAATACGAATTTTCCTACGAAAATTTTATAAGCGCTTCTATATTGTTTGATATTTTGCAAATATAGTGTTATAAAAATTTAAATAGTTTATTATTAAACAGTCTTACTATAACAACTATACCCTTATAAATTCTATTAAAAATTTTAGTAAAGAAATATAATAATTTTTACTAATTTTTTTGGTTACACACATTTTTTGTGCTTCATGTAATAAGAAATTATTAAAGCCACAAAAGGATTTAGTAAAATTCAAAATACAGTTTCTTACTTTTAACTAAAAAAAATGGTTATTCAATTTAATCGAAACGCATTTGTAAAATTTAATATATAGCTTAGTAGTGGCATAATTATACTATGTTATATAAAAAAGCTAACCATACTTTCTTATAAATTTGGTTTACAATTTTATTTTGGTAAAGACTGATATACAGATTTATAGTTATTAAGAGGTTTCATAGAGAGATATACTATAAAATTCTTACTAAACTAAATTTCCAATACTGTTTTTTTCCGTGTATGGTTTGCTTATCTATTGCCGGAGGATTGGGATTGACCCTTCACTTTTATTGCAGTCATTAAATCAAAACCATTTTTCATGAAAAGAACTGTAACTTAAATTTTGAAATCAAGGAACTATCACTTCCAGAATTTAAAAACAGCATTTACACAGTGAGATATTTTTAAATTGTGTTTGGTAACTTGATATTTTAGCTCGAATTTCAAACCTATTTGTACTGTCTACTAAATAAAAAAAAATATTTATTACAGTATATTTTAGATGTAGTTTACAATTTTTACAAAATTTTGGGTTGTACAGAACTATTATATTATTACCAACAAACGTATGTTTTATATCAGTATTTGAGTGAATTTTAGTGGCATTTCATGTTTTAATTAATGCTGATACTCATTGACTAAAAGTAGGTAGATCATGTATATGACATTAATAAATGATTTAATTTGATTGATTTCTAAGCATATATAGAGACGGCGTGAAGTTCCTCCTAATCAGCTAATGCATTTTTCTATATTTGTACTGTAGTGTAACTTAAGAATCAAAGTCACGGTCTCAAGTTCTAATTTTATATTGGTTACGCATTTCACCCTAATTGGGCATCATCAGACCTACAAACATATTACCTAATATACACATGTGTAGAAAACTTAAACATTGTCAAGAAATTCGAGAACACTGATATTGTAGAAACCAACTCTGCCTTCGCTACCCACTTACTAAGCACTAAACACTCTTTCTCCCAAGAGGGCATTAGCGTTCTACACGAGGGCTCAAAGGGTAAAGAACTCGATTTATGGGAAAAGTTAGAAATAACAAAAGCCAAAAAGAGCCCTATTCTAAATTGTGTGAATGATGTTTTCAGTTTTGAGCCCGGTTTAATTTTTAATAACTTGAGGAGCGACCTAGATTTATAAGTTTTAATTTGTGTTTCTAAATGCCTCCGTGGTGTAACGGTCAAACACACGACTGTGAATCTCGGGGCACTGGGTTCAAGTCTGTATTCTATGAAGAGTTTTTTATGAAAAATTTTTTGTTGCTATTTTCTTTTTAAGTTATTGCACATCTCCTAACCTTAGTTTCAGTGTTTCTTTTAATGTGTTGTGAAGATGTCGAGTCTATGTTTTTATATATTTTAACTATAATACTGTAATTGGACCATAGTAATCAGGTAACATTTTATTTCTTTTGCACGTTTTCTATACAGGTGTATATTAGGTAATATGTTTGTAGGTCTGATAATGCCCGATTAGGGTGAAACGCGTAAACAATATAAAATTAGAACTTGAGACCGTGACTTTAATTTTTGTGTTACACTACAATAATAAATTGAGGTTTCTTCGTGAACCATGGACAGATTCTTTGAATTTCTATATTTGGTTTTAAATGCTTCTCCTTTCTTTTTGATATGGGCTTTCCAGCACAACAAAGAAAAATAAACAAATTAGTCGCATCGCAAACACTTCATCCAGAAGCTTGTATTCATCCGTCAGAATCAACGTTTCCTGCAGTTAGATACGTCATAACCGTAACCCGTCGAAAACTATGACGTCATTATTTAACTAACCACTAAATCCGTGGTGAGGTCAAGGAGAAATCCTTTGTTAGCTAACTTTTATGTAAATGTTGATGTCTCGCTTAAATCTTAAAAATGGACAATAAAAAAAAAAAAAGAAGACAAGGATTCTTTATCTACAAACTAAATATATAGTTCTAAAAAATATATTATTGAAATGATACATTGTTGATCCATCAAAAGATATTAAGCAGGTGGATCTATTGTCGCCAATAATTATTGATAGCCTTTGAAGTAATAATTAGTGCTTAAGATTGGTGGAGCTTTACGGTTTGATTAATATGACATAAACAAACTCTTGAACCCTTACTTGACTAATAGGTATTAGTATATTTTGACTGAAATAATTTTGCACACCAGGATAATTGCGAACAATTTAGACAGAAAAGAGACTTTTTTGTTAATAGTTGGTCGTTAATACCACTTACTAAACGTAAAAGCGTTCCACTCATAGTTTAAAAGAACTTTTTAAATATCAATTTGTAGAGAAGATAGTTAAGACACTTAAGACATGCCCACGTGTTTACACCCATGCCCCGTGTCCTAACCCACAATGATTAACACAAAATTTGCTTTCAATAGCGTATTGTTGTTGATTGATCGATTGAAGTACGAATTTGTTTGACAGTGGAATTTTGAATTATCTTTAGCGCTGATATAAACCTTTCAGATAGTATCATTATATGGCATGCTATAATATCTGGGAGCATGTAGTAGGAACTTATAGAAAAGAAACGCTTGCACGGTTCTATTGAAATCGGTTCAGATGAAAAGAAATAAAAGTGATAAAGGTGGTGTAATTAATCATAATAACAACATGACAATGAAATTAGACCGAGTACAATTATTGTCTGGAGATTGTTGAGTCAGATATGTGCATTTATTTTTAAACAAAGTTTTTGAACATAAGCGGGAAGCTCTCTTGTTGATCTTGACTCTAGATTTACGGAAACCATACCAGTGGCTTCTGATGTTGAAGGCTTCCAGGTACTTACTTACATTTAAAAATTTTTGGTTAATTGCCCTTTCTATTTTAATATGTAAAACCGAAAGAAAGGGGCTTCTTCATAGCTGTTGACATTATCTGTTTGGGTATACGCTGGATTCGCGCAGTGTTTCAGCAAAAAGGAAATACTCTTCTGTGCCACTCTGCCGATTTAATAATACACACGGTATACACCAAATATATATTTATATACTCGTAACAATTGCCTAAGGTAATAATATTATCAAAACTACTAGGTAAAGTACGATACGTAGCCAAGAAGTCCATTCCATCCTTCTTCACTCTATGCCTGTCGTAAACCGAATCCTTTCATGACTAATGTTGTTATTTTGTCTGGCCGCGTGACTCATGGGTCATCGGTATCGGTTTCCACAATCCCTTCTCTTTTTTCAGCTTCAGCGGTGACACCCTTGGATCTGTTGATTTGTCCTCTTCCTGATTCTGGATTGGCTTCTCCGGTGTTGGGTATACCACAACTTCCTGTTCTGTTGGTTCAGTGGAAACTGTTGACAAGTGGATCGATTCTTTTGGTAGCTTCTTCACATGTGTGATGTGGCGCTTAAAAGTCTTTCTATCTCTCATCACTGTAACTTCATTTCCTTCTCTCTCTGTGACTTCATATTCTTCATTTCGGAACCTGCTGTCTAGTTTGTTTGAGGTTGTCATATTTTGTACTATAACTCTATCTTCAGGTTGTATATTGCTGTCTCTCGAACTTCTAGCTTTACCTTCTCTGTCCTTTCCTTTTTGTTTGTTAATAATATCGCTGTCCCTTGCTTCTTCATCTCCTTCAATACTTGTTAGGTCTGTTATAGATGGGATTTTGTCTCTAATATTTCTTCCAAATAGCAGTTGTGATGGAGACTTTCCAGTTGTCCCATGAGGAGTAACATTATACATGAGGATAAATTTTTGTATTTCTTTTTGATAATTGCTGCTGTTTTCATGTGCTATTTGTAGGCGTTTTAGAATCGACTTATTCATATTTTCTACCTCTCCATTCGCTTGAGGCCAGTACGACGGTGTTCTATGAGTTCAATATTATGAATATTGCAAAACTGTTTGAACTCGTTACTAACAAATTGTCTACCGTTATCTGCTCTTATGCTTCTAGGATAACCGAGTCGCGAAAACATTTCTGCTAGATGTTCTATTATAACTGCTGATGTTGTAGTCTTTAAAAATTTTATTTCCTGATATCTGGAGTAGTAATCAATTATCACTAATACCATGTCTTTGTTTGGTAAGGGACCCATTAAATTCATGGCGAGGCATTGCCAAGGTCCTTCCGGGAATTTATGCCTTACCATTGGTGGAGGTTTATTTGGTTGCGATACCAACAGACAATCTCGACATTCTTTGACAAATTGTTCTGCATGCCTGTCTATCATTGGCCACCAAACTTTGGCCCGCAGACGCCTTTTCATCACCGTTTCCCCAGGGTGTCCTTCATGGGCCAGTTCTAAAGCTCGTTGATCGGCTTTCTGAGATAACTTCCGATATTTTCAGCTTTTGGTGTATTTATTTCAACAATCGTGAAAACGTGGTGTTCATTTTCCGAGTCAAACGATTTTTCGTCTTTTAATTTGCATAATCTTGATACCGAATCTGCAATGTTAAGCTTTCCTGGTTGGTATATGACCTTGAACTTGAATGCTTGTAGCCTAAGGAGCCATCTTTCGATACGAGCAGGAGGTTTCGACGTAGGTTTAAATATTGCTTCCAATGGCTTGTGGTCTGCCACGAGTTCGAACTCTAGTCCAGCTAGGTAAAAATAGAATCTCTCTACAGCCCATACCAGTGCTAAACTCTCTTTCTCCGTCTGTAAGTAACGTCTTTTCGACGTCTGAAAGACTTTTACTTGCAAATAAAATTACTTTAGGGTTATCCTGACTATCAAACTGCAATAGTACTACTCCTAGAGCTACAGGGCTCGCATCCGCAATTAGACGTGTACGTCGTTGTGTGTCGAAATATGCTAAAATAGGTAGTCTTGTTAGGGATTCTTTAAGCCAATTAAAATGTCGTTGATGATCTTTAGTCCACATAAATTTTACACTTGCTTTCGTTAACTGGCGTAATGGCTCTATAGCTGTTCCTAAGTCGGGAAGAAATTTACCAAGATATGTTACTAATACCAAGAAACTACGAACTTCTTCTTTGGTCTCTGGTGCACGAAAATCTAAAATGGTATTGACCTTTCTTTGATCAGCATCGATGCCCTGGTCGGATAGCTTATGGCCTACGAATTCTAAATCTTGAAGTTTTATGAGACATTTAGATTTATTGAGCAAAACGCTGTTTTCTTCTAGGACAGCCATGACTGACTGCAGGCATTGATCGTGCTCTAACTCTGAGGTGAGTTTTTACATGGTGCTAGCATTGCTTTAAGAATTCGTTGAAAAATTTCGGGTGCGGAATTGACCCCAAACATAAGCCGTTTGTACCTGAATATACCCTTATGCGTAATAAATGTAGTAATGGGACGGCTTTCTGATTCCAGTTCTAGTTGATCGTAGGCATTTTTCAGGTCTAGCCGTGAGAAATACTTGGCATTTCTTAGTTTGGTCATAAAGGAATCAAATGTTGGTAGGGGATAGGTTTCCCTTAAAATTGCCTCATTGGCTCTGCGCATATCCACGCAAATTCTAATGGGAGCAGGTTTAAATATAACTACGATCGGTGATATCCAGGCACTGGGTTGTGTAACTTTTTCAATTATATCACTTTGCAAGGCTTCATTTAGTTTAGCTTCTACCTGTGATTCAACAGATATTGGGACTCTTCTCAATGGTTATTGTATCGGTTTTACATAGGGATCTATTGGTAACTTTACAACGACATTTTTAATTTTATTGAAGGATGTAACTTGTTCAATTTTATTGACGTTTAGTCCTATTTTTAAAATATCTAGCTGCTTCGAGGTATCTTTTCCAATTAACGACACATCTCCATTTGCTATCATGTAGAACGATGTAATGATTTCACTTCTATCTGGAATACTAATTGTTGTAACAAACCGATGCTTAATTTCTAGTGGGCTTTTAGAGGCATATGATTTTAGTACATCTGCTGTTTCTGTTGTAACATCCCAAATAACTCCTCTACGTAAGGAGAGTAGTTCCCAGTCTTTGCCCGTGATAATGTTGACCTTTGATCCCGAATCGATAAGTACTGTTAATCGTACTCCACCTATTATGCATTCAATTAGGTCATCAGAAAGGTCATCCAGCTTTCTTGCATCTAAATTATTTATTTTTAAGCAGTCAAAACTTCGGATGTTGTCCTGAGACTCAGTTACAGCATCTTCTGCGTCAACAAAATTCACTCCTGATCTAAACCGTTTCGTATTTTGAAGGAGCCGAGCTGATGTAGGAGTAAGAGTAAACGATCTCTTCTTTGATTGTTTGGTCTTTCAGTATGCCGCAAAATGTCCTTGAAAGCCACACTTAAGACATTTGACATCTTTTGCTGGACATGCGCTTATCTGATTGCTCGCATGGCCTGATCTTCCACACCTTAAACATATTTCGGGTTGTTTTTCCGTTGTATTCCTACTTTATTAATAGTCGAAGATGTGCTTGGTCTATTGGCATTCATTGCTGTAGATTGGTCTGCTATCTGCTCGTGGACCTGACACAGTTCAATGATATCCTCTAGAGTTCGTTCCTTCTCAAGAAGCTTCTTTTTTAAATCGATGATTTTGTCTTTCAAGTTTATTTCCGTGGCTTCACTTTCAGTTTTTCCGAATGAACAACGCTTAGCATGTTGCCTGATCTTTACTAAAAATTTGTTAAAGCTTTCCCCTTCTTGGCGCTATAGATTCCGAAAAATATGGCGTTCGAAGGTAGAATTTTGCTTAGGAGAGAAGTACTCTGAAAGTTTATCAACAAGGGCTTTAAAGACATCGTTCCCTTTGGCAGTGTCAAATGTCTCTATTGCGCCAGGTAAACTATACGCTACCTCCTGGAATTGCGTGCCCCCCGAATGTAGGAGCTTCTTTCTCTTCTTTGCAGGGTCTGTCATATCCTCTGAAGCAAGGTATAATTCCAATGATCTGAGCCATTTTTCCCAATCTCCTCTAATTAGGGCTTTATCAATATTGTCGCACAGAAATGACCTTATTCCACTTTCCGCCATGCTGGTCTGTAAATACAGAAGACATTAATTATTTTATTTAAAAAACAGAAATTATCATAGGTACGCCACTGGTTGTGTCCAGTTTATGATAAATTGTATTTGAGGGATTTAAGGGATTTCAACCCGATTGCTGCGATTAGTTATATAATAGCTATATAAAATGATTGCTAAAGGTACTTTACTTCAAATCACTTCGTTAAACTCACTATAAAACCGTACGTCAATTTTAAACATTGGGAGGGTTTATGTCCATACATAAACACATTAAAATGAAAAACAATTCAATAAGAAGCGAATGAGTGGGACATCCGTATGTATATTTTTTGTTTAAATTTAACAATATACATTTAGCTTGAACGTTAAATGAAGGTGTAATTATTTATCCCAATAACTACTACTACTACTTCTAACCAACTGGAGTAAAATTTCGCTCATTGAAAGAAAATATTGATTGTAAATACAGTTTGTTTGGTGCTCTCAGCCCCTCTATGTGATGTCTACAGACCCTTCTTTTGGTGCTCACAGCCCATCTGGTGCTCACAGCCCTTCTGGTGCTCACAGCCCTTAATTTGGTGCTCACAGCCCTTCTTTTGGTGCTCACAGCCCTTCCTTCGATACCTACATGACAATAGGTTTCGATATAACACTATCAATATAACATGATACTTATAAGATACCTGCATAGTAATTATTCCTAATTATTTTTATGGTTTATTTTCTTTTTTTTTCTATTTCTTATGTCATTTTACCTACCTCTTTGTTTAAACAGGTTCGAAATATCCTCGTCGCCAGTTTGTACCACTCTGCCGATTTAATAATACACACGGTATACACCAAATATATATTTAAATACTCGTAACAATTGCTAATATAATAATCTTATCAAAACTACTAGGTAAAGTACGATACGTAGCCAAGAAGTCCATTCCATCCTTCTCCACTCTATGCCTGTCGTAAACCGAATCCCTTCATGAGTAATGTTATTCTGTCTGGCCGCGTGACTCATAGGTCATCGGTATCGGTTTCCGCATCTTCTATTGTAGGTAAGGTAAAAAGGCTATTGAACTGACTGGAAATTTGTCAGAGATAGAATGAGCCTTTCTAGTATCAAGGCGCTTCGAGATTCAAGCCAAAATTCGGCAATGTGAGGTAATTCAGTATAATATTATGTGCGCCCTTAAAATATAGAGAATTTTTGTTTTTACCTATTATAAGTGGTTCTTTCTTCTCACCTTCCATATTTGGACAGTACAGAATTGTAAATCGTTGTATTGCTGTTTTCTTTCCAGTACACATGTCATCTTTTAATGCATAATATGCTTTTGTTGACAATGCACGATAGTAGAGACCTGTCTCATCTGCATTAGTTACGTCCCTTTTGGCATAATTCTTTAAATTGGTCAATAACCTTTCTTTCCAAGCAGTTACGTCTTCGATATTGATATCCACTAATCGTCTATTTGATGCCTTATAGTCATCTAGTCCTAGACATTGAGCAGGTTCGAGGTCTTTGGCTTGAATTATGGGCCCGGATATTCTTTTGCACCTGGCAAGACCAGTTAAAAATAACTTGGTCCACTGCCAGTACTTCAGTTTTGGGAAATTTTTTTTTAGTTCACCATTGCCACCTTCTTGAAACAAATTTCTAACTAAAACTGCTTTATTTTGAAGCAACATAGTCACTTGGTGATGCTGGCCAATTGGTTTTACCAGAGCCACAAACATACATAGTCACTTGGGTCTTACCCACTTTAAATTTTTCAGCTGATTTCCTGATACTTAAGCCAGTTTTATTACCTTCCTCGATTATTTCAATTTTCTCGCTTATAGAAAGATATTTCCTTTTTTTCCCGCCATCTTCAAATATTTACGTTAGTCCCAAAACATACAAAAACTGTTTAAAATAAAACTAATGTTAACAACCGATTTATCAGCATTTAAAGCAAATTAAATGGATCCGCCTGCAATAAAGTAATTGGTACATGTATCTATATTGCTTAAGAATTGTCAGGTCGGGTTTTACTGCCCCTATTAGAGGGTGTTTTTGGCATTAATGTTTACTAAAAATTCTGATCATGAATGTCCGTAGTCGTTTAATAGATGGGTCGATGAGGAGGAGTATATAGCTGCATAATATCTAACTTTAATAAAGTGGTTGGAATCTTTGCTGAAAAGAGAATAAGATATTTTAATTCAAGTTATGCTTTAACCGAGACGTATTTTAGAATTAATTTGTATAAGAGTAATAAATATAACACTGTAAAAGCAATAGTAAAACTAATCGTGCATTACGACTCCCTGGCGCACCGCGAAATAATACGCGAATAGGTTTAGCGATCAATAATCTAATAATGATGGATAGCACAAGTGATTCATAAATGCTATAAAGATGTACTGACAAAATCGTAGGGACGACGTGAGAAGTTATATGTGGCCGAGAGTAGAGATTACGCTGCATTCACTTTAGAATGTGAGACTTCTAAACGTAGCCTATAACCCAACTTTCTGTTTACTCACTCACAAAGTAACTGCAGGATTATTATACTCCGATTTGTCGCATACTTGACACTAGCGACTCATTGGGTTAAAAACAGAGTAATACGGAGGGAGGCGTAAAACTGTGTGACCATTAGCACTTGCGAGATTGTCAGAGATATATTCTTTTTCAATATTGAATGTTTTTAAAATATTTAAAAGGTCCTTTTTTGTATAGGTTTCCTCGAAATATATATTATTTTCCATCATATAGTTTTGAATTTCCACTTTTGTATTATTTGAATTCGGCACTTTACTTAGTTGGCGACTGTGGTAACTAGCGTTGTCCATCACAATAAAACTATTTTTGGGCACATTCGGAAGCAGACGATTCTGAAACCAATCTTCAAAAAATGTAGCATCCGTGTCTTGATGGTAATCCAAAGGTGAATTGGCAATTTTCTTCGCAGATAATATTAGAGCGTTCGGAATAAATCCATTTTCTGAACCTGCATGTAATATCGTAATTCTTTGTCCTTTGTTTGAGGGAGCTTTAGTTTGACATTTGATTGTTGAATCGCTCCAACCTTGTTTAGGAGTGTCGTGAGTATCAAACCAAGTTTCGTCCAAGTATATAATTGAACGATTTTCTTGCCTATATTGTCTGATAAGATTCAAATCATCTCTATACTTGTAAACGCTGCGATTCCATTAGTACTTGTCATTTCACAATGGTACGATATTTAAAACCCATTGCTTTTACTATTCTCCAAAGGCTTGTCCTGCTACATAAAATGTCGGTTTCGTCCGCTGTAAGTACCTTTTTTAGCGTATCTATTGTTGAGACTATTTGTTTACTGTACATGTCATAAATTTCCCTCCGAATCAAGTCTTTATTAGCTTCTTCGATGCTTCTCAATTTTCCGCTGTCACACCGTTTTTTCCTTGGCTGTATGGGTTTCGTCACTATATCTTTTACTGTCGTTAATGCAACTTTGGTCAAAATACTCGTTTCACTTAAACTTGCACTCCGGTCATACCCTCTTTCTAAAAGGGTACAGTAAACGTTCTTTATGATGTTTTTGGCATCAAGTGATAAAAGTTTTTTCTTCGTTACACCATAACTTCCGGAAGCAATATTATCTGAAGTTTCACACAGATCTGACATATTTTGGATGCTCGATAACACACACGAAAATACCTTTAACGCACAGCTTGACAAACACCAAACGACTGATGAACTAAGATGAAAAGACTCTGCTTTATATTGAGCACCTGCAATTTGCCATTAACCTACCTAATATACCAATATAATAACATAATTAATAGTAACGTAAGGCCCTTAATAATTAATTTAGGCATAGATGATATCATAATATTGTGGATTATAATTTTTGTATAAATATTAATAGCTATTTAATTACATGATTAAAATAAAGATACTTACTTATTGTTTTATATTTGTTGTTTTGTTGAAAATAGCTAACCTAAACTATTGAAATTAGTAGGTAATCAGGACCTGTACCCTTTCAAAGGGCACTTATTTATTGCTGGGTTTAAATTTTATTGCGGTCGGGAAATCAACGAATTATTGTGGAATGGAGTTATATACCTATAGTTATGAGATCATTGGTAGCGATCGACCGGTCAAAAATATTTTTAAAACTTTGGTTTGCAAGGAGTTAGTATAAATTTAAGAGCTAGAAAAGCAATTTAGATTAGAAGCAAATTACAAGAAAAAAATTAAAGTAAAAGAAACAAAGGATCTGTCTCTAGGTTTAGTTTTCTTATTTAGTAAAAATGGTAATGTAAACGTAACGGCATGTTACAATTTTACACTACGATATATTAGCTACAAAGTAATTAAAAGAAATAAACTAAAACTAGAGGAAGGTCAGGGCCGTCGCAAAGGCCCGGGCGAGCGGGCAGCCGCCCGGGGCGGCCATTTTTGGAGGGCGGCCGCTGGCCGCTATAAACACCCATTCATATTTATATTTTTTAACTGAAATTTGTTTATTGATTTAATTAATAGCGCTTAAGTTCGCTATTGTAATAAAACAGAACATTTTGAATATGTACTTATTTGGCAGACAATATAGAAGCGGCAGGCGGCGGCACTCCCACTCCGCACTATGCAGTCGCGCGAAAATAACTGTATGAAAATGTCGATTGATGCTACAGACCAAAAAATTTTCCAGTCAGTTAACGAACACTGGAAGAACATTTTAAGAAGAATTATATCTATTATAGTTTTCCTGGCTGGACAAAATCTTGCTTTCCGAGGATCATCTGAAAAGTTGTATGTTCACAATAACGGAAATTTTTTAAAAACTGTTGAACTGCTCGCGATATATGACCCCATTATGAAAGAACATTTATAAAAGGTTGAAAGAACTACTGATTCTTAAAGAAAAATCCATTATTTAGGGCCACAAATTCAAAATGAATTAATAAATGTTATATCGGATACCATAAAAAAGAAAATTGTTTCTGATATACTATATTCAAAATAATTTTCTTTAATTTTAGATTGTACCCCTGATAAGAATAAAGTCGAAAAACTTAAACTTATATTGTGGTATGTAAACCTAAACCCATTTTCAATCAGAGTTTTATTGAATATTGTATTGTACTGTCAAAAATTGGAAACTTAGGTCTAGATATTTAAAACTTACGGGGTCAGGATATGATAATGAAGCTAATATGCGAGGTAAAAATATTGGAGTTCGAAAACAAATTCTTAATATTAATAGTAGAGCAATGTTGGTACCTTGCGCGGCACATTCTCTAAACCTAGTTATTAATGATGCTGTAAAAACGACTTTTGAGGTTTCAGGTTTTTTTTTCTGATTCAATCTATATATGTATTTTTGTCAGTTTTGACAAAAAAATGGTCATTATTAAAGGAAAAAATAACATTATTAACACTTAAACCACTTAGTGATACACGTTGGGAAAGTCGTATCGACGCCATAAAACCATTAAAATATCAAATCGGAGATGTATACGACACTCTTGTAGAGATTGCCAACGATTTATCCTATGATCCGACCATTAGAAATGAAGCCGACGGTTTGGCAAAGAAAATTAAAAGGTTTAAATTTCTAGTTTGTCTTGTTCTCTGGTATGAGATTTTAAATAAAATCAACGTTGTTAGTAAGCTTCTGCAAAATCCCAACTTAAATATTATCGAACCTACTAAATCTTTGGGGTCACTTCGTAATCATTTTTATATTTGCAGAAATGATAACTATTTTCAAAAAATTTTAGTAGATGCTGCAGATTATCTCATTTGTATGAAGGTCGGGATGAGCCTATAAATGACCCACAGCAATAATTTAAAGTCGACATTTTCTTTGCTGTTATGGATACCATTATCCAATCTCTAGAGGAAAGATTCGACCTTTTAAAAGTCCGTTCGGACTACTTCTCTTTTTGTACGATCTGTATTACTTTTGTATTAAGCGTTTTTTCGCATGTCTATAATGGTAAGCTAGATTTTTGTGTTGGCCACTTTTAGTTGGATCACCTTGTACTTACGAACGTACTTTTAAAATGTATAATGAAAAAAAAATAGTTTATGGGGGCGCTATTTTTAGGACTTTGCCCGGGGCGGCTAAAAGTCTAGCGACGGCCCTGAGAAAGGTGAAGTAATCATTTAAGATTTCAAATGCGGCGGCGTGTTTTTTCAAATTAACACTCTTATAATATCCAACGTACTTTTACTAGACTAACGGCCTGCTGGAAGCCTCTTAAATACCACGTAGTGGTACAGGGGGCAATCACAATCATATGAACATGAACCGAAAAGGCTAATATTAGTAGATAATATGATTTAGCAATGATTAAACTTAATGAGATGGGTATAATATATTGCCGCTGTTTCCTGATTATATCTCCTAATTTATAAATAATAACCATTTCCAAAAAATCAGATAAGGAAGTTATTATAACTAATGTACCATCAGTTTTTATCTTGCTGTAAGAAAACGGGTTAGCGTGTAACAATGTTTTATCATCTTCGAATCTATAATGAAGCCCAAAACTACTTTAAAGTAGCCGACATTTAAAACAGTTATTATCATTCTGGTCCACACATTGTCCGATTCAAATCGAAGCTAATCTATTATTGAGTGTATCGATAGTTTGCTTCTTCGACAGGTGAACAATAAATAAAGAGGAAATTTTTTTATGACTTTTGAAAGACAAAATATCGTAGTATTTACCTATTATACAAATATTTTGAAATCAATTCTTTTAACAGGGTAAGAGAATATTTGATAAACTAAAAACTTTATATTTTGATATGACATTGACTTAAATAACGTACAGCAGATTTTTCATATTAAATGTTATAATAATAATATAACCAAAAATATTTAAATCAAATGCAATATAATAATAACAATAATAATAATAAGACGTTTATTAGTCCATTTTACAAAATAATAATATACTCACAAAGTATTTCATGGTATGATATGCTGGGATTGAACTAAAAGGCCAGGACGTCAGCTTTCCTGACAGAATGTCAGGTGCTGTTGAGGCCTTGTAGGCTAAAGCTAAGAAACTAAACTAATCCTAGAAGAATGTGTAGATTGAATACAAAAAAAAAGACATAAACGGAAGACATTTAGGCATTTAGAGAAAAATGTATATAATAAAAAAAAATAATAATGAAAAAAAAAATATTGTATAAGTACCTACAAAGTTCTATAAAGAAAATTAAAAGTAGCGATCACTAGACGAACGAAGAATGTACCATTGGAACATGTGGAGGCGGCATCATGAAGACAAATCAATATATGAGACTAACCAACCAGAGAATATATAAGTATTATATTAAGTACATAAGTAACCGTTTCTCTATTAGGAAGTTTGTTCAAATAGTAAATTACGCTTTACTGTTTTTTTAAAAGACAAGCAACTCAACGTAAGGTCAGGTAAGGCGTACCTATTCATATAAAGCGCAGCGTAATATGTAAAGGATCTTTTAAATAATTCTTTACTGTGTCTAGGAATGCTTAAAATTGTTTTGCGGCGAATATTTAGGCTGTGGACATCAGTCCTAAAGGTTAGTTTTTGTAGCAGATATGGTGGGCATTTGTTCTTTATGATTTTGTAAACAAAACAGGAATTATGCAATACGCGACGATTATACATATTAAGCCAGCCCAAGTCTATTAATTTGTGAGAAATTCTATTCCGGCGCCGTATCCCAAAAATTAAACGTAAGCATGAATTTTGAACTTTCTGAATTCTGCGAATATCCATACTATCAAGGCAAGAAGCATACACACTGTCACAAAAGTTAAATACTGATAATATTAGTGAATCACATAGCAACGCTTTAACGTCTCGATTCAGAGAATGGCGCAAAGAGAAAATGCTTTTTAAGGTTGTATATGCAATTTTTAATTTTGACGTTAAATGAGCTTTGAATCTAAGTTTGTTGTCCATAATGAGGCCCAAATTTTTTGCTTGGTCTAGAAACGGAACTTTTATATCGGCGATGCTGATGTCAAGGCCATTCATTATACCTAATCTCTGAGATTCACCACAAAACAGCAAGGCAACTGATTTGTTTGGGTTGAGTTTTAACATGTGTTGCTTTGACATCCTGTGCAATGCTTGCAGACCACTATTAATTTGATTATTAGCTAATAGGGTATATAATGGGTGAAAAGAATAATATAACTGTGTATCGTCTGCGTATAAGTGGTAGTTACATTGTTTTATTTCTTTAATGAATGAGGACGTATCAATTGAATACAGTAAAGGATCCAAAATGCTACCTTGAGGGACGCCACATATTACGTTTAATACCCCTGAAGTGCTGCCTTTTATGTCGACATGTTGCACCCTATCTGTTAAAATGATTCAACATGTCAAAGGCCTTAGAGTAGTCTAACATGACTAGGATCGAAGCTTTGTTGCTATCCAGGGCCTTAAAAATATCGTCTGTAACATCAGCTAGAGCGGTTGCGCAACTAAATTCTGGGCGAAAACCCGATTGTTTTACAGGGATTATTGTATTCTCAATTAAAAATTTTTGCATTTGCTGTTCTAAAACTTTTTCCAAAATTTTTGATAGTACAGGTAAAATAGAAATTGACCGCAAATACCCGAGTTCTGTTGGGTTTTTAATTTTAGGTATGGGAATAATCTTAGCTCGTTTCCACCCTAATGGAAAGTAAGATTTTTTTATGCAAACGTTTATAATAGGTATGCCTGATATATGGAATTAAAAAAGGACAGCACAGCAATAATAAAGTTATGTTAAGTTTATCCTGACCTATAGCCTTTGATTTAATGCTCTGTGCTATTTCCATTATTTTCAAATCGTTTACAGGCTTGAAAGAAAAGAGGTTATTTACAGATGTGTTGTTACTATAAAAGTTAATCAGTTCAGGGTCAGGCATATCACTGGACCTAAAAAGTTCCACAAAATATTTGTTTAGTTTCTTCAGTTCCCGCCACTTTTCCCCTTGATTAGTATTCTGAAATCTAGTATTTAGGTACGCCCTCTTTTCCGCTCTTATCGCGTTGGTTGTCAGGTTGCGAAGCTGCTTGTAGTAGTCTCTATGCTCAGGCGTCCGGGTATTACGAAATCTATTTAGAGCTCTATTACGTAATGTTTGCATTAGTCTAATATTTTCCGTAATCCATGGAGAGTATGGTCTGTTTTTCCCCCTCACCTGTCTCACTGGAGCGTGGAGATCGAAAAGTTGAATAATATTCCTTGTTAAAAAATCGACCTTATCATCGATACTGCTAAAAGCATATAAATTATGCCATTGTATTAACTTAAGGTCGCGCTGAAAAAGATTAAGATCAATATTGCGCAGAGCTCTGAAACTAAAATTATATGTAGGTTTTTTTGCCGGGATTACGTTAGCTTTGCAGCGAATAAGCATATGATCAGAAACTTGTATGTCCACGACATCTATGTTAGCTAGTTCGTTAGAGGTAGGTATATTTATGTACTACACTATACTCGGCTCTAAATATTCTTTATTCAATAACAGTAGCCGATTTTTGTAAGACAGTTTATCCCATTATTTTCACAATACTAATACTTTTCTAATCATAGAAAAATACTCATAAAGCCCTAATACATACCACTTTTCAATTTGCTCATTAGATTTCTTTATATTGACAGATAGTAAAGTTTATGAGGGGTAATTTAAAAGGCGTGTATTTAAATCAGAAATATTGCTTCACCGATCCACCTCTTAGCAACTAAACTAAACCAGGAATGCGACCAGCTTCTCCTAGTTGAGGGTAAAGTCTGTTCAGAGATATAAGAAAGTTACCAACTGATCCCTATTAGGAAGGACCCGGGCCAGCTGTAAAATTGAAATATGGCCGAACAGGTCCGTATTTTGCTTAGAATTTAATCATGGTTTGTAATAAAAATAAATAAGACATTAAATAATATTTTATATATGTTTAAATGTGAAATTACAAGTTATTTTATTATTAAAAACTATATTTATGATTACAAAAATATACAAATTATTCCGTACTTATAATAATTATTCACCTAATATATCAATATCACTATCGCTGTCATCATCTGTTCTAATTATTATTTGTGCTATATTGTTTATATGGATAGAGGATTTTTCCACTTTTTCAACATGTGTAATAGAATTTGCCCAACTTTGTGAAGGGATGTTAAAAACTTCACTTTCTATAAGCTCAAGTACACTGGAGCTAATAGTAGGGCAAATATTGTTACGACGAATGGCAGATTTCAGTTGGTGCCAAACATGTTTGTTAAGAAAAAATATACAATGGTATGGTGGAAGCCTTAAAACTGTATGCCCTAGATTTTTTGCTTAACACTTTGACTGCCACGGAAAAATCTGGAAATCCTCTGCTGGGAACCAGCATCAGTTTTTATGAAATGTAGTATTTTGGCATTGTAGATTGAGAGTAAGTTGACTCAAAAACATTATTTGACAGCTGTCAGCGTCATAAAGGGCAGTCCAGTATACTGGACAATGGGCCATGTGATGGCTTTTTGACTGTATAGCCCGCGGTTCAGTTAACTGGACACATATTTTTTATGTGTTTAAGACTGAAATTATTAATGAAACACAAAGAAATTGACTAATTATTTATTAAATAAAATGCCAGCAAGTTTTTTACATATCAACCCTATTATTTGTTTGCAGCATATTGTTATGCCATTCCTTGAAACAGGGAAATACGCAGAGTCCCGGATTTTCTGGACAAACTGGGCAATAATACCTCGTTTTATTTTTATCCTTTTTGGAGGTACATTGGCGGCATCGTTTCATTGCACTTTTATCCTTCTCTGTAGGATGGTTTGGTTCCAGGAAATGAAAATCGTATGTGACATTATTTGGATTATCACTTTGTGACGTATCAGGGTTGCCTAATAAATCCATTATGACTTTTTCGCGAAATTCTAAGAGTCGAATATTTTTATTCTGATAAAAATTATACAGATAACATGCATTCCATAGCGAAAGGTCAACCAAGTGGAAGAAAATTTTTCTATACCATCTTACAGTTTTACGAGGCGTTGAATAGTATCATTTGGTCTGCCTTGTCGATTCCTGACATATGCTGGTTGTAGTCCAGGACGCATTTGTGTTTTCTTTTGATGACACCTCTCTTTCCTTGTATCTCAACCATAGAGTGTTTGTGAGCTGTACTTATCATTCTGACGTTTCTCTTATCCCTCCAGTTAGTAAGTAAAACGGCTCCTTTTCGTTTCCATACTGCTTCACCTTTCTTTGGCTTGGCCTTCATTGTACCTTTATGATTTCCTTTTTCTGTTTTCACGTATTGTTCCTACCATAGTGGTTTTCTGTTTATATAGATATTCTGCCAGTGGTACGCTGGTGTAAAAATTATCGAGGTAGACCGTATGACCCTTGTCTAAAAAAGCTTTCATAAGCTTCTTCACAACACTTTGGACATGCGATGAATTTTCTTCGACCAACGTACCTTTTCCAGTGTAAACAATTACATCCAGTATAAAACCATCATCTGTTGTTATTTCATAAAGTTTAATACCATATTTATGGCTCTTATTGGAAATATATTGCCTGAAAGATAATCTGCCTTTCCAGCCAATCATGGCTTCATCAATTGACAAATCCTGCCCTGGGCTAAATACTTTTTTTATATTTTCTAATATTTTTTCAAGTATGGGTCGAATTTTGAACAGCTTATCATTTTCATCAACTGCAGTGTGATCAACAAATCGAAAATTTTTCAAAATCATTTGGAATCGATTTCTAGGCATTGTTTGTCCAAAAATGGGATGAAAGTAAATTGGATGGCGACTCCATTGTTTAGATAAGAGAGGAAAATTAACAGTACCTGATAAGCAGCACAACCCAATAAATTTCTTCATTTCATCAATATCGATATCTTTTCATTTTTTTTCTCTATTTGATCTTGTTATTTTAGAAGCTAGATCAAAATTTTCTCTTCTATTAGTTTCTTCGGTAATTCTTTGAAAAATTTCGTCATCAAAAAGGGTAATAAAATACTGTATTGGATGAGCATTTGGCAAAAGATCAGTGGTGAATTGCTTAGCACCACTAAATGGAAATTCTGTGGGCTCCAACTCAGTATCGGTCCAACCTTCTTGATCATCGGCAGAAATATTATCGGCAATGTTAGGCTGTGTATCTTGAACTTAAACAACAGGCGGATAGGTAACCGGTGCCGGCGAGTCTTCCTCCGAGTCATCAGATGATTCGGAACTAGAACTCTCTCTGTCAGGATTAAATGTGCGATCTTTGATGTCATCGTCGCTTGAAAAATCAAAACCGTCGCTTTCCCCACTTTCTATTAAACTGGCTTCAAATTCTAGTTCGCTCTGCTTTAGAGGCCACTTATTATCACAAACTCTCTTTCTATTTCGGAGACCACTGAATCTGAAAAAAGAAAAATTCTTAAACTTGGCAACGTCGCATCTTCAACGCTTATAGTTTCGTCCCTATATTTTGCTTTGCGCGCAAATATAAAACTACCAAGCTTAGAAAGAAACACACATACACAGAAAACACGATTATAAACAGAAATATAACAAATACTAAAAACATTTATATTACTCACCCTAGTGAAGGTTCATCAGATTCATTATTTTTTGACATTCTATTTCTAAAACTGCTAATTAACTGAACGCAATGAATATTCCAACTGGCAAACACCGCAAACTAACTGGAAAATGGCGTTAGACAGAACGATACTGATTCCTACGCTGGCCTCGGCGGCCTCGAAACACCTGTTCTACACGTTGCCAAATTAGCTGGATACTGTAGCTAGATAGACAAAATTAAGATTGGAAATGTAAATTATAGCCCTAAGGATATATCTGCAATCCCATACTGTGGCCCGAAATAAATAAAACTATGAAATAACCCCATATAAAAGGTGTCAAGTTAACTGGACGCGGGCTATAGTTGCGAACTCTGTCTGTCCAGTATACTGGACGATGGCACTGAAAGTGATAATTATCACAGAAGTATTCCTTTTGTAGTTTTAAACTTTGTAAAACCTCAATTAATTGCCTTTTAGTGTAATATTCCTGAAAATAAATGTCATTAACATACATTGTAGTTTTGGATTGTTGCTTTTGTGTTATTTGAGGTGGGAGTCTTGGTCAACTGCCTACTATGGTAGCTTGGATTGTCCATTACAATTACGCTTTTTGGAGGTATATTAGAGTTAGCTTATTTTTAAACCAATCTTCAAATAAATCAGCAGTGGTGGTAATTGGTGGTAAATGGTAATCCAGAGAAGAATCTTTATTGTTTTTTTGCAGACAGAGAAAGTTTATTTGGAATCCATCCATCTTTAGATCCAGCATGCAAAATCGTAATTTGTTTACCTTTTTATGATGGCGCGCTTGTTTTACACTTGCCGCTTGAGTCAACCCAACCCTTTTCCAGGCTATCATATGTGTCGAACCAGGTTTCATCCAAGTAAATAATCGGCCTTTGCTGATCTCTGTAAATCCTAATTTTTTTGTAGATATTCGAATCGCCATTCCCAAATTCTACTGGATTTCATTAAAACTTCTCTTTTGTTAATTTTTTTAAAATCTAAAATTCATGTGTAGGATACACTTCCATCACGTTGTTCTGTCACATTTAACGCCGGTTTCATTCTTTCAAGCCTCTTAATTAAATTATCTAATGTGGGCACGCTTTGTTCCTCGTATAACTTGTAAATTTTACGCCGTATTATATTTTGATGACTTCCATCTACCTTCGAGAAAATGCCAGTATCGAACTTTTCTAAACTTACGAACTTTGCACGAACTGAGTTTATAAATTGAATTAAGTGTTCCCTTTAGTTTAAATTGAAACTCTTATTTCTAACGCCAACTGAACCTTAACCTCGCCAACTTTTCGAGTTTATAAATCCAGCTTATCATTAGTTAGGATATGGTATTTGGCATTTCGAACCAAGGTTGGCTAGAGGTGGCGAGGCCAATGGTAAAATTATTTAAATTAAACATCCCTCTTGATATTAAAGTTGACGTCTTTGTTGTCAAATCCTTTTTCCCTCAAAATCGAAAAATATTTAGGGTGGTTCGTTTTGAATTGAAATATATGCATACCGACACACCATTCCTAATACATATTCTTAGATTCATTAGTACATTGTAAATTTGTTGTTGCTATATTTTATAACGTTTTTCGTCATCGAGCAATATTTGAAATTGATACTTTAATAAAATTAATTAATTTTTTTTCTTCATATAAGAACTCTACACCATGACCATTTTTTTTTATTTCTTTATAGTTCTTAAAAACATGCCATGTGCTATTTTATTTAAATTTTTGATATAAACAAACCAGTCCGAATAATTCACCTTGATAAACACATTTCATTAATTATTTAATAAATATTTACAAATTTGCAATTTAAATCTTGCAAGAAATGTAGATCACTCATCTTAGTTAAAACCTTGACAGGAATCCTATAAGGTTACATGAATATCAAAAAGAATCAAAGACAAAGAGTTCTATTTTGACTTAAAGGTTTGCTAAATTAATAATAGTAAAAATATGCCATGGCAGTTAAATTAACAGTGCAAGTATTTACTATTTTGAAATAATGACAATGTGTAAAAAATGATTAGAATAATTATATTCATAATAATACTGTTTCTATTGTCCTTTGGATACCGTGTCTCTTATAAATAGGCGGCACCTAACCTAAACGTAAATTTGTTTCTTCTCTCTTGGGCGATTCCGTTTCATCATTGCAGCCTGTGATGTCAGGAAAACGCAGGGATCGATATTGGGTCCCTTGCTGTTCATTATATATACTGCAGACATCTTAACCCCTATTAGAACATGCTCATATTAGGCACATGCCGATGATACTCAACTTTAGTATGGTTATCCGTACAAGTATCATGCTGCGGAGTTTACTGTGAATGGTGAACTTGCTGATATAAGTAGGCATAATTTAGTACTTAACCTGAAAAAATCGACGGTAAAAGTCTGTGCGTTTTAAGAAGTCCGATATCGGATTAAATCACCAAGGGATGTTATCGCTTTTAAAACAGTAAGTCGGTTAAGTTACAATATCTTCGCACCTTCGCTATACTTGATCACACCGAACATCCCACTGGTTTACTGTATTCTATTACTGGGCGAAATCAGAGGTTTCAAAACAAAATTATCTTAGAATTACGCGTTGAGCATAAATAATAATTCAATAGATAATTAAATTATTTTGCTATTATTATAGTTAAATCTATATAATAATCGCTATTTTCCAAGAACCAATTAAAATTCTATTCTATTTCTCTATTCTTGAAAAGATAAAGCAGAAAAAACTTTGAGATATTGGAACTAACAGTTTGTCCACCAACTTAAAACATATGGGTTTCAAATATAAAAAAACGAACAACAGAAAACTGCTTTGCGAGCTGTCCAATGTTGTTTCGAAAAGATGGCAATTTTTAAGGGATCATTTAAACAACAAAAAATCGGAATTGTCAAGACAAGTTGTTTTTCTTGACGAAACATGGGTATTTGCAAACGGAACTTCAACAAAAACGTCTTGGCAGGATGACTCAAAGCATTGTTATTCAAGTACCCGTGCAAGTAATGGAAAAAGGCATATTATATTACATGCTGGTAATGAAGAAGGTTTTGTTTTAAATGCCAGTTTGATATTTTCATCAACAAAAAAAACTGATGATTATCACGGCAATATGGATGCTGAAATTTTTGAGCATTGGTTCGAGGAAAAACTTTTAAAAAGTTTAGAAAAACCTTCCTTAATTGTTTTAGACAATGCCTCTTACCATACGAGACTCGAAGAGAAATTCCCTACAAGCAGCTGGAAAAAGAAAGAAATAAAAGAGTGGTTGTCAAAGAAAAACATAAACCATGAAAATTTATATTTAAAAAGTGAACTTTTAGGCAAGTGTAAAGACCAGTCATTTAAAAAAAAGTATGTTGTTGACGAATTAGCCCTCAAATATGGACATCAAGTTTTGAGATTGCCGCCCTACCATTGTCATTACAACGCAATTGAATTGGTATGGGGTATTAGCAAGAACTATTATGACAAACATGCCTGTAAAAATATCGGTAAGCCTAGCGTTATAAAGTTATGGGAGGAGGCGCTTAGCCAAGCGGGCAAAGAAGAATGGCGGAAATGCATTGAACACACAGAAAAAATTATTTTTGAATCTTATGAGACAGAACAGGTTATAGACGAAGTAAGACCGTTAATTATTACGAATGATGATGATGATGACGATGATGTTGATTCTGATGAGTCTGAAAGCATGGGTGAAATTTCAAATGCAGAGGAAGACTACTTTTAGTAGTACCTATCTACAAGTAGGTACGTTCTGTCGCAAGACTACAAAATCGGTTCTTTTTAGAACCAAAACTTTATAAAAAAGAATTCGTAAAACTAATTTGTCTGAATACTACAAAAGCTAAAAAATTATTATTTTTCTTTACCTAAACCAATTTTTTACTTACTTTAAATTATTTTATTTAGAAAATGTAATTCATCAACATCCAGAATTACCTTCAATATAATTTATTGTTTGAGAGCCACCGACATAATGCTCAAGAGGTTTTATGGCTTAGCGGACTTCTTAAAACGCACAGACTAGTAGTATTTATGGGCACGAGGGCTAATAGACTGAGTGAAAATATTAAAATTAATATAAATGGTATTAGGATACCTGTGAAGCGATCAGCCAAATCGCTTGGTCTGACTATTAATAATCAGCTTAAGTATGTGCGAACAACGGAAAATTCAAAAAGTTAAAAACTCTTGTGTGCGATTTATTTTCGGATTAAGAAAGTATGATCATATATCTCTGCAATTTAGAGAGCTCTCATGGCTTGATATGTCGCATAGAAGGCAACTTCATTTCGGAGTTTTTGTCAAGAAGATTATGTTGACCTCGTCTCCCCCGTATCTCAGTGAATTGCTTGTAACTCGCAGTAATATCCATATTGTGAATACGCGTCATAGACAATTATTGGCTATACCAAGACTGCCAAGACACGCGACTGCTTTGTTTCGAAGATGCTGTACCTGTCAAGCGGCACATTTTAATAACAAGTTGTCGAGGCATCTCAAGGACGAAGCCTCTATACAACGATTTAAAAGAATATATAGGCAATTCTTACTACAGCAGCGGTTTAATCAATATTCTGGATAGAATATGTGGTAGCTTGCTGTATGCCTGTTTCAACTGTTATATTTATTACTTGAGTATCTCTGATCTGAACCTAAGGACTAGTTCTCAGCCTATTATTTATTATTTTGTAACATGTTAGGACTTGGAGTCTGTGAACCTGTATAAGGTTCTTGATGGTAGTCATGAATAAGTTTTTTTTTTAATTTTATTTTTAGGTTTTTTGCCCAACTATTGTCTGTTTCTGGTGTTTATCTTTACCTTTTTGATGTGTCTTTTCTCTTCTCTCTTTTGTACTAAGAGCACTTTGTTTAATTGATGTCTTATTGTAAATAATTATTGAAATTACAGATTTATTATGTATATAAGATTTATTGTAGAAGTTGATACATTATATATAGCTTAAATCTTTTTCACTCGCTTAGAGGTTAAGTGTAAGAATAGCCAATGGCTAAACTTCGCCTTTATTGTCAGTGTTCTGTTTTCCTTATTCTGAAATATGCTGTTATGCTCCATTCCATAATAATTCGTTGATATCTCGACCGCAATAAAATTAAAAATAAGATTTAAATAATCTCTACGCCATACTTGTAAACGCTGCGATTCCATTAATACTTGTCGTTTGTCAATGGTACGATATTTAAACCCCATTGCTTTTACTATTCTCCAGTGGCTTGTCCTGCCACATTGCTGGGACTATTTGTTTACTGTACATGTCATAGATTTTCCTCCAAATCAAGTCTTTATCAGCTTCTTCGATGCTTCTCAATTTTCCGCTGTCACACTGTTTTTTCCTTGGCTGGATGGGTTTGGTCACTATATCTTTTACTGTCGTTAATGCAACTTTGGTCAAAATACTCGTTTCACTAAAACTTGCACTCCGGTCATACCCTTTTTCTAAAAGGGTACAGTAAACGTTCTTTATTATGTTTTTGGCATCAAGTGATAAATGTTTTTTCTTCGTTACACCATAACTTCCGGAAGCAAAATTATCTGAAATTTCACACCGATCTGACATATTTTGGATGATGGATAACACACACGAAAATACCTTTAACGCACAGCTTGACAAACACCAAACGACTGATGAACTAAGATGAAAGACTCTGCTTTATATTGAACACCTGCAATTTGACATTAACCTACCTAATATAACAATATAATAACATAACTAATAGTAGCGTAAGGCCCTTCATAATTAGTTTAGGCACAGATGATATTATAATATTGTAGATTAGTATTTTTGTATAAATGTTAATAGCTATTTAATTACATGATTAAAATAAAGATACTTACCTATTATTTTATATTTGTTGTTTTGTTGAAAATAGCTAACCTAAACTGTTGAAATTAGTAGGTAATCAGGACCTGTACCCTTTCAAAAGGCACTTATTTATGGCTGGGTTTAAATTTTATTGCGGTCGGGAAATCAACGAATTGTTGTGGAATGGAGCATACCTATGCAGCGAATTAACAATAAAAAACGTTTTATTATATGCATTTCGTTTCCTTAGGTGTATTTTTTCTTAACTTTAAAAAACGATGTGCCGGCTATATTTTGCGCCCTGAAGTTTTCTATTTGACTGCCGTTGATTTTTACGACAAACTACACGTTTGTTGCCAATTAAAACAACATTAAAACCAGAGGTTTCTTCAAATTTTGCGGTTTAAATCAACTGTCAAAAAAGTCAAATTGTCGCTTCTGTCTCTGATCCCCACTTTGTACCCTATTTTGCCAACTACAATTAATGTACGTTTGCCAACGTCGAATTAAAAAAAAGAGTTTTAGTAGGTAGTATCTACTTTGCAAAATTGCCATATGCTTGACAAATAAGTCGATTATGGATCCACATTTCTGTAAAATTAAGTTGTCCCCAGCGTTTTGTGTCACCTCTGTCTCTTAGCATTTGTTGAGTTTCAGCTCATCTGTAGATGGCGCTTCTTAAGATAGACAGACACAAGCTATTTAGTAAACCATCGTTTCTCAGTGTGACATGTCGTTTTTGAGCCATAGTTTTTCTTTTCTTATACAAAAACGCGCAAAATCTTAAAGACGTACTGTTGGGGAAACATGCATATGCATTTTAAGACTAATTACCATGATTCAAACTCCTTATATTACTTAATAATTAGACCAAAACCATAATCGCATTTCAGTGAATAGTTAATAATGATCGGCAACGCCGCATTTGGGTTATGTTTTACTGTTTTAAAAAAATAAATAAAACTCATCTTTTAACATATTGTGCAAACTTAACTGCGTATTTACGTCGCATTTAATAATCCTTTCGGTAAAATAATACAATAGAAAACCTTAATAACAAAACAGCTTGTTTACGTTTTTATAGACCTTTAACTTGCGTTTAGCCAGCAAACAGTAGATATATGACAATTCGGTTCGATTGAATAGCGGTGAAGATCAGTTTTCGGCAAGGTTTTTCCAATTATGACAAACGGTGACCGGCGAGCGTCGGAGACGTGGCGTACGTGTTAAAAAGCGAGTCAGTAGGTTTTAAGATTTTCTCCGTGGCGAAACGTCTTCTCCCCACGGATGTCTCGGGCTAGTAGCGCCGAGTGTTTTTAAACAGTGAGTCGAGTTACAGATTCTTTTCGTGGCGGAACGTCTTCTCCCCGCGGTTTTCTCAAGCTATCAGCACCTAAATAGTCGTGAGTTTTCAACGTTTTGCAAAAATTGTTGAAATAAAAGTATAATAATTTTATGTCTTATATCTTATATCCATCTGTTCATTTATACTATAATTTACTAACAAATATTTTCACCTTCCATCCTCATCTAACACTCATTGTTCTTTTCTCTCCTTGTTTGGTCTTTTACTCTAGGTGTCCCAGCTTGTCTACCATTGACATTGTGGAACTGCACTAAATTCAACGGTTTTTATTTCGAAAAAATACAAGAAAAACTTTTTATACATAAATTCTCTTTATTAAAAATTTTAACTACCATTCGATACAACTCTAGCAAGATATTTGTATCTCTTATTTTGTTTTTTCCTCATTGGACGAAAATGTTTGGTTTTTACATAAATGAAAGATTCAAAGGGATATGTACTATTTAATTAAAAATTTTATTTTTTTGTATATTTTTTTAAATAATAACTACTTTTTCTATTTTCTATTTTATCTTCATATCTATACTTAATACAAAATGATGAAATTTTTTCGGCGACACTAGGTAAGTCTACACTATTTTGTTTTATCATGGTACAAATCAGTTTCTCTCTTAATTATTCTCCATTTTTATCTATTATCATTCCGCGCTCTCTGATGAGCCTCTTGTCGTTTAAGTTTTTCTTGTTTCACTAATGGCTTTTTTTTTCTCTCTTTATTTTGCAGTTCTCACAATGTTTCTGGTCCTTTTCTCTTCAACTAACTTAATTTAATCCCACTGATGATGGAGGTTTATGCCTCCGAAACATGTATGGTTTGACAATTTTACATTAAACCAGTGGAGCAGATTGTGTGTTTTACTTTACGTTAAAAGTATAATAGTTTGTTGCGGGTTACATGAACCTCCTTAAGTGTGATTAGTCAATGTGGCCATTGATTAGTTAATAGATAATAAGTGATGTGAAGTAGTAGTATGATTTCACAAGTTATGTAAACACCTGACATGATCTGCTCCAATGGCATAGTTTGGTCAAATAAAAAAATGCTTTTGTGAAGAAACGTGTTTTCTTGAGAGTGAAAGTAGAAAAAAGAATGAATGAGTGAATCACCCTATGGAAAAATAGTACTTTTTGTTGCTGAGAGTGGGATTTTAAAACCCAGGCTCGCACACTAACTTAAAAGTATTTCTATTTTCTACTCATCACTGTCCTTTGACAAAAACGTATTTAATAAAGTAATTTTAAGCTTTTTGGGATTTTAATATTTTAATAGTTTATATATGTAAAAGCAACGAATATAAAATATCCACAGGTGGAAACATAACCTAGTTTTTTTTGTTCAGAAAATTAACTGTCTTATTGTGTCCTCTGTATTCGGTAAAAGGGAAAGAAGTGACTTCGTGGACAGAAGCGACAAACATTATCTCTACCTCAATTTGCCTGACTGTAATTTGAGTGGGACCTATAGTTACCATAGTTTTTTGTAAATTTTAATGTATTCAAAAAGTTCGCTGACAAAACCTTACCTGAAGGTACTCTGAAATGTGTTTTAGTTGCATTTTTGTTACTTAGATTATGGATTCTACGGCGAAGCTTGATTGGTAGACTAAAGAAGATGAAACAAAGTGCCTACTCTGAAAGAAAACAAAAAGAAAAAGCTAAGTATGAAGAGAGAAAACGCAGAGAACGGCAAAGGTACCATGAGAAGGAAAAAACAAAGACAACAGGAGGAAGAAACTTTTTTAAATAATTTTCCCATAATAGATAAATTACCAGAACATTAAACATCTTTTAAAAATAAATTGTCAGTAAGAACAGCAGCACCAGAGAAATTAAGTTTAAAGAGAGATCAGCAACGCAGCAACGCAGCAAAAAAATCAGAATATCAAGCGATTAAAGAAAAGAGGAAAAATAAGCAAATCACTATTTCTACTGAAGAAAAACGCCCAAAAGAACGTGAGAAAAAAAAGGAAGCAGCGAGAAAAACTGAGACAAAATACGGAGAAGCTTGAAGATTATTGTAGAGAGAGAACCTTACGAAGAAAGAAAGCGACAAAAAGAGCAAAGAAAAAGATGGCGTATAAAACAAAGAAAACGTCGAGAAAAACTAAAAGAAATAAAAAAAATTAACGATTTCATAGTAAGCCATAGATCACCAGAAAGTAGACCAGACACATCAACACACGAGAGGGAAACTACACCACTTCGAGATCTTTCCATCAACGAAAATCAAGCAACATAAATGGAAAACCCCTTTATTATTTGCAAAGGATGTAAGAAGTTCAGAATTAGATCTGAAGAGGCAAAAAAATAACTTTTAAAAAAATTGAAATGAAATGAATCACAAACTGAGCAAAACAAGTCATGAGCTTAAACTGAAAAAATTGAATGCTGATCGTTACCAAAAAAAGTTGCAGAGGATTTCTTTTTGACTATTGAATACGTTCTTTCGATTATTTGGTGATATTATGAACTGCAACGTTTTTCATTTAGTTTGAGCCGAATTCAAAGTTAAGAAAAAAATACCTTTATATTGTAGTAATTTTAAAAATTGCCAGTAGTGATTTTGCGACAAATTTTAAAAATATCTTTAATTTGTGAATTTCGTTTCCACGAAGTGCATTTCATGAGTAAATTCATGGTTTGGTTTCAATAGACCAGGTAGCGCCCTATAGGTAAGCACAGGAAGTACCTAAGTACTATTTTTTTTTTACATTGTGACAGCCTCTTCTATGAAAAGGTTGCCATAAACTTATAGTGCCCTGTATCGTAGAGTTTTTACATTTTTTAGACTTTCCTTCGTCTAACTTTATATTTTTTGGGTTAATGGTGAAAAGCAAACGTAATACTTTTTTTAAGGCAATTTTTTTATTTTTTTATTTTTCTATAGTAGAAGTAGGTTAGCTTTTTACAACCTTAAACCTAGGTGAATATACTGTATCTTTACCTTACCAATCTTGGTACTCAGTTTATACATTTATGTTTCGGGAGCTTTTAACCTATGGATCATGTTTATTCTTTAAGTGAGACATACGTCTATTACTTCTATTTCTCTTAGAACTGCGTCTTAAGCAGATCTTCTTTAGAAGAGTTTGATTTGGAAGTAATTCTTATTTAACCAAAGAAGTCCGTGAAAGTGGCTACTTTTAATTATTGAATTGTTTGATTATATCTAATCGTTAAGGTCGAGGCAGCAGTCCCTAGGTAGTTTATATGGTTTGTTTGGAATTGCATGTATATGCGATTGTGCAATGAGTTCGTTCTGCAAGACGTCCATTCGTCTGTAGTAGTTTATGATGAGTTTGTCAAAATGTTCTGTCAGAGTCGGCATTTGTAGGTCGCTGTGTAAAACATAAGTCATCGTGTACCGTGGTGCATCCGCGATAATTTTAAGTACTTTGTATTGAAATGTCTGTAGTTTCTTGAAGTGTATCTTGTTAAGAGTACACCAGGGAGGGATTCCGTAGGTCAGTACTAGTCGAACAATAGTCTTATATTATAATATGTTAGTCTTTGTACGTAAGTCGATTTTGCTTCGTTTGTTGAGGAGTTAGAAAATGGCACCGAGTTAGCCGTCTGTTTTTTTCAAGCATTTTTATTCCAAGCCATCCCAGGTAATTAATATTATCACTCCTATTTATACACTGTGTATCAGCCAAATGGAATAAATTCGATAATAAATACATGGGGGCGTGTCCGAAAAAACGCTCTGACACGTCGATTGGTATTTTTAGTTGCGCATTCTTTTCAATAAGAACTTTTTATACAGGGTGTGTCATGTAACAGTGGCCAATACTAACTTTCTTATTTTAAATGCAACACCCCATATATTATTCAATTTTTGGATTCTGCAGAACATTTTAGACATATTTCATGTACAATATCTTATACCTATCTTCAACTGTTTTGGAAATATGAAGTGTTTTTAGATTTATTGCAAAATTTAACAACCCACTAAAAAACTAATAAGTAATACTGTTTATTTCTTGATAATGTAAAAAACAAAAAAAAAAACATTAATGCAGGAGATGTTAAAAATGCTCGCCGCGAACGTCTTGGCAACATCCTTACCTTAAATAGAAATTTCTTCTAACGTTACTGAACATCTCAGGCGTGACCGATCTAATCGCAAGCGTTATTCGTGTTCTTAAGTCAGCTAAGTCGAGATGTTTAGTTTTGTTTACAAGATTTTTGACATAACCCCATAAGAAGAAGTCTTATGGCGTCAGATCAGGGGATCGTGCTGGCCATTCCATCGATCCACGCCTCCCTATCCACCGATTTGGAAATACTCGGTTGAGGTACTGCCGGACATTGATTTGGTAATGGGGCGGTGCTCCATCTTGCTGAAACCATATCATATTCGCTGAAAGTTATAGGTTTGCTGCATCAGGATATAAGTTTGTCAAAGTTGGCAAGACATTATTATGGAGCAGTACTAAATAATTCAGTAGCTTGTCTGCAAAACCAAACAAGTCCACAATTATTAGAAATTGAGTTAGGACTTGATTCTGGTATAAAAAGTAGAATAAAATCGGTTGGCTATGAGTATTTCAACAAAACTTTACAGGTCCCTTGGCAACTGGGAGGTGAACTTACTAGTTTGCTTCAAAACTTAACAAGTCGCACAATAATAAAAGAATTCCAAATACAGAATAATTTGATGCAATATATAACAAGTCCGATACATTCTATATAGCGTTAAATTTAGTTAGAAGCAAACACTAACAAGTCACAATTTAAAATTTGTGTCGAGTTTTTAACGATTTAAAGCTTAAATTATCGGCAATTCGTTTTCTAGTCTTGTAGGAACAATTTTTTTTTCAACAGATTATGAGATGGCTGCACATTCGGCAAAATTGCGTTGCCTCCTTGGACTAGTTTACTTTTCCTAAAAATCAGCTGTTTTCGTGCATATTATGTTTAGATCCTAGATTGCGGTTATATTTTGTCGTTTTTTGTTTTAAATTGTTTTTGTGTTCAAAAATATGGATGTAATGGATGATGAAAGCTTAGTATTAGTTGCCGAAAAGTCTGTAAGAAGTCGCAAGCGAAAATTATCCGTTCCTAAAAGGGATGTAGCAAAAAGAACAAGGTTGGTTTAATTTGCGGTTAGGTTTGCCTTTGGTTTAAATCAAATGTTTTTTTTTTAGAAATAGCCAGGAAATTCAGCTTGAAGTATTGTTCCCTTTGTCTTGTAACCACAAAAACCAACTATTTTCTTTTAATAAAGTTCTATTTTTCAAGTGTAAATACTTAATTTTTGACAAAAATTAACAAGTCCTGAGGCAAGTTCATGCAAAACTAAACAAGTCCAAATTTTTTAGACAAAACTGAATAAGTCCCAACTTTTTTTTCAAATAACACTAAAAGTAATTGTTTGTTTTTCCTAAAAATGTGGTTGCATATTGATATGGATTTTTATTAATTTTCTAACCAAACATGAAATTTAATTTACAACTAGTATAACCTGTAAACAAAATATTCATCTCCTGTAAAATTAAGCAGAAAGGACCTGTTGAGTTTTGCAGACAAGCTACTGAATTATCGCCATTTAAATTGCCATTAATGAAAAAGGGACCTATGATATGATTTCCAACAATTCCTGCCCAAACATTAACCTTTTCAGGATATTCCGTATGTTCTTCTCTCATCCAGTGAGGATTTTCCCTAGACCAATAGCGGCAATTCTGACCATTAGCATGACCGTAAAGTGTAAAGGTGCACTCATCAAAAAACAAAACATTGGATCTAATTGGAACTAATTGGATCACATTGTTATCTAACATTGCCATCATTTGTTTACAAAAATACGTTTTATCAAAATCGTCTTCCATGAGCTCATGAGTAGGTATCATTTTATAGGGATACATTTTATTTTCTTGTAATGTTCGAATAATCAATGAATGGTAAACATCGAACATTTGGGGCTGTTTTTCGACTAGAAGTATGTGGGTTTTCCTGAAACTCGAGCATAATATCTAATTTGGTATCTTCACTTATTGCATTGGCAGCTACTTTTTTTTATCTGCTTTACATGTCCAAGCTGGCGAAACTGCTTTTCTATTTTGCAAATTGTCCCTTGAGTTATAGGTGGTAAATTTAGAATTTTTTCATGAAATAAGCCAGCAACTTCCATTTGTGTCCGTGTTTTATCTCCATAACCAATCATCTGTAGAATTGTTATTTTGTGAATTTCTGTTAAATAAACCATTTTTCTGATATGCAGTTAATGAAATTCAAACGACTATAACACTGACAACTACTGTAATGCAGAGAGACAACAATTTGCTAAGGTCAGGCGTTTTAAACAAAAGTACCTAAACAAAACTATTTATACCTTTTTTTATTTCATAGCAGTAAAAATATTTTATCAATTTTCAACATCTCCTACATTAATGTTTTTTTTTGTTTTTTACATTATCAAGAAATAAACAGTATTACTTATTAGTTTTTTAGTCTGTTCTTGATTTTTGCAATAAATCTGAAAACACTTAATATTTCCGAAACAGTTAAAGATAGGTATAGGATATTATACATGAAACATGTCTAAAATTTTATGAAGAATCCAAAAATTGAATAATATACAGGGTGTTATATTTAAAATAGGAAAGTTTGTATTGGCCACTGTTACATGACACACCCTGTATAAAAAGTTTTTATTGAAAAAAATGCGCAACTATAAATAATACCAATCGACGTGTCCGAGCGTTTTTTCGGACACGCCCCCATGTATTTATTATCGAATTTATTCAATTTGGCTGATACACACTGTATATTTTTTGACCAACAAACGACTTTTAGAAAATTTAACTCCGGACTTTGAGAAGTAGATGGCTTGAGTTTTCGCGTCGACTAATATGCAAGCCTGATGTGTTGAAAAAGAGCACACCGTTCGAAGAGCCCTCTGGTGGACCGTACGCCCCTGTTTAAACGAAAGACTTAAAAATTTACATAAATAAAAAATGTTTAAAGTAATAATGTCATATTCTGACCTTATTAAGATTATTTATATGCGTTATTAGGCTTCACTAAACATAATTCTTATTAATGCGTTGTACAAAATAGGTAACAAACTCGTCAATAAGATACCTATAATTTGTTCATATAAATCTCTATTGTGAAGGACCTGCCAGATAATTTCCATGCAATTACTCTTACACCTCGCAATCGAACAGTATTTTACACAATTCTTCTTTATTGATAACTTCCTGTTCTCACCAAATAAATTTAATGCATTGGCGTAGAGCTTTAATTTCATTAATAATTTGCTCGGCCTCATTGGTATAGTTACAACTAGGGGTGGGCAAAATAATCGATTAATCGAAAAATAATCGTATAATCGATTATTCGATTAAACGATTGTGCAAATTTTAAAAATCGAATAATCGATTATTTTTCGATTATTCGATTGTTTCTCTAAACAAGATCAATTCATCAATTAATTGATTATTAACAGATTAATCGATTGTTTCTTAATAAATCATTTATTTTTAATTAATCGATTATTCTTCGATTATTCAATTGTTTTTCAATTTATCGATTTAATCGAAATAATCGATTATTTTTAAAAATCGACAATCGATTTTGAAAATTCATAACCGCCCAGCCCTAGTTACAACTACTGCGTGAAGCACAAGCACCTCACTTACGCGGAGCTGGAGACAATCTGTGTAGGTAATAGTAAAAATGCTCTATTCTCTTTATCATCTCTATTTTATTATTTTATGCTATCTATGTATATATATTTTGGTGGCAATAGCACAGTTTCAATTTAAATTCAACCTCAAAGTCAAGAGGGTGGGCAGTAATAAACAGTAGGGTCAATCGAGAAATGGGCAACATTTTTTTGTTTTAACGTTAGTCCTATATACGGATGCGCTCGCCAAGGAGGGCGCGGGCATGTCCGCCGATCTAGCAGAGGATACCATGGCTAGGCCGCTGGAATTGGTCAAAGAGGAGATAGATCGTACAGCCAAACAACTTGCAATAAGCAGATGGACAGAGCTAACAACCTGTAGTATCTCCAAGCAATTGTGGCCCCTACTTGATAACAAGAAAACCGCAGCGTTATTACAACACAGTCGGAAGGACTTAGGAAATATCACTGCCGTGGTTACTGGACACTGTCTTTTCGGTAGACATGCTGAACGTATGCAAATACCAGCTAACGACTTCTGCAGAAGTTGCAGAGACGAAGAAGAGGAGGAAAGCATTCAACATTTTTTGTGTGAATGCTCTGGCCTTTCAAGAAGAAGGTTTAATGCCTTGGGCGAACCATTCTTCAGTAATCTGGAGGAAGTAAGCAGCTTACAACTGGGTCGACTTACTAGGTTTATCAACAGTAGTGGCTGGTTTGAGTGAGCTGCCAAGATTCTTCTACGCCGTACTTCGCACTAGCCATCAGGGAGCTGATGCTGATAGGTTTCGCAGAACATGTGTGGTAACACAACGGTCCTTATAGGACTACGTGAGACTGGATAGACCAGAAGTCTGCCGCTCTAACCTAACCTAACCTATATACGGAACAACGACTACGTAATTAGACTACTTTCCCTGAAAAAAAATAATATGAGTCTGGCAACTACGTGTTGTTTATTACAATTTATATTTCTTAAACCACTTAAGATTGGACACCACTGGTTCCATCAAAGGCTATTTTAAAGACATGTAAACAGATCATTAGTGCAAATCAGAGTTCTTAGGAGTTAATGGTATATGCCCCGCAACTGCCAGAGGATGAAAAAATAACTGTACGAAAATTCTCAACAAACCCGCTATTAAAACTGTGTTGGGTAGTATTTTTTTTCTTAATTGGATATTGAATTGTATACCTCGTCTCTAGAGCATCCACTTAAGGAACCAAACAACTTTTGCTCGCTTTAATTTGATGAATACAGTTGTCAGGGACCTTAATTAGTGTACAGCGGGTCGAATGAGAAGATTTATTTGAAATAGTAAAGTAATTTATGCGTAGGGGAGAGTTTCGAACAATGGCCACCTTTTTACAATAAAAAATCAAATTGGCACTGATATCATTAGACAACAAAGGTTATATTTTTAACATTACATTATACAGAGTGGCAAAGAAGTCGCCCATAACGTCTGTAACTTTTGAATTACATCGTATACGAAAAAGTGATCTTAGTGAAAGTTGTTCAGTAAATTATTTCCCACATTTCTACTTGCATAAATTTTTTCTGTCATTTCTGGAATGGTTGCCATAGGGACCAACTTACTTTTTTTAAAAGGAGCACCCTGCATATGATTGCATATTTGGATTCTACTGGGAGAACTGAATTTTTTGTATTTCAAATTTTTATTTATTTAAAATTGTAACAAACTCTATAATAACAATATAAATAGCCTAGAAAATTTAACAAATTAACATTGGAATAATAAACAAGTAAAACTTTTTCACTGGATTAGGTGTTCAAAATTATCACTATTTTCTGCTAAGCAGAGCCCCAGTTGATCCTTGAACCCGTCTACAACGTTTAAAAGGAAGTCCTCTGGAATGGCCTGAATTTCAGCACTAATTCTGACTTTTAAAGATTCTAGGTCATTTGGACGGTTAACGTATACTTCGTTCTTTAAGTGTCCCCACAAAAAGGAGTTGAGCGGGGTTAAGTCCGGGGATCGCGCTAGCCAGTCAGTAGCACCTCTTATGCCTATCCAACGTCCTGGAAATTGTTCGCTTGTATGTATTGTCTAACATTTGCCGCATAATGCGCAGGTGCTCCATCTTGCTGGAACCATACCTGTTCTTTTGTGCCATTATCTACACCAGGTAAAACCATTCTGCAAGAAGGAATTATGTGATTCCTGAGGAGGTCCAGATATTTTTCGCCATTCAAATTGCCATCTATGAAAAAGGTTCCACCATATGTCTACCAACTATGCCCGCCCAAACATTAACTTTTTCGGGCCTCTGAGTATGACCTTCCTGGAACCAGTGAGTATTCTAAGCAGACCAATAACGATAATTATGTCTATTAACAATGCCATTTAAATGGAAAGTAGCTTCATCCGAGAAAATGATATTTGTTGCGAAGTTATTATCGTTATTGCATCTTTCTATCATCAGCTCACAAAATCCAGCTCTTCTATCAAAATCGTTCTTGTTTAACTCGTGCACCCACTTTATCTTGTAGGGATGCAACTTCGCCTGCTTAAGCAAATTTTTCACTGACTGATGAGACACATTAAAATCCATTACCATTGGCCTGGATGATTGTGTTGGATTTTCAGGTATTCAGAGCATAATATCCAAAGCTTTGCCTCCCCCGGTTGCTGTTTTAGGTCAACATGATCTAGCGGCTTCTCTAGCACTGCCTGTTTCTCGAAATTTCTTTACCATTCGACTATCGTAAACCTGAACTAACCTGTTTGGATATAATTCGTTGAAAAGTTGATAAACCTGATCTTGCGATCTCTTTATATTTCCGTAACCGCTCATTATTAAAATTTCAACTCGTTGTTTCTCATTCAGATGAACCATAGTGTAAACAAATTAGAAATCAGACAACAGAAAATTAAACAGAAACTCAAAATTTACACCTATTAGGTTGCTGTCATGAAAATACACTCAACTGGTGGGTATTACGTAGGAATTATAATTAGGAAGTTTTCCATTTTTGAGCTGTCATTATCTTGGAAACGCTGCAGATAGGTGAAAATTTAAAATACAAAAAATTCAGAGTTTTCCCAGTAAAATCCAAATATGCAATCATTTGCAGAGTGTTCCATTTAATAAAAGTAAGTTAGTCTCTATGGCAACCAAACCAGAAATGACAGAAAAAGTTCATGCAGGTAGAAATGTGGGAAATAATTTACTGAACAACTGTCATAAAGGTCACTTTTTCATATACGAGGTAATTTAAAAGTTACAGGCATTATGCGAGACTCTTTTGCCACTCTGTAGTATAAAACAAAAAGAAAATTATTAAAAATATCGAAGTATAATAAAAGGCCACTGGACCTACAGTCTGTCTTGAATGTAAGAAAGGAGTGTAATGTGTTATAATTATAATTTTACCATTACTAACAGTCTTTTAAAACATAATAAAACAAATAATGCTCTACTTTAAGTGAAAGGAAGAAAGAACGAAAAAAAAAAATGCGAAATAGAAATTGCAGCAAAACACAGCAGCTCGTACTTATTAGAGGGGTTTTAAAACAGAAAGAGGGAGATAAATAAATACTCGTTCCTAAGAAAGTCGCGCAACTTGAGAAAATTAACTTGTCAATGGACAATTATGAAGAACGAGTTAGATGGCCTGTACTGGTTAGTCGAAAATACTAGAAGTATAGAACTGGATTTAACATAAAATAACCTAAAAAGAGATTATAAAATTCAAATTAATTGAATTGAAAAGCTATTTTACCAGAACAGAATATCTTCCTTGAATAACAGAATTAAAACCATCTGGAGAATGGTAAATAATAAACGTAAAAGAAATAAACAAAACTTGAACATTATACTTACAAATTATAAAGCACTCTTAAATAGACCAGAGAATAGCTGTTTTAGCATAATTTGGTTAATCCTTATTGTAATATGGTCTCAGCAAGTGGCTAGAGAACAAAGTTGTCTAGTAGAATCACGAACCACAAGAGTGATTGCAGACACCATCCAGAGAGATGTGCCCTTGCCGAACATGCAAATAATTTGGACCATAACATTAACTTCAATTCAGCTAAGATTTTAACCTCACAAACTAACTATAAAAAAAGATTGTTTTTGGAAATTACATTTATTGCATAAGAACCTAATAGTATGAACAAAAGAACGGATATCCAACATTTAAGTGTAATCTATTCATATCTGCTCCATTTAGATAAACATTTACTTACAATTAATGCCAATATTAATAATAACACTTCGAACCTCATATAATACAGTACAACGATTTTTCAGGTTTGCTGTATTCTCGATTTAATATTATCCTTATTGTAAACCGCATTAAAAATAATTCTGACAAATTCAGTAACATATAAACATATGAAAATGACAGTGTTTCCTAACCTATTTAGTCACATAAAATGGTGACACGCAAGTCCTGTTTTCCCGCTTAATAATTCTATAATTTTAAATTAAGTAACGAATTTTTCCAAAATGTGAACAACTAAGTTTCATTTTATTTTAAATTGTGTGTTTCTTCGTCAATATACAATGTTTTTAATATTATCTCCCAACTTTGGTTGTAATTGTAATTGACTTGGGTTTCAACACGTTTTCTTCTCGCATGTCTTTTATTAATTCTATGAACATCTGTATAAACAATCTCAACAAAGTTGTAAGTAAAAACGTTTATTTATTGATCTAAACAAATCTCCTAATCTCAACTTATATAAATTTGTAGTCTCCCTAAGGATGGAAATGAAATATATGATTTTCGAAAGCTTGGAATAACTTTAAAGAGTACTCTTTCATTTGCCGCAGTCCCCAATATTCACTAGTCTATACATATTTATATGTCATATTTCTCTTAAAATAATTGAAGAGCATAGGGAGGTTGCTGACGAATTTGCATCGTATTCTAGTACTGTCTCAAGCAAGAAAAATTGGCGGACAAATACGGATCACTGAGTACTGTTCCTCATTTAGTAAATAATTTTATAGTCATCGAGAATCTGACTAAGTTTGAGGTTCTAAAGATTATTGAGGGTCTAAGAAACGAAAACTGAAGGCATTGATAATCTTAATGCCAGACTTACTAAATATATTTAAAAAAATATAACTTAGCCCTTAACTGATCTAATTAACAATCGTTTTAATGAGGGATATTTTTCTAGTGTTCCTGAGACAGCTGCTGTTGTACTTATTCATTAAGAAAAATGAACGTGATGAGGTTAAAAACTACAGACACTTTTCTATATGGAACGTTTTTTTCTAAAAGTCTCGAAACAGTTGTATATGACAGGATTATTAAATTTATCTCAAAGTGCAATATTCTGAATTGTTCAAAACATGGCTTTCTGCCAGAAAGATCAATAGAAACAGCCTCATTCGATTTTCTTAATCTTGTTTATACCAACATCCATGCCGGTTTGGTGACATAGTATACCATTCTCGTTGCTTGTTTCATTAAAATTTTATATATACAAATTTCTGTATATTTATATTTCTATGTTGTATTTATATTTTTATATTTTAATTTTTTTTTAATATTTTCTCTTAATATTTTGAAGATCATATTATGTACAAACTTTGCATATTATGAAAGTATTATATTCAATTATGTTCTATCTATTTAGTGAGAAGTAACCTTCGTTGCGTTGGTCTAATTTATGAGATGGACAGGTTTGTAAAGCTCACAGGCAAGCAGAATATGTTTAAAGCTTAAGGAGTTCCAGCAATGTAGGTACAGTATTCAACAGTGTTAATTCTGATTATGTTTCCTCGCTAAGTGAATTTAAGAAAATTCTATCACTTACTCATAGCTGAACGATTGTTCTTGGTAGTTTAAAGGCGAGATATATTACCGGTTTCTTATTAAAAAGAAACAATGTTAGGTGTTGAGTTTAATTTTTGGTCAGCTCTAAACATTTCGCCTGGAAGGTATAGAGAAGAGGCCCTAAGTTTCAATGTCCCAGAATTAAGATTATTTCAGATATCGGAATAGCCTAATTCATGGAACCAGCTTTTGATTTGTGAGACCCAGTTAGGTAAATTATCAAATGTCAGTAATATTAACGAGTTGCATTTGACGTAAGAAGCATTGTTTATCAAGACTTGTTTAGGCATTATAGAAAGTGTGAGCAGGAAATTTCAACTAGTTCCTATACGCAGATTAAAACCAAAAACACTAACAAAGAGATTCACCGCTTGTAGTTCCTATTTTAAAAATATTCTTCTCCTTAAATGCCGCAAGAACGGTCTAAAAGGCTCAACACACAGTTTAAAGCGGTATAGCTGACAGAGGAAACCCACTTATTATATTTCTGTTTTAAAAACTATGTATCGTTCGGATTACGACAAAAAGTATACAGGATTCAAAAACACGTCTATTTATAGCCTAACAGTCTTTGTTGTACGTTACAATAGGTAAATTATTTCTTCGAAAAGCGTCGAACTGCGGTAGTGAAAACTGTAGTATATCTAATACTGCTAATAATTTCCAATTTTTACGTAAGAATAATGGTCGCTATTGTCATGGCAACAGATTAGTCGACTAGGCTCTAATCTAAATCTTTTAATCAAAATAGTATACTCCTTTTTCAGTCAGTTTGTGGTATTTTTTTTTCTAATAGAAATACTTGTTGTTCATTAGGATGTATATTAATCCCACAGATCGCAAAAGTGCAATGTGCTTTCACGTTGATATATCTTACTCAGTAAGTGCAGTAGACCTAAGTTTCCAGTTGTATAGTATTACAAGTGTTTTGTTTGTTGAAGTGCAGCAAATAGATGTTATTTGTTTATAATACTATCTTTCAATCAACGGTTTAATTGAATTTATGCAGATATAAACGAGTCAGCCTTACTATGGCGAATAGTAAATAATGACGGCAAGCTAGAAAACCTTTGTCTGTTCACCCGGCTTCAAGTCTTTAAATTCGACACGATTTAAATTTATAATTAGAATATTAAATATTAAGATACAGGAACATATGTTTTTGACACTTTTAAGATGCACCGCGCACCTGTTAGGAAAAACAGTTTTTCTACGAGCTTCGTATCAGATATTAACAAAAAGGGGCAGTGGTTTATGTGGCTTGATGAAGGTTGACTTAATGCGGAAGGCAGTTGTTCGTGGCCAATATTTTATTCGACATATCCTTTTTTTGATTTTTGTCGAATCATGTTTGTAGATTTTTGCTGACATAGAAACGGAGGAGAAATCTTACATCATGTGTCAAAATCGACAGGTGCACTTATTGTTGCTTGACAATATTATAATAATTTCTCATTATACATCACATCTAGGTATGTGCAGTATACGTCAGTTAGATTATACAGTATACAGCTATGATGACAAGATATCTCTACATATAAACAAACTTAACCCTAGTTTTTGTCTAACGAACCTACGGGCATACACAAAAGAAGTGTAGAGGAAAAACATGATATAACAGATCCAGTGATAAAGAACACAAATAACAAGGATGCAAATGTAAAAAGAAATTAAACAGCGATAACCATATCAAACTCCCAATAGGAAAATCATCACTAGATACTTCGATTGTCTCATCAGGTACAATATCAGGATTGCAGAGATGGTCTATCACGTCAGGAATATTCCCCACTGGATCCGGCTCAATTTTTGTACGTTTCTCGGGCTCTGAGGATACTTTATCATCATTTGGTCAATCTGAGGGGTTATCATAATTTTTCTCATAGCTAACCAAAACCTCTATTTCAACATTTTCCGTGGTCACAACATCATTACTGACTACTGACTTGGGCTGTTGGTTAAAGAGTTTATTGCCCTTCACTGTATTAAATTATTTTCTCAGTATTACCAAATTTCCTCCGTAACTATGAGAAACGCGTACTATAACAGTAGAACCAAACATCTTTCTATATTTTAGGGTAATTCGAGTGAATCAGATACAATATTGCTAAGAGTAAAATTGAAATGACTCTCTACTATTAAATTCGAAATTATCTTTCAATTATAGGTCATTTAAAAATCGTATTAAGGAAAAATTGCGTTTAAGTTGTCAACTAATAATTTTTCTGAAGGTTTTATTCCGAGTCTTTTTACCTTTATACGTATACAGGGTGCCCAAGATAAGGAGGGCCTCTATGGGGATCTCGGTTATGGTAAGAGCTACAACTTTGATTAAATGGGGAAAAAGTTGCGCAATCAGAGGACTAATAATATGGCATAAAAAAAGTTTTAGTAATATTTGTAAGTTTTGAGATATTAAATAAAAACTGATATTTTGGATTTTTGATTTTATTTTTCTTTGGCGTTATTATTAAAGTTAGAGCAAAACTGACAAAACTCTCTCACAGCAACTTGTTATGAACTTAAAGATTACATCGCAATTTTTTTTATACGACGTTTCGTTTCCAAGCAAACACCATCAACTTCATTTTTTCTAATACGACCCTGATTTCTTATTGTCAAATTTTGAGAGCATTTTTTATTCTTAATTCAATGATGTACCAGACAATGTTGTTTAATTACGTTTCGAGCCTTTTTAACCATCTTTATGAAATTTTCAGGGTCCGGACCTGGATCCTAGAGTGTTGCATAATATGCTTTTTCAGCTTTTTTAATTAAACCTTACGATACTGTTTAAAAAAAAATAAAAACTTCCTGGGTTTATTTTCTTTTTGAAACAACACAAATCTACGCTGTTGCAAACTAAGTATTGTTCTTTTCCCAAATTAGCGAAGTAGGCATTGGAAAAAAAAATGAGTAGGTATGGTGTCAGACAATTTGGTATTACTTCAGTTGAACTAAATATGGCAGGTTATTATTCAAATGAAGAAAAATTTGATATGTTATCATGTTTTATTTTAAGCGGAGAAAATTGTAATGTAGCGGAGCGGATGTATTTGGACAAATATCCGGAAAGGAGACAACCAGCTAAACGGACTTACAGTAAGTTAGTAACTAACCTTAAGAACACGGTGCATTTAAAAAACCCATGCTCTCCCGAAAAAAAAAATAGTAACCAGGAAAAGGTTTTCAGCGTATTATTAGCTGTTACTGAAAACCCTGGAGTATCAACTAGAGAAATTGATGAAAATGTAGGCGTAGCGAAATCAACTGCTCAATTTATTTTAAACAAACAAAAATTTCACCCATATAAATACAGAATTTGTCAAGGACTGAGGCCAGGTGATGCAGAAAGACGTCGATCATTCTGCGAATGGTACACCAGAAAATGCCACGAAAACATAAATTTTCCTTACCAGATAATTTGGTCTGATGAAAGCATGGTAAATCGAAACGGGATCTTTAACAGAAAAAATGTACATTACTGGTCTAAGGAAAATCCACGTGTATTCAAAGAATCAAGACACCAATACCGTTTCGGATTTAATATGTGGGCTGGAATTTTGGGAACAAGAATAATAGGACCTTTTTTCTATCAACATAATTTAACATCTGAGCATTACCTGAATTTACTCCAAAATGACTTAGAGGAGGCTCTGGATAATTTACCTCTGGCAGAACAACGCGACACTTGGTTCCAGCAGGATGGTGCACCTGCACATAATTCAAGGGTAGTTAGAGAGTACATTTCAGCAAGATTTCCAGAAAAAAGTATCAGCACTTATTCTGTAACACCCTGGCCGGCGCGTTCCCCAGATTTAACCCCGCTTGATTTTTTCCTTTGGGGATATATCGAGAATTGTGTTTATAAGCAGAATTTTGAAACAGAAGAAGAGCTTAGACAACTAGTGCTTGCAGCCTTTCACAGCGTAACGCCACAAATGTTAACTAATATCCTAAATAATACAGTTTTAAGATCCTATTTATGTTTGGAGAACGACGGAATCACTTTGAACACCTTTTGGAAAATTAATTTTTAATGAGTTAATGTTAGTTTTATTTCAATTAATTAAAGTTTAATTATTATGGGTTCGGAATCAGTATTTTACAATGTTAAATAAATAATTAAAAATCTATTATGTAATTTTATTATTTTTTTTAAAATTCATAATGAAACTAAAAAGATTACGTTGTTACCTTCTACATCCATCATTTTCATTTTTTTAATTAAAAAAGCTGAAAAAGCATATGCAACACTCTAGGATCCAGGTCCGGACCCTGAAAATTTCATAAAGATGGTTAAAAAGGCTCGAAACGTAATTAAACAACATTGTCTGGTACATCATTGAATTAAGAATAAAAAATGCTCTCAAAATTTGACAATAAGAAATCAGGGCCGTATTAGAAAAAATGAAGTTGATGGTGTTTGCTTGGAAACGAAACGTCGTATAAAAAAAATTGCGATGTAATCTTTAAGTTCATAACAAGTTGCTGTGAGAGAGTTTTGTCAGTTTTGCTCTAACTTTAATAATACCGCCAAAGAAAAATAAAATCAAAAATCCAAAATATCAGTTTTTATTTAATATCTCAAAACTTACAAATATTACTAAAACTTTTTTTATGCCATATTATTAGTCCTCTGATTGCGCAACTTTTTCCTCATTTAATCAAAGTTGTAGCTCTTACCATAACCGAGATCCCCATAGAGGCCCTCCTTATCTTGGGCACCCTGTATTTATTATAAAAAAACAAATGGAACATTTGAAATGATTAATTTATGATAACTTTGCACCACCCGTGTAATTAATTTTTGCCTCTAATTATTTATTTCTGAAAAAAAAACCTCCCAGTAAAAAAATAAGCATGAAAACTAAATAAAATTTGGGGAAGGTTTGAACTAATAGTTTAATAGCCATTAAGGCAACTTATGAAGAAAGCATGTTAATTTAAAAAAATGACAAGAAATTAAACTTTGTCCTAGACATCTGAAACTTGGTAAATAGGCCTAGAAATACACTAGAAACAACTTTTTCTAATGCCATTTTTAAATATTCGGTAAAAATGTCATTTTCAGCATTTAAAAAAAAATACCTACTTATTTATTTTTATAATTTCAATTTTGCTAAGGAATACCTATTCATCAAACAGCTTTAAATTAGGTATCACTCTGTATAGGCCAGTTATTGACTATTACAATAAATCTTAATAAGTTATAGGTATATATATTATTAGCTAATATAGACACACCAAATTACAATTAATTAGATTATTTCTAATAATTACATAATTAACCATACCTACTAATAATTGAATATTTTAAACTGTTTGTTAAAACCACAAAAGTTTTATAGATACTTAGGTTTAGGTAGGTATCTATATTAGTTTCGTCAGTGGTGAACAAAAAACATGTAAGTGATATAAGGTAATTAATTCATTTCTGACAGGAGGTGGAGAAAATTTAAGTTCAATTATTAATTATTTTTAAAATCAATTAACTAGGTATAATGTAACAGATGTGTAAAAAAATAAATTTAATATTAAACACAGTTTGTCTAGGTGGTCGTGACTAATGAGATTTTGTTAAGTATATTATAACTGTTAATAGAAGTCAACCATAGAAAAAATATTAGTTTTTACGGTTTACGGTCTAAATAAATTTTAAAGGCTTTTCCTAAAGTGTAAGTTTTTTTATTATTGTTTTTGTCCGCATTTGCACAGTGTTCACTCTCTCTTATAAGTATGAGTAAAGGTAGTGGAATGAGGTTCGGACACTATGCAGTTTTTTTCAGAAATGAGAGATGGTGTATACACATTTGCAAAATTGTATTGCTTTTTAGTATTTTCCTATGTATTCTTAAGTACCCCAAGAAAATCTAGGATGTAATTCCTGACATTATTTTAAGTCGAAAAGTTTATATGCCCTAAATGCTTACCCCCTCAGATACAGGGTGTTAAAATATTAAAAAATAATTGTTTATTTTTTTAATTTTGAAAGTCCTTGAAGATACGGTGTTGAAAATTGGTGTCAAATGATTGTGTATTCAACTGCACTTTTTCGTTAAAAAACGTTTTGCTTACTTCCACAAGTGGCGTGCTTGAAGACACCATCAATATTTTTCTTGTGAAAATGTTTGATACGCCACTGATTTTTTTCAACTGTGATGCATTTTTATGCATTATTGACATCATCTGAACATAAGTTGGCTCTACTATGTTTTTGAAAAAAACAGTAGCTTTAACGAAAAATTGAAAAAAGTGTAAAATTGTTAAAAAAAAACTGTTAAAACATCGCTAATTCGACTTTTTTTCAGAGTAGACTTATGTCACAGATTGTGTAAATAACTGTAAAAATGTCACAAAATTAAATGACAGAAAAATCATAAGCAGAATTTATAAACTCAAAAAGTTCGCGAAGTTGAGGTTTAGTTGGCGTTGGAATTAAGAGTTTAATTTAAACTAAAGGGAACAGTCAGTTCAATTTATAAACTCAGTTCGTGCAAAGTTTGTAAGTTTCGAAAAGTTCCCGTGTAGTTCGAGATAACCAATTTTTATGTTCAGAGTTCGATAAGTTTGTTCCGACCAATGAAGAAGCAATTTTAAGGTCATGTGGTTCGTTGTTTACGTCGCCATTCCGCCATTTGTATTTTCGTTTTGTTGTAAGGTTAGTTTGTGTTTTGTGTTGGAAAATTAAAAAAGAAAAAATGGATAGTATGGAAAGTGATAACACTAGTTTGTTGTTACTCGACCTTATTCAAAATTATGAAATATTTTAATTCAGTCTATTGGACACAAACTTCAACCAATCAAACAACAACTTTTAGAAATTCGCTGCAGACTTTATAAATACCATATTCTGAACTGTCGAATATCAAACCTCACCAACTTGAACATAACTTCAACCTCGCCAACTTTTCGAGTTTATAAATCCAGCTTTTAAAGCTTTACTGCGTCGTTTTTTGTGAATTCTTTATCGGTCCAAAAGTTTTAAAGTTATGGCTGATTTACAAAACAGTGCTCATTTGGCAGATATGCATTTTGTTTATGGTCTTGCTGATAGAAATGCATACAAAACAAAACGCATTTACCAGACAAGATATCCGAATCGTGTAACACCGTGTGCTCAGACCTTAGTAAGTCTACATCGCCGTTTATCAGAAACAGGAAGTTTTGCAAGAGTTTCTGATATTTCCGGCAGGCCAAGAACGGTAAGAACACCACAATTAGAAGCAGTATTAAATAGAATTGAGGAAGATCCAGAAAACCAGTACAGCTAGTCAGCAAGCCGTTTTGAAGATTCTTTACGATCATCAAATGTATCCTTACGACATACAACGAGTTCAGGCCCTAGTACTACGTGACGTGATTTTTCTCAACGTTTGTCAATGGTTTGTGAAAAGTGTGGCCATGAAATCCACAATTTTTAGAAAATTTCTTTTTTACCGATGAAGCTAATTTTTCTAGGAATGGCATAACAAACTTTTATAACAATCACGTTTGGAGTCAAGAAAATCTACACGCTATTAGCGAAAGATATCTTCAGTACCAACTTTCGTTAAACGTATGGGCAGGAATAGTTGATAACAGCCTAATAGGTCCTTTCTTTTTTCCCCAGCGGTTAGATGGCCAAACCTACCGCAATTTTCTAGAAAATGAGCTGCCAATATTATTGGAAGACTTGCCATTAGCTTAGCGAAACCAGTTGTTTTTTATGCATGACGGAGCTTCTGCTTATTTTAGTGTCACAGCCAGAAAATAAAAAAAAAACGGCAAAAAAATATAAAGATAAAATACATGGTGCAATCCCTTTTTTTTTGGTGTCCCATTATTTGTTTTAAACTAATCAAAGTTTGGTTTCATTTGAAGAAATAGTCCATGCTCAAAGGGGAGTTGAAAGTATAGGAAAAAGAAAATCAAAAAGTCTTCCTTCACAAATTTAATGGAATGATATGTTACTCAATTATTTTACGTTCACATGTTTCGAATGTAGAAACACTCATCATCAAGAGACGAAAAGACTTAAGTTGCTGTTGGTTTTAGAAAAAGAGACAAAAACATTGGTGGTTAATAACCACAATAGAGCTTTAGAAAAGTGAAATGTTTTGAAATATGAAAAGTTTTGCTAATACTGTTAGCTATATATACTATGAAATGTTCTGTAGAAGGAAATTTAGATTTATTCGATGAGAGTAGCCATGGCCAACCGATCGAGAGGAAAAAGTAGAATATGCCTAGGCTGTTACTTGTCAAGTATATAACGTGTTCTCGAGATCTCTGTAATAAAATTATCTCATAGTTATAAATGCTCGTGGGATGTTATGGATGAATTGATACATTTATATTTAGCCAATTAGAAGTCTCCTTCTTGTTTACGTTACCTATAGCAACGGGATAATGGGATCATTTGATCATACCTCAAATTACACCTTTTTCCTAGTTTTTATCAAGTATACAGGGTGTCCAAGATAAGAATGGTATAGCATTGGAATCTTGGAAACGGTAGGAATTAGAATGTTGGTTAAATTAGGAAAAAGTTGCACAATTTAAATACCTTTTACACGGTGTTTGCAAAATTAAACTATCTTTAACAGATTTCGATATTTAAAAAAAAAATATTTTTTGCTGTATTATTTTTAATTTATTTGTTGCATTATTTTAGCAGATATAAAAAATTAAAAATCCTTTTTCATTATCACTTTTTAAGCTGAACAAGATAGCGTTTACAGATTTTCAGTGCAACGTTTCGTTTTCGAAAAAACATCCTCAACTTTCTTTTTTTAAATACGGTCCTGTGTTTTTTTTTTTTTTTAATCGAGACTATTTTGAACTCTAAAATAACTGATCTATCACTTGGACAAATTTTCAGCTTTTTCTCTATTATAGATTTTTATTATGTAACGAATAAAATCCTCATATCATAAGACCGTACAATAAAGATAGTGGACTTTGAAACAAACGTTCGTCTTTCTTCACAACTTACTTCTGTCATAAATACAAAATTTAATTAGGCACGAGGTCTTTCACTTCGTTTAAAAATGGTTGTACATTTCTCTTTTGAGGAAAAGTTTGATATGTTAGAGTGTTACATTTTATGCCATAGAAATACTCGAGAAGCTGAGCAAATGTTTACCTAGAGAAATTACAACCAAATAAAAAGATGTTTGGAAGAAGTGTTGCCAATTTATTGCAGTATGGGTCATTTAATAAAGCAGTTGTTACTAGAAACAAACCATGTAATAAGGAAATTCAAAACAATGTGGCATTAGCTGTAACGGAAGACCCTACAACATCAGTTAGAAACATTGAGAAAGTAAGTGGAACGCCAAAATCAACGGCACATTTTATTTTGCGTAAGAACAAATATCACCCGTACAAATTTCGAATCTGCCAAGGACTATAACCGGGAGACGACATAAGGCGAAGGGTATTTTGCGAATGGTACACTAGGCAATGTCAAAACGACGACAATTTCGTCCATAAAATTTTATTTTCTGATGAAAGTACGATAATCAACAACGGAATCTGTTACAGAAGAAATACGCATTATTGGTTTACAGAAAATCCACGGTTGTACAAAATGGCTAGACACCAACATCGTTTTGGTTTCAACATGTGGGTAGGAATTTTGGGAACAAAGATAATTCGGCCAATTTTTTACCACGGAACACTAAATTCGGAGCGGTATCAAAATTTACTGCAGAATAATTTGGAAGAATGGTTTGATAACAACTTACCACTAGCACAAATCAATAACTTTTGGTTTCAACAAGATGGGGCCCCCGCTCATAATTCGAGAATTGTCCAAGAATATTTAACAGATAGATTTCCTGACAGATGGATAGGTACGCGTTCAGCTGTTTCTTGGCCTGCACGATCGCCTGATCTAACTCTTTTGGACTTTTATCTCTGGGGGTACATCAAAAACTATGTGCACTAACGTAATTTTCAAACGGAGGAAGAATTGCGTCAACTGGTTTTAGAAGCATTTCAAACGATTACCCCAGATGCACTTAACAATGTTTTGAATTCCACAGTGAGACGATGTTACCTATGCTTAGAAAATAATGGTTATTTGTTTGAACACTGTTTGTAATTAAGTTCTAATTTGGTATTATGTTAATAAATGTTTTTCGAGCATTCAGTGCCGAACTGTGGAGATTTTTCTTGAATATTTTTAAACGATAGCTAAAAAGCTGAAAATATGTTTAAACCAATGCAAGTGGTACATCAGATATTTTAGAGTTTAAAATAGCCTTCGATTCAAAAAAAAAACACAAAGAAAGTTGAGGATGTTTTTTCGAAAACGAAACGTCGTACTTAAAATCTGTAAAGGCTATCTTGTTCAGCTTAATAAGTGACAATGAAAAAATATTTTTCATTTTTTAATATCTGTTAAAATAATGCAACAAATAAATAAAATATAATACAGCAAAAAATATTTTTTTTTTTAAATATCAAAATCGGTTAAAGATAGTTTAATTTTGTAAACACCATGTAAAAGGTATTTAAAGATTCCAATGCTATCCCATTCTTATCTTGGACACACTGTATATAAGGTTTTGTCAGACCTGAAAATTCGAAGTCGAGTACTTTTCGAAATATACGAGTTCAAAATCAAATAAAACGTGAGGCGGTGACGTCATTACCTCCCACAGTTCGTCCGCTTTGAACTTTTGCAACGGTCTTTCTGTGCATATACAAGGGAGATGGACTTACTATTTTTTTGTTCAGTAAAAGCGGAAGGTTATTATTAATACTTTTAATAGTGTATTCTATAACAAGTAGGAAATGCCATTCCATACGATTTCTAGACTATACTTTATCCAGCACTTTTTAGAAAAAAAAGAGAGTATTAAAAATTATTTTTTCTCTCGTGTCGATATCAACTCCGTTACTCAACAACGGAGAAAGGGCGATATAAATAACCACTAGTTCGTCGTAAATAGCAAGTAACTGTGACAGCGAGCGTGACCCCACTTGCTATAGGAGATAGTAAAGTCACACAGCGGTTTCCGCGAGTCGATGGTTCTAAATTATTTTAAAGGCGTCAGAAAATTATTTTTTTTTGCAGTTCGCACTAAAACTACAAAATCTTTCAGAAAATGTAATAAATAAAAAATGCTAACTGACCCCATTATCGAAAGTTCTTCATATTCCTATCAACCTACATGGAATTCACAAGTGAAGATTTTTTTAAGTTTCAAATGTTAAAATAATCACACGAAAGTTAGAATTAGTATACCCACATACCCGCGGAATTGATTAATTCGAAATTTTCTTACCGAATATCCCTCGAGCTTAAATTACTAACAGGAAATCTTTCCTCGGTAACAATTATTTTGAAAATTGTCTCTCGCCCTATGCACTTTTGACGGAACAATTATTATCGAATTAATCTCGTTTATTTGTAATCACGTGTACAAAGCAACCAATAACAATAACAATAACAGCCCATGGATAGATGTCACTTACATCATCATACGTTACCAACTAATAATACAACTCTTCTGTTCCTTGAATTGTTTTCCAATCTTGCTTCGTTTTCGAGAGAAGAAATAAAAACCACTTTATTGCATGTACAAAAAAAAAACCTATGTATTTTAAAGTTAATTAAAGCATTTCAATAAAAAATAAAATTTTTTTTTTTTAAATAATGATACAAAAATGCGAAGCAACAGTTAATTAAAGGAAATGTTGAAAAGAGTCACCTGCTGATAAAACGCACGATTGCAATCGTCTCACCATTGATTCTCTTACACGTTCAGAAATACCTGCATTATTTCGTATCGCATTCTTTCAATAATTTGAATTCTTAAGTCGTTTCCATCTAGTACAGGCGTCTTGAATACAAGAGACTCTAGGTTCAAGTCTGGACGGCGAGCTGGCCAACCTTGGGGACCTGCGCGTCCAATCCAGCAATTAGGAAAAGTGTTATCGAGGTATTGACGAGTAACTGGGCTAAAATGAGCTGGGGCGCCGTCGCGTCGTGCATGAACCACATTATTTGTAGAGGTATGTCTTCTAACAGAACGTCAAGTTCTTCAAATAGAAACTGCATACAGGAGTTTTCATTCAATCGAGGTGGTAAAAAGTATGGTCCATTAAGATAGTCATAGTCATAGTCATTATTCAATCGTCGCAGTTACCCGCTTTGGTTCACTGCTAACATCAAGTGTGATATTCGACTTAAAGCCATACATTGGCGGAAATATAAGCGTACTGGAAACAGATCTGATTATGACAACTTTTCTGCATTAAGGCGCGAAGTAAAGGCTGAAATAAATAAGTGCTTCAGGCATTACATGCGGCAGATCGAAAGCTGTGTTAGTCTCGACCGTAATAAATTTTGGTCTTTTATAAGCTGTAAAAGAGGATCAAATTCTATTGCTCGCAATATGCATCTTGATGACACTACTTTTTCCAGTGCTGATGATATTGTCAACGTTTTTGCCGATTTTTTTAGCTATTCTTATCTAACAGCGTTTAATTCAACCGTAAACTCTGATCAGTTGTCAAGTTTGAATATAGATATTGCCAGTTTCAGTAGTGAGGATGTCTTTAATGCAATTAAGCATATTAAACCTAAATTAACTACAGGACCAGACAGCATTCCAGCGTTTATTGTCAGAGACTGTGCTGGTGTCTTTGCCCATCCTCTGTCCGTATTGTTTAATAAATGTCTCGACGTCGGCATGATGCAAAATATTTGGAAATCTTCTAAGGTGTGTCCCGTTTTTAAGAAGGGTGACAGATTGGATATATCTAATTATAGACCGATATCAATAATTTGTAACTTCTCCAAGGTTTTTGAAATTTTATTACATAATATAATTTTCTCTAGGGGTAAGAACGTTATTATTCCGGAACAACATGGATTTGTCAAGGGTCGTTCAACCATTACAAACCTAGTGTGCATTACCCAATGTTTGACTGAAGGTATTGATCGGCGTAAGCAGACAGACGTGATTTATACGGACTTTTCTAAAGCCTTTAATCGGCTTGACCACGCCATTTTACTGCAGAAATTGAGGTACTTCGGATTCTCCGATCAGTTGATGTTATTCTTTGATTCCTATTTAAAGAATAGAGGTCAGTTCGTGGCTTATGGCGGGGTCAGATCGACGGAGTATTTTGACACATCTGAAGTTCACCAGATTTCCATCCTTGGTCCGTTGCTATTTACGCTGTTTATTAATGATATTGTTGCTGATCTCTCAGTCCGCTGTTTGCTCTATGCTGATGACCTAAAATTATTTTCAACAATTTCTAGTGATGGTGATTGCTTGAATCTGCAACATAACTTGGATATTTTGCATGATTGGTGTGTAAAGAATAGATTGAACTTAAACGTTTCGAAATGTAATATTATGGCCTACACTAATAAAATCACGATCATTCATTTCAATTATAACATAAATGGCGTCAATCTGCAACGACCTGAGGTGTTCAAAGATCTAGGAGTAACTTTTGATAAGGGACTGTCCTTTGTTCCTCATATCGAAGACACTGTGTCTGCTTCGTATAAATTACTTGGTTTTGTCTTGAGGGCCACAAGGGAGTTTCAGAGTGATGTTCCGTTAAAAACTTTATTTTTCTCTTTTGTTGTATCTAAATTGGAATACGCATCGGTGGTTTGGTCTCCCTATTATAAAGCACATATATAGATAATATTGAATCCGTTCAGAGACGATTCGCGAAGGCTTTGTGGTTCAGATCGGATGGGGTCTACTCCTTTAGGGGCTTTCCATACGATCGGCTGTTGCAGAGGTTTTTGCTCGTCAACCTGTCTGATAGGCGCAGATGTTTCGGGCAGTTGTTTTTATACAAGTTAATTAATAATCGACTAATCTGTGAAGAGCTACTACACAGACTAAACATTAGAATTCCATCCCTGAATTCGTGGTATGCTGACACATTTTACCTACCTAACTTTCGAACAAATGTATTTAAATATGCGCCTCTCAATAGAATCTGTAGCTTGTACAATGAAAACATCATAGCATATGATACTTTCAACTGCAGCCCGGGCACGATCAAGAATCATTTTTACAGCCACCCTGTGTAGGCCTTCTGCCGCCATTTTTTTTTGTTGATTGTTATTTCTATATTACCTATTATTAACTTTATTGACATGTATATTGTGTAATGTAAGAATTCAGGTTAAATACATTAGTTATTTAGTTTATAATATTAAATTGTTTTGTACCTGTTTTGTAACTGGGAAACTGTAAAACAGTATATTGAAATAAATAAAATAAATAGTCGCCATTGAGCCCTGCCCATACATTCACCGAAAATTGTTGCTGGAAACGACCATCTCTAATTTTATAAGGATTATCGTCCGCCCAAAAATGATCGTTATCAAAATTCATAATGGCTTATCTTGAAAAAGAGGCCTCATCAGTAAATAAAATGTTCGGTAAAAAATTGTTGTTATGTGCTACTGTATGCAGCAACTACCTACTAAAATCAAGCCTTGGCTGAAAATCACGGGGAAGCAGAACTTGCACACGTTTAATATGGTATGGGTATAGCTGATGAAGATGCAAAACGCTCCAAATACTTGATGCACTTGTTTGAAATTGCACTACTACCTTCCTGGCACTAGTTGAAGGGTCATCTTCTATCTCTCGAAGTATACCCTCTTTTAACTCAGGCGTAGTTACTGCATCCGGTCTGCCAGAAAGCTCCGTACTACGTTTAAAAAAATCCCAGTCTCACTCAATCTTGCATGGAGCTGTCAATATGTTTTGGCACATGGCAGTACTTTGTTTAGATAACGTTCGTGATAAATTCGCCGAGCTTCTTAAGCATTTGCATTTGCTAGGTCATAATTGAAATGCATCTGGGTCATTTCAGCGTTAGTAAAGTTATCCATTTTTGAATGGATATTGACAAAATCGGGAAAAGGATATTTAAAAAAATTATAAAAAACCGATTTGTTTTAAAAAACTTTAACATCTTGTATATCAAAAACGGGACAACTCCGGACACATATTCATATGAACTTTCTCTATTAAAATATCAGAAGGCATCACCCCTTTAAGTTACGTACCGTACTAATGAAACACCCTGTATAATATGAAATAAAACAATGCAGTCTTCCTCCACAGTTTAATTGTTAACATAAAAGTTATTAGATTCCCGACATTTTTCGAGCACTTAAGTACTCATCTTCAGGGGATACTGAAAGGATAAAATAAATTTGAGAATGAAAAGAAAAATATCAAGAAGGACTTACCCAACATCGAGTTTAACTTCGAAGTAATAAGTTGTCTCAAATAAATGAGCACAACAAAAAGGCTGGAGACTTGGTGCATTAAATGATTAAATAAATTGAATGAGAGGTAAAGTTAGGATTAAGTTTTGTAATATAGATAAGTGTAACATATTAAAGTATAATAATAGAAGGTTATAACATCTGAAGGTAATTAAAGAAAAGTTTGTTTAAAATAGTATAATATTATGTTACAAGGACGAAAAATGCAGTATTTCGGACGTATTGCGGGAGATTACTGGACGAGGCAAAGCCGAGGCCAGTAACCCGCATAGTCCGAAATACATTTTTCGTCCGTATAACATACGTTATTTTTTATCCGATTGTGTTTTTGCTCGGATTATAAAATAATGTAAAAATTAAGAAAACCAATATATTTCATCTTGCATTGTAATTTTTTGTCCCTTGAATGTTTGAACAATGAAACCTGTAATATGCGTATCCATGGATCTAACAAATAATTAAATTAATATTATCAACTGACGTTTTATCAATCAGGCGATAGTTTTAACTAATCTTTCGTGTTCTGCTAGTTTTAAAACCTGAAAAACACAATTAAAAATGGAAATAGACGATGATCTTATAGAAGGTACACCACCTGACATTCAAGAAACTGCCAAGGAAGTAATGTTACATTTGTTGCCACAAAAATCTAAGGAAATATATGAAAGAGCTTATAAAAAATTTATGGATTACCGGCAAGAAAAAAATATACAGTCGTTCTCCGAAAACGTCTTCTTGGTCTATATGGCGGAATTATCGAAAACTATGAAGTCATCTACTCTGTGGTCGCAGTATTCTATGCTACGTGCAGTGGTAAATGTAAAACAGAATATTGATATATCTAAATACATGAGATTACGAGCATTGTTGAAACAAAAAAGTGTTGGATATTGTCCAAAGAAATCAAGGATCCTAACTAGAGAAGAGGTTCACAAATTCCTTTGCCATGCTCCAGATGACAAATACTTAATGTTGAAGGTAAATGTAACTATATAATAGTATTTTAAATTTCTGACTAACAATTTTCTTAATTACAGGTTGCTTTTATTTTTGGAATCGCGGGCGCATGTCGTCGAGAAGAACTGGCTCATATGAAAATTGATGACATACAAGATTTGGGAACGGCTTTGTTAATAAAAATTCCCTATAATAAAACAAACAAACCGAGATCATTTACGGTGACTGGAGAATATCTAAAGTATTATAGAAATTATCTGGCTTTACGTCCAACAAATATGAGTGATGGGCGATTTTTTGTGTCTTATCGCAATGGAAAATACCATAAGCAAGTTGTCGGTATACACAAATTTGGCTCTATACCTCAGGAAATAGCATCTTACTTAAAACTGCCGAATGCCAAGGAATTCACGGGACATTGTTTCAGAAGAACATCGGCCACATTACTTGTAGATGCGGGAGCAGACATAACATCTCTAAAACGGCATGGAGGCTGGAAGTCTTCGGGAGTAGCCGAGGGCTACATAGATGATTCCTTAAGTAATAAGTTAGAGCTGACCAAGAAAATATTCAACATTCCACAATCTGACCTGCAGTCAGTCTCGACTCAGGTGTCGCAATCCGTCTCCCAATCGAGTTCAACATTGGAGAATAATATCATAACGGAGACCAAAAATAATAACACATCCTCAAAATTAAATTTACATCACCCCGTTCTTGTTCAAAATTGTTCTAATTGTACATTTAATATAAATATTGTAAATAATTGAATAAAATAAACTGTTGAAAATATTTTAGCGTCCGACAAAATGTTTTTCGGACTAGGACGACAAAGGTTGCCTAGCTACCAGCGCCATAATCAATACCTTATTGAAAAGGTTACCTTTTCGTCCAAATATCTGATCTATAAAACGTCATTTTTTGACACAATCGGATAAAAAATTAATTATACCATTATATCCAACATTATGCAGCGTTGATATTTTTCATTATTCAGTTTACACTAAAATATCCACATCTACTATATTTTACAGTGCCAATAAGTGTTAGTGTCTTCACCTACCCTCACAAGTGTATTTTTAGTGCAATATTACATTTCCCTCCGATAAACATTTAAAGAAAAAAAACCCCTTTTCGACATAACTATATATTTTGTCATTCGTTGACAGATGTCTGATTTTACCATTCTCAAGTCCTTTATATATTTAGTGATGACAACATTTAAGTTTGTTAGATCTTGTATGGATTTTGTAAACCTAACATCGAGCTGGTTCGAATCTTCTTTTACTTTTTTAAAAAATCAATCTTAATTTTGACATCTCTTATGGTAATACTGGATTGCATTACTTGATTTTTAAATTTTAACCTTTTTTCATTTCCCACATTTTGCGGAAGTACCGCGGTTGTGTTCGCACTAAGGTTATATTGAATATTTTTTCTGAACTTTTGAAAATTTTGTAATTTCTTAAAATTTTTCATATTTAAAAACCTTTTTAAAAAATTAAAAATGATCATGTTTTATCATTCCTCTAAAATATGGGGCAAAGCCCAGTATTATCACATAAGCTAATAAAATACAATACATAATATTATGCAACACCCTCTATAATAAGCCGAATTTAGTCCTAATCTTTATAGGAAATCAAATGACTATTTGCAGTAAAAAAGTATTTAAAAATGTGAAATAAATGTTATCTTATATTAATTAATTATATTTGCTTATATCATGTTCTTATAGGTATTTCTTTGGAATCGCTTCCAAGTAATTTCTATACAGCTAAATGAGTCAAGTTTCCTTTTCGGCATCTCTAAGAATGTGTCTTGTAAACGGCTAAGAAATTGCTGGCATTGCTCCTTAGAATTTCAATGCTATGGAGGATTTTATTAGTTTTGCGAACTGTGTGTCAAGAACATTTTAGAAACATAATTGGAACTATTGACCCAATACACAATAGTATTAAGTTAACGCTGGTTATAAGTAATTCTCTGGAGTGATACTTTCGGCAGGTTGTTGGTTAAAGATTTCTATTTAATCATAAAGTAGCATAACTAAAAACACAGCTCTAAGGTGAATTGTTATTTGAGAAACAATATAGTTTACATTGTATTTATCCTTTAAAAATGCAGTTTCATTAGTTAAAAAATGTCATGATGATGTTCATAGTTAAGTCACTTTCGTATAAAAATTATTTATAAAATAACGCATTATTAAAAAATGTGTCAATCAACTACTAACTAAAAGTTATAAATTGACCTAAATTTTGATAGTTAGTTATAAACTGCTGGCCACTCGAACTTACCGATAGAGATTTTTAGGCAAAATTTAAAGTTTAATATTTTCAACAGGAATGTAAATTTTTCAACGCCGATTGCAGATTTTGAAAGCTGGTTTTTTTCGGATTAAGCTGCATGACGTATATTTATTGTAGGACCATAGGTTTATTATATACGGGGTGATCAATAATGTCATGCAAAAAATCAAAAAGTTTGTATGAGTGAAATTTCCAAAATAAATTTTTTTGGTCGTTGCAATAGGGTCCGTTACTTAGGTAACATCAATATCTCTAGACGTTTTTGTCAGTTTTTGGATTAAGGACGTTAGGTCTTGTACACACTACTAAACATAAAATGTGGGTAGCAAAATTTTTAAAATGCTATAACTTGACATTGGATGGACGGTTCTTGATGATTTTTGCGGATTTGGAATCCTTATTTCACGTAGATTTTCTACGATCTAAATATTTTATTTGAGGGTGGAAATTTACACATTATACCGGGTCGAAAATATGTACCCCGATGCCCATATTTATGATCGACTGTAATTTCTACGCGACGCGTCAATTTCAAAGTAGGCATTGCAAAAACAAATTTGTTGCTATGGAATTAAAAATAGTTAACATTATTTTAAAAATAACCTGACACATTTCAATGTTATAATTTTGTAAATTTTAATTAATATGAGGCGTTTAACCACGACAGAAAGAGAAAATTGCATTCGACTTCTCAACGAAGGAATGCTAAAAAAGCAAATTGCGCGCATTTACAATGTCAGCCAAAAGACAATTTATAATTTAAACCGTCGCGTCGAAACTACTGGTGATCATAATTATGGGCATGGGGGTGGACATACAAAAAAAATAAACCAAAGAACCCAAAGAATTTTAATTCGAGAAGCTATGGTGAATAGAACAAAGAACTCTAGGAAACTAAATGACTCTTTAAGGCAACAAACTGGGGTGAGAGTTTCGAACAGAACAGTAAGAAGAACATTGAATAAAAACAACTTAAGGTGAGAATTTATTTTTACAAAAACAACATAATGCCAAACATTTTAAATTTTAGAGCCCGTCGCAGAGCAAAATGTGTGTTGTTATTACGACACCATAGAGCGAATAGGCGGGCATGGGCAAATCGGCATGCGAATTGGGGTAATGCAGAGTGGAGCCATTGTTTATTTTCTGACGAAACAAGATTTAATTTGATTCACTCCGATGGCCGAATATTAGTTTGGAGAGGGCCAAATCAGCGGTATTTGGAGGAAAACATGGCCCCTCAAGAGGCATTTGGTGGCGGAGGTGTAACAGTATGGGGAGGTATCATAAGAAATGGTAAAACCGAGCTATTCATTACCAACCAAACTGTTAACGCTAATGTTTATCAGGAGGAAATTTTGCAACCTATTGTTGTTCCTTTTGCTCGAAATTACGGTCCAGAATTTCTATTGGTGGATGACAACGCTCCACCTCATAGAGCGCGAAGGATCACAGAGTTTTTGTAGGCACAGAACATCAATAGGATGGACTGGCCTGCAAAGTCTCCGGATCTTAATGTCATCGAACACGTTTGGTCTTATTTAAAACTTAAAGTAAGATCGCGTGATGTACCCCCTGCAACCTTTGCAACGCTTAATGAGGCCATTCGTGAAGAATGGGAGAATATTCCACAAGATTTTATAAATAATCTTGTGGATACTCTACCAAACAGATGTCGGGAAGTAATACGTCGAGCAGGAGGACCAACAAAATATTAGTTCCTTTTTTTTATAATGCACCTACTTAATTTCGGGTAAATTATTACCAAAGATTAGGTATTTAAAGATAGGACACTTGGCATTTTTCCATTGATATTTGCCGGTTGCTTTTAATGACCTCGTCCTTTTAACACGCTATTGCCAACAAATACCCAATTTCATTTTAAACTCCAAAAATGCAAGGTTGTAATTCCCATCTTTGACGCAGTGGTTGAAAACAAAAATTAATGGACAAACAATTTATGTTTTTCAGGCCATTTTTTTTTATTAACTAAAAATTACCAATATCAATTATCACTAGGTATCCTTTTCCATACATACCTAATCTTTGTTATTACAGTATATCAGATTTTTTTAGGAATTGCAGTAACCTTTAAATTAGGCTTAGAATTAGAAATTTTGTAAGGATTGACTTTGGGCCGTTGTTAACCAATCTTGTATATTGTAGAATATAATGTAATAAACTTGTTCTTGTCGCTATGTTTTTGTCTATTATCGACCCGGTATAATGTGTAAATTTCCACCCTCAAATAAAATATTTAGATCGTAGAAAATCTACGTGAAATAAGGATTCCAAATCCGCAAAAATCATCAAGAACCGTCCATCCAATGTCAAGTTATAGCATTTTAAAAATTTTGCTACCCACATTTTATGTTTAGTAGTGTGTACAAGACCTAACGTCCTTAATCCAAAAACTGACAAAAACGTCTAGAGATATTGATGTTACCTAAGTAACGGACCCTATTGCAACGACCAAAAAAATTTATTTTGGAAATTTCACTCATACAAACTTTTTGATTTTTTGCATGACATTATTGATCACCCCGTATATAATAAACCTATGGTCCTACAATAAATATACGTCATGCAGCTTAATCCGAAAAAAACCAGCTTTCAAAATCTGCAATCGGCGTTGAAAAATTTACATTCCTGTTGAAAATATTAAACTTTAAATTTTGCCTAAAAATCTCTATCGGTAAGTTCGAGTGGCCAGCAGTTTAGATCTGCATCATCCAAACTACTTAATCAAGGTGGTAGCTTCTTTTTTGGAGAATAGAAGTTTTGCGGTCTCGTCAGAGAATGCACTCTCTTTAAATAAACGCATCAGGGCGGGTATGCCGCAAGGCTCACCTCTCTCTCCGATGTTGTATAATATTTATACTCATAATATTCCGCGAGATAAATTTACGCAGCTTTATCTTGTCGCTGACGATACAGCAACTACTTCGACTTCTAAATTACCGCGCATTATCATCAGCCGGATGCAGCGTCACGTAATCGAGCTGGAAAAATGGCTTTCGGCTTGGAAGTTTCGCCTAAGGCCTAAATCCTGCCAAGAAGGTCATCTTTTTTTCAAAAAGCACCGTTCGCAGGCCTGAAACAAGACTTCGGGTCAATGGAATCCAAGTGAATTGGTGCCAGGTGAAATACCTGGGACTTATATTTGACCAAAGGCTGAACTGGAGGCCAATTCAATTAATAGGGTCAAGCTTGCATTGCGTTAAGTAGGCTCTATCTACCCCCTGCTTCACAGGCGGAGTAGGCTCGGTAATAGGACAAAGGTCAACCTCTACAAGGTATTGGTCAGGCCGATTCTCACTTATGTTGCACATTCGTGACGCAACATTGTGATAGTATACTAATACTATACCCTGTATATGGTTGTCAGGGAAGGGATGTTACATACTTTACAAACATAAGCAAAACGGAGCTTAATAAGTTCCAAGTAATTCAAAACAAGGTGTTAAAAATTATTGCTGACGTACCTAGATATACAGGGTCGTTGGTATGTATGGAAACGGTCGAATATTTCTTAAAGTATAACAGTTAGCAAAAAATATTTTAGACAAAAGTTTTAGGGTTTTTAAGGTCTATTAGAATTTTAAACAAATAAGTATACAGGATGAGTCAGAAAAGCGTAGAGAAGCAAAGTTACTTTTTTTTAAATGGAACACCCTATATCTTAGAATATTTTTGGATTTCCCATGAAATAGCAATTATTTTTTAGTAAGCCCAATATAAGCCCAAACCTAATAGTTTCCGAGATATCGACATTTGAAAAATTACATTTTTGAACTTTGACAGCTTCTAGCTTTCTAACGGTATGTCTTAGAGTGAAACGGCTTACATGTCCCTATCTTACTTTTTTATTATCTTCCCAAAGGCATCAACTTCCGGTTAAATCGGAAGTACTGTATTTCCGGCTTTTGAGTTACATCCGGATTAACCGGAAGTTGACACTTTTAGAAAGACAATAAGAAAGTAAGATAGGGACATGTAAGCCGTTTTACTCTAAGACGTACCGTTAGAAAGCTAGAAGCTGTCAAAGTTCAATAATGTAATTTTTCAAAAGTCGATATCTCGGAAACTATAAGGTTTAGACTTATAATGTACTTATTGAAAAATAATTGTTATTTTATGTAAAATCCAAAAATATTCTAAGATATAGGATGTTTCATTTAAAAAAAAGTAACTTTGTTTCTCTACGGTTTTCTGACTCATCCTGTATACTTATTTTTTTAAAATTCTAATAGACCTTTAGAAACCCTGAAACTTTTGTCTTAAATATTTTTTGCTAACTGTTTTACTTTATGAAATAATCGACCGTTTCCATACATACCAACGACCCTGTAAAATGAACCGCGTACTTCATCAGGACTTTCATATGCCAACGACGAATGAATTTTTCTCAAAAATTATAACAGACTATTACAGACGCACGGACGTATCGACAAATCCATTAATTACAGACTCACACACGAGATCTAGACAAAACGCTACATACAAACTACCGAAAGACTGGCTCCCTGTCGGTCCAAACCAATAATAGTTGTGAGGCACTTATAGTAGAGAGGCACTATCAATAACAAAATTAATGGAAAAGGCGCCAAAATTATGAAGAACAAAACTTTCAAATCAAATACTCACAAACCACAATAATCAAGGCAAGAACCGATTTTAAAATTCTACAAGTGACAAGAGCTAAACAGTTTTTGACAAACCAATAGAAGTCAAAGGAGCGTTCCTGACTTAAAAACTCGGAGAAGATCCCAAATCTGCATCTTTGCCTCCTTTTCTGTATCGTAGTTCTGTTCAGAAAATCTTCTTCGGTGGGCTTAGGTGCTAACAACGTTACTGTGTTGTGGCTGCTTTGTTGACTGTAAAGATGCTGCTTTTTAATTTTCTAGTTCAGCTTGTCTTTCTTAAGTTGGGAGTAAGTCACGTGGGAGTCTGTATGTAGCTTGGTATGGTGTGCGAGTCTGTGACTGAGTGATAAGTATGTTGTCTGAAGCGTCCATCCGCGCGAAATATTTTGTAATTATTTTGTCAAGAAATTCGTCTAATGTCTTCATGTGCACGGCATTGTGTAGTACTGTTGTAGAAATATGTCTAAGTGCGTTTGTTTTAATTCGTAATATTTTGTTTTAAAAGATTTGAAAGTCCCAAGTGTTTTCCACTATCGGTTTATTATTGACTTTCACTCTGCTTTCCGATAGTCTTACTTTTGGCTTTGAGAAAAAAATAGCCTGTGTATTCAGGCAAACGCGAGATCACTAACCACGGCTGTTTCGAGGTAGGAGTTATGGCGGTATCATTAGCAAACAAATATAATTTCGTTTGAGGGTATTTGGGTATACCGCTCGTGTAGACATCATACAGTACCGGCGCAAGGATGAACCCCTGTGGTCCTCCAAGTCTATTCGTCTGGCGCACCGTGCAATGAGCAGCTCTAAACCCGAACTACTCTGGTGGTAAAACGTTGTCGTAAACAAAATCGTTAATTTGGTACAGTAAACGTTTTTCAACTAGTTTGCCTAGACATGACAGAGGACTGATAAGTCTATAGCTGGCAGCTAATGTTAAATCCTAAGTAGGTTTAGGTATTAATACTATACCTGTTTCCAAGAGAGCTTTGTTGGGATTTGGGTCAGAAAAACGAAGGAAAAAACTTTTTCCCATATGCCGATGTAAAAGTTTTTTCCTTCGTTTTTCTGGCCCAAATTCCAACAAAGCGCTCTTAGAAACATATAGTACTGCAGATCCTCGCATCTCTCTGTGGGTTGTTTGTAGGTTTCTCGCTAAACTGTTCGCAGAGATTGTCCACGAACGGTTTGGCTTGTTCCAGTGGCTCTGCTATATTGACATTTGTTTGAGGTTTCCTAACGAAGAACACTGGCTTTGTGCCGCTCCTCGTTAGAGCCTTGGTAAACTTATAAACAGAGTTATCCTCATTTTTCATAGGTGCTATTTTAGCTCTCCACAGAGAGGACTCTTGCAGACTAAGAAGCCTCCTGACTTCTAGTATTTCTTTGTTAGCTTGAGCATTTATGCTAGGATCTCCAGTCCGGTACGCCATGCTGGCATATAACTAAAAGGAGTTGGTTTAACACTGGTCACCGAAATTTGTTGGTACTAAACTGACGCAAGTAGAAATCTGCAACTGCAGAATTGCCATTTTGACGTAAAATTAAAACTCAAAATATCAAATTTGGGTTGTGACAGTTAACGATAAGGGTGCGTATCATATATATAGCCAATATATTGCTAATACCATGTTATGAAAATGTCCACAGTATGCGACGTTTTGCGTCTGCGCAGTCCGCATGTACCTCAGGTCGGGATTTAAACTAATTTAACTTAATTCGAATAAGGTATTGATTCATGAAAAAAACAATTATAGTAAATCTTGGTATAATTATGAAATATAAGAAGGCATTAATTTTCTCGATGAAGCAATACACGGAAAAAAAGTTTGAAAATTTGAGGATTTGCGTATTTTGGGGTCTAGATATGGAAACTGAAATTTTGAATTAATGTTTAGTTTCCGGTAGAGTTCTGTAAGTTAATAATGGTTGTTATTATTAACACCGTAGCATTTGCCCTTTGTCGCCTGGATGCCTTCTATCAGTTTCTATAATGCATTTGACGAAAGTTGCACAAAAATAACTGTTTTTTTTTAACCACATTAAAAGCAAGTAAGTACGGAGGCTTTGAATGTTTATAGCCTTGAGAAACATATGCATTTGTCTTGCTGTGGCATTTTGTAGAAAAGAAAGTGGATATGTTAGAAGGCATATATATAATTGTGAAAAGTCTCAATGCAGCGCATTATAAAAACTGTAAAATAGTAAAACAAACAGCTATGCTATTTATATATTTATTTATATTATAAAACAATATACTAGTCAGAAAAAATACAACACACCGAAAAACAAAACAAAACAGGAGTAATAAAAGTGGTATTTGGATGTAGTATGTAATTTTTAAACAAAAATAAAGTTTTTTATATTGAAATATGAAGGCAACAGTAAAATAGTAGCCGTATTGGCGAAACACATATTATTGATGCATAATTGGACACAGGTACTCTGAATTATTTTGTAGGAAGAAGCTAATTCGCTAATTTGTCAAAAATCAGTAAACAAGTTGGACATAAATAACATATTATTATCCTTAGTTTAAACTCTCTATTAAGTTTCAAATTGGGTAGTAGTAGATGAGTCCAATTAGTCTAATCAGTTTTTAACGAAAGTTCCATAAAATACAATAAAGAACTGAAAATAACGCCCACAAATCTCACAATGTACACGCCAAACATTGTGAACATATTCTTTATGTAAGAGACGACTGGCTCTGGACAAGATAAACGTAAATTTTAGGGGAATATAAAAAATCGTAGTATTCCGACGAACTGCGTATGAGTAAAGCTTCCGCGAAAGGAATTTTCAAGGTGCATACCGGGGATATTTTTAGATTACTCGGCCATCAGCTTTTTTTTTCTAGCGCTGGGAGTTTAGCGGTGTGTATAGTATGTACTTACAAATATATTATAATAATTAGAGGTGATAATAATAATTAGTTTTACGGTTCTAAAATGTTTCAATGATCAGCTCCTTTATGAAAACCATGTAAATAACGGCAATGTTAGCTCTGCAATCTTAAAATCTTTGATTGTAACTGTTTGATGCATTTAATTTACATGACCTTGTGATGCACATTGCACATGTTTCTTTGAATATTTTTACCCTTTTTTACTACCTATACCTTTTAAAATTTAACGGGGGTTTAAATCCTAATTTGGGAAAATACCAAACTTACCCCACTGAATTTCTGCTTATTTCATAACATCCAGAAAACACAATCTTGTCGGCAGTAGTTGGCATCAAAGTGTAAGAATAAATCATAAGAAGACTATTAAGGTCGAATTATTCAGACTAATTTGATAAATGTCGATAATATGTCAGTCGCGACTGTTAACAATCTTCACTTCTTAATTAAAACAAATTCGTGCGATTTTAATTAACTGATTTAATTAGTTTTATTGACCAGTGAAGCTGAAGATAAAAATCAATCAGAAATTGACTTAGGTATGATATTTCACTAACTAAGAACTAACCTTATCGAACTGATATAATTAGTTTACCTGATAATCAGAATTTCTCAAATTCAAATTCAAATAGGCTTTATCGTCAGAAGATCCAAAGACTTCTTGATAAAGTAACACAAATAATACTAAATTACAATTAAAAGCACAGTATCTTATAAATACCTAGGTAAATCAAATATACGATTATTGAAAATTTTTACAAAATAAAAAGGAGGAGACAATTAAAATATATATTAAGGCATGAACATACAACATTAAAAATGAAACAAGCTCAGGCAAGCCAAGTTGATTATATAAAACGGGAACCAGGAAGATGTAGCACAGAAAAAGTACATTATTAATTAAATAACATATATTTGTCATATAGTAAATTCTTGTATAACCCAGTTTGTCTACCCTACATCTTGGAAGATTTCTCATGTTGTGCCCCTTCCTAAGGCCGAGAAGGTCCGGGAATGCAAAGACCTGAGACCAATTAATATTTTACCAGTTATATCCAAAATTCTGGCGAGGTGTATTAAGAGGCAACTATGGTGAAACATATTGAGCACAATCAGGTTCTCCCCGATAGGGGGAGTCATAGGTGTGCGACTGCTTCGTTGAATGTTACGGATCACATGTTTAGAGCCACGGATATTGGCAAATTAACAGTATTAGTTCTTTTTGACAATTCTAAGGCGTTTGATACGCTAAATCATGATTCCATCCAGTTAATATTGAAATTTATCGGCTTGTCCGTGTAGGCGGTTCTATTTTTTAAAAGTTATCTTGCCGACAGGCAACAGCGGGTGATTGTGAATGGAAATGTTTCTGACGTCAGGGGTATATCGAGTCGAGTTCCACAAGGTTCGATACTGGGACCGATATTATATTTAATATACACAGCATTTCTCACTAAGGATATTTTCAGTTGCTCTAAACAGATATATGCTGACGATATTCAATCAGTTTATTCTTTTTTCCCTAGTGACACCGACCAAGCCTGTGAACTGATCAATCGAGATTTAAATGCCATTTATGCTTTCTCTAAAGACCACTCACTGTCTTTAAATCCAAACAAAACTATTGCTCTCTTATTTGGTAAAAGCAGAGATCGATCTGCTGTCCAAAATGATTTACAAATTATGATTAATGACGTGCCAACAGTTTTTTCCGAGGTAGCAAAAAGTCTGGGACTTTGGTTGGATACAGATCTGAGATTTGAAAAACATATTTCTGAATGAAAAGTCAAGAAATGCATTTATAAGCTTAAAATCCTGTACAGCTCCCGTACTGTCCTGGATTCAAGTCTTAAGCCTATGTTATGCGAATCACTGGTTTTATCTACGTTTAACTATTGTAATGTTGTATACGGCCCATGCTTGACCGCAGTAACCTCTCGGAAAATTCAGAATTATTGTCTAAGATTTGCTTATGGTATAAGAAAGCGTTGTTCTGTACGGCATAAGTTGAAAGATGCAGGGTGGTTAACTATGAAACAGCGAGTACATTTTCATTCAGCGGCTCTCTTTCATAAAATAATAGTGCTTCAAAAGCCTTCATACCTATACCGTAAGATAATTTTTCGTACAGATATGCACAATCTTAATATCAGATTCAAAGGTATGATAACACCACCTTTCTATAGAACTACTATGTTTGAACGTAGCTTTTCATATAACGTATCTGCTATTTAGAATGCTGTATGCTCAGAACTAAAAACAAAACTCCGTTTAAAGGAATTTAAAAATTTTTTATTGAATGCCTGAGGTTCTTATTATTCTTACTATTAGCTCCTTTTCCTCTTCGTCCGGCATTCCTCTTTTTCCTTTTTTCTTTCCGTTATACTTATTTCTGTTTTTCTCTCTTTTATCTTACTTGATAGTAGCTAATAAGATGTGTTGCAGTGGATTGATTACTTTACACGTTTCTAAATTGAGGGTAGTTAATGTTTTTATATTTTTATTTTTTATTTTTTTCCTTCTTTTGTTGTGCTTACTGTAATAAATCATTATTATTATTATTTATGACAAGTAGTTATTACCACATTAAATTGGTTACAAATTGTAATTTCAGAGTAACTAAATCCTCTGCATTGCATTTTTTCTTTCCTGAACAACTTTTGTTTTTATTTTGAAATGTATATATATTTTTTTTGCCTCTAAATTTTTGGCTGTAGTGTTATAGATAAAACTGGGATTGATAATTGCTTAGTTGGGTTAAGTGGAAGACCAAACCTTGCTTACGGCAAGGGGCGAACTTCGCCCTTTCCGATAACGGTAATTAGTCGTCTGTTTTCTTTTTCTGTAGAGTATAATATTATGTTTTCTCTGTGTATATTTTACTTTGGTCTATTTAACTGAATAAGGATTATTTATTCTTCTTCTTCTTCTTCTTCTTCTTCTTCTTCTTCTTCTGGTCTTCGTCCACTTGGTGTCATCCCTGGCGACGTGCCCTGCCCAGCGCCATTTATTGACGGCGATTCGCTCTATGACGTCAATGACTCTTGTTCTCTCCCTGATGATCTCGTTTTTGACTCGGTCCCTCAATCTGATCCCCAGCATCGCACGTTCCATAGCCCTTTGACAAACCCTGAGTCGGTTCGCCCTGTTTTGTGTTAGGGCTATAGTCTCAAGGCCGTAGGTCATGACGGGTAAGATGCAGGCGTCGAATACTTTTCGCTTCAGGTTAATGGGCATGTCCGGTTTTCTGAAGATGTGACCGAGTTTTCCAAAAGCAGCCCACGTCAGGCCAATTCGTCTGCTGATTTCTGCGGTGTGGTTGTCCTTGTGAAGCTTGATGTTGTGGCCAAGGTACACGTACTCTCCAACAACTTCAAGCGTGTGGCTGTCGAGTGTGACCTGGATGTTATCTGGACTCATGACCTTGGTCTTTAAGAGGTTCATCTTCAGGCCTATGGACTTCGAGGCTTCCCTCAGCTCTCTTAGCATGAGTCCAAGTTCGTCAGCATCGCTGCTTATCAGGATGATGTCGTCAGCGAAGCGTAGGTGACTCAGGAACGTCCCATCGATATTGACGCCTTTCCTCTCCCAGATTTTTAAACACCTCTTCTAGCGCCAGGGTGAACAGTTTTGGCGAGATAGTGTCGCCTTGTCTCACTCCTCTCTTGATAGGGATCCTCTCGGTGACTAAGTCTTCTCCTACTTTGACGTGGAGAGTGGCATGTTTATATATGTCTCTGATGATATTCGAGTATCTCGAGTCAATCCTTGCAGCGTCCATCGCATGCAGAACTGCCCAGATCTCCACAGAGTCGAAAGCCTTTTGGTAATCGACGAAGGCCAGGTGGAGTGGGACGTTGTACTCAGTGCATCTTTCGATCAACGTGCGAACCGCCTGGATGTGGCCTATCGTGCTGTACCCCTTCCTGAATCCAGCTTGCTCTACAGGTTGGTAGGAGTCGAGCTTGTTGGTGAGACGGCTGGTGATTATTTTGGTAAGGAGCTTGTATAACACAGAGAGCACATCAGGCTAATCGGCCGGTAATTCTCGATGTTCGCAGAGTCGCCCTTTTTGAAGAGGATGTTGACCTCAGCATTCCTCTATGCATCCGAAATCCTTCCTTCTTCCAGGCACTTGTTGAGGAGAATGAGAAGTGCCTTGTCCAAAGTTTCTCCCCCAGTCTTCAGCATCTCACTCGTCACCTGGTCCTCTCCGGGAGCCTTACGGTTTCTCATCTGTTCTAATTCTGCTCTCAGCTCCGACCCATCGATTTCGGGAATCTCCTCGGAACCGACGTTCTGGATCACTCGATCTCTGTGCACCTGAAAATGGTCAGGTTCTGGTACTGACTGGCTGTACAATTTTCGGTAGAAGTTCTCGATGATAGCCACGATTTCACCTTTTTCTGACACAATTACGCCCTGCTCGTTTTTCATATTATGGATGGGTAGTTTTCCTCTAGCCGTTTTGGTACGGAGGACCCTCATGTTAATATTGTCCTCTATGGCTTCTTCAATCGTCCGCGTGTTGTATGCTCTCAAGTCTCTACGAATCGCTCTCTTTACTAGTCTGTCCAGCTGGCGGTACTCCGGGCTTCGAGTTTCGCTGCCCTCCAAATGTGCAGACTTTCTTGGATGGCTACTCGGATACTTCCGACGATTTTCCCTGTCAGCTCATTTAGCTCCAGATCTTTCAACGCATCCATCGGTTCCAGTCTCCGTTCGATCTGCCTGCTGAACTCCTCCTGCTTCGCCTCCAACTCAATCCTCGTTGGTCTCAGTTTCTTCTCGGTCAACTTCTTCCTTTCCAGTCGAGTGTTGATACATATTTTGGCTCTCACTAGTCTGTGATCGCTTCCCGTGTTGAAGCGGTTTAGGACTGACACATCGGTGCACATATGAGCTTATCAGTGCCTAGCACATAGTCAATATCGTTTTTGACTGCACCGTCAGGGCTTCTGCAGGTCCATTTTCTTTGCAGAGGCTTTTGATAGAAGGTATTCATGCAATACAACCCTTCCCTGAGCAGAAAGTTCAGAATCGTTTGCCCTCTGTCATTCCGTGTGCCAAGTCCGAAGCTGCCGATGTTTGGGGGGTCCGCTGTTGTTTTTCTTCCTATTTTGGCATTGAAAATATTATTATTATTAATTATTAAATTAAGTCATTTATATATAATATAATTCAAATTCAAGTATACTTTATTCTTGAAAGAATGTTGTGGTTCTCATCAACAAAGTTGGTATAAAGTATTGGTACGCACGTAAAGAATACAATGTAAAATAAAAGTCATAAATATAAAAACAATTTCCACAATGTAAACACATGACATTAACACATAAAACAAATCAACGAGGTGTCACAGGTTGTAACTTAATTACATATCAGAACACGTTTTAGGAAGACTCAAAAAAGATCAAATTTGAAATCACAGTGTCACACAAAACATAAAACACATATCTACACATAAGGTATAAAAAAAAAGTGAAAAGAATAAAAAAAAACATGAAAGAGCTGAGCTGATCATGAAATATTTTTAATTTTAATTTTCATTAATATTATTTGCTTGAGAATCCAGGGACTAGAACCTATCCTCGCAGAACTCCAGAAGGGAATATTATGGTCTATTATTAAGTAGCTTCTTTATGGATCTTTTCGATGACTTAGTGTCCACTGTCCAGTATGCTACAGGTATATGATTGTAGACTTTAATACTTTCAAAAATTAAAGAGTTCTTTGTGAGTGCTGTCCTGGGAATAGGAAGAGGTATATCAGTATTGCAGCGCGTCTTATATATATGTATTGTTAATTGTATAACTTTTGTATTTTTTGTGAATAAGGCAAACTGTTTCTGATATGTCACAACCGTCAGAATTTTTTCCTTGATAAAATATGGCTTACAATGATCTCTTGAGTTTGCACTATAAAGGTATCTCAGAGCTCTTTTCTATATAATTAGTATAGACTCCAATAACTCTTGACTGCAAAAGCCCCAAAATGCGATTCCATACCGCAGGTGGCTTCCAAACAAGGAAAAATAAACAGTTCGCCCCATGTGTTTTCCCAGTTCGTTTGCGACGATTCTCAATGCAAAACAACCCGACGTCAATCTCCTATTCAATGCAAGAATGTGATCCCTAAATTTAAGTTTGTCATCAATTAAAACCCACAAGAACCTTGCAACATTTTTTTTTTTGCGTTCCTTGCAAAATTATTCTCTAAAACTAATTCTGAAAAGAAAAAATTAAATGTAAGAATGCTGGTCTTGCTGACATTAAGACACAAAAGATTGGAGTCACACCACTGCTTAACAAGGAACAGATCACTTTGTACAACGAGCTTCAATTCATCAGAATCCCGACCTCGCCACAAGATGGTAGTATCATCGGCAAACATGGTAAAAGTACCGCGGATATATTTGGTAAGAAAAAACTGACCGGCCCCTCACCAACTGCTCCCTATCAAACAGCTAAGAGGCAAACCAGCTAAAAGCAACGCCCCTAACACCATAATATTCCAGTTTAGCAAGCAGTACTATGTGGTTAACGCAGTCAAATACTTTAGATATATCACAGAACAATGCTGCCCCCGCATCTCCCTGATTTAAGCCAGTGTAAAAGTTTTCCAGGAAGAAGAATATGGCATCGTTGGTCGATCTAGATGCCTGAAACCCGAACTGCGACTCGAGCATAATTCTGTGTCTCGACAATAACCCAATAATTCTAACTTTCACAAACTTGTCGATTATTTTGGACAAGGTGGGGAGTAGTGAAATGTTCCGAAAATTTCCAGGATCATCCAAATTCCCTTCCTTTGGTAATGAGACGACGACAGCCGTTTTAAAAAAGGAAGGGAAAGCTGTAAGCTGGTAATAAAACTGAGCCTAGATAAGTTAAATTATTACGTACTTAACTGAATTAATTAACTACACTCTAAAAATTAGGGGTAATTTTAATAGATATTTACATCAGGTAAAATAATGTAATATTTTTACATATTATGCTGTAATTTTGCATGCACTCTGTACAATATCTTTAAAAATACACGTTAATGTGTTTTTAAATAATTTTTACGGTAAGTAGTGTGATATCAGAAAAAATTACATATAAAATATTAAAATCACATGAATATTACACGCCACTGTAAAAATTATGTGATTCTGCTGTGAACTTACGACATCAGTCTGTGGGAATTGTGGGATTCCCCATCACTTTTCGGCACAACGAAAGAGACGCGTCCGTCGCGTCCATTGTTTGGTTTGCATCACACTTGCCGGCATCGGTATGTTGTTTTTTTCTCGTATACGTAAGTGTTTTATTTTGCGGTTAAAAAAGTCAACAGTATTGTATAGTTTTACTATGTATAAATGCTCATTTTGTGGTTTTATGTATGTTTCCATGCGTATCTACAATTTACATCTATTTTTCCACAGAAATTCAACATCAATTCCGTTTAAATGTGTCCAAAAAGTCTGTTTTTTGCAGTTTAGTTGTTACTTTAATTAATAGTATTAATAAACTGTTTTCCCAATAAAAACAATGTCATAGTTAAGCTTAACTAGTTATATTATAAAATAGGTTGTTTTTTAATGTTTTTGTGTATATACTATTTATTTTAGCGTTCCAAAGATCTCCGTAGGTACCTACTTATATACCAAAAAATAGGCATTTTTTTAAGTTTTTTTTTTACTAACAAACAGCTATTTAAAAAAAAATAACTTGACTCATGTTAGATTTTTTATATTTGCTAGTTATAGTTTTTGTTATACTCGGTTATAATGGACAAGCTGTTCATACGTTTAACATAAATATACACTGTAAAAAAAGTCCCGGACCCCCAATATTTCGAAAACCTGACGTTTAATCAAAAAGTGTTTTATATAAAATTTATAGATCTCTTTCCGATGTATATTAAAAAAAAGTTTCTCAAATATACAGGGTGCACCATAAGGATGGTAAAGACAAAAGTTATTTTTTTTTTAAATGGGAGAATCTACTTTTTGATGTTTTGGAATTCTATACAAAATAATATATAGGTATATAGGTATCTAAAGTATTACAAAACATTATTTTTTACCATTTACCTTTTATACCATTTTATCACCTTAAAAAAAAGCACCAGCATTGTGGTGCTGGCATTTCTTTACATTTTTGATTTAACCTGGTAATATTAAAACTGACAATGTCAAAAAATATCAGTGCCATCGCCACAATACTGATGGTAGTGATGGTGTTTTATTTAAGATAATACAAAGGTATAAAAAGTAAATGGTAAGAAATGTTTAACAAGTATATATTTTTAAATTGGTATATCTTTTAAACTAGTGAATTTAGGTAAAGCAAATGTTACATGAAGTAAGGCTACAATTTTGTGTAGAATTCGAAAATACATCAATAAGTATAGTCTCCTATTTGAGAAAATGGAGTTTATTAGCACCAAGTGTTGCAAATGTATTTACTATTTTTTCAGGAAATAATACCAGAAATCTTTAATATTTTTGTTTTACAGTAACCGTTTTCCGCTTGTTTTTTAATTTGTTTCTAACGTGAAATAAAACGAGCTATATAAAAATGTTAAATTTTTATTTAATTCCTTCGACAAACAAATTTCCAAAAATTAAAATACATAGATTATAATGTAATATTACAAATTTATTACATTAATCATTGCTGCAAGATTTCAGTTTTGGAACAGATAGTTTACTGTTATAAGAACTAAAAATATACATTTTTTTTTAAGTATAATTAACGTGTAATTTCACCTAACGGTAGCTGTGATTTTACTAAAAAACTACCCAATTTTTAAAGGAATATTCCGTATTTATTGTGATTCCCTTGTAAATTCACATAATTCATGTAATTCTACAGTCACTGGTAAATATGCATTATTGCTGGCAACAAATGACCAATTATTATTGCTTCTTTAATTAATATAAATATAAAAGTTTAAAAAAAAATCGATAACACCAGAGTGGAAGAGATTATTACCTATCTCATATGATTTGTGTCAATTTAATGAACTCCCAAGTCGTCATATATCGTTTTGAATTCAGCTACATAATAATAAGGACATAAAGCTCCGTCCAATTTGGCTCGGTTCTTAAACTTAATATGGTTGCAGTATCTTAACCTTACCACTTGTTCTAAAATGATTAAGAAACCTTGACAACCAAGACAAGATTTTAATTAAAAGGAAATTTATATTATAAAATTTAATTGCCATAAATACCCTGGGGCGTTTCTGACACCTCGTCAAGCGTTCTGTTCAAGAAACTCACTACGTTCCGACACCTGGTGTTATAATGATGGACATTTACGGGAGTTCTGAACCTCCATTGACGTTTCGTCGTCCAGCTGAATCCAAAGAGACATAAACAGATGTTCGTTTGCACTTCAAAAGATGTAAAATTTTCTTTACACCCGCCTATTTATCGGTTTAATAAATAAAACAATTAATTAGAGAAACCTTATTTGTTTTTGCCAATTATCTACCGATTACAGCTTAAAGCAACAACTGGGTAATTTACATTTATGTTAGACATTGACACCCTTTTGATACATCATAGGAATTCTTACAATCTCGTAAATAATGTTGCAAATACAGGATTATGACCTTCAACGTGATTTTTTAAAAAATACTTTTTATACTAATTGGTAATTGAGATAATAAAAATTGGTTGTCTTGAAACCCAACGAACTGACCGTAATTAAAAACAAATTGGTGTTAAAACCAATTTTTTGATAAAATAGAATCGTAATGAATGATATATGATATGTACCTACAAATAAAAAAATATTAGTACGAAACTATTAGGTATCCTGGCTTCTCTATAGCCTATCTTTAAATTATGCGAGGTAATATATCAATCAAAACCGTCTCCTCCATGGGCGTGTAAGATTTTTCGGCATGTACAGATTTAAATAGGCCTGAATTTTTAAGTCTGTGCAGAATTAGTACAAGTATCGACATGAAATTCAAGATTTGTCTTTAAATATATATTTTAATATTAACTTTTTTAAGCTTAAACTAATGTACAGCCGTACCATTTACCTGGAATTTTAGGAAGCAATTTTATCAAAACTAATTATTTCGCTTCTGCTGTAGTCATTTTATTCCTTTCTTTATGTACCTAATCCTGGTTCCCTGTTTTCTAATTATGAGGTTATCATGCCTTTTCGGGTGCCTCTATTGGAATAATACACCTATTTATATCTATACACACCTACCTTGGGTGTTTGTTTCTCAGCGAAACTAGTCAAAGTGTGAAGTGTCAGTGTTTTTTTAATTAAATATGGAAAATTTTCAACAACTGCCTAACGCCCTAGAGTTGGTCCATGTACCGGGTGACTTCGTATAAACTAGCACCCCCCGTAACTTTTTTGTTTTTTATCGTACGGAAAAAATAAAAAAACATGCAGGGGAAATTGTTTCCTTTCCAAATCTGCATTGTAGTTTTCGGTAACTTTGCATATATACGGGGGACGACAAAAAGTTTTTTTTTTTTAATGGAATACCCTGTATATTTTCGGCTAAAATGAAAGATCTTCTTTTTTTGATTTCAAATATACCATACGAGTTGACATTTGGTTCAGCCATGTTTGCGTTGATATAATACGCTACCATGATTACTAAGTACAACAACTTTTTGAACAGTGGGCCATAAAAAAAATAGTAACAAATGTTTCTGAATTAACATTGTCATTGAAATAATAACTGTCAGTGCAACTTACTCGGTTCGTATATCAAGATAATGTAAATTCAATGCAAATAAATGTAAACTTAAATAACGCAAAAATGGCTGAACCAAATGTCAACTTGTATGGTATATTTGAAATCAGAAAAAAAAAAGATCTTTTATTTTAGCCGAAAATATACAGGGCATTCTATTAAAAAAAAAATACTTTTTGTCGTACCCCGTATATATGCAAAGTTACCGAAAACTACAATGCAGATTTGGAAAGGAAACAATTTCCCCTGCATGCCGCTTTTTTTATTTTTTCCGTACGATAAAAAATAAAATAGTTACGGAGGGTGCTAGTTTATACGAAGTCACCCGGTACAGTAAACGAAAAAAAATTAATTCTTAACTGTTACGATTATATTAAAAGTAAGAATACGGATTTAAGTGTTGACAATGCAGTGCAATTTACAGCAGATATGCTTAATATTGGGAAAACAACAATACAGTTAATTAATGTTTAAAAGTTCAAATTTCATACCGGAATTCATACAGGAAGCTCCAAAAGAAAGTTCTGAAAGATAAAATTGTAGCCGATTCAAGAAAATGTATACTGCGACCGACAATTTTGATACTTTATTGTAGAGATTCTAAAAAATGGTTGATGTTCCAAATTTGAAACAATTATCACAGAATATAAGAGAGAAAACGCAAACTGAACCCCGCACTGCTTGCTAAAATTAAATAATATAGATATATTACGAGAATAGTGCAAGAGACCAGAACGCTAAACAAAGGAACAGAGGGTTCAAATTTCATACCGGAATTCATACAGGGAACTCCAAAAAAAAGTTCTGAAATATAAAATTGTAGCCGATTCAAGAAAATGTAACACCCTGTATACTGCGACCGACAATTTTAATACTTTATTGAAGAGATTCTAAAAAATGTTTGATGTTCCAAATTTGAAACAATTATCACAGAATATAAGAGAGAGAACGCAAAATACGAGAAAAAAAATTGAAATTTTGCCACCCTGTATAACGAAAATAACGCGTTTTAGACCATGCATAAATTTGCATTTTTTTCTTATTTTGACGAGTACTATCACTCCCTGAAATATCTGCATGACATTAATTAACACCGTGTACATAAACTTTTACAAGAAGACAAGAGTGTTGTCAAACCTCCAAAAACTTCTCCAGGACGACCAAAACTTGAGCTGGATGACGTGTTAATGCAGAGAATAAGGCGAAATGTTCATAGTTTTTTTTTTTTTTTAAAGAAAATCCCACGCTGGACAAATGTTGTTCTCAATTCAAGAGGATCAGGACTATTCATTTATGTGTAAAAATATGCCTTGGAAATTATAGAGGAAAATGGGTTTTCGGTGGAAAAAACTAATAGGCAATCGATTTTAATAGACAGAAGCGATATCGTCTGTTGGAGAAGAAATTACTTAGGAAGCATCCGAAAAGCCAAAGAAGAGAACAAAAAAATATTTTACCTAGACGAAACGTGGCTAAATGAAGGCCACACTGTGACTAAATTTTGGCAGGATGAAAATATTAAAAGTTCAAGGCAAGCTTTTTGGAAAGATTGTCTACAGGATTCAGACCGCCAATCATTACGCATATTGGAAGTTTTGAAGGCTTCTTTAAAGGTGCCCACTGATGTTTCAATCTAAAAATAAAGGAGACGAAGATATGAACGCCGATGTATTCGAAGAATGGTTCGAGCAAGTATTGGATCTTATACCAACCGATTCAATAATTGTATTGGATAATGCAAGTTATCACTCTAGGCTGACGGAAAAATTACCGTGGTGTAAAAGTGAAATAACAGAATGTTAAGTTTAAGACAAATAAGATTTCCATTAGATTTCTTAAAAAAAGAACTATTGGCACTAGCCAATTTACATAAAAATGCATTCAAAAAATATGTAGTCGATAAAATGGCAAAGTTGCGAGGAATATCTGTGCTCAGACTCCCCTCCTTACCACTGCGAATTAAACCCGATCGAACTTATATGGGCTCAAATAAAGACAAATGTCACCAGAAAAAAACACGACTTATGGAATGGTGGATTTAAAAAGACTCTTTAATGAAGCTATGAGTAAAATCAGTGCGGAAAAGTGGAAAAAGTGTATTGATCATGTGATAGAAGAAGAAGCCACAATGAAAATGTGGCAGGTAGATATAATAATCGAAGAAATGGTTGAACCACTTATTATAAACGATGTTAATAAAAGTTCATCTTCCGAATCCGACTATGATTAAGCCATAACGACAAAGCATCATTCGATTTTTAAAAACGCTTTGTTTATAAGATTCTATATTATATCTTGTTTTAGTAGTTATATTATGTGAAATAGAACCACCTATTATTATTTATTACTTAATACGATTTTTTAAATGTTTTCATATGTTATAATTACCTGCGAATATAATATAATAAAATTTTAGGAGAATAGGCATGTTTAAGATCTTCAATTTAAAAACTTTCTCAATACACGCTCCTGGTTCACGGATTTTTCCAATAACCATGATAAATCCTCAAACTATAACAATAGCTTGCGATAAATTCAGGGTGAACCTACCTGAAGAATGCTCATTATTTGTATCGTTTAATGTAAACACAATATATTTTAAGATATGGTGTTTAAATTGTTCTTGATACCCTGGTATGCGTTTCGCATATTTAATGGGCATTTATTACTTCGCGCCATTTAAAGATAAACTATAACGCCTTATATAACCTGAAATAACCTAAACAAAGCATGCTATCCGACTGTTACAATAATACAATACAATAAAATTTAAAGAATATATTAACCTACCGGTTAGAAGTTTAAAATGATTTTTACTATTACCTTATTATTTATTTATCAAACTAACTGTACCTACCTTGTCTATTAAAAACAAGATTGGCATTAAGCTACTAAGTTAGTGTATTTAATTAAGTTGATCTCGATAATTAAATAACATTTTACATTTACTAATTATTGCTGTACAATTAAGATTTATATACATAACTAAGGATTTCACACGATATTAGAGTCAGATGTAACAGTTCGAAAAACCAGTAATCTTATTTTATAAGACATTTATTGGCTAATAACCATTATTCTAGTTATTAATAATGTAGTTACTATTTAGCGCGGTATAACTTTGAACGCAGTTTTTCGTATTCATCCTGTCTTCTGATACCTATAAAATATATAATCTAAATGAATTCTAGTATAATACTAATAATAATACTAATATTTAACAATCTCAACGAAATTTAGAAATATTTTCAAAATAATCTTGAAAAGTACACCATGAAAACATATTCCATAGAAAGGTATTACACAAAAAGAAATCGGTATCCTATCATACAGCTATTATTCACTATATGACGATGAAAACATTTCATTACTGTCGCTACTGCTGTCATCCGCAGGACTTAAAATAATAGGTTCTACCATGACTTCAACGCGTACATATAAGTCCCACATTTTTTTTTCTACGCCCTCGACATGTAATACGCCCTTATGCCAATCTGCTAATGTTGCTAATAATCACCGGTTTTACGAGATTGAAACACGCTTAACCCACCTTTAAGAAATCCAGAATCACTGCCGATGTGGGTTATAATTAACCGACGACCTTTTCCTGAAGGAGCTTTCAATCCAGTGGAGTGATAAAGGCGTTACGTGCACTTTCCGACGAATGGCTAACTTTGTTTGCTGATCAATAAAGATCTTTTTCCGTCCTCTTGTTTCCTTTTGATCGGACAGTTTAGTATTCTTATTGTCCTTGACAGTTCTATAAACAGTACGGCAAGATGTCTTAGTCAATTTTGCACAAAGTTCTGCTGCATCAGTGAATCATATTCCACTGTGTGTACTTAGAATCCCCACATACATATTTTTTACATTTGTAGGCTCCCCAGGTTTTAAATGACGTCGTTTTGTAACTTGTTGATTACTATCACTTGAAGAATTCACCTGAATTATAATATTTGCTGTTTTGAATAACCACCAAAATAATAAAACTGAATTGCCAATATCCTCTTGATTGAAACTTGTCTACGACACTGAACGTTGGTTAGAGGCGACAAGAAAGCGTGCGAGCGCCTTTAGAGCTGGGTTTTTCTTACCTGCGTTGCCAAATTGAGTAGACCAAGTACCGTAGGGTGTAAAGGCCCTTAATGACATGCTAATTTTGGTACTAGCCAATTTACTTATTTAATTTTTATGAGAATTTAAATAAAATATTTTAAAACCTTTCAACATGTAACGACTTATTAATGAACAATCTTCCCAAGCGGTTTTGAATGCTTTATTTCAGTTAAATATTTTGTTAATTATTTTCTCCGCACACCGCCAATTATTTTGGGATCGTAGTATAGTTCATCTTCATATTTAGCACAATATTTGTTTTAAGGCATTCTTTTAAAAGCTCGCTTCTTTCGTTGGGTATTTATTTTTTTTTATTAGTATTATTAACCATTTCGCTTTTTTTCTTGTTCCAACTAATCCCTTTTCCTTGCTTCATCTTTCTCATTTTGTACTCTATCCTGCTCCATGTAATATATTTTCCAAACATTGGACGAAATAGCCCTTGCGGGCGGAAGAGTAAAACTTTTGGACGTTTTGTTTTTGGAATTGGCCTGGGGTATTTAAGATATTTTTTAAAAGCATCTGTTGGGGAGGTGGACATCAGCATCGGCTCTATTGCATGTAAGATTATTGATGACTACTTATGTGCTTATATATGTGGATCTGGTGCCAATTCGTCGAGGCTTATTGCTTGCGACACGACCTGCGAGCCGGTCCTGCAGAGTTGCACGTGGTATTCCATAGTTTCTGCAAGTTTCTCGAGCTGAAGCTTTTTCTAAGGACTCTTGAGAATATCTATGGAACTTTCTTTTTGGCCTGAGTTGCATCGTCTATAATGTAAAGAAAACATTTTTTCGTTAGATTAAAGTGCTTTATAGCTAAAAAAATCTTCTGGTCGAGTAACTAATTACTAGCACAATCATCAATTTATGACTTTGCCAGTAGTCGGCCAGTAACTTTAATTTCCCCTAAGAACTTTATCATTCATTTTAGATCCGGCCGACTACTGATACGTACGTTTTTGATACATCACAGTACGTGATGACAAAGAAAGAATCTATTTATATGTATTTTTAAGCCTCATATAGACAAAATTTATTTTTTATAAATTTTGCCAGTAGTCGGCCATGGTGGCCGATCACTAGCAACTTTATAATAATTTAATGCCAGTAACCGGCCATATTATTTTTTTACCCAAAAATTAAACTGAATTTATTTGGGACGTGTTACTAGTTACTTAAACATGTATTCTTCCAAGAAAGCTTACTCCGGTAAATATCTAGTATAGAATTAGTTTTACTTACCTTTAGAATTGTTCTGTTTTATCTTCACTGGCTTTTGTAAACAATTTTTGGAGTCGCAATGACTAACATCTAATTTTTCGCGCCAATTTAAGGAAGTTCGACGTATGATAAAGAAATATTGATATATGTGTGCTTGGATAGTAAAAGAAGATAGCAAATGTAAGAAATAGAGCTAAAACCTCGCGCGAAATTCAAATTATAAGTGATTAAAGTCATTTTTGGCCGACTACTAGAGGTGGCCTACTTACCAGCGCAACCACCCTACTAACTACTATACCTAAAAATCAATTATTTCAGCCGTATTATTGGTTATCTACCAACTGTTCCTTACGATATGTGTAAGCGTTTACATACAGTTTGGTTGCTATGCTATACTGTGTGTATACGTTTACATACAGTTTGGTCGCTATGCCATTTCGTGTGACAAAACCAGACACACACGCTCGACTAAACGTCTTACTCCTGCGAAAAGAGCCATTTTCAAAACTTGATATACTATTTTAAACGTAATACATAGCATCAATTCCTTTGAGTTTGAATGGAAGATGTAACTGGCGAATGTTTGGTTGTCTAATAACTGTTTCTTGCAGGACATAATATAACATAGCGATCAAACTGTGTGTAAGCGTTTACACACAGCATGCCATAGCAACCATCGCGAGGAACAGTTACTGGGCAACCAATAATTCAAAAAAAAAGTTGGTATATAAAGTTGTGCTTTATCCTTTTTGTCGGACCCAATCCTCAGACGGGTTTCGCCGTTGGACGGCTCATGAGTAAGGCTTCGGGTCTGACGAAAGTGAAAGGGATCTTAAAGTGCTATAATCACACGCATCAACCCAACCAGGATAGCCAGAATCCATATAGGCTCAAACGCTGGCAAGGCGGCCCATTGCGGGTAAATTACGTTAGGTAGCACTAAAAGCCAATGTATCGGTTTAGCACACCAAAGGCTAAATATTAAAAAAAAAAAACTTAAAATCAGGTAGTGTATAGAGTTTGCCGTCAGACCCAATCCTTGGACGGGTTTCGCCATTTGCCGGCTCATCAGCAAGACTCGTGAACGCCACTAGATGTAGACACGTGCTGCAACTTTCGTCTGTTTCAACATTATCGTCTGAAATACTTCATTTTCAGGTAGAGTTCGTGGTGTGTTTTTGGGAATTTTCAGGGCAGCTGTAAAAATTTTTTTTTTCACAATGTCGGCGAGTTGGCAGGTATGACAGGATATAGAACGTCGCCGAATCACAACTGTTAAGGGGTCCCCATCAAGTTGTTGGTATAGTAAAGCACGGTATTTATGTTGGAAAACACGCCGCTGCTCAAATTTAAGAACACATAAAGCCATTTGGTAAAATTATTTAAAACTTAAATGGTTACTCAACCTTTCTCTAGTGATCGTGATTTTTTGAAAATTTTAACATGTCCGTAAATCATTGTTTCTTTAACTTTTACGTTCTTCTTAGAGTCTGCTTCTGTTGACAGAGAGCTACACATACGACGCGACGTATTGTTTAGCGGTGCGCCAGGGAATCGGTATGCACCATTGGTTTTATTATTGCTTTTACAATGATACATTTAGTACTTTTACACAAACTGATATTAAAGCGCAGCACTTCGTGCTGGCCGTATTGTTCCTATCGGAGTCATATGCATTTGACTGCACGTCGTCGATTGTTCCCGCGCTATACTTTGGTGGGACGTACCATAGACATCGTAACTATTAGACCGAACAATAACAAATAAACGTATTGTCATCAATATATTTCAGTGTAAAGTAAATCAACATGCAAGCTGCTCCCCTCCACTTGGTTTGCCAGAGTTACGCCACAGAAAACGTAGTTTTCTGGGCTTACTCTGTTAAAAGTATTAACTTCTATGATTAACTGGATTAACATGATGTGGGAAATATACAGGGTGTTATGGAAATGACTTATTATATTTTAAGGGGCCACTCCTGAGGTGGTCTAGAGTTACACTTGATAGTTTTTTTTTCTAAAATCGGAAGTATTTTGAATTTTGTAAAATACCCTTAAACCGGACTATGTGCGCCTTCCATGATAGTTCAATGCCCCTGAACACATGTGTTTTTGACAAGACAAACTGCTGGAATGGTAATTGTTTAGTTTAGTGCAATTAATGTTGAATTTTGTGCTAAAATTTCGTATATAGACTAATTGAGGGTAGCTGATCACAATTTTCCTTTTGCGTTTTTACGGCAAATGCACTGGTTTTGAGAAAAAAATGTTAAAGTTTTTCACTTACAGGTTGGGGTATTCTTTCCTTTCAATTTCCTAGATTTTATGGTTTTCCCTTCAAAATATGTGATAAAACTTTCACCAAACTATCTGTTCATAAAATAAGAGCAACATTTTAGCAAAAAAACAATGGAAAAGGCACAAATTTAATTAAATTCGTTGTTAATACGCCGACAAAGTAGAACCGTCTCTTTTCAGATTCATTGCACTCACGTTGCCCGATTGTTCTTCTTTTTCTTGTAATTATCAATGGCTTCCATCCAGGAGAATGATATGCTAGCTCGAGCCAATAGGATTCATTCAATTAATAAAAATGAATTGACAAGTATAGGCAATTTATAATACACTAACAATCTGACAACATGGGTGGCCAGCTGTCAGTGAGCCCCCGTCTTTTTCCAGATAACGTAGAGTTTTCTATTCGCTTACAAGTTATCCCGTTTTTCAGAGTTTCCTTGTGGCATATTTCGTTTATTTCAACTCAGAAGTGTATACTATGACTCCGACAAGTAATATTTTATTGGAAATAAGCAACATTTTAGGATTACATGCAAAATAACATACCGGTGAGTTAGAAAAACTTTAACATTTTTTTTCTCAAAACCAGTGCATTTGCCGCCTAAACGCAAAAGGAAAATTGTGATCAGCTACCCTTAATTAGCCTATATACGAAATTTTAGCGAAAAATTCAACATTTCCACTAAATTAAACAATTACCCAAATCAGCTGTTTGGGTCATTGGCGTGTAGGTGTTTTGGACCTAAATTTTTGAAGGCATTTTTCTCGAATTTCTAGCTTCGAGCGCCATTTATAGCAATTTTTCCCCAATTCGTCTCGACCTATATATTTACGGGTTAAAAAATAATAAGTCATTTCCATAACACCCTGTATAACATTGCCTAAAACCAGGGGCGGTCATACGGGGGGGGGGGGCATGCCGTGCCCCCCCCCCTTGGCGTCGATTTACATTTTAAAAGCCCTGCCTCCATAAATTGACAAATCGTGTCAAACCCTCAATTTTTTAAAAATATTTAAGCGCAAAAAATATTAATAAAAATAATTAAGTAAGTAGGTATAATATAATATCTATAATTTTCTTAAAATTTACTTAGCCGTTTTTTGCGTATTTTTCCTACTTGAAAACCAAGAATCATCAACAAAAAAGGGCGTGGCACCCAAAAATTTTTTGCCTGCGGCGCTAGGACTAAGGCTTTTCCTGGCACCGCCTCTCTAAATTGGCATGAGTCGCCACTGCATGCCCCCCCCCTCAAAATGTTGATATGACCGCCCCTGCCTAAAACCTTGTAAAAGATCTGTAGTATGGCAACGCAGCAATAAAGGATCCGCCCAGACAACATCATTTTCGTGGCCAACCGCATCGACTCTGCAATACTCGGCCTAGCGGATGTTGTTTTCCTGGAGTTTTGCCGCATGCATATGTAAAGGCAGCGTAATCCCCACTCCCGGCCCCACCTAGCTCCTTACAGCGTCTCGCCGCCAAACGATTTTCGCATCACAATTTAATAGCATCATCGAAAAAAGAAACAAAGTTTTTCTATGTATAGCATTTATGAATGGCGTGTCGGATCTATAGTTACGATGCCTATGGGACGTACTTCAAAGAAAGTAAAAATGCGAATAATATTTTTAAAAGTACAAATTGACACGCCACTGATTCCGTAGGTACTCGCACTCAAATAAGCCGTGTATTACACCTGTGAATCGACATTATTGATGGGTAGTTACAAATCACTTTGCTAAATAAATGAATTGATAAAGTGGACTGATACTGTCCATCACGTTTTGCTGCAACACCATCAGGATTGTAAGGCTTTCTCAGAAAGCTTATATATATTGATTTAATTCGTATTATTTAAACGGTGTTTTATTAAAGTTACATACCTATATACAGCGTGTTTCAAGAAGCATGTACCATTGCTTGTGTGATGATTCATTTCCTAAAAATAAGACAAATAATAGTTACTATCAGCATTGGTACGCAGTTGCTTTAATTTTGAGATATGGTGTTCAAAATTAAAAAAAAAAGGTTTTCCCTCAATATCTTTGAGATCGCTTTATAATATCATCTTGAATTTTAGTAGGTACTAGCTAGGGATAAAAACATATTTATTCCATAAAAAAGATTTGCTCTACTTCTACCAGTGGCGTTCGCGCTAACATGTATTATGATATTTTTAACGAAGAAAGTTTTAAGTCATTATTTTACAGATTTATCCCAAAAGTTTGCAAAAGTAAGATAGAATAAAACACAAGGAATGGATCTGCAAATTTTAGAGATTCTAGATACTTAGAGACTTGAAATTACGACGCGAAGCTGTTTCATAAAACCGATTTACTTGAGAAAAAATCGAGCGTAGGATGTTCATTGGCCAGTCTACCCGACCTGGACAAAACGTTATTTTGGCCATAGTTAGTTCTACGTGGGGTTATCGAGAAGGTGTGTCTTAATCGTGTACCCCTAGAAGGAACATGCGAACCTATGTTATTCAGCAAAAGCGGACAGTTATATTTATTATATAATATATTGTATAGCATTTTAAGGTCCCGACGCTCCTCAAGGGTTCTCTCTAACTGAGAATAGGTTAGTTCACGCATATTAAGTTTAAAAGCAATTAGCTTTAGAAATTTATATCGAACTCTTTCTATATTCTGAATGTGAACATTACAACGGGGATTCCAGACACTGGAAGCATATTCGAGGTGAGTTCTTATCAACGAGCAATATAGCTGTTTTACAAAACCCAGAAGTTGTAGTGACTTTGATATTATTGATTGAACATGAGGAGCAAAAGTAAATTTTGAATCAATAAGTACGCCCGAATCCCTTATCACAGGGTCACTGGAAAGTACAGTATTTCCAATCAAATAGGATTGCTCAAGGGCTGTCCTGGATTTAGGAAAAATAACTAAATGACACTTCGACACGTTTAATTCCATACCATTGTTCTCGTACCAGGCTGCTAAATGGTTCAAGTCAGACTGAAGTTTTAGGCAATCATTTAAAGAGGAGACCTCTTTGTATAGTTTTAAATCGTCCGCAAAGAAGAGAAACTGACTATGCTCAAAACGAGATCCCAAGTCGTTTAAAAACAAGTTGAAAAGAAGAGGTCCCAAGTGCGAACCCTGGGGAAAGCCAGATGGTACCTGTATATTTTTAGATTAAAAGTTGTTAAACCGAACAATCCGGGAACGTCAACCCGTCAAGTAACTTTCAATCGAGCAAAACAATGCGCCACCCACACCAACATCCTCTAACTTGGATAAAAGAGTAGAGTGGTTAACCCTATCAAACGCCTTGGAGAAGTCAGTGTAGACCGAGTGCACCTGAGAGCCCCTTTCCAAGGCATTCGAGATGTAGTCAGCATAGGCAAGCAGATTGAGCTCAGTATTCTGCCAGTCTGGAATCCGAACGGTCTAAGGATAATGTATTGGCCCAATACCGAGGTTAAATAATTAGTTAAAATATGTTCAAATACCTTGGGAATAATACTCAAGATACAAATTGGACGATAATTTGTTATCATGGATTAATTTCCAGACTTGTGGATTGGTGTCAGGTAACTCAGTTTCCAGAACTTCGGGAAAGTTCCCGATGTGAGTGAGAGGTTAAATATTATGTATAAGGAACGAGCCAAGACAAAACTGCAGTACTTTAGCAGTAAAGGAGGTGAGCCATCAGGACCGGGTCCCTTGTTTATGTCTAATGAATTTAAATGCAAGTATACATCTGAGATTGAAATGCGGTAATTGGTGACAGTAGTATGTATCATTATTAAAGTTTGTTTAATGTTGATTAGGAGGCTTTCTTCTATAAACTTGAGAAAAATAGTCTGCAAACATATTGGCTATATCTAATCCTGAATCGCTGTAATTTCCACCGTAGTGAAACTGGCAAGGGGTATAACGATTTTTCCTTTTTGAGTTAACGAAATTCCAAAACTGTTTAGGATTGATGGTTAAACAACTCTCTGTGAAGGTAATAAAAGTTTTATTGGATTCTACCAGTGGTCTCTTGCAAAGCACACGTAATCTACATATATTTATTATAAATTGCAGAAATTACAAGTAATTTTAGATAATTTAGACCCTATAAATTAGAATTTTAGTTTGTACACCTCACATCTGATGAAGCCGCTGTGACGGTGAAACACGTGTCATGTTGACAAAATATAGTGAAAAATCTTAAAACAATAGTGTTTTCTTGCATAATTTTTTTTTATTATGGATCTTCACCAAGTTAAGGTCGAAACCATTAGAATTAACCTTTAAAACAAAAAACATCCTTTAATTTTTTTGGCTAGATATAGAATGTATCAGGTATGTTTGATTGTTGAAATAACTATCTAACGTCTTTAAACATTTCAAAATTATGTCCAAGATCGGGCCTAAAATGCGTCATTGATCAGAAACTCATCGTACTAAAATATTAATGATGCTCGGATGCGGAGGTAAATATAGAAGTCAACAGGAAGTGGTTGCATTATTTAAGGAAAAACATCTAGACTTGCCTCTGATAAGTCAAATTACGATAAGTACAATTGAGAAAATATTTCGAGAAAATAAACATGTAAGATCAACATCTAATAAGAGGCAATCTGTACTGGGCGATAATACGAAATTAGACGTACTCTTACTCCTAATAACTGAGGAGAATAAAATGGTACTAAAAGTCCTTAAAGTATACAAGTATCAACTTTACAGAATACAAAATACAAAATAATAGTTAACGGATACGAGCGATTTTCAGAAAATCTACTAAAGGGACCATACAGAATTTATTCCATGTTCGATATTCTTACTGTATATTTACGTACACGTATACTAAAATAAGCAATGTAGAAGTTAAAACAAATCAAATGTATCAAAGCGATAAACACTCGTAATGAAGCAAGCCATTTTAGTTGATTAAAAACAACATAACAAATAAGAACTTCGCCGTAAAGGAAGCCATAAAAGTGCAAAAGTGCTGCATGCTCGCGGTGTTGCTTTACTTAAAACAAATAACATTTATTTATCCTGTTTAGGAAAATAGTTCCTAAGAAAAATTACCTGGTTACCTGTTTTAATGTCCCACCGCAGTCACAAACCAGTTGTTATGCAGGCTGTCCTATATACATATATATACAAAATACATTGTTGCGTACACGTGTTTTTGAATAAATGTGGGGATAGATAATAGTCGGCAACACATTTCCTGCCCGAAGAGGAATATTTTTCCGTATATGATTTTATTTTGTTTAAACCCATCTTCATCTAAATTCGCTTTTAAATATTCTTCTCCAGGTACACGTACAATCGGCATGGTATTCCTTTGCCGGTGAGTCATTACCTGCACGTGACTAAAACCATTTGAATCTAATCAAAATTACGAAATGGAGGAAGTCAAAACAAGGTCTAAGGTCATAAATGTCAAAATTTTCGTGGCTAGGGTTTGAAATGAATAATAAATAATAACAAATATTCATAAATACTTACCGCCAATACGTAAGCACGATATAAATGTCTCTAAAAGGAACCACTTTTACGAATATATTAAACTTCAAGGCAAAAAAACGTTTAACAACAAATTAAAACTGACAGATGAAAACCATGACTTTAAAATCAAATAATAACTCTTCTAAAAATTCCACAACTCCCCATCTTTATTTATTATAGCCTTAACAGTGAATAAAAACATAGTAGAGCGTGTCCGGGGTTGCGCAATACGTCTCGAATTGAAAGTAACATGCTAGACAGAGACAGGAGATATTTGGAGCGTTGTCTATTGATGTCAAAGTCATCGTTTTAATCTGTCAACTTTCATTTGTTTTTAAACGTTTTTGTGCCTTAATATTAAATTTAATCCTATAAACTGTTCTTTTGAAAGTCATTTGTGTCGTACTTTTGTGTTGGCGGTAAGTAATTATGGATATTTGTTATTATTATTAAGTCCGAACGCTAGTCGCGAGAATTTTGACGTTTATAAACTTCTTGTTTGATTTTGTTTTGACTTTTTGAAGCTTGTAATTTTGATTAGATTCATACGGTCTTAGTTACGTGGAAGTAATGACGCACCTGCAAAGAACCACCGTGCGGACTGTATTTGTTTTTCACATTTTCTCCATGCATTTTTCCCATATTAAACAGAGTGTACCAAAAAGAATTCCACAGCGGCCGGCTCCGGGGATAAACTCTAGGACCGAAAATAAGACAAAATTAATTTATATTCAAAAATGTCGAAAAGTGCCTCCTTAAGAAATTACAACAAACTGAAAATCTAAAATTTTTTGGTAAAAACACTTAAATTTAAAAAAAGTGATTTTGACCGGTTCTGTCGTAGCATTCGGGTATTACCGATCATAGCATGGGTAATACCGGTCACATACAAAAATCACAAATATTATATCCGATTAGAGACTCCTTTTCAGAACACAGGGAGTGTGCTCATTGTCCACATCTGACACACCTGTACACATCTCATTATTTGCCCCATATTCACCACAAATCACACATAACGTGAAGTCTGTCTCATTATTTTCATTATCGCTGCAGATATCGTCCATTTTATTATTAAAGTCAGATGATGTTGAATCGGTTCTTTTTCTGATTCTCCTTTTAGTTTTCAACTTCTTTTCGGTAGTGGTGCGCTTCATCTTTGGTTTTTTGGCGCTGGCACTGGTGGTTCTCTCAGGGGAATTTAGTATTTTTCTCTTGGCTTCATCAAGACCTTTTATTTTATTTGTTTCACCATTGGTCTTCTCCAGTTTTGCTTTTTTCTTTTCTTCCTTTTCTTCTAATGAGTCTTTCAGTGGTGTAAAAGTTAGAATACTCGAGTGCTGTTCAGGTCTCCTGTTCGGCTTTGTCACTTTAGTATTTTTCTTTGGTTTTAAAAGGAGGTCTTCAACACTGCAATTAAGGGTATGTGCTGACTTTGAAGTCGAAGGAATCGCCTCGAGAATTGCTGCAGCTTTATTTTCCGAAGAGCAACATTGCTGTGAACTTTCTACAAGTTCTTGGTTACATTTCGGAATTCCTGCTAACGAAATATCTTCGTTAACCTTAGTATCAACTCCATCATAAAAGACTACTATTTCTCCTGGGTCATATAAAGCATCAGCCGCCAAAAAATCTTCATCTTTGAAGACAGAAGGGTAGATTCCTGTTGCTCTAAAGCATGGAATTTAATGTAAAGATTGCACTGATTCCTATAATATGTTTGAGTGGCCCATATAATGGAACGTCTAAGAGCTGATAATATTATTGGCAAAAATCATAGGCTGCCAGGGAGACATGACTGCAATGATTGTCTAATATCAATGACACTTTTTCGTTTTCTGATGGTTTTACATGGACGACAAATTGCTGAAGCCATTAGACAAATAGTTCCTCTGTTATCCAACCATTCTTGGAACATGCATATTTTGCTCCAATAGGATCTTTCTCCAACATAACTGAATGTCGTTGACGACGGATAAAAATCCTAGGAGGTATGAAACCTCCAGTGGCACTCATTGCACAAACAACTGTGATGTTGGGACCCCTTTCCCAGCCATCGAGCCAACCCTTTTCTCACCTTTTGCCGCCAAAACTTTCCCTGATTCCTGCACTGTGGAAATTCCAGTTTCATCAACACTGAAGATGTTTCTAGATGAAAAGTTGTTTTTTCCATAACTGTTTAAACTAGTTGCTTCTGCTTTTCGTGCTTCAATTTGATTTCTCTTCTGACACCCTACAAGCCAGTCACGACCTGTCATTTTTTATTTCGTTATAATTATAAATTATGTTTTTGTACAACTGTCAAAAAAAGTTGACATTTTTTCATCGCTATCGATACGTAAACCTTTTGTTTTTTTAACAGTGAAAAAAAGACTTTTTTTCACGGTGAAAAAAAGACTTTTTTTAACTGGAAAAATGATTTACAAAAAAAACGATAAAACATTACTTTTTAAAAAATGTATTGAATTTTTTTGTACAAATTTACTAATTAATTACCAACTACCAAAAAATCTCATTTGTTACAATAATAATTGATGGTGAAGTTCGAACAATTGCTTCCAATATTAATTCCCGAAGCTAGTCCACCTTGCTGCTGATCAGAAACGCTAGATATTCCTTGAAAAGTTGAGTCCACAATTGTATCAGTTATATTGATTTGTTTGGAAGTAGAGGAACAATTTAATTTATTAGAAATATCAATTTTATTACTCAAACTATCTTCTATATATCCTTCTGCTATGGCGGCAGATTTCCAACCACCGTGGCGTTTTATAGATGTCATGTTACCCCCTGCATTGGCTAAAAGAGTTGCAGAACTCCTCCTAAAACAGTGACCTGTGTAGCTCTTATGCAATTCTTTTCCCAGCCATTTTGCAATCAAGCTAGGAATTTCCCCTATTTTATTTATTCCCACATGTTGGTCAACACATTTTCCTCTTGAATATTTTAAAAATAATCTCTTTTTGTGTGTATGGGACGGCCTTAGTACTCTATACTTGCGATATATCTCAATATAATCAGAATTTGAAACGGTAAACATTCTTGGGCAATAGGTCTTTGTATCCGGTATTTTAACAATCAATATAGACCCGGTATCTTCAATGTCATCAATAGTTACCTTCAATAATTCTTCACGGCGACAAGCACCGCTGATTCCCAAAATTAACGCAACCTACAATTAAAAAAATATTGAAATTACTGAAATAATACAAAATTTTGATCATCTGTACCTTATAAAGTAAATTTGTTTCATCATCAGCTTCTTGAATGAATTTATTAATATCGTCTCTCGATAAAACTTTAGATTTCTTCCCTCGGTATCCGACGTTTTTGTTCTTAATAAAAGGCACCAATTTTGAAAACTTCTTTATATCAATATTTTCTTTAACATTCAATGTACTCTTCAACATTGAGTAGACACTCCATAAAGTAGAAGGTTTTACAGTTTTTGATTTCGCCTCAAAATAGCATATAAGTACCTTTTCAGACACTTTTTGTATATTTTTCTTGCCGCACCATTCACGGAATTGGTTATAATTTTTCTCGTATATAAATTTTGATTTCGCCGGTAACATGTTAGCTATAGCCGAATTTGCTATATCGGCTATATCTGAAGGAATCTCGCTATCACTATCGTAATCTACATCCATTTTAAGTACTTATACTATTTATTTAAAAAATTGCAATAAATATGAACAGCTATCAACGTATGACAACAAAACAAGCAACGTGCCAACAAACCATTTCTATAGTAACGACAGGGCTGTTAACTTGATTGTGTGAAATTATATGGTAAAATTTTTATTATAATATACAATTTTACCGATTAATTCAAACTTTCAGTTGTACAAAAAATGTTGTTTGTATTTCGTTTGTAAAATTCGTGTTTTAATGGCACATTCGAGAGAATTTTTCGCCTCGACCTGCGGTCTCGGCAAAAAATTGACACTCTCATAATAATATGCCATTAAAAAAACACTCACTTCACGCACTTAATACAAAAATAACTATTTATGCCATTTTTTTCAGCAAACTGAAATGCTATGCGTCTGAATTCTTTATTTGTACGTCCATAAAATATAAATGCTTGATATTTTCTCTGGTTCGACATTTTCACTTCCTGCTCCCTGGTGAAAACAGTTTTTCTACCGAAAATAGGAGGGACGTATTTTTCTTTCTGGACACTTTCTTCTAAGGTTGAAAACGGAATTTCACATCTTTTAGCGGCAGTTCGTATAGAAACCCCATGCTTATATAATCGTTTGGCGGCATTCAGGTTTTCAACTGAACACTTTACTCTATTGGTTACTCGAACACGTGGCTTTGGAATCTGCAAAAAAAAAAAAAACAAAAATTGTTTTTGTTCATGAGGACAATGCCGGTCACTCGACCGACATTGCCCTAGTATAAAGGCATATATTCAAAAATAATTTAGGACCTTAAAATTCGGATAAATTACTCATTTCAATACGTAAGACTAATCTATGATGCACCATCCAACTGTTTAAACTACGCACATTCTTAAAAAATAATAAATGTAGGTACTTACCGCTTATTTTCAATGATGACGAAATTAGAAGAAACACAAGAAAAAGAAATGGCCGACTGTTCCACGTCAACGTTTGTTTGCTGGTGACTGAATCAGTCAAACGCTCTCAGTGCTATGATATTAAAAGCAGCCATTTGCACCAGCCTTAAGGAAATATAGGGGTGACCGGTATTGTCCACTGACCGGTATTACCCCATTTTACCCTACTAATTTAAATCAAATCAAACCTTTGATGAAGACAGAATACGAAATGACGAGGATGATGCTATTGTTCGTATTTACTATTGTACTATATTATTAACCGATTGCACGCATGCATTTCGGGCATTTAAAGATTATAGAAAGAAAACTAAAACAGACCAAAAACGTCTATTATACAAGAGATAACAAAATAAACTTTAAAAGTATGAAAATCGGATATCTTTCAAATTTTCCCTAATATATATTTTTAACCTTACTTTAATACTTAATATTTCTTTCCTAAATACAGAGATATTCGAGTTAATTTTTTTATTGGAGCAACTTCTTTAGATAAGCACCTGACAGTATTGATTTTTCCCCTGGATTTTGAAACACAGAAAGTCTTAAATACCTCTTTAATGTGATATCGTACCTATACAGTAAATTAAAAAACTTCTAAAAATCAACTAGATTGTCGGGATCTCAAAAATAAGGCGGACCTATGTTGACAGGAATTCTATTTTTGAGTAAGGAATCACCACACGAGTGATAGCATGTGTTTTTTGAAACACCCTGTAAAATTTTATTTGTTTTATTGATTTATTTATAAATGATGAACTACATTATTATATTATATTATCTTACTAAGCGTTTTTATTTAATTGTTTTTTTTATTAAATAAACGAATGCAAGAGAATATAAATTAACGCGCATACATAGCCATAAGCAATACCTACCAAGAATTAAAGCAGGAGCTACTTTTCTGCAATTTAGGAGCAAAATTGTCGAGGTTTTAAAATGAGAAGACTGAGAAAAATGTAAAATAATAAAATTAAAATAATGCCCTAATTTTTTTATTTTTGTTTACCCTCTTATTATTTAACTATTTATTATTTTTTTAAATATATTTTTTGTTTACCCTCTTATTATTTAACTATTTATTATTTTATTTAATATATTGTTGTATTATTTTCCAATTTTTTATACATCGAGAAGTTTCTAAATTGATTTTGTATCTCTCTAACTTTTAGCATTTTAAGATAAATATGTAAAGACGATATTTTAAAAAGATGACGTGCTAATTGCCAAATCAAACTATATAATACTAGAGAACTATAATTTTTTAAATTACTTTTTATTTCTTCTAATACACTTCTAAATATATATGTCTTGTATAATTTATAATGAATATTGAAATGTATAGGTATATAAAAGCAAATGAAGGATGGCAATCATCTGAAGGATGGAAAAACTTTATCCTAATTATACATTCACATATCAATATTGTTCATTTAGAAGTTAGTATTAATACTAAAAAAACGTGGCTATTAGTTATGACTGCTTTAAAACACAAAACGCGCATTAAAGTTGTAACCATTATTTAAATCGATCATCAATTTATTTTATGGTTTGGCATTAGTAAAGAAAAGAATAGTCAAAGGGGATAAGTTACCGTAAGGAATTTAAAAAAAATATCTAATAAAGGAATAAATTAAGTATAAATATACGATGTTAATCAATACCGTAATTTGCAAAAGGCCACTGGGCAGTTTGATGATGGCAGACTGATTTTATGTCTCTTAATTACCGATAGTGGCTAGAATTCCATAGATATATTATTAAGATTCCTAGAAGAAGAATATGTCGAGGGGCCCCCAACATGCCGCTATAGTAATAAAATAGTAAAAACTAAAAGTGCTTTCGATATTACGTTTAAATGTTTATATGGAAAAAACGCCGTAGCCTAAATTCAAGAACTCAGTTAATATTTCAAATAGAAACATTTGGTAAAAAGACTTAAAAACTTAAGTGATTACGTAACTTTTCACTAGATTTAGTTTTCGAAAAAATATCCTTGTAGCAAATATATCGTTTAGTAAATTTTGTAAAAAAAAACTAAAACTAGAGAAAGGTCCTTTGTTCTATTAGCATTTATATTCTTCTTAACATTTGTTTCTATTTACATTGCTTTTCTAGTTCTTTAATTTATGCTAACTTTGTGATAACCGAAAATTTAAAGATACTTCCTGCCGATAAAGAGCGACACCTACGACGTATTGTTTAGCGGTGCGCCAGGGAATCGTTATTCACGGTGAGTTTCATTATTGGTTATACAATGTTGTTTGTATCTTTTATACAAACCAAATTATAATGCGGCACCTCGTGCCGACTGTAGGATTTCTAGCAGAGTCATAGCGACAGTGGAAAGGTAAAAGGTCTAAAGCGCCACTTTGGCTGAAAATGAGATATATACCGGATGCCCGCGAAAGGTGGCTCGCCCCTATAACTTTCTTGGGTTTGAAGATAATGGCATGGATAATTGCAGGATTTGTATACGATATAAAACTGCATCTCTTGACAGGTGATTCAACTTTATGGAACTTCCGATTCAACTGGAAGTGGCATACACTTTTGAATTTCAAATGGGATGCCTGGTATATTTTTACCTGTTTTATCTCCATTTACGTTTTCAATACAACCACGTGTTCTTTACAGGCACCACGGGATGGAGCAATCTGGTTTCATTCTCTGTCTCATCCCGCTTTTTCTGTTTTAAAAGAGACGCCTATGTTTTCTCCTTTTGTAACCCAGGCCAGGCTAGGATAACTTAAATGTTGAAGATCGTTCCCCGTTCGTTTAGTTAATTAACCAGACGCTTATGGCGCTATTGTAGGAATTTTGTTTTATAAGGTTGTTCATATTCTAACGTTGGTAGCGACAAAACATGTATTTAGAAGGAGCGTGGTGAACGTTCTGTATCTTTCTCTCTCTGCATTCAACCGTACCAGCTAAGGTGCGATAAAGATAAAAATATGACTTATTCGCTGATCCATAATAAAAATATCTTCCGGAGTCTGACCCGAGCGACATTGACATTTTAAAATTAAATTTTTAAACGAAGCAGCGCGAAGTATATGTTTATTAAGTTTATTCTGCTAAAATGGTGATTTATTGTTGCGTTCCCGGATTTAAAGCACAAAGTGGAAAACGTGTGAAAATGCACAGGTTTCCAGAAAGCGACCAGGTAACTTTCTTGTTGTTTTAGCGAAGTACTAAAAAGGGTGTATCGTGAAGAGCCAAAAAGGCACCTTGCGCCTATACTGTATACAAAATATTGTTGATGTCTAAAAAAATGTATGCAGGACACCTATTAATCCTGAATAATCATAAACATTACATATATACTGATTTTCTTAGAGTTTTGACAGTTTACGATCTTTGTATAATGTCCGTGCATTTTTAGACGCATAAACTTTGGGTAAATGCTCTTCAAAATCCATTACTCTGTGGTATTCAAAAAGCTTATAGAGTTTGTCACACACATTTTGGATATGACCAGAAAATTGAGCAAGACAGAAGAAGATCGTGTTTAATGCTGAACGCTGTTCCTATGTTAAATCTTTACAGCACAATCCTAGGTGAAAAGTGTCTTGTTATTATATTAATTTATGTAAATATCTAATATTAATAAAGCTTGTGGCCATATCAGAAACGTTGTTACAACTTCCTTTTATTCTCGCAAAATACATTGACTTTAATTCAAAAGGTTTGCGCTTCTAACTTTTCCATCAGAGTAAGAAGCGCGAAAATTTAAATACAAAGTTGTAAAATTTAAATTTTCATGCGTGGCGCCGACCCTCCGCCCCTCTCCCCCTTTGCTACATTTAGTTCTTCAACCAGTCACAAATGGCGCTATTAGGGAACCAATTTAGTATGTTAAGTTGTCTATCTATCCCTACCATAAGCGCATCTCCCTTGTCTATGGTGCGGGGTCAACACATCCCGTGGCATAACAATGCAAAATATCTAGTCCTCGATTTCAATAGAAGACTGTCCTGCAATAATAACGCGGACGCGAGGCTGTGCAAAGCCAATTCCCAGCTTGTGGACATATACCCACTTCTGTGCAAAAATAGAAAAATAAATCTAAAAACAAAAAGAAACATATATAAAATAATGGTTCGCTCAGTGCTAACCTATGGCATACCAGCATGGTGCACTGCGGCAGCCACAAACATAAAAAAAATTACAAATACTACAGAATAAAGCTCTGAGAATTATAACTAATGCCCGAAGATTTACCCCCATAACACTAATCCACCGTGAACTAGAAATTGAAACAATAAACGAATTAATAACTAGGCAAATTACCAACTACTACAGACTCACAGACATGTCCACCAGCCCCCTAATTACATCAACCCATGTACGTTCCAATTATCAGGGAACGTACAAACTCCCACGTGACAGGCTTCTTCCCTGAGGATGACACACATAACACTGAAAACTAGCAAACCAGGACCAGTCAAACTGGACAAAAGACAAGGTCAATCACCAGAGCCGTAACTAGGTGATTTTCTACTATAGGAAAGATTTCTTTTTTGCACCCCCTAGAGAAATGCGCTGTAGTAGGGAGGGGGGATACTTTAACATTTTTTTTAAAGAACACACAAAATTTATATGTATAACTTTTTTTACTTTTTATTAAATAAGTTGATATAAGATTATATATTATATATTGTAAAACTAAAAAAAAAAATAAAATAAAAAATGGAAATATTTGAAATGTGTAGGTATAAATAAAATACTTACAAATAGACTCTACGCTCTACTTAAATATTTTATTAGGAAGATAATTTTACAAACAATATTTTCTGACTTTTTGTGTTGCGAAATCTGATATATATTTATCAAAGGAAATGGATTCTGCTATAAGCCTGTCTATGGATAATATGGCAGTATTAGATAATCTTCCTTGGGACATAGTCGATCTTAAATAATTTTTTATAATTTAAAGAAATAGTCCATTCTCGAAGTGGAGTTGAAATATAGGGGAAAGGGGAAAAAAATCACAAAGTCTTTCTCCACTGATTTAATAGTGAGCTATTAAAAGCTCAATTTTAAAAATAAAACGTCTCTACATGTTTCAATTTTGAAAAAGATATTTTTCAAGAAGCACTGATGACTGGTATGCAAGAAAAATTTGTAATGCTGTAGCAAAATTGGGATACTCTGCCAGTAGCTCAAATTTATGTAGGTTTTGGTACATTTCCAATGAAGATTGACACTGGAAATCAAAAAGTTCTAGCGCTTGTAATTTAAAACTTTCTGCTTCCTGAATAAATTCTTACAATTGAAGTCGTTTGGATATTTGGCGCACAAATCTTTAATGAATTTTTCAGTATCAGTCAATGCGAGTCAAAGGCAATGCTTAGCTGAAATAGAATGATCGATTATGTGTTCCATTTTGTGAGAACCTATAGCCTTACTGACGAGCTGTTATACAGCGAAACTAATAAAGCGAGAAATAAGGAAAAAGCAAAAAAAACCTTTTTTGTTCTATTGTTGATCTCAAAATTTTTGAAGAAGGAATAGGTAAACATATATTAAAGGTTTGTCTTGTAATATAAATATGTGAATTAATACTATTTCTATGCTCATTATGAATCAAACCAACTGTTTCCAATATAAAAATGGAAGTTAGTGTTAAAATTTTTTGTGAGATAAATAGGGTTTTACAAGAATCTCTAGATCTAGCTTTACACAAATATCTGATAGCTCCTTTTTGTAAATTTTGTAAAATAAAAATTGAATTTAGAAGATATTGGCTTAAATTTCCCCAGAAACAAATTCCATAAGTCAAAAAAAATTCTATTAAAGCAAAATAAACATTTCGAAGAACCGCCATATTCATTTCATGAGAAAGTACTCTCAGGGCATAACATCCTGAAGCTAATTTTCTACATAACGTTTTGATATGTTCATTAAAAGAAAGATTTTGAGTAATATACACTATCGGACAAAAGTAGAGCAACACTTTCGAGAAATGAAAGAAACCTCGATTTTATAATATTAAATGCATGATATCGTATTTAAATACATCGTGTCTTAAATATCAAAGTAGGCTGCTGTTATCGGCGGCAACAGCTTGTTCCAAGAATGAAAACAAATGAACTGATATTGACGTAAACTTTCAAAAACAGTATTGTAATGCGTCAAAAGTAAAGCAACATTTTAATATTTTCCTAAAAAAGAAAGGTTTTGGTGAAAGTAAAGGTTAAAATATTTTGGTAGAGTTTATTTTATGTTCAATTAATATTTCTGTGCTGGATTAATCATGCCAAGAGGTATTCCAATTTCACAAGAATTAAAGCGGAGAATAGTGAATGCACACTTGGAAGGTACAATACAAGCCACCAAGATACAGCGTATCCAAAATAATTTCAAGTTACATTCAAAGGGGACATTTAGAGAATCTACCAAAATCGGGAAGGCCGAGAAAAATAACAATTTGGACAGACAGACGCATTAAAAGATTTTTTCAAAACGATCCTTGGATGTCTGCACCTAGAATTATTGCTGAAATTCCCGAACTTATGGTTAATCTACGGACAGTTCAAAGAAGGTTTGTAGACGCAAAGTTATTTAGAAGACGCCTGGCTAAAAAGCCCCTTATTTCGGCAAGAAATAGAGTGGCTAGGCTTGAATTTGCACGTCGACATTTAAACTGGACAGTAGACGAATGGAAAAAAGTTTTATTTAGCGATGAAACGCCTTATAAAATTTTCAATTCTGATGGAATGAAGCGTGTAAGACGGTCAATCAACACAAGGTTTAATCCCAAATAAGTAACACCCACAGTTAAACATGGCAAAGGCAGTGTTTTTCTATGGGGTTGTTTCTCATGAAATTGGGTGGGTCCTTTAAACTTCAATAATGACACCACGGATCAATTTGTCTATAGAGATATAATGCAAAATTTAATGTTGCTTTATGCAGAGTGGGAAATGCCGTTGCGTTTTATTTTCCAACAGGATTACGATCCAAAACACTCTTCACCAATTGTTCAAGAGTGGTTTCAAGAAAATAACGTTCGGGTTTTGCAGTGGCCGGCACAATTCCCAGACCTTAACCCCATTGAAAATCTATGGGAAGAAGTTGAACGTAGAATTCGTACACAATTATTTTCAAATAAACAATAATTGCTAAATAAAATCAATGAAGTTTGGACAAACCTTCCCGAAAATACTGTTCAAAATTGATTGCCTCAATGCCGCGACGTTGTCGGAAAGTAGTAAAAAATAATGGATATTCTATTAAGTATTAACATAATATTTCTAGCTATTGTAATTATTAAATGTGTTTAATGTTTTTTTATCGTAATATGTAAAATAAAATACTGTTGACACAATTTGTTGCTTTACTTTTGTCGCACTTCATTTCGTCGATTTTTATAATTATAAATATTTCTTTACCTTCATTTCGTTTAAAGTGTACCAAATATTGTGAAATATTACTAATATTGTGGGGATAATATTTCATTAAAATTAGCTGGGATCACAATCATATAATTAATTTTTTAAATTCAAAGAAATAAAAGCACTTCGTTGCTCTACTTTTGTCCAATAGTGTAGATTCCTAAAAATTTTATAAATTTGGGGCTATTAATTATGAGATTGTCAAAAATTATATAATTAAGTGAAAATTTAAAAGTTAATATATTTGTTTTAGTGATATTAAATGAGAGTAGATTAGAGTCACACCACTTTTTAACATTTATTAAATCTTCATTGATTATTTGAATTAATTCATTACAATATTTACTATGCCAAAGTATTGTTGTATCACCAGCAAATATGGTAAATTTACCGTTTATAAAAATTGACGCAAGGTCATTTATATATTATTATATTAAAAATAGTAATGGACCGAGAACTAAACCTTGAGGTATTCCACAATTAATTTTATTACTTTTTGATTTCTTACCATTTAACAATACTACTTGAGATCTTTCAGATAAATATGATTTAAACCATTTAAATGATAAAGCCATAAAGCTCAAGCTTCTTTAATAATATATCATGGATAATCCAATGCAAAGCTTTTGAAATATCACAAAATATTGCTGCAGCAAAATCTCCTTCATTTAATTTAAAATAAAGATGTTTAAGAAATGAAAAAATAGCATCACTAGTATTTTAATTTTTTTCAAATGCAATTTGGTTTGTATTTAAAATATTGTTTTTATTTTAAAAAGAAATCATTCTATTTTTAACAAGTTTTTTAATGATTTTAGAAAGTGTTGGAAGTAAAGAAATTGGTCGAAAATTAGAAGCAGATTCATAATAATCTCCTTTATGAATTGGAATAGCAATAATAGCTGATTTAAGGCATTGTGGAAATATTCCATTTTCAAAAGAAACATTTATTGCCTTTGCTAAAGCTTCTAAAGCAGGAATAGATAGTTGTGAAAAAAATTTTATTGATAAATTATCCCATCCAGGAGAATTTTTATTTTTTATCTCCAAAATGATTAATTTAATTTCTTGAACATCGGTTGGACTAAAGAAAAATGTATCCTCAATTTTAAAATTCTTCATGTACGAAAGTGGATCAATGCATGGATGAATATTTTCAGAAAGATTTAAAGCAATCGAACAGTAAAAATCGTTCAGCTCGTCAGAAGATAATAAAGTATTTATAGGTATTATGTTGTTTTTCCCTCTCAAATCATTAATAATTTTCCAACATTCTTTTCGTTGATTTAATGATTTACTAATACGATTTTCAAAATAATTTTCCTTTGCTATTTTAATTTAAAATTAATATCAAATTATCCCGGTGCGTGTATTTATAGGCTCGTCATAACGCCATTTGATGGGATGATGGGTTAAAACATGTTAAAACAAAAACGAGTGATGAATTTTCCAACTGGTTGCGACGTTTTTAAATCCAATGTTGTTTGTTTATTTCCAGTTATGCTTGTAAAATGCATTTTTAACTCTAAACAGTTACCTAATATATTGATAATAATTTTATATTGACTATTTTACTACTAAATTAGTTTCTTTTTAACTTCTTTTAATATTCAGTAGGTACGTAACTGTATTTTCGTGACACTTTATTTTAATAATTCTAGCACATCCTGTACGAATTTGCGCTTAATACACGATTATTTAAACTTAATTTTGGGAAATAAAAATCTGCTAATGATTATATTAGTACATTTAAATCTGTTTTTGCATGTAAATATGAAGTTCTTTTTATGGATTTAAAGCAGGACATACTGCTAACTGTCTAGTCAACTGCCTAATCAATAATGCACCATAACTAAGACGACAGTTATTTTAAAATCTAATAGAAACACGTCGAAAAATTATGCAACCCATTCGTTTTTTTTTCTAATAAAATTGTAGTCATTCAAAAACAAAATAGGAATTTTTTTCAAAATATTTTGTCTTTATAATTATCCTCTTTAAAATTCTGTTTTTGTCTAACAACCTTTTACCTTTTCACTGTCGGTTTGCACTTAACTTCATTTGATCGTTTGTTGTCGTATTTTAACCTTCTAGAGAGAGACTAAATGCCCCGCGATAGATTTTGCTGAGACACACTTAAATGGTTTTCAAATTAGGTATAAGTATATACGCAACATAGTACAACAACAGCTCTTATAAAAGTAAGTGACGATATCATTCGCGCCACTCATGACAGTAAATATACTTGTTTGATACTTCTTGACTTGACACCGCTGTTGACTTCATTAAGAGTTACCTCCATTACAGATGCCAAAGAGTATTTTTCAACTATAGCTTTTCTGATTTCCTAACTTTGAAACGTGGCGTGCCCCCGGGTAGCATTTTGGGCCCATTACTGTTCTCAATTTATACTGCGGATTTTATAAGTCATCTACAACACTCACAGTCCCACCAGTATGCTGATGACTTTCAACTATATCACAGCTTTGGTCCTGAGAGTGTGAGGGTTGCTGAAGCGTATAACACTGAAGACCTATGCAAGATTTATGGGATATCAGATGCACAAAACCTGATGCTAAATCAATCCAAAACTCAGCTTATTCTATTTGATAATAAGAACATGGACGTGTCTACCCTTATTAATATTAAATTAAACAATGTTAAATTAACACCCACTGAATCTTGCAAAAACTTAGGTGTTCATTTTAATTCGAAATTGAGGTTCAAAAATCGTGTTTCATTTCTATTACAGAAAGGCTAAGGTAAACTAAGAACTATATCTGTACCTGAGAGCCAAACTGTATTAACTCACAAAAATCAAATTTTACAGGAAAGCAGTTTTAAAAATTTTATAAACATTGAATTCATATAAAAAATATTTGGTTAAGAACCATTTGTTTTAAACAAAACTAAATAATATATTGTGGTCAGCCTTAACTTTTCCCTTTCCTACATTTCAAAATTTTTCATTATTTTTGTCAAAAAAGTAATTAGAAAGACAATAAATTGGAGTTAATATTATTTGGCCCTAACATATTTGGATTATACACTGTATTCAGTCCTTTTCTGGAGTTAATATTAAAATGAAATGGATTTAATATGGGGAATGAAGTACTGTAAGCCTGTGTTGAAATTGTTTATTTATTATTTTTTTAATGAAAGGAAGGTAAAAAATACAGTATACTGAAGCTAAACGAGATAGCAAACAAATACTCCTAATCATTTATAATTAAATATCGTCCGTTGCCTTATCAGAATGAACGAAATTTGTGTAAAAATTGTGTAAACCACTTGGAACCCACGGCAACAAAGACTTGTAGGTGGTTATATTTCTAGGTCGAAATTTCATTTGCCTGCTGACGTATTAGCGGTAAAAACTGAGGGAAAGCAGTACGCCTGCCATTTCTCTTTGAGATCGACACTGTCAAACGTAGTTGCCTCAAAGTCGGTTTTAACATACAATACACCTATATTTTTAGTACGAGCTTGTAAGTGAACCACGTGCGACATACGAAAATCTACATTTTCTTCAGTTTTCTTACGAACAACAAACGGTAAACTATTTACACTTCTAATAGTTTACCGTTTGTTGTACATAAGAAAACTGAAGAAAATGTAGATTTTCGTATGTCGCACGTGGTTCACTTACAAGCTCATTCCATGGTGTTATCATGGCATTCGTTTTCATATTGCATGTCACCCTCGTTTATATCGGTTTGACAGTCAATAGTAAACACAAAGTAATATTGTGTACATACATTATTATTGTAACTGGAAGATCATTGTTGGTTTTATGTTTTAAATTATTTGGGTAGAAAGGCTTATCTTAAAATAAGTTCCATTGGTATAAACATTTGGGACAAATAGTATTAACTTCAAAAGTTATTTAGTTATAATCTTACGACAGTATTAACTCCCAATATCATTAATATTTTCAGTATTAAAGAGTATTAAATCCAAAAAAAAAATTAAATCGCGGGTAATAATATTACAAACTAACAATCTTTTAAAATCCTTACTTGTCAGATGGAGTAGAATAAATATATATGTTATATGAAATTCCCACGGTACTTTAACATTATAAAGTAACACAAATATCATATTACGCAATAATTCACGGTATTGCATCATAATAACTCTACACCTTTATTTCTAAGTATTAGTAAGCAGTTTTCGTGGGAAATGCTAATTCAGCATTTCTATATTGTATAAATACACCCAATTTTTATAAGAAATAGTTAGTATTTTTATAGAACGTTATTATGTCAGTTTGAGTTTTGATTTTAGTAAAAAATAAATTTTTTTAAAAAGTGTTTTGTGCTTTGTGAGTTATAACATTGGCGCAGTCGGTAGGATCGCGTAAACGTCTTCAGAACAGGATAATTCCAACTGCGGACGGCGGATCCCAATCCCTTAACGGAGAGAACCACACCCCCGAGCCGATCAACCACTCGACAGTCAAGAAGGAGGAATATCTGCATAGAGACCCCGACAGCTGTAGAGAACAAAGACGACTCATGTTAAAGTTAGAGTAAGTTAACAATTGAATCATCCCGTCTTAGTGATTTATCGATTATCAATTTTATCTTTATTCCTATTCTATTTATATCTTTTTGAAACCTGTTCGATTTATCCTTTATCTTTTATCTTTTTGCACATATTTTATTTTAATTCCCCGACAAACACCTTATCGAAATGCCGGAAACAAGACAACAACAACAACAACAACAACAACAACAACAACAACAACAACAACAACAAGAACAACAGGTCGAACCAGAACCTTATAGACTTTCGGAAATTTTTTCTATTATACCGGAATTTGAAGGGGACCAAATCTCTTTGGGAACTTTCATTAACGCTTGCGATGTTGCCGATACCATGGCAACGGAAGACCAAAAAATCCTCCTAGTAATTCACATAAAAAACAAACTAAAAGGTAGAGCTGCACAGCTTATAAATTCTAGAAACCCCTCAAAATATGGGGAAATTAAACAACTATTGAATTTACATTTCGGCGACTCAAGGGATCTTTCATCCCTTATACAGGACCTACAAAGGTTACGCCAACTTTCAAACGAATCTCCTCTTACCTTTTACAATAGGTTACAGGTTTTAAACGCTAAAATGCACTCGTGTATCCAAAAAACCAACAACCTTACAGCCCTACAAAAGACCGCACAGTGCACCCTAATCGATACTATGTCCCTAAACACCCTGCTTACAGGTTTGGAACCCCGTTTAGGACAAATTATTAGGGCAAACAACCCTGATAACCTGCTAGATGCCCACAACCGTATTCGACGAGAGCTCCAACTCTCATATTTTGAAACTCAAAAGACTATTCGTCCACCCGTTCAAAAACCACCACAACCTATTAGACGCCCACCAACACAAAACCCGCAACTTCCAAAATGCTATTCCTGCGGACGGTTGGGCCATATCTCTAACGAATGCAGAACACCACAAATGCAACGCCAAAATTTTTCCGCAAATACAGATCAAAGAAACTATCAAAATAACCCTGGGTCCTCTCAACAACAAAGACCGAATACTTCTTTTCAGAATAACCCTCCTCAAAACAATTTTAGACCCTTTTCTAGTGCCCAACAAAACCAAAATCGCCCCTCTGTCATTCAAAGAAACCCTAATAACTACTCGAACTACCCTAGAACCCATTATATTAATTACGACCAGCAGTACCAGTCCTATTATGACCCTTACAATCAAGACCCTTATTATGAGAATGCGCAGTACACTCCCGATCAATACGAAAGCGATCAATATTTCGAAAACTGCTCCGTAGAACCCACCGAAACACAGGATCACCAGAATTTTCAGCTTTCCCCTCATCAAACCCAACCCCCCGACAATCCACTACAGATAGACCCAACGGCCGAAATCCAAAATCAGATCCAGACGCTCAATCTGGACAACATGGACCCGAATGCCAATTTTCCGGAACAAATGTTTCTTTAAGCCCCCTCTTGACGGTAAACTCAAAAAATCTTTACTATATTAAAGATGCCACCAATACATATAACCTTTTAATAGACACAGGTGCCGGAATATCTATCTTTAAAGAACATGTAGCCCAGAAGTTTCCCCGTAGGTCTCCAGAAAATGTTACGATTCAAGGAATAACCGATCAAAAACTCCTTATTTCGGAATCCACCCTTGTCCCTTTTACACTTAATAATCCTCATAAAGTTTTTATTTATAACTTAGACATCGATTTCGATGGCATTTTAGGTTTAGATTTTTTGGAACATTACGAGTGCGTAATAGATTTAAAAAACAGGGAGCTCAAAACTAATTTTAAAACAATGCCGCTTTATAAAGTTGATGTAAACTTGAACGCTAATAAACAGGTCCATTTGCCACCATTAAAAAATAATAGGGTACTCATTGAAGGTAGAACCGAAAAGGTTTTTAAACTAAAATGCGATCTTTCTAACACGGACGCTATTCTTTCCGGACAAGAAATAGATAAAGTTAGGCTACCGCACGCTATTGTTAAAGTTAACGGAAACGGCGAATTTTTAACAACTATTATAAACGCTAACGCCATACCAAAGACAGTTGATTTTTCGAACCTCTCCATTGAACCTTTTATGCTTTACCTTACGTCCAACGCACTTTTTAACTTTCATACCCAAGAGGACGACGCTACTGGACCAGCTGATAAAATACAAACTATAAGAAACGAACTTAGAACAGATCACCTTAACGAAGAAGAAAAGGAATTGATAACCAACCTTTGTCTCGAATACGAAGATATATTTTATCTTGAAGGCGATACGCTCACGTTTACAAGCGAAATAAAACACACAATTGATACCAGCAATAACAGGCCAATTTTTACCAAATCGTATCGTTATCCACAAATCCATAAAGAGGAAGTGAAGTCACAGGTTCAAAAGATGCTAGGTCAAGGCATCATAAGACCATCTGTATCTCCATGGTCCTCCCCTGTTTGGGTTGTACCCAAAAAATTAGACGCCTCCGGAAGACAAAAATGGCGCGTAGTTATCGATTACAGGAAGCTCAACGAACTTTCTGTTGACGATAAGTACCCTCTGCCTAATATATCCGACCTCCTGGATCAGCTTGGGAAGTGCGAATACTTTTCGACACTTGATCTTGCGTCGGGCTTCCATCAAATAGAGATCGACCCAAAAGACATTCCTAAAACTGCTTTCTCGGTCGAAAACGGACACTACGAGTTTGTCCGCATGCCATTCGGCTTGAAGAATGCACCATCCACCTTCCAGCGTGTCATGGATAATATTCTTCTGGGAATCCAAAACGAAAGATGTCTGGTATACATGGACGATATAATTATCTATTCTCCCACGATACATGAACACATGGCAAGATTAAAGGAAGTATTTAAACGCCTCCGTAAAGCTAATCTGAAAATACAACCGGATAAGTGCGAATTCCTACGTAAAGAGGTAGCTTATTTAGGCCACCTAGTCACCAAAGACGGTGTTAAGCCTAACCCTGCTAAAGTGGAGTGCATTAAAAATTTCCCCGAACCCAAAAACCCAAAGGACATAAAATCATTCCTAGGACTTGCTGGCTACTACCGTCGTTTCATTTCTAACTTCGCAAAAACATCTAAGCCACTTACAAAATTGCTTCAAAAGGATGTAACGTTCCTTTTTGATGCAGACTGTAAGACCGCCTTCGAAGAACTAAAAAACGCCCTAATTTCAAATCCAATTTTAATTTACCCGAATTTTGAGGAGCCTTTCATCCTAACAACAGACGCAAGCGCGTTTGCAATAGGTGCAGTACTATCCCAAGGACCCATTGGTAAAGACCTACCCATAGCTTACGCTTCTAGGACCTTGTGCAACGCAGAGGCCAAATATTCAACGATTGAACGTGAACTGTTAGCTATAGTATGGAGCGTCAAACACTTCAGGCCCTACCTGTATGGACGCAAGTTTACCCTCATTACGGACCACAGACCACTAACATGGCTTTTCTCGATAAAAGACCCTGGTAGTCGACTAGCCAGATGGCGTCTAAAACTAGAGGAATACAACTATAAAATCGACCACAAACCAGGCAAAATAAACAAGAATGCAGACGCACTTTCACGCATTAAAGTAAACAATTTTCAAGAATGCGTCAAGTTCCAGCAAAAAATTCCCCTATACGCAAACAATGAGGACGAAATCACCGAAGAAGGCGAAATCGATAAAGTCGACGAGGTGGAACCAGAAGAAAGCGACGAGGACCATAAACAAGTTATTGAGGAATACAACCGTTTTGTCAACCTGTACGAAACAACCTCCCTGATTGACTACTCAAAGATAGAGATAACAAATACGCAACTTTTAGACAAATCCAACAAGCATATCGTTACCTTTTTTCGACAAAATAAAATGGAGGACATGCACTACAAAATCATGGACGACATTTTTGAAGAAAATCTTGATTTTAAACGACTCCATGTAAACACTGCAAATAGCAAAACAGTAAAGGAAAGAAGATACTACATTATACCCTTACCATACGACCCTAACATGGTAATTCAACACTTATTCTACATTCTGTTTAAAGGACAAAACGAATTTGATATTTCGAAAACATACTGCGTTGAAACCAACTTGGAGTTACCTATATTGGAAATATTATCCTTTATATTTACAGATAAAGAAATAAAACTGAAAATTTGTCAAAATATAGTAAAAACCCCCGAGATCGAAGAAATACCCCAAATCATAGATCACCACCACAGCGGTAAAACCAACCTACACCGAGGAATAAATGAGTCAATCAGACGTATAAAAGAAAAGTACACCTGGCCAAACCTTACGAAAGACGTGGAAAAATTTATAAGAAACTGCGAAACCTGTCAAAAAGTAAAAGTATGCCGGAAAAACCTAAGTAGCCCCATGGTCATCACCGAAACACCAAAAACTCCCTTTGAAAGAATTAATGTCGATATTTTCGAATATCCAACAAGAAATTACGCATTGACGATCAGGGACGAACTAACAAAATTCGTACAGGCTTACGCACTAACCAATAAAAAAGCCAACTCAGTAGTAAATACCCTGATAATATTCTTTCAGCATTTCGGTACACCCTTAAGAATCCACTGCGACTATGGCCGGGAATTTGACAACACCCTGATGAAGGACTTGTGTACCCTCTACGATATCAAATTAACATTCTCCAGCGTGGGACACCCACAGTCAAATGGCTCTATCGAAAGATTTCACGCCACTCTTTCGGAAATGATTAGGGCAAATCTAACAGACAACCCTGATGAACACCCCTTTAACGTACTTCCTTACGCGGTTATTTGCTATAATAATACAAAAAACAAAACGCACGGTTTCACGCCCTTCGAACTGGTCTTCGGACACACATCCTCTCGACCACCCGAGACTCTATATAATCAAGAACAGTTAATATCAAAATATGTAAGAGACCTAAATAGCCGTATGGAATATTACTATAAAGTCGCTCGAGAAAAAACCAAAATAAGTAAAGAAAAAGCCAAAACTCGGTTCGATCAACACGTATCTAAAAACCCGTACGAATTTAATATTGGTGATAAGGTATATGTAAAGGAATCACAAATTAAAAGCAAATCAGAGAACAAATTTAACGGACCGTTTGACATTACTGAAATTCACGTAAATTCCGCTACTGTCCTAAACCCGATCACCAAACAATCTTCAAAAATCAATTTTGACCGCTTAAAACCGTATTCTGACTAGAGCTTTCCTCCTTTCAGACTCTACTTACTACTACCCGTAGCACTCGCACAGTTTCAACTATCAGCAATCAATAACACCATTGGAATATTTTTCCATGAAGAAGCAACAATCAAAATTTCCAATACCAAATGGACTCTTCTCGTCTACAAAGAACTCGACTCGGTACGAAACGCGATTTCTGATAACGATAAAACGCTAGATTCCCTTCTTGATACGTTTATTGACGTCAAAACTCCTAGGATGGCAGCTTTCCAAACACAAATACAAACACATACGAGTCTTCTTAAACAAATCTCCGACTCAGTAAATTTAAAATACAAAGAAATTACAGCTGACACAAAAAATTACGCATTTAGACAGAAACGCGGATTATTTAACGGCGTCGGCACCGTCTGGAAAACACTAACCGGTAATCTGGACGCATCGGACGGCGAGTACTTTAACGATTGTATCGAAAAAGTATCGCGAGACGAAAGACATATCGAAAGTCTACTTAAAAACCAAATTTCTGTCACCACATCGGTTATTAAAAGTTTCAATTCTACCATTCAAAAATTGCAGATTGACGAGGCTACATTCAATGAAGATATTAACGAAATACAAAAATCAATAATGACCATTTCTGACGACGTCGCTTATTACGACGCCCAAATAAAGGTTTTAAATTTATGTGAACTACTAATGGAAAGCTACTCTTTCATAGAACACTCAATAGACGATATACTAAATGCCATAACATTTGCAAGACTTAATATTCTTCATACCTCAATAATTACCCCTCTAGACCTAATAGAGTCCCTTAGACAAACATCGCAATCCCTAAGTAAAAATAATTTACCTTTACCAGCCTATACGACAAGTATACCCCAATACTTAGACATAATAGGCCTAGAAGCTTATCAATCTGACTCTAGGGTAATTTTCGCTTTAAACATTCCTTTAGTCGAACCCGAAACATACACACTCTATCACCTCTATCCCATCCCGATACAGGATAATAGAACAGGGCTTCATCACGTTACCCCATTAACTTATAAGTATATAGCGCGTGATGATGATTCAATGTTATACGTACCTTTTAAAAGTCTTGAAAACTGCAAGACACTTAGTCATAGCCAGAAGATCTGCACAGATGCTCTGCCTTATCCAATTGACAGCGACTTCATCTGTGAAGCCCAGTTGCTGAAGCAACCCGGTCAAACTATACCACACACCTGTCAAATCACTCTACTCTACGCCCAGGAATACAACGTGCAAGAAATAGACTATAACCTCTGGTTGATAGCAGTCTCCGACCCACTACCAGTCACAATCAAATGCAAAGGAACCAGCACCCACATAATAAAAACAAACTCTATCCTGCAACTACAGCCCCATTGTAATGGATTTATTGGTAGCACCAGAATCCAAAGCAAATATCCCGTTGAAAAGTACCAAAATATAACCTATAGGAACCACGCAGTATCGGTTCCAGCCAAATGTTGCGAACACCTACCACCGAAGCCCTATATGCCCAATATCAAGCCAATCAAACTAAGCAAGATCGACATTGGAGATTTGAACATCGCACAGCACAAACTAGACAAATACTCAGAGGAGCTCGACAGAATGATGAACGAACCCTTCATCAACAAACACTACTCATGGTTTACAATATTAACAATAACCCTAATCATCACCTTGATTATCTGCTACATCGCCTGCAAATGCCGCCGACGACGAGGACTTCCACAAATAACAATGTCTCAAAACAATGACCTGCCACCAGCTCCACAACCCCATAGAAGAATGAGGCTATCTAATATCCTCACCAAAAGAAGACCTAGTATTCACCCTGAGGATCCACTGGAAGAAGAACTTCAAGGACTTCGCCATGAATCCTAAAAGGTCGCCGTATGACGCCAACCTTTCTCTAAAAGGGGGAGTTGTTATATGAAATTCCCACGGTACTTTAACATTATAAAGTAACACAAATATCATATTACGCAATAATTCACGGTATTGCATCATAATAACTCTACACCTTTATTTCTAAGTATTAGTAAGCAGTTTTCGTGGGAAATGCTAATTCAGCATTTCTATATTGTATAAATACACCCAATTTTTATAAGAAATAGTTAGTATTTTTATAGAACGTTATTATGTCAGTTTGAGTTTTGATTTTAGTAAAAAATAAATTTTTTTAAAAAGTGTTTTGTGCTTTGTGAGTTATAACATATATACTAATTAGGAAAATATTTCCTAGCCATCTGATGTAAAAACCTTATACTATAAGGTCGTATTTGGCTAACACTGTTAGCGCTACAATACTAAATTGATTGCTTAAAACTACCGCTTGCCGTCTGCGCTTACCCTATGCTGACGAGAACCAATAAGTTCGAAACCGGTCCATAGGTAGCAGCATCCTACCAACAGAAAGGTCTTCCTTTCTTGGTAGTTTTAAGCAATCAATTTAGTATTGTAGCGCTAACAGTGTTAGCCAAATACGACCTTATAGTATAAGGTTTTTACATCAGATGGCTAGGAAATATTTTCCTAATTAGTATATATATTTAATAATATTACATTTTTTGTTTTGACTAAGAAAGTAAAACTATTTAAAAAAAGGTTTTTACTTACTTTTTTCGAGGTTAGGAACTAGGATATCACTATTTTCTCCACTTTCCTTGAAAACAGCATTTTGTATGGGTAATAATTCAAATACAGCAAGTATATCCGAAGTTTTTAAAGCTAATTTCAAAATTTTACTGGTTCTATTTGTCATTTCGTGGCAAAATAAAAAACACACGTGCACTTCTAAACCAAAATATTACCGCACTGACAACTGTATTAAGTCCACACATCAAGCTTTAGCAGTATTAACTCCATAATACTTTTTTGTCCGGAAAATACTGGGAATACTTTCAACAGTATTAATTCCGTAATATTCTTTTGCTCGGACAAGGCTGAGGATATCATACTGTTTAACTCTGCCTAACTTTAAAAGTATAATATGTATGACCTAATACTGTTTTCCATGTAAAAGAGCAGGTTTTATTTAGTATAATAAAGCTTAATACAGTTTTTCTTCAAAAATGGAGTTAATCCAGTTTGGCTCTCAGGTACAGATATATATATTTAAACAGTTCCTCTACACTCCAATTAAATTAAGGTTGTGTGACTCGATCATTTTATCGTCTTTGTCCTACTGTGATGTATTGTTTTGGCCAGCTCTACTTTACGAGGACAAAAATAGTTTACCAAAATTACAGAATGGCTGTCTAAGATTTTGTTATGGAGTAAGAAAGTATGATCACATTACACCATACTTCCTAGAGTCAGGTTGGCTAAGACTGGATCACAGGTTTATCATGCACCTATGTACGGTAATTTTTAAAGTATTGAAATTCGGACAGCCGGATTATCTTCTTAAAAAACTTATCAAGGGTTCTGATGTGCATGGTTGTGCTACACGATACAACGACCTCGTTAATATTCCTAGGCATAAAACTGCTTTATTTCAGCGCTCCTTCAGTTATAATGCTGCTAGATGCTATAACAATGTTGCGACAAATATCAAAGACTGCTCAGGTACCGAAACATTTAAAAGACATCTTAAAACTTACCTTAGGGGTTCTTAAATCAAATACACTGTTCCGCTTTATTATAACAAGTTTTGTATTTTGTAATATATTTAATTCTTGCTTGGTAAATTTTATGACCTGATCGTTGATACATAGTTGATCGCTACATACCATTAAATTATATATTTTTAGTTAAGTCTAATGTTCTACTACTATTTCGCATAATTATGCCATTTCTATTTTCCACTTTTCTTATGTTTTGGTTATCCAGGTGGTTAGATGAGTAGCTGTGCTAGATCTCGCCACCTCTTTCACTTTTAATATGTATATCTTTTGAAATCTATAAATAAAGGCTATTTATTATTATTATTATTATATAACGAAATTTCAAAAACACGTCTTAATAGAGGTATCTCATTTGTTAGTGGCATTTTACAAAAGCATATTTAACTTAGCTTAACCTCCCTATTTTTAAGAATAAATAAAACACAAAGTTTGCTTCACTATTTTAATGAATATCATACAATAGCATTGTTACTCTTAAAAAGGACATGTTTCGAGAGCAGTGGCTCTTCCTATTTTTATTTCTTATATCTATTTACTGTTGCTTTATGGCCTTTTAGTAATGAACCACCGTGTATAAACCGGACAATTCTATAACACTAACCTTTCGAAAGAAGAACATCCTCATTCAAGTATGCCACTCTACATCGTTACCATGTTTAATTATGCTACTGGTCATTTTAGCACGTTTTCTGGGCCGTATAGGTATACCAAATCCAAAATAATGGCCTTGTTTTTATTAAATGGTAGCCAATAAGCAGTCGTTACTTAAATTTATTGTTTTATTTTGAATCCCAGAGCCTGCTGTGAATGTCAATTATCCCGACTTTATCGCGACTGTCATCTTTAGCGGCTGACTTCTTTCCACAAAGATACGATATTGTCGTCTAACTGCAATTTTACCTTATCGATATACTTCGGGCTTATGGTTGCTTTAATACCATTGGTTATGCTATCTGATTTTGCGGATTTATCTATAATTATTGCAAATCTTATCGGCGTGTTCTTGATATGGTAATTCGCTTATGCCGTAAATTAACTTCTGGTATGGTGATGGAGAGAGATAGTTAGCTGCCACTTGCATACGGCGTAGTATTTAATCTGGGTTTATATCAACGACAAGTGATAAAGAAAAGTAAAGCAATATAATTTGCAAACTGAATATCAATCCAGGGTATTCAACTAAGCCGAAATATTTTCCAATTTTCTTCAGGCGCCGAAAGATTTTGCCAAAGTGTTGCCTAACCGCTTCACCACCAGTTCCCAGCTTGTTTGGCTTTCCTTCATATTTTTCATAAACAAATAAAAATGTATTTTTTTTTATTTATTTATTATTATTTATATAACGTCTTTATTTGCAATATAACAATTGAAATTATTATATTAAGAGCGAAGTTTACCCCATATCATACAGTTATTCTAACAATTAAGCCTAAGAAGATATATATAAATATAGATAATATAATATACCGAGTGATGCATGGCTTAGGTGCATGAACATAGGAAATCCCATGTAAATTTTGAGGTGGTTAAGTTTTGGCTCCCCTGTATATTTTAGAGAAAAATTGAATTATAATTTTTTGAAGAGGCCGATATAACAAACCCATGTGCCAAGCTTGAATAAGTTTTTTTAAGCCAATCCTAACTTATTCAATTTAATGTGATGGCAAAATTACGAAATTTTCATAGTTTAGGTAATACAGCAAACCCCAGCAAATTATTATTTGGCATTGACAAAACAAAAAGTAGCGTCAGTGACAACACTTTCATTGAAGGCGCCTTAACTATAGCTAAATATGAGCTATTCCATTAAGGAAAAAGTAACTATGATTAAGTGGTATTATACAGGAAATTTCCCTAGTGTCAATTTAACTGGAAATTTTACACGGAAATTTTAAAAAATTGATAAGTGGAAATTGCATCCGTTTTGAAAATTACATCTGGAAATATCCCGGGGATAATTGTCATTTTTGACATTTATAGTTTCAAAACATCAAAACTTACTTTACTATTAGCATTAGAAAAAATATTAATTGTTATTAAAGTATGGTATTATTTAAATAAATAAATATATCAAAATCGACTTTTTAGCAACTACCTAAATAAACTTTTATCAACTCGGGAAATTTCCGATCAAAACATAACACGTGCCTAAAATATTTCCCAATGGAAATTTTTTAAAATTTGGTCTTCAGCCAATTTAAAAAAAAAAAAAAAACATTCGTGCATTGCAACAAAGAAAAAATCCCTCACCCTGCGGGTTCGGGATTTTTTCAGGTGCAATGCACTCATGCTTTTGTTAAAAAATTGGTTTCAGACAAAATTTTCAAAAATTTCCGGAAATATTTCATGCACTAGTTATATTTCTACTGGAAACAGTTTAAGAGTAGTGCCAAAAATGTTTTCACTTATAATCTCCCTAGTGCTCGAAATATTTCCGGAAATTTTTCCGAAGGAACGAATTTTTTGAAAATTTTCCCGAGTCGCAGACGAGGGAAAATTTTCTAGAAAAATGCGTGACTGAGGAAGAATTTCCGGATATTAATTCAAGGACGCGGGGGATTCGGTAAGAAAATTTCACACCTAAAATTTATTTGAAAAAAAATTAAAAAATCTGACATGTTTCATTTTGAAACTTACTTTTGCAACAATGAAGTTGGCTGGTTCTTACATTTTGACGTTTATGCGGTGACGCTTGTCATTCTTCAAGCACTTTTCTTATCCATAATTATGGGAATACTTAAACTTTCAAAAAAAAGTTTCCTCACCGTTTAGTTAAACGAAATGCAAAAAATATAAGTGCAAATTATCCTATTTATTTATTTTTACTACATTTCATTTACTAACACAAAGGGAAAGCATAGTATAGTCTAGTTTAGGCTAGTTATGCCAGATAAAACAATTTATTTATCCATAATTATGGAAATACTTAAACTTTCAAAAAAAAGTTTCCTCACCGTTTAGTTAAGCGAAATGCAAAAAATATAAGTGAAAATTATCCTTTTTATTTATTTTTACTACATTTTATTTACTAAAACAAAGGGAAAGCATAGTATAGTCTAGTTTAGGCTAGTTATGCCAGATAAAACAATTTATTTATCCATAATTATGGGAATACTTAAACTTTCAAAAAAAACTTTCCTCACCGTTTAGTTAAACGAAATGCAAAAAATATAAGTGATTATTTACCTCATCCATTATAAAAGCGGGTTGATTTTCACCTGATTATTCAGCGATAATCTCCCGCTCTCCGGTGAAAATCACCCTTGTCAAAAGTGAAAATCTCACCCGTCAGAAATCGTTAGTTTTTTATTTGGTAAATAATCTTCAAAATACATTTCGGGATTGGGAAATAATCAGAAAATCATTCTCAGATTTTTTGCCATTAGGAAATCTTCGAAATGATTTTCGATAATTTCCCTATCCCTTAATATATTACTACAGAAAATTATCCTTTTTATTTATTTTTACTACATTTCATTTACTAAAACAAAGGGAAAGCATAGTATAGTCTAGTTTAGGCTAGTTATGCCAGATAAAACAATTTTTAAAATCTAGGTAGATAGTAGATACCACAGTCAAGTAGGCTTAGGCTTGTGATGTCAAAATCGTCTCTGCTATACGTCACGTCGACAGTTATTTCTTAAACGTGCTTCTTTAGTTCACAATAATTAAATCATGGCAGTAAACAATCAAGAAACTAATTTTAAGCCCTACGGTGTTTGTATATCTTGCTCTGAAATAGGGGACATTAATATGTCTCATAAAAATTTAAAGTATTTGCAATGTTTAATGGAAAAAACTGAATTAAATCCCCATCAAGAAAACCTTTTCTCAGCTATCCAGAAGATTGTGGAGGAAGATATCCCATCCTTTTTAAGAAAAAACAGAATTCAGCAGAACAAAATTGCATCCAAATATTACATCTATTATATTAAACATAGACATCTGATAGAAGTGGAAAGGGAAGATAACCATTATCCTTGTTATTCTCCATTACGAAGAGAAGAGTTCCAACCAGAATTCCAAAAATATTTAGCCTTAATGAAAGAAATATTTGGTAAATAAATATTTGTATTTATTTAGTATTATAAAATAAATAAAAACATTAAATACCAAAATTTGATCCTGAATACTGATTTTCGGATCATATGATAGCTGTCAAGAAAAAATTTCCACTTATTAATTTTGTTCGCCTAGCTTGGCAGGAGGAGAAAAATTTTCGAAAAATTTGAAGGTTGTCATTGGTAACTGTCGAAATGAAAGTGTGTGATTGGCTTAGAATGACAGGTGTGAGATTTTCGGGTATAATACCACTAGTGCATCAAAATTACCGATAATTCTGATTGAAAGCGTGTTGTATTGTAACTGAATGAGTTTATTTTCATTTTTGATTAAATCCGAAAGAGCCCGACTTCGAAGAAGAAGGGCTTTTTCGAGATTTAATCAAAAATGAAAATAACCGAATGCAGTTACAATACTACAACACGCTTGAAAGCAGAATTATCTGGTTATTTTTGATGCACGAGTGGTATTCGGTGGAATATTTCCCGAAAAATTGTATTTCATATTAAAAAAAAAACATTATTGTACAGGGTTATCCAACCAAGACTAGACAAGGCGATTTTTTGACTTTTCCTGTACTTTTATAAAAAAACTGAAATAGCCATCTTAAGTCATTTTCTCTCGCGAATTCGAATCTCTTCAGCAAAAAACAATTGAACATCAAACAAAAGTACTAGGGGTCACTTTGATATTTTTTTAAATGGGATGCCGTATTTTTAATGAGCTTATCCGATTTCTCATATAAATTTTGATTTAAAAATTAAAAAAAAAAAAATTAAAAAAAAAAAAAATTAAAACTGAAGAAAAAAGGCGTTTTTGAATTAAAAATCTAACATTTTAGATCAAAATTTATATGAGAAATCGGATAAGCTCATTAAAAATACGGCATCCCATTTAAAAAAATATCAAAGTGACCCCTATAGTACTTTTGTTTGATGTTCAATTGTTTTTTGCTGAAGATATTCGAATTCGCGGCAGAAAATGACTTAAGATGGCTATTTCAGTTTTTTTATAAAAGTACAGGAAAAGTCAAAAAATCGCCTTGTCCAGTCTTGGTTGGATAACCCTGTACAATAAATTACGTAATAAGTAACAAATTTATTAAAAATATACTTAAAATTAAATTAAATCTTGATTTGTAATCAATTCACTTTTTAAATGTCGCAGATTGACATAAGTAATTTCAATAATAAAAGTTTTTGCGGTAACCGTGGTTATCGCTTCTACTGTGGAATTATCGCTTCTACTGTGGAATTATCAATAGCAATATGTTAAGTGCATGTAAAATTGCTGAAAATCATGCATGAAGGTTTGTTGCCCTAGAAACAGCTTGAATGCATTTTTATTGTTATTTACCAAAAAGTGCCCGACCGAAGGGAGGGCACTTTTTAAGGTAAATAACAATAAAAATGCATGAAAGCTGTTTCTTTAGGGCAACAAATCTGAGTGCATGATTATCAAGCCATTTTACATGCACGAAATATATTTTTTAGACTATTTCCTGAATGAAAAACTAAAAACGAATCATTTTGATAAATTGACGCGAAATTGTCAAAGCAGAAATTTCAACTTGTTGTGACAGTGACGGTTATTCTCGTAGGTAACCAACAATGAAAAACCAGAAGAGTGCAATTTTCAGCTCAATCGCGACCGAGGGCTGATTTTCACCGAAAATCAAGTGAAAAGCGCATTGTAGTTACAGTATATGAGGGAAATAGTCGCTGTAATTCTTGCGAAAGACCACACTTCTTATGAGATTTTTTATATATGAGGGAAATATTCAGTTTAATTCCGTGATAAGCCTATCTCTTCCATTTTATTAATTAAAGTTATCATAAGTAAATTTGAGCCCAAATGCACTATAATAAAAGCTGTAAATGCTCAACTCAGAATGTCAATAGACCTGAAGAAAGGGATAATAATAGAGACCTTGATATTTTACTGCACGTGGGGGAAAATAAAATGATTAGCACGCGGATTCTTGGGCAAGCCGTAGGAAAACATCAAACCACAGTATTGCGCACTTTAAAAAAACATAAATATTTTCCTTATAAGTATGAAAAACATCAAGAGCTACGGCAATGTGATGAAGAACGGAGAATGGTATTCTATTTTTAGGTAATGGAAAGAGCAAATAATATTAAGGATTTTTTGAGAAATATTTGTTTTACCGATGAATGTACATCCTCAACAACGAGCCAAATGTTTAAAATTGCCGGTATTGGAGCCAAGATAACTAACATCGTCTTGTTCATACTCGGACGCAATATCCACAAAAAATAAATGTTTTGGCGGGAATTGTAGGACATCACATTATTGGACCACTTCTTATGGAAAGCAACCTTACAGCAGTAACCTATTTGGACTTACTACAAAATCGAATTGAACTAGCACTAGAAGAAGTTGTACGCGAAAATCCGTAGATCTGGTATCAAATGGAATGGTTAGGGAATACTTGTAAAATACTTTTAACAGAAATAAAGGGTGTCCCAAAATGTACGCACATTTTAAATATCGTGGCATTTTCGTTTTTGTCATAGTGGGCTTCTAAAAATTTGATAGCTGTCATGTAATTTATTGCAATTAACAGCCATGGAACGCTACATGGCAGAACAGCGCGTTGTTATCGTGAAGGCGTATTACAAATGTGGAGAATGTTATGCGGTGGAAACAGTTCGTAGAGTGCGAGCCGTTTTTGGAAAAAATAATGCACCAAATCATACGACAGTGCAAAGATTGATCAGGAAATTTGAACAAAGTGGTTCAGTTGGAAACATAAAATCAACAGGGCGGCCGTGTGCTGCTCGATCTATTAAAAATATTGCAGCAGTGTCGAAAAGTGTTGGTGAGAATCCAGGCACGTCGATTCGCCGTCGGTCACAGCAAGTGATTACTGGAGTACTGTTCGCATATTTGGGGCTCTGCTCCTAAACATACCCTAAGATTGCTAGATTCCATTCAAAGAAGAGCCATTCGCTTGATCGGTGACCATAGTCTGACAAACAACCTGGAAAGCCTTGAACATCAAAGGCAGGTTGGCGACTTGAGTCTATTTTACAAATATTTTCATGGCAAGTGTTCAACTGAGGTTGCCCGCTTAATACCACCCAGAGCGGTGCATGGTAGAAGTACACGACGAGCCACTGCAGCCCACCAGTACGTGGTTCAGCTTAGTGTCCCTCGAACGACACTGTTTCAAAATTCTTTCATCTGGAGAACGTCATCACTCTGGAACGACCTCCCTGAGATCGTCTTCCCCAACGAGTATAGTCTCCAAAGATTCAAGACCAACGTGAATCGTTTCCTGCGCACACGCACCGCTCCTAGAGCGCCATAAAGGATTTATCCTGTAGTGCTGTGCCTTATCATAAAAAAAAAAAAAAAAAAAAAATTACCAAAAGCAGTATACAGCGAATTCTTACAAAATATTTGCATTTGCATGCCTATAAGTTCCAATTGACCCAAGAATTGAAGCCAGCAGATTATGGTTTGCGCCGTGAATTTGTTAATTGAATTCTGGAGAAAAGCCTGTTTAGTGATGAGGCACATTTTCAATTAAATGGATACGTCAATAAGCAGAATTGTCGAATTTGGGGGGAAGAGAATCCTCGTGTTATTTACGAAAAACCAATGCATCCTCTACGAGTCACCGTTTGGTGCGGTTTTTGGTTCGGCGAAATAAATGGGCCATACTTCTTTAAAAAAGAGGCTGGAATTGCACTAACAGTAAATGGCGAACGTTATCGTGCAATGTTATAAGAGTTTGTGTGGGCTGAATTAGACCGAATTAATGTGGAAAACTTATGGTTTCAACAGGACGGAGCGACCTGTCACACTGCGCGTGAAACAATGAACTCGTCACGACTGAAATTTCCTGGTCGTGTCATATCTCGCAATGGTGATCAGAATTGGCCACCACGGTCCTGCGATATAACACCGTGCGACTTCTTCTCTGGGGTTTTCCTAAATCTCGTGTTTATGCCAATAAAGCAGCCGCAATTCCTGACTTGAAGAACGAAATTCGACGCGTCATTGATGAAATTCGTCCACAAATATGTGAAAATGTTATCAATAATTTCATCAAAAGGGCAAGGGCCTGCCAGCAAAGCCACGGTGGACATTTGTCGGATATTGTGTTTCACACTTAATCGTGATATGTATTCTTTCTAATCCCAGTCAAGTTTTGACATATTTCAAGAAATAAATGTGTTTTGTTAACAAATGAAAATGTGCGTTCATTTTGGGACACCCTTTATTATTTACCCATAGCATCTAATTCTTTGGCCAGCCAGGTCTCCTGACCTTTCGCCAAACTACTTCTTTCTGTGGGGTCACTTAAAAAATTTTATATATAAAGATGTAAAATTTGAATAATTTTTGACTAGCAAAAAAACTGTATTTCGTTAGAATGCGACAGAATTTCTCAATATCAACTCAGTAATGTTAGAAATGAATTTTATGATCGGTTAGGATATTGTTTAGCTGAGGGTCGTTTGAGCATTTAAGGGGGATTTACACGGTTCCAGTAGTTGGAACAAGTACTAAAGCCACTAACTAAAATTTAGTTAATGGAACCGTGTAGACTCCATGATTTAGTACTTGAGCAAGTAAACCTTTTAGTCAGTAGTTTAGTCAAGTGAATAGAAGCAGGTTCTATTTACTTGAGCAAGTGGCTTCCCCCACTCTTGTTTTTCGACTGGCTGAAGCGAACTGGACGCGTGTAGACAGAATAGTTTAGTCGATTTCAGTTTGATTTCAGTAAAGTATATTAGTACGGTTTTAGTTTTGAATAGCAGCGCAGTGCATCACATTGCAATGTCGTCTCGTTGGACTGAAGAAACAACCGTTAAATTTGTGCAAGAATATCGAGACAAACCGTGTCTTTGGAACACAAAAATTTCACTTTACAAAAACAAGCAAGCAAGGGATGCGGCCTTTATAATCATACAAGATAATATGGGGATTGAAGGTTTTGGGGTAAACGAAATAAAAAACTAAATAAAAGCATTGAGATCCACCTATTCCCAGGAAAAGAAAAAAAGTAAATATTCCAAAAAATCGGGGACTGGAACAGAAAGTATTTACGTGTCAAATGTAAAATGATTTACTGAAATGGATAGTTTTTCTTTGTTAATTTCTTCTGATAAAATATTAGATAATTATCTCCACATATATTCAAAACGCATTTTTGAACAGATAATCTAACAACTGTACTTGCCGCCATTTTAAAAGTGTTCAACTTATCTGAACTATTTCAAAACACTAAAATGCGTGTAGACAACCACTTGAACAAAAACAAATTTTATTTAGTTACTAGCTTTAGTAGCTTTAGTAGGTACTTTTTTTTTTTTTAATTAACTTTAACTTTATTTTATTTGAGTTTGATTTTAAATTTTTAAATTTTTAAATTTTAAGGCTTTCCGACAATACGTTATAAATTGTTATTCCATCATGTAAGATTGATTTTTTACCAAAATTTGACCGAACTTTAATACTCTGAAAGTTATCACAATGTCTTGTATTATGATTGTGAATTATATTGGATTTTGATAATTTTATATTGGAATTTTTTTCTTTTAAGTTTATTGATTGTATTAGTATGCCAACTTTTAATTTGTATAAATTTTTTAGATCTAGATAACCTCTTGGCTTATAAAGATTTATTGTTGGTTCCAAAATAGGTAAGTTATAAATGCATTTTATGATACGTTATTTTGTAATTTTTGTAATGGTTTTAAATAGGTAACTTTAAGTATGGTATGTGAAATTTAAGGCTTAGTAAGAAAATGATGTCTTTTATTTTCGATGTGTGATTGCCGGATTAATGGAACGAAAATGTGTTTCTAATGCTAAATTCTCTTTATTCGTTATGTCTAGCTTTACGTCAATTTTAGAGAATAGCGTCATAGAAATTATTTTCTTGTATTTGCTGTATTACCTAAACTATGACAATTTCATAATTTTGCCATCACATTTAAGTGAATAAGTTAGGATTGGCTCATTATAATGTATTCAAACTTTGCAAATTGGTTTATTATATCGGCCTCTTCAAGAAATTGTAATACAATTTTTCTCTAAAATGTACAGGGGAGCCTATATTTAGCCACCTCAAAATTAACATGGGACTTCCTATGTTCAACTAACCCATGCATCACCAGGTATCACAAAATAATATAAGATCAACGAGAACATAAAGTAGAGAAATAAAAGAAACATACTCAACCAACAAGTAAGAAGTCCTAGATAAGAATATGAATAAATAATTATAGGCGTAGATATTTTTGATTTTATTTTGGCCATTTAAATGTTTAATGTATTTCATATCTGCTGTTCCAAAAAATACTATTTAGCACCCTTTCTAAAAGCTTTTACACAACACTTCCTCAATTTAGTGCCCAAGAATTATAATAATGGTCAGAGCCGTTCCAACCGGGGGGTGCCAGGGGTGCGGGGCATACGGATGGCAACTCAAGGGGGCGTCGATAGCTTTAAAACTAATTTATTAGTAAAATTATCAATACCAAAAATAGTATCATTATACTAAGTAACTACTTAGAGTTAAAAATGCATTTTACAAGTATAACTGGAAATAAACAAAACAACATTGGTTTTAGAAACGCTACTTCGCGTCGCAACCAGTTGGGAAATATATTGTTTGTTTTTGTTTTAACAAGTTTTAACCCACTATGCCATCAAACCGCGTCGCATCGCAGGCATCGCGTCATTACGGGCGGTTTTTGTCCGGTTGCAGGAAAATACTCGTTTATGCCCTACGCCTATAAATACACGCACCAGGATAATTTGCACTATATTAATTTTGAACGTGTCAATCTCAACAAATGAAAACTACGAATGTAAAGATGAGGATCCAAAAAATCCACAAGCCCAATTCAAAATTAATTTTTACTTTGTAATTTTGAACACTGCATTATCAAAAAAAAAGAGGAAAGGCCCGAACAAATAAAACAGCACCACACAGTTTTCAATTTTCTCAGCGAACTAAATAATTTGATTTGAAATAGATAAATCAAATAGGTCTACAATATTTAAATAATATGTTTGAAGCACGTCATATGATCCATCTAAAAATGCGAAAGATATTATAGCTGAAGATTTATGCGATGAAATTGACAACGTTGCACCCTATATTTCCCTTGAAATGAATGCGTTAAATGTGAAACAATTCAAAATTATTCTTGCACACGGGCGGCAGCTACCCTAGGAACGGCTCTGATAATGCTTAGCTTTGTAGGAAAATCTTCTTTGAAAAAATGCAGTTTTTTGACGGGGTAAAGTCCGAGTTAACTTACTATTACAAACTGTTCTTTGCTGCTGATCTTTTGTTTATAACAGTTTATGACTCGAGTAAAGAGGAGCATCTAACATAAGCACCATGCGGGTAAAACTGACAAGATGATATTTAAATATAGTTTCCATGTTAAGCAATCTTAAATTTCGACAGTAAAATCCAATGTGACCATACTTTCTAAGACCTACAAATCTGACACAATAATTTGCTAAAATTTGAAGTCTCTTTTTCATAACCTTTTCCAAACATGGGTAATAAAGGATTAGACCATAATAAAATAAAGGCGAAAGAATATGCTCACATAGCTTTTTTCGTGTTTTAATTTATTAATTTAGAGTTTTTTAAATACTAAACATACCCCTATAAACAACCCATTAACATGCAACCCCTAAATTTCTGGCCTTTTTAACAAAAACTAATTTTTGATTATCAAGAGTTATGTTGAGGTCAGCAATAAGAGGGTTATAATCTTTTTTAGGACAAAACGACACTAGTTCAGTCTTCTGTAAATTAAGCCTGATATTGTGGCACTGACAAAATTTACTTATTCGCTGAAAACTTTGATTTAGGATAATATTATTTATTTATTTATTCATTCAATAATAGATCCATACATAAATTGTACTTAATAGTAATACAATAATACTTTGTAAGAGTGTAGACCGTGTCGTTTACTTATAAATAAGAATACATACATAGCTAGGCTGTTACAACTTACTAAAAAACTAAAGACTTACTAAAAAACTACAGAATTTACAGTTTGTTACAATTTAATAATATCTAAGTCAACATTTCCAGCCACAATATAAATTACCACAACACAAAAAAGAAGAAATCACGTTTTACAATATAAACAACTTCAATCACAATACCAGCTACCATGAACAGATTGCAATAAATGAAGCAGCAAGAGAACATATCCATTACATAATATCACAATAGCCCGCGAAAATCATACTCATTCAGGTACTTATTGACGTCATAATAGCATTTTCTAACTAGAAATTTCTTTAGTCTGGTTTTCAGTTTCCCACTTCTATCCGATCTAAATGTTGCCGGAAGTCGGTTCCAGATTTTAATAATCATGTAAGTGCAATTCCTCTGTATATACAGGGTCGTTGGTATGTATGGAAACGGTCGATTATTTCTTAAAGTAAAACAGTTAGCAAAACGTATTTAAGACAAAAGTTTCAGGGTCTCTTAAGGTCTATTAGAATTAGAAAAGAATAAGTATACAGGATGAGTCACAAAACCGTAGAGAAACAAAGCTACTTTTTTTTATATAGAACACCCTATATCTTAGACCATTTTTACATTTTAAATTAAATAACAATTATTTTTCATGAGGAGCATTATAAGTCTAAACCAAATAGTTTCCGAGATATCGACTATTGAAAAATGACATTTTTGAAATTTGACAGCTTCTAGCTTTCTAACGGTAGGTCTTAGAGTAAAACGGCTTACATGTCCCTATATTAGTTTCTTAATATCTTGTCAACTTCCGGTTAAACCGGATGTAACTCAAAAACCGGAAATACAGTACTTCCGGTTTAACCGGAAGTTCTTGATTTGTGAAGATAATAAAAAAGTAAGATAGGGACATGTAAGCCGTTTTACTGTAAGACGTACCGTTAGAAAGCTATAAGCTGTCAAAGTTCAAAAATGTTATTTTTCAAAAGTCGGTATCTCGGAAACTAATAGGTTTAGACTTATAATGTACTTATTAGTAAATAATTGCTATTCTATGAAAAATCCAAAAATGTTTTAAGATATAGGGCGTTCCATTAAAAAAAAAGTAACTTTGCTTCCCTACGGCTTTCTGACTCATCCTGTATACTTATTTTTTCAAAATTCTAATAGACCTCGAAAAACCCTAAATCTTTTGTTCAAAATATTTTTTGCTAACTGTTATACTTCAAGAAGTAATCGACCGCTTCCATACATACCAACGACCCTGTATGTGAAATTTGGTTTTTTCGCGACTAGGATATTTTTATGTCTTGTGTCATAATTATGATCGTACTGCAATTGTTCAAAAAAGGAATAATTTTTTACAACAAACATTATGCATTCATAGCCATATAGGCTATATAGTGACAGTATATTATTTTTAATAAAAGTTGGTCTACAAGTTTCAAGTTGTTTTATTTTATAGATTGTCCTAAGTCACCTTTTTTGTGGGATATAAACTCTACTGCTCGTTACACTATTTCCCCAGAACAAGATGCCATATCTAATCCTAGACTGAATAAATGCATGATATGGTGACAGAGCAGCACCGACTCCCACATTATTTCTTATTACCGATAAAGCAAAGCAGTATCTTGATATATTCCCAGCTAGTTGATTGATATGTTCTTTCCAATCTAGTTTTTTATCTATGATCATCTCCAGGAAAGGCAGGGTCTCTACTGAATCAATAACATCATCATTATACCCGGTAGTTACATTTAGAGGGTTTTGGTTTCCAAAGAACAACAGCTTAGTCTTCGATACATTAAGCAATATGTTATTTGCAGTCAACCAATCATTTAGAGCACTCAAGTACCTCTGCAACTCCACAGTGCACTTCTCCACATTACTTGCACTGTGAATTACATTGGCATCATCTGCGAAAAGAATGATTTTATTATTGGTAATGTTGACAATTTTATTTGTGTACAAGATATGAAGAAGAGGACCCAGTATGGACACTTGTGGTAAACCCTGCGCAATGGTATTACTGTCTGAGGCAACTCTTTCCCCTTTCAGGTTTGTTTCCGTGACCCTCTGTTACTGGCAATGTCGGTATCATCAAGCTTAAAACCAAAGTATAAATGACTAAAAACATTGTTTACCCGGCTACACAAGTTCATGGTATAGATCAGGAGCAAAAGCGGGCCTAAGATTGAGCCTTGTGGAGATGACCAACTGAATTCCCGACATACCATTACCAACTGTAACACTCTGAGATCGCTTATTTAAATATGTATCAAACAATCGAATCTAAATATCATTTAGACCGAAATATTTCAACTTTGCTATCAACAATTCATGATTTACAGAATCGAACGCTTTTGACAGATCCAACAAAACAAGCACACTTGCCTTTCACTCATTCATTACTCCTAACAAATTATCTTATATTTTTAATAAAGCATTCGTGGTAATATGTCTCTTTCGAAAACCGGATTGATTATTGGGAATTAAGTTATGGGAGTTGACATATTCAGTCAGTTGCATGTTCTAAAATTTAACTTAAAAGTGGCAACAAACTTATGGGTCTGAAGTCTTTATAGTCCACATGAGAACTACATTCCACTACAGGGCACACCATCGCACAATGCCACGCTTTAGGACAGTAACCTATCTCTAAACAGCAATTTATTATACAGTGGGTCCCAGAAGTAATGTCTAAATTCATTTAAAATTCAGTAGTGGGTTTTTTAAAAAAACGCTTGGACCCGTCGATTTTCATTTCTTAATGTGGTTTTTTTAATGGTTAGGTCATGTATACAGGGTAGCCCAAACATAAGTTACGACTATAAACTTAAATTTTTGTAATAAAAGTTCTATTTTTTATTTCATTTTTGAATTTTGCATCGAATTCTAAGTACAGCATAAATTTTTTGAGTAAACTTTTCGGTGAATTTTTATCCCATTTTAAAGCAATCCTGGTAATTTCATTTTCTGACAAGGCCACTGAACTTTCTTTACGTTTAATTTATGTTACTTTGTAATTTCTTCTATTTTAAATTACGTGCCTCATAGGCCTTTTTGAATAAGGCATCCGAGAAAAGATTGCAAGTAACATTACATTTTTGAAAATACATATTTTGAACCATTTTAGCTGCAAAATTCCACATGGTCTTAACTGCATACTCTTTTTAGTGTTCTCCAATTTTTTCTTCATGCTAAAGCCCCAATCCATTTATAATCTGGCTACACCTTCGATTAACTGCTGCACCTTCAAACTAAAATTCCTATCGCTATAAAAAGTGCTGAATTGATTGCATATTAAAGATCTATTTTTTTGTCTATTTGTAAGAACCCAATTTTTAATCTCGCTACTTATTTCTTCACATTGATGGTTCCAAATCGCGACATACTAATTTTGTACTTAAATGGTACTTTCAGAAGCTTTAAGCTGGATTTATAAACTCGAAAAGTTGACGAGGTTGAAAACTGGATTAATAAAATCGAAAAGTTGGCGAGGTTGAAAGCTGGATTTATAAACTCGAAAAGTTGGTGAGGTTAAAGTTATGATCAAGTTTGTGAGGTTAGATATTCCGAACTCCGAGCATAAAAATTGGGTATCTCCAATTCTCCAACTATCCGGGAAGTTTTTGAACCTTACATGAGCTTTACGTGAACAACATGAACGAGTGTATAAATGGAACTGAGTGTTCCCTTTAGTTTAAATTGAACTCCTATTTCCAACACCAACTGAACCTCAACCTCGCCAACTTTTCGAGTTTATAAATCCAGCTGAAGTTATGTTCAAGTTGGTGAGGTTCGATATTCGACAGTCCAGAATATGGCATTTATAAAGTCAGTAGCGAAGTTCGAAAAGTTGTTGTTTCATTGGTTGAAATTTTTGTCCAACAGAATGATAGAGAATACTGTATTATACATATAATATTATTACACCCTGTTTGCGGCGACATTTTTGTTTCATGCGGCTTATAGGAGAAGGCGTAGCAATTGCCGCTTTAAAAGGCGACTAGTAAATGTGAGGAAAATAGGGGCAGGTGGATATGATTATTTTAAAAAGATGAGGTCTTGGGATACACCACAGTTTTTTAAATACACACGAATGTCTGTTCCAGTTTTTAATAAATTATTAACTAAGACAGTGCCGAAAATCACTAAACAAAAACGAAGTGATGGAATATCCGCAGAAGAAAGACTTGTGATAACCCTGCAGTAAGTGTTCAACTTTGTTCTTTCTTCTTGGTATTTTTATAATCTCTATGGCTTAAGTTGTAGATAAATTCATAATTTTGGATTAACTAGAGTAACAATAAATTAGTGTCATCAGTCTCTATGCTATCAGCATAGAGAAACAGAAAATCCAAATACAAATGATCGAAGGGCGACGTAAACAACGAAGAACGCAAGCGCGACAAATAAAAGACATTTGACATTTCGCTGTAGCCACATGACTTTAAAACAGCGTTTTTTCGAAACTTACGAACTTTGCACGAACTGAGTTTATAAATTGAACTGAGTGTTCCCTTTAGTTTAAATTGAACTCTTATTTCCAATGTCAACTGAACCTCAACCTCGCCAACTTTTAGAGTTTATAAATCCAGCTTTAATTTGCTGACAGAACCGATTGACAAACGTTTTAGTAAATAATAATGACAAACAAGTTAAGGCAATGCATCGTTACTATGGTAATTGTACAAAAAACAGAAAAAATATCCGATTTTTCTATTCAGTTAGGTACCCTCTCACTTCTTTTTTAATCGATAGCAAGCTACGATTTTTGACATTTTAAATGGCATTTTTTGTACATGAGTGGAATTCCAGTAGAAATATAACTAGTGCATGAAATATTTCCGGAAATTTTTGAAAATTTTGTCTGAAATCAATTTTTTAACAAAAGCACGAGTGCATTGCACCTGAAAAAATCCCGAACCCGCAGGGTGAGGGATTTTTCCTTGGGTGCAATGATGCACGACTGTTTTTTTTTTTTTTAAATTGGCTGAAGACCAAATTTTAAAAAATTTCCATTAGGAAATAGTTTAGGCACGTGTTATGTTTTGATTGGAAATTTCCCGAGTTGATAAAAGTTTATTTAGGTAGTTGCTAAAAAGTTGTTTTAGCTCCATAGCAACTAATTATAATAGCCTACTACACTAAGTTTATGCTGATTTAAAATTTTGACAGGTCGACTGTTTTTATGTTTTGAAACTATAAATTTCAAAAATGACAATTATCCCTGGGATATTTCCAGATGTAATTTTCAAAACGGATGTAATTTCCACTTATCAATTTTTTAAAATTTCCGTGTAAAATTTCCAGTTAAATTGACACTAGGGAAATTTCCGGTGAAATTTTCCACTTATTAATTCAGTACCAGTTACATGGCCACACAATGTATCAGTGAAATATTCGCTGTGGCACTAAATTCCACTACACTTAAATCATTATTGTAACCTTTCTAAAACCATATCTTCTTAAGAGTATTTTTAGACATCAGAAAAAATATTTTTTATAATTTATAGCCCGACAATCCTCTGACCATATGGCTATCAACATACAAAATGCGATGATTTCTTTTTCTCACAAAAAAAACTTTGCCCACATAATTACCTTACGTCTTAACAACCTGCTATTAACAAAAACATAATAGCTACAGAAACTATTTGTTTGTGTGCAGGATATTAATGTTTTTTCTTAAAGACCACCCAAGGTGTTAAAAATTACATTTTGCTACACCACTTAAAGTCTTTGAACTATAATGTAGGTGTGATATACAAGCTTTTTTATGTATACTTTCCAACAGAAGTAATTATGTGCGTTAAATAATTCCGGATGCTGTTTGCATTTGCTTCAAGCATGGAATAAATTGTAGATACCTAAACGTATGTTATTATTGGTTTAATAAGACAAAATTTTCAATATTATCTTTAATAATATATATTATACAGGGTTGACTTTTTGGAATTAATTCACAGGACTGAAATGAAACGAAAATTAAAAGCCAAAAAATTGCCGATTGTGTTGCGTTATCGAGTTATCGTATATAATACCACAAGAGAGAAAATTTTGCCGGCAAAATTTTCCGATTGTTATGAAAGTTTGTTGCTTGGCAATTTCGCGATTGCCATTTTTGTTACAAAACCACGAGCCGTTAGGCGAGTGGTTTTGAAAAATGTCACGAGCGAAATTGCCAAAAAGCAACAAACTCGAATATAAAAGAGGAAAATTTTACCTAAAAAATTTTTTCTTGAGTGGTATTCGTCAAGACTATTTCACGAATAATATTACACATACTTTGGTAAAAATAAATAAATTTACGTGAGATTACAACCTTTCAAAAGTAACAGTGACAATCTACTGTCAGTCATTAATTTTACGTGAGATTACAACCTTTCAAAAGTAACAGTGACAATCTACTGTCAGTCATTAATTACCAATCTTAACAGTGAATGTAACTAAGGTAACAAAATTTTGCCGATTAAAAACTATATTGCTAGCTATTTTCTGAAATTCTGATTGGTCAGTGGCAAAATTATGAAGGTAGTGGTTTTTCCGATTAAAAACAGGTAAATATCTAAAATTGCTACATTTTGATTGGTTCAAATTATGATGAGGAATAGTCGATAAAAAAAGATCAAAATTTTAACTTTAAGTATTTAAACATTATTAAAAATGAATAATTATTACAAACGAAATAATGGTCTGCTCTCACAAAAGATGTTTAAACAAATCGCCTCCTACATCAAGACAGCCATTCGCACGATTTATTATGGAAGCACAAACTCGGGAGCATGTTTTAATCTGTAAATATCACAGTAGCAGCGTGAATACGAGCCACTACTTCTTTCTGAATGACAGCAGGTTCGCGGTAAACGTTTCCAATAAAAAACAATCTAACGGATTCAGATCTGGAGATCTAGGACACAATGGTATGGGTCCACCTTTCGGGAAGTTGTGATTTAGGAAATTTCTCACTAATATTCCATAATGGAATTTCATCGAGGTTGAGGAGGTAACAGAGGTAAATTTCCAATATAAAATTGAAGGTGTAGAGATGAATTGAGTCGACCAAGTAAAATGCAGGGATCAATTATCATGTAGGTTATGAGAAAAGTGCGAAATATATGCAAAGTGTATAATATATATGCATTTTTTGTCAATTTTATAATAAAATGCATATTTCTCCCAAATTATTATTTTATGAGCTTATTTTTATGTTTCCGGCGTTATCAAAAATTATTAAAAGTTATTAGAAACGCCCGGTCCAAGAGTTACAGTTTAGTGGAGAAAAAGTCTTCTGTAAGGCTTGTGCAAAAATTATTGTTTGTGAAAAGAAGTTCCAAATCGATCAACATATGAAAATACCGCTGCATAAATCAACGTTACAAAAAATGAAATCTGAGCCAGTTCAGCTGAGTGTAAAAAACGCATTTCAAAATGTTGGACAAAAATCGAAATTTGAAAAGGAAATTTTTCAAGAAGACTTATGCAAGGTTTTGGTCGCAGCAAACATACCCTTAGAAAAATTGCAAAATCCGCAATTTAGAGGGGTCTTGCAAAAATATTGTGAGCAAACCATTCCTGACGAATCCGCGCTTAGAAAGAAGAATGTCCATTCAGTATAAGAAACCATTATAGGAGAAATTAGAGCTTCACTGGGTCATAAAAATTCTTTTGATAAAGCACAGATGCTTGTGGCAGATATATCGCACATCTTATGATTGGAGCACTTCAAGAAGATAAAGCAACAAACCTTTATTTAATAGCTTCTAAGCAGCTAGACAAAACTAATAATGTGACCGTAACCCGATTTATTCAGCAGCTTTTTCTTACCAAATCCAGTCCCAGATGAGAAGTTTTTAGTGCTTTTGTCTGATGCAGCACCGTATATGGTAAAAGTAAAAAAAAGTGTTTTTAAAAGCATCTCTAAGAGTGCAGATAACATGTATAAGGAGAGATTACCAGGAGTTAGTTTACCTCCAGAACCTTCAATTACCCGGTGGGAAACATGGATTAAGGCCGCAATATTCTACGCAGAACATATCGAAGCCATTAAAGAACTAATTTTGGATTTAGATGAGGATTCGCAGTGTGTTGTGCAAAGTAAAGAGTTGTTAAAAAGTGCAAGTCTAGTTAAAGATCTGGTTTTTATTACGGTTAATTTCAGTTTTATACCCGATATAATATCCTCGTTAGAGAGTAGAAATTTAAGTTTAAGAGACTCAGTTAGTATTTTTAAAACTTTTTCCGCTAAACGTAACAACATTCCAGGTAAAGTAGGAGGTCAAGTAAGGAATAAATTGGATATAACTGTAAAAAAGAATGAAGGATTTAAATACTTAACTGCAGTAAAAATCATTTATGAAGGTAGACTATCCAACGAAGTTGTATCTTGGCCTTATACTGTACTACCTAAGTTGTAGTATTGTCCGATTACATCAGAAGATGTTGAAAGAAGCTTCTCTTTGTATAAACATATTTTTACTGATAGGAGACAATCCTTTTTAGGTGAAAATTTTGAAAAATATTTAGTAATAAATGCCTTTTATACAATTTCAGGTTAAAAAATTGTTTAGGTATTTTTATTTTTCTTTATTTTTTTTTCGATTTTTTTTTAAGTAAACATCTTTTTTAGAACCGAGTGTGTTTCTTACCCTATTTCACTACAATACATTAAGAAATATTGCATACCAGTACCAGTATGCATATTTGGTCAAAGGAATGCATATAACTGCATATTTTAAAGGCAAACAAGGCATATATAAGCGTATATTTCGGCTAAATTTAAGTGCAATATATTCCGCCCTTTAGTTATGAGTGTTTTTGATACCTCACTCAGTAAATCTATGATTGACAACCCACCACGCTCATAGCTAACGGCATAATGGCGGTGTATACAGACCAGACGATAATCACCGCCACACAACAACCGATTCAATTTCATTTTTTACGTTACTGCTTACGGACTCGGTCGGGATCGATCGTACTCGTTTAATGAAAACAAAGGGAAGAAAAGCATAGTTTAGTAAGTAAGCTGAATTATTCGGGAAATACGTTTTCTAATAATCAAAGAAATAAACAATTGATCTGTCAACGCCGCAAGAGTCAGTCTTCTAGCATAGCAACAATATTTTTTTGGCCTTTGGTTAAAAATCATTAGTGTTTTAGACCGCAGTATACTAATTTTTGGAAAACATCAATTCTTCTGTAAACATAAAAACGTGCTATATTCTAAACTTAATAATATTAAATTGACGTCTACGAAAACCGTTAATCGGTAGCTTTGCCATAGGTCTCTGGCTTCGAGAATGTGGGCAATATCATTTAATGCTTAACAGATGCGTCAATCGTCCTATTGGCGGTAAACAAGTTTAATGTAAATAATAAGTTATATAAATGATAAATTTTAATAAATAGCAAGTACCCATAAAATTGGCAAATGCCTAATGACTTGTAGAGGTGCCGAGCCTCGGTCTTTAATACAAAGCGTATCTACCTGAACTTACGATTGTCTTCCAATGCAAAATGCTTGAGCTTCTACAGCGTGTCCAGAAAAGTTCTAGACATATGGTAATTTTCTTTGTTGTTGATTTTACAAAAAAAAAATAATTCCTTATAAAAAGTTCTGCTTGATGCGCAAATAATATTGACATATTAAAACTTAAGATATCATGTACAGGGCGGCAAAAAATATAGAGACACAGAATTACGTTAAGAGGGATGTGCACTAAATTTTTATTTTAGAGCAAATTGTTATAAGAAAATTTTACTAAGGACTACAAAACGTAGTCAGATACAATTTTTCGTTAAAATATTTTAATTTACTGCGTACCATAAAAAATTTACAGTCCTTTACAAAGATGCAACCGGGGAAGACATTGAAAATGCCGAAGCAGTGTGCAACGCTTGTGACTATTGTGAGATTTGAGATCTGCGAAAACTCATAGATTTGAATGTAATATTTAGGTAGTTGATATAAGTTTTATTGATTCATAATATAAAAAATAGTAAAATAAAGGTTATAAACTCGAACGCGCCTCTAGGGTATGGTTTGGCTGGAGCAGTCAGCGGCCGCAGCTGGCGTTCGCGATTGGTAGCTCGTACTGGTTTAATGCGATTTGTATGTACACGGTTTCACTGCCGCAGCTCAGCGACACAGCGTTCGCCGTCAATTGCAGCGGCTGCGTTCGGACTGCTAGAGAGACCAGTTCAGCGCCGATCGTTCAGCAGAATGCCACCGTTCTCGGCAATTGCTGACGAGTGTTTGATAGAGGAGGTGCAAAAGTAGTCCTTTTTATACAACTACGAGAACGAAAATTACAAAAATGTTGTAATGAAAGAAAATGCATGAAAAAAAGTGGCAGCAAGTGTAGGGAAGAATGGTAAAGTGTACAAAACCATTTTGTTTATTTTTCAGCATTACATTACAAAGTATATAATTAGGGTAGACTGGGGCAAGTGCGAAGCCCTTTTTAATAGTTCAAGTTTATTTCCTTCCTACTTTAAATATACAATATTTATAAAAATGTCTTTGTAAGAAAATAATAGTTTAATATGTTTACTTTTCATACTGCATAGGGCACACATGAATTATTTTTGAGATCTTGAGATTTGAATGATTATTTTTTTTTTGATTATTTATTCTGAAAAATAATAAGTAATCCAAAATAACACTGAAAAAAGTCCTAATAACAAGAATAATATTTTTATAAACTTATTTATCCGTTCAAAACCCAATGTTTGGCTTTAATCTCTAAAACAGGAATTATTCCCAAGGAGAAACTAAAACAGAAAAGAAACTTAAAGTTTAAAAATTCGAATAATTTTATGGAACTTGTTAAATATTGTATCCCGCAAATTTCACATTAAAATGAAAACCTCCTCGGCGTGTTACTACCGGTTCAGGTAAACGAGTCACTATATCGTCTAGCTGTACTACATTGACATCATTGGTGAGTGGCCATAAAAAATTATCTTTTAATTTTCTAGTAAACTTGATTTCAAAGCCGTTGTCAACAGTATTTACCTGGCCAATGAAATGTTTGTTTGCTTTTGGTAATGTGTATTTAACCAGTACCCAGTCTCCAATGGAAATATTGTCTTTGTTTATTTCAGGAATTTGATCTTCGCAATGCGATTCTAAAGTGAAACTTTGATCCGATTCCATAAAAGGTACACTTTCATTATCTGATTCACTGGAGCTGGATTCAAATTGATATGGACTTGGCCGACTTTGTTTACTCTTTCGGTCAATTTTCATAGCTGGTTTAGATATAGTAGATGAACTTGTAGAGAGTTTTAATGACTACTTGCGATAGTACCTGCAATGGTTTGGCCACCTTGAATTAAGCGCTTTCGTTTCCTTGGATTAGAAGAAGGAGTCTGTCGGAGCGAATCAAGTAGTAGATCATCAAAACTTGTCTTTTTTCTTGCCGATTTTCGGTTGTAGCTGGTAATACAGCTTCAGTTATAGGATCCTGATGATTATTGAGTATATTTTGTTCATTTTGATCAGAGCTGACAATTACTTTGAGATTGGTAGCACTATTAGATGCTGATGAAGGAGCTGTAAGTAATTCTGCATAAGATGCTAGTTTCCTTTTAAGTGAGGCGCCAGATGTAGAAGGCTTTACTGTTTTTAACATTGACTGTTCGAAAGTAGCGGTTTTTTTCTGTTACATTCGGTGCTACAGCATTTCTTTCAATATCAATGCGTCTCGGCCTCGGTTATAAATCTGTTACAGATCCTTGATTTTTCAAGTGTTCCTCCCATCTTTTTAGGGCATCGATGTCATACTTCTCTTTAGAAATAACATGTCTATTAAATGGAACAATACCACCCTTTCTGAATCCTGTTTTTATGATTCCGGAATCTACTTCAGCCCAGGTTTTCACTAGCAATGTGACGAATTCCCTTTTTGGTAGTCATTGTCCCTGATGACGTCTTTGCCATGTTATTACTTCCCTCTCCCATATTGCCTTAAAGGATCTAAACACACTCAAATCGAGGTTGAAGTAAATGACTTGTATGGGCTGGCAGTTTAAGTATATTAATATTTTCTTCTCTTGCGGCTTGGATTAATAAGCAATCCACATGCGAGACATGCCCATCATATATAACAATAATTGGTGCCTGATTACGAACCAAAGGAATAAAAGTCTTTAGAAAGTAATTACTAAATATTTCGGAGGTCATCCATCCATTGGCGCTGGCTGCATATACGGTGTCTTTGAAGAGATCTTCATTTCTTTCTGAATTTCAGGAACTCCATACATTATTGCCTTTAAATATTATCAATGGTGGCAATTTTCTACCACTAGCACTTGCTCCTGCCAGGACGGTTATATATTCTCTGCCCGATTCAGCAATAATTCTTGAAGAGGGTTTGCCTTTCGCGCCAACAATTTTAAGACGAGAAGGATCTCTACACAGTGAAGTCTCATCTAAATTGTAAATCCATTCAGGACGATCCTGAAGACCCAACTCCAATATAGCCTTTTCCAATAAAACAAAATATTGGTCTATTATGAATGGGTCCGTAGATTTCTTTCTGCAGTACTCTTAGCTTTGTGGTTTTTTTCATACTCAAAAAGTGCTGTTGTTTAAACTTTATTAGCCAGTCTGTGCCTGGGATATTGTTTTTAAAAGGATTGGAAATATTATTTAAAGTTACGAAGTCATCTTGCCAAGAAAGTATTGGAGGTCGGCCCTGTGTCTTGCTTTTTTCGCCACGGCGGCCAGTTACTCTACAGTAGATTGTAATGTATGGGATTCTGAATTTGGTACTAGCCATCGACATGGTTAATTGACCTTGATTGACGGCATTTACTGCAGCATTAAATTGCTCCTCCCCATAGGCAGCCCTATCGGACTTTCTTTTATAATTTCGTACCATGACGTCAACTCTCTGTAAAGAATAAAAGCTTTAAGTGTCAGTGCCAACGAACTTTAGCATTCCCAGGAAAATGGGGCAAGTGTAAACTAACCTTTACACTTGCCCCATTACAATTTTCACACATGCCCCACATTATGTTTTTTATGGGGGAAGTGCAAACCTGTTCGTGAGTAAAAACCGCTTTTAGATTTGGTCGGTATATAGGATTTTAAAGCTACAACAATTGACTAAACACAAGAAAATGCAATAAAACTAAAAGTATATTATAAGTTTTTACCTTTGACCAATTTTTTATGGAGATATCACACACTATTCAACGGACCGATTCGGAGATTATGTTACAAATGACTACTCACAAAGAAAAAAACACCTGGTAACTCGCCGGGAGTGGATAATTCAACAGTGCTAATGTATAGTTAGTTGCCTCGGACCACACAGACAAGCATACTTTCAATATTGCCTGATTGGCGCTCTGATTTTCCACTTACCCCAGTTTTACACTTGCCCCAGTCTACCGTATACCATATTCAAATCCAACATTATGCGAAGGACACATTGATCAGTACTTAATGACAACCGTAACTCTATTTCGATTGGTCAAGCGGCAATAAAACTAAAAGGCCCTGGGCGACAGGGTTGTAATTAGTTTACCGGTGATTTTCGCACTATTGCATTGTATCGTTTGGTGTTATTGTTTGTTGTCAATATTTTGATATAAATATTTGTGTCTTTGACCATGTATTTGAATGTATACAGGGTGTTTCAGAAGTACTAACCTGAACTAACCTGAACTAACCTGAACTAACCTGAACTAACCTGAACTAACCTGAACTAACCTGAACATGTGTCCGGAGTTGCCCCGTTTTTGATGTACAGGGTGCGTAAGATTAAAAAAAAAATCGTTTTTTTTTATTATTTTTGTAAATATCCTTTTCCCGATTTTATTGCAATTTGGTACCGTCATTCATAATGATAAGAGGCTTAATTAGCCCTAACTAGATTAAATTTATTAAGTCCAGTGGCGTCCCGGGAAACACTTCAACAGATATTATTGACAAAAAATGTACGCCACTGACTTCTTTCTAATTTTGATATTTTTTCCGGATATACCAACTAATGATACAATTTTAAAATGTTTTGATACTTTGACGTTTTATCCAAATTGATTTGTTTACTTGGTATGCTGCAGCTCTTATTTAAATATGGTATAGTATTAATTCAAGTGTTAATATGACGCTTGTCGAAATGGAGGAATTTGGGCTAACATCTCCTCTTCATCTTCTTCCTCCAACAACAGCATGCAACTAATGTTATCGGCGTTCATTATAAATCATACATAAGCGCTTGCACTACGAAGTACGAATATGATCTGAAACGCGCTGCTCCAGCTACGCCAGCCAAACCACCCTGCGACGACGGCCAATTGCTACGCTCTACGCTCGATCGCGAACGCCAAACGCACCCGCTGACTGCTCCAGCGAAACCATACGATTACTCCCGACTTGGTCTGATCCCGATAATTTTAATGTGGTGTGACGTCAGGGACAAATGCAACACAAGAATTTCGAATTCGGTACCCATACTTACGTGCCCGTGCGATAATATAAACATTTTCAATGTTAAAAGCCTTTGGAAAATATTTTTTAATTTTATTTCTTTAACAGTTACCTGCAACAATTTTGCAACAACTATGTGCAATACTATAGTAAAGGATATTGACATGTTAGTCAAAAATCATTTACTATTTTTCGACCTATTAACAAGAGTTTTTAGTTAGTTTCGTCATGGTTGTAAAGTTAACGCTGCAGGAGAAAATAGAAATTGTACTTATCGTCGGAGATCACTATAAACCTATTAGGAAAGCCACACTAATATTTAATACTAGACACCCTGACAAATCGTATGTAGCGCCACTATAGCAATTGTAATGAATAAATTTAAAGCTACTGGTTCCGTCGAAAATGTATTTAAGAAACAACACAACAAATGGTCCACAACAGAAGAAAAGCAACTCAATGTAATGCAAGCGGTTATCGAGGACCCAAAAATGTATTTAAGAAAAATATCAAGAACTATTCCAGTTGACGTCAAAAAGTCTACTGTTAGCAATATTTTAAAAATAAATAAATTTCATCCATATAAACCGAAATAAATTTTTTAACATTTTTAATCCCGTTTCCTATTTTGCGCGTAGGTTCAAGGCGAGTGTGAAGTTGATCCTTTTTTTGCAAGAAAAATATTATTTACAGATGAAACCATGTTTACTTCCAACGGCGTGGTATGCTCCCAAAATTGTCGGTGGTGGAGTGACAACAATCCAAATTTTATAATCGAATGCCGTAGTCAATATTTATTTAAGACCAATGTTTGGTGTGGCATTTTTAATGATCGGATCGTCGGACCATACTTTTTCCGACAAAATATAAATGCTGCCATGTACCTGGACTTCTTAAGGAACCAGTTGTCTCAATTTCTTGACGAACTGCCACTAAATATAGGATGTACAACTTGGTATCAACATGATGGAGCCCAATGCCATAGTACTAACACATTAACTGTGTATTTGAATGAAGTATTTCCGCACCGTTGGATAGGCAGACGTTCAAATATTTCTTGGCCAGCCAGGTCGCCTTTTTATGGGGCCGATTAAAAGAAATGGTGTATGGGCATAGACCTTTTCAGGATATTGACCATCTTGAAGCAGTTATAACAAACTGTGTCCAAGAAATCACTCCCAATATGATACGGGCGACAGTAAGAGAAATTAAAAGGCGTACTATAGTTTGCATGGAAAAAGAAGGGGGGGGGGGGCATGTGGAGACATAATTTTTCACTTTGAACTATCGGTTTTGAGATCACTTTTATCAGGTAATTGCTAAAATATTGTTTATTATTCACATTCACAATTTATTTTTGCTCTAAGGAAATTAAATGTTTTTAATATTCCTGATAGTTAGATAGGTTGAATTTAGAACCTAAAATAATCTCGCATTATTTTTTTACGTTGGTTTCCAACAAGAGGTAATGAATGCTCAACATTTTCTGACGGTACCCTGTAAATTAAAGTATTGTATCTGACCACGTTTTGTAGTTCTTAGTATAAAGTTTTCTTATAACAATTTGCTTTAAAATAAAAATTGAGGGTACTTCCCTCTTAACGTAATTCTGTGTTTCTATATTTTTTTGCCGCCCTGTACATGATATCTTAAGTTTTGATATGTCAATATAATTTGCGCATCAAGCAGAACTTTTTATAAAGAATAATTTTTCGTAAAATTAACAACAAAGAAAATTCTCATATGTCTAGAACTTTTCTGGACACGCTGTATACTAAGTTAAATAACTTAAGGTGTTTTTTTGCTTGTAAAGTATTTAGCGGTCGAGCGCTTTTGACTTGTGATCCTTTTCACTTCTATTTCCATTCATGATCATGAACATGTAATTTTTCTAAGGATAAATTAATTTTTTTTAAGGTTTACATAAAAAACTCATAATCTTTATAAAAATTCAATTTGAAAATGCTGATTATCTTTATCTTCTCTCCATTTATTTTGTCCGTTTGAAAGAAAATAGACTTAAGTGTCTTTTTAACTTGTAGAGCAGATTAGGTTATTACAAATAAAATGCACGTTAATTGTCAGCAACAAAATTCTATTTTTTGCGTCAGCCTGTAAATCCTGAAACTAAAACAAAATTTATGTAGCAGTATATTGGAATCGACTTATAAAAAAGTCACAGGTTGTAAAAACGTCAAAGATTTTGTTTATACCGTACACCAGTATGTTTTCATACGACAACGAAGAGGCAATTAAAATATTTTTTGTTATTTTTACAGGATCTTTTGGAGCAAGTATTCAAGTTATTTGACCAGGACAGGGCACAGTGTTTACCACAGGAAAATTGGATTGAATTCCTTAAGCAACGTCTCATGTAAGTTATTACTCAATATATTGTATGGGAACTTCTTGAATGCATGCATATTTTACATGATATTGTCCTCCAGTGGCGTATACAACCTATAAAGAAAATGCAAAAATAAGTTTATCTACAGGGTGTTTCGTTTCAAATTGCTATAAAAGACCACCCCACCTTTTTGTTCTTAATCCAATTGTTTTGTACCAATCTTTGTAGCTGCCTGGTTCAGCTAATTAATAGTCTTAAGTCTTAATCACCATATTCCATGCCAAAGAATTGAATTAGTAAATACATACGGTAAAATCTTTATATTTTACGTTTACCTTAAGTAAAGTTTAACTTATGACCTACAGGCTTAGAAGTTAATTACTAGTTACTTACAAGTAAATTTAAATAAAACAATTAGTCTTATAGATTTCCTTGACAACCAACAATTATCACTATGTGCAAATAATGTTAAAATAAAAAGCAAAAGCATTAACCTTAGGATTATCCATGCATTTATTCAAGCGTGATATGCATCTTGGTGAAGGATCTAACAAGTTAATTATTAGATAGGTAGGTATGTATTGAAAATTATCAGCAAAACAATGTGTGCCTAAGAAGCGATTAAGTCTTCATGTTAAACATTTAGAAGGAATTCGTTATGTAAATTAGGAAGGAAAAGTATAACATAACATGCCATTTCCTGCTAAATCGATGACAGAACGTCGGATTAAGCTACACCTGATCTCCCTACTTAATTTTAAGAATCTTTCTTGGAAAGCTGCATATCTTGAGGAAACCCTTGTATGTAGGTACGAATAAAGAAAGTCCAGGACAATGATATAATAACTTCATAATCTCCTGTTTTCTACGTTATAAGGATTTACAGGGTGTAACGAATTCGTTTATCACTACAGGGATATCGTAAACTGTAAGAGATAGAAAGAAGGTTAAATGAGGGCAATTGCGAAAAAATGAAAAAAAAATTATGCTTATTAATAACCCAGAAAGAAAACACTTGGAATTCGAGTACTTCAGGCGATATTCGAAATAAAACGAAAGATTGCCAAATGGACTTTTTAAGTTTGCGCCTTAACTGTAAGAGATTAAGCAAAGCCAATGACACTTTATCAGAGCTATTTACTCTCTTTTAGAATCCCTAACTAGTTTTGCCATATACGTTTTGTTTTTTTGGAATCATGATCTTCACTATTTTAAATACGGACCTGGATTTATTATCAATTATCGTTATTTTCGTTATACAGGGTGGCAAAGTTTCAATTTTTTTTCTCTTATATTCTGTGATAATTGTTTCAAATTTGGAACATCAACCATTTTTTAGAATCTCTAGTATAAGTATCAAAATTGTCGGTCGCAATATACAGGGTGTTACATTTTCTTGAATCGGCTACAATTTTATCTTTCAGAACTTTTTTTTTGAGCTCCCTGTATGAATTCCGGTATGAAATTTGGACTCTCTGTTCCTTTGTTTAGCGTTCTGGTCTCTAGCACTATTCTCGTATCTGTGACCGTTTTCGATTTATTTGCAAAAATAGCCATCGATGGAAATTAAGTGTAGGCGAAATAAAGCAGAGTAAAAAGCTGTTTTTATTTGTATGTATTCTAGGTAATTATTTTCATTTTTATTTTAGATCAACCGACATGGTTATCAACAATCAGATAAAAACATTACAAATTAAAACAAAACAATTAATTGGTTAATAAAATAAAAATAAAACAAAATTATAAACACTGTTGAATATGTCCGCCTCTTGCTAAAATGCACGAATCAAGTCTTCGCCTCATGGACTGACGGACTCCAAATATTCCAGGAGTATTGCGAATGATGTCGCATGAAGCTATTATTCTGTTTCTTAAAACCTCTTCTGTCTGGACTGGGGTCTGATACACTAATGCTTTTAGGTGTCCCCAGAAAAAGAAATCCAGGCTATTCAGGTCTGAGGATCTAGGGGGCCATGGCTGAGGTCCCCCTCGACCTATCCAACGGTTGTTAAAAATTTGATTGAGAAAGTTTCTCACCTCTATGCTAAAGTGCGGTGGTGCACCATCGTTGATGAACCACATTTGGTTTCTGACAAGAATTGGTACCTCTTCTAGCAGCCCTGGGAGTTCCTCTTCAAGAAATTGACGATAATATTGTCCGTTAAGCCTTGCTGGTAGGAAAAATGGTCCTATCAAATAATCTCCAATAATGCCGGCCCACACATTTACTGAAAACTGTTCTTGGAAATTATTTTCGCGAATCGAATGCGCATTCTCTTCTGTCCAAAAATGGTTGTTGTGAAAATTGTTTATGGCATTCCTTGAGAAATTTGCTTCATCGCTAAATAAAATCATGTTTTCAAATAACGGATTTTGGGCTAGCATCTGTAGGAACCATTGGCAAAAATTAAAACGTAGTGGAAAGTCACGTGGGAGAAGAGCTTAAACCCTTTGGATGTGGTAAGGATACATTAAGGTGTCTATTAAAATTATCCAGACAAGCACAAATGAAATATTAAGTGTTGCGGCAATTTTTCTCGTACTAGTAACAGGATCATTTTCTACTGCATTCAGGATTGCTTCCTTGACTTTAGGAAGTCCTAACCGTTCTGTTTGCTCCTGCTAAATGAGTGGACTTCTTAAACGGTCCATTTTCACATAGTCGATTATGTAGATTTGCGTATGTCCGTGGGTCAGGCAGTATTCGATTTGGATACCTTTGTACATACAGTCGTCTGGCTTCCTAACAATTGCCATCGGCAAGTCCATAGAATAAAGGCATCCCTGCAAATTCTTGATTTGTGAATTCAACCATCATTAACCAGTTCAAAACAACTCATGAAACGTCAAACAAAAAAAAATATTTGTTACAAAATGTCAGAAGGACAATAAACAGAATTAACAATTGCCTATCCCAGCCTACTATTTTCTTTCTCATGTTTATTATTGTGCTATATCGCCTACACTTAATTTCCATCGATGGCTATTTTGCAAATAAATCGAAAACGGTCACAGATACGAGAATAGTGCAAGAGACCAGAACGCTAAACAAAGGAACAGAGAGTTCAAATCTCATACCGGAATTCATACAGGGAGCTCCAAAAAAAAGTTCTGAAAGATAAAATTGTAACCGATTCAGGAAAATGTAACACCCTGTATTCTGCGACCGACAATTTTGATACTTTAATGTAGAGATTCTAAAAAGTGGTTGATGTTCCAAATTTGAAACAATTATTACAGAAAATAAGAGAGAAAACGCAAAATACAAGAAAAAAAATTGAAACTTTGCCACCCTGTATAACGAAAATAACGCGTTTTAGACCATGCATATATTTGCATTTTTTTCTTATTTTGAAGAGTACTATCACCCCCTGAAATATCTGCATGACATTAATTAACACCCTCTGTACAGGGTGTCTGTAAAAGGTCTTTACAAAAACCTACGTTATATTCTTCAGACCAAAATAAGCCGATTTAAGTAAACTTACCTTAATACAAAGTTGCTTAGTTTGGGCGCCAGACGGCGCTGAAGTGACAATTTTTAAATCGTTTTTCTGGATTTAATTCAAAGACTGCTCATACTATGTTGCCGAAATTTGGTACGTTAGCATAGCTTTATGGGGCAAAAAACCCATGTCCCAATTCTGATTAATATCAGTCCATGGGCGTAGAACCTGGGTTTTTTACTAATTGCTTGTTTCAGATTTCCATGGCAATGGAACAAGAGGGGTTTGGGCACAAAATACAGATGAACCAACTCATTTGCTACAAAAAAGGTACTCTTGATAAGACGCGACTTCTCTGACGGTTTTCGAGAAATTTGCATTTTATTACTACTTAATACGTATTAAGATTTAAGAAGTAGTCCATATTCTGTGGCGAGATTGTAAATAGAAATAAAGGTCTGTCTTTACCACCAAATAATTATTTGGTGGTAAAGACAGACCTTTATTTCTATTTACGTATTAGTTTTTACAAAAAAAGAAAAAATAAAATAAACAGAAATAAATAGAAATATCATAAAATTTGCTCAAAATGTCCACCATTTTCATGAATACAAAGATTTATACGTCGAAGAAAATTAAAACACACTCTTTGCAGAACTTGTTCATCGCCCTTAAGAATATTTATTGCATGTTGAATAAGATGTCTTAAGATGCCCCCATAAGAAATAATCCAATGAATTTAAGTCCGGAGATCGTAGTGGCCAATTTACAGGGGCATTACCAATCCATTTATTTGGGTACTGCTGATTCAAAAAGTTTCTAATATTTAATGCAAAATGTGGTGGAACTAACTCCATCGTGCATAAATCACATATCTCTCCGAAGTTGTAAAGGTAAATCTTCTAGCAAATCTGGCAGCGTATTTTGTAGATGTTGCAAATAAATTTCCCCGGTTAATCTTTGTGGAATAATGACAGGATCAACAATGTTATCACCAATTATTTCAGCCCACACATTAATTCTAAACTCATTTTGAAAATGTTTTACCTTGATAGCATGTGGATTTTCATCTACATAATAAACATGTTCATTGTGAAAATTGGTAAACAAAATATTGTTGGCAAAGTTTGGATTCCCTTCTCTCTGCCTATGAACAAGCCGACTAAAAACCAGGCGCATTTCAGGATCATTAGGTAAAAGATCTTGAACTGGCATCTTATGGTATGTATATAGCAACTGTTCTTGAAGTACTTCATGAACAATATCTTTTTACACTCCTATTTCCCTACCTAGCCTCCTGTTGCTTACTTCTGGATCTTCTGCAACACGGTCTAAAATGTCTTTCTCGACATCAGGAACCCTTACAAAACGCTGTCTTCCATTATCAATGGCTTGAGGAGTAAATTGACCGTTTTCCCGCAGGCGTCTTTCAACAGCAGCAAACGTCGGGTGGCTTGGTATACGACGATGTGGAAACCTTTCGGAGCAGAGGTTCTTTGTAGTAAATAAGTTGGTTTAATCTAAATTTTAAACTTAAACCTCTTATCTTCCATTGGCGTAGAAATCAAAAACAGAAAAATTCTATAAAACCCCAGTACTACTTGGTAAAAACTACTACGTATTAAGTAATAAAATGCAAATTTCTCGAAAACCGTCAGAGTCGTATTAAGAGTACCTTTTTTGTAGGAAATGAGTTGGTTCATCTGAATTTTGTGCCCAAACCCCTCTTGTTCTATTGGCATAGAAATCTGAAACAAGCAGTTAGTAAAAAAACCCAGGTACTACGCCCATGGACTGATATTAATCAGAATTATGACATGGGTTTTTTTGCCCCATAAAGCTATGCCAACGTACCAAATTTTGGCAAAATAGTATGAGCAGTTTTTGAATTAATCCAGAAAAACGATTTAAAAACTGTCACTTCAGCGCTGTCTAGCGCCCAAACTAAGCAACTTTGTACTAAGGTAAGTTTACCTAAATCCGCTAATTTTGGTCTGAAGAATATGTGGTAGGTTTTTCTAAAGACCTTTTACAGACACCCTTTATAAATAATATATAGACATAAAAATGTAATAACATTTAATTTATTAACATGGTTTTTAATAATTTTATAAAAGAAAATGATTAGTCAACACCTTAAAAAACGTAGATTAAAGAATTACTACTTATGGATAACTAAACTAATTTGACGGAGTAATTTAGAACAGTGCAGGGAAAAGAAAAAAAAAATAAAACCTGCCTGTCCGGAATTCTTAGTTTCCTATCACTTAACTCGAAAAAGTTATAGAAAATATGAAGTTTCCTGTGGAAGAAAAGGGAAGTTGGGTAACTAACCAACAAAGAGATCAAATCATAAATGAGGTAAATTAAACTAAAACTGTTTTAGGTGAAGGATAATATTTGTTCTTCTTCTAGACAAATAAAAATACCATCAGTCTTCTATCCGTAAGCTACATGAAAGCACGGCGGGTTTTAAAGGCCAGTAATTAGACACTTAAAGCACGGCCAGTTATCAACACGTATACCTATACTTATCGATCTGCGACTGCGCATAGAGGATACGGATAGGTATACGTGATACGTCGAACGTATCGCTACGGGACCCTGCGTTCACGTATCTCATTAACGCAACGTGTATCTTATTTCAAAAATAGATGTATACATGGAGAGACATAACCTAAAACAAAAAGTATCGATCAGAAAACGAAAACATTTTAGTAATGATGACGATTTATATTTATTAAGAGAGGTTGCGGGACAAAACCCCTATAAGGAGCCCTCAAAATGGGGGCTCATACAAGGAAATATAACAGGTTACTGTGTTACGTTTACGCGGTGCTTTAAGACTTTTTTACTGAACAACTTTTCTAGACGTAACCCCGATTTGTTAAGGTATACGTGGTTGAGATAGGTTTTCGTTGTGTGTTGGTTTTAAGTGTCTATTACAAACCTTTCAAAATACGTATCTTACAGAAATTCCATCCAGGCGAGGCGACCCAGAAAGACGAATGAACTGTTGTGTGTGGCTTCAAGCAGGCCCGGCGGAACAGGTGGATACGGTGGGTAGTACTAGAAATTCGAGCGAAAAAAGCATATATTTTTTCACGAGCTGAGTGAAGATCGAACGGATGGAGTCGTTTTCATTTCTTTGTTTCTTAAATGCGATAATTGAGATTTTTGATAGGATTGAAATTTTAAACAAAGAACTTCAAAGAGTAGAGCTTTGCGTGGTAGATTCGTATCGAAAAATAGAAGCTGTAACCTTTGCATTTGATGCTTCCCGCGATTCCAAGTTTCAATCCATTTGACTGAAAAGTATCGAATTTACCAAAGAGTTCGATGTTGGGGAACCAAGCTTGCCACAGAAACGAAAAATTTCCAAGCGAATTGACAGCGCCAATGTTGAAAATTATGTTTTTAAGACTACCGAAGAATACTATCGGAAGATTTGTTGCGAAATATTCGACCAAGTCATTTGCTCGCTGAAAAGTACGTGTGATACTAATTTAGTCAAGTTTCTCAACACATTGGAGCAATTCATTATTGGTGAAATAGTAGACGTGAAAAAAATCATCAAATCTTACAAGGGGCATTTTGACGAATTCAGATTATTAAGTGATATAGATATGGCATTGGTTTTGATGAAACGTAAGAAAGTAAAACCATAATCTTAAAAAGATGTCGTGCATTTTATGAAAGAAAACGTTTGGTATCATGAACTCGTTCCTGAATATTCGAGATTCATTAAATTACTTATGACCATTCCTAGGTCATCTTGCTCAAATGAGAGAAGTTTTTCTTTTTTAAGTAGAGTAAAAAATTACTTGAGATCGACTATGGCACAAAACCGACTGAACCATGTCGCGATTTTACATACACACCCTGAAAATGTTGATAAGCTCGATTTAGAAATTCTGATGGATGAGTTTATCTGTAAAACTTCAAAACGGACTTCTGTTTTTGCACTTGGAACATGAATAATTTACAATTTTGATATCGCGATAAAAAGATTGTTTGTTTTCTGGAATAATTATACAAAAGAAAAAAATAATAAATGTTACGTTTACGTCGAAAAAATTTTGAAATAATGAAATTTATAATTATGACACCCCCCTCCTTCCATTTAAAACTACCCACCTGGACACAACGTGTTTTGCCGGGCCTAGCTACAAGATTTTTTTAAACTGTATTATTTGGTTACATGAATCTAAATTAACCAATTGTCGAATATTCAACAGACGAGATGAACATATTTGGCGCATTGAAAATCCTATGGAAAACCGTGAAATCCGGAAACAAGTTAAATTTAGCGTTAATGTATGGGCAGGGATTTGTGGCAATACAATATTTAAACCATGGAAATTTACATGGACAAAGTTAGGTTTTTATGTACAGATTTTCAAAAGTATTTAGCTGAAATCCTTCTGGCGCTGTTCTGAAACTTGTGGTTTCAGCAAGATGGTGCTTCTTCTACCCATAATATCCTTAAAGTACGAGATTTTCTAAATAATGAGTTTGCTCGAAACTGAGCAGGAAATAGGGGTGTTGCAGACTGTCCAGCGAGATCTCCGGATATGTCACCACTTGATTTTTATTTGTGGGGGCTTTATAAACACCATTTATAAAATGGAAATAAATTCTATGGAAGAATTAATTATAAAAATTCAACAATCTTTCCACAGAATTAGGCGTTTATAAGATTAGGGAAAAAATTCGAAAATATATCGCTGTTCAGGGAAATATTTTTGAACATCTAATCAATAATTAAATTATTCTTTTTTTTATTTTTGACTGTTTATAGTTAAATCGAAATAACTCTTGTTTAAGAGTGTATTTTTATTTTAGCACTACATTTCTTATAATGTTTTAATAGTGTTATAAAATATGGTTTATTAAAAACATCATTATCAAGGATTTTTGCTAATTAATAATTGTTTAGTATTAGTTTCTGTTATTACACCAAAGAATAGGTGGTTATTAAAAAGAAAAATAATTTTATGTGTTATTAGAAAAATCGAAATTAAAAATAAAATTCTGAATTAAAATCCTTTTGCGAAACGGTTTCCAATAAACATGCCCTTGGTATTTTATTAAAAAATTTCAAAAATCCAGGTCTGTATTTAAAAAACTGATGATGGTTTCAGAAAAATAAAACGTTGTATGGCAAAACTAGTAACGAATTCAAAAAGATAATAAAAAGTTGCCCAAATAAAGTGTAACTTGTTTTCTTTTATCTTTTACAGTTAAGGCCCAAACTGAAAAAGTCTATTTGACAATCTTTCGGTTTCTTTCGAATATCGCCGGAAGTACTCGGATTCTGCTTTTTTTCGGGATTATTATTAAGCATCAAATTACGCAACTTTGCCCCCATTTAGCCGTCGTATCTCCTACGGTTTACAATATCTCTGTAGTGATAAACGAATTTGTTACACCCTGTGTATAGTGAGAATAATAATAATTGATAGATTTTTCTAAAAGTCGCTGGGACACGTGAACTATTATTTTCTATTGCTCATTTTCTGAACTAAAGTAGGCGTAAACAGGGTGAGCCAAAAAATACTTATCATGGCCAAATTTTTTTTTAATTTATACCACATATTTTTTCTCATATTTTTAAGGAACACCTAAAGTTATATGTTTGTATAACTTTTCCATATTCAACCGTTATTTATAAGAGCGAGTCAAGGATTTGCTAGAATTCAAAAACATCTTTAATAAAATAATGTAGTACACTTAGATTAAAGGTGCTGAAAATGTAGTCCGTTAACTTGCTGGCAGAAACCTAGTCGTAAATAAAATCCATTTCTCACATTTTGAATAACGTCTGGTGTAATAACTCCACACTCCTAACTTATCCGTTTTTTCAATACCTCAATACTTTCGGGTGATGTGTTAAAAGCTTTACATTTTAAGTAACCCCACAGGAACAATTCAAGTGGTGTAATATCCAGAGACGTCGGTGGTTATTCTATTGAACCCCTCCTGCCAATCCATCTATTTGGAAATATTGAGTTTAAATAATCACGAACAGGCCTCGCATAGGGTGCCCCATCCAACTGAAATCACATATCCGCATTTGGCAGTTGTGGAACCAAAGCATTGGAAAACCAACCTGCTAAATTTAAAACAAGTTCTTGCTGTATAAATAACACATATTGCACTTCACTTAAGTTATTGTCAAAAAATATGGGCCTAACCACTCTATTCCCAATAATTCCAGCCCAAACATTAATTTTTGAGGCCACTGGGTATTTACTTCCCTCATTTAATGGAGATTAATATGTGCCCAATAACGGCAATTTTATCGATTAACATGATTATGTAACGTAAACGTAGCTTCATCAGAAAATAATATGTTTTCTGCGTTTGCGATATTTCTGTTAATTAAATCCATCATTTCCTCACAAAACTGGCAGTCTCCTATCTGGATCATCTTCTGCGAGTAAAGGTTGTTTTCAGAATGTAAGAAATGGATTTTATTTACGACTGGTTGCTGCCAGAAAGTGAATGGACATTTTCAACACCGTTTAAAGTACGTGTAATATATTTTATTGAAGATATTTTTAAATTCTAGCAAACCTTTTACTCAATCTGTATAAATAAAGATGAAAAAGTTAAACTCGGCACTAATATACAGGGTGAGTCAACCACAGAATAGAGTTCATTATCTCATTTGTTTCAGGAATTACCAAAAAACGTTAAATACAAAAGTCTTAGAGAATGTAAAGATACACAGTTTAAAATCATTCTTGAGTATACAGGGTTGTTCAAAAAAGCGTGGCGAATACATCATAAGTTTTTTTTTTTAATAGAACACTCTATTCTTTAATATATTATTAGATTCAGCATACAATTCTATAACTTTTTTGTTAATTGTGTTATATACCTAAATCTAGTAGTTGCATATTTTAATAAAACTTTTCTAGAAAAATATTAGTTTTTATTCTTATAAAAAGTTCCGCCATTGTTTCTGAATGTGGAATACTCATATTTGGTACAGACGTTCTATTGGGATGACAAAAAAAAATCATGTAACGAGATTGTTACAGAATAAATTTATAAATTTCGTCCAATTATCTAAATAACTTGCATTAGGTATGTCATATACATATTTTTAATAGTTTGCGATTTATTTTGATTTTCCTTATTCTTACCCTTGTGTTTATTACACTAACGGGACTAACGCTATAAAGGCTTACACACACCGACGCGGCCGCGGTGGCGATCATATTAGCGGTCGGGCGTATTCACACCAAAGCGGTGAGTGGAGCTGTAAGGTAGTTGCCGTTTACAGATTTTATGTATACGAAAATGTATTTTTAAACGTTCAGGTCTCATTTTTATTTCTGGAAGAAGAGACTTTGTTACTATTAGCTCTTTGTCCCACACTTTGTTTTTAGCCCTTATATTTTTATTATTTAGATGGCTTAAATCAAAAAGTATGGTATATAATTTAACAGTTTCTATTAATTAATTCTATTATATTATTTCCCATTACTACTGTCACTTACCGTCAGTCAAAGTTGACACGTTGTATTTGACCGTCACCGCATATCAGAACGCTACCCTAGGCCGCTTGATCTAGATCTGCCCGCGCTGGTATGATTTCATTCATTTATTTCTATGTGTTTAGATTGGCCGCCACCGCTACCGTGGCCGTGGTCGCGTCGGTGTGTGGAAGCCTTTAAGTAAGTTTGCCATGACAAAACAAAAATTTAGGTACTGTTAAATTTTAAAATGTCAATTATGCAAATAAAAATAGTTTAATTTATTGTCGTAAGTGACGTAGTACCTATAAAAAAGTTATAGATTTTCCGAAAATTGAATTAATTGGCATGATTTATATTCTGGGCGAGGCGGAAAAGAATTGCCTTTTGGCAGTAAGGATTTACGGTGCGAAGTCCCCTAATAGACGCATACCTCCAACTAACTACCCCATACCAATTCAATTGCGTTGTAATGACAATGGTAGGGCGGCAATTTCAAAACTTGATGTCCATATTTGAGGGCTAATTCGTAAACAACATACTTTTTTTTAAATGACTGCTCTTTACACTTGCTTAAAAGTTCACTTTTTAAATATAAATTTTTATGGTTTATGTTTTTCTTTGACAACCACTCTTTTATTTCTTCCTTTTTCCAGCTGCTTGTAGGGAATTTCTCTTCGAGTCTCGTATGGTAGAGGCATTGTCTAAAACAATTAAGGAAGGTTTTTCTAAACTTTTTAAAAGTTTTTCCTCGAACCAATGCTCAAAAATTTCAGCATCCATATTGCCGTGATAATCATCAGTTTTTTTTGTTGATGAAAATATCAAACTGGCATTTAAAACTAAACCTTCTTCATTACCAGCATGTAATATAATATACCTTTTTCCATTACTTGCACGGGTACTTGAATAACAATGCTTTGAGTCATCCTGCCAAGACGTTTTTGTTGAAGTTCCGTTTGCAAATACCCATGTTTCGTCAAGAAAAACAACTTGTCTTGACAATTCCGATTTTTTGTTGTTTAAATAATCCCTTAAAAATTGCCATCTTTTCGAAACAACATTGGACAGCTCGCAAAGCAGTTTTCTGTTGTTCGTTTTTTTATATTTGAAACCCATATGTTTTAAGATAATGAACAAACTGTTAGTTCCAATATCGAAAAGTTTTTTCTGCTTTATCTTTTCAAGAATAGCTTTGAGGGTAACATATTCCTTGGCTTTATACATATCATAAACAATATTCCTAATAGAGAGTTTTATCCCTTGGGATAAATCCAAGGTTTTTAAATGGAGTCGAACCCTTTTATATGGTCTGTCCAAATCCTCTTCACTCTTTTTTCGAAGTCTTCTTAAGGTCTTCTCTGAAATGCCGCAAGCATCAGACGTTCGTTTTTGCACTGCCAAAACAGACTCTAACGGGCCCGAGTTATCTTTTTCTAAAGTAAAATAACGTTCCACTTGTAATACCAAACGGCGTTCACCTGGAGATAAATGCCTTCTAGGCGATGTGCCACCTTGCTGAACATTTTCCATAACTTTGCTTAATAACTGATTTTAATTCACACACAATGAGAAACAAACTAAAAGTGAAAAGCACAACTACTTATTTAAAATAAAGTAGAACATACCATCCCGCACTTCAGCAAATTTTAATTTTTTCTTGGAAAATAGTAATTATTATGAAGATTTAATTATAATAATCCCAAAATAATGTCATTATCGGAAAAGTATATGCCTGACAAAATCTTTAACATATTTAACCATCCCGCACTTGAGCAAATTTTAATTGGTTCTTGGAAAATAGCGATTATTATATAGATTTAACTATAATAATAGCAAAATAATTTAATTATCTATTTAATTATTATTTATGCTCAACGCGTAATTCTAAGATAATTTTGTTTTGAAACCCCTGATTTCGCCCAGTAATAGAATACAGTAAACCAGTGGGATGTTCGGTGTGATCAAGTATAGCGAAGGTGCAAAGATATTGTAACTTAACCGACTTACTGTTTTAAAAGCGATAACATCCCTTGGTGATTTAATCCGATATCGGACTTCTTAAAACGCACCGACTATATACAATCTTTTCAATGCTTCATGGAACGGTTTGGTGGTAATGGTAGCGTTGAATATAAGAAATGAAAAGTGGTAAACCGGAATGCTAACAACGAGGAAAAAAAATTGAAATTTTACTTCATGTTGAAGATAATCCCCAGGTCAGTCAGGAACTTTTTTTTTTTTAACACATTTATTAGTTTTAAATACATTGTTTACAAACCTAATATATACTCTATTCCTAAATCAGTGTTGGAACACTGGTATCAAGAAAAATTAAGAAACTTAATATTACGTACAAACACTACAAACAATGGTTGATGCAGTCATATAAATCATGTCATTAATTCACACTGACCATTCATTGATTATCATCTTTCAAAAAATCTGTGCAACTTTTTGTTAAATATATTTAAGTTATTGGAATTCTTAATATTCATTGGTAGATTGTTATATGTCCTAGACGACGAATTAAGAGGACAATTCAAACCAACATTTATTCTACAATTCGAAATGTAGACATTGCTCTCTGACCTTGTACTATAATTATATAATTGATTTAAATGCATAAAATCCATATTAAATTCCTGTTAATTATTCACAATTTTATAGATACAGCTTGCTCTGTTCTAACTTTAATATTTGCTCTACTTTATAAACACCCAGCTCTCTATATAATGATTCTGTATTAGTCAGGATGTCGTAATTAAATATTATTTTTAAAATTTTATTTTGTCTTACCTAAACCTTATTCAATGTGCCAGCACAGCAATTTCCCCATACATAAACTTATGTGACACAACCCAATCTACGGCTAATCACCCCACGAAAAAAATTAAAATATCATCCCTTCCATATGGAGCTACACCAAGAAGTTCTAGACCGTGATTGTACCATCATGAATGACGCTATAGAGGCCGATCCCAATTTTTTGTCCAAATTAATATTTTCTGATGTAGCTACCTGTCGCAGTAATGGAGCAGTAAACCGCCATAATATGCACTATTATTTGACAGTTAATCTATTCTGGGTCCGGGAAATTCAAAATCAAAACCATTGGTCGCTTGTATGGTGTGGAATCAAAAATCTTCGAGTTATTGGTCCATAATTTTTCCGCGAACCACATAGCGGGGGCATAGATATTTAAACTTTTTGCCAAATGGATTACCACAGCTCCTTGAAGACGTTGATGACATTGAAAGAAGACAAATATGGATTCAACAAGACTGAGCTCTAGCTCATTACCATCGGGAAGTTCAGGAATTTTTAAACAATCATTACCCACAAAAATAGATCGATAGGGATGGATTCATTGGGTGGCCCCTTCGATCATGTGACTTAACACCTTTAGATTTCTTTTTGTGGGGCTACATTAAAGATCACGTTTATGGAAAATAGGATACGGGATGCATGCAGGACTATACCACCCTTTATGCTAAGGAACGTGCAGGAAAACCACCTTGTATACTTAAATATAACTGTGTTTAATAATAACGTTTTTTGGTAATAGTACAATCAATCTGTTATGGAAAAGCGGGTTTACGGGAAAAAAATACCATAAGCGATTTTATTTCATAAATGGTTAGGGGGGCATGTGATTAGCTTAAAACCAAATTGTCGCCCCCCCCCCCCTTGGGCGCTTGTGGGAAACTCAAAAAGAATTTTGACTTGATTTTCCGCAAAAACGGTAGATAAGTCGCAGAGAAATATTTTGTAAACAAATTTTGTAGAAAACAATAGTCTCCACAAATTATCTTATGGAGTCACTGCGCTGTGTTAATAAGTATTATAAACTAATGCTGCAAATAATCACATTTTTAAGAAAATAAATATGTTTCTTTTATTCTTTCAGAAATGAGAATCAAATTGATTTTGCCGAACAGCTAGAAAGTGTTGCGTATTGTTTATGCGGAGATGAACCCATTAAAGTACATCAGTTTTACCAAATTTTTAATGCAAAAGGGGTAAGTAAGTTTCACCATGCTAAGGTTATCAAAAGTAAATCGGACTACGTTAGTTTTTAATATTATAATGTGTGACTGTATACAGGGTTCACCATTTAAAACGAAACAGGCTAAACATCTGATTCCACGATTCCACGTTAATTTTTAAAAAAATCGCTTGTATACGTAATTAGATTTGTTATGGGTGGAGTTTTTTGTTACCATTTTTAATACTACAACTTGAACCCTCTAGGGAGGGTGGGACTAACCCTTACTATTTCAAATGGAACAAGGGATCGAGTGTACCTCTTTTAAAAGGGCATTTAATTTTTTTTCAAATGACATCTCATTCGTGAAATTCGGTCAGATAGTTTCAGAAATAATAATTAAAATTAGTTAAAATGTGTTTTTTAAATCCTTCTCCAGCGGGAATCTCTTAACAAAAAAAAAGGTCTAGCGCCGCCACTGCATCGTAAGGAAAACAAATTTTTGTGCATGTGCATGTGCATTTTTTGTATTGTGTGTTTTGATAAGGGAGCCAAAAGTATTTGTTATTTTTGAACATTTTCAGTTTTGACTTAGTGTAAGTTGTGTTTGAGAGTGTGAGATACTGTGATTAAAAATGGTTTACTCTTTGGAAATAAGAAAAGAACTGCTAAAACTGTATTATCGCAACAATGATTGCGCTAGAGCTGCTGCTAGAATTTTTAACGCGCAGTTTCCTGACAAGAATGTTCAAGCCAAATACGTGATGAAAGAAGAAAGTTTAATGAAACTGGCTCAGTGCAGAATAAAAAACACAATCGTGTCCGGACGATAACCAGTAAAGGTATGCAAATAGGGTTTCTTGGACTTTTAGAAGCCGACCGCACTCAATTTAATATCATAACATCATTGTCAGAAGGATCTGGGGTGTCGGAAACTTCAGTTCACAGAATATTAAAACTTGCAAAGTATTATCCTTATAAAATCAGTCTTGCTCATGAGCTTAACGAAGATGACTTATGTCAAATCGCATATTATTAGAAAATCGCATTATTGTCTACAATATCTGTTTCTCAGATGAATCTACATTTACTCTTGCCAGGGCAGTTAATAAACATAATTGCAGGTACTGGTCCGATGAAAACCCTCATCTTTACAGGGAACGCCATACTCAAAGACCTGAGAAATTAATGTGTGGGCGGGTATTTTTGGCAACCATATTATTGGTCCCATTTTAATTAATGGAAACTTGACTGGAGAAGTTTACCATGACTTATTACAAAATACAATAAATCCTATTAAAAGAATAGCACAGGAAGATGAAAATATTTTAGGACAGGAAGTTATTCTCCAACAGGATGGGGCTTCTCCGCATTATTATGTACGGGTAAGAGAGTACTTGGATCAAACATTTCCAGGAAGATTAGTGATGCCGCCGAGACGAGAAATTCTCGTGTCTTGTCTCGTCTCGTCTCGTCTCGACGAGACGAGAGTGAAATTTTTTTCTCGAGAAAAGTCACGAGACAAGACGAGAGAAGACCGTTTCTCGTCGAGAAATTTCTCGTTTTTTCTCGAATTTTCTCGTTTGTTAGAACACTGTATTTTAGGTATCTCCTAATATATAGACAGAAAAATAATGTGTTTAACGTTCTCACTCTATCGTATTGTGAAGGCATTTACCTTTAAAGAGATATTCAAGAGAACAGAATCAAATTGTCTAGCCTCTTTCTTCTGTCTATGGTTAGTAGTTGACATTTTTAAATAATTAACCAAATCTGAAAGAAAGCATTTTCGATTGAAAACGTTGTAGCGGCGGTGATCTTAAACCAATTACAGTTTACATTGTATAACTCATATGTAAAAGAAGGACACAATAATTATCTAATGTTAACGCGATTTAGTCCGAATATTTCATAAACTATGAGAGATTGATATGTCAAATAGAGCATTTTCGGAAATACTTCTTTAAGTTCTTTCTCTTGCACTTTCTATTAATGTAATAAAAAAATTAAGGTTTTTCCCCGGATGACATTCTAGGCTGATCCCTTTATTTAGTCGAATATTTTCCAAACTATTGCAGTTAATTATGCCCCGAATTATGCCAAAAAATAAATAATAAAAGAAGGGTAGTTCCATTATGAATCAATTATTATTATTATAAATCGTTCTCCATTCTGTATCTTTTACCACCCCGTATATTTTGGACTGAAAATACCTCGGTGCCAAGCCTATTACATTACGTGAATTATGTCTTATGGCCGCTTGCAATATTTTGTTGATCTAAGAAAAATAGTTTCTAAGTCACATGCCTAACAAACCGACTTATATTAAACCCTTCTGCGAGACGACCAGATACTTTTAAATGTTTACCCCCTTTAAGATTCGTATAAAAAAATATTTTTTATGATTTCCTACTCACGAGAAAAAACGAGACGAGACGAGACGAGACGAGACAATGGCACTCTCGAGCGAGAAAAACGCGTTTCTCGTCGAGACGAGATAAAAAAAAATTCTCGCCTCACGAGACGAGACGAGAATGGGCCAATTCTCGTCTCGTCTCGTCTCGCGGCATCACTAAGGAAGATGGGTCGGCCGGAGTGGGCCCATTGAGTGGCCAGCTAGGTCTTCAGATATGACGCCACTTGACTTTTCCTTATGGGGTCATCTTAAGACAATAGTTCATGCAACAAAGCCCAACGATTTAGAAGATCTAAGGGAACCAATTGTACAAGAATGCCGACTGATAACACCAGAAATGTTACAGGTAGTTCGTGAAAAATTTGAATAACACCTTTATCATTGCATGGAGTTGGTCATTTTCAACATCTGTGTAAATAATTACGTACGTTAGTTTTGTATTAAATATAGTCATTACTATAATTGTTATTCAAATAATAGATTAGAAAAAAACCATTATACAATTAGATAATTATCTCTGAAACTATCTGAACAAATTTCACGAATGAGATGTAATTTCAAAGAGAATTAAATGCCATTTTAAAAGAGGTATCACTCGATCCCTTATTCCATTTCAAATAGTAAGGGTTGGTCCCACCCTCCTCCCTCCCTAGAGGGTCCAAATTGCAGTGCTATAAATGGCAACAAAAACTTCTCCCTTGATAAATCTAATTACGTATACGAGCGATTTTTTTAAAAATTAATGTGGAATCAGATATTTAGCCTGTTTCGTTTTAAATGGTGAACCCTGTATTTACCGCAATTGGTAGTAGTAATAATTTGATTATATGATTATTGTTTTTTAGATTTCGGATAAATTATTTAGACTGATTGATGAAGATAATTTTGGAACAGTAACCTCAGAAAAAGTAATGGAATTCATATCTACAATAACAAACACGCGGTAAGATTTATTGGCATGAAAAAACAAATATTACAGCAACATAACTTAAAATATTCAATAAATTTAAATTATTTGCACGGGAAAGAAACCTAGGACAGAACTAGTCGTAAAATTGAATAACGCAATAACTACTTAAAATAGTGCAAAAAGCGTTGTTAGGACATCACCGGGACTGTCAATTAGAATTCTACCGGTCGTTCTCTATGGTAGAATTCTATTTCATGTGTCACTCTCGACAACTCTTTCGCTGTTCATGGGATCCTTGGGTTTTTTCTCATTAGGTTAGCGACAATGAAAATTAATTTTATTATAAATATAATATAAATAAATGTTAAGGTGGATTTATACAGGCCGATTAAAAAAAATTAAATTAAATTTAGATTCAATAAATAGCAAAATAATACTACTTGGCAAGTGGTAATCATAAAATGACACATAAATATGTATATAACGAGCGCTGAATTATATAGCAAAATTTGGCGTATTTTGACTAACACTGTTAGTACTAAAATACAAACTAAGATTGCAGAAACTACCGGGAAATAAAGGAATGAATCTTTATTTCCAATTATAGGCTATAGGCTGTAGGGCTATAGGGTGTTTCGATTTTCCAATGATATGTACGCTCGTTGTCATGCTTGCCCTGTACTGACGAGAGCCAAAGAGTTCGTAACCGGTCTACAGGTAGCAGCAGTGTAGCATCCTATCATTGGAAACAAAGACTCAATCCTTTCTTTCCCGGTAGTTTCTGCAATCTGAGTTTGTATTTTAGTACTAACAGTGTTAGTCATAATACGCCAAATTTTGCTATATAATTCAGCGCTTGTTGGGGCATGTAGCTCAGAGAATAGTTGATTTAGCATATTTGGGTAATCCTTATTATATAAGGTCTCAGCAAGTGGCTAGAGAACAAAGTTCTTACATATATTTAAACTAGCGAATATTAAGGAGTGCAGCAAATGAAATAATACTCTTTAAAGTTATTCCAAGCTTTCGGAAATCTTTATTTCATTTCCATCTTCAGGGAGAAACTTTCTTGAGTTTGTTCATAAAGCTGTTCGTATAAAATAAGAGACATGTGAGAAGAAAACTTGTTGAGTAGTCACATAAGTTACACGCAGGACATGTTTTCCCGCTTAATATTTCCATAGACTTTGAATTATATAACAGTATTTCAAAATGTAACCAGTCAATTTCTATTTTAAATTGTGTGTTTCTTCGTCCTTAAACAGTGAGGACATAAAGTCTGGAAAACTACCTTTTGCATGTAAACGAAGCACCTGAATAAAAAACGCTCGGACACGTCGATTTTATTTAATTGTCTTCTATCTTCTAAGATTTCTGAGATATATACAGGGTGCTTCAAGAAAGCTGGGCAGCTGTTAACTTCTTTTTTTTTTAATGGAACACCCTGTATATTATTGCATTTTTGGATTCTACGGACAATTCTAAGTATATTTCATATAGGATGTCCTATACCTAAATTCAATTGTTTTTAAAATATTGCCAGTTGAAATTATACATTTTTTCATTAAAAGAAAAACCATGATGCAACGTAAAATCTAGGAGAAATGTAGTAACTTGATGTCACTTTGACTCGTTGTCACTATGACAACTGTGCCAATTTTTAATGACATAAAATCAAACGATTGACATCTAATGTCAATTTGATTGTCATCTATTGAAACATTTATTCCACTTTAAAAATGAACAAAATGTTACTAAAATCGGTCAGAAATAAAATTATCTATGTATCACTGGAATTATAAGGGTCTCAATTACCTCGGGCAATTGCTGTCCCTCGGGCCAACTAGATACATAAATAACTATTCTGCATCTTTATCAAGTTGTTAATAGCGTAGGTTTTGGCAGTCTTATTGCTGACTTACGAATAGTAATAGGCAATTTTAAGTATTTTCTATTTGTTAGCTTAAAAATGATTATTACATAGGCTGTACAGGGACATTTTTTTAAGTGTCTCACCCGATTGGCGATTTTCCTGCTGACTATAATAAAAAATAAATTATACATTTCTCAATGATTTTCGATAAGGAAGCCGAATTTAATGTCAAAAAATACATAGATTTACAAATTTGACACATGACACGCCATTTTGAATTTTTTTAAATGATAACCCCCATAAATAACCACACGATTAAAATGCATTTGGCGATCCGATTCTAAAACTATATAGTTGTTGATATTTATTTTCAGCCGTTTCGGAAATACGAGGGTTTCTAATTCCTAATAAAATCGATGGAGGCACATTAGGAGCGCCCGTATTTCCAAAACGGCTGAAAATAAATACCAACAACTATATAGTTTTAGAATTGGATCACCAAATGCAATTCAACCGTCTAGTTATTTATGAGGGTTGCTATTTAAAAAAATTCAAATAGGCGCTGTATCTGTCACTTTTTGACATCTGTCAGATTTGACTATGGCGCAGATCGCTTGCTCACGGGAAATTATGTTACTGTGAAAAAAATTAGGGTGTTCAGCTTAGAAGGTCTATTTATTAAAGGGGTGAGACACTTAAAAGACAAAATCGATGGAGGCAAATTAGGATCCCCCGTATTTCCGAAACGGCTGAAAATAAGTATCAACAACTATATAGTTTTAGAATCGGATCGCCAAATGCATTTTAATCGTGTGGTTATTTATGGGGGTTATCATTTAAAAAAATTCAAAATGGCGTGTCATGTGTCAAATTTGTAAATCTATGTATTTTTTGACATTAAATTCGGCTTCCTTATCGAAAATCATTGAGAAATGTATAATTTATTTTTTATTATAGTCAGCAGGAAAATCGCCAATCGGGTGAGACACTTAAAAAAATGTCCCAGTACATTCATAAAAATAAATTATTAAATTTTGGTAATTTTTGTAGGGCACGTACTGGATTTGATCAAGGAAACTTAGATCGATTAGAACAACTATTCAGACAAACTGTGGGCAACGAAAAAGAAATACGACAAGAGGAATTTAAAAAAATTGTGGTTTCTAAAAATGTAAGTTTGAATAGCATATACAGGGTGCTCTATTTAAATCGCCTTTTCTTAATGCTTAATAATTTTGGTGCTGATTATCCTAATAAGTTAATAAGCTTTAAAAGCAGACGATTTAAATAAAGCACCCTGTATATAAATAGATTTAAAAGAACATTGTCAAATTTCAGAAAATGACTGCTAAGGATTTTTGTTCCATATTTATATTTAATATTCATAATGGTTTTAAAAATTGCCTAAATACTAGGCTAGTTCCAGACTGCGAGTTCTAGTATTGTAGTTCATAATCAGAAATTGAGTGAACTATAATATGGATATTCCATGTAGAACAGGGAATACCTTGTTAAGCTCATGCTATTGGAATTGTATTTCATAGTTGGAAACGGTCATGAACTGATTATTGAAATAAATATTAAAATGTAGCCTAAGCGCTTATTGTGAGAAACTAGGATGATTTAAACTGCAAATAATATTCTGAACTCAGCCACTAACATTAACGTTTTCAAAGGACTTAGCGACCCACAATAATTTTAAAGGAATGTAGATAGTTGAGAGTTGCTTTATTTTAAAGCATTTTCAAAGCTCTACAAATAATATATCAATTTTTGTATGACGTGTATTCTTCAAGTTTAAATAAAAATGTATCTATAACAACGCAATCAAAAGTAAAAGTTCGTGTTTTCGAGTTTTTGTTTTTATTTTTATTTTTATTACAATTCCTGATGCTTGCAATTCTCCTGACAAACTCTAGGAAGTTGATTTGATTTTAATATCTTTAACTAAAAAAAATCATACGCCACGTTTTTTCTTTAAATAAATATTATTTTCAAAATTGCGCTATATCACACAGCAAAAATGGCCCTTAGGCTTTTCTCTGTGTGACCGACAGTTTTCGATTAAAAAGATAAATTGCATTTATTTGCATATTGCTATGCCCATATCAAAGTTTGATAAAATTGAATTTAGCTTCTAAACAAAGCCGAAATAATAAAATTTTGAAATGTTACTTGGCAGAAGTGGTTAAACTACCTACAGTGTTACTATTAAACTCCGCACCATATGGAACTGTTTATTATTAATGAGGTTAGTTCGAAATAAATAAGGGCAACCGTTTTTGCTTCAAATTAGACTAAAAATTATATGTTCAATTGTCACCATCTGTCATTCGGTATCTGTAAAAAATGAAATTTTTGTCAAAAAATGCCGAAAAATGGCATTGTTTAACCGAATTTCAAAAAATATTATTAGAAAAAGTTGTTTCTAGTATAATTTTAGGCATGTGTACCAAGTTTCAGATGTCTAGCGCTAAGTTCAATTTTTTGCCATTTTTTCGAATTAACATGTTTTTTATAATGTATGTTGACCTAATGGATATTAAACTATTTGCTTATACCATACTCAATATTTTATTTGGTTTGTATGCCTATTTTTTTACTAAAATGCCATTTTTTTTCGAAATATAAGATTAGAGGCAAACGAAAACGATCAGAGAGTGTTGTGCCGACATGAAACCAAGTTTCTTACAAAATGCTGTCAAAGACCTTTATAGACGGACGACTGTTTGTATAGAACGAGAAGGACGTCACACTGAAATGTGAATTTTCTTTTCTTTTGAATAATAACGTTAGTTATATTAAATTATATTTAGCATAAAATAAATTTTTTATCAAGTACCTATTTAGATGAATTTGTCATTTGAAAAATGGAACATCTGACGTCTATCTGTTAAAGTTGTTTAATTATGATAACTTTGCACCACCCGTGTCAAATTTTTATGCCTCTAATTTTATATTTCGAAAAAAAATTGCATTCTAGTAAAAAAATAGGCATACAATCTAAATAAAATGTTGAGTATGGTATAAGCAAATAGTTTAATATCCATAAAGTCAACTTACATTATAAAAATAAAATGGCAAAAAATTCAACTTTGCGCTAGACATCTGAAACTTTGTACGTAGGCCTATAATTATACTAGAAACAACTTTTTCTAATAACATTTTTTGAAATTCTTGTAAATAATGCCATTTTTCAGCATTTTTTGACAAAATTGTCATTTTTGACAGATACCGAATAACAGATGGTGACAATTGAATATATAATTTTTAATCTAATTTGAAGCAAAAACTATTGTTATTTTATTTAATTTACCTCCATAATAATAAAAAGTTCCATATATGGTGCGGGGTTTAATGGTGACACTGTATATAACTGTTTTATCAAAAGAGAAAACCACAGTGACGTAAATATTTTTTGTTTCACTTCAAAATTGTAACACCCTGTATCTCAAAAATAAAGCGGTAGCTAACCTATGTTGATAGGAACTTTTTTCTTGTTTTTTATTGTTACCCCTTAAGTTTGTCACGAGAGTTTCTGGACTCTCTGTAACTGTATATACTATACAGGGTATTTCTTAATAACATGCTAATATTTAAGGAGGTTATCCTTGGGTCTATTCTGAGAAAAAAACTTCACATGAACATATGTCCTAAAAGTCTTAACTGTTGAACTACAGGGTGCTAAAGTTTTAAGAATTTTTTTTTTATAATAACTTGGTATGACACTATATACAGGGTGACTCGGATCTAAATGTACATACATCACCAGGAGATAGTGGACATCTTGGGGGTTCTAAATAATCTATCTTTAGTGGGTCCATCTTTCCTCGTTACTTAGATACAGTGTGTTTTATAAGGTTTGGCTCATTTTTGTTTTTGCCATAATTCTTTTAGCACCCGGTAAAAAATGTTCATATTCGGTGGAAATATTTTGAGTAGCTATCGCTTCAAAATGCCGTACGAAAATTTTTTGAAATTCAGGTTCGGACTTTAAAAACAAGACTGATTTCATTTTTTTAAATTCAACACCCTGTATATCATATTTTTGTCAATTTTATTTTTTATTTGAAAAACACATAAAAAACTAATTCTAATGACATTCTTATCAAAATCCCCGCACTCGCCGCTCAGCCATAATAAATTGCTCTTCTAGATGTTGAAACACATACAAAATAATAACTGTTTTTATAACGACAATAATACCAATAATAACAAAAATAACAAAAACATAATTATTTGAGAATATTTTCAAAATGCCCACCATTAACTTCTTCACATTTTCTTCCTCTGATATTTAAATTTCAAACTGCACTTCTGATTACACCTGGTCTATTTTTTATTTACTGAAATGAAGTGATAATGAGTTGCAAGAGCTGGTCCCGTGTATTAATTTCTTCCTCGTAAACTAAATTTTTCATATACCCCCAAAAAAAGAAGTCCAGCGGGTTAAAGTCGGGATATCTTGCTAGCCCCCACGACCTATCCATCTGTTGGGATATCTATTGTTTAAAAGTTCGGAAACAATTCTTGCATAATGTGGAGGGGCTGCATCGTGTTGGAAATACATTCCTCCTAAATTAACATTCTCATTTTGGAGAAGATTTGGCAAAATGTTTTCCAAAAAGTGTAAATATTGGTTTCCATCTAATCTTTCTTCAAAGATGTGTGGTCCAATCAATTTACCATTGATTATACCTGCCCAAACATTTATGGAAAATCTATGTTGCGAGTGCGACTGCCTAATAGCATTTGGATTTTCTAGAGGCCATAGATGACAATTTCTGGAATTATCGACTCCATCTCTGGTAAACTGAGCTTCATCGGTCCACAAAGTCCGGTGAATATCTCTTTGGTGCCTCCTAATCCACTGACAAAAAACCAAACGGTTAGCATAATCACCTGGTTCCAACCTTTGTACCTCTTGGATATGATAAGGATATAAGCCTTAATTTTTTATTGTTGAATGGGTTAATTTTTGCGTTATATGCAGACGTCTAGCAATTTTCCTTGTGGATGTTTTTGGATTTTCTTCAATCAAATTTAAAATGTCTTCTTCCTGTTGAACTGGGTATCTTACAGGCTGATCAATATTATTTTGTGTCGGAAAATGTCCTTGTTCAACAAAAGAAAATACATTTGAAAATGTTTGATGGTTTGGACATCTTCTTCCAGGAAACCTTAATTCATACTCTCGAGAAGCGGCTCGCCCGTTACCATCGCAAAATCCATATACAAATATTATATCAGCGTATTCTTGGTTTGAAAATTGATGGGGCATTTTAAACGAGAAGTAAATGTTTAACAAAAATATCCTCGTAATGCCCAAAAATCTGACAGGTTACAACTGACAATGACTTATTATGTTTTGTTGCCCCCCAATATTTCGTTGTTCTGAGGTGCCGAGCCATGGAGTCAAATTGAATTGAAAATTTTTAAATTTTAGCACGCCGCTATTTTATTACTTTGGTTTATTTCTTATTATTGGTATTATTGTCGTTATAAAAACAATTATTATTTTGTATGTGTTTCAACATCTAAAGAAGAGCAATTTATTATGGCTGAGCGGCGAGTGCGGGGATTTTGATAAGTATGTCATTAGAATTAGTTTTTTATGTGTTTTTCAAATTAAAAATAAAATTGACAAAAATATGATATACAGGGTGTTGAATTTAAAAAAATGAAATCAGTCTTGTTTTTAAAGTCCGGACCTGAATTTCAAAAAATTTTCATACGGCATTTTGAAGCGATAGCTACTCAAAATATTTCCACCGAATATAAACATTTTATACCGGGTGCTAAAAGAATTATGGCAAAAACAAAAGTGAGCCAAACCTTATAAAACACTCTGTATCTAAGTAACGAGGAAAGATGGACCCACTAAAGATAGATTATTTAGAACCCCCAAGATGTCCACTATCTCCTGGTGATGTATGTACATTTAGATCCGAGTCACCCTGTATTTTTATGAAACGTGGTCCGCATCTTTTATGCATCAAAAGACGTTTTCTGCTGTACAACATGATTTTTTTATTTTTGCCAGTGGCGTTCGTGCGGGATTTGCGCTGAATCATTTTAAAGAGAGAAGTGATACGCCACTGCCTTTTCTTAAAGAAAAAATTATTTTTGAAATCCATATTCCTTTCTGAGCAAATCTGGTCTCTTCATTTTGTTTCGTTTGACGAATGGTTTCCGCATAAAAAAATAAAATTCATTCATTTGCATCTCGCTATACCACTTACGAGAAAAAACAATTTATGTAACTTTAAACAATAATTTATTTAAGAGAATAATTTTTAATCGGTAAAATTATAAAATTATAAAATTATAGTAATCTAAATACATTTTGGAATGCTAACACAAAATTACCCTGGTCGCATAAAGAAATAAATTAAATCAGATCTTGAAAATGTCCACCTCCTGCAAATATGCATGCCTCTGCTCTTTTTCTCATGGACTCACGTACTCTTTGGAAAATGCCGGGACTGTTTCTAATAGTTTCGCAAGAAACTATGATGCGATTTCTCAACTGCTGTTCAGTATGAATTGGTGTGCTGTAAACCAATGTTTTAAGATGAACCCACAGGAAGTAATCTAAACTATTGAGGTCCGGGGACCTAGGTGATCATGCTTGTGGACCTCCGCGACCTATCCAGCGATTATTGTAATTTTGGTTTAAATGTTCGCGCGCTTCAGCACTAAAGTGCGCTGGCGCCCCGTCGTGCATAAACCACAGCCGATTTCTTACTAAAATGGGAACATCGTCCATCAAAGCTGGCAATTCTTCTGCGAAAAACTGCCGGTAATTATGCCAATTTCAACCTCTCATAAAGAAAATAGGGTCCAATTAAATAATCATCGCATATCGCAGCCCACACGTTAATGGAAAACTGCTTCTGGTGACGGGATTCCAAGGTTGCATGTGGGTGTTCTTCAGCCCAAAGATGATGGCGTTTCTAGGAAAATTGGCTTCATCGGTGAATAAAATTTCAGTATCAAATAATGGATTTTCAATTGCTTTTTAAAGAAACCATTGGCCGGAGTTTATCCGTAATGGAAAATCGCGTGGGAGTAGAGCCTGAACACGTTGGATATGGTAGGGATATAATAATAGTCATTGAGAATTTTCCAAACAAAAATATGTGAGATATTGAAATTGTTTCCAATTTTTCGTGTACTTAATTCGGGATCTTCCTTGACTGAATTCAAAACCGCTACCTCAATTTCTGGTGTTCTTACAGTACGTTGTACTCCTTTTAAATGTGTGTCTGGTTCAAAACTTCCCTTTTCGCACAACCTTTTATGAATGTTTGAAAATGTTGTACAGCAGAAAATGCCTTTTGATGCTTAGTAGATGCGTAGGTACCACGTTTTACAAAAACATATAGTGTCATACCAAAGTTATCATAAAAAAAATATTTTTTTCTTAAAACTTTAGCACCCTGTAGTTCAACAGTTAAGACTTTTAGGACATATTATATTCATATGAAGTTTTTTTCTCAAAATGGACCCAAAAATAACCTTCTTAAATATTAGCATATTATTAAGAAATACCCTGTATATGTTTTTTTTTATTTTAATTTTTAATCCCACAGGTATTATGTTCCATGGCCCTGTTTTTATCCCTAGTACCTCCAGTTGCTATCCAGAGTGTCTATTAAGTACTTGTATACATTTTAAAGGGTGAATCTTTGACTAATTTTAAGATAAAAAGTTCGTATGAACATGGGTCCGCAACGGCTTGCTTCTTGAGATACAGGGCGTAAAAAAAAGTTGTTCATTTGGTTTTTTGATTATCAAGTTCTTTAAATTAGTCGGGGACTAATAATTTCTATTCGGAAACAGGTAAACTTCTCAGCGGGACTTTAGCAATTAATGATAGTTTGCCTTATATATTATGGTATTAAAGTTTTAGGAAAAAAATGGAGATGAATTAATATTTTCGGAACTACTTCAGATATTTCAATGATATTTAGTACGTAGCTTATAAAGATGCATACTTTTCATTATAAAGATAATTTTTAGCTGCAACAGTGGCGTGCCTACAGGCGTTGGCTTCGATATTTGTGAGAAAAAGAATGGTACGCAAAGGATTCATATCTGGTGATCTGAGAGGCTAGGCTTGCGGTCCCGCTCTTCCTGTCCAACGGTTAGGGTAATTCTCGTCCATAAATTGACGCGCAACCAAACTAAAGTGTGACGGTGCGCCATCGTGCATCAACCACATCCTGTTTCGGGTTTCTAAATCAACTTCTTCTAAATGTTCAGGAAGCTCGTGCTCCAAAAACCTTCGGTACCTTTCGCCAGTATGTCTTTGTGGAAGAAATGCAAGGTCCATTAAGGTGATCACCGATAATTTCAACCCAAATATTTAAAGAAAGTTAAACTTGAAAATGATTTTCTATGAGAGACTTTCGAGAAAACGAATCTTCATCTGCGAAAAGCACATGGCTTAAGATATTCGGGGTTCTTAATAATATTACGCAACCAAATGCATACATTTAGGTACTTTATGGGGAAAATATGCACACGTTAAATGTGATAAGAATAAAGTTGTTTAGATCTTGAAATTTGCCACACAATTGTGTGTGTTCAATTCAGGAATTGTCGGAGTACCAATTTGCGGGTCTTCTTCAATTCTAATTAACACAGCTTCTTCAACCTAAATTGCTCGAACTCTCACAAACTGGGATATCTGTTGTCCCTTTAAAACTGTCAGTTTGACAAAGTCTTGCGTGAATATTAATAAAAGTTTGGATGTGTGAAACCACCCGTTGAGGAAATCGCGCCTGATTCGCTTTGCGGCTTAGGCATTACTGTGAGCCATTTCAGAGATGAAATAAATGTCTTCCAGTTCTTCGTTGGTATATTGGTACATTTTGGACACAACACACAATAAAGTATTACCTATAACATCAAAATTACAAAAAACCACTATCTGTTTTTTTTTTAATCTACTGTCATGACTTATTCTGTTGTCATGGAAACCTCTGGATTGTTTTCACAGGCTTGCTATGCATGTGCCTACTGCTTCCTTGTGTACCGCCGCTGCAGAGGAAAGATGCAGCACGCTTGTAGAGAATTTTTATTTTTATTTCATTTTCACTAATTTGGTGATAGTAATTTGTAAACTGATAGTGTAGCATCGCACATGACGCTAAATAAGTATTTTTTTCGCGTATTTTTCAAAAATTTCTAATGATTAATCTTACAAAATTCCAACACAGTTTTACCTTTAAACCCGTTTTTTTCCAAAACAGCTGCTTTCAGCGATAAATAGTAAGAGTACCTTTTCTATGTAAAATTGAATGAAGAATAGGTACGTCTAGCTAAAAATGACATACATGACTATTTAAATCCAGGTACAATACTGTAAGTGACATCATACAACATTAAACAAAAAACTAAGTAAATAATTGAGTTTCTCATTATCGATACTCCCAGTATCCCGAATCTCACCAAATTGCAATGTTACTGAACAAAAATTAAATCAGAAAACCAAATAAAGAATTTTTTTGGATGCCATGTAGTTCAAAGACCAAACCGTGGCGGACCCATATTCATATGAACTTTTTATCTTAGAATTACTCGCCCTTTAAAGTTTGTATAAGTTCTAAATAAACATCCTGTATATGACAAATTATATTAGTAAGTCTACTGTATAAGTAATTCTAAAATAAGCTTAGCAAAGTTGTTTACTGATCTTTGTTAATGTATAGGCATCTACTTAAAAAAAAATTGTTCTTATGGGTATCTTAATTGTTTATATTTTTTATCTTATCCTAACTTTTTAAGCCCTTTTTTACCGAAAGGGTGTTCCAAATCTTCGACAAGGACAATTCGGGCTCGATTTCACTGCAGGAATTTTTGGATGCTATGCACCAGTTTGCTGGACAGAGCCCGGAAGACAAAATACGATTCCTGTTTAAAGTTTATGATATTGATGGTAAGTTTAATAATAATAAAATCTGCTATTAAATGTTAATTAGTTAGAAATACAAAGTACACTCGAGGAAATTAAAGCCGGGGATTTTTATTTTTAGCCCTTCCTTAACCGGAGCACTGCGGCCATAAGTAGACCTATTGTGCAAACCTTCGTTTTATTGTATCCAATCGTTTATCTTGGTTCCGTATATTAATTTATACACGTCAACTGCTGATTTAGTGGTTTTTTCATTCAGTTCCAGTTTTACTCTCTCGAATACGGCATAACGCCTGCGATCCAGGCATTCGCACTGACATACAACATAATAGACAGTTTCCCTATCCTTGCGGCAGAGCCTACAGAAGATCTCCATTGTATATCTTCATTTTGTTCAGGTTATCCTTGACAGCCAAAAGTCCTGTTAGGATTCCCGTTGTTATTTTTAGTTGATTCCTGGTTAAGGTTAAGCAATTGTTTTGAGAATTTAGGAACAATACTCCCCATAACTCTCGTGCTATAATTGAGTCCCTGTCTGCTATTCCAGTAGACTTTGTTTTCATTTTTGGCCAATCGCTTAATAGCTTCTCATCCTGTGCATTTAGGCACTCCTAGGGCTGGTTCAGGAGCAGCGAATAGTGCAGCTGATGTTTGCCTCGCGAGCTCGCCTGCTCTTTCATTGCCAAAGATGCCTCTGTGACCCGGTACCCAAAATAGTTTCACAGTATTACCGTCCGTCAGGATTATCAGTTCATTCTGTCATTCCCAGACTAGCCTTGATGTCACCCACTGTCAGAGCATATGAAGATTCGTCTATTTTAGTAGCCTCTACTATTGTTTCCCACGCACATTGCAGTATGACATAAGTTTCTGCCTGGAATACTGTTGGGAATTTTCTCAAGGGAAAGAACAAGTCTTTTCTTCCGTGTATCCCAGCCCCTGTATCCTCTTCAGTCTTGAATCCATCGGTGAACCACACCAGAGCTCCAGACAGAAAATCTGGTTCGTTGTTTGTCCACACGGTTCGATCCTGAATGCTTATCTCAAAGGTTGTATTGTAAATAAATTTTGGTGTCATGCCGGGGATACATATTTTTGTTACACGCACAAAGCATCTCAGTTACTGGAAGATGTGCATGTGTGACTATCGCTGACAATAAAAAAGCATGTTAGAAGATAGCACACAGTATACAGGGTGAGGAATTTAAAGTATTATAAGGTAAAATCCAAAAAACGACTGGAACAAAATATTTTATTCTAATCTTTGGGCGCTAATAGGGAGGTTGGAGGATATATTTTAAAACATTTTTGACATTTGCCCACCTCCAGATTGTATCTAACTGGTGACAAATTTTAAATGTCAAATTGCAAGGTATTTGGGGGATGGGACTATTCGCCGTCGCCGTTTCGCCGTCGCCGTTTCGCCGTCGCCGTTTCGCCGTCGCGACAATTCGCCGGCAGCCGATTCGCCGTGGGCCGTTTCGCCGTCAAATAGAATATAAGTCTATAATTATTACAATTTTTTTATATCTAGCATATACCGAATTGGACCCAAAAAGGTGGATTAGATGCCGTGTTAGCGCTGTTTAACCAATATAAGTCTATAATTATTACAATTTTTTTATATCTAGCATATACCGAATTGGACCCAAAAAGGTGGATTAGATTAGAAACGGCGACGGCTGAACGTCCTAGACCCGAATTCCAATAACCCTAATTATTATTATTGACTTGCCTATGTAGGTATATTTTTATCAAACAATTTTGTTAAAATTTAGCAATATATATTATAACCTTTTTTACGTATTTTATTAATTTCTATTTGACGGCGAAACGGCCCACGGCGAATCGGCTGCCGGCGAATTGTCGCGACAGCGAAACGGCGACGGCGAAACGGCGACGGTGAAACGGCGACGGCTAAATGTCCTAGACCCTTTGTTGCTTTCGATAATTCTATCCGCCTTCAACAACTACGTAAGTAAGCAGAAAATTGTTACATTTACTCTAGTAATTGCTTAGTTACGAACTTTTGAATAAACAAAATAAGAACACTTAAAACTACATATTTTAAACTAGAACAACTACCTCCTAGGCTTTTTAACTTATCTTACAAAAGAGGAATATTTCCTTTTTGCTGGAAAACTGCGCGAGGCCAGCCCATACCCAAAAAAAGGCAAGAAGACCTTGCCAAAAAACTATCGTCCAGTCGCATGCCTTTCGGTTTTATCGAAAGTCATGGAGAAGGCTGTCAACGAAAAATTATCAAAGTACCTGGAAGGCTTCAACATTATTAGTATTGACGGCCAGTATGGATTTCAAAAGTCTCGATCAACAGGAGACCTTCTCGCCTATGTTGCTTACGTTTGTAACAACGCAACAGAACATCATGGGGAATCCTGGGCGGCGGTGGCACTGGACATTTCCAAGGCCTTTGACCGAGTATGACATAAGGGGCTCCTAACTAAAGTGAGAGCATACGAAATGCCGGTTCAATTTTGTTCATGGCTGTCAAGCTTTCTTAAAGACCGTTCTCTGCGAGTGGCGATGGACGGATTTTTTTCAGACACAATTATAATCAACGCTGGAGTCCCTTAAGGTTCTATATTGTCGCCGACTCTTTCTTTACTATACATTAACGATCTTTTGGAAAAATCTAAAAATCTTATATATAGCTTCGCTGATGACAGCACACTTGTTTCATCTTTTACTTTGGATGCTCGAACATCGACTGCTGATGCACATCACTATACGCATCAAGAGGTCTCACATCTCAACAAAGACCTAGAAGAAATTCATTCGGGTGACAGTAACCAAGTAGAATTTAACGCTAAAAAAATCCAGGCGGCAGTTTTTTTCTAAAAAAAATTGATGTTGAAAAACCGGATATAGTCATGGCGGCACACTCGATTCCCTTGGCTTCATCAATTCGTTTATTGGGCGTCAATCTGGATAGTCATATGTATTGGTATAGTCACGTTGCGGCCATTGCTAAGGCAGCCTCGCAGAAGCTTAGAATATTTTTCCGAACTAAGAACCTCTATACACTCCAACAACGTTTGATGCGCTATAAAGCTAATATTTGACCATCGCTTGAGTACTGTTCGCATATTTGGGGCTCTGCTCTTAAACATACCATGAGATTGCTAGATTCCATTCAAAGAAGAGGCATTCGCTTAAACGGTGACCATGATCTGACATCGAACCTTGAACATCGAAGGCAGGTTGGCGACTTCAGTCTACTTTACAAATATTTTCATGGCAGGTGCTCAAGTGAGGTTGCCCGCTTAATTCCACCCAGAGCGATGGTAGAAATACACGACGAGCCACTGCAGCCCACCCGTACGTGGTTCAACTTAGTGTCCCTCAAACGGCACTGTTTAAAAATTTATCTGGAGAATGTCATCACTCTGAAACGACCTCCCTGAGGACGTGTTCCCCAACGAGTATAATTTTCAAAGATTCCAGACCAACGTGAATCATTTCCTGCGCACACGCACCGCTCGCAGAAATTGTGAACAATTAGGTTTCCCGCGAATCAAAAATCTCATAATATGGTATTTAAGTGAATAGAAGAACGATAACGCAGTACCGGAAACCTTCAAAATATAAGACCAGAGTTCAAAGAAGACAAACAAATACCACCAATGACGATATGGCCGTTGGAGTTTTGGGTGTAGTAGCTATAAATCCTCATGGTGGTTCAAGTGAATTTGCTCGTGATTGAGGAATGTGCCAAAAATCGGTACTGGCTATTTTACACAAGCACAATTTTCACCCTTACCACATAAATCTTTATCAAGAATTATATAGCCAAGATTTTCAAAATAGGATCAAATTTTGTAACTGGTTAAGACTTGCAAATCACGAATAATATAATTATATTATAATATATTTTGAGATCGGATTTTGTATTGAGTGAATGAATTTTCGTTTTATTAATTTAAAGTCAATTGACACAATTTGCGCCGCCACACTTTGCGCGACAAGCGTGGGATACACTTAATGATATGTTTGGAAATAGATAGATTGGTCCTGTGAACAACTGGCCTGCATGGGCACCGGATTTAACCTCATTGCACTTTTTCTTGTGGGGTTTTATAAAAGATAGAGTTATGGCTATTCCACTGACTACACCAGAAAATATGAAAGATCGTATTCGACAAGCATGTAATTTAGTTCTCAATTGATAAATCGCGTGCGCTACTCATATCAATAAAGAATTGCAAAATGTTTAGAAGGAGATGGGGGTCAGTTCATATCTCTTATGATCATCATTAAATCATCATCGTTAAATTTAAGGTAGTATGAAAGTTTTAAGTGCTCTAATTTTGTTTATTCACAAATATTAAACTAAGCAACCAGTAGAGTAAATGTAGGGTGATAGGGGGCAATGGCGTTCAGTGGGCAATGCCGGTTATAGCTGTTTTTCTGCAAAGGAATGAGAACCGGCAACAGTGCCTATCGACAACATTTGCTTTCACTCTGTTTTATTCGATGGCATAGAGTAGTTCAGTCCACAGAATAATAAAGGTTAGAGACATGTTACAACAATGTTAAAGTTTCGAGACATGGGCCATCTATGAACCAACTGTATGACTCACCCACCGGCATTATAGAAGTCTAACATACCGACTGAAGAAATGCGCGGGAATATTTGAAAATGCAATATAATTTTTAAATACATTTTAGTTTTGATTCGGTTTGACTGTAACATTACAGTTGGATTTCAAAAAATATATGTTTGGCAGGATTACACAAGATGCTCGCTTAATAAGTAAATGTGAGCAGCTTGTGATAATTATTTCTAATCAATTTAAAAATAGATCTTCTGAAATACAGTTACATAGTAATGTTACAACCGAATTGAATCAAAACCTTAAAATTTATTACACATTAATTGTTTTTATTACTGTTTTTTTAATTATGAAACAATGTCTAGTGAATTATTATAATAAAAGAAAATATGAACAAAATATATTTATTTAAAATATTTAAATTAAAGACATACCTACATATGATTTAAGTATACAATATGCAACACTAAAGTCATGATATTTTTAAGAAACGAGATTTTCTCACTGATAATTACAGCTAAGAAAGCCTAGGAGTGTGGTTAGACTGAAACAGAAAAAAAAATTCTTTTCAATTAGGATATAAGGTACAATAGGTAAAAAAACTTTTATATTTTGCCTAATTAGAGTAAGGAGAGAAACATTGGCCAGTTAAATTGCATAGCAGATGCAATGTAGTAATGCTGGTATCAGCTGTACCCTCCCCGAGACACATACATGGAAAGGCTCACTCTCAAGGACTACATTCGAGCACACTGTATATTCTACTGTATAACCCCATGCTGTAAGACAACAAGTAAAACCCAATTAAAGGAACATATTCCAGTAAATACTCTTCATACCCATCACTAAATTTGCAAACAAATCCGTGGAAAAAATATAATACCTATGTTATTCTTCCTATATTGAATTTTAATTTATTAAATGTCAATAGGTGTTAGTTAACTTCATTCTGCAGTGCATCTCAGCTTAAACTGTATTTTTGAAAGTAAACCGAACTAACCTAAACATAAGTATATAGTTGATATAATATGATGGGCTACATGCTTGGTGAAATGGATATTCCATAGTAGAGGAAATTAAAGTAGTACTTGTTATATTATTTCAGTTTCCTGACACGTGTTTCAACCCTTGCGGGTCATTATCAAAGGCATTGTAAGACAGTTAAAAATTCTACATGTCATTAAAATAAAAATTGGCAGAAGAGATAGGGTGTTTTGGTCCTTAATTTACAGGTATTGGCTAAAGGTACAACTAAAAAAAAGTAATAAAATTAAGAAAATGATACTGTGTGTAATAATTATGGGTTTTTTCGTTGGTAATTATAGACAGTGTTTATTGCATACTTATCTTAAGTAATTAGTCTATTAAGTATTAGATTAGCACCTGAAGGTATTTCAATTTGATTGTTAGAAAATTGGTAGAAAACTCAATCTATTAGAGACATTAGCAATCAAAAAAGCTTTAAAAAATCGATGTAATGTTGTTAACAATCAAATTGAAATACCAATTGACAATGAAATGAGAGCGTCTCCAAGACGAGAAGTAATTCATAATCCTAACAAAGTCTCTTCCTTGTCAGATAGTTCTACTGATGAAGCGGTAACCATTTCGTTAATTTTTGGATAATCCACTTCTTCTTCAGGGAGTGTTCAAATTCAAGATCTAAATTATGAAGAACTTGCGATTCGTCAACCTCAAAACAAGCCCCTTTTTCCCTTGACACGAGTGTTGAAGAGCTACTTCCTAATGCAAAACCCAAAACAAATAATGGGATAAAGAAAAAGGAAGAGCTAAACAACATTCTTCTATTTTAACGGCAACCCCCATAAAAGAGTTGATGGAAGATAAAAAAGAAAAAAGGAAAACAAGATTACAAAATGTAGAAAATAATAAAAATGTACGAGATACATTAAAAGGCATAAAACAAGCCAAGAGAAAAGTTTTCGACTTGACCGAAAAAGGCAACAAGGAAAATGTGAGGTCGGAGAGCATAAATAAAAAAAAATTCAAAGACAGGTAAAATCTACCAAAAAGAGATCAAAGTCCACATCGTCCGATTCAGATATTGAAACGAATGATATTTGCAGTGACCATGAAATAATGATTTGGATTTGAATTTATGTATCATCTGTCGTGAGTTCGGATGAGTCGTGGTACAGGCGTACAGTATGTGCGCAATGGGCACAGGCCCAATGCTCTGGATGGGATTCACCATCGGGATATATTTGCGAATATTTTCAAAGTTCTCGCTGACCGGCATTACCCGAGTGTGAGGACAATGACACTTTTATTTGTACTGAATAATATTAGAAGAAAATATTACATTTTAGGTATTATTTTGAGGTGTATGCCGAAGAGTAATGGTTATTTTGTATTTTCTTACCTTTATAATAAAGATTACTTTTTCTTTAATTGACAATGTTGCTGTGACGTCCACTGTCCCCTTTTACCGTCATAATTTTCTGCTTACTTACGTGGTTGTTGATGGAGAATTGTATTGTGAAGGAAAATAAATAAACTTTTCTTTCGACATTAAATTTGTCACCAGCCAGAATATCTCTGGAGGGGAAGTAAATATCAAAAATGTTCTCAAATTTGTCTCTCAGCCTACCTATTGGCGTCCTAAAATTTGAATAAAATATTTCCAGCCGTTTTTTGGATTTTGCATTGTAACACGTTAAAATCCTTATCTTGTAGATCGCAAGATATTAAATTCTTGTATTCAAGTAGCAGATGTGGTCAAGGCTGATGAAGGGAAAAAAACATGCAGGTGACTTCAGTTTCAAATGTTCAGATACTGGAGGGGAAAAAGCCTGCATGTCACAGCTGGCATTTCGTGTACCGGGTGTTCCACCTAAGGAGGTAATCGGCTATATCTCAGAAAGTAATAACACTAGAACTTTGGAAAAAATATGTATCGATAAAAGCGGTCAAGAGAAATTGCTGGAAATTATTTTTAAGTTCGAAAAATGACCGCTAGGGGGCATAAGAAAACTTTCAAAATGGAAATGCCGATTTTCTCATGATTTTTCTTAACAAAAATATGTTAAAAATATAAGCATTATATTCTTCATAAAATTATGCAACTTTATGTTAGGAATCGTTTTTTTCTATTTTCAATAATAAAGTGGTGGAAGAAGGTCAAACTTTTTTTCTTTTAAACGCTGATATCTCTGCTTTGGATAAACCGATTTTATTCAACTTGATCTTGAAAAAAAGCCCTTCTTTTCCTCTACACGTAGATCTATTAACTATACCATATTGAATCTGATGGTGGCCACTAGATGGCGTTTTTCCGTAATTCCTCAATGAATAAGGATTTTCTCAAAAAAATCAAATATTATGATATGACTTTTTCATCAATTTTATTTTAGGCTTATAAAGGCTATTAAATGGTGGAATAAAAAATCCAGGTCCGTATTTAAAATAAAAAAGTTGATGATGGTCGCTCGAATCCGAAACGTCGGATTAAAAAACTAACCCCATCAGCTTGTAGAGGAGGAAAAGTTACTATCAGGAACTAAAAACCGCAACGTGATATCTTTTGTTAAACCAGAGATTTAATTGATTAATTAATGTTTTAAAAAATGGCCTATTTTTCCATATTAATTATTATTATCCCTAATTTCTCTAGTTTAACAAAAGATATCACGTTGCGGTTTTCAGTTCCTTATAGTAACTTTTCCTCCTCTGAAAGCTGATGGGGTTAGTTTTCAATCCGACGTTTCGGATTCGAGCGACCATCATCAACTTTTTTATTTTAAATACGAACCTGAATTTTTTATTTCACTATTTAATAGCCTTTATAAGCCTAAAATAAAATATGATGAAAAAGTCATATCATAACGTTTGATTTTTTGAGAAAATCCTTATTCATTGAGGAATTACGGAAAAACGCCATCTAGTGGCCACCATCAGAATCAATATGGTATAGTTAATAGATTAGCGTGTAGAGGAAAGGAAGGGCTTTTTTTCAAGACTACGTTGAATAAAATCGGTTTATCCAAAGCAGAGATATCAGCGTTTGAAAGAAAAAAAGTTTGACCTTCTCCCACCACTTTATTATTGAAAATAGAAAAACACGATTTGTAACATAAAGTGGCATAATTTTATGAAGAATACAATGCTTATATTTTTAACATATTTTTATTAAGAAAAATTAAGAGAAAATCGGCATTTCTATTTTGAAAGTTCTCTTATGCCCCCTAGCGGTCATTTTTCGAACTTGAAAATAATTTTGCAGCAATTTCTCTTGGCCGCTTTTATATATTATTTATATATATTTATTTCCAAAGTCCTAGTGTTATTACTTTCTGAGATATAGCCGATTACCTCTTTAGGTGGAACACCCGGTACTTTTTGGACAAGCAGTTAGCATATAAGATACACATTGATACACGACATGATATTTTGCTTCACACAGTATTTAAAAAGTTACTTTACTTAATGTAAAAATATATTACAATAGATATGGGGAGTGTCGTCTTGTATAAAATTTAACTGAGGCTATTTAGAAAATGTGAAGCTTTAATTTTCGTCATATTTTAAATTGTTAGTGCCGCTCCACAAGTTTATTCTACGTTTAAGTTGTTATTTTAAGCGACCAAATTATTTATTTTAAACAACTTTTACTTTTATGCAAAACAAGGGGTTTTAAATGTAATTTTCTCAGTCATAGTATCAGTATAAAAACAGTGAAATAATATTCAGAAGAAAGAAAATAAAAATTATAAAAATTCTTGTATATTTCATAAAGATCACAATAATCAAAAAGGCAAGTAACCTTTTTTTTGATTATGTTACCGGTATGCACGACAAATAACTATTTGATTAATTTCAAAAGTTTGCTCCCAGATCGCACAACAACATCCATAAGATGCCCGATTCACAACAATATTCACAACAACGTCTTATGGACGTCTATCATGACTAATTCAAGGATATTCGCTACCCTTTAACACAAATAAAATAATTATTTATTGTAGTAAAACCTCTGTTTGTGACCGCCTCTATATAGTGACCACCTGCGTTAAACGACCGGTTATGAATTCCCCATATTTAAAGCTGGAAATCCAATTATTTTATACTTCTCTTTACCGACCCATCTGTTAAACGACCGCGGGCACTCATCATCGGAATTTTTAGTAACCATTAATGCTAAAAACACCCTCTATTGGGGACAGTAAAACCCGACCCGAAAATTCTTAAGAAATATAGGTACCTACACCAATTACTTTATTGCAGGCGGATCCATTCAAACTGCTCTTAAGGCTGCTAAATTGGTTGTAAACATTAGTTTTCCTTTGAATAGTTTTTGTGTGTTTTGGGACTAACGTGAATATTTGAAGATGGCGGGGAAAAGGAAATGTCTTTCTTTCAGTGAGAAGATTGAAACGATGAAGGAAAGTGAAAAACCTGGTTTAAGTACCAGGTTGGCTGAGAAATTTAAAGTGGGTAAGACCCAAGTAACTATGTTGTTTCAAAATAAAGCAGAAGTTAGAAATCTGTTTCAAGAAGGTGGCACTGGTGAACAAAAAAAAATTCCCAAAACCGAAGAACTGGCAGTGGATCAAGTTGTTATGAACTGGTTTGTAAGGCGCGAAACAAGCACTTACCAATATCCGGGCTCATAATTTAAGCAAAAGCCCTCGAATCTACTAAATGTCTAGGACTAGATAACTTTAAGACATCAAATGGATGGTTAGAAGAATTTCGTCGTCGGCACGATATTACCTTCAAGAAAATATGTAACGAATCAGCCGATATTAATATCGAAGACGTAACTGGGTCTTGAACAAAAAAGCGTGGATGACAACAGACATCATGACAACATGGCTTCACAGATTTGATATCAAGATGAAGAAGCAGAGTAGAAGGAGTGGTATTGTTTCTGGATAATGCAACGTCTCATCCAAAAATTACACTGGATAATGTCAAACTTATTTTTCTTCCGCCCAATACTACCTCACATTGCCAACCTTTGGGCCAAGGTAATACTCAGAATTTTAAAATGCCCTACAGAAGCTACCCTATTAAGAGGTTTTTAACATGTATAGACAAGTCGTTGTCCTCTTCAAGGATTCGAAAATAATACTACCATAACCAACGCCTTGATATGGGTTTCCGTGGTCTGGCGCAATTTGTCCTCAATTGACAATTTGATAATAAAAAATGCTTTATGAAAGTTGGATTTATGTGTAATACAGATAATATTGACGACTTTAAAGAAGAAGATAATATTCCGCTCGCACAACTGTTTCCTAATATTAAGAATACATTTGTGAACTTGAAACAATTTGCCTAGACTGATAAGATTTGCCATCAGAAAGTGCAGAACTGACTATCAACGAGTGTATTGAAAAGATTCAAGAAACGCACGAAACTACTCCCAACTCTGAGACAGAAGAAGAGGATCCTGAACTTGCTCCAGTGTCGAAAATATCAAGCCCATCTGAAGCCTGCGCAAGTTTGAGAGAATTTTTTTTTAATATTGGTAACAATTTTGACAAGTCTACAAATATTTCTCAATTGCTATTAAAATGTGAATCTGAATTTTATAAAAATAAAATAAAAAATATTAAGCAATCATCAATCTCTGATTATTTTAAAAAATAAGAATTTCAAAGCAAACATACAGTACCTTGTATAATATAAAATAAAAAATAAATAAATAAATAAACAGGTCTCTATTTAATTAAAAAAAAACTAGATACAAAACAAAATAATATATCTTGGTGGCGAGGTCTAGCATAGCTATTCTACCTAACCACCCTTTAAGACCAATAAACTGTAAACACTACTGTAATATAAATAAATATACTCTAAAATTATACCTAATCATACAAGAATAGAAATGACAGATAACTAGTGGAGCACAATATTACGAGTAGATAATTATTGGACTCGTTTTAAGAGTTATAAATATTATTTATGAAGTGAGCTTCTTCCATTGGTTACATACTTTTTTAGCTTTCTTCGTACCCCGTCAACAGATACGCAAGACTTGATATCGATGGGCAGTGAGTTAAACGTTTTGACTGCATTGTACGTGAAAGATCGTTGGAATAATGCAGTTTTATGCTTTGGAGTGGAATAAAGACCGCGATGGCGCGTAGCTCTTTCATGAACGTCACTCCCCTTAATCAATTTATCATACAGATATTTGGGTGTCTGATCCTTAGATATTTTGAAGACCAATAGTGCTAAGTGAATAAAGAATCTTTCCTGAAGGTACAACCAAGTAGAGTTCAGAAAAGCGGGTGTAACGTGATCAAACTTACGCAGCCCAAGACTGTATCTAAGACAAGAGTTTTGCACCCCTTGCAAGCTATTTCTATCTTTGACGGTCAGGGCTGGCCAGTACAAGACGGCACCATATGCCAAATGAGAAAGAACAAGAGAATCAGTCAGCCTCAGTTTAGCATTAACACTTAAAATATCTTTGTACCTATACAAGAGTTTAAGCTTAGCGTAGGATTTTTGTATTAAAAATATAGTGTGCTGACTGAAGCGTAGATTTGAATCCAATATGATACCCAGGTTTTTGCAGTACTCTGAGGGTGCTAAACGTAAACCGTTTAGTTCAATATTTAGATTATTGTTAATGGCAATGCTTTCCCTATTTCTTCCAAAAATAAGCATTTTCGTTTTATTGTTGTTAAGTATTTATTTATTTATTTATTTATTTATTTATTTATTTATTTATTTATTTGTAGTAGTTTACATTTACAGTTCATACAATATATTATAACAAGGCATAAATGTCTATCAATTAACAAGGTTATAATTCTCAATAATATATATATATATAAGTATATAAAACACTTAAAGCTTTAGCCTAATTTAAATTTGCTACTAAAATATGCAAAACTTCTACTTTAGTGCACAATGATACTTAAAGTACTGTGTGTGCACTAATTTTCTTAAACCTTTTTTCAGTAGTTTATACGTTAACCTTATATGATAAGAATAATAGTAATCAGACTATATGTTTATGGCATATTAATATTGTACCTGTTAGTGTTAGTGAAATATGTAATATAATATTTGAGTTCTTATGCTTTAGTGTAAGTGTAGGAGTGCATGTACAGAATGCATCTAATTTAGACTACATACCTAATTATATAATTACTTTCAAGAATCCATTGTTTTATTTCTTTTTTACATTTGTAGTATGGTTTTAATTTAATGTTGTTAGGGATGCAGTTGAAAACCTTTGGACCCAGACAGTAAATGTGGTTTTGGCACGCGGTATGCTTAGGGTTTTGACGCGTGACACTGTTTTGTGCTGCATTTCTAGTGTTTATTCCATGAATGATTGGTTCTTTATAGTATGATACTTTTATCATGAATCTAATTACAGCTTTTAAGTGTAATTGTCTGATATCTAATAGTTGGCTTTCTCTGAAAAGAGATTCAGTAGGAAACCTTTTATTTTTAAATAGCATGATTTTTATAATATATTTTTGTGCAACTTGAAGTTTATTTAAAATTGTCACTCCGGCACTACCCCAAGCCACCATCCCATAATTCAAAATTGATTCAACCAGAGCATAGTATACCATTTTTAATGAGCTTAAGCATAAAACATTTCGCAGCTCATAGAACTTATATATTAATTTCCTTATTTTACCTGTTACGTACTTAACTTGCTCCTTCCATACAAAGTTTTGATCAATGTATATCCCCAAATACTTCACAAATTTTACTCTTTCTATTAGTTCATTGCATATACAGTCCGGGCTCAAATCACAATCAAAGTTGTGGATTTTCAAGTTTTGGAAATCCGGCAGAGAACGTGAGGACAGTGAAAAGGCAACCCATTTCGTTTTGTCAACATTTAGAGATAGTAGGCTGTTGTCTAGCCAACTTTTTATTTTTTGCATGGCCTTCTCTGCTAAATGTATCGCATTCTCCCAGTCATCACTCCAGATCAATATACTCGAGTCATCAGCGAAACAGAACGCCACTCCATTCTCCGCCAGAACTCGCATTAGTCCATCAATATATACATTAAATAACAATGTTGAGAGAACCGTCCCCTGTGGCACACCGAATTCTACATCCATCTCATCGCTAACTTCCTCCGCTATTTTTGTATTATGCTTTCTTTTTAAATATGATTTTATTAGATTATTCGGCGTTCCCCTGATCCCCATTCTATTTAGTCGTTTCAGCAGTATTCGGTGTGCCACAGTGTCAAATGCTTTCCGAAGGTCCAGGAAGACTATAACTTTTTTCCCTTGGTCCAATTTTTTTAAAATTGTTTCAGTAACTCTGCAGAGTGCATTTTCCGTGCTTGAACCCTCCCTAAATGCAAATTGATTTTCATGTAGCAGGTTATTTTTTTCCAGAAAAGATATCATTCTTAATTTGATACATTTTTCAAGTAGTTTACTTATAGAGCTCGTTAGGGCTATAGGTCTATAGTTGTTTGTACTTTTTTTGTCACCCTGTTTATATATTGGAATTATAGTTGCCGTTTTAAAACAATCAGGGAAGATTCCAGCAGTAAAAACCATATTGACTAAGTGCAACAATGGCCGTTTTAAGTAATCTTTATATTTCTTTATAATATCCGAACTAATACAGTCCCTACCTCCCCTTACATTGTTTTTCAGATCATCTATTACCCTAACCAGCTCTATGTCAGAAATTGGACTCAAGAAGCAAGATTGTGCCACCTCAATAGCCCCTAGTCTTCCCTCCTCCGGCCCAGCATTTTTTATGTTTTGTGCAAGATTTTTTCCTACTTTTGAAAAATAGTCATTAAACTCCTTAGCTATTAGCTTTTTACTTGTGAGCTCAATGTTATCAGAATTGACTATACTTTTTATCTCAGTTCCCGTATAATGATCATTTGTGGCTTCCCTAATTACTTTCCACAGCTTTTTTGGGTCTTTTGAATTTTTTTCCGCAAGTTTTTTGTAAAAAGAATATTTAGCATTTTTAATCAATTTTGATACCACTGATCTGTATTTTTTATATCTCAGTAACAAAGCCAAATTATTATTATTCAGTGTACATTCCTTTTTTAATCTGTTCCTATTTCTGATAGATACTAGGATCCCCTTAGTTATCCAAGGTTTAATTACTTTATTTTTACAGTTAATTACTATTGTTTTTGTGCAGCTTGATACTATGTCCATAAGCCTATTAATGAAATTATCGGAACATGTGTTAGCGTCCCATGAATTGAGTACACCATCCCAATCTGCCACCTGCAGGCTGCTTTTTAACTTATTATAGTTAATTTTCTGATATGTATTGTTTTTATTAGAGTCATGTGTGTTGATGCTTGTGCGTAGGCTGAGCAGAATGGGATCGTGGTCCGTAAAGTCATGATTAAGGACAACAGTATTGATTTGATTAAAAAATTGTTCCTTACATTTTACAAAAAAATGGTCCAGGCATGATGCTGAGTCGACAGTCCTTCTAGTGGGCTTATTTATCACACTAACAAATCCATGACTTTGCATCATTGTTAGGTAATTATTAGTTGTATCCTCTTCCATTTTTAGTAAGTCTATATTTGTATCTCCCACAAAGATGTATATTTGGTTATGATCATGGATTTCCTTTTGTATTATATTGTTTAAGTTATTTACAAAACTATCTGGTGATATACCAAAGCCCCTGTATGTTGCCAGGATGTTAATCAGTAAATTATTTTTATGTATTATTACTTTTGCGATTTTGAGCTGATCCTCCATTAGTATCTCATGTCCTAGGAATATGTCCTGCTTTACATACACAATGCATCCATCGCACCTGTTTATATTGCTCTCGTTGAATGTAGTGCTGTACCCTGGTATGGTGAAATCCTTGATATTATGTACAAAATGGGTTTCAGACATAACAATCACATCAAAAGTCTTTTGTAATGACTCTAAGAATACCAGGAAGTGGTTAAAGTTTTGGTATACACTCCTTATATTAACATGTATCACACTTATGTTGCTTTGATAGTTGTCAAAAAAGTTTATTTCCGACATATCACTACACACGAATGTATCCTGGACTTTGTAGTCGTCCATAATACTGTTTATTTCCATTTCTGGAGTTGCAGTTTTTATCACGCATTCTTTTAGAGTATTTTATGTTTTTGTTAGTGCTTTTACTTGGTAGGGGTTAGATCTTCTGTTGATCTTATTTTTACTGCCAATTCATGGTCAGATTTTTTTAGAAATATTGTGCCATTGATGCAGAATGCTGCCTTGTATCCATGTTTTTTTTTGAATTCTCTAGCTTCTTTAAACAGTATTCTTTTGTTTACTGGCAGGTCCTCATTCAAATAAATATTCTTATTAGGTCCATCTAGGGCACATTTGGCAGTTGATGTCCCCTTCATTACCTTAATTTTCTTAAGTACATCTTTTTTTAATTGTACGTTCACAAATTTCACCAAGATTGATCCCTCTTCCTTATCACCAAATCTGAAGCATTCTATTATGTTCTGTTCCTCTATGGTCACCTGAATGGTGTTCATAATCTTGGAAATAATCTTCCTTGGGCAGGGGTCCATCTGCTTAGGTACGCCAGTCACAATGATGTTACATTCCCTTTCCTTTGTTTCCAAGTTGTCCAATTTAGCTTCTATTGTCACAATTCTCTGTTTAAGCTCAATATTCTCCTTTTTTAGGACTTTTAGTTCTTCAAGTGCTTTTGCTAGACAATTTTTCTGCTCTTCAAATGCATTCGACATAAACTGCACTGAGCTTTCCATGTCAGATAATTTTTTATCCATTTTGTCTATTTTTTTCTCCACCGGGTTAAAGTTATGTTGGAAAGACTCCCTGATGATGGCTTTCATTCTCTTTTCATCCATTTCCGGCGAATATTCAGAATTTTCGCTGAATTTTCGTTGTTTTTGGGCCTTAACCTCACTTTTTTCCGGGTAATCACAACACGAGAATTTTCCACTTGATTCTTCGTTATTTACTCGTACCGCACAACTTTGATGGTAGTTTGCTTTGCACTTGTAACAATCTATACTGTCCACCACTTTTTTTTTGCAGTATTTACACCTTTTATCCACCTTACTATTTTGTGCTTGCTGATCCATTACCTAACCTGTAAATACGTTGTATGTTTTAAAATCCTGTTAGTCCATGTGCTTTAGAAATTTGACTTATACCACTTAGATCTGTATTAATTTGTTGACATGCCAATACAATATCATTAGAAGAAAAAGAGAAATAGATTTGCATGTCATCTGCATATTGGTGCGAAAGACAGTGTCTAAGATAATGCGAAAAATCCGCAGTGTAAAGAGAAAATAGAAGAGGTCCCAAGACGCTTCCTTGAGGAACGCCCTTATTAGTAGCTAAAAATTTAGACCGGATTTCCGCTCCTGACACCACTCTTTGTTCCCTACCGGTCAGATAGCTATCCATAAGGTTAATGGCACTCTGACTAAGACCATAATATTTTAATTTTTGCAGCAAAATTGAATGTTTTAAAACATCAAACTTTATTTTCATCAATCGCTCTAAATAAGTCATCCGAGGCTTGAAGTAAGGCGGTAGTGGTACTGTGAGAGGCGCGAAATCCGGACTGTGTGACTGGTAAGAATTTGCATTGAGTCATATGTGAGTTGATTTGTTCATATATTACCCTTTCCAATATTTTGGACAATGTACAAAGTATGCTTATAGGACGAAAATGCGATATATCCGATGGAGTGCTTACCTTTGGAATTGGGATAACATTGGCTTTTTTCCAAATGTGTGGAAATATATTTTTTGTTAAACACTGATTTATAATATGTTATGTGTGGTGTAAGATGGGGCGTAATCAGAGATAATATTTTCAAATCTATGCCATCCACACCTTTAGCGTTTGATTTAATTGAGGTGATAATTTCAGAAATTTTGTTGTCACTGACTGGACTAAAATTTAGCTTACTATGCACGTGCAGTATATAGGTATTAGTAAATTGATTTCATCTCATTTAATTTTAGTTCTGATAAATTTAAACAAAAATATTTAAAATTATTTACATATTTATTAATAAACAAACACTGTAAAATGCAGACCAGTTGTTTCAATTCTTCTCTGTTAACCGACCACCCCTGTTAACCGATAAACATTTAATAATCCGAGGGTGGTCGCTATTTAGAGATTTTAATGTACCTCTGATTTAACCGGAAATTAATTTTTGGGGAAGATAATAAGAAAATAATAAAAAAAGATGATATGGACATAAAAGCCGTTTTGCTCTAACGTACCTTTAAAAAAATGGTGCCTGCAAAGCCATGAATATAATTTTTCAAAACTCGATATCTCGGAAACTATTAACTTATAATGTACTTATTAAATATTGTAAGATATAGTGTGTTCCATTTTAAAAAATGTAACTTTGATATGGATCTCCGTTATATTTCAAAGTCACTTTTATATTGTGTCCATAAATATTCTGCAATTACTCAAATAAAAAGAAAATTTTGAAACTCAGCAGTTCTCCATTTAACTACCGCGTCATATAGGGTGCGCAACCCTGTATCGAGACAACAAAAATTAAAAGAATGTAGCCATGTATGGAAAATTGCAGTATAATAAATCTGGTAAAGCTAATTATGATGCATAAGTCACTGGAGAGACTTAGCAAATGTAATCTTAAAAATTAATCTTAAGTTTTAGACTTTACAATGGATGCCGGAGAATTTTCTACGAGTATTAGAAACAAATCACAATTTTATTATATTACTGTTTGAGGTGATGGCCTTATACAACACAAGGAACTAAAACATGTCATGAGGGCATGCATGGAAGAAAACGGAATGCAATTCAGCGACGAGCAAGTCGAAGATCTAACAGTTGCCATGTTCGAAGATGCCGACACTAACAACAGGGGAGCGATTACTTACGAGGCATTGAAAAGTCAGCTGGAGAAACATGGAGGGTTATTAGAGAACTTGTCAATAAGGTAATTTATACATATATTTAAATTAATTGCCCTACAAAGTAAACCGATATTTATGGGCTGCAACGGTTGAAAAAGACAAGTGACCAGATGAAATATGCAGGCGCAGCGGCAACTTAACTATAATATCATTTTTACGACGGTATTATTTTTATACCTTGTTGGAACTCGAAACGACATGAATTAGGGTCATTCATTTACAAACCGCACGGATTTTAGGAAAAAAAAAACTTGACACTTTGGATTTGCCTGAAACTTATTTTACCGTTTATACACATAAAATAACTTAACACGTATTTCATGGTTTTGGTTAAAAAAATTTTTTCTCGATAATATCCACACACGAATATTCGATTATGTGACCAGATTTTCTCAAATCCTTTGATACTTAAAATTCGTTATCTCCAGCTGTACTGATCAGATCAATGTCAGTCTCGTCTTGTTTTAAGCGTTATTACGTCAGCTTTCACCGTATATTTCAAACGAAATTTTTATTGTTAACAGTTAATTGTTAATAACAATTTAATTGTTTAAATACATTTAACATGCTCTTCCCCTACCTCAAACCGATTATGAAAAATATCAAATTATTTTGCATCTTTTTATCTTCCAAACACATTTTACAGAAAAGTGGTATATTTCGTGGATCGGTAAATACGAAGTTTTTTCGAGCGCAAGTTACGCAGCGCGTGAGGAGTCGAAGCGCACGGCGTGCAACAAGTCAAATCGTGTCTAAACTTGCAGTCTAGCACGCTGCAAAGAAAGAATTTTTTCAGTGTCTTGTTCAAAATCGTGGCAGACTCATGCCTTCGGTCCTTATCCTATTAATTAAAAGTTTGTGGAAAGTGTGAATTCTTCGTAATATGCCCAAATCTCCCAAAGTTTTGAGTGCTCCGAAAATTCGGGATAATCGATGTTTGAATCCTTTCGATCTACCGTCTCATCGAAAACTGAAAAATCTTCGACAAATCCCGGAGGAACATTTGAAGATTCTAAATTTATCAGTTACCGAAAAATCTCTGAAACAAAAAAACTTGCAATTCTTGCCATATTAGAGTTCTTCAATTACACAAGGATACCGAAAAAGACGTAAATTTCACTGTCAATGCAATACTTCGAAAAATGAATTTCTTTGCCTACACTTTAACAAAAACGCGGGTTCTGAGATTCTAAAAACATTAAAATGAACTGTTGAAAGATGAGGTCACTGTAGTTACGGTACATCACATTTTTTCAGAATGAGGATATTCCTGATAATGATTTTGATGCAATGGAAAAATGATAGCAACATCGAATCTTTTTTCGACGATCCTGGTGCATCATTCGAGAGCGATAAAGAAGTCTTTTCTGCAGCAATTGATTCGTTAAATCAGGGATTGGATTTGATAGGAGCTTCACCAATTCGAAAAGAAAAAGTTTCTCAAAAACTGTATTCAATTGGCAAGACGAAGAAGATAACTACAGCTTTAAATTTAAAATTACTTCTTCATTCGCTCCTTGTTAAACAGCAAAATGAATTCATGAAAAATAAAAAAAAAAGACCTGAAAGACAATGAGTGCATTGTAGTCTGTGATTTTTCTGAAAATTATGCTTTTGTAGTCCAAAATGCTGCACAAAGATTCCACTGGAATAATGATCAGGCTACAGTGCACCCATTGGCAATTTATAACAGAGATAACAACTGCAATATACAAGTGAAAAGTCTTGTGATAATTTCAGAATGTTTGCACCACGACACTATAGCCGTTCATGTTTTCCAAAAACATTTGGTGTCTGTTATCAAACATAAATTTAAAAAAAATTATAAAATCATATATTTTTCTGATGGGTCGGGTGCACAATACAAAAACAAGAAAAATTTTGTTAATCTCACTCATCATAAGAAAGATTTTGGTTTATGTGAAATGTTATTTATATGAATGGGCAAGTGAATCTGTTCCGAATATCTCATCAAAATATGTAACCAATGAAGAATATCATGAAGGAGAACGACAATTCGAGTCGAGATTCAAAAAAGCAATAAATGTAAAAGGAACGTTGAAATTTCATTGCTTCACTCCTCTTGGATTAAAAAAAATGCGAGCCAAGCATTTTTCTTTGCAAAAAGAAAACGACTCTTTCGAAATAAAAGTCATGCAATAAAATGTATACTTTGCGATCCATCGACCTGAACGAAATTTCTTGTACTTGAATAGAATTTAATAAGCTGAATACTTGCGATTTTCATACCTAGTTTAATTTTTGTGTTTATTTATACTCGATACTATTCGTTAAATATTTTGGTGTTGCACGATATTTCATGGCTTAGTTTGGTAGTTTTTTAAGAACTTAAAATTCTAATATTTATTTCCATCGGCGTAAAAATGATGCTGCCGTCTGAGATCACTGCCGCTTGCAAAGAAAGCTGCGTGACTTGCGCTCGGAAAAATTTCATATTTTCCGATCTAAAACAGATACCACTTTTTCGTTTAATGAGTTTTGTTGATAACAGAATAACGAACAAAATGATAACAGTATAAATAAATTTGACTTGGGGGAAGGGATTCAACAACTAATTGGAAGAAAAATTTGTTATTATTGTTTATTATTAAAAATGATGACAATAAGCGATTTTCAAAAACACCATCAGTAACCTAACATAATTACCTATAAAATGAAAAAAAAACTCACATCAATTGGACCAGTATAAGTGGAGATATCGAATTTTAAGTATAAGAAGTTCAAAAAAATCCAAAAATTTGTCGAAAAATGAAACGTGGATATTTTTTGAAAAAAATTTTTTTCGGCTAAATCCTGAAATACGTGTAAATTAATTTTACTTATAGCGCCTGTAAACAACATTTCAGCTGAATCAAAAATGTCAAGTTCAAAAAGGTGTGCGGTTTGTAAAAGAATGACCCATTAACCCATTACCGGCCGAGGTGATCAAACTTGGTAATTTTCAAAAAGTATTTATTAAAGTGCATTAAAAATACATTAACTAAGACAAATTAAGCACAAATAAAAAAATAAATGTAATGTTTTTGAAAAAATACGTAGGTGCGCATCTTTGGCCAAAAACAGCATACCGTGTGTATCAGCCAAATGGAATAAATTCGATAATAAATACATAGGGGCATGTCCGAAAAAAAAACGCTCGGACACGTCGATTAGTATTTCTAGTTGCGCATTTTTTTTCAATAAAAACTTTTTATACAGGGTGTATCATGTAACAGTGGCAAATACTAACTTTCTTATTTTAAATGCAACACCCTGTATATTATTCAACTTTTGGATTCTTCGGAAAATTTTAGACATATCTCGTGTACAATATCCTATACCCATCTTCAACTCTTTCGGAAGTATTAAGTGTTTTCAGATTTATTGCAAAAATCAACAACACATTAAAAAACTAATAAGTAATACTGTTTATTTCTTGATATTGTAAAAAACAAAAAAAATTAATGTAGGAGATGTTGTAAATGCTCGCCGCGAACGTCTTGGCAACATCCTAATCTTATATAGAAATTTCTTCTAACGTTACTGAACATCTCAGGCGTGACCCATCTAATCGCTGGCGTTATTCGTCTTCTTAAGTCAGTTAAGTCGAGGGGTTTAGTTTTGTATACAATATTGTTGACATAACTCCATAAGAAGAAGTCTAATGGCGTCAGATCAGGGGATCGTGCGGGCCATTCCATCGATCCACGCCTCCCTATTCACCGATCTGGAAATACTCGGTTGAGGTACTGCCGGACATTGATTGGGTAATGGGGCGGTGCTCCATCTGGCCGAAACCATATCATATTCACTGGAAGTTGTGGGTTTGCTGGATAAGGATATAAGTTTGCCAAAGTTGGCAAGACATTATTTTGGAGCAGTGCTAAATATTTATCACTTCTGACGCAATTCTGAAAATCTGACGATTAGCATGACCGTGAAGTGTAAAGGTGCTCTCATCAGAAAACAAAACATGTTCTAATTGGATCACATTGTTATCTAACATTGCCATCATTTGTTCACAAAAATATGTTATCCTTATCAAAATCGTCTTCCATGAGCTCATGAGTAGGTATCATTTTATAGGGATACATTTTATTTTCTTGTAATGTTCGAATAATCGATGAATGGCAAACATCGAGCATTGGGGCTGTTTTTCGACTAGAAGTATGTGGGGTTTCCTGAAACTCAAGCATAATATCTAATTTGGTAGCATTACTTATTGCATTGGCAGCTACTTTTTTATCTGCTTTACAGGTCCAAGCTGGCGAAACTGCTTTTCTATTTTACTAATTGTCCCTTGGGTTATAGGCGGCAAATTTGGAAACTTTTTATCAAATAAGCGAGCAACTTCCATTTGTGTCCGTGTTTTATCTCCATAACCAATCATCTGTAGAATTCTTATTTTCTGCATTTCTGTTAAATAAACCGTTTTTCTAATATGCAGTTAACGAAATTGAAACGACTATAACACTGACAAGTACTGTCATGCAGACAGACAACAATTCGCTAAGGTCAGGCGTTTTAAACAAAAGTAAACAAAACTATTTATACCTTTTTTTTTAATTTCATATCAGTAAGAACATTTTAACATCAATTTTAAACATCTCCTACATTAATTTTTTTTTTGTTTTTTACATTATCAAGAAATAAACAGTATTACTTCTTAGTTTTTTAGTGTGTTGTTGATTTTTGCAATAAATCTGAAAACACTTAATATTTCCGAAACAGTTGAAGATAGGTATAGTATTGTACATGAAATATGTCTAGAATTTTCTGAAGAATCCAAAAATTGAATAATATGCAGGGTGTTGCATTTAAAATAAAAAAATTAGTTGGCCACTGTTACATGCCACACCCTGTATAAAAAGTTTTAATTGAAAAAAATGGGCAACTAGAAATAACAATCGACGTGTCCGAGTGTTTTCTCGGATACGCCCCCATGTATTTATTATCAAATTTATTCCATTTGGCTGATACACACTGTATAAAAATGATCCATATATTCAGGGCGTCATTTAATAAGTGTTCGAAGTTTTACAGAACTATTCCTCAGTTATTTATAAGATAAAGAGTTCATATAAGCGTAAGTCCGCAAGCCCTTCATTTTTGAGATACAGGGTGTTAAATATTTATTTTTATTTTTGTTTTTCGTAAATAATTTTTGAAATAATCTCTATATTTGGACGATAATTGGTATTTGGGGATTTTTTAATATGAAATTCAAATTTAATCTTTAATTGTAATGGACGCCACCTACAGGTATCTGTCTCTTTTGGGGAGTTACAACTTTTTTGTGCATGCATGTATCACATTTTCTAGAAGAAAAATCGATTCCTCTATCATTTTTACGTGAAATAGGTATGCTTGTCAAAAGTCGCTACAAGCAGCCGTTTTTGAGATATTTTGATTTAAATTAATCGATGCATGTGTTTGTCAAAAAGTGAAACAATTTAAAAAAAAAAATTTTTTAATCAACATAGAAACATTTTAAACGGCAATTTTTAAACAATAATAAACAACGAAACACTAGATGTAAAACTCAAATAAAATCACAATAAATGTTGGAAATGTCCACCTCGTTGCTGTATGCACGCATCCAATCTTCTTCTCATTGATTCGCGCACTCTTTGGAAAATTCCTGGAGTATTATTTTGAATCGTTCTACAAAAGTTAATTATTCGATTTCTTAATTCTTCTTCATTCTGGACGGGTCTTTGGTAAACTAAGGATTTTAGATGTCCCCAAAGAAAAAAATCCAAACTGTTAAGGTCTGGTGACCTAGGGGGCCTTGGTGGAGGCCCTCCCCGACCTATCCAACGATTACCGAAAGTACCATCTAAAAATTCTCGCGCTAGGATGCTAAAATGTGCCGGGCACCGTCATGCACAAACCACATTTCATTTCGTAGTAAAATAGGCAAATCTTCTTCAAGGAAATGACGATATCTCTCTTTTTTCTTTATGATAAGGCAGGATAAATCCTTTATGGCGCTCTGGGAGCGGTGCGTGTGCGCAGAAAACGATTCACGTTGATCTTGAATCTGTGGAGATAATACTCGTTGGGGAACACGATCTCAGGGAGGTCGTTCCAGAGTGATGACGTTCTCCAGATGAAAGAATTTTGGAACAGTGTCGTTCGAGGGATACAAAGCTAAACCACGTACTGGTGGGCTGCAGTGGCTTGTCGTGTATTTCTAACATGCACCGCTCTGGGTGGTATCAAGCGGGTAACCTCAGTTAAGCACTTGCCATGAAAATATTTGTAAAATAGACTCAAGTCGCCAACCCGCCTTCGATGTTTAAGGCTTTCCAGGTTGTTTGTCAGACTATGGTCACCGATTAAGCGAATGGCTCTTCTTTGAATGGAATCTAGCAATCTCAGGGTATGTTTAGGAGCAGAGCCCCAAATATGCGAACAGTACCCCAAGCGATGGTCGAATTTGGGCTTTATAGAGCATTAAAAGTTGTTAGGGTGTATAGAGGTTGTTAGTTCGGAAAAGTACTCCAAGCTTCGGCAAGGCTACCTTAGCAATGGCTGCAACGTGACTAAGCCAAGACATATGACTATAAAAAATTACGCCCAATAAATGAATTGATGAAGCCAAGGGAACCGAGTATCCCGCCACAACTATATCCGGTTCTTCAACATCAACTTTTTTGGAAAAAGCTGCCGCCTGGGTCTTTTCAGCGTTAAATTCTGCTTGGTTACTATCACCCCAAGACAGAATTTCTTCCAGATCTTTGAGATGTGAGACCTCTTGCTGCCTATAGGGATGTTCATTGGCAGCCGATGTCCAAGCATCCAAAGTAAAAGATGAAACAAGTGTGCTGTCATCAGCGAAGCTATATTTAGGATTTTTAGTTTTTTCCAAAAGATCGTTAATGTATAGTAAGAAGAGGGTGGGCGACAATATAGAACCTTGAGGGACCCCGGCGTTGATGTTAAATGTGTCTGAAAGAAATCCGTTTATCGCCACTCGCAGAGAACGGTCTTTAGGAAAGTTCGACAGCCATAAACAAAATTGAACCGGCATTCCGTATGCTCTCACTTTAGTTACTAGCCCCTCATGCCATACTCGGTCAAAAGTCTTGGAAATGTCCAGTGCTACCGCCCGGAATTCTCCATGATGTTCTATTGCGTTGTTCCAAACGTGAGTAACATAAGCGAGAAGGTCTCCGGTTCATCTAGACTTACGGAATCCATACTGGCGGTCACTAATAATGTTGCGCAGTTTTGCCACTTATCCAGCAAGAAGGAAACGTTCCTTTTTGGTAGGATAAGTTAAAAAGCCTACAAAATACCGGCAGTTCGTCAGCGCATGTCTTAATTACAATGACTGGAATATCGTCAGGACCAGAACCCTTTTTAGTGTCAAGACCCCTCAAAATTCGTTTAACATGGCGGTAGCGGAAAACAATCTCGGGCATTCTCGATTCTACAGGGGGAATGTTCAGGAGTACTTCCCTAAAATTAACCGTTGAATGTGAAGAAAATAGTTTCGCCAGTAAGTTTGCTTTTTCCTGTGCTTTGGTCGCAATGGTGCCATCAGAACGTGTAGAGGTGGAATGGTTGACTTGGTAAAGTTCTGACTGACGGCGTTAGCTACCGACCAAAATGATTTTGAGCCGTTAGGATATTCAAGAAGTTTGTCTTTGATCCTCTGGTTATGTGCTTCTTTGCATTGGTTTATCGCTTGCTTGCATTGGTTTTGAGCGTTAACAAAGATGGTATGATTTTCGGCGGTAGGATTTTTACGCCATTGTCGGTAGAAATAATTTTTTGAATTAAGAGCTCGTTCACAATTTTTGGTAAACCAAACTTGCCGGTAGAAGGGCACTTGTTTGAGAAAGGGATGAAGGCTTCCATGCCAGTAAGGATAACCTCCGATATTTCTGTTGCACAGATGTATGGATCATCACAGGTAAAACAAACGTCCCACCAAGGAAAGGTTCGAAAATGGTCATCCCACTTAGCTGATGTATAATGCCAGACCTTGCGTGGTTTAGGAGGCTGCTCGGCACTAATTGGTAGTTTGTTCAGTGCCGAGATAAGGTTGTGGTCAGCCGTTCCTAACGGCGGCTTCACGGTGACAGTGTACAAGTCGGGGTTTGAGTTATGAAAAGATCCAACAAACTAGCAGAATCACCATCTCGGTCAGGAATCCGAGTTGGTTCACTCACGAGCTGGGTGAGGCTGATGGCAAAGGATTCGGCTTCGCAACCTTGCTCGTCGATCATATTTGAGTATTTGAGCCAGTTCACATTATGAGCGTTGAAGTCGCCAAAGATGACAACTTCGGAATTGGGATGGTGGGTGTGCAAAAAGTCGATAGTATTAGCAAGAGAGGAGAACAAGTCTCTATAATGGGTATCGCTTGGCGGCCGGTAAAGGCAGCAGATGAATTTAGTAATTCTCTGCGATGATATTTTAAACCACATTACATCAATATTGTTAGGCTCGAGTGTCTCCTCTCGTTGACAAGAAATATCACTCCGGACATAGAGACAAAGTCCAAAATTCCGCCTAAATCGGTGATGGAAGTCGTACCCAGGATATAAATAGCTGACCGTACTAATCGATTATCTGACCTTTGTTTCGGTTGGTGCAAGTACATGTTTAATCCCTTTAATCTTCCTGAAACAAATAATGGGCCTATTAAATAATCTCCAAGGATTCCTGCCCACACGTTAAAAGGGAACTGTTCTTGGAAATGTGATTCCTGTATCACATGGGGGTTTTCCTCTGACCACAAATGATTGTTTGCGAAAATTGCGTATAGCGTGGCGTGAGAAATTTGCTTCGTCGGTAAACAGGATTTGATTTTAAATAAAGGATTTTGAATAAGGCATTGGAGAAACCAACGACAGAAGTTGCTACGTAATGGAAAATCACGAGGAAGTAGTAAATGAACTCTTTGAATGTATATGCCCTGAAACCGAATTGCTTATTTGAAAAAAGTTTATTTTCCTCGAAGAATGTACACAACTTGTTTTTAAGCAATCTCTCAAAGACCTTAAAAATTAGCAATAGGTCGAGAATTGTTTACCTCAGATATATTTTCTTCTTTGTGGATAGGAATAATTTTTGCTAGTTTAAAACAACTGGGGGAATACCACTTTAACTATACATTTGTTTATGACCTCTGTAAGAGGTAATAAGATTAGGTTTTTATGCCCATGAGTACCATCTTGCTCATGCCATAGATATCTCGACTTTAACTCTTTTTAATTCGTCAATTTTAACCAGGCAGACAATGCAAGTCCAGTCAATCTTCAACATTCTTACCTACCACCTACAACCATTATTTTTTTTATTGTTACAGTATTGATCGATGGTTAGTCCCACCTCCTGCAATACCTGTAAAATCGAAGTCCTTGCTCCAAAAGGTTTTATCATATAGACCGTACTATTTGTCTATACCATATCTTAGGAACAACTTTGTGTACTTAATATTTTTATTCGGATTTGTATTTATTAACATTGCCTTGTTCATATCGAGGTCTATTCAATACAGAAAATCCAACTGGTTTACGATTTTTGCTAGAGCATGTGGTAAGTTTGATCTAAAATACAATAATAAAAGAAAATATTTACCAATATTTTTTTTTACATATTTTTGTTTTATTTTCTAAAAAATAATGTGTTTATTACTTTTTTAGGACAGTGTTTAAACTTTGACTGCATGTTTATATTGATTTTAATGTTACGACGATGTATTACATTTCTGAGAACTCGTGGATATGGAAATATTTTACCGCTGGATCAACACATTTATTTTCACAAGTTAACTGGATGGCTTATCTTTGGATTCAGTTTTTGGCATTCTGTAATGCATACCTTTAATTTTAGTAAGCGCTTAATGTTTTAAATTAATTAAACAGCTTTTTAAGAGCACTGAGCACCAATCCAGCTGTATAACTTATTTACTTTCCGATAACATAGGATCTTATAATTTTTAGCTCTCATTGTTGTGAATGATCCTGTAATTAACCAAAAAAACTTTACCAGCAGTGAATGGCTTTTTACTGCGAAACCAGGTGCTTTTGGTCTAATTGATGGTTGGGCAAATCCTACCGGAGTAGCACTTTTTGTTATCTTGCTAGTAATGTTTCTTTGCTCTCAGTCGTTTGTGAGAAGAGGAGGCTGTTTTGAGGTAAAAATATAATTATTTACTTATTTAAGTGGGTACACAATTTTAAATGTCTTGGTGACTAGTTTGTTTTTTATTGAGGTTGGAAAAGCTCAGTCATGAAAGCTACAAAAAAACATGAAATAATCGAAATAAACATAGGGTAAGTGCGGGAGAGTTGCCGCACATTTAAAAAAAAAATGTACAATTTTTGTTTAAAAACATATATTGTCTCCAACCTTTGTTAAACGTTAAGTAACATTCATAGTAGTTGAAAAGGGTTTGCTTTTTCCTTCTGCCAGAACCATCCTCAGACGCATTTCGCTGTATAACAGCTCATCAGTGAGGCTATGGGTTTTGACAAAAGGAAAAAGCATCGGTGTCTGTTTTAAAACAAAACAAACAAATACATCGTAGTCTTTGAAAATATGTAAGAATATACATTTAAACATTTATACAAACAAATAAAATAATATTATCGCTATCACTCCAGATGTCCTTTTGTGATATCTTTGGGGTTGTTGTTTTGGCCTCTTTTTTATCAAATTTAATGGGCTTAATTTTTACCATACGCTTTTGGCTTGTATTTTCGTAATTTATTTTCTGTTTCCTTTTTGTTTTTGTCGAGGTTTTCGTTTTTCTTTTGCTTTTTCTTCTTTTGTTGCTATTTTTGTGGAGAATTCAGAACTAATGCGCCTTGTTTTAGCCTCTTGCTAGAGGAAGCTGGTATGACTTGGTGAAACCTCTTGCAATGGTGTGGGAATTTGTACTTATATCTTGATGGAAAGAACATGAAGGTCTTAGTTCTGGACTCGTATATGCAGGAGTGGGTGTTTTCCATGAAGGATCTGGTTCTGGAAGAGTAAGCTCAGGTAAAGGTGTTTTCGAACGTCCATTTGGAGTATCAGTTGCCGACTCAAGCATAGAATAGTATTTGGATCAAAAGGAAATATTCCTGTAGCTTTAAACTCGTTACTAGCATTTCCTACACTAGCTGCTTCTATCCATGCTTTACCGATTACTGTACCAGCTTGATATCTGGTTAAATTTCTTAAATTATGATTCTTAATCCATGGCTGAGCTTCTTGATTAAAATACGCTTTAAAAGGACGAAAGAAACTTCTATCCAACGGCTGAAGGGCCTCTGTACAATGACTGGGCAAGCACAAGAAGATAATATCGTTTTCGTCAGCTACTTGAAGCATTTCGTAGTCCGTGCTATGCGATGTGTGACCATCTAGTATCAGCAAACACTTTCCAGCTGACTTGTTAGGAATAAACTATTCTTTCAACAATCGCAGAAATAACTCTGAAGTTAATGAAGGATGATTTTTGATTCATATAGGCCTTTGAACCTCACGGCAAACCATCTGAAAACTCTGGTTTTCTGTTAACGCCTTTAAATATCAGGACAGTTGGAATATATTTTCCATCTACGCTACAGCACGCTATAACAGTAACATTTTCTCCTCTTTCTTTCAATGTTAGCAGGTGTACATCCTTACTTCCCTTGTTTGTGATTACTTTGCCAGGTTAATTTAACAACTGAACTCCTGTCTCGTCCATATTAAATATATGGGATGGTTTTTACAGTAAGGCATGTCTACTCATTTCATTTTCTAGCAGAATAAATAGCTGACTGACATCTTGCCTGTTCATACCACGAGCAACAGATAATAAAAGACTTTCTGCTTGTCTAACTGCCAATTCTGGATTTCTTTCCAAAAAAGACTGCAGCCAGGCAAAACCCGCCATTTCTTTTTCTGCAGAATATTTATGTCGAATGTTCATTTTCTCAGCAAATTTGTAAGCTAATGTTCTAGCAGCGGTTCTATCTGGAGCAAAGCCCGCCGCTGATAATCGCTGGATGTGAGCAGCTAATCTTTTTTCATTGGCTTTACCAAGAACACCTGCAAATAGGAATGCTTGTGTAAAAAATTTAAGTTATCGCCAAACTAAAAAGTATTTTCAATAAAACTTGCGTCTGGGTCCAAGACTTCGTTTACTCATATTCCCTGACTCCATTCTACGATTTAATGTTGAAGGTGGTATGTTATATTGCCTATGCGTGTCTGTGTCTCTTGTGCAGATCACTTTATCCCTAACTTTTTGAACAGCTTCACATAGGTAGTTGTTCTTCTGTCGAAAGGCCTTTTTGGGAGCAGTTAAAGATCTCTGATATTTACGTGGCATGATATACCTGAAAAATACAGTAATTCCGTCGGCATCTATACCGACATTCAGAGCGGCGTCAGCGTCTATCTTTTTAACCAAATGAGAATTGCAGCACGTGGCTACATCTCGTGGCAACCACACGTATCAACCCAACCAGGACAGCGAGAATCCATATAGGTTCAAACGCTGGCAAGGCGGCCCATCGCGGGGAAACTACGTTGGGTGTCGCTGGAAGCCAATGTATCGGTTCAGCCTACCGAAAGCCGAAAATTCAAAAAACACAAACTTATAATAAGTTCGTGCAACGTAGTTTGCCCGCGATGGGCCGCCTTGCCAGCGTTTGAACCTATATGGATTCTCGCTGTCCTGGTTGGGTTGATACGTGTGGTTGCCACGAGATGTAGCCACGTGCTGCAATTCTCATTTGGTTATTTGCATTTCTGTGTGAAAACACTTTGAGGTCCCTTACCTTTTCGTCAGACCCGGAGCCTTGCTGAAGAGCCGTAAACGGCGAAACGCGTCCAAGGATTGGGTCTGACGGAAAGGATAAGGGACAATTCTATGCACGAACTTATTATAAGTTTGTGTTTTTTGAATTTTCGGCTTTCGGTAGGCTGAACCGATACATTGGCTTCCAGCGACACCCAACGTAGTTTGCCCGCGATGGGCCGCCTTGCCAGCGTTTGAACCTATATGGATTCTCGCTGTCCTGGTTGGGTTGATAAGTGTGATTGCCACGAGATGTAGCCGCATGCAAAACTTTTAATAAGCACTTTGTAATTCCATAATCTAAACTAACGAATAAACTTTTTTAGCTAAATTAAATACTTACGATTGCAAAATGCTCGACAAATCACAAACTGTTTGTCAAAACGCACATAGCACAGAATAATACGTAATTGAACAGCACTCTTTATTAAATAATTTTTTGTGGCGCCATCTGATACGTGGGGGTCAAATTGCACAAGGTGCGTCATCTCTCCAACCGCGGCATCTCTCCCGCACTTACTCTACCATAATATTATTATAATATGTATAATTTAAACTAGAAGGTCAAAGGTTGATTAGGTTTAAAACAAATTTTGTACTAACCTATACATCTACCAAACTAAGGTAGCTAACTAGGTTATCCTTTTTCTACTCGGTAAATTAATTTTTTAGGTGTTTTATTGGACTCACCTTATGTATATTCCCTTCTGGATCCTTCTAATCCTCCATGGACCAAACTTTTGGAAATGGTTTCTCGTCGCTGGTGTAGCCTATATAATAGAACGGATCTCCAGGGTTGATACAATGTCCAATAAAGGAAAAACCTATATAAGCTCTGGTCTTTTGCTGCCATCAAAGGTAACACACCTAGTGATAAAACGACCCGGTCAATTTGACTTTCATCCTGGAGATTATATTTTTGTGAACATACCTGCTATAGCCAAATATGAATGGCACCCATTTACGATTAGTAGTGCACCTGAACAAGAAGGTATGTAATATAGTTTTAAAATATATTGGAATATCTAGTTCCTTAGGGGAGATTTGTTTTATTTATTTTAGATTATTTAGAACAAAAGCAGAATAATACCCAAAGCGAAAGTATCCACATTCTACCTCATAAGTACATATTTACATACAGGGTGTCCCACCGGGGACCGCTTTGATCTATATATGGAAAACTATACATAGAAAATTTTTGAAAATTTGACAGTTTATAACGGAAGTACGTGTCAACTTGCTTATTTTAAATAGAACACCCTGTATACTATTACATTTTTTGAATTCTACGTAAGATTATAGGCAGATTTTGTATATTATTATTATGTCCTATACCCAAGTCTAAGCGTTTTTGACATATTGAAGGTTTTATATCAAAAAATGACATTTGCAGACCATAAAATAATTATCAATTTTTCCTAAAAGGAAGTCTTTATTATTTAATTTGGGTTCGATTCCTTGTTAAACAGGGTGTTCAAACAATAAGATTAAAAATGAAATTAAGAAAACTGCGAAATAATCTACATTTTCAAATGAAAACCGCTATTTATTATTTTTTCAGTAAATGTTCAAACTGACTTCCTTTAACTTCCAGACATTTTTGGCCTCTAAGCAACACTTGTTTATGGGTCGCTTTTCTTATTGCCATGGGACCTTAATTTGCAAATTCATTCCTCACTCGCTGCATGCAATCTTCCATAGTTGTTATGGGAGTATTATACACTCGATCTTTAACTGTACCCTAAATAAAAAAAAAATCGAGCACTGTAAGATCTGGGGCGCGGGGTGGCCAAAGGAAAGGACCATTGTTGGAGATTCATCGATCATCAAAAGCATTTAGTAAAAAATTATCGATTAGGTAGCTACCATATATAGGTACGCCATCATGCTGGTAAAACAGGTTTCTATGAACAGCGAGCGGTAAATTGTCTAAATAATCGGTTGCAAAATTTCATGTAAAATGATTTAAAAACGTCTACTTACCATTTAAATTTTCTTGATGAAAATGTATTGCCACAACGCCATCATTACTTACTGCACAATAAACATTAAACTGCCAGGATTCTTCAAAATTTTGCTCTCTAAACACATGTAAATTTGAATTACTCCAATAATGGGAATTATGTCGATTAAAGGCACCATTTTTTGTAAATTAAGCTTCGTCTGTCAAAATTGTTATTGTCCAAAAAAAAATTGTTTCCAGGTGCCCAATGATAAATAAAAATAATATGATAAATTCACACAATGCTACTCGTCTTGGACAATCAATTTCTTTTAAATGTTGGACTATGGAAAATGCGTATGGATGAAATTTATGTTTGCATAATATTCTTTGAACTGTTGATTTGGGTAATCCTGACTCTAACGCAGCTTGTCTTACAGACATAGTTGGATATGTGGCCAGGGGCGGATGTGGAAGGGTAAACCGGCCCGGAAAACCAATAGCACTGGCCTTATTATTGAAATTATTTTATTTACTGTCGTTTTTGACATAAGTGTTAAAAAATTGCCAGTTCTTTGTTTTGCACCACTCTTATTTATTTTTTACCTTGTTTATTAACTTTATTCAAGTGGTTTTTAAATTCATATCGTATTTTGACCGCAATACTAAAATCTCTAAGAAATTTCCAATGTCAATATATTCGTTATCTAATGCATAAGCAGCGTCGTTTAGATATGAAAGACCTGTTTCACCAATAAGTTTTATTACGGTAATAATTCTGTCCAATATTTGGCGATTTTTCATAATTTTTTTGGAACGCTTTTCAATATGTCCATTAAACAGTAATTTATCGACACTCTTATTATTTGCAAACATAAAATATGCCTCGCAGCACTTCTCGTGGGTTATTGTTTTTTCGTGTTTCTCAATTCTCTGATACACATGCTTCCAATCGCACATGCCAAAAGAATTATTAAAGGTACCTAGCTTTCGTTCGTCAAATGCCAGACAAACGGAACAAAATAGCGCTTTCTTTGTAAAGCTGCAATTTAACCACTGCCTTCGAGATTGATTTTCACGTTTAAATGCTTTTTGTACTCTAAAAGGAACATTACTCTGACTAGGAATTTGTGGGTCCAAAAACAATGATAATTCGTTATTCGCCGGTCGTTGGAAAAAATTATATTCAGTTGAAACGCAGTCTAAACCTAACTGGTTAACTGAGGTATCAATGACATTTTCGTTTTGACTAGTATTACTTTTATTGCTTGGTTGGGCAACAATTTCCATCTCCATTTCTGGTTCTGGTTGAAGTTGGGGTGAAGGCTCTAACTGATTTAAGTCTGTTAAACTTCGATTACTTGAATCCTGTAAATTATTTTTGTCTGTGACAGTTTCAATAAACACGCTATCCAAAGATAGCAAGTTTTCGCAATTTCTAACAGTTTACGCTTTTTTCTTTCTCTATCCTTTTCAGCGCCTCCTTTAAGTTTAGTACTGCTTTTAATTTTGTCCATGGTAAGTAAATAATATGTATAAAGCCAGGTGAATATTTTAATACGTCAATGTGCAGAAAATATATAAATAACAAAACAATAAAATCGAGCACTATCTACTACTTGTAAACAAAGTAGAAATATTACCATTTATAGGGACTCTGATTTGCCGCCGACACGCGCCGGCCGTTTACAAATGAAAACTAAGGGAAATGTTTTTTAGTGGCTGATCGAATTCGGGTTTTCTTTGAAGTTTTTTTTTTATGTGTAAACACTGAATTCCATTCCCTTTGGACAATCACGCCGCACATCATCACCCGACTCCTTTGTACGGTGCCGACGCTGTCCAAGTTTTAATTGAATGTATCTTGGTATTTTTATTATTTTTTTTCAGAAACTAAGCGAACATCTGCATGAAGAAATTAGGGAGGTTTGGAGTATGACTTTATTTCTAGTTATATTATTATAGTATAGCTATGCTCTAACTTTCGACACGTTAGCGTATACATGTTGTCAATATTATTACGGAATATGAAATATTGAATAATAGGTATCTATATCTGATAGCGAGCAAGCGAGCTGCGATTGTTTTCTTACTTGACTTTACGTTGGCTGTGGTGTTATTAGATTATTTTATTTTTTATTGAACCATGGACCATGGCACTTTAACGTCCATTAATAATTTTGATATTCATAAACAATTATTAATGATAGAAAACAACAATCAATTTAGTTATCGTTATTCGAGGAATTACCTAAAAAGCTCATCCAGCGTAATAAGCCGTATTGTAAAAAAAGGAATAAGACAAACGAGAAGAAAAAAAAAACGAAAGACTCCAGCCAGCAAGATACACAGATGCTACAACAAAAGTGGAGATTAACACGTTGACTGCCAAGCAAAAAAACCTATTTTTTTTCTGGGGGGCCAAGGATGACGATACGTTTATTGGGCTTATAGTTAGGAAAATTCTACTGTGGGGCCGCTGGTCCCGTGACCTTGTTTCGTTCGGCGCGGCGTTCGGCAGCGTAAAATATTACGAATTCGATATAAGCAGATTTAGTCATTGCTCTGTGGTCGTTACTTGTAAGTTACTTTTAGTTTTAGTACATACTTTTTTATATTGAGTCGTTTTATTACCTAGTGGGGCCACACCCAACAGAAAAAAGTAATTTTAAAAAACATGCTTATAGATATCTTCTCTGAGGCCGTGCTGGTCCCCAAACCACCATTGTTACATTATAAAATGGGCCAGCGGCTCCACACCTAAGCGAAAACCTGCTGGTCCCATAGGACCTGCGCGGCTAGAGACAAGTCATTTAAGCTGGTGCCATGGGACGAGCGTGGCAGTCAACGTGTTAAAATATAATTTACAACCATTTCTTGAAAAAACTTCTTTCACTATTAAGACAAATTCCTTTTTATACATTAAGAAAAAGAAATTATCAGGTTGGGTTTTTTATATAACATGTTAAAATTAATGGTATTTAGTTTAGGTTAGTGATTCGTGTTTCCCAAATTCGAGTATTCAAAGTCATACAGTAATGCCCATAACACAAGCACATTATATGATGCCGTTGGGCTGCCCGGCCCTGGTGCTGTTTGTTGTTTTTTACTATCATCGTCCATAGCCGGCCCGTTGTGGGCATAAGGCATTCGGCCCTTCGGGAAATCTCCCCGTTTCCCAGCTGGCCCATCCGCCCCTGTATGTGGCGAAATATCATATATATAGCAATTTCAATATTCACATGATTAACTGGAGGTTTATTTCTTTGCAATATTGCCTTAACAAATCCAAAGTTCTCGAAATTGTTTAGCAACACATTGTGATGGCTTCTGTTTTTGCGGATATCGAATGGCAAATGTGTCACATGTTCTTGATATAACTTGAATAACTTTTTTCCACTACTAACCTATAATATAATTATTAATACTATAAAGATAAATGTCTTATAAAAGTTTGTAGTAGTGGAAAAAATATTATATTAACCACGGTTTAGACAGCCTATAGGCCTCGCGTCTTAAATCCCTCGTCGCTCCGCTCCTCGTGATTTAAACTTGGCGCTCGGGCAATAATGATGGCTGTCTAAACCTTGGTTAATAATATACTAATAAGGTAGAGAAAAACGATTTCTAACGTTAATAATCGGTTAATAATGGCGATGTTATAGGTTAGTAGTGGAAAAATTAGTTTAAATAATCTTTTCAACGCCGTCATAGTTAACTAGGAGTAATTAAACTCATAGCCAACTGGGAATAATTAAACTTAATATTGCAGTTTTCTTAATTTCAGTTGATTGTCAATGTCATTGTTTGACATAAAACCTTAAATATGTCAAAAACGTTTAGATTTGGGTATAGGACATGATATACAAAATCTGCCTAGAATCTTACGTATAATTTAAAACTGTAATAATATACAGGGCGTTCCATTTAAAATAAGTTGACACCTACTTCCGGTATAAACGGAAGTGTCATCATATTCAAAATATTTTAGCGGGGTTGCCCCTAGCAGCATTAGCATACTGTCAAATTTTCAAAAATTTTCTATGTATAGTTTTCATATACCGGGTGTCCACGGAAGGTAACTCGCCCCTTTAACTCTTTTAAAGATAATGGAATGAAATTTGGAGGATTCGTATTCGATATAAAACTACATTTTTTGACGAGTGTTTCAACTTTATAGAACTTCCGATTTTACCGGAAGTGACATAAACTTTCGATTTTTCAATGAGCCACCGGTATATTTTTACTTTCTTTGAATCCATATGACATTCTAAATACAACCACGTGTCACTTGTCACTTTTTGTCATAAAAAAATAATAAATAGAAAAAAGAACTAAAAATCTACATCCACATATCTATTAATTTTTAGGGTTGCAGGTGTTCAAAGTGAGCTCCATCTTGTTGCTGACATAGTCGTACTTTTCTACTGTCGCTCTTCAAACGTTTCTTAACTGCTTTGGTGTAACTCTATGAATAGCTGCCCTTACTTTCTCCTCTAATTCATTCCGTGTGGCAGAAGGTACATCATAAACCTCGTTTTTAATAAAACTCCATGTAAAGAAATCTAGAGGCGTAAGGTCAGGTGACCTGAAAAGATTGAAAAAGGAATAAGTCTTAGAAAAGGTATAAATTAAAAAAACTTCTGTTTTACCTAGCCAGCCAACTAACTGGACCTCTATTTCCAATCGAGTTTTCGTTGTATGATTCGTTCAAATATTCTGTAACTGCCCTCATGTTGTGTGGTGGGGCGCCATCTTGTTGGTAAAATAGTCCCACTCGATTTACTAATGGTATATCATCCAAGCACTGCTCAATTTCTTGCGTGAGAAAACCTAGATATCTCGCCCCTGTTAGCGAACCGTCAAAGAATATAGGGTCTAAAATTCTGTCCCCTAAAATCCCAACCCAACAGTTGAAACCAAGCCGTTCTTGAAAATCTTCCTCCTGCATCGAGTGTAAATTTTCGTGGGACCAATATCGCTTATTATTTCTGTTGAAATGTCCCAAATTATAGTGAAACGGCTATCGTCAGTATAAAGGATTTTATACGGAACTGCATTATCCTCCAAATATTGTCCTAAGAACCAATTGCAATACTTAAGTCTCCTTTCAGTATCATACAGGTGCTGATGTAGTTGGTATTTATATGAATGGTATCTATGTTTATTTAAAATATTGCCGGCAGAAGACTTACAAATGCCACATTCTAGCGCGATCTCCCTGAGTGACGCATTAATATTCACTTGCACGTATGGCAGAACATTTATTCCTATCTTTTCACTCACAATGATTGGATCGTTTTCATTATTATCAGGCTCATTTCACATGTTTCTGAACCAGTTTTGGATAATAATGCCGGGTTGGATGACGGCGTTCAGGATATCTCTGTGCGTAAACACGTGCAGCATCGGTTGAGTTTTGCCCACACTCTCCAAAAACTAATAACATATCAACTTTTTCGCTCCTCGTATAAATATTATTATTTTCCATGATTTTTAAACAATAACGTACACGATAATTATCTAATTTACTTTTGCAGAAGCGAAGTTCCATAAGATGTTGACTTGTCAATTTTTTACAAGACATCTTAACGTTTTTGTTTTTATCAGTTGTGTTGGTCACAGGCTACTTGATCTTATTTTATTCTCAAAAGGCGCTTTATTTTAGGAAAGTCGTGCATAATGTAACATTTTTACAGTTTTTTAAAAGTTTGTTTAAAACCTAATAGTGTGTGTTATCAAATTAATCGTAATAAAATGCTCCTATTTCCTAACCCGACAAGCCACCATGTTGAATGAATGAAAAAAATTAATAATACAGGTTTCAAAATTTAATATGACACAGCAGATAGGTTTTGACCGAAAACAGTAATGTTGTATTTTGTCAAAGATGTTAGGACTGAAATTAGTGATTTTAACGTATTCATCTTCTGGATTAAAATATGAAATTAAAAAAAAATTCAAAAATGGTGACAAAAAGTGACACACGGTTGTATTTAGAATGTCATATTGTCAACAAAATGGCGGCACCCATAAGTTTAATCAACTTTCACATGACTCGACCACTGCGCGCCATCAAGAGTCTAACCCACTGTACGCTCACGGTTAAACAATAATCAGCACTTTCTGTGTATAAAAACCGGAGCGTACGATGGGTAAGGCACCTTCGTCTTTCCGACTTGGTCACCTCCCATACCCTCAGGAGTGCTATAGAACGAACGATCTAAGCCCCTCTCCTGGTTCCTTCCTTTAAAAGAACACCCCTCAGGAGTGCTATAGAACGAACGATCTAAGCCACTCTCCTGAGTTCTTCCTTTAAAAGAACACCCCTCAGGAGCGCTATAGAACGAACGATCTAAGCCCCTCTCCTGAGTCCCTACTGTGAACCTACTATCCTAGTTAACATCCCCTAGTAGGACCCAGTTACGTCCCCCAAAAAAGGTCCCCCGGAACATGCTAAGCGGTCTCTGGGCTACTGGGTAAAGTATTGTAAAATACTTATTTTTAATAAAAGGGTACTTTGTTTTTTAGACGAGCGTCTTATTTCCTACTCCAAGACCCCTCTAGGACCAAAATGGCACTAAGTCGTGACAATATGGATTAAAAGAAAGTAAAAATATACCAAGTGTCTCATTGAAAAATCGAAAGTTTATGTCACTTCCGGTAAAACCGGAAGTTCTATAAAGTTGGATCACCTCTCAAAAAATGCAGTTTTATGTCGCATACGAATTCTCCAAATTTCATTTCATTATCTTTAAAAACAAAAGAGTTATAGGGGTGAGTCACCTTCCGTGGACACCCGTTATAGATCGAAGCGGTTCCCGGTGGCACATCTTCCTGTCTATGTCTTTTATTCCTAAAGTTAATAACCAAAAATCATTGAACATTGGCATGTTAATTTTGGTGATGTTTATAATATTTCATTTTTAGATTACATGTGGCTCCATATACGAGGAGTGGGCCAATGGACGAACCGGCTTTATGAATACTTTGAGATGGAACAAGAAAAGCTACACAGTGGGGAAGCAAATCCTCTCCAGCAGTCATGTTCTAGCAAACCTAATAACAATGTGCCTCAAGACACCAGCAATCAGAGCGCCTTAACACAAATTAAAGCGACGATAACACGAACCTTGTCGAGAAAAGATCAAAATCCACAATCGCCTAATAGAGCTGGTATCCAGCTGGTTGGGTACTCGAATGATAATTTTGAACTTGATAACGGTACTAAATCGCCACAAAATGAAGTTACATTTAGTGTAAGGCCTTCGAGTAGTACTTCAGGTAAACTTCATGCATGCATTCTACTATTTTTCTAATTTTGTTTCTGGGGAACTATAAGATCAATAATTTCCCTAATTCTATTAATTAACTTAATCGGATGATTAAATACTTTCAGTAGTGATTATTGGACAGTTCTTCATCCATCGTCCACCGGTTGGCCTTCTTATCTCAAAATCTCTGACGTTGTTTCAGGAAACCATCCTGATTAAGACGGGCTGTTTCTCGAAACAGGGCCCATTTTTAAAACACACCCATTTTGACAAAAACATCCCGTTCTAAAAAAACAAACATATTTATCAGATTTTATCTGTCAAACTGAACCTCGCCTTTTTGTACATTATTAACTGATTGTTATAATATGTAAAATGCTATAAAAATGTACAAATAATATTATTATTATTATTATTCGAGAAAACGAAAACAGGATATTTCGTAAGACTGGACCTGATTTAGGGACAGGCCGTTTCTTGGAACAGGCCCTGTTTCTTGGAACAGGGAAGAATATCTCGTAAAAAAATTGTCTTTTTTATGCCTTTCAAACAGGTCTGGTTTAGAACGGAGGCTGTTTCTGTCAACAGTGGTTCTTTTACGAATAGACCATGTTTGATAAAATCGTTGTTAAAGCATACCCATTTTTATAAAACAGACCTATTTAAAGAACAGATCCAAGTTTAGGAATCAGTTCCTACTTCAAGAACCAAGCCTGTTAATAAAACTAAAAAATATACCCGGCTTTACGAAACAGACTCTGTTCTAAGAACCAGTGCCGGTTCTGAAAACAGACCCTGGTTTAGGAAAAAGTGCCTGTTTTTTAAACGAACTCAATTCTACGAAACAAACCCTGTTTCATTTCCTTAAATAGGTTTGTGATTTTTAAAAGGAATGTGGTTTGTAAAACTGTTCTTAAAACACATCAGCTTTCCAAACACCCCGTTCTAAAATTTAAAGGTTGCTTCCCTTCGTCGGATTCATCCCCAGACGCGTTTCGCCGTATAACGGCTCGTCAGTGAGGTTATAGAATCCGACGAAAGGAAGCAACACTGAGAGCCTACTTGACCCTGAAAAGTCGATGGAGAATGGTAGATGTAGCTTTCGAGCGACAACTATTGGCAATCAAATGCATCAGCTGGTCCATCCGACAAAAATCAGTCGGAAACGGAGAAGGAAACTCGATCCTGCAAAGACCAGACGAGCCGGTCATTATTGCAGGAGTCGCCGCCAGATGCGCAGCATTAGGAGCCAGTTCGGTCAACGCACCGAGTACCAACATAGAATTTAATTCTCCGTTTCCGACTGATTCTTGTCGGGACGGGCCAGGTGATGCATTTGATTGCTAAGAGGTGTCGCTCGAAAGCTGCATCTACCATTCTCCATTGACTTTTCAGGGTCAAGTAGGCACTCAGTGTTGCTTCCTTTCGTCGGATTCTATAACCTCACTGACGAGCCGTTATACGGCAAAACGCATCTGGGGATGAATCCGACGAAGGGAAGCAACCTTTAAATTCTATAATTGTTGGTACTCGGTCCGTTAACCGAACTGGCTCCTAATGCTGCGCACCTGGCGGCGACTCCTGCAATAATGAGCGGTTCGTCTGGTCTTTGCAAGAGTTTCCTTCTCCATTTCCGAGTGATTCTTGTCGGACGGACCAGGTCATGCATTTGATTCCCAAGAGATGTTGCTCGAAAGCTACATCTACCATTTTCCATCGACTTTTTAGGGTCAAGTAGGCTCTCAGTGTTGCTTCATTTCGTCGGATTCTATAACCTCACTGACGAGCCGTTATACGGCAAAACGCATCTGGGGATGAATCCGACGAAGGGAAGCAACCTTTAAATTCTATAATTGTTGGTACTCGGTCCGTTAACCGAACTGGCTCCTAATGCTGCGCACCTGGCGGCGACTCCTGCAATAATGAGCGGTTCGTCTGGTCTTTGCAGGAGTTTCCTTCTCCGTTTCCGACTGATACTTGTCGGACGGGCCAGGTGATGCATTTGATTGCCAAGAGGTGTCGTTCGAAAGCTACATCTACCATTCATCCCGTTCTAAAAAACAAACATTTTTGTGGAAACAAAAACGGGGGATGTTTCGTAAAACTGGGCCTGATTTAGGAACAGGGAAGAATATCACGTGAAACATTGTTTTATGCTTTTGAAACAGGTCTGGATTAGAACGGAGGCTGTTTTGAAAAACAGGGCTTCTTTTAAGATTAGACCCTGTTTCAAACCAAAAAAACAAACCCTGTTTGATAAGACATACCCATTATGATGACAGGTTTAAAGAAATCAGCTTCTATTCCAAAAACCAAGCCTGTTCAGAAAACTTAAAATAGACCAAGTTTTACGAAACAGGCCCTGTTCTAATAACGAGTGCCTGTTCCGAAAACAGACTCTGTTCTGAGAAACACCGATTGGTGATATGCGTAAAACTGTCAAATAGTCACAACTTTGATAAATCAAGTTACAAATTGATTCTTGAAATTTGTTACTTTTTTACTATAGATTTGCCTAACAGACCAAGAAGAATGTCACCAGAAAACCGACTACAACGCCTTTTATTTGCAAAAAGAGCTCCCCTTGAAAAATCTCTTTCATTACCAGATGTACAAAATAATGCAAAGAGGAGAGAAAGAATATTAGCGTAAGTTAATTAGTTTTTGTATCTAGGCTGGTAGGCAGGTTAGTCGAGGAAACGAAAAAATCATTAAAACTTCTGAATACTCAGAAACCGATCCGATTATTTTTACTATTTTAGAGTCAACTATTCAAAATCCGAAACATGAGTGATGGCGGAAATAATTTTTTGAAACTCAAATTTAATATTTCGTCCAATTAAATGTGTTTATTTAATAATACAAAAATAATTATTAATCGTAGACATTTTTATACATAGATTATGTATTTTACAAGTAAACATAATTTATTTAGAAAATAGGGAAAATACAGTCGCCGAAATCAGATATGACCATAAATAATCCACCATGCTGGTTGGTTTAAAAAAACAACCCACTTTGATGAAAAATTTTTAACAGTTCCAACAGCCAATTAAATATTGTTATTTTTTGTCATGTCACACAAATCACTCAATCATAAATCAACATTTAACTGATAACAACAACGGGTAGTTTTCAATCACTATGACACCAACACGGGCCAAGACTTCAATCATTATGACATCAATACTTTGACAGCTTCATATTCCAAAAAATTTCAAAATGTCACGTTTTGGCAATGCGAATTTTCAGTCTATTGAAACATAGCCAATCTAATGTTACGTTAAATTTTATTAACTTTACCTTTACCAGTTGCAAGTTATTTTTTATAAAAAAAGTTTCTGACCGAACATAAATGATAAATGCCTCATAATTTTATGTGAATAGAAAGCACGTTGACTTTGGTAACAGCCCGATGCCTTATGTGAATCGAAAGCACGTTGACTTTGGTAACAGCCCGATGCCGAAGGCGTGCTCTCGCTGACATAAAATTAACTCGTAGATTATCAATGTCCTAGGGATATAATTATAGCTAAAGGGCTCGTAGCCTCCGTATGGAAGCATTAGCGGACCTACGTTAATATAAACTTTTTTTCATATTTTTTATGTTGAAGCACACCTTAAAATGTATAATCATTTCCGGACACCCTGTATAAAGCCTGAAATTTCATATTTTAATTTTTTTTTTCATTTTTAATTTGGGGATCAAAAAATTATTACCGCCTGATTTCAAATTATTGAATAAAATATCAAACATTAAAAAGAATCAAAAAAATATAATCGGTTTTTGAGGGTTTTGAAGTAAAAACCTCCATTGACTCGACTGTATAGGTAGGCCGTCGTATTAGGCCCAATTGTATAGGTTGGGGTTAACTCAAAAGTGGAGGTTTCTCCAGGAGTTAGTAGTAAAATACATTGTATAACCAGAGGTTACCTCCGACCCCAGGATTAACCCTCAACTCGTTGATTAGTTATGAGTTAACTGGTAATCTTGGGATAAAGATAATAAAAATGGTGTATTTTTAACATATCTTTGTTTCTGAACCTATTTTGCCATTTTAACATTGAAACTCGACCGCTGCATAATAATATAGTGGGTAACCCTATATGGAATTTTCAATGTTGTAAATTATCTTCTCTCAAATGAAGGTGAGGAAGATTAATAAGCCTTTGTGGACGGACTTAAAGTTTTATTAAATAAAGAGTTTTTGGTTCAAGTTTTGGTCTGTATTGGACCAAAAAATAATAAAAACATAATATTTAATTTTTTTATTTTTAATATTTTCGAAAAAAAAACAGGTGGTGTCAATGTGGGACCATTAGGCCAGAACTAAAAAGTTAAGTTGCATGGAATGAAATAAAACAATTTCTTTTTGAGATAGACAGAGGCCGACCTTACAAGATGTGCAGTGCCATCTAGTGCGACGGGGTACTGCCTTAGTATACTGCAATTTGCGTAACATACTTTTGCTCTATTTTACATCGTTGACCTTGCCTGTGTAAATTTAAAATTCCAGCACGTATCCCGATTGGTCTGCTCATTCCCAAAATTTATAGCCTCTCTTAATGGGCTTCATGGGCATGTGTTAACGCAAACTACTAAACCTAATTATCGATTCGTCAATTGACTGTTGCCTGTTTGGATGAAACGAATTTTTATAAGTTAATGACAGCATAGGTGACAGCAGAGGTCGTAATTTGTATAGTTTCTCATAATTTTTCTGATTACGTTTAGTTTCCATAGAGTTGTCATTTATATGCAAATGTTTAAGCAGACATCCAAATCTATCAAGTGGCACGCATGAAGAGATAAAGTGGTCTCTAAGCTCGAGCTAAGCTGACCAGAAATCCCTGTAACTGGGTAATTTTTCTATACCCATCAAGAGGTTTAGACCTAGAAAGCACTTTACTTCTCCAGAGTTGTAGGATTTCTATTGTTGTCATGCATTTGTACTAAATATAGGTTGGCTTGAAATACTATAGTATTCAGCAAGCTTTCAGGGAATAATTGTAAAAAGAAATCTAGCGGAGTCTCCAAACCATCTGGGACGTATGATCCAACTTTTTCCTCTAAAGGACGGGGTAATTTTGCATTTTCTGGGTCTACCGTTCATTTTACGTCATCTTCACGCATTATCAGCGAGAGATCGTCCTCACTATCCAACTCATTATCGTCCATATACATATTTTCTTCTTCCTCTAAAACGTTTGCTATCCCCAACATATCAACAATTTCTTCATCATCATCGTCATCCTAACGCTCTAAAACGTCGGAATCGCCTTCGAGAATCTCTTCTAAGTCTAAAGCAACGTATACGCATCGCTACTCGTTATATTATTCAAATCGCATATTCTCTTTATTTTGGACACACAAAATCAAACACTTTACCGGCGTAGTGGTTTCAATTGGAACCACCTAACAAACTGCAATAATTTGCTGGGTTATTCAATAATTTTTAGAAGTTTTGCCACGTTATCTTATAAATCTTCGTACCACTAACTAAATTTGAAAGTTACCTACTTATCAACTAACCCCCTCAATAAGTTTTTTATTTTTCTTTAAATAACCTCACTTTAAAGTAGCTGTAAACGTAGCAAATATTAGCTATTTACTAGCGTTAAAATCCCACCAATACGCTATAAAGAACGTGCCTCGTGCCTCCCAACAATGGCGGCGCCGATGTTGCTTTGTGTTCGGTGGTTCCAGCGCTCGACTACTACGACGATAGGAAAAAATTCGTAAAAAGGTGTTTCCACGCTTGGACCAACAAGCTCCAAAGGGTTAACGTAGTTGAGAATATGCGAAGACCTCGGGTTTTTAGGCCTCGTATATGGACTATTAGATAGATCCCAGTATTCATTGCAAGGTTTAGAATATCAAAAGGTTCTGTAGAAATGCTTACTCAAGCGATTGGCCAACGCCTGCAAAGAAAAACGTGGTAAAGCCTATCCAGAGATATAAGAATGTTACACTTTGCCTTTAAATGGGATTATCCAATGGTGGCCATAAACAAACAATGAATGAATGAATAAATGCAGGTAAATTATGGTCCGTACTTAAAAATGTCTTAAAGTAAACTGCAAATCCGGAAGAAGTAATTTCGTTATTAAAGTAATAGTTTGGTGATTTTAAACCGGTTTTTACCTGATTCAAAATGAGAGGGTTAATCCCATAAAACAAATTATGTTCTAAAGACTGTATATATAGTCACTCTAGTTAGTTTTAAGCTTAGTAATTATTCTTACTTCGTGTGTAATACAGCGTTTGTTTAATCGTGAGTGAGGTTATGGAAAATATGTGCGAGCCCAATGTATCTCAGGAGATAACCCTGTCGAAAAGCAGAAAACACTTTTCTGTAAGCAAGCAGCGTTAGAAGAAACGGCCACCTTAACAAAAATTCCAACATCAACTGTATGAAAAATTGTGAATAATCCCATTTTAGCTAGGAAAAAAAGAACCGATACTGGCATTTTCTCGAAGGTAGATGGAAGCGATCAAGATATAATACGGCGTAAAATTCACAAGTTATACGAGGAACAAAGCGTGCCTACGTTAGATAATTTAATTAAGAGGCTTGAAAAAGATGAAGCCGGCGTTAAATGTGGCAGAACAACGTTATGGAAGTGTATCCAAAATATGGGTTTTAGATTTAAAAAAATTAACAAAAGACAAGTTTTAATGGAATCCAGTAGAATTCGGGAATGGCGATCCGAATATCTACAAAAAATTAGGATTTACAGAGATCAGCAAAAGCCGATTATTTACTTGGATGAAACCTGGTTCCACACATAATATGATACCCCGGAAAAGGGTTGGGTTGACTCAAGCGAAGTGTAAAACAAGCGCGCCATCAAAAAGAGGTAAGCGAATTACGATATTGCATGCTGGATCTAGAGACGGATGGATTTCAAATGGACTTTCTCTGTCTGCAAAAACATTAAAGATTCTTCTCTGGATTACCATGAGGACACCACTGCTGATTTATTTGAAGATTGGTTTAAAAACAATATAATTCCAAATATATCTCCGAATAGCGTAATTGTAATGGACAATGCAAGCTACCATAGTAGGCAGTTTAATAATAAAATAACTTGTAATTTCACATTTAAACATAAATAAAATATTATTTAATGTCTTACTTATTTTTATTACAAACCATGATTAAATTCTAAGCAAAATACGAACCTGTTCGGCCATATTTCAATTTAACAGCTGGCCCGGGTCTTTCCTAATATGAATCAGTCACTTTCTTATATCTCTGAATAGACTTTACCAAATCACGAAAATGCAATTGCAACTCACAAATCAAAAAAATATTAAATTAAATAAAAGCTGCAACGTTAGGTTAGTTTTAAATGACATGGACATAGGAAATGAAATGTGAAAACAGAAAGCAATTTTGATAATCCCATCTCATTGAAGTCAGCAGTTTTATGGATGAACCACATCCAAACACATTATAACTAATGTCTTACTGTGAACTCGAGGGTAAATCGTCATATTAATTCTATAGTTAATTGTAACCTTTATTATTGGGCCTTAGTGCGTGTACACCAAAATTATTTAAAGAATGTGTAGACAAAGGGAGCACGCCCATGGATTGTCCCTGTTGAAGGAGCTTAATCTAGGACTTTGCTTCCCCCTTACGAATATCGCGTAGCTACATTTTTAGTTGTAGTTCTTTTCATTTGATAAACATGTACCTAGTTCATATTGCCATCATTATTATTAATAATGCAAATAAATGTTCCGGCTTATTTCCACAGATTAAGAGAGTACATGAGGTCAGAATCTGAAAAGAGCTTTGATCAATGTCAGATGAGAAGAGCAAGAATGAAATCATTGGGACTGGCGTATCTAAGCCCTCAAAATAAAAGTTTAGCACAAAGTTTCCGATACATGAGAAATAAACCAACTATTATAGCTTTCAAAACACCAAGTCTGGAAAATTGTGATAAGAGAGATTCCAGTAATTCCTTTGCATCGTCTGTTGGTATGTAATATTATGTTCTTAATACAAAATCGTAAAAGAAATCCATAAAGTTATTACACCCTCTCTCTTTTTTTTATATTATTTTACCAAAGCACTAATAATCAAATACATAGATATTAAATAGTTATTATCACCTTATTATATCACGCAACGTAAGCCCTACTGACAGAATGACGTCGTTTAGGTACTGATATAGGGTTGAACATATGCAAAATTAAAATAATTTGGTTCACTGCACTTTTTTCTAATATTTTAGGAAGCCAGACTAGTCCGTACAGTTACTATAGTCCAGAGAGACGAGTCGAGGAAGGGCAAGTTTTTCAACTGCGTGACCTCACTGCTGCGGATCCCAAACATAAACACATAAACTACCCTGTTGGAAAGCCGCTGGAGGTAGGTTTTAAAAAATCCCAAACAGTTAACATTACTAAGTTAAAACGTTTTATGATCCTGTTGTATAATTTCAGGTTTGGTTTATGGGTTGTTAGGATAAGGGAGCAAATGAAACCTAGTTTTAATTAGCCGATGTTTCGGAAAATATATTTTCTTCTTCAGGGCTCTATAACACACTGAGAGAGAAAATTTTTTAATATTTATATATATTATAAGTAAGCTTAGTGAAGCCTACTTTTCATTTTCGTCTCTAATCTGGTAGTACAGATTATCTCTTTAAACTTTGAATAATTTCAAGAGACCTTTTACACACATATTTACGCGGTGTTTCAGAAGTACGGGACGTAACTTAAGGGGGTGATTCCTTATGATATGGTAAGAGAAAAAGTTCATATAAACATGTGTCCGTTTTTGACATACAGGGTGTTAAATTAAAAAAAAATCGTTTTCTTTATAATTTTTTTAAATATTCTTTTCTCGATTTTATTGAAATTTGATTCCGATGTTCATAATGATAAGGGGCTTAATTAGCCCTAACAAGATTAAATTTATTAAGTCCACTGGCGTTCCAGGGAGCACCTTAACTAATATTATTGACATAAAAATTTACGCCACAGACTATTTCCTAATTTTGATATCTTTTTTCGGATTTACCAACTAATAATACAACTTTTTTGTTCCCTAAATTGTTTTCGTATGTTGATTTTTCATCTAGTAGAGATTCTAGGTGACCCTATAAATAATAGTCTAGAGGATTCAAGTCGGAACCGCGAGCTGGCCAACATTGGGGACCTGCGCGTCCAATCCAGCAATTAGGAAAAGTGTTGTGGAAGTATTGACGAGCAACTAGGCAAAAATGAGCTGGAGCCGGCGCCATGCGTGTGCATGAACCACATATTAGTTATAATTTGTAGAGGTACGTCTTCTAACAGAACGTCAAGCTCTTCAGATAGAGACTGCCTATAGCAGTTTCCATTCAGTCGAGGTGGCAAAAAGTATTGTCCAATAAGATAGTCGCCAATGATTCCTGCCCATACATTCATCGAAAGTTGTTGCTGAAAACGACCTTCTTTAATTTTATGAGGATTATCGTCCGCCCAAAAATGTTTGTTATGAACATTCATAACGGCTTCTCTTAAAAAAGATTATGTATGGGTAGAGTTGTTAAAGATGCAACACCCTCCAAATAGTTGATGCACTTTCTTGATAAATTCGGCGAACATCTTCAGCATTTCCATTTGCCAGGCCATAATTAAAATACGATGTGGGACATTTCAGCGTTAGTAAAGTTATTCATTCTTGATTTGTTATTGACAAATTTCTCTTAGAATATCATAAGGAATCACCCTCCTAAGTTACGTACCGTACTTCTGAAACACCCTGTGGATTACAAAAATAAAAATAAAATTTTACGTACTTACCGGGTGTTGTACCTAAGGAGGTAATCGGCTATATCTCACTAGGACTTTGGGAAAAAATATTTATCAATAAAAGCGGCCAAGAGAAATTGCTGGAAATTATTTTCAAGTTCGAAAAATGACCGCTAGGGGGAGTAAGAGAATTTTTAAAATAAAAATGCCGATTTTCTCTTGATTTTTCTTAATAAAAATATGTTAAAAATATAAGCATTGTATTCTTCATAAAAGTATGCAACTTTATGTTAGGAATCGTTTTTTTCTATCTTCAATAATAAAGTGGTGGGAGAAGGTCAAACTTTTTTTCTTTCAAACGCTGATATCTCTGCTTTGGATAAACCGATTTTATTCAACTTGGTCTTGAAAAAAGCCCTTCTTTTCCTCTACACGTAGATCTATTAATTAACTATACCATATTGATTCTGATGATTTGTTAAACCAGAGATTTAATTGATTAATTAATGTTTTAAATAATGGCCTATTTTTCCATATTAGTTATTATTATCCCTAATTTCTCTAGTTTGACAAAAGATATCACGTTGCGGTTTTCAGTTCCTTATAGTAACTTTTGCTCCTCTACAAGCTGATGGGGTTAGTTTTTTAATCCGACGTTTCGGATTCGAGCGACCATCAACAACTTTTTTATTTCAAATACGGACCTGGATTTTTTATTACGCTATTTAATAGCCTTTATAAGCCTAAAATAAAATATGATGAAAAAGTCATATCGTAACATTTGATTTTTTTGAGAAAATCCTTATTCATTGAGGAATTACGGAAAAACGCCATCTAGTGGCCATCATCAGAATCAATATGGTATAGTTAATAGATCTACGTGTAGAGCAGCCATGTCAAACATGCGGCCCACTGAGCATTTTCCTGCGGCCCCGAATCAATTTTGAAAACAGTTATGTAATGCGGCCCGCGAGCCTGTTAGAAACCGAAAATAAAGTACTGTTACGATTGGTAAAAAATGGCCCAAATAGTGCCATCTATGTTTAGGAGCATGAACTAAGATGCGCGCTCAACCTAAAAGCCTGGCTTGTTCCGGAAAGTTCTATCGCGCGAGAATACAGATGACGCTACCTGAACATTCTGGAAAGAACTGTCGAGAAATCACAATCCGTATATAATTCAATACCGCTCGATTGAGTTCAGTTGTTCAGTTAGTTATGAGTCAGTTGCGATAGAATTGCGAGTTTAGTTGCGTACTTATTGTTACAACACGTAACAGTACTTATTGTTATTTATTTCGGATAAAGTTTTTAACATGTCTGTTTCAAAACCAAGTGGAAGTAAGAGGAAACTTGGAGATGAGCATCGTATCTTTCAAGAAAAGTGGGAATTAGAGTTTTTTTGCTGTGAAGTGAAAGACAAAATTATTTGCTTGATTTGTAACAGTACAGTCGGTGTCCCAAAATTATATAATATAAAACGTCACTATGATAGTCATAAAACTAAGTTTGACAAGTATACAGGCATGATTAGAAACGAAAAGTTAAAAGAGTTAAAATCACGGTTAAAAGATCAACAGCTTATGTTTACACGTCCAAAGCAAGAAAATGAATCTGCCGTTCAAGCGAGCTACGTACTGTCGGAGTTGATCGCAAAACACTCAAAACCATTTGTTGAAGGTGAATTTATAAAAGAGTGCCTTGTAAAGGCCGCGGAAATTGTAAGTCCCGGGAGCGTGAAGGCTTTTCAAAATATATCCTTGTCCCGGAATACTGTCGCTAAAAGAGTTACCGAGTTGGCTGCCAATATAAGCGAACAGATAAAAACAAAATCAGACTCTTTCATTGCATTTTCTATTGCCTGTGACGAAAGTACAGAAGTGTGTGGTGTGGCGCAACTCGCTATTTTTCTTCGTGCTGTTGATAGAGATATCAACGTTTATGAAGAATTACTGGAATTAGTACCATTGCATGATACAACAACTGGGGAGGATATTTTCAATGCTGTTTATGGACTTCTGCAAAAGTACAATTTAGATTTGTCAAAACTGTGTTCCGTTGCAACAGACGGAGCTCCTTCAATGACTGGAGTAAATAATGGCTTCATTAAAATATTACAAACAAAGATCAGAGAAACGGGCAGTGACAAACCAGATTTTCATCATGTTCATTGCATAATCCACCAAGAAGTTTTATGCTCAAAAGTGATCAAGTTGGAAAGCGTTTTAAAGTCAGTGAAAAAAATGATAAACTTCATAAGGTCACGTGGCTTGAATCAGCGACAGTTTTCTGCGTTTTTACGTGATTTAGAAAGTGAGTACACTGGTTTACCTTATTATGCAGAAGTGCGATGGCTTTCGTGTTCTATGGTTCTCGATCGGTTTTGGAAACTCAAAGAAGAAATACGCCTTTTCATGGAAGTGAAAGAACAAGATGTCAGCTTATTATCCGACGTACCTTTTTTACAAGATCTTTCATTTATGGTAGACATCACAAAACACTTATCGGACTTAAATACGAAATTGCAAGGACCACGTCAAGTTATAACAGATATGCATGATCATGTTAAAGCTTTCAAGTGTAAGATGATGCTGTCGAAAAACCAGTTAGCGGTGGATAATCTGTCACATTTTCCGACTTGCAAGGCGTATCAGGAAAGTACAAGTGGCCCAATATCATACAAAATGTATACAGAGAAAATGGGAAGCCTTCTGTCAGAATTTGAAAAGCGTTTTGAGGATTTTAAGTCCCAAGAAAACAATTTTTCTTTATTTACTGGTCTTTTCACTATCGATATTGATAAAGTTCCCCCTCACTTGCAGATGGAAGTGATTGAGATTCAGTGTCAAACCCATTTAAAAGAAAAATTTGATAGTGTTGGTACATTCGAATTTTATAAGTACTTGCCTTTTCAATACCAAGAAATGAGAAAATTTGCCTGTAAAATCCTGTCAATGTTTGGAAGTACCTATAAGTGTGAACAATTATTTTCTTTGATGAAAGGAAACAAATCTCCCGCAAGATCGCGATTGACGGACGCACACTTGGACGCAGTTTTAAAAGTTATTTCCGCCGATAAATTCACGCCACAAATAGACAACTTAATTAAAGACAAAATATGTCAAATATCTGGCAAAAGAAGTTAATGTTTGTAAGTTTTTGTAATGTCCTTTTTATTGGAAATTTAATAAATATACTTCTAATCTAACATAATAGTACTTTTTTTCGTTAAGATTTTCAGTAGTTTGTCTTCTTTAAGATTAGGTTTTGCGGCCCACCTAGTCTATGGTCTTCATGCTTTTGGCCAACCAGTGATTTTGAGTTTGACATGGCTGGTGTAGAGGAAAAGAAAGCTTTTTTTCAATACAATACCAAGTTGAATAAAATCGGTTTATCCAAAGCAGAGATATCAGCGTTTGAAAGAAAAAAAGTTTGACCTTCTCCCACCACTTTATTATTGAAAATAGAAAAAAAACGATTCTTAACTTAAAGTTGCATAATTGTATGAAGAATACAATGCTTATATTTTTAACATATTTTTATTAAGAAAAATCAAGAGAAAATCGGCATTTTTATTTTAAAAATTCTGTTACTCCCCCTAGCGGTCATTTTTCAAACTTGAAAATAATTTCCAGCAATTTCTCTTGGCCGCTTTTATCGATATATATTTTATCCCAAAGTCCTCGTGTTATTACTTTCTGAGATATAGCCGATTACCTCCTTAGATGGAACACCCAGTACATATAAAATATGTATTACAGAATAAAAATAGAAATAGAAATACAAATACACTGTTTTTATTAAATACTTGAAGTTACATATATGTACGAGTGAAGCAGGTTGTAATTAGTATTTTCCTGTTTGTCCTTTTTAAAATTTTAAGGAATGCGGTTAAAACTTACTGTTTTGTACAAAGAAGAAAAAAAGGATAAACTCACAGTAATGGTAGATCATACAAACGGTCACACAAACATCAACGCCGGAGTCCCTCAAGGTTCTATATTGTCGCCCACCCTCTTTTTACTATATATTAACGATCTTCTGGAAAAATCCTATATATTAGCTTCGCTGATGACAGCACACTTGTTTCATCTTTTAACTGGGATGCTCGGACATCGGCTGCCAATGCACATCTCTATAGGCAGCAAGAGGTCTCACATCACAACAAAGACCTGGAAGAAATTCTGTCTTGGGGTGACAGTAACCAAGTAGAATTTAACGCTAAAAAGACCCAGGCGGCAGTATTTTCTAAAAAAGTTAATGTTGAAGAACCGGATATAGTAAAGGCGGGACACTCGATTCCCTTGGCTTCATCAATTTATTTATTGGGCGTTAATTTGGAGAGTCATGTGTCTTGGCATAGTCACGTTGCGGCCATCGTTAAGGCAGCCTCGCAGAAGCTTGGAGTACTTTTCCGAACTAAGAACCTCTATACATCCCAGCAACTTTTAATGCTGTATAAAGCCCAAATTCGACCATCGCTGGAGTACTGTTCGCATATTTGGGGCTCTGCTCCTAAACATACCCTGAGATTGCTAGATTCCATTCAAAGGAGATCCATTCACTTGATCGGTGACCATAATCTGACAAACAAACTGGAAAGCCTTGAACATCGAAGGCGTGTTGGCGACTTGAGTCTGTTTTGCAAATATTTTCATGGCAAGTGCTCAACTGAGGTTACCCGCTTGATACCACACAGAGCGGTGCATGGCAGATATACACGACGAGCCACTGCAGCCCACCAGTACGTGGTTCAGGTTAGTGTCCCTCGAACGACACTGTTTCAAAATTCTTTCATCTGGAGAACGTCATCACTCTGGAACGACCTCCCTGAGATCGTGTTTCCCAACGAGTATAATCTCCAAAGATTCAAGACCAACGTGAATCGTTTCCTGCGCACACGCACCGCTCCCAGAGCGCCATAAAAGATTTATAAAAGAAAAAAACAGTACAGACCGGACATTACCAGGTACTGGGATAAAATAAAGGTACCTCTTTAAAAAGCGGGAGCCAACTATTGGCTTGGTTTATTTGCTGCAGACCTGAGTGCGGCAAAACATTGTCATTGCGCATTTGCTTTTATTTTCATTTATTTTTATTAAATTGTAGTATAACGTGCTGAGGCCGTCGATGTCAGTTTTCTTTTTATTTAGGCTTTCTTGGTGATTTTTAATCTCAACCATTTCATGCAATAGGCTTTTTTGTGGTTGTCTTCTGTGCCTAAAACGTTTGACATTTTTAAAACCAAAAGCATGATCAAAGGCTTTAAAGTGGTGAAGAAGCGCCGTTTTTGAGTCCTTGGTGTTATAGAAATTCCTACAGTCTCTTGCATGCTCCAATATTATAGTTTTCAAGTAGGTACCTACTTGTTGGGCGACTATAGACTTTCTCACATTCAGCACAAGGTATTTTGTAATTGACATTAGATTTCAGACTGGATGGGGTTTAATCTTTTAATTTAGAGAAGAAATATTTGTTAATTATTTATTTATTAACGTGATGCAACATTTACAAGCTTAGATTAATCTAAGATATCCCTTTTAGCAATAAGTTTAAACCCTTCTCCTAAAGTATTTAAAAAGCTTAGTTTATAATGTGTTGACGCTTGATGAAACTCTGCTTACAGGACTAAGTTAAGCAACTGGCTCTACAGTAGGGAATATTCAAAAGAGAGTGGACACAAGATACAAGTCTGATAGCTTGGGTCATGATTGCAAAAAGTTTCAAGACATTTAAAACTTTTAACGATATTTTTGAATATTTTAAAAGCAAAACAGACATCGTAGTACTCCCTTCTACGGGGAAGAGTAAAAAGATTTGATGAATGGTAGGTGTTCTCAGTTTTAAAAGCGAGATTCATATTATCTATCGATAGTAATGTTCTGAGTTTCTCATTTCTCATTTCTCTCATATGGAATTCTGTAATATTTTTTGTCTTCGATAAGGTTGTCTTTTTATTTCATTCAGGTGTGGATTTTTAAAAATTTTATTGATAAATATAAGGCCTACCATAACTGTGAGTTTTCCTTTTTTTCTTTCTTTGTACAAAACAATAAGTTTTAACCGCATTCCCTAAAAATGTTAAAAAGGAAAAATAATAATAATTACAACCTATAAAGGGTATTCCATACTCGATGGTACGTTAGAAGTATCTGGAGAACGAAAAGAAAAATAATTTTGAAATTTTCACCACGGCCATAGGAGGCTGCGCTCTAGCTTTTAAAAATAATTTCGCGGTTGCAGTGGTGCCAGATCTATTGATAACTGACATCAACTTTGGAATTTTAAATGGGACACCCTGTAGTTTATTTTATCTTTAGATTCTACGAAGCAATCTAGGTTTTTTTTGTATAGGATATTTTTCCATTTCTCTTGCCGTTTCTTAAATATTAATTATTTTGTGTCTTTTTTTTACCGAAACTATGTGAATTAAAACTTCAATATATTCGTCTACAGATGTCAAATCAACGTAACATTTTAACATCATTTAGTCAACGTGTGGTACTTTAATTTTGGCAAGGATCACCGACTTCTATACAGAGTGTCCTAAAAATTAATTGCAATTCAGATTTTTTTAAATAGACCACCCTGTATATTATTGAAGTATTTAATAAAGTGGACCAATTGAATTTTTTTCATATAGAGTGTTCCTCTACCTATTTTGAACCGCTTTCGATTTATAAGCCATTTTATGAATACCCTGCCAAAAAAGTCCTATAAAATCTCATAAAAAAAAAGTAGGAGTTTCGAGGAGATTCTATATAGAAAATGTGTTGTGCTTTTATGAGCAACGATGAGATTCTATATAGGGAAGTGAAACACCTTTTCCTCCTGAAAACTTATAAAAACGTTTATAAGTTTTAAGGAGTTTCAAGTGGCAGTGTTGATTCAAAACATGTAGATTCTTATTAGTTTTTATACGACAATTCCTAAACAATTTATGAGGTTTTATGGTGAATTAATAAGATTTTATTGGTTACATTTCGTTCACTTTATATGATTTAGATGATTTTCTGTGTGACATTGATATGTCAAATACGCATCAAAACTTGTGGATACTTTTGAAGATAACTTTTAAGGGTATTTTTTTGCCAGCTGCTTCGCTACCCAACCTGAAAATCTTAGCAGTCTCTGGTAGGCTCAGGTTCATCTGTCTATATAATCCACTGATGGTGTTTCTATCTTCTCCTCCAGGTTGTTTTTTTTTATTCATCCACACCAAAAAACAGGATGTTGCCAGCACGGCGTTCTCTTTCCCTGATCTCAAAAAGTGTGAGCTCGACTTCAGGCTCGGCCACATTCACCTCCGGATTTTCTTTTATAGTGTCTATACTCTCTGTTCCAGCTTTTTAAGTGCATCTGCATAGCTCGTTTCAGGAATTTTTTGGTCAACCACCTTTAACTCGTTTCTAAGGTCTTTTATTTCTGTTTTTATATTTTCATTCTCAGTTCTCCTATGATCCATGGAGCTTTTTAACGAGGCTACCTCACCCTTAAGCTTTTCCAACTTTTTAGCTGCTTCATCTCCTTGTTTTTGTGTTTTCTTAAGTTCTTCTTGTGCTGTCCTAACTATAGAGTGTATCTCTGGGAGTTTTTTGATTGCATCCTTACAAATCGGGCAGAAATAGCATGTTGTTCTAGAGGGACTTGGAATGACCCTGATCTCCCCTGCCAAGGCACCAGTACAGTCTCCACAAATAATTTTTTGACAGAAATCACACGGAAAACCGAACAGTTTGCCCTTTTCCTCCTTCAAAACGCAAGGTTTCCTACACTTATAACACTCTTGTGACATCTTAACCCCACTTTTTTTCTGATTATATAGTTTTTATTTGATCTTTAACGGAAATAACTGTCTCAACGCGTAAATGTACCTGCACTCTATCGTTTCACACCGAAAACGACCGGAAAACTCCACTACTTTTCACGATGATTAAAGATTTCTCTCTCCGACTTTTCCGATGCTAATCTCGCCGACGCGCGCTTGTAACTCAATGTATATGTTAAGTTAAATAGTTTAAAAACATATAAACTTATAAACACGTTTGCTTTGGAATGTCCTATAAAATCTTATAAACTTTTCATAGTGTTTTGCATTATTAAATTTTGTATAATTTTAAACCCATAAAAACTCACAAAATAATATATGTTACATACTTTATAATTTATTACCTGATAAAAACTAATACGAAAATGTTTGACTTTTTTGATAATACAACATATAAACTTATAAACACGTTTGCTTTGGAATGTCCTATAAAATCCTATGAATCTTATGAATATACCCATGAAGCCTTATAAACCAATGTGATTTTTATTTTCAAATATCCCTTAAATGCGCATAAAGAGATGGTGTTCTTTAAACACTCATAAAATCTTATATAAAAAATATTCTCTGTCCCATCAAATCTTTTCAATTCTATAAAGAATCATCAAATCTTATATATTTTTTATTTGTTTTTATGCGATTTTTTTGGCAGGGTAATTACTATTCATTCATTCGAGAACTAGACATTAAAGATCTAAATCGATAAGTGTACCATGATCAAAACAAATTTCCTTTCATAATAAACTGTGGTTCTAAAAAGAACCGATTTTGTCAGTAAATTACAACTTTTGGAATTTTCACCTAATACGTCAGATGTTTAAAGTGCTGACCATTTTCATGTAAGCAATCGGTAATACATGTCATCACTTAGTAGCTCTTTAAATTTCTTATGGATCAAGTTCTTCAAAAGCCTGCCTTACCCGATTTTCTAGATCTTCTTTTGAATTTACTGGTGTTTTATAAACCACTTTATTAATCCTACCCCACAGAAAAAAAGTCTAAAGGATTAAGATCTGGAGATTGCGGTGGCCAACTCCATGGTCCTCCACGTCTTATCCAGCTATCTTCAAACATATAATACAGTTTCGCGGAAACTTCATAGGTACAATGAGCAGGAGCTCCATCTAATTGATACCAATAATTTCTCTAATCGATAAGCGGTAAATTATCCAAAAAGTCAGATACGATCGTTCTTAGAATTTCGAGATATTTTGCAGAAGTCGAGGCAGAAGTTAAATTTTCATCATAAATATAGATTGATAATTGCCAATCCATCAACAAACAAAATACATTAAAACTAAATCTTTGTTGGTAACCTCTTTCTTTTATAACGTGTGGATTTTCTGCAGCCCTGTAGTGATTATTTTGACGGTTAAAGACTCCTACGCGTCAGAATTTTGCTTCATCAGTGCAAATAATTATTTTCAGAAAATCTGGATCCTCCTGTGTTTGAATTAATAACATTTCGCTAAGATCTACACATTTTGGAGGATCACCTGCTTCTAAAGCCTATAATGTAATTAGTTTGTAGCCATGCATATTATGTTTATGTAAAATTCTCCATATTGATGTTAGATTTATTCTTAAATCATTCTTGGCACTTGTTATTGAATCATGGGGATAGGCATGAAAATACGCCAAAACGTTAATTTCATTTTCTTCGTTTTCAGTAACAGGGTGAAATTGATATCTTGGAGCCTGTACATTTCTGAATTATAAAGAATTACCTTTAAATCTGAGAAATTTCCGTAGGTTCATTGGCGGCAAATTCGGAAAAAGAGCGTTAAATCTTCTGCAGGTTCTTGAAACCATTCTTTGACACTCGCCGTGAATATAAAACAAATTTAAAATATCCGCATTTGAATAACTATTATCCTCCATTTCTGCTGTTTTAGTCTGACATAAGCAAACCCAAACTAAAAAGTGAGACATGTCATGTCACCATCGTTATGTATTGCAATCATGGCACACTTACCGAGTTAGACTTTTAATGTCCCTCAAGGTTCTATATTGTCGCCCACCCTCTTCTTAATATGCATTAACGATCTTTTGGAAAAAACTAAAAATCCTATATATAGCTTCGCTGATGACAGCAAACTTGTTTCATCTTTTACTTTGGATGCTCGGGCATCGGCTGCCAATGCACATCTCTTTAGGCAGCAAGAGGTCTCACATCTCAACAAAGACCTGGAAGAAATTCTGTCTTGGGGTGACAGTAACCAAGTAGAATTTAACGCTAAAAAGACCCAGGCAGCAGCTTTTTCTAAAAAAGTTAATGTTGAAGAACCGGATATAGTAATGTCGGGACACTCGATTCCCTTGGCTTCATCAATTCATTTATTGGGCGTTAATTTGGAGAGTCATGTGTCTTGGCATAGTCACGTTGCGGGCATCGTTAAGGCAGCCTCGCAGAAGCTTGGAGAACTTTTCCGAACTAAGAACCTCTATACATCCCAACAACTTTTGATGCTCTATAAAGCCCAAATTCGACCATCGCTGGAGTACTGTTCGCATATTTGGGGCTCTGCTCCTAAACATACCCTGAGATTGCTAGATTCCATTCAAAGGAGATCCATTCGCTTGATCGGTGACCATAATCTGACAAACAAACTGGAAAGCCTTGAGCATCGAAGGCGTGTTGGCGACTTGAGTCTGTTTTGCAAATATTTTCATGGCAAGTGCTTAACTGAGGTTACCCGCTTGATACCACCCAGAGCGGTGCATGGCAGATATACACGACAAGCCACTGCAGCCCACCAGTACGTGGTTCAGGTTAGTGTCCCTCGAACGACACTGTTTCAAAATTCTTTCATCTGGAAAACTAAATCTTTGTTGGTAACCTCTTTCTTTTATAACGTGTGGATTTTCTGCAGCCCTGTAGTGATTATTTTGACGGTTAAAGACTCCTATGCGTCAGAATTTTGCTTCATCAGTGCAAATAATTATTTTCAGAAAATCTGGATCCTCCTGTGTTTGAATTAATAACATTTCGCAAAGATCTACACGTTTTGGAGGATCACCTGCTTCTAAAGCCTATAATGTAATTAGTTTGTAGCCATGCATATTATGTTTATGTAAAATTCTCCATATTGATGTTAGATTTATTCTTAAATCATTCTTGGCACTTGTTATTGAATCATGGGGATAGGCATGAAAATACGCCAAAACGTTAATTTCATTTTCTTCGTTTTCAGTAACAGAGTGAAATTGATATCTTGGAGCCTGTACATTTCTGAAATATAAAGAATTACCTTTAAATCTGAGAAATTTCCGTAGGTTCATTGGCGGCAAATTCGGAAAAAGAGCGTTAAATCTTCTGCAGGTTCTTGAAACCATTCTTTGACACTCGCCGTGAATATAAAACAAATTTAAAATATCCGCATTTGAATAACTATTATCCTCCATTTCTGCTGTTTTAGTCTGACATAAGCAAACTCAAACTAAAAAGTGAGACATGTCATGTCACCATCGTTATGTATTGCAGTTTACATCATGGCACACTTACCGAGTTAGACTTTTAATGTCTAGTTCTCGAATATGAATAGTAATTATTCATAAAATGGCTTATAAATCGAAAGCGGTTCAAAATAGGTAGAGGAACACTCTATATGAAAAAAATTCAATTGGTCCACTCTATTTAACACTTCAATAATATACAGGGTGTTCCATTTAAAAAAAGTGACTTTTGCTCAAATTTATAAAATATGCATTGCAATTAATTTTTAGGATACTCTGTATAGAAGTCGGCGATCCTATGTTGCCAAAATTAAAGTACCACATGTTGGCTAAATGATGTTAAAATGTTGCGTTGATTTGACATCTAGAGACGAAAATATTGAAGTTTTAATTCACATAGTTTCGGTAAAAAAAGACACAAAATAATTAATATTTAAGAAACGGCAAGAGAAAAGGAAAATTATCCTATACAAAAAAAAACTAGATTGCTTCGTAGAATCTAAAAATAAAATAAACTACAGGGTGTCCCATTTAAAATTCCAAAGTTGATGTCAGTTATCAATAGATCTGGCACCACTGCAACCGCGAAATTAGTTTTAAAAGCTAGAGCGCAGCCTCCTATGACCGTAGTGAAAATTTCAAAATTATTTATCTTTTCGTTCTCCAGGTACTTCTAACGTACCATCGAGTATGGAATACCCTGTATACTTCACCCGTACAGATACATCTACAATGTGTAAATAATTATGGAATAAATTCGATTGAAATTGAGATAATATGTTTTAAGAAAAACGCTGAAGTAACTTATTAAAATGCGCTTTCTTTGATACTTACAACATTTACACAGGTTGTCGCGTTTAGAACATATGATTGTATGAATAATTTCTTTTTAATTGAATGCCCTGTATATTACTTCAAATTTCGATTCCTCGAAAGGAGCCGCTTTTAAAAACCTAATACACTTAAGGTCCAAAACTCGTAGCTTAGAACCAGAGCCACTTAATGAAAAAAATCTCTAATTTATTTTTAGTATTATTAAATTTATAATTAAATTCCTTTTAATCAGGTTACCTGTATGTCTACTTCCCAGGTATGGACCTATTGTGATGCTTTGACAGTGACATTTCTTTTTCTGTTCTATTTAAGGTTCCCTGAATCAAATTAAATTCAGTTGTAAATTATTTTATATTAAAAAAATACAATGCGTTTGTCTGTAACGCAAAGAATTGAAATGCTCATAATGATTGGGTATGGCCAAAGAAAGCTATAAGTTTCTTTGGTATGGCGATAGAGTTCGGACACAACAGCAAGTATGTACGTTGTTTAATACTAACTATCCAGGAAGGACCATAACCTAATCAGTTGTAAGCAAAATAGAAAGTAAGTTTGGAGATACTGGTTCTGTAGAAGATCGACCAAAGACAGGACGCCCGGCGCTTGACGAGGAAATCAAATAAATATTTTATTATCCTTTGAAGCATACATCAGGTTGGTCTAGAACAAGAAACCTCTTTTATGTCAGTGCATATAATTTATTGAGGATAGAAAAATGGCACCCTTTTATAGCAAATCTTGCTCAAGAGTTGTCGGATGACGATTCTGATAGAAGAATGGAATTCTGTCAAACAATAATGGACATATGCAATGGTAACCCGTTTTTGGTAAAAAAATATAATATTTTCGGATGAGTCTACTTTAAAATTAAACGGTGAGGTAAACAAACAAAAATGAAGATACTGGGCGAAACAAAAACCTAGGTGGATGAGAGAGCATCATACACAATATCCCCAGAACATAAATGTGTGGGCGGGTATTGTCAGAAATACAATTTTGGGGTCATATTTTTTTGACGGTTACGTAAACGGTCAGAAGTATCTTCAGTTTTTGCAAGACTTCTTATACCTAAACTAGTCAATTCATTTCCAAGTAGAAATAAACCCACTGTGAAAATTTATGGTATCAATAAGATGGCGCAGGACCATTTTCTGCGGGGTCGTTTAAAAATTGTGGTATACAAAAGTAGACCAGCTCGTATTGAAGATTTAAAAAGTAGGATAAGAATCGAATATGCCAAATATCTGAAGAGACTATAAGTAATGTGCAACGAGTATTAATTGATCGATTAGAATCTAATTAATTAATTGTTTGATTTTTAACCTTTTTTAGAATTCTTGTGATTTCATACAAAATAAATTAGGGATTTTTTCATTAAGTGGCTCTGGTTTCCAAATTACGAATTTTTGATCTCAAGTGTATTAGCTTTTTGAAAGCGGCTTCTTGCGTGGAATCGAAATTTGAAGTACAATACAGGGCATTCCATTAAAAAAATCATTTATACAATCATCTGTTTTAAACACGACACCCTGTATAAATATTGTAAGTATCGAAAAAATTATAAGTTACTTGACGTATTTCTCAAAACATATTTCTAAATTTTAATCGAATTTATTCCATACATTATTTACACACTGTCTAGCTACCATTGTCTTTGCTATTGTTATTTCGTTAATATGTACTAAATTTTATCAACCCTAAAAACATTTGTCTGAAGCTTAGAGTTTGTAATGAAAACAATGTATTTGTATTTTTATTCTAATTCTGTAAATTTTAAATTTATGCTGGAAAAAGTTTCTTGGAAATATTCCAAGTTTAAAAAAGAAATTTTAAACTACCTACCAGATTAAAGAGGAAAATGAAAATTAGGCTTCACTAAGCTTACCTACTTATAGGTACAGGGTTATCCAACCAAGACTAGACAAGGCGATTTTTTGACTTTTCCTGTACTTTTATAAAAAAACTGAAATAGCCATCTTAAGTCATTTTCTCCCGCGAATTCGAATATCTTCAGCAAAAAACAATTGAACATCAAACAAAAGTACTAGGGGTCACTTTGATATTTTTTTAAATGGGATGCCGTATTTTTAATGAGCTTATCCGATTTCTCATATAAATTTTGATCTAAAATGTTGGATTTTTAATTTATTTTTTTTTTTTTTTTTTTTTTTTTAACATTTTCCGAATTTAAAACTGAAGAAAAAAGGCGTTTTTGAATTAAAAATCCAACATTTTAGATCAAAATTTATATGAGAAATCGGATAAGCTCATTAAAAATACGGCATCCCATTTAAAAAAATATCAAAGTGACCCCTAGTACTTTTGTTTGATGTTCAATTGTTTTTTGCTGAAGATATTCGAATTCGCGGGAGAAAATGACTTAAGATGGCTATTTCAGTTTTTTTTATAAAAGTACAGGAAAAGTCAAAAAATCGCCTTGTCTAGTCTTGGTTGGATAACCCTGTACATATTAATTTTGTTTTTCTTTCTCATTGTGTTACAGAGCCCCGATGAAGAAGGAAATATATTTTCCAAAAGGTCGCCTAATTAAAACTAAGTTTCGTTTGCTCCCTGATCCCAACAACCCATAAACCAAATCTAAAAGTAGTTTGCTAGTTCATGTAAAATTTAAGAGACAAGATTTGGAAACTTATTTTGAAAACCCGTTTATAAAAATCCGATCAAAAAACTATTTTTAAACCTTTTTTTAACAAAATTTATATTTCGTTTAGTATGACGTAATAACTGGCTGTCTTCGTGATTCCAACAGCGAGGTGAAACTGAGAAAAGATATAAAAGTTAAATATTCAGATCGTATTGGAACGGAGGTGATAATAATTGATAGGACTGAATCGTATCTGTTTTGTCTGTAAAACTATAACTAATAACAATTAAAACGAAATAAACTGCTGGAACTTTAAAACGCATAAGGAAAGTTTTTAGTATAATATATTTAAAATTAAATATCTCAGGAAACATTAAAGGCATTTGAACCTAGTTCGAAGCATATAAGGGCTTACTGTTTGGTCTTAGGGCAGATTTATTGGTTTTGGTCAGAATGAAGTTTAATTCCACAATACAGAGTGGTAAATGAAACAGTGCAAATTTATTTAAAAACTGGGTATTCAAAGAAACATGACAGATATATAATAATCTACCCATAAAAAGTTGGGTGGATTGCTCGATTGCCGCAAGATGTCGCCACGTGCAACATCTCGCATACGTACCTTTACATTCTGTGTTGAAATGCACTGAGAGGTCCTTTTCCTTTTCGTCAGACTCTTTAGCCTTGCCGATGAGCCATAATACGGCGAACCGCATCCAAGGACTTCAAGAATTAGGTCTGACGGAAAGAAAAGGGACAAACTTCATTAAGCCTCATTAAAATCGCAATTTCGGTTCGCAGAGACCCATAAATTGGCTTTAAGCGCCACTTGACGTAGACGACCTGCTTATGCGGGTTTCATTCCAGCTCTTGGTCTTCCCTAGTAGTAGTAGTAATAGTAGTAGTAGGTGAGGGGAGGCACTATCTACATTACCTACCCCTGGGTCTTCCCCTATCCACCTAACAGCTCTCGCCAAACCTACCCGACCTTCTCATGAAGGTCAGGACGATATTCCAAGCGAGGGTCCTGATTTCCTCCTATTGGATCACCACTGTCACAAAAACATGTCGTCTGAGTCTTCCAACGGCTTTATAAGCGCACAGAAAGTGCAGTGATGTCTCCTCGTCCTCCAAGCATCCCGAACATATCAGGTCCTCCTCCACACCCATCGTATGCTTAACTCTGCCTCCTTAACTTGCAATGTCCCGTTAGAAGTCCTACCAGAGTATTCAGCCACGCCTACTCGTGTTAAGAATCCATTCCAACTTAGCCCTATCAGGCCAAGTTATGAAATCTTTGGCCTGTCTACAGCCCGGCGTCTGCCGCCATTCCTTCTTCGAGAGGTTGGCGACCAATTCCCTCCAGGGACCCAGACCAAGAATACCTGCCTCCATTCTGCGAGCCTCCCAAGTGCGTCCGCACACCCTTGTACGAGGGTCGAACTGCTCCTGGATTGGCAGACTGCCTTGAGGGCGGCCTGCCTATCAGATCAGATATATGCAGTCCGTTCTTGACAGTCCATGATCTCCCTCTCACTTGCCAGAGAGGTGGCATATCGTAAGGGAACTTCACCTGCTCTTCCTCCCACTGCTCCCTACTAGGGATCGTGAGAGCGAACTTTCTGTTCAGCCTCAGCACTCCGTCAACTGACATTGCTCTTAAGGAAAGTACTAGGATTTCCCTTTCCACCCTCGGAGCTATCCTATCGCTCACTCCTTTCCAGCATCCAGTGGCCCGCATTCTTAGGTACCTATGCCGCCAGTGCCTCCTTCTGAATCCAGATAGGAATAAGGCTCGGCACTCGGCAGCCCCAGCAGGACATCCAATGCAGCCGTGGGCGTGGTTCTCGTTGCTTCGGTTATGCCCAGGCCTGCAAGCCTCTGCATTTTTGCCAGTCTGGCGCGCACGGTGACCTTTTCCACTCCAGGCCACCAAACCACAGAGCCATAGCAAACCACAAAGCCATAGGCGACTCTCGGTCTGATAACCGCCGTGTAGAGCCACCGCATGATACGGGAGTTTAAATCCCAGCTGGCACCCACTCCACGTCGTAGGTCCCAGGGTCGCTATCGACTTGTTTACTATATTGTCGACATGCGCTCTCTACGTCAGCTTCTGATCAAAAGTGAATCCTAAGTATTTGACTTTTAGCGTCAATGTGAGGGATTTTCCATACAATTGAGGCGCCCTAAACTCATTTATGTTCCTCCTCTTTGTGAACAGAATAAATTGTCTGGATTGGCTTTGGTCTTCTTTAAGTCCTCGCTAGTCTGATTGAGTGGATTGCTCGATTGCCGCGAGATGTCGCCACGTGCAACATCTCACATTCGTCCCTTTCAAAGTCGGTTTTGTTCGTGGTCTGAATTTGATTTTAATAATTTCTGGTGTGAAATCCTAGTACCTGCTATTTATCTTCATTTATACAGGGTTGGGCAAATGTTCCGGAACGGCTTAATTACAAGCGAACGAAAAGTGATATCGAATCGGGGTTTTGGGCAATCTATAGGACAAAAATTTTACTATTTGACTGGTATACCATATATCAGTAATGTCACCAACTGTCAAGTGTCGACGATATTTTTTTATTTTTTTAAATGGAACACCCTGTATATTATCAGATCTTCTAGATCTTCAATAAATTACAAATATTTTTCATATAGCATACCATATGATTAAATTCAACTGTTTCGGAAATACGGGCAAATGAATGTAGTACATTTTATTTAAACAAAACCAAGGTAATAACTTTAAAACACAATAATATAAAAGAATGGTTATTAAATTAAATGTTCAAAATGTCGTCCTTCAGCCACCTGACAGTGTCCAATCCTGTCGGAAAATTCAGAACGCACGTTTTGCAAATGTTCACGAGAAATAACATGCACAGCATCTAAAATTCTGTTTTGAAGATCCTCCAAAGTCTTAGGTTGTGTACGATATACGACAGTCTTTAAATGACCCCAGAGGTAGAAATCTAGAGGTGTTAAATCTGGAGATCTAGGAGGCCATTCAATGGACCCTCTCCTACCTATCCACCTTTCAGGAAAAGTTTGATCTAAATAATTTCTGACATGTATACCAAAATGAGCTGGCGCCCCATCTTGCTGAAAGCAAATGTCATTCGCTAGTATTTGATCGTTAACCTGATCATGATATAAATTAATCAAATTTGGTATAATTCTATTTCGAAGCAGATCTAAGTAGTAAATAGATGTCAAGTTTCCATCAAGGAAGAAAGGCCCAATAATATGGTTTCCAATTATACCTGCCCACACATTTAATTTTTGGGGGTGTTGCGTACGGTGCTCAATCATCCAATGGGGATTATGGTCTGACCAGTATCGACAGTTGTGCCTATTGACGAAACCATTAAGACAGAATGTAGCCTCGTCAGAAAATAAAATACGACTTACAAAGTTAGGTTGTAGGTCTATGTAGTCCATTATTTCTTGACAAAATTGCATACGCCTATCAGGATCGTCCTCTGATAGTTCTTGAAGCAAGCTGACTTTATAAGGAAACATTTTATTTTTTTTGAGGATTCTTCTAATTGATTTTTCGCTGTTTTCATGTGCAAGAGCAAGCTTTGGAACTGACGTCTGTGGTTCTTCTTGCAGGGCAAGCAAAACATCCAGGGATTTCTCGTCATTTGTAGCAGTTTTCGGACGACCTGTTTTTGGCAAGTTTTTTACCGTACCCGTATGCTCAAAGTTATGGAATATTCTATAAGCAGTTGATTTAGAAATGGGATCTCGAACAGGAAAACTTTGATTGAAAAGGTCGGTTGCTTCTTGAAAAGATCTCCGTCTATCCCCATATCCTATCATCATAAGCAGAGTAATCCGTTCTTGTTCAGTTAGCTGAACCATAGTTTTATCAGTTATATCAGAGGTTTAGTCGATAAATAAAAAACTCGCACAACTCACTTAATACAAATAAATAAAAATTAAATAGGAAATGTGTCAGAGTGACACTTGGGAGTCATGGAAACTAAGACTTTTATTTGGAATGTCATAATAAAAGAAATATGTTGCTTGATTTTTAAACAAAATGTAATATGGGCTTTCTAGATTCATTTGCCCGTATTTCCGAAACAGTTGAATTTAATCATATGGTATGCTATATGAAAAATATTTGTAATTTATTGAAGATCTAGAATATCTGATAATATACAGGGTGTTCCATTTAAAAAAATAAAAAAATATCGTCGACACTTGACAGTTGGTGACATTACTGACATATGGTATACCAGTCAAATAGTAAAATTTTTGTCCTATAGATTGCCCAAAACCCCGATTCGATATCACTTTTCGTTCGCTTGTAATTAAGCCGTTCCGGAACATTTGCCCAACCCTGTATATAGGCGATTGGAGTGTTAAAACACGAAAGTGTCGTTTTTCGATTAACTCTATTAACTATAACTATAACTAAGATATTTGTTCAAAACCCCCGAAATTTTTCACAATTGAACCAGTGATTGTTTCAAGAATAAAGAAAAAGTATTTTTGCAAAGAAATGGCGTCTCCGTGAAATTTTGTTCAATTTGTACTGACCTTTTTGCCACCCTGTATTCATATAAACCGTAGATTAGTTATTAACCCTAAGGCCAAGCAATTACCCCTGATTTGCTTCAAACCGCATTCAAATATCTTTAAACTTTCCTGCAATATTCAATTTTAAACATAGACTAAAACTTTTCCTCATGCGTTTTAAAGTTGCGGAAGAAATAGAGCTTTTAATGTTAATGTACGCACAATACATTAAATAATAAACACTTGAAGTGTGTAAACGTAGAAGTGTAAATTGACATCTGCGCATCCGCATGTGAAATGTTTTCCACGTATTAGATAGACTTGCGTTCTCCCACGGTTCTCGGCTAACGTTAGATACTCGTTTCGTTGCCGAACCTATCCGATTCTCAATTTTTAATATTTCTAACATACATTTTTTATTGAATTTTGATTATTTGTTTGGTACATTGATAATATTATGCATTACTAATCTCTTGTTTAGTAAGTATTGACCATTTTAAAACACGTGGCCTTGACAGGTCGGCCATTTTGCCTGGACGGCAAACAAATGTTTATGACCGTTTATGCTAATGGCTTATTAGACTCTTTCGGTTTAATTTAATAAGCTTCAAAGTAATTTTAGGATTCGTTTGTGATCATTTGATGATGTATCTATACCTGTGCTACCTGGACTTAAATAATTTTTCACGTCCCAACTGTATTTCTATCGTATTATCTTATCTTATTGGAACTTCCTAGTGTGTGCTTCGATCTTTTGTTTACCTTATGTAGTGTCTAGTTAAAAATTCCAAAACAAGAAAAATGAAGTGAATATTTAAATACTTTCAGTGGCGATGTTAAGTGTAGATATGATGCAGAATTATAATGATGGGTGATATTGATCCTTATTTATTTATTTATTTACAAACTCTACAGTAGATCCAATTACAGAGTATGATAGTTGACAGAGACAGTATAACAAAACTAAAATATTGTATTTAACATATTTTTAAGCTTAACATAACTAATATTAAACAAATCACATTTATTTTGAATTTGATTATACAGCATGCACATTTGTGTAATAGGTGAATTCTTATAGTAATTTGTACGGGCGGTATCAACATACAATGTTAGAGGACGTCTTGTTCTATAGGACGGCACATAAAAATTCAAATAAGACAATAGTGTGGTATCGTTAACTAAGTTATGTACTAGCTTGTGTAAAAAAAGAACAGATGCCATTTTTCTGCGATCCTCTAAGGTCCTAAGATTGTACTTTTTCATAATATCAGTTTTGGGTATATGCATTTGATAAACTCCAGTTTCTTTATAATGAATATATCTTAGAAACTTATTTTGGATCCTTTCTAAGCTATATTTATGATTGTCATGGTATGGACTCCATACAATTGAGCAATATTCTAAAACACTTCTTACATACGCAATATAGAGAACTCTTATACATTTCATATTTGTAAACAGTCTGCTATTTCTGACTACAAAACCATACATTCGAGAGGATTTTTTTGTTATTTCAGCGACATGAGTTTTAAAAGTTAATTCAGAATCGAAAATGACTCCTAGATCCCGCATCTCCGTAACCCGGGCCAATGTCGTGCCATCAATTAAATATTCATAATTTATTATGATTTTTTTCCTGCTGTAGCTAAGGACATAACACTTACTTATATTAAAATACAACCGATTTTTAATTGTCCACTGATATAGTTTATTTAAATCTTCCTGGAGACTTTGACAATCATTGGCATCTTTGACCCTTATATAAAGTTTTAAGTCATCGGCAAACATTAATACATTGGATTGACTTATTTCTTTAACTAGACTATTGATGTATAAAAGAAATAACAATGGCCCAAGGTTAGAGCCCTGCGGGATTCCGGAAGTCGCCACAAAATAATCAGAATAATATCCCCTAACAACCACTCTTTGTTTCCTATTTTGCAAATATGATTCGAACAATTAATTTAACCATGTTCTCATGAAATCCAAATTCGGATCGCAGTTTCTTTACGAGGATGGTGTGCGACACCTTATCAAATGCCTTAGCGAAATCTGTGTAAATCACGTCTACCTGGCATCTACTTTCCAGGCTTTCAACTATATATTGTGTAATATTACATAGGTTAGTAGTAGTAGACTTTTTATTTAAAAATCCATGTTGTCGATCCGTAATTTTATTTCTGACATAACTGTACACATACTTGTATATAATAGATTCGTATATTTTAGCCGGACATGACAATAAAGCAACTGGTCGATAATTTTGTATGTTAGACTTATCCTCTTTTTTGAATATGGGACATATTTTGACCTCCTTCCATACTTGTGGAAAGGTATTTGTCCTCAGTGAAATATTAAATAGTGTTTTAAGAGGGTCAGCAAGAAAACCTATTAAACCCTTAAAAATAAATGACGGTATGTTGTCAGGTCCAACAGCTCTGTTAATCTTTAGGCACTGAATAGCATCACACACATCCTCATAACTAACCTGCCTAATGCAAAAAATTTCAGATATCTCGCACACTTCAGGTTGAAGATTTTTAAGATTTCCAAAACTATCCTCAACATAAACCGAGCTAAAAAAGGATGCAAATGCATTTGATACAGCCCTGCCATCAGTATACTCAACATCATTGACATGCATTTTGTTTGGAATGCCAGTTTCAGTCTTACCACTTTTGATATATTGCCAAAATGACCTTGAATCCTCATTAATGTCTAAAGTCCGTTTCGTTGCAGTTGATAGCTCATATCGAGGGTTGAAGCCATAAAACAACCGTAAACCATAGGCGTAGGTAATTAGTATATTATTATTATAATAGTAATTACCTACTATGCCTAATTTAATAAGAAAATTGGCCTCTGTCCATTGTTAAACATACATTAGGAATATTAGGGTTAAAGTAGGTACAACAGGAGTAATTAGTAATTAAATTTACCTATTTTTGCCTGCTTTAGGATATTATTACGCCATTTGATGTGCGTTTGTCAAACTATGTTTTTAGTGTATTTAGATACTGAATTATCCCAAAGTTGAATTATTTCCTATACTTGTGACAATGGCTTCAAGTTTTTCGCCAACGTGCCTTCGTCAAATTAGCAAGAGTGCATATTCTCTCTGAGAAAAGACATTAATATTAAACGTGCATGATGCTCTAGTGCACCAGAAACCTGCAAATGATGTTCGTAGCATCATTGCAGAGTGTGCCAATATGGTAGGAGTTGGAGAGGCTACTATATATAGGTTCTTGCGTGAAAGAAAATCTAAGAACCTCAGTGAGCCAAAACCACTCCCAGGAAAGAAACCGTTAGAAATTGACGATTTCATTAAAAATGGTATTAGAAGAAAAGTACATAGTTTTTATTTTGCCAAGGAAATACCAACTATAGACAAAATTTTACAAGCCATTAACTATGACAAGGACTTACCACAGCTATCACGAACGAAACTATGGAAAATACTTCATGATATGAACTTTCGTTGGGAGAAGGAAGAAAATGGCTTTTTGGATCAAGGATTATTAGAATTTCAGTCGAATTCTACAAAAGACTACCATGAAGAAATGACTGCTGATGTTTTCGACGAATATTTTAAGCAAATGATAGAATACATTCCCGCTAATTCTGTAATAGTGATGGATAATGCCAGCTATCACTCTAGACTAAAAGAGAATCTTCCCACAACTTCATGGAAAAAAGCGGAAATCGTAAACTGGTTACAACGGAAGGAATTGAGTTACGATAATACCATGGTAAAAAAAGAACTTTTGGGTATTGTTAGGCTACATAAATCGCAGTATAAAAAGTATGTTATTGACGAGATGGCAAGAGATCGAGGTATTATAGTGCTCCGTTTACCACCTTATCATTGTGAGCTAAATCCTATAGAATTAATATATATATAACTTTTAAAATGCAAGAAGTGCGACAACTCTTGCTTAATTCTTTAGCAAAAGTGTCATCAGAAAATTGGCAAAACGCCATCAAACATGTTATAGTAGAGGAACAAAAAATGTGGGAACTTGACAACGTAATTGACACAACTATGGAAATTGAGTCTTTAGTAATAAGCGTAGGCCATGATGACTCTTCAGATTTTCCTGAGGACGATTTTATCGAGTTATAATTATTAAAATTGTCAATATTTTTTGATCTGTAAATAAATTAGTTTTCTTGTAAAACATTGTATTTATTCTAGAATAAATCAATCAATGGTTATAATTTACCAAAATTCATAAAATCTATTATATTTAAATAAAATAATAAGCGGTTAGATTATATTAAACCCCAACTCTCCGACCATGGTGGGCCGTTTTAATCATTATCCTTTCATTTCATTTTATGGCTCTATTGTTACTTTATATGTTACCGGGTGGAATAGGTCAAAATTTCTTCATCCTTATGCTAGATGTATGTAAAAAGACCATTTTATAGGTAAAATATTTTAAGCCACCCTAGTCTTGTTTTGAATCTTTAATGAGGGTATCGAGCTATCAACGGCAACGAAACGGACTATACCTGAATTTTACTAAGATACTGTGCATGTGCAATTTTTATGTCTCTTTTGATTTTGCCTCTAAGTTCTAAAAACTGATTTCTTATTTCCAAATCACCAGTCCTTTTACTTTTAATTCTTAATTTATCTTTCATTTTTATGTTTTTAATAATATTTTTATCAAAGTAAACAGGGAATTTTCGACTGGGTGTGCATTTTGGTACACATATTTCAAAAATATTATTGATTTTATCATAGAAACATTTTACGGCTAAGTTGGCGTCATTAAAAGATTCAAGATCACTCCAATTAGCACTCTGAAATAACTGGTACATAGCCTGAAAATCTGCTTTCCTAAAGTTAAATTTAGGGACATTGCCACTGTTTGTCAAACATTTCTGCTTGGGACTATTGAGTATCACTTCAATGGTAAGAGGGGGATGGTGTTGATCAATTTCTACAAAGCAGTATGTACTTTTATGCACATTACAATTTAAGTTGGTTAGAACAACGTCTAATATATGGTTGTTGATATTTAAAATACGATTCAACTGCTGGCAGTCAAAGAATTCTATAAAGTTAAACAACATCTCTATCTCACCATCCCTATAATTTATTGTGTAGTAGTCGCTTAAATGTGTAATATTGAAATCCCCAACTACGATAAATTTATGTTGATAAAGAAATTCTAAGCTTTCTAAATAAATATCGGGTATATTAAGATCTATTTTCAATAACATACTCTTGTAAGTCTTTTTGACTGCTACTAAGACACCTCCACCTCGCTTATTGGCTTCTCTGTTGCGGTTTTTATAAACGGAAAAGCTATCAGGAAACAGTTCACTATCAAAAACATTATTTGATAACCAGGTCTCACTTAGTGCTACCACATCATTTTCATTTTTTGTCAGACATGCAGTATTATATAATTATACGGTTTTACTGTTCAACCCACGCACATTTTGATATGCTATGTTAAATGTTGTGTTTTGGTTCTGTTCTTCCAAATCCAAAGGGGTTGTTAAATGATCATCAATAAAGTTTTTACTGGAGTTGATTAAAAATTTTCATAATTTAAATAATTTGTCTGCTGTTGCAATTTTTTTATTCTTTGAATATAAACTGGACAGTTTGAGTCCCGAGCTGTGTGACTTCTATCTGATTGTTTTGATCTCTTGCAGTTTGGACAATCATAGTTGGTTACAGAGCAGTCTGCAGCACGATGTGAGTCTCCACATTTATAACAGCATTCTTGGCCTTTGCAATATTTAGCCACATGACCAAACAAACAACATTTGAAGCATAATGCCACATTGGTATATTCCTGTACGAATGCTGGGCATATGTCAAACATAAGCGTATTATTCCTTATAAGCCACTTGAATATTTCATGGGTTGTCTGGAAAATCCAATTTTCCTTTGCTTTGTTTCTGCATTCCCTTTTCGTAATAAATTTAATTCTATTTATAACGTCTTGGTCAAATGTGTCGGTTATTTCATAGTTTTCGGCAATAAATTCCTTTACAAATTCTTCAGATGAATATCCCTTCATAATATCAGTTATCATTATATCATTGGGTCTATATTTGTGATATTTTTTAATTCGACATCCTTAATCACCTTGGCTAAACTGTCATTCAGCATTTGTTGTTGAGCTGCATTTTGGCATTCAATAATAACGGTCCCACTTGGTAAAGGTTTAACGGTTTTGAAAGTGCCGTCTAAGTCTCTAATTTTAATATTATTTTTAATTTCTTTCATGACAATTCTAGAGTCCTTTTGTCCTTTTATTTTTATAATAGTTTCATGCCTTGGTTTCTGTGGTGGAGTTTTCCATTCAGGCTTATTCAATGTAGCTGTTGGATTGTTACTAGCTGGAATACGTTTTAATGCTTCACTGAAAGAAGTTGTTAAATTTGGAGCAATCTGAGGCGTGTTCACTGCGGTTGTTTGAATATGCTGCGATCAGTGGCGGCTCGTGGCCATTTGAAGTGGGAGGTCATTTAAAAAAAATAGCGCCGCAGACGAAAATTTTTTGGGTGCCACGCCCTTTTTTCAATGATGGTAATTTACCTGCTTTTCAATTAGGAAAAGTAAAAAACACAACACCAATCCTCACTGACAATAATCATACTAAAAATTTCTAAAATTGCGATGCACTTCCTTACCTTTGTCCATACTACTCTGCCGAATATTTAAATTGGGTGTTGGACGACCACTAATTTTAAATTCCAAGCGTTTCTGGAAGTCTAACTTATTATTGTTTTTAAAAATTTTTATGTTTTGAACCACCGACACCGACATCTTACAAACGGACACTTTAGCACATAATAACTACGATAAAACACGTTTTTATAATTATTACACTACATACTAAAAATACACGAAAACATTAATTAGAAATGAATAAAGATTATCGCGGGAATTCGCGGCGCGACGCGGACACATCCATCAACACAAAACAAATTATAGGTTAGGTTTTTGTCAGAACGACGGAGAGACAGGATATACCTATATATAGGGATGTATCGTAATATCAATAATATCAAATATGGATGATATTTTTCTTTGGACATGTTTTTAAATTTTTTAATTTTTATTTCGATATATCAGAGTATCAATAGAAAAAAGTAACTATACAGGTTAGAGGGGTACAACTGGCCACGCCGCATTTTTAAAACTATTTTTAAAGGCTAGAATTTTATGTCTTATATGCATTCTCAAAATTTCAAAAATATATTTCTATTAGTTCTCGAGATACTTCTAATGTGCCATCGAGTTTGGGAGACCCTGTATATAGCGATATATTTTTAACGATAAATGTATGTTCGTCAACGGCACCGCTCGCGCAGTGGCAGTGACGCATGACGAAAAATCTGTAACGATATAATATTTTTTCGATATCAGAATCAACATCCCTATAAAGAACTACAGACTGCCGACTGCAGAAATCAACGGTCTGCTGTCTTCTTCCCATGCATTCTAAAAATTGCAACGTGCGTCTAAGCTCAATCAAAAAAAAAACCGGCTGACAGCCCACAAAACCTCTTTTTCTTCGAATTTAATAAAAGTGCGAGAGTGATAACATGCTATTTATTCCTCTCTTTACCCCCACAGGATTTGTTGGGTGACGCTATTTTTCGTGGGCAAGCTCGATTTTGACCGGAAATTTTTGCGGGGACGCATAACAATAGTAGCATTAGGTACGTCTAGTTTGTTTTGCTGCGTGTGCATTGCATTAATAAATACGAGGGATATTTTAGAGGTAATAGTATCCGAGTGCAGAGGTAAAGTTTGGTTGATTGAATCAATTTTAATTTTAAAGTTAAATATTAATATGTTAGGTGGTTGGTGACTTGGCGTGGGAGGTCATTGCCCAAATGACCTTATGGTAGAGCCGCCACTGGCTGCGATGGTAATGCAAATATACGGTCTGTTAATTCCTTTAATCTAATATTTAGTTCACAATTATTTTTTTCGGTTTGCCCTATTCTTAACGCTAATGTTGTAACGTGCTTATGTACTGTAAACAATGCTGATTGAATTTTCTTAGCTTCATCTCGAGGTATGATTTCAGTACTTTTATGCATACTCTGAAGAGCGTCAAGCACTTCATTAAGGATTTCTTCAGTTGACTGCACAGTAGAGTTGTTAGGTGTAGTTAGGATGTCATTGACTAAATTTCCATGTTCTAAGTTGTGTTTTTTTATTTTGTTGCGATCCAAAGAACCTGGACTTGAATCAGATCGGGGTCTTTTTTGTGAGTTAACATGTGCCAAATTTACTTCCTCATTAAAAACATCATCATCGACCTCTTTACTGTCATTAGTAACAATCTCGTTTATGTTAGAATTCGGTTGCGTAACCGGTGGAGTACGTAGCACCGAATTTCTAGGTTTAAAAATTGAATTTAGCCGTAAATTATCATCGTCTGGGCTAAAACTCCCTGCGTTTGTATTTAAACCGTTTTTAAATTGCCCAGATATTTCACCATCTATCTTATCAGTGTCACTTTTTGTCTTGTTTTTATCGGAATCCGTTTTTATTTGTTTCGAATTAAAACCAATATTTTTCATTCCATCATCCAAGGCAGTGTTATAAGAACCAACAGAAGCACTTCTTTTGATTCTAAAAGTATGTTCATTCTCCTGGTTTTTCTTTTCACTATTTTTACCTCCACCACTATTTAGTCCCATGGTACAATTCTGTTTAGAATATCACGGATTAACACCTCAAAAAAACACAAATATACTGAGCGATTTTAAACACGTCTAATTTCTCCGTTATCACTCTACTATGCTCGGAGAGACTGATTTTGGAAATTTAATGTTTGCCAGAAGTAGCAAGGATAGACTTGGTAAACTACCTTATATTAACACATAGTTTTTACACTGGCCAGCAGCTGAGGGCGTACAAAGGCTTGCAAGCATTCAAATTTTATGACGTAAGTAAATTCCAATGCCTATGTTGTAGTCGGCAAGCTAAGATTAAGTTTTAATAAGGTTTGGGTTTTGGATAACTCCGTTACTATTTCATTGGGGCCTAAACCCACAATTACAATTTTACAAATTAAAATGTTAAATAAAATCAAGTTTATCATAGGGCAAAAAAATATTTGTTAGACGAGTAGCAAGCTTTTGATGCCAGAAAATGTTTCACCCTTTCCTTGTACTACCTCATTGGTAGATCCTGTACTGTCGTAGAGAGATATATATATTCATAAATAAATAAAAAAATCACAATAAGTAGATAGTGTTTTTATTTATTTCACATTTTTTTAACCACTTTTTCAAACTATAATATATTCTAACAGTACTATTAGTACAGTCTTCGAAAAGTTTGCATAAATCATTCATACTTAATTCACTCTGTGTGGCAACAGTTTTCATTAATTTCAACATTTTCTTCCTCTCTACTGCTTCCCGGAGTAATCTTCGTCAGGTGCTTCAATTTGCTGCATGTTCTATTTACAAAAATACATTACTTAATAAAGAAAACTTCAAGCTAAATTAACACTATGTCTACTTCATAATACAATTAATCCTACTACTATACCTACTATATTTACAATACTACACCTATCTGATACTTTGCTCGTTTCCATTTCTGCACGCTCTCATTTCTGTTATCTTGGGCATAAGTTGCTTTTTTTGGAAGAAAGTGTCCCATATTTTAATTAGGGATCCAGTCAGGGTTTTCTTTGTTTGCTAATTCTGCTGGAGCTCCTAGAAATGTTTACATGACATCATTTTATTGGGTCGTTATACATAAAATCAAATATTACCACTTATAAAATGTCTGGAGCAAATTCCTCCATGCTTTCGTTGGCTGTTACTTAAAAGGCCCCTTTTTAAAGCTTTTATCCACCTTTCACATCGTTCTTATGAGAGTCGATTAAGGTTTTCTGTAGCATTTTTGAAGAACTGCAGGAATTCCAAAGGATCGTATATTGTCCCTTTACCCTTAACCACTGAACAAAAGGACGGAATTTTATTTAGGGCACTTTAATTATTAACACAACGAACACAGATCTTTAATTTCAAAGAAAACTTGAATTTATAACCCAAGCGCTTGTGTTTATTCACTTTGTTTGCCCTCCAAGCAAAATGGCCGCCGACCATGTAACGTCATATGAAAATGATTAATTGATGCTGAAATGTTAGGTTAGAATTTTAGGTTAACTTTGACATTTCATGCACGTACGCGGAGAAGGAAATACTTCAGCTATGAACTGCACGGCTGCATAAAGACTATGTAAACATGCACATTCGTGCGTTTACTTCTGCGGTAACGGTTACGTATGGCGTTCACTTGAAGTGTCGATTCATTAGACCGGGAGACAAAGGACTTTGCGTAACGTCACTATAACTCCTATATTATAATTATTAATAATATATCCGCAGAGAAAGCCACACCAGATGTGAAAGTGTACCGGGTGAGTCAACGATTGGGCGGAGTATAATTTTATGCCTTAAAAATAAGATTTGTTGATAATAAGCTTTCGTATTAAGGTATGGTTGGATATCTGGCACATTTTAAAAATATTTTGAATTATACAGGGTGCGCCCAAAAAGTAGGGTGTCATAAAGTTACATTTTTTTAAATGGGACACCCTATATTTGGGGACATTTATTAGTTCTACGTATTATTTCATAAATTTTTATTACTGGTTTAATATACGAAAAAGTTATAGTTTTTAAGATAATTCGGCTTATATTTTCTTGCTTCAGGATAAAAGTGGGAAGGGACACCATCTTATTGTTGGAGCCACATATTTTGACGTTCATCATAGTCGACTTCTGCCAATAATCTTGGCAATATCTGTTGCAAGAAAAGTAAATAATGACGTCCGTTTAAATGTTCATTAAAAAAATATGGCCATATAATTCTGTTGTGAAGTATGCCGCATCACACATTAACCGGCCAATGGTTTTGTTGTTGAACTTCTCGGACCCAGTGTGGATTCTCCGTTGCATAATAATGCATATTGTGTCTATTAACAGCACCATTACTTCTAAATGTAGCCTTATCTGAATACATTATAAATTTTAAAAAATGTCGGTTTACCTCAATTTGGATACGTAACCATTGGCAGTAAGTCACACGCCTTTGAAAATCTTCATCGTGAAGTTCCTGATGTAACTCAATATGGTACGGATGATATTTATACTTGCATGCGTAGTTCGGTTTGCCGTTGACTGTAACATATTATCGAGCAAAGCTAATTTACGGCTACTAAGGGGATTCTTCTGGACGTGTAACAGTATTTCGAGTTCTTTCTCACCATTTGTAGCTATTCTATTAACAACTTTACGTTTTGAATGTTCCACACTGCCTGTTGAATCAAACCTTTCCATTCAATTTTGAAAACTTCGAGGACTGGGTGTTCGCCGCTCGGGATATTTCATCCTGTATAGTCGTTCAGCAAAAAGACAGTTTTTATCTGCCTCGCCCAAAACATAAATCATATCGATTAATTCATTTTTTCAAAATTCATTTCGATACAAACTTATAAAATGACTGGAGAATAAACTTTACAGTAAAAAGGCGTATTTTTACATTAATCTGATTCTTAATGTCATCCACTGCCATTATTCTCTTTTGTTTTCCATGGCTACTGTGATCCATTGACAAAAGATGCTATAACGAGGACATTAAATCTCAAAATATCAAAATATTTCAAAAACTATTAGAGATAGGAAAAGGACGTTCTTCACGAAAGTTGAAGAGTTTATGACGAGCTATAAGATGACAGAAAAAAATATAGGGTGTTCCATTTAATAAAAGTGATATGTTTCATTAAAAATTTTCTGACTTTGGTCCTAGAGAAAAAACACCCTGTAAATGAGATGTCAAATATTTCATAGTGAATATGTTTTTTTGACTTTATTTAGTAAGTATAAAAAGTATGAATCGCTTAGAGTAAAAATTTAAGTTGCATTTTCACAACAACGAGATGCTTGCAAATGCAAAATTTTAAGTCGAATTATCTTAAAAACTATAACTTTTCGTATATTAAACCATTAATAGAAATTTATGAAATAATACGTAGAACTAATAAATGTCCCCAAATATAGGGTGTCCCATTTAAAAAAATGTAACTTTATGACACCCTACTTTTTGGGCGCACCCTGTATAATTCAAAATATTTTTAAAATGTGCCAGATATCCAACCATACCTTAATACGAAAGCTTATTATCGACAAATCTTATCTTCAAGGCATAAAATTACTCCGCGCAATCGTTGACCCACCCGGTACATTTGCCCATTCATATTGCAGCAGACAAAAATCGGAAACTATGAAGCTCATTTAGTCTTTACAACATTCTTTGTTAATTTCATCTAAGTACGGAAAACCACAGGATTTCAAATGTATAATAAATAATTTCTTAGAAGCAGCAACATATGCTATTTTCCCGGTACCTACTCGTAAAAATGTGATAATTTCGTTACTAAAAAATCGCAGCGGGGCCGAATGTAGACGGATTTATTGATGAATTAGCTATAAATTACGTGCCATAGAGTTATTAGAAGAAAACATTGTCAGTACCTACCTTTGGCTTGATTTAATTTTTAATGTCACCTCTTTTTTACATTTATTCCACATGCAATGCAATTTTACCTGAACTTACTCAACTATGGTACTTAATTAATAAAAAGGAATCCTCATGTTGCTGGATTTATATTCCCAACAATATATAGGATAAATTCGAAGGCTTTGGTTGCTTGAACATGCCAGGTCCAGTTATGAAGTCATTAGCCTGGAAGCACGCACTAACCAACTTATTGCTTGAAGGTGCCTTAAATATGCTGATCTGATGGAAGGCAGTACCGGTTTATTCATTGCCCAGGAACCATAGGTGCACACAAACAGGCGGACGTTCTTTTGCCCGCCTGTTTGCCTGTTTTTTGTTGTGTTATAGTAGTAATAGCCTTATAAACGTTTCACGCCATAGACTCCACCATCAATGTTAATATTTTTGATGGGCTTTCTTATGGCCCTATATCCGAAACCAATACACATACCTACACTGCTTCTTCAAACCGGTTTTGTTATTGTTGTGTTGGCGTTGTGATGCCGTTGTGTTGGTGTATTTGTTATTAAAACAGATCTGTTTTTAAACAGGGAGTTTTTTGTTGTGTGTACCTGTAGCTACTAATTTTACATTGTGTGTTGTTGGGCGTAATCTTTCAGATTTACAGCTACATTTACATTTTTAGATTTTCCTCGATGGACCCTACGGCGCCCCCTCTAGTCACATATTCAGGGCTCAACATGCTGTTCTTATAGCCACAGGAATAGGCGTCACACCCTTTGCTTCCATTTTGCAGTCAATTATGCATAGATATTGGAAAGCAAGACACACTTGTCCAAAGTGCAAGTTCTCGTGGTCCTGTGATATACCCGCTTCCGTTATGAACTTAAGGAAGGTAAGAAAATTGATATAAAATTAAATCAATATAGGCAATAATATACCCATTAAGGTGGGCGAGACACGATATTATGGAAGCAATAAACCTTACGGCTTCGAGAATAAAACTAACCTGAACTAAGTTGTCAGCCAAGAGTGAACTAATTGATGTAAAATATTCTGAGGTTTCTAAAATGACCACCAGGGGGCGCAAAGAAAATTTAGAGTAACGAAAGAGTTTTTACCTTATAAGTACCGACCAGCGCAAACATTATTAGTTTTTTTACCTGGTGACACTGAAAAAAGACACATTTTTTGCCAATGGATACAAGATATCTGTAGGCAAAATCCTAACTTTTTAAAGAAAAATTTATGGAGCGATGAAGCGAACTTGTTAAATAGGGGTGTGTTTAATCGTAAAAACATGCACTTTTGCTCTAGAACAAATTTGTTTATTGCTGCTTCAAGAAATCCGCAAGTAAGATTTAGCATTAATGTTTGGTGTGATCTCATAGGCAGCCAAATTATTGTGCCAATTTTTTATGAAGGTACCTACTCTGACCGGCAGGGATACGTTAATATGTTGTCGGAATTACTAGAAGAATATTTAGATGATGTGAACTTGGAGGACTGTAACCAAATTTATTTTCAACAAGATGGAGCTCCTCCTCATCAGCTTCACGAAGTAAGAATATTGTTAGAAAGGCTTTTCAGAGATAGGTGGATGGCAACAAATGGTCCGATACGTTGGCCCCCAAGGTCTCCTGACGTAACTCCATTAGACTTTTACTTCTGGGGGTATGTCAAGGACGAAGTCTTTGAAACGAGATATGCCAATCTGGTAGAACTTCAAGACAATATTAGAAGCATTATAGCATCCATCGATGGCAGAACAGTTTTAAAAGCTACAAAACGTATATTAAAGAATGCCCGCAAATATATTGAACAAAACGGTGATGTGTTTGAACATTTAATATAGTTTTTTCTTATGTCTTCCGCTAAAAATAAAATCGAGTTTTAATTTCTGAAATAAATAAATAAATTCGTTTTCGTTTTCATGGTAGTCTCGATGAAAACGTCAAAGGCAAACCATTTTTTATTTCCATGGCTGTGTTGATGTTTTTTCAATTTTAGGCCAATATTGCATATGAACTTTTTTATTCCGTATACGATTTGCAAACGTTTCGGTAAAAAATATACAGGGTGTGCCATTAAAAAAAAATACATTTTCCTCATTTAATCAGAAACGTTATGTCCAATTGTTTTTCTGCTTTCAACATTTTAATTAGCATAAAAATTGCTCCTACTTTGCTAATTTAACCGACTTTGTATCTACAATAATAAAAAAGTTAGCAATGGTGCGAACTTAATTTGGTACACCCTGTATAAGTCCGAAACTGGCTAGCCAGCTCCTACTGTTTTGTTTGCAATATCGATGCTTAAGCTGGTCTCTTTATGCTGTATTAATAACTAATCAACTAGGACTCATTTAAAAGAGTTTCACTGATTAGAAAAAAGATTTTGGTTCACAACGTGTCTTTTAGGAAGCCCTGCTTACTCAAGATTTAGTCATATTAGGTACATATTTCCTTAACTAAATTAAATAGCATTGCACAAGTTCTTATTACTGGACTTAAAGTATAAAAATACCTATATAGCTACATTCTGGGGCAAGCCGTGATTTCATATCTTTATTTAGCGGCGATTTCGGAAACAGGAAAATGTTTTATATCAATTTATTTTGATCGTTTTATAGTTACCTTCTAAGCTGTAAGGATTATGGTTTCATCAATATCGTGCTCCATTACCTTATAGTTGGACACCCTGTATAAAGTAAAGGTAGTAATAATTATAATTACCTATACTATACCGGGTGTTGCATCGTCGAGCGGGACATAGGAAATCCCATGTAATTTTAAATGGGGTCAATTATTGGCTTCCCTAATTATTTTAGAGAAAAATTCTATTTAGGTTTATTAAAGAGCACTAAAACCCACATTCAAAAGAATAACTTTAGATATTTTTGATGAGCCCGTTTACGGGTTATCGCCGATTTCTTTTTAACTATTTCTCCTTTTTATGGCCCCGTATTTGCGGGCACCAGTCAAGGTAAAAGATGACTGTCAAATAAAGTTGTCATTTTGAAATGTGTGCTTTATTGTTATAAAAACTCGTACATCGAAAATATTAGCCATGAATTACACTTCTGAAGAAAAAATATTGATGATTAAATGGTATTATCAAGGAAATAGTTATCAAAATGTGTCAGACATGTTTGCTGCTCTGTATCCGAATAGACCGATACCTGCAAAATCTACAGTCGAAAGGACTATCAAGAAATTTGAGACAAAAGGCACTGTAATAAATAACTGCAGATGTGAAGAAAGGCAGGAACAAAGAAGAGATGCAAGAAATGATAGGGACTTGCAAGTTTTATTGTGCGTGGAAGAAAATGATGGGAAGATCAGCACAAGGAAACTTGAGGATGACATAGGATTAGATCACACCACAGCGTTACGAGCTTTAAAACGACATAAATATTATTCATACAAATATGAAAAGCACCAAGAGCTAAGAGATAGGGACGAAATACGACGACAGGAGTTTTGTTTTGGTATGATGGAAAGAGCAAACATGGATAGGGAATTTTTAAAAAACATTTGTTTTACTGACGAATGCACATTTACCTTAAACAATGAACCCAATGTTCAAAATTATTGATATTGGAGCAAAGAAAACCAACACAAGTTTGTGGAAACAAGGACGCAATATCCACAAAAAGTTAATGTATGGGCTGGGATTTTCGGAGAAAATATTATCGGGCCATTATTTCTTACAGAAAAATTAAATGCAGAATATTTTTTGGAACTACTTGAAGATCATATTTTACCTACTTTACATGATGCCGCCAGGGAAAATCAGGAAGTTTGGTACCAAATGGATGGCTGCCCGGCACATAGTACCCTGGCTGTTCGGGAATATTTAAACCGTGCTTTTAATGGAAATGTTATTGGCTTAAATCATACAGTAAATTGGCCAGCCAGGTCTTCTGATTTATCGCCAAATGATTTCTTTCTCTGGGGCCATTTAAAAACAGGATATACAAAGATAAAAAGTACCCAAATCTAGACGAGTTAAAAAATGCTATTTCTGCCGAATGCAATAGAATTTCAGTTTACCAACTAGCGAATGTAAGAAGAGAATTTTATGATCGCCTCGGGTATTGTCTAGCAGTCAATGGAGGAATATTTGAACATCTTCTTAAATCCTAAAGTTCTAACAATTTAATAGTACCTACCTATTAATTAGTAAAATATTGAAACATGTAAAATGTCATAATTAACCTTGTAATTGGATACTTTATTTTAGTTTTATTCAGATTAATTTGTACTCATAAATACACCTTTAATATTTTCGATGTACGAGTTTTTATAACAATAAAGCACATATTTCAAAATGACAACTTTATTTGACAGTCATCTTTTACCTTGACTGGTGCCCGCAAATACGGGGCCATAAAAAGGAGAAATAGTTAAAAAGAAATCGGCGATAACCCGTAAACGGGCTCATCAAAAATATCTTAAGTTATTCTTTTGAATGTGGGTTTTAGTGCTCTTTAATAAACCTAAATAGAATTTTTCTCTAAAATAATTAGGGAAGCCAATAATTGACCCCATTTAAAATTACATGGGATTTCCTATGTCCCGCTCGACGATGCAACACCCGGTAGATGTGAGCCATTTTGTTTCTTCAATTCTTCGATCAATCATTAAATCAAATTATGAAAAAGTTGTATCTTTTCACAGGTAGATTTTTTCTGGATCAACAGAGATCAACGTTCATTTGAATGGTTTGTTAACTTGCTATCGCAACTAGAAATAGAACAGGCCGAACTTGGAGGCGCTATGGAAAGGTTTCTAGAAATGCACATGTATATCACCAGTGCTCTACAGAAGACAGATATGAAAGCTGTTGGATTACAACTAGCCCTAGATTTGTTACATGAAAAAGTAAGTTAAGATGTTTGGGCATACATTTAAATGTGAAGGCGGTGAGATCAGACATGTTTTTAATTAACGAGGACGAGGTCAAACAAATGTTTGGCGCATTCATTATTTCATTTTTTTAATTTAATTTAGGTAGCTATAAATATTTATATTTTTAAGGAAAAAAGAGATTTAATCACTGGACTTAAAACAAGGACCAATGCGGGGCGACCAAACTGGGATAAAGTATTTAAACAAATATCTGATCAAAAAAAAGGTAAAGTGACGGTATTTTACTGTGGTCCTCCTCAACTTGGAAGAATCCTGAGGGTTAAATGTGATCAGTATGGATTTAATTTTCGAAAAGAAAGTTTTTAGTAAAAATTATAGAATTTTTTTGTTTTTAATTGCCTATGTATAATATTGTGTAAAATTTATGTATGTATGTAAAGTAGTACTAAATAGTTAAAGTTATATATTTATACCTATACCTATTGATGTACCTACCTATATAAGTATCACCTATTTAATACATGTAAGATGTTTATGTTTGTAATACAATTATCATCAATAAAGTTAAAGAGGCTCCTGTATAGAGCCAAGTTTATTTGACGTTTCAACCTGAACAGATTCACCATCAGTAATAATATGTTAACATGGCTTAAGTAATTAATTTAAACCGTAATTATTCAGTGGCGGCTCCCGGGTTGATAGTCAGGGTTTGCAAGAGAGAGCGCCGGAGGTGTAAGAGTAGCGTCACAGTCGAAAATTTTTAGAGACCACGAATAAATTTCGTTTTTGTCTAGAATTCTAATATTTGCATTGCGAACAGATGTATGTTAAATCATTTAACTTCAAGACCATTTTTATTTATTTCTACGCAAAAAGGTAGGTTTGAGAAAACGTAAATCACATTCTTTATTCATGATAATGTTATACCTACAGCGAGTAATGTCTAAATTCATTTAAAATTCAGCGGTGTGCTGTTTGGAAAAACGTTAGGACCCGTCGATTTTTGTTTCTCAATGTGTTTCTTTAGGGTAAATTCATGTATACAGGGTAGCCCAAAAGTACGTTATAACCATCAACTTCATTTTTTCAAATGAAAACATCTGTTGTTTATTTAATTTTTGAATTTTGCATCGAATTCTAAGTATTTATCATATACCTAAACTTAACAGTTATCGAAAAAATTACGATTGAACATATCAATAAGTTAGACCGTATTTCTGAGGATTTATTTGTAAATCGAGCAAAACATTCCATATTCCCGAGCATATTCCATTGTGTTTATTTTGTTCTTTTTTTTCAATTCTGGTATTTTTGAATGCTGACTTGTCACTGTTTAGTCCCCATATAAACTGTATGACCACTTTACTTCAAATAAAAGTAGGGGAGGCCCGGGCAAAGCGGATGTGTAAAGCAAAAAAAAATATAGTTTGTTTATTTTTTATTGATTTCTAATAAAATAATTCTGTGGCACTGAGATGTATCTGGACTTCAAAATTATATAAGTTATTATATAATCTTCTGTTCTTATTGCCGCAAAAATTTTTTTTTTTGAAAATGTACATTTTATCCCCTTTGCCCAAGTACCCGGGCAAAGTAAATAACAAATACTTTATACGTAGGAACAAAAAAATATATTCTAATGATACATACAAAAGTAAAAATATGAAGATTAATTATAAAACACATCCAAGTAACATATTATATGACCTACTAAAAGTCTTAAAAAAACAGACCAAGCCCACTAAAATTAGTGCAGATTTCGTGCGCCCAATTTTGACATCCACTGCATCGGATCCACTCTTCTCGAGTCTCTTCAAAAGGTTTTCCACACGCCAAACAGTCATAATCTCTGCCAGAATTGCTGCTTGTAGCTTATAATTTACTGGATATTTTACGATCATTAACTTTTTTCTTCTTATTTTCATCAGTCACCCTCGTAAATAAGGATTTAGTGACTGTTTGTTTCTTTTCCTTTGCAACTTTTGAGTTAAATTTATCAAGTTGCTGTTGTTTAATTGGAGTTGAGGTCAAAATCTCGGATTTCAAAGACTTTATTTTCCTAGAACTACTTAAGGTCAAGGACATTTTTGACACAGGTCGTCCATCAAAAGGACTGACATTTTGCTGTGGCTTATTTAAATGGACTCGTGATGTTGACGGCGTAGAAAATGGTTTACCTGTTAATGCTTGGGAGATGCGAAAAGATTCTGATGAAGATTTTGGGGTCGTGACAGGCAATAAAATATCAAGTTTCTTGCTAGTTGAAGCAACAGAGATGGGTGACGATTCAAGAGCTGTAATTGATTTGGGAATTGATACAGTTGAAGACGATGGGAAAGCGGTCTCATTAGCTGATATTTTGCAAAATGATTTAGTGATGGATGATGATTGAGAAGCAGTAGAAGATGCCAAAAATGGATTCAAAGGAACTTTGTTATTATTTACAAAATGTATTAAAGGGATATCTTGATCTAAAATATAATCCAGGGGTTCTCACCATTTCTATTTGCTGAAATCTCTTGAAAGCGGTCTGTTAATGAAGCTGGAGCGAAATTTTAATCTCCGAAGACGTTCGGATTATAAGGAGATATGCCCGTTTTGCTAAATCCACTATATAACTGCATTTTGGACTGTGGCCCCCTTCAAAAAAGCTGGTGTAAAAAGTCTGCATATATCATATTGATTGATTATGCGACCAACATGATTTTTTTGAAATGTATTCAGTTCTTGTTCAAAAAATTTCTTAATGGGACCGTACACAGATACGTCCAGAGGTTGCATCTTATTCGTTGTATGACGTGCAAATCACAAAACGATTACGTAATTCTGAGAGGCGAATTCCAAAGCTGGATAATACTTTTGTGCGACTCATGGTTGTCAAGAAGTAGGAAACCCTTGTTTTCTTCAGTTGGTCTTACAGTCTCTACAAAGTGTTTAAGCCAAAGCAAAAATGTTGGACCGTTTACCCAACCATTATTAGTGTAGGATCCTTGAGAACCTGGAGGAGCTCCATCCATTAGCCTTTCCTGCATTCTTTTACGCGCAAAAATAAAATAGGGTGGGATAAATGATCCTGCAGCACTGCAACAACATATGACTGTTGTCAATTGGCCTCGCTCAGAGCTTGCAATTATACCCACTTGTTTTTTCCCTCGCGCAGTAAATATCTTGGGGGGTTTATTTGAATTCGATATTATTCCAGTTATATTGTAAATCGAAGTAACTGGAAACTTATGTTTTTTCAAAAGCTCCCAAAAACAGTATAAAACCGTTCTACCTGAGGGCGGTTAAATCTCCTTGCTCGTGCAATTGATGTTGGTTCTGGGGCGCGCAGTGTATCTCGATGACGAGTCCTAAACTTAGCCAGCCAGTCTTCTCCAGCTTTTCCATTCTTAAACGGGTGTTTTATTTGATTAGCTTCCGCGTAATCAAATGGCAATGTCAAAAAGTCAGAACGCGTTAAACCGAAAAAAAGTGTATCCATATGTCTTAGGTAATGCTTCAGCTCTATTTCCTGTGCACTGGTAAAAACAGGAATGAACCTGCCTAATTTTCTTGTGCTGGATTTACTTTTCCAGTGCCTATACAGCGTGGCATATGGAATGTTATGGTTTTTCGAAACTGACGTGATGGACTCTTCCACCTATTTTTGTTAACGCAATCGCCATTGTCTCCTCGAACCATGTCGCCTGGGTAGTTTTTCTTACATACCCGTAAACCATCTGAAAACCAACCAAATATAATATTAGATGTGAGCATACTAAAGCTAATTAATTTAAAACTTTGAACTACTTATTAAGAATTAAAGCAAACACCTACCGGGCAAAGCGAATATCTATCCGCTTTGCCCTAGTCACTTTGCCCGGACTGGCATCTGTAAATGGCGACCCCTTAACAAAATAGATGTCAAGGTCGTGGCGCAGCATAAGCACTACAAAAATCTAACCTAATAGAAGCAACAATAAAAAAATACGAAGCTATTTTACATAAGTAATTCCAAGTAATTTATTTAACTTACCTTAGCGTAATAATTTTAACACAGCACTGTAAAAATATTCAATGGTAGCTACGCCATGTGCTGTTTAACTTGTCGCTTGGCTTGCACTGATTTCCTTTTCGGCTAGTCATGCTCTTTGACAGTGTGCAAAGTACTGACCGCCATCTGTCTTTGTTTTCAATAAATAACGATTATTCGCTTTGCCCGGGCCATCCGCTTTGCTCGGGCCTCCCCTATTTGTCAAGCGTAGTTGCAAAGTTGCGGTTTTCACAATGGTGAAGTTATCGGAACGAGAAAAAAATTTAAACTTTATGCATGGTTGGGTTTGGTGATAGAACCAGTGGCGTAAAAACCGCCCCCGCACTGCGGGGGGGGGGGGGGCGCAGTAAAGCCAGGGGCGCTCCTAAGTCCCTTGATAAAAATAATAAATCAAATGAAAGTGGACGAAAATAATAGTTCCATTATCACAATATTAAAGTTAAAAATAAACAATAATGAATGAGATATAATGTAATATGAGTCGATATAAAATAAGGGTACCGTACTAAATCATAATTAACAATTTCAATAATTTAATATTATACCCCAATAACAGTATAGGATAAAAGCTTGTTGTCATGTTTAAATGAATGCCGCGCACCAAAATTCATATTTTGGCGCAGGGCAATAAGTTGAAATTCGTGCTGTGACGCTTGACGCGTACATTGGGTCATTGTTTTAACGCTGTGTCCGCTGTCACATAGGTTTCAACAGTGTGCTGCGTATAACGTCAGTATTATAGTTAACAAGTTTATAGTGCTACGAACTGTTGTTAATCATATAAGGAAATATTAAGACTAACAAAAAGAAATCAGGTTTTGAGAACCCTAAAAGGAAAAAAGAAATGGAGGAAAAAGTAAAAAAGTTGCCCAAATTAGATGCATTTTGCATTCCGATAGGAAAGATACAAATGACAATATTTTTTACTAAGTGTAAGTGTGAAGGATTCAGACAGGTGCAAAATAGCAGGGCGCTTTCAAAATTTTGCCCTTAGTTACGCCACTGGATAAAACACGTACTCAAATAGAAACAGCAATTATTCAATGGAATCCATCCTGATCGTCCTCCCTCCCATATGTCGAAAGGTGGTGAGTAGAATAGAGGCTAAATTTAGAGAATTCGGCCATGTTAGAGATTAGTCTAAATCTGGTCGTTCTGCTGGAGATGAAAATGAACAACTTAACATTTTGCTTTCCTTGGAAGAAAATCCATGTACTCCTCTGTCGCACATTGGGGCCAATTTACACATGCGAAAATATGTTGTTCACCAATTAAAAGCACAAATATCATCCATACAAAGTTATTCCAGCGAGTTACTTATTTGAAGATGATTTCGATTCGATAGGCGAAATGAGTTTTGTGATCGCATGCAAAATATGTGCAATCTAGATAATAATTTAGTAGAAAATATTATTTTTTCCGATAATGCTATATAAGTAAGCTCAGACAAAATTGTCATTATTGGGACAGAAAATCCCCATTAGATGATGGAGGTTCACAGCCAATACTCTCCAAAATAAATGAGTGGTGTCGTGGAATAGTGCGCGAAAAAGTAATTTGTCAATTTTTCTTTGAAAAGTCTTTAACCGGAAAAGTATAAAGTATATCTCGAATTTCTCCAACTTAAATTAATTTCAGCCTTAGTGGCTTCTTTTCCGAATCCATTGGACCCAGGCTCCCCTGATGAAGAACTGATGTTCCAGCACTATGCTGCTAACTGTGCGTACATTTTTGAATAAAATCTTGCCCAATCGGTGGATTATATTACTCCCCTTGAGAACCAACCCAACTAACATTTTTTGTCGCAGAGACGTAATCGCGACTAACATAGTGACAACAAAGTGTTTGGCGACCAATAACTGGCACTATACCCCAATACCAACCTGCAACGTCGTAATCACTAAAGTGGGGAATGATTTCAGGTAGCTGCAGTTAGTGAAGTTCCTAGATTATGTTTTGAAACATACACCACCACTATATCTGACGTTACAAAGTAGTGGTAGTCTGGTTGTTTCTATCAGCGTAGTCGCAGTATAGTAATTGTTACATCCATATATAAGTCATTATTTTTCTAAAATCAATTATTTGACATTTTTGTTTAACAATTATGGCGTCGTATTTATAAACGCTTAAGTTCCAGTTGATACTTTACAGTACCTGATATTAGAATTTTATAATTGCGTGTTTAAAGATTTTGCCGGGGTAAATTATCAAACGCATTCGACTTTACCGATTAAAATATGGAAAATATTTCGGAAAAATTAACGCCCTAGCAGAATCATCATTTTTTTTTAAGATATAATATTCCCGAATCAAATAATAATTTTAAAAAATATATGTTTTGATAATCTGATAATGTCAGTTTTAATTTTAATACCTTTTTAAACAGAAATATACTCATATTACAGGTCAATTTAAAAGTAAACTTTACCAATGCGTTAATTTTATATGGTCAAAAAAATGGCCATCGACTATTTCATGTAAAAAAATATGGCGGATTAAAAAAATGTTACCATGAAAGGTAGCCTTGCCACCAGAAAGTATTTTTTCCTATATCTTAGTAACTCTTACTCTAGATTTGCTCATTTAAAGTATTTGCGATCTTAAAACGATTTTCGGAACCAAGCGATTGCAACTATAAAGTTTTTAATATTACGGCGTTACTTTCAGTAAGTGGCATTTGTAGTTAACATAACTACTCGAATCCGAATCATTACACAAAGTAGTTCCATATATTACTAAGGACAAACCTTAGGCGCACGCGCAAAACCATTTCCCAGGCTTGCCACGATAAAGAAATGAAGACTAAGGTTAGTTCAGGTTAGTTACGATAAAGTAGCGCCTACCATTAAAGTGGAACTATGCATGAGATGTTTGTCTAACCCTAACCTCAAATAATAATCCCAACAAGCAACAATAAAATTATTAGTTAGGCTACTCTACTCGCTATTCAACAATATTCTGCTGTATGAGGGCAATTGCATAGTATGATTGTTTAACGCTTTTAATAAATCATTAAGGGCATAATGGGCTATTCTGTGCTTAAGGGCCCACTCTTTCAATTGTTGCTATATGGTAAATGCTTCTGCTCAGAGTTCTGCTGCATCTTCTTTGGGTTCTTCCACATAATCTAAAGTATCTATGTGATCAGTTGCTGGTCTAAAATCTTCCAAAATTCTATTACAGTGAGATTCTTGGTTAGTTGTCGTGTCGTTTGAATAAAGTTTTTCTACTTCCGCCAAATTGGGCGCTTTGGCAACAACATGAAAGAACTGTTTTAAATTCTGCTCTTCTGATGAATAACATTTTAGCTGTTTTTTAAACTTTCTAAGTGGTCAAGTGCCTATATAATTTTTTTTCATTAAAAATGTAGGCATCCCATCTAAAAATATAGGCATCAATCTGGAATAAATATTATCTACCGTAAACTGGCATAAACTATAAAGTAACTTTTAGCGGTTACCCGGGTACTCCAAAGTCGAAAACTAATAACTTAACTGGTTAACGCAACTTCGCGGTACCATTTTGTAGTATAACTTACTAAACTTACTAATATGCAACGATTACGGTGACTAACAATGAAGACTAAGGTTAGTGACTAATGTGTTAGTAACTTTAAAATTATATTACAGCACCCGGTTAAGTCGCGACTACTGTTAATTTTAACTCCCTGGTAAAAATCACTTTGGCAACGCATTTTGGTAAAATCCATGGTTCCCGCTACTAATGATCGGCGACCTTACAGTGAAAATACGTTAAAGACGTTTTTTGAAGTTATTGGTTAGTTTATATGACTTTGTGTGGGTATATGCTATGTCATTACTCCATGTGAGAAATTTGGAGTAACTATTACGTTATAGTAACTGCGACATAGGATCATTAAGTATTTTAAGATTCAAGAAGTAGTCCATTTTCTGTGACGAGATTATTAAAGAAAACAAGGTCTGTCTATACCACCAAACTAAAATTTATTTGTCCCTTTAGGGTGAAAAAGGATTAAAGAGTGTACATAATTTAATGTGACTTTAGGTTGTACTATAGTTTCGACTTTAGTCAAAGTCATCTTCAGCAACCATATAATTAAGAATTATGTTTTTTAGGATGTACCTAAATAAACGAACTAAAACATATTAAAAGGGGGAACGAAGGGGTTCAACAATACATGGTTATAACGTGTACCTTATGCAGCCAATGGACTCGACAGAAGATAATCACTAACATGATGCTACTTTTAGCAATGAAGGAAATTAGATGTGAAAATTGTAATAGAGGACAAAATTCCAAATGGAATCATTTATAGTTGTTATGATATGATGTATAGCTGTCTATAATGAAAATTCAATAAAATAAACGTTTCATGAGTCAACTCCGAGAGGGAACATGATTTATATTTGGTGGGTCAGAATTTTTAATAAGAATAGTAATAAAGTAAAAGGGGGGGGGGGGAGGAGGGAAATTAAAATGTGTTAAAACAATTTACGTCATTGAGTAAGTTGGGGTCATCAAATTCTCAATATTCATGGCTTATTATTTAAATTATATGAAAATTATATGAATTGAATGAACGTAGACCTCAATTTTTCGGAATGTCCAAACAGGATATTTTATTTAACTTTTAAAACACTTATCTGTGGTCCTAATCTATAAAAAAACCAAACAAAAAGTTCTGTTTTTTAACAGATAACACTTACTCTCACTCTCACATATTTTACACTAAATGTGTTCTCTTCTTTCAAGAATAATCACAAAAACTTTAAAAACAACAGATCGATATATAAAAACTTTCACGTCGATAATAAGTATCAGACATAACCATAACCTCATTTTAAATTTAGCGGCAGATTCAAAGTTGCCGAAGTTTTATTATTTAGCCATAATGTATATTCGGTTGCCTATCTTTAAGTCTAAAATAGTTTGTCTTTAGTACTGATAGTAGGTTGGTCTATGCCACAGCTTCCTTTACTTCCAAGCTATGAAGGACAAAGTCTGGCAACGTTGTAGGTAGACCGATGTACCGATGATTCGCTATTTTTGTTTGTGCTCTTGTGCTTGTGCTTGTGAAGTGCATCGATAAGTGTTGACGCATACCGTTGTTTGTTATTTTCCAAAGTTTTAGTTATCAATGTTATCATTATAGGAAAATCTTAAGGTTAGTAGAATTTCGCAAAACATCCAGGCAGTAAACGTCTAGGTTATGTTATTTTGATAAAACTTTTAAACTTTTTATTAAAAAATCATGCCGTATCGTTGTTGTGTTCCGAACTGTAGGGGAAATTATGATATCAATGGGCCAAAAATGGCAGTTTTTGGATTTCCTTAAGACCCCGAACTGCGGAAACAATGGATATGGGCAATTAAAAGGAAAGATTTTGTTCCTACTAAAGCAAACAAGGTAGGTTTGTGTCTATGGATATTTTAATAGCTTGTAATTATCGAAAATAAAATTATTTTTAGATGTGTGAATTACAGTTTCAATCAAACTTCATTGAAAGAAAAACACCCTTCCAGATTGAGGCAACTGGTGAAGTTATGGAGGCACCACTAAAAACTCCACGATTATAGTTAAAGTTATGTAAGAGAGATATTAGAAAATATGATGTAGGTAATAATAGTATATTACATAACAAGAGTGGTAAGAAGCCTATTACACACGATTTCGAAATTTACGATACGAGCGTTAGCGAGTATCGTAATTCGAAAGAGTGTGTAATAGGCTACCATTCGAGTTGTGTACTATACTTTTTCTACGACTTCATATTATTTTTTTTATAAATTAGAGCAAGTCTTACCTATATAAACCTTAGGGAAAAAATACAATTAATAGGCTTTATTTTGCAAGAAAAAACAAACGAACAAACTTTATTGAAAATGTTATAATTTACAATGTAGGTACAGATGGAAAATAAAAACTATTTATTATTATAATTAATGGTAAAATTTTGACAATTTTCTATTATAATTGGAGCAACTGATTTCTCAATTAGATTGGTGTTCATTGTCATGATATTTGTTGGAATAAATTCTGTAGTTTCTTCCTGGTCTGGCAACTTATTAAATGTGGATGTAGATGCTGAATGATTTACGACGGAGTGCAAGATTCTGTTTGAAGTTATAGTTTTATTTAGAATGGATTGGTCTACATAGCATGTCTCTTTAAGGCCATTAAGTCACCTCCAGCGTCTACTAAAATTGTAGCGGAAGTTCTTCGGAAACAGTGACCTGTGTACAAAGCAGAATTGGGCAGTTTTAAATATTCTGCAATATTTTTTGGCACTGCCCTAACTTATTAATACCGACTATACCTGACGTGTTACTTTGCCTTTTTGAAAGTTTAAGAAAAATTGTTGAATGTTGGTGTCCTTAATAAGGTTTCGAAGTTCTATACCGGGTGTTGCATCGTCGAGCGGGACATAGGAAATCCCATGTAATTTTAAATGGGGTCAATTATTGGCTTCCCTAATTATTTTAGAGAAAAATTCTATTTAGGTTTATTAAAGAGCACTAAAACCCACATTCAAAAGAATAACTTTAGATATTTTTGATGAGCCCGTTTACGGGTTATCGCCGATTTCTTTTTAACTATTTCTCCTTTTTATGGCCCCGTATTTGCGGGCACCAGTCAAGGTAAAAGATGACTGTCAAATAAAGTTGTCATTTTGAAATGTGTGCTTTATTGTTATAAAAACTCGTACATCGAAAATATTATAGCCATAAATTACACTTCTGAAGAAAAAATATTGATGATTAAATGCATGGTATTATCAAGGAAATAGTTATCAAAATGTGTCAGACATGTTTGCTGCTCTGTATCCGAATAGACCGATACCTGCAAAATCTACAGTCGAAAGGACTATCAAGAAATTTGAGACAAAAGGCACTGTAATAAATAACTGCAGATGTGAAGAAAGGCAGGAACAAAGAAGAGATGCAAGAAATGATAGGGACTTGCAAGTTTTATTGTGCGTGGAAGAAAATGATGGGAAGATCAGCACTTGAGGATGACATAGGATTAGATCACACCACAGCGTTACAAGCTTTGAAACGACATAAAATATTATTCATACAAATATGAAAAGCACCAAGAGCTAAGAGATAGGGACGAAATACGACGACAGGAGTTTTGTTTTGGTATGATGGAAAGAGCAAACATGGATAGGGAATTTTTAAAAAACATTTGTTTCACTGACGAATGCACATTTACCTTAAACAATGAATCCAATGTTCAAAATTATCGATATTGGAGCAAAGAAAACCAACACAGGTTTGTGGAAACAAGGACGCAATATCCACAAAAAGTTAATGTATGGGCTGGGATTTTCGGAGAAAATATTATCGGGCCATTATTTCTTACACGAAATTTAAATGCAGAATATTTTTTGGAACTACTTGAAGATCATATTTTACCTACTTTACATGATGCCGCCAGGGAAAATCAGGAAGTTTGGTACCAAATGGATGGCTGCCCGGCACATATAGTACCCTGGCTGTCCGGGAATATTTAAACCGTGCTTTTAATGGAAATGTTATCCCAGCAAACATTTATGATTGGTTTTAAGTCGGCCGACTGTGCGCAGATCTATTTTTGATCGGGATCGGTTTACTTGGAACGGTAAACCATTTAATTTACGCCCCGTTCCCGACAATCGGGAATAGTAATCGGATCTGAATCGAAAAAACATTGATATTTCGATTGTCGGTTGAACACGATCTATTATATGTCGATTATTTTATATTAACCGACGCTCTTTCTTTCGTCATCGAAAATGTTAATTTTAGACGGCGAGAGCCAACGGAATAGGTAATGCAATAAAAATTAGTTGGGAATTCAAATTTTAGCGCCATTTCACGGTAGTATCGTATCCTGCATTACCGACCACTGCATGTGACGATGACGTCAAATGCAAATGGCGTTCTTTAGTTCTTTGGCTTCGGTCGGTGTGTTTTTGTGTTTTTCGGCGTTGCATACGATTAGAGTGATTTGCTGTTTCGTTACATTTTCATATTTCCAAATTTCAGGTAAGTTTTTTGTCTTTTCATTTAGGTATTTTTATTGCCAAGTATAAGTTCAGTAAATTATTGTTAGGTAATTCGTGGTTTACGGTTTTTAAATTTCATTTATTTTACTGGCAATTCACTGACATATATTTTTTGTTTGTAGGTTGTACGATTGTGATCATTGTGCCTTCTAAAATTAAAATAATGTCTCAAGAGGCTTTGATGATAATTTATGTTCCTATTTAACTTAAACATATAACGTTATATTATACTGTAAATATTTTGTCTGTTAGAGGTTTTCCAATATTTTTATGTTCTGGGAAAGATGTGTAATAAAAAAACGTTTCATATTTAAATATCAACTGTTTTAATTATTCTATTTGAGAGGGCTTTGAGTTATATGTTATATTAATCCCTATTATATCTGTACCAAAAGTGAAAAGACTAAAAATGAATGTATCTAATTTAATGTATGATCACTCTAAAATTATATAGTCATCATCCTATTTTATCTATATCTTTAATTTTTTTTTTATTTTAGTTACTTATAAAAGGGACCAAGTAATAACAATAAGTTTCAATTATCAGTTTTTAAAAAATTTTTAAAAATTTTTTGGATTTTATATTTTTTACATTCAAAAAAATCCCTATGCCAAGCTGTAATTTGCGAGTGTAGGGATTTTTAAAAGTAAAAAATATAAAATCTAAATTTTTTTTAAAATTTTTGAAAAACTGATAACCGATAAATAAAATGTATCCATACTTTGAATATACCTCATTTAAATGAAAAGGAATATATGACGTAACATAAAATAAAACGCAATATTTAGATATTGTACCAACAAATTTTGTGTAAAGAATATGCATCTAAATGAGGATCGAGTTGTAAAGGAATATCGGCAAGATATCGGGACCCCCAATTGGCCGATTGCTGGCTCTGCTATCGGCCAGGCGGTCATATACGGTCCGGATCGACGTTGGCGTCCGGCATTGGCCCGATAATCCGAAACCAATCGGCCGACGTTTAATCGACGCTCAATGTTTGCTGGGATTGGCTTAAATCATACAGTAAATTGGCCAGCCAGGTCTCCTCTCATTTATCGCCAAATGATTTCTTTCTCTGGGGCCATTTAAAAAACAAGATATACCTACAAAGATAAAAAATACCCAAATCTAGACGAGTTAAAAAATGCTATTTCTGCCGAATGCAATAGAATTTCAGTTTACCAACTATAGCGAATGTAAGAAGAGAATTTTATGATCGCCTCGGTTATTGTCTAGCAGTCAATGGAGGAATATTTGAACATCTTCTTAAATCCTAAAGTTCTAACAATTTAATAGTACCTACCTATTAATTACCTAGTAAAATATTGAAACATGTAAAATGTCATAATTAACCTTGTAATTGGATACTTTATTTTAGTTTTATTCAGATTAATTTGTACTCATAAATATACCTTTAATATTTTCGATGTACGAGTTTTTATAACAATAAAGCACACATTTCAAAATGACAACTTTATTTGACAGTCATCTTTTACCTTGACTGGTGCCCGCAAATACGGGGCCATAAAAAGGAGAAATAGTTAAAAAGAAATCGGCGATAACCCGTAAACGGGCTCATCAAAAATATCTAAAGTTATTCTTTTGAATGTGGGTTTTAGTGCTCGGATCTTTAATAAACCTAAATAGAATTTTTCTCTAAAATAATTAGGGAAGCCAATAATTGACCCCATTTAAAATTACATGGGATTTCCTATGTCCCGCTCGACGATGCAACACCCGGTATAGTTTTTACATATGCCATAAAATTTTCCGGAAATTATAAAGGAACGTGGTATTTTTGTCTTCGTATCAGGAATCTTGATAATAACAGTGTTTCCAGTGTTTTCTACATCAGTAATTTTTATATTCTTTAGCTCTTGTTTTCTGCAAGCTCCAGAAATTCCAAAAATTAAAACTACTTTCATAAATAAAAAATCTTGAACCGGCGCTTCATTTAGGAATTTATTTACATCGATTGCGGTGAGTATCTTGGATTTTTTACTCTTATAGTTATCTGATTTTCTTTTTAAATAGGCTCGTAATTTATGATAATTTTCAATATTAATATTGTGCTTTATGCTTAAATTAGTGCGTAGCATCGAATAAATCACCAAATCGCCCAAAGTGAAGAGGGTGTAAAGGTTTTTGTTAAATTATCGAAATATGCCAGTAAAACATTTTCTGAGTAGGTACTCACATGGTTCAATACACCAGTCAATAAATTTTTGATATACTTTTTCGTACCTCTCCCTGGATTTTTCGGGTAGTAAATTATTTGCCGCGGCAGCAGCTTGTAATGCAATTTCTGATGGCGTTCCCTCAATCTCAATATTGGAGTCGCTCATACTACTAACTGCTAACCACTATGTACTAACCAAAAATAATATACAAATTAAAAATGTTGGCGTTTAAAATTGCCTCTGTTAATACAGACATTGACGTTGTCAAGGCGACGCATAAAAAATGTATTCCACCAATTTCTTTCTCGCGTGTTTCGGATCGCAAATACCAGCGCCAATAATTAGTTTTTGACACTTCCAAGAGTCCAGTTGCGTATCTAAATTTATTTCGGTGATTTGTGCTAACTCTGTATGCGCATCCTAATGCCTTTTATATTCATGACATAAAAAGAGATAGATATATTTCCGGAGATTAAATGGCGGTTCATTTAAAGTAAATACATGACAATATTTAAAGAATTTTTTTTAAGTCTGTGTTTTTAAAAGAAATAAAATACTGTGTTATAGCTTTTGGTACAAGTACAAACAACAATTCTTTACGAAATTAATATATGAGTCGTATCGATATATTTTTAAATATCGATAATTATATCATCTGACTCAGTAGTTCAAATGTCTTGTTGTGTAAAAATGTGAGGTTACGAATGGAAGAGCTCTCGAGTTTTAGCGGCGCATTCCTTAGAATTTCTTCGGCGACAGCGTGGGGAATTTGGAACGGGTATAGTTTTACTAAATTTAAATATATTTACTAAATTATTACTTAGTTGGTGTGTTTCCTAGTTATTGGCATACATTTTTATCAGTACAATAAGGCCTGCCTTTGTTTGTACCTACTTTTTAATATATCAAAAATAATAAAGTAGGTAGGTGTATTAATTGCTTCACCTATAATTACCCTATTTTTCTAGGGATTTATTCATCTTGTACATTATGTACATTTATAATTTCACTTGGAAACCTTGGAGTTATTTTGGACTGTTTTAGTTTTAATACAATGGCATCCACCAACAAAAATCTTCGACTAGTTAAAAGAATAGCAACTCACAATGGGATGTTCCACTGTGATGAAGCATTGGCTTGTTTTATGCTAAAGCAGCTACCAGAAAATGCTGATGCAGAGATTGTTAGGACACGAGACCCTAAGGTAAATTTTAATAGGTCATTAGGCCAATTACTACAAAATAAAATCCTGGACAAGATTACATAATGCAATTTACCACACATTTGATAGAATAGAATAGAATAGAATATTATATTACCTAAATACAGATTCTTGTACTACATAACATAATTTCTTATTCTTTCAAATCGGTAGGTAGGTATATACTTTAGTTATTACACCTAGACAACTAAGTAAATGTCTGTAGGTATGTGCAATACATTAGGTAGGTACATTCTTTAATTTTAAACAATTTCCAAGATTTCAATTGAATTCCAGACATATTTATATGATAAACAATTACACTACATATTATTCTATATGAAACTAGGTGACTAAATGAAATGAAATGAAATGAAAAGTCTATATTTGTCCATTAAACAACATACAATCATCTGACAATCAAACGTAGTACAAAATGTTTGCCCATTAGGCGTAGGACGTGTCTTAAAATAGTTCAAAATTCACTAGCATGCTACTATATCAAATTCAAATTCAAATTCAAAATATGCTTTATTGTCTAAATACCGCGTATTTGTTGACAAATCCAGTATTAGTCTAAGTTCTTACAACTATAAAAATAAAATAATAGTAATAACACAATCTAAAATTATCGTCAGATACAGTACATGCAAAAAGGATACAAACAAAACAATTAAAAACTATCACAGTAAAATTCGTTTAAGTCATAATACGCCTTAGTCACTAAAAGTTTCTTAACTTTCCTTTTAAAGAGTCTCGGAGAAGGAATGTTTGATAGGTTATCAGGTAAGTGATTATAGATCTTAATGCTTTCATAAATAATAGATCGTTTAACTAAAGTAGAATGGGGTATGGGTAATTTTAAGCTAGAAGCATTTCGCGTGATATAATGGGCTTTGTGGGAGGCGAATCTATGCCGGTATTTGTGAATCAGTGATACAGTCTCCAGGATAAAAAGACTGAACGGAGTCAAAATTTTTTCCCTTTTAAATAGGGGCCTGCAATGATCTATTTTCCCAGCACCACAGATATACCTAATAGCCCGTTTCTGCAAAATGAAAACAGAGTTCATCAGGGTCTGGCCACTCAATCCCCAAAAACAGATGCCATATCTCAGTCTTGACTCTATAAGGGCAAAATAGACGGATCTGGACACGGCATGTCCCAGTTCAACGGCCGACAGTCTCACAGCAAAACACCCAGATGAAATTTTCTTTGAAAGGCTATGGATGTGAGATTTAAATACCAATCCATTGTCGACATTAACTCCCAGGAAATTAGTCTCTGCCCGACATTCAATGAAAACATTGTGAACTTTGGGTAATTGTAGATCATTCCCAAATGACAAGATATTTGTCTTGGACAAATTTAGCCGTAGTAGGTTTGAATCGCACCAGGATCTGAGCTTCTGAAGATCGGCGAGAATACTTTCTTTTAGTGTGATTAGGTCAGTACTGTGCCATAGAACCGTGGTATCATCTGCAAACAAAGTAAATTTCCCAGCAATGTTAAGTGATGTGAGGTCGTTTATAAAAATCAGGAATAAGACAGGTCCCAGAACAGACCCTTGAGGAACGCCACAATTGTTCCCCAAAATTTCGGATTTAGATTACCCAAAATAGACCCTCTGACAACGACCGGACAAATAGGACTCGAACCATGCAAGGGACACCCCCCTAAAGCCACAGTGAAATAGTTTTTGTAGCAGAATGCGGTGATTGACGCAATCAAAAGCTTTAGATAAGTCGCAAAAAGCCGCTGCGCTTACTCCACCACTGTTAATCCCTGAGTAAAGACCTTCCAAAAACTGGAAGATAGCATCATTTGTATTGCGATTTTCCTGAAAGCCAAACTGAACTGGGACTAAGTATATTATTTGAGGAAATCACCCTGCTTTTTACCAATTTTTCCACAATTTTAGACAAATTAGAGAGTAGCGATAATTAGAAGGATCTCCCAAATCTCCCCCTTTGTGAAGAGGAATCACTTTTGCCAGTTTAAGGCATGAGGAAAATACACTAGACTCCCAAGAAAAGTTTATGGCCCAAACCAAGCCATCCAGAGCATGGTCAGGCAGATTTGAAAATATTTTCATAGATAGGCCATCCTCCCCAGAACAATTTTTGTTTTTAATATCGCGTATGACCTGCTTCAGTTCTTCCAGGTCGGTAGGAACAGAGAAAAAGGAACTATTGACCCCTGCAATATTTGCTAGAAATTCAAGTGGGTCAGAATGTTGAGGAATATCCTTTGTAAGGTTTCCTGCTACAGAACAATAATATTTGTTTACTAAATCAGGGGACAAATCGCTGTCATTAACACCTGAGGAGAACTGTTTTTTTTTGCGGATATCATTTATAATTGACCAACTTTCCTTTTGTTTGTTAGTTGCGTTTGATAGACGACTATTATAATACCAAGTTTTTGCAAGCTTTATAAGTTTTCTGTAGATGGAACGGTATCTCTCAAAATAGGTGTGAAAGTGTAAATTATCTGTAAACTTCCTAATATAATGGAGGGATCGAAGGTTCTTACAAGACAATTTAAGACCTCTGGTAAACCATGGTTTTTTATTTTAATCTTCATAACAGGAAATGCCGTATGAAATACTTGCATTATCATCGTGTGAAAGACTTTTATAGGATCTGGGGAATGAAAAATACTGTCCCAAGAAGCATTATTATCAACCTTCCCATTCTAAACCTGGCCGGTCCCTGGCAGGGGACACTGTCAACACTACACAGGACAGCCTGATGGTCCGACAATAATAAATTTAATAATAATAAAATTATATAACTTAATTTAAAATATAATCAACATATTATTACAGCAAAATATAAAAATTAAAATAGTTAAAAATTTAAAAATTCACTAGCATGTTACTATTAAATTATATAACTTAATTTAAAATCTAATCAACATATTATTACAACAAAATATGACATAGAAACAAATAAAATGTTATAAAATTGGTGATCACTTGGCACCACAACTACAGATTATCTCGAAAGAACTCCTCCAGAGTGTAGTATGCCCTTGAAACCAGCAGTCTTTTTAGATATTTCTTCACAGAATTTATATCCTGTCTCCTAACCTCGATAGGAATTTTGTTACAAATTTTTATAATGGAGGAATGTACATTTTTTTGTATGTTAGTAAAATTGCATTTCATGTCTTTTAGATTTTCTTTGTGTCGAGTGGGGTGGTGGTGCTCTCGGTCACAGTTTTTAAATAGATTTATGTTTTGTTTGACAAAGATAACAGCCTCATATATATAGAGTGATTGAAGAGTAAGGATCTTTGCTTCGACAAATTTAGGTTTGCAAGAGTCAATGGATTTTAGATTAAAAATGTTTCTGATACATCTTTTCTGCAGCAAGAAGACCCTATTCGCCTCAAAACCCCTAGCCCAGAAAATGATACCATACCTCAGTCGCGAATGAACATAAGCATGATATTATGCTATGATTGCTGTTTTGATGTCAATATTGGAGGAAAGGACCTTTAGGGCGTAACAATAGCTCGCTGTCTTCCTAGCCAGTCTATCAGTATGATGTCGCCAGTCAAGCCTATGATCCACCTCAATTCCTAAAAAGGTTGCCGAAGTTACTGTTTCAAGTGATTTTACATCATTTTGATATGTAGTTTTGATAGGATCAGTTTGATAATTAAATTTTACTAGTTTTGTTTTTTCAACATTAAGAAGAAGATTATTTGATGAGAACCAACTTTCCAGTACACTTTCACTTACTCAAAATTTTGCTCACGCTCACTATCTTTAGAATCTACAGAGAATATGACAGATGTATCATCGGCAAACTGAATAGTGTTAGGTGTTATTGAGGATAGCTCATTGGTGTATATTATATAGAGAAGGGGTCCAAGAATTGATCCTTGTGGTACACCCCTCTTAACCATACCCCACTGATATGATAAACGAGAACCAGATTTATCTGTTGCAATGACACATTGCTGGCGATCTTTTAAATATGAATCTACTAATCTATTTGCCAAACCCCTGATTCCATATTTTTCTAATTTTAAGAGAAGCACCCTATGATCGACAGAGTCAAAAGCCTTTGAAAGGTCTAAACACATAGCCACTGTTTGTAGTCCTTCCTGAGTTCAAGGATTCAAGTATTTTATATAAAGCTTGGTAGAAAGCCCTAATTGGATTTTTTACGCCGAAATCCATCCTTCCAAGAATGAGACCAGTCTCTCATTGATTACCTTCTCAAATATTTTACTGAAATTATTTAATAAAGCTATTGGTCTATAATTTTTTATTGTTTTTTTTTACCTTTTTTATATATTGGTTTTGTCAAAGCCGTTTTTAGCATAGCTGGAAAGGTCCCAGTAGTAAGCATGAGATTTATGATATAGGTTAGAGGAGGAATGATCTCCGCAGACACATACTTTATGATATTATGTATTGGTACATGGTCCTGACCCACAGATTTTTTGTTTCTAAGGTTTTTTTATTATGTTAAGGAGCTCTAAAGGATCTACCGGATGAAGGTAAAAAGTTTTATTGTGATTATTTATGTTTTGTGCAACCGAAGTGTAGTCAATGTCCAGTTGAGAACATGCATTTAAATAAAAATTGTTGATATCATTTAAAACATCAATATTAGTTTGATTAGGAGTTTGTTTTAAATTTTCGATTGAGAAATCATTCTTTTTGCGGGTTTTCCCTGTATATTTACCTACTAATTTCCAAACTGCTTTTGCTGGACAATGTGAGTTTTTTATATATTGTTTTTCATAGTTGGTTTTGGCATTTCTGATCACAGATTTAAATATTCTTGAATAGGTTTTGTATGTCTGTGCTGAGATCTCTCGTCTCAACATTTTTTTATATAAATTTCTTTTTGTTTTGGATGATGTTTTTATGCCCCGCGTAATCCAGGTCTTAGTTTTGAATGTTTTAGAACTTCTTAATGTCCTCATGGGAAATAACAAATTGAACAAACCGATGAAGACACTAAAAAAGCGGTCATACGCTTGATCTACATCCTGTGCTGAGAAGACCGCAGCCCAGTCTATTTGACCCAGTTCGACTTTAAATTGATGCATCTTTGCTTTAGAGAAGATTCGTTTTCTTTGAGGAATGTCATCATTCTCCCAGACAGGGAGCATGGAGACATCCAAGATTTGTCCCTCATGATCAGAGAGTGCATTGGTAATTACTTGACCCTTACCCTTGTGTAAAGAGTTAATGAAAATATTATCAACTAAGGTTGCTGTAGTAGCCGTAATCCTAGTAGGTTCAAACATAGTTTGAGACATGTCAAAAGTTTGTAATAGATCTTTAAAGTTCGTGACGCTAATTGAATCATTGAGTAAATTTATATTGAAATCACCGCAGAGAACATAATTATAGTTTTTAAAATTATTAAGAGTATAATTTAATGTCTGACAAAATTGAGAGAAAGGCATCCTCAACTCCATTAGGAGGTCGATAGATGGACAAGACTACTGTTTTCAATGACCTACCCACCACTGCAGAGCACTCGATCTGGCCTTCGATGCTCATTTTTACGAGAGCCTCCACTTCTTCTGCCTCGAGGTCGTGATGCACCATCACAGCCGATCCCCCATGTCGCTTGGTGTCCCTTGCATAAGCAGATATGACCGGATAGTCATCAAGGTGGATGTTGCTAACGTCATTGGCAGTAAACCAGTGCTCAGTAACACAGACGAAATGTGGTTTGATATCCATACCATGAATAAATTCTTCAAGCTCAAAGCTTTATTTTTAAGGCATTGTACATTTTGGTGAAAAATTCTAAGATTTTTGTTTTGAATGATTAATTTGTTTTTTGAGTTACCATTCGATAGTCCCGCATGGACGGGCCTCGTCTCAAGTGTTGAAAATGGTTAATGTTAATCCTCTCTCCCCAGATGCTCGGAGACAGGACTTTTTCCTTTTGCTCAGTCGGGACGTCAACTTTACTATCAGATTGTAAGTTATTTATTCATTTGATAATGTTACACAAGTGTTCTCTCAAATGTTTTTGCATTTATGAATATAAATATATTACATTTTTTATAACTAAAACTCCTAATTCTATTTATATTTCTAATTGTAGGTAAAATATTATACAACTTTGGAGCTAAATGGGCAAAAGATTTTAAATTGAAAGTTTGGATAGTTTGCAAAGTTTTTAGTATGCTTTTATATGTCCCTCCCCACACCACACAAGTTGGTATTTTAAATGCCCCTCTGAGTGTAAATAAATAAATAAATAAATAAATAGCCATTTATTTCCGACAGGCCGGAGCCCACTTACAGGAAACTCAAACAAATTAATCGAATTATAAACAAAAATCTTACAAAAGTAATGACCTTGCTATACTTAAAATCTAATAACAAAAAGTAAGAAACTAAAGCTAAGTTAACAGGAACCAATGACTACTAATGAGGATAGCCGGACATATTGCGCAAGTGTTTTAATATGGTTGGGAGGCTGTCATGAAATATGTCGGAGAGGGCTGAGATACGATTGAAGTTGTGGCACATTTTGTGAATGGGACCTTGAGGCAAAATATTGGATCTCGCGAATGCAAGGAAAAATGTAGGCCGATGTCGGGCACCTGTGCGGGGAACATGAAGCGATAGTTGCTCCAGTAGACATGGGCAATCGATTTTAGAGTTAAGAAGTTTATGGAGTATCGATAGTGACTGTGAGTCGCGACGTACTGTTAAGGGCAACTCACCAAACCTAGCGAGGATGTGGCCATGCTCGAAACCCCGTTGCGGGTAGATACCATCCTCTCTAAACATAAGATACTTTAGGAATCGCCTTTGGACGGACTCCACAGATTGATTATGGCAATTGTAAATGGGGGACCATATGATTGAGCAATAATCCAACTTTGACCTCACATAGGAGTAATACAACAGTTTAAATGTAGATACATCAGAAAAATGCTTGCAGTTTCGCAAGACAAAGCCCAAGGTTCTAGAGGCGCTAGAAACCATTTGATCAATATGTGGAATAAAGGAGAACCTCTCATCGAAAACGACTCCGAGATCCCTTATGGTGGTGAGTCTGTTCAGTGTGGATCCGTTTATAGAATAAATGAATTGAAATGGAGTTTTTGTCCGAGTGTACGAAACGACGTTACATTTAGAGATGTTGAGATTCAGTTTGTTATCCAGGCACCACTGGTTAAGAACATCGAGGCTGTCGCGGAGGGATACACAATCCGCGACAGCGTCGATTCGGTTAAATATTTTGAGGTCATCAGCATAGGCGAGTCTGTTGCAGTCAAGCGTCGAGACAAGATCGTTTATAAATATGTTGAAAAGAAGTGGCCCCAGGTTAGAACCCTGGGGGACACCCGACGTAGGTACAAACAAGTCCGACCTAAACCCCTCAAACTCAACAAACTGAGTACGATCCAGAAGGTAGGATTGTAATAGTGAGACAAGCCTGTTAGAGAAACCGAACTGGTCAGACGCCTTATGGAGTAGAATGTGGTGGTCAATTTGGTCAAAGGCTTTACTAAAGTCCGTGTAAATGACATCGACTTGGCTCCTCTTGTTAATGGCGTCACAGACGTAAACGGAAAACGAACAAAGATTAGTCATACACGATCTTTCGGAAAAAAAACCGTGTTGATATATAGAGAGTCGGTTTCGAATTTTGAAAAACAGGGACTTTTGCAAGATGATCTCAAATACCTTGGAGAAGTTACATAGGATTGAGATACCTCGATAGTTTTCAATATGAGATGGATCGTCCTTTTTAAAGATGGGACAAACTTTAGCAACCTTCCATATTTCTGGAAATACGCCATTGTTCAATGGCAGGTTAAAGATATGACAAAGAGGAGCGCTCATGGCAAAGGAACAGTCTTTCACCAGAAAGCTGGGAATACCATCGGGGCCAGACGTAGCTTAATTTTTTAGCGTTTTGCAGGCCGAAATAACGTCCTCGGATGTAACACTGGGTATACCGATTATCTCATATTGGTCTGCTGGATTAAAAGGCTCAGATTGCCAAGGTTGCCCAGAGGTTTTATAGACATTCTTAAAATAATTCGCGAAAGCAGAGACGATGTTATGGGGCCCGTGGACTTGTTGATTGTGTGGCTGGGATTCGAGATTGAGCCTTTTTACTTTGGACAAAGGACCAAAAATTGGAAGGGTTGTTTTTTATGTTTGACTCAGTGTTCCTAATATAACCCCTGTAGGCCTGCTGCGACTGTAACCTAATCAGGCTGCGCAAGGCTTTGAACTTCACGAGGTCAGCATTGGATTTGTGAACTTGCAGACGACGACGTACTCTTTCTTTTTTAAAAATATTGTTAATTAAATCTTTAGTAAACCAGGGGGGAAATCGTAGTGTAGAACTTATGTACTAATTATTTATGAATTTTAGATGCTACATAATTAATGTGATGTGCCCATTTAAGGTTTTGATCTGTAACTATTCCAAGATATTTTGTTTGATTACAGGATTGTATTACATATCTTTATTATTAACATTTGTACAACTGAAAGGGGGCCTATTTGTCATTTTGGGGGAAAAAGCCACATACTGTGTTTTTTGGAGGTTTAGAGACCGTTTAAAATGGTCAAGACCTTTTTTTATTTTGGTGAACGCTAAGTTCACCAATTCCTTAGTTTCCTCCCATGTTGTCCCTTTAAATATTAAGGCCGTATCGTCAGCATAGGAAATAGTTTTACCCTTAAACTCTATGTTAAGTAGTGAGTTAATATATGTATAAAGAGGATAGGTCCAAGAATTGTACCTTGTGGTATGCCGGTTTTAATGGTTTCTGGGCTACTGGTTATATTATTAATTTTGGTGTATTGAGATCGGTTGATAAATAATTGTTAAATATTTTCCATACTGTGCCTCTGATCCCATAATGTTCTAAAATATCCATTAGCTTTTTGTCTGGTACGGTGTCAAACGCCCTTGCAAGATCCATAAAGACAACAATTGTTTTGTGACTGTTATCCATATTTGTGGAGATTTTGGAGGTAAGGTGTTGTATAGCATTGGTGGTGCTAATACCCTCAGTGAAACCAAATTGATTTTTGATATGTTTTTGTCATTGAAAAATTTGACAAGTCTCTGTTTTAATGCTTTCTCAAGAATCTTAGCTATGAGACTGATGGGGCGGTAATTTTGGATGTTAATTGGTGGTCCTGATTTATGTATTGGAGTAATAACATGTTTCAAATGGGATGGGACTATACCACTTTCAAAGGTTAAGTTAATGATGAGTGTTAAAGGTGGTGTTATAGTTAAGTGAAATGTTTTTATTAGCTGTACAGATATCCCGTCTTTTCCTGGGGCGCTGTTTGATTTTAAAGAGGAAATATGGGTAACGATCTCTGCCTTAGACATAGGAGTCAGAAACATAGAGCAATCCGAACCATTGGTCAGCTGAAATGGTTTGCCTGGTACAACAATAGTTTTTTCTAGCTCTGCCCACACATTTATAAAATAATTGTTACAGAAGTTTACAATCTCTATTTCACTCTCAAAGTCTGTGTTATCTTTTATTATAATTTTAAGTTGTTTGTTACTCTTTATTTTTTCACAACATGTTATCTTGTTTATTGTTTCATAGATTTTTTCTTATATTGTTATTTTCTGTTATTTCTCTCTTAAAGTAATCGTATTTTACTTTCTTTATTAATTTGTTATGCTGTTTCGGTAGGCTTTATATTCTGATTCAAGTAATGGATTTGCATTTTTTAGTAATTTCCATTTTAGGCTGTCTTAATGCTTTATTGAGGTAATTAACCCATTTGTAATCCACGATCTCCAAGATCTGGAGTTTTTGTTAAAAAAATAGACGCACAGCAACACGAAATCACGAGCAATTAAGGTTAGTTTTGCATGACACGTCAAACCAAGCCAACGAACGAGCTGGCGCCACCGCACCGTTTACAGTTGTGTTGACAAAACGGCCAATAAAATTCAAATTATATTAATTTTTACAAGCTTAAATAAACAAAATATTTGCTATAAGTGGGTTCGTATCAAAGAAGAATACTTTAAGTTTGTAGTAAATTCAATATCGCAAAAAGTTTTAATACTTTTTGCCCAAATTTAATTTCCTCGTGTTTTCTTACGGATTTACAATTATCAGCTGATTGATGACGTGCATCGGTTTTTGTTTTACATCAACTGTATGTGCGCTTCATCTCCAGTTGTAGTTAGAACTCCTGGATTTTAGAATCAACCCCCAAAATTCTCACAAAATAATTTTTACTATCATTTTAATTAAAATACCATAAGTACAAGAATTTCTAGTTTAATTAAAGCCCTCTAATTTTTTATTTTTTATTCGTTTTGACAACTGCTGGAAATAATTCTGTATGGCACAGGAGTGATATTTGCATATTTAAAAATTAACTTATATGCTGCATAACAAACTTGTACCATATATTTTATTAGGTACACCCAGTATAAAATGAAATTTTTTTATCAAAAATAACAAAACCTCTATGACATTTTCAAGGAACCAAGCTACAAAAAAAACATTATTCAGTACAGAACTTTCAAATCAAATCAAATCAAATCAAAAAGTGCTTTATTGTAGAAGAATAAAAATTTCTTATTTACAAAGCTTCAGAGTAACATAATAATAATAATAACAATAACAGTTTAAAACCATGTGTAATATGTATAAAACAAGCTTATAAACAAAATTAAAACAATAACAAACCATGCTCAAATCAAAGCAATTATTATGAGCAATAAGTTGACAAATATAAAATAAACAATTACAGTTTAAAAGTACAGAAAACCATAAATTCAGCAAACACCCACTCACTCTCAATACTTGTGTCCATACAAGAAAAACAGATATATAAAAAAAAACAAAAAAAAAAAAAAAATTTTTGACAACAGTCAAAAATAACGTTCATAAAACGTCCCTGTAAAATTCTTCCAAATTATAATAAGCCCTAGGTATCAGCAATTTTCTCACCAATCTTCTAAACATTCCAACCTCACCAATGTTTCTTATATTTATAGGCAAGCAATTATAAATCTTAATACTCTCGTAAATGAGGGAATTCTTGGTCAGGGATGTTTTTGGAATAGGTAATGGTAATTGTAAGTCATTGGTTCTACGTGTATTGTGAATGTGAGCGTGAGTAAAATCCCTAAATTTCTTATGGACGAGAGTAACTGTCTCCAAAATAAATAAGCATGTTAAAGTTAGAATTTTTTCTCGAATAAATAAAGGTTTGCAATGATCTTTTACTTTCGCCTTGCAGATATATCTAATTGCTCTTTTTTGTAGAATAAATATCGAGTTAAAAAGTTGTTGGGTACAAAAACCCTAAAATGCAACCCCGTACCTCAGGTGAGACTCTATAAGGGCATAATAAGTTGATTTAGCCATGGATGACCCCAGTTCGTTCGAAACTACTCTAACCGCATAGCATCCCGACGCCAGTCGTTTGCTAAGTATAAGAATATGATCATAATACTTCAGCCTTTCGTCGATGTAGAGACCCAGGAACTTGGTGCTACTTTTTCTATCTATAATATCATTACCCAGATTAACATGATCCAGAGAAAACTTGAATGTAAGGACGCTGGTTTTATTTGCATTAAAGCATAGCATATTAGCGTCACACCATTCTTTCACTCTCTGCAAGTCAGCAGCAATCACGTCTTCCAATGCGCACGGATCCTTGTCAAGCCATAAAATAGTGGTGTCATCCGCGAATAACGTAAACTTGCCACTAATGTTGATTGTTGCCAGATCGTTCAAATAAATCAAAAACAGCAATGGGCCAAGAACAGATCCCTGAGGCACCCCGCGGTCAATATTTAATACTCTTGAGATTCGTTCATTAGATTTAACAACCTGTTTTCTTTCGGAAAGATAAGAAGCGAACCAATCCAGGGCCACACCCCTAAAGCCGTAATGGTAAAGTTTCTGAAGCAATATCCCATGACTCACGCAATAGAACGCTTTCGAGAAGTCACAGAAAACCGCCGCAGCCACACCACCATCATTCAAGCCAATATAAAGGTTTTCCAAAAGACTAAAAATTGCATCCCCTGTACTTTTGGAATTCTGAAAGCCAAACTGACATTTATGGATTATGTTATGGTGTGTCAAAAACCCCAACATTCTTTTTTTAACTAGTCTTTCAATTATCTTAGATAGTGTTACAAGGAGGGATATCGGACGAAAACTTGAAGGGTCAGCAGGATCTCCTCCCTTATACAGTGGTGTAATAACAGCTGTTTTAAGGCCAGTTGGAAATGTACCTAGATCGAATGATCTGTTAATTGCCTTGACCAACACAACAAGTGCGTGATCTGGCAAAGATTCGAACATTCTCAATGAAACACCGTCAATTCCCACAGATTTTTTATTCTTAATCTCCCTGATAGTAACTTTAATTTCATCAAGTTCTGTAGGATATAAATAAAAGGACTCACCTATAGAAATGTTTTGAAGATAATGCAATGGACTGACAGTTGACGATATACTGGAGGTTAGTTTTTCCGCTATTGAACAGTAGTACGTGTTCAATAGGTCAGAGTCCATACTCTCCTGGTTTGATGAAGAACATGATTTTCCACGCACACCGTTAACAATATTCCAGCTTTCCTTGCTCTTATTATGAGCACTAGATACTCTATAACTGTAGTATCTCTGTTTTGCCGCCCTTATCACAGATCTATACACACTCCGATACCGGGCAAAGTAACCCACAAAAAAATCACTGTCTGTATATTTCCTCAACCAGCGCAAAGCCCTAAGGTTGGTAGAAGAAGCTTTAATGCCTGGGGTAATCCACGGTTTTTTTCCTTTTTCTTCATTTTTATTTTCCGAACAGGAAAGTTATCTCCAACTAGTTTAGCAACTAAATCGTTAAAAATACTCAAGGGGTCCACTGCATTTAGAGCCGTAGCCCAGTTCACTCGTGCAGCTTTATGCTTGAAATTATTAAAATTAGTTTTACTATAAATTCTACCATATCTGTAGGATTTTTTTTTTTTTTTGCAATGTAAGGAAAAGGTCGATATTATTACCTCATGATCCGACAAGCCAGACGACATCACAGTGGTTTCAGAATCAGTTTCAGTTAAAAAGTTAATGCACACATAATCAATAACGGTATTAGAAAATCTTGTAACACGAGTCGGTTGCATTACAAGCATATGAAAATTGTAAGAAATCAACAGGTTTTTAAGGTTTTGAGTATGAAGACATTTAGCGTCGCTATAGTTTATATTGGTCAAGCTTTAGAAAAAACGATGGCAAATTTATCATGTTGCATTAATTTTGTTCTGGAGTTTATTTACCCTCAACTGTAAAATTAAATAATTACTGCTACTTACACATTTCCACTGTCTAGATTTTAGATGAGTGCGACATAGTAGTTGATGTCGGAGCTGTGTATGATCCGAAGAAAAACAAATATGACCATCATCAAAGAGAATTTGAAGATACACTCAACAGTGTTCGTCCTGACCTTGCAAGGAATAAATTCAACACTATAAAGTAAGAAATGTATTAGGTACCTATATCCATATTAATGGTGTCTATTGAACACAGTATATTCTTTGGTTTAGTATTTGCCGATAGTTAGGTAACATTTCATTTTAGATTGAGTTCAGCAGGTCTAGTGTATGCCCATTTTGGATTAGAAGTTATATCAGAAATTTTGAATAAGGAAAAACTAGTAGCAACAAGTGAATGTCTAGGGGCGTTATTTTTGCATATTTATGAAGTATTTATAGAAGAATTAGATGCAGTAGACAATGGTGTACCAATGTATCCAGACGGCAAAGCAAAATATAGGATAAATACTCACCTGTCTGCTAGAGTTCATAGGTTAAATTCTGTGTGGAATGATCCTAATCCAGAAGATGATGATGTATTATTTAAGAAAGCTGTTGAATTGACAGGATCAGAGTTTCAGGAGCAGGTTATTAATGTAAGTAGAGGTACCTACCTAATAGCTAGGTATTTTTGCCATGAACGAAAACGCTGAATTTTTGTTACCTAATATAGCAGGGAGGGATAAAACAGTTCAGATTTAAAACTCGATAATATAGAGGTTTTTTTTGCAACTGTTAGTTAAGATGTTTTCAGTAGGTTAGATTTGATCCTTTCACGAATATCTTTATTCAATTAGTTAATTTACACCTATTTATTAAACTTCTTTGTCATTAAATGGTGTACCTATTTAGGGATTCTTAAGTAAAAACTTTCTTTTGTTCTGGAAGTAGACTATAAGTACTATGCTAAACAAAGTTTTCGGATTAGTCAAGACTGTTTTTCTTAAATTTGACACTCAGATTGATTTAAAACTAAATAAAAAAATAAATACTAAAGCTTTCTGGTCTTACATTAAAAGTCAACGTAACTCTGTTGGATATCCTACAAAAATCAAGTATAATGATATCTCGTCTAGTGACCCATAAGCAATCGCTGATTTATTCGCGGACTTTTTTCAGTCGGTGCTTACTGGCACAAACGCAACAGTCGCTGATGGAAAGAATAGGCCATCTACTAATAACACGAATTTATCAAATGTTGATATCACTAGTTCCGTCGTATTTAAAAAACTCGTCAATCTTGACGAAAACAAGGGCGCTGGGCTAGACGACATCCCGCCGCTCTTTTTAACAAAAGTGTAGCCCGACCCTAACTTTGCCACTTCGTTATCTCTTTCAGCTTTCCCTTAATTCAGGTTCATTTCCCGGTCTCTGGAAATCAGCGTATGTCACCGCAATTCACAAAGGCGGAGATAGAAGTGAGGTTAGCAACTATCGTCCTATATCTGGTCTTAATTGCATGGCAAAAGTCCTTGAATCCATAGTTGTGGACCAGCTTTTGTATAACCTAAAAGATACTATCTCTAAATCTCAGCACGGATTCCTACCTAGTCGCTCTTGCCTAACTAATTTATGTATTTTTTCGCAATATTTGTCTACCGCGATTGATATAGGAGCTTAAGTCGACGCCATATATCTCGATTTCAAAAAAAGCCTTTGACTGAGTAGATCACAATATTCTAGTGAGCAAGCTGAGATTATATAGTATAGAGGACCCTCTGTTTTCATGGATTTCAAGTTACTTGCGCAATCGTACTCAAACTATCAAAATAAACAGCGTCCTTTCTAAAGAGAATGATGCTACGCCGGGCGTACCCCAAAGGCCACACTTAGGCCCGATCTTATTTTTAATCTTCATAAATAACCTTAGGATTTACCCAAGAACTGCCGGTTTTTTTTATACGCGGACGATTTAAAAATATTCCAAAGAGTCGCAGATGAGGATGACTGCACAAAATTGATGCATGATCTGGATAAAATAATGGATCGGTGTACAGAAAATAATATGGAACTAAATTCCTCAAAGTGTAAAGTCATATCATTTACAAGGAAGAAAACACTAATAATACACTCTGAGATTTAACGAACACATCAACTATATTTTATCAAAATCCTTTAGAATGACAAGGTTTATAATGAGGCGTTTGCTGGGAATTTTCAAACACTGAAGTCCTAAAGTCTCTTTACTACTCCTTAGTACGAAGCCACTTGGAGTACTGTTGTGTCATCTGGTCACCACATTACAAAGTTCATATAAAGCGAGTTGAACGCGCCCAGTTGAAATTTGCAAACTTCTTATTGTATAGGCTGGGAATAGATAAGAGTGGTTTATCTTACCATCAGCGATTGACAATCTTAAACATGGACAGTCTGGAGAAACGTGAAATCTTGTTGTCCATTGTGTTTGGGTATAAAATAATTACAAACAGCATAGACTGCGCTGAACTTCTAGCATTAGTTCATTATCGCGTTCCTCCGCGCAATACGCGACTTACTGAGGTATTTTCAATTGATAGAAGCCAAACTGATGTTGGCAGAAACGGTGTCATGAACCAAATCATGCAAAACCTAAATACATATATCCCCTTTAACACAGAGTTTAATTGTTCATTGATAACGTTCAAAAGAAAACTCAATTTATTGCTAACTACATTGGCCTAATATTACTCAATAAATAATAAGCACTATATAAAGCACATAAAAGGCTTGTTAGTGTTTCATAACGTCTTACAATCTACGTTAGGTGGTATTAGAAAAAAAAACTAGTAATAACAATAATAAAAGTAACAAAGTTCCCATATGAAAATATATATATCTCCTTACCAACGATTAGACTAGCATAATATATTATTAATTATATCTGAATAAATTGATATAAACATAATAATATACCTAGTTTAATAAATGTGATTAATTAAAAAAAAAAAAAAAAACGATAAATCCGCTTAGTTGTTCTAAGTCTTGTGACAAAATGCAGAGAAATCGAAAGCAAAAAAAAACATATATCAGTGAAACGAATCAATAATTCAATTATATAATAATATTATACCTTTAAAAATTAGATTTATTATCGATAATTATTAAATAACTAAGTAGCCAGGATAAGAGGTACCAGGAATTAAGGTATGCATTGTTAGGTATTTGGTTGGAGTCAAGCAAATATTTGACGCGTGACACTTCCATCTTGTCATATTTGTCCAATACTAGGTTATTTCGATTTCACCAACTTTATTACAGCTGATACTTAGTCAGGGCCGGACTGACGAATATTGTTATTATTAAACCTTTGCAGAAAATGATTGCTGGGAAATTCATCTAAGAATATGAATTATAATATAAATAAATTTGTTTTGATAAATTCTGTGCATTGTAATGGTGGGATTCAGGATTGACCATTAATATCACAGGTCTTAACAAAAGCAATCTTAGTAGTGTATAACGATTAGTAGTGTATAAATTTAAATTAATAAATAAAATGCGGATCTGCAGCCCATATTATTTGACCAAATCGACGAGAAGGTAACCCATGACAATATGGAAGTGTCACGCGTCAAATATTTGCTTGACCCCAACTATAGTTTATTCGATATAGTACAAATTTTTTAAATCTATTAGACCATGAATTTCAATTCTCAATTTAGACTTTATCCAATTTTCTATTCTAGTTTTGAAAAGGGTATACGAGTTAATATTTTTAAATTCACCTGGAATTGTATTATATAATTTTGGCACCAGAAACAAGTAACTTCGTTGCGATATAGTTTTTACCATTTTTGGTATTCTAGATGAATTATTTTTATTTCGCGTTTCGTAAGTGTGTGTAATACTTACCAATTCTTGCTTGTTCTGATGTTGCCGGAGTAATAATGATCTACAGAATATTTGGCGAGGGTCAAACATTCCCGACTCCGAGTAAAGCTTATCAGTTGGGATCCTCACACTATGCAAACAATTGCAGTTCCGATGTTCCTGACTTTTATAGGCGTATTTTATCTGTCCTATTTGTCCCTATTTTGCAAAATGTTCTTTTATATCACACAAATTAGTTCTAAGTGATGTATACTATTTGAATTTATTGATCTGTAATGTAGAAATAGATAAATAAAATAAATAAAAAAACCGTTACTGAACAGACTTTGAAAGAAAACGAATATATGAAGGGGTTAGAGTATGCAAAAAGGGTATAAGTAAATTTGAACTGATTTTTAGAAAATGATTTCGAAAGGTCATGATTTTGAAAAACAGTTAGGTATATTAAAAATTTATCAGAATGCTGGTGTGATCATTTTTAAAGGTGAATATAGCACTCTTCCTATGAATTAAGTAAAAAATACGTTATTTATGAGCTTATTTCATGGTAAAAACTGAAAGTTGTTAGCTGTTGTTGCTCCTGACAATTATTCCTAATTGAAAGGTCGCTCAATTGAAAAATGGTTGTGATTCTTTGAGATTTAGTCATCAAGAGGAGTAGTATCCACCCCGCGTCCTCGTGTCTTATTTTTTACTATTGAATAAATGAAATATGCTTATTTATTTATTAATTATTAGGGATTTACTGTTTGGTGGCCAGCAAGAGAAATAATTAAAAGAATCATTGAAAAGAGAAAAGAAGTTCATGAGACAGGTGAAATTATCTTGCTGGATGAAAGGTGTTCTTGGAAGGACCATCTCTTTGCTATAGAAGAAGAATTAGGGATTCAAGGAGAAATAAAGTTTTGCGTCTTCCATGATAGAACAGGAAATAGTTGGAGAGTTCAGGCAATTCCTATTCAACCAGACAGTTTTATTTGCAGGTGAGTGTAGCACACACACCCAGTTTGCCATCCTTAGATAATAATTCAAAAAAACAAGACACTGGTCCTTAAGCTGCCCATACACACTGCAACATGCGGCTCACGATACATACGTAAGAAAAATGTATAGTAAAATCTCTCAATAGCGACCACCCTCGGGGAATCAAATGTTAGTCGGTTAATAGAGAAAAATTAAAACAACTGGTCTGCATTTTACAGTTCAATTTACAGTTACAATTTTAATTATTTTCTTTAATAGTACCAAGTGAGCCCAGCATATTGCAATTTTACGGAAGAAGTGAGGACCGCGACAAAGTGAGCCCCAATATACGGTGCTCACTTTGTCTGGCTCTGTAAATGTCGCCGAAATTATTTCCACAACACCTTATTGCACTTTTATAAAAAAAAAAGATTGGACCCCATTTTGTTGCTTAAGCGTTAAAATGCGTATATTGTAGTTTAACGTTTTGCCGCAGTCGGCGCTTTTCCTGGAGTATAATTTTTTACCGCATGTATATCAAGGCGCTGCACTACACCGTTCAACTCGCCAACCAAGGACCAGAGATTTGGCAACATGTGAGGTCCTAGCTTTGCGTGTTGTATATTTTATTGTTTCAAATATTTTATGCAAATTTAAGTAAAATTGTCTTGCATCTAGCAGGTAAATAAGACATACCAAAATCTATTTATAGCACTCACCCAAGGCCATGAATATAGTACAGTGTGTCGCAGATGAACTTGACAAGAGGAAAAAAGATATTCAATATTGACTTTACGACGAAAAGTTATAATAGTTATAGTTATAAAAAATTCTGCTTATCCAGAAAAGAAGTTTGCCATATTAAAATTATAGATCAGATGTACAGGATGGCAAAATAAGCGAGGTGAGTCGGAAACCGTCCTCTAGCTAAGGGGTGTCACAGGCAGCAGATAGCAGATAGAAAATTAGGTTTTTCTATATATGTTTTCCCCACCACTTTATTTTAGAAGATAGAGTAAAAAATTTAAAACACTAGAGATTCGACACATCGTAAGGATTGCGCTGATTAATTTATATTGTTTAAAACTCATTTTAGGATACCTATTTTAGACTTTCATATTACATAATATATTAAATAATAAAAAGTAGATCACATTATTTGAAAAAAGTCTGTAATCTAGGATAAGTTAAGATTTTTTATAAAGATGAAAAAATATAATTTTTTCATAAACAGAAAGAAAAAATGAAATGTAAGTGCTTAAGTGATTTTTCTAATGTTTAAATGGCTCCTACACCGCAATTTTTGAAAGAAAATGTCAACTTGTTATATGTCGTTGAAAAGGTAGTTTATGTCTATAGACGTACTACATACAGACATGCACATGGACAAAATAGATGACTATTTCACAAAAATAATAATAAAGTATTTTCAAAGAACGGACGTTTCACTTAACCCGTTAATAACAAATTCACACGTTCACTCCACTGAAGATCAAAGACATAAATAACCAAAAGACTGGCTCCCACCTTAACTGTACAGAAATAGATAAAGAGCAGTAACAGTAGCCTGCACAATAAAAATCAAAAATGAACTAACAAATACCAAATAAAGAAAAGAAAATATGTATAAGCAAAATCCAAAAACCTTCCAATATGTAACCGCAAAGGAAAAATACAATTAAATAATAGGAGTAAAAGTCTTAATTTGACTAACTCAATTAACTAACCATAAAACGGAAAAGGTAGTTTTGAGAAGAATTCGACTGGGTAATATAAAATATAGGTTGTCATTTAGAGAAAAAAGGAACAATATGGCCTAATTCTGGAGAAACCAAAAGTAAACTTCATTTCGTTTAAACATCATACACACAGCGTATAGAGGGTGTGTACTTTTCGACACTTTTGACGGGTATCTCCGTTATTAGTACAGATAGAATGATTCGGTTTTCGCAAACCTGTGCCACTTTTTTGTGAAACAAATGATGCCCAAAACGGATGTATCATGGCCAACTTGGTTTATGAGATACAGGGCGAAATTGAAAAGGGTGCATTTTCAGACACACCTTGTATTTCAGTTATCTTATACCCTATCGAAAATATAAAAAGGGGGTGTCATACAGTTTTTTACGCAGAATTCAGTGGCGTAGTTAGAATTTTTCCAGGTATGCCTAATTTTGAGAAATATACCAAAGTTGTGTTTTTTTTAATGCAACACCCTGTATATTTATTCTTAGTTGCATTCTGCTTACTGAGAGCTTTCCAAAAATATATAATAGTTGGCACTCTGTTTTACCAGGATGGTTCAAATTTATAGTTTTTAAATAACAATCTTTAAATTGACATTAGGCTTTGGATTTGGTTTCACTAGAACAATGAAATTGTGGTATTAAATACATACTTTTTATTCATAAAAATTGTTGAAAATGGTTGCCATTCTCCCTAATACAAAGGTGACACATTTCTGTAATTCGTCTCAAGGCGTTTAAAATTATTATTGGATGTTCTTGTAGAAATTGAAATGCTAAATGGGTAGCCTGTCGAAGTTCCTTTACAGTTCTGTGCCTGGTCTTGTATATCATGATCTTGCATATTGTTCTTTTCACATCTGCAAAAACCTCCACAGAAAGAAGTCTAACACCGATAGATCGGGCGATCGTGGTGGCCATCTTACAGCTCCATTTGTGCCTATCCATCTTTGTGGAAAATTATTTTGTAGAAAAGCCCTTACTACGTGAGAGTTATGACTCGGCGCACCGTCTTGTTGGAAATGTATAGCATATAACTGGGCAAGGGGAACGATTCCTAATAACTCGGGTATAACGTCTTCCAAGATTTCCAGATATCTATTTGCCGTAAGACCTCACTCATAAATACGGTAAGTTATTTGATTACCTAATATGAAGCAAGAAACACCAAATCCAAAGCGCTCTTGCTGCTCCCTTTCGAAAATAACATGTTGATTTTCTTCAGACCAATGTCTTGTATTATGCCGGTTAAAAATTCCGGCACTAGAAATGTGGCTCTCATCGGTCCAGATTACCAATCTTCCAAAATTGGCATTGGTCCGGATTTGTTCTGTATACCAATGACAGAAGATGAATCGCCGATCTGCATCTCCAGGAAATTTTGCACAATTTTAAGTTTGTATGGATGGTATTTATATTTTCTTAACATTTTTTGTGACCGACTTTTATTTATACCAATTTCCTGTTCTATATTTCTGCAGGAAGTTGAAGGAGTAACGGTTGCATAAGCCAAAACATTTACTTCATCTTTTTCTCTATTTTCCATACTGTATGCTTTAGGCCGAGGCTGTGTAAAGGTTCCATGTTCAATTAAATTTTTCTTTAGAATGGAAAATTTGTCTGGAAATGACTGCCTTCTTTCAGGATATCTATAAAATGATGATGATAATAATAAGAAGCTGCTTAAACAAACACTCCGCATAACTATAAAGGTGGTCGTTGTAGAAATTTTCGATCGCAAATAATAATAATATACCTACCTATTGAAATATAAATCGGCAGCTGCATGGGGGTTTTCATGGCTTTGTATAAAGCATACCAGCATATCGTATTTTTCATAATTCTCATACTTTTGGACCATCGTTAAAATTTAACAATAACACTTAATAAATAAATTATCAGTAACTTTCTAAACTCTAATGACATAAATACAATTCTGCAAGACAAGAGCTAAACGCCATTATGAAACTTTTGTTTTATAGCCTGGATAAGTCAAGGCCATAGTAGATATTTTTGTTTATTTAGAAAACTACTTTTTACTATTGCAAGTATTAAAAAACTTAAAAAATTTTAAATCAAACTATAAGGTAATATTCATGGTGTATTGTGTCGTCAATAATTTATTTTTATTAAAACCAAATCCAAGGCCTACTGTCACTTATTTAAAGCTTGTTATTTAAAAAATATAAATTTCAACCGTCCTGGTAAAACAAAGTGCCAACTATTATATATTTTTGGAAAGCTCTCAGTAAGCAGAATGCAACTAAAAATAAATATACAGGGTGTTCCATTTAAAAAAACAAAACTTTGGTATATTTCTCAAAAATGGGGATACCTGGAAAAATACTAACTACGCCACTGAATTCTGCATAAAAAACTGTATAAGACCCCCTTTTTTTATTTTCGATAGGGTATAAGATAACTGAAATACAAGGGGTGTCTGAAAATGCACCGTTTTCAATTTCGCCCTGTATCTCATAAACCAAGATGGCCATGATACATCCGTTAAGGGCATCGTTTGTTTCACAAAATGTGGCACAGGTTTGCGAAGACCGCATCATTCTATCTGTACTAATAACGGAGGTACCCGTCAAAAGTGTCGAGAAGTAGACACCCTGTACATATTAATTTCACCCTCAAATATGGCACTAACGCAAATTTGAATAAAATATTTTTTAAAACGCAGTGGTGCTATGTAAAATGATTTCATTGGCACCTGGTAGGTACCTTTTCTATATGAAAAATTTGATGTTTTCTCTAATGGTACTAAGTGAGCTCCGCCTATTGCAAATTTACGGAAGAAGTGAGGACCGCGACGAAGTGAGCCCCAATATACGGTCCTCACTTGGCTTAGCCCTGTTTACTTCGACAATATTATTTCGACAACAGTTCATTGCACTTTTATTTAAAAAAATTAAAATCCTCAGGTTTTAAAGAGCATATAGTAAAATTTCTGCATTATCCCATAGGTGATGTTATAGTAACTATGTGTTCCTCATTTAATATCTCTATTAGTTAGTAACTAAATCTTAATACAGTCAAAGTTTAAACAAGCTTTATTCTACAGGGTGTACTAAAAAGTATGGTCAATAATTGCGGAGTAGCCTGGTTACGAACTGAATAAGAACATCATATAAAATGTCCACTTACTACGAACCTATAGCCCCCTAAAGGGGGTGCTCTGAAGATATTTTTTTCTACATATTTTCGAAACCTTTCTAGATACAAATTTAAAATTTAGATATTTTAGTAAACTTTGTACGCAACTAACCTACAGTGTCACCATTAAAGTCCGCACCATATGGAACTTTTTTTTATTAATGAGGTTAGTTAAAATTAAATTTGGGCAATCGTTTTTGCTTCAAATTAGACTAAAAATTATATAATCAAATGTCACCATCTGTCATTCGGTATCTGTCAAAAATTACATTTTAATCAAAAAATGCTGAAAAATGGCATTGTTTTACCGAATTTCAAGAAATTTTATTAGAAAAAGTTGTTTCTAGTACAATTCTTGGCCTAAATACAAAGTTTCAGTTTTCTAGCTCAAAGTTGATTTTTTTGCCATTTTTTCTAATTAACTTTTTTTTTATTTAATGTAAGTTCGCTTAATGGATATTAAACTATTTGCTTATACCATACTCAATATTTTATTTAGTTTGTATGAGCTTTTTTTTACTAGAATGCCATTTTTTTCGAAATTTAAAATTAGAGGCAAAAAAATTTGACACAGGTGGTGCAAAGTTATCCTAATTTAAAAATTTTAACAGATATTTTGTATTTAGGCCAAGAATTGTACTAGAAACAACTTTTTCTAATAAAATTTTTTGAAATTCGGTAAAACAATGCCATTTTTCAGCATTTTTTGATTAAAATGTAATTTTTGACAGATACCGAATGACAGATGGTGACATTTGATTATATAATTTTTAGTCTAATTTGAAGCAAAATCGATTGCCGAAATTTAATTTTAACTAACCTCATTAATAAAAAAAAGTTCCATATGGTGCGGACTTTAATGGTGACACTGTATAATATAAACCGCCAAATATGCAAGTGTGATTAAATAAATTGGGTAAACCTGTTCTTTCAATAAAATTTACGTGTCCGAGAGAGAAAGTAGTATGGTCATGCAACACTGTACGGTTAGTCCTTACTTGGCGCGTTATATATTTTTTTTATGCCTTTCAGTCCTCATATTGTGCATAAGATAGTAAAGCATAAACGGTGCTCATTTTGATAGACAAATGGTTGGTCCTCGGTTTGTCGTAAAATACGCGAAATATTTTTTTTCTGTCCTATTAGGTTTTATTGAGTATACTCTCGCGCGTAGTTTTCGCATTAACCCACTGACGTTACGGGTCCGACCGTGACTTCCTAAGTGTACTCCTTCATGGGGTCCTCACTTAGTATGGTATATTGCTTGTCCTCACTTTGATACATGGTCGTATAACAATATTCTCGTTTAAAATTATCAGAACTAAAATTAAATGAGATGAAGCCAATTTACCAATATGTATATACTGCACGTGCATACTAACATATATATTGTACACTGTATACTGTATGTTTGCTTTAAAATTCTTATTTTTTAAAATAATCACAAATTAATGATTGCTTAATATTTTTTATTTTATTTTTATAAAATTCAGATTCACATTTTAATAGCAATTGAGAAATATTTGTAGACTCAAGCTTGCGCAGGCTTCAGATAGCCTTGATATTTTCGACGCTGGAGCAAGTTCAGGTTAATCTTCCTCTGTCTTAGAGTTGGTAGTAGTTTCATCCGTTTCTTGGATCTCTTCAATACACTCGATGATAGTCAATTCTGCAATTTGTGTTGGCAAATCGTTATCAAAAGCGGCAAATTGTTTTAAGTTAACAAAAAATGTGTCCATAATGTTGGGAAACAGTTGTGCGAGCGGAATATTATCTTCTTCGAAGTCGTCAATATTATCTGTATTACACATAAATCCGGCTTTCATAAACCATTCTTTTATTGTCACTGAAGACAAATGGCGCTAGGCCACCGAAACCCATATCAAGGCGTTGGTTATGGTAATATTATTTTCGATTTCTTAAAGAGGACAACCACTGTCTATACATGTTAAAAGCCTCTTAATGACGTAGCTTCTGTAGAGAATTCTAAAATTCTGAATACTGCCTCGGTCTAAAGGTTGGCAATGTGAGGTAGTATTGTAAGAAAAATAAGTTGACATTATCCAGTGTAATTTTGGGATGAGACGTTGCATTATCCAGGAACAATACCACTCTTCTGTATTTTGCTTCTTTATCTTGGTATCAAATCTGTGGGGCCATGTTGTCATGATGTCTGCTGACATCCACGCTTTTTTGTTCGAGATCCATTGAAGAGGTAACTTATCGATATGTGCGCCCTTAAAACATCGAGAATTTTTGTTTTTGCCTATTATAAGTGGTTCTTCCTTCTCACCTTCCATATTTGCACAGAACAGAATTGTAAATCGTTGTTTTGCTGTTTTTTTCCAGTACATTTGCCATCTTTCAATGCATATGTTTTTGTTGGCAATGCACAATAGTAGAAACCTGTCTCATCTGCATTAAATACGCTCCTTAGGGCATAATTCTTTAAAATGGTCAATAGCCTTCCTTTCCAAGCAGTTACTTCTTCGATATTGAGATCGGCTGATTCACTACATATTTTCTTGGATAATATCGTACCTTGAAGTTATCTAGTCCTAGACATTGAGCAGATTCGGGGACTTTTGCTTAAATTATGGGCCCGGATATTGGTAAGTGCTTGTTACGCGCCTTACGTAAGCAGTTAAAAACAACTTGGTCCACTGCCAGTCCTTCGGTTTTCGGAAATTTTCTTTTTGTTCACCTTAACGACCTTCTTGAAACAAATTTCTAACTTCTGCTTTATTTTGAAGCAGCATAGTCACTTGGGTCTTACCCACCTTAATTTTTCAGCCAATTTCTTGGTACTTAAACCAGTTTTTTCACTTTCCTCGATTATTTCAATTTTTTTCGCTTAAAGAAAGACATTTCCTTTTTCCCGCCATCTTCAAATATACACGTTAGTCCCAAAACACCCCAAAACTGTTCAAAACAGGATACTGTGTGATGGGGAACTTAATTATTTACTTAGCTTTTTGTTTAATGTTTGATGGCGGCTCCACACGACCAAACTTTTATTAATATTCACGCAAGACTTTGTGAAACTGGCAATTTTAAAAGACAGGAGGGCTGTGAGAATTTGAACCGTTGAGGTTGAAAAAGCTGTGCTAAATAGAATTGAAGAAGACCCGCAAATTAGTACAGGGAGAATTGCTCGTGAACTGAATATTACACACAATTGTGTGGCAAATTTTAAAATCTGAACAGCTTTATCCTTATCATATGCAACATGTGCAGGCGCTATTACCTAGAGCTTTTCCCCTTAGAGTATATAGTAGATTTATGCATTTGGTTGCGTAATAGATTATTAAAACCCCTGGATTTTTTAAGCCATGTGCTTTTTACAGATGAAGCTCTGTTTTCTCGAAATGCTATCATAACTCCTCTTCCTACCCAAGTAGCATATTTAGACAAAAATTGGACACAAATTCTTTGCTGCGAAACGTTTCAAAACATTTTCGATTAAAATTATCAAATTATGTCGAGACACAAGTGTTCCGAAACTTTTGCGACACATTGTCAAACTTAGTTACTAGAAGTATATCAAATCAGCAGGTGGGGACGGCCCTAGGGGAATGGGCCGCCAACCTCTCCAAGGAGGAATGGCGGCAGACGTCGGGGTGTAGACAGGCCAAAGATTTCATGGTAGGACTTTTAACAGGACACTGCAAGTTGAGGAAGCACCTGCATGATATGTTCGGGACGCTTGTAGGATGAGGAGACACCACTGCACTTCCTGTGCACTTGGGAAGCACTGGGAAAACTCAGACGACAAGTCTTTGGGACAGTGGTGATCCCACAGGAGGAAGTCAGGACTCTTGCACGTCCTGACCTTTATGAGAAGGTCGGGTAGATTCGTTGAGAGCCTGGGTGGTTGAGTGGAGAGGGGAAGACTCAGGGGTAGGTAAAAAGGATCGCATTTGGTCTACTTGCCTGGTCCGTGTGCGTCCCCTTACCTACTACTACTACTACTAGTTACTGGAGACATTTATGGACTGTTCGTTTTGAAATATTTTACAAACAACAGTGTCGATACATTTACGACATGCGGAAATGAATATTCTTCGAAACATTTTCAGATAAAACTATGAAGTTGCGTAAGACACATGCTCTCCCGAATTGTAGCGATATATTGTCAAATAAAATTAATCAAATCAAATTGGTATTTTTCTATTTCGAAATATTTACACCACAATGGAATCTATTCATTTACGAAACTTGTGAAGAAAATAATTTTCAAAAACTCCAGAAACCAGAAACATGCACTACCTGGTCGTCGATCGGAATAAATTATCACAAACAATAATTTTCAAATTTTTAATTTAGAATTTTGGATTTCTTATTTAACCATTTTACGTTTACTTTTTAATAATATGGGAAGGAAGCAACAGTATAAATATTCCTCAAAGTTTTATATTTTTAATACATAACTGAAACTGTTTTTGTGTCGACACTTTTTCTATTAATTATAGTTACATAATATACGAAACGTTATAGAAACCAAATACTAGAAATTGGGTGTTGACTCCATTTTAGACGAAATTCATTTTTCACATTCTGGCGGCCATTTTGACAAATTAATTTGTAACTTGTTAATCTTGGTTTTAACTAAATTGCTGCATCTTTTGAAATGCCTAAAAGTTGTTGAATTGGTTCCATTTGATTATTCAATTCATTAAAAAAAGAAAATAAGAAAAAACTTGAAATTATTTTTAATTTTATTTTTTAAGAATTATTATTTTATTCTGTAAATGCAAATAAATTGAGTTCCCATTAAAAATAAAGCTAAATTACTAAATTGCACGATCAAACTTATTTTGACAATGATTTTTTGTTCTCTTTTGCAATATCTATATAAAATATAATAAGTATTATACATTTAGAGACAACGCCATTATGGCGAAATTATTTTGTCTTCAAATTGTTTCTCTTTCAGTTCACAGCCTGCATGTATATTTATTCATTATTTGTTTCCTTACTTTTTCCATTTTGACATCTTTAAATACAAATAAAGGCACACTTGGAAACAAATTTTTCAAAAAGTTCCACGCTGGTTTAGCTACAAAACTACAGCGCCCTCTAAGATGTTGAACTGTCATACCAGCTACTATCTTGTAGTCGCTATCGACTATTGCGGGCGTGAGTCGTTAGGGATGCAGCTTGTTCTATTTCCTGGGTCAGGCGCAGCGTCATAAAAAACGGCGGCGATGTCACCCTGTATCTAACGCACAGGTCTTAACAAGTCCTAGCAGACGAGCGAGAATATTGTGGTAGCGTGCAATAAATGTATTTTATTTGTATTGTTTTATTATATCTGGAATGATGGCGGAATAGACTGAAAAAGTAATTTCTTAGGTCGAATTGCGGTCTGGACTTTATAATATGGCATTACCACAATATAGTGATGGCAATTTAAAGTTGAAGTTATAGGAGGAAGTGTGTTTAGATGTTATTCCTGAATGGAATAATTTTGATGTCAATTTATCAGGATGATTTCTCCAATTTGGATAAATGTCGCACGAGGACAAGAGCAATTATAGTCCGTTTCGTTGCCGTTGATAGCTCGATACCCTCATTAAAGATTCAAAACAAGGCTCGGGTGGTTTAAAATATTTTACCTATAAAATGGTCTTTTTACGTACAGGGTTATCCAACCAAGACTAGACAAGGCGATTTTTTGACTTTTCCTGTACTTTTATAAAAAAACTGAAATAGCCATCTTAAGTCATTTTCTCCCGCGAATTCGAATATCTTCAGCAAAAAACAATTGAACATCAAACAAAAGTACTAGGGGTCACTTTGATATTTTTTTAAATGGGATGCCGTATTTTTAATGAGCTTATCCGATTTCTCATATAAATTTTGATCTAAAATGTTGGATTTTTAATTTTTTTTTTTTTAATTTTTACGGTAGACGAACATTTTCCGAATTTAAAACTGAAGAAAAAAGGCGTTTTTGAATTAAAAATCCAACATTTTAGATCAAAATTTATATAAGAAATCGGATAAGCTCATTAAAAATACGGCATCCCATTTAAAAAAATATCAAAGTGACCCCTAGTACTTTTGTTTGATGTCAGTTTTTTTATAAAAGTACAGGAAAAGTCAAAAAATCGCCTTGTCTAGTCTTGGTTGGATAACCCTGTACATCTAGCATAAGAATGAAGAAATTTTGACCTATTCCACCCGGTAACAGATAAAGTAACAATAGAGCCATAAAATGAAATGAAAGGATAATGATTAAAACGGCCCACCATGGTCGGAGAGTTGGGTTTTAATATAATTTAACCGCTTATTATTTTATTTAAATATAATAGATTTTATGATTTTATGAATTTTGGTAAATTATAACCATTGATTGATTTATTTATTCTAGAATAAATACAATGTTTTACAAGAAAACTAATTTATTTACAGATCAAAAAATATTGACAATTTTAATAATTATAACTCGATAAAATCGTCCTCAGAAAAATCTGAAGAGTCATCATGTCCTACGTTGTGTCAATTACGTTGTCAAGTTCCCACATTTTTTTGTTCCTCTACTATAACATGTTTTATGGCGTTTTGCCAATTTTCTGATGACACATTTGCTAAAGAATTAAGTAAGAGTTGTCGCACTTCTTGCATTTTAAAAGTTTTGTTATTTCTAGCAACATATCCTTTTACTTGAGCCCATATTAATTCTATAGGATTTAGCGCACAATGATAAGGTGGTAAACGGAGCACTATAATACCTCGATCTCTTGCCATCTCGTCAATAACATACTTTTTATACTGCGATTTGTGTAGCCTAACAATACCCAAAAGTTCTTTTTTTACCATGGTATTATCGTAACTCAATTCCTTCCGTTGTAACCAGTTTACGATTTCCGCCTTTTTCCATGAAGTTGTGGGAAGATTCTCTTTTAGCCTAGAGTGATAGCTGGCATTATCCATCACTATTACAGAATTAGCGGGAATGTATTCTATCACTTGCTTAAAATATGCCTCGAAAACATCAGCAGTCATTTCTTCATGGTAGTCTTCTGTAGAATTCGACTGAAATTCTAATAATCCTTGATCCAAAAAGCCATTTGAACTTCCTATATGAGTTATAATAAGTCTGCGTCCCTTTCCAGATGGTGGTCTAAGTCCTGTTGACCAGCCTTTCATGACAGCTTGTCGAGAACTTAGGACATTTTCATCTTGCCAGACTTTAGATACGGTGTGCCCTTCGTTCAGCCAAGTTTCATCCAAATAGAAAATGTTTTTGCCTTCGCTGCGGTATTTTCGGATGGACCTTAAGTATTGACGTCTCCAGCAAATAATATCTGCTCTATCAATAAGAAAATATTTTCTGTTTTGCTTCTCCCAACGAAAGTTCATATCATGAAGTATTTTCCATAGTTTCGTTCGTGATAGCTGTGGTAAGTCCTCGTCATAGTTAATGGCTTGTAAAATTTTGTCTATAGTTGGTATTTCCTTGGCAAAATAAAAACTATGTACTTTTCTTCTAATACCATTTTTAATGAAATCGTCAATTTCTAACGGTTTCTTTCCTGGGAGTGGTTTTGGCTCACTGAGGTTCTTAGATTTTCTTTCACGCAAGAACCTATATATAGTAGCCTCTCCAACTCCTACCATATTGGCACACTCTGCAATGATGCTACGAACATCACTTGCAGGTTTCTGGTGCACTAGAGCATCATGCACGTTTAATATTAATGTCTTTTCTCGGAGAGAATATGCACTCTTGCTAATTTGACGAAGACACGTTGGCGAAAAACTTGAAGCCATTGTCACAAGTATAGGAAATAATTCAACTTTGGGATAATTCAGTATCTAAATATACTAAAACCATAGTTTGACAAACGCACATCAAATGGCGTAATAATATCCTAAAGCAGGCAAAAATAGGTAAATTTAATTACTAATTACTCCTGTTGTACCTACTTATATATTTAACAGTGGACAGAGACCAATTTTCTTATAAAATAAGGCATAGTAGGTAATTACTATTATAATAATAATATACTAATTACCAACGCCTATGGTTTACGGTTGTTTTATGGCTTCAACCCTCGATATGAGCTATCAACTGCAACGAAACGGACAGTACGTCAAAAACTTCAAAAGTTATTTAAAAATAAACGATTTCCAGGAGCGTCCTTTATGGGCCCGTATCTGTGTAGGGGGATCGTAGGAAAAAAAATGTATAGTCAAATTATTTATCTGTTCTATCTGAATTCTGATCTGATTTTTCACATATTCTGGGACACCCCGTGTGGGTGATTAAAAAATCCATATTAAAAATGTATTAGTTATAGGTCATGATTATTTGTTCCGATCGACGAGCAGGTAGTGTGTTTCTGAAATTTTCAAAAATTATTTTGTTTCACAAGTTTCATGAATAAATGGATTCAATCGTTCAGTAAATATTTCGAGGCAGAAAAATAATTTGTTTTGATTAATTTAATTTGAAAACGCTACAATTTGGAAGCCTATGTTTGTGTCTTACGCAACTTCAAAATTTTATCTAAAAATAATTCGAAAAATATTTATTCCCGCCTGTCGTAACTGTACCGAGCCTGTGGTTTGCAAAATATTTCGGAACAAACAGTTCTTAAGTGTTTCCAGTACACATGTCTCTCGACACAATTGTATAATTCTTATCGAAAATGTTGAAACGTTTCTCAGCTAAGGATTTAGGTCCAATTCGTGTCTAAATATGCTACTTGGACACTAAAACCCAATTAGAGATTTTCTTGAAAAAATTCTGAGAAGGCTACCTAAATCTACGCTCATGGTTGGATTGAAAATAATTTAAAACTTGCAAAACATAGTCTTTAAATATCGATTAGTATGTGCCCAAGTTTTAATTAGTTGAATCGTACTGTTAAGAAAGTTGTTACATTTATTTGAACACCCTGTATCTGGAAAAGAGAGCCGTCGCAGACCCATGCTTTTATTAACTTTTTGTCTTAAAATCAATCAAAAATTAATTTCTTAAAGTTTGTGTACATACAGCTCGACACCCGAGTCAGCCGGATATGGACGTGATACACCGATATCTTTTAAAGCAATACAAATAGGAAATTATATCCCGGCTTAAAAAAAAGCCTTACGATTCATTCAGTGAGAATGTTTTTTAGTTTTGGTCGTATGGATATCAAAGAAGCATGAATTAAGGTTGTGCGACACGGCGCCGACGTATTTATATAAACTGAATAGCTTTTGCCCCTTGCATCAGTACTCCACTGGCACACACAAATATCGATCGGTTGCTCAAGTGGTACGCAACCCATGTTTAACCAATTAAATTAAAGAGCCTATTTTCTTTACTATCTTGCCATTTTTCCATACCATTTCTATATAAAAATTAATAGGGTTTGCTAAGAAGAAATTTTGAATGCTGTTGAAATTATATTAAAATACTCTTACCTTCCTAAATGTACTATCCTCGAATGGGACGTGAAAATCCATCAAAAGCTAGACCTCTGAGGGTTGTGTTTGAGTCACAGCTGATGTCAGAAATGTTATTCGTCATGCCAAAGAATTGAAGACAGTTGAGACCTACAAGAGAGTTTATTTAAGTTATGATAGAACACCCAAGTAAGTAGAGGAGTATAAACAACTAAAGAACGTTTTAGAAGATAGACAGAAGAGTGGGGAGACTAATTTGAAAATAAAATACTTTAATGGGGCACCAAAAATCGTCACACCTAAAAATTCTTTAAACGAAAAGGATTGTCTAACAGTATTTCGTCTGCATCCACTCTAGACGTGACATGTGTTTACCAGAACGTCAGGGGTTTGAATTCTAAAGTGCTTGATTTCTATACTTCTGTATGCCGTGAGAGTTATGACATAATTGTTGTTACTGAGACTTGGATTCAGGACAATGTTTTATCTAGTGAACTGTTTGATAACAGATACTCTGTTTTCGCTGTGATAGAGACCTTAATGCGTTGGGCGTAACTAGAGGTGGAGGTGTAGCAATAGCTATAAAAAGGGAATTTGCGGCGGCGAAGGTGGATGTTGAGGCCATTCGTACTAGTGTCGTTGGAGTGGATTTGGTTGCCTGTAGACTAATAATTAATTTTGTCACATTATACGTCTTTGCTATCTATATTCCACCGGGTTTAACCCATAGCGACCTTTTTACATTTTTCGAGCAACTTGAAAGCATGTACTGCTTACATGGGAGTAAAGTATTAATATTAGGTGACTTCAACATACCTAGTTTTTCCGATGACATGCAGAGAGATCCGAGAAAAGAAATTATGAATAATTTTTCGAGTTTGTTTGCCTTAAATCAACTTAATAATATCGATAACTCCTTCGATAAAATATTAGATTTAGTCTTGACGAACGTTAAATGCGAGGTATCTAGGGAACTTATTCCACTATTTGTAGAAGACAACCATCACCCCACCCTTAACGTATCTCTAGCGCTCAATCCTGATAGGAGGAACGAATTTCCAAGCCAATTTTCATTTGCTCTATAGCTCTATGCTATGTACAAACTGGTCTGATGTTTTCAAGTCTAGTGATGTCAATGTCGCCTGCGAGAAATTCTACGAGGTACTTTACGGTAATCTCGACGCATGTGTTCCAAAGTCTATATTTCGTAGGAGATCGGTGCCCCCCAAGGCAGCAACCTTGCACCGCTATTATTTTCCTTGTTTATTAATGACATTACTGCCAACATTACGAGTGAAGTCCTGCTTTTTGCGGACGATGTCAAGTTATTCAGAGTGATTCAAAACTATGGTGACTGCCTCGGGCTTGAGAAGGACATTGAATCTATCAGTAACTGGTGCATTGTCAATCATTTACCACTTAATGCGGACAAGTGCTTTGCGATGTAATACGCAAATAAACAGAACATTACTAAATTTATTTATACTTTGGGGAATGATGAAATTAAACGGTGTGATATGTTCAAGGATCTTGGCATCACCTTTGATTCTAGGCTCTCATTTGCAGCACATGTAAATCACGTTTGCAGCAGTGCTAACAGATCTGTTGGGTTCATCTTGCGGAATTCTAAGGGCTTTTCGAATATTCAAACTTTAAAAATACTATATTATGCTACATACGATCGAAGTTAGAGTATGGAGCGATTATATGGCATCCCATTTATAACAAGTATGCAATACAAATCGAAAACGTACAGCGGAGATTTGTTAAATTCCTGTGGTTTAAAATGGACCGAGCCTTTCCTCCTAGAGGAACTGATCATGATGTACTCCTTAGCAGACATCAGATACCCTCCCTGCTTGACCGCAGGAAATATATGTTATGTCAGTTTATATTTAAATTATGTAGATCACTCATTGACTGCTCGGATCTCCTAAGCCTAGAAGTGAACTTTAATATACCTTTTCGCTCAATTAGAGACCATCCTGTGTTTCACATTCCTATTTAACTTCTTAGTAAAAAGCCCACTCTTCCAGTCCATGAGCATTTTTAATGCCACTTGCAATGGCATTGATACGAATGGCTGCACCCATGCTCAATTTATAGCGTTAGTTAAAAGCAAATTTATGTAGTGTTGTTCTTATTCCATATAATATATTGTTTATATCACTTTTACTTAGATCAGTATGATCATTATCTGTTGGTGATTGGCTAGAAACTTTATTATGTTACCTTAAATTATATTAATTATACCTTATTTTCAATGAATACATTTAATTTCAGATTTCCTTGCTAACAAATATTAAATTATAGTTAAGTAACGACAATTGGCAACATCGTAAACTAACGTTTTTTTTCCGCATTTATTTGGTAGCTACAGATAAATGTGTCGACCTATATCGCTTTTGCAGACATTTTGATTCCTTGTGGTTTAAGAAAAGATTCATATTTTTCTTCGTTATTGTTACTTTTGACTTTTAGAAAAAAATCTAAATACAATATTACTCAATAATTTATTGTTAAATTTAAAAAAATATTCGGTAAATAATACTCAAGAAGTTAAGAAATACCAGTTTTTGCACTTAAAACATTTCTGAGTGACAATCTTCTGACGCCATTTTTTTTTGTTTAGAGTATTCTTGCATAAAGATTGGAGAGGTGTTCGGGATGAGCAATTAAGTGGTTTTGCTGGTATCAAGAACTGCATATTCTGTCACGTTACCGGATTCATAGGAGGTAACAAAACTAAGGAAGGAGCTATAGAAATGGCTGTTAAAAGTTTAGGTGCAGCTCAAGTAGATAAAGAATAATAATTTATAGTAATGTATGTACTAACATTAAGGAAGGGTACATTCGAAGTGTTTGGGCTTAATCTCTGACATTTTTTTATATAAATATCGAAAGTAATAAATTTTATTTGATTCAAAAACATGTATAATTGTAATTTATTTATTATTTTTTATACCTGCCAGTGGCGGCTCGTCATTGGACGCGGGTGAAGCGTCGCTTCATCCCTATACTTTTCTGATTTTTAATTTAATTTAATATTTTTATTGTATATTATATGAAATAAAATTTTTATAATCTAAATTTTCTATCAAAATTAGTGCGATACTGACCAATACTCATAAAAGATAATTAACTATAAAACATACCGCCGCTAAGCCAGGGCCGTAGCCAGGCTTGAATGTTAGGAAGGGCCGTTAACATTTCTGGAAGGGCCGTTAACATTTCTGGAAGGGCGAACTTATTAAACTTTTTTTATTTTAGTAGGTAGTACATAGGTAAGTATTTTATATAAAAATGAAAAAAGAAACAAAAATAACATAATAAATCCAAAAATATTCTGAAACACGTTTATATAATTACAACACTATAGGATAAATAGTAAGTATTGAATGAACATTTTATAATGTAGGTATAAAGAAAATAACCAGAAAGGGTTATTGTCATACAATTGTTGTTTTTTGCCAGAAAGGGCGAATTTTTCTCTAGGAAGGGCGGCGCCCTGCCTGCCCCCCCCCCCTTACTACGGCCCTGCGCTAAGCCGCTTGTTAACCTTGTTCTATGGTCGGCGTCTCACAACGTCACAACTTACAACACCGTCACGAAGCACGTGGAAGTGAAGCACAATCAGTATGGTTAATAATCGCGCTGCAGTATACAGATTTATTTACGATGGTCGCTATGACAACGAACGAAGCGGGCATGCTAGACATATGAGCTATTTATAGAACGGTGCGGCCGGACAATACCGCTGCAGGCTCCACACTAAAAGCTCGATTCATATCTACCAGCACGTAGCGTGTCTAGCACGTAACGTGGCAGACACGGAACAGACACAAGTTTTCATATCATGCGACAATCACTACAACCAGGCTCCGACAGGCAAACCAACTAAATAGAAAGCGTTGTTAAAATGTTTCGAAATTTTTCTATTGAAGAATTAACTGTGATAACAATTTTACTAGAAGAAGAAGAAGAAGGGAAATCTGATTATGTAGAAGTACAACAGAGGAAACGGAGGTTTCCTGTCCATCTCATGAACTTAAAACGAAAAAAAGTAGGAGAATTTCGGTGCATGCACGTCGGCGACTACATTCATACTAACCGTATTGACCGACCAGACATTAACAGACGTCGACAGACATGCGGCGTTACCGACAAAATATTCTTGTCGACAATGCTGCCCGGTGCTGTCTCGTGTCTGTATAGACACGCTCCCTTCAAGTTCGCTAGATATGAATATGGGTACCAAATTGTTCGCAGTTATTTTTTTTTGTGTCTGCCACGTTACGTGCTGGACACGCTACGTGCTGGTAGATATGACTCGAGCTTTATGCAGTTTTCGTTCGTTCGAAAGCAAATTTGCATCGAGTCGCGCACCGTGTGAGCCGTGAACGTTTTACGAAATGTTACCATTGTATGATCCGATCTGCATCTTGTTAAAAACACCATTTTCCAGGTGGAAAAACGACGATAAAAGAGACTTTTTAAATACGGAGGAACTTACTACTAAGCCTTTCCTTGAAATCAAAAGACAGAATTTTCGTTCGTAGGTTTCGAAATCAGTGGTATTCTGATTTTATTGGTTGTGTGGAAGTGTTTATTTAAAAAAACTATTTTGTATGCCCTGTTTAAGTGTAGGTGTAAAATCGAGCGTTTGGAGTAAAGAGGGAATTAACAATTTTGGGAATGTGACAAGAAGTTGTAGTAGGCATGAAGCTTCTTCGGACCACATTCACTGTGCATTATCGTTTGCGAAATTAAAGAAAAACCTGACTACAATTGAAGACGCTTTGATGGAAAATTCCAGGTTATGTATAAAACAATTTAATGACAATGTCCTTTTAAGAGGGGAGTTAAATAAGAAATCAATTGCAGAGCCTCACGCAAAAGAGATCAATTCAAAAACTATTAATTTTCAAAGCATTTTTATGACATACGTTTAAAGATAAAACATGACGCTGGGAGTTCGTCTATTTTTTATTGTAAAATATTGCACAATAGTCCAGATATCAATTAACAAAAATAGCAACAATTTGAAATCTGTTGTCACGGAATCAAATAAGAAATAGTGGAACTCCTAGGTAATATTACAACAAACATATTTACGTAGTTTTAACAAGAAAAACGTCGGTTTGCAGTCAATGATCTCATTTTAGTAAATATTATATCATATGGGAGGATTTTTGTCTGCCATGTTGAAGTTTTAGGCGAATGGTAGCTTTGACAACCGCCATCGCATGGATAACTTAGTTCAGTACCTACATGCCAGAGAGCAGCACGGGTCTCCCAAATATAGTAGTCTTTTCTTGGTTACCCAACTTTGCATATAATTGTACTAAAATTTACAGCGTCGTTCAAGGTATATTATGCAGCATACAAAATGAATTAAAATATTCAAAAAATGAGAAGACGCACACATTTCATAAGTAAATTTAATTATTAAATAAAAAAATTGCGGAAGAGCCTCTCACAATGGAGCTATAGAAATGGCTGTTAAAAGTTTAGGTGCAGCTCAAGTAGATAAAGAATAATAATTTATAGTAATGTATGTACTAACATTAAGGAAGGGTACATTCGAAGTGTTTGGGCTTAATCTCTGACATTTTTTTATATAAATATCGAAAGTAATAAATTTTATTTGATTCAAAAACATGTATAATTGTAATTTATTTATTATTTTTTATACCTGCCAGTGGCGGCTCGTCATTGGACGCGGGTGAAGCGTCGCTTCATCCCTATACTTTTCTGATTTTTAATTTAATTTAATATTTTTATTGTATATTATATGAAATAAAATTTTTATAATCTAAATTTTCTATCAAAATTAGTGCGATACTGACCAATACTCATAAAAGATAATTAACTATAAAACATACCGCCGCTAAGCCAGGGCCGTAGCCAGGCTTGAATGTTAGGAAGGGCCGTTAACATTTCTGGAAGGGCCGTTAACATTTCTGGAAGGGCGAACTTATTAAACTTTTTTTATTTTAGTAGGTAGTACATAGGTAAGTATTTTATATAAAAATGAAAAAAGAAACAAAAATAACATAATAAATCCAAAAATATTCTGAAACACGTTTATATAATTACAACACTATAGGATAAATAGTAAGTATTGAATGAACATTTTATAATGTAGGTATAAAGAAAATAACCAGAAAGGGTTATTGTCATACAATTGTTGTTTTTTGCCAGAAAGGGCGAATTTTTCTCTAGGAAGGGCGGCGCCCTGCCTGCCCCCCCCCCCTTTCTACGGCCCTGCGCTAAGCCGCTTGTTAACCTTGTTCTATGGTCGGCGTCTCACAACGTCACAACTTACAACACCGTCACGAAGCACGTGGAAGTGAAGCACAATCAGTATGGTTAATAATCGCGCTGCAGTATACAGATTTATTTACGATGGTCGCTATGACAACGAACGAAGCGGGCATGCTAGACATATGAGCTATTTATAGAACGGTGCGGCCGGACAATACCGCTGCAGGCTCCACACTAAAAGCTCGATTCATATCTACCAGCACGTAGCGTGTCTAGCACGTAACGTGGCAGACACGGAACAGACACAAGTTTTCATATCATGCGACAATCACTACAACCAGGCTCCGACAGGCAAACCAACTAAATAGAAAGCGTTGTTAAAATGTTTCGAAATTTTTCTATTGAAGAATTAACTGTGATAACAATTTTACTAGAAGAAGAAGAAGAAGGGAAATCTGATTATGTAGAAGTACAACAGAGGAAACGGAGGTTTCCTGTCCATCTCATGAACTTAAAACGAAAAAAAGTAGGAGAATTTCGGTGCATGCACGTCGGCGACTACATTCATACTAACCGTATTGACCGACCAGACATTAACAGACGTCGACAGACATGCGGCGTTACCGACAAAATATTCTTGTCGACAATGCTGCCCGGTGCTGTCTCGTGTCTGTATAGACACGCTCCCTTCAAGTTCGCTAGATATGAATATGGGTACCAAATTGTTCGCAGTTATTTTTTTTTGTGTCTGCCACGTTACGTGCTGGACACGCTACGTGCTGGTAGATATGACTCGAGCTTTATGCAGTTTTCGTTCGTTCGAAAGCAAATTTGCATCGAGTCGCGCACCGTGTGAGCCGTGAACGTTTTACGAAATGTTACCATTGTATGATCCGATCTGCATCTTGTTAAAAACACCATTTTCCAGGTGGAAAAACGACGATAAAAGAGACTTTTTAAATACGGAGGAACTTACTACTAAGCCTTTCCTTGAAATCAAAAGACAGAATTTTCGTTCGTAGGTTTCGAAATCAGTGGTATTCTGATTTTATTGGTTGTGTGGAAGTGTTTATTTAAAAAAACTATTTTGTATGCCCTGTTTAAGTGTAGGTGTAAAATCGAGCGTTTGGAGTAAAGAGGGAATTAACAATTTTGGGAATGTGACAAGAAGTTGTAGTAGGCATGAAGCTTCTTCGGACCACATTCACTGTGCATTATCGTTTGCGAAATTAAAGAAAAACCTGACTACAATTGAAGACGCTTTGATGGAAAATTCCAGGTTATGTATAAAACAATTTAATGACAATGTCCTTTTATGCAGTTACCTATTCGTGCGACTGTTTATTTAGGCAAACAAGAGTTAGCGTTTCGGGGGCATAATGAATCTAATTCTTCGGACAATTGTGGGAATTTTAAAGAACTTTTAGACTCATATATATCGATAAGCAATATAGACATTCAAGAGCACTACAAAAAAAATCTTCTATTTTTCCTGCAAATTCAAAAGACAATTCAAAACGAGTTAATAGAATAGTTAATAGAAAACCAAGCACCATGATTTAAAAAAGAGCGTGTCACCCAAAAAATTTTCGCCTGCGGCGCTATTTTTTTACGCCTTCACCGCTGTACCAAAATGCGCTTCACCTGTTCTTGCCTACACGAGCCGCCACTGATACCTGCGTTGCTAACATTCATATAAGACGAAAATATTTATTAACTGACTATTCTTTCTTAAATAGAGTTTTCTAAATTATGAAGGATATAGTAGATTTGATTAAAATAGGGTCATAGTTCATTTAGTGTTTTGTCTTATAGTTTATTTAATATTTTGTCTTATGTTCCCAAGAGGGGACCTAAAGGAAAGGGTACTTTTAGGTATAGACACAATTTAATGCGTAATCTGCTAGCTAGAGGTCAATCAGCCTACTGTCGTGCGTAACGTTCTGCCTGGCGAACAGTTTGGTTTTCGGCTTAAACATTGCGGTCAGGCAGACAACGCGACTAACTTTAGACATAATAAAAGGCTTTAACAGGAGAGAGCACACGGGAGCGGGTTTCTTTGACGTAAGCAAAGCATTCGACAGGGTCTGGCATGATCTCTTGTTGAAATTAATAAGACTCGGAGCTCCGAACTACCTAATCAAGGTGGTAGCTTTTTTTGGAGAATATATGTTTCTCTGTCTCGTCAGAGAACGCACTTTCTTTGAATAAACACATTAAGGCGGGATTGCCGCAAGGTTCACCTCTTTCTCTCTCTTAACCCAAAAACTTCATCTAGGTTGTACTGCAGACCCATTAAATTTGTCTTTAAAAAGAAAAACGTTGAATTTGTCCGTCAAGAAGAAGAAAAAGTAATGAAGGCAGTAAGAGCGGTAAAGGTTTATACAACGATGGTCATGCAATGATAAAAATATAAACATCTCTTATGAAATAATGTTAACCAAGTTTGACGGAAGTGTCGCAAATATTTTGTCCGGGATTAACTCTACAGCTAAATGCATCATTTGTGGAGCTACTACAAAAGAAATGAACTTTGATAAAGTTTTAACTAAATCTCCTGTAGTTGAAAACTACCGCTTTGGCATATGAACACTTCACTGCTGGATTAGGTTCTTTGAGTGTTTAGTACATATTGCCGTTTAACAATAAAAACCTGGCAGGTTAAAGGTGACCAAATTAAAAAAGTTGTAGAAAATGCTAAAAAAAATCATTCAGGGCAATTTTAAGAGCAAAATGGGTTTAATAGTTGGTAAACCGAAACTGGGATATGGCTCCACAAACGATGAGAATACCGTTAGGCGTTATTTTCAAAACCCAGATTTAAGTGCAGAAATCACAGGGATTAATAAATAGTTAATTGTTAAATTTCAGTTAAAATTAAAAATTAAAATTAATACGAGTATTGGCATCTGGACTTAAAAACTAACCCGAGCTTTAGACTTAAGCCTCTATAACTGGTACTGCATGCCGAGTTCTTTACACAAGGTTTTGATACATGGATGTGACATATGTGATTTTTTTAAATGAATCCTTCGGAGGCCAGACATAAGGCATTCAGAAAAATCCGATTATGTAACAGCTGCTGAAAAACTTAAAAACTCGATGCCAATATCGACATATTAAATACTCTTACTGACGTCAAAGCCGGAAGCTTCTTACAGTAAATGTGCAAAGGGCAGAAATATCGGTTCCAATATGTGCTGCCTGAAGAGCCGCTTAATTTTTTGGAAGATTCCGGTTGTCCCTTGGACCTGTTCAAGGACTTATATACTGACAGCGAAAGTTATTTACTTATTTACTATTTTTTACGGTCTTCGGCGTATCAGAGGCCATCTTGAACCGGTCATCGACCGTACGGTTTTTAATCGTGCGGTCTACCGACTGGGGAGTGTGAAACGGCACCTTCATCCTACGAGATATCCGATCTCATCCGGCCTGTCCGGCGTGAATAGGATGGTTTTGATGTCGATTCATTTTACACTCTTCCCTAAAGACAAGAGCACGCGGTGTTTCCCAAGCGGTCACCCATCCAAGTACTAACCGCGCTCGACACTGTTTAACTTCGGTGATCTGACGGGAACCGGTGCCTTAAGTGTCGCTAGGGCCTTGCCTGACAGCGAAAGTGATCAATCTGACTAGCATTTGCGTAGATGTGCTAAAATCCAATAACTTTAACGGCACATTTGGCTATTAGATTCAATATATGCTATACCAAATTTTTTAGCATACCACAGCCCAGTTTTTCTATTGCACACTAAAACAAAAAAAAAATATTTGATTCTCTACTTCTTGGAACAATAAGTTTTCATATGTTTTGATTTTAGAACTTCTATTTACTCTTAGTTTTTGACCTACCAAGAGTACAAAATGTTTAAAAAATCATAATTTAGTTGTTAGTTTGGATGTAAATCACTAGTTACAAAATTGTAAATAAAAGAGAAGCTTATTTTTTCCACCGTAAAGTAAGAAGTACTTTTGTCCAATATCCCTTATACCCTGCAACACTGTGCGACGTGTCGACAAAGCCATTAATCACGGCCTCCACACGAGAGACCTAAACCAAACGGTACGTACAAACTACCGAAAGACTGGTTCCCTGTAGGTCCAATCCCATATTAGAGAGGCACTTATAGTAGCATCAATATCAGAATCAATAGAACAGACGCCAAACAAGATTGCCTATGTTATAGCATTACTTAAACGGACTTTGCATTTGTCAAACCAAATTAGAGAAGATTTATATGTCTTTGCAGCCGCGAAACTACCAACCTATTTGTAAGAAAGGAACGTCATTGACGAATCATCAAATTGATTTGTTTGTGAACATTTTAACTGATTTTTCGATCAATAATTTTGTGTTCCGTCTTTTTAGAAATGCTATACCAGTTTAAAATATTTACATATATTGATGTTTCCTTTTAAAAAAATGGGGAAAGGGTCGCCAATAAAAAAGCGACTAAACTGATTTACTGATAAGAAAATAATATAGAACAGGCACAAACAAGAATATTGGAGCTAAAAGTCGATTTCAAAATTTCTACAAGTGATAAATCCTAAACAGTTTCCAAAGATTTAAATGAAGTCGTAGCAGCATTCCCAACTTAAAACTATAATTGAAACCTCTGGTCGCTCTGTTCATACAAATTTGTTTCTTTTTATTAATCGTATCAATAATGCTTTTAATAAGGGTGCTGAGACCCACGCTCTCTATACAGACTTTAGCAAAGCTTTTGACAAGGTAAATCATACCATTCTGCTTTCTAAGCTGTCCAATTACGGGATTACCGGCATATTACTCACTTGGCTGCAATCATACCTCTCTGAGAGAACAACAGGTTAAGATCGACGATTGTCTATCCGAGCCATTTAAAGTTACCTCGGGAGTTACTCAGGGATCTCATTCGGGGCCCCTCCTATTTAATCTTTTTATTAATGACTTGGGTAGTATGTTGACCTCTGACCACTTACTATTTGCCAAAGATTTGAAAATTTTCACCCAAGTAACATCTCTTCAAGATGTCATCTCGTTGCACTGTTTTCCTGGTGTCAATTTAATGGCATGTCACTGAATATCGACAAATGTTGCTTTATGAGGTTGAGTAAGTTGAGGAAATTGTTTCCTCACCAGTATATCATCAATAATGTTGCTCTAAAAGAGGTGACTGTGGCAGTGGCGTGCATGCAATGAAAGCACAAATGCATTGCCTACCCTGACGTTTTGATATTTTTTTTATTTTCCCATTTAATTTTAATTCCCATAATATAAAGTATAATTCGATTAAAAAGCATAATGAAAATTTAAAAAGTTTGTTTTAAGCGCCAATTAAAATATTAATTATATCATAGACAAACATCACAGTCTAACTACTCCTATAACGGTACGTATATTAAACCGAATAATATTCACCGCCCTGGCCTCCTGCGACCGCAATCCGCTTACATTAAAAAGCATCCCATTTAGCGACCGTCAATACTGGATTTATATGCAAGCGAGAAGCAGTGCTTAAGTAAAGACAGCTAAATGGAACGATACATAAAAAGAAAATAAACGAGCCAGAAGCCATGCGACGACTTACGACTCCCACCGACGCCGAAGGAAAGATGAGTGAATTTGACTGCATTCACCGTTGCCAAAATGTGCTTTTATTAATTAATATTCTGATATTCATCGTATTTACCCTTTGGTAATTGGTTAGATAGCGTTTATCTCTAAATTAAGTTACAGTACATTGGGTATCCTTAAATTTATTAATATTTGGGCATTGATAATTTAATAATGTGATGCAATTTTGTAAGACACTGAAACCCGATAAGACAATGCCGGCACCGCTATTAATTACCAATAATTTCAGTTTTCCTATAAATTTCTGTGCTCTCTTATGTGAGATCGGGATTTCACGCGCCGCACTTTTAATAATTGTTTTCAAAGCTTCTTACCCACTAAACACAAACACCTTCATAGCACATGCCAAGAACATTACTCTAGTAGGTTGGAACATTCTAAGAGTATTCTATAAAAGGTCTATGCACATTCATAGAACATGCTATAGTTAGATTACCGCAAGGTGTTTTCACGTGATATGAATGTGCTTGGAATATGAAATCGTATATTCTTAGTAAGCGCTTATCATATTTTTTGGAGAAATTCCTGGCATATTCCTCATATGTACGAGATAATGGTTTAATGAACTTACCAAAGAATATTCTAGGAACATCCCTCAGAACCAGTAGGGATCCTTACAGGAACAAAAATATTCCTACTGCATTTTAAGGGCAATATTCAGAATCAGGAATATTCATAGAATAGTCTATGAATATTTAGGCTTATGTTTTAATAAGAGCATTCCTCAGATGTGCTACAGAGTGTTAACGATCCCAAATAACATGGAACGCGATACAGGCGGAATGTGAGAAGAATCGATTAGTTATAAGAACACAAAAAATATATTAAAATACAATAAAGTTTAGGTACATTAACTATAACATTCTTTAGCACATATGAGTTAAATGATAAATCTTTTTTTTTTTGTAATTAAAGCAGCTATAAAAATACAACGAAATAAGGTAAAAACGTATTTATTTTTAAAATTGAGACAAATGACATTAAAGCTTTCAATCCCACTAAGGCCCGGTACTTTCACGTCCCAATATCTTTATTCTCAAAATAGTTGCCATAGTTTCAATTGTGTCGACAATTGTTTCCATAGACATTATTTGACGAATAGCGCTATTCGTAAATGAAAATATCTATTCTAAGCAAGGTAAGTTTGTATTAAGTTTGCAACTTTCCTTGCATCAAGTTTCCTGCAGGTATGTTGCAAACAGCAAATCTTCCCCTAATCGTGGTTTTGTTTGCAAGTCTACTACATAGTACCTAACTAATGCTAACTTAGGTACAGCAAACACCAATTAAAATAACAAGTAAATTTATAAAAGTTTATTTAAAGGTTGTGGTGACTTGCAATACAGTTGTTAATATTACCTTGTCAGATGCAAGCATTTAAAAGTGTCTATCTGATTGATGCAAACATGAGTAACTTACCGCAAGGGTTTAGTGAGATAGGTAACAAAAAATTATATTCACTAATGATTATATTAAGTGACATTTCAACTTCATTTGACTTGTGGTTCTGGCATTGTGCCGACAAACTAATCGTCAGGTAATTTTGACTTCCTCATTTTTCTTTCCTTCGCTTTTACAAGCCACAACTTTAAAGTGTAATTATATCATTTTCCATTGCCTGATGGAAGTGCATCCTAACTGCATCTAAAAATATTAAAAATAAAGAGAATTTTGTAGCACTCACAAGTTTTCATCAGTAGAGTAGAACAAGAGTGGATGGTAAATAAAACTTTTAGGAAAATATTGACACACACAGCATCATTGGAGCACTTAAAGGTTATCAAGTAAACAAATATAAGAGTCGATAGGGTCAATGCCTCTTTCATATCACATCACCATAGCTCATATTTTAAGCATTACAAATTCCAACTCCGAGGAAATGGTTATCTCGATTGATAACCCTACGACTTCTGGTGACACTGCTGTAAAACCGGACTTACTCAAATTTAGGTTAGGTGTGTAGATGGTTTTTTTACCCATTATTTGCTTCTGGGTATTGTCAATGTATGCTTGGCACTTTAAAAACATACATTTTAACAAGAGAAAAAAGGCGAATATGGAAACAGTGGGTAAAATTGTATTTTTAGAAAGATCATGCATATATATTTTTAGCTTTTAAACTTACCCCTTAACAGTCGCTTTAAACCAATTCACAAAAATTTCGCAATCTATTCAATTTAACAAGAAATTCGGAAATCGACGTTTCCCAGCAAAATCACGAAGCACAGGTTCCACGCCCAACACGCCAAACTAAACAAACCAAAATGGTGGCATTGGAGAACGTCATACTGTCAAAATGAAAATGACATACGTTGAAATAAGTTACGCGCCAAATTCAAATGGTAACTCCGTTGTTAGTTCCCGACTTGTAAGGGAGCACGATTACACAAAAAAAAAAAACAAGAAAAAAAAATACATTCCCGTAATTGCGTCGTACGATTAGCCAAAATTAACATTGACACATTTTGCGCGGCAAATTTAAATCAGGATGCGTTACGCGATTTAGGCAAGAGGCCTGATTTATTCGTTTAGGGAATATGCTAATAGAAATATTCCAAGAATATTCCGCAAGGACATTTCCAAGGATATGCCATTTAGATACTATGAAAGTATATTTATTTTGAACATTCCTAGAACATTCTAAGAACATTATCAAAAAGAATATTCATGCAATAGATGTATAAAGAATATTCTAATAGAAATATTCCAAGAATATTCCACAAGAATGGTTCCAAGGATATTCTATTTATATACTGCGAAAGTACATTTAATTTGAACATTTCTAGAATATTCTAAGAATATCATGAAAAGAATATGCGTGCTCTGAATATACTTAGAATGTTTATCACTTTATGGACATATTAGAGAACATTCTAAGAATGTGAATGTTTTCCTTGTGTTTACTGGGTAGTAACTTTTCTTAGTAATTTACCTATACAAGAGGGATTGTTGTTTTGTTTGTGAGTTAGTTTTGTTGGTTAGAAAGATTTTTTGAATAGTTTTAGTGTTTTGTTATTATGGAGTGCCAGTGCGATGACAGTGTAAAGTATCTGGTGAAACTTATTAACAGTAAGCCCTTTACAAGTATGACATTTAACGCAAAACAGAGTAGTTGTTTGCAGCTATTTATGCCCTAGTTTATGTTTCCGTAAGACATTCGTGAAAGTACCTACTATATTGGTAAGTACTATTAGTTTTATTTTTTGCTCAGCGCCTACATTGGAGGCTTGAAAAGAACGTTTTGGGCGTGGCTTTCTCTTCCTTTGACATTTTTGATTCTGTTGCCTACCCTATTTTAAATGGCGCTGCACGCCACTGGACTGTGGTTAAAAATCTTGACGTGTACATGGATACACAGTTACCATTTTCTGAACACTTTGATAAAATAACGTCTAACGCGAACAGGATGCTGGGGTTTGTTAAGAGATCGCGTAGGGACTTCAAAAATGTAACAGCTCTAAAACCATTATATATTTCCTTTGTCAGATTCATCTTGGAGTGCTTAAGCATAGTTTGGTCGCCGTACTATGATATTCACATTAATAGGCTGGAAAATATTCAAAAAAAGTTTATCAAGTTTTCCAGACATATTCTTATTAACTCTGGAATCAACTTAACCGACGACCAGCCTATGACTTGTCTAAATCTGACAACGATTTTCCGCCGAAGGGAGCACTAGTAGCACATAGTCCTATAAACATAAATTTTATGGTTCCTTACATTTCTTTAATCAGTCTGATGATAAATTTAAAATTCTTGCCAAAAGGGCTATCCTAGGTTAGGTTAGTTTATTTAATTTTGTAATTTGTAAATGCTTTATATCTTGAAAATGTTGTTGTTACGTAAATAAATAAATAAATAAACGAAACAACTCGTTAAACAAACGCCTGTTTATTCTTGTATGGATGTTGCAGTGGCGACAGAAGTTCTGAATGCAACGTCCATACTAGAGTAAACATATGAATGCTTAACGACCTAGCGCATGCGCGCTTAAGTCTGTACGCACCATATGGCGTTTTATCTTATTCATAACAAGATAGTCATGTAAAATTCGAAGTACTTATTGTGGTTCCTTACTTTCCAACTATTGTCCTTAAGTAGGTACTTCTTTTTCCACTAGCTCAGTTGTTTCCCATTCTACAAGCCTGCCGGGACGGATATCATCTTTAATCAAATCTCTCCCTAAGGGAATCTGTTTAGACTATTTCTCTGACCTCCGAATACCGTCACCGTGTACATCATTTGTTTTTTGCCAGGGCTTCGACATATTATGTTGTCACAAATTAAATTGCAGTTTACACATTGTAGAAAAATTTGTGCAACACTTCGTTTTGGGACATTAAACTACTACTGACTCCAGAACCGCAAATTTTAACTGCAGTACACAAGCATGAAATAACCACTAAATCAGCAGTTGACGTGTTTAACTAATACACGCAACGAAGATAACCGAATGGATACAATAAAACGAAGGTTTGCACAATAGGCCTACTTATGGCCGCAGTGCTCCGGATAAGGACGGGCCTAAGGGAAAAAAAAACAAAAGTCATTATATTTGTTTTGTTAATATTGAAACATAATAGGTTTTTATCGCACCATTTTTTAACCTCACGTCGATCACTGTCAATAACCAACCTTAAATCGTTTTTATTTTCACCGTGCCACAGGAGACTAGTGTCATCTGCAAATAATGGAAACTCACCCTGAATATCCAAAAATGCTAAATCGTTTAAATATAGGAGAAACCAAACTGGCCCTAACACCGAGCCCTGAGCCACTCCTCTCGTAATGATGGAGGTATTAGAGCATGCTGAGTTGCTGAGCCTACCCTTACCACTTGCCTTCTTTCATGGAGATAGGAAAAAAACCACTCAACTGTCAGCTGATCAAAACCATAGCGATGTTACTTTTGCAGCAATATTTCATGGTCCACACAATCGAAAGCTTTCGAAAAATCACAAAATATAGCCGCAACCGCCTCACCACTACTTATGTTAAGGTAAATATCGTGGAGCAAGGAAAATATAGCGTCATCTGTACTTTTACCAGATACAAAGCCAAATTGAACAGGACTCAGAATGCCCTGATCCTCCAAAAATCCCATTACTCTTTTTTTTGGCTAGCTTTTCAATTACTTTTGAAAGTGTTGACAAGAGAGAAATCGGTCGTAAACTGGAAGGATCAGTAGAATCACCTCTGTCCTGGCACAATTCGCCTTCGCTTCCTTCTTCAAGGGGCTTATCCCTGGAAGTTGCGCGGCTAGCGTCAGTCGTTGTCTCAGGGGCGGCGATCTGTGCAGGGCAGTTTGAGACCGCCCCAGGTACTGTTTTGGGGTCGGCCTCGGTGGTAGAGAGCATGTCGTAGTTTTCTCCATCCTCGGCCATCCGGGCTGGAGGGGTTTCATTGTGTAATGCCATATTCTCGGCCATTACAGTTTCTGCCACGTGGTTTTCACGTTCTGCCGACCTGGTGCTGGTTATGCCCAGGTGGTATCCTCTTGTATTCGCCTTCCTGGCGATGGCGTCGACTGTTGCAGGTATGGCACTGTTTGTCCAACGCTGGCAACGCCGGCTATGTCGGATTCTCGCCGTATTTCTTTATTAAATTAGTTTGCCGCGTAAGTTTCGCGTCTTGCCGACCTGGTGCAGGTTATGCCCAGGCGGTATACTATTGTATACGCCTCCTCGGCGATGGCGTCGGCTGCTACGGTTGTGGCACAGTTAGTCCAACGTCGGCAACGTCGGCGATGACCGGGTTCCGTACTTTTCTTCTTAAAATTAGGTTGCCGTGTATTTTTACTTCTTCGCCGACCTGGTGCAGGTGATGCCCAGGTGGTTTACTACTGGATACGCCTCCTCGGCGATGGCGTCGGCTGCTACGGTTGTGGCACAGTTAGTCCAACGTCGGCAACGTCGGCGATGACCGGGTTCCGTATATTTCTTCTTAAAATTAGGTTGCCGTATATTTTTACTTCTTCGCCGACCTGGTGCAGGTGATGCCCAGGTGGTTTACTACTGGATACGCCTCCTCGGCGATGGCGTCGGCTGCTACGGTTGTGGCACAGTTAGTCCAACGTCGGCAACGTCGGCGATGACCGGTTCCGTATTTCTTCGGCTTGAATGGAGTTTGCCGTAGGGTTTTCCTTCTTTGCCGACCTGGTGCAGGTTATGCCCAGGTGGTAAATTATTGTATACGCCTCCTCGGCGATGGCGTCGGCTGCTACGGTTGTGGCACAGTTAGTCCAACGTCGGCAAAGTCGGCGATGGCCGGGGCGTATGAGTATTCTTAAGATTAGGTTTCGGTCCTGCTGGTACCTTGGTACCAACGCCGCGGATCAGCTAGGAACCACTGTTTCCTCACAGTATCGGGCTCGACTACGGCGTCCTTCCACCGGTGCTTCTTCAGCTACGCTCTGCTTTAATCTTCAGGTTCACGTATGCCCTCTTGACATACCCAGGTGCTCGGCAGTTCCGAGTTCGACTGGCAATTTTACTTGGCGATGGTCGTCCAAAGAAAAAGACTTATGCAGATTTTAAAAACCAGAATTACTGCTCAACGAATATTTAGTTGTTTACTGTCTTATGGTTCTGCACCGACTGAATATTCCCAGTGAAATCGCGCTCTTTATAGCCGATTTCCACGTGGCGAATACCACAACACCCCCCCCCCCCTTAAGAGCGGTAATTATGGTATGTTTATTTAACTGTACCCATCTGGTACAATTATACTGTATTTATAATCTCAAATTCTTAAAAATAATCAACTTCATAAACAACAAATAAACCAAATAACTAAGTCCATAACTAACAATAAAAACTAACGACTAAGTCCAAAAATAACAATAAAAACTAATAACTAAGTCCAAAAACAACAATAAACATATTTAAAATCACTCTCTTCTTTAGGACGATTTTTCTTTTTCCCTGGTTCGAGGCGATTTCTCAACCTCCATGGCGATGTCGTCAATGGGTGGCTCTCCTCCAGGTGACCTGGTATAGGCCTCCTGTGGGTAGCTCTCTAGTAACCTGGGGGACTCCTTGGAGGCTTCAGGTGGCTTCTCTCTTGGCTGCCTCAAGACTGGGACGGCGACCTCGGGCTGAGGGGCCGTAGTTTCTTCCACGTCTGGTGGTTTCTTCTTGGGCTGCCTCACTGGTACCTCGGCGACCTCGGGCTGAGGGGCCGGAATTTCAGGGATTTCAGGGGATTGGCTATGCAGCTGGATTTGTGCGGGAACTCTGGTGGGCACATATCTCCACGGAACACCTCGTTGGTCATACTGAGTCTCCAAACTTGGAGGACATAAGTACAAGTCTGTCACAGGTGGCTCCACAAAAGCCGCTATTGGGTTGGATTCTGGCAGTGGCGTACGTTTCACCGCGACTACTGTCCACCCTACATAATCTTCTCTTGGACATCGGCCTTCTTGCCCATCTCTCAATCGCAGGTCCGTCAACGCCGGTTCTCTTGCTTCTGCTAATTCTGCAACTACTGGTTGATCAAACCCTGCAGCTGTGGCGGCCGTTGAATCGAACAGCTCTTCTTCTTTGATTTCTATTTTGTCTTCAAAATCCGGAGGTGGCGAGATTACATTGAACTCGACCTCTTGGCCCACGTCTGGTGGTTCCAATACTTCATCTTTAATTGCTATGTCTCCTTGGATCACGTCTGGTGGCTCCAACACTTTATCTGCAATCGCTTCATTTTCTTGGGTCACGTCTGGTGGCTCCAACACTTTATCTGCAATCGCTTCATCTTCTTGGGTCACGTCTGGTGGCTCCAAAATTTCATATTTTACTCGCTTTCCTTGTCGCAACAAACGGTCAGCTGCAATTTCATCGTTCTCTGCTTGCAACAGCGCTACGCACGTTCTTTTATTAAATTTCACGCCCTCCTCCGAATCTGAAGTTGGGGGTGAAGCATGACGCTGTCTAAGCCGTCTTACTCGACGGTGCTGCCTACGGTCCCTTCGAATCTCCGTCATCGGTGATTCCTCATTTGTCAGCGTATCCTCATCAGTTGACGTGGTATCACTAACTGTTTCCTCACTATCTTCCATGGTGGCTGGAACTCTTATTGGTAAACTGCCAATAATCTGGCTTGTTGACTGAACCGGGTGTCGGCTTTCCGGATCTGCCAGGTCATCCACACAAGAAATATAGTCATTATTTCGGAAGTTAAACAGCATTTTTTCTGGGTCCTCTATTTCTTCTTCTTCTTCCGACGCATCTTTTCCTTCATCTCTTCCTTGAATACCACACTCTTGACGCAGGAGATCTTGGTCATAGTCCTCATCATCCGCATGCAACGCGTACCACATTCCATCCTTCAACGCTTGACGTTTATAGTCCGGTCCCTGCGAAGGATGATCAATCTGATATTGCATGGCGCGCATAATCATCGCTCCATGCTTATTAGTACCAGGGATTTCTACCGGTGACCCATCTGGGAATACAAACTTTAACTTCTTTGGTTTAACTACGCTCGCTTGTTGCCTGTTTGGATTCGGAATATCCCGTCTCTCCCACGTCCTGCTGTATTGTGGTCTACTTGGGGCTTGCGCCTGACCTCCTTGTTGTTGAGGCCTTCTTCCTTCTTCTGGACCGTCTCTGTTATACTGTGGCCTATTTGGTGCTTGCGCCTGACCTCCTTGTTGTTGAGGTCCTCTATTGTACTGCGGTCTATAGTAGCCTTGACCGCCTTGATAGTTCTGGTACTGGAACTGTCTAGATTCACCATTATTCCTGCTATTTTGAGTGTTAATATTCACTCTGGGTGCGGTGTACACCTCGGAACTCTTCCAATCCCGTTCCACCGTAATTGCAGCGTTTAATAGTTCTTCTGTGCTTTGACAATTCCAAGTACGTAGCGCAGCTCGCAACGGACCGTTTAATCTGCTCAGCAGCAGTGGTACTACTTCTTCCTCCTGCCATCTCGGATTTATCCGTTGACAAATTTGTCTCTTGCGAATCAAAAATGCCTCCGCACCTTCTCCTTTAGCTTGGTCTTGGCCATATAGTTCTGCGCGTAGATGATTCACGCATTCGCTATTATTATATGCCCTAAGCACTGCCTCTTGCAACTGCTTCCAAGTAATCTGCCCTCCTGCATAAATCTTCATCCGGATGGCTGCTTGTCCGGTCATCTGTCTTATTGCCAGGTCCGTCCATTGGTACGCCGGCGCTCCGTTTTCTATACAATATTCTTTCATGTGTTTTAAAAATAGCACCGGGTCCTCCGTATCGGCTCCTGCAAATCTAGGTGGTGGTGCCGGAATTAATCTCCTCGGTTTGTCAATCAGCTGCCCTATGGACTGGGCTAAACCCTCCATAGTCTTCCATCTCAATGCTTCCATAGCTTGCCAATCCTGTCCTGGCTCCGTCAGTTGTTCCTGTAGAGGTGGCAATGCTATTCCTCTGATTTTCCTCTCATAATCTGGCTTCTGCCGGACTCCCCTTTGAGTTGGCGGAACTTGCCGACTTAACGGTGGCAGCGCCGAACCTCCAGGCTTGTCTTCATAGCTTGGCCTTCTTAGTTCTTCATCCAGGGTAGGTGGCATCCGCTGTTCTTCGGGTGGCATTTCATCCTTTAATAATTTCCTTTGAATTTCTCTTAACATAACCGAGGCTTCCTGGTTACATGGTATTTGTTCGTCACTTGACGTGTCTTCGGACTCATCATCCGAGTCTTCTTCGGATTCGCTATGAATCTCCACGTCTACACTGTACTTCTCCTCCCATAAACGGCGCTTCGCTCTAGTATTAAAAGCTGGGCACTCCATGGGCAGGTATTCAAATAATTTACGATCGTTTAGGCCAGCGGGCCTAACGTCGTCACAGGGTTCTTTGTTACTCTTGTGTTTCGAGTAAGTCAACGAGTTGGGCGCCATGTCCTGGCACAATTCGCCTTCGCTTCCTTCTTCAAGGGGCTTATCCCTGGAAGTTGCGCGGCTAGCGTCAGTCGTTGTCTCAGGGGCGGCGATCTGTGCAGGGCAGTTTGAGACCGCCCCAGGTACTGTTTTGGGGTCGGCCTCGGTGGTAGAGAGCATGTCGTAGTTTTCTCCATCCTCGGCCATCCGGGCTGGAGGGGTTTCATTGTGTAATGCCATATTCTCGGCCATTACAGTTTCTGCCACGTGGTTTTCACGTTCTGCCGACCTGGTGCTGGTTATGCCCAGGTGGTATCCTCTTGTATTCGCCTTCCTGGCGATGGCGTCGACTGTTGCAGGTATGGCACTGTTTGTCCAACGCTGGCAACGCCGGCTATGTCGGATTCTCGCCGTATTTCTTTATTAAATTAGTTTGCCGCGTAAGTTTCGCGTCTTGCCGACCTGGTGCAGGTTATGCCCAGGCGGTATACTATTGTATACGCCTCCTCGGCGATGGCGTCGGCTGCTACGGTTGTGGCACAGTTAGTCCAACGTCGGCAACGTCGGCGATGACCGGGTTCCGTACTTTTCTTCTTAAAATTAGGTTGCCGTGTATTTTTACTTCTTCGCCGACCTGGTGCAGGTGATGCCCAGGTGGTTTACTACTGGATACGCCTCCTCGGCGATGGCGTCGGCTGCTACGGTTGTGGCACAGTTAGTCCAACGTCGGCAACGTCGGCGATGACCGGGTTCCGTATATTTCTTCTTAAAATTAGGTTGCCGTATATTTTTACTTCTTCGCCGACCTGGTGCAGGTGATGCCCAGGTGGTTTACTACTGGATACGCCTCCTCGGCGATGGCGTCGGCTGCTACGGTTGTGGCACAGTTAGTCCAACGTCGGCAACGTCGGCGATGACCGGTTCCGTATTTCTTCGGCTTGAATGGAGTTTGCCGTAGGGTTTTCCTTCTTTGCCGACCTGGTGCAGGTTATGCCCAGGTGGTAAATTATTGTATACGCCTCCTCGGCGATGGCGTCGGCTGCTACGGTTGTGGCACAGTTAGTCCAACGTCGGCAAAGTCGGCGATGGCCGGGGCGTATGAGTATTCTTAAGATTAGGTTTCGGTCCTGCTGGTACCTTGGTACCAACGCCGCGGATCAGCTAGGAACCACTGTTTCCTCACAGTATCGGGCTCGACTACGGCGTCCTTCCACCGGTGCTTCTTCAGCTACGCTCTGCTTTAATCTTCAGGTTCACGTATGCCCTCTTGACATACCCAGGTGCTCGGCAGTTCCGAGTTCGACTGGCAATTTTACTTGGCGATGGTCGTCCAAAGAAAAAGACTTATGCAGATTTTAAAAACCAGAATTACTGCTCAACGAATATTTAGTTGTTTACTGTCTTATGGTTCTGCACCGACTGAATATTCCCAGTGAAATCGCGCTCTTTATAGCCGATTTCCACGTGGCGAATACCACAACACCTCCCTTAAATAATGGAATAACCACCGCTCGTTTAAGACATGATAGAAACTCGGCCGTCCCGAATGATTCGTTGATGGAGTGTGCAAGCGCATGCAGGGCCGTCTCAGGCAAACTCTCCCAAATTTTTACAGAAATTCCATCATATCCTGCAGAACACTTGTTTATTAATTCTTTGAAAACTTGCTTTACCTCATTTGCATCAGTACCATCAATCAAGAATCCGGCACTTATATGAACACTGAATTAATCTGTGTCTTTTTACAGAGGTGTCCTAAATAATACTACCGATTTTTTTTTACAACGCCATTTTATTGTGCATACAAGTATATTTACATACACACTTTCTTAAACATATGTTTGGAAATTGTTGGACAGAATTTAACAACAAATACTCATGGGTCAACAAAACAAATTTATATTTAACACAAATTGGAAAACAACATCACCTAAACACTATTTTAAAACAATGAGTAATTTTTAAAGAGTTTTTTTTTGTTGCATTTATAATGAAGCTCTTTACGTGATTGTCCTATTTTTTCCTATGGATAATCAACAATATTTCTGATTTTAATTATAAATGCAATTTTTTAACAATATTTTGAACACACTGTTTTGACATCAAATGCCTTTAACCCTATAGATTGTAAGAATTTTATAAAAAAAGAAACATATAATGTTGAGCTACATTTATATTGACATTTATTGAAAGAGTTAAGTACATATTTTTGATATAAAATGAGCACGTTTTCTTATTGAGACACCATATTATAAAGTAATACATAAATATTTCCTAATTCACTAAGTAACAGGTTTTTAGGGATAATAGTTCGATAACAAAACGATAAATAGTATCATTTTACTTAACTAAAAATTGTTCGAACGTCAGGTACAGATGGGAAACGGTTTTCAATTTTAAATCCTGCTGTATTAAAAGATTCGTCTATTAAGATTTATATGATCAATTTAATTATTTTGCAGTGAACGCTGGCAATAAATAATTCAAACCTATAATATCCTGCATTAATATTTTAACGGAAAATAAAGAATTATAAAGGGTGTTTCATATTTGCAGATTAAATACTTAAGTGTCTTAATCCTTGGATGAATTAAAAAAAAACTCAGGTATACCTATACAGGGTGTTTCCTAAGTAATCTAAAATATATTCCTCATGAAAAAAACTTATTATTAACATAGGTCCAAAAATGTCTAGTTCCAAAAATACAGGGTACATACAAGGCCCATAAAATTTTAACGAAATTTTTTGTTCATTAGGGTTCCATGTCATTAATTTATTAAAAGAAATCTGATCTTAGATATTTAATAAAATAGCATTTCCCTCCTAAACTAAGCCTCAACTTAAACAATGCCAATAGACATCTTACGTCAGGTATTAAATGGGGATTACAAAAATTCTTTTAAAAGAATTATGGATAGCTAGGATTGCCTGCACACACGTTTCCTCTGGTAACCAGTGAAATCGTTGAAAGTTTGATAAAAAAGACATTCTGTTTTTAAAATAATTAACAAAAACAAGATTAAAATTAAAATTTCAAGGCCCTGTATTTTAGGAGCTAGACACTTTTGAATTTTTTAAATGGACCACCCTATATATTTTCCGCCAGGACGAAATATCTCTTTTTACTGATTTCGAAAATATATAACATGCCAACATTTAGTTTAGGTTAGCCGTTTTGAAAATATTTAAATAATATATAAAGTATAAATACACTTTAACGTGACATCTTTGTCGCTTTACTTTAAATTGAAACATTCAGTAAGGAAATGGATTTATGATTTATATTTTATAATTTATGATATAAAGTGAAGGAAATGACTATGGGTTTTCTATGTATGCGCCACATTTTCTAAAATTTTGTCTAATTTAGTGATCGCATATGTATTTGTATTAAGCATAATATAAATAATATATAATAATATAATTAGGCATAAATATTTTTTGTTCGATCCTTAGTCTCAACACTTGTATTTTTGAGTTCTGTCATAATAAATTCGGTTTTTTAGAAATCCGCACACATAAATATCTAACGAGCTTAGGTCGGGGCTATTAGCCGGCCATTGAAGTGTGCTATGCCTGCCTATCCAAAGATCATATCTGACTGTCATTTAGGTTTACAGTAGCTTGAACAATATTATGGGATGGTGTATTAGACACCATTACTTCACTTTATATCATAAATTATAAAATTAAGTCATAAACCATTTTCCTTACTGAATGTTTCATTTTCAAGTAATATGTCAATTTCAAATAATATGTTACGTTGACGTATTCGGAACGCTTCGACAATCATCAATTCAATTCATCCAAATTTTAAACCTAAATATTTTAAAAATGATTTAAAAGAAAGATGTCGCCACGTGTAACATCTCGCATATATATTTATTTCAAAAATGGTATAACTAAATGTTGACATGTGATATATTTTTGAAATCAGAAGAGCTCGTTCGTCCTGGCGGAAAATATATTGGGTGTTTCACTTAAAGAACGAAAACATGCAATTGTTTTTCAACTTTGCGATGCACCTATGTTTTTTTTAAAGGATAACACGGGAAAAATTATGCAACTTTTGTATTAAAAGTTTTTTTTTTGTCACTTATATTAAATTAAACATGTGCCATCGCTCGTGTGGTGATTCCTTACCCAAAAATAAGAAAAATAGTTCCTATCAACATATGTCCGCAATTTTTAAGCGGAGCAAAAAATATGTACGCCACTGCCGTTTTCTCTTTTAATAACACAGTTATACAGGGTGTTCCACTAAGGTCGGCAAGGTACGATATTATCAAAGCCATAAACCTTACGGCTTCGGGAAAAAATTTTTATTGACTAAATCGATCAATAGAAATTGTTGAAAAATATTTTCACGTTTCCAAAATGACCGCTAGGGGACACAGTTACAAGAATATATCTAAAAAGTTAAATTTTATCAGATAATCGCTATGTTAGGGTACTGTGTTAATGACAGAAATAAAAAGTTCGTTAATTCTTGCGGAAACATGTTCATAAGACTTCTTTTGTATCTTTGAAAATATGGTTGGGGGAAAGTTGTGGAAAAAAAAACTTTTTAAATTGCTGTATCTTCCATATTCCTTACCCAAATTTAATCAGCTTAGGCTCGTTTAATTGACACTTTTACACTTATTAAGAAACCGACTTTGGTCGTGATCGCTAGTGCATACCGCGTCTTCTAGGTGGCGCTGTTTAAACAAAATTTAGTTTTTTCTAATTTTCGGAACAAAAGAAGTGGCATATATTTTTTTATTATTCAGCTTATGGCGCATAAAAATAGCTACATTTTGGCGAAAAGCGTAATTCGATATCTTTATTTGTTTTCGAGTTATTTATAAATTACTAATTTAATTTAAAGAATTAATGTTTACCGTTAAATGACAGGGATGTACATATTTTGTTGTCATAATTTTTCATCAATTTAATATTAACCATAATTATGAAATTAAATTATTAAAATGTTTAGCATTTTGGTGCATTTGTGTCGATTCTTGCCTAAAATTTAAAACAATACAAGTTGATCCAAAGGCAAAGACAAAAATGTAAAGATTAGGTAACAACTAAACTGTAATACCGTAAAGTTACTTTTATTCTTAAACGAATCACATTTTAAATCGTACGCCATATACAAAAATAAAATAGTTTAATGCTATTCGTAAAGTAATTTTTAGTGAACCTTTAATCAATGGCAATATGTATTACTTTTTAAGAAACCACTTGCCGCCCCTATTAAAAGAGGTTCTATTAGTAACGAGAAGGGACATGTGGTTTCAGCATGATGGATATCCTGTACACTTTTCTCTGATAGTTGGATTGGAAGAGGAAGTTTGTGTTCATGGCCGCCTAGATCCCCAGATCTAACTGTGCTTAATTTTTGTTCATGGGGCAGGCTAAAAGACATTGTCTTTCAAACTCGTCCTACTACTACTGAAAGCATGAAGAAAGGTATTGCCAGCATTCCAAGAGCTGATATTGAAGCAGCAGTATTAAGCACGCAACGCAATTGTTGTATTGAAAATAATTGAATGCGTTTTGAACATTTATAAAGACTTTTTGTTCTTTTCATTTTTTCATTTCGTTCTACTTTTTTAAACTTAAGCGTTTTTTTCGTAGCTTTATATAGTTTTTGTTTTATTCCCAACAAACATGTTAAGTAATGTAGACCAGAACGGAAGGAAAATAATCCTAAATTGGCAAATATTTGCTTATTTTTGCCTTAAATGTTTTCTTAAAAGTCACAAAAGATTTGAACTCTAAAATCTAAGTCAAAATTTGGATATCTGCAGATATAATATGTTTATCTGTATTTTTGTCTAGTGTCTTATTGCTCCTATTTAGGTTATATTTAGGTCAAAAGGTTGGTCTCACTTTCACCATTTAGACGTAAAATAGGTCTAGGTATATTTATTTCACTTCGTTTTAACTTATTGTACAGAAAAACCCTATCAACCTATTTTCGACCTTCAAATTACTTTAGTTTCTTTCCCCACATTGGGCAATAGAAAAGCAAATGTAGGTAAATTATCAACAGTAATATACCGATAGAGGAGGCGTCTTATCGGTAATACCGATGTTTTTAACAAGAAATCGATTTTCTGACAAATTTTTACGAAATGTAATTTTTACTTATAATCTGATATGATCCCGAGAGCTTTAGCTCGAGGGTCTTATCTTTGATTATAAGTAAAAATTACATTGAGTGAAAATTTTCTTGGAAAATCGAGTTTCGAGTGAAAAACGAAGGTATGAAGATAAGAAACCGCCTCTAGAGGTGTATTTTATTGGATAATTTACTGAACATAAAAATGAAGGCCGTCTGATAAAGGTAAATATACAAGTTAGGGGTGTTACTAATTTTTTATTTAAGTAAAAAAGCTACAAGCGTCTTTTCGAAAGCGTCTTTTCGAGCTAGCGGTAGTCTTATCGGGTAAGACGACCGTTACCAAGGTGGTTGCTATGAAAATGAGCGTTTTGATTGGTTCAATAAAAGTGAGGTGAATTATCCCTATAATTAATTCGTCATGCAAAATATTTGACCTGTTTAGAGGTCGAATAAAAGTAAATTTAACTTAAAATGTTTGTTGGGTTGTCGTTGTTCAAGTTCATTGGCCTCTCGAATTTTAAGAATAAAATTATCTTTACGCTATTACAGTTTAGTTGTTAAATAATAATCTTTACATTTTTATGTTTGCCTTTGGATCAACTTACCTATTTTCTTTTTGGATTTTAAGCGAGAGTAGACACAAAGTTAACGCACTAATCTAAAATGATCACCATTTTATTAATTTAATTTAATAATTACTGTTGATATTAAATTGATGAAAAATTATGACAAGAGACAGCGGTAAACAATAATATAATTAAAATAGTCATTTGTGAATATCTCGAAAACAAATATATAGATATCGAATCACGGTTTTCGTTAAAATGTAGCTATTTTTTAGCTCTTTAAGATGAGTTGTAAAAAATGTATCATGCTATTTAATTTTATTAAGAAAATTACAAATTAAACGAGCTTAAGCTGATTAAATTTGAGTAAAGCAGATGAAAGATACAGCAAATTAAAGTTTTTTTCCGCAAGCTTCCCCCACCCATATTTTCGAAGATACAAAAAAGTCTTAGAGACAAGTTGCCGCAAAAATTAACGAACTTTTTATTTCTGTCAGTAATATAGTAGTATATATGTAAAGTATTTTTTTTTTAATTTCGGCTTTGTTTACGAGATAAATTTAATTTTGTTAAATATGCATATTAATGAATAACGGCAGATGTAGCTTTCAAGCGATATCTCGTGCCAATCAAATGCATCACCTGGCTCGTCTAACAAAAGTCAGTTAGAAACGGAGAAGCAAACTCCTGCAAAGACCAGACGAGCCGGTCATTCTTACAGGAGTCGCCGCCAGGAGCGCAGCATTAAAAGCCAATTCGGTATACGGACCGAGTAAACCAACAATTAGAAATCTAAAGGTTCGTTGCTTCCTATTATCTGTTATGCTGTTATACAGCGAAACGCGTCTGGGGATGAATCCGGCGAAAGGAAGCAACTAACCTTTGGATGCATATTAATGTCATACATTTTTTAATCGAAATCCGTTAGCCACACGAAGAAACGTCTAGAGACTTTTTGCTAAGTGATAAGCGCAATTTTGAAAATAATATTTATTTTGAAGAAAAACACCGGCGTATCATTTTTTCGTTACAAATATCAAATTACATATTAGGGCGGATGCCACCCCCGTAAGGAGAAAAGGAAAAAATACTCCTGCGAGTCTGCACTGCAATATGTGTGTGCGGTATTGGGACCAAAATATAAATGAATCAAAGATTATCTTAAGTGTTTTCGTCGATTTGAAACGCGCCTTTGAAACTATCGACAGAGATATTTTAATAAACAAGTTGACTTTGTCTGGGTTGAAAGACTGGATTAAGGATTTTCTATCAGATAGGTATCATCAAACCAAAGTAGATAATAAAATGTCTACAAGGAGGGACAGCAGTTGGGGTGTACCGCAGGGATTCTTTTTGGGGCCACTTTATTAATTATCTGCAGGAGGGACTAAGGAAATCATTTCTTAATTTATTTGCAGATGACACCCTAATTTCTGTCTCTGGTAAAGATTTTAATCGGGTAGCTACAATAATGATTAATGAGTTACGAATATACGAATGGTTGTGTCAAAGTACGTTAAAATTAAATAATTTGGAAACAAAATGCATGGTTGTTGGTTCTAGGGTGGACTGTCAAAGATATAAAAATGTACGCCTTTTTTTAAACATAAATGGCGTTGTAATTGATTTTGTTTCTGAGATTAAGTATTTGGGGGTTATATTGGATCCACAATTGTGCTTCAGTAATCATGTGAATCATCCTATGGTCGGAAAATTGGTAAAAAAAATAGGGTTTTTTAATCGGGTATCGACCTGTTTGTCTCAGTGAACTAAGATGTTGGTGTATAATACCATTATATTATCACACTTTTCATATGCATGTTCTTTATTAATTTCTTGCACTAAAGAGGAAATTCAAAAACTGCATGTATCTACAAATTATCAAAATACATGTTAGGGCGGATGCCACCCGTAAGGAAAAAAGGGAAAAATACTCCTGCGAGTCTGCACTGCAATATGTGTATGCGGTATTGAGACCAAAATGTAAATGAATCAAAGATTATCTTAAGTGTTTTCGTCGATTTGAAACGCGCCTTTGAAACTATCGACAGAGATATTTTAATAAACAAGTTGACTTTGTCTGGGTTGAATGACTGGATTAAGGATTTTCTGTCAGATAGATCGCATCAAACCAAAGTAGATAATAAAATGTCTACAAGGAGGGACAGCAGTTGGGGTGTACCGCAGGGGAACTTTTTGGGGCCACTTCTGTTTATTGTCTATGTTAATTATCTGCTGGAGGGACTAAGGAAATCATTTGTTAATTTATTTGCAGATGACACCCTAATTTCTGTCTCTGGTAAAGATTTTAATCGGGTAGCTACAATAATGATAAATGATTTAGGAATATACGAATGGTTGTGTCAAAATAAGTTAAAATTAAATAATTCGAAAACAAAATGCATGGTTGTTGGTTCTAGGGTGGACTGTCAAAGATATAAAAATCTAGGCCTTTTTTTAAACATAAATGGTGTTGTAATTGATTTTGTTTCTGAGATTAAGTATTTGGGGGTTATATTGCATCCACAATTGTGTTTCAGTAATTATGTGGACTATATGTTTCGGAAAATTGGTAAAAAAATTGGGTTCCTTAATCAGGTATCGACCTGTTTGTCTTAGTGAACTAAGATGCTGGTGTATAGTAACATTATACTGCCACACTTTTCATCTGCATGTTCTTTATTAATTTCTTGCACTAAGGAGGAAATTCATAGACTGCAGGTACTACAAAACAAGGCAATGTGCATCCTATTAACCCTCCTTCGGTCGCAACCCTAAAACTAACGAGTTCGGTCGCAATGTGCCTGTATTTACTCGAGAAGTAGATAAGACATAATTCTTATTAAACCTTGGCTTAAAGTTTTTGGAGCCGCTGATTACGATTCTGATGTCGAATTTTCAAAATTCAAAATGACGGATCCAATATGGCGACTAATCGAAGGCAAAGTCTCAAAATAGACTATTATATTTGTAACTTGTCTGAAACTTGACGTACGGGGGTTTTCGAGGTCGTTGAAATTTGAAGGAGGTTCTTAGGGTCGCTGATTATATATTTGATATCAGTTTTTGGAAAAAATAAATGTCAAATTCGTAATCAGCAACTCCGAAAACCCTCTTACACTTATTTTTGTGAAGAACGGAGTCGTTTCTTTGAAATTCATCGGCTGTTTTGAATCCGCCATTTTGTTTTTTCAAAAATAAATGTCAAATTCGTAATCAGCGACGCGGAAAACACCTTTACATTGATTTTTGTGTATAACGAAGTAGTTTTTTTTTTAAATTAGTCCGTCATTTTGAATCCGCCATTTTGTTTCTTCAATAACTGATATCAAATTCGTAATCAGCGACCCTAAAAACCCCGGTACTTCAAATTTCAACGGCTTCGAAAATACCCCGTACGTCTTGCAAATTTCAGACAAGTTGAAAATATAATGATCAATTCTGAGATTTTGCGTTCCAATAGTCGCCATATTGGATCCGCCATTTTGAATTTTAAAAACTTGACATCAGATTTCGAAAGATCTTATATTGATAAAGGCATACTAAGAAGGGTGCGCTTTTGTGCGGTCTGTTTTAGAAAAAATTAATGATAACAGCGTAAGCTGGTCTCTCAGGCCAGTTGCGACCGACGGAGGGTTAAAATGTGATAAATATACTCCAATTAATAATATGTTGCGGTTATTGAGATGGTTGAACATTGAGCAGTGCGTTAAAAGAGCAAATCTCATATTAATTTATAAGATTGAGCATACATTACAGCTCGATTGTTTGGAATCGTACCTGAAAAAGAGAGCAAATCATTATGAATACAACATTAGGTCAAATGAACAATATACTATCTCCAGGGTAAAGACAACCTCTTTACAAAAAAACTCTTTTTTTACGATGGGATTCGGTATTTTAACGATCTGCCCAATACTATTAAGTGAGCACCAAACCTGAGAATATTTAACAGAATCCTTTTGTCATACTTAAGGAACTGAAGTGCGGCTGCGGACTTATGTTGATAGGACTATTTGTCCTATTTTTGGGTAAGGAATCGCCACACGGGCTATAACACATGCTTTTTGAAACACACTTGATATAAGATTTTTGTCTTTAAATTATCCAAAGACTCTCAAGTATCAGCATGCAATTATGTATTGTAAAACTTTTGCATTGAAGATTATTGCATACAAATTGAATTGCTAAAATGAGTTTTAGCGTTAATCTAACCGTCCCTTGTAAGAAATATCGGTTTTGGCAGCGGTACGGCAAAATCTAAAAATGAAGGAAAAACTTAACAAGCAAAAATTATTAATTTTAACTATAATAAAAGCTAATAGTAAATTATTTAATAAAGAATATTTTTCTAGGTAATAAGTACATTATTATTAGCCTATGTACAAATATACAAAGCGTTAATATACTATAAATATGAGACTTGACACTATTATTGATTGATTATAATAAGCTTTAATTAACCCTTACGATTTGGCACATGTTTTAGGAAAAATTCTTATTACACCTAAATAATATTACAACATGACGTCGTTAGAAAAGATCTTTTAAGTATTTTAGAGGAAACCATGCATACAATTTGATAATTTGAATCATTTAAGTTCAGTTGCATGGGCTACTTTAAACGTTAAGGGAAACTGGTTTCAGCTGCTACAGCCAATCAGGTTGTTGGTATAAATGTGAGCAACAGGTCTTAAGGGTACTTAATATAATAGTGAAGAGTTTGTGTGAGGATAAAGCACTCTTTCCTGATTTAATAACAACCGCTGTCTAACGTGAAGCACTCCACCATATTTGTACCCTTTTGCACCCCCTTAGCTCACATGATACATGATATACTGGAACTGAAGTTTGAACTACAGCCAATCACGTTGGTGCTTAAACTTACTTGCACATGTTTCCTCTAAACTAGTAATAATTGGCTGACTAGTAAGCTAATAGACTGTCAATTTTGGTATGACAAATTTCTACTTTTTCGTGAAATTGAAGAATAATAAACTCGCGAAGAGAGATGCGGACAGCTGATTTCTGGATATTGCTTTCCATCAGGAACCCACAATCTGGGTTTAAATTCTGAGTATGTGATTTATTATTATGAAAGGTTTCTCAAGTTATTTAAAAAAACGACTTCTTACATTTTTTAGTACATTATAGCAGTATCTAATGAGCACATTTTTAAGCGTTATATGTTTGCCGTATCTATATATTGTTACAAAAATACATAATATGCTATACGTATATATGAACAGAACAAAGTGACCCGTAAAATATGTAAAAATAACTTCACTTTACCAACATGTGCGTGGTTTAAAAATGTATTTCTTTAAGTAATTATTATGCATCCGGGCCTTAACAGTGGCAGCTGTCACAACAGGCTTACCAGTAGAAAGCCATGGGGTGTGGTAACAGCTGCTGTCATTATTTGTTTGACTTCATATTTACTGCATTTAATGCGACCTATAATAATAATAATTATAGTTGTACACTAATGCGTAAGTGTCATTGTCATTTGCTACACTTCGTCAAAGAAATGGTAATAGTGTCAAGTTACATATTATAACAACCCAGAGTTTAAATGATTAACTAAAGAAACTGACGGACATTTTAAATATTCTTTTAATTATCACAAATATATGTTTTCGCTGATTAGATAGTTTATTAGGCCGTTCAGAAACCTCTTAATAAAAACGTAAAAGTTAACTCATTTTGGTTAACGTTTAATCATTTCCATCTAACACGTAAACATGTTAAAAAGGAATGGTTAAAAAGTACAAAGACAAAATCATATTATTTGTTAAATAAGGATTTAAAGTTTTTTTATATATACAAATAGATAATTTTACTATGCCCTTATAGTATAATGTATTTAAAAAGCATCATGCAATTTTATAGTTTTATCTTTTCATTGTACGGGATCGGACGAAAATGTTCGGTTTTATATTCTAGTAACTCTCATTATTACAGAAAGTGATATGATTTTATTTCAAAACATTGCTTTAAAATTTAAAATATATATTACTAGTGGATAAAATGAAAAGTAAATGAGGAAGAACATGCAAGACCACCTTTTACTATTACAAAGTGAAGCACGACAGGACACCAAAATGTAGAATTATCCACGGTGGATTTTTGATGTAATTATGTTTAACTTAGGAGCAAAGGGTAAGATGTGTATTCTTTGATATAGACAATGTGCAAGGAGGCTGAGTTATTTCTAAATCCCAAGCGAGCTCTTGCGGTAGGAACAATTGTAAATTTTGGTACGTATTTTCATATCATAGGTATACCAGTGACTTTTATTTTATAGTAACTGTTTTGTAATTTTATCCAGATTTTCAATAAATGGAATTTAAAGTTTCGAATCAATGATACCAACAGATGTTTCTCAATAACCAGGTATTTTTAACCGTGACAGTTATATCGTCACAACTCTAGAAGGAAGGATAATTTTGACATTTAAACGAGAAGCATATTTTAAGTTTTTACGAAGTAGAAAGTTTGTATTGGAAAGAAGTGTTACAAATAAAGTATATATTTTTTTAAAATTTGGTACCTAATGACCCTTACTATATTTAAATATTATAGTTTAAACTTTTATATACGTATTTCTCTGTAGGTTACAATAACAGAAAATGATTCCAAACATTACTACTATTGTTCGCGAGCGGCGCTAGTAGAAACCTTGCACAATGCCTAGTCTTGTAGTGCATTTGGTGAGATATTTGACATTAATACGTTTAAAAGACAAATGATATCCGTCAGGAGTGTAAAGTAAAAATTCTGTTCTTCGATGTAAAAACGACGAGCTTTATCCGTGTCGGATCTGTCAACGTTAGAAGTGTGTTTATTTTGAGCAAAATAAGGCAATCGATTTAAGACAAAGGGGTCTACACTAAAAAAATCCATCCGAAGATAGTTTCTCAAATCGCCATGTTCTAATCTTAGCTCTCGAGTAGATTTATATGAGAATATTCATTTGGCTTAAAACGCCATTCCTTTACATTTAATTAATGTATTTTTTTATAATAACAAAGGCCTTTGCCGCTCACTGTCAATCACAGATTGACGATTGCTTCAAAAACTGAAGAAAATAATTTAAATATCAGTGCTTAAAGAATTATGAAACGATGCAATTTGACACATTATATCAATTAGTGTGTGTGTTAAGAGGTTTTCCTTATTTCTTGGGCGTCTATAGCTTCAATAAAAAATATTTTGAATTAATGGTTTTTACGAAGGAATTGGAAATAATCAGTTTCCCTGATTATGTTTGCCAACCTGCGATTAATGCTAGTTAGCATACAAAATATCAAATGTCAATGTTCAATTTCTCGCCGAATACACTACCGAAGATTAATATTATACACTACTTAATAATAGTAAATGAATAGAATGTGTATCTGAGTAGGTAACTTGCATTTTAATAGCCTGCCAAAAAACGAACGGCAATTTGCGGTAACTATAAAAAAATCTATAATTAAAAGGATCATAAACAAATCAGAGAGTCCCAGAAGTAATGTCTCAATTCATTTAAAATTCAGCTGTATATTTTTTTGGAAAAACGTTTGTACCCGTCGATTTTTATTTCTTAGTGTGTTTTTTTTTATGGTAAATTCATGTATACAGTGAAGCCCAGAAATAAGTTACGGCCATCAACTTCAGTTTTACAAATGAAGACATCTGTTTTTTATTTCATTTTTGAATTTTGCATCGAATTCTAAGTGTGTTTTATGTACCATGTCCTATACCTGAACTTAACAGTTATTGAAAAAATGAAAATTTATGCTTGAACATATCAATAAGTAGACCGTATTTCTGAGGATTTATTTGTAAATCGAGCAAAACATTCCATTTTGTGTTTATTTTTTTTTTCAATTCTGGTATTTCTAAATGTTGACTTGTCACCGTTTAGTCCGATAGAAACTGTATGACAATGTTACTTCAAATAAGTAATTTTCAAGCGTAGTTGCAAAGTTGCGGTTTTCACAATGGTGAAGTTAACGGAACGAGAAAAAATTGAATTTCTACGCATGATTGAGTTTGGTGATAGAACACGTACTCAAATAGAAACAGCTCAATTATTTATTAAAATCAATCCTAATCGTCCTCCCATATGTCAATAGTTGGTGAGTAGAATAGAGGCTAAATTTAGAGAATTGGGTCATGTTATAAATTTGCCTAAATCTGGTGGTCCCGCTCAAGATGAAAATGAACAACTTGACGTTTTGTCTTCCTTGGAAGAAAATTCATGTAGGTACCTCTCTGTCGCACATTGGGACCAATTTACACATGAAGGAATCTGTTGTTCACCGAATAGTTCAAAAGCACAAATATAACCCATACAATGTTGCATGAGATATTTGAAGATGATTTCCATAGGCGAAATGACTTTAGTGAACGCATGCAAAATATGTACAATGTAGATAATAATTTAGTAAAAAATATTATTTGTTCCGATGAAGCTACGTTCTGTTTGAATGGTAAAGTGAGCAGACAAAATTGTCGTTATTGGGCAACAGAAAACCTGCATTGGATGATGGAGGTTCACGCCAGTACCCTTAAAAAACGAATGTGTGGTGTGGAATAGTGCGCGGAAGAGTAATTGGTTCATTTTTCTTTGAACATTCTTTAACTGAATAAGTATATCCATCTTAAATTAATTCCAGCATTATGTAGTAGCTTTATTTCCGAATCCATTGGACCCAGACTCCGCTGATGTTCCAGCAAGATGGTGCTCCTCCGCACAATGCTGCCACTGCGCGTACATTTTTGTAAGAAACCTTTACTAATCGGTGGATATGAAGGAAAGAAAGCAGTGCGAGAATTTATTGATCGCCTTGGATATTGTCAATTTTATTTTGATTTGTTGTTCTGTTCTTTTTAAAGAAACAGGTCTTACTTATTGATATGTTCAATCGTAATTTTTTCAATAACTGATGAGCTTAGGTATAGGACATGGTACATGAAACATACTTAGAATTCGATGCAAAATTTAAAAATGAAATAAAAAAATAGATGTTTTTATTTGGAAAAATGAAGTTGATGGTCGTAACTTATTTTTGGGCTACCCTGTATACATGAATTTATCATCAAAAAAAACACATTGATAAATAATAATCGACGAGTCCAAGCGTTTTTTGAAAAAACACACCGCTGAATTTTAAATGAATTAGATATTACTTCTGGGACTCATTGTATAAACTACACTGAAATGAATTTGTGACTTAGTAAATCCACTTATAAACTTTTAAATTTTAATTTTAATTAATAAAAAATACCCTTCAATTTGTTTTTAAAATAGTTCGTATTCTCTCGTGTATCAATATGGACAACAAAATGGCCGTCAGTTCTGGGAGGTACATTGAATAACAACAATTAATTGATAGGTCTGAGCACCTGATAACCTATGTCTACCATCGTTTGGCTCAGTCTGGTGGCCTACGTTAATCATAAGTAAAGGCCAGAAAGCGACATCAATTCAACATTAATATGGGATAGTCAATGAACTTTTTTTTGCAAACATGGACCAGAAATCCCAGATCTTAAAAAGCAATATGTAATTAAAGAAAATAGTATTAAGTGCTTTTAAACTGTTGTATGAACCTTAACTTTAAAGTTTCTTGCACCTGTTAAATGCGTTGAAATTAAATAAATATTAATGTAAAAAGTGGAGGGAGTTAAAAATTCGTATTACTCATTGACTATCCCAGGGTACATTGCAGATAGAAAAAATATGCTACGAATACTCTGTACTATCACTAATTTTGGCACGTGTACTTTGTATGTCCTGTAGTTTATAATAATGGTCATAAATATCGTCGAGTTTTGTGAACGTATGTAGTTAAGCAAAATATATTTTTAACGCATGAAGCAAAATACCCAGCTCCAGTATTAAAAAAATTAAGTTGATGATCCTCGCGGGGACATAACGTCGGATTTAAATTTTGAAGCCACCAACTTGCAGCAAGCAGAAAAGTTCCCATGCCGAAGTGCAATTGATTTCCAAATATCTCTTCAATTAAACTCAAATATATACGAAATTAGTCGGAATTTTTGAATTATATTGACTTCATTTTATTAACCACTAACTTGCATCATTTTGCCTCAATTTGACCGACTTTGTATACGGTTTTCAAGATACTCATGCATTCAGTGGCGGCTTTTCAGAGTCGGCAGTGCCGACCCAATGACAAACAGACAACAGTTATATTATTTATTTACATCAATATGCATTTTTATAACTCTCACTACTTTTTAAATCGCCCTTGTAACTCCGGACGTCATACTGGCAAACCACAGCAGCTATAAAATAAATTGTTTTACATTACATTTCAAGTAACCCGGGCTGGGGTCAGTATGGAAGACTAAAATTTCAGACTTGAAAATAGGCAACCAAACATACACCATGTATCGAACAACGATCGAAGTTAAAACCCAGGGTAGGCAACTAGCGCTAAATTTAAAGTGAGGTTATGGTTATATATAATAGTCATTTTCGACAGGAAAGATTTTGTATATCGATGTGTTGTTTTTAAAGTTTTTGTGATTATTCTTGAAAGAAAAGGACTGAATTAGTGTAAAATAAGTCAGAGTGAGTATTGTCCGTTGAATACCAAATATTTTGGTTTTTTTTAAGATTGGGACCACAGGTCAGTGTTTTAAGATTTAAAACAAATATCCTGTTTGGATATTTCGAAAAATTGAGAGTAACACACGAGACGACATGGAAAAAAACCAAGTTAACACTGAGGAAAAATGTGATGTTGTTCAATATATTTTAAGTCTAAAATGTGGATTTTCGTCTCTCATTTGACGAACAAATTAAAATGAAAAACGATGGTCGTCCCACCCCTAAAATGTTGAATTTAATTAACACGGGAGGCGCGGAGAGTAATAGAGCATTTTCGGAAAATTGGTATTAAAAATATGCAGGGCTTACGTGGAGTGAAACCTCAATTGAACTGGTTTATTGGCCATGCCTTTTGTTTTCAAAGCAAAACGGCAAAAATCAATTTTAAGAGCATTGTTTCGAGTTCTCCAAAAGAATGATATAAAATTAAAACCATCGCCTCTCAGGCATTATTTACCAGTTGTCACGCACACAAAATGAATTTAGTATTGCACGGTAGATACCTGTAAAAAAATAAAGGAATACCGAATTTTTTTCGCTAATTTAAGTGGATTTGCATCATTTTTTGTCCCCAAAACGTACGAGTATCCTTACTAAAATAACTGAAAGAAGATTGCCCAAAGTAAGCCAAACGTCATGGGGGTCATGTGTCAAAAGAATTTAACTACATAATATTATTATCATGCATAAATTGTGAAATTAAATAATTTATCATACATCTGTTTAACGCACATATTAGAATAGTAGACAAAAACAAAATTTGGGCGTGGCCTTGTGCACCTTCGGCACCTGCCGACCCTGACTGTCAACCCACTAATGCATGGTTAAGCAGTATATTGATAGCAGGACCTGTGGTAGGACTTTTTGCAAAACATTCTTTAGAATGTATTGACTTTTTGTTTCAGATAGGTATTTCTTATTTTTTAAATTTGTTTTTTAAAAGGGCATTAGCGGTTCTCATAATAAATCTATTGATCAAGAAATAAAAATCAAAACAATATAACAAAAAAATAACCGTGTTTTTTAAATGTCTTGTTGACGAAGTCATCGTGTATTCGTAGCATGAGAGAGATATTGTGGGTACACACTTAAAACATTTAACAATAGTTTATCTACATAAAGCCGCCTATATTAATATGTTTAACGTCTCTAAGACCATTAAATAGAAACACCGATAATACAGTTATTATGCAGAATTATTATTATCTAAATTAAAGTAGATTGTCATTTTGTGTATGGAAATTCAACGAATCCCTTACTTGTTGATAACGTAGGCCTCTATATAAATACTCTAATATACATACAGTAATAACATATACAAATATTTTAATTAATAAGTATTAATATAGATATAGATTCATAGTAATAGACTTTAAAAAGATCACAACACAGAGTTTAAGTGGTACCAAGCCTTTGGGGTGGCACCTTTTGAGTAAAAAATCTACGAACTGATCACTTGCCTCAAATAATTCACTTTATGGCACATAATAAGACATACTTCCATACAAATTCGCTAGTCTTCATATATACAATTAACTAACTATTTAGAGTGTAGTTCCAATGCGTTTTTCCTTGTAGTAACCAAAGGAAGGAAGATAGATGGAAAATAAAAGTTTTTTTCGCCTGCCATGCGTACGAAACAACTATTTCATTGTTCAGGTTTTTTTTATACTTAAAAATATACCTTTGATTAAAGCTCAGCAGTAATAAGAAAGCTAAAGGCTACCTAAACTCGAAGAGAGAAGTTGAGGTTTAGGTTTTTGCATAACATCCATTTTTTCCAACACTTAAAACAAAATGGAGCAGCAGCAAATAGAAATAGCGCAAACGCAAATAATTTGACGTTTCGCTGTATACACACGACTTTAAGAGCGTCGGAATGAATTTTCTGAACCTCGACCATAAAAGTTGGTTATTGGTTATATTATTTTGCCATAACCTATTTTAATTATTTTGAATTTACAAATAATGTATCTTATTGCCATCCAGTTGAACTGTCCTCTGAGCAGTATACATGCGATGAGCATGAGTATATCTTTAGCTATAGACAAAAACCAAAAAGTGGTGTTATTTAACCACTCTTACAGGGTCATTCGTAATATTTAAACAGCTCCTGCTAAGTTTATTGTTAAAGATAAAAGAAAACTTTTGGAATAAAAGTTGTAGCAATGATCCTAAATTGCCAGAATTAGTCATAGGAAAGAACAATTGAATATCGCGCATGCGCATTTTCACCTATTATATAGTTTTTTTTTAATGGAACATCCTGTATATTATTAAATAATTATATAGCGCTTAGAATTCCCTTTTCAAACATGTATACGTTGCCTTAAATCGCTTTAGTAGTTTTTGAAATATTTAGCTTCAACTAAACAAGAAGTGTATTCTTTTTGTGTGAAATACTTTTCTTATATGTCAGTAGCCCTGGACCGATAAAAACAAACAAAAAATATATGTTTCCTGTCTGTCCTATTCGGTTATACCGAACAAGAAAGAAACCTCAAATTTTATAATTAACGATCGTAGTAAATAATTACAGATGACTACAGAAAGTGTATTAACGATAACAGGAGTCATTTAATGTTAACGTTGGGAAAAAGCAGACCCTTGATGTTTTGTTAAGTTTTTCGTTTACTTAACCGACATGACGCCAAGCTCAAGCATAGCGCTGCCTAGCGAGTACTCCTGCAATTGTGACGTGCTTCTTTGCAGGAGATCCTCTGATATTTGTGGCTTTGTAAGTCCATGTCAGAGAGCGCAGGTATGCTTAAGAATTGGTGTTTTTTACCAGCACCACAAGATGGAGCCATCTGGCTTCATTCTCTGTTTAATCCCGCTTTTTCCGTTTTAAAACAGACACCTATGCTTTTTCCTTTTGTCAGAACCTATAGCCTCACTGACGAGCTGTAATACAGCGAAACGCGTCTGGGAATGGTTCTGGCCGAAGGAAAATCAGACCCTTGAATCCCTTGATATTTTTTTAATTGGGTAGGTTCAAGCATTTTAAAGACAAATTTTCATCCAAAATGCTATTAATTGACAAAAAACGAATCTTTTGTTTATTTTTATCGGTCCATGCCATATATTTCAATGAAAAGAATACACTTGCTTAGTTTAAGCTAAAAATATCGAAAACTACTCAAGCGATTGTAGGCAACATACACGTATACAGGGTGTACTAAATTAAGTGCGCACCATTGCTAACTTTTTTATTATTGGAGATACAAAGTCGGTTAAATTAGTAAAGTAGTAGCATTTTTTTTGTTAATTAAAATGGTAAAGGCGGAAAAACAATTGGACATAACGTTTCTGAATAAATGAGGAAAATGTATTTTTTTTTAAATAGCACACCCTGTATATTTTTTACCGTAACGTTTGCAAATCGTATACGGAATAAAAAAGTTCAAATGCAATATTGGCCTAAAATTGAAAAAACATCAACACAGCCATTAAATTAAAAAATGGTTTGCCTTTGACATTTTCATCGAAACTACCATGAAAACAAAAACGAATTAACTAAAGTGTCCTCGTTTTGGGTAGCCATTATTGTTAACAAAGCCAAATTTTTCGTAGTTTTGCGTTAAGTTATCTAGTTTTTGCTTTTAAATATTACAAAATGGCGTTCACGCATTTAGAACATTGCGATATGTTAGAAGCGTATCTTGGTTGCAGAAAAAATAGTGTACTAGCACACGAGCAATACAGTCAAATGTATCCTGAACGTGAGCAACCAGACAGAAGGTATTTTCTAAGGCTGTATAGAAAATTTAGTAAAAGTAACGAAAGAGTTTTTATAAAGACAAGGACTAAAAAACAGTTTATAATAAGTGAACTAGTAGAAGTAAATGTATCGGCATATTTTGAAGCGCACAAAAATATTTCAACTAGAGATTTGGTAAGAGACAGTGGTTTCAGTTTATTTACAATTTGGAGGAATTTAAAAAAATATAAGTTCGTACCTACCTTATCAGTACTGACCAGTGCAAACATTATTACCTGGTGACCCTGAAAGAAGACTCATTTTTTGCCAATGGTTACAAGATATGTGTAGGCAAAATCCTAACTTTTTAAAGAAAATTTTATGGAGCGATGAAGCGAACTTTTCAGATAGGGGTATGTTTAATCGTAAAAACATGCACTATTGGTCTAGAACAAATTTGTTTATTGCTGTTCCCAGAAATCCGCAAGTAAGATTTAGCATTAATGTTTGGTGTGGTCTCATAGGCAGCCAAATTATTGGGCCAATTGTTTATGAAGGTACTCTGACCGGCAGGGGATACGTTAATATGTTGTCAGAATTACTAAAAGAATATTTAGATGATGTGAACTTAGAGGACCGTAACCAAATTTTTTTTCAACATCAGTTTCACGAAGTGAGAATATTGTTAGAAAGGTTTTTTACAGATAGGTGGATGGCAACAAAGGGTCCGATACGTTGGCCCCCAAGGTCTCCTGACGTAACTCCATTAGACTTTGACTTAGACAAGTCTTTAAAACGAGATATGCGGATCTGGTCGAACTTCAAGACAACATTAGATGCATTATAGCATCAATCGATGGCAGAACAGTTTTAAAAGCTACAAAAGGTGTATTAAAGAGTGCCCGCAAATGTATTGAACAAAACGGTGATGTGTTTGAACATTTAATATAGTTTTTTTTTTATTTCTTCCGCTAAAAATAAAATCGAGTTTTAGTTTCTAAAATAAATAAATAAATTCGTTTTTGTTTTCATGGCAGGCTCGATGAAAACGTCAAAGGCAAACCATTTTTTATTTCCATGGGTGTGTTGATGTTTTTTCAATTTTAGGCCAATATTGCATATGAACTTTTTTATTCCATATACGCTTTGCAAACGTTTCGGTAAAAAATATACAGGGTGTGCCATTTAAAAAAAATACATTTTCCTCATTTATTCAGAAACGTTATGTCCAATTATTTTTCTGCTTTCAAAATTTTAATTAACAGAAAAAATGCTACTACTTTTCTAATTTAACCGACTTTGTATCTCCAATAATAAAAAAAGTTAGCAATGGTGCGCACTTAATTGGGTACACCCTGTATATAGGTATTTTTAAATAGAGAATTTTAAGCGCTATCTAAATGTTTAATAACTTAACGGGTGTAACGTTAAAAAAAAAATTAAATCGTATAATAAAAAAAAAAAAAAAAACGCATGCGCGTTATTCAATTGTATTTTCTTATAACAGATTCTGTCGATTTAGGTCCATTTCTACAACTTTTAAAGTTTTTTCTTTTTCTATTTTTAACAACAAACTTAGCAGATTAAGGTGTCACGTCATAGACGAAAAATGCCCTTATGTACTCACTTGCTTTTAAAATTTGTAAAGCCCTCAATTATTGACTTTTTCAGTTTAACTTAATAACCTAAGTCTCGAGACTCGATTGCAACCATACTCTAAACTCACTACTAGTCCTAAGATATAATAAAGTCATACAGAATAGTTAGTACCGTTTTCTTATTAAAATAACTCTAATATAGGTAAGTTTACTTAACAGTAGTTCATTGTTAATACTTACATAGTATCTAAAAAAGAAAATTTTGTAGAAACACACTGGCTTTTTGAGCAATTCCTCGAACAACCTAGTTTATAGACTATTCGCACTCCGTATAACTCCCAAAAAGTATGTTTTGCTTCTCTCTGGATTCCTTACACCAATCAGTCAAGAAAAAAGCGGAGAAGAAAATTTTGAATCAAGTTTGATTGCTAATTTCAAGCCGTTTTTGAAATTTCCGTTACATTGTAGATGCCATTGTATTTATCAAGCTTTTTACCTTCTAGTCGATAAAAAAAATGATATGTACCTAATTTAGATTTAGATAAATAAAATTTTTGAGCTACTAATTTGTTAGTTGACATTTGTATAGGTGGTTCAGCTCGTCTGAACCGACCTAGACTTGCCAACCTCAAACATAAGATTTTCCAATGGTGTGCCTAGAAGTCTCCAGAACCTTTTACGTCAACAATTTTCGAGATTTTTTATTTTATTAACTGCATTGTTTAAGAATCCAATTGTAAAAGCAACTATACTTTTCTGTGTTTTACGATGGGCGAGTATATTATAAGTAAACTAAAGGCAAGTGACTTTGTTCGTATCGTTAAAATACGTATAGTTCGTTAATAATACCTATGGCCATTTGTTTTTTGATATTTGATTTAACAACTTGAGTTCAGATCTTATTGCTCATTTTTATTAAATTATATTTGAATGTTGCAAAGTGGATTTAAGAAAAACCGCAATGACAAATTACATCATTTGCTTGCTTCTATCTATTTGAATATTTGTCACTATACACATGTAAAATTATTGTCTTTCTACTGGTAAAGATAAAGAAACCTATTGGTTTTTCTGACAATAAAGGTTGATAGGACCTGTTTTCCTTTCTTCATGTTGGGACTATTCAGACTGTGCTTCTGAAAAGTGGAGGAGATGTACTTTCTAGTTTCATATTATATTATGTATTCACTTTTCTTTACAACACCAACGTTATAAGCACTGTGTTGTTCTGTGTTGTAATGGCACTTTGAGGTCCCTTTCCGTTTCGTGAGACCCGAAGCCTTGCTGATGAGCCGTCAAACGGCGAAGCGCGTCCAAGAATTGAGTCTGACGGAAACGATAAGGGACAACGATATACAAGTTCGATTCTTTTTAGTGAATCAATTCTTTTGATTCTTTCAGATAAAAAGATTCGTTCAGAAAGATTCGTTCTCAAACGATTCATTTACCTACCTTTAAATAATTTCACGTTTTAAACTCGAAAATGCTGAATCGATATGTTTATTTAAATAACAGCCAGTCGTTTGTTATAAGGATTGTTGCCATAAGTGGTAACAAAATACCCAAATCAAATAAATACCGAACAAATCTAATCGTTCGTCTCATACATTTGTTTATTTTCCTTTTACTGTACTTTGCGTACCTAATTTAACTGTTGTCTTCTTCTACATCGTGAAAATGGAAGACGGCATCGCCGAGCGACGGCCGTCTGGAGCTCGAGCGTTCGAACTGCGGACTTCCAAACGAGTGAATTACTGAACTGGTGAATTGCCTTTTCGAGTTTCGACTTAGTGAACGAAATGCGACTTTGATTCATCAATTCTTTAAATTATTCTTGAATCCAATCTTCCCTTTTAGGACCTGAACCTTCAATTCAGCGGTAATAGGCATATCTCCGCCATAGAAATGGTCAATGCGAAAAGAGTAGGCTTACTCACAGCCTATCTGTGCAGTGGCAACAAACTCAAGCATAACTTAAGAACGTTAAAATAGAACCAGATAAAGAAAAGTTAAGGTAACTTTTAAGTAAAGGCCGACATAAACTGATTATAAGGGTTCAGGTTAGGTACCTTTGGTGGGCCTCAAGTTCCTTTCCAGGTGGTTGGAAGTTTTCTAGGAATAGGACTATACAGGGTGAGTCGGGAGGAATGTGCCTAACTAAGGGTGTAATCTATGCATCAAAATAATAAGAAAAAACTCAAATGTTGTTATCCAATATTCATTTGTTTTAAAGTTATAAGGCAAAAACAAAATATTGCATTAATTTAGCTTTCCTGTAATAAATGTTATTATTGTTTGATTACGGGTAAACAGAAAAACAGGAGTTTTACTGGTAAATTTCCACTGTATTACATCAAATAAATTGACATGTTTCGCTACACAGTAGCTTCTTCAGAATCGATCGATCGAAAGAATTCAATCAAGTTATTATTGTTTGCTTTTGATTGTTGTGCTGTCACTATCCTATTAGTGTCAGTATAAAATAATACATTTATTCAAATCTCGAATACGCCAATATGGTTTATTTATGGTTTGTGTAATGGGAATGCTACAGCGGCTACTGAAGAATATCGTGAACGATTTCCACATGAAAGAACACCGAACAGATAGGCCTTTATCAGAGTTTTCAACAAACTCTGCGAGACCGGAACGCTTCCAAGTGCTAATGTACCATCCGAACGTGTCATTCAACAGGATTTAGAAGAAATAGAAAATGTTCTAGCTTTAGTAGAAGAAGATGCGACGACAAGCTCATGAAGAGTTGGAATTCAGTTGGATACTCCCCAAAAAAGAGTGATCAATATGCTTCACGAGCAAGGCTTATACCCGTAGGTACCATGTACAGCGTGTACAGAATCTTCAACCTGGAGACTACGCCAAGCGTATGCAATTTTGTGAGTGGATAATTAATAATCGTCATCTTTTACCGCACATACTTTTTACTGACGAAGCTACATTCAGCCGTGACGGCATCAATAATAATCGAAACTCCCATGTATGGTCGGACGAAAATCCTCACGCAATAGTCGAAAGTAATTTTCAACACAGGTTTTCAGTAAACGTGTGGTGCGGCATGATCGATAATAATTTAATTGCCCTTTTCTTTTGAAAAATCGCCTTACAGGGATCACTACTTAAGGTTTTTACAAAATGAATTGCAACGACTACTGGAGGAGATTCCTTTAAACATCAGAATTGAAATGTATTATCAACACGACGGAGCGCCTGGCTATTTCGATCGTCGAGTCAAGCAATATTTAGACCAAAGGTTTCCAGGGGTTTGGATTGGTCGCGGTGGTCCTATTAGTTGGCCTCCTAGATCGCCAGACCTCACGCCGTTGATTTATTTAAAACAATGTTAATGTTGGATATTTTGGTTGAACAATATTACTATTTTATTTAACGCTGTAACTTGAAAACAAATGAATATAGGATAACAACATTTGAGTTTCTTCTTATTATTTTGATGCATAGATTACAACCTTAGAGTTAGGCCCATTCCTCCCGGCTCACCCTGTATACAAATCAAGTAGACCTGAAGAAAGAGGTCTCAACCCTCTCCTAGAAAGGCATTATCGCTATCATGTCTAAGTCCGAAGAGTTCAAGCTGATTGAGGTAGTTGTTAGGGTATCCCTACTAACTACAACTATTATCACTCGATTCATATATCTTATTAAATTAATCTTAGATTTCCAAGCTTAGATGTGGGGCCTTTTGTGATACTTAGGATATTGTTAAGAGCAATATTAATATGAAACTGAGAGTACCTACATATGTTCAATTTTCTTGTTTGGACAGCCAACTAGAGGAAACACTTTTTGGCGCTGTTATAGGCCAAAAATGTCTCTTCTTGTTTAATTTTTAATATTTTAATATAAAGGGTGACCCAAAATGCACTTCCACAAAACGATTTTAAAAATTCATATAAAAAATTGATCACGCTTCTTTTACTTAACTGCGTTACAATTATGTGCCAACGTGGCTCATGTAACCTGCCATAATTCGCTTAAAAACATTTTCGATCACTCTACGACTCAAACCAAGTTTTATGGGTTCTATGTCGGCTATTTTACGCACTTTTCTAATAATCGCAATATTTGTTTCTAAAATACCTCTACAAGTATGCTGAGGTGATTTAATGTTGGGTGCAAATCCAGTTAGATCTAACTTTTGTACCATATTTCAAATTATCCACCACAATACGCACCATATACGCTTTGTCGGTGGTGTATTGCTTTATCTTGTTCATGTGCGTAGGTCATTGTTGTTGACAGAGGCACTAAAAATATTTAAAACTGCACTGTGGAATCCCAATTGGGATCACCCTTTACAAATTACAATTGTTTTAACAAATTGATGTAGTCTATGAAGTTTCTGATTATTAATTTTTTTCCCGCTCTCTTTAATCCAGTTTGCAAATCGTTGAGCTCTTATCAATCGATAGTAACTTGTGTGCTCTACTGTAATGTTGTGTCTCACTCGACAGTCGGAAAGGCACTAACGTCACGTTTAACGTAACGTAACACAACCCCAATAAATATTAAATATAAATCTCTGTACTCTATGGATTGAAGTTTTATACAATTCTATACTATCTATATTTGTTTACCTTTTTAATACCCTAAAATTTTAACTTTTCGCTAGACTAATGTCTTTTTATTTTTATATAAAATCGTGCAGTATTTTAGCTTTGTTTTGATCTGACTCATTTTTGTTGCTCCGTTTGATTGCTCGTGACCATGTTTTGATTTCTTTGTACTGCGCTCAACTAAGCTAGATGTTTGTAAAAATTAGTGGTGCATTTGGAAGATAAACAATATAATTTTTGCATGCCTGCAATAAAATTTGCAGGTTTATTGTAAATGTTGTAAAATTTGAATGTACCTACTACACACGTTGCAAAGTAGGTAAATATTGACTTTCCCTTTGTTTTAGAGCAGCGTTTATCGACACTTAGGTGCTGTTTCGAAATATTCAAAGAAGTAAGTATCACAGAACCTTCTGTGTAAGTATAACAATAAAAATTAAGAAGAAACAGAGAATGAAACCAGATGGTTCCATCTCGTGGTGCTGGTAAAGAACACCAATTTCCAAGTATACCTGCGCCTTCTGACATGGATTTATAAAGCCACAAATATCAGAGGAGATCTATTCATTCTCTGTTGTAAAACAGACGCCGATGCGTTTTCCTTTTGTCAGAATCTATAGCCTCACTGACGAGCGGTTATACAGCGAAACGCGTCTGAGGATAGTTCTGGCAGAAGGAAAAAGTAAACCCTTGTCATTAATTAAAATTAACCCATTAAACAAATGGTCAAGGTGGTCTGCCTTATGCTTTTCTTAAGTGTGAATGATATCAGGAACCTATTTTGGAGATTTTCCATGATTTGTTCGTACATACAGGTTGTCCCAAAAGTTTCGATTTTCCAATGGTCGGTATGTTCACTTGACATGCTTGCCCTGCACTGACGAGAACCAAAGTCTGAATCAACATGCATCCGTGATCACGGACATCCGGTACCGATACCGGTGTTCGGGTAGCAGCAGTGTTCCGTTTACCATTAATACATGCATGTATACATATTATTTATATGGCATATTATTCCACTTAGGCCTTAGGCGATTTTAAGAACATTGCATATACGGATTTTGCTTAAAAGGTTTGGTTTTTAATGTACAGGGTGTTCAAAGTTAAACTGTGAATTTTTATTTTATTATTTTATTTTTGAAACGTTTGAAAATTGATCAATTTTTTTATGCCTTAAAAGGTAACCTTAGAGTTACTGGCAAAAATGACCACATGGGTCAAGCGCGACATCTTGGCGTACATGAGAAAACGAAGGGTGCATTGGTGTGCAACTACCGAAGGCATTCTTAAGCATTTTAGTAGCGTCCCCTTCCGACGTTTTAAAGGACTCTAGACCGTAGTACGGATAAGGTTTTCGATACAGCTAGCGCGTAAAGTGGCGTCGTTTCCTGGCCTTCGTGACCCAAGTGAGGGCGAGTATGACGCCTTGATGAAACACAAGGTTTTCTCTCGGCGTTCTTGCAAGGTTTTTTAGTTAATTTTATGGCACAAGGGCCATAAAATAGTTTCAAAGTTTGCGGTTTTGTAACCCTATAAGGTGGATTAATGTGTTTGATTCATCTGAAATCTCGAGTTCTGTAAATACTTAGTATTTTGCAGTATCATTGCTCAAAGGCAAAGTTTCAAGTTCGTATAAGCGATAAATCCTCGATGATTACAAGAACAAAAGAGTTCGATACCGGTGTACGGGTAGCAGCAGTGTTCCGTCCTACCATTGAAAACAGAGATGCATTTCTTTCTTTCCGTATGTTGTATTATTGTATTCTGATAATATTAGTTGTTTAGTGAAGTAATATTCTTAATGTAAAATGTGTACCTAGATGATTTAATGCAGTAAGTAATGAACAGACTAAGTTTGTAACCAGCATTGATGACACGCTGATCAACGAATGTAAGATGAGTGTTTGAAATAGTAGAAGTGAATAGATAGATATATTTTTGTGTGAGAAAAGCCTTTTATTTCAACTGACATATTTTTAACCTAAGAAATTATTCTATGGAAATACAGTAAACAATTTATGTTTCGCGCAAGCATAATATAACGGTTGCGTCAACACATTATATAAGAACATTCCAAATGTTGAAAAGTTTTTTACATAGACATGGACTTTGTCTGTGTATCGTAGCCCTTAGACGTGCCGTTATTAAATAAAATCTATTATTAACTTGCATTGCAGGATTTCGCTCATTACATCCAGTATAATTATATTTCTTATATGTGGACTTTGAGCTAGATCTGATCTTTTTCTCCTGCTCATTATCGTGCTTCTTTTTCAGAAAATCTATTGAATGGGTTAGGATCATCGCTATTTTCTCTAGTCCAGGCTGAAGTTTTTGATTACTGTTGTTTTTTAGTTGTCTCCGAGTTTGTTATTTAAATTTATATAATAATAATAATAATAATAATAAATAGCCTTTATTTATAAATGTCACAAAATAAACTGAAATAAAAGTAGACAAGGGTGGCGAGATCTAGCACAGCTACTCATCTAACCACCCAAATAAGAATAAGTCATATAAGTATTGCTTCAATTCGTACCAATTTTATAATATATTATATAAAATATAAGTATATATATGTAATAGAATGTAGCGATCATCCGTGTACCTATCACTATGATTTCATGTAATCCTTATTATTTCGAGAGAGAACAGGATCGATGATAAATGATATCTGATGCGGCCTGTCGTTTCTCTAGGGTGGGAGCTAGTCTCGTGGTAATCTGCATCCGTGCGTAGTATTTTGTTACTATTTTGACAAAGTATTCATCTAGTGTTTCCATATGCATGTCGTTATAAAAAACTCGTGTCGGTGTGTGTCTAGGTGTGGTTATAATGATCCGTAATATTCGGTTTTAAAAAATTTGTAACTTCTTATACTTAGCCTTATTAGTGTACCATACACCAGGTCGATATGCCATATGCCAGTACCGGTATCAGTAAAATTGAAATACGATTTGGCATCGGTAAACGTTTTGAAAATATTCAAAAACTATCTTCACAGTTCAACTTTTAACACCCTGTACATTGAAAATCAAACATTTTTGGTCGTATATTTCTTCCTAAAATCGCGTCCGTATTCGCATCTTAAAAAATGTAAATGCTCTTTGGAATACCCTGTGTACAGTGAATTAATTGTTAGAGAGATTCGTTTTTCGTTCTAACGTGGAGACTATGCCTGATACGAAAAGACGCCTTTGGGCTTCTTTGTAGTGCTTTTAATATATGTAAAAGTCTCTTGATCACGACTTCCTATCTGGTATACCTAAAGGTTTAATTCGGTTTGAAAAAATCATTTTTCTTAATTGTTTTAATTTTGTGTAAATATATGTCTAAAAAATGCGAGATACCGCAAAATGTCAAGAGACCATTTTTATAGATATAGCATAGCTCGCAGCATAGGTAATTAAATTCCTAGATAACAATGTTTTCGTATCTCACAAGTTTTACGAGTTATTCGCAATTGAATTATTTTTAAAGGCAATCCACACTCCTTAAAGCCTAATCTCCGCGAAAATAAAAAGCAGTCCAATTTAGCCTTAAAATTTTAAATTGCTTTTTGAACAGAAGCCCTCTTTTGATTTATTTTTGGATCTGAAAATGCGTTAATCTTTTGACATTTTTGGAAATTATTTTTGAATTAATTTTTTGAAGTATAATATAATGAAATTCAACCAATTTCATTCAGGTCTCTTAGAGAAAGATGGACACGTTTTTTGATTTAATATACTTAATGAAGTTAATATAATATTTTGGCATGGAAATAATTGTCATTTTTGTAGCAAACGCTCGCAACTACCTAATCCATTTTCATAAGATGGATTCCACATTGAGGAGCGCTGTTTTCCAGCAATGGAGTGAATTTAAACTTTTTGAAAGGTACAATAAGATCTCTTGCAAAATTTGTACACATTTTATTCGGTAATTTAACAGAATATTCAGAACTGAAGTCTAAATTTTTAAAATTAAATTAAAGAAAAAAGGTACCGGCAAATTGTTTTTAGAAATTTACGAAACGTTGTCGGGTAATGAAAAGCTACCTCCTTTCTCGGTAGGACGGCAGAACTCATCTTCGATTTTATCATACATAATAAGTATTGTCAAAAATAAAATATCTGAGGTTGTATTCTTTTCTTCGGTTTTGTGTGAAATCGTTATACCTAAAAAATATAATTTCTTCTTCTAAGGCTCATATTATTAATGTCCTGTTATCGATATCTGCCACATAAATTTAATAACAACAATTAACTAACCTAAATGCAACTGGTCGAAAAGGTTTTTTCGTCTTATTGTACTTTACAGAAAGTTTAAAGTGGATCTAAAACAAATAGTGCGAGGTCAATTTTTAACCACTTTAAATAATGCATAAAATTGGAAATGCACTGTCGCATTAAAAGTTAGATATTGACATTTAAAGTAATCATTAGATAAAAAGGCTATTTTTTCCCGAAAGTTGATTTTTTGCAGCAAACAAGTTTTAAATCTGAAAAGCCTTTTTACTCTGTGGGACACAGTGTTGTCAAAAAGTAACCTAACTGTTAAATATCTCAATAGACTATTCCACAACATATGATTTTGACATGAAGTATAACCTAAACTTGTCACTTTGCCCCCCAGCAAATATCGCCGTTGTCTAATATGTAATGATAATTTCCTGACCTTGACATAAAGTATAACCTAAATTTGCAAACTTTCCCCCCAGCGACGTCATCCTAGAATGGTCAATAGTTTAGTTTAGTGAAAACCCTTCAGCATAGGTACCAGTTTTACAGTACAAATTAAACTACCGTCTTACAGTATGGTAACTGATTCGTTTAGTCATAGCGAATATACGTGTTTCTGAATGGAATACTCTCATTTTTTTACAATACTGAATTCTCTGTCAATTTCTTAGTTTAGTCGGGAATACCACATTTGAATACCTATAATGAGTTAAAAGTTACAGGCAGTATAAGCAGTAATCTTTCTGTTGCATTAATCCAGCAATAATAATGAAAGTAAAAGTAATTTTCTAGTTCTCACCGTTGCGCGCTTGCGTAAAATTGTTACAATTTAATTTTCTTAACTTAATGTAGTTTTACTTATATCACTTAGGTGTTTCCAAATTTTTCTTTAACTTTAGTTTATTGCTATAGCTGTACATTATCTTGGGACAATAAAGCTATTTTTAAGTTGAGTCGAGTTTGGAAATGTTAATTCATTTTATTTATGGATAACAAATATACATCAGTATAAATACTTATGGATGCTTAGCACAAAATAAATAGGACACATATTATCTGTAAAAACGCATTGGTTACAACAATACAGAGTGGCAAAAAAATCGCGCATAATGCCTGTAACTTTTGACTTACCTCGTATACGAAAAAGTGACTTTTATGAAAGTTGTTCAGTAAATTATTTCCCACATTTCAACCTGCATGAATATTTTCTGTCGTTTCTGGCTTGGTTGCCATAGAGAATAACTCACTTTTTTTAAATGAAACACCCTGCATATGATTGCATATTTGGATATTACTGGAAAAACTCCAAATTTTTTGTATTATAAATTTTCACCTATCTGCAAGCGTTTTCGAAATAATGACAGCTCAAAAATGAAAAACTTCCTAATTATAATTATTCTTACCTAATACCCACCAGTTGAGGTGTTTTTATGGCATCGACCTAAGAGGTGCCAATTTTGAATTCCTGTTTAATTTTATGTTTTCTAAAGTCTAATTTGCCTACACTGTGGTTCATCTGAATGAGAAACAACAAGTTGAAATTTTAATAATGAGCGGTTACGGAAATATGAAGAGATCGCAAGATCAGGTTTGTCAACTTTTCAATGAATTATATCCAAATAGGCCTCCAATAAATCAGTCAACGGTGTGTCAAGTGGTAAAGAAATTTCGAGAAACAGGCAGTGTTAGGGAAGCCGCTAGATCAGGTCGACCTAAAACAGCAACCGGGAAAGACAAAGCTTGGGATATCATGCTCTCAATATATGAAAATCAAACACAATCATCCAGGCCAATGGCCAATGTGTCTCATCAGTCAGTGAAAAATTCGTTTAAGCAGGAAACGTTGCATCTCTAGATAAAGTTGGTGCACGAGTTAAACAAGGACGATTTTGATAGAAGAGCTGAATTTTGTGAGCTGATGATGGAAATATGCAACAATGTCGAGGAAAAACCGATATCAGTCCGCCAGAAAGGCTTTCTAATTTTAAATTTATGGTTCCCTCTACAGTGATAGTTGGGTTTAGCGAGAGTATTAAAAAGTTCTGTCCAAGATAACCAATTAAAAATTTTATATATAAAAACCTTCAAAAAGTATTCCCTGCGTTGGTATAGTGATGGCCACCCAAGTTCCCTCAATGTGGACTAAAGAAATGAGAAAAATTTTAATAAGGTCGGCGAACAGCCCTTCTTTGGAACATCTCCAACTAGGTTGTCAGCGTCTGCTGATGGGGATGAGCAGTACTCTAAGGAAGGTCTGATCGAGGTTAGATAAGCTTTAATTCTAGAGACTCGACTTGTTGAGAATATCTGCTGAGTTTTATCAGCGTTCACCTTCATGCAATATACATCTACCCAATGCTATTTAAATCACTCTGTAAAGTTTCACAGTTGTTAGTTCCCTCAATTTATCTATAAATGATACAATCATCAGCAAGAAAACGTATGGTTGAATGGATGTTAGTATAGATATCATTAATAAAAATTATAAATGCTAGAGGGTCAAGTATGCCTTAAAGCAAAAAGAGGTAACCGCTTATGATGAGGGGTGCGATTAAAGTTATTAAAATACGGTTTTAACTACTACACTGATAATGACAGAGAACCCAAAAAATGTAAAAAAAATTGCATAATTTTGTTTGCTATGCGACCATATACGCATAATTCTATAGACAGTCTCATTGTATTGTAAATATGTGTGTATATGTAAATATTAAACTTTTTCCACTCAATACGCAAAGTATAGAGATATTAGGCCATTACGTTAGTTTTCGAACAGTGTCGTATGGACAGAAATATAATAATATTCACTCTTTCATTTCAAATCAATCACAAATAAGTCTAGAATACGGTTCTTTGTTTTACATTTAGCAACATCTAGCTTGGTTGATCGGGGTGTATTTTATAATTTTTAAAACTAGATATAATTAAAGTACTACAAACTAAAAGGGCTTGGCACGGAAGGTTCATAGCTGCTTGAAGAAAAGTCCTTGGTTTCCTTATACTCTTTGGATTCCTTAATTTCGCTGTTCCGACGCTTGACGGCGTCAGCGTCGGGGGGCCTGTGCGATTTCATATGTGCGCTTCGGCTCTTGATTTTTGAAAATACTCTACAGTTAAAAACAAACGTAATTAGATTGTTTTTGATAGTTTTAGCACCTTGACTCTCTCATGTGATTATTTTTCAATTATCAGGGTCAACCTGTTTCGTCCTAGTTTGTGGGAAATTAGATTCAGCAACAACGCTAGAATTAAAAGCCTCTACACACGACCCAATCGGCAGGGTCCGATTTGTAGGGCATATAGGAAAGAAAAAATCGCGCGCTGCTCTCCACACCACCCGATCCCGCAGTGTTTTGAGAAAAACTAACCCTTATTTTTCTGTGGTTTCGAGGCGCGAGTCGTAAACGGTCGGAATAGCTCCTCTAGGTAAATGTCAAAAAACTCGGAATTGCGCTAACTTTCCTATTGGAAAATAATTCGCGAAGAATGAAAAAGAATGTAGGTTAAAAAGTGGCTATTAGCGAGAAAAGAGTTTGGTCATATTAATATTCTTAAAGAACTAGTAGGAGCAATTGACTTCAAAAACTTCTTTTCCTTGGCCCCGCGTGTCTCTATTTAAATAATTAGAGTTAGAATTATTCCACTGATAGGGCACAGTTATATTTAAAAATCTCTCCCTCTCAGACATTTTCGATTTAAAATATTAAAAATTCGCGGCAACTCTGTCTGAATTAAAATATGACGTGCTACGTCAAATATCGATGATTATTTACCTCATCCATTATAAAAGCGGGTTGATTTTCACCTGATTATTCAGCGATAATCTCCCGCTCTCCGGTGAAAATCACCCTTGTCAAAAGTGAAAATCTCACCCGTCAGAAATCGTTAGTTTTTTATTTGGTAAAATCACCCTTGTCAAAAGTGAAAATCTCACCCGTCAGAAATCGTTAGTTTTTTATTTGGTAAATAATCTTCAAAATACATTTCGGGATTGGGAAATAATCAGAAAATCATTCTCAGATTTTTTGCCATTAGGAAATCGCTCTCGGGCAAGCCCTCGAGCGATTTCCACGGCAAAAAATCTTCGGGATGATTTTCGATAATTTCCCTATCCCTTAATATATTACTACAGAAAATTGACCCAACCGTGCTCCACACTATCAGACTTGCGTTGGAGTGGGGAGTCGGGAAATCGTATGGTCGCCTCAAACAACTGCCCGATCTGGGTTTTGTCGGTCCAATATGCCTACACACTACCCAATTTCCTATGATTTAAACATTTTTATATCAACCCCTTTGGTAACCGAAAATGAAAACAGTGGTTCACATTGCACAAATTTAATTAATAATGCTGAAGACTATAATAATATTCTAACGATAACCGTTGCTGCGCAGCTGGTAAGACGGCAACACTCAACGTGCATTCGGCAAAGCCCGGCCGCATAGCGAAGAAAAATCCCCGCTTTAAAAACAGGGATCCATCGAGAGGTCGACTTATTAACATTACATCGGACTTATTTTCTTTGCTATAACAAGAAATAAACAACCTGATCGAATATGTTTTTAGTTGCAAAGTTATTTTGCATTTGTACGATAGTGATGTGTGAAATTTCTACTCTCTAGATTGGGGCTATTTCAGTGCCGCTAGCATAATATGCTTCTTCTTTGTTCTCATTTAAGCAAGTTGTGGTTTTCCTTCCTTGGATCTTTAAAGTACTTTAATGTTGCGGGTAAAACAAAGTAAACTTACAAATAATCGTAAGTTCGACCTCTAAACACATGTTATAGAGAGTCAGGTGCTAACAAAACAATTGTATTAATGAAATACCTATTTTACGTCTAAGAATTATAGAGATAGAATAGCCAAATCTAAGTTGGATAGAAAAGAAAAGCAGCCGGTAATGTGTTAGTATTGGAGTTTTGTCACGTTTTACTGGAATTATACGCTTTTAAACACATTTTTGGGTTCAATATTTAAAATTTGTTGGACAATTTTTGACTAAATTTAAGCTTGGTAAGATACACTGAAACAACTTAGCAATATTAGCAACTAACCTGAACAGATTCAGACATTAAATTTTGGCGAAATAGCCAAATAAAAATAATACTTTTCTTTTTAAGTGAATTACATAAAATCTTGTTTAAGCTTTTTTAAGAAAATTGGTTTAGTATACAGGGTCTCCGCCAATTAATAGTATAGGTACCGGGTGTACACTGTACAACTAACAAGGGACGCCAGCTTTATCTGGGAAACCGTTAACCGAACGGCTTGCGGAAAAAATTATTTATCACAAAAGTGACTAAGAGAAATTGCTGGAAATAATTTTTAAGTTTCTAGGTTGGCCACTAGGGGGCGTAACTGAAGTGACCAATCAAAAAGCAGGATTTTCTCAGAAATCCGCATAGTAAAGGTATATCAAAGGTAGCACTTTTGCAATCTCATGAAAATTCTGAATAACTTTTGTTTTTAAGTTTTTCGTCGATCTTTCTGTTTAAGGGGGGGAAGGGGGGGGGGAAGTATTGTTGTGAATAAATAGTCGTAACTTTGGATTGGCTTACCAGAATTTGACGAATTTGAATTCGCTAGCAAGGGTTTTTATTGGTTTATCAAGTTAATAAAAAAGTAAGTTGTTTTGAATACCGTTGCGACAGCTGAAGGGCGCTATTTAGCAACATCAACAATTTCTTCTTTTTTCTCAAAACATTTTAAATGGAACGATATATCTTTTTGAACTTAAGCAAAAAGAAGAATAAAGAAGAAGAATATCTGTGAAAACCGCACGCCAATATCTTTTTTTAAACCAATACGAATAAACCGACGTTTTAATACGGTATTTGTAGGTAAAAAGTTACAAATATCATACAATTGTGTCTTCTACAAAGTCATAATTATAACCACAGCTTCTTAAATCAATGTTCTGTAAATTTCTTTTACTTACAACAAAATTAATAGAGGATAATTTATGTTGCATTAATGAAACAAAATTGTTGTAAAATTTTAAGTGGGCCGTGAAACAACAAATTTGCAAGTTATAAATATTATACTTACTACCGTATCTATAAAGCAGTAATAGTAATTATTTGTTTATATCTGTTTGGCAAATTGCCGTCATTTACAACAATAAACTTTATCGTATCATTGAAGATTAAGTCATTTTTATATGATATCTTTATTATTAATTATTAACATCATAAACGTACTAAAACCTACATAAAACCTTAGTTACTCATAATACATTAGTTACCATAATTTATTACGTTAGTTACGAAAGCATAATACGTTAGATACCAAATAATATTAGAACTATTTTTCATGAACATGTAAAACAATATTTTGACAGTTTTCAAATTTGTAGATACACCTTTGTCTTTAACGTCCACGATCTTAGGTATGCCCTCTGAAGACTGATTAATGACCGAGAAAGCACTCCTTTCGATTTCGTGCGGTTCCCCAGTGCCTAATCCACTGCCGGAAACATCGCCGATTTGAATTTTGCGAGCAATGGAAACTTTCTTGGTCACACTTTCTTCTAAATACCCTCTAGCAACCTTCGCCGATTCCCATCCACCAAGTTCTTGTAGGTCTAATATATCTCCTGCCGCATTAACAAGAAAATTTGCCGAAGATCTTCTAACGCAGTGACCAGTATACAAATTAGGATTTTCAAGTGAGAGATACTCAGCTATTTTTTGAGGTATTTTAGAGAAGAAATGAATGCCGCAGGGCTGTACCATACATTTCCCTCTTCTATATGATACAAACAATCTTTGGTGAGTAACATGGTCTGGCCTTAACATTGCGTACTTTTTAAATAAAAGCACAGGATTGACTTCGCCGTCAAATATCACAGCGAAAATACGTTTCTTGTGGGTTTTTGAGTCGGGAATAGTAACAATCAGCTTGTCCTCTAAAACGTCAACATCTTCCGTGGTCATCTTCGCTAATTCATTAGTTCGACAGGCTCCTCCAATTCCAATTAAAAAAGCCACTTTCATCATTAAAAACTTCTCGTCTGAGGCAGAACACACAAATTCGTTGACCTGTTCTCTTGTAAATACTTTTGATTTTTTTGCTCTATATCCAACATTTTTCTTCTTGATGAAATGTATTAAGGCGCCGTATTTGTCGATTTCCACTCTTTCCTTCAGTTCTAAAGTCGCTCGTAACATGGAATATTTCGGCCATAAGGATGAAGCAGAGTATTCCTCAGAGAGTTTTGCGAAATACGCCAGCAATACCGTTTCTTCTGCACCTTGAACATGTACTTTGTTTCGCCACTCACAAAACTGCCGATATTCTTTTTCATAATGGATTTTAGATTTGTCCGGAAGCAAGTTCAACCTTATAATGTTGGCTGCAGCTAATATATCGTCAGGTATATCAAAATCTTGCATGATTTTAATGATGATTTTTTGAAATGCCAAAATGAAATGACAATAACACCTTGTTTTTATTTTCGCATCGCCGTTGTCAATGATACGATAAAGCTTTGAATATAACTCGATTATTAGCGATTTAACACCGTCTCGGACATTGCGGGTGACTCGGCTGTCGCCTCGTCACCTAGCAATGTCCTCGACTATTATAAATGTGTTATAAATCGCATAATAATCTCGTTACATTAATAGCTATAAAATACATATTTGGGTGCATTATTGTAAGCATTGTTTGAAAATTATTTTTAAAAACAGTTATGCCAATTAATAACAAAAAGTAGAGTCTTACATAAATTAAGGTTTTCCTAAGTGTTCAAAGTGTTTTCCGTCACTTTCAATACACAAATTACGCCTGTTCCTGGTTGACAGCACTGAAGCTTCGATTTCTGCCATTAAAATGGTTCGAGCATGTCTTATTCTATTTATCATGTCTTCCCTTGTTGTAGGTCGGGTTTGGAAAACGAGGTCTTTTAGTCTTCCCCATAGGTAGAAGGCGAGACAAGTAAGGTCAGGTGACCTTGCTGGCCATGGAAATACACTACCCCTTCCAATTCACTTGTCAGGATACGTTAAATCTAAGTGCTGTCGGACATTTGCAGCAAAATGGGCCGGACAACCATCGTGCTGGAAAAACATATTTTGCCTTGTATCCAAATCTACGTCTTTCAGTAAAACTAGTAATTCGTACCGTAGAAAATTTAAATAAACCGCCCCATTTAAAGTCCCATTAAAAATTCCGGCACTACAATTTTTCCACCAATTATACCGCACCATACATTTACGTTCCATCGGCCTTGCCACTGAACTTCCTGCATCCAATATGGGTTAGTTTGGGACCAGTAATGCATATTATGGAGATCCCCCATTGCTGCTAAATGTAGCTTCGTCGGTCCACAAAACTTTTGATACGAACTGGGGATCTTCGGCCAGCATATTTATAAACCAATGGCAGTAATCTAACGTTAGATCGTAGTCTTAGGCAGTTAAAGCCTGGTGAAGCACAACATGATATGGATGCAACCGAATAACATGAAATTGAATATGAATAAATATTATAGGCCAAATAAATACCAAACTTACTTATATTGTTTTAATATATTCTGGACGGTACCATGAGATATTCCCAAATCTAATGAAATTCGTCTCATACCTATATGGGGATTAATTTCAATGTAACCCAGAACATTTATAAAATTTTCTTCTGAACGACCTCTTCGTCCCGTTTGATACACAGGACGGTGAATACTGCCGGTATTTTTTAAACGTTGAGCCAATTGGGTAAGAACTCTTTTATCATAGCTTCTTCTAGCAGGATACGTTAAGCTATAATTTCTGGCCGCGATAATCGCATTTCCGTAACTTTCAAAATAAATTTTAATCATGTCGAACGCCTCTTCGTTTGAGATCGGCATTTTGACTCAGCACAAATTTTAAAAAAATAAATCAAAGATTAACCTATTAAAGCTTTGACGTTAACGTTTTTGTATTTCAAATCAAAGCCTTTTTGCATATTTTTTTATTTCACAGCCCACTTAAAATTTTACAACCATTTGTTTCATTAATGCAACATAATATTATCCTCTATTAATTTTGTTGTAAGTAAAGGAAATTTGCAGAACATTAATTTAAGGAGCTGTTATGATTATGGCTTTGTAGAAGACACAATTGTATGATATTTGTAACTTTTTACCTACAAATACCGTATTAAAACGTCGGTTTATTCGTATTGCGCAAATTTTTATGTTAGATTTTCCATATCTTTGTTTTAAAAAAAGATATTGACGTGCGGTTTTCACAGATATTCTTCTTCTTTATTCTTTTTTTTTTGCTTAAGTTCAAAAAGATATATCGTTCCATTTAAAAGTTTTGAGAAAAAAGAATGTTGGTAAATAGCGCCCTCCAGCTATCGCAACGGTATTCAAAACAACTTACTATTTAAAAACTTGATAGACCAATAAACCCCCTTTCTAGCGAGTTCAAATTCGTCAAATTCTGGTAAGCCAATCCAGGGTTATGACTGTTTTTTCTTTTTTTTTTACCCCCCTAAAACAAAAAGATAGACGAAAAACCGAAAATCCTGCTTTTTGATTGGTCACGCCCCCTAGTGCCAACCTAGAAACTTAAAAATCATTTCCAGCAATTTCTCTTAGTCGCTTTTGTAATAAATATTTTTTTCCGCAAGCCGTTCGGTTAACGGTTTCCCAGATAAAGCCGGCGTCCCTTTTTAGTTGTACACCCGGTACAGTAACACCACAAATTCCCTATGTAAAAAAATTAGTAAAAACCAAAGTTAGCTTAGTCCCAAAGTTCACAATAACCAAGATAGAGGATGCCATTTTTCGATATTTTTTAATAACTTTGGAAAGAAAAAACGAGTCGTATCAAATTTAATTTTTAGGCTTTTTTAGGACGAAAAACTTAAATTTCCTAATATCATAGATTAGGCCAGTTCTGCGGCCTTTTGCTTACGCTTAGGACTTTTAAAAGGTCACAACTTTTTGGCGCCTTTTAAAAAAATGTGTACCTACCTTGTAAGATGTCGCTTCGAGGAACCGTTTTTGAGATATTTGCGTTTGAATCGCTCAGTCCGCCTTTTAAATTGTGATTTGTAACTACAGTCGAAACGGTCGTTCTTTGCCGGTGAATCACGGATAAACGATCAAGAGACAACGTGATTTATAACACCCCATCTTTATTTGTTATAGTCTTAAAAAAAGTTAATGAAAACATCTCCGGGGTTGCGCAATTCATGTCGAATTCAAAGTGATGTGCTAGACAGAGACAAAGAATATTCGGAGAGTTGTCTATTCATGTTAAAGTCATCGTTTCGATCTGTCACATTTAGTTTGTTTTTAAACGCTTTTGTGCCTTGCAATTTAATTTTATACTGTAACTGTTCTTTTAAGGGCCATTTTTATCGTACTTTCGTGTTGGTGATAAGTAATTATGGACATTTGGTATTATTATTAAGTACGAACGCTAGCCACGAAAGTTTCGACATTTATGAACTTACAGACTTTGTTTTGACTTTTTGAACCTCGTATATTTGATAATACTCTGTTTCTTAATACCAGAGAGTAATAAAATGTAAATTTGCAATGACAAGACCCATTAGCAGGGTGGACAGCTTAAAGGTTGCATTGTAAATTTCAGGTAAATTGCAATAATGGCTTTTAAAAATTTCGTATATTAGATATTAAAAATCTACGCACCCCGAATCGCTCCTAAATTCGGGTCACCCTAATTTGCATATAATTGAAAGACGAGTTTGGTGAATGAAAGTAATGGGACAGCGGCGTTACTACAGGTAGTAGTAGTAGTTGTTGAAATAAAAGCATAATAATAATTACACTTGATTATAATTATAGAGATAGGCAGATAATTGAGATATTATTATTCTAATATTAAATTTTAAAAACTTATATAAAAGTAAAAATAATTTAAATAATTTTATCACTTGTAGAAATTCTGAAATTGACTTTGCCTAGATTATTCATATTTCTGCTTGTTTGATTTAAAAAGTTTTTATACTGCAATATTTGGGCGCCTGTCCATTGATTTTGATATTGATTTAGTGATTGGGTGTGAGGTTGATTGATAGTGCCTCTCTACTATGGGATTGGACCAACAGGGAGCCAGTCTTTTGATAGTGTGTACGTACTGTTTGGTCTTGATCTCGAGTGTGAGTCCGTGGTTAATGGGTTTGTCGATACGTCCGTGCGTCTGTAATAGTCTGTAATAATTTTTGTGAAAAATTCATTTATTGTCTGCATACGAAAGTTAACGAAAGTCTTTATGAAGTATGCGATTCATCGTGTACCTGGGTACATCCACAATAATTTTTAGCGCCCTGTTTTGTATTACCTGGAACTTATTAAGCTCCGTTCTTGCTTATGTTGCATCACGAAGGTGCACCATAAGTAAGAACCGGCCTGACTAACACCTTGTAGGGGTTGACCTTAGTCCTATTACGAAGTCTACTCCACCTGTGAAGCAGGGGGTAGATAGAGCGTAATTGATGCAATGCTAGCTTTACTCTATTAATTGAATTCCGCCTCCAGTTCAGTCGTTGATCAAATAAGTCCCAGGTATTTTACCTCCTGGCATCAGTTCACCTGGACTCCGTTGACACGAAGTCTTGTCTCAGGATTACTAACATTGCTTTTCGAAAAATAAATAGCCTTCGTCTTTGAGGGATTCAAGCGAATCTTCCAAGCCGACAGCCATTTCTCTAGCTTGATTATGTGGAGCTGCATCCGGCTGACGAGAAGTCGCGGCTGTTTGGCAGTTGAAGTGATTGCGGTATCGTCAGCGAAAAGATAGAGCTGCGTAAATCCATCGCGTGGAATGTCATAAGTATAAATATTATACAGCATCGGAGAAAGAGGTGAACCTTGCGGTACTCCCGCCCTGATGTGTTTATTCAAAGAAAGTGCGTTCTCTGACGAGACAGCAAAACTTCTATTCTTCAAAAAAGAAGCTACCACCTTGATTAAGTAGTTCGGAGCTCCGAGTCTTATCAATTTCAACAAAAGACAAAAAAAATTTTAGTCATCGTGTTCCGAGTAGTCCGATGAACTATCATCGTTGGGGTCCAGAGAAATAATAAGGGGCTCTACAGTGTTTTCTAGCATGTTATCAGCTTCCCACATTCTTTCTTCTATTTCAATCACATGTTCGACGCACTTACTCCATTTTTCACAATCCACTGTCTTTATTTCCTCTTGCAACAGGTTTCCAACGTCTCTCATTTTAAAAGTGATGTTATGTCTTGCTACAAACCCTGTTACTTGCGCCCACACCAATTATATGGGATTTAATTCACAGTGACATGGCGGAAAGCGAAGTATCGTTATATTTCGCTTTGAAGCAATTTCGTCGACAACAAGTTTTGTACAAAGAGGTTTATTCAACTTTACGATCTCCAATAGCTCCTTTTTCAACATATCTTTATGAAATGGCTTCTTATTTACAGTAAGCCAATGAATGATGTCATTTTTTTCCCGGACGTTAGTATTTTTTCAGATTTTCTTGAGTGGTAGCTGGCATTTTCCATGACTATAACAGACCCAGGAGGAATAAGATCTAACATTTGTTGGAAGTATTCTTCAAAGACATCAGCGTTTGTCTTTATGATAGTCTCCAGTCCGTTTTAATATAAATGCTAGTAAGCCGCCATAGACAAATCCAGTTTTGCTACCAATGTGAGTAATTATTAATCTATCACGTCTCCGAGGGTACTTTTATTCCAGTGGACCATCCTTCCCTGAAAGCTTGCATCGCGCTTTTTATATGTTTATTCTGCTATATTTTACCAACGGTATATCCTTCATGTAACCAGGTTTCGTTCATATAATAGATATTCTTGTTTTGCCTTCGAAACTGTCCAACTGCCCTCAAATATCGCCGTCGCCAGCAGATGATTTCGTCTTTCTCTATTAAGAGTGAATTTCTGTTTAGAATTTCTTCATAACAAAAATGCATTTCCTTTAAAGTTTTCCATAGTTTCTTCTTACCCATGGGTGGAATGAAATCATCCTTTTTCATTTCAGACATTACTTTGTCCAAGGTAGGTATTTCTTTTTTTAAGTAAAACGAGTGTGTGATTCTTCTGATGGCAGTATTTTCATCCTTATTTATTACAGTTTCTTTTCTTACTGTACTTCTCTTTGGTGATCTGATGGGGCTGTGTTTATCCTCGTGCACAAGTCGGCATATTGTTGACTGTCCGACTCCAGTCATATTCGAACACATTTCATCTATTTTTGCAACTCCGAATGTTATATGAAATAATAATTGGACTAGGCCTATAAAATACGGCGAAGACCACTGGGTTTTATAGTTCAATAATGATTTATTAGTCTCTTACACTAAGCAACAGACTATACATTTATTATAAGGTTTCAGTCACGTGGAAGTAATGACGCACCAACAAAGAATGAATGAAAACATATGCGCAGGGTTTTTTGAGCACTTCTTGACTCATGTTTGCAGTTTCTTTCGGTGCCTAATTATTGTCAGTGTGTGTTTGGAGGCAAATTGGTGAACTTTTAATACAAGTCGAATGCAAAAATGGTTTTAAATATTAAGAAATTAAAAAAAAATTTTAAACTTTGGCATTCTGTAGCTCAGTTATTGTGAATTTTTGGACTAAGTTTCGTTCTGCTGAATACCATTCATTAGTTGACACCCTGTATGTATATACAATAGGAAATTACTAGAAAATTTTAAATGAGTTGAAGCTGTTACAAACGCTGGTTCATCTAAGAATAATTATATTCAAATCATTATTGTCTGTAATCTCAAACCATCTTGAATTGAATTGAACACTTTTAAAGAGAAAGTCCTATTTATAAAGGAGCTGGATGAAATCTAAACAGACGAGAGCTGCAGCACGTGGATACATCTTGTGGGAACCACACGCATCAACCCAACCAGGACAGTGAGAATCCATATAGGTTAAAACGCTGGCAAGGCGGCCCATCGGGGTTAAACTACGTTGGGTGGCGCTGGAAGCCAATGTGTCGGTTTAGCAACCGAAAGTTAAATATTAAAAACAGCAAACTTAAAATAAGTTCGTGTACAGGGTTGTCCCTTATCCTTCAGTCAGACCCAATCCTTGGACGCATTTCGCCATCTACGGCTCATCGGCAAGGCTACGGGTCTAACGAAAAGGTAAGGGACCTCAAAGTGCTTTTAACTCAGAAATGGAATTAAACAGACGCAGCACGTAGACGGCTGAACGCGTCCAAGGATTAGGTCTGACGGAAGGATAAGAGACAACTCTGTACACGAACTTATTTTAAGTTTGTTGTTTTTTAATAGATGAAATCTGATGCCGATGTCTGAGGCTTAATTTTAATGACGAACTTGATGGTGAAAGCCGCATACCGACATCAGTTTTTATATATCTAGATTAGAACTCGGAGTTTCCTTTTAAAAGTCTTCAATTTGGCCCACCTTGTATATAAATAATTAAAAAAAAATACTTTGGTAGTAATAATTAATTACACAGGATTTTCTTGTCACAATGATCTCTTGATGCCGAGGAAAATAATATTTGACAAAAACACATCAATTATAATATCGAGGGGGAAGTTTAGTTACGCCTTTAATATAATTTTACCATTCACCTCCACACCTCACTTTGAAATGTGAAATGGCACCACCTATTGAGTGATGCATCAGTTTGCAAGTTAGATAAAAAATGTTATGGTAATGAAACTAATTTATTTATTTGGGCTAAGGTTCTCCAAGAAAATAATCCAACTACAAAATGTAGGAAGATATATAAATGATCAAAGGATACAGTTATTCAGTGGTATCGAACTAAAAAAATAAAACTGTGAAACTATAGGGTAGTTGCGCTAGTAAGCCAGCCACTTCTAGTAGTCGACCAAAAATTACTTTAATCACTTATAATTTGAATTTCGCGCGAGTTTCGCTCTATTTCTTATATTTACTATCTTCTGTTTCTTTCCAATAACACATACATCAATATTTCTTTGTTATAAGTCCAACCTTACTTCCGTAATAGATAAAAAAAATTACATCTGGCGGTAGCGCGCTCTTGAATATTTTAAATTTATTAAAAAAATAGAGTTTTTATTCGTTTGTTTTAGAGTGATAGACGAATAAGATAAAAAAAAAACTGCTATGGTAAAAAGTTTAAAAAAAAAGCCAAAGAAATACGTTGGAATACGAAGACAACCAAAATATTAGTACATTATTTAACGAGCGTATAATGAAGGCTATATTACACGAGATTTTAAAACACGAGCCGAAGGCGAGTGTTTCAAGGATTCGAGTGTAATATAGCCATTATACGCGAGTCAAATACTATACTTTATCTACGACTATTCAGTATTCAAGAAGTTAGAAAATGGATTCAGAGCAACACATTTTATTACAATAGGATTATTATTAATGGTATTTCTTAACTAAAAAATACAATTCAACGATGTTAACCATAATTAAACAAAATACAATTGCAGCCCGAATTTCTGGAGGGGTACTTTGGATTTCGTTTTCGTCATCCGAAATCATGATATTTTACTTTGAAATCAACAACAAAATGTCACAGCGAAACTTAAATGACTGAGGAAAAAAATGATTCGTTTACTTGTGAATCGGTTGCTATGGTATTAATACCATTCACGCCTGCTTAAACTAGATCTGGTGCGTTTTTATCGTAATTCAGGTAACTTTGTTTTGTTGGGACCGTGGAATATGAAATCTCATATTCCACGGCTGTGGAATATGAGTAACTATGGTAATATGAACCACATTATATATGTACTAACAAACACATTATGCTTCTATTATTAAATAGTCGTAGATAAACTAATTTAAGGTAGCGCAAAGCATTAAAAATCCTTAATTTAACGCATTCAGGACCCCAAGCGACGCTCTTTATTGCGTGTTGGAGCCCGTCAATTCCTGTTGTTCCCCCCACACCGCTTTTTCTATTCTGTGCCAATGGACTGTTCCCACAATGTAATGCGTGCTCAACCAGACAATGATTTGGGCGGTTTGTTGTTTCTGTGAGTTCAATATAGTGTTTGTTTAAAACGGATTAGTAATTTGATTATATTAACCACTTTGCCATATGCACCATGTGCATGTTTGCTATGCGCTACCGCCAGATGTGAAAGTTTATTTTTATTTTTTTGCATTTTACTAAGCCCACCCTAGTGCCGAAACGTTGATTTTCTGGGAGAATTGTGGCCTGCCCGAAAAAGTGGCAAATTTTCATTTTCTTATGCAACATCTACAATTATTGTGTTGTTAACAAATCTATCCAAGAAGAAAGTTGACCCTTTGCTAAAGCAAATATTTTTGATAAAAATACGGCCTTTGTCAATCCTTTCGCACCTCGTCTTGGTTCAGTTCATGTAAAATTTGTAAGGGGAGAAGTTATTCCTTTTTAAAATTTTATACACGGAACCACTAAAAATATTTATTAACTTGGCGACTTTCGGAATAGAAGAATGTGACTACAATTTGGGAAAAATTAAGATTTCTCAAAAGGTAAGACAGCTTTTCGACGGAGTGTGTCGAAAAATAAACGAAAAGCTTTAGCTCATTTATAGTAAAACTAGTTTAAGGTTTTGAAACGTTAGAAGTAGGGAGAAGTATGATGTTACACCCTAAAAGTATCGATTTGATTTTAAGAATGCTAAAATTGCGGTTTGGCAAACCAGAATATGTTACTGAGGCGTTGATTTCCAAATTTCAAAAAAAGTAGCGACAGTAGAAGCATTAGACGAAAAAAATAAATATAGAAAACTCGTTTCTCTTAAGACATCTAATTGACAAAATTCCAAGCAGTCTGAAACTCGGGTGGGGTGAAAAAAACGTTTTTAAAACAAGTCCATGAACGTGAAATGGACTAAAGAATTTGGACGAATTACTGTTTTTATTGGCATCAGCATATTCCTGTGTCAATACACCAAAATTTCAAAATTCGAATCATGCTAGAAGAAGGGGATTGTCTGGGTTACTGATCAAGAAAATAAGGAAGAAACAAGATGCTACTATTGTAAGGGAGTTAATCACGAAATTATTGAATGTCCCACTACAGAAAGAGACTCTGTAGATTATAGATGGTTAAAAATTAGTAAAGCGAACGCTTGTTTCACATGCCTGAAGAAGAATCAGAGAAAATCAAACTATAAATCTAAGCTCAGATGCGGTTTTGAACAATGCATGAGAAAACATCATGCTGCATAAGATACATATGACGAAGCTCACCGAAGAAAATGAATCAAATTCTGCAGGAATATTACCAGCAGAAAGCAGTTGTAATACGTATATGGAAAGGTCTGTTTTGAACATAACTGGAAAGTCAAAAATTTAGGTTAGTAAAAGTTATTACCTCGAAAAATGTATGGTCCAAGTGATGTTGCTGAAACGTACGCACTGTGTGACGAAGGATCAACAGTATCTTTGATAGAACAGGAAATTGTACAAAAACTCCGCGTAATAGAGCAATTTTGTATGAAGTGGACAAATAACATAGTAAGGATAAATGACGATTCGAGAAAAGTATGCATAACCATATTAAGAACTGGTAAAGCTAAGAAAAATATACAATGAATAACGTCTTGTGGAAAACCTTTCTTTACCCAAATAAGCAGTACAAAAAGCTGATTTTATTGAAGACTATTTACAAGATCCTCCGATAGAAGATTTCACCGATGCTCAAACCACTATTTTGATTGAACCAGATAAAAGACAGCTGACTACAGCAAGGAAAGTATACCAAAGTCCTGAAAATAGTCTAGTAGTTACCAAAACTTTTTTGGTAATTTTGTAATTCACGGTACTTCAAATAAAAAATTAATAAATTTATTCAGTCTTCACATATGTAAATATGAAAAAAATGCAAACTATGCTATATGAGATCATGTGCGTTTTCTAAGTTAGATCCAATATTTAACTTCTTTTCTTTCTTCGTTCAACTGTTCGGCTGGTCATCATTAGATAAGTCTTGGATTCGGAAATAGTTCTTTAAATAATCGACGTGCGTCGACGGCGTTCAAGTTGGTACTTAAATTGATTGAATTTGGAAGGTTACTTTAACGAAATTAATCGGGTCTTGGTAGAATCCAGTCTTTTGGTAATTTATATGTTCTTTTTGGTAGAGAATTAATGTGGAAGGTTATAATGATTTCATTTTGCGACACGTCTGTATGCTAAATTAGATATGATTATTCGAGAATCGTTTAAGACAGATTCAGTTGAAGTATCAATAATAAAAAAAGCATTAAATAAACGTTTAGAAACCGTTAAACAAAAAAAAATAGAACAATACAAAAACCGTTGTCAAGACTTAAGGCCATTCCTAACTAAAAATAATTTAGTCGAATTAAAACATACACGACTACAGCAAATGGTATAAAACGAAACCAGAAGAGAAACGGACAAAGAATCGGATCGAATGTGGTATAAGCTTACCACGAAAGAAGTAGCGGCAAAGAAAGATCGACAAGTTCAGGAGATGTTAATAAAGAAAGATAAAGAAAAGGGCATGCTAAGAATATGGAAGAAGCAGATTAAAGGAAAATCCTTGCTCAAAATTGAAATTAATAAAGTTGCACAAGAATATAGAATTGAGATTCAGACGCTTGCCAAAAAACTGCACAGAGAAGAAATAGGAGAACCGGATGTTACGGAGAAAAAGAGATAAAATCGCTAAAGAAATCATAGATCAAATGGAAGTTCAAGCAGAACTCGAAGCTCAAAGAAAGAAAGAAGAAACGGTATTAGATGACGCAGTTAGCATGTTATCTCAGTTGGAAATTCAGCGCGAAAAAGCTTTTGAAGATGCAACGGCGTAAAGGAAAAGAGACGTTGCTATTTATAGGAAATACCTAAAACAGTTGGAAGACGAAAGGAAAGTTGAAGAACAGAAGCTTCTAGAATAACTGGAGATTTGCAGAAAGGAGATAGAGGCCAAGCAAACTAAGACAAAGTGTAAAATTATTGAATCCAATCCAAGAAAATGGACTGACGATTCAAAGCCTATAAATTTAGGAAATGAAGTGGTTGGAAAATTAAAGAGCTGTTTCCGGGTAAAGATAATGTGGTGGGAGTAGTCGACGTAAGAATAGGGTCATTTAGCAATTTTTTTTAAAGAGATTTTGTATATTTATTGCTGCAAAAAATTTTAATTTTCTGACGCCTCTAAAGCTTTTCAAATAATTATCGAGCGCCTCGCGGAAACCGCTGTGTGACGTCACTATCTCCTATAGAAAGTCAGGTCGCGCTCGCTGCCGCGGTTACTTGCTGTTTACGACTAAGAAGGCAGGTGGCCATTTATATCGCCCTTTTCCGTTGCTGGGTAACGAAGTTGACATCGACAGTAGAGAAAAAAATAATTTTTAATAATTTCTTTTTCATTTCTCTAAAATAGTGTTAGAGAAAGTATAATGGAGACCTCGTATGGAATGGCATTTCCTACTTGACATAAAATAATATACCATAAAAAGAAATAATAATAAGCTAACTGCTTTAACTCAACAAAGAAACAGTAATCCAATCTCCCTTGTATATACACAGAGAAACCGTTGCACAAATTCAAAGCGGGCGAACTGGGGAGGTAATGACATCACCGCCTCGCGAGCGTTTTATTTAGGCGACACTAAATATCACCGAAACCTCGGACGCATTCGGATTCTTTCGGAGATACCCTGGCGGGAATTTCGAATGGGGATTTGTTGGTGGCGTCAGAAATAGGCGCATGTCGGTCGGAAATGTCAAACAAGATATTATGTTACGTAACGGATTGGAACACTATATTGCTTAACTCAACTAAATAATGATGTAACTAATAATTATAGACTTTATTGGTTAAACAGGCGCTAACACGGAATCTAATCCACCTTTTTGGTTCCAATTCGCCTTTTTCAAGTTCACCGGCCAATTATTTACCAGCCCTTTTTGAGTCGATCTACTTTAAAAAAAATAAAAGAGTTATAAAAAACTGAAAAAAAGTCATAAGAAAAAGTGCCCGAAACGGGAATGGATCCCGGGACCTATGGCACCAAACCCAGATGCTATATCCACAGCAACACTCAATTGCTTAGAAATATCAGTTAATCTAGTAACCGTAGAATAAAAGCCAGCGTATCTCCGAAAGGAGCCGATGAGCCGAATGCTTCCGAGGTTTCGGTGGTATTTAGTGTAGGCTGTTTTATTTGATTTTGATCTCGTATATTTCGAAAACTACTTACTGCATTGACTTGATATTTTCAGAGCTGACCATACCTTATAAATGCTTCATTAAAATTAGGTAAAGAGTGTAATTTGAGGTTTGACTAAATGACCCCATTGCCAGCGGAATGTTTCGAAGATAAATTACAAGACTATACCGATTAGAATTAGAAGGAGAAGGTGTAAATTTAAGTTTACACGATGGGAAGAAATGTTTAAACTTTTGTTTAATATTGTGCTATAATAATAATATATGTACCTGCAGAGGTGCGTAAGGCGTAAGAGTAGTTGAATATAGAGAGTTGACAGAAATTACTACGATCTTGTCATTTTAAAAGGAGATTATAAATAAAACGATAATATCAGGCGCCGACAAGAAAAAAGCCCGAGACTTGTGCCCTATAGGTCAGCTCGATTTAAACAATTTTTGAATTGTTAATCGAGAGCTCACAATGTATAGAATAGATTTAAAAAAAAATCGTTAAACGGAGTACTTTTTTCGCCACAAATAAAAAAATTAGCTTCGGAAATAACAGTACTTTTCAAACTATTTCAACGCGAAACCTCTCTTAAAACGCCTATGAAATAAAAGATTACTTACAGTGTTACCAAACTTGACTGGTTTTATGTCGATCCACAATTTGCGCACATCCACGAAAGAATAACTAATTGCAATAGCATTTCTGCACTAGACTTATATGGGTAAAGAGGGCGCTGACCCGTTTCTGATTCGTCTCTTATTTTGTGATATTTCTTGTTTCTTTTAAAAAATAAGTGTATATTACTTCTACAAGTGATATTTTAGTGGAAACGGCAAAAGTTTAAGAATACATGCAAAATATCGTATCTGTAAATGAAAGGTTTTTAATATTTTTTTTTCTCAAAAACTACTAAATTCCGGAGAAAGGCCTTACCTTTATAAAATTTTTGTTTTCTTGAAAAATAATGCTTTATCCAACAATTTTTTGGCTTTAATGTGTTCAATTTGAGGTAAGCTTTTCGAAAAAGTTACGAAAACAGAAACTACAGATTTGTTTCAATCCGATAGCTTACTAAGATAGTCGTTATTGCTACTAAATGGTAAATTGGCATTTTGCATTTTGGTTAATTTAATACTGTAAAAATTGAAAAACAATTACCTTCAATTAATTTTTATTGTAACACACGATTTTCCAGTTTGCAAGCTGATGCCTTTGCAACGACGTACCTATCACTAGATGCCATTTGACGAAGTGAGGTTGGCTGGAAATGTAGAGGTGAGTGGTAAAATTATATCAAATGTGTAACTTCCTCCTCGATATTAACATTGACACGTTTTTATTTAAGGTGGTTCGCTAAAGTGAAATGAAGACCGTGTATTATTTTTATCCCATAGGTATTACAATTATTCTACTCGCATTATTATAAGGCCATTATAAACTCGTTAAACAATGTACTATATTATAGATTAGTATTTAGTGTTACTGTTTTACTCCATGTTTTTAGAGATGCTACTATGTGATTCACACTTGTTACAAATTGTTTCAGTGCTTATAAGTTTTTAAATGACTTATAAGAAGGTAAGGCACTCACATTATTACTTTTTACTGAATACTAATATCACTATTGAGTATTTTTTTAGTTTAAGTGTAGCTGTGCTTTATCTTCCTGTCTCGATCTATACCAGGCGTTCATGCATTAAGCTTTCTTATCAACTGGTTTAAAAGAAAATCTGATTTTGGCAAAATCTTTCAGTATTTTGTTGTGACTTGCTAACGTGCGAATTTGTAATGTCCCAATAAAAACTCCATGAGCGCAGAGTAAGTGGGCAGAAATAATAATAACACTGCATGCTTTAAAATAAGGACTTCAACAATAGGCACAAGTATTGGAAGTTGTAGTAGGTAACTAAAAGACATTTAAATACCCCTCGAGTTTTTAGGGATAGAAAGGCATGTCAAATTGGCACTGGAAAAAGTATAATCCGTCATGTTACTATATTGCTAGAAAGTACGCGAGACTCTATAGCATATTTCAAGGACTTAGATAGACCCGTCGATTTTTATTTCGAGATATACCGATTTTTTAACCGAATTTCATTTATCCAAAGCGACCCAAAAGAAATCAACTTGATAATTTTTTGAATATGAATCCTCCATTTTTGATTTTATTTTGAGATTGTAAAATGCTAAAATTTTGATCATATACCATGTTAACCTATGTCTAAATTAATTCTATAAGAAAATCAAGTTAAAAAATTAATTCTAGATGATAAATTACTCAATGGGCGGCGTGTTTAGCGAGCGTGAGTAGCTTACAGTTATAAAAAAAAAACAAGGGCAGTGGCGTACATAATTTTTGTTTTGCTTAAAAATTGTAACACTCTGTATCTCAAAAATAAAGCGGTTGCGGACCTAGACTGATATGAGCTTTTTTTCTTAAAATCATCCAGGGATTGATACCCTAGTATTTATTACACACCCTGTCGAATCTACTCTCTTCGCGGACTAGGTGATGAAAATAGGGTACCTACATCAATAATATCGATATTCCCCTACATGAACGGTACAATTATTCTTGGTGTCTAATATTGTTGTTATTACCCATTACATACACTGTTCAAAAAGTCCCGAACCACATCTGTATCTCGAAAACATCGCCTCTAAGGAAAATATATTATAGACCTTTTTTAGTCCATATTGAAAAATAGCTTTTTAAGATACAGGGTGTTTCACAAAGTCAGTACAGAGGAATGCACCATTTCTTTAAATGTAGTAGTATAGTTTGTGAATTAGTTTCTAATTCTACGCTAAATTCTAGTCATATTCCTTGTTACATATCCTATACCTAAATCCATCAGTTTAAGAGATATAAGTAATGTCATTTTTATTATATAATATATAATATACAATAAATACTTATAACTTATATCATCATCATCATCAGCCCTTAGAGCGTCCACTGCTGGAGCATAGGCCTACCTCATGACTTGCCACCTGACTCTATTTGGGCCTGCCTGGATCCAGTTGTTTGCAATTCTTTTCAGGTCATCGGTCCATCGTGTAGGTGGTCTTCCTCTATTTCGCTTATCGGTGCGTGGTCTCTATTCCAACAACGTCTTTGTCCATCTGTCGCCGCTCATTCTGGCTACATGTCCTGCCCAATTCCATTTTAACGTGGTTATTCGTTCGACGATGTCCTTTACGCCGGTTTTTCTCCGCAGGTCCTGGTTTGTAACGTGGTCTCTCAAACTCAATCCGGTCATTGATCTTTCCATTTTGCGTTGTGCAACTCTCAGTTTTTTCGCTGGTGCCATCGTTTAGGTGAGTGTTTTCGCACCGTAGGTGAGCACTGGTAGAACGCATTGATCGAAAACTTTTCTTTTTTGACAGATGGGTAGGTCACTGTTGAAGACGTATTTTAACTTTCCGTAGGCTGCCCATCCGAGGCTTATCCTTTTGTCCAACTCACATGTCTGATTATCTCTAGATATTCTAATCTCATGGCCCAGGTACGTGTATTTTTTGACCCATTTGATTTCAGTGTTATCGATGTTTATACCTTCGCTCATGACAAGATTTGTCATAATTTTTGTTTTGGAAAGGTTCATTTTCAGGCCGACCCCGGAGCATGCCTCTTCTAGTTCATGGAGCATTTGTCTCGCCTCTCCTAAGTCGTCAGTTGTTAAGACGATATCGTCCGCGAAACGGAGGTGGTTAAGTTTCTGTCCGTCTATGTTTATTCCTTTAGTATCCCAATCAAGCTTTTTGAAGGCATGTTCTAGAACGGTGATGAATAATTTAGGAGACATGGTGTCTCATTGCCTCACACCTCTTCCGATTTTAATACGGTTGCTGGCTTCATGTAGTCTAACTGACATAGTAGCGTTCTTGTATATATTATAGATAAATTTTGAATATCTGTAATCTATTCGGCATTCTCTCAGAGCGTCTAGTATAGCTTTCATCTCTAAAGTGTCAAAAGTTTTGTGGAAGTCTATGAATAGGAGAACTTATAAGGTAATTTGTAAAATTGACTGTTTATTTTCTTTAAAAAAAAATATACAAAAACTTTTATAAACCTGAAATTATTAAATACGAAAACTCTAATCAAGATAATATGTGGAAAAGCATTAAAAAAAATACGTAATACAAATCAAAAATAAAATATTTGGGAATCATTTTGGCAAGTAAATTGAATTGGAATCTTTCAGTAGAATATCTGATTAAAAACTTAGGCACCTACTAGCGGGACCCTGCCCTCACACTCTTGTAGAAGATGTAGCATTTTCAGATTACACCACAAACTTCCTGTCCTCAAGGAATGATATGACAACGCGAACTAGCCAGCTCGGCATGCTTAGCCTTATCCATTTAAGTGTGAGGCCGTCGTGCCAGACTTTGTTGAATGCGTTAGAAACGTCGAAAAAGACTGCTTCAGTCGACATGCGGCTGTTAAAATCTCTTAGCATATTGGTTGCCAGTCGTATTGTCTTGTGCACCGTGCAATGAGTAGCTCTAAATCCGAACTGCTCAGGTGGTAAAACGTCGTTGTCTTATACGAAATCAGTCACCCTATTAAATATTAGGTTTTCAACTGCTTTGCCAAGGCATGATAATAGGCTTATTGGCCTATAACTGACAGCCAACGTTAAATATTTACCAGTCTTCGGTATTAATACACTTTAGCCTTTTTCCAGTCTTTTGGAAAGCAACCGCTTTCAAGTATAGTTTGGGCTATGCTTACTACGTCCATCATTGCTTTTTCTGGTAGATTTTTAACAGCTTTACTTTTGATGCCGTCGAAACCAGGCGCCTTTTTCGGATTTATTGCATTTACAATAGAACGAACTTCCTCCAGAGTTACTCTCGGAATATTCTGGATACTCTGAGGCATATTTGTATAAATTTGTACAGTCCTGATGACTCGCGCATCTCTATTATGATTAGTCGAGGAAAACCTGAACTATTCGCACAAACTGTCCGCAAATAATTCTACTTTTCCAATAGGATCTGTAAGGATTTTATTGTTAACCAGGTATCTGACATACGACATTGGCTTTTTAGCACCCTTCATTAGAGACCTGGTGAATTTGTAAACTGAATTCGTCTTCAATTCTTAAGTTCTTGATTTTATCAGACCAAGTTTGTGATTTTTTTTCTCTTAACATTGCTTTAACTTCAGCGGCTTCTCTGTTTGTTTGCGCTTTGATGGGCGGGTCACCAGATCTATAGGCCAAACGCAACATTTTATTTTTAACTTTAATTCTTCGAAGAAGTTCGCCTCCAAAGACTCGAGAATCTGGACGTTGTCGTTGTAGAAGACTCGGCCATAGCAGAGTTTATATTATACGTCATTTGTCTAGCTGACTCGGCAATTTGATTATCCTGACAGATCAGGGGCAATTGTTCGAAATTATCCATAATTCTTTTGAACATTTTCCAGTTAGTCCTGGCACGCGTAACAACACCGTGCCCCTTTTCCGCCGGATTGCCATACTCTACCATAACCGGTCTGTGATCCGACGTCAGCTCTGATAAAACAGTCGGCTGCGAGGTATCACCCTATTTAATCATTCAATCGACTAAAATTTTCATATATTACCGCCGGTGGAGCCGCCACATTTTCAAGTGCGCTGTGCAATGTATAAATAAAGTAAACCAATACATTTTATCTTGCACGGCAATTTGTCGCTCTTAATGTTTGTCAGTTAAAGATGAAACCTACATCTGCTGCCCGTGAACATTTATGGAAAAAGTATGGCTGCAAAAAGTGCTGTACGACTAAAAGATTCGAAATGCTGGAACGACACTAACTACGGGCACAGCAGTAAACCAAGGACATATCCATGCACCCAATAATTTGGCAAAATTGTCATAATTTCTAGTTAAATCATATAGACATTGCGATTTAACTAGTACTTCATTAGGCGCCCATACACGAAGCGACGTAGTCGGCCGACGGTGTCGACCGACCAGATCTGCCGACTTGGTCTGTGAGGGATCTAATTTGTCGTGTCTACACACGAACATACTTAGTCCGCGATTTGTTAAACGATCGGTTCCTGCACCTACGCTGCCTCTGAATTAGTTGGGAGATAATTTTAAATTTTGACATACCGGGTAGTGCAACTCTGTATTTTAGGCTGGTCTAAAATACCTCTTTAGTCGGTGAAATCTGAGTTGGTACAAAATGGACAAAAAAATTGCTCTCATGGGTTTATGTATTTTAAAAATCAGCCAAAAGGATAATAGAAAAAAGAAAAGAAAAAAATGGGTTAAGAAATGGCTTTCAGAACGAGGAAAATATGGTCCTAGGCCTTTAGTACGTGAATTGAGACAAAATGAACAAGACGATTTGAAAAATTACTTAAGAATGAGCGGTCCAATTTTTGATGAGTTACTAAGTAGTATAGTAACATCATTATAATGTTTGCTTTTTAAAAATTTTATCAACTCTTCATATTATGCTTCTCTTTTTAAATTCTTATTTATAAAATCTGTATATTTAATTTTCCACAAACAGGGTCGTTCTCTATATAATTCTATAAACTCTGTTATTATTTCTTTTATCCACTCCATTAAACCACAAAATTTAAACAAGATCAAACGACGAGCTCAACGACTGTCTCCTTACGTTAATTGTAAGTACAAATTTGACTTGTAGCGACCGGTTCCTTCACCGACGACGTATTTCACAGGCCGGGTCCGTCGTTCAGCACTAACGTGCGGTCCAAATATGCAAAATTCGACAGACACTATCTACCGCATACCAGGTCTCGCAAAATATCCCTTCGTGTGTGGGGGCCTAATCACATGATAGGTTTAATCTTAGGCTTAAGTAGTTTGGTGGTAACCACAGGTTATAAAATGGATGCATTTAGGACTAATCTATGGTTTATAGTTAACCATATATTGAAAAAGCCGCCCTAAACCAGACAACTACTAAGAGATTGAATAACGACAGAATGTCAGCCATAAGTCCCATTACGCTTTAAAATGTAATGAATAGATTTTATTACAACTTGCTACATTGTCAAGCTGTTCAGGGAGGCCATTTTGAAGATTTAGTTAAATATCTTTTTTATTATAAGATACAATAATAAGTATTTATTGTAATGAGGAAAATGACGTTAAGTATATCTTTTAAACTAATGGGTTTAGGTATGGGATATTTTAAAAAAGAAATCTGACTATAATTAGAAAGCAAATAAAAACTATACTATTCCCTTTTAAAACAAATTGTGCTACTAACCTCGCGAAATACCCTGTATTTTAAAATATTTTTTTATAATTTAGGCCAAAAAGATTGATAAACTTTATTTGAAATATCTTCTTTAATTAGAGGCGACATTTGCGAAATAATATCGATGAAGTCTGGGACTTTGTGTAAAATAATATAATGTAACTACTACAGTAGGTAGATAGTTTAAAATTGAGTGAGGAAACTTATTCGTCCTTGGTTATAGTCGCCAATTCTAGACTTGACTCGGCAGGAACGGGATAACCTTTCGTCAATAAAAAATGAAAAATAACCAATACCATAACTTACAGAGTTTGTACAATTTTATTACAAACTAGATTGTTAACTCCTAATCAAGAGAGAAGAGACAAAAAAATGAGAATTACATTACTCAATAATGTGAACAATTGCAAGAATGTGAGGATCATATTTGTCGAAATTGTATTAAATCGTTTTAAAACGATCACAACAAACATTTTAAACAGGAATTTAATGGTTTATTAGTTGCAAATAAAACTATATAATTATTGATAGCACAAGCAGGTGCATATATTGAAAAAGCCGCCCTAAACCAGAAAACTACTAAGAGATCGAATAACGACAGAGTGTCAGCCCATAATTCCCATTATGCATCAAAATGTAATGAATAGATTTTATTACAACTTCCTACATTGTCAAGCTGTTCAAGGAGGCAATTTTCAAGATTAGTTAAATACCTTTTTTTATTATAAGATATAATAATAAATATTTAATGACGTTAAGTATGTCTTTTATAATGATGGGTTTAGGTATATGATTTTTATAACAAGAAATCTGACTATAATTAGAAAGCAAATAAAAAACTTTACTATTCCCTTTTAAAAAAATTGTGCATTGAACACAGTTTATAAAATATACTGCAACTACTACAATAGGTAGATAGTTTAGGATTGAGTGAGGAAACTTATTCGTCCTTTGTTATAGTCGCCAATTCTAAACTGTTCGGTAGAAACGGGATAACCTTTCGTCACTTAAACTTGAAAAATGATCAAGTAGTCATGATACCAAAACCTACAAAGTTTGTGCAATTTTATTATAAACTAGATTAATAACTCTTAATCAAGAAAAAGAAAAAAAAATGTGAATTATATTAGTCAAAATTGTGAACAATTGCAAGAATGTGAGGATCATATTTGTAGAAATTGTATTAAATCGTTTTAACACGATCATAACAAACATTTTAAACAGGAATTTAATGTTTTATGAGTTGTTGTAAATAAAACTATATAATTATTGATAGCACAAGCAGGTGCATAGGCCCTCAGTCGGAAGAAACCGCAATTTTATTAAGGAGGCACCTAATCCTTGAGTATACAAAGGTGTTTAACATTGTGCTTCGCTCTGCTGAACTGTAGTAAAAAAGGCGGTAACTGTAGTGGATGCGCTCGCGAGTGTAGATATTCGGAACCCTAATTATACGACGTTGTCAAATTTTCAATTTTTGACAATGTAGGTACATCAAGCATTTAAACTTAGAACTACTAACAAAACACACGAACTGTGACCAATGCCAATTTAACTATAGAAAAAAAAAGATACCTTTTGTCCGTTCACTGGATGTTGTGTTTTAACAATGTGAAAGGAACGTATAGTATTAGCACGTAAGCAGAGGACGCAACAACACACCGAGCATTTACCTGATTGGTTTAGAGCTTTATGACGAATGATGGTTACAACTTACTTCCCGCAAATCTTACAGGGGTACTCTTGATCGGTCGAGTCGGGATGACAGATCGTCGAGCTCACCGAATAAGACGCAGTGTTTCGCCGCTCGGCCGCGGAGGGCGTAGGCGAGTTACGCGCTGTGCCGCCATGGATGCGAATATGACCGTTGAGGGCAGCCCGGGAATTGAAGCTCTAGAAAGTAAGATAAAGTTAGGGATAAAATATGTTAATTTGTCTAACGGTTTAGGGGACTGCAGTAAAGAAAATCCACTTTACATAATATGTCTTAAAATAAAAAAGGGTTTGTCAGTCCGCGCTCTGGATATCATTTATAGGCCAAGCTCTCACGGTACCTCACATTCCATAATATGGAAGGGATGAAGAATCGGTAGCATTCTTAACCGATTTTCTTTTTTAAACTTTTTTTTCAAATTAAATTAAATTTCCATGATGCCTGTACCCCACGAAATTACAACTTTTTATTTTTATTTTAACGTCAAGCTTAAAGGGGTTCTTCACAGGTAAACACTGGTCTGTTAGTTTTGAAATATAACAATATAATAAATGTAACCAGACTTAATTTTTCATAAATAACGGAAATTAGTTTTTATTGTTTTCTAATTATATTTCTTGAAATAATTTCAAACAAATGCCACATTTCCGTTACCACTTTTTCTCCTCTACAAGATAACGTAATTATTTTTCAATTCCGACGTTTCGTTTTTGGGCCATCATCATCAATTTAATTTTTTCGAATACGGACCTGAAATTTAAATTGCATTATTTTGATTCTCATACCCTTAGAACCTAATATTTGATGTCATCTAAATGCGTTTCGGTTCTTAAAAATACATCAGCAAGGTTTTTGGATTTTTTACAAATACTATCCTAAGAAGGTATTCGGAGCTTTGCCCCTCATTTAACCGACCTTGCATCACTTATAGTTCCAGAGATTCCTGTCCTTAGCCTTGAATTTTTATCACCCTGTATATTATTTATGAAAAATTAAGTCTGGCTACATTTCTGTGGTTCCGGGGAATAAGTGCTTTAGTCAGTTTTTTGGGAAAAAGAGCTTATGCCACTATTGCATTATAAATTGTACACTCTTTTGATGAATAAAACTTCCTAATACGTTTGTTTACTAAATCAAATACATGGTACCTGGAACTGAACCCGAGAAGAACAGCCAACGAGAAGCGACAACATGACATTTGGCTAAATCATTAAAGTGGGAGGTAAACCGGCTAACTGTCATAAGTTTACGCCGACCGTGTCTCATCCGTTAGTCCGGGTGCCAATGAGTTATCGTTTTCGTTAAGAAAAATATATTGTTTAAGTGTTTGTTCTTGTAAGTGTTGTGCGATTATAAAACTGTAAAACCATGCCTGGTAACACTGTGTGTTTCGTTGGGGTAACTGAAAAGAAGGACAAGGAATAAATATGTTTTCGTTTCCAAAGAATCCTGAAACGTAAATACATTTACACCGCTATGAAACAGTTACTTTTATTTGTTTTGTATTTTATTTTTTACTTGAAAGGTATATGGAAAAGACCTACCACTATTTACTATGTTTTCTAGTCAAGTTGCCATTAAAATCATAAAAACAAGTACGTATGTTTCAGGAAGCACGAAAACGAAGAAAATATCTAACCTAAAAATAAAAATGTTCTTATTTAGATTTTGTTGTATTTTCTTGGGAATATTCCTTAAGTAGTTATAATAAAAGTTATAATACTATTACGTAGCACTTCCACAATCACATTGGCCGCGAACTGCCATAATCGAGAAAATATATTTGCGCAAAGTTGACTTTGCAATGCATCGCGAAACCTTGACAACGTAAATGCATTAACAAGGGCAATTTTCGCTAACGCTTGTACCGTAATTTTCGAAATCATTTGTAATAGGCTTCTTACCACTCTTGGTATGTAGTATACTATTTCATTTCCTTTCTAAAATGTACTGTCAATAACGCACAATTAATAAAACCTTTCAAAAATATTTATTTTTTCTTTTATTCAATTTTTTTTTGATTTTAAGAAATTTACTGAAAAGCCAACTAAATGACATTCGGAAGTTATTCATAAAAAAGGTACTTCTTACTACCCACGATTTTTTTTCAATGTAAAGCATTTACTTCATCGCTTTATTGCTGCTTTCAGTGTAATAACCCGGCCAACTGTCAAGATTTCAAGTTGAAGGACATATAATTTGATCCCCACGATGTCGATGCTAAAACGGGATTTTGTCGCTTCTCGTTGGTTGTTTTTCTCGGACTAAGCTGCCTAAATCAAATTTACGTCGGGTAGAACATCCTTTTAATAAGCCTATAAACATCAAGAACACGTGTCAAAAAATATGAAAAGAAAGGGAGCGTACAAATTTATAAATGTTGCAACAATACTTTAGGCGATTTCTCATGGTTCGATACTTATGGTCTAATATTTTCAAAAGATAACGATCCTTTAATGGACAGCTTTCAAGCAACGGACGAATCACAGCATAGGGTGTAAATAAATCATTGGTGTATATGTTAAAAAATGTAAAATATCTATGATGTGTGATTTAGTTAGCCAAGTATGAGCAGGATAGAGTGGTTAGTAATTAAGGATTAATGCGGGGTTTAAAATCATATCGTAACCGTCGAGAATTTTGGCAAATATAATAATTCGTAGTTTTAAAAGAGTGAAAGCACAAACTAACCCAAACGGCATTTGAGTCGTATAAACGCAAAACCCGACAAGCCACAAAACATCAAAAAATGAGCTATCCTTTGTCGTCGACAATGTATATTCTTCTGCACCAAACAAGCTATTAATTTATTATAAAAACACACCGTTTTTGTTTAAAATTTTAATTCAAACTCTGCGTTTAAATGCAAAACCCAGCAACTATTGTTTCAACCAATAAACACGCAGCGCAGTATAATACTGTCACTTGATTTGTTTACTTTAATCGATCGTTTCGCTTTGTCATAATAAGAAATAATTTGATTTAGTTTCATTTAGACTTGTGTGTGTTAGTATATTGCTTGTTCTTATTACTTTTAATTTAACAGGTATGAAATGTATTTTCCTCAAATAAAGAAATAAAAGGTAAACTCACCCTTATACACAACTACCATTGCGGTCTTAGTTTCGCAAACAGAGACAAAACTAGAGGTAGAAAAATCTCCAACAATTCAGTATAGGATTAGAAAATTTAATAGGGATATAGCAAGAGTTGCACCGAGAAGAATAGAGTCAAAGGAATTATGAAGCGAGGAGTGATTGTTGCGAAAAGTATTTTATAGCGGGGAAACCACCAGCATTACGATGAGATGTGAGAGGGCGCTGCCAATAATGGTAATGAGAAGTATTCAGATACGCGAACAAGTACAGGCCAAAATAGTTGTTGTCCAAATGAAGAACTTGGAGTAGATGTTGGCTTGAGGATATGAAGAAAGGAAAATGAATTAAAATAATATTTTCTAATCATTATGTTATCTTTCTTCTATCTATCTTTTTTTGTTAAACAAAAAAAAATAAATAAATTTATTTATTTTTTTTTTAAAGATGGTACTTTTTAGCAATGCTGTGATGAGCACAGCTGAATTAAGCAAAATCGCAAAGAAGTACTGCCAGGGAAAAAATTAAATTGATTAAAATAAAAAAAGTAAATGATAAAATATAACAAATACAAGTAGAAATCAGGGAACACGAACAGAAACAATTGTAGAGCACGCGTGCCAATTTGCCCTAGCCCGCGGGAGGGGGTTTAACAAGCGCCACCAGCTTTGCTACAGGAAAAGCTGGAAACCTCCAAGATGGCCGTAAAGCTAGCTCTGACCATACGACCTGACACCACCTAAACTAAAGTTAAGAAAAAAACAAGGGCGGAGCTGTATAAATAAAACGCTGTATTAAAAAAATACTGCTGACTTTATTGAAATAAAAAAGGTGGGGTTAGTACTAATTCTAGACTTATCTGTAATTAGAGGTTCTGTAGATAAAGATGAAGACAGGAAAGACTTCGTTTCGAAGGATAGTCAGAACTTCTAGGGACCTAATGTAAATTTGGGGGTTCGACCAATGATATCGAATTCTCCTAAGTCCCAGTGACCGTTGCCTTGACTAAAATAAAGCCCCAGAAGGCACTTTAGAACAAAGTTGACGGGATGAGACAGAAAAACAGCATGGTATGCCAAACTTACCTTCTAGGTCATTTTTCTGTCGCCCAAGGAACAGAAGATCCAAAAGAGCGGCCGCTACGGGCGACAAAAAATATGGCCTTCCAATCCCAAAACCTGGGAAGATGACTGGAATAGTTCTGGATTGGGAAAGCCCCTTGCAACTTCAGCCGCCAAAAGTCAAGTAAAGAAGTGCGGTCAAAAAGTGGCACCCGTCAACAATGTCACAAAAAGGCGGGAACTAGTGCAATGGTAATTAGAAGATAAGCGAGTTGCAGCGCTCAATCATTAGCGTGGGTACTTGGGCAAAGATACTGCATGAACCGAAATAGAAAAGGGAGGAATAGACTGGTTCACATACTAGCGGTACCGTTTCCTTGATATTGAAATAAATCAAATGGGTCCTGACTACTTGGTTGCAGGTATTTAAACTAAGTGAAATAAAACGTACTTAATTTTAGTTATTGTTCAATAATCAATGTAAATCAAATAAACAATAGTCCCCGTATCCACGACATTCGACGCACACAGCTCGATATGCCGGCCACTAATATTTTTGGAAAAAAGAAGAGAGTTAACCTCTAAAGTTTTGAACCAAAACTGACAGTTATCATTGACCCAGGCTGGACACTCTGAGGCTTCCGGACGGTACATACACAAGTACCGAGCGGGAGGCCTTGGAGTGTCTAGTAGAGAAACACTTCCCTGGATCTATCGTGCAAGTAAATCCACCGCAGGCTCAGGGGCCTCTCCCGGACCCAGATATGATAAGGGACTGGGAGACGGCTTCTGAGGTTGTAACAGTGGACAGAATCAGATGGGCAGTACAGACCTTTGAGCCATATAAGAGTGCGGGGGTTGATGGAATCTTCCCGGCCCTTCTCCAGGAGGGGCTGGGACATATCATCGGCCATCTGCACAGGGTTCTGACGGCTGTACTGGCGACGGGCTACATCCCCAAGAGTTGGAGAATCGCGAGAGTGGTATTCCTACCAAAGGCAGGCAGGGCCTCATATGACGAGGTGAGTGCCTTTAGGCCAATCAGTCTCACGTCCTTCTTGCTAAAACTGCAGGAGAGATTGGTAGAAAGGCATCTTAGGGAGGGCGTCTTGATGGCCACGAACCTGCACTGGTCACAACACGCATACCAAACAGGCAAATCTACTGAAACAGCACTGCATTCAGTGGTTTGCAAAATAGAAAAATCATTACAGCAGAAAGAGCTCGCTTGCGGGACTTTTCTGGACATTGCAGGGGCCTTTGACAATACGTCATGTGGCTCCATAATCATGGGATTGGAGAGTAAGGGCGTCCACAATACCATCGTAAGATGGATAGGGGCCATGCTCAACAACCGAACAATTACCACCACACTCAATGAGGAAACGGTTAGAGCGCTCGTCGCAAGAGGATGCCCACAGGGGGGAGTTCTGTCCCCTCTATTGTGGTGCGTCGTCCTAGAAGGGCTTCTCAGGAGGCTTCATGAGAAAGGTTTTTATACTCAGGCATATGCGGACGATATTGCGGTGGTCATCTCCGGCAAATTCCCGGGGACCATCAGTGGTCTCGTACAGGGTGCTCTGAGACAAATAGAACTATGGTGTACAGACCAAGGGCTATCGGTGAACCCCACTAAGGTGGAACTGGTACTCTTTACGAAAAAAAGAAATATAACTGGGTTTAAGGATCCGGTAATATTCAACACAGCCATCCCGAGAGTATCGTCTGTCAAATACCTGGGTGTTCTCCTGGATCATAAACTGACATGGGGACCCCACGTGGATAGACAGATCCAAAGGGCTACGGCTTCACTCTGGGGATGTAAAAGGCTCCTGGGCAAAACCTGGGGACTTAACCCCAAAGCCACCCTGTGGCTTTGGACAGCGGTAATCAGGCCCATGCTGCTCTATGCTTCGGTAGTATGGTGGCCTGCGGCAGAACTAACAACAGTAAAGACCCGCTTAGCTCGGGTACAACGTCTGGCGTGTACGAGCACGACGGGAGCTATAAGAACGACTCCAACTGCGGCCCTGGAGGCTCTACTTGCGCTTCCGCCTCTTCATATAATAGTGAAAGCGGAGGCCATGAGAGCGTCCTACAGGATAAAACAATGGGGTATGTGGTTAGATAAGGGCCATGGCCTAGGCCATGCCAGCATTCTGGGAACGCTTGTGCGGGGGGAGGGTATGCTGGAATCGCCCAGTGACATTCTTCCTCCCACATACGTGTTCAGAAAATCGTTCAGCACAGAGATACCGACTAGAGACGCCTGGGGCGAGGACCAAAGAGCTCAGACGGAAGGTCAAGGGCTCATCTGGTATACAGACGGGTCTAGGACTGACGGGGGCTCGGGTGCTGGCGTCTGGGGCAGGAGGCCAAGATGCGAATTAACCTTCGCACTGGGCTCACACGCCTCAATTTTTCAGGCGGAAATATTCGCTATCAACAAGTGCGTACTGGCGAACCCTCGATAGAGGTTATAGGAATCAGCAAATCACGATTTGCACCGACAGCCAAGCAGCCATAAAGGCGCTGGCATCAAACAAATTCGTGTCGAAAGGAGCCCTAGACTGTCGAGAAAATCTCAACGTCTTAGGCAACTCCAATAGGGTGCGGCTTATCTGGGTTCCAGGACACAAAAATATACAAGGCAACAAGGAAGCTGACACGTTGGCCAAACGTGGTTCAGCGGCCTCATTCAGGGGGCCCGAGCCAGTGCTGGGGCTTCCAGCGGGCTTTGCCAACAATGTCATTGACAAGTGGGTAAAACGGGAAGCCAAAGAGAATTGGACAAATACAGCGGGGCTCAGACAGGCTAAGCTCCTCATTCAGGGGCACTGTCAAAACTTCGCCGACACGCTATCCAGAATGAGTAGGAAAAACCTAAGGATCGTTACGGGCATCCTTACTGGGCACGGCGGTCTGAATAAGCATCTGTATACAATGGGGCTGAACAACTCAGCAGTATGCAGGTTCTGCAAGCAGGAGAACGAGGACTCACTGCATGTCCTATGCTTCTGTAATAGCCTTATACGAAAAAGGCACCAGTACCTGGGTGCAGGACTACTTGCACCAGCGGATATCAAGGAGCTTTCACCAACCCTAGTGCTCGCCTTCGTGAAGGGCATAGGTTTGGCGCAACCCTAACCAACGCGGCAGAGCACAATGGGTCGACAGGCCTGAGTGCTGCGGTGTCAGAGCTGCCCGCACTTACATACATATCATTGAAAAACAACCAAACAAAGAAATTTCCACAAAAAACACTCTTCTATGTGGAATAAATGATATGGTAGTTGATACAAGGAGAATAGGGTAATTAAAGATATGGGCAAAATGTAATCCCGCTTAGCCAAAGACACCGCAAGGAAGGTCATTAACCTTAAGTGGGAAACCAATGTAAGGTATCGTGTCTAAAACATCGTACTTTTTCCCAGTTTTAAAGCTAAAATTCAAATCAAATATGCGATATAAATTACTATTAATGGGCCAGTTCTAATGACTTAATAGCGATTCAATTGTCACAACACGTTTTGTATATAAATTTGATATACTTTTGTTTCCATTTTCCTTCATGTTAGAGCGTATTCTTCAGTTTTGCATTTATTTATTTTTCTATTTATCTACAATATAAACCCCTTGTCTATTTTTGAAAAATTAATGCAGTTTTGGAAGGTCACTTGCAAATCCCACCAAGTAATTTCTAAATATTATTATTTTTAATATAGTCTGAAGCGCGAGGCTTGTCCTATGAGAAGAATAAGAATAAAAAAGTGCAATTATGCCGATTTGACTAGTACACAGATGAACGCGACGAGCTTATGGCAGTAAACCATACAAAGTAATTTTATTGACACAAGATCCACATAATCAAAAAATATTTGGTGTGCTGTGCATCTGAGAAGCTAGGCAAATATTGATTGATCGTCATTAGCGTATGCGCGTTGTAATTGTTTCATGTTTATGAATTTAGAAACGTCTCAAGCGAGCTGTTACGTTTAGTTTATTTTATGTTCATATCATTCTGTATTTTATTTTAATAAGACCTAAATTTATAATAACAAAAAGCAAATCGTTGGCCGGACTGCAAAACCTAGTATCTTTATTCTGGCAACTTTTCAGAACCGACAAAAAACACTCAAGATGCGTGGTTTTACACCCGTCTTATTGATACGAGGTTTTGATATTTGCGATTTACAAACACTTTTGGACGAAATTGAGATCAGTGCTTTTGCAGGGACTTACAAAAATAAGCAGAAACAAATTTAATGACATGAAATCCCCAAAACTGCATTTTTTGACATACGCGCCCAACCAACAAAGTTATGTTATAATTCAATGGTTATACAACTATTTTATTTTATTGGTATTTTATAATTACTTCTGAAATGCTAGTCAATCACATAAGAGCTGCAATAAACATTATTCTGTGTTTTATAAATTTATCATCATAACGTTCATATAACAGAATTATAGAACATCTTATAAAACAGTCCTAAACCTATTGCTTTTTAACATTTTTGCCTACAAAATATAATTATTTTAAAGTGACTTAATAGTACATTTCGGCGACATTTTAAATATCCTGATAAATATTTTTGAAAATTGTTTTATAGTTGCTTCCTGTTACTTTGAAAAAAGAGTTATAATAGAGTACTTCTAAAAACAATTCGCCCTTAAAAGTAAATTGTTATTTTAGTGATCACCTTATAACCATTTTATAGTATGGCAATTTTACTTCAATATAGAAACAAAAACAAATTTCTTATGAAATTAAATTATTATTTTATATCATCCCTGGGTCATCTGATGTTAAGTTACGCTAGAGTAAAAAAATTTTATCAGTTAACTAAACATAAACATTAAATATGTCGAATATAAAACAATGGAAAAAAAATAAGAAAAGTGGTGCTTTTCGAAAAAGATTATATATACAGGGTTGTTCGTATGTATGGAAACGGTCGATTATTTCTTAAAGTACAACAGCTAGCAAAAAATATTTAAGACAAAAGTTTTAGGGTTCTTTGTAGTCTAGTAGAATCTTAAAAAGTTAAGTATACAGGATGAGTCAGAAAGCCGTAGAGAAATAAAGTTACTTTTTTTTCAATGGAATACCCTATATCTTTAGATTTTGTATAAGATTACAATTATTTTTTATAAAGTGCATTATAAGTCTAAACTTAATAGTTTCTGAGAAATTGAGTTTTAAAAAACAACATTTTTGAATTTTGACAGCTTCTAGCTTTCTAACGGTACGTCTTAGAGTAAAACGGCTTACCTGTACCTATCTTAGGTTTTAACTCTCCTTCTAAAAGTGTCAGCTTTCTGTCAAACCGGATGTAGCTCAAAAGCCGGAAATATATTACTTCCTATTTAACCGGAAGTATTCGGGAGCGTAATAAAAAAGTAAGATAGGGACATGTAAGCCGTTTTGCTCTATAGCGTACCGTTAGAAAGTTAGAAGCTGTCAAAATTCAAAAATGTCATTTTTCAAAAGTCGATATCTCGGAAGCTATTAGGTTTAGAATTATAATGCACTTAATAAAAGATAATTGTAATTTTATTCAAAATCCAAAAATATTCTAAGATATAGGGTGTTCTATTAAAAAAAGGTAACTTTATTCCTCTACGGTTTTCTGACTCATCCTATATACTTATCTTTTCCTAATTCTAATAGGCTTTACAAAACCATAAAACTTTTGTCTTAAATATTTTTTGCTAGCTGTTTTACTTTAAGAAATAATCGACCGTTTCCATACATACCCACGACCCTGTATATACAGAGTGGCCCACTCTCAACGTAGCATCGTAATAGCATCTAAACTACTTAATTTTTTTTTTAATAACAGAGTCATAGGAAGGCTTTAGGCCTACAATTTAAAATAATTGTAAATTATACAGGGTCTCCCAAATAGTCAGGGCATATCAAACATACTATTTTTTAAACGGAACATCCTATATCTTACATTATTTTTGAATTCTACATAAAATAGCAATTATTTTTTAATAAGTGCATTATAACTCTAAACTTAATTGTTTCCAAGATATCGACTTTTGAAAAATAGCAATTTTAAAGTTTGACAGCTTCTAACTTTTTAAGGGTATGTGTTAGAGCAAAACGGCTCACATGCCCTTCTCTTCCTAAAAATACAAATTTCGGGTTAAACCGGAAGTACCATATTTCCGGCTTTCGAGTCATATCCGGTTTAACAAAAGTTTACATTTTTGGGGAGATAATAAAAAAGTAAGATAGGGTCATGCAAGCCGTTTTGCTCTAAGACGTACCGTTAGAAAGCTAGAAGCTGTCAAAATTTAAAAATGTCATTTTTTAAAACTCGATATATCAGAAACTATTAAGTTTAGACTTATAATGCACTTACTAAAAAATAATTGTTATTTTATGTAGAATCCAAAAATATTGTAAGATATAGGGTGTTCCATTTAAAAAAATATAACTTTGCTATGGATCTTTTTTTTTTGAGACATTCGGTATAGTTCAAAATGATTTTAAACTGTAGGCCTAATGTCTCCCTATGACCCTGTTTTTGTTAATATATTAAAAAGTTGAGTAGTTTAGATGCTATGAAATCCTGCGTTGAGAGTGGGCCACCCAGTATAATATGTGTTGTGAAAATATGATGTGTTGTGTAACATTGGTGTTGACATTAATAATACGGTAGAGTAATCCATTAACTGCTTCAGTGCTTCGGATCAATCATCAAATACCAGTTATACTTCTCTTAATGCAAGTAGCAGCGTATCTGCGTATTTATTGATATATTTTATGTTTAAATACTAGCAAAAGATTAGTGTGCAATAAGCTAAAATAAAAGAAAATTAGCGTTGTAGCGTACAATAGTGCCCAATTCTTTTATTAAACAACACGAGGAGTCCAAAATTATTTACTACTCATAAATTAACATCCCACTCGATAATGATAGCATTGATAATAATATGGTTGATCAGTGGCGTAACTAAGGGCATGTGTGCCCCCGCCCCCCCCCCGCAAAAATGTGAAAGCGTCCTGCTATTTTGCACCTGTCTGAATCCTTCACACTTACACTATAGTAAAAAATATTGTCATTTGTAAGCGTTGTTTAATATAGAAGGATATAAAGTATTGTAGAGAACAAAGAACAATTTTTTGTTGTAAAAATAATTTCCTCCATTTCTTCTTTCCTTTTACGGTTCTCAAAACCTGATTTCTTTTTGTTAGTGTTCATATTTCCTTATATGATTAACAACAGTTCGTAGCACTATAAACTTGTTAACTATAATACTGACGTTATACGCAGCACACTGTTAAAACATATGTGACAGCGGAGACAGCCGTTCGAACACGATTATTCATCACCCGTCAAGCGTCACAGCACGAATTTCAGCTTATTGCTCTGCGCCAAAATATGAATTTTGGTGCGCGGCATTCATTTAAATAACAACAAGCTTTTATCTTATACTCTTATTGAGGCATAATATTAAATTATTAAAATTATTAATTATGATTTAGTACGTTACCCTCAGGATAACAAAAGTATGAAGGTACTACGACACCGATTGGCTGAGGGTAAAAAGAATATTTGCAGACTTAGTGATCGAAGTGGAAATATCCGAACAGGTAAAAGCGAACTTTTGAAAATTTGTGAGGAGTTCTACGCAGATCTTTACAAGCGAGATGGGGAACTTCTAAATCCGAATCGTATACCAAAAATTGAAAATGTCGGTTCTGAGGATATTCCAGAGATATCGGTGGAAGAAATAACAGCAGCACTCTCCGAAATGAGTAACGGTAAATCACCTGGAGACGACGACATAGTCATTGAGGCCATTAAGGAGGGAGAAACGGCTTTAACATATGCCATACAAAAGCTACTAAATGCATGCTTGACTAAGGGCACAACTCCATCCCAGTGGCACAATGCTGTCATTACCATAATGCACAAACAAGGTGACATCGCAAACTTAAAGAACTACCGACCCATCAGTCTACTCTCTCATATGTACAAGCTTTTCACTAAAATCATTACAAAACGACTTACAAATAAACTGGATGCTTATCAACCCCGCGAACAAGCCGGTTTTCGCTCAGGATATGGAACGAACGACCATCTACAGGTCATTAAATCACTAATTGAAAAGTGTGTGGAATACAACAAGCCGTTAATCCTTATATTTGTAGACTATGAAAAGGCATTCGATACCATTGATCAACATAAAATGCTGCTAGCACTTGCAGACTGCAGAATCGACCACCGCTATATCGCACTTATCAAAAACATCTATGATACTGCAACAGCCTGCGTTAGACTCCACGAAGATACAAACAGATTTGAGGTACAACGTGGAGTTCGACAAGGAGACACTGTCTCTCCAAAGTTGTTTACGGCCGTATTGGAATATATGTGTAAGCAAATAGACTGGCAAGACATGGGAATAAATATAAACGGAGAAAATCTAAACCACCTAAGATTTGCGGACGACATTGTGTTAATGACGGATAGTATAGATAAAGCCAGAGAAATGTTGGAACACCTCCACCGAACTTCAAGAGCGGTCGGGCTTAAGATTAACATATCGAAGACTCAGTTTATGACGAACCTTGTAATAAGCGACAATATACAGGTAGGGACCCATAACGTCGAACAGGTAACAAAATACAAGTATTTGGGCCATGAGATTAGATTAGGCCGAGACAATCAAACAACGGAGATTTGTAGGAGAACGAGTCTAACTTGGGCCGCCTTTGGAAGGCTTCGCAGCGTTTTTAAATCGGACATACCAATATGTTTGAAAAGGAAAGTTTTTGACCAATGCATACTCCCTGTTATGACATATGGAGCAGAGACACTAACATTGACGAAGAGAACAATAAACCGAATCAGAGTCACGCAAAGAGCCATGGAGAGATCAATGCTGGGAATAAGCTTAAGAGACAGAATCCCTAATAATGAAATAAGAAGGAGAACAGGGGTCGTGGATGCTGTGGAGAGAATAGCCACATTAAAGTGAAATTGGGCTGGTCATGTTGCTAGAAGAACGGATGACAGATGGACTAAGAAGATTCTAGAGTGGCGACCAAGACAGGATGCATATAGGAATAGAGGACGCCCACCGACCCGATGGACGGATGACATACGGCGCATAAGTTCAAATTGGATGCAGGCCGCGCAGAATAGAGATGTGTGGCAGAGGTTACGAGAGGCCTATGTCCAGCAGTGGACGCAGCTAGGCTGAGTGATGATGATGATGATGACGTTACCCTTATTTTATATCGACTCATATTACATTATTTCTCATTCATTATTGTTTATTTGTAACTTAAATATTGTGATAATGAAACTATTATTTTCGTCGATTTTCATTTGATTTATTATTTTCATCAAGGGACTTAAGGGCGCCCCCGGCTTTGCTGCGCCCCCCCCCCCGCAATGCGGGGCTTAAGGGGGCGGTTTTTACGCCAATGTGGTTGAGACAGAATTGTAAGCAGATACGGCGGCGGCGCATCATACGCTGGGATCTCTACGGTTGACGAGGCCATCTCGACAACTAAATAATCACTAAACCTCTACTGTTTGTATTTATTGTTATGTTTTTTAATGAATGAAATGATATTTCGTTGTATCTTTATATGAATAAGATAGACCACACCCCCTTAGTTCATATTTAGTTTTAAAACAGCTCGGTCTTGTCGGAGTCCCTCAGTTTTAAAGCGTACATACAGGGTGTTTCGTAACTACGGTACGAAACTTCAGAAGGTGATACGTAAGGTCGTTTTAAGAAAAAAAGTTCCTATGAACATATGTCCGGAGTTGCTTCGTTTCTGAGATACAGGGCGTTGAAGTTTAAAAAAAAAACGGTCATATAAATATCCTTATTTTTATTTGTTTACTTTATCCTAATTGACAACTCTGAATTTTACTGATAATCAGGGCCGGATTTACACTAAAAGCGCCCCTAGGCACATTTAGTGAAAGCGCCCCTATATTAGGCACCCGTAGTAAAAGTGCCGCAGACGAAAAATTTTTGGGACCACGCCCACTTTTAGAATTCACTCAACACCTAAACTGTCTCAAAGTTAGTTGTGCCTTCTCTTGCTGTGGGAGAAGATATCTTGTATTGTTATGGCAGGAAGGGGGGGAGGGTTTGAACCGCTTATCTGTATACGGTCTTACCTCCCCTCCATTCATGTATGTAAAGGTACATTAAGTAGGAAAGTGCCGAACAAAACGGTAAAAGTATATAGGTAACTAAAAAGTCAAGTTTATGGTAAGTAAACAGAAAAATTTACAATTACCAGTACGCATAATGTTTAGAATAAACGTAAACATAAACGAAAAATAAAATAAAAAACAATAACCAACAAAAAGTAGGTAATCCTTTTTAATTAAAAAAAAAACATAACACAACAACAAAAGAATTTAACATTTATCTAAAATTTACCAATTATAAATGTTTTATAATCTTAATATTTTATATTCTTTTTCGGCATTTTTTGTTGGCAAACTTCCTTACTATTTTATGAAAATCTACTCTAGTAGTTATATTATTATTAATGGAAAGAATCGCCAAGTTGGAAAGTATTTCTTGGCCAAGAGAGTTACGCAAGTGTGTTTTTGTACGATTTAACGTAGAAAAAGATCGTTCTGTACTGGAGAATGGGTTTACGCGACCGGGCTGACGCCGGCGCCCCTAGGCAAGTGCCTAGTTTGCCTATTGGCAAGTCCGGCCCTGCTGATAATATAACAATACTATCACTGTCAGCTGCTCTCCAAAGCAGGTAGGTAAGTGCTTCATTTGACGAAAGGATAGCCTGCCTAGGGAACTCCAATGTTGCCAAAGCAATTCAATCATTGGTGGCGTCAGAAATAGGCGCATGTCGGTCGGAAATGTCAAACAAGATATTATGTTTTATGTTACGTAACGGATTGAAACATTATATTGCTTAACTCAACTAAATAATGCTGTAACTAATAAATATATACTTTATTGGTTAAACAGGCGCTAACACGGCATCTAATCCACCTTTTTGGTTCCAATTCGCCTTTTTCAAGTTCACCGGCCAATTATTTACCAGCCCTTTTTGAGTCGATCTACTTTAAAAAAAAGTAAAGGAGTTATATAAAAACTAAAAAAAAGTCATAAGAAAACTAAAAAAGTCATTAAGAAAAAGTGCCCGAAACGGGAATCGATCCTGGGCCTATGGCATCATACACAAATGCTATATCCACAGGACCACTCAATTGCTTACAAACTTCAGTTAATCTAGTAACCGTAGAATAAAAGCCAACGAGACTAACATAACCTACAAATTTAAAAACAGCTGATCGAATAACTTTGGCAACATTGGAGTTCCCTAGGCAGACTATCCTCTGCACTTCATTTGGCCTTGGCAATAATTTGTTATAAATAGCAGATGTGGCAAGCTAAAAATGTTATAATAATAGTAAACCTATTGAAACCAGTCGTGCATTTTATCAGAATGTGGACATTTTGCTCATTTACTGTAAGGTCGAAATTGTTTATTTTTTATTTTTGGTTGTTATTTTGTGTTGTCCATGGATAGCTTTTAGAATGAGTTAAAGGGATTTTTATTTTTTTTGTCGCAAACGAAGCCAGATAGGAAAGAAACACAAGAGTCCAAAAAGTTCTATTTGTAGTTGCTTAATCTAAACAAATAAAATAACGAAAAAAAAGGCAGCGGCGTACTTTTTCTTCTCAATAATAATTGGCTGTGGTGCCCACTAAGACGCCACTGGACCTAATAATTTCAATCTAGTTAGGGCTAAATAAGCGCCTTATTACTTCAAATGACTGAACCAAATTTCAACCAAATCGGTTTAAGGATATTTATGACCGTTTTTTTTTAAACTTCGTAAATATTCTTTTCTGGCAAAACAGCTCCTCCAACGAAAAATATTGAAAAGGTAAATTAGCTTCCAAATACATCCAGTCACTCGACAAAAATATCTGGTCTGGGTTGTCATAACGCCGTTGATATAAAAAATCAGGAGAAATGTTGACGTACTAGATCACTTTTATAACACTTCCACACTCACAGCCGGTGACTATACTACTAGAAAACATCATTTTATAGTATTAGTCCACATACTGAAAATTATTAAAGTCGATTAGCAGGTTTTCACGTAATTTAGGAAAAACCAATATTTTTACAAATTTTTGACGCCCTTTACCGGCTAAACGAGAAAATTTTGGATATAACTAAGTCGGCTTAGATCGACCTATTTTAACGTTAGGACTCTGTCGTCAAACGTTGTACACGTATTTTCCGGACACCCTGTATGTTTCAGCTAGCGAAGGTGAAAGGGGGGATCCCATAGGTAATCCCTCATTTTGTATATAAAATGTGTCGTTAAACCTGAAATAACTTTGGTCAATGCAGAGATTGGTGAGCGCAATTATTTCGTGTACATATTGACTGGGTTTTGGCTAGTGATTAGGTTATTGTGTATGATATTTTTCAACTCAGTTGTAGGTGTAGATGTAAATAGACTCTTAACGTCAAATGAGACTAGAATTGGATTGTGGGGTATATTTAAGTTATTTGTTTGTTCTATGAATTCAAACGTATTCTTTAGAGTAGAATGGGGCAAAAGGACGCGCGGGGCAATAGTCTTAAAACAAAATTACTCGGAGATAAAGAAAAATCCGACAACACCACCACAATATGTTCTGAGGAATACCAAACCGCCTCGGCCAGTGTTTTCTTGGGCGCCGAGCAGCTGTTTTCTTGCAGCCATGAGGTAATTTATACTTTTACACGCTTTGCATGTAATTTTAGCGAATAAGTTCGTAACCTATTGTAGCGTTGATTTATTATTGTATTTTAAAAACCAGTTAGTAGCATGATCTATGTTATGTGAGTGTATGTAACCCACAGTGAATTTACACGAATCTCAATTGGTGAAAAGTTGCGGTAAATTTGAAAATAATTTTAGCTTGTGGGGCAAAAATCCGCGCGGACTTTTGCCCCATGTTTATTCACAATGTTGTTTTTATTTTACAGAAATTACAAAAGAACTTCAAACAGAAAGCTATGCACTGAAGAAACGCTAAATGCAGCAAGAACTTTAATAGCTGATGGTTACTCGAATTGAGCAGCGGCTGAAAGGCTGCGTATACACGAGTCGACGTTGCATAAAAGGTTACAGTCTGGGCATGGCGCAAAAACCTTTGGAAGATTCAAATCAGTTTTTACCGAAGAGATGGAACGACTGCTAGTTCAGCATTGTAAAGATATGGATGACATATTCTATGGTCTAAGTCTAAAATCCTTAAGAATGATTGCCTATGAATATGCAATTCTAAATAATGTTAAGCACCCATTTGATGAGCAAAAAAAATTGGCTGGCAAGGATGGACAAGGATTTTTTTTTCTTTTTTAATGATATTTGAATATTTGCTTTTGTTGTTTTTTGTTTTAATTTTTGTCTTTGTTATTATAAGATAATCACAGTTCATCTCGTATTTATTTATCTATGAGGGAATTTTGCCCCACACATTTGAGACTTTTACCCCACTAGTGGGGCAAATATCCCATTTTGAGTTTGTTTACTATTTATTTTTTTGTGTGTTACTCTTTTTGTTTTTTTAAATGAAATATATCACTTTTTGTACCTAAGAGGTTGTTCTATTAGGCTAAAAAATAAACGTTTGGTTTCATCAATATTTCTGGCTTATGTACTTATAAATATGTTACGTGCGTCCTTTTGCCCCATTCTACCCTATGGCATACCTTGAAGAACAGTTTGAAATCTTTGGAAGGTAGTCGTTAAGAAATTGGTATAATTTGTATGTAGGGCATTAATATAAGATATGACTGGTTCTAAGGGTATGTCGGTTTTTTGCATTTTAGGTTGTTTTATAATGCTGGTGTTGAAATTTTCAGAAATGTTAATAAAACTGTTATGTAGTGTTTGCAAAAGGCTTTACAAAATAATAATGGTTACTGAAGAATTTTATAAAATGGTGCCAATTTTGTATTTATAGCTGCTGTAGAAACGCATTACAAACATTCCTGAGAGTACAGTTATAATTTTTTTGTCGAAAACGTTTTCGCGACCATAACAAAATGAAATTGCTGGTTGGGCGGTTTTGCAGTTCGGCCGACGATATTCAAAAAAGTTGTACGCACGTACTCTGCTTAATATTCTATATTTATGGTTTCTAATTTTCCCTTTCTCTTCACAGTTCGCAGTGCTTGACTCGTGCGGCGGATTATATTAGAACCTTCTTATACTTTCAAAAAATATGTTTTTCATAACAATATAATAGCAACCCATTTTTCTGTTTTATATTATTATTTGCCAAATCAAGCAGGTAATTTTTCTGCTGGAAGTTTTTCTTATACCGGGTGTTGCATCGTCGAGCGGGACATAGGAAATCCCATGTAATTTTAAATGGGGTCAATTATTGGCTTCCCTAATTATTTTAGAGAAAAATTCTATTTAGGTTTATTAAAGAGCACTAAACCCCACATTCAAAAGAATAACTTTAGATATTTTTGATGAGCCCGTTTACGGGTTATCGCCGATTTCTTTTTAACTATTTCTCCTTTTTATGGCCCCGTATTTGCGGGCACCAGTCAAGGTAAAAGATGACTGTCAAATAAAGTTGTCATTTTGAAATGTGTGCTTTATTGTTATAAAAACTCGTACATCGAAAATATTAAAGGTGTATTTATGAGTACAAATTAATCTGAATAAAACTAAAATAAAGTATCCAATTACAAGGTTAATTATGACATTTTACATGTTTCAATATTTTACTAATTAATAGGTAGGTACTATTAAATTGTTAGAACTTTAGGATTTAAGAAGATGTTCAAATATTCCTCAAAATGACAACTTTATTTGACAGTCATCCTTTACCTTGACTGGTGCCCGCAAATATGGGGCCATAAAAAGGAGAAATAGTTAAAAAGAAATCGGCGATAACCCGTAAACGGGCTCATCAAAAATATCTAAAGTTATTCTTTTGAATGTGGGTTTTAGTGCTCTTTAATAAACCTAAATAGAATTTTTCTCTAAAATAATTAGGGAAGCCAATAATTGACCCCATTTAAAATTACATGGGATTTCCTATGTCCCGCTCGACGATGCAACACCCGGTATATATCTCTTAATGAACTAGAAGTAGCGGGTTTTGCATTTATACGACTCATTTTAAAAGGCTAGAAAAAAAATAACAAGCAGCATTGTTACAACACTCAAGTTTAACTACAACTTACAGCTGAACAGTCTGGGTATTCGCAAAGAAAATTCCTCATAGGTGATTCACTATCAGCAATCTATAAGATAAATGTTTTATAAATATCCAAAAGAATAGCTTATTCTGTAGTTTGTTTTTAATATCAAAAGTTGTAAGTAGTGAAGAACGAAATCTATCCTAAAAATTGAGGTTTTACATGGCACACCTACCCCCAATAGTCTGACATCTGGATATGGCTTATCGTCCGTATCCGACACATTCCTATGATTCTTTTTCATTTGCCGTAAAGCTTTTAGCCTGCTGTACTCATCTGCACAAACTTTTTTCCACACGTAATAAAATTGTACACATTGCTTCACCGATTTCGATTTTATCTAAAAGAAAATCCACAAAATAAGTGAATTAATTAATTACTAAAATTCATCTAATAGCCTGCATTAAAAAGCCATTAGTTACATCAATAGAACAAAAAAAACTTCGTTCGTATATGCACTAGAAAAATATAATGGTAAAAACGAGGCTCTTGTATGGGGTTTTCAATAGGGGTAATATGTTGACAAATTGACATAGCGGGCATATTTAAAATGTCACAACTGTCTGTCGTTGTCAAAGGTGATGCAGATGGGACTTTATGCAGATGTAAAGTCCCTGTATTGGAAAGTCTGGACACGAGCGGTCGTTCACGCGATTGGTTGGCCTCGAGCTAAGAAATTAATGGCGGCTCCAATAAGAGAAGCGCAGATGACTTATTCGCAGCTATGTTCACATCATTCGCAATCTGTCAAATCGTTGGTTTACTTTTAGAAAACCCAACAAATATTTTTTTTTCTGCAGTTTAAAGTGAAAAGTGATTTGTTTTTTTGGTTTTTTACAATTTAGAAAGGATTTCTTTTGATTTTAATGTCGGGAGTAAAGAAGCAGAAAGGTGGCATATCGGGAGCTTACCCCGAACGCCCTTCTAAAACCGGCGAAGGAATATCATTTTTTAGATTTGCTATGGAGATCACAGGTATGTAGGTACCTATATTATAAACAAATATTGTGCTTTTGGAAACATAACATGCATGTGGATTTATTTACTAATTCTTGAATCGTCTACTAATTTTAATATATTTAATAATTAAATTATAGAAGACACAAGTACTACTGTAATGCTCTTTTAATAAATATAAGCTTATAAATTAATCAATTATAATATTAAAAAATAAATAAATTGTCTTATCAGAACTGAAATTTAATTCAAACTGCTATTACAAACCACCCCATCCGCGATGGTGCTAAAAGTTATTATACCTCGCATATGAATGAATTTTTTGATGGTGTCCAGTTCTTTCGGCCAACATTAATTATCCATCTCTCACGTTTGTTCTCATCCGAGGGAAATGAGGCCATATAACATTTTCTCCCATGATTGGTATAATTTTTGCAACCGGGATAGCTGCATGTTTGCATTTTTAAAACACATGACATAACATGACAGGAGAGACTGACACCGCGCGCACGCCCGGGCGCCATTAATTTCTTAAAAGGAGGAAATAGAAAAGGACACAGAGTTCTCTTTCTTACACACGGGCTTTATAGCTCGTGTCCAGACTTTCCAATACAGGGACTTTATGCAGATGCAGTGTAGAGCGACATCTTGTGGCAATCAAATGCATCACCTGTCACAGTATCTAACAAGACGCAGTCATAGAAACTGCAACGACCAGACCAGCCGGCCATTAAATTACGGGAGTCGCCTGCAGGCAGAATTCAAATCTTATTCGATTAATGTACCGAGTATCAACAATTAAGCAACTACAGATTAATTGCTTCCTTTCGTCGGATTATATATCTTCACTGACGCAGCAGTTTACTTCGCTTTTTCTGAGTGATTGTTGTTAGATATTGGTGTTCATATTGCTGAGTGAAAATAATCCAAAAGTCATTCCTGAGAGACCTGCAAAGTGACCACTTTGTGTGGTTCATGATACGGCCGACCGATGAGGTTCTTATTTTTTTCAAAATTAGAATGGAAATGCCATTTTGGTAGTATGATTACGATATCATAATTATACCGTGTAAAGTTTTTGGGATAAAATCAAAAAACGGTTGTTATTATTGCAAATTGCGCCCTCTAGCGATTTTATTGGAAACTATCGTTTACCACTGGAGATGACAGTTAAAAGCACTGATATTTCTCTTCCAAGCAAGTTTAAGTTTGCTAAATTCGGATAAGCCGTTTGGAAGTTACAGTGGTTTAAATGATTACACTTTCGATAACCTTCCTCACTCTTATCAAGGTTGGTACGTCAATTACCTTTAGACCAAAATTATGCAAAATTGTCCAAGCTGTGTCCAATGAAATCAAGGGAAAACCTTTAGTGTGGAATTTTTAGAGAAATTTAGAATCATCTGGTTCCAATGAGACGGGCTATGTGCCACACCGCCCGTGAAACAATCGGTTTATTACGTCAAAAGTTTAGTCACTTTAATATTTTCAGCAATGGACCTGCCGAATTGCCTTCAGGAAGCAGTGATTTAACACACAACAGGAGGTTATTTAAATGATGTTATCTTCAGAACCTATTTGTATCATCAATACAAATTAAAATAAAATTTTTCGGTCTATTAAAAAAAGAAAATTATATTATTCTTATTGAAAACCCCTTGATGTTGTCATTCGATGGATTACCGATTGTCGGTGCTTTTGCTGATTTTAAATATACAATACGTAAAACTTACCTCATCTGCAATTCTGTTAAAGTCTTTATCGTATTTGAGCAGACACCTGTGAAAGAGATCAGTTTCTGCCGACGTCCATTTATCGCTTTCACTGTACGAATAGGCCAAAAGTGGATGGTCTGCTGGAAGATGTGGAGTTGGATGCATTATCCTCAACATGGCCTCCTAAAGGTATAACCATAAGCATTATTAATTCTAGACAATATCGAGGTAATTTATTTATTTTTGAAGCACATAATTTTTGCGTAGTCGTTCAGCTAACGCACTATCTTGCACCGGTCCTGTACAACATCTACACGTCAGATATATCAAATTTTGGGAAAATTCGACTACATCTATACCGCCATCACTGTCACTGAAACAGCCACTCAGTCTAGTCTCAAAACTGCAACGCCATGTAAACTTTTAGAAATATGGTTAGATAAATGGAAGATTCGTTTAAACGACGCAAAATCGCAAGTTATCTTCTTCTCAAAGTTGAATGTAAAATTTTCTGAAACCCGCTTACTGGTCAAGAAGTTCAGGATAAACTGGACTAATAATATAAAGTATGTGAGTCTCAGCTTTGACAAGAGGACGACTTGACAACGGTGAACAGCGTTTGAAAAAAAAGCGAATGGTCAACTTGGTGCCATCTCTTCTCCTATCAACAGAACAAACCAGAATAGACATACGAACAAAGACAAACCTATAAAAGACATTAATTTAGACCTGCAGTTACATACCGAACCAACAGAAAATTAATTTTAGAAAACTCCAACGCTTCAAAATGAAGTTTCAAAATTTATCGCGGATGCACCAAGATATACGATGACTCATGTACCTACTTCACATTGATCTACGAATGCTGACTCTCGCAGAACATTTTGACAAGCTAACTATACATTATATAGACTGTTTCAGATGAACAGACGTCTATAAACACAATTTAATTATACGCGACCACATTCACTCACACCCCAACAGAATATACAAACTTCAAAGAGATTGGCTCCCATCCAGACGGCAATAAAATTGCACACAAAATCCGTTACAAGCTGCGAAGCATAGCTATGCGACACTGACTTTCCCGCCAGCAAGAAAGTAATCCTATCAATCTCGTCCTGTTGGGCCGAACAGCCACAATAATAGCCAAGAACATAATATATCGTATAAATTGCACATATCGTCCCAGAAATAGTATCTAAAATAAACTATACGTAGCTTTTGGCATCTGCAGAATCTAGAACTTACATACATTTGCATGTAGCTAACTTTACTTAACGAATATACAGGCGCCTAGTTTTATACAATGGCCATCAAGAAAAGAGAGCACATTATGATTGCTAAATGCTTACATGAATGTTTCCTCCACACAGATGAAGCAGGTGCATGGCATATTCCTTATTTCGGCCTCCCCCAGGAATTGCTGCACAACATGCAAACTGCAGATACATGTCTACTGTAAAAATATTAGTATTAATTTGAAACCCATTTAATTCAATATGTGTCATATAATACCAGCAAATAATCAATTTAAATGTTCTAAGGTGCACATTGTGAGAAAATAGACTTACTTTCAGACTCGCTGCAGTTACTTATTCCAGGATCCCACAATAAGTCTTCGTAGACGGGTTCTGGGCTGATTTGTTTGGGTACAGATCTGTAAGTTGGAATGCTGCACTGATTTTGAGGCCCTATGTTTATGTGCGGCGTGGAATCTGTTTCTGGTATGGGGTCATTGCTCCAGCTCGATCCATCTTCTAGGAAAAATAATAATAGTATCCTCATCTGTTTATTTAGGTATCTAAGCATAGCCCATCAGACTTTTGTTGCAACCCTTGACCAGATCCTATAAGCTTGGGGAGTTAATGTTGGATAATTATTTATTTATCGCAAAATAGTATGTAATGAGAATGAGTCGGTCTTAAGGGGAAGACAATAATAGTACTTTTCATATACAACGAAGTGAAACAGGAGATATCTCCAAGGACTAAACTTTGGACCATGTACTGTACGCGAAAATTTTGCTTGATGGCTTACCTTGGAACTCGTGTCTCAGTATGCTGATAATACAGTATGTCCGCGGATGCGGTTAACAAGAAGACAAATGGACCAAAAACTAAAAGATACGAAACAAAGTCATTCTTGATAAAAAAAAATTGCTTGTCGAAAAAAGAGGAATTAAGATGAGAAAATTGATTCTTGTTATACAAAAATGCAAAAACATAAAATCAAACAAGAGCAAACAGCCATTCTTTGGACTTTTAACGTGAAATGATAAATAAAGAACTTGCTCCAAATTTAGTCCTAACCCTGATTCCAAACTTACTGAAGGAAATTGGAATTTATGAAATCAAAAAAAAAATTAAACATTTTTGCAAGTCCGCATTTTACTACTTTCATATTAGGACTTTTATACCTGTACATTATTACCTGTAGTTATTAGTGTCAGTGTCCAAATAAATATTCTCGAAAATGCTGACCGTAGAACAAAGAGTTTTTATAGTGCAATGCTATGGAAATGGTCATTGCTTTTATCGCTACGTAGTGGAGGAATTCCAACGCAAATTTCCTGGCGTGTACGTTTCGAAAGTTGCTGTATACAAAATGGTGAAAAAATTTTAAAGAACAGGATCAGTTATTGACATTAAGAAGCAATATAATGAGGAAAATGCCTGTACAGTTTTGATATTGCAATCTGTAAATGAAAATCCATTGCTTTCCTTGAGAAACAGGGCTAAACATTTAGAGGTGGTACAAAAATCTACCATTCAAAAAGTTTTAAAAGATAATAAACTTTACCCTTACAAGCCTCATTTCAACCAAACCTTGGAGGCTGGGGATAAAGCCAAAAGGCTAGATTTTTGTTTATGGGTTGGAAATGAGATTTGTAACGTCAATAGAAATTTTCACAAGCTTTTAATGTTTTCTCATGAATCAACATTTTCAACCAACGGAACTGTTGCTTCTTAACATGTCAGATCTTGAAGAGCTGCCCCTGGATTTTCGCAACGAAATGTATTTTCAACACGATGGGTGCCCTGCACATTACGCTGGAGAGGCCAGAGAATGGCTAAACAGAAAATTCGGTGTGAGATGCATAGGAAGAAATGGGCCAGTTTTATGGCCCCCAAGAAGCCCCGATCTGACATTCTTTCCTTTCGGGCCGTATAAAGCAGCTTCCTTTTGCGCAACCAATGGATAGTAATGTCGAAATTTTAAAACTAAGAATTAGGCGAGCAGTGAAATCATTATCAGTTGAAGAGATTCAAGCCAGTTTTGATCACAGTAGGAAGCAGTTGGAAAAGTGTATCGAATATGGGGGAGGGGTTTTTGAACTATGACTATTGTGTATTATGTTTCATCTATTGTAAATTTGTCTTTCAATTTTTAGTCCATTTGTCCTCTTGTTAACCGCATCCGCAGACATACTGTATATCGGTTTTACTGATTATCGTGCTTCTCGAAAAAAGAAAGATTTCATTTGCTTTCCAGTTATTCTTATGAGAGGAAAAGCTAGCATACCTGACTTTTGTTTTAAATTAGCATACAGCCCGGTTCCTTGGCGTTGCGGATTCAATATGGGTTGTGGCGTATACTGAGCCGATCCCTGTGGTTTACTTCGCGTTGTTCTTAATTTTGATTGGTAAAATACAGGTAGCTGAAGGGGTTCTGTTCTTAGCCTCTTTCTCGACTGCCTTACAGGACTATTGTTTGGTATCCTAAAATTAAAAATATTACCAGGCGTGATCAAAATGTCAGAGACAGGTTTAACATGTAATATTACCAGGGACGCGCCAGGCCTTCAACACAAATTAACGTAAAACTTAAAAAATTATCTATGAATACCGGTGGTGAAAATGCATTATCCACCAACACCGACCGCCGGTCGGCGACCAGTACCAGTGGTGAAATTTTACTACTCCTCTTCCTGTGGGGGCACAAAAATCCGCGTGCGTTCGGCGCGCTGGTTAAAACATGCAAAATTTTGCGTGTTCGTAATCGATGTAGCAGGTTAATTTTTCATTCTTGTCTTGATAAGCGCATAAGACGTATAGAGTGCCTTATTTGCTATTAGGTATCCACCGCAATTGTGAAAAATAATTACAAATAAGGTAAGTATATAAGTGATTAAGTAAATTAATTAACAGGGATGCAAATAATTGTTTTTCTTTTTAATAACTTTTGTTTATGAAACAAGTAAGGCCTGTGTTTAATATTTTTTATTTATTTTATTAAGATGGCCAGAGAAAAAAAAAAGAAATTGTCTGGTTACCAAAACTTGCTTAACAAACGAAAACGGGAGGAAGACATGGAGAAAACCAATTTCAAAATTAGTAACTTTTTCCGAAAGACCACAAAAGACACTACTTCTGATAACAGTGATTCTACATTCAACAATATCAAACTTGCCATCAGAATTAGAAAAGCAAGCTAACGAGAATGAAGATCCAAAATAATTATATCCTGATACGTTTCAATCAGTGTCGGTATCATCATGTTCGAGTAAGCAAGACGAATTATCCGAAGAACCGCCCCTTTCTAACGATCCAGGTCTTTGGCCGAGTGTATTGTCTCCAATCCAGGTGCAAGAACTTGTCGAAAAAGGTCCAATGCATTATCAAAATAAAACTATGTATCCTAAAGACAAAAGTGGACGTAAGTTTTCCGATATATATTTTACTAATTTTGTTAAATGGTGAAAAGGTTCAGCGTCATTGGTTGCTATAAAAATGCAGTATTCTGCTTCAGCTGTAAAATATTCAATGACCCCAACCCCAACAATCCATTGACTTTTAAAAACACTAAATTAGGCAACCAAGACGGTTTCAATGATTGGCATCATGTAAGCGGACATTTGAAAATCCACGAAAAAAGTAAATCTCATTTTCAAAATTTACGTGTCTGGTCAGATCTACTAGAAATATTAGAAACTAATCGAACTGTTGATTCGGAAATGCAAAATTTATTAAAAAATTAAACTTAACATTGGCGCAGTGTCATTGAAAGAATAATTTATACTATTCAATTTTTGGCTGAACAAAACTTGGCTTGTCGTGGTCCTAGTAACAAATTATTTGAAATAAATAACGGAAATTTTTTAAAATGTATAGAAATAGTAGCAAAATTTGACCCAGTCATGTCTGCACATACTAATAGATTTTAAAAAATAATTCAATTTACCTTGGAGATAAAATTCAAAACGAAACCATTAAATTAATAGGTGACAATATAGGAAACAATATTATAAACGAAGTTAAAGAAGCAAAGTATTTTTCTATATTACTTGATTGTACTCCTGATGTGAGCCGCCAGGAGCAGATTTCTGTTTGCTTAAGATACGTTAATTTAAAAAACAATACATTTAGTGTCGAAGAGCGTTTTTTACATTTCGTCCCATAAGTGATACAATAGGTGAAGGTTTAACCAACTTTTACTAAAAACTTTGGAGAATTATGGTTTAGACATTTATAATAGGCGCGTGGTTATGATATTGGTTCAAATATGAAGGGTAAACATCAAGGTGTACAAAAACGAATTTTAGACATTAATCCACAAGCAATGTTTGTACCTTGTTGTACCCACAGTTTGAACCTTGTCATAAACGATGCTGTGAAATACAATATTTCTAGTATAAATTTTTTTTTCAACTGTTCAAGAATATTATATAATTTTTTTTCTGCCTTAACGACTCGGTGATCTGTTTTGAAAAGTAACATTTCAAGTCTGACATTAAAGCCTTTGTCAGATACTAGATGGTATAGCAGAACTGATGCAGTAACCCCTCTAAGATTTTAGTTGGGCGAAATTTACGATGCTCTTTATGAAATTTTATCCGGAAATAATTTTGACAATACTACAAAACATCTAATTACCTCCCTAGGTAAAAAATTAAAAATTACAAGTTTGTGTGTATGGTAGTCTTGTGGTTCAAGATTCTAAGTAAAGTTGATTTTGTTACTAAGATTCTGCAATCAAAAACATTTAATATTTCCCAGGCTTGCGAAAGTTTAAATAACCTCAATGAATTTGTAAAACAATATCGATCTGACAAAGCCTTCATTGACTTATTAGTAGATGCCAAATAACTAGCTTCTTGCGTAGAAGTTGATGCAAAATTTATATCCGCAGAAATTTTAAGGCCACCAAAGATTACAAAACAATTTTCTTACGAAGGTGACGACCAGCCGATTGAAAATCAAGAAATGAAATTCAAAGTAAATTGCTTTTTCGGAATGCTAGACATTACTTTTTCACCCGTACATGAAAGATTTAAACTATTATCGTGTCATTCTGATGTTTTTAATTTTTTGTGGAATGTTGAGGATTTCGGCAAATATTCTGACCAAAATCAATTTAATTTTTGTAAAAAACTGGAAGAAACCTTAACTGACAAAGATCGAAACGATAAAGACGGAACTTAACATTTACACGAATTACACTTTCTGCAAAATGGCGACAAAAACGCGACGTGTGTAGTTGAAACACTTAATTACATTGCAATAAATAACCTAACCCACTCATTTCCAAACATTACGATTGCATTGCGCATATTATTAACCATTCCAGTTTCTGTAGCACAGCCGAGAGGTCATTCTCTAAATTAAAGTTGATTAAAAATTATTTCCGATCTAAAATGGGCCAAGAGCGGTTAGAAAATATTGCTATCATTTCTATAGAGTCTGACTTTTAAAAGCAACTTGAAACGGAAAATCTTGTTAATGAATTTGCAAAAAGTAAAGCTAGAAAAGTCCAATTTTTGTAAGACTTCTCCATCATGTATCATGATCATGTATTATCTGTTTCAAAACAATTGCTATTTTATTTCTTTATTTTTTTTTTATATTTTGAATTATTGTTTTGTAACTTTGATACTGTTTTTGCTTTGTTACTAATGTTTCATATTCTATTGATATTTTTTGTGTATTTTCTGTTTGTCACAAATAAATATAGACATTAGTACTAAAAAGTATAGAGTTTTCTTCAAAAATTTCAACGATCAACTATGAGAGAAGGGTGGTAATTTTAGCTCAATATTATAATATTGGTTAAAGGCGCCTATCATTATTTCGCACGACGACGCCGAAAATACTTGGCGCGTCCCTGAATATGACATAGAAACTAGTTAGGTAATGTAATTCTATTCTTACGTTGTTGGACTGAGAAACACATTGTTGCAATCTTCCTTTTTGGCATCGTTAATCATTTTACTTCTATTAGTAATTAATTTCGTTGATGATGGATGTTGAATGGCTTTAGTTACGGTAACTTTTTGTACTTTCACTCGATCTTTACAGATTCCGTCTTGACCGCTGGTTGTAACGAGTTGAGCGTTGGTCATAACGAAATTCTTCGTTGGAAAATTCCCTCCACCAGTTTGAATAAGCTTAATTTCTCCATTTGTGTCTAATAATAAACCCGTGAAATTAGCACTGTTTAACTCAATAAGCCCGTTGTTGCTTATTAATCTGACTGGAACTCCGTTCAATTGTATCCTTTTCTTAGGAACAGAATCTTTGGGCTGACTGGATAGAAGAGGATCATCAGAATTTGGAAGCATTAAAGTAGTGGAAGATGTAGACGTTGAACCTATAATACGAATTTGTTTTAGAAAAGGAATATTATTCCAATTATTATCATAATAAGATGGAAAAAATTAAAAAATACATACCCCATTGATTCGGCAATCCCGACGATTGACTCTGAGTCTTAGGCGAAGAACTAAAGTTATTGGAAGGATGCGGAGAGGGCATTGAGGTAGACACAACCCTTGGCGATGGTACAGGAGTTAGGCCTAACGAATCATGTTCTGATTGTGATGGAGGAGTATTGGAGAGGGAGTAGAGGTTGTCCTCATTTATACTCTCTCCAGGGAGGATTTCCTGAATAGCTTCTTCGACTGCTGCTGAACTAGACATGGTGCTAGTATAGAAAGCAGCCGATAGTGGAGAAGATGCTTGGGGTGGTTCGTCTAAACCTGTTTATTAAAAATGATTGTTTAATTACTAACTTTAGCACACAAATTTCTTGATTACCTCTTTCAACAACCTGCCCAAAATCTTCATTGGGTGACACCAACGGTACACTCATATTTTGTCCAAAACATGGGCTTTGACCTTCGTGACTTGCGGGTGGTGTGGGGTACGCAAAACCCGGTGAGTCATGCCTTAACATTGGGCTCTGTAGCGGCGATTGTGCTGTAAACGTGTGAGGTGATCGCGCATACGGTCCAGGGGAGTGAGTGTGATAATTCGGGGAGTGTATTTCTAGATTTTTTGCAGAGTGATAGGTACTAAACTCAGCCAAGCTTTCTGGAAGGGGAGAATTCAATACAGCTTGCAAATCCTGGTTTACTGGATTTACTCTGATCGATTGCCGAGATATTGTCAACGGTTCTTCGTGCAGACTTGCAATGTCATCCAGGCTAAGCTCCTGCAACTGTTCATCACCTTCATTTTTGATATCGAGAAGCCCTTCATCTTTTATATTTAACAAATTTTCGTCTTTAATTTGCATCAAATTATCGTCCAAAGATTCTGATTGGAATGGTAGTTGGGAAAGTTGATTGGGATCGACGCCCTGCAGCATCATACTGTTGTTAGTAAAAACCTCATCTTCTAAACTTGGCGTAACAAACTGAGGTTCTTCATTTTGATACATGTCAACGGTATCCAAAGAAAAAGAGTCTGATCTGTATTGAAGCAAATGAGAAGAAGATTGGCCAGGATCAGAGGTAGTGCGTTTAACAGAGATCTTTTCTCTTTTTACAATAAGGTCTGCTATGGCTTGAGCTTCTTGATAGGATTTGGAGGATTTGAAGGCCTCCGCCTCGGAATGTCTTCGATTTTTGTCGATTGTTTGCTGTGGGGGTGCGGGAACCACGAACGATGAAATTTTCGGATCCATATTCACCTGAGTGGCTGAGGAAATATGAGTAACGCATTCCGAGTGAGAATTTGTACTGGGGGAAGAATTACGCTTGCTAATTATTTTTTCCTCGATCAAAGCACGTACACTACTGCTTGCTGTTTGAAGCGGCGGCCCAGTCTGTTCTTTTTTGTCCACTTTCTTACTATCTGGATCCTAAAAACACATATTGATCTGATAAATAAAAGAAACAGGGGCTCGTATATACAAATCATCAAAAATATTTAGCAATAGTTATTATATTTTGGTTTGAACCGCAGCATTGTTAGTTTTAGTAAACTTTATATTGGCAATTTGTTTATAAAGGATGTAGTTAAATGTGCAGGATCTAATTCCTTGTCCCCGGTATTAAAATACATGGTCATAAAGGTTTCAGCGTAACATATAGATACGGATACATAAGCCTTAACACACAAAAAGTTAAAAACTCATTAAATTTTTATATTAAAATGATGTTTTGTTTTTTTCCAGGAAATCCGGATTAAACTTCAAGCCTTGAGGCCCAACCTTTTTTTAATACAAAGTTCAGTTAACAAAAATACGTGTGCTGGACTCTGCCTGCTTATTGCTTTAAAATAAATTAAAAGTTCGTTGTGGGTCGTTATTAAAAAATGACAACATTTAGATTGGAGAAAAACAATGGAAATAACACGATTAAAATGGTTATATGTGCGTACAGGGAGCGTTTGGCATTGTATTGGGGTTAATTAAATAATAATAATACATCCGCGCGGGCAAACATGATAAAGGCCATTTTATTATTTTTTACATTATTACATATTTTTGTTAGTATAGTTTTGTTGAGTTAGACTACTAAAAAATGCAAATAACTCAATGGCAGCTTCTGTATAAGGGCTGCAGAGCTATAGAGAAACCAAATTTTTAAACCAAAATCATCAGTTAATCAGCCCTTTGATCAAACACACAAGTTAACTCTAGACGCTAACTTTAAAATTACCTGTTTTTCAACCACAGTGAAAAATTAACAAGTAGTTAATTCGGTTGTTGTCATGGGAACGGTATGTTAAAAGTTAACTTGTGTGTTTGATCATAGGACTGAATACCGGTTAATACATTTTGAATCGTATTATAATTATAACAAGACTGGCTTCCAACGTACTAAAGGGGTTTAACGGTAGCTACCGCACAGGAGCGTTTTTTGACGTTAGCAAAGCATTTGATAAGGTCTGGCATGACGGACTCACTCTTATGTTAATAAGGTTAGGTATGCCGAACTACCTAGTAAATATGATTAACTCATTTTTGACGAATATAATTTTCGCGGTTTCGTCCGAGAATGCGATATTGACTGTGCGATACGTCAGAGCCGGAGTACCGCAGTGTTCCCCCTTCCACCGGCCCTGTACGTTATCTATACCAGCCATATTCATAAATTCGCTCAAACACAATTATACCTGCTTGCTGACGATACCGCGGTCACCGTCACCGCCAAACAGTCAAGGTTGATAGTCTCAAAGCTACAATGCCACATAAAACTTTGCCTAAATGACAGTAAAACCCAAGTCATCTACTTCTCGAGGTCAACATGTGAATTTCATCAAACATCTGGGTATGTCTTTCGATAAATGGCTGGCTTGGACCGATAACGTAGACCAATGCTGTACAAGACTAGTATTAGACCGGTACCTACTTATTTATGGTGTCGCCTCCTTATGCACCGTATCTAAGTCAACATTCAAAATAGTTCAGACATTCCAGAATAAAGTACTCAGAATTATGACTAACGCTCCACGCTTCACGATGATACATACGCTATACAGACCTACAAATGCCGACAATTGCTGAACATATTGACAAACTTATAGCAAATTCAATTGGTAAAAGAAGTGCAAAATTTGTAAACCATTGGAAAACCGATGCAACATTTCTTGCATCGAGTACAATCAGTCCCGCTCGTGCTCATGGAAGTCGTGCCGCACCGATGAATACGTCAAAACAGATAAGGTCTTGAAAAATATCTGACTTGTATATTTTAAATATTATTTTGACCAGTAGTACTGATAGCGATGAGGAGTATTATCCTTAGATAATTGGAAAAATTGACTCAAGGTCAAATCTGTAAACCATTGGTAGTGAACTCGTGCAATATTTTTTGTGCACTGAATGACGTACCAGTGCCGCACTTCTTTTACCAATGGAATTCGCTATTATTATCAACTACTACAAACGGACGGACGTTTTCCTGAATCCTCTGATCATACAATCACACATCCACTGAAACACATTCAAATCATACAGACTACCGAGATATTCGCTCACTGCCTCCCCTTCTGCCTCCTCCACAATAAATTAACCGAGAACGCTCACCATATAATTAAAAATACACACTTCTCTGCTACTGTCTACCACCCCTCCTACCTCAACAAGTTATGAATATGCCATGCAAATCATCCTGTTGCAATTGGTCCCGTTGGAATGCAATCCGTTGCATTTCGTACTCGGGCGATTTCATGATACCGAGAACTAACCGGAACCGAAATAGTTTGCAGCACTGAACCCAACATAATCGTCGGCTCTGTCCTTGTTATTTCAGGAGGAAAATGCGCGGTGAGTCTAGTTTACGTTTTGTGGCACCGTGAATACTCGGCGGATGCATAAATTAGGTATGGGCGGATGGCTTGATCGTGCGTGCGGTTTATTGCGCCTACCGTTCATTGTATCTACTTAATTGAATACTCCAGACATTTGGTGTAGAATTAGTATGGTCCAGGTATTGATATAGGGGAAATTATAATTATAATACGATTCAAAATGTATTAACCGGCAGTCCTATGATCAAACATACAAGTTAACTTTTAACGTACCGTTCCCATGACAACAACCGAAAAAAGCCTACTTGTTAATTTTTCACTGTGGCTGAAAAACAGGTAATTTTGTAGTTAGCGTCTAGAGTTAACTTCGGTGTTTGATCATACGACTCAATATGTTTTGAGGAAAACGCTGAAACACGTCAAGTAACGTATAAAAATGCGCTTTCCTTCACACTTACAACATTGATACAGGGTGTCGCGTATAGAAGATATGATTGTATGGATAGTTTTTTTTTTAATGAAATGCCCTATACAGGGTGTTTCAATAAAAACTCGCAGGCCAATTATTTCGAAAACTATAAGTGACATGTAAATTCTGTAAACGCCAGTTTTTAGCCCCTATGATTGGCTTCACAACTGTGTGAAAAATGTGTTTAAATAATACAAGATGTAGGTGGCGCCATGGTGCAAAGAATTTTTTCGATAACAGGAACTTTTAAATGTTGTGATTCTTAAAGATAATTAATTTTTAATCAAATTATGTCTCATAAAAGATTTTGATAAATCCAACATGAACGGAGATATTTGGGGTTAAGTTTTTTATTAAAATAATTTTAACGAGTATTTTAATTATAAATATTTTTAATATCCTTTAGCAGATTTTAATTTAATTTTGGTAATGATAATATTAGTGATAAAACGCTCGTGTAGCGCTAAATTATTACGTCCAGTGACGTCTGAGGGGACGCCTTAACAAATAATATTGGCAAAAAATAAGACGCCACTGAGTTCTTGGTAATTTTTATATTTTTTTCGGATTAAGCAACGCTTGACGAGGAAACCCAATTAAATATTTTATTAACCTTTGAAGAAAATCCTCATAACACCACACGTCAGGTTGGTCTAGAACAAGAAACTTCTTTTATATCAGTGAGGATAGAAAAATGGCACACTTTTAAAGTAAATCTTGCTCAAGAGTTGTCGGATGACGATCCTGATAGAAGAATGGAATTCTGTCAAACATTAATGTACATGTGCAATGGTAACCCGTTCTTGGTCAAAAATATAGTATTTTCGGATGAGTCTACTTTTAAATTAAACGGTGAGGTAAACAAACAAAATTGCAGATACTGGGCGAAAGACAATCCTAGGTGGATGCGAGATCATCATACAAAATATCCCCAGAAAATAAATGTGTGGGCGGGTATTGTCAGAAATACAATTTTGGGGCCATATTTTTTTGACGGTAACGTAAACGGGCAGAAGTATCTTCAGTTTTTGCAAGACTTTCTTATACCTAAACTGGTTAATTTATTTCCAAGTAAAAATGAACCTGGGGTTCACTGAAAATTTATGGTATACGGTATGGTAACAAGATGACGCAACTCCATATTATGCTGTAGTGGTTCGAGCATACCTTGATCAAGTTTTTCTCAAGGATTGGAAGGCGTAGTACCGTTGAGTGACCACCCAGCTTCTCGGATCTTACTACCATGGACTATTTTCTGTGGGGTAATTTGAAAAATGTGGTATACAAAAGTAGACCAGCTAGTATCGAAGATTTAAAAAGTAGGATAAGAATCGAATGTGCCAAAATATCTAAAGAGACTATAAGTAATGTGCAACGAAAATTTATTGATTGGTTAGGATATTGTCAGGCGCAAGAAGCAAAGCAATTTCGACATCTAATTATTTAATTGTTTGATTTTAACTTTTTTTAGATTTTTGGTGATTTCATAAAAATAAGTTAGGGATTTTTTATTAAGTGGCTCTGGTTTCTAAACTACGAATTTTGGACCTTAAATGTATTGGGATTTTGAAAGCGGTTCCTTTCGAGGAATCGAAGTTTGCAGTAATATACGCAGGGCATTCCATTGAAGAAAATCATCCATACAATCATATTATCTAAACGCGACACCCTGTATAAATGCTGTAAGTGTCAAAGAAAACACATTTATATAAGTTACTTGACGTGTTTCAACGCTTTTCCGAAAACATATTATCTGAATCTTAATCGATTTTATTTCATACATCATTTACACACTGTATATTTCGAAACTAGAGTTTCACCATTTCTTTTCATTCTTCTGTAACATTTATAATGAAATAGTGCTTATATTGTATGATGTTCCTTCTCTAGGCTCATTATTAGGAATGCTGCTATTAATATTAAATTTAGATTTCGGCAGAAAATGTCCGAAGTATTTGTATAACATTTTCAAATAAAGTAGTAAATAATACTTGCATTCTATAAATTTATCTGCAAGCATTGTTAACATTTCTGATCTAATAATAACAACATATTAACTAAAATTATAAATTATTGATGTTTCAATGGAATGTTGTGAATACAATAGTGTGCTTTTATTAATTGCCTAATAATATCATGCTTTTGTTTTGCTAATAGTTTTGGCCATTCCAAAAGCTTTATGTTTTCAACAAAGGTTTGTTGTCTATAAAATAATTAAAGTTGATTTATGCAAGCGCAGTGAATGGAACAGAGTGCAGCTGAACGGTGTTCTGTATTTGTTAGGTTAAAAAAAAATACTACCGGCTTTGCACTATATGCAAAAATGCCATACAAAATGCATTGATGACCTAATATAGTATATTTTATTACTTTTATTAACAGGGCATTTTTTAAATAGATATGCTGACTGGCTCAGAGCGGCTAAACTTAGTTTTAGATTTGATTTGACAAAACGTCCTTAACAGCGGTTCTATTTTATTTATTTTTAACATTTTTGAAAACCACATTTTTGGTTCCTACATCTTTTGGGTTAGTTTAGGATATACCTGTATAAAGTTTGTCACATATGGGAACATACTTTATTGATAGAATATTGAAAAAGCTTTTTGTACCGATTATCTCTGCATAAAGCTGAATTTATGAACTCGAAGAGTTGGCGAGTCTAAAGTTATGTTCAAGTTGGTGAGGTTCGATATTCGACAGTTCAGAAAATGTTATTTATAAAGTCAGTGGCGATGTTTAAAAAGTTGTTGTTTGATTGGTTGAAGTTCGTGTCCAATAGATTGAATTAAAATATTTCATAATTTTGAATAAAGTCGAGTAACAACAAATTAGTCTTATCACTCTCCATACAATCCATTTTTTTCTTTTCCGGCACAAAAAAACACAAAACTAACCTTACAACAACAAAAAGAAAATACAAAAAATATACAAATACAAATGGTGGAATGGCGACGTAAACAACGAACCACATGACCTGAAAATTGCGTCCTCATTGGTCGGAACGAACTTTCCGAACTCCGAACATAAAAATTGGTTATCTCGAACTACCTGGGAACTATCGAGCTTTGCACGAACTGGGTTTATAAATTAAATTACACTATTGGACAAAAGTAGAGCAACAAAGTGCTTTTATTTCTTTGAGTTTGAAAAATTAATTATATGATTGTGATCCCCAGCTAATTTTAATGAAATATTATCCCCACAATATTTTGGTACACTTTAAACAAAATGAAGGTAGAGAAATATTTATAATTATTATAAAAATCGACAAAATAAAGTGCGACAAAAGTAAAGCAACAAATTGTGTCAACAGTATATTATTTTACATATTACGATAAAAAACCATTAAGCACATTTAATAATTACAATAGCTAGAAGTATTATGTTAATAGTTAATAGAATATCCATTATTTTTTAATACTTGCCGACAACGTCGCGGCATTGAGGCAATCAATTTTTAAACAGTATTTTCGGGAAGGTTTGTCCAAACTTCATTGATTCTATTTACCAATGATTGTTTATTTGGAAATAATTGTGTACGAATTCCACGCTCAACTTCTTCCCATAGATTTTCAATGGGGTTAAGGTCTGGGGATTGTGCCGGCCACTGCAAAACCCGAACGTTATTTTCTTGAAACCAGTCTTGAACAGTTCGTGAAGAGTGTTTTGGATCATTATCCTGTTGAAAAATAGAACGCACCGGCATTTCCCACTCTGCATAAGGCAACATTACATTTTGCATTATATCTCTATGGACAAATCGATCCATGGTGTCATTAATGAAGTTTAAAGGACCCACCCCATTCCATGGGAAACAACCCCATAGAAGAACACTGCCTTTGCCATGTTTAACTGTGGGTGTAACTTATTTGGGATTAAACCTTGTGTTGATTGGCCGTCTTACACGCTTCATTCCATCAGAATTGAAATTTTTATAACGCGTTTCATCGCTATACAAAACTTTTTCCACTCGTCTACTGTCCAATTTAAATGTCGACGTGCAAATTCAAGCCTAGCTACTCTATTTCTTGCCGAAATAAGGGGCTTTTAAGCCGGGCGTCTACTAAATAACTTTGCGTCTATCAACCTTCTTTGAGCTGTCCGTGGACTAACCATAATTTCGGGAATTTCAGCAAAAATCTAGGTGCAGACATCCAAGGATCGTTTTGAGAAATCCTTTTAATGCGTCTGTCTGTCCAAATTGTTGTTTTTTTCGGCCTTCCCGATTTCGGTAGATTCTCTAAATGTCCCCTTTGAATGTAACTTGAAACTATTTGGGATACGCTGTATCTTGGTAAAACAAGCCGTCTTGAAATTGTGGCTTGTATTGTACCTTCCAAGTGTGCATTCACTACTCTCTGCTTTAATTCTTTCGAAATTGGAATACCTCTTGGCATGATTAATACAGTGCAGAAATATTAATTAAACATAAAATAAACTCTGCAAAAATACTTTAACCTTTACTTTTACTAAAACATTTCTTTTTTAGGGAAATATTAAAATGTTGCTTTACTTTTGACGCATTACAATACTGTATTTGAAAGTTTACGTCAATATTAGTTCATTTGTTTTGATTGTTGGAAAAAGCTGTTTTCGCCGATAACAGAAGCCTACTTTGATATTTAAGACACGATGTATTTAAATACGATATCATGCATTTAATATTATAAAATCGAGATTTCTTTCATTTTTCGAAAGTGTTGCTCTACTTTTGTCCGATAGTGTAAGTGTTCATTTTAGTTCAAATTAAACTATTATCTACAACACCAACTGAACCTCAGCCTTGCGAACTTTCTGAGTTTATAAATCCAGCTTAATCGGTAACCTGAAAATTCACTTTGACATTTGTCACGTGCTGGTTTGGTAGGGAAAAAATATTTGTCAGAAAGAAAACAAGATATCGATAAAAGTTATTTGAAAAAAGTGTTTAGATTTTAATTTATTCTCGTTTGCAAAATTTCAAGCAAAAATTCGAAATATACAGGGTGTCTCATTAAAAAAAATCATATGTTTCCTTTAAATCTCGAAAAGTACGTCCCGAAAAAACGAAAACGCGACTAAATCCTGCTTAAAAAACTCTCTTAGAAACAGTTGTCAATTTTTTGATAAATTAATGGATAACCGAAATACAGGAGGTGGTCAAAAAGCAAACATTTTCGAAAACACCCTGTAGCTTAAAAACTAGGAAAGCTATCACAATTCTGATTGCGCCATCTTTGGTTTCACAAAAAAGTAGCGAAAAACCGCAAGTCTCTATCTTTACTAGTTATATCGAGAAATGGGTATACTGACATGATAAAAGTCTTTATTTTAAATTTTAACAAATAGAGACTTTAAAGGACAACAAAATATTTAACCAACAACAGTTCCTAGATTTCGATCATTTATTACGTTCGCATAAATTCATGAGAATATGAAAGTAATATTGTACAGGGTTATCCAACCAAGACTGGACAAGGCGATTTTTTGACTTTTCCTGTACTTTTATAAAAAAACTGAAATAGCCATCTTAAGTCATTTTCTCCCGCGAATTCGAATATCTTCAGCAAAAAACAATTGAACATCAAACAAAAGTACTAGGGGTCACTTTGATATTTTTTTAAATGGGATGCCGTATTTTTAATGAGCTTATCCGATTTCTCATATAAATTTTGATCTAAAATGTTGGATTTTTAATTCAAAAACGCCTTTTTTCTTCAGTTTTAAATTCGGAAAATGTTCGTCTACCGTAAGATTAATACCTGATAGATGGATACCCGTTTCACCTGTTCACCCTTTAACCTGCTTTAAAGCGTCCGTCAGTTAGACAAAATAATCAAGTTTCAAATTTCTATATATTTTTCACGAATTAATTACAAATTTAGTAGTTTTTGCAAATCTATTATTGCTTACGTATAAAAAAAGTATGACATATTAGAAAAAACTATAAACTAAAGTGAATAACTTTAATCTCAATAATATAATTGTTCTATGTGTCCTCCATTATTTTCAAAACATGACCGATGCCCCCTTTTTAATCTCTCCAAAGAATCTCTTACAATATTTTGGTCCTGGTTAAGTTTATTAATTTCATTTATAATTTTTTGCTGAATGTCCTCCAGACTTCTGTTGGGTCGTTGATAAACTACATTTTTTAAATGACCCCATAAAAATGTATCCATTGGCGTGATATCGGGGCTATTTGGTGGCCAATGAATTGTTCCGTTACGGCCAATCCACTGATTGTAACGCTCGTTTAGGTATGTTACCACTTCTCGAACTGCATGAGGCGGAGCACCATCCTGCTGCCAAATGATATTGTTGTAGGCTTGCAATGGCAACCTTTCCAAGAAATCCTGGATATCGTTATGAAGAAAATGGAGGTATCTTTGGCCTGTTAAAGAGCCACGATAAAATAGTGGTCCAATAATTCGATTTTCTAACATCCCACACCAAACATTAAGTGAGCTACAACCTTGAAACTTTATCATTTCATATCTATGAGGGTTAACTGCTGCCCAGTATCTTGTATTTTTCCGATTGTATACCCCCGATGTTGTAAATGACGCTTCGTCACTCCATAGAATTTTATTATATAAATTATAATCTTCGTCTTGCTCTCTCATCAGCATTGAAGCAACAAATCGAAATCGCAGTTCTTTTGAAGCTGTGTTAAGTATTGAACGGGAAGGATGCAATATGGTTTTAGACCACATTTTTTTAAAGTTCTGTGAACTGTTCCATAGCTTACTCTCCGGAGCCCTGGACCATACCTTACTTCTCGTACCGCTTGCGGAATAGAACTCTTCGGATTTATAGTAAAATATTGAACAATAGCTCGATCCCTTATATTCCGTCTTTTCATCTTTCTTGGCTTATCTTTCAATGTCTTACTTTCTTCAAATAGGGTCTTAATTCTGAGAATTGTATCCACTGAAATGTGTCTCTGGAAACTCTCAAAAAATGTTCTTTGTGTTTGTCGAGCATTCTCTCCACTTTTGTAATATAATTTTATTACATTTAGCCGTTCTTCTAAAGAATATTTCATTATTTGTAATTAATTCGTGAAAAATGTATAGAAATTTGAAACTTGATTATTTTGTCTAACTGACGGACGCTTTAAAGCAGGTTAAAGGGTGAACAGGTGAAACGGGTATCCATCTATCAGGTATTAATCTTACGGTAGACGAACATTTTCCGAATTTAAAACTGAAGAAAAAAGGCGTTTTTGAATTAAAAATCCAACATTTTAGATCAAAATTTATATGAGAAATCGGATAAGCTTATTAAAAATACGGCATCCCATTTAAAAAAATATCAAAGTGACCCCTAGTACTTTTGTTTGATGTTCAATTGTTTTTTGCTGAAGATATTCGAATTCGCGGGAGAAAATGACTTAAGATGGCTATTTCAGTTTTTTTATAAAAGTACAGGAAAAGTCAAAAAATCGCCTTGTCTAGTCTTGGTTGGATAACCCTGTACATTTTTTTCAAAAAGTATTAAAGAAAAATAGTTATTTTTGTATTAAGTGCGTGAAGTGAGTGTTTTTTTAATGGCATATGAGAGTGTCAATTTTTTGCCGAGACCGCAGGTCGAGGCGAAAAATTCTCTCGAATGTGCCATTAAAACACGAATTTCACAAACGAAATACAAACAACATTTTTTGTACAACTGAAAGTTTGAATTAATCGGTAAAATTGTATATTATAATAAAAATTTTACCATATAATTTCACATAATCAAGTTAACAGCCCTGTCGTTACTATAGAAATGGTTTGTTGGCACGTTGCTTGTTTTGTTGTCATACGTTGATAGCTGTTCATATTTATTGCAATTTTTTAAATAAATAGTATAAGTACTTAAAATGGATGTAGATTACGATAGTGATAGCGAGATTCCTTCAGATATAGCCGATATAGCAAATTCGGCTATAGCTAACATGTTACCGGCGAAATCAAAATTTATATACGAGAAAAATTATAACCAATTCCGTGAATGGTGCGGCAAGAAAAATATACAAAAAGTGTCTGAAAAGGAATATGCTATTTTGAGGAGAAATCAAAAACTGTAAAACCTTCTACTTTATGGAGTGTCTCCTCAATGTTGAAGAGTACATTGAATGTTAAAGAAAATATTGATATAAAGAAGTTTTCAAAATTGGTGCCTTTTATTAAGAACAAAAACGTCGGATACCGAGGGAAGAAATCTAAAGTTTTATCGAGAGACGATATTAATAAATTCATTCAAGAAGCTGATGATGAAACAAATTTACTTTATAAGGTACAGATGATCAAAATTTTGTATTATTTCAGTAATTTTAATATTTTTTTAATTGTAGGTTGCGTTAATTTTGGGAATCAGCGGTGCTTGTCGCCGTGAAGAATTATTGAAGGTAACTATTGATGACATTGAAGATACCGGGTCTATATTGATTGTTAAAATACCGGATACAAAGACCTATTGCCCAAGAATGTTTACCGTTTCAAATTCTGATTATATTGAGATATATCGCAAGTATAGAGTACTAAGGCCGTCCCATACACACAAAAAGAGATTATTTTTAAAATATTCAAGAGGAAAATGTGTTGACCAACATGTGGGAATAAATAAAATAGGGGAAATTCCTAGCTTGATTGCAAAATGGCTGGGAAAAGAATTGCATAAGAGCTACACAGGTCACTGTTTTAGGAGGAGTTCTGCAACTCTCTTAGCCAATGCAGGGGGTAACATGACATCTATAAAACGCCACGGTGGTTGGAAATCTGCCGCCATAGCAGAAGGATATATAGAAGATAGTTTGAGTAATAAAATTGATATTTCTAATAAATTAAATTGTTCCTCTACTTCCAAACAAATCAATATAACTGATACAATTGTGGACTCAACTTTTCAAGGAATATCTAGCGTTTCTGATCAGCAGCAAGGTGGACTAGCTTCGGGAATTAATATTGGAAGCAATTGTTCGAACTTCACCATCAATTATTATTGTAACAAATGAGATTTTTTGGTAGTTGGTAATTAATTAGTAAATTTGTACAAAAAAATTCAATACATTTTTTAAAAAGTAATGTTTTATCGTTTTTTTTGTAAATCATTTTTCCAGTTAAAAAAAGTCTTTTTTTCACCGTGAAAAAAAGTCTTTTTTTCACTGTTAAAAAAACAAAAGGTTTACGTATCGATAGCGATGAAAAAATGTCAACTTTTTTTGACAGTTGTACAAAAAACTATTTTTCGAACGTTTGCTTCAAACTTTGCTAACGACAAGAAAATTTAAATTTAAACACTTTTAAAATACCTTTTTTCGATATCTCGTCATCTAATACCACTTTTCATGACAAAATATATTTTTTTCAATTTTCGCGCCAAACCAGAAGTCACGTGACAAATGTCAAAATGAATTTTCAGGTTGCCAATTTTGCAGAGATAACCGACATAAAAAGCTTTTTCAATATTCCATGAATGAAGCATGTTCCCATTTGTGGCTAACTTCATGGCGGTCACTGTATAAAGAAAATAGAATTAGAATTAAGCTTTTTACATTTCCAAATTTATATAACTTCTTGACAAATTAATAATAGCATTTAGCATTTAGAACAGATCCTGCTTTAAACAGACCCTGTTTAAAACAACTTTGCTTAAAACAAGCATTGTTTAAAACAGCGCTGTTTGCAACAGGACCTGTTTAAAACAGCTCTGTGTAGAACAAGCCCTGCTTAAAAGTCATATTTAAAACGGCGTCCAGGGTCTGTTCTAAATAGGGCTATTTTATAGGTTTTTCCAACATCTGGTACGCCTAATAATTCCCTACTCCTTCTCATCTTAATCTCATTTTATGAAATAACGATAACAAAAAATTGGTAAGAAATTTTGTTTAAAGAACTTTCAAAAATTTAAGCTAGGTAGACTTTGGCGTGTTAAGAATTATTTCTTAGGAAGCGCAAATAACATTAATTTATTTGTCCTTAAACAGCAAATAGCTTTAACATTTATGGCCGAGATGTAATGAAATGCCTTAAAACCCATAATATGTTAAGTATTATTTTAAAAAATTAGGTACATATAAAATACAACAACCATTATATTGCAGACGAAATAATCCAAAAGAAAAACTATAACGCGTAAAAGTTTGCTGCTTTCTACTATTCTTTCAATGCAGGATTTGGAATGTTAAAATTATAAGCTGCGAAAATCCTTACGCTTGACCAAAAATTCCCTATTTTAAAATCATTTCACGGCTAGCATTTGTTAGGAAATGTGTGGACGAGATCTGAAGATAGTGTCGGATCTTAGGATGGCTCAGATATTTCTAGAGATGTTCTAGATAATTATTTTATTTTTAATAGTGACTTCTCTAGTAGAAAAATTTGTATCTAAATTAGTGTTTGGCTTAGAAAGCAGTCACAGATGGCGCAATTCTTGAATAATCTCGCGGACTATGGAACATTGTGGAATTAGAATTAAAGAACTATTATAGAATTATCAGGACTGTAATTCTGGTCTATGATAAGGTTTTCGCAGTTTAGTTTTAGCTAATGCAGATGGCAATTAGATTTGCACTAAATGACTGAACTGCCAAGAAGAAATATAAATTTACCTCGTCAGATTCAGTTCTAGATTTTTCGGACAACCTAATCACCTGAAAAGTACATAAGTATTAACTACGTAAAGAAGATGCCTTCTTGCGTTAAATTTTCTACGTTTTGTGTAAGTGGTAGGTTAGTTACCTGTTCAATTGGGGTATTAGATTTTTCATGCATTTTAGCCACCTAAAAAGTACACACAAGTTAGACGGGAAAAAATTAGGTACAGAAAATTGGTAGAGCGGTAACTCCAGGTTTTTTCTGTGATGCAACGAGTATGTAGTAAGTATCATTACCTCATCGTGAAGTTCTCTTGTTTCCGTGTAGTTTAAGAAATTTCATGTACATTTTAATGCTATGCAAAGCGATAATATAGGTAGTAAGCAAGTAGTAGAGTGCGGGGGCGGGGGCCTTACCGGGTGATGCATGACTTAGTTGAACATAAGAAATCTCATGTAAATTTACGGGTGGCTAAAAATTGGCTCCCCTGTACATTTTAGAGAAAAATTGTATTGTTATTTTTTGAGGAGGCCGATATAATAAACACATGTGCCAAGTTTGAATAAATTTTAATGAGCCCATCCTAACTTATTCAATTAAATCTGAAATTACGAAATGTTCATAGTTTAGGTAATACAGCAAATAACGAGTGATTAGTAATTATTTTGCTCAAGGGCGGCTGTGACCCAGTATACATAGTGTAGCAGTAGCGCGTAGATTAAATCATAGGGCGAATTTGCAAGAAAGCAGCGTTGTCACGTTGAAAACCTAAAATAATGTTTTTTGACGGTATGTAATATAAAATCCTGAGCTAGCCTACTTTATATGGCCGCCTCCTACTTCTAGACACCTTCTGATGTTTCTTCTTACCCTCAGAGACACATTAACCAATACGTTTGGAGAATTATTAATTTCGGCAATTTTTTCTGAAATCCTTCGTTTAAGATCATTTATATCCTCAATTGGTGTTCGATAAATGGAGTTTTTTAAAAAAGGCCACAAGAAGAAATCGCAGGGTGTTAAATCGCAGGAACGAGGTGGCCATATTTGTTGCGTATTTCGGCTTATAACTCTGTTTTCAAAAAATTCACTTAAAAAATTTAAATTTTCTCTGGTTACATGAGGTGTAGCGCCATCTTGTTGGAAGTAACCTTCCCGCAATTCATCATCGTGAAGCTCATTAATAAATGTTGTCAGAATTTCGATCCGATATCTCTCAGCTGTAATTGTGCCATCAAAGTTAATTGGGCCTACTATTCTTCTAGAACTAATTGCTGCCCACACACCAACTTTTTGAGGATGAAGAGGTCTTTCTACAAAAACATGCGGATTTTGCGTATTCCACATTCGCATATTTTGTGAATTAACAGCCTGATAAATAAAAATAAGCCTCATCGGTAAAAAATGTTTTTTCAAAAGCACCACTATTTGCTTCTTGAAAATTGTTTAAAAACCATTCACAAAAATTAAGTCTTTGGGGAACGTCATTGGGAAGGAGTTCATGAATAGCCGTAACACGATAAGGGTATAGATGCAGATCCTTTTTCAAAAGTGTTTGACATGTACTGTAGCATAAATCCGTTTGCTGAATTTGTTGAGATAAATGCCTAATAGAAGTTGAAGGATTATTTTCCATAATTTGTCGCGCTTCTTCAATAACCTCATTCGATCGTTTCGTTGGTCTTCCAGCCCCTTTTTTATGTTAAACAGAACCAGTCTGACGAAATTTATCAATTAGGTATTGTGACCCAGTACGAAAATTATGAAAGGTCACCGCAACATCAGGAAACTCGGTTCGAAATTCATCAAAGCAGTCATGCATAGAGTAATTCCACACACCGCCTATTTTGTTTCCATTTCTAAAAAAACTTTCAACAATAAAAATTTTTTGTGCTTCACTAAACATTTTTACTGTAGAACTTTCAATCCGGCAACAAAGCTTCACCAAAACTTGATACGCTGAAAAATAAAAAAAAAAATAAAAAATTAAATCATATCCTGCAAATAGCACTTTATAATAGTCAAAAGACGACTCCCCGGAGAAATATTAGTTAAAGCAATAGTAACCTACCTTCAAATAACTGCAAAAATTACAAAATTTCTCCAATTTTTAAACTTTACAAATACACAAATTCAAATAAGACGTAAATGTCATAAAACAATCATGTCATCTTATCTACGCAGTACGGCCATGATGCTTTTAAAATGCATGGCCTCCCTTGAGCAAAATAATTAAAAATCACTCGTTACCAGCAAATAATTTCTGTGACGCTATTGTCAAAAATTGACGTTAAGCTGAACATAACGAATAAAGATTATTTCACATTAAAAACACGTTCTCGTTTCACCAATTCGGCAATCACACATCGAAAGTAGAAGACACCACTATGTTTTTCTTACTAAGCCTTTAATTTAACATAACATACCTAAGGCAACAGGTTTTCACAAAAACATTAATTAATTAAATCTTCAAGCAATTGTATTAACAGCTAAACAATATCCTAACCGATCATAAAATTTATTTCTAACGTTACTGAGTTGATATTGAAATACAGTTTTTTAGCTGGTCTAGATTTTCAAATTTTACATGTTCATAAATAAAATTTAGTAATTGACCCCACAGGAGACCTGGCTGGCCTAAGGATTAGATACCGCTGTCCAATAATATTTCCGATAAAAATATCTCTGAGAGAATTATGGATAGGACAACCATCCATTGGATACCAGTTCTCTTGGTTTTCGCGTACAACTTTTCTAGTGCGAGTTCAATTCGATTTTGTAGTAAATCCAAATAGGTTACTGCTGTAAGGTTGCCTTGCATAAAAAAATGGTGCAATAATGTGATGTCCTACAATTCCCGCCAAAACATTTACTTTTTGTGTTGGCGTCCGAGTAAGAACAAGACGATGTTTTAAATTTGAACATTTCATTCGTTGTTAAGGATGAATGTACATTCATCGGTAAAACAGATATTTCTCAAAAAATCACCATTATTAGTTGCTCTTTCCATCACCCCAAAACAGAATACCATTCTCCGTTCTTCATCATCTTGCCGTAGCTCTTGATGTTTTTCATACTTGTAAGGAAAAATATGTATGTTATTTTAAAGTGCGCAACACTGTGGTTTAATGTTTTCCTACGGCTTGCTCAAGAACCCTCGTGCTAATCATTTTATTTTCCTCTACGTGCAGGAAAATATCAAGATCTCTATTGTCCCTTTCTTCAGCTCTATTGACATTCTGAGTTAAGCATTTACAGTTAATATTGAATGGAAGTAACCGATACTTGATGGAAATTCATCATAAACTTATTGAATAAAAACACGCGTTTTAAATTTCCACTAGATTTTATTGCTCTTAACAATTTTTTCGCCACACTGTGGCTTCTTCAGAAGTTACAAAAAGAATTAAAGTGTACCGCAAAGAATATAAACCTTTTTACCTGAACATACACAGTTAGATAATTAATACCCTATAAATATATTATGTTAATGAAAAAGGTTCAATAACGGGGAATTTCCCAAGTCCAATTGACCGTTTAGTATCGAATTTGTATTTTTATGTTTGTTTATTTCCATACATTCTAATAAATCCAATATTTTTCCTTTGTTGTTTAAATGTAAAATCATCATTAAAAGTATGGTTTTCATTTATTAAATATTTGGCATAATTGGAATTTTCTTTTTTGTTTGAAAAACTAGATTTATGTTCTTTTATTCTCTTCTGAAATGACCTTCCTGTTTGGCCAATGTAAAATTTAGAACAAGACCCACAATCTAATTGATAGACTCCTGATTTATTCTGTTTCTTAGTTTTTGATTTATTGTTTTTAATGTATTTGCTCAAAGTATTATTAGTTTTATAGGCTATTTTTGATCCCTGTTTCTTTAAAAATGCAGCAACTTTGGTTGTAGTTTTGTAGAATACATCATGTATTCTTAATATAGATGTGTATAGGCAACTTAGAATACATATTATTTTAGTAACTATTAGTGATAGATATATTATGTTGGCAATACAGAGCTGTTTTATGTATATAGACGAGAATGTCCTTGCGCGGTTCTCTCTTTCGACATATTTGTAACAAGTACAATATACATTCCTAAATAGTGACTGAGTTTCATTTTAATACAAGTATATAAAAATACAACGTCTAAGCAACGCTACATGGTGTCAGGTGAATAAATCACGAAGAAAAAGTTAAAAAAGTCTAAAGCTGAACCGGATGAAAATGGATTTTTTAAGAGTACCACCAGTGATGGATTTCGTGAATGGGAACGTGGCCAAAAATTGGACGACATGGTTCCAGAAATTCGACTTATATCTGTTGGGAAATGGTAAAGCAGACAGTGCCGAAAATATAAAGGTGGCGATATTTCTAAACCTAATCGGCGATAAAGGTATTGAAATTTTTAATACTTTTGATATCAAGGCAAAGAAGGCGAAGTTAGACGCTACAAAGAAGCTATTTAGGAAATACTGCGAGCCGAAGAAAAATACCATATACGAAAGGTATAAATTCCTGCAGTGCAAGGAGAAGATGGGGCAAAATATAAATGACTACGTAACGGAGCTGAAAACGCTGGCGGCGTCATGTGATTACGAAGAAACAGACAACATGGTCCGGGATTTGGTGATAATGGGCATGCTGGACAATGGAATGAGGGAAAAATTCCTACAAATTGACAATTTAACGCTGACCAAGGTGGAGGAACTGTGTAGAATACATGAGCAGAGCAAAAAGCAGATGGCGGACATGGCCAAGGACAGCCCATCAACATCGGTAGATGCCATTGGATTCAACAACGAAAATCATAAGATTACGGTGTACGTTAAAGTTTGGAAATTATCTTCTTTAAATTTATTAACGGGAAATACCAATTTTATTGCCTGTTTGTATTGTTTTTTCTTAACTAATTTGTCAATAAGCAATTCACTATAACCATTATTGACAGCGATTTGTTTGATAATATTTAATTCTTTGTTAAAATTTTCGTTTGAAAGAGGTAAACTGATTGATTAGTCTATGTATAAAATCATTGTATGCCGACATTTTGTGGGAAAAAGGATGATTAGAAGAATTATGAATAGTTATATCCGTGTAAGATGGTTTGTGAAATACCTGCAAATCATGTGTGTTGCTTTTAATAGTTATAGTTAGGTCCAAAAAATTAATAATATGATCTTGTTCTTACGATATTTTCGAAAAGAGAGAAGTATTATTTGACTTTAATGAACCCTCAGACTCCTAAGTTATACTCATTAGTTAAACTTCACAAACAAAATTTACCTATTATACCAGTGGTTTCGTACTTAACTGCCCCCGCAGTTGTATTATCTAACAAATTGATAAATATCCTATCACATTATTGTAAATTTGTTCCTAAATATTGTATAAAAAATAGTTATCAATTAGTGAGTAGAATTGAAGGACTTATACTTCCTAAGAATGCTAGGTTAATATCATTTGATGAACAAAATTTATTTCCTAGTATACCTCCAACAGATGTTTTGGATTTGGTTGAAGACCTTTTGATCAAAAATAAAGTAAATCCAGTAATTAAACATGATATTGTAGAATCGCTCGCCCTTTGTTTAGATTAAAATTATTTTGAATTTAATAGTAATATTTACATTAGTAGGGAAGGATTAATAATGGGAAATCCTTTAGGTCCTATATCTCTTTCAGGGGCAGTGGTACGTAAAATGTACCCAGAAAAAAAGACGCGTAGTGGGGCGTTGGTACACAAAGTATACCACTTACAAAATGTTTTTTACCGTAACGGGCGACGGATTAATTTGTGTACCGGTGTATTATAAGTTGCCTATGAGACAATAGAAAGGTGCCCCGCTGTTAGTTCGTAATAATTGGCATTAGGTCGCAGTAGGTTATGTTTGTTATAAACGATAGTTGATTTTGACGGCTTCCGATCTGCAAATAATGAATGTAAGTAAAATACTTTAAATTTTAAGTCGTTTTTGCTTGTAATAGTTTGCTACTACCTGCAGACTATTATCTTTTGACAATTAACACACATAGGTCCCAAGCAGCACAAAGACATCCTATAGATATCTTGGCGAGAAACTTTTAGGAGAATGTGACGCCTTTTGTAACTTATTAGGGAGCTCGCCAAGAGGTTCCTATTACCTCCAAATGTCCGCCTCAGGGATATCCTAATGCGAATTTCTATTTTTAATCACAAAGAAGAAGTACTAGGGAGGTACTCAGTAGGAAGTGTTTAAGAAGTTCTCAAAAACATCCTAGAAAAGCTATTTCTGGGAGCTACTTTAAGAAGTCTTTTAGAGGTCGCCGAGAACTCCTAATGCGAATTTCTTATTTTCATCGCAACGAGGATATCCCTGGGACATAGTAATTGTGACATATTTAGGATATTCTCATAGACGTCCTAGAAAGTACATCCCTGGGACATCCTAAATTAAACCTTAATATACTTATTAAGATATCTATAAGAAGTGCTATAGATGTCGCAAAGAAATCCTTAGACTATCTCGGTGAGTTCCCATAGAGGTAACATGTACGATATATTTAGGAAGTTCTGGGAATATTGTCAAGAACTCCTGAATGGGTCATATCTGGAAATTCTATAAAATAAAATAAAACGCTTTTTTTAATTATTGCCAAATTTTATTTGAATTTTCAACATTACACTTGCTCTCAATCATTTAAAATCTGTCTTACACTCACAGAACATGTTTTGTTTGTTGTTTGTCTCTTATGTATCTTTACAATACTGAATTATTCAAAATATTAAATCTTACCTACCTATAATAGTGTCAAACACGTATCTAGCTCGTAGCTAGCCCTTTATTAAATCATTAATTAATTAAATATAGAAGTTAAATTACAATAGAATATTTATAAAAATAAGAATTTACACAATATTATTACTTTAAATATGTACAGGGTGAGTCAACCCTAGAGTAAAGTTCGTTATCTCATTTGTTTCGGGAATTACCAAATAACGCTAAATACAAAAGTTTTAGAAAATGTTAAGATGCACAGTTTACAATTATTTTTTGAGTATACAGGATGATTCAAACAAGCAACAGATTTCAATTTTTTTAAGCCGTATACGAGGTGTGTCAAAAAATATCAATCTTACTCAAGAGTAAAGTACCTTTATTTTTTACAATACAGAAGAATGTTATAAAGTAAAGTTATTTTTAATTATAAGTTATATGCAGATATGCAATTACAGCCATTTAGCATAAAATGTATAAATTGTATCAAGCCAGAATAATGAATACGGAATGATTAGTAAATAATCACCAAACCTTCATTTTTATGCTAAATGGCTATAATTGCATATCTGAATATAACTTATAATTAAAAATAACTTTACTTTATAACATTCTTCTGTATTGTAAAAAAATAAAGGTACTTTACTCTTAAGTAAATTTGATATTGTTTGACAAACCCCGTATACGGCTTAAAAAAATTGATATCTAATGGTTGAATTTTAAGTTTTGGACCATGCACAACTTTTTATCAGTAATAATTTTTTTCATAAAACCAACAATAAAAAAGTTTTTGATATGGTTCCAACTTAAGTAGACACACTGTATATAGTATTTTTCTTAGTTGGACTAATTCCTCAAAATTTGCTTATCTATTTATATCGTCAAATAAAAAAGTTAGCCTATGCCAAATTTAAAGAAAAAAAACTGTATAATATAGGCTGTAATTTGATTAAGGGATGACTTGGACTTTTGGACTTTTGATTTTTGCAAATCCTCCCTTTTTTTTCGTTGGGTACAGTGTCTGAGCCAATCCTGAGAAAATACTTCGAACTCCTTTTCTGTCGTTTTCCAGACCTGTGACAATACACCTAGAAATTTTGATACTGAATTGATCTTATAACTGAGCCGTTCATCTTAAAGTCTAATTTTAGTATTTAGTAGGTACCTACCTATCTATCTACTTTCAGTAATTTATTTTATCTATTCATTAAAATTAATTTAAAAAATCGTACATATCAATAAATTGAAGAATTAGGTATCATGTTTTACTTACTCATGCATATTTTGATTACTAGTAAATCTTCAATTTTAATGTTCCCTCGCAGGCCTTTCCAGGAACACTTTAACCCCAAACTATTGGTAAATATGGCCTTAAACATTCGTGTATGATGGTCTTTGGGCCCAGATCCCCCAATTCCCTTAAGATAGGTTACCTAAAAATACATACAATTAAATAATATATGCTAATATGCTAACACTTAACCCCAATATCTACATTTTGCAAAATTTTATTGAAAATAATAATTATGAAATGCGTACCAATTCTTCTTGAATATTTGCCTCGCCGGTTTCAAATAATTCCGTGCATTTTCGTAGGTCTTCTTTGTCCTTTAAGGAAAACATAGATTGCCACCGCCGCATTGCCGTGGAAAAATTTTTCCCTACCACTTGCTGAGTCTGAAGAGCATCTTCAATATTATTTAAGCGAAGGAAAAGTGCTCCCATTCCCTCCGTAATATCTTTTTTAATTGATGAAACGTCTTTTTTGAGTGATTTAATATCTGTAAAAGTACATAACAAATATGTTTTGCTCAATTATACCTATAAAAATATATAAATACCAGAATAAAGTTCCAAAACGAGCAATAAGGAAAAATGTTATAATTCTAATATTACCTTCTGTAAGTGTAAACAGATGAACAGCTATCACAAAAATTCAAAAAAATAGTATGAAACACTTCGCACTACACCAATTATTAGTGCCGAAGATCTTTCCGATCGTAAATTACTATTACCTAAAAACCCCAAAAAATACTCGACCAATCCATAGACGTGCAATCTCAACAATTAAAACATGTTTTAAATATTTCTTCCATATAGGTATACGTGCTCCCGCTTCCCTTACATTTTTTTACAAAAAAGGATTTTCATATATACGTAACCAAAAAATGGAATCTTATATATGACAAATAATTCTGTAATAGCTATATATAAAATAAATAATAATAAAAGCAATATTGCTGAAAACAAAAAAATAATTAACGACATATTATCTAAAGATTTCAAAAATATATATGTCGAAAGAGATAACTATTCTTCTCTAAATTCTTCTTTTCAACTATCGCCAATGAACTGAAATTTTAGGCGTTGGGAAAGTGCGCCCTAGCGTCGTACGTGAACATACTAATATGGAATAAAAATAAATTCAGTAATAACGAAAACAAGACCTTGTTACCCTGTATATACATGGTGCGAGGTAAATGAAGCCAAAACACAAGACATTTTTAGAAAGAAAAATTTTGATCTAAATTTGTACTATACCTACACGTCGATTAAATTGGAAAATATTTGTATTTTTATGTGCTGGTTATTATCGTTTTGCTAAAAAAAATAATTAAACATCAGAATCACGATATATTAACAAAACTATTTCTTTCCATTAGCAATGCCAAAGAAGAAAAATAAGTAAAAAAATTGATGTAATTTTAAATAATTTAGATGGCCGCGATTTAAAAAATAATTCAACAGATTATGAACCTCATGAATAGGACATAGAAAGACCTTGCCAGCGACTTATGGAGGAACTGTTTAAAAAACTAAAACAACAACAAGCAAATTTGTTTTTCAGAATGATATCAGACGCCTCAAACTATATACAATATACAGTATGACAAAATACCTAAAATTTGTTTTTAATGTAATAGACGCCAACTTTAACACACCCTAATATTGAATTATAGATCCGCCACTGTGTACCTATAAGTTGTCCACACTGACTGTGTACTATTTCGAAAGAACATATGGTAAACAAATGTTTCAAAGACCCCTTCATGCGACAATAGATTCTATAGGTATAATCGCTGTAGACTGCTATTTTAAACAAATAGAGAAAGAAAATTTTATATAGGGTAATATATTTTTGTCGGTATTTTTTTAAACTCCCAATAAAAAGCTGCCCACATCACAAATATTTTTAAATACAAATCATACAACAAAACTACACGAAAATTCAGGCTGTAAAATACGGCAATAAAATAACATAGGTACCGTTAAAAAATATCAATATAAGGCAATATACACCGGGAACCGCTTCGATCTATATACAGGGTGTAACATTTTTTGGGAATAAATTATATATAGATTATTATTATTATTATGATTATCATTATTGGCGGAATTTTATTAGTTATAATATACCAAAAATTATCATAGAGCAGAGCACGTTACCTATTAAGAACAAAACTAAGGTCCCAACAACGTCCTGCGTAGGTAATCCTAGAGAGGTCCTATTATTTCTATGAATAGGAAAGTAACAATAAGATATCGCAGAGAGCACTTTAGGATATACCATCATAAACAAAACTAAAATCCCAACAAAGTCCTGCGTAGGTAATCCCAGGGAGTTTCTATTATTTCTATGAAAAGGAAAGTAACAATAAGATATCGCAGAGAGCACTTTAGGAAATTCCATTGTGAGTAACATCGGTACTTCTTTTTAGGATTTCTTTAAGATGTCCCAAAGAAATCTATGCAGGTATTGCCTTTTAGCATCCCGTAGTGGACGACTTTAAGATATCTTTCCAAGAGGTCCCCAAGAATTTCAGATAGTTAACTCCTAAAGATATCCCTGGGACAGCACATTGGGACTTCACATAAGGATCTAAATAGAACATCTCATAGATCGCTTAAAGAAGTCTGTGTTACTTGGGGTATTTCTCGTTTATTTTTTTCTTAGTTTTTTGTTGTGGTTCACTAATTGTACCACCGCCCGTTTGTGTAATATTTGTTTTTGTACCAAATATTTTTTTACAACTTCAAAATAAAGATTCGTTGCCATTCCGATTGGTTGGTATGAGCTATGATGAGTTCTGCCGAGAATTGGAGAATAATGTTGAAGTTGAGGATATTCCATCTGACCTGGAATCTGTAGTGAGTGGATCTGATGAAAAAGAATTGCCTGTAGTGAATGAAGTTCCTTTGGTTTTGAGCGATTCAGATAGCGATCCTGAATACTATCTACCCTTGAATCAGTTAGCAAATAGATTGAGGCCTCAAAATCATCATCCTCTTGCAAGAAAACCTCCTGATTGGTCTAATCCGGTTATACCAACACGTCCAGCTGATTTTACATCTAAAGAAGGCATTTCGTCTATTGTAGAAGAATTGGAGGATCCTACACCTTGCAAACTTTTTTGAATTATTTTATGATGGCGAAGTTTTACAGAATATCGTGTTTCAAACGAATTTATTTGCACAGCAGGCTTCTAGTAAACATAGGCCGACAAACAGTGAAGAAATGAAAATATTTCTTGGTATAAATTTACTAATGGGGATTAAACGCTCTCCAAGTTACCGAGATTACTGGAGCTCAGCTCCAGACTTACATGATGAATACATTAGCTCCCTGATGCCTGTGAAACGTTTTAGTTGGCTTCTGGCGAACCTGCATCTTAGCGATAATGTACTAATGCCCAAAAAAGGACAACCAAACTTTGATAAACTTTATAAACTTCGACCACTTTTAAATGATTTAGGTAATAAGTTTGAAAAATATATGAATCCCACTAAAGAACTCTCCATTGACGAATCCATGATTAAGTTCACGGGTAGAAGTTCGTTAAAACAATTCATGCCCAACAAACCCATTAAAAGAGGGTATAAGGTATGGATGCTCGCAAATAAAAATGGGTATTGCCAAAAGTTTGACATCTATACTGGTAAATCTGCAGATCCAGAAAAACAGTTGGGCGCTAGGGTTGTCAAACAACTTTTAAACGGATTAGAGAATAAAGAACACGTTGTTTATTTTGACAATTTTTTTACTGGAATCGAACTCTTAGAAGATCTAAAACAAAAAAAATTCATGCGTGCGGCACTGTAAATCCCAATAGGAAGAATTTACCCACATTTAAACCGGACAAAGGACTAAAGAGGGGAGACTTTGATGGCCATATTAGTGATTCTAGCATTTTAGCTTTGAAATGGCGTGATAAACGCAGTGTTTTTATGCTATCAAATTTTCATAATCTATTAGATACAGAAGAAGTCAACAGAAAAGAGAAAGATGGTACTATAACGAAAGTTGCTTGTCCAGCGGCCCTTGCAGATTACAACAAAAATATGAATTTCGTAGACAAATTTGACCAAAACCTGAATCAATATAAAGTAAACAGAAAATCGCGAAAATGGTGGCATAGAATTTTCTTCTATCTTCTAGATGCCGCAGTTGTAAACGCATATGTTTTGTACAAGGAGTTAGACTTGTCCAAAATGAGTATGAAAGATTTTAGGCGAGGTATATCACAGGGCTTAATTGCACACCAAATTGTTAGAAAAAGGAAAGTCACGACTAATATCAATGAAGAGCCAATTGCTATAAAAAAGTCAAAACCATATATTCCGGATGAAGTACGACTCACAGAAAGTGCTCATCAGCCACAACGAAATACGAGACGTCGTTGCGCAAGGTGCAGTACATCTAAAAATCAAATACGCACAAATTGGATATGTACCATTTGCAAAGTTCCCCTTTGCTTGGGAAAATATAAAACCTGCTTCGCAGATTTCCACACCTCCCAATAAAATGTAGTATGCCCCTTGTGGGCAGTGGTACTTAAAATGTACCACCCTGTATTTTTTGACATGTTGTTTTTTTTTAATTTTTTTTAATATTTTTATATTCACCTTAAGCCTACGAATGAGTTAATATATAAAAAAAGCTACAATAATAAAACATTTCCCCTTGCCCCACTAGGACTTTTATTTAGCACAATTCTCTGCCCCTGAAAGAGATATTAGCAGAAATATTTATGGATAATTTAGAAAGAAAAATTGCAGAAAATCCGTTTTTTAAGAACCTTATCTATTGGCATAGATATGTTGATGATATTTTGGCATGTTTTATTGGTACTGAAAGACAGTTAAAAAACTTCTTAGATTATATAAATAATTTACACAAGAATATACTTTTTACTATAGAATTAGAACAAGATCATACTATTAATTTTTTGGACCTAACTATAACTATTAAAAGTAACAAACATGAATTTCAGGTATTTCACAAACCATCTTACATGGATATAACTATTCATAATTCTTCTAATCATCCTTTTTCCCATACAATAATTTTATACATAGACTAATCAGTTTACCTCTTTCAAACGAAAATTTTAACAAATAATTAAATATTTTTAAACAAATCGCTGTCAACAATGGTTATAGTGAATTGCTTATTGACAAATTAGTTGAGAGAAAACAATACAAAAAGGCAATAGAATTAGTATTTCCCGTTAATAAATTTAAAGAAGATAACTTCCAAAACTTTCAAACTTTAACGTACACTGGTAAAACTACAACCAATGTTGCTACATTTTTAAAGAAACAGGGATCAAAAATAGCTTAGAAAACTAATAATACTTTGAGCAAATACATTAAAAACAATAAATCAAAAACTAAAAAACAGAATAAATCAGGAGTCTATCAATTAGATTGTGGGTCTTGTTCTGTAATACTAGTTATTTTAAACAAAAAAGAAAATTCCAATTATGCCAAATATTTAATAAATGAAAACCATACTTTTAATTATGATTTTAAGATTTTACATTCAAACAACAAAGGAAAAATATTGGATTTATTAAGATGTATGAAAATAAACAAACATAAAAATACAAATTCGATACTAAACGATCAATAATTGGACTTGGGAAACCTTTTTCATTAACATAATATATTTGTAGGGTATTATAGGGTATTAATTATCTAATTGTGTATGTTCAGTAAAAAGGTTTATATTCTTTGCGTTACACTTTCATTATTTTTGTAACTTCTGAAGAAGCCACAGTGTGGCGAAACAATTGTTAAGAGCAATAAAATCTAGTGGAAATTTAAAACGCGTGTTTTTATTCAATAAATTTACAGTTAAGTTATTTATTCCAGTGCCTTTGGATTCAAATTTACTAATGATAAGTTTAATTAATGAAATGGAAGGGATAGGCTTATTAAAAAATTGAACTGAAAACATTTCAGATACTGCTTTTAAACTGTTTCCTGTATAATACCACTTAATCATAGTTACTTTTTCCTTAATGGAAGAGCTCATATTCAAGCTCAAAATGTTGTCACTGACGCTACTTTTCGTTTTGTCAATGCCATATATTAATTTGCTGGTGTTTGCTGTATTACCTGAACTATGAAAATTTCGTAATTTTGCCATAACATATAATTGAATAAGTTAGGACTGGCCTATTAAAACTTATTTAAACTTGGCACATGGATTTAATATATCGGCCTCTTTAAAAAATTATAATTTAATTTTTCTCCAAAATACAGAGGGGAGCCAATATTTAGCCACCTCAAAATTGACATGAGATTTCCTATGTTCAACTAAGCCATGCATCACCCGGTATGATTTATTCGTGCGGCAAAAGTTCAAAAGTGCGAAAAACTAAAAATAATAAAAAATAAAAACCATTTCTGCATTGACGTCATCTCTACGTGTTCGATTGGCAGTTAATTAAAAATGTAATATAAAAGGCTCTATCATATCATTTGTTCGCTTCTGGCATTTGTTCTAGAGGTTGCTCGTCAATACAACATTGTATAAATACGGTTGGCAGAAGAATATCGCTGCATTTATTAGTATTTCTTTTTAATCAATTTATGATATGTATACCAGAAAGTATACGATTTTTTCATCGATTAACCTTATACAGGGGTTTTCACTTAAAACTTCTAGGGCCAATATCTCGAAAATGAACGGATATATTTTAATTTCGTAAAAAGCCGTCGTTTAGGTAGGATCACTTGCATTTTTAAAGATAACATCAATACGGACTTCAAAAGTAGGTACATTTGAGACTACTTTAAATTTTAAGACTTTTTTTTATCATTTATTGATTACTTTTTTTTTTTTTTTTTTTTTAAATTTATATTTCAAATTACATAATTTGTACAAAAAACATAAAATGAAACTACGTCAAATGGCTAATGTAGCCCATCTTCCCACAAGTGTACAATATATACCCTTACATCCATTCATTCACCCAAAAAATCATTCACACTGTAGGGCTTCACTTGTTTTTAAGTAATATTAGGTTTTATTTCCATTTTTTTCATTAATATTGAAAACGGGTCCGTAGTGAAACTTAAGTAATTCTTTAATTAATAATAATTCAGTCAATTTTGTTCAAAATTCATTCCTTCTGCGCGAACATAACTGTCAAATTCTTTTAAAAGCTTGCTGTGGATAACTTTTAAAAGCATTCTTCTTGTATAAGCAACACATGCCGCTGTAAACTTGTTCATTAGATATCTTCAACCGTGCGGTATTTCGTAAACATTATCCTTTAAGTGACCCAAAGTAAAGACTTTAAGGGTGTTATATCTGGAAACCTTGCTGGCCATCTTATTGGTCCGTTGGTTCCAAACCATCGATTGTCCAAATGGTCCATAACAATTTGAGCATTTTGAGCAGGATCCCCGTTCTATTGCAGCCACGTATTCGTTCTGTACTAAAAGGGTACGTCTCCTAACAGTTTTGCGAGTGTAACTTAAAGAAAATGTAAACAATGCTCTTCTCCAGTTAAAGAGGCTTCGTAAAAATGAGGTGTAATGAGATATTCATTTAAAATACAGCACCAAACATTAATAAAATTCCAATAACGCGTTGATTTTCTCTTTCTCTAATCCAAGGAGAATGATTCTGGGACCAATAGCGACAATTATTTCGGTTCAAGATATCATTAGGGTAATTCCGGTACAGATGTCGATTTTTCACGTTTTCTTGGTTTACTGGTTTCACATTAATCATGAAATAATGAAACTAAGGCAATAGGATATAGTATATTAAAGTACATGTTTTATAAAGCATCATCTTATAGCACGCGTCCATGTTAAAAAACGAGCCGCTTGCGGCGAGTTTTTTAACGGGACAGGTGCTCTAACTGCTCTATAAAACACGTACTTTATACTATTTTTTCTATTTTGTATTTTTTCAATAAGAAAATACATATTTAAAAAGAAAATCAACCTTTCAAATTTTGTAAATTTGTATGTCTAAATTCTATGTTGGTAATACTATAAATTTACTTTTATCATAGTAGCCTTGACAATAAATAATATTTTCTTTGTGTCATTGTCACGAAATTTGTGTTTTATTATTTCATAGAGTTCTTCATATTTATAATTAATTAAATATGGAGCATGATAATATAAGTTCAACTCCCCCCGAGTTAAGGGATATTGCTAATAAAACGATAAATCAACTTTTACCAGAGAAATCCCGAAAACTCTCTTTTCTCATGGATCACAATAACAGGAAACGTCAGACGTCAACAGAATAAAACATTTAAATATTACCAATGCCAACTTTTAAAAAATAAAAAAACGGTATCGTAATAGATCTGTTTCGATACTGAAAACGGTATCGTAATAGATTTCTTATGAAACAAAATTGGAAAAAAATATTTATTTGATAAACAAGGTACATAAGCTTAATTCCTTAAACTAAATGCAATAAACAATAGAAAAACTTTCTCGCACATTCTGTAAATTGGCCTCATATTATGGGAGCGATGCCGCAAATTCAAGGTAGAGATGCCTCTACACTTTTTTTTTAATGAGCAATTTTACACTGACATTGCACGTATTTTGGTATTTCGTGCACCCCTCATGCAGCCACTACTGACGATGGATGCACTAAATCCAGTCACCAACTTTGGTCGTCTCCGTATTCTCTTCCTCACACCCAGTACAGGTTGCGTTATGTCATGAATAGAAAAGCTTAAATCTTCATCAGTAGGCTCCTCCAACTCCAGTTAATTTATCTTCCGCTTTCCTTTGGGTACCGTCTTTGCAGTAAATTTTCTTTTTTTAGAAACGATGAGTGTCTCAGCACCCTTATTGCAACGTTTTAGTTTCGTCAGTTCCATCGCTTCTTTGCGTTCCTGATTTTTCTTGCGCCTTTTTATGCCTTCTGCACTATCTAACATTTCTGCGATTTCTGTGATTTTCTTAGCTTTTCTTCTAACGCATCAGCTGGAACAAGTGATACAATGTCCAGAGCTTTGCCGGGCGTAATTTCTTGAGGAGTATGAACATATGTGGTTTGGGCTGCTGGCAATTCAGCCGATTCAGCAACGTGTGAAGTTGACGACTGTGGGGAAAATCTTCCTTCACCTTGACACGGTACTTCCGCAGACGCTTCATTTGTCCCCACGTCAACATTCGTAAGCGTAGTCCGGAATGTTTTGGGGATCAAGCGGAGGAATTCCGATCGCTTTCAAACCGGATGCTGCGTTTTAAACATTTGCAGATTTTCCTTCAGGTTAGTTTAGGGGTTCATTGTCGATACTAATATTTTTATAAATGCTCATAAGTGCTAAGTCGGTCATCCTTTCTTGTCCAGTGTTTCACTCTCTTCAGCTGTAGTAGTATTCTTATCTACTATAGCTGACTATGAAATTCAAGTGTGCTGTACAGGTTCTCGTGCACAACGTCCATGCCTTTTATTAAATTATTGGGTCTAATAATTTACTTAATGTTTTAAATGTTTGTTTGTGGTTAGAGAATCTACTGTTTAGCCGAGATATAAAATCATCTATAAAAGGTCAAAGATAAATAGCAAGCCTATAGTACTCTTCGGGAGTTTGAGTGTCTATATTTACACGACGAATTTGCCTTTTATTGATTCTTGACATAGTTACGACCTCATTTACTGCAAGAAGCATACTTTCGGGGTTTTGAAATGTTTGATGGAAAAACATAATAATATGTATATCTTCTCGGATTTTTTCAATTACAATCTTTGTGTTTTCTATTAATCCAACAGCAGATAGCAAATATAGTAATAATCGTACATGTTTTTTTAGAACATAACCGGCTCTTAGATATTTTTCTACAAAGAGTTTACTGAATGCCGACACCCGACACCGATGTCGGATGTTGAGTATAATAAACACTTAATAATTACAGATCCCAAACACACTTTGTTTCTTGATGATAGAGAGCAATAAAATGTAAATTTGCAATGACAGGACCCATTAAGCAGGGTTGCATTGTAAATTTCAGGTAAATTGCAATGGTAGTTTTTAAAAATTCCGTATTTCAGACTTACACACCCCGAATCGGTCCTAAATTAGGGTCACCCTAAGGACGCGCGTTGGGAATAGAAATACCAGTTTGGTGAATGAAATGAAAACAACCTGTAGTAACAGCGGCGTAACTACAGGTAGTTTAAATATTAATATTTATATAAAAAATCTACTATGTACAATAATACAACCTAATTTTTAAATTTTAGTCAGCATGTTCCGAGTAGTCCGATGAACTATCGTCATTGGGGTGCAGAGAAATAATTTGGAGCTCTACAGTGTTTTCTAGTATGTTATCAACTTCCCACATTTTTTCTTCTATTTCAATCACATGTTCGATGCACTTACTCCATTTTTCACAATCCACCGTCTTTGTTAGATCTTGCAAGAGGTTTCAAACGTGTCTCATTTTAAACATAGTGTTATGCCTTGCTGCAAACCCTTTTACTTGCGCCCACTCCAATTCTATGGAGTTCACAGTGATATGGCAGAAGGCGAAGTACCATTATATTTCGTTTTGAAGCGATTTCGTCGACAACAAATTTCGTACAAAGATGTTTATTCAACTTTGCAATCTTCAATATTTCCTTTTTCAGCATATCTTTATCTGAGTTCTTATTTACAGTAAGCCAATGAATGATGTAATTTTTTTTCCAAGAAGACGTTGGTATTTTTTTGGATTTTCTTGAGTGGTAGCTGGCATTATCCATGACTATAGCAGACCCAGGAGGAATAAGATCTAGCATTTGTTGGAAGTATTCTTCAAAGACATCAACGTACATGTTTTCATGATAGTCTTCAGTCCGTTTGGAGTAAAATGCTAGTAAGCCGCCATCGAAAAATTCATGTTCACTACCAATGTGAGTAATTATTAATCTTTTACCTTTTCCCGAGGGTACTTTTATTCCAGTGGGCCATCCATTCCTGAAAGCTTGCCTCGGGCTTTTTATATGTTTATCCTGCCATATTTTACCAACGGTATAACCTTCGTTTAAACAAGTTTCGTCTATACCGGGTGTTGCATCGTCGAGCGGGACATAGGAAATCCCATGTAATTTTAAGTGGGGTCAATTATTGGCTTCCCTAATTATTTTAGAGAAAAATTCTATTTAGGTTTATTAAAGCGCACTAAAACCCACATTCAAAAGAATAACTTTAGATATTTTTGATGAGCCCGTTTACGGGTTATCGCCGATTTCTTTTTAACTATTTCTCCTTTTTATGGCCCCGTATTTGCGGGCACCAGTCAAGGTAAAAGATGACTGTCAAATAAAGTTGTCATTTTGAAATGTGTGCTTTATTGTTATCAAAACTCGTACATCGAAAATATTAAAGGTGTATTTATGAGTACAAATTAATCTGAATAAAACAAAAATAAAGTATCCAATTACAAGGTTAATTATGACATTTTACATGTTTCAATATTTTACTAATTAATAGGTAGATACTATTAAATTGTTAGAACTTTAGGATTTAAGAAGATGTTCAAATATTCCTCCATTGACTGCTAGACAATAACCGAGGCGATCATAAAATTCTCTTCTTACATTCGCTAGTTGGTAAACTGAAATTCTATTGCATTCGGCAGAAATAGCATTTTTTAACTCGTCTAGATTTGGGTATTTTTTATCTTTGTATATCCTGTTTTTTAAATGGCCCCAGAGAAAGAAATCATTTGGCGATAAATCAGGAGACCTGGCTGGCCAATTTACTGTATGATTTAAGCCAATAACATTTCCATTAAAAGCACGGTTTAAATATTCCCGGACAGCCAGGGTACTATGTGCCGGGCAGCCATCCATTTGGTACCAAACTTCCTGATTTTCCCTGGCGGCATCATGTAAAGTAGGTAAAACATGATCTTCAAGTAGTTCCAAAAAATATTCTGCATTTAAATTTCGGGTAAGAAATAATGGCCCGATAATATTTTCTCCGAAAATCCCAGCCCATACATTAACTTTTTGTGGATATTGCGTCCTTGTTTCCACAAACCTGTGTTGGTTTTATTTGCTCCAATATCGATAATTTTGAACATTGGGTTCATTGTTTAAGGTAAATGTGCATTCGTCAGTGAAACAAATGTTTTTTAAAAATTCCCTATCCATGTTTGCTCTTTCCATCATACCAAAACAAAACTCCTGTCGTCGTATTTCGTCCCTATCTCTTAGCTCTTGGTGCTTTTCTCTTAGCTCTTGGTGCTTTTCATATTTGTATGAATAATATTTATGTCGTTTCAAAGCTCGTAACGTTGTGGTGTGATCTAATCCTATGTCAACCTCAAGTTTCCTTGTGCTGATCTTCCCATCATTTTCTTCCACGCACAATAAAACTTGCAAGTCCCTATCATTTCTTGCATCTCTTCTTTGTTCCTGCCTTTCTTCACATCTGCAGTTATTTATTACAGTGCCTTTTGTCTCAAATTTCTTGATAGTCCTTTCGACTGTAGATTTTGCAGGTATCGGTCTATTCGGATACAGAGCAGCAAACATGTCTGACACATTTTGATAACTATTTCCTTGATAATACCATTTAATCATCAATATTTTTTCTTCAAAAGTGTAATTCATGGCTAATATTTTCGATGTACGAGTTTTTATAACAATCAAGCACACATTTCAAAATGACAACTTTATTTGACAGTCATCTTTTACCTTGACTGGTGCCCGCAAATACGGGGCCATAAAAAGGAGAAATAGTTAAAAAGAAATCGGCGATAACCCGTAAACGGGCTCATCAAAAATATCTAAAGTTATTCTATTGAATGTGGGTTTTAGTGCTCTTTAATAAACCTAAATAGAATTTTTCTCTAAAATAATTAGGGAAGCCAATAATTGACCCCATTTAAAATAACATGGGATTTCCTATGTCCCGCTCGACGATGCAACACCCGGTATAATGAATATTCCTGTTTTCCCTTCGTAACTGTCTAACTGCCCTCAAATAATGTCGTCGCCAGCAGATGATTTCGTCTTATTAGAAGTGATTTTGTGTTTTAAATTTTTTCATAATAAAAATTCATTTCCTTCAAAGTTTTCCATAGTTTCTTCTTACCCAAGGGTGGAATGAAATCCTTTCTCATGCGACACGTTATTTCGTCCAAGGTAGGTATTTATTTTTTTAAGTAAAACGAGTGTATGATTCTTCTGATTGCAGTCTTTTCATCCTCATATATTAAAGTTTCTTTTCTTCCTGTACTTCTCTTTGGTGACCTGATGGGGCCGCGTTTTCCTCGTGCACAAGTCGGTATATTATTGACTCTTCGACTCCAGTCATATTTGAACACATTTCAACTATTTTTGCAACTCCAAATGTTATATGAAATAATAATTGGACTACGCCTATGGAATACGGCGAAGACCACTGGGTTTTATAGTTCAATAATGATTTATTACTCTCTCGCATTAAGAAATAAGCTCTTACAAAATCTAACAATTATTATATTATAACGCCTGTTAAGGTTCGAATTCAATTACGCATTATGCAAAGCGGACGAGATATTCTGATTTATTTTTATTGTTTCGGGCCTGTTGATTCATTGAGGTGATCTCTTGCCGCACCGGTCTGGAGTGTGGTGGAATAAATGACAAACTAGCCGAATTGAGGGGTCATACATTTATTCTGAGAAGTACCACGGGGCCACGGGTGTTAACTTTAGAATGTTGAATGTTTTACTGTAAAAATACTGTAATTGTTGTTCAAATATTTATTAAAACATTTTAGGTATTAAGCGAGCAAGTAATAAATTTTAATTTGCGATTTTGTATAACATTTCGGGGGAGTTACAACCCCCCTTGGCTACGTGCGTAATAGAAATTAGGTTTTACAGTTTTTCTAAATCTTGTATTACCTAATAACGAGTGAAGTAATCGAATTCGGGTTAATAAGAAAAGAGTTTTCAAATTGAAAGTACTTTCGAATGTACCTACTACAAAATCCCTGCAATCAATATTTTTGAGCGTCGTGATGTCCAGGGCGTCGAAGGTTGATGATATCTTAAAAAAATGCAAAGTTATCCTACCTAACGACGACTTTTTACGACACATAAACCCATTTCTTTTCGAAATATAGAGTTTTAAGTGAAAGACCCAGTATATAAAAGTCTGCTGCTTGTACGCTTTAGGAGAGGTGAGTTTTTAAAACTGCAAAAAAAGTGCTAACGACGGCTTTTTACAATATATAAATCTATTCGTTTTCGAAATATAGAGTTTTACGTGAAAACTCCTCTATATAAAAGTCTGTTGCTTGTACGCTCCTGCGTTTAGAAGAGGTGAGTTTTTAAAAATGTAAAAACAGTGCATCTATATCATTTTAGTTCGTTTCTGCAACTTAACTTAACTCGTTTTTAACCCAGGCATAGGTCAATTTGTTGATTTAAAGAGATGGACCTATTATATTCCCCAAAAGCGAAATATTAGAGAAAAGTACGAATATAGATTTTCCCCAATATTGCCAGTTATTTCAGAAAAACATAATTTCTTAAATGGGAACAATTCATTTTTTTTTTGGCTAATTATTGCACACAACACCAAGGGTACCTCGATTAGTATAGCAGTTCACAAGGTATAATATTGGCGTTTATAAGGGTTTTAACCATAGACTTCGTAACTATTAGACCAAACAATAACAAATAAACGTGTTGTCATCAATGTGTTCCAGTGTAAAGTAAATCAACATTCAAGCTGCTCCCCTCCACTTGGCTTGCCAGACTTACGCCACAGAAAACGTAGGTTTCTGGGCTTGCGCTGTTAAAAGTATTAACTTCTATGATTAACTAGAATAACATGATGTGGGAAATTTATAACATTGCCTAAAACCTTGTAAAAAATCTGTAGTATGGCAACGCAGCAATAAAGGATCCGCCCAGATTCCATTATTTTCGTGGCCATCCGCATCGACTCGGCAATACTCGGGATAGCGGATGTTCCATTCATTTGTGACAGCGTTTTTCTGTGGGTTTTCCTGGAGTTTTGTCGCATGCATATGTAAAGGCAGCGTAATCCCCACTCCCGGCCCCACCTAGCTCCTCACAGCGTCTCGCCACCGAACGATTTTGGCACCACAATTTTATAGCATTTATGAATGGCGTGTCGGATCTATAGTTACGATGCCTATGGTTTTAACTTATAATTCCCACTAGTTACTTTAGAAAACGTTTGTAAAGAATAAGTATTATTGCATTTATTACTTGAAAACGGTTTATCACATCAGAAAAACTCAAGATACTTTTTTTCTCTCAATTAATATGTGCCAAATAAGAAACTAATCCTTATTCTGAAAAAAACAGTGGCATACCATTTTGAAAGAAAATTAACTTGGAAAACAATTTCATTTCTTTAAATACTTTTTTGGCTTTAATTTAAGTTATGATACTCAATCCCTTGTTTCCGTTGGTTATTTACGCAAATATACAATTTTTTTTTATGATAAGGCACAGCACTGCAGGATAAACCCTTTATGGCGCTATAGAAGCGGTGCGTGTGCGCACGAAACGATTCACGTTGGTCTTGAATCTTTGGAGATTATACTCGTTGGGGAACACGATCTCAGGGAGGTCGTTCCAGAGTGATGACGTTCTCCAAATGAAAGAATCTTGAAACAGTGTCGTTCGAGGGGCATTAAGCTGAACCACGTACTGGTGGGCTGCAGTAGCTCGTCGTGTATTTCGACCATGCACCGCTCTGGGTGGTATCAAGCGGGCAACCTCAGTCGAACACTTGCCATGAAAATATTTGTAAAATAGACTCAAGTCGCCAACCAGCCTTCGATGTTCAAGGCTTTTCAAGTTGTTTATCAGACTATGGTCACCGATTAAGCGAATGGCTCTTCTTTCAATGGAATCTAGCAATCTCAGGATATGTTTAGGAGCAGAGCCCCAAATATGCGAACAGTACTCCAGCGATGGTCGAATTTGGGCTTTATAGAGCATCAAAAGTTGTTGGGGTATATAGAGGGTCTTGGTTCGGAAAAGTACTTGAAGCCTCTGCGAAGCTGCCTTAGCAATGGCCGCAATGTGACTATCCGAAGACATATGACTATCCAAATTAACGCCCAATAAATAAATTGATGAAGCCAAGGGAATCGAGTGTCCCGCCATAACTATATCCGCTTCTTGAGCATTAACTTTTCTAGAAAAAAACTGCCGCCTGGGTTTTTACCGTTAAATTCTACTTGGTTACTGTCACCCTAAGACAGAATTTCTTCCAGGTCTTTGTTCAGATGTTAGACCTCTTGCTGCCTATAGAGATGTGCATTGGCAGCCGATTACCGAGCATCCAAAGTAAAGGATCAAACAAGTGTGCTATCATCAAGGAAGCTCTATATAGGATTTTTAGTTTTTTTAATAGATCCTTAATGTACCCGTATAGTAAGAAAAGGGTGAGCGACAATATAGAACCTTTAGGGACTCCGGCGTTGATGTTAAATGTGTCTGAAAGAAATCCGTCCATCGCCACTCGCAGAGAACGGTCTTTAAAAAAGCTCGACAGCCATGAACAAAATTGAACCGGCATTCCGTATGCTATCACTTTAGTTAGGAGCCCCTCGTGCCATACTCGGTCAAAAGCCTTGAAATGTCCAGTGCTACCGCCCGAGATTTCCCATGATGTTCTACTGCGTTGTTCCAAACAACGTAAGTAACATAAGCGAGAAGGTCTCCTGTTGATCTAGACTTACGGAATTCATACTGGTGGTCACTAATAATGTTGAAGCCTTCCAGGTATTGCAATAATTTTTCGTTGATAGCCTTTTCCATAACTTTTGATATAACTGAAAGCAATGCGACTGGACGATAGTTGTTTGGCAAGTTCTTATTGCCTTTTTTGGGTATGGGCTGGACTCGCGCAGTTTTTCAGCAAGAAGGAAATATTCCTTTTTTGTAGGATAAGTTAAAAAGCCTACAAATTAGCGGTGTCAGTTCATCAGCGAATGTCTTAATTACAATGACTGGAATATCGCCAGGACCAGAAGCCTTTTTAGTGTATTTCTAAAATTCAGCAAGGCACATTTCTGCAACTAATGCTTCTAGTTCCGAGTATAAAAAGAAACAACATAAAAGCGAAAAGAAGTACAAACAAATGATTTAATAGAGCTTTAAAAGAAATTTTGAGTTCTTCAGAATTTCAATATTTTTTAAAAGTTTTTGGGCAGGTGGGGAGGGGCGCAAATTTGGTCTCCGCCCCGGGCGGCAAAATCCTATGCTACGTACGCCACTGGTATTTTAATGTTGATTTAGGTAAACCAAAAATATTTGCTATTTGCTACTGATCTCTTAAAAACGAACATACTCCTTAAGACATCTTAGACTTCCACTATAACAAAGATTAAGGATTTGTCCTTACTCGATGATAGTTGTAAACCTGCAGTTACCGCTTCCACACTAAGGGGAATAACAACAACAACAACTACAAAGTATAAACTAAGCAACAATTATTGGAACTAGACCAAGAAGTTTAAAAGTTCGTAATTTTAAAATAAGTTTATTTTTTATAACACAAGGAAATGAAGATGAAATTACAGAAAATCAATTATAATTGCTTAAACAGATCAATTAGGCAGGGTAAACATGAGATAAAAAGTTTGAACAGGGTGCGTCTAACTTGATGGCCTATCTGAAGTAGATATCTCGAGAACTAAATGAGACTTTATTTTAAAAATTTAGTTGTGTCATAAGAGATGTATTTTTACGTTCTAAAAATATTTTCGGATAACTTCGGAGTTTGAAAAGAGTTACCCTGTATTATAATATAGTTTTAGAATCACTAATACTGTCTTAACAACTTTCCTTATTATTTCCCTATACCTATCTGGTACAGTTTTCGAGATATTAGATTTCAATTTTTAGTTCGAAAAATATGATATCAACAAATTCTGATATTTTTGAACTCTGACATACTAAGGCACTTTAGTTAGGAGTTAGGCAGGCGTTTCACTCTATGGACCAATCTTAGTTGTGATATACAGGGTGCTTTTAAAATATAGGTATTTTGGTTACTTACTTAGAAAAATGTCTACGAGTAGATTATTTTGAAATGAAACACCCTGTATAATATTACTGACTTAAAAATCTGCTGAAATTTATTCTTTATTTATGTATACCATTTTTATACGTAACTATAGTCAAGTTTCTGACTTATAAGCGTTTATTTGAGACAGCTTCTTAAAAAAGTTACTCCAATTCTGTTATCAATCAGTGTGAAGTGTTGTCCGAATTGGCCTCCAAAATCACCCGATTTTATTCCATTCGATTTTTACCTATGAGATATTAAAAAAAAATATTTATAAATCAAGGTAAATTCAAGTTGCTAGTTGCTGCTCCTGATTAACTAAGCGTTTCAAAATCAAGATCTAAATAAAATTAGATTTTCCACGACAAGTATGCAGTCCAAGCGCATTTCGTTGCGCCAAGAAGCAATTATAATAATTAAAACTGTTAAAACAGTTAAACACAATAGAAAAATAGATGTTCGAAACAAGGTACGTTTACTTCCAAATATTTCAAAATCCGCTTTTTGACTGCCCTTGTCGTGGCAAATCTAGTTTCATTGGGATCTTGAAATGCTCGGTTTACCCGATGTACAGAGGCGGCTTCTTAGGGGCTGCAGGGTCATACAGACAGAGTGTACAAGTCGCCACAGTGGATCTTTGCCGGGGCGTCATGGATCAACGAGCAAGAGACAACGTGATTTACAACTCCCCATCTTTATTTATTATAGCCTTAAAAGTGAATGAAAGAGCATCTCCGGGGTTGCGCAATACGTCTCGAATTCAAAGTAACGTTCTAGACAGAGGCAAAAGATATTTGGAGAGTTGCCCATTGATGTGAAAGTCATTGTCTCGATCTGTCAACTTTAGTTAGTCACGTGGAAGTAATGACGCACCGGCAAAGAACAATACCGGGCCGACTGTATATCGGTGTCGTCACGACAAAAAGGCGTAAGCGCGTTTTCAATTTTTTCAGGACACTAAAAAAATGTAATATCATCGACTATTGATTACGTTTTCCAAAACTTGTTGGCAATATTATTGGAGTAAAATGTACTTTTGTACATCCTATGTTGAATTTGATAAAATGCGATATTTAACGATATATTTTTAATTTTGTCGCTTACGAATATTTTTCATTTTTTTTTTGCATTTACGCCTTTTGAAATGGCGGTTAGACTTTTTAAAAGTATAACTTAAATTAAAATTTGACGCTTAGGCCCACTATACGTCTTTTGATTTTACAAAAGAAAATTATAATCGGTGAATAAGCTTTTAAAATCGTTTAATAAGAAAAATTAACAACGACATTGTACGCGACTTAAAAACGCCTATAAATACTTATAAAATAATAAAACAAAAAAAAAAAAAGAATGGTTAACAAAAAGATTGTGTGACTGTGAACAGTAAAAGAACTTAAATAATATTTCAGATTTCATGAAACTTGCTTGAATAAACATCTAGTTATCTTCTCTGTCCGTTTCTGGTAAAACATCAGGTATAGTATTATTTGTTTTCAGAGCTAAATACTCAGCATGGTACTGTTTTTTTGATTTTAAGACTTTCACAAAGACCTAAAAATCTTTCAATTTTTCTTTATTAATAGCCTGTCCGAGGAATATGCTCATTTTGTCTATCTATCCAGTGAATATCGTGACCTCCTTCCAAGTCGTATTCAGTAAGAACAGTAATTTTGTTTTCATTATTTTTAAAAATTTTGGCCCTCCTAATTTCCGTTATTTTAATTTCCAATCCTTGAATGGTCTTCAGTTTTTTAGGAACTGTAAGTATTTTCCAGTCCAAAATGTCTCCATAATATACTGGAATTACCTCAGATAGTTGTCCATTATGATAGTGCTTCAATTTTCATGTTTGAAATATATTTCTCAATTACTCCATGAACACTGTCGACGGGAATATAGGTATGATCTGCTACCAAATATGTCAATGTTATTTCTTCTATTGATTTGGAATTTTTTATAAAAAACTGTAACATTGACAAAACATATTTATTCTTGTTTTGTCCTGGACAGTTATCACAAAAGAGTGATACCGATTTATATTTTCATCATTGTCCAAATTAGATAAATAGGAATATAAATTGCTGCATATTTCATTGACACCTCTTTTGCCATCTTTTTCGCCCCAAAGATAACAGAATGCGTTTTTTGATTTACTATCATTATACAGTAAAATTATATACTGCATATTTTCTGTTAAACCCATACATCATACTTGGTCCGTGAGGTGTTGCCAGGACTTTTTGTAAATCAAAAGAAACTACAATAAAGCCATCTTTTGAAGAATTATTCTGTTCCGCTAAAAAAAGTCGCTAAGCGCTGCTTTTATCCGTTTGATGTTTTAAAAATTTCTCTCTATCATTCTGTCTTTTCCGTTTCTGGGATATTTTCAAACCTCACACACACAGCACATTTATCCTTTCTAGGTACGTGGATACCAATGTTATAGTCCCTTGTAAAGCATTTTTTAAAGGTTGAAATTTTTAATGGAACAATATTGTTTTCTTGCATTTTTATTTTATACTTTATATGCAGGTTAGCGATACTTTTAATTTCTGAAGGCAGATTTAATTTTGTACTTGATCCTCGACAATAATGCGAGGGAACAGCAGGAAGGCTTTCAATAAACTGTTTAAATGCCACCATTTGCTCAGGACTTATTTTATGTTTCGGTTCATGTCGTCCTCTCTTTTCTTGATTTTCTTCAATTTTGCCTTTAGTCTTACCAATTTCTGACTAATATTTAACGTGCTCATAAAAAACTGCAAGCATACACGTTTTTAAAGACTATCTTTCATACAAAAATATTGGTATGTTAAACCACGACGTGAATCACCAACTGTTCTTTTTCTTTTTACAGGTATTATGTTTACACAGCCATTGATAAAGTTCTTTTTTTCTATGTTATCTTTCAATCTCCAAAACAAATCAAACATTTTTTTTTGTCTTCTTCTGTAAAGCTCTTGCATTGATTGACACATTTTTTTGAACGACATGGATTGGGAAGAATTTTTTTTTCAATAACTTCGTTTTTATAATTTAGATAACTTTCTCCGGAATTTCGTTTTTTTTTGTTAAGTATTAATTTGCTTGTTATTTTCTTGCGTTTATGTCCTCTAGGTACTTCTAGATCGCAAGTAGAATTTTCACTTAAAACTGAGTTACTTGAACTATCCAAGTCTGTCCCATTCGGATTATAATCGGAGCTTGAAATTGGCTTACTTATCCTCCCGCCAGAACCTGTCGTTTGTTCGGTATCATGTCCATCTTTTAAATCGTGATTATTCGTCTCATGGTGGTTACAGTTTTGCATTATAGGTTCATCCTGGTCATCATTTACATCACTATCTGAGTAGTCTACTAGTTTTTTATAGCAGGTTAGTGTTGTTTCAGTCTTTTCTTTGGTATCTTGGCAAGTTAGTGAGGATTCAGTCTTTTCGTTGTTTTCAGTCTCATGAGAAAATATGTGGGGATTAGGTGAGTTTGAGTTAAAGGTAGTAATTATAATATTATTATCTACCGTATCTAAGTCTATTAATTGATTATTCTGACTAAATTCGGTTAAAACAGTGGTATTTTGTACTAATAATAAATCGGAGTAGTCGTCATCAATAAAGTTTGGTAGCTCTTGCTCCGTATTATTATCTGTGTCAATAAGGAAGTCATGCTGTTATGCTTCTGTTAGAATGTTTTCGGGCAAATAATTTTTTAGTAGAGCCATATCTCGTATTTTTTGTCCTCGGGACGACATCTAAAATGAATAAGAAAAAAGCGTAAGCGACATAATGAAAATGAAATTTAAAATACTTATTAAAGGGAACGAAACGCAGTTAACTTTAAAATATAGCTGTTTTTAATAGTATTTAACCAATAAAATTTATGTAGTTGATGTTCTTTTTTAAACAACTTACTAATAATTCTGTAAAATTAATTTAATATAGCCTTCATTTTACATAGCCAAATAGTGCTTACGCAAAGCGAATAAAAAAATCATAAAAGGCGTAATTTACAACGAAAGATTAAGCGAATTTTTCGGAATTTTTACTGTGTAAAGCTGTTTTTTCAACAAGGTAAACTATATGGGTACTTAAATAACAACAAAATTAATCGAATGCATAGTGAATACATACCTTTTTAAAGAAAACTGGAATTTTGACCTCCTGGGCGTAACACACACGTACCACTATGGAAGCAAGGCGCTTACTGATTTTCGTGTCTAGTCTGGCAATAACCAAATCTGGCGGTTAGAAAGTGATGTAGTCAAATTATTTGAGTATCGAATTTCGGTTGATCAAATCGTTTTACTAGGTGATAGAAGTTGATACAGTGCAATCATTGGGTATAAAATATCAATTTTACAAATATGGCGCTTACGCCTTTTTGTCGTGACGACATCGATATTATATTATTTCTTTACATCAATTGGCATTCTTAAACTGCCAGCGAATAACCGCTCCACTTTTTAAATCGCCCTTGTGACCCCGGACGTCTTAGTGGATTACCACATATAGCCCCCATAAAATAATTTACTTTTCAAAACCGTAAGAATTTCAGCAACGAAGACTAACAGATTTTTAGACTTGAAGATACGCAACCAAACATTCACCATTCGCCATCTCTGTCGTTTTTGTTCAGGTTAATTAGTCAGTTAGTCGTGAAATTTTAAATCTTCAAAAAGGGTATAAAAGTGTCCATTTCTGTCGCAAGTACTTGGATGCACCCAATATCGACGATATCTTTGAAATCTGCGCCATCGCCATTTGGAAGTTCTAAACTTGACTATTGGAGGAAAGTGGCCGCCAGAAGGACGCAGAAGGCGACAACTTAAGTGGCCCTGCTTGTGGCGGCTACCGATGGCGACCATAAGTGGCTGGGTTTGCGAGTAGTCTAATACTCAGGGACGGCAGATTCGAGCCTGCTGGTAAAGTTAAAGTGAGGTTATGGTTTAAACACTTATACTCCTTATTGTCTGGAAACATTTTGTATAGATCTGTTGTTCTGGAAGTTTTTTGTGATTATTTTTGAAAGTTAAGGACTAAATTAGTGTAAAATATGTCAGGGTGTTTTATCTTCGAAAAAACAAAAGTGTCGACTTCCGTCTGTTCTTTAAGAGTAGGACCTCTGGCAAGTGTTTCAAAATTTAAAAAAAAATATCTTGCTTGCACATTTCGAAAAAATTAAGGGTGATAAATGCAGTAACATGCAAAACCAAGTTGAAACTGAGGTAAAAAGTGATCATATTCAATGTGTTCATAATGTGGATCGTCCGACCCCAAAAATATTGCATTTAATTAACACGGGGCAGAGAGAGAGAGAGAGAGAGAGAGAGAGAGAGAGAGAGACAATTGGTATCAAAATATGCATGACTTACTTAACCACAGATTTATGTAACTATATAGATCTGTGGTGAAATCAAAATTAAACTGGGTTGTTGGCCAAGCATTTTATTTTCAGATTAAACAGGAAAATATTAAAATCTGTAGTGCGAACTGTTTCGGACTTTCCAAGGGGTACCTATAATTATATACCTACAGTCAACTGAAACGTAATTTATTTTATTTGATAAACAAAACATTTACCTATTCGACTTGACTCGAATAGCACCCACATCTGTAACAAATGAGCGCTATAGACACGAAAACTGTCTATAGCGCGTCAAAATTTATTCTCGTAAAAACTGCAAAACTAACCTGAATCGAACACCAATGCCGCAAGTCACCATTTGGCAACATCTAAAACTTGCAGTATAGAATTAATTTAACAGGTATGAAAAACTCCAAACATTGCTGCGGCGCTCCTTGACCCCTCCCCCCGTCATTTTTTTTCTGGAATCCGCGTCTGTACCAAACTGCCGATCCTGGCTGCCAACCCACCAGCAGCCACAGCCGATGTAGCAACTCTTCTCTTTAATTTACTGGTAATTTTCAAATATTTGTTTTTACAGTCCCCATGGGTAAAGATCTGATGGATAAAGATCGAGTGATCTCGGGGGCCAATTGGGTTAACAACAGTGACTTGACACATAACGCTGCATGGTACACCGATTAAAAGTAGAACTAGAATAACTGTTTCAAGGAACTATTCAAAAATCTAATTAGTTAGGTATAGATATGGTATATACAAAAATATACAGTATGTCCGCGGATGCGGTTAACAAGAGGACAAATGGACCAAAAATTGAAAGATATGAAAAGAAGTCATTCTTAATAAAAACATTTGCTTGTCGAAAAAATAGGAATTACGATGAGAAAATTCATTCCTATTATACAGGGCGTCTCAAAAATGCAAAAACATAAAATCAAACAAGAGCTAACAGTCATTTTTTGGACTTTTAACGTAAAATGATAAATAAAAAACTTGCTCCAAATTTAGTCCTAACCCTGATTGCGAACTTACTGAAGGAAATTGGAATTTATGAAATAAAAAAAAAATTAAACATTTTTGCAAGTCCGCATTTTACTACTTTCATATTAGGACTTTTATACCTGTACATTATTACCTGTTGTTGTAGTTGTTAGTGTCAGTGCTAAAATAAATATTCTCGAAAATGCTGACCTTAGAACAAAGAGTTTGTAAAGTGCAATGCTATGGAAATGGTCAGTGCTCTTATCGCTACGTAGTGGAGGAATTCCAATGCAAATTTCCTGGCGTGTACGTTTCGAAAGTTTGTGTACACAAACTGGTGAAAAAATATCAAAGAACAGGATCAGTTATTGACATTAAAAAAGAGAACAAGCAACATAATGAGGAAAATGCCTGTACAGTTTTGATATTGCAATCTAAATAAAAATCCATTGATTTCCTTGAGAAACAGGGCTAAGCATTTAGAGGTGGTACAAAAATCTACCATTCAAAAAGTTTTAAAAGATAATAAACTTAACCCTTACAAGCCTCATTTCAACCAAACTCTGGAGGCTGTGGACGAAGCTAAAAGGCTAGATTCTTGTTTATGGGAATTATTGGAAATGAGATTTGTAACGTCAATAGATATTGTCACAAACTTATAATGTTTTCTGATGAATCAACATTTTCAACCAAGGGAACTGTTGCTTCTCAACATGTCAGATATTGGAGTAAAGAGAATCCTGTATTTAGAATTCCCGCAAGACGGCAGTACCTACTTTAAAAAAGTCAATGTGTGGTGTGCTATTTCATATTACGGTATCATTGGGCCTTATTTTTTCGAAGGTACTTGTAACAGAGCGAGCTATTTGCAATTACTAGATATATTCTTTTGCGATCATCTTGAAGGCCTGCCCCTGGATTATCGCAACGCAATATATTTTCAACACGATGGGTGCCCTGCACATTACGCTGGAGAGGTCAGAGAATGGCTGAACAGAAAATTCGGTGTAAGATGGATAGGAAGAAATGGTCTAGTTTTATGGTTCCCAAGAAGCGCCTATCTGACATTAGCCGATTCTTTCCTTTGGGGCAACAGCCATCTTTTGCGCAACCAATGGATAGTAATGCCGAAATTTTAAAACTAAAAATTAGGCGAGCAGTGAGATTGAGATTCAAGCCAGTTTTGATCACAGTAGGAAGCAGTTGGAAAAGTGTGTTGAATATGGGGGTTTTTAAACTATGACTATTGTGTATTACGTTTCGTCCATTGTAAATTTATTTTTATTAATGTCTAGTAATGTAAAGGTAATTATCAAGTAAAAGTAGTAAAATGCGAACTTGCAAAAATGTTTAATGTTTTTTTAAATTTTATTAATTCTAATTTCCTTCAGTAAGTTCGGAATCAGGGTTAGGACTAAATTTGGAGCAAGTTTCTTATTTATCATTTCACGGTAAAAGTCCAAAAAATGACTGTTTGCTCTTGTTTGATTTTATGTTTTTGCATTTTTTGAATAATAATAATCAATTTTCTCATCGCCATTCCTATTTTTTTGACAAGCAAATTTTTTTATCAAGAATGACTTTTTCGTATCTTTCAATTTTTGGTCCATTTGCATCCGCGGACATACTGTAGAACTAATTTGATAAGCTTTTCATATCAGTAATAATATACAGGGTCTTTCATTTGAAAATAATCTACATTTAGCAATTTTTCTTAGTAACCAAAATACCTACATTAGATAAACCATCCTGTATATTGCAACTAAAAATTTGTCAAAATTAAAATGAGAATTAGTTAATATCTCGAAAACGGTTACAGATAGGTATGGGAAAATAATAATGAAAGTTCTTAAGAAACTAATAGAAATTAAAAAAAAATACAGGGTAATTTGATCCGGAAACGCGGCATCATCCAAATTATTTTAAAACCCTTAAAAACAAATATCTCTTTTGACCACAATCAAAGTTTCCAAATAAAATCTTGTTTATTTCATTTTTCATTTTTTTTTTAGATCATCAAGTTTGGCGCACCCAGTATTTAATTCAATTCTTTCAAACTGCATTTATTTAGCTAACCTAACTGATAGATATTTTGAAGTTACAAAGAATCAAATAGACAGTAGAATATCTTTAATTCCACTGCAACTAAAACTTACTTCATCATTAACACATTTTAATGATACCTTATGTTAATTTAGTCTTAAGAAACAAAAGAAAAAGAGAGCTACAATTTCCTACCTTTTTAAAATATCCTCCATGCAACCTCATATGACCATTTAAAGCTGGAATATTCTTAAATCTTCTCTTGCATAAATTACACTCCACTGGTTTTAGGATGGGTTGTTTATCAGCTGCGGTAGGCGATGGGGCTGACGGCGTAGTTGTGGTAACTTTGCCTTGTGGACTTGGTGCACCCGTGGAGATGGTTTTAACTGGGATGCTGTTTTGTTGTTGTTGCTAAAAAAAAGGACATTATCGCTTAATAAGGTGAAGAAGCCCAAAATATTTTTTATTAATTGTAATTGGTTGTAATGCTAATAAATAAATAAATAAACAACCGCAAACATAAAGAGACAGATACAATTTGTGATAAAGTTGATTTAACTTGTTTCTTAAACATGTATAGTACATTGCACCTGAACTAACCCTTCAAATTCAGTAGTGACGGTAAAAAAACATAAATCATCACGCATTGTTTCGAAAAGCTCCAAAAAACCGCTTCCTCTCTTCGAACGTCAGCAAAATTACGAAACAATAAATAATAAAGTTGGAAATAACCACGTCAAGAGGAATATCGAACGAAACAGCTTACAAAAGAAATTACTGTTGAAAGAAATAAAAAAGTTGTTCAAGTTCATTTAAGTGTATAAACAACAGATATTAAAAAATCAATTTTACCATAAAATGATTCCCCTTTTACGTAAAAAATATAGACACATCACCGTTTGTTTTAATCGACGAATTTTGAAGCAATCCTTGGATGATTTAATAACAAGTGTTTAATACACAGAGTGTTTCATTAAGGATGGCGAAGTACCATATATTAAAACTGACAGAACTAATAAATATATCGTAGAGATGTGGGAAACAAATCGTCTTAAGGAGAATAAGCAAGAAAAATTGCTGGAAATCATTTCTAGGTTACTACCCTACCGCTAGGAGGCGTAATTGTTATGGTAAAGTAAAAAAGGGCATTTTTCTAGAAAAGTTCATATAGATGCGAATCACCGATCCCGAATACGAATTTTCGCTTCCGATAAATTACCCCTGCTGTCCTATTTCATATAGGTACTAATTTCGTTGGTGTTTTAAGGATATTATAGTGTTTTTAGTTTTCAACATCTGAGCGGTTGGAAAAACAATCAGCTGATGATTGTAAATCCGTAAGAAAACACGAGGAAACTAAATTTGGGCAAAAAATATTAATACTTTATGCGATATTGAATTTACAACAAACTTAAAGTATTCTTTTTTGATACGAACGCACTTATAGCAAATATTTATTTAAGCTTGTAAAAATTAACATAAATTGAAATTTATTGGCCGATAGTTTGCAACACAACTGTAAACGGTGCGGTGACGCCAGTTCGTTCATTGGCTTGGTTTGGCGTTTCATGGAAAACTAACCTTTATTGCTTGTAGTTCTGTGTTGCTGCGCGTCTACTTTTTAACAAAAACTTCAGATCTTTTCATAAATAGCTTTAAAAAACTGTTCTATTAAGAGAAACAAAAGTGCACATACATATCTCTGTCGATTACTTTGTTTACTATTTGTGAAAAATACCGAAGCATTTAAATAGTCGGCGTAAAGAGCTAATAGCTCAAAGCTATTTTTAGGAAGAACTTAACAACAATGGCCTATTGTTACCCTGGACAGCAGTACAGAGAAGTAAATTTAGAGAGTATGTTAAGGTCTAGATATTTATTTCTACTTTACTAATTTTTAGCGTGTATCAGCTGCCCTAAATTTGAATACCTCCACTGTAAGCGCAATTTCAACAACAGTTAAGGAAAATAAATTATAAGAATCACCTTAAAACAAACGTTCTAATTTAAAGAGAGAACCTAAGATTATCCACTATCGCTATTACAAATATTTTGATGTGAATAATTTTCTTCGAGACATGCATGATTTACCTTGGAACAACATTTTATATGAAAATAATATAGATAATAAGATCAAAATATTTAATGACCTAATTTTATTTTTGTTTAATGTACATACTCCTATCAAGCAATCTCGTATTACCAAACCTAGGGCACCTTGGTTAACTGCCAATCTTAAAATATTTATGAGGCAAAGAGATACTGCACTGCAGAAATTTAAAAAACAAACAATAATGACTGGATTAATTATAAACAATTGAGGAACTTAACATTAACAATGGTTAGAAGAGCAAAGAGGGAGTATTTGGATTCATTACATTTGGAGGGAAGAAACCCACGTAAAACTTGGGGAGCGTTAAGGAATTTTAATATTACTTCTCACAAAAACTTTTGTATTCCCAATAGCTTAGCTGACCCTGATAATATTAATAATTTTTTTGGGGCATTTTTGCAGAACGTATCTGATTGTAGTAATAAAGTTAATTTTTATAGCGATAACATATACAATGACAATGTTGACAAATTTAGTTTCAATTTAGCGGAAGTATCAGATATACATAACATTTTAAATAATATTCAGACTAATGCAACAGGGGTTGATGAGGTGTCACCTTTAATGTTAAAATATTGCAGTCCATTTATTGATAAATATATTACTCATATTATAAATTGTTGCATGGAAGTAAATTATTTACCTGATCTGTGGTAGATATCGATTGGTAAGCCTCTATATTTCTAATCCTGCAAGCTTTAATGACTTTAGAATTATTAGTATTTTACCTGCCCTCTCTAAGGTTTATGAAAAAGTATTATTTCATCAAATGTATGAGTATTGCATAAGAAATAAAATAATCCCTGATACCCAATGTGGAATTAGAAAAAATTTCAGTACTTGTGTAGCTCTAATTAATGTAATTGATGACGTAGTCCGTTCTAGTGATAAAAAACTAAACAGTGCACTAATATTATTAGACTTTTCGAAAGCATTCGATACCATCAATCATCAACTTCTAGTATCAAAATTAAAATTTTATGGCTTCCAATAAGAATCTTGTTTAACAATTGAATCATATCTTTTTAATCGTTACCAAAAAATATTTTCTGATAATAAGTACTCGGAACAGGTTAGGATATATCCGGCGTTCCGCAAGGCTCTATATTGGGCCCTCTACTTTTTCTTATATACACTTCCGATATTCTTAGATCATTGAAATATTGTAAAGTTCAGGCGTATGCCGATGACACACAGATCTATTACTGTTTTGATTTCGAGGACAATATTAATGCTGAAGCACTTATTAATGAAGACTTAGAGACTCAGCTTGCTTCTGCTCACAATTTAAAATTGAATCCCTCGAAATCCTACCTTATGTTGTTTGGTAATAAAGGTAAAGTTAAATATCTTAAGAATAATATAAATATAGTATTGAATGGTATAAAGCTGTCGGTAGTGAAATCTGCAAAAAACTTAGGAATAGTTTTGGATAGCGAAGTAAGATTTCGTGATCATTTAAAAAAAAATAAACCAAAAGTCTTACATGACCCTAAAAATACTCTATAACAATAGACATATTTTAAATTTTAAATTAAAAAAGACACTTTGCGAATCACTAGTGCTCATTTTAATTATTGCGATTTCGTTTACGGTTACTGTTTAGATAACGTAAGTAAGTCTCGTATTCAAAAGGTACAAAATGCTTGTGCTCGATTCATCTTTGGTCTTAGAAAATATGATCGCATCTCGCATACATTTTTGGAACTAAATTGGTTAAGGATGGATTCCCGTAGGCTTCTACATTTTTGCACTTTATTTATAAAATTTTGAATGAGCCGAATTCTCCTGCCTCTGTCCGCGAACGCCTAGTCCCCCGCTGTAACGTTCATTCCGTCAACATACGCTATAGGGGTTCATTGACTCAACCTCACCATCAGAGTGCCCTGTTTCAGAGGTCGTTTACTTACAATGCTGTAAAAGCTTATAACTCCTTACCTAATAACTAAAGGGTTTTCCAATAAGAACGATATGATTTCAAAATGAAATAAAATTAAAATTATTTCAGATACAATTAAACTTTTTATATTATCTTAAAGTATAGTTGATAACATTTATGTTTTGAATAACACATCGTTTAAATGTCCTCCGCGACTTCGTGTACACGAGCGAATTCGACGAACCCAATTTTCGATGACTTTATGCAATAAATCGGGCGTGATCTGACGAATGCAGGGTTCAATGTTCAACCTTGATGCATCAAGTGTTTGTGGTCTGTTTGCATAAACCTTAGATTTCAAATAGCCCCAAAAGAAGTAATCTAAAGGAGTTAAATCACAGCTTCTTGGAGGCCACTAAACAGTAGCATTCCTTGAAATTATCCTTTCGTCAAACTTTTCTTGCAGTATATCGATAGTTTCATGAGCAGTGTGACACGTGGCACCGTCTTGCTGGAACCACATATCCTCCAAATCAAGTGCATCTATATTTGGCCACAAAAAATTTCTTAACATCTGTCGATATCGTTCACCATTCAGTGTAACTGCATCTCCTGCCTCATTTTGGAGAAAAAATGGTCCGATGATGCCACCATACCATAAACCACACCATACAGTTACCTTTAGCGGATACAAAGGCTTCTCATGAATCTGTTGTGGATTGTTTTCACACCAAAAATGGCAATTTTGTTTGTTAACGTATCCACTTAACCAAAAATGAGCTTCATCTGAAACGATAATTTTTTTGGCAAAATTAGGATCCCTTTCAAGTTGTTCTAAACTCCAAGCAGCAAATTCTCTGCGCCGACGATGGTCCAGTTGCTTAAGTTCTTGGGACAAAACAATGTTGTACGGGTGTAAATTCAAGTCTTCTATCAAAATACGCCAAGTTGTTGTTTTTTTAATCCTTAACTCTTGAGCACGACGAGGAATTGATAAATTTGGATACACTGCAACACTAGCTCTTACAGCAGCAATATTCTCAACAGTTCTTGCGTTTCGATGTCTTCATGGTGCTTTTGCATCGTGAAGAGTAAAATTGTTTTCAAATTTCTCAACGATGCGACGAATGGCAAGCAAAGAAGGACGATTATTTACACCAAAGTTTTCGCGAAGTGCGCGATAAGTGTTCACAAAAGATCGTCTATTTTCATAAAATTTTTGGATAATAATCAAACGTTCTTGAAGCGCGTATTTAGCCATAATAATTTGTTATAGTTTACTGACAATAACTGACAACTGGTGACAGGTATAACTTTATTACCATGGTTACCATATCGTTTTAAAATCATATCGTTCTTATTGGAAAACCCTTTAGATTGGTTTAAGTGTTCAACTATTGAAAATAAAATATAAAAAGCATCCTTTATCTTCACAAGCTTAATATTTTTTTTTTCTTTTGGTTTTGGTCTTTGTTCTATTTTACCTTGGTACGATCAGATATGTTGAATTTTCTGCTTTAATTTGTCCAATGTTTGACGGCAGGCTGTCGATTAAAATAGTTATTTTTATTAAAATAAAACTAATTTAAATTTTTCAAATGATCATTGTTTTACTTCTTCATTAATTTTATATTTCATATTATTTAAATATCTTATTTTATTAAGTTTGTTGTTGTGGCATGGTTCAGTAGAGTAGCTACTAAAGCTAGACTGCGCCATGCTACCTCAATAGATATATAGATTTAAGTTCTATTGTACGTAACATAACATTGTAATTTCTTTTTTTTTCCTGTAATATAAAGGCATTATTTATTTATTTATAAGTTCTATCGGTGAGACTGTTTATGGAATGTGCAAATCAAGTAAGTTAACCCTTCAACGGCTAGCGTTACCATAATGTAACGAAAACGATTCAGCACTAAATCTGGCAACAATGTTATAGTTTTGACAGGAGCATATTATGATTTTGTATGGCCATACTCTAAAAGTGGTAGAATACTAAATAAATACTGTTCGAGTGTTAAGTTTATTAGGTGCTGTGTTTTCAGTGTTCAAATTTGTATCAATATGAATTATACCAAGGATTTGGACTTTCGACTAGAGTAAGTACAATATTAGTATGCCTGTTAACTTATTTTTGTATCTGCCTGGAAATAAGCAGTGTAGTAGAGTTATTTTTCGAAATAATAGGAAAATATTTTTCGAAATTAGTACAAGTTCGCCTCCATAACCTCAAAAATATAGGCGTTACCGTACGGTAACACTAGCTGGTTACGGGGGACAAAAACAAATAATAATTTTTAATTTGGTTTTATAGTTTATTTACCTTGAAATACCTATATTTCCATAATAATAAAAAAATGTCTTGGTCTTGTTTATGCCACGCTACATTGGTAGTATGCATATTATTACATTTAACTAAGGTTAGATTTTTTTCAGGAAAGATTTTACGCTGAAGGAGGCTATTCAAATAGCCTACGATGGTGACCTCGATGTTGACAAAATATATATAGAGCCTCCAGATGCCAATGTACTGACAGACGAGGATTCCGGAGACGAAGATGGAGGTGGATTTTTAGACAACCTTAGCGGCCGCCAGCTGATTCCAAGGGCAGAAGTGGTTCTTCAAAGCAATGTAATTTTTGATGAACCTGAACCTGGACCTGAACCTGAACCTATACAGACATTGCGACCTGGGGTAGAGAAAATAACTTGGATTTAGGGTGATCTTGAAGAGACGAATAGATTTTTTCCCAAGCCTAATTATGACAAATATGACGAAATGACTTCTTTAGAAATATTTGAAACATTTATCGATAATGACGTAATAGAATTACTAGTAAATCAATCCAGACAATATGCGCTTTTTTGCAATGATCCTGATCCAAAAATTTCCGCTGACGAAATGAAATGTGCTATAGGAATATTAATCGTTACTGGATATAATGAGCTACCCGGCAGAGATTTTTATTGGGATTCACAAAAAGATATGCAAAATACTATGGTTAGTGAATCAATGAGACGAGACAGATTTCGACAAATTTTAAAATATTTACATTGCGCGGATAATTCCCAGCCACTTAGACTATGACGAGTCTATGATTAAATATTATGGCAAGCATTCTTGCAAACAGTTTATCCGCGGAAAGCCCATTAGATTTGGCTACAAAATGTGGTGTCTGAACTCTGTTTCAGGATATTTGGTTAACTTTGACTTATATCAAGGGAAAAACCCAAAAGCCAATACTGTTTATGAAAATGATTTTGGTAAATGTGCTGCTCCTTTGATGTGCATGGTAGATGAATTCCCTGAAAAAATAAAGAAACTTTCTTTTAAATTTTATTTCGATAATCTATTTACAAATTTCAATTTGCTGTTTCGTTTAAAACAAATGGGATATGAAGGAACAGGAACAATGCGGGAAAATAGAATTCCTAAATCCTGCATTTTGCCTCCAAAAACTATTGTCTCCAAAACAAAAAAAAAGAGGAGACATTATGGCTGTCATCGATAAAGAAGATGGGATTATAGTTGTTAAATGGGTGGACAATAATATAGTTACAGCAGCTTCTACATGCCATGGTATAATTCCAGTCACACAAGTGAAGCGATACTCCCGAGCAGAAAAAAAAATCATACAAGTACCACAGCCGCGAGTTATTTCAGAGTACAATCATTGTATGGGGGGTACAGATCTAATGGATCAACATATCTCTAGATACAGAATTTCAATCCGTAGAAAGAAGTGGTGGTGGTCCATTTTAACCTGGCTATTGGATGCTACCATAGTCAATGCTTGGTGCATTAGTAAACAGTGCAAGTACCAAACTCCTCTAAGTCAATTAGAGTTTAGGAGAGAAATTGCACAGGCTTATCTTACCAGATACGGCACGGCTTCTAAAGGTGCAGGAATACCTTCCATTTCCAAATCAAGTTTATCATTGAACAGGGTGTCTGATCATTTGAGATACGATAGACTTGATCATTTGTTGACTAACATCCCTAATAACAAGAGACGCAGATGTGCTGGTGAAGGATGTACATCAAGCATGCGCACCATGTGCCAAAAATGTGATGTAGGGTTGTGTGTTAATTGTAACGTAATATTTCACACCAAAACGTTTAGTTAAATGTTTGCTCCTATAAGCAGCTAGTGTTACCATACGGTAACACTATTTTTCTCAAAAACTAGTGATTTTTTTGAAAAAAATTGTAATTAAAATTTGGTTAATAGAAAATTTGAACCGTACCTCTCTACATTTTTCTTATTTTTTTCAGAAAAAAATAATTCCGCCGTTGAAGGGTTAAATTATAATATTTTACATCGGTATTCATAAGCTTTAACTTTTCTTAGAACATCATTGTAACTTTGAAAACTTTAAGTTAGAAATTAAAAGACAGAGAACTGTTTGATAGTTATCTTAACTCTTTAAGAAGCCTCTTCAAGAAAATAGGCTTCGGATGGTAAAAGATGAACTGAGGCGAGGGCTTATGGAACTTTCCCATGTAGCTTTCAATCGGCTGGTATTTTTGAAAGAACACATTAAAGAAAAAGAAGCATTCTTGTACCAATTCGTTTTCTTAGATGAAACATGGATTTTTTTGAATGGTACCATTGGTCGATGCATATGCAGTAAACAAATATATAAATTATGGTAAATTTGTGTATATTTATCTTGTTTTTATGAAAAAAAAAACTGTGTAATTCCCTCACTCGGATATTTTGGTTACAAGCTGGCAACACGTCACTCGAAGGGTATGATGTGCATCGGCTTTTGTTCTGCAAAGAGTATACGTTTATACGGGGAGTTACAAATATTTGGTTCGCGGATTAATGACGTCACGTGGACTTTTTGGTAGGTATAAATACGCAGAAACTAAAATTCGATAAGAAGTTTGATCCGAACTAACCAGGTTTGTTCAAATTAGTCAAATGCCGTTTTGATTAATGTAAATACCTCCGAATTTATTTGAGGATCAATTTTGACATATGTTGTAAAATTGCGTTTATCACATTTTTATCTAGTAGATTTATGTATACCAAACACTGAGCCTACCACTCGATATATATAGTGAGGACCTAAAGTCCGTCTAACTTCTAAACCGTTTGGTATATTGTAATGAAATTTTGAACGATAATATTTAAGTAAGTCTTGCATTTCTTGACATACCAATGACAGCTTTAAATGTCAAAATGACAGCTAGGTCCGCTTTTGGAATATTTTTTTAAATGGAAAGGGGGTTCCAATGACACCTCATTTTGAAGGTCTTTTAATGCTTAAAACATTCTCCAATTTAAAAAACATTTGGTTCAGTATTAAATGAAATTTATTAATTATAAGTATTTTAAATAAAAGATAAAGGCACACATCTACAAAACAGTGGTTACCTCAACAATTGTTGAAAATGACCACCATGGACCTCCTGACAAATAAATATTCTATTGGTATTGGTAAGTTCCTCTCGGACATTGTGAAGCACCTGTGGCGTTATTCTTGAACAAACATCTGTAATTCGTAGCCTTAGTTCATCTAATGAGCCTGGAGCCGTTTTATAAACCTCAGTTTTAACGTGCCCCCAGAGAAAAAAAATCTACAGGCGTTAGGTCTGGCGATCTAGCTGGCCATTCTGTCGGACCTCGACGACCAATCCACCTATTTTCATAAGATTCGTCCAGGTAATTTCTGACTTGCCTGAAATAGTGTGGCGGGGCACCGTCTTGTTGAAATATAACCTCTTGAAACTCATGTAGGTTTTGGGCAACAACATCATTAATAAGTGGAGTAATTGTATGTTGCAACATATCCAGGTACCTGGGCCTGGGGCCATTAAGATTATATTCCAGAAAAATGGGACCTATATTGTGATTACCCAAAATGCCTGCCCAAACATTTATTTTCCGGGGGAACTGAGTGTGTCCCTCCCGAAAAACATGGGGTTTTCATCACTCCAGTACCTACAGTTTTGGGTATTAACTCATCCATGTAAGAAAAAAGTACTTTCGTCGCTAAAACAAATATTCCGCAAATAGTTATTTCTTTTAGACATAATTTCGCAAAATTCTAGTCGTCTATCTGGATCATGTTCTGGTAATTCGTGTATAATTTTCATTTGATATGGGTAAAATTTATGGCTTTTCAAAATTCTTTTGACAGAACTACGAGAAACATTGCATACCTTAGCCACGTGTTTCGTTGGCTGTTGGGGAGTAACAACCATTTCCGCTAAAACTTGGACTTTCACATCTTCCACGATTTTTTGCCTTCCAGATCTTGAAACGTCTTTCACCGTACCTGTTACCTGAAAATTTAAGATTAGTTTTCGCAATAATTTTCTGCATATTTGTCGTTCCGGATATCGTTCATTGAACATACGAACAGCAGCATGGTAATTTCGGTTAGCTTCGCCAAAAATAATAATCGCTTCAAATTTATCTTGTAAAGAACGAGCCAATTAAGACAATTTTGAGCTAAGAATATTTTTTGCCAATCAGACATTTAAAAACAGTATGACAGCAACAATCAATAGACAACTTATAGGTAAAAAAAGTGTGTTATAAACAGTGGTAGTCATAACGTAGAAATCGATATTATTGATTTCTATTTAGAAAATACTGAACCAAATGTTTTTTAAATTGGAGAATGTTTTAAGCATTAAAAGACCTTCAAAATGAGGTGTCATTGGAACCCCCTTTCCATTTAAAAAAATATTCCAAAAGCGGACCCAGCTGTCATTTTGACATTTAAAGCTGTCATTGATATGTCAAAAAATGCAAGACTTAGGGGAGAACGGGGAGCATTCGGCCACAATGCACAACTCTCTAAGTAAGAAGTAAACCAAATGTTTAACTGTAAAAAAAAATGTACTTGCGGGGAATGATAAACATTAATCTCAACATATAATAAGAAAGAAAAATTAATAGATCACGTTTTCTATAAAAATTTTATTTTTCAAAAAATACTTACAAATGGCCGAATGCTCCCCATCCCTAGGGAGCATTCGGCCATTCAAAGGGGAGGATTCGGCCAAAGGACGTATCTGGTAAGGTAACTGGTAAAGTAGCTTTTTAAACAAAAAATAAATCAAAAATATTGTTTAAAGTTATGTTCTCTTTAAATTAACACAAATAATTAACATATTTATCAATAAAGCCAAATTTTAATAATACAAGTATTTTTACTTAGTTAACAATTATTGTTGCGAAATTATAGCAAAAATGATAGTTCGCCGCAGTTCTCGCAGTTCCAGACTTTGACGAGGGAATCATTTTCCTAAAAATATCTATGTTGTTTACTTCACTGATGTCGTCAATGACAGGAAAATAAAATGTTGCTGATATGCCTTTTCTTCTTAAGAACTTAATTTTATAGGTATTTGCGTTTATTACGCTTAAAATTTGCCCGATAAAATGAACTAAAGAATTTTTTGCTTTAAATCGTACAAGGACAAAATCATCCTCAATTAGCTTCTCTTCATTAAGTTCATAATCAATCACACAATCAATGTTTTCAAGGTCATCACTGACATCATTATCAGAGTCATCATGAAGAGATATATCATCCTCACTGGAAGAGGAATCCGAGTAATTTTGTTTTAGTTTAAGTTTCTTAATCTGTGGTTTGTTGTCCTTGTTTTTTGATCTAAGCTTATTAAATACGTCCCGTCTTGGACACTTATTTCTTTTTCTTTCCTTTTCCCTCTCAATTTCCTCTAATCTGTCTTTTTCCGGAGAACGGGGAGCATTCGGCCATGGCCGAATGCACCCCAGGTATAGGTGGACGAATGCTCCCCAGCTACCAAAATATTTTAAATCAAACGTCATATTAGTAACTAATTTTTGTAGGTTATAAAATGATTCGGGAATAGAAACAGCATTATAGAAGCACGTTTTACATACAAAACATAAAATTAAATATCGTTCCTTCAAAGAAAATATGGGGAATATATTTAGTAAAAAAAACTTACCTAAAAGCCGATTTTTATTCTTTTCTTGGTAAAATTAGTCCGATGCACAAATAACGTGTTTATTATAATTCCGGACGCGAATAAGAATGTTGGTAATACTGTACTCCCTTAAAAACGCGGGAAATGTAAATAGATTTTAGAATAACTTAGGTGGCCGAATGCTCCCTGTGGCCGAATGCTCCCCGTTCTCCCCTACTTAGATATTATCGTTTAAAATTTCATTAAAATATACAGAACGGTTTAGAAGTTAGAGGGGGGGGGGACGGACTTTAGGTCCTCACTGTATGCATAGCCCCTTGATTTCATCCAAATACTTAATAAAAATAAATGCAAATTAACCCTGAAATTTGGATATTTTATCAACTATAATTGAAGTTTTTTCACTTCTTTTGTTAAATCTATTTACAGTTTTTAAGTGCCTACAGTATAATTTTTAAAACAACAAATATTTGGCCTTTTTAACAGAAACTTTAGAAAAGTCTATAGTAACATTAAAAAAACGCTCTAAAACAACAATTAAAATTCAGAGGTTAGGTTGGCTTTTTGTCAAATTTTGTTAAAGGAGTAAAAATCTCTATTTTTTTGACCCACAATACTTGATGTAAATACTGAAATCTAAACCAAAAAGTACACAATTTGGTTTCAGGATTAAATTGCTCCACCCAGTGAGAAACGAAACTACATAACTTCAAGCATCAACGTGTCCCTCTCTGTTCAGGCTCTGGAAATTTTCAGAACGTTTTACATTTATTTGCTTATTTCTCTTGTGATTTCTACGTTTTTATTATGATTATAATTACAAATTTATAAAAAATTGCACAAAACTTAAAACAATACCTAACAAACTTAAACATAAGGTTATAGAAATTGTTCAAAACAGCTGTGCGGTCCGATTCAAGGGCGCATGCTCGTAAGAAAAATCGTACGAATACTCGTAAAATATTTGAAGTAATTTAAGATAAAGGATTTTAAAAGTCGCGAATGCGCAAAATCTTAAAACCTCATTCTGACACTTTTACCGCTAAATAAATATTTAATATTGGCCAATCAGAGCATTATTTGCAACTCGCAATTCGTGATTCGCATCGCAAAATAAATGCTGCCATGATAATTTTACTAAAATTCTGCATTTTCTTGGTTTAAAACGTAAGACATAAAATAAGGGCATACTGGTAAAGTGCCTATATTTTTGGTTTAGCTTAAAAGTTCTTGAACATTCCTGACTTGAAATAATTATTTTTTAATTGCTTCCCTTTCATACCAAGCGTACAGCTGTATCATTTTTCAAAATTTGTCACCTTTAATTAAATTCATAAAAGAAAGTTTTTATAAAGCTTGGAAACCTTGGAAAAATGGACATTTATCAACCTACTAGGTATGCAATAATAATAATAATAATTATATTAACCAGCATAATTTAGAAACATTTAGGAAATCTAACTAATATTATATATAGTGTGTCCGGGAAAATGTGGGAAATCTCTCGGATTCAGATAGGACATGAAAAAATAAGTTGATAAGTTTATATAAAATTCTTTCTTACAGGCCCTCCTTACAGAGATATGTGCCCCTGAAGGACACCGCTGGAAATCGGCTTTTCTTGAATAACTTTCAAAGTACTTAATATAATTTAATAGAAATTTCATGTGACGGACACTAGTAAGAACCTCTAAGAATAGTGTCCTTGAAACATATTTAGCTTTTTTAGTTTACCAGGGACGGACTAAGCTTTACAACTTAATGCTTAAATTTCTAACACCCTGTATGACAAAAACCTAAAAAAACTAAATATGTGTAGCTTGCACCTTAGACTAAAGAAAGGTACTTTTGTTTATTGTCGATAATATGAACCGCTTTCGAGAAAAAGAATAATAAACGAATTCATGATATATTTTTAATAAAAAGGACCATAATTTCTATTTTGCTTCTCGACAACAAAGTTTGATACCAAAGTTATTTAAAGAACAGAAAAGTTTTATTTTAAGTTATTTAATTCGAAAAGAAATGGGCTCCATGAAGTCTGATACACTCGCGGGCACGACGAACTGAGGACTATACTGTACTATCACATCACAATGAAACGTGATTTTCTGTAGAAGTTCCTCCCTAGTGCCGACCGGAGTGGAATACACCAAGTTTTTCAGGTGTCCCCACAGGTAAAAATCCAATGGCGTTAGGTCGGGAGATCGAAGAGGTCAGGCTGTAGGTCCTCTTCTACTTATTTAATGGTTTGGTTAGAGATTATTCAGGTGCACACCAAGGTTGAGATGAGGTGGTGTCCCTGAAAAGCGTTCTGGAGAAACCCCAAATAAAGTTATTCATTCGAGCGTCCCGGCAATACGAATGGTCCAATCAAAAACTTGCCAATAATTCCTGCCCAGATATTAATCGATTAGAAGTGATGTTGATGAAGCGAAACAACAGTGGCATGAGGATTTTTATCAGCCCATACATGTGTGTTGTGTAAATTGGTGATACCATTTTTGGTAAATCTTGCTTCACCCGTGAAAAGAATAATGCTTAAGAAGTTTAGATTATTTCCTTGCTGATCCAATAGCCAGCTCGCAAACTGCATTCTACGAGAAAAATCTTCAGGAATCAGTTTTGTACTTTTTGCAAATGATATGGATATAATGCTGTTCACGAACTTCATGTACTATGGTTTTCGATGTATTAAACCGTGCTGATAATTTTCGAGTGTTCGTTACTGGAGTGTCATCTACAGTATTTAAAATATTTTCCTCTAATCGCGGCGTACGTACGGTTCTTCCCAGACCAGCATCAGTACTAAGTTTTTCAAACTTTCCTAAAATTATGAAGAAAGTCAATAATATGTATTACTTTATTAACTAGAATCGCCCACCATTCTCCCTTAGACATTGGTCAACTCGTTGCTTTCTGGTTTGGCATATAGTACGATTATAGGAAATCTTTCGTGGTATAACCTTCTAAGCTTCTAAAACACTGCAAGACGCAAGACATACACTAGATGCATATCTGTATACTCAATAAATGTGTATTCGATAGTTCGAATTAATTCACAATTAAGTTCACCACGAAATCCAAAAATCAATAAATTAATATCGAACTAAAGGATCAATGTGTCAGCGATGTGAAAGATGAGAAGCTCTAAAATGCAGGATATTTAATTATATCGTACCATAGTATCGTGTGCAACAACAATACGTTCTTTTGGTGCCGATAAATAAATAAAACGCACATTTTTTGCGAACATAGGTCTCCTACAACTATTCGTTTTTATTATTTTTCTCGAAAACGGTTCATTTTATCGACAATAAACAAGAGTACCTTTGTTTAGGCTAAGATGCAAGCTACGCAGATTTATTTTTTTTAAGTCTATCATACAGGGTGTTAAAAAGGTAAGCATTAAGTTATAAAGCTGGTAAACTAAAAAAGCTAAATATGTTTCAAGCGCACTAATTTAAGATATAAAAACTCTAGGCTATCTGCTAGGTAAGAGCAAAAATAAATTTTAGAGAAATATTAATATATAATTTTAATTTCATAGTTTATTATCTATTATTAGCTACAGGGAAACAATAAGAGATAACAAAAGCATAACAGTGAGAGATTATAGCGGAATTTAAGATCATCTCGACATAATTGGGAAGCGAATTAATAATATCAACGGTATTGTAGAAAAAATAGTGCTGTAAGGCTAAACTATACCTTCGAAAGAATGTATCGGCCCCTATGTAAGGTATTGGTCGATTATGTATATCGGTTCCTCTGATAAGTTTATAATATAAAAATGCAGGCAATTCCTTACTTTTAGTGCCGGTACTCTTGTCACTGATTAACTCATTTGATAGACGATTAAAATAACCATGGTTTCCAATGTATAAAAACGTATAAATTTATACTGGTAATAGCACATTCAAAACACTGATTGTCTTAATCGTCTTTCAAATGAGTTAATCAGTCTCAAATGTACCGGCCCTAAATGAAAATGATTAAGTTTATAATATGAAGCACAAACTATCTTATAGACTTAATCAACCGGAGTCACAAACAGTTGGACATATTATTATGTGATCATATTGGGATGGGACACCATAACTAAATCTCCAGCATGCATTTCGAAGCTTTTAAAGGATATTCTTATCAACCTAAAGTAGAGCGACCCAAATGACTACATCACAGTAATTTAAATTAATGGGATAGTATAACATAACCATAGGTGTATCACAACTAGATCAAAAATAGCTCTGTGCCTATAAAATAATTTCTCTTTTCTCTAAAGTTTTTTATAGTTATTGTGAAATATGGGGCGAAAACTAAACCTAGATCTTTACAGAGTTAAATGAAACTATAAAGTTTTAAATAATTGATGTCGAATTACAGCTTCCTTGGATTTATTTAAATTAAGCATAGGGGTTTGGAACCCTTTAGCAATAATGTCCAAGTCATTATTGATTTTATTTATTGATGCAGAAGTTGGTCAAAGGAAAATAAGATATCAATTTGATTGTCATCTGGTGTGATTTAATTCTGACTGTGTTGACAATATTTTAAAAATATTCCTGCGTAAAAGGAAACAATTAGTGCTACCTTGAGCAACACTTCTGGTAACTGGAATTAGCTGATAAGCTAATTTATTCCTAAAATATTCTATGAAGAAATGTAAAGCAGTATCGCTCAATCCAATGCATTTCAGTTTCGCATGCAGATCTTCATGATCTACAACGTGTCCCAGATAAGGAGGGCCAGTACAGGGATCTCGGAAACCGTAAGAGATACGAAGTCGGTTAAATAGAGGTAAAGTTGCGCATTTACGTGCCTAATAATATGCCGTTTAGAAAGTTTTAAAATTCCGAGTAGTTCCGGAAATATCTGGAAAAAACCGAAATTTTGAAAAATCGTTTTATTTTTTCCAGGGTTTTTTTTGAGACCGAATTCTAAAATAAATTGCACTTTTACATTGCCACTTTTTCCGCTCTATCTAACAACGTTAGTTGTTTTGTAATCCGACGAGTCGTCTTCGAGGGGCCGTTACCAACTTTCTTTTTTTAAAGACGGTCCTGTTTTCCTGATATTGGAATTTGAGAGCTATTTTTCTTCCGAATGCAACGATGTATGACACATTGTGGTTTAATGACGTTTCGAGGGTTTTTTGAACAACATCAGGAGATTTTGGGATACGGTCCTGTATTTTATAAATAATATCTCATAAGTAAGCCCTAAATTTTTACTTATGTTGGACTAGTTCAATAAATAACAAATAATTTAATTATAAACCACAAATAAGTGAACAAAAAATATACAGAAACATTATTTCAAACTTCTGTTGATTCGAGATTTAAAAGAAAAGTAGGCTTTTGAAACAAAAAAATTAAGATGGTGACGCGTTATTTGTTTAACTTGACATTCTCATTGTGATCGTTGTCAACATTTGAAAGCGTTTTAAGAGGTTTTGTATTTTCCAGAAAATATGGTACATAATTTTACAAATGCTGAAAAGTTGATATTCTATCGTGTTTTATTTTATCTCAAAAAAACTGTTATGTGGCAGAGCGCATGCATTTGAAGAAGTATCGCTAAAAATTTGGAGGAAGCTCTGGATAATCTGCCTCTAATGGAATCTTACGGGTGTTGGTTTCAACAAGATGGTGCGCCTGCACATAATTCTAGAGCAGTTAGAGAGTACCTTTCTGTGCACTTTCCTGGAAAACTGATTGGCACGTATTCTGAAACACCGTGGCCAGCACGTTCGCCTGATATGACACCGTTAGATTTTTTCCTCTGGGGGTATGTCGAAGATTATGTTTATAAACCCAACTTCGAAACAGAAGACGAACTTAGGAGGTTGGTGCTTGAAGCCTTTCAAAGTATTACGCCAGAAATGTTGTCAAATGTTTTAGAATCGACAGTGAGGAGATGTTATTTGTGCTTAGAAAATAACGGAAATCATTTTGAACACCTGATTATGTAGTTCCTAACTTTTTTCGTTGCTCGTTTTATTAGGTACTGTTTTGGTGTGTTTTTGTTCACTTATTGTTGTTTATTACAAAATTATTTATTTTATGGAAGTAGTCCATCTCACAGAGGAGTAATATTTTAAGTGAGGAATGAAACACAAAGTCTGCTCCACTAATTTTAATTAATTTTAAATTAGTGGAGCAGACTTTGTGTTTCATTCCTCACACAAAATTATTTGTTTATTGTCAAATTATTTGTTATTTATTGAACTAGTCCAACATAAGTAAAAATTTAGAGCTTACTAATGAGATATTATTTATAAAATTAGGAGAAATACAGGACCGTATCCCAAAATCTCCTGATGTTGTTCAAAAAACCCTCGAAACGTCATTAAACCACAATCGTTGCATTCGGAAAAAAAAAAGCTCTCAAATTCCAATATCAGGAAAACAGGACCGTATTTAAAAAAAGAAAGTTGATAATGGCCCCTCGAAGACGACTCGACGGATTACAAAACAACTAACGTTGTTAGATAGAGCGGAAAAAGTGACAATGTAAAAGTGCAATTTATTTTAGAATTCGGTCTAAAAAAAAAACAGGAAAAAATAAAACGATTTTTCAAAATTTCGTTTTTTTCCGGATATTTCCGGAACTACTCAGAATTTTAAAACTTTCTAAACGGCATATTATTAGGCACGTAAATGCGCAACGTTACCTCCATTTAACCGACTTCGTATCTCTTACGGTTTCCGAGATCCCTGTACTGGCCCTCCTTATCTGGAAGGTTGGCAGTATATTAATTACACTGGGGAACAAATTTCAACCTTTTTTTTTTGTTTCCTGAACAAAACCTATTTTATTTTATTGAACTACACCCAAGTAACTAAAAAATACCTATTAAAGATTTTAGTTAGCTCGCAAAAAAAATCTGAATTATCAGTTACAAAATTTTAATTTATAGGCATATACAATGAACATACAAACAATATATTTTGTATATAAAGTTAAGACACTCATTTAACGCTTCTAAGTCTGTCTTTTGAAAGCAGCCTCGGGTAAATCTCTCGTGATAGTCCAACAGTAGTCGGCTAACATCTCACAGTTCTATTTTCCCTGACACCTTCTTTCCATGCTTGAAATATCCTGGTGAAACCTCTCACCGTGCTCATCACTTACAGCATCACAATTTTCCGGAAAGTAATCCAGATGAGAATCCAGGAAATGAATTTTCAACGACATATTACACCCTAGGTTTTGGTAACATAAAAGAAGTTGGGCAACCAGGTCTTTATAGTTTTCTGTTTTATGTTTCCCAAAAAATTTGTTGCAGCCATTTTAAAGGCATTCCAAGCGTCCTTTTCCTTGCCTGCAAGTATGGAATCGAATTGTGCATCTCCGAAAAGTTTCCTAATCTGGGGACCCACAAATATTCCCTCTTGAATTTTAGTGTCACTGATTATATGGAACTTTTCTTTTAAATAACTAAAAGCACGGCCTTCTTTGTCCATGGCCTTCACAAAATTTTTCATAATCCCCAATTTTATATGATGTGGCGGTAGTAAAATGTTTTTTGGGGGCGCTGACTACATTTTTCTTTCCTGGCTCAAAATATTCTCTCGGTGGCCAAATTTTCTTTATGTAGTGATCCGATCGTGCTCGACTGTCCCATTCGCAGAGGAAGCAGCAGTATTTCGTATAACCTACCTGCATTCCAAGCAAAAACGCCACAACTTTTAAATCCCCTCAAATTTGCCAATTATATCTTTCATATTGTATGGTCTCCAGTAACAATTTCATATTGCTATACGTTTCTTTCATGTGGACTGCATGACCAATTGGGACTAAAGGCAACTTGTTTCCATTATGGCGTAACACAGCTTTAAGACTTACTTTTGAGGAATCAATGAAAAGTCTCCAGTCTTTTGGATCATAGTCGAGATTTAAAGCTGCTATTAATTCCTCAATGTCCCTACAGGCTACCAAATTGTTTTCCATGTTAAAAAATGGTGTTAAATTTTTCTGACGGCTTCGGTACTCAGAAACTTTTACTTCGTCTTCAAGTAAGTTCCGTTGTCGCAATCGACAGGCCAATAGTTCGGATTTTTTCTTAGCCAATTCCAAATCCCTTATAAGGTCACTTAATTTACTTTGACTTATTTTGTGAGGCTTTTTACTGGGAAGTTCACAGACAAAATCGGAGTCTTGCGAGGTTGATGGGCCGGCGACATTTTCCAGTACACTGCCGTTTGAATCCATTGGATCATCATTAGAATCAAGGCTATATTCCTGAGGTGGATTAGGTACAGGCAACTCGTCACTATGAGGCACCGGGCGTATAATAGCAGATTGTAGATTTGGATACTGTATTGCAGACCTTTTTTTTTTCGAAAAGCCTTTTTTGATGGGAGGTGTCAAACAAAAATAACAGTCAGTAGTAATGTGGTCTTTCGGTTCTCGCCAGATTATAGGAACAGCAAAGGGCATCTTACGCTTTTTTCCACTTAGCCAGTCGCAAATGTTGGACGCACATTTGTAGCTGCAGATATGGGGAGCCCAATTTTTATCCTGGTTTCCAATTTTACAGCCAAAATACAAGTGGTAAGCCTTTTGTATTAAAGGGCTAAGTGTACGTTTTTGTTTCACAAAAGTCACTTCACTGACAACTTTATTTGACAGTCATCTTTTACCTTGACTGGTGCCCGCAAATACGGGGCCATAAAAAGGAGAAATAGTTAAAAAGAAATCGGCGATAACCCGTAAACGGGCTCATCAAAAATATCTAAAGTTATTCTTTTGAATGTGGGTTTTAGTGCTCTTTAATAAACCTAAATAGAATTTTTCTCTAAAATAATTAGGGAAGCCAATAATTGACCCCATTTAAAATTACATGGGATTTCCTATGTCCCGCTCGACGATGCAACACCCGGTATGTATTGAAACCCCTTATAAAATATAGAAGTTCCTGCTATAATAAATCATTTAATAGTCGCATTTTTCCATACATTACGGGCAGGTAGGTTTTTATCATAATTAGCATGGATCTATGAAACCGGAGCCAACTAAGACTTTTGCAAGACAGATTGTTAGTTAGTATAATAAAATAGGTAAGATTTTGCTATTTTGGTCTCGGAAAAATTTTTGCTGTTCCCCAGTGTTATTGATCTAAAATCGGAGAGCAGAGGAGGATTGGTTCCCCCTCTTGTATATGCACTGCATTGGTATTTTTCATAACCATACATACCTCTAACTAGGCATTCATTAAACACAGTGAAATGGTTGTTGAAATAAGGAGGAATATTTTATAAAGTAACATTTCAAGACAATGTCTCCAATAGGATTGAAAATTTAGCAAACAAAACCCCATAATCAGAGTTAAAGAACGTGCTGTCGTTAAGGTGGCCTGCGGCTCAATAGTATCTGGCAGGGATTAATTTTTCATCAAAGGTATTTACATAAGTAGCAAATTGCAAATCTACACACCTGATATGCATATCCATAATAGTTCCAATAGTAGTTCATTTTCACCGTCTCACAATAGTCATTAAACATAAAAACACAAATTAACATCAAATATAACTCTCTTTACATACAATCTTTGAGTTCTGCACATTAACGAGAAACGGTTCCGTGCACATTATTAACACTTTACGACACATTACAACACTTTTAATAGAATATTTGTATACAACACGAAAAAAACGCTCATCAGATATCGATTATTAGGGACAATTCTCCGTGTTTTGACATTAACAAAATAAAATTAGTGCCAGCGACAATTTTAACCCGTTTGAGATGAGACTTTAAATCCTTTCAAAGCCACTTGTTCCGAAATCCCTCAAACTATGAGCGAGAAAAGGGGTAAATGTGATTCGCGGTTGAGACGTCATTTGGTCCAGCAATAACCGGATTAAACAGGGATATTATACAGAATTTAAAGGAACTAGTATCACCCTTGTGCGAAACGTTTTCTGGATTATGATTCTTTTTAGTTAAAACTAGAAACAGGACTGTAACAGATTAAAATACACGAATTCATTAATAAACAGGGTGTTTCAGAAGTACGATACGCAACTTAAAGGGTGATTCCACAGGATTTTTTAGGAGAAAAAATTCATATATGTCCGAAGCTGCTCCGTTGTCAAAGTTAAAAAAAAAAAACGTTTTTTTATTTTTTTATTTTTTTTTTAAATATCCTATTCCCGATTTTATTGGAATTTAGTACCGTTATTCGTAATAATAAGGGGCTTAATCGGCCCTAACTAGATTAAATGTATTAAGTCCAGTGGCGTCTCGGGGGCAACTTAGCGAATATTATTGATTTCTAATTTTGATATTTTTTTCGGATTTACCAGCTAATAATATAACCTGAATTGTTTTCGTAGTTTTTTCTAGAGAAAAAATAAAAATCACTTGATTGCATGTGCAAAAAAAGTACCTATGTATTTCAAAGTTAATTAAAATATGAGGTGAAGGTAAGTTTTGATATCTGATGTACCTGTCTGTTGTGTCAAAAACAGGTCAAAACTAAATAACGTTACTTTATACTTTATTATACTTTTATACTTTATTAATAATAATATTTACAATTTACAATTGCATATAATATAACATACCAAACTAGTTATAAGTTAATAGCTTTCCTATTTAGCACCTAGCTGATTTAACAGCTGAATGTGCCCATAAAGTAACAAAAACAAAAATAACAATTTACAGTAAAGTACGATCAAAGCAAACAAACGATAAATTAAAGATTAAAAAAGAAAGAAACAGAGAAGAGATATAGCTCTCCAACAATCCCAGAAAAATAGGTCATGTTATTTCTAAAAAATGTCCATAAAGTCTCTATATCTTTCAAAAATAAAAGCTCTACATTTTTTGTTAAATGTCTTATGATTTTCTGTTTTCCTAATATTGATCGGCAATAAATTATACAACTTAGGACCGAGATAATTTAAAAATCTCTGATTTACACCCCTATAACTCACTGGAACTTGAAGATTTTTATTAAGTTTGATTCTAGTATCATGGTTGTGATTAATACAGACCTTCAACTTATTTTCCCTATGTACATACGAACATGCCGTGAGAACATACAAAGACCTTACATTAAATATTTCCATATTGTACAATAAATGTGTAGGATAACGCTTTTTCTTTTTATTAATAACTTTCAAAATAAAATTTTGTATGACATTTAACTGTTTTAATGCATTATTACTAACGCTGAAATGGCCAGGATGCATTTCAATTATGGCATAGCAATTGGAAATGCTGAAAAGACACGGCGCATTTATTAAGAACGTTATTCAAGCAGAATACTGTCATGTGCCAAAATATTTAGACAGCTTCATGCAAGATTAAGTCAGACTGAAAGTGTCAAACGAAGTATGGAACTTCCTCACAGACCTACAACAGTAACCACGCCTGAGTTAGATGGGGCTATACTTCGAGAGATAAAAGATGATCCTTCAACTAGTGTCAGGAAGGTAGCAGTGCATTTTCGAACAAGTGCATTAACTGTTTGGAGGGTTTTGCATCTTTATTAACTATACCCATATCATATTCAACGTATGCAAGCTCCTTTTTACCGAACATTTTATTTACTCTCTCTCTTTTTCAAGAGAAGCCATTATGAATTCTTATATCGAACATTTTTGGGCGGACGATAATCCTCGTTAGAGAAAGTCGTTTTCAGCAACAATTTTCGCTGAATGTATGGGCAGGGATCATTGGCGACTACCTTATGGGCCAATAGTTTTTACCATCTCGATTTAATGGAAACTTCTATACGCAGATTCTATCTGAAGAACTTGATGTTCTGTTAGAAGACGTACCTCTACAAATAAGAACTAATATGTGGTTCATGCATCGCGGCGCCCCAGCTTATTTTAGCCTAGTTGCTTGTCAATACCTCGACAACACTTTTCCTAATTGCTGGATTGGACGCGCAGGTCCCCAAGGTTGGCCAGCTCGCAGTCCCGACTTGAATCCTCTAAACTATTATTTATGGGGTCACCTAAAGTCTCTTGTACACAAGACGCTTGTACTAGATGAAAACGACTTAAGAATTGAAATTATTGAAAGTTGCAATGCGATACGAAATAATGCAGGCAATTTTAAACGTGTAAGAGAATCAATGATCAAATGATTGCGATCGTGCGTTTTGTCAAAAGATGGCCATTTTCAACATTTGCGTTGATTAACTGTTGCATTTTTTCTTGTATCGTTATTAAAGAAGATAATTTCATTTTTAATTTAAATGTTTTAATTAACTTTGAAATGCATAGGTATTTTTTTGTACATGCAATTAAGTGGTTTTTATTTTTTCTCTCGAAAACGAAGCAAGATGCGAAAATAATTCAAGGACCAAGACAGTTATATTATTAGTCGGTAAATCCGACAAAAATATCAAAATTAGAAAAAAGTCGGTGTATATCAAAAACGGGCAACTTCAGACAAATGTTCATATGAACTTTTTCTTTTAAAATATCATAATGAATCATCCTCTTAAGTTACGTACCGTACTTCTGAAAAACCCTGTATATTATTTAAAACAATAATTAGACGTATGTATATCCCTATATATTTTATACCCTGTAACATAATATCCCGTTGATTTTTCCCCTTTGCATTGGAAATTATAATTACCCAATATAATTTATTATATTCTTAAAGCGGTAAGGATAATAACTTTTTGTAAATCTGGCAACCCACGCCAAAATCAAGCAATCAGCGGGAATTTCTGTTCCTTACTAATGGTTTTGTCTCTTTTTATCATATATGATATTGAATTCGTGGGGATACAACGCACATCTTGACACTTTCAGAAATTTTACAGGCATTGCCGGGGTTTAAATCTATTATGTTTAATTTATAATTAATCATATTTAAAAGTTGATGTTTTTAAATTAAATAAATATATAAAAGGTATAGTTATTAATAGTCAATCAAGGGCAGTAATTAGGTGATGGCCTGGTCGCGTGGCAGTATTCTGGCTTTCCATGTTACAGGTACCTGGTTCAAGCCCGGTCCGGCCCAGCAGACTTTTTCAGTTTGGAGGGCCCAGGTCACCATACTACGTAGTGTTGCGTATGCAACACATAACGGCAAATTCTTAACGGCACTCTAGTCTAGTAGATACTCTAGAAACGGCATGCTGTCGAGGGAGGAACCCTTGAGCCAAATGAAGGATGATCCGTGGTGCAGATGGTGTATCTCGGACACTTGTAGCAATTTTAAATTGCCACTATTGACTTTGTGGGGAATCCTAGACTTACCTTTGATTTTTACAGTCATATTTCCACAAAGTGCATCTTGTATAGTTATTTGGTTTAAAATTTGTTTATTAAATTGTGTCATCTTTGTTTACAAAAAATTAGTCACAATATATGGGGTTAGAAGTAGGGCGTTCGCTTTTCTGTTAGTTAATTGCACAAGGCGCTGCAAGTAGGTTGACCATATATTTCCGTTTCGGTCTCCGTCAAGCCACAGAACCCCCATTTTTTACTCTTGGGAATTTTATGCAGAAACAAAGTGGCTTGGAATTATTTTCTTTATTTCATTATTTAATTTATGTTCTGGTAAAAGCCCAGACTCTCCTCGTATCAATCTGATCTTTTGTAGTGTGTCTTTGTTATCTTCTTTTTTTTTGTTTTTTGGTTAGGTCGAGTCTCGGGTCTCGGGATTCTCGTGGCCTTTTATTGAATACCTTCCATCAAGGAAGTCGAGCCACTTGCCGTTGGCATTCCTTTTAACGAAAAGGACTACGAGGTCTTCACTCCCATTTTAGAGGCTAGGTCGTTTAATTCCTTTTGGTTTGTTGTTTTTGTTAAGAGTTCAGCGGGTCATTCCTTTTGTGATTTTTAGGGGTTTGGTTTGTTTGGTTCTCGGCGGATTTCGCCGTTCGACATTGATGTAGGTTAAACCTACGATATGGAACTTTAGGGCCAATGTAATGACCTAAGAGCCAATGTAATGACCTAAGAGCTTGGGTTCATATGATATGGACATTTTTTTGTTAAAATAAGCTAACCTTCAGAATTTATCACATTTTTAGTACCATTTAATTGCTTAATTACTTCTATCAATTTACCTTTTCAAAATTTAGTAATTTCAAGATAATCTTAATGTAAGGCTATTCTCGTATGAGGATGAGGTCACACTTCTTATAACCATACACCCAATTGATATATTTTAAAGGTTCTAGAGTCTTTGCAGGTTATACCCCATTTTTATGTTAAATCCTTGCGCCCGGAAAGGCCGTTTTTAATCATTCACCAATTTAAATAATATAAAGCCAATCTTTAATTAGAATATTTATTAACTTATAAAACAAGCTTGCATAAACCCCAGTTCTTTTCATTTCCTTATTTATTTAATAAAAACTTTATTGTTTGTGTGGGAAATTGTAGTTTTATTTATTGCATAGATTTTCAATAGTAACTGACATTTGGTATACTTTTCCTGGTTTGGGTTAGTTCAGGTTAGATGAAACCAGGTGACGCCCAAGGCAAGTCAACGACGAAGGGAGGGTGTCAGTATAACGGACCACGACGTACTGCCTCCACATTGAGAGCTACCGTCAGCCAGAGAGTGAGAGCTTTGCTTATCATTTTTATAGAGAAGTGCCTATTAAACAAAGCATTTATGATCAAATATCTCGCCATTGTCCAATTTAATAGGAAAATTAAAAATAAAAATTGAAATTTATTGAAATAAGATAAACTCCTCGGTAAAAATCAGTGGCGTATTTAGGATTGTCACACGGGGGGGGGGGTCCAATTCAATTTTTCCTAAAAATGCGCCACAGGTAAAAATCTTTTTGGTGCCACGCCCTTCTTTGGAATATTAAACTTCTACGTTTCAATAGTCCGACCCGAAAAAACGTAATAATAAAGAAATTTTTAAATATAAACGTCAATATTTGTATTTTAAATATTAGTTTTTTGAAGGTATGTATAACGTATATTATTTAATCACCTGAAGTAGAAAACACGGGACAAACAATAAATTTCAACAATTGCAACAACTGCGGGAATCCTCAATTTATCATCTTTTTTGGATTTATGATGAATTGAAATGTACGAAGGCGAAAAAGGGCCACATTAAATATTAAAATAAAATTTTCTTAATATTTCGACTTATAACACAAAATCTTACTTTAGATTTTTGAGTTAATAACACAAAATTTTATTTTACAATTTTAATATTAAAATTTTGTCTTATAACACAAGATTTTACTTTAAAATTCCGAGTTTTAAGTCGAAATTTTAAAATTTCGTCTTATGACACGAAATCTTACTTTAAAATTTTGAGTTATAAGTCGAAATTTTAAAATTTCGTCTTCTAACATAGTATTTTATTTTAAAATTTCGTGTTATAAGTCGAAAATTTATAGTAAAATTTTGTGTTATAAGACGAAATTTTAAAAATTTCACGTGATAAGTCGAAATTTTAGGACATTTTTATTTTATTATTTTATGTGTCCTTCTACGTTTTCGTACAAATGAAATCGATCTGGAAAATTTGAAAAAATGTTTCATGTTGTTTATTGCAAATAAATGAATGCGATTTTAAATTTTCACTACTATCTCTACTATCCCACGGGGGGGGGGGGGGATTTCCAGACTCTATCTATATATCTATATATCTACTATCCTCATCAGTCCTAGCAACAAAGTGTAAGAATTTATTTTTAGCGGTAATTTAATTTTAACAATTTTACGATGTTATTCCGCAGTGTATAGATTTTATTACTTATTTGATTCCATACATCAAGTAATTAACGTATTTCTAAAATATTTTCGTATACTTTTTGGCTCACCCTAAAAATACTTTTCTGGCACGTCCTATACAATAAAGCTTTATAAAATACCTGCCATAAAATTAATTTTAAATTCATTAGATGGAAAGCAGCTAGCTTGATGCATAATTAAATGAAAAAGAGAAAAACTTTTACATAAAATTAAAAACCTTCTGCAACTTTACGACAAGAAGCTCTTCAAGATATTAATTAAATTTTTATCTTAACCGGAAAAAAAACTTGTCAAAAAAGCAATTTTTTTCTACGTTGGATGAATTCATACTTGTATTACTGCGTCAAAATGTTCCCTTTGAGTAATTATGCCCTTAAAGGGTTTTGCCACTAAATTGTGGGTAGGTATTTAATATTATTTCAGCTGGCAATGTGGGAATCTGAAAAATACGAAAATATCGTAAAAACACGATTTTCTACCCATTTATCGAAGGGGGGGGGGGGGGGATTTCTTCAATCGAAAAATACAGAGTTGATATTGACAGCTATTGTGTCTTTTGGAACGGAAATCTTAATTGTCCATTGAAAATAAAATACTGATGAAAGCCAGTCTGGGGATATTGTGCGCCAAAGGGAAACATATCAAATCAACCAAAACATATCCGGTTTCTTGGTGGTACATGCATTGGTTCTAAAGACAGACTAGAACTATTCCAATATAATAGAAAGGAAGTGAAAGATTTGGCACCAGGAATGAATCTCGTCTTCACCAACACACCATTACGTGGCAGCCTTAGAACAAAGAGTAACCCAACTAATAAGAGGCAAAAGTGAGCGTTCCCGCCTGCTCTAGTTTTTTATGCGCATGTGTAAGGCGGTAATTTTATAAGTATTATTCGTAGCTAAGTTCACAGCATTCGCAATCTGTTAAATCGTTTGTTTACTTCTAGATAACCGAACGAACCTTTATTTTTCTGCAGTTTACAGTGAAAAGTGATTCGTTTTTCTTGGTTCTTTACAATTCAGAAGGGATTTCTTTTGATTTTAATGCCGGGGGTGAAGAACGGAAAGGTGTCATATCAGTGCTTACCCCGAACGCTCTTCTAACACCGGCGAAGAAATATAATGTTCTAGATTTCCTAAGGACATCACAGGTATGTACCTATATTATAAACAAATATTGTGCTTTTGGAAACATAAATGTATGTGGATTTATTAGGAATTAACAGCCACGGGTGATTGTAAACAAAGTTATTCTAAAAACGAAGTAAGCAATAACAGAATTCATTATTAACTAATGTGTGTGTGTGTGTGTGTATGTAAGTTTCAATGGCACTGGATGCAATCCAATAGGCCAGACTATTTTTTTTTTTTTTTTTGATCAATGTGTTTTCAGCTTCAGTTAAAGAGATTTATTATTTAGATATTGTTTCAATTACCGAAATCTTACCATATAGATATAGTCCTAAAGCTAATAGATTATTATTTTTTTTTTTTTTTCCTTCTCTTTTTTTTTTTTTTTATTAATTATTTCGAAAGTGGAGACAGGGACACAAGATGGGATATATATTTGTTTTTCGGTTGGCTGTCCCGAGGAATGAGACTAGAACAAGAGGCCAAATTATGGGTTATGGTTACAGAGGATAACATAAGGAACTTAATACTAATTCATATCCAAGGCCTTATGGGTTGGTAAACAAGAACTGAGATTTATTATAGTGATTATAGATTAAATTATAGCTATTTTCATTGGTCAGTAGAGTTGCCAGGTTAAAAGGGGATGTAATATTTGAGTTATTTAATTTTGTAAAAAATTCATTTACATTATTTGTATTGAGAGAGCACTGAAGCAGAATATGTTGGGGATCCGCTATTTCATTACATACAGTACAGTTTGCGTCATCTACTAAACCTATTTTGAATTTATAACTGGGGGAGATGATGTGGTTGGTCCTTAATCTAGATATAACTTGTATGAATTTTTTATTATGTGCGTTTTTAAACCATGGTGTGTTACTTATTTTAGTTTTGATGTTACGAAAATAGGTAGCTTTATTCGCCGAATTATAGTAATTCTGCCAGTCTTGAGTCATCTTATCTTTAATTAACCTGTAGAAATCAGTTTTAGGTGTTTTATAATGCAAATCTGCGGGTCCTTCCGATGCAGCTTTTTTAGCTAGTTTGTCTACAGTTTCATTTTCTTTAATTCCTATGTGTGCTTTTATCCAAACTAATTTAATTGTTTTTTGTTGCCTTAAGATTAAATTGTTTAGCTTTTGAATTTCGGCTACTAGATGGCTTATTTCATTTACTGGAGAAATTGATTTGAGTTTTTGAATTGCACTAAGGCAATCGGTAAAAATTATGAAGTTAGGTCCCATGTTTTCTATGCATACTTTATATGCCTCTATAATTGCTTTTAGTTAGGTAATAGAAAGATGTTGAATATTTTTTAAAATGTCAATTTTGTAGTAAGACTTGGTTTATGTTATATTGGTTACCTGCAATTTAATAGCAAAACTCTTCGCTGGTTTTAAACTAGATCTTGGTGTTAGAAAATAAAATAGTATGTACCTATTACCCCCGTACCTACTTTTTTATTTAAAACCTGGTCTAATATCATCAACTGTATATAAAATAAAAGGTCTTTCTCATTTGTACCCAAAATAAACCACCTGATAGCTCACAATTGTCTTTCTTAAAACTTTTTAATATAAGGGACAGTGTTGTAAATTTATCAGTGGAACACTCCATCAAAATATATTGAACTTTCAAGTCAGTTTTTATTTAGTCTATATCTAGGTACTTACATATGCATTAGATTGATGAAAAAATTATTGTTAAGATCTCTTAGTATAAGACATCGGTCAATTCAGATAAAATAGTTCTAAGGTATCACATTTATCTGCAATTTTAAGGTTTTTTTTACCTATATTTTAGGTTCCTTATCAGTAAAATCTTTAACTTGCCTGGAGACAAGTATAGTTTATCCAAGTTATCCATTGTGCGATGTTGTAAGTGAGTATAATTATATAATATAATAATTATTTATGTATTAAGGACGTTATGAAGATGTTTATGCCTCCGAGGGCAACAATCTTACAAAGCCGAGGACCTTTGGCCCGAGGGTATAGACATCAAGTAATGCCCGAGGTACATACAATATTTTATATCTTACTTCAGATAATTCCAAGTTAAATTAAAAGAAAATTCAAAATCACGAATGGTTTTTTACCTATATAGTTGCCAAATAAACAAAGGTAATAAGTGTTCATTCTTGCGCTGTGTCAAAGTCAAAACTGAAATTCATATAGATTTTGATAATGGATTTTCCGTTGATTCCGGATAGAATTGCTGTGAATGCTGCCAAAGCTTTGGATAATCTTGTCCCAAAGAAGTCTAAAGACGCCTATGATAAGGAATATCAAAGGTTTGGGGACTGGATGAAAAATAATGATGTAAAAATTATCAACGAGACGGTGCTACTCGGATATTTCCAGGAATTGGTATGTTAAAATTGCTGTTGTAAATTAAGATATTAAAATACTACTTATGTATATCGATTATAGTCTGGAACATTCACTTCTAATCAGAGGCGTGCGGTGAGTTATGAAGAAGGGGAAGCACCGCCGGTAGGCCCGCCGAAGGCAAGCCGCCGGAGGCGAAAAATTTTTTGAGGACCACGCCCAAATATTGGCAATTTTTCGACGTTTAAATACAGGTAGAATACTGTCATGTAGGTACTGTCAAAAATGTGTGATTATGTACCTATGATTTTTTAATATTTCTTCTATTTTCTAAATGGCTAGGTACCTATGTTTTTTTTTATTAATTTTTACGTAATTTGCCCGTCGAAAACCAATTCTTTAGTGACCCAACCCTGCCTAAGAGTCTTTAAAAACAAGTTAACAAAATTTCATAACAGAAACTAATACAGAAAACTATCTATAAATTTTTACTTTGAATTCACAGTTTGATTTAATTTTAAACGGATTTTTTAGCCGCCTTCACTTCTGTCTTTAAATTAAAATCTGGTGTAGGCCTACCTGTTGCAATAATATTCCTTTTTTCATCAAAGAAAAGCGTTGAAAATCCTTTTTCCAATAACTTGCATACAGAACAGATACACTTTACATTTCCCGAACTCAATGGGCCGGCAATTGGTTGCTCCATGACAAAATAAATCAAGAAGTAAGATAAACAAAGTCAAGTCACAGATCCTCTACCGTGTAGCGCTTATTCCTGGCGAAAAATCGCGACAAACAATCGTAACTGCCGAGTACAAACACGTGGAAACTAAATATTTTGGCGGCTTCGTTCTGGCGTCGCATCGCGGCGAAGGAAATACCGAAGTCTAACGATTTACCCTTTACTTGGCACGGCAGACCATATTAATTATTACTCGTATACGCGTATAGAGTGTAGTATACACGTATTGAGATCACTTCGATTCTTCGATACATTTAATATTGCGTTGGTCAGGGATGCATACAGGGCCGGATTTGGTTTGGAAATTAGATAGAAATAAATACTTGGGTATTTTAATTGTATGGATAGGTATAGATTAATATAAAATTTGTTTTGTCTTATGTCTTATGAAAGCGGTAGGGGAAGCAGTGCTTCCATCGCTTCCATGGACCGCACGCCCCTGCTTCTAATTCCCTATGGACGAAATATTCAATGTTAAAGAAGACATTAATAGTTAATAAAAACATAGACATTTCAAAATATTGCAAGTTTGGCAAGTATCTAAAGCAAGCATTTAAAGGATATAAAGTGAAGAAATCGAACATTTTCACTCGAGAAGATGTGCTGAAATTCATCCGTGAAGCTCCCAATGAAACTTTTTTGATGTACAAAGTGGCTCTGTTATTTGGTGTATTTAGTGGGTGCCGCCGCCAAGAGCTAGTTAATATGTTGGTTGAACATATTATAGAGGATAGAGGATCCGTAGTAATAGTTAATATTCCCGATACAAATACCGATAAAAAGCGTGTCTTCACAATTATTGATAAGAAGGAGATGGGTTGTTTAAAGCTACTGAGAACTTATTGGTCTTTACGCCCGACAAACTGCAACATCAATAGATTATTTTTGTGTTACCGTAACGGTCGTTGTTTTTCATTGCCAGTTGGGAAGAACACCATAGGCAAGATTCCTTCCATTATTGCAAAATACCTGGGTCTAAGCGATGCGGACAAATATACTGGTCATTATTTGCGCAGAACCTCTGCAACTTTGTTGGCGGACGCGGGGGCAAACATGACCACATTGAAAAGACATGGCGGTTGGAAAAGTTCAGCTGTGGTTGAGGGATATTTGGAAGATGGTATATCTACTAAAAACTAAATTCCGAAATTGATATAGCTGAAGTACCATCAACGAGACCATCAACATAAAAACGTTCAATCATCGTCAATTTCTCTTAGTGGAAATCACGAAATAAAAAAACATTGACTTATCAAAATCCGGTAAATTCGTTTTTACTGGGTCTTTTCATAACTGTTCATTTAATGTAAATGATGAATAAGTTTTTTCGTTAATAAAAAGTTATTACTTTGATTTTTCCTGTTTATTTCTCTTAATGCCCGAGGGCATTAGAAACTTCCTTAATGCCCTAGGGTATTATATACCATTTAAAGTGTCTGGTAACTATGGTATTATGAAACAATAATATTCGAGTAGGACATAATAGTTATTAATAGGTAACATTTATTAGCAAAGTGGCACAAGACGCAAAAAATAATGATAATATTATTGAGTTGATATTGAGAAATCCTGTCACATTCCAACGAAATACAGTTTTTTAGCTGGTCTAAATTTTGAAAGTTTACATCTTTATAAATAAATTTTTTTAGGTGACCCCACAGAAAGAAGTTGTTTGGCGAAAGATCACAAGACATCGAACATTTGGTTCGTTTTTAAGGGTGAATCGGTATTATTTATCGGTAAAACAAATATTTCTCAAAAAATCCCTATTATTATTCGCTCTTTCATAGTTACTTTTTCCTTAATGGAATAGCTCATATTTAGCTATAACCAAAGAGTAACATAACCAATAAGAGGCGAAAGAAAGCCATTCCGGCGAAACCAAATTTGTATGCGCATGCGCGAAGTTAGTAGTATATCACTCAGATTTGATGTGTCATATTTTGTTATCAATCACTGTCAATCGTTGTTTGACGTAAACAAAATGATAATTTTTGTGGTTTTCTTGTTTTATCTTTCTCCATCGGTGTTTTTAGTGTGTTAGGACGTATTTTTTAATAATTCCAAAACTTATTATTGTTTTGTGACTTGTCGGTGGTTAAAATCTATTTGTTTAAATGTCGGAAACGAAGCTTAAATGCGATACATCGTGTGCTTACCGTGGGTGTCCTAACAGAACCGGCAAAGGAATTTCATTTTTCAGATTTCCAACGGATGCAGGGAGGTATGTTAAGAAATAGTTAATCTATTTATATTAAATATAAGTAGTAACAATTTACACAAATTGATCATTAAAAAAAAATCCTTTTAAATAGACAATGAATAAAAACAAGACTACCAACCAAACCAACAATTTTGTATTGAAGCAAAGCTGGGTTTATGCAACATTAGTTTATCGTATTTAACTTCGTAGTAGTTGGTTTTCTTTAAAGATCTTAAAGTGAACTGGAAGTTAGCATGCCTTTTTACGTATATAAGGACCAGGCATTTAGCTATATGAATAAGATGAAATAAGGTTACACAAAACAGGCCTAACTTTAAATTAATAACAATTAATTTAATCATATTTTTAGATGTAAAGCCTGGCTTGTTGCCTGTAACAGGACCGATTTTTTTCCCGTGTAGACCGTATTCGGATATAAATTTTTATCTTTTAAATGCATTCTATTTTTTACTGTGTAGCTGGTGGTATCGAGGTCACAGAATTTGGGTACATCAACATCAAAGAAGCCGACAAAGATTTCGCCTCTTATTAGTTAGGTTACTCTTTTCTATAACTATAGTGCTTTAAATGAAACTGGTGTCACTGACGCTACTATTCGGTTCGTCAATGCCAATTAATAATTCGCTGGTGTTTGCTGTATTACCTGAACTATGAAAATTTGGTAATTTTGCCATCATATTTAATTGAATAAGTTTGGATTGGCTTATTAAAATGCATTCAAACTTGGTACGTGGGTTTATTATATCGGCCTCTTCAAAAACTTTTTCTTTAAAATGTACAGGGGAGCCAATATTTAGTCAGCTCAAAATTTACATGTTCAACTAAGCCATGCATCTCCCAGTATAATATAATTAGAAATAAATACATATCGAGTCATGCAACTTCATACTTCTAAAATAATTTCAACTTAATTTATTTGAAACTTCTAGATGTAGGTACCGAGAAAATGATAACTTACGGGTTTCGGTTCAGACTTTAACTAAGTAAAAATAATATAAGACTTTAGACTGCGGTCTTATTTTAAAAATAAGTGGGCAAAAGTTTGAATATGGCTCTCAATTTATCTTCGTTTAAAGTTGTTTAAAGTTTGCCTCTAGTTACTAAGTACTTGTATTTTATAAAGGTAGAATCGAGGGTAAAATGAAAATAGAGGTTTTAAATTACCAAGGATATTTGATGGGTATTACTGAACTTAATATTCAAAATCCCGTTTTTGTATTGACTATAATCGCTTTAGTCGTTTTTGTAATAGGTGTTTAAATTAAAATAATCATGTTTCCTCGAAATATATCCCAGTCACCATGGAGAATGACCAATGAAAATAAACAAAACATACGTTCCTTGTCAGTTAATAGCATTTCGAATGCAAATTTGACTTTAAAATGGTTGATAGCACAGCGGAGGGTCATTAGTCGTAAAACTGCAATAATAGTGACAACAGGTACCTGGTCTTAAATCACAGAGGTACCTTATTTCACAGAAAAATATTTCCAACTTGCTTAGTTTAGTTTTCAACGTGCTTGTGGGTCTCTTATAACAATGACGAATAATTATTTCCCAGTGTTCTTTAAGGGTGTGCTTGACGTAAAAGCAAAGCTAATAGTTTTAAATGTACATGATGCACTTGAACACCCAACATCTTTTGGTACTGTTCGAAACATATTTTGAGCAACCCCAAAAATTCTGTCATAGTCTTAGATGAAGCCAGCTATCATTCAAGGCTTTTAGACAAACTATAGGATATTATAAATTAGCTGCCTGAGAAAAATATATCCTTTAGGGACATGGTAAAAAAAGAGCTTTTAAGTCAAGATTTTGAAAATGTGTTATAGACGAAATGTCTATTGTTTTACTTCGACTGGGCACAAATGAAAGGTTTTGTGGCAAGAAATAAGGCTACATTTAAAATAGATGTACGTGAGTTGGAATATTCATTAATAATTATCACGAGAAAGAATTGGCAAGAAGCTATAAGATATGTAATTAAAGAGGAAAACAAATGTTCAGTTCTTATATATTGTAGTAATAAAAAGGAGACTGTAGCGCTCTGAATAAAAATGGGCTAATGTCTGCTTCGCAATATGGATTTAGGGAGGGAATGGGTACCGATACTGTCCCGTATGAAGTTACTAATTATATTGTCATGAATATGTTATTTAATATTAATAAGTCTACTAAATATTTCTCGCCCTGTATGATGGTTGATCGTACAGTTAGCATTTACTGACTAATCATAAATGATATACGGTGAGAGTTTGGTTTTGCTACGATCGGGGAGTCAACCCCGGCCCATGTTTAAAAAATGCGCGTAAAACAGAAATGTGATATGGATATATAATGTCTTAAAACCAATGATTATTTTTTCTCGTACTGAAATAATATATAAAACGGACATCGAATAAATTGAACATTTTTAAACTATACCTACCTGTAATTTCTGATTACGCATATTTGATAATATTTGATTTATTATAATGAGCACAAAACATTATTTTTTTTTGGGGGAGAGTTTTTATTAAGCATCTTATATTCAAAAAACATTACGAGACCTACATAAAAGATTAATATGAAAATAAAAACTCGATTCTGCATTGTTGCAAGAGAACTCAATTTTTGTTATTTTTTTTGTTTGTAAGTTGAACTGTAGCTTTATTTACTAAAATATTTAACTATTTACATATTTATTTATTAACTCATTTATTTATTGATTTATTGATATATCCTTGCTTTATTTATCGAAATATTTAACTGCTAACTTATTTATTTGTTTATTAATTAATCCTTAACAATTGGAAATGTTACCTATGAAAAGTATAATTCAGGCATAACCAAAAATTTTGTATTTTTCTTTTACATGTAAACAACCAATCGCCAATGGACCACTGTAGCTGACTTTTACGCCAAGGACGGCCTGTCACCTCCTGACGCATCGCAAGCCGCGAAGTCACCAATCATCAGTATGATGATCAAAGCAAACCTACATCGACAGCGCATACAACAAAAGTTAATTTAAAACAACCCACCACACCATGCATTCCATAGGAAGCACATCAGCATTCAATTCCAGAAAAATGGCTGGTAACTATAGAGCTTCAGGTGTCCAGGTGCCCATGCTGGCATCCATCCATAACACTGGTCCTCGCCAAGAACCAAAAGATTGTGCAAGGTCATAATGTAGATACCATACATTGTAACGACAGGTCCGTACTAAGGCAGTTATGTCACTCAGCGTATCGAAGTGCGGTTCCTACCGATTGTGATGGTTGTAATAATTTATAACGTATAATTTTGTATATCACTGAATATTAATGAAAAGTTTTAAAAATTTTTTTTTTTATGATATTTTTATTGAAATTTTTATGTTTTTACTGTTATTATAAAGTGTTTCACATACTTTGATAATTCTCTCATCGACCTTTGCATACTTTTTTTAAATTTTGATTAAAATTTTTATAACATTACTATTATTGTAAAATATTTTATTTGCATTGATAATTTTCTCATTGACTCTTGGATATTTTTTATTTTTTTTTAAGATTTTGACTAGATTTTTATAAAATTAGCATTATTGTAAAGTGCTTTGTATTCACTGGTAATTTTCTCATTGACCTTTTTGCTTTATCGCTGGGGTCCAGCTCTTCTACGTGGGGGGAATGTCATGAATATGTTATTTAATATTAATAAGTCTACTAAATATTTCTCGCCCTGTATGATGGTTGATCGTACAGTTAGCATTTGCTGACTAATCATAAATGATTTACGGTGAGAGTTTGGTTTTGCTACGATCGGAGAGTCAAATCCGGGCCGTGACGGTGTGTGTGTGATACTGGGTGGTCGCCCTAAAGAGCTGAGCCCCACGTAGATTTCATAATGTAAGTAACGTAAACTGACCACTAGCTGACACTTTAAGGTACAATTTTCACTAACAATGCCAATTAAAAATTTAAAATTCTGAATTTTGGCGTTGGAATAAATTTCTTTGACTAAGCAGGTATCATTTGCTAGATAGCAGTGAAAAGAATATTTAAATTTATCATTTTTTTCAGTTAAAAAGTTACAAAAGAATCATATTTTTTTAATCCAATGCTTGACTTAAAAAAAATTGATATCCTATAGCTGACTTTTTTAATGCCAATACCTGAATTAAAAGAAAAAAATCAAATTAAGGAGATTTTTAAACATTTTTATTTAACATTATATAATTATTTTAAATATTTTGCCATTTCTGGTACTTTAAAACACCCTCTTGTTCCAAATGATATTGGGGGATTATTTTTTTCTTGTACATCAGTAACAGGGTACCATATTAAGTCATTTTTTTGTGGCCACTTAAAATTTAGGGTACCCTCAAAACCACTTTGTTTCATGGCACTGATATAATAGCTTTGATCAGTATCATTTACAGTTTTAATCATGCCAGGATAATAACTATCTTGGTAAATAAAAATTACAAAATCTCCCGAAACTATGTTGGTTGACTTATTGTTTAATAATTTTAAAGTTGGAGGGATGTAATAATTTTCATTTTCGTCACTGGAATCCGTTTTGCCTTTTGCCCAGTCATCTTCCTCCCCTTCTGATTCTTCGGGTACATTTCTAGAGGAGTCTGAAGAAGATTCTGACCATTTGTGTGTCCGCTTTTCCTTCTTGCTATTCTTTTCTATTTCTTTCATTATTTTTTTTTTCATCGCGTAATCTTTTCCTCTCTTCTTTTTCTCGTAGTTTTTGGTCTTTTTCTTTTTCTTTTTTTAAAAAATATGCCTTTCCCTGCAAGCCAGTTATCACCGACGGAATTCTTTCTTTTGACTTAGTTTTCTTTTTTTCATCATTACACGATTTTGGTCAAAACAATGCCTTCTTAAATGGGGTTGGTATGTTTTTTTTTTATCACAGACAGTGAAGTCTAATAAATCGTTAACATTTGATGAGGGGCCCGCTCTGTTTTCTTGTATATCTATCTGCCTTTTACTTATTTCCGGTTTATCAACGTTACCTTCTTTCTTTTTTGCATTCTCTTCTTCCTCTTTTTCAGTTTCCACTCTCGATTCAGTTATATCATTTGTTTATTTTTCTTCTTTCTCATTTGTATTATTCTCCTCTCTTTCAGTATCCACTCTCGTTTCAGTTATATAATTATTTTCTTTTTCTTCTTCCTTATTTGCATTATTCTGTTCAATTTCAGTTTCCACTCTCGATTCAATTATATTTGTTTTGTCCTTTTCTTCTTCTACATTCTGCATTTTCAACTTTTTCCACAACTGATATAAAGATGTGTCTTCTACGTTGATTTCTCTTTTTTCAAATTTATTTCGCTTTGATTCCCCGATTTCTTCTTCTAAAAATTTCAGGTGAAACTTTGCAACTTCATTAGGTGTTTTAGATACAGTATTTTTTTCAACTTTTTAAAATATTTATTGTAGTTGACTGCTTCTTTATTCCAAGGACACAAGCCGCACGCTCTAAATCCATTAACAAAGTTTTCCACATCTAGACATTTTAAAACTTCGTCCATAATTGGAGCAAAGTCCTCCTTGAGTATACGTTTTCCATCATTTTCAATTTTCCATTTGTTGACTGCTTTCTTCCATTCTTGTTTTAGTGGCCGGAAAATGGAAACGTCCATAGGTTGGAGGATATGCGTGGAATTCGGAAGCAGTGCAATTAGCACAATCTGTGCTTGTCTGCAAAAGTTGCTTAATGTGTATGTTAAATGACTCGAATGACCATCAATAAAAAATATAACTGGACGTTCTATTTGACGATCTGCCAACCATGGATCAAAAACATTTGACATGTATTCAAAAAAAGTTGCACCAGTCATCCAGCCATTTTCGCTGCGCCCATGAGCCCAGTGATCTGGTAGCTTATGGATAATTGCAGTCGGTATTCGTTCGTATTTATACAACGTCATAGGAGGGGCCAGCATACCAACTGCGTTTGCGGTAACTAACAGTGTTACACACTTTTTTTCACCGTTTTTGGAATGGGCGTAAACTGTTTTATCCCCCTTTCGAGCAAGCACTTTCTGTCCTTTTGGACACATAAATATTGCTGTTTCATCAGAGTTAAAAACACGAGTTAGATCGTTTAATACCTCTAATAAATGTTCGTCTTTTAATTGTTCTTGGACTTCAAAAAACCAGGTTTTAATTTGATTTTCGGTTACAGATGCTCTTGATTGTGTTAGATTCTGAGCTAACCTTGGAGTAATTTCTGGATGTCTTTTTGAGAATAAAGAAAACCATTTTTCGCCAGGTCTGTTATTTTGAAATGAATTTTTTCTTTTTAGTTCTTTCACAAGCATTTCGACAGAATCCAGAAGCTGTTCCTTTGTAAGAGGGAATCCTTTATCTGCACACTCAAAAAGCCAGTTTACCAGAATAGTTTCTTCCTCCGTAGATAAGTTTGTCTTTGGGCCCATTTTCCTACCTTCGGGGTATTTTCCAGTGACTTTGTAGTACAGTGTGGTACGGGGAACATTATAGGTTCTTGCAGCAGTTTTAACGGGTTGGCCATTTCTGACTGCTTAAATGGCCTTTTGCATAAGTTCAGGATGATATTTTAATATTTTTCTGCAAGACATCTCTAAAAAAAAGACATTCCAGTAGCTGACATAAAATTTTCTAATACCTGACACATGTGTCAGCCTTTGGTATTTGATGTTGTATGGTTTTTAAATTTTGTTGGGATATTGGACCATATCTAAATATAACATTCGGAATAGTATTGAAATTTTCGTAAAATCCCAAAGCCTGACACGGAGGGTCAGGTATTGGAAAATATTCATTAAAATACTTCCAATAGCTGACACGCCTATTTCCTAACTTTGTATTACAAAATACGCAATTATCATATTAGGGTTATGTTAACTCAACACTAGTTAGTAAAGGATATTATTTAAAACAAAACTATTACATTAACTTACCTTTAGATTCACTATGAAAAGCATACAAATTCTTAGGGAAATTGTTAAGAAATTTAATGAAAACCACGAGGAGTGTCTAAAACTTTACAGAGAACACAGCCATCACCAGCTAACGTTCTAACCTTGACTGGAAATCCGTTACACATTGCTACCAACATAAAATTGCCGCAAAATTTAAATTTCCGTTTAAACGGTTACTAATATAGCACTAGATTTAGTAAAGTGTCAGGTATTGGACTTCAGTCAGCTATTGGGTGTTTTACGTTATCACTTAATTCTTTTAATTGTAAGCAAGGTCTTCTAGCAATTCATTTAACTTCTTGAATTCATGTTCAACTTATTTAACTATCAATAAATATGTATTTGTTTTGTACTTGTGCCTATTATTTAAACTCATCTGTTCTACCCCTCAAATAACGGCAATACAACTTAACTAACTCTTATTAGTAACAAACGCTAAGTCGAAACATGGTAAAGGCGATAAACGCTAAGCCGTGACAATATTGTGAATTGTTTTAAAAATAACCATAAACCTATGGCAATTTTCCTAGACTTATCTAAAGCCTTTGATATAGTTGACCATCACATATTACTGTAGAAATTGGAAATAATAGGAATAAAGGGTAAAGTTCTTCAACCGTTTAAGTCATATTTAAGTTATAGAACACAAATAGTTAAACTAAATACAGTTTGTTGCTTTTCTAAGGTGATCTAGTTTGGTGTTCTGCGACTTGACTTTCCCAAATTGGAACCTGCCACAGAGACCATTACGCCAGGTGAAAAGTGACTTCTCTTGATTAATAGATTTTCCAAAGGGATTTCCCTCTTTACTTACAGATTTGCGTATACCCGATTATTTTGTGTATTCTTTGGCGGCCTCAAGTAAAACATCTTCTCATCTGAAAACGATATCTTTGCGATATTTTCCCGAGAACGGAATCTTCGTAGTAATAGATTACATCTTTCTAATCATTTCTCCTTCACATTGGCATTAAGTTTGTGACAGTAAACTTTTTTAAATACTTTAAGTTGGCAATTATTTTTTATAATTCTTTGAAGTGTAGAACGGTGAATTCTTGTTCTTTTCGCTATTTTTCTGGTACCTACAGATTCTTCAGGTCGTACATTTTTCTTACCGTGGTAATATTTCCTTGAGTTCTTGAAGTTTTCTTCCTTCCCCTTCCAACTTTTATTTTTATGGATCCATTATTTTCTCTAAGATGTCTTAAAAACTTTCCAACATACCATCCAACTACCATTGTGTACGGATTAGCTCTCACGAAGCGTACAAAACATCAAAAATGTTTTAGTACATCAATGAACAAAATAAATTGTATTTCTTAAATTTTAAAATCTTTCACAATGAGACCTATCAATCCGGCCCTGTTCAAAATATTTTGATAAAAATTACACATTTTACTGAGACAACTTCAGTTCATCATCACTCCAAAAATAAATTAAATCAGTGCAAAATGAAAAAAAAATTCACAAATAAAAAGTGTACTCCTTTAATTTGAGCCACAGTGTGCAATTTACTGCTGCACAACGAGTTATTTCTTATGTGGCTTTTTTTATACCTACACCATAAAAATATTTTCATTATTCCAAAATCTGACGTCCATGGCAAAATGTTAATAATGGTAAAGGTGCTTCCGGTAGTGTAAAGATTACGAAGAAGTATTTATCGCTAGATACTAAACAAACAGTAAAAAATGTGTACGTTTCTCTATGTGGGACTAAATTCAAATCATGCTTTAGCAGAAACGCATACCTTAATGAAAACACCTCTAAATACGGTAAAAGACATTGTCTTAAGACCAATAAATTAGAGGAAAAAACGTTGCGACTTCGGTTCTTCCAGAAAATTTGAAGAAGGCGATAAAGACTTGATCCGAAGAAAAGTTTATGCTATGTATGAAGAATAACAAGTGTCCACTGTTTCAAGCGCGAATTATTGCCGATGAAACAAATATCTCCTAATCCAAGTGTGTTTTACATATTGATGGATTACGATAAAGGCGATAATATGAGTATTTACGAGTTATAAAAGGATATCAAAGAAAAATACTGCCGTCCCAGTGAGAAACGCAGTAACTCTGTAAACTATAGTTTGGAGTAAAGCAGCGCCAACCCAATATGTAAAATGTATTGCATTCTAATAGTTTACTTAAAACTTTTTTTAGGGTATTTCAAAACATAAGCAGTATAAACTATTATCATGCATATATGGTTCCATTTCATGATTTCTTTAAAAAAATATTTAAGTTAATGAGTTTTTATTTAGTATACTACCATGCACACCCATGGCATCTCCTAGTAAAAAATGCAGTTAATCGTTGATTTAACCCATCTTACTGCAGTTATTTCTAGTAACGTTTGATATGCCGCAATTGAGTAGATTGCCAAAAACGGTATATTTATCCTACAGTTTTGGCAATCATGAGAAAGGCGGATGAAATTTCTGCAATAAATATAATATAAAATAACGATTAAACATTTAAATCTGTAAAACACGCACGGTAAAAGAAAATACGACGTATCTAAATACAGCTGTTTTCATCTAACTGACAGTGACATAAAATGAAAAAATTGTGGTTCTAAAAAAATTTATGAGTATTTATTAAGTTCGACTGGTCTACAAAACAGAAAAAGTACATGCAAGTGAACACGTTGCTAAATCAAATGACTTATTCAAGTAATTTGAGTCATTACTCTCTTACATATTTTTCCAAAATACTCTTCTTTCTGGGCTCATAAGGGGACATAATTTTTTTTATATGACATCTTTTTTTTCTTTTTTAATTCCCCTTGGTGTGAGTCGGCAAGGAGGTGCTGCAGCAAACCCATCTTTTTCTCATTTAGCTTTTAGAAAATTAAGTAGAATTTGCTTGGAGATATCATAATTAGTCGTATACTTTAAGGAATAGTTTCCCCGGTATGCAAGGATCGTTGTTATATCCGCTATGTATGGACGTGGTTGAATTTTTCTAATTTTAATTTGTGACAAATATTCTATCCAGTTATAAAATGTATTTAATTTCATTTCAAGCACATTGACGTTGCCGGAATAAGCTGTTTTGTACGGCATCTCTAAAATCTTTAAAATCGCAAATATCGCCACTGCTTCATCGACGGTCAACTTGATGATGAAAACTGTCTGCACTCATGTACGTGTGGCCAGGTTCGAAGAATTTTATCATTATTTCTTTTGCACTAACTTCTGCAGAGTTGACAATATGAACCAAAAAAGAGGAAAAAGCCCAATTCTTATTTTGAGCAGAACAGTTGTCTAACCATAAACCGTAGACTGTGACTACAGTCAGCAAAAGTACTTTCACGGATTCGAACAAAAAGTAAGATAATTAACTATCCTGATGGGACATGGTGACTTAATAATAAATCCATAGCAACGCCAATCCAACGAAGATACTTTTGCAAACTATAGATTCTTAATAGAATTTGTTGCATCCGCTCAAAGAAATATAATAATTTAAAGATTAATTTGAAATTTAACGTTTGAAGAAAAAAACATAATAAATAGGAGAAAAAATGTTTCTTCTTTATCTGGCTGGGCTGTATAATAAAAGATAATATGTACCTGGTATTTTGTCTACGGAAGAAAAGCATTACAAAAAATATTTACAAAAATTACGAAGTGCCCATTATCCTTAATAACCTTAAGTTCAATCCTTATTAAAAATATTTTATATGATCGCTTGCCTATACATTCTGAATTACCCCGTTTAAGAATTTAACTACTCACCCTACTGTAATGATAACGCCACTGAAACTTAAGCTAAACACTTCTTCGGCACGTGAACGATGCGCGGCTGCAGGGTTGTGAATAAGAAAAACCGTTAAATTGGCGCTCTTTACCGATCACTGCATTTTGCTTTGGCAAATACTACTAGACATAGCAGTAAATCAAGTTTCACCGGATTGTTACTGCATTATCGCTTAGCAAAGTTTCTTTGCTGCGTTACTTCTTAGTAGTCGCTGACGTTCTTCAATCCGCATACTCGGAAAACTATAGTAATTTATATTTTACTGCATTTTTTCTTAGAACCATGAGATTACTGCGTTTTAAATTGGCAAACCAATACGTTGGATGTTGTTAATAATTGTTAGCAAAGCAGCAACCCTGTGAATACTGCGTTTTTTATTGCATTTTGTTTAGTAATGGGATTACGTATGACTGACGAAGATTGTTACTGCAAATATTTGTTTGCGATGTTAAGCAAAAAAAATTGACTCGGCAAGGAGGTGCTGCAGCAAACCCATCTTTTTCTCATTTAGCTTTTAGAAAATTAAGTAGAATTTGCTTGGAGATATCATAATTAGACGTATACTTTAAGGAATAGTTTCCCCGTTCTGCAAGGATCGTTGTTATATCCGCTATGTACGGACGTGGTTGAATTTTTCTAATTTTAATTTGTGACAAATACTCTATCCAGTTATAAAATGTATTTAATTTCATTTCAAGCACATTGACGTTGCCGGAATAAGCTGTTTGTACGGCATCTCTAAAATCTTTAAAATCGCAAATATCGCCACTGTTTCATCGACGGTCAACTTGATGATGAAAACTGTCTGCACTCATGTACGTGTGGCCAGGTTCGAAGAATTTTATCATTATTTCTTTTGCACTAACTTCTGCAGAGTTGACAATATGAACCAAAAAAGAGGAAAAAGCCCAATTCTTATTTTGAGCAGAACAGTTGTCTAACCATAAACCGTAGACTGTGACTACAGTCAGCAAAAGTACTTTCACGGATTCGATCAAAAAGTAAGATAATTAACTATCCTAATGGGACATGGTGACTTAATAATAAATCCATAGCAACGCCAATCCAACGAAGATCCTTTTGCAAACTATAGATTATTAATAGAATTTGTTGCATCCGCTCAAAGAAATATAATAATTTAAAGATTAATTTTATCGTTTGAAGAAAAAACATAATAAATAGGAGAAAAAATGTTTCTTCTTTATCTGGCTGGGCTGTATAATAAAAGATAATATGTACCCAGTATTTTGTCTACGGAAGAAAAGCATTACAAAAAATATTTACAAAAAACCTATTTTGTTAAGCAAGTAAAGATGATTTCAATAACTACGATTAAATAAAAATCTAAAAATCCAAAAAATCGACTTTTCTGCGTTATTGGTTGGGACGGCAGAATAGTTGTCAAACCCAGTGGCGCAGCAATGCATTGATTCCTCAGAAATTAGATGACGTTTAAATATATGGTAAGTGGTCAAATAACCGTGTAAACATAACTGTTTTTAAAATATAAACATTCAGTTATTGAATTTTGCTATGGTGACAGGACAAGGGACTGATGTTTTGGGCAAATAGAGAAAAGGTTTAAATTAATTTTATATACACTCGTAATATTTTTTATTAAGAAGTTATTATACTTATTTTTATCCATTTCCAAATGGTCGTATTGATAAAATATTTTTAGTTATAAGCGCAATATTTGTATATTACATCGAGTATTGTAGAATGTCATTTTCTAAAGGGATATTAAGTGTATTCAGCGCTCATCGAACGTTGTACACGTATTTTTTTGGCAAACTATAATACTGTGAATTTGAAATGTTTCAAATTAGCAAGTAGTTTCTAATATTGTGTCTCTTATTATCTACTGTGTGATCCGGTCTTTTGCCTTAATGTCATTAATAAAGCAAATGTTCCTAACTATCCTTGGTGTTTTCTATTTAGAAAGAGATGTGTTACAGTACTTTAAACACAACCGTATGATGTCTATTTTCTTATTAATTCGAATTGCGCTAATAATTTCGTGGATCTGAGCTTTAAAAATTATTTTTAACGACCGCTATAATACAAAAAAGGGATGCTGTGAGAACTCTGCGACCTTTCACCTCAGTCCTAGATTCCACTGACCGTCAAGGCATGATCCCTCACATATAAAGGATAATGGAAGGTGCTAAGGGGTGGAAGACACCGTCCCTTTAAACCCTCTTAGTGTATTTGAATAGATATTTTTGTCTTGTCAGACGGTGTGCAGATGTCTAAGAGAAATGTGATGTGTAATGAAATGGGGTATTATTTTAACATGTGGCCGTATCCTAAAGATAAATTAAGGGATAGTTTTTGTATAGAAAATTTTTAGCATTAAGGCTTATTGGATGTTAGGTGAAGATGGTGTTGATCTTAAGCGATTCTTGTATTTATGACGAGGATAAGTCACAATATGATAATAAAATAGCTCCACTATTTTTACATCTACCTTATCTCGGAAACTGCAAGAGGTTCGAACCATTTTTGAGTAAATGTTTGTTTCTAAATGTTTTTAAATGAGATATTCTCAATTGATTTTCTTCTCATTCTTTTTCATTTCAGAGTATATTATCGATTATGTTTTATAATATATAACTAAAATTTGTATTTTGTACTCTTTTTCCCTCTCATCAAATCCTAGCCTCACTGACGAGCCGTGATACGGCGAAATGCACCTGGGAAATTGGTCTGGCAAGAGGGAAAAGACAAACAATAGGAAACGTCCCTAAACTGTTTATTAAAATACATTTAATGTTGTATATTGCCTCCACCATGTTTATTGTATATTGAAGATATAATCCATACTTTCAGTGAAGTCAAAGAAATGTAAATGAAACAATGCAGTTTTCCTTCACAGTTTAATAATTGTAAAAACAAATAAAAGTCCCGACATGTTTCGAACATCGAGTTGAGCGAAACTGTTAATGTAAGTTGTCTCAATTTAATGAGTACAACTTAACAGGATGAGAAATGTATAGTTGAAGACCTAATATACTAACTGATCATATTAACAGTGGCGTATTTAGGAGGGGGGTCCGGGGGGTCTGGACCTCCCTCCCCGTGAACTCAGTGGTAAAGAAAACTGAAATTCACATTCATTTATTTGCAATAAATAACATGAAACATTATTTCAAATTTTCCAGATGTTTGGGGATTTCCACAGTCTTTTAGTTTAATAATTGTTGAATTTTATTTTTTGCTCCGTGTTTTCTAATTCAGGTGAGTAAAATAGTATACCGTTATACATACCTTCAAAAAACTAATATTTCAAATGCAAATATTGGCGTTTATATTTAAAAATTGATTTATTTGTACGTTTTTTTTTGAGCCGGGCTATCAAAACGTAAAATTTGTAAGTTTAGACAGTCCAAAAAAGGGCGTGGCACCTAAAAAAATTTTACCTGCGGCGCATTTTTTTAAGGAAGATGAGTGGACCCCCCCCCCCCGTGTAACAATCCTAAATACGCCACTACATATTAATATACCTATTAATTGTATTACGAATCAAATATAAGTGAAGTTTTAATCAAGAAATTATAATTTAATTGTTGAAAAAGAAATTTTGTTTTTGTTAGTGTTGTTAACTAACATGTAGATATGGGGCTATGCCCCATATTTTTAAAAAAGAATAAAGTTGTTTCATTTTTTGGAAGTGTTACTGCTAAGCAGTAAATAATACGATTGTGATTAGAAATGTTATATTCAATTTTTTTATAATCACCTACCCCATTATTCTTTTAAAAAACTTTTCCTAAAAATGAAACAATTTTATTCTTTTTCAAAAATATGGGGCATACTTTTGCAGTAATGCAAGTTGGGCTAGATCGTCATATATAGCTTGACACATTTATCTGTAGCTGCCGAAAGAATGTGTACAAAAAAAAAACGATGTTGCCCCATGTCATTACTTAATTTTATTTTAATATTGTCAAATAAACGTCGTTGTTCACACTTTTACAAACTTGAACCATTGTGTACCGAGATACTAAACTACTGGGTTAGTCAATGTCAAGTAGGTATATACAAATAAACATCAGCACTTGTTAGGTATAAAAAATCCAGCAAATGCCGGAGACGGGACCATTAGCTGCATAAGCTAGGTCACACTCCTACGTAGTAACTTGATACCGTTTCAGCACGACCTTCTCCGCTGCCCTTGAGACATGCCGGACTACCTTATTCGATGATGAAACGTTTATGAAATATATGGTGCCACTGTTTTGTACCCTGTTGTTTGATTATTCTCCCTTGAAAGAAGTACCCAGTTAGGCCATAAGAACACGTCAAGGAGCTAAACGGAAGCAACTCCCGTTTTAGCAAGGAATCCCTGGAATTAAATGTATTCATTGAAAATATTTTAGAAACTAAGAATATTTCCCCCCCCCCTCCAATATTCGAAAGTGAGTTGGGAAATTTGCTATCCTAAGTCTCTTGGTCTCCTGTTCTTTTGCACCGCCGGCCGGCGCCGCGCCTGCCAGAGGCCGTAGGTAAATAATTAAATAATAATATCATGGTCGCATCGTGTCAGCTTTTGATATACGTACAGATTTCTGGGCTTCCCCGATTACAAATGAACGATTTTACTTAGTAAAATAAAGTACAAACCATAAATCGTTGCCATAAATAGTTTTTAGTTCTCTTTCTTAATTTAGTTTGATTATGTGTCATTCCATAAACTAGTGTTTTGGAGGTTTATTGGTATTTCTGGTGAGCACAATTCTCTATATACCTCTATACACACCAACAACTTTTGATGCTCTATAAAGCCCAAATTCGACCATAGCTGGAGTACTGTTCGCATATTTGGGGCTCTGCTCCTAAACATACCCTGAAATTACTAGATTTCATACAAGGAAGAGCCATTCGCCTGATCGGTGACCATGATCTGACAAACAACCTGGAAAGCCTTAAACATCGAAGGCAGGTTGGCGACTTGAGTCTATTTTACGAATATATTCATGTCAAGTGGTCAACTAAGGTGCCCGCTTGATTTCACGCAGAGCGGTGCATGGTAAAAATATACGACGAGCAACTGCAGTCTACCCGTACGTGGTTCAGCTTAGTGTCCCTCGAACGACACTGTTTAAAAAATTTTTTATTTGGAGAACGTCATCACTCTGGAACGACCTCCCTGAGACCGTGTTCCCCATCGAGTATAATCTTTGAAGATTCAAGATCAACGTGAATCGTTTTCTGAGCATACGCACCGCTCGTAGAGCACCATAAAGGATTAATTCTGCAGTGCTATGCCTTATCATAAAAAAAAATCTGGAACAGATCGAGCAAGAGAAACTGAAGAATAAAGAAGCATTAGAAGCTGAATTTGCGTCTCAATTTTATTTCGCCTTCATAACATAGGCGCAAAATGTCTGAAATACATTAAATGCTTTTTGAACTACAGATGCTTCTTTCTGAGACATAAATTATGTATTTTGTAAAATATTGGACAAAGCTGAAATTAAATTACAAATTCTGAAACAATATTTATTTTCAGAAATGCCGAAATTTATATATGGTAGGTAATGCTTTTCAAAATAAAATTAACCATTTCTAAATCAGATATAATATGAAAATGCTGTAGTAAAAATATAGTTTTTCACTCTCAAATGGTTTTATTTAAAATGAACTTGAAATTATCTTACCGAATTGGGTGACCATGAAGTTGATGAAGCTGCTGCTACGGTTTTATCTTTACTTTTGCTACTGCTTGACTTCGATTTTTTCGGTGATGCTTTCGATGATGACGGTGAACCAACCGCCTGATTTTGCCTCTGAGTTTGTTCCATGATTTGGTGAATGAGATCAAGTTGTTGCTTTGTAAGACCATCGTTGTTACCTCCAGTGGTCTAAAAGAGAGGTCAAAATATTAAATCGTAAAATGTTTAATAAGAATATCACTGGTCTACAAAACTACAAAATTGGGTTCACTGAATTCGAAAACGATTAAGCAATATGGTGGAATTTTGCTCAATCAGCGCTAGTTTTTAAGGTAAAACCCCATTTTTGCAAAATGCAAAAATTCGTATGTTAAGTTTCTGTCGCAAAAAATCAATTGACGAAGAAAGAGAAAAACCACAGGAGATACAGAAAGTTTACGAGAAAATTTATTAAAATTGAATCAATAGCGAAAACAAATTTTTTTAGTTAATGTTGCATGTTTTCCAAAGTTGAAAGTGTTGTAACATCAACAGTTTGTATTCGATTTTAATGTAATTTACAGAATATATAAAGGCTGTCCCAAAATGTACGCACATTTTAAATATCGTGGTATTTTCATCTTTGTCATAGTAGCCTTCTGAAAATTTGATAGCTGTCATGTAATTTATTGCAATTAATAGCCATGGAACGGCTACACGGTAGAACAGCGCGTTGTTATCATGAGAACATATTATAAATGTGGAGAATGTTATGCGGAAACAGTTCGTGGAGTGCGAGCCGTTTTTGTAAGAAATAATGCACCAAAACATACGACAGGGCAAAGATTGATCAAAAATTTGAGCAAAGTGGTTCAGTTGGAAACATAAAATCAACAGGGCGGCCGCGTACTGCTCGATCTATTGAAAATATTGCAGCAGTGTCGGAAAGTGTTAGTGAGAATCCAGGCACGTCGATTCGCCGTCGGTCACAGCAAGTGAACATTACCAAAAGCAGTATGCAGCGAATTCTTACAAAAGATTTGCATTTGCATGCCTTCTTCTTCTTTGAGTGCATATCCGTTCCGGATGTTGGCTATCAACCCAGCAATTATCACCTTGTTCACAGCAGCTCGAAAAAGACCAGTGGTGGTCATTGCAAACCATGTTCTTAGATTTTTTAGCCATGAAGTTCTTCTTCGTCCTGGTCCGCGTTGTCCAAGGATTTTTCCTTGTAATATCTGCTGAAGTAACTGGAATCTGTTCGGGTTTCTCATAATATGTCCTAGATATTCGAGCTTTCTGGACTTTACCGTGATAAGTACTTCCTTTTCCTTGTTCATCCTCCTCATCACCTCCTCGTTGGTAACGTGATCGGTCCATGATATACGTAGCAATCTACGGTAAAGCCACATTTCGAAAGACTCCAGTTTTTTGCTTGTAGCTTCAGTCAGCGTCCACGACTCCACCCCGTACAGAAGAACGGAGAGCACATAGCAGCGCAGTAATCTTATTTTCGTTGTTAGTGTTAGATCCCTGCTTCTAAAAACATTTCTCATTTTTAAGAATATCGCCCTGGCCTTCTCTATACGACATCGAATTTCTTGTGAGTGGTCCCACTTGTCGTTAACGCTGGTTCCAAGATAGGTGTAGTTACTAACTCTTTCAATCTGCTGCAGACCTATTGTCATTCTTCCTGCTGCCACTGCGTTCTTACTGATCACCATAAATTTTGTTTTACCAATATTCAGATCAAGGCCATATTGTTCACTTGTTTGTGTTATTTTGGTCATGATTTCTTGGAGATCTCCCAGGTTGTCCGCGAGCACCAGAGTATCATCCGCATATCTAATGTTATTAATGCGGTTCCCGTTAATTAGTATACCACATTCCGTTTCCTCACAGGCCTCTTTGAATATTTGTTCCGAGTAGATGTTAAATAATAATGGTGAGAGTATACAACCCTGCCTTACACCGCGCAGTATCTCTATTGCTTCTGTTTTCTCTCCTTCCACTCGAACAAAGGCGGACTGGTTCCAGTACAGGTTGATAATTATTCTAATATCCTTGTCGTCCAAACCAACGTTCTTCAGTATTTTAACCATTTTTCCGTGTTGAACTCTATCAAATGCCTTTTGGTAGTCTATAAAACAGGCATAGACATCGCAGTTAACATCTCTACTTCTCTGGACCAGCACCTGTATGCAAAATAATGCCTCTCTTGTTCCAACAGCATCTCGGAAGCCGAACTGTGTATTTGACATTTGCTCTTCACAAAGTTTGTATACTCTTCTGTGTTATGACCTTTAGAAATACCTTTAGAAAATGGCTCATCAGACTAATGGTCCTGTATTCGCTACATTTCTTAGCACCAGATTTTTTGGGAAGCGTAATAAATTCTGATACGAGCCAGTCTTGCATGCCTATAAAATCCAATCGACCCAAGAATTAAAGCCAGCAGATAATAGGTTGCGCCGTGAATTTGTTAATTGGATTCTGGAAAACGAGGCAAATGACGGAGATTTTTCGAAGAAAATCTTGTTTAATGATGAGGCACATTTTCAAATAAGTGAATACGTTAATAAGCAGAATTGTCGAATTTTGGGGAAGAGATTCCTCGTCTTATTTACGAAAAACCAATGCGTCCTCTACGAGTCACCGTATAGTGCGGTTTTTGGTTCGGCGGAATAATTGGGCCATACCTCTTTGAAGACGAGGCTGGAAGTGCACTAACAGTGAATGGCGAACGTTATCGTGCAATGTTAGAAGAGTTTCTGTGGGCTGAATTAGACCGAATTAATGTGAAAAACTTATGGTTTCAACAGGACGGAGCGACCTGTCACACTGCGCGTGAAACAATGGACTGAAATTTCTTGGTCGTGTCATATCTCGCATTGGTGAGGTTGCAGGTTATCCTGCGATATAACACTGTGCAACTTCTTTCTCTGGGGTTTTCTTAAATCTCGTGTTTATGAAAATAAACCAGCCGAAATTCCTGACTTAAAGAACGAAATTCGACGAGTCATTGATGAAATTCGTCCACAAATACGTGAAAATGTTATCAATAATTTCGTCAAAAGGGCAAGGGCCTGCCAGCAAAGCCGCGGTGGACATTTGATATTGTGTTTCACACTTAATCGTGATATGTATTCTTTCTAATCCCAGTAAAGTCTTGACATACCTATTTTAAGAAATAAATGTGTTTTGTTAACAAATAAAAATGTGCGTTCATTTTGGGACACCCTTTAGTTCTTACTTATTACTGTTTCAACGTTTGAAAGTTTCCAAGGTGTCGGATAAAAAGCTAGAGCAAATTAATGCTAAGAGCCCAAAAGGTTGAAATATTCCTATTTATTCAATGTTTTACGAACTTTGCAATTATCATAAAAGCATTGGTGGTTTATTCTTTATCGTTGCCAGGGGTAAAAGTAATTATAAAATGCGCTGTAGGCTAGAAAGGCTTAGAAAATAATTAAGAAAACTCGCGTAAAAAATAAACAAATGCCTACTATGATACTATTATTATCTATTAACGTAAAATACTAACTGGTCTTAAAAGCTTTAAACTTTGAAAGCGTAAACTTTTTTTTTCAGAGTTTTTGTTTTACATTTCAATATTTCTCCTTCTACAGAAAATCTTCCTAATTGAATTTTCTATAAAAAGCCCAATCCAAGAACCAATAATACGTTCAATACGTAGTTTCATTAATATTATTATAATATAGGCGACAGCATTGTCTCACAGTATCGGTCACACTATGAGAATATTTTTAAGCTATGCATTTTGCTTGAAGGTACACAATAATGGCATAATATAGACAAGGAAGCAAATGCATTACGTTTTCTTTTTTAGATAGACCCTTTGCAATTTTACCAACATGTTTATATAAAAACAATTACCTACTTCGTAACTTAGTAATCATAGGACATTTGAAGGAATAACTGTAACATACTATTCAAATAATATTTTCCAACTGGAAAATTATATGAAGTATATTTTACATATTGATTTTAAATGACTTTAATAATATAAATTAACTCTAAATTTTAACAAATCCTCTTACATGCTGATAAGTAAGAACAATTCAAATAAAAAACTTATTTCATAAATTATTTTTAACAACCAACTTATCAAGAAAATTTTAGGATTATACACTCAGTTCCAAAAAAAGTGACGCACCTAATTTTTGTTGCAACTTTGAAGCTTTGTCATTTCTGAACAAATGGACCGATTTTTATTATTTTTCCATTTGTTGGTAGTTAATTCCGTTACTATTAAGAAAAAAATAAACTGGTAGGCATTTTTCAAAGCCTCCTGGATGATAGTGGAGAAACTCAAGCCATGTAATTTTCTTAATTTTTGACTCACCCTGTGCGTTAATTAAGTAAATGTATAGAAAGCGAAATGTATCTCTAAAATTGTCCGAATTACAGCTTTTTTGCTGAAACCTTGCATATTACCAACTTTATGAATTTATAGAGAAACAGTTTTTAACAGATACGAATTCTAAAAACATTTTTATTACACAAAATTATAAACTATAACTGCTTAATACCCTGTATTGCCTCCCCTAGCAACTCTAAGAGCTTCTAATCTACGCGGCATACTAGAAATTAGGTTCCTTATCGTTTCCATGGGTATACGATTCCATTCTTCCACTAATGCATTTGCTAATTCTGCGAGATTTTTAGCAGGCCTCTGGCGAGAACGTACCTTTCTCCCTAGTTCGTCCCACAAATGTTCTATAGGGTTCATATCGGGGCTTCTGGCAGGTCACTGTAATGTGGTGCTATCCGTAGCTTCTAAGAAGTTTCGAACAATTGCTGCGGTGTGTGGTCAGGCATTATCCTGCATCAATATAAAATTATTGCCCACTCACTCTGCATGAGGTAAGACATACTGCTGTAAAATGTCAATATAGATTAGCGCTGTCATTGACTGCCTCAATGGAAAAACATGGAGGGGTATCTTTCCATTCATTGAAATCCGTCCCCACACCATAACCGACCCACCATTATAACTTTCACATTTTGTTATTAGATTCTGATTAAACCTTTCACCTGTCCTTCTCCATACTCTTTTCCTTCCATTCACCATGTTAAGACAAAACCGTGATTCATCCGTAAATAAGACATTCGACCATTCACGAATATTCCATTGTAAATAATTTTTAACGAAGTTTCTTCTAGCAGCACGATGTTGTGGCAATAATTTGGGACCTTTTGCAGGTCTTCGAGCTTTCAAATTAACCTCGTTAAGACGTCGACATACTGTTTGCTTACTTACCGTAACACCCCGAATTTGGCGAAGATCTTGCAGAACATTTACCGCAGTATTTGATCGATCACGTAATATCCTCAATCTCAAGAAGCGATCATCTCTTGAAGAAGTTTTTCGAGGGCGACTAGAACCAACCCTTTCAGCAGTGCTTTCTGTTCGTTCGTACTTGTGGATTGCTCTACGAGCAATTGCTTCATGGACACTGCACGAGCGGCGTAACATTTACTAAGCCCATCGTTATTTAAAGTAATTAATGCTGCTACTTGTTCTGAACTTCTTTGAGGCATTTTATGTAATTTTAGCCACTCAAACTTTTAAAATGACATTGATTTTTTTAATGACACAACGACAAAGGGTCAAATATGGAGTAATTGCCATGGCAAGGGCAATTGTTTTTTTAAAGGCAATGTGACCCTACAATAAATTACATTTGTGGGATAAACGTAAGGTTCCAGCAAAAAAGCTGTAATTCGGACAATTTTAGAGATAAATTAATGAACAAAAAATCAAAATGCTCGTAAAAGAAGCGACTTTCATATAGAGTGTTAGCGCTTTCTATACATTTACTTGATTAACGCACAGGGTGAGTCAAAAATTAAGAAAATAACCGGGCTTAAGTTTTTCCACTATCATCCAGGGGGCTTGGAAAAAATGACTATCAGTTTATTTTTTCCTTAGAGGTAACGGAATCACCTACCAACAAGTGGAAAGATAGTAAAAATCGGTCCATTTGTTCAGAAATGACAAAGCTTCAAAGTTGCAACAAAAATTAGGTGCGTCACTTTTTTTGGAACTGAGTCTATTTAGATTAAGATCTAAGTGGGAAGTGCCACATTCAAAACCTAAAAACTAATATTATATCTCCATTAGTAGAAATTTCATATAAAATGTGACATTTTATTCCTTTTTAATATTTGAAAATATGGTTTTGTCTTATTTATCCAAAACTCTAATATGTAATATCAATCTGGGGCCCTGTATGTAGAACTCATTTAAAACCATTACAAACATTACAAAATAAAGTGTAATTAAATGTATACACGACTTGCCTTTCTAGAACCAACACTAAATTTATATCGGTCTCAAGCATTTGTATAAATTACAAAAATAGTATATTATTACAAACAATCGACTTAAACATAAAAAATTTAGATATAAAAGTATTAAAATTAATTATGATTCATCAACATTAATATACAAGTCAATGTAATGATTTCCACATTACCCAAATAGGATCGAATTCTGGTAAACGATCAATTTTTCATGACGAAATTAATATTTAAAATCAATTACCAACGTTTCTTAATGATATCCAAGTAATAAAAAAATTTATAAATAAACTAACAAAAACAGTTCTGGAAGAATGATTTGTAGAAGTTTGTGAAATAGGTACCTTCTAGGTTACTTTGTAGTGAAATTATTATTTTGTCTATTGTTTTAGTTAATTGTATTCTAGGTTTGTAGGATAAAAGTGGGAGAGACGCCATATGAGGAGAGACCCCACACATTCCTTATCTCGCGATGTGAAAGAGATAGCCCTATACTTTATACTAGAAATAACTACTTATCGACGCTATCGTCGTAACGAGTCAGTGCCTGTTCGGCTGCCCTTGAGTACGTTACGTATATTTAGGAAATATTTTTTTCTGCGTAATTTATTCGATGCAAATTTTGAGCATATTTTGTTTTACTGAATGCTATAAGTACAGCTGAGATAAGTTAAAGTGAGTACCTGTTTTAATGTTTTGTTTAGCTTGTTTTTAACATGATAAAAATATTTTTGTATCATTGTTTATACTGAGTGATATTTTAACTGTACGGCATCTATCCTCCAAAATGAGGAGAGACGTCACAGCCTATATGATATGTGTTTTGCTGTTAAATTTGAACAAGTTATTTACTATTTCAGAATGCCCAGAAAATATGTACTTCCCCATTGCAATAATTGTGGGAGGGAAATAGTACGCAAAAAAAATCTTAATCAGACAAAATAATATGTATGACATCCCTCCCTCGTGTCATGGCATCTCTCCCACATAGTGTGTGAGAGAGGGCATTTTAAAACTTGTGATATTTTAATTTCTAGATCTCTATTTTTTTTGAAATAATGTCGCAAATTATTTTTTGCCACATAGTGTATACCTAAGAGTAATTTTCCTGCAAAAAATAAACGATTTGAATATATTGCATTTTTTCTTATAAAATTTCACACTTGCAAAAACTATGGCGTCTCTCCCACTTTTACCCTATTATATTCCCTGTAATGAACTATAATAGTTAGTTGGGAGTAAACAATTGAAAAAAAGAAAAGGAAGAAATGGGATTTTAAAAATATGCACAAAGCTGTAGAGAAGGTATTAAATTAAATGAAGAAATGAGTACGCATCAAGCAGCCGAGCAGGTACCGGGTAATCTGTTATATTTTGACCACCCACCTATCTTATTTATTTCAAGAAATGATTGAATGATGAATTTTAAGGGAATAATATAAGAAAAAACAAATGATCATCAAAAATGGCAAATATCTAACAATTTACTGTTTTCTTAAATGGAACACCCTATTATTATACGCTCTTCTGATGGGCAATTTCATCATTTTATCATTTCAAATATATATGGTTTATATGGTCTATCTTAAAGGGTTATGTTAATACTTACAATTTTATTAAATAACATTAGTAGGCGTGAACAAAATAATAATAATGGCGTATTGAATGTGCGGCAATTGTTTTTACGTCTTTGCTTGTCTATTAGATATAAGTTGTCTACAGGCAATACTACAAAAATATAAAAAAAAAATTAATAGAATTTAATATGAATATCAACAAAAGACAAAAATCGATAAACTTTACCTATGTCCCCATTAGAAAAACAATTTAAAATTTTTTTGTGTAAGTATTGCCTAATAAAAGCAACAAAATAACAATCCATTTATAATAAATGCCCGTTTGCATCAATCAATCCATTTATTAATTGCCGCAGTTATCCAATCGGGATGGTTAGTATTAATATTATTTATTTCATTCATCACTCGTGCTTGAATTTCTAATATATTATCGCTGTTTTTAAAATATATTATATTTTTCAAAGTTCCCTAAAGAAATGTGTCAAGTGGTGTTAAATCGGAACTGTTAGGCGGCCAGGATATAACACCATACCTCCCAATCCAAACTTCGAAATTGGCATTTAACCGTTCAGTATAACCTGGGCAACGTTATGCGGAGGTGCGTCATCCTGTTGCCAAATTATGGAGTTAGCCACGTTTAAAGGTAACTCATCTACACGATTTTCTACAGCATTTAAATGTTCCATATATCTTGCTCCTGTCAGATTGTTCTCAAGAAATATTGTACCAATAATCTTATCACTTAATATACCATACCATACATGTAACGAACGCCTTCCAGATCTTTTTGTTTCCAGGATTTGATGTGGATTAACATTAGCCCAAAAATGCAAATTTTTTTTATTGGGTGATCCCGAGGTGCTAAAAATGAATTCATCAGTCCATACAATGTTTGAAAATAACTCCTCATCTTATTCTAGTCTAGCTAAAATATCCCTACAGATATTAAGCCTTCTTTCTTCGTCGCTTTCATTTAATTTTTGTTGTCTATTTAGTTTAAACGGATGCATGTTATATTTTTTTTAAGTTTATAGACTTTCCAATATGATTTGTCTAAATTCACCATAGCTTTGCGTATAGAATTCAGTGGATTTTCTAGAAACATTGAAATCTGAGTTACACATATTAACAAAATCCTTTTTTATCCAACCAGCAAATTCAATTAGTAACCTAAACTTTCTTTTATTTTTTAATATAATATTACAAAGAGACCGCACCGAGAAGAGAATTTTTATTATTATTGAAATACAGGCAAAATAAATACTTACTCATATTTTAAATACATCATTATAACTACTATTTAGCAAATAATAAAACATAGCATTTAAAACTACATATTAATATTTATTTCGATATAAGTATTAATATTAAAAACAAAATACATTGCACGAAGCATAAATATGTAAAAATAAACAAAACCTGACAACGCCAATAAATAACAACAATAAACCAAAATTATTGTATTCCCTAATGAGGCGAATGCATTAAAATTTATATCAATGGCAAAAAATAAATCACCATTAGCGTTATTTTAAAAATTATTTGTTTTAAACTGTATATTTTTATATTTAGGAGGTGGTCGTGCACTGAAAATTGTTTATTGAAATGTGTTCTGATTTTCAGTGAGTAATTTTTTACAGTAAGAATGCTAATTTCCAATTAACTAACTCTATTGCGTTCCGCCTCAACTACTTTATGTTATGTACTTTTTAAATATTATGATTTCTTTTAAATCGTAATCAATTTAAATATTCTTAAATTTTCTAGTATAGATACATATCTGTTTTAAAGTCTCTCATCATCTATAACGTAGTTGGTTTAATTTTACGTTTTATTTTAATAAATTCAAGCAAAAACTCCCGTTACGAACGTTCGCGCAAGTAAAAAAGGGCAATGAGGTAGTCCGTACGACGCCACCCAGTAAAGATCGACACATTTATCTGTAGCTGCCGAAAGGATGCATGGGCAAAAAACATTCAGTTATGTAAAGTTACCTTTACTTTATTATTTTTAATAGGTATACGCAAGGAACTAGCCCTGGAATTAAATGTGGTAATTGAAAATAAATAGTTATTATATTTAATATAGTAAGGGTATTTTATTATATTTTAACATTATTCAAATTTTCTTCTTAAAGCCACTAATGATTGTGTGTGGCAATGGAGTAGTGATACAACCGGCGAAATCTATTCAGTTTTTTTAAATACGTCAGCGTCGCCTCGTAAAACTGTAATTCATGCGTCTTTGAATAAATTCGACTAAAACTAAAAATTTAAAGAAATAGTCCATTCTCGAAGTGGAGTTGAAATATAGGGAAAGGGGAAAAAAAGTCAAAAAGTCTTTCTCCACTAATTTCTAATTAGTGGAGAAAGACTTTTCGACTTTTTTTCCCCTTTCCCTAAAACTAAAAAGTCAGTATCGGTGCATCAGTCAAGAAGCTTTGTTTTTTTCCATGCTGAACTATAATTTTCTATTTTTATTAAATTTAATTCATATATCAGTTTAGCACGATGATGACTCCGCCATGGTTTAATATATTGTGCTTTCCCTTACCGATACGTCGTATGTACACCGCAAAGAGCTTAAAAATGTACACCGAAATCTCAACCGATCATAATTACATTTAATGTGATTCGCTTACATAATAACCGCACTTTTCTTTCTGTCTCCCATGTTGTACAACATATAGAGTATACACTCACTGTAGCAATTTTAAAATTGCCACTATTGACTTGGTAGGGAATAATTTGTATCATCTTTGTTTTCAGAAAATTAGTTCAAATGCTCAAGATATGTGGGGTTAGAAGTAGTGCGTTCGCTTTTCTGTTGGTTAATTGCACAAGACGCTGCAAGTAGGTTGATCATGTATTTGCGTTTCAAGTCTTTGTCAAGTCGTAGAACGCCCATTTCTTACTCTTGGCAGTTTTATGTAAAACAAAGTTGTTTGGAATTATTTTCTTTATTTTATTATTTGAGTTATGTTCTGGTAGAAGCCCAGACTCTTGTATCGTTTTGATCTTTTGTAGTGTGTCTATGTTCTCTTCTTTCTTTTTTTGGGTTAGGTTAAGTTGGCAAGACTTTGTGTCAGCTGATTGTTGAAGGGCAAGGGGTTTCTTCGGAGTTCTCGAAGCCTTTAATTTTACTTTCTTAAAATCCTTCAGATAGGAAGGTCAAGCCAGTCGCCATTAGGCTATTTTTTTTTGTCAAAAGGCCACAAGGTCTCACCCCCCTTTTAGAGGTAAGCTTCTTTATTCCTTTTTTTTTTTTTTGGTTTTTTTGTTTGTTGGGATTTAGGGGTTAATTTTCTTTTTTGGTTATTTTTATGGGCTTGGTTTGGTTACATTGGTAATTGTTTGGTTGATGGGTTTCGACCGATAATGCTGATTTTGCTGCCCTTCGACATTTAAGTGGGTCAACCACAACCACATGGGACTTTAAGGCGCACGAGCTACTATGGGGGTACTGCTAAAGCCTTTTAAGAAGTCAAATTCCACCGACCTATCAGGAGTAGCCTGAAAGAAACCACGAGGGGCTATCCTGAAGTGAATAGCAGGCTGGTATAAACTTGTCTCGAAGTAATGTTTTTTATTCTTAATTAATTTTTATCGTTCAGCAGTTACATCTAACATTTCAGTTTTATAATTTCATTTCACATGTTTCTATAACCAATTTAAATTAATCGTCCTTTTTATGTTAATCTATCTCGGCAAAAGGTAACAACGCTTATTATATAACCATACTTCCTTGAAAGATTTAAAAAGTTCTAGAATCTTTGTAGGTTATACCCCATTATATTTAAACCCTTGCTCCCGAAAAGGCTGTTTTAAAGCATTCACAGTGTAACTAAGTCATGCTATAAAATATTTCTTACTTGTAACACGAGCTGTCTGAACCCCTTTTTTCATTTATTTATTTTAATAAAAACCTTATTGTGTGTGTGGGAAAAATTTAGTTTTATCTATTGCATAGATTTTTAATAGTGACTGATATTCGGTATATCTTTCCTGGTTTGGACTTCGATCAAACCAGGTGGCGCCCAAGGTAAGCCAACGACGAAGGGAAGGTGTAAGTATAACGGACCACGACCTAGTGCCTCCACATTAAGAGCTACCGTCAGCAGATAGTGTATACCTGTTATCAATGATAAAAGGTTGCCACTGTCAGATCACGACATACCGAAAGACAGACAAAGTTAGCTCTATTTGTTTGCCGACGACACTGCAATTACTGCGAAATCCAAAGGCTTGGAACATTCGCCTGAATCCATCCAAAACGAAGGCCATATATTTCTCAAAGAGTAACGTTAGACGACCTGGGACCAGGCTCAGAGTCAATGGTGTCAAAGTGAAATGTGAACTGGTGCTTGGTGGAAGTGAAATCCCTGGGACCAATCTTTGATCAAAGACTGAACTCCCAACTAGCAAAGATGTTTTATAATTTTTAACTCTCCGTGCTATTTTATTTTATAATTGCTTTATTACTGCTCGTCGAACGCAATTTTGTTTTATTAAAATTGCCAGTGAGATAATCAAGCTTTTAAAAAGTATTTTGCTTTATAAGGTAGTCGTATAAACGTTCTTAGAGCAAAAATACAAAACAGTTTTACGACAAATTTTAATACTGCTTTATAAACGTTTACACAACAATTGTATACGACATTTTAGCTTACCGGACAAATTTGTTTTATAGTAGATTTATACTGGTGTTATCTGATACTGATACATTCGTTTGCGAACATCTATTAAATTGTTTTATTAGCGCTATGTGAAACATTTATAAAATTAATTTATTAATATTTTCTGTCCGATATTTTTGATGTCTAAAGCATATTGCACTCAGATGGTACCCTAAAAAAATTATTATATAATTATCATAAATACTGTCATAATAAAAGCTATATATAATAATTATAAAACACAAAAATGTTTGTAACGATACAAAAGCATTTATTAATACATTTATAAAACGAATAAGAGATTCTTGTTCGCCAAGTTATTATTGGTAATACTCTAGATCTCTCTATAAAGGAAGCAGCAGGTGACCAGGATAAACAAAATTATTTTGCTTCAAGTAATGTTGAACCAAGTGGTTCCAATAAAAATGCTTTTATTCAGGAGGTTGAGCCAAGAAGTCTTGAAGAAGATGAAGATGTAATCAATAATTGGGAAGTAGAACTGGATGAATTGGATGAGGAAAATCAGTCTAATATAAATAATGCGGGAAGAAATATAGAGTTTGTAAAGAGTATGAGATTGTGGGCTGTGCCTTTTAATGTACCGCAAGTGGCACTAAGGGCTTTATTTCAGAATATCAATAGTCGCTTTCCCAATACACTTCCCCGAGACCCTAGACTTACTAAACAGACTAGACCTATATTAAATACTGGCTTATTTTTTATTTGTCTAGCAAAACGTGTGTTTAACTTACTTTAGTCCAAAACAAAAAGTCCAGCATTTTACTTTACTTTTAAAAAAGAATAACACTCGAAAATGAGGTTAGGTTTTTAAAACATAAGGAGATGTTGCGCCAGACACAAATTAGCTCTGTTGTTGCTGCATCTGTGACATACTTGAGAAAAAATTATTTTCTAACTGATGCAGCCGGAGCATTTAATCAACATTGATACTAACCGTTTTGTTAATGTTTTTTAAATGTACTATTCAGAATTATTAATTCGGGTAAGCGTCGTGTGCGCGACTGTTTACTCCTGGTCTTATGCGCCATCTGGAGAGAGATGTTATAACTATGAAAACAATAGCAAACAAAAATTCGTTGAGCAAACACGTATTGGGAGTTCAGAGGTGGACTTCAGTCAGTTAAATTTCTTATACACCAGGTGATTCACCATAATATAATGTACGATAATATATCCTTAACTTTTTTATTTGGAAAGATAGAAAAGAAAAGTGAAAGGCAAAGTTTTAGTATATAGTATATGTAGAACGTGGTGCCGCAGTGATTTTAACTGATATACAGGGCGATTTCAAAATACGCGAAAACTTAACATTTTATTTTATTTTATAGTTTGATGAGAAATTCTCTTCTGATTCCAGTTTTATAGGTAATCACTACGTTAGATGAGCTCGCTGGGACATTCATATTGCAAGAAGTATCAATAGCTCTCACGCATGGTAAACAAAAGTGGATATAAAATTGGAACTACTGAAAATAGACCACATCAACTAAATATACCTAAGATAATATATAGGATATTCAATTAAAAAAAATAGTCAGTAGTCGCATGTTTTAAAATCGCCCTATATATCAGTTAAAATCACTACAAACTATAAAAATACACAGTACATTATTATTATCCCACTGTATATTTACTAATTTGTCCAAGTAACTTTGTACACTAGCAGTTTTGGTGCTGTTTTAAGAAACACGATTTTTTTTGCATGTTTGATATGCTATACAATCCGAGACAGTTTAATATAGAGAAGAAAACTTGTACTTTCCTATCCTAATTTTCTTAGAACTCTTCTCTGAAAAATTGTTTTTTGGAAATCAGCTACTGTCAATTTTTTTTTTGATTTTTTTTTCACGGAAATTAAATTTATAAGAACTACCATATTTTATATATGCACAAAAAACATTTAGAGTGATCGATCTACTATGTAGGTACATCTATAAATTGTTTTTTTTTTTAAACCAACCCTTTTTTCCTGCAGTACGTCTCTGTTTAACTAAAACATACCCATAAATTAAATAAGTATTTTATAAACATTTTTTATAGAGCCAAAATATTTTATAAGGACTCCCAAGGTGCTAAAAGCGTTTTATAACATGGAAGCCATATTTTGTGTTGTTCCAACTTCACTTTACGACGGCCATTTTTAAATATATACATAATAAAGTGCCTTAACTAACTTCTTTAGTATTTATATAATGGTATAAGATCGGTCCTTTGAATTATTTTATCACAATACAAGCCAAAATAAGAGAATAATACATTGAATAATACAATAAAATTTTTGACTTTTTCTCCTAAAACTCAATAATAACTATTATATTTGAGGCGCTTAAAAATTTTGCTATATATATTCCATACATTATACAAAAAAATTTCTTTCGCAATAAAATATCAACCACCAGATTGCAAATCGAATTTCTGTCTCTGGTATTGGTGTAGATATTAGAACTAAATGTAATATGGCTGATGTATTTACCGAAGCATATTTTATGCGTTACAAAAGATGCAATGCTTGCCTTTTTGTTATCTGAAGGACCATTAAAAAATAAATTATTCGCAGTGGGTACAATTTCACCACAAAAGCTTGCTTTTATAGTGTTAATCAAAACAAAAAAGCTACATCTGAGATAATAAAACAACTTTTATAAAACTGTTTTATTCTAGCTCGATAGATGTTGTATAACTGTCGTAATAATAAAATAATATTTCGCTCTATAACTGTTTTCAATAAAACTGTTTAATAATTGTTGCAAACTATGTTTTATAATAATTTTGTAAATGTTTAAACAATTATCCAGTAAAAGCTGTGGAAGCCATAATAAAGCAAATTAAAGAACAAAATTGCTGCACAAAAGTGCGCCCTTTTTGGGTTTACAGGCGTTGTATAAACGTTGTTAGAACATTTATAGCGACATAGTTATTTTATAAAAATAGTTCTGTAAACGTTGTTAGGCCATTTATAAAACATAAATTGTTAGTTGGGCTGGAGGCTTAATTTAATCAACAGAGTCAAGATAGCATTGCGACAATTAGACTCCATCTACTCCCTGCTTCACAGGCGAAGTAGACTTAGCAACATAACAAAAGTAAACCTCTACTCAGTCCTAGCGGCAGATCACCCCAGGTATACAACGAACCGCATGCTACATCAGGATTTTCACGTACCGATAATCAACGAATTCTTTTTAAAAGTTATCACGGGTGATTATGGACGTATTGACAAACCACCAACTCATAACGGATTTACGCACGGGAGCTAGACAAGACGCAACCTATAAACTGCCTAAAGACTGGCTCCTAAGCTAAGGCACTAAAGTCACCACCATCGAAATCATTATTGAGAAAAAGACGCCAGATATTGCACCGCTAAAAACTCTAAAGCAACCACGGCACAATGCAAACATCAATCAAGGCAAGAAGCTGATATCAATTTCCTACCTAAATGATAAGACCCAATATGTTCTCGAAGACCTAATAGATGTTAAAGGTTTTACCTAACATAAAAACCCAAAGAAGATTTATTAAGGAATCACAAACTTCATGGTTGTTGCAACGACATTAAACACAACTTTAAAATATCCTAAAAATTCGTCTTTATAAGATAAAACATTAGTAATGATAATGTGCAAATTAAAAAACTCTCATTTAAAGTGAAAAATTTTTGTTTTAAATGTTTATTAAAAAACTGTACAAATTAATCGACAAACATGAAATCCTACTAGGATTATATGACAGTTAGGTGGCATTATTAACAAAACAATGTACGCATTATGTATGCGTTTAGTGTAAACTCAAGAAATACAATGTTTTTAAACGTATTTGAATATGGTGCCAATGGTTTTGCTAATTTTTATCGGCTTTTTTTTTATTATAACTTAACAATAAACAAATAAAAAAAAAAAAAAAACAGAAAATATTTGAAACCCAGAAAAAATAAAATTGAAATGTCTAAAAAAATGATCATGTTCAATGCATTTCATTATCCGATCATAAAATTCACTAAGAGTGGATCGCAAAACACTTGCTTGGATATTTCTGCAATAAAATCGTATCGAATTTCAAGCTCCCCAACATTTTTAAACAGTCGATCCTTGTAAACTTTTTGCTTTAAATATCCCCATAAAAAAAACTAATGGGGTGAGATCTGGCGAACGAGGAGGCCACCGTGGATCGGTATTTCGTCCTAATCATTTATCACCAAATTCCCCATTTAACCATTTAGAAACAATTCTAGCAGAATGAGCAGGACAACCATCATGTACAAACCATAATTTATGTCGTTCTTGAATACTTATATTATCCAAAAAATTCGTCAGTTCGTTTTCCAAAAAATGTAAATAGGTATCACCAGGTAGGTTTTGGCGAAAAAAATAACGGCTCTATTAATTTGTCGTTAATAATACCGCACCAAACGTTTGTTTTTTGGTAATACCTTTTATTGTCAATGACAAAATTTGGATTTTCGTCCGACCACCACCTACAATTTTGGAAAGAAACAACGCCATTTGTTGTGAACGCGGATTCATCCTCAAAAAGTATGTCTATGGAAATCACGTTGATCTTCTATTTGTCCTTAAATCCACGTGCAGAAATCATACCGCAGGTCATAGTCTCGTCTTTGAAACGTGCAAATAAACATTGATATGCATGGTATTTTTGTTCTTTAAGAATCTTCTTAACTGAGCTTTTTTTATACCTGTATAAACTTAAATTTCTTGGGTGGATCTTCTAGGGGTTTCAACAACTGCTTGAAGTACTTCTACTTGATTTTCTTCAGTACATACAGTTTTGGTACGTTCATTTTTATATTTATAGTCTAAAGACATTTAAAATTTTGCTTACAGTTGAATAGTAAACATGTTTATCTGGATGTCGTTCATTGAATATATCTCCTGCTTCACGCACTAATTTGTAGTTTTCTCTACATGTGACTAATTCTGCCTTCTCGGCTAATGTTAACTGTATTGGGGGAGGCATAACAACAATAATTATTTAAAAATGAATAATGCCACCAAACTGTCATAATGTTTACTTTTAACCGTTATTTTTTTTTTCCATATGTATCTGCGATTATTTTAGTAGAATTTCAAGTTTATCGATTAATTTGTACAGTTTTTTAAAAAACATTTAAAATAAAAATTCTGTATTTTAAATGAGAGTTTTTTAATATGCATATTATCATTACTAATGTTTCATCTTGTTAAAAAGAATTTTAAGGATATTTTAAAAGTGTGTTTAATGTCGTTGCAACAACCATGAAGTTTGTGATTTCTTAATAAATTAAAAATCCAAGTTAATTTTACAAATATGCTTGAATTTGAACAATGATACGTGAAATTGATTTGATTTTGATTAATTTATGAAGGTCATTAGGGTGAATATAAAAGAAGGAAATTTTGTGAAATTATTAATGTTTTCAAAAAAAAACATTTTGTTTATTTTAGGAGGTCACGTTTCCGAATCTATGCATAACTTTAATTCTAAACAACTTTTCTTAATAACATTTTGCTAAATTTTCTGAAATAGGGGTATTTTATTCTTGTACAAGTTTTATATTTTTGACCTACCCTGTACGCCGTTTAACTTGCAACCATTCTAAGTGCATTTAATATGATTATTGAACATGCACCAATTTTTATCAAGAATAAAATTTACTGAGAAATCGGTAATAAAAAAAATTCCTATATGTTGCACACTTAAATGACCACTCTGTATACAGTTTTCCAACTATCTAAATACAGTGCCATTATCACAATTTTCTCGTACGCTACTGGCCTCGTGTCGATTGAAAAAAAAAATACGTTACACATTCGAAAGTACGTTAACATTACTCGCAGGATTAATTGCCTGCATCGTCCCGTAAAACAGTACTTTTCGGTCTTGTGACGTAACATACTATTGCTTACAGGGACAAACTTTCTTTCTAACGAAAACTTGGTAGCTTAATAATTGAGGAGAATAAACAACACTGCAAAAGCAGGACACCGCGTTTACCGTATTTATTTGTTTAAGTAATTTTACCTTCAGGTAAACAAGCTTGAGTTTGTCCTTGAGAAACAATCGAGTGGTGTTGGTTAAAATTACTTTTTTCCACTACTAACCTATAACATCGCCATTATTGACCGAATATTAACGTTAGAAATCGTTTTTCTCTACCTTATAAGTTATTATTGACCATGGTCAATAATAAGGCATTGAAATCCATTATTGACCGATCTTCAAGAATCTATTTGAACGCAGGTACCTTGATTTTTTGATTTGACAACATGAATTCATAAACATTTTAAACAGTTAGGCAACCAGATAATTTTTAATACATATTAGATTATTAGAGATGCTAATATGTTAAATATCGATACAATCAACATTTTTTCTGCTTCCATCCTTAATTCTGGAGGTGTACACATAATAATATCGCTAACATTTTCTTCGCTCATTTTTAAGGAAAACGGAAAACTCGTGAAATCTGATGACATAAATGAACAAAAATTGACATTGACAAAGCCACCTGACAAAACAACAAAATATTTTGCCAATTCCAAAGCGCAGGTAACTTGATTAAAAAATATACTTATACCTACCTATAATTTTTTACAATTAATAATACTATAAAGATAAATGTCTTATAAAAGTTGGTAGTAGTGGAAAAAATATTATATTAACCACGGTTTAGACAGCTTATAGCCCTCGCGTCTTAAATCCCTCGTCGCTCCGCTCCTCGTGATTTAAACTTGCCGCTCGGGCAATAATGATGGCTGTCTAAACCTTGGTTAATAATATACTATTTCTCTTTGGGTTTCATCATAATGACTAAAAAATGTTTTACTCTGTTGACGTATATATGGTATTTCAAGTTGTGAGTTGTGACCACAATACAATGGCCTTTTTCAGATATGTATGTTTGGTAACATATACATGGACAATACAATAATAATAATAATAATAATAATAATAATAATTAACACTCTTTATTTCAAAATTACATTATATAACATAAAATGAAATAGTGTCAGATATTCTAGCCAAACGTACGCTACAAATTTGAGATTTTTACAAAATACTCTTCGATATTATACGGTTCAATGTCTTTCAGTAATTTAAATACATTTATTTTTACTTTTTTAATGTTGTCACAAGTTTTGATGTAAATGAATAAGCACCACTTTCGTATAATGTCAGCTTATGTTAAGGGAAAGCATAGTTCATCGTTCTTGTTGGATATTTATTTTGTGATTCACTATATCTAAACAAGGATCTATTTTTAAAAAAGAATAAAACACATTCCTGTATGTAAACTGCAGGGACAGTAAGAAGATGGTTCTCTTTAAATTTACCTCTACAACTTTCTCTGATGTTGAGACCCAATATTGTTCTTGCTGATCTTTTTTGACATATAAACAATCGTTCAACGTCCCTCAACAAGATAATTCCGTACGTGACGTGTGATTCGAAATTTGCATAGTAGACCATTTTACATCTTTGCCTATCCAGATATCTAACTAGAATGAGTAAAGTGTAACATATCCTATTCAGTTTACCAAGCATATATTCTACATGATGGTCCCATGACAGTACTATCCAAGACCATTCCCAAAAATTTTGTCGTCTTCGAGAGTTTTAGTTGACCATTATTTACAACGATATGATCCGTTTCTTCCAATGTAGACCTCGTGGTTTTAAATAGTATAGCATTTGTTTATGATCTATTTAACACAAGGTTATTTTTGGCAAAGCACTCATTTGCTCCCATCATTATTTGTTCATTATATTAATACTTGGCAGACTTGGAGCCACTATAAGGAGATTGGAATCATCCGCATAATTTGTTAAAGTACAGTTATTTTCGATAGAAAGTAGTTCTGTATTATCATTTACATGAATAAGGAATAGTAGAGGTCCCAATACACTTCCCTGTGGTATTCCTAGTTTAGTCTCCGATCTATTAGATGTTACGGGGTCCTTTCCCTTACCTATTGTTACGTTTTGGTACCTTTCCGATAGGTATGATCTGATTCCATACAGTTCCAACTTGTCAAGCAAAATTTCATAGTCCAATGTATCATATGCCTTTGAGAGGTCAAGAAATACTCTCAAGGGGATCATTCCGTCATCCAAAGACCCTAAAATCCGCTCAACAGACTGAAACGCTGCTGTCTGAGTCGACCTGTCCTTCAAATATCCATGTTGAACCCTGATAAAGAGATCATCATTATCCGCTCAAAAATTATTAAAAATGATGGGAACATACTAATAGGACGATAATTTTCGGCCTTTGTTTCATCGCCTTTTTTAAATATATGGACTACTATGGCTAGTTTTAGTTGGTCAGGAAATAATCCGTACTTTAATGTATTACTAACTATGTAAATGAGGGGTTCCACAATAATTGGTTGAATCATATACTTGATTAAAGAACTTGAAATTTCATCATCTCCACTACTAAATTTGTTTTTTAGATTATTGACTATATTTAGGATTTCTTGTGAGTCTGACAATTTTATGGGAATCGTCTTGGGGCATCGCTCTATTTTAGCAGAGTATGGAGTTAACAAATTAGGAGCTGCCGTGGATAAATGAGTGTTAAAATCGTTTGTAACTTGTAATAAGTTGCCCTTTGTATGTAATTCGCATTTTGTAATGGAAAACAGCTGTCAAAATCATTTAATATTAACGTCATAAATTCGTTTCATTGGCGGGTGTTCGGGAAAAGTGGTATAAGTCGAAAAATGCCGAAATTGAGATAAGTCTTGAAATCACTCCAATAATGCATATCTTTCGATAAGGAAGAGCGCGATAAGTCGATTTAATTTACAAAACGCTGAATTACTTAGTGTCTTAAGGTATAAGTACGTCAGCTAAATTAGTGTTTAGGGAAAAGAGATATATCTCATTTTGTTATTTTTTATTTTGTCAGCAAAGATGACAACAAATCGGAAGGCTACATCTGCCATTTGTCATCGATCTTTTAGGGTCAAGTAGGCTCTTAAAGTTGCTTTCCTTTGTCGGATTCTATAGCTTCACTGACGAGCTGTTATACAGCGAAACGCGTCTGAAGATGAATCCGGCGAAGGAAAGCAACTAACTTTTGGAATTCAATAGTTGGTACTCGGCCCATAACCGAGATTTGGCTTTTAATGCGCTACTGGCGGCGACTCTGAGGATACCGGCTCGCCGGATTCTTACAGTAGTTTGCTTCTCCGACTCTGACTGATTTTGTTAGGCGGGCCAGGTTGATGCATGTGATTGCCACTAGATGTCGCTTCAAGGCTACATCTGCCATTTTCCATCGATCTTTTAGGGTCAAGTAGGCTCTTAAAGTTGCTTTCCTTCGTCGGATTCTATAGCTTCACTGACGAGCTGTTATACAGCGAAACGCGTCTGAAGATGAATCCGGCGAAGGAAACCAACTAACTTTTGGAATTCATATATTTTTTAGGTAGTGAGATGATTTCATTAAACGATACTTCTACTATTTCGGCTTCCGAATCGGCTCCTGAAGTTTCCGAGTCAACCCTTCATGAACAATAGGATAACTTTATTGATATAAACGACAAGTTAGATAGTAAGTTAAATATACTTCTTAAATAATATTTGTGTAATTCTTTGAAGAAATTGTTATTTTTTAATAAAAAAAACTTCAGCGGATTTTACCTCTACTTATCTATTTTTATTTTAGATTCGAGTCGCACGCCTTCGCTGAACTTACTTGAACCAAATGAACAGCAGACATTAGAAGAAATTATTGCAGACGCATGTGGAGATGATTTTGATGAAACAATAGGTTATCCGGAAATATTGTGAACCAGGAGGAAGCAGATATGAGACTAGATTATATCTTAAATCCAGACCCAGCTGATGATAGCGACGCAGATCCTAATTACCAAGAAGAAATAAGTGAAGTTGAGTCAGATTCCGAAAATGACGATAAAAAAAATTGTTGAAAAAAAGACTAACCTAATGGAGCTTGTGCCATATACCTTTCAGGAATTTTATAAAAAATTAATAACCAAAGAGGATGTTCATAATACATTGCCTGGGAGTGACAGCGAAGGCAATGACGATGATTGAAAAGAATCATGAAATTAAAATACTTAATATAAGGCCCACACGGAAAGAGCTTATTACATAACCCATTTTAACCTGTTTGCGTTATGTAATATACTATATTACGTACTGAGTGATGTAGGTAATGAACTCATTACATCACTCAGTGATGTAATGAACTTATTACATTACTCATTTTTAATCAAACTGTGATTTCTTTTGTTCCGTCAGTCACTGTCACTTTTTGTGTAATGTCACTGAATAAATATGAAAACCATTTTGAATACATAAAAAAATCATAAAAAACCAAAATTCTGGGTCTTATATAAAATGTTGTATATCACACGAACGGTAAGGCTCATACCGTATTTTATAGTAATAATAAATAACGAACACTTTTGGGCGGACGTTAATCCTCATAAAATTAGAGAAGTTCGTTTTCAGCAACAACTTTCGATGAATGTATGGGCAGGAATCGATCATTGGCGACTATCTTATTGGACCATACGTTTTATCACCTCGATTGAATGAAAACTTCTATACGCAGTTTCTATCAAAAGAATTCACGTTCTGTTAAAAGACGTACCTCTACAAATTAGAACTAATATGTGGTTCATGCACGACGGTGCCCCAGCTCATTCTAGCCTAGTTGCACGTCAATAACTCGACAACACTTTTCCTAATTGCAGGATTGGACGGGCAGGTCCTCAAGGTTGGCCAACTCGTAGTCCCGACTTGAATCCTCTAGGCTATTATTATGAGGTCATCTAAAATCGCCTGTACTAGATGGAAACGACTTAAGAATTCGAATTATTGAAAGTTGCAATGCGATTCGAAATAATGCGGGCATTTTTGAACGTGTAAGAGAATCAATGGTGAGACGATTGCGCGTTTTATCAGAAGGGAGCCGTTTTCAACATTTGTTTTGATTAACTATTGCATTTTTTTTGTATAATTATTTAAAAAAAATATTTTATTTTTGATTTAAACGTTTTAATTAACTTTGAAATACACAAGTATTTTTATTGTACATGCAATAAAGTGGTTTTTATTATTTATTTCGAAAACAAAGCAAGATACAAAAACAATTTAAGGATCAGAAAAGTTAGTTAGTTAGTACTATGAGTTGGTAAATCCGAAAAGAAATATCAAAATTAGAAAAAAGTCAGTGGCTTACAATATTTGTCAATAATATTCGTTAAGGTGCTCCCCGGAACGCCACTGGACTTAATAAATTTAATCTAGTTAGGGAAATTTAAGTCCCGAATTTCAATAAAATCGGGGAAAGGATATTTAAAAAAATTCTAAAAAACCGATTCTTTTAAGAAACTTTAACACTGTGTATATTAAAACCGGGGCAACTCTGGGCACATGTTCATATGAACTTTTTCTCTTAGAATATCATAAGGAATCCCTTAAGTTACGTACCGTACTTCTGACACCCCCTGTATATTACATAACATACCAAAACCATTCTTTTGAATAATTGAAAGAAAAATTGAGTGTCACGTCATATTATCGTTTAACGATGGTATAATAAGGAATTTGTCTGGTTTGTTTATAACTATTCATGATTAAACAGTATAGTATTCCTGAGAAGCCATGCAATTTAAAAAAATGCTAGACTATGCTACCTGTCTGAGTCTAAAAACTCAATTATTTCGTTGATCAGTTTTTTTAAATTAATTTTAGACTTTTTTTAAATTGTAACATATTGCTTTTGTGAATCTAGTCAATAGTTTATATTCAGCTTTTGCATTTTGTTTTTAATTTTAGTGACTTAACGTAATTTAAGAGTTAAAAAAATGTTGTATTTAATATGCATGTTAAGTCTAAATAGAAGTATTTGATATATTTTTGATTGACATAACATATGATAGTAAGTCCTAAAACAAAAGACATATTTTTTGTTAAATAATATATTTCTTAATTATTAAGAGAAAACAATATAACACAACAAGTTTGGTCTCTGGTAATAAATACAAATTATTTTCTTCTTCATATTCGTTTTTCCATTTTAAAATTGTTAACTGTGGAATCTTTTTAGTACCCATTTAAAAAGTTTTTGTAAATGGCTATACTTTGTGGTGGAAATTGGTTTGGGCCCATCTCTAATTGGTGAAATTGATATAGGAATGCAGTCATTTCGTCTGGTTCTTCGGTAAAAGTCGACTTCTGAAAAGTCTTTACATAAATCTGTCTTACATACATAAACTTTATGGCATATGAGAAAATCATTTCCCGAGATATATTTCTTTTATGGATAATATGCTGCATCAGCTTCAAGATTTCCATGTTGATTAATATAAAAAATGTTTGCACCACACAATGGCATTATTTGTTACCAATCCCAGGGGGTCATTACTTGAAATTGTGAAATTGTCCTCCTTTCATGCTCTATCACAGAATTAACGGCATCTGCTTCTGACAGTGTATGTGTGTGTGTGTGTGTGGGTGTTCCCTGGCTATAAAATTGTAATTAATAACATTAATGTTTGGCATAATCCGAAGTATCCTTATAACATAAAACCATCAAGATATTTCGATTTTGGCTCGGACAATTGTCCGACTAAATTGTTATTTCTTTTGCGTCATCTGAGACGTGTTCTTCAACACATTTCATTAAACATGAAGCTACTTCATTTTCTCCCCGATCAGCTAGGCTTTCATCCCACAATATGAACATATTTCTTTCAAAAGTTGGATTTTGAATAGTTAGGTTATACATAATAATATATCCATAGCTTAAGAGAATAAAAGCTTTGAGAATTATGTAAATCTGGCGTCGGTGGGCATTTTCGAAGTTTTCCCTAAACTTTCTTTTATTTTCATGTTTAATTTTATATCTATCACTTGCACCTGCAAGGTGTTTGCCATAATCAGTCTATAGACTCTATCTCGATTCAGGAGATATTGCTTGGGATCTGAAGCTGAAGTTGATCGCATAAGTCACAGGCATCATTGTCTGGACTCTTACATGAATAATTATACAGGGTTGTTTGACGAAAACTTAACACCTCGATTTTCCTGCTTTATAATGAAAATGTGGAAAATCGCTCGGACCCGTCTATTTCTGATTCGAGGAGGAATAACTTTTCCGCTTTTTTCAACTCCGTAACTTCAACCCCCGAACGGGGGTGAGCACAACCCCCTGATTTTGAATAGGGATAAGGGTGTTGCGATACCTCATTTTGAAGATCTTATCGAGTGCTATCTGGCCCTAAAATTTCGCTTTAAAATTTTCATCTTTAACGAAATGACAGCTAAAATAGTGGAAGACTACTTACTTTTGTGATTAGTTTATTAAATGCTGAAAATGGCCACCATTCACTTGCATGCAGTAAAGAACGCTGGTGTATGAGTAGAGAATGTGGAATTTACCTCGAGGATATTACTCTTATCAGACGCATTTGAATTAGTTATTTATTTGTTAATTTTTTTGTCCAAAAAAGTAGACGGACCATGTTTTTGATTGACCTTAGTCTATTGTGAATTTTTAAGAACGTTGAAACTGTGTCAAAGCGATTGTAACTTTGTAGTAGAATTAAAATGGTGTATTCCGAAGAAGAAAGGGTGGAAATGATAAAATTATTTTTTAGAAATAACGACTCTGCGCGAGTAACAGCGGCTTTATTTAATGAACGACATCCTGAAAAAAATGTATCGGCTGCTTACGTTGTGCAACTGGTTGCCAAATTTGACGCTACTGGTTCAGTCGGAAACAAAAAGAGGGTGTATGAAAGAGACGAAGCGAGGGAAGTGGCTGTCTTAGGTCAAGTAGCAATGGATCAGACCCTTAGTACTAGGAAATTGTCCGATGTATCTGGTGTTTCACGCACAACAATCATGAGAATCCTTAAACAACATAAGTTCCATCCTTTTAAGATACGAGTGGTTCAGGAACTGAATGAGGATGATTTCGATCGCCGACTCCAGTTCTGTGAAGTGGTCAGTGGAATTATTAACAATAATCCTAACTACATGTTCAATATCTGTTTCTCGGATGAGTGCTAATTTTACCTTAATGGCATTGCAAACAGGCATAACTGTCGGTATTGGTCAGATGAAAATCCAAGATTATTTCGAGAAGTGCAGACTCAGCATCCCCAAAAGTTAAATGTTTGGGCGGGTATTTATGGAAATCACATAATCGGCCCTTTTTTATACCCGGTAATCTAACTGGCCAAATTTATTTAGAACTATTAGAGAACGCTATTTATCCAGCCCTCGTTCAAGTATTGGAGAATGAAGAAGACCATGTAACGATAATTTTTCAACAAGATGGCGCACCACCTCATTTCGCTCAACCTGTGGGTCAGTTCTTAGATGAAAATTTTCCTCAGGCCTGGATTGGAAGAAGGGGACATATTGAGTGGCCACCCAGATCACCTGATCTGGCTCCACTGAACTTTTTTCTATGGGGTCACCTGAAATCTAAGATTTACGCTACCCAGCCTGAGTCACGGGATGATTTGCGAATTCGGATCATTAATGAATGCCGTCAAATTACACCAGAAATGTTGAGTAATGTACGTGAACGTTTTGAGCAAAATTTATTTTACTGCATGGAAGTGAATGGTGGCCATTTTCAGCATTTCATAAACTAATCACAAAAGTAAGTAGTCTTCCACTATTCTAGCTGTCATTTCGTTAAAGATGAAAATTTTGAAGCGAAATTTTAGGGTCAGATAGTACTCGATAAGATCTTCAAAATGAGGTATCGCAACACCCCTTATCCCTATTCAAAATCAGGGGGTGGTGCTCACCCCCGTTAGGGGGTTGAAGTTACGGAGATGAAAAAGCGGAAAAGTTATTCCCCCTCGAATCAGAAATCGACGGATCTGAGCGATTTTTCACATTTTCATTTTAAAGCAGGAAAATCGAGGTGTTAAGTTTTCTTTGGACCACCCTGTATAGCTTTATATCTCTGAGTATAACCACTCCTTTGCAATACTTTCGGGTTCAAATTTTGGTTACAATATTGTAAGTAAAGACTATACATCCTACTAGAGTAGTGTGATTTATATGCTGAAAACTGCAAAATATTATATATTTGGTTAAAAACTTAACACAAAAGTGAATTAAAACCACTTGCTACCCGGTAGTAATTTACAGACTTGCCTGATGCTTTTATGGTGCTGGTGTTTGCGGTTCCAAATTTTAACCGTTTTGTGGTAATGCAGGTTTTATTTTTTTACCATTTTATTCGTCCTAGAAGACCATGGAACAGGAGTCGAAGAAGAACCTTTTTAAAACGTTTAACTGGTACTCAAGCAAGATTCCAGAAAAAAAATTAACTTATACAAGTATAGACTTAACATATCAAACTAAACGCAAATTCAGAGGCTAATAATTTTGTCGCGACTTAAGATTGCTTTCCTCAGGGGAACCAGTTTGCTTAACATAGTTTAAAATAGGCTATTTTCTTTAGTATAACAGATACGCTAAAACCAAAAATACCAAACGATCCACGGCAAATTGTAAAGTGATTTACCATATTATAATTTAGTTAAAATTTTACATATTTGGACTAGTCTGTCTGGCTCTGGGGCACAGAGTATAAAGTTGACACAAAAGTGAATTAAAACCACTTGCTACCCGGTAGTAATTTACAGACTTGCCTGATGCTTTTATGGTGCTGGTGTTTGCGGTTCCAAATTTTAACCGTTTTGTGGTAATGCAGGTTTTATTTTTTTACCATTTTATTCGTCCTAGAAGACCATGGAACAGGAGTCGAAGAAGAACCTTTTTAAAACGTTTAACTGGTACTCAAGCAAGATTCCAGAAAAAAAATTAACTTATACAAGTATAGACTTAACATATCAAACTAAACGCAAATTCAGAGGCTAATAATTTTGTCGCGACTTAAGATTGCTTTCCTCAGGGGAACCAGTTTGCTTAACATAGTTTAAAATAGGCTATTTTCTTTAGTATAACAGATACGCTAAAACCAAAAATACCCAACGATCCACGGCAAATTGTAAAGTGATTTACCATATTATAATTTAGTTAAAATTTTACATATTTGGACTAGTCTGTCTGGCTCTGGGGCACAGAGTATAAAGTTGATAGGTACTGGAAAAATTCAAAAGTTTAGTTAGAGCATAAACACATTTAAAATTTAAATAAGAATGTGTAGAAAAAGTTTATAACCAGGGATGAAAAAAACATGTCTTTCTTATTTTTAAACAGAGCCATTATGTTGCCTTAAATCATTTCTAAGAAAAAAGTCAGGTTTAAAACAGAAAAAAATTAAACATATTGCAATCTTGCAATCGACTCACATTTAAAACTGTGGAGCTTTTTAAATGCATAAATCGCTAAACTATAGTGTATGGGAATCGAAATAAATTGGTTAAATTGACCAATATTTGTTTAAAGCACAAGTTTTAAATCAAAATGTTTAAAACATAATAACTAAAGGGCGGAATATATGCAAAGTGAATATATATGCATTTTTTGCATATTTTGTCAATTTTATAATAAAATGCATATTTTTCCCAACTTATTATTTTATGAGCATACTTTTATGTTTTCGGCATTATCAAAAAATTTAAAACGCCCGGTCATGAAAACTCCTAGACTCATAGGTTTAATGTCCAGTCCGGCACTTGTTTCAGGGATTTTCTAATCTGAAGATAATTACATATAAATTAGTATTTACATTTTGGTTATACACAAGGTATTTATTGGGGGTTTCCGGGGTTCGCAGGTATATTCAAGAAGACAAAGCAACAAACATATATTTAATAGCTTCTAAGCAGCTAGATAAAACTAATAATTTGACTGTAACCCGATTTATTCAGCAGTCCCTATCGAGGTTTTTCTTCTAAATCCAGTCCCAGATAAGAAGTTTTTAGTGCTTTTGTCTGATGCAGCACCGTATATGGTAATAGTAGGCCAAAACTTAAGAAACTTTTACCTCAATATGGTACATGTGACATGTCTTTTACATGGAATAAACCGAGTCGCAGAAACCGTCAGAACTGAACATCTTTTAGTGAATAAGTCAATTTTAAATGTAAAAAAGTGTTTCTAAAAGCACCTCTAAGAGTGGAGATGTATAAGGAGAGATTACCAGGCGTTAGTGTACCTCCAGAACCTGTGGGTAACATGGATTAAAGCCGCAATATTCTACGCAGAACATTTCGAAGCCACTAAAGAATAATTTTGGATTTAGATGACGATTCGCAGTGTGTTGTCCAAAGTAAAGAATTGTTAAAAAGTGCAAGTGTAGTTCAAGATATTGTTTTTGTTTAAGTTAATTTCAGTTTTATACCGGACATAATATCCTCGTTAGAGAGTAGAAATTTAAGTTTAAGAGACTCAATTAGTATTGTTGAAACTTCAAGGTCAAGTAAGGAACAAATTGGATGTAACTATAAAAAAGAATAAAGGATTAAATACTTAACTGTAGTAAAAAGCATTTATGAAGGTAAACCATCCTAGGAAGTTGTATCTTGACCTTACACTTCACTACCTCAGTTGCAGTATTGTCCGATTACATCGGTAGATGTTCAAAGAAGCTTCTCTTTGTTACAAACATATTTTTAATGATAGAAGACAATTCTTTTTAGTTGAAAATTTTAAAAAATATTTAGTAATAAATGCCCTTTATACAATTTCAGGTTAAAAAATTGTTTACTTTTATTTTTCTTTGTTTTTATTTACATTTTTTTAAAATAAGCATCTTTTTTAGAACCCAGTGGGTTTCTTTACACTATTTTACTATAATAAATTAAGAAATATTGCATACCAGTACCTATGCATAGTTGGTCAAAAAAATGCCTATAACTGCATGTTTTAAAGGCAAACGAGGCATATACAGGGTGTTAAAAATTCGATGTTCACCATTGGGATCTCATAAACGTTAAGAGATACAGCAAAGGTTAAATTGGGGCAAAGTCGCGCAATTCATAGCCGACCAATATGCCAAGAAGAAATTAGGAAAATTCCGAGTACTTCCGAAGATATACGTAAAAAACCGAAAATCGCCGTTTTGGTTTTTAATTTTTCCTGCCTTTATTTAAAGAGATAATGGAAAATAAATTTCACACTTTCATTGCCACTTTTCATCTTCTATAAAGCAGTGTTCTTAGATTTCATGTCCGACGTTTTGTCTTTCGGATGCCATCGTCAGGTTTGTTTTTTTAAATACGGACCTGTATTTTTTATTGCATTTATCTAAACTTTATATGCGATGTAATCTTAATACAAAATTACTTTGATTGAATATCAACGTTTCTACCCTATAAAAACATTTTCAGGAATATTTTATTTAAAAAACTTGATAAGGTATTGAAGATCATTTTTTTAACAGTATTTTCGGAAACACAAGAAAATCTATAACTAAAACAATAACAAATATCACAAAACGATAATTACAGTACGTTTAAGTACTAAAATATTCAAAATTATCTATTATTTACATTTTTTATAAATTAAAATTATTTAAACCCAGAAGAGGTAAAAACTAATGACAAATGTTTATCTCAGATGCTCAAAAAGATTTCCATTTTGATTTATACATTTTTTAATTTTGACGCGAACTTTTTGAGTAGCTCTGTGTACCGACCTTCTTCGAATTGATACAAACGCATTTATGCAACGAACTCTAAGCTCTTCTATTACGTTAATGGGCTGCTAATACACTTTGTTTTTTATGGCTCCCCAAAAAAAGAAATCGAGTGGTGTAAGGTCTGGGGACCTTGCCGGCAACTCAATAAAACCACGATTTCCAATCCATCTGCCTGGAAATTCAGCATGTAAGAAGGTTGTAACATCTCTCGTGCCATGAGCGGGTGCTCCATCTTGCTGAAACCAAATTTGTTGCAGCCGTGCAAGCGGGATTTCAGATAAAAAATCTTGGAATGTATTATTTAAAAATACTAGATAATCCTCCCCTGTTAGCCGTTGTGGTAAAAAAACAGGACCAAAAATTCTCCTAATATCCCTGCCCAAACATTCAGAGAAAAGCGTACTTGCTTGCGTACTTCTCTATTATCTCTGGGATTTTCTCTTGCCCAAATATGTTCATTGTTTCTATTAAAAACACCACAATTTGTAAATGTAGCCTCATCACTCCAAAGAATATTGCTTAAAAAATTGCGATTTTGGTTATCTTGATCTAGTAGCCAATTACAAAAAGTTAGCCTTCTCTCAGCGTCTCCTTCTCGCAATGCATGTGATATATGAATTTTGTAGGGTCTCAAACCGGCATTTTTTAGAACTTTCCATGCCTTAACATGGTTTGAGGATGGCAAATTGGATTCCGCTTCAATTTGCCTACTGGATATAGTTGCATCATTGTCCACCTACAATAACGTGAAACATCATAAGGTTTCAGGATATTGTATGTATACAATGTTAACTTATTTTGTAAAAAAACAATTTTTGTGAAGTTTCATGTTACATACCTGGCCTAAAACGTTCTGAATTTCGTCTTCTGTAATACGGTTACCATATTTTTGTCGAGGCTTTCCAAGCTGGCCATAATCGCTTAAATTTCTATCAAGTCTTTGAAAAATGTTTTGTGCTGGCTGCTCCCTTTCCGGATACTCCTCAAAATATCTTTGTAAAGCTGTCATAGAGTTTCTATTGCTACTGTAATAAATTCTTAACATATCCCTTTTTTCTTCAGAGGAAAATTTCATTTTTAGATAAGACCGAATTTATCACCGCGTTATTGAAATTTAGATTACTTATGTCAAACTTTTTATTGTTTCTACATTCCATGGCAAACTATAATACTTTAAACAATGAATCCTCTAATTGTAACAAACTCGAAAGCTTTTTCAAAATTATCTGCAATAGCTTTCTCGATCAGGGTTTTTAGAAAGAGAAAAATCGTTCTGTCTCTGTTATACATTATCAGATACGGCTTTGATCTGCAATAATCCAAAAGTTTTTTAAATAAAATATTCCTGAAAATGTTTTTATAGGGTAGAAACGTTGATATTCAATCAAAGTAATTTTGTATTAAGATTACATCGCATATAAAGTTTAGATAAATGCAATAAAAAATACAGGTCCGTATTTAAAAAAACAAACCTGACGATGGCATCCGAAAGACAAAACGTCCGACATGAAATCTAAGAACACTGCTTTATAGAAGATGAAAAGTGGCAATGAAAGTGTGAAATTTATTTTCCATTATCTCCAACCAACTGACCACCAACGGTTTAGATACCTATTCTTGGGGAAACATGTATCAACACGTCAAAGAGAATAGATTGGTAAATGATGTGTGCGTGCAATTTCAATCTCTGCTATATTTGTTTGTAAATTAACGCAGTTATTGGCATTGAGTCATGTAGCTAGTAAATTGTGCGCCTCCGCGGTAAAAAGTCATTGGGACGCGAGCTCCTGATTAGGCAAAATTTAGGTTAAGTCGCATCGCGCGCTTGTTGAAAAAGACAAGAAGCACGGCGCAAGAGTCAAGCCAGGAGTATTGCAAGATGGCTTGGTGACGCAAGTGTTTTCTTACGGACGCTACAAGTTTTTAAGGCCTTTTCTGGCAGTTAAGCAGTTTTCCAAGATGGCTCGGTGACGCAAGTGTTCTCGTACGCAAGCGGCACGATTTTGAAGCCTTTTGGGCAGTTAATGGTTTCTTTTTAAATACAACTTAGCAGTGAGTGATTTCGCGTTATCTGACGTACGAAGTTGAACTCCCTACGATACCGGGGCAGTTCTGTAATGTAGATTCAAGTGATAGTTAGGGAACCAATGTAAACAAGCAGTTAGTAATATCAACGTTGAGTGTCATGAATCCTTATAATATGATACAATAACCTGCATAACCTGCATTAAGGAATATAAACACAAGTGTTTAAGTAAACAATTGTTTTAATCAAAGGTGGCAGAAAATTAACGAATCAGTGAGCAACCCTATTGGCCACGCAGTATAAATTAATGTAACCACTAGGGAATTAACCCAGTGCGCAATCACCTAGTATGACCCTGTTCTGGGGGTTTTAGAGGTATTAGCTAAGTTATTGTTTACCTTGACTGGTTCAGTCGATAAAAGCTGTTGCAGCTGACTCTTTCCCTCCTTACACCCGCTTTCCTTCATGGTCGGGGACCCACTTGGAGGCGGCGCGTATTGTATACAGCTGCTTCCATGAGGGGAGGCAGCGTCACCTGCTGCGGCCCCTTGAGCAGGTGACATCGTTGTGGAACTATTGGATGTGGAAGGCGAAACGTGGTGGTTCTCCGTGTGCCGCCGAAGAGATCGTGCGTCACAGTAACTCTTGCCGCAACCATCCGCCTTGCACTCGTATGGTTTTTTGTTCCGGTGTGTTAGCATGTGACCATTTCTAGAAGAGATAATTTATTCTGAATTGAAAAATTTGCGGTGAATGTACAGGGTGTTAGCGTATATTTTGCCCAATAGATGCCTTTATTATTATTGGTTTTAGAGAAATTGTTAAATTAGCAAAGATATAGGCATTTTCACCGAACCTTCAGAAAATGAAATGAACAAAAACAACTGAGTATCGGAAGTGACAGTTTTATGACCAGCGACAGGTTTTTCAAATGGAATATCCTCTATTTTTTTGATTGTATCAATTAAAGAATTTTATCCACTTTTACAACATATATACTATTTTTATAATTGCTCAAAATGGCCACCGTTTATTAAAACGCAGGATTGATAACCCTCTTTTAGTTTTACAATTGCATTAGCAATCATATCTGGCCTACCGAAGTTGAGAAAGTCAACTTCAATTTGGATTTGTTCCTGCAAATCGGCAACACTATTTGGTCTGGATACAGATATCTTGTCTTTGAGGTTGCTCCAAAGAAATGTGTCTAATGGTGTTAAGTCAGGACTACTGGGAGGCCATGCAATCGTCCCTCCACGACCAATCCAAATGTCATAGTTCTCATTAAGGTATTCTCTAACTGGAAGAACACTATAACATGGAGCACCGTCTTGCTGCCATATAAAATTCCTTGCGGCATTTAGAGGAAAAGTTTCAAGAATATCTTCTATTTCATTTCACGATATCTAACTCATTTAAAGATCCATCAATGAAATTTGGACGATGATTCTGTTTTGCACTATGCCACACCACACATTTATTAATACCCACCCAGAACGTATCGCTTTAACTGTAAGATGCGGATTCTGCGATACCCAGAAGTGTGTGTTTTTGGGATTTGGAGCTGAAGCCGCCTTAAAAGAAGATTCATCGGTCCATATATTGTTATTAAACAAATTGGCGTTATTGTTGAGAATGTTTATCATGTGACGGCAAAACTCCAAACATCTTTGCTTCTGTTCTCCTGTGAATTTTTGAACTTTTCTGAATTTAAAGTCGTGGAGTTTATGCCGTTACAGAATTTTAAGAACTACTGTGCAGCATTTGCCAAGATATCTTTATTTGCAATGTTTTTCGCTCAGAAAGTTGACGAAACATATTTCGGAAAGCGTTTTCGCTAGGAATTACTAAATGTGGATGTCGCCTTCTGAATTCGCGTTGCGCTTCTCTCTTGATGTATCTACATTTGATATATATTTTAAAGATTTCGCACTTTTGCTCTTCAGAGTATCCCATTTAGACCTTGATTTTGACAACGTTTATTAAGATCTGTTAAAAAAACAGAAGCTGCCAAGAGCAATTTAGTCAAGGTGACAGGTATTGCTATGAGTAACATGAGCTATTTACAAAACTTAAAGAGGATAATGATAATTCAATTATATTTTCGTATAATTCCAAAACGGTAAAAAATAACTCCAACAACTATTATATATTTAAAAAGAGAATAAAATTCTTCTTCTTCTTCCGATACTCTGTTGTTCTTGTTCATTTCGTTTTCTGAGGGTTCGGTGAAAATGCTATAACTTTGCTAATTTAACCATTTCTCTAAAACCAATAATGGAGATATCTATTAGGCAAAATATACGCGAACCCTGTACCTAAATAGTAGATGAAAAAATAATCGAAATATTATTTCATATGTTTGATGACAAACAGTTAAAAGGGCAGGTACAAACAATGATGGATCTATAATTCAATGTTAAGGGAACTGGAGGAACTAATACAAGGTAAACAAATTTGATTCTAGACGTTTCAGGCACTGATAGCCCTTTAATAAGTTCAATCACCAGGGAAATAAACTTACTTTCTAAAAATTCCATTCATTTGTGATCTACTTATATTAACTTAACAAATTTTTCAGAATCTGTAATTAACATCTACATTTTGCATTTTTTTATATTAAAAATAAGAGATAAAAGTGGTGACTAATTTTCTTTTTGTTTGTTTTTTATTTTGACATTTGCGTGTTATTATGAATTCACAATGGCACTGTTATTATGAAGGCTACAATGGCATTCAAATGAGGATGCTAAATATGTGATAATGACACCGTCGTATATTAAACTGTATTAATGATTACGTTTGTAATGCTATGGTGGCATTATGAACATCACCAAACAATTAAGGAAAATGTACTAAATTGTTTTTCTGTTACCTGTAGAGAAAATCTTCAATCTGCAATGATTAAACTCAGGTTTAAATCACAAAATATTCTACTACTTAGCTGCAAATTGTAGAAGCTACCTTAAGAATGTAGGTTTGAAAATGTATGGTAGACAATGTACAACTTTTAAATTAGTTCAGTATCTCTAACCGTTTTCAAGTGTACACTTCTAAAAATCTAGTCAAACTACCTTTTGTTTTACATGCTTTTGAACTGAGGGGTGTTAGTTTTAGAAATCGATATTTACAACACAATGCTCATTCATTCATCATCAGAAAAATATATATTATTATTTTATGAATACAGGCCAAGCATACTAAACATAATCAATAGAACATAGGAAGGAAAAAGCAATCGTTTTAAAATATTATTTATGTATAAGTATACTTACAAATGATCTTGTCTTTTGAATGCTTTATTACAAACGTTGCAAATGTATTTTCTCTCGTCGCTGTGCGTTAACTTGTGCTTTGCCAGTGCTGATGCGTTTCCAAATACTTTCGAACACACCTGCAATTTAATATATTTTATGTGATAAAGTTTGGAATAATAGGAATATTTCTGAACAGGTTGACTTAAAAAAAAAACGCTCAGACACGTCGATTTTTATTTTTATATCTGCATTTTCTTAGCTAATACTAGAATATACAGGGTGTTACATAAATTAATTATTACGTCAATGTCACTTCTTGTAATAGGAATACCCTGTATATTATCTCATTTTTTGATTCTACGCAAGATTCTAAGCAGATTTCGTTTATGATGTCCTATACCTATCTTCAACTGTTTACGAATTAATGACAATTGAAAATTAGACATGTTCAATGAAAATAAAAATATAAATTGAATTGTTTGAGCGTTTTTTGTTTAAGTCAACCTGTTCACAGGTATTTCTATTATTCCCACCTTTATTTTCATTCGTATAGGGTGTCTCAAAAAATCAGTATCAATTTCAAGTTTGTTTTAATAAACCAAATGACACTTTTTTAAATTTTAAACATATTATTAATAATAAATAATAATAAATAAATTTTAATAAATGTTGGAGGTGGTATCCATTCACAGCTCTACAATGACTCAATCTATCCACAAACTCTCTTTGGACGTTAGCATGGTTACCAATATCTGGCGTTCACAGTGATGTTATTTGATGTCATTCTAATTCGCTTTTTTGACAAACGCCTTGTGATTATTTGATTATTTTGAATTATTTTACCTTAATGTTCTTAACAGAAACGCAAAGAATCGAGATCCTCATTATGGCTTGTTGTGAAGATAAAACTCGAACTCAAGAAGAAGTGTGTGAGATGTTCAATAATAAATACCCGGAGAGACAGCCAATCAGTCAGGCCACTGTAAGTAAATTAATAAATAAATTTAACAATTTCGGACATGTCAGAGACAAGCCGCGTTCAGGACGAGCAGGCATCCCTGAAGACACTAAAATTGATATTTTAATGTCGCTGGAAGAAAATCCTCATTCAAGTACTAGATGTCTTTCAAACCAAGACAACATTGATGTGGATCATTCAGCTATTGTGAAGTTCTTAGGAAAAGAAAAATGGCGTCCTTATAAAATAAAAATAGTTCAAGAGCTATATGACGATGATCCGGACAGAAGGAATCAGTTTTGTGAGGTAATGATGGATATCTGCCAAAATAATAATAATTTTGTAAAAAAAGTGATTTTCTCTGATGAAGCCACATTTTGCCTTAATGGGGAAGTAAATAAGCAAAATTTCCGTTAATGGTCAAATAAATATCCACAATGGTATAGAGAGGGCCATACGCAGTGTAGGGAGAAAATTAATGTTTGGGGGGAATTGTTGAGAATAGAATCATCGGTCCATATTTTTTTGAGGGGACATTGAATGGCGAACGATACCTGTCATTTCTAGAGGAAGAACTTGCACCTGCCTTAATTGCACTATTTCCAAATCAAGATGATCTAGATACGTTTGATGATAGACTTTGGTTTCATCAAGATGGAGCTCCTGCCCATTTTAGCGCAAATGTTCGAAGATATTTGGACAATACGTTTCATCATCGTGTGATAGGCCGACGGGGTGAAATAGAGTGGCCACCAAGGTCACCCGATTTAACTCCGCTCGGCTTCTTCTTATGGGGCTACGTTAAAGAGAGAGTATACAAAAATAAACCACAAAATTTAGAAGACCTGAAAATAAGAATAAGAGCTACGATACGGCAAATTACCCCAGACATTGTTACTAACGTCCAAAAAGAGTTTGTGGATAGATTGGGTCATTGTAGAGCTGTGAATGGATACCACTTCCAATATTTATTAAAATAGGCAGGCATATTCCTTTATTGTAAATAATGTTCATTAAATAAAATAATATGTTTAAAATTTAAAAAAGTGTCATTTGGTTTGTAAAAACAAACTTGAAATTGATACAGATTTTTTGAGACACCCTATACGAATGAAAATAATGGTGGGAATAATAGAAATATCTGTGAACAGGTTGACTTAAAAAAAAAACGCTCAGACAATTCAATTTATATTTTTATTTTCATTGAAGATGTCTAATTTTCAACTGTCAATAATTCGTAAACAGTTGAAGATAGGTATAGGACATCATAAACGAAATCTGCTTAGAATCTTGCGTAGAATCAAAAAATGAAATAATATGCAGGGTATTTCCATTACAAAAAGTGACATTGACGTGATAATTAATTTATGTAACACCCTGTATATTCTAGTATTAGCTAAAAACATGCAGATATAAAAATAAAAATCGACCTGTCTGAGCGTTTTTTTTTTTAAGTTAAGCTGGTCAGAAATTTTCTTATTATTCCAAACTTTATCACCACACTGTACATGTAATTATTTAGTTTACTTATATAATAATTTAAATTTTGATAACGCTGAAATTTAAAGCACGTTTTCAGAGTTCATTTTGGTTGATTACCCACACCAGAATAATCATACAAAGTGAGTTCAACAGTGAAAATAGCCTAGTGTTTAATGATATCTTATTATTATGATTCAATATTATATTATTTAAATGAGATTGTTAGCTTATTTACAATAATGTATCTGTATACAGTGAGAACGTAAAGGTTGGAACAAATTCATTTAAAATTCATGTGTTCTTTTTTCAAAAAAACGCTCGGACCCGTCAATTTTTTATTTTAGTTGGGCATTTTTTGAAGCTTATTTCATGTAGTATACAGGTTGTCCCAAAAACAAGTTATGACGGTTTACTTTATTTTATTAAATTTATAATATTTTTTTGGATTCTGCATAAAATTCTAAACATATTTCACATAATATGTCATATACTTAAATTCAGCCGTCTGCGAGTAAACTGCGTTTTAACTCAAAAAAACAACACATTTATTAGCGAAAGGAACAGAAAATTCAAAAGAAACTAAAAGTCAATTTATGAAATGTCGGAAACTACCTCCACCGACAGTCTGGCAGTACCCGAGACGATCTTCAAGTTCTTGCAGAACGTTATTAACGACGCAAGGTTCTATCAATCTTATCTCCCTTCTTATTCTGTTTGGTCGGTTAACATATAACTTAAACTTAAGACGACATTACAAAACAAAAACTAAAGGGGTTAAATCTGGAAATCTAGTCAGCCATTCAATTGAACCTCGTCGGCCAATCCATCGTTCGGGCAAAACTGTATTAAGGTGCTTAAGCACACGGCATGTGTAATAGGCCGGAGCTCCGTCTTGCTGATACCACAAAAAATTGTTCAGTGCATCAGTATCTTCTGGATTAGGGTATAATGTGGCAAGGCACAGTACTAGATCATTTTCTAAAAATTCTAAATTATTTCACCTGTCAAATTTCCGTCAATAAAAAGGGTTCCAAAATTCTATTTTTAACAATGCCGGCCCAAACGTTAACTTATCGAGGATATTGGGTGTGGCATTCCATAATCCAGCGTGGATTTTCTGTAGTCCATTACATTTCCATTCAAACAAAACGTTGCCTCATCCGAAAATACAATTCGTTTCGAAAACTGTGGATGATTATTGCACATATTTATTATTATCTCGCAATATTGGTCTATTCTGTCTGGACCATCTTCATTGAGTTTATGAATCAGTTGGACTTTGTAAGGATGAAATTAATTTTTGTCTTAATACTTTAGGACGCATGTTTTGTAGATATGATTTTCCAAAGCAATAGTACTACTCGCGTTATGATCACCTTCTTGAACCGACAATAACACATTTAATGGTGTATCTTCTAATACCGCAGGTCGACCTTTTGTATAATTGTGTCACTTGTCACTTTTCGTCATAAAAAAAAATAAATAAATAAAAGAAAAAAGAACTTACAATCTACATCCACATATCTATTAATTTTTAGGGTTGTAGATGTTTAAAGTGACCTCCATCTTGTTGCTGACATAGTCGTACTTTTTCTAGTGTCACTCTTGAAACGTTTCTTAACTGCTGTGGTGTAATTCTATGAATAGCTGACTTACTTTCTCCTCTAATTTATTCCGTGTGGCAGGAGGTACAGGGTTATCCAACCAAGACTAGACAAGGCGATTTTTTGACTTTTCCTGTACTTTTATAAAAAAACTGAAATAGCCATCTTAAGTCATTTTCTCCCGCGAATTCGAATATCTTCAGCAAAAAACAATTGAACATCAAACAAAAGTACTAGGGGTCACTTTGATATTTTTTTAAATGGGATGCCGTATTTTTAATGAGCTTATCCGATTTCTCATATAAATTTTGATCTAAAATGTTGGATTTTTAATTCAAAAACGCCTTTTTTCTTCAGTTTTAAATTCGGAAAATGTTCGTCTACCGTAAGATTAATACCTGATAGATGGATACCCGTTTCACCTGTTCACCCTTTAACCTGCTTTAAAGCGTCCGTCAGTTAGACAAAATAATCAAGTTTCAAATTTCTATATATTTTTCACGAATTAATTACAAATAATAAAATATTCTTTAGAAGAACGGCTAAATGTAATAAAATTATATTACAAAAGTGGAGAGAATGCTCGACAAACACAAAGAACATTTTTTGAGAGTTTCCAGAGACACATTTCAGTGGATACAATTCTCAGAATAAAAATAAGACCCTATTTGAAGAAAGTAAGACATTGAACGATAAGCCAAGAAAGATGAAAAGACGGAATATAAGGGATCGAGCTATTGTTCAATATTTTACTATAAATCCGAAGAGTTCTATTCCGCAAGCGGTACGAGAAGTAAGGTATGGTCCAGGGCTCCGGAGAGTAAGCTATGGAACAGTTCACAGAACTTTAAAGGTCTAAAACCATATTGCATCCTTCCCGTTCAATACTTAACACAGCTTCAAAAAGAACTGCGATTTCGATTTGTTGCTTCAATGCTGATGAGAGAGCAAGACGAAGATTAAAATTTATATAATAAAATTCTATGGAGTGACGAAGCGTCATTTACAACATCGGGGGTATACAATCGGAAAAATACAAGATACTGGGCAGCAGTTAACCCCCATAGATATGAAATGATAAAGTTTCAAGGTTGGAGCTCACTTAATGTTTGGTGTGGGATGTTAGAAAATCGAATTATTGGACCACTATTTTATCGTGGCTCTTTAACAGGCCAAAGATACCTCCATTTTCTTCATAACGATATCGAGGATTTCTTGGAAAGGTTGCCATTGCAAGCCTACAACAATATCATTTGGCACCAGGATGGTGCTCCGCCTCATGCAGTTCGAGAAGTGGTAACATACCTAAACGAGCGTTACAATCAGTGGATTGGCCGTAACGGAACAATTCATTGGCCACCAAATAGCCCCGATATCACGCCAATGGATACATTTTTATGGGGTCATTTAAAAAATGTAGTTTATCAACGACCCAACAGAAGTCTGGAGGACATTCAGCAAAAAATTATAAATGAAATTAATAGACTTAACCAGGACCAAAATATTGTAAGAGATTCTTTGGAGAGATTGAAAAGGGGGCATCGGTCATGTTTTGAAAATAATGGAGGACACATAGAACAATTATATTATTGAGATTAAAGTTATTCACTTTAGTTTATAGTTTTTTCTAATATGTCATACTTTTTTTATACGTAAGGAATAATAGATTTGCAAAAACTACTAAATTTGTAATTAATTCGTGAAAAATATATAGAAATTTGAAACTTGATTATTTTGTCTAACTGACGGACGCTTTAAAGCAGGTTAAAGGGTGAACAGGTGAAACGGGTATTCATCTATCAGGTATTAATCTTACGGTAGACGAACATTTTCCGAATTTAAAACTGAAGAAAAAAGGCGTTTTTGAATTAAAAATCCAACATTTTAGATCAAAATTTATATGAGAAATCGGATAAGCTCATTAAAAATACGGCATCCCATTTAAAAAAATATCAAAGTGACCCCTAGTACTTTTGTTTGATGTTCAATTGTTTTTTGCTGAAGATATTCGAATTCGCGGGAGAAAATGACTTAAGATGGCTATTTCAGTTTTTTATAAAAGTACAGGAAAAGTCAAAAAATCGCCTTGTCCAGTCTTGGTTGGATAACCCTGTACATCATAAACCTCGTTCGTTTTTAATAGAACCCCATAAAAAGAAATCTAGAGCCGTAAGGTCAGGTGACCTGCAAAGATTGAAAAAGGAATAAGTCCTAGTAAAGGTATAAATTAAAAACAATTCTGTTTTACCTAGCCGGCCAACTAACTGGACCTCTATTTCCAATCCAGTTTTCGTTGTATGATTCGTTCAAATATTCTGTAACTGCCCTCATGTTGTGTGGTGGGGCACCATCTTGTTGGTAAAATAGTCGCACTTGATTTACTAATGGTATCTCATCCAAGAACTGATCAACCTCTTGCGTGAGGAAAGCTAGGTATATCGCCCCTGTTAGCAAACCGTCAAAGAATATAGGGCCTAAAAAATTTTGTCCCCTAAAATCCCAACCCAAGAATTAAAACCAAACCGTTCTTAAAAATTTCCCTCCTGCATCAAGTGTAAATTTTCGTGGGACCAATATCGCTTATTATTTCTGTTGAAATGCCCCAAATTAGTAAAACGGATTTCGGCAGTATAAAGAATTTTATATGGAAATGTATTATCCTCCAAACTTTTGCCTAAGAACCAATTGCAATATTCATTCTCCTTTCATTATCGTTTGGGTACAGGTGCTGATGTAGTTGGTATTTATATGAATGGTATTTATATTTATTTAAAATATTGCCGGTAGAGGACTTACAAATGCCACATTCTAGCGCGATCTCCTTAAGTGACGCATTGATATCTACTTGCACGTATGCCAGAACATTTATTTCTATTTTTTCACTCACAATAATTGGATCGTTTTTATTATTATCAGGCTCATTTCGCATTTTCTGAACCAGTTTTGGATAATAATGCCGGGTTGGGTGACCGCGTTCTGGATATACCTGTGCGTAAACACGTGCAGAATCGGTTGAGTTTTGCCCACACTCTCCAAAAACTAATAATATATCAACTTTTTCGCTCCTTGTATAAATTTTATTATTTTCCATGATTTTTAAACAACAACGTACACAATAATTAGGTACCTAATTTACTTTTGCAGAAGCGAAGTTCCATAAGATGTTGACTTGTCAATTTTTTAAAAGACATCTTAACGTTTTTGTTTTTATCAGTTATGTTGGTCACAAGCGGCTACTCGATTAAATCCTATTTTATTCTCAAAAGGCGCTTTATTTCAGGAAAGTCGTACATAACGTAACATTTGTACAGTTTTTTAAAGGAAGTTTGTTTAAAACCTAATAGTGTGTGGTATCAAATTAATCGTAATAAAATGCTATTTTTTCCTAACCTGACGAGCCGCCATGTTGCCATTTGAAAATAATGAGTAATACAGGTTTAAAAATTTAATTTGACACAACACATAGGTTTTGACCGAAAACAGTAAAGTTGTATTTTGTCAATGATGTTAGGACTGAAATGAGTGATTTTAACGTATTCATAGCCTTCTAGATTAAAAAATGAAAAAAAAAAAAAAAATGGTGACAAAAAGTAACAAGTGACACATGGTTGTATTTAGAATGTTATATGGATTAAAATAAAGTAAAAATATACCAGGTGTCTCATTAAAAAAAGTTTATGCTTTTTTTTCGGTGAAACCGGAAGTTCTATAAAGTTGAATAACCCGTCAAGAAATGCAGTTTTATGTCGCATACGAATTCTCCAAATTTAATTTCAATATCTTTAAAAACAAAAGAGTTATAGGGGCGAGTCTTTTGCATACATTTCGAAAACGAAAGCCGAATAGAAAAATCTGCAACATGTTAAAACTCGCATATAGAGTTGCTATTCAATATCCTTTTAACCAAAGCTAAATAATTTACCAGTTTTCTCAAAATTCGTTCATAGTTGAGCGCAAGAAACCTCATTTAATTTACATTGCTGTATGGTCGGTTGCGTGCCGGTCAGGGACTACGGTGATGGATTCTTAAGCCTGCCATCACCATTCACTTAAGCGAACCATTTTTTAAAATTACAAGATTATCAAAATAACTTTTGCCAGACACTTTAACTTGAGTCAAAACTACTTAAATCAGGGGACAACCATCACTGTCAGTATGACAACCGTCACTGTCAGGATGACAACCTAACAACCAAAAGCTTTATTTACAACAGTGTTCATGATCTAAGTAATTAGGCAATCCAAACCAGCTGATATTTGCCCACCACGGCTACATTGGTATCACAGCGTGCTTCCAATATGGCCGTCGACGGCAAACGTCAGAAAAACTAACCTTTATTTGTGTTTAAACGTCAGTGTCAATTTAAACAGCGATTTTGGTTTTGTCTGTTTTATTAAGTTATTGTTATTCAATTTGTGTTTTTTTCTGTTATTTGTATTTAATAACACTTAAAGTTGATGATGTTATTGGAGATGTTAACAATGGCAAGTGTATATCTACACACAGCATAGGACTCGACTGTAAACTAAGCATTGAATCCGTGCATATTTGTCACATATTTGCCTCCAACGGCCATACTGAATTGTTCGTTGAATGTTTTTGAGTTCTGTGGAACGAATTCAATATGGCCGTGGCAGGCAAATCGTAATTTGACGCATCGTTGGATTGCCTAATACTTAAAGAAGCATCTGCTAAACCCGAATATCGATTTTCTCGCAAACGGCTGTATTTAGTATATAACATTTTTCATGAAATATGTTTAGAATTTTATGCAGAATTGAAAAAAACAATATGAAATAGGAGTATCAATTTAAAAAAATAAAGTAAACCGTCATAACTTGTTTTTGGGACAACCTGTATACATGACGTTAGCTTCAATAAATGCACAACAAAAATAAAGAAAATGACAACGGTTTGCTCTTTCCTTCTGCCAAAACCATCCCCAGACGCGTTTCGCTGTATAACAGCTCGTCAGTGAGGCTACAGGTTAACAATTAAATATCTAAGAAAAATAGCGATTTATCAAACAATTATTAGACCAGTACTAACATACGGTGCACCCACTTGGTGCACTGTAAAAAAGTACTAAAAATAATAGCAGACGCACCAAGATACACTCCGACAGACTTACTTCACAGGGACGGACATGAGGGTAGAGATAATCGATGAATTTTTCACAAAAATAATAACAAACTATCACAAAAGGACAGACGTATCCGAAAATCCACTAATAGTGGCATCACACATACACTCAACTGAACAACAGAAACACAAATATCCTAAGGAACCATAAAACTAAAAGAAACAAATAAAAGTTGAATACCAAAAACTTTAAAAAACACACTAGGAAAATAAAAGAAGAATAAAATCACAAAACAATAGAAAAAACTCGAAAGATAAAATAGTACCAAAAAACAAAAACTTGCAACAAAATGTAATCGAGAAGGAAAAACGAAGAACGAATAGGTGTTAAAGGAGAGATTCCTAACTTAAGAAAGCAACACAAGATGGTGGTTTTCCTTTTGTCAGAACCTATAGCCTCACTGACGAGCTGTTATACAGCGAGACGCATCTGGGGAAGTTCTGGCAGAAGGAAAAAGCAAACCCTTGTCATTGTGTTAAGTTTTCGGTTACTAAACCGACAAGACGCCCAGCTCGGACATAGCGCTGCCTAGCAAGGACTCCTGCAATTCTGACGTTTTGTCTTTGCAGGTTTTCCTTTGATATTTGTGGCTTTATACATCTATGTCAGAGGGCGCAGGTATGCTAAGAAATTGGTGTTCTTTATCAGCACCACGAGATGGAGTCATCTGGTTTCATTCTCTGTTTCAAATAAAAAAATTGGTGAGTGCGAGCGTTTTTTCGAAAAAATATTAAATTAAATTAAAAAAAAAACATTTTAAAAGATTACATTAATTAATCATCCGTAACATCTAATATAATTAATTATTTTATCCAACACTTACATATAAAGTGAACATTATTAGTTCGATTTTAGGCTAATAAAGTAGCTTACAACTCACACGTGGGTTATAACCATAACTCACTAGTGGGTTATGATTATAACTCACTGGTGGGTTGTGGTAAAATATGTATTCATATAGGCTTTGTCATAAGTCTCTCTTGACTTGTGGGGAATAATAAATGAACACGCAAGGTTCGCTTCTTTTTGAATTTCGGCTGAAGTTTCTTCCATATTTTGAAAAGCTACCCTCGGAAATAGCAAAAATAATAATTTTATTTATTGCCTTCAAATTTTTGTTGTTAATCAATTTCATAACAACAAAAATCACCTTAGCCTACTTTTACGTGTCAAATTTGTCATTTAAAAATATGTCAATTAAAATATAATGCAAGGTTTTCCAGTTTACATTGATACAATATAATTTTCTATTTTTTAATCATATCTATCAGTGTTGGATAAAATTTTGTATGGCACTTGTGTGTTAAGTCATATAAGTCACTTGGGAATTAGCCCTCTCGGCCTACGGCCTCAAGGGCTAACCATTTCCCAGCGTGACTTATATATAACATAACACACTTGTACCATAAATAACTATAATCTTAATGTAGGGTAAACCAGTGATATCCGCCCCATCGGGGAAAAAGCCCCAATGTCGATAATCTAAAAGCTATTCTGTAGCCGTCGCCCTAGACATCACCAACCACTGTTATTTACGATGTGCTAGACGACGCCGACGCCTCAGCACCTATGCCGATTTTCCACATTAAAATTTTATATATTTACCTTGACAAACTACCGTATTGAGCTGATAAAGTTATAAGGTAGGGTCAAGTGGTTAAATAGTGAGACAGTCAAAAAAGTGGTGAAAAAATGAGACACCCTTCAAATTTGTAGAAAAATTTATTGTAGAATTTTTTAGAAAATCCTCCGTACATCCTCCATCCTCGTATTACAATCTACAACAATTTAAATATTTTATAACCCTGCCGATAACATTTAATGACGCAATAAAGTAGAACGTATAATAATATAGCTTTAAACTTTTAAATTTCTGGCGCCTAAATTACCCTTCAAACAGCAACAGAACTTCGTACGAAGTCCCGATTGGTCGCAACATGTTCGAACGTCTATTAGTTAGTAACCGGCGTCAATACGGCATATTTAGTATAATTGTAACCGTCAGACGGCGCACTTCTGCGCTGGGGCAAAAACCAGACACGCTTTGGGGTAAATATGAGACAATAAATGAATAAAAATGAGACGCATTTTGGGCAGAAGGTTTGTTATCAGAGACCATTGTAAACTTATTTATTGTTACTGGTATATACCCTTGTGACAGATCAAAATACCCAACGTCCCGTTTGGATCCAACAAAACTCGGTCGGTACGAATCTCTAGAAAAGGAAAATAAAATGGAAGAAGATAAATTTGAACATGTACAAGAGATAACCGACCTATTTGAAGTCAATGTTGATGATCCTTTGCCGGCAACATTGTCTTCGTCGCAGGATATGCCAACAGCTTCAACATCATCGCAGAACCTGTCGACAGCATCTATATCATCGCAGGATACTATATCAGCAGCTTTAATATCATTGCATAACATACCTGCAGCTACTTCAGTATCTTTTGAATCAATTCTATCAAAGAAAAATTGGAAGGTCGACACTCCAGTAAAATCGCCGAAGGAAAATTGATAGCAGCGCAAAAGTACTTACCAATAGCGAATATTTAGCAATGATCTAAAAAAAATAAAAAGCAACACAAAGACTAGGGTCAAAGAAGAACGTTAACAAAATTAGGAAATGTAAAAAAAATTAGTCCAGTGAAAGTGAAGAATAAGAAGAAGCACTCTGTCAAGACGAAAACGATCTAGAGAGCTATTGAAGACTTAGCTGAACAAGAGGGAGATCATTCTGGTTGTGAAAACAATGTTATCAATATAAATGACTATGTTCTCGTGAAATTTGCGACTAAAAATAAGGTCGTGCATTATGTGGCCAATGTTCTTGCAGTACGTGATTCTAACGTCCCAGTTTCATACTTAAGACGTAAGGGTAATAAGTTCGGTTATCCTGACAACCTCGAGGTATATGATGTCCAACGTGACGATATTGTAATGAAACTCTCTGTCCCAAGCACATGTGGAGGAACAGCACGTGCAATTGAACAACTCACGTTTAGTATAGATTTTGATACCTATTCTGTTCTTTAAGTAATGCATTATCATTTAAATGTGTTTTTCAGTTCCTAATTGTTTTGTAGGTTTTAAGTTTGAAATGCAGTCAGGCACCTAGTAGGTACACGTAATATTTAGTTCTTGTACGAATTAAATGTTGTGTTCTGTTAACCTGTTATGAATAAATATCATTAAAAGGGTAAAAACAAATTTTAAGAACAAATAATTTTTTTACCGCATATTTCAGTGTCTCATTTTTACCTTCGCCTGTCTCCTTTAACCCCAGATATCATATGAAAGCTAAATAATAAATATTATTTATATATTAAATAAAAATAATTGTACAGAGGGTGTCTTATTTTTCCACATTTCAATGGGTAAATATGAGACACAAATTTTTGTTCATTCTATTTAATTAAATCTCTTACTTTTACTTTAATTTAATAGCAGTTTCGTAGTATACATTCATTGTCTCATTAATTACCTATTAAAAACCTTTTTTAAATTACTTCTTAGTACCCTCCCAAATAAAAGTTTGTTTTTTTTGTCTCATTATTGCCCCACTTCACCCTATCTATGTGTTTTTTAGGTTTTAATTTTGCTTTAAAGTTTTTTGTAATTTCCTTGAAGCGCGCCAAAAAAATACGATTCGCAGCCTAAAAATCGCCACACCATCGTTGTATTTGTAATTTACGCATTCAGGAACGGACTTGACACCACACTCGGCCCAAAATTTTGACAAATATCATTTAACAGAGCTAAAATCTGATTTTTTAAATACTCTGGTCATTCCTATTTAAAAAAGGTAGTCTACATTTATTTCGATAAAATTAGCCTTTTTGAAGAAAATGATTTTTTTGCATTACGCGTTATTGAAATAATACCTAAATCAGAATACTACAATAAAACACCGGTCGTTTTTATCTCGTTAACAATGTGTTATTCACAACACTTTTTTAAATTGTCTGATTGATTGAATACATAAGCATTAGGTAATGAAGGCTTTTTATTATAGTGAATATGCTGACATGCGTCTTATTTATGGAGAAGTACTTGGCAATTGTGTGGAGGTGAGAATAATTTATTCTGATATATCTCCAAATCGACGTCTACCGTACTAAAGAACTTTAGAAAATATTGATCGTAGCTTAAGAGAAACAGGTTAAAAGTCAAGTGAAATAAAAAAAATGCTATAAGTAGCTAATATTTTGCTAATTCATTTTAGAAAGCTTCTTGCCGCATCGTGGTGGAGAAGGGTCTCCAAGAAAAGCAACTACTCAACTAGAGGAGAAAATTCTGGATGAGATCCCTCTACTAGTGTTAGAAAACTGTCGATCCAAGTTTATTAGATAAGGAGGGTTCTTTATGAGACCCTTCGAGATAACTGCTACATTCTTATCAAGTCGAAGAGGTACATGTAATGTCTTCCGCTGAGTATCCTTCAAGAATCAACTACGCAAATTGGTTTTGGCAACAATTTAGTAAAAACCATAATTTTACTAGTTTTTGTTCACGATCGAAGCCGGTTTCACCCGAGATTGCCATAATTTGCATATCTGGCATGAAGAAAATCCCCATACAACAGTACAGCCAAAGCACCAACAAGTGTTCATGGTTAACATGTGGGCGGGGATTATTGGGCATCACCTCATTGGACCGTTCTTAATTGAAGGCATATTAAATGGTGCGATGGATTGGCAATTCTTGCAACAAAACTTGAACGGTTTATTATAAAATGTGCTATAAGAAATCAGAGACCAGATGTGGTATATGCACGACGGTGCACTGCCCCATTTTAGCAATATAGTTCATCAGCACTTATCAAAACTTTTGGTAATCGATGGTTAGGTCGAGGTGGGCCTATCTTCGGGCCACCGAGATCACCCGACATGACTCCATTGGATTTCTTTTTATAGGGAAAGAGGCTTGTATATTCGACGCCAGTTCACGCCAGAAAAGACCTGATAGAAAGAGTAATACACCTATCAACGAAATTTGAGACAATCCTGGAATGTTGTTCCAAGTACCGGGTGTCCCACTAAGAATGTATTAGTCGTATGGCTTGCGGAAAAAAATATATTAGGTAAAGTGGTCATGAGAAATTGCTGGAAATTATTTTCAAGTTTCTCAGACTGGCGCTAGAGGGCGCAACAGTAACGGTAAATATGAATCACGAAGTTTCCTCGAAAGTCGCCTAGTTAAGGTATCCCGAAAATAACATTTTTGTATATTTCGAAGATTTATTAATAAAATTCACCTATAGAACGTGTTCGTCACTTTTCAAATAAAGTGGTGAGGGAAGGTTGAACATTATTTGTAATAAATGCTGATAACTCCGGTCTGGCTTAACATAATTTAGTAAATCTAGTTTTGTTAAAAAGGGCTTTTCTCACTCTATATATTATCTTATGAACTACGGTAATATGTGTTTTACACTAGGCGCTAGGTGGCGCTGTCTTACAACTTCACAAACATTGCGCGTTTTTTCCATAATTGCAAATATAATAGTATATTCAATTTTACCTGATTATAAGCATGATTAAAAGACTAAGAAGTCAGCGAAAACCACAAGTTAATATCTATTTTCAATCCGGAGATATCAACAACAATAATCATAATTACGGAGCATTATGAATTTATTCTTAAGTTGCCATTGTAAAGGTTTTTTTAAGAGTCAAATATTCCTAGGAAAAACAAAATATGAATCGAAACTGCGCATGCGTGTCGCCTTTCATTATTACGTCAAAATATTTGTCGTGCCAACAGTGTTGTGTCGTATTTGATTTTCAAAATGCCTCTGTTACTTGAAGAAGCGATTGACATCATTGCGGTGTATTTTGAATGTTTGGGGTCGAACCGAGGAAAACATTGTAAACGCAGACGGAAAAAGAATGCTTTACTTTCTTAAGGAAGCCCTATAGAATATTAACGCGTACTTGTGTTATACACACACACACACACGAGAATCTTTGCCACTTTTTCGCGGAGAGAAAAATCACTTATTTTTAAGCGGAAACAAATGACACACTTTTTATGTTAGGAAACGACGATGCCGTGTGACCGGTCGCGAATTAAACTGTCCTAAGCGGGCCACCTACCTCCAACCAATTAGCGGTCGGTGACACGCTATGTCGCTAAAGCAACGGCAGCCATAGTTTTGTTTGCCATTAAGAAATTAGCACAAATATTGAGATATAATAGTAACCGGACGGTGGGTCGGCGTTGTATCAAAAGAACTAATTTGCATACCTTTACTTGATGTCGCGTCAAACGCTCTCGAGTTAATTTAATTTATAAATTTGCATATAATACGTTTTTGTCTGGCTAGAGAAATTAATATTTCCTAGAACTGCATTTAATATTGTGGATTTATTTAGTAAACTATACCGATTTTGACAATATGCTGATACCGTTGCCATGTTTTCGGGTGGGTTTTAAGCGAAGAATATTCTAAAAATAGGAGTTTGAACGGTGATTTCCTTATTAAGTTTTGACGACTTGCAGCTGTACATAAAATATTGTATGGGTTTTGTTTAATTTAGCATAATCTTTTGACCTGTAGACAAATCCGATTTTATGTGTGGATTTGATTTAGATTGACACGTGTTTCTCAAAGAGTTACAAAACACGGCTTTTTAAACAGGTGCAAACATTAAGTAAATGCATAGACCAACTCTATGGTAAATGTTCACACACGATTTCGTTTCTGCTTAGAATTGAGCAAATGTGGCATCTTGCGTAAGTTAATGATGTGCAAGTCATGCAAAGTGAAATATACTCGGCCAGGTCAGAGACCTCGGACCTCACCCAAGCACTTTTGACTGATTGGCACAACGATGTCGTGTTAATGATCGCATCAGAGTTTAGGGCCCCAGGACGTGGTTTAAGCCTCCGATCTCGTAGAATGGGTAGGAGTCACGTAATACAAACCACCCATGAATTCCCTTCGATTTTTTTTCCAGGAAAAAAAATTAGATTGCAACACGAATTACAATTTCAGTTGGAGTAAGCTTTAAAATTATATAGACAGAGGTCCCTGTCGTTCACTCTTAGTATGCGAACCAAATTACTTATGGAACCACCCTTATCTTAACCTATAATCTGAAATCTGATTACATTGTGCCCAACTCTACTACAAACTACAGCAGAGCTATTAAATTATAGTTATTAATGAAGGCAATTAATAATTAAAGACAGTTTAACAGGTAGGCGTGGCGTTAAAATTGTGCTGTTGAATAATTCACTTGTATATGTCGAATTACAGTTGTCAAAAACTATAGATAGGTACCTGACACTGCTGAGGACCTTGTCTATTAGGGGAGGTTGGTTTTGTTTTAGGCCTTTTTCCTTTTGGTTCCGGAGAAGTTCGACCGGGTTTTCCATCATCTTTTGTCGTTGTTGATACTGAAACAAAATAATAATTTGTAGGTATCAATATACATTTCAAATAAATTTCTAAAGTATTTTCAAATTTATGGAGCATTAAAAAATATAGGTAAAATTCAATTTGCAGTAGTATAATTCTATAAATAAATAACAGTTTATAATACTACACGAGGTAAAACAAAAAGTATAATCAATTGCGAAATTTTTGCAATTAATCAAAAAGCTTTTAAAATAAAACCAGTAAGAAAAATAGGTTACTACCTGTTATTTATTAAAGGTAAGTATGTTGCCATTGACTTAAGTATATTTAGTTAATTTAATAACAAAAGTTTGATTATAAAAATTAAAAAGGAGTTTTTGTCTACCATCGAATGAGTTAAGAGGATAATGGCAGAATAAATTCAAACAAGCGTGTATTATGCAAGTAACAGCAATCACACGAAATAAGTAATATTCTGCTAATGATATCTTCTATTTAAAGAGGACTAAAGAAGTGTGTCGCTTTCTTTCCATCAGACACAATCATTGGATGCGTTTCTCCATATTACGGTTCATCGGCAAGGCTATAGAGTCTGACAAAAACGAAAGTGACCTCACGGTGTATTTTAACACATAGTATAAATTTATATATCAAGATACACTACAGAGAATCTCCAAATGGTAAAATATAAAAGTAGATCAATACATAAAACAAAAACACAATAATACAAAATACAGAAATCTGCTACAGACAACTGAAAAACACTTCAAAGGCAGTTCGGAATCCTTGCTTCGGTCATTTATCATCTAAACAGATGTCTTCTCAGTCTTTCTTTGAAGTTGAGCGATGAGCCATTGGTATCGACGTTGGATTTGACGTAGGTATTGAAATGGTTCATAATGCGGTTGATACTGCAATACATCCCTACATCGGTACGGCTCCTGTTCATTGCAAATACATTTGTAAGTCTGGTATTGTTAGGTGGCGCGTGGAAGTTCAGAGATGCAAGAAGTTCGGGACAGTCAACCTCGCTATTTAATATCTTTTGTCCAAATACTAGTGTTAGAAGTATTCTACGCATTTCAAGGCTTTCGATATTCAGCATCTGTAAACGATGTTGGTATGTGAGGGTCGTTTTATCAATGCTTAGTTTGTATAACAAAAAGTTAATAAATTAAAATAAAAGGTACATATGCGAGATGTTGCACGCGTTCTCGGTTCGCAGAAACCGATCAATTGACTTTTAGCGCCACTTGACGTAGATATTGCTTATGCGGGTCCCATTCTAGCTTTTGGTCTTCTCTAAGTCTTCGTTGGTCTGGTTGGGTGGATTAATCGATTGCCGCGAGATGTCGCCACGTGCAACATCTCGCATATTATGAACCTATATCTTCTATTTGCATAGTTCTGTATTGTGGGAACAAGGAAACAACTTTATTATAGCTAGGGGGTTGGCAGTAAATATTTTAATATAAGTGGTTCGTTAGGCAGAAGTTGAATAGTGCGAAGATCTAACAATAAGAAAACTAAAAACCATTTTTGCAATGACGTCACCTCTGCGTTTTCGATTGGCATGTAACTAAAAATATAATAAAAAAAAGGATCTACTATATCAGTTGTCATTTGTTTTAAGAATTGCTTTTCAATATAACATAGTAAAAGTATAGTTCTGGTAACTATTGCGAAAGGTATCTATCATGTGTATTCAGTACTGCGAGAACTTGGGACAGTATTGTTTGACAGTCTCTTCCAAAACAGGTATTTCTGGAGATGTTACGGAAATTTACCATATACGTATTATATACCGTATATGGAATTTAAACTCTACAGTAAATGGTGTTGCAAGTAACTTGTGCAAGAACTCCTGGCGTTTTTCCGCCTATGGAAATGCGATTTAACATTGGAACCTCCCACTTTAAATTACCAAACTGCAAATAATTTATTAAGACCGCAGTTGAATTGCTCAGAATCGCACACAAAATCAGCTAAAAGTTTAAATTCTATATATTATTCGTAGATGACGGTAGACGTATGATATCAGCAATATATTTCTAAAAATAAATGTGTGTGTGTGTGTGTACACTATTTAAGTTAACTCAACTAAATAATGCTGTAACTAATAAATATAGACTTTATTGGTTAAACAGGCGCTAACACGGCATCTAATCCACCTTTTTGGTTCGCCTTTTTCAAGTTCACCGGCCAATTATTTACCAGCCCTTTTTGCGTCGATCTACTTTAAAAAAAAATAAAAAAATTATAAAAAACTAAAAAAAAGTCTTAAGAAAACTAAAAAAGTCATTAAGAAAAAGTGCCCGAAACGGGAATCGATCCCGGGACCTATTGCATAAGACCTAAATGTTATATCCACAGGACCACTCAATTGCTTCCAAATTTTAGTTAATCTAGTAACCGGAGGGTCTTATTACTTTTTATATACCTAATATTAGATATGCATTGAGACCATTATTGCTTAATTATTAAAATTATTATCAACCGTAAATTTGTAGTTCACACATAGGGTAGTAGCGATTAAAATTAGTTAAGGTAGATACGGATTTAATTATTAAAAGAAAATATCGTTGTGAGAAGCTCTTATTATATATTTAATAATTAAATTTACTTATGGAATGTGTGCGTCTCCTCATTTTTTGAATATTTCAATTCATTTTGTATACTGCATATTATACCTTGAACACTGTAAATTTTAGTACAATTATATGCAAAGTCGGGTAACCAAGAAAATACTACTATATTTGGGACACCCGTGCTGCTCTCTGGCATGTAGTTACTGAACTAAGTTATCCATGCGATGGTGGTTGTCGAAGCTAACCGTTCGCCTAAAACTTCAACATGGCAGACAAAAATCGTCCCAAATGACAGAATATTTACTAAAATGAGATCATTGACTGTAAACCGACGTTTTTCTTGTTGAAACTATGTAAATATGTTTGTTGTAATATTACCTAGGAGCTTCACTATTTTTTATTTGATTCCGTGACAACAGATTTCAAATTGTTGCTATTATTGTTAATTGATAACTGGACTATTTTGCAATATTTTATAATAAAAAATAGACGAACTCCCAGCCTCATGTTTTATCTTTAGACGTGCGCCATCAAAATGCTTTGAAAATTCATAGTTTTTGAATTGATCTCTTTTGCGTGAGGCTCTGCAATTGATTTCTTATTTAACTCCCCTCTTAAAGACCTAGAAAAAATCATTTACTTTTAACACAAATTAAAATTACTATTGTATTTAAAAATGAAATGAAATATTTGAATACAATTTTTTTTAATAGCGTTTTTACATGTTTTTTTTTTCAGGTCAAGGGTCTATTTATTTGGGATTCTATAGGAGCAATAACTCAGAATTGGATTTAAAACATATTTTGTATATAATATGCGGCTTCTTTTAACTTCTCCTAAAGCTTTTACGACACCAATAAACCGCCTCTTTAAATGTTTTCTTCGTACCCAAACGGTGGATAAAACGATTTTAAACTTAAGCGGGTAGGCAAAAGTCACAGATTTTCCAGCTAATCACTTAATGTGCATATTATCAAATAATTTCCAAACTTCAAAGTTTAAATTGTTCAGGATTAGCTACATCGTCCGCGCTATTTAAAAAGGAAGCAAACTGTATTGCATCACTTAAAGTAGAAATTTAAATAAGAATAAAGAGAACCCAATATAGTCATGGCGGGAGACTCGATTCCCTTGGCTTAGTCATGTTGCGGCCATTGCTAAGGCAGCCTCTCAGAAGCTTAGAATACTTTTCCGATCTGAAAACCTCTATATAACAAAACAGCTTTGGATGCTCTATAAAACCCAAATTCGACCATCGCTGGAGTACTGTTCGCATTGCTCCTAAACATACCCTGAGATTGCTAGATTCTATTCAAAGAAGAGCCATTCGCTTGATCGGTGATCATGATCTGACAAACAACCTGAAAAGCCTTGAACATCAAAGGCAAGGCAAGGGCCTAGCTACACTTAAAGCACCGGTTCCCGTCAGTTCACCGAAGTTAAGCGGTGTCGAGCGCGGCTAGTACTTGGATGGGTGACCGCTTGGGAAACACCGCGTGCTCTTGTCTTAGGGAAGAGTGTAAAATGAATCGACATCAAAACCACCCGGCCGGATGAGATCGGATATCTCGTAGTATGAACGTGCCGTTTCACACTCCCCAGTCGTTAGACCGCACGATTAAAAACCGTACGGTCGATGACCGGTTCAAGATGGCCTCTGATACGCCGACGACCGTAAAAAATAGTAAATAAAAAAAAAAAAAAACATCAAAGGCAGGTTGGCGACTTGAGCCTATTTTACAAATATTTTCATGGCAAGTGTTCAACTGAGGTTGCCCGCTTAATTCCACCCAGAGCGGTGCATGGTAGAATTTCACGACGAGGAACTGCAGCCCACCTGTACGTGGTTCAGCTTAGTGTCCCTCGAACGACACTGTTTAAACATTCTTTTATCTGGCGAACATCATCACTCTGAAACGACCTCCCTGAGGCCGTGTTCCCCAACGAGTATAATCTCCAAAGATTCAGGACAAATGTAAATCGATTTCTGCGCACACGCACCGTTCGCAGAACACCATAAAGCATTAATCCTGCAGTGCTGTGTCTTATCGTAAAAGAAATATATTTTGCACAGTCGAAGAAAATATATTTAGATATTATTTTTATATATTTTTAGATAAAATCTGATGGATGACGAACACAATTTCAAGAAAAGTGTTTAAGACGTTACTTAAATTAAAGAAAACTTTTTGACGTAACTACTTGTTATGCCGGAAGAAGATTTTTTTTATATAAAATTTCTAAGCAGCCCTTTAAAAATAATTTAAGTATTTCGTGTTACTTTCAACTTATTCTAAGATTTTAGAAGCGCAAATAGGTTAAATTTGGTTATCACATCAAATAAGTATTTTCAATTTAACTTTTAAAAACTGGAGCAAGCAATTTTTTTTATCTTCGCGGCATCAAGAGTGCTCCGACGACTGCCATCCATTAAATTGAAAATGTAAATTGTATACGAAAGTTTCTGCTTTATAGAAATAACAAGACGGAGGCCGAGAGACAGTAGCTCGGCACTTTTATTAATGTAAAAATATTCATTTGACAGGGGCTGTTGTAATTCTATTTGTTTTTTGTGTGGGTATTACTTCCTCTGACACGATTTGAAAGTCTAAACTGAGAAAGCCTTGTGGTTCCTATGGGCTTTGAACTGAATGACTAATCAAGGAAAGGAAAGGAAATTGTGGTGTACAGGGTATTAACTAAGCACACCGCAAAAGGGGTGGTTCTTTGGGAAATTTTAACTTTTATTGATTTCACCGCTTATTTTCGAAAATACAGGGCTATAAAAGTTTTTCCATAAGAACAATTTTTTTAGAGAAATATTACGGTAAAGCATCTTAATCTACAAGTACTGCTGAAGACGACTACCACCAGCTAGGATGCATGAACCCGATGCTTTCCTCATTCCTTGTTGAGTCTTTCAAAAACACCAGGGTTGTTCCTTATTGCATTGTGCAGAACGTCTGGTAGTCAGTATACTATACAGTTGAAAACGACGCACCTAGCGAAGGCAAAATATTTTGTGTACATATACAAATCTAAAATCACGATAGGTTAACAATCACAAACGAATGGCACGTAACTCGTAACCTAACAGCAAAGGGCTTTTCCAACGATCTAATTAAATCTAATAAGCCGACACCTGATCCTACGAGAAGAAAAGATAGATGAGCCTGTTAACAATAAAACATTGCCAAGTTTCAAATAGGCACTAGGCACCCACCTGTAATTATTAATAATATCTTATAGAACAATGAAAACATTTATCAATCATTTCTAACTTATTTTTTTATGTTTTTAAAAATAAAACATTTAAATAATAAGTAAATAAGTCAATAAGTGTCCTTGTTCAATCAACATTTGGCAACATGCAAGCCATTGCAAGCTACTGTAAAAATAATACGATATAGGCCCAAATAAGTGGGCCTCACTCGCCTACAAAATTTGGCTATTGCGCGATTAAAGCGGTGGAGGTGCCGGGTTGGTGAGCATAGCGTTTTATAAGCGATTTGTGACGTAAAGGAAGCTCAAGTTTTTGGGATTACAATTTTCTTTTTATGCGGTCGGGCAACGATTTCAGTTTTTAAAATTAATGTAGGATGGGGTGCGCGCTAAATTTAAAAGATAATATGTTGAACTTTGATGGTAATTCAATGTTCTATTGTTTTGATACTTTTAATGATTGGAAATTAGTTAAAAAACGTTTTATATTTAAATAAATAATTTATTAATTTTACATGTGAGGCCCGGCCTCAGTTGCTTTATACGACGAGCCGCCACTGGTTAACCGTTTAAAGAAATACACTATCGGACAAAAGTAGAGCAACACTTTCGAAAAATGAAAGAAATCTCGATTTTATAATATTAAATGCATGATATCGTATTTAAATACATCGTGTCTTAAATATCAAAGTAGGCTTCTGTTATCGGCGACAACAGCTTTTTCCAACAATCAAAACAAATGAACCAATATTGACGTAAACTTTCAAATACAGTATTGTAATGCGTCAAAAGTAAAGGTTAAAGTATTTTTGCAGAGTTTATTTTATGTTTAATTAATATTTCTGTACTGTATTAATCATATCAAGAGGTATTCCAATTTTAAAAGAATTAAAGTAGAGAGTAGTGAATGCACACTTGGAAGGTACAATCACTGCCGTCTCGAAGAACAGCCCGTCATGTTCCCGCCCACATTCTAAAGTCAGCTGTTTCTAGTCGATCCACGTTTTGACAGGTTTGCATTGTTTTGGTAGACCGTTTTGGTGTTTCCTTTAAGTTTTTAGTTGTTTTTATCAGTTTAATGTGATTATTTTAGAAAACCCATAACATTAATTTAACGTACTTTGGACCTTTATATGTAAAACCATAAATTATTTGACTAAGTTGCTGTGAAATAGTGAGAAATGCCAAATTCATTATGTGTTCCGGGGTGTATACTCAACTATAATGTTTTTCACTGATGAAATGCTATTTATTGATAAAAAAAGGATCCCAAGAGACGATTTAGTATTGCGAAAATGTATCAGCTTTTGCATAAAGTACTTTGAGGAAAGGTTTTTTGTCAGGAAATTCAGGGCAACCAGAAGACTTGATGGTAGATAACACTAGAACAGTGCAGTGTAGGTACCTTTTTTAATAATAATATTTAGGTATATTTTTTAAATTGTTATCAGGCATAAAACTAGAAAGATTATAAGTATATTAGTTAGCTATTAAATAGATAGTATAATATTGGAGGTTGAGCATGTCATACTTAGGTTAGGTTCGGACAAAAATTTAGTAACAAAACAATGCCTACATTCGTTGTACATGTTGTTTAGATTTTCATACGATACAAGTTTTTCTTACTTAAAATATCGGTTAAAACATACCTACAAGTTTAAAGCAGGTTCCTCTTAATGCCTTTTTATTTTTCAAGTCAAAAACCAAGTTCAATAAAGTTTATATAATTTCTCGAGGAAGATGAAATGATAGTATGTACCTACCTACCAACCGACTGATATAAAATTTTATTTAAAATAGCTACCTATGAAATTGTTTCTAAAGTTTGTTATTCAGGGATTATTTGGGAATTATTTTCGTAACCTCGAAGGAGTATCGAAGATCGAAAGCAATACTTAGTGATCATAACATAAGCTAGTTTATAGTCTTGAATCACTCTGTATACTAATCATCGAAATACCTTTTTAATATACGATTCTATACCTCAGTTCATATAATTTAAGACAAAATATCAATTTTATTATCTACATGCCATATAGCCTCTATAATAAATTCCATCTTCTAATGTGACGTCACGATCCTAACATGACGGCCTGTTCTTCGAGACGGCAGTGGTACAATACAAGCCACAATTTCAAAACGGCTTGTTTTACCAAGATACAGCTTATACAAAATAATGTCAAGTTACATTCAAAGGGGACATTTAGAGAATCTACCGAAATCGGAAAGGCCGAAAAAGACAACAATTTGGACAGACAGACGCATTAAAAAGATTTCTCAAAACGATCCTTGGATGTCTGCACCTAGATTTTTGCTGAAATTCCCGAAATTATGGTTAGTCCACGAACAGTTCAAAGAAGGTTGATACACGCAAAGTTATTTAGTAGACGCCTGGCTAAAAAGCCCCTTATTTCAGCAAGAAATAGAGTAGCTAGGCTTGAATTTGCACGTCGACATTTAAATTGGACAGTAGACGAGGGGAAAAAAGTTTTGTTTAGCGATGAAACCTGTTATAAAAATTTCAATTCTGATGGAATGAAGCGTGTAAGACGGCCAATCAACACAAGGTTTAATCCCAAATACGTTACACCCACTGTTAAACATGGCAAAGGCAGTGTTTTTCTATGGGGTTGTTTCTCGTGGAAGGGGGTGGGTCCTTTAAACTTCCTTAATGACACCATGGATCGATTGGTCTATAGAGATGTAATGCAAAATGTAATGTTGCCTTTAGTGGGAAATGCCGTTGCGTTTTATTTTCCAACAGGATAATGATCCAAACACTCTTCACGAATTGTTTAAGAGTGGTTTCAAGAAAATAACGTTTAGGTTTTGCAGTGGCCGGCACAATCCCCAGACCTTAACCCCATTGAAAATCTATGGGAAGAAGTTGAACGTGGAATGCGTACACAATTATTTCCAAATAAACAATCATTGGTAAATAAAATCAATGAAGTTTGGACAAACCTTCCCGAAAATACTGTTTAAAAATTAATGCCGCGACGTTGTCGGCAAGTAATAAAAAATAATGGATATTCTATTAACCATTAACATAATACTTCTAGCTGTTGTAATTATTAAATGTGTTTAATGGTTTTTTATCGTAATATGTAAAATTAAATGCTGTTGACACAATTTGTCGATTTTTATAATTATAAATATTTATCTACCTTTATTTTGTTTAAAGTGTACCAAAATACTGTGAAAAATTACTAATATGGTGGGGATAATATTTCATTAAAATTAGCTGGGGATCACAATCATATAAATAATTTTTTAAACTCAAAGTAATAAAAGCACTTTGTTGCTCTACTTTTGTCCAATAGTGTATAAGTGGATATTTTAGCAAATACAGTAAAACGTCTTTTTGCAACCGCGCCTATAAAGTGACCACCTGCTTTAAACGACCGAGGGCACTCATCATCGGAATATTTAGTAAACATTAATATTAGAAACACCCTCCATTAGAAGCAGTAAAACCCGACAATTTTTAAGATTTTTTGCTGAATGAATTTGCTTTAAATGCTGATAAATCGGGTGTTAACATTAGTAGTGTCTTGAACAGTTTTTGTGTTTTGAGACTAACGTGAATATTTGAAATTAAAAAATTAAAATACTCAAGGAAAGTGAAAAAACTGGTTTAAGCACCAGGAAATTGACTGAAAAGTTTGGGTAAGACCCAAGTGACTATGTTGCTTCAAAATAAAGTAGAAGTTAGAAATTTGTTTCAAGAAAGTGGCAACGGTGAACAAAAAAGAAAATCTCCCAAAATCGAGGAACTGCCAGTAGACCAAGTTGTTTTTAACTGGTTTTGTAGGGCGCGAAACAAGCACTTACCAATATCCGGGCCCATAGTTTAAGCAAAAGCCCTCGAATTTGCTTTTTCTCTAGGACTAGATAACTTCAAGGCATCAAATAGATGATTAGAAAAGTTCCGTCGTCGCCACGATATTGCTTTCAAGAAAATATATGGCGAATCAGCCGATATCAATATCGAAGACGTAGATCGTTGGAAAGAAAGCCCATTATCCAATTTAAGGGGTTTTGCCCCAAGGGACGTATTTAATGCAGATGAGACAGGCCTCTACTATCGTGCATTGCCAACAAAAATATGTGAATTGAAAGATGACAACAACGATTTACAATTGTGTTCTGTGCAAATATGGAAGGTGAGAAGGACGAACCACTTATAATAGGCAAAAGCAAACATCCTCGATGTTTTAAGGGCGTACATATCTCTCCAATGGGTCAGCAGACATCATGACTTCACAGATTTGATAGCAAGATGAAGAAGCAGAATAGAAGAGTGGTATTGTTTCTAAATAATGCAAGGTCTTATCCCAAAATTACACTGGATACTGTCAAACTTATTTTTCTTCCACCCAATACTACCTCACATTGCCAACCTTTAGACCAAGGCATTATCCAGAATTTTAAAATGCTTCGCAGAAGCCTTTAAGAAGTCGAAAATAATATTACCATAACCAACGCCTTGATATGGGTTTCGGAGGCCTGGCGCAATTTGTCCCCAGTGACAATAAAAAAAATTCGTTATGAAAGCCGGATTTGTGTGTAATACAGATAATATTGACGACTTCGAAAAAGAAGACATTATTCCACTCGCACAACTGTTTCCTAACATTAAGGACACATTTGTGAACTTTAAACAATTTGCCTCTCTTGATAACGATTTGCCAACAGAAAGTGAAGAATTGACTATCATCGAGCGTATTGAAGAGATCTAAGAAATCGATGAAACTACTCCCAACTCTAAGACAGAGGGAGACAAACCTGAACTTGCTCCAGTCTCGAAAATATCAAGCATAACTGAAGCCTGCGCAAGCTGGAGAGACTTAGGAAACTTTTTTAATAATGTTAACAATTTTGACAGGTCTACAAATATTTCTCAATTGCTATTAAAATGTTAATCTGAATCTTATAAAAAATAAAATAGTAATAAACAAACACTGTAAAATGCAGACCAGTTGTTTTAATTTTTCTCAATTAACCGATCACTTTTGTTAACCGACCAACATTTGATTCCCCGAGAGTGGTCGCTATTAAGAGATTTTACTGTACTTAATAATAATCGAGTATAAAATCCTAATACGACACCGACACAACAAGCCGCAATCAGTAGCAGCTAGAAGACGTTTGCGAATGCTGCATGCCGCCAGTTCTATAATCGACAATCTTATTTAATCTTAATACTTAATACTGCATTTGCTCAAGATCGGTGTTTCACATCACATCACTTGCATCGTCTTGAGAACCTACGTCTACGACCTTGCCTTAAAAACCGCATTGCGATTTTGTAGAGTATAAACTAAGTAGATAGTTATTCGAGTGATCATTCGAATGATAATCCGATTTTTAATATAATTCGAATACAACAGATCTGATTATTCAAAAGATGCGATTTCGCCCATCACTCTTAAGTGCGATATCGCCCGACCATCGAAAAGAAATAACCCTATTTGTTTTTCCATGTGACATCTTACGACTTTGAGACAAAGTCAATAATTCTTTGGTGTAGTAAATAGTGACTATTGAATAATTTAAACGATATTCTTCAATAATTTTTTGAAAATGAATTAAAAATTTAGTATACAGGGTAGGCCAACAAGGGCGCGTCGGTCAATAGTTGCTAAACCGTTGAACTTATGGGAAAATTTTCTTAATAAAACTTATAACGTTTCGCCTCTGCTATAACCTAAAACTATTTTTAAGAATACAGGGTGTCTCAAAAAAAGTAATACCAAAAACTATATTTTTGCAAAATGGAATACCCTACATCTTAGAATATTTTTGAATTTAACATGAAATACCCATTATTTTTTAATAAGTCTAAACCTAATAATTTCCGAGATATCGACTTTTGAAAAATGACATTTTTTGAAATTTGACAGCTTCTAGGCTTAACGGTACGTCTTTGAGTAAAACGGCTTACATGTCCCTATCTTACTTTTTTATTATCTTCCCAAAAACATCAACTTCCGGTTAAACCGGAAAGTACTGTATTTCCGGCCTTTCAGTTACATCCGGTTTATCCGGAAGTTGACACTTTTAGGAAGAGAATAGGAAACTAAGATAGGGACATGTAAGCCGTTTTACTCTAAGACGCACCGTTAGAAAGCTAGAAGCTGTCAAAGTTCAAAACTGTAATTTTTCAAAAGTCGATATCTCGGAAATTATTAGGTTTAGACTTATAATGCACTCATTAAAAAATAATGGCTATTTCATGTAAAATTCAAAAATATTCTAAGATGTAGGGTATTCCATTTAACAAAAATATAGTTTTTGGTATTACTCTTTTTTGAGACACCCTGTATACTTGAAAATAATTTTAGGTTATAGCAGAGGCGAAACGTTATAAGTTTTATTAAGAAAATTTTCTCATAAGTTCAACAGTTTAGCATCTAGTGACCGACGCGCCCTTGTTGGCCCACCCTGTATATTCAAACGTCAAAGGCGACATTCTAAAGTATTGCACAAACTTTTGGGGTTACTTTTTATCTCATTAAAAAGGGTTACATGTTCTCCTTCGTTGTCGCTTTGTAAGTAAATATCGAACCCAATATTTCTCTTTTTTATAATAATTATACCGTATTTCAAAGAAGGATTAAAAGGAAGAAAATACCACTCGTTCTTGTCGTCCATTTTAACTGCTTTTCCTGTGAAAAAAATAGCGCCGCAAACAATTTTTCTTGGAGGCCATGCCCTTTTATATTTGCATGCATTTTAAGTAGGAACAATAAGCAACATCGCTAGCCCCTTGTAAAATTAAAGGTATTCATTTGTCAAACTAAACAACGCACGCAACAAATCGTAGATATAATAAAATGGAAACGAAAATCAACTGTGGGTAAAAAAAATTGCTTTTAAAACAAAAAACTTATTCCATATTAATTTATTAATTATCATATCTCCAGGAGTGTCTTGATCACTAAAAAAGGTTACATATTTAAAGTAACACAAATGTGGTCGGTAAATATCATCTGCTCCAGCTACAGATATTTGGGAATCTTTATTTTCTCAAATTATTTTCTACGTGCGCCTGGCCGTATAGAGAATATCTATTTTGTCTTTCACTGTTTGTATTGTTGTATTATTATCTATTTCTTTGTATTTGTTTAGTAAAACTTCTTCATATGTGTTGGGGAAAGATTCAATAATCTGGTTGCATAATTGAGGGAACAAGGGACGTATCAATTCAAATCGGTAAAGCGCGACATCTCGGCATACATGAGAAAACGGCGGGTGTACTGGTGTGCAACTACCGAAAGCGTTCTTAAGTATTTTAGCAGCGTCCCCTTTCGGCGTTCTAAAGGACTCTAGACCGGAGTACAGGTAGGGTTCTCGATTTAGTTTAGCGCGCGAAGTGGCGTGATTTATGGTCTACATGACCATTAAGCGTCTGATACCACACCTTGGAGAGAATACACGGGTTCTCTCGCGGCATTTTGTATAGTTTTTAGTGAATTTTATGGCACAGGGGCCATAGAATTAGTTCAAAGTTTGCGGTTTTGTAACCCGAAGGTCGATTAATGTGTTTTATTCATCTCAACTCACAACTTCTGTAAATACTTAGTAATTTGCAGTGTCATTGCTCAAAGGCAAAGTTTCAAGTTCGTATAAGCGATAAAGCCTCGACGATTACAATTATATTATTGTATCCTGATAATATTAGTTGTTTAGTGATGTAATATTCTTAATGTGAAATGACTACCTAGACGATATAATGCAGTTCAAAGTAAGTAGTTAACAAACTAAGTTGTAACCAGCAATGATGATACGATGCTCAACGCATGTAAAATGAATGCTTGAAATAGTAGAAGTAAATAGATAGATATATTTTTGAGTGAGAAAAGCCTTTTATTTCAACTGACATATTTTGAACGTAAGCAATTAACCTATGGAAATACAGTAAATAATTTATGTTTGGCGCAAGCATATATCGGCGGCGTTAACAATATGCTTAATTGATTTTTTTTATTTTGGTCTCGATATTCTACAGATTTTTAACGCCACAGGCAAGCAACTTTTCTGTAACATGCAATGAAATTAATAAGAAATTATTTGCTTATTGATTTTCCATTTTAAATCATAAATAAAGTAAACAAAGCGAATTAAACTTATATGAACTACGTAGCCCATAAGTCACAGAATACATGCGGTTGCGCTCTTGTGTAAAATCCGACGACTGGGGACGCAATCCCCACAAACTGTTCGTTTGAAACGATTAACCGATTAACCGTCGTTCAAAAAGTTAAGCGCCAGCAGATATTTTTACCGGAGATGCGACACGACGGTTTTTGTGTCTTGTAAATTTGTGCTTGCCCAGATCTTGTATGATATTTTGAACTTTTAACTACTGGGACCTTTCCAGACATTTGGAAGAAATCCTATGCAACACCAACATTTAAAGATGGTAATAAATCAGATATTGAAAACTATCGTCCCATAGCGAGGCCATCATTGATCTCGAAAGTGTTTGAAGATCTAGTGGCCGATAATGTGATCCCATTTTTTAAGCATATTATAATCAATGGACAATATGGCTTTAGAAGGGGAAGATCCACTATTACCAACCTTTTGTCTTATAAGCAGGCTTTGCTGGAGGCTTTGGAGAATAGGTTACAGATTGATGCAATTTATATTAATATTTCCAAGGCCTTTGACAAGGTTGACCATGATTTGCTTGTTCAAAAACTCTCAGCTTTGGGAATTTTTGGTGGCTTGTTGTGCTGGTTTGAACGTAATCTTAAAAGTCGAACATAAGCACTTAAAATAAATATACTGTTTCCTTTTTTTCATTACATCTGGAGTCCCACAAGGTGGGCATCCCTTTGCATTTCATTTTGATTGATTTACTAATGATATTGATGATGTTTTTTCAGTCTTATCATTTGCTGATGATGGCGCCTCCTGGTGCGTTGTAAATAAGTCAACATCTAAACAATTCAGACTCTTTAAAATAGAGTATTAAGAATTATAACGCTTCACGATGGTTCACACTTTGCACAATAACTTACGAATGATAAAAATCATAGAACATAATATAAACAAACTTATTATCCACTATTACAAACGGACGGACGTATCCCTCAATCCCCTCATTACTCAATCACACATTAACTCTAACCCACTTAAACCCTACGTACTGCGAGCGACGGGCTCACTCATGTTCCTCCTCCTCCTTGAACCAACCCACTACATGACCCGATTAATTAAACGTTAAATACTTCCCTAGAGGACGGCCTGGTCGCGTGTCAGCATTCTCGCTTCACATGCTACAGGTTAGTTCAGGTTAGTTCAGGTTAGTTAAAATTAATTATCAAGGATTATGATGATAAAGATATTTTTAATGCAGACGAAACAGGCCTTTATTATCTCGCAATGCCAAACAAAACTTTTGCCTTAAAGAGTGACAAATGTGCTGGAAGAAAATCAGCTAAGCAACGAGTGACAATTCTTTTTTGCAGTAGCATGGATGGTGAGAAGGAGACCCCATTAGTTATAGGAAAAAGCAAAAATCCGCGATGTTTCAAAGGAGCACATGTAGACAAGTTACCATTAGAATGGGTCTCCAATAAAAAAGCTTGGATGACAACAGAGATAATGATTTCCTGGCTAAAAAAAATTGACACCAAAATGAAAAAACAAAGAAGAAAAGTACTTTTATTTTTGGATAACGCAAGTTCTCACCCGAAAATACAAGTGGAAAATGTTCGAATTGTTTTTCTGCCTCCAAACACTACATCTTACTGCCAGCCATTAGATCAAGGCATCACACAAAATTTTAAAATGATATACAGAAAATATTTGATAAAAAGACTTTTAACTTTTACTAACACCGCTACCGAGGATGCGTTTGAAAAAGCAGAAAAGACCATAAATTTGTCAAGAGCTATGGTATGGATTGTTGCAGCATGGAAAAATGTTTCATCTAAAACGATTAAAAAATGTTTCCAAAAAGCTGGATTTATAGAAACTCTCCAAGAGAATGAGATTTTTGAAGAAAAAGACGATATTCCACTAAGTCAGTTGTTTTCCGGTATCCCAGGAAATCCAAACCTGGAAAATTATCTTCAAATCGACTCAAACATTTCAACGGAAAATCCCAGTATGGAGATGCAGGAAATAATTCAGGAGTTTACCAGCCAATCTGAAACTACCGAAAATGAAGACTGTGAAAGTAAAGAAAACCAGGAGGTTTTTAGTTCGTCTTTAAAAAGCATGAGTGAAGTTTGTGAAAAAATAAGAGACGTACAAAAATTTTTATTAGGCAAAGACAATGGCAATTTGGCCATTGATATTTCAAATATCCTAATGAAATGTGAAAATGAAGCAGCAAAAATTAAAATTAAAAATATGAAACAGACTTCCATTGAATCTTTTTTTCACAAAGCATATTTTTTTTTCGTATGTAGTGCACATTTTTAAACATTATTATGTATACATATTATGTAGGAGTTATGAAATAAATAGTTATGTCTATATATTTACAGTTCATATTACATAATAATGTATGTGTTTGTAATTAGCCTTTTATTAATTAATGAAGTTGAATTTTATTCACATGACACATATTATGTTATATGTAGATATGTAATTTATTTTTTTCCTTCCCTTCAAAAACGGTCACCCCCTCAAACGGTCAATTTGTAATGAAATTTTTAATGGCCGCTATTGAGAAGTTTTACTGTATAAAATAAAGTTTTAGGACTTACCTAACCTCCAGTTTAAAAGCGATATAAGTTGTCTCAAACTAATGAGTACAACTTATAATGTGATACAGTAATATGTGAAAGTTGAAGACTTGGTATGAACTAGCTAGTTGTGTTAAAATTAATGTAAAGTTAAAAATTTGAGTGAAATATGAAATTTTAATAGAAAAAGAAGCATTTTAATGAGACAGTAAATTAATTTAAAGCATATGAAGGAAAAAGTTTTATTTTATATTGTATTGATATTAAATTTGTTAAACTTAGGTGTTTAACCAAATTTAGAAATTAAAAATTTAGAGAATTAAAAAGAGGAAATTTAAATTATATTGGTGTCTTAGCTGACATGATGCTATGGGGATATACCCCATATTTTAAATTGTATTTGCATTTTTATCATTTTAATAAATTTTTATTTTAAAGTTAATGAAAATTTTTTAAGTTATAAATGAATTAGATATAACCTGTGCTACAACACGACCGTAGTACCCGCCTGCAACGTGGAAGTGGAAGTGAGGTTAATATTAAGAGAAAAATGACAATATAGGTATAGAACCAGGTACCATTATTAGAAATATTAAAAATAAAAATGACTGTTGAAATATAACGACAAGATTATACTAACTGGATATTAGGTTTATACAAGCTATACAAATCGATTGACATTTAGTTTTTGTCATCACTAGACATATGAAGTATTTGAAATTGGCAGAACACAGACATCTGTCAACAAATGGTAAATAAGAGTGGTTATATTCATAGACAAGGGAGATGCGCTTATGGTAGGGATAGATAGGCAACTTAACATACTAAATTGGTTCCCTTATAGCGCCATTCGTGTCTGGTTGAAGAACTAAATGTAGCAATTGGGGTAGGGGCGGGGGCTCGGCGCCACGAATGAAAATTTAATTACAACTTTGAATTCAAATTTTCGCGCTTCTAACTCTGATGGAAAAGTTAGAAGCGCAAATCTTTTGAATTAAAGTCAATATATTTTGGGAGAATAAAAGGAACTTGTAACAGCGTTTCTGATATGGCGACAAGCTTTATTAATATTAGATATTTACATAAATTAATATAATAACAGGGCAAGTTTTACCTAGGATTGTGCTGTAAAGATTTAACATAGGAATTAACAGCGTTCTTTAAACACGATCCTATTCTGCCATGCTCAATTTTCTGGTCATATCCAAAATATGTGTGACAAACTCTATAAGTTTTTTGAATGCTAATCTTGTCTTTGCCACCGAATAATGGATTTTGAATAGCATTTATCCAAAGTTTATGCGTCTAAAAATATACGGACATTATAGTAAGATTGTAAACTGTCATAACTCTAAGAAAAACAGTATATAAGTAATGTTTATGATTATTCAGGATCGAAAGGTGTCCTGCATACATTTTTTTTAGATAGCAACAATATTTTGTATACGGTATAGGCACAAGGTGCCTTTTTGGCTCTTCACGATCCACCCTTTTTATTACTTCGCTAAAACAACAAAAAACTTACCGGGTCGCTTTTTGGAAACCTGTGCATTTTCATACGTTTCCTGCCTAGTACTTTACATCCGGGAACGCAACAATAAATCACCAGTTTTGCAGCATAAACTTATACGTCGCGACGCTTCGTTCAAAAATTTAATTTTAAAATGTCAATGTCGCTTGGGTCCGACTCGGAAGATATTTTTATTATGGATCAGCACATAAGTCATATTTTTATCTTTATCGCACCTTAGCTGGTCCGGTTGAATTCAGAGAGAGAAAGATAGAGAACGTTCCCCACGCTCATTCTTAATACATGTTTTGCCGCTACCAACGTTAGGATATGAACAACCTTATAAAACAAAATCCCTACAATAGCGCTATCATCGTCTGGTTGAAGAACTAAACGAACAGGGAACGATCTTCACCATTTAAGTTATCCTAGCCTGGTTATATTTCAAAGGAAAGAGGATGAATAGGAATATAAAATAAAGTTTTGGGAATTACCTAACATCCAGTTTACAAGCGATGTATGCTGTCTCAAATTAATGAGTACAACTTATAATGTGATATAATAGTATGTGAAAGTTGAAGACTTGGTATGAACTAGTTAGTTGTGTTGAAATTAATGTAAAGTTAAAATTTTTGAGCGAAATGTGAAATTTGAATAGATGAAAAAGCATTTTAATGAGACAATAAATTAATTTAAGACATATGAAGGAAAAGATTTTATTTTACATTATATTGATATTAAATTTGTTAAACTTAGGTGTTTAACCAAACTAAAATTTTCGAAAATTAAAAAAGAAAAAGAGGAAATTTAAATCATATTGGTGTCTAAGCTGACATGATGGTATGGGGATATACCCCATATTTTAAATTGTATTTGAATTTTTAGCATTATATTAAATTTTTATTTGAGAGTTAATGAAAATTTTTAGGTTATAAATAAATTAAATATAACCTGTGTTACAATACGACCGCAGTGGAACGTTAAAGTGAGGTTAATATTGAGAGAAAAAGACAATATAGAACCCGGTACCATTATTAGAAATATTAAAAATAAAAGTGACTATTGAAATGTAATGAGAAGATTTTACTAACTGGATATTAGGTTTATAGAAGCCAAACAAATCGATTAACATTTAGTTTATGTCATCACTGGACATATAAAGTATTTGAAAATTGGCAGAACACAGACATCTGTCAACGAATGGTAAAAAGAAAGTGGTAGGTATGTTTTAAAGGGGATGTAAATGTCTAGCAGGGTTGATTGAAAGCTGCACTGGGAAAAAAACACACTTGTGGGGTTGTTAACAACTCTAACACTAGTCGACATAGTAATTATAGGGGATTATGCAATCTCCGTATGTAAAAACCTCTATTAAAAATTTAAGAGCGTACACCAAACCTAAAACAGTGGCTGGATGCAAACAGAATTTCTAAGGGCTGCTAAGGAGCACCGAGCAGAGACAGAAAGAGGTATGTATTTTGTGAAAAGACCAATTTATGACTATAAACTAACCAGATTCAAAGCATTGAAAAAATTAGTACTACTATGGATGATTTGGTCGTTGACACAATCTATGTTTGGATTTTCAAATGTTTTGTTTATCTCCATTATTTCAAGGAGGTCTAGTTTGTTGCCCTTGCCACAGAAACGGAGGAATTTAGTATTTGTATCTGGGTTAAAATTATGTTAATTTTTAGATACATGTCTTGAAAAATTGGATTTGATTTTAGAAGGTGATAAACTGAAATTGGAAGCTCTTGCTATCTCTTTACAATGCTCATTGATGCGGATTTTGAACTTCCTACCTGTCTGACCAACATAAGTAGTTGAGCAACCCTCAGTCGAACAGCTCACCTCATACACCCCGGATCTATCAGAGGGAGGAATATGATCATTAGAATTACAAATAAATGAGCCTAGTGAGTGTTTTGTTTTAAAACTGATATTGAAATTAAAGGACTGAAAAATGTTTTCTAGTTTATATATGATAGGAGTTAAATAAGTTTGAAGCCGGACCTGACGTCACACGAAGTACGCAGGCGCAAAGCTTCCGCAAAACACCGCATACTGGGGACATTTCTGTACCACAGTATTAGCAATATATTGGCTATACCGGGTGATGCATGGCTTAGTTGAACATAGAAAATTCCATGTAAATTTTAAGGTGGCTAAATATTGGGTCCCCTGTGCAGGGTGTAATTGCAAGGTATCTCAGTAACTAGTAAAGATAGAGACTTGCGGTTTTAAATTACTGCGCTACTTTTTCGTGAAACAAAAGATGCCTCGAACAGAATTGTCATAGCTTTCTTGGTTTTTAAGCTACAGGGTGATTATGAAAATAATGGCTTTTTGACCACCCCCTGTATTTCGAGTATCCTCTAACTTATTAAAAAATTGAAAACTGTTTTTAAGAGAGTTTTTAAGTAGGATTCAGTGGCGTGCTTACTTCTTTTCTGGGAGTCTTACTATTCGAGATTTAAAGCAAACACATTTATGATTTTTTTAAATGGGACACCCTGTATATTTCCCTCTTATTTGATTGGGCTATTTTTTGGCTTTTAAAAAATATAGAATAGTTGATAGGTATTCTTAATAATAAACGCACAATACAAAAAATTTAGAAAGTTAGGGTAGTATAGGCCATGAAATCATTGAAAGAAACAAAAAAATATCTATCTGTCATGTCTATTTGTCATATGTCACATAAATAACTATTATGATGTGAGTAATAAAAGTGATGTTTTATTTTGTGAGTGAAAAAGTGTGTGAAATGAGCAGAGCGAATTGAGCAATTTCACGAACAAAATAAAATTACTTTTAACACAAATATCATACAATGTTTTTTGTATAACTGCCCTATTTCGATAATAAAATAGGGGAATTTGGAATGACATTAAACTTCAAAATGCATCTGTCATTTAAATTTGGAATGGCATTAAACTTCAAAATGCATCTCTGTCATTTAAATAATTGCGTTTTTGTCCCATTTTTGTCTATGTAGTGTTAAAAATATTTTTAACACTAGTGTTAACACGCTTCCACGTAAATAATCACTTTTAACACTGTTGACTGTCATTAAAAGTGTCACTTTTGGTGGCAGTTGTACAAAAAATGTATTAAATAAATATCATTTAGAACCCTAAGAAGTGAAGATTGTGAACACTGTACGTACTGGGAACGCTGTGCGACGACTTATTTTCAGCAGTAATGCCATATTATTTTGCTTGTTTCAATGCTTTCATAGCCTACTAATTTTCAAAATTCTTCGGCGTATATTGTTAATAGTAACTGTCAACAAAACTATTCTATATCTTTGAAAAGCTTAAAAATAGCCCAATCAAATAGGAGAAAATTATACAGAGTGTCTCATTTAAAGAATCCTATGTTTGCTTTAAATCTCGAAAAGTAAGACTCCCAGAAACAAAGTAAACACGCTACTGAATTCTACTTAAAACGCTCTTTTAGAAACAGGTTTCAATTTTTTAGTAAGTTAAAGGATAACCGAAATACAGGGGCTGGTCAAAAAGTCAACATTTTCGAAAACACCCTGTAGGTTAAAAACTAAGAAAGCTATGACAATTCTGCTTACGGCATATTTTGTTTCACAAAAAATTAGCGAAGTAGTGTAAAAACCGCAAGTCTCTATTTTTTCTAGTTACCGAGATACCCTGCAATTACATCGAAAAATGGACACCCTGTACATTTTAGAGAAATATTGTTTTATAATTTCTTGAAGAGGCCGATCTAGTAAATCGATCTGCAAAGTTTGAATTAATTTTAAGAAGCCAATCCACTTATTCAATTAAATGTGATGGCAAAATTACGAAATTTTTATAGATTAGGTAATACAGCAAACGACAGCAAATAATTTCCTTGACGCTATGGTCAACAATGTATGACGTAAAGCTGGTCAAAACGAATAAAGATTATTTCACATTAAAAACACATTTTCCTTTCACCAATCCTGCAATCACACATCCAAAATAAAAGACACCATTATGTTTTTCTTATTAACCCTCTAATTTAACGTAACATACCTAAGACTACAGATTTTGACAAAAACATTAATTAATTAAATGTTCAAACAACTCTCCATTAGCAGCTAAATAATATCCTAACCGATCATAAAATTCATTTCTAGCATTAGTGAATTGATATTGAGAAACTCTGTCACATTCTAACGAAATACAGATTTTTAGCTAGTCTAGATTTTCAAATTCTACATCTCTATATATCTATCTACATAAATAATAGTATATTATTAACCAAGGTTTAGACAGCCATCATTATTGCCCGAGCGGCGAGTTTAAATCACGAGGAGCGAAGCAACGAGGGATTTAAGACGCGAGGGCTATAATAAGCTGTCTAAACCATGGTTAATATATTATTTTTTCCACTACTACAAACTTTTATATGACATTTATCTTTATAGTATTAATAATTATAAAAAATTATAGGTAGGTATAAGTATATTTTTTAATCAAGTTACCTGCGCTTTGGAATTGGCAAATATTTTGTTGTTTTGTCAGGTGGCTTTGTCAATGTCAATTTGTGTTCATTTGTGTCATCAGATTTCACGAGTTTTGCGTTTTTTTTTAAAATGAGCGAAGAAAATGTTAGTGATAATATTATGTGTACACCTCCCGAATTAAGGATGGAAGCAGAAAAAATGTTGATTGTATCGATATTTTACAATATCAAGTAATCTAATATGTATTTATAATTATCTGGTTGCCTAACCACAATGAATTGATGTTGTAGAATTAAAAAATCAAGTTACCTGCGTTCAAACAAAATTCGGTTAAGGTCAAAGATCGGTCAATAATGGATTTCAATGGCTTATTATTGACCATGGTCAATAATGACTTATAAGGTAGAGAAAAACGATTTCTAGCGTTAATAATCGGTCAATAATGGCGATGTTATAGGTTAGTAGTGGAAAAAATATTTTAAGTGACCCCACAGAAAGAAGTCGTTTGGCGACCTGCCTGACCAAAGGATTAGATGCCGTGGGTCAATAATATTTCCGTTAAAAATATTTTGCAAGTATTTCCTAACCATGGGAGAATTAATGGGTAGGATAACCATTCATTTGATACCAGATCTCCTGGTACAACTTCTCCTAGTGCGGGTTTAATTCGATTTTGTAGTAAGTCTAAATAGGTTACTGCTGTAAGGTTGCCTTCCATAAAAAATGGTCCAATGGTGTGATGCCCTACAATTCCCGCTCAATCATTTATTTTTTTGTGGATATACCGGCAATTTTGAACATTTGGTTCTTTGTTTTCTATTTCTCAAAAAATCCCTATTATTATTTGCTCTTTCCATTACCTCAAAACCGAATGCCATTTTCCGTTTTTCATCACCTTACTGCAGCTCTTGATGCTTTTCATACTTGTAAGAAAAATATTTATTTTAAATAGATGGTAAAATAAAAAATATAATTTTACACTTTCCACAGACAAAAATCTGTGGAAAGTGTAAAATTATATTTTTTATTTTACCATCTATTTAAATTAACAATGGATTTCCACCAAGTAAAAGCCGAATCAATTCAATTGAAAATATTTATGTTTTTTAAAAGTGCACAACACTGTAGTTTGATGTTTTCCTACGGCTACTAATGATAAGTTTAATTAATGAAATGGAACGGATAGGCTTATCAGGGAATTGAACTGAAAACGTTTCAGACACTGCTCTTAAACTGTTTCCTGTATAATACTACTTAATCATAGTTGCTTTTTCGTTAATGGAATAGCTCATGTTTACCTATAATTAAAGCGCCTTCAACGAAAATGTTGTCACTGACGCTACTTTTCGTTTTGTCAATACCAAATAATAATTTTTCTACCACCGTGCGTTTTGACCCATTTTCCCGCACGCATTTTAGTTTTGAAAGTGTCACTTTCCCGCACTAGTGCGGGAAAGTAAAATTATGCAAATTTTGACCTTATTAGATAGTTTTTTACCTCGGAAGTTATAACTGTTGTTACAATAGGTAAATAAGTATTTACGAAATAGTCCATTTAATAAAATCTACCTCTTTTCTAGGTTTTTGTTGAATTTTAAATTTTTGGAAAATATAAAATAATGAAGATATTTTTATATAACCCTGTACATTTCTTTAAAGTCATGTCACAAAACAACTATTAAACCAACCTGTGACGGGTGGTTTGATATCATTTGCTATGATAACCAAGGCGTGTCATTGTTATTAAAACGTCAAAGTTGTTCAAAGCGTCTTCGCGTGTATAGTACAGTATACAGTCTTTTTCTAAATTAAATCGAATCAAAGTTGGCTGAAAGTCTACTACTGTCGCTGAGGGTTATTTGGAGGACTCCGAGTATCAGAAGAAAAACATATCGAATAAAATTCTATCATCTACAAATGACTTACAGCCGTTGCCGTCACCGTCATCGTCATCTTTATGCGACCTGCAACCGATGCCATCCCCATCGACGTCATCTTTATGCACTTACTAGTTAACACCAAATAACTCCACTGGACCGGCAATTTTAAATAATTTACAGAATGCAACAAATTGTGTTTTAAATATTAACATTCATAATAATTAGTAGCTTTTTAGTTAAAATTTTGTATACTATGTTGAAATAAAATAATTTTTGAAAAATAAGTAGGTATACTTTTTTGTATATATTATATACTATTATATACGGTCGTTAAAAAAATAATGTTCCTAACTCATGCGTAAAGTGTCTTTCCCGCCCTTGACCGCTTGCCCGAACCACAGTATAATAGTTCCGTTATACTGTGCCCGAACTCAGGTGCGCGTCGTTCGGGTCAACTGCAGTCGCGTGCGGGAAAGTGCACTTGTTAGGAAAATAACTATTATTGGTGCTTGCTGTATGACCTACTATGAAAATTTCGTAGTTTTGCCATCACATTTAATTGAATAAGTAAGATTGGCTCACTAAAATTTATTGAAACTTAGCATAATATGGATTTATTATGTTGGCCCCTTCAAAAGATTATAATCCAATTTTTCTCTAAAATGTACAGGGGAGCCAATATTTAGCCACCTCAAAATTTACACGGGATTTCCTATGTCCAATGCCATGCATCACCCGGTATATATACAGGATGTCCCATAACTATTGGTACACAGTAAAACTGCAGATTTCTTGGGTAAAAATATTGCGATTTGGCCAAACTTAGCTTAGTTCAAAAGTTGATAATAACCGAGATTCAAGTGAAAATTTTATTTTCGATTTTCCTAATTAACTTTTTTTTTAACCAATATTTTAACATAAAATTTTGTGATTGGGGGCTTTTCGGGGCGAGAAATTTAAATTTGTTAAGAATTTTAATGTAGATTGTAGAGGGCGCTCTCTGCGGCACTCTAGGTACATAGAAACAAGTGTAACTTTTTTGCGCCTTAGTGTATTTATATTTTTATTAAAAATATCAATTTTCTCATTAATTTTACGCAAAAAAGTTGTACTTTGTAAATGTCGCTCCGAATGACGGTTTTCGAGATTTATACATTTACAATTGTCCAGTGCGGATTTTAAAATACATATTTAAATAACACATTATTGTGTTAAAAATTAATTATTCCATTATTGATAACAGAATTTAATTACAAATAATTCAGATTATAACAGTAGTTCTAACTTAACCTAGATATTTTAAAATATTATTAATTTATTAATATTCTAAAAATTATGAAAACTCCATCCTACTAAGAAATTAAAACGGCCACGAATGAAAATATTAATAATTTAAATAAAAAATTTATTTCTACATAAATAAATACAAAATATATCAATGAAAGAAAAGATCAATTTTTGACAATAATTGCTCAAAGTGATTGCCGTTAACTTCAATGCATTTGGCTACCCGCTTATTGAACGACCGCCTGATTTTAAATAATAGGTGTTCGTTTTGAAACGATTGCGCCGCATTCTCAATTCTTTGCCATAGTTGTTCCCGAGTATTGATCGTTTCTTCATAAACAAGTGATTTCATGTATCCCCATACACAAAAATCAAGGGGGTTGAAATCGGGGCTTCGGGCAGGCCAAGGCATTTCGCTTCCACGACCTATCCAGCGGTTAGGAAATGTTGTATTTAAGTAGTCTCTGACAAGCCTGGAAAAGTATGGCGGGGCACCATCTTGCATAAAAAAACATATATCTTCTTAGCTCTAACGGTAGGTTATCCAAACAGTCGGTCAGCTGATTTTGCAAAAAATTAAGATAGAGCTGTCCGTTTAAATTGGGTGGTAGCTCGACTGGACCCAACATGTAATTGCCAATAAGTCCACACCAAACATTTATTTTAAACTCATGCTGGAAACGGCGTTCGGTTACTAAATGGGGATTTTCTAAATTCCACGCATGTTTATTTCTAAAATTGAAGACACCTCTTCGTGTGAAAGTCGCTTCATCGGTGACTAGAACTGTATTCAGAAACATTGGGTTAGCGTATTGCTGGGTACGAAAGAAATGGGCAAATTCCAGTCTGGCTGGAAGATCAACACCCAATAAATTCTGAACAGGCGTAAAGTGGTATGGATTAAGCCCCTATTGGTTAAAAACTCTAGAAACGAATGACTTACTTACTGGAGTAACTGCAGCCATACGTCTTGTGCTAATTTCCGGGTTCTCAGCCACGCGAACTAGTATTTCCTCTTCTTGCTCGAGTGTAATAATCTTTGGACGTCCCCCATTATTGCGTTTGGGACGCAACAATCCTGTTTCTCCCAGTCTGTCGTAAAGGTTTCTAAAAATTTTAAAATCTGGCTGCCTTCGATTTGGATACATTTCCAAATATCGTCGATGTGCTCTGCGTCCGTTAAAATTTTCTTGTGCGTATAAGCATACCATGTCTCGCATTTCTTCGTTAGAAAACAAATTATGTCGTGGCATTTTTAACTTAACTTTTAATAACAAATTCTTTAAAAACTCTTTAAAAACACCCAAAATGCTGACAAATCACAAGGGAGTTTGGCAGAAATGAAGTTTCAAACCGCTTTCATTGCATTTATTTTTATCAAAGCCCACTTTAAAAAAATTCACACTTGCAAATCAAAATTTAAAAGGATGCATTAGAAATTGTAAATGTATAAATCTCGAAAACCGTTACTCGGAGCGACATTTACAAAGTACACCTTTTTTGCGTAAAATTAGTGAGAAAATTGATACTTTTAATAAAAACATAAATACACTGAGGCGCAAAAAAGTTACACTTGTTTCTATGTACCTAGAGTGCCGCAGAGAGCGCCCTCTAGAATCTACATTAAAATTCTTAACAAATTTAAATTTCTCGCTCCGAAAAAACCCCAATCACAAAATTGTATGTTAAAATATTGGTTAAAAAAAAAGTTAATTAGGAAAATCGAAAATAAAATTTTCACTTGAATCTCGGTTATTATCAACTTTTGAACTAAGCTAAGTTTGGCCAAATCGCAATATTTTTACCCCAGAAATCTGCAGTTTTACTGTGTACCATTAGTTATGGGACACCCTGTATATGTGGGTTTATCTAGCTTAGTGAATTAAACGCAGAGCATCGCACTGTAGAAAAACAGTACCTTCGTTTTATAGCAAGCTTAGTAAGGATTGACGGAGATGCGGTTATTATCCTACATCAAGAGATATATCATCTAAAAGCATTGTAGCTAATTTCTTACTTACTGACTTTTAATTAAATATTACCTGCAATGACAAATGGAATTAAACTTTAATTTTAGAGGTGCACGGGCAAAACTTGCATAATATGATATTCCATTTCACAAACCACCACTACACCCTTGTTCGTATAATTAAATCACAAACCCCGTATTCAAACAGTATGCTCGGTATTCAGCTTTGCTTTTTTAGCGACGAGAGTAATGTGATGAATTTTTATGTCATCAAAATAATTTCGAAAGAACGTCTATGGCACTAACATCTCTGCTTACCGGAAATAAAACAGCGGTCATGTAACATGACGACTTGAATAGAAATAACTTTTAGGGATACGTGAAAGAACTTCTAATAAGCCCTTGCAGGGGATTAAAACTTTTATTTGTTGTGTCGAAAATGTCTGGTTATCTTTTGTCACAATAGTTTTCCTTTAGTTTCTTTGGTTTTTTTGGATTTGTTATTGATTCTTTTCATCCGTGGCAAAACAGTTTACGTTTTCTTTTGTTTTTTGTTTTTTTATATACACCATCTGACATCAGTATTGCAACTAATGAAACATTTTAAAAACTAAATATAGCTCAAGGAGGCCTGCTGTAAACATCGCAACACATTTCTCGAGTTCGTCTTGAGGCTTGATATAACAAATCAGTAATCACTTTTAGAATAAAAAATTATTGTTTTATAATTTGACTTAGTACAGTTAAGGTGTACTAGTCAAAAAAGATGTTAATGTTCAGCACACTGAAAGAGAAAACAAACAGCGGTAATAAAAGTAGTTTTGGATGTACCTAGTATGTGATCTTTAAACAACAAGAAAGCTTTTTACGTTGAAATATGGAGGCAACTGTAAAATAGCAGCCGTATTGACCAAACACATAATATTGATGCATAATCGAATATACTGTGAATTATTTTGTTAGGGTGGTAAGAAGAGAAAAGCATTTTTAAAATATTGTGTAACATAAATAAGGATAGTATTCACAAATTGGCATTGGAAAGTAAATAGGCAACCATGACTGTAGTATTACGAAGTACAAATACAGTCATAAGTATGGCAAATAAAGAAATCTAGTAACCAGTTCTTAACGAAAGTTCCACAAAATATAATAAACAACTGAAAGCAACGCTCACAAATCTCAAAATACACACGCCAAACACTGTGTAAATAAATAGAATAAAGAGGCGACTGACTCTGGGCAAGATAAACGTCAATTTTAGAGAAATATCCAAAAATCGTAGAAATCTGACGTACGGCGCAAAATTAAAGCTTCCGCGAGAGGAATTTTCAAGGTCCATACCGGGGATATCCATTTATGTGTGGAAATACGCTTTGGAAATTATTAAAGAAAATAGGTTTTCGGTGGAAAAACATAACAGGCAATCGATTTTAAGAGACAGAAGCGATATCGTCTATTGGAGAAGAAATTATTTAAGAAGCATTCGAAAAGCCATAGAACAAAACAACAAAATATTTCACCTAGACGAAACATGGCTAAATGAAGGCCACACTGACTAAATTTTGGCAGGATGAAAATATTAAGATTTCAAGAAAAGCGATCGTCCACAGGATTGCTGGACGTTTAAAAGAATAGTAAACTGTGTTACCGGGCACACGTCCCCAAAATATCAATTACTTTACCATTAGGAAATCACTTTGCCTGGTACACATGTCAGATCACAACACGTGCTATTATTGTTTTAGCCACGTGAACCATCTGCTTGCAGTCTAACAGGACACTGTTTTTTTTATGGTGCTTCAGCGCTCTAGTCTGGGAGGTCTAGTCTTTTGTTATCGGTAATCATTTCTTTCAAGGTTGATTAATCCCTTTTATCGGTGTTATGCCGAGTTGATAGACTAATATAAACATTTAAAGTTAGTGGTAGAAAAAAATTTGTATACAGAGTATTTTAGAAGAACGGTACGTAAGTTACAGAGTTGCCCCATTTTTGATATACAGGGTGTTAAAGTTTTCTAAAAAGAAACTTTTTTTTTTAAATTTCCTTCTTGCGATTTTATTGAAATTTGGTACCACTATTCATAAATAAAAGACTTAATTAGCTCTTACTGGATCAAATTTATTAAGTCCAGTGGCGTCCCGTGGAGCACCTTAACGAATATTATTGACAAAAAAATGTACACTACCAGTATAACTTTTTTGATCCTTCAATTGTTTTCGTATGTTAGCTTTGTTTTAGAGAAAAAATAAAAGCCACTTTATTGCATGTACAAAAGAAATACCTATGTATTTTAAAGTTAATTAAAACATTTAAATTGAAAGAAAAATTATTTTTATTTATAATAGTTTAAAAGAAAATGCAACAGATAATCAAAGAAAATGTTGAAAATGGCCAACTTCTGATAAAACGCACGATTGCAACTGATATTTTTAAAAAACCTTTAACACTCTGTTTATCAAAAACCGAACAACTCCGGCCATATGTTCATATGAACTTTTTCTCTTAAAATATCATAAGGAATCACCTTAAGTTACGTACCGTACTTCTAAAATATCCCGTATACCTCAGTTAAGAAAGCTTTTATACAGTGACTCACAGCTTAAATGATGCAGTTGCAATAAAAACTAATTTTTTCCTGCCTGAGACAAACAAAAAAAAACTTTTAAGCGGATTTTAAGTATCTCAAATATGTATTTGCGAGCTTCTTGAAATATTGTTACTTTATTTTGACCAAAAGTTAAACACATGATATCATTAAGTGTTACAATATAAAATATGGATGAATATTATGTCACAGCTTAAATGATGCAGAGTATAAAAGTAACAAAATGAATAATATTTATTGAAAAGCAACTGCTAGTATTTTGTCGGTACTCCTTCATTGTCAATTACATATTGTAGGCGTCTAGGCATTGATTTGACTAATTTTCTTGTATATTCCGGGGACATTGTGTTCCATTCTTCCGAAATTTTGACTTTTAATTCATTTTTATTAGATACTGACTTTCTTTTTTAATATTAACCACAAATTTTCAATAACATTTAGATCCGGTGACTGGGGTGGTGTTTTAACTACTTGTGGGCAGTTATAAAGCAACCAACTACGAACCCGGTATGCCGTGTGCTTGGGATCGTTGTCATGATAAAAACGGTAATTGCCATTAATACCCGATTTCTCAGCACTAGCTTCAAGATGCTGCCTCAATAAATTCAAATACATGTATTGGTCCATATTCCCTTCAATAAAATGTATGTTACCGACTCCAGCAGACGACATACAGCCCCATAACATCACTCCACCTCCACCGTGCTTTAGCGTGGCTTTCATATTTCTTTATTTCAGTTCTTCATTTAGCTTTCTCCACACTGAAATTTTTGCATCCGATCCAAATAGATTTATTTTAGTCTCATCACCAAAAATTACTGACTTCCAGCAGTTCAAATCTTTGTTAACATGCTCCCGAGCAAACTGTAACCTTTTAAGCCTATTTGTTGGGCTCATAAAGGGTTTGTTTCTTGCAGCTCGGCCATTAAAATTATTTTTCCGCAACACTCGCCGAATTGTTTGGGGGTTACACCTTTTCCCAAACTGTCTTTCCACCTCACGTCGTAATTTTGGAGCACTTTTTTTTTTTGGATTTGTTAAGTTTAGAAAGTTTAGTTTCAAATGAACTCTATATGTTTTTGTTACCTGATGATTTTGTCAGTTAGACAGATAATATAATGAGAATTTGTTGTCAGAATTCCAGACCTTTTATTTTGAAATTGAAATCGATATAAACAAGACATTAGTTTTATCAGGATTATTGGCGATTTCTCTAACAATCCGTCTTTCTTCTCGATCGTTGAAAATTTTATTTGGAGCCACTCTCGATTTATTCGCGACTCTATTTTCGTTATTATGGCGTTTAATTATATGTTGCGCAGTTGACTAACATCTATTTACCATTTTGGCTATATTTCTTTGGCTATACCCATTTCTAAAGTAAGAAATGATTAAATTTCTTTCTTCAATTGTAGTTCTACAAACTATTGCTAAATAATTTAGTGTCACTGTTAAATAAACGCATTTAAATGGCGAATGTCAATAAAAAAACAACTGCAATGCAACGCCTGCTTCATAAATTTTAAGTTGATAACTTTTGTACTGGTCTGTTTTATCTGCATCATTTAAGCTGTGACATAATATTCATCGTTATATTGGCACACTTAATTATGTTCTGTGTATAATTTCTTGTCAAAATAAGCTAACAATATTTCAAGAAGTTGACAAATATATATTTAAGATACTTAAAGTCCGCTAAAAATATTTTGTTTAATCTTGGCAGCACATAATTAGTTTTAATTGCAACTGCATCATTTAAGCTGTGAGTCACTGTATACCTCTCATATTATATCCTTCGGCACATCGTACCTCAGGATCTAAAAGCGCTCCCTGTATAATAGCTTAGGTACTTCTCAACCTAGGTATATAATGCGCTATTATATAAATTATCTACGTCCTTGGCTGGAGCGCCCATACATATTTTAAAAAACCGGCACTTATATGGGCAGACTAAGACCCTCGCCTTATCAAGTCTAAATTGTCGCATAAGATTCGCATCTGGTAAGAGTAATTTGTGATACTATACTGTAAAATTGTAAAAAAAGTAACGCATTTGAAGATAATTTTATAATGTAAATAACTATAAATAATTGAACATTTATAACATAATATATCAGATCTTACCTATTGAATAATATTCATATGCATTTATATTTTATTTATAATGGAAAGTTCTTATTTTAATGCATTTGCTGAATACTTCATTAAAAGATGTCGGGACAACGTCTTTCATAGATAGCTTTGCAATTGAATGAAATTTCAGGATTTAACGCGAACCGAGCACTAACGACCCTGCCCACCGGAAATAAAACAGCAGTCATGTGACATCACTGCTTGAATAGAAATAACTTTCGAAGATACGTGAAAGAACTTCTAATAATTGCAAGGAGCGAGATTACAAACTTTAATTTGAACTGTCGAAAATTTCCAGATTTTTTTTTCCGGATTTCTTTGGTTTCTCTACATGCTCTGTGTTTTTTTTGCTGCTGCTTTTGTTGTTTTGTTAGGTTGTTACGTTGCTAGTTTGCTAAGTTTGCTTCTTTATTATATTTTTTTAATACGACATTACGTACATTTATTCAATATAGGAGCCGTATTAGCACAGTAAATATAATAAGGCCCATTAGGTACCTATACTTAATGCAAAACAAAAACCGATGCACGTCATCAATCAGCTGATAATTGTAAATCCGTAAGAAAACACGAGGAAATTAAATTTGGGCAAAAAATATTAAAACTTTATTCGATATTGAATTTACTACAAACTTAAAGTATTCTTCTTTGAAACGAAGCCACCTATAGCAAATATTTTGTTTAATTAAGCTTGCAAAAATTAATATAATTTGAATTTTATTGGCCGACAGTTGGCAACAGAACTGTGAACGGTGGCGCAAGCTCGTTCGATGGCTTGGTGTGACGTTTCATGCAAAACTAACCTTAATTGTTCCGTATTGCTGTGCGCCTATTTTTTAACAAAACCTCCAGATATTTTCATAAATAGCATTAAAAAACTGTTCTTTTGAGAACAACAAAAGTGCACATACATATCTCTGTCGATTACGTTGTTTACTATTTGTGAAAAATGCCGAAGCATTTAAATAGCCGGTGCAAAGAGCTTATAGCTTCTCTAATAAGCTATTTTCAAGAAGAACTTAACAACAATGGCCCATTGTTACCCTTGACAGCAGTTAGGGGAGTAAATTTGAAGAGTGTGTTAAGGTCTATATATTTTCTATCTACTTTACTAATTTTTAGCGTGTACCAGCCACCCTAAATTTGAATGTGTCCACTGTAAGCGCAGTTTCAACAACAGTTAAGTAAAATAAATTATTGGAGTCACCTAAAAGGAAACGTTCTTATTCAAAGAGAGTTGTAAATGTGTCAAGATTGGATATAAGTTCTATCCGTGACACTATTGATGGAATGTAGGCAACAAGTAAGTTGTATTATTAAAACACTAATATTTTACATTCGTCATGCTTAAGCTGTAACTTCTTTAGAACATCCTGTAACTTTGACAACTTTAAGTAAGACAGACAACTGTTTGATGGTTTTCTTAACTCTTTAAGAAGCCTCTTAAAGGAAATAGGCTTCGGATGGAAAAAAGATGAACCGAGGCGAGGACTTATGGAATTTTCCCAGGTAGCTTTCAAACGACTGGTATTTTTGAAAGAATATATTAAAGAAAAAGAAGCATTCTTGTACCAATTCGTTTTCTTGGATGAAACATGAATTTTTTAGAATGGTACCATTGGTTGATCTTGGCAAGATGAAAATAAAGGAAGTGTTAGATCTACTAAAGTTGATGGTAAAAGGTATTATGCAGTAAACAAATGTATAAACTACAGGAAATTTTTGTATATTTATCTTGTTTTTATGAAGAAAAGAACTGTGTTATTCCCTCACTCGGATATTTTGGTTACGAGCTGGCAACACGGTCGATAACTGACGTCACTCGAAAAGTATGACGTGCATCGGTTTTTGTTTTGCATTAAGTATACCTGTGAGTGTTATAAGAAAGTACATACGTTCTATAAAAATTAGGGTTTTAATGGATTATTTTAATGTACATTAGAAGACAATCAACAAAATATACATTTTGCGTTAACTAATACAGTAGGTTCCAGGATATTTAAAACGGGAGGTGCACTGAAGAAAAACTTTTTCTTGTGCGAATTAAAACCTTTCTATAGATTTTTTGTTAATTGTGAAGATATTAACTGACGAAACATTAGTTGATTCAATAAAATCATTAAATTGCCAACTACTTTTATAACTTATATGATATTGTCAACAAAATAGCGGGCTCTGCATTATAATTATAAACTTTCACACTTCTAGACCACTGTTCGTTGAGGTCGCGGACCACTGTGCCACCCAATGTCAAGTTTAATTAGACAAGAGTCAGCACTTCCGGGGTATAAACACCCGAACATTGGGTGGACATGGTACCTTCGTCTCAACGACTGGTCACCTTCCCTGAGATCAGGAGCGCCCATGTGTCTTAAAGACCCCAGGCCACTCTCCTGATCTTTCTCCAGTTACCCCCCAGAAGCTCCTCAGGCACCTCTCTTGAGAGCCCCCATCGACAATGCCACACACTCACGGAGACATGCTGGGTTTCCTCCAGGCTACCTGTTGAATAGTTGGCGAAAAGAAATAAACGTCTATATTATTTCTAGCCGGATCGTTTTCATTCACGCCCCGTTAGGGAAACAACCCCCCAGTGGTGACAATATTTTATTATGGGTCCATTACATTTTGCTAATTTAGATTTCTCCGGAATTCCTTTTATTACGGCTTTACTATTAGAATTAAATATTAATTCCTTCAAATATTAGATGCAAAAATAATATTATTAAAGGTACGTATGCGAGATGTTGCACGTAGCGACATCTCGCGGCAATCGAACAATACACCCAAGCAGACTAGCGAGGTCTTAGAGAAGGCCAAACGCTGGAAAGGAACGCCCTTTATTATTTGATCTTTCCATTACTTCAAAACAGAATACCATTATCCGTTCTTCGTCACTTTGCCGTACGGCTTGCCCAAGAATCCTCGTGCTAATCATTTTATTTTCCTCCACGTGCAGTAAAATATCAATATCTCTATTATCCCTTTCTTCAGCTCTATTGACATCCTGAGTTGAGCATTTACAATTATTTATTACAGTGTTTTTGGACTTAAATTTACTAATGATAAGTTTAATTAATGAAATAAAAGGGATAGGCTTATCAGGGAATTGAACTGAAAACATTTCAGACACTGCTCTTAAACTTTTTATTATGGATCAGCGCATAAATCATATTTTTCTTAGCTGGTACAGTTGAATGGATAGAGAGAAAGATACAAAACGTTCACAACGCTCATTCTAAATACATGTTTTATCGCTACCAACGTTAGGATATGAACAACCTTATAAAACAAAATCCCTACAATAGCGCCATTAGCGTCTGGTTGAAGAACTAAACGAACGGGGAACGATCTTTACCATTTAAGTTATCCTAGCCTGGCTATAATAATTGAAGGGGTTAGAGCAAAAAGGGTGTAAGTGACTTTTCTTCCATTTTTGAGATAAGTACAGATTCATCTAGTTAAATGAAAATTCTTTCAGAGCAAAACGGGTATAAGTCCTGTTGACGATCAGGAATTCCATCTTTTGGTGAGGTGTAGAGGTAGAACCTTGTTAACCATTTCAATAAATTATTTCCTGGTATAAGTGCCCTTATACCGTTTTTGCACTAAACAAAATTTATTTGTGCTGTGCATGAGCTGCAAAATCTTCGTATATATTTTAGTAATATCAGTGTAGTTTTTACTTATTATTTTAATTTAACTATGGTTATAGACTTAAAAAATAAATGGTAGATTTAAAATATTAAGGAAAATGGTCAGTAATGAAGGTAAGACAAAAAATAATTAAAATCGTATTTTTATTTGGTGTATTTTTTAGATATATAATATTCAGAATCAGAACAGGACGACCCATATCATACCGATGAAGATGAAGAATTTCTTCCCAGTAGTCGCTCATTATCTGAAAACTCATCGGAAAACTCAGAGCAATCCGAAACTGAAATCCCACATATTAAAAATATTCATGTTACACCTAAAAGAACAAGAAAAAGGAAAATATGGATGCCTCAATGGAAAAGAAACAACAAGAAGCTTAAAACCGAAGGAAAGCGTTATGTAGGACACAGGGGAATAGAACACCGAGAAAAGCAGTTACAAGTATTTAATCACACATGCAGGCATAAATGCAACAAAAATGTTTCTGAAGCCAATAGGCAGGCACTATTCGAAAATTTTTGTAAATTACCTAATTACGACTTACAGACAGCTTATTTATCATCCTGTATAATCAAAGAGGCACCAAGAATAATATTGCTAAACAAGCGTGTTTGTAAAGCATTTTTTTTAAAACTTTTGACATAAGCAATAGGCGTTTTACCATGGTGTGTAAAAAAACTAGTGATCTAGGTATTTGCGAGGTTGATACGCGAGGAAAACAGCCAAGTGGTAATAAAATTGACCAAGACACTAGAGATTTTGTTATTCAACATATAAAACTGTTTCCAAGGTACAGAAGCCACTATTCGCGAAAAGTTAATAGCAACACTAGATACTTATCCCCTGAACTTAATATTACAAAACTGTACTCTTTATATAAAGAATACTGTGTCGAAAACAATAAAGTCCCTGCCAAGTTGTCTTACTACCGTAGAATTTACAATACAGAGTATAATCTACGTTTTCACAAACCTCACACTGATACGTGCTCAAGGTGCGATAGTTTTCAAAATATTATTAAACATTCAGACAATGAAGCCAGTGTGAAATCAGCTAGGACAGATTTAGAAATCCATTAAAGAAAGGCCGATAAAGCATCGGAAGCAAAAGATTTAGACGCTGCAATGCACAAAAACATGACAGACACTGTCGTAGTATGCTTTGATTTACAACAAACATTACCCACTCTGTTATTAACAACATCAAAAGTCTTTTATCTAAGACAACTTTGGACGTACAATTTTTACGTGCATAATTTGATTACTGGTGAAGCTTACATGTACACTTGGGATGAAACGGTAGCAGGTCGAGGATCACAAGAAATTGGCTCCTGTTTAATACATTTTATTAAGTTATTGCCCCCCAATGTTACCAAACTGATAGCATATAGTGACTGATGTGGGGGGCAAAATAAGAATAAAAACATATGCAAATTATTTATGTTTCTAACAAAAGGTACCCACCTGAAAGAAATCCATCATAAGTTTTTAGAACCTGGCCATACGTACATGGAATGATATAGAAACTTTGCTTTAATTGAGAAAAATAAGAAAAAGAATCCGCATGTGTATATTCCCGATCAGTGGAGAACAGTGATTGCTCGTTCATCAAAAAAAAATTATCGTATGTAATAGGACTCAGGAAATGTTATACTCTTCCAAAAATGTAGACAACCTCATAAAAGATTTTAAAAGAGACTCCGAAGGAAGACCACTTAAATTTAAAGAAATCGCCTATTTTAAATATGACAAAGACATCGAAACATTTTCATTTGAGTTTAAGCATACTCTAAATGCTTCGTGCCCATTTTTAAAATGTACTTGCGGATTACTTTCAACTGGACGTCCATCGTTTTCCCTACAATCAACATTTCAGCAATCCAACAAAACCCCAATGCCTATTAAACTTCAAAAATGGAATAACGTCCAGAGGCTTTTGGATTACATTCCACCTATTTATCATGATTTTTACACAATCCACCAAAAAGCTATAGGAAAGAAAGCACAAAAGGCCAAAACAGCAAGTACTAATATCTCAGGACCAGGTCCCAGTAATGGAGCAAATGTAGAATCGGATGAAGATTTTGATGATCATGATCTTGCTACAGATTATGAATAATTATTATAAGTTGTTTTTCTTTAATAAAAATGTGTTTGCATAAAACAAAATTAGTTTTATTTGATCAACTTCCACAAAATTACTATTTCAGTTTGTGCAAAAAGGGTATAAGTACAGGGTCATTCCTCATATATCGACACCCCATCTACAGCAGTTATTTGACGGGTTGCAAAAAAATTCTAAAGGCAAAATATTTGTGTTTAACTCTATATTTTTAGAATTCACTATCAGAAAAAACAATGGCACATCGGAAATGTAATATTTCTGCATAACTATCATTTTTTTAAATGGAACACCCTGTATATTATTCGATATTTGGGTGGAGCTTTTTTTTCTGATTTCAAAAATATATAGTTTGCCTATGTTTGGTTAAGAGGTTTTTGAGATATTGGGCCCTAAAGTCTTTAAAACGTTATTGAATAAAAAAAAACGATAGTTGGCCATGAATCATAATTCATTGCCGTGTCGCGTCGTCTAGATTTTAAAAACAAGTGAATTTATTGTTGCTTGTCAATATTTTCATTCATGTCATTGTCAAAATGCCTTACACGGTTGAGGAAAAATGTGATATTCTTAGTTTATTTTACAAAAATAATAATAACGCATCAGCAGCGAGAGCAGAACATAGGCAAATATTTCCGCTAAGAGCAGTACCAGCGCGAAGTACTTTTAAAACCATTGAAAGGGGATTCAGGGAACGAAAAGATCTTAAAAGGAAGAAGCGAACAGTGAATGGTAATGAAGAGGAAGAATTAAACATTTTGTTGTATTTTGTAGATAAGATTGATAGTTGTTACATTACAAGTCTAGAAATAAGAATATTTGTTTTTAGAAAACCCACATAGATCGGCAGAAGACGCAAAAAATTATTTCGGAAAATCTGCAAAAAAAATTCTAACGACATTAAAAAAAAATGGTTATCATCCATATAAAATATTGCCTGTGCAGAAGTTAACAGAGGCTCAGAAAAATAGCCGTATGATGTTTTGTCAGGAAATGTTACAACGGAAAGAGGAAGACAACATGCTTTTTAGGAAAATTTTGTGGTCTGATGAAAGCACCTTCACTACTTCAGGCGTTTATAATCGAAAAAACGTTCGGTTTTGGGCTACCGAGAACCCCCATGCATTCAGAGAAATACAATTTCAAGGCCGAAAATCATTACATGTGTGGTGTGGCATCTTAAATAATAAAATTATCGGCCCAATTATATATGATGGGAACTTGACTGGCGAAAGATACCTTAATATATTGACAAATGAAGTTGAAAATTTTATTGAAAACTTACCATTACGGCAATACCAAGAACTTATCTGGCATCAGGATGGAGCCCCACCACACAACGTTTTGCCTGTAGTGAACTATTTAAATGAAAAGTATGAAACATGGATTGGCCGTAATGGACCCATTCAATGGCCTCCAAACAGCCCAGATTTGACGCCCCTTGATTCATTTTTGTGGGGATTTTTAAAAAATAAAGTTTATGAACATCGTAGTGAAAATATTGAAGAAATGCGAGAAAGACTTCTGCTTTACATTAATGATACAAATGAAAATCAGAGTCAGTTTATCGTTAATGCTATAAATAAAATAGAAGAAGATTATAGAGAGTGCACCAATAGAAATGGAGGTCATATTGAGCAGTTGTAAATACGTTATTTATCAATAAATTCGGTTTTCCTACTTCCCTATTTATTTTATTTTTAGTCCCAATATCTCAAAAACCTCTTAACCAAACATAGACAAACTATATATTTTTGAAATCAGAAAAAAAAGCTCTACCCAAATATCGAATAATATACAGGGTGTTCCATTTAAAAAAATGATAGTTATGCAGAAATATTACATTTCCGATGTGCCATTGTCTTTTCTGATAGTGAATTCTAAAAATATAGAGTTAAACATAAATCTTTTGCCTCTAGAATTTTTTTGCAACCCGCCAAATAACTGCTGTAGATGGGGTGTCAATATATGAGGAATGACCCTGTACATCAAATTCAAAATTCTGGTTGAACTAATTTTTATTTTAAAAGTTAACTTTATTGATAGAATTTGGACTTATTTTTGTTAGTCACACAGTTTAATACCATTAATGTTATTTTTCCATGGAATTTTCAAACAGCAATAAACTTTAATTTCTTATTACTCAAAATTGTATAATCTGCACTTATACCCTTTTTGCAGTAACCCCTTCAATTATAAATATAAAATAACACATTTAATTGAATAAGTTAAAGTTGGCTGAATAAAATTTATTCAAACTTGGCACATAGGTTTATTATATCGGCCCTTCAAAAAATTATAATGCAATTTTTCTTTAAAATGTACAGGGGAGCCAATATTAAGCCACCTCAAAATTTACATAGGATTTCCTATGTTCAACTAAGCCATGCATCACCCGGTATAGCAAAAGAAGTAAAGACAGACAACGCAGTGCGTTATATAATTGACGGAATCATTATCGAATTTGGTAAAATCAAATTTCCAAGAGAAAATTAATTGAGGCAATTAAACTTTAATTAAATATCTCAATGAAATAGTTTAATTCGGCGAATAAAATATTTTGCTCTTCCTTTTAAATTAAATATTTTTATTGAATGAATTCGTTTAAGGTTGTCTTAATTAAATCTTTTTCTCAGTGTTGTTATAAGACTGAAAGAAGTTATGAAGGTAAAGTTTAATAACAATTTAAGTTGTTAGGAATTTCGCCCTAAATCAAACCAATAGCCTTTTTTTTTGTTTAAACCTAATTGTACTACATTATAGGTACACCTAAAATTTTCATACCTAGGTATATACCCTTTTTCTGCCAAAATTTTCTGGTTACCCCAGTTTAGACTAAAGTTCAAACTAGAATGGTATAGGAGCGTGACCAATCCGACCAGCCACAGCTAATGGCTTATTGTTGTTATTGTTGTTGTGATAAGTGGGATTAAAAAACACAGAATGATAATAACTTGGTTTTATTTATTTGCTAGGTAAAGCTTAATGACAAGTACAATACGCAGAAAAATTAACTTAAGCATAATGCTAACAAATAATTGAAATTAATGCAACTTAAATTATAAACATAATATATAAACATTATAGCATATAAAATACTAATGAGATTTACGTAATTGTGATTTTCCACTGACAATAGTTTGTAGTTGTGGACCAATTTTACTTGTACTAATTATTAAAAGAGATTTAAGATGCTCATCGGTTAACTTAGATCTGTAAACATTTTTTACGTAATTCATTTTGGAGAATATTTTCTCACACAAGTAACTAGTACCAAAAACAGAAAACAGCCCACGAGCAAATTTATGCAAATTATCAAGTTGCGCCAGTGGAAGACTCTTATAAAACTCCAACAAAGATGAGTTTTGATATTTGTTCTTTATTATATCACGTCACTGTAGATCAATAATTTCCATTTTCCATTTGAAGTTCTGGGGCTAGGGTTTCAATGTCGGTATCAAAAGGATTTTGAAAAATCTTAATTTTATTTGCAATGACATCAAAGTCTGAGAAACGAATATCAAAATTTATATTGAAATCACTCAAAGCTCGATTGCAAAATCGACGGAAAACTCACTCTCAGTAGTGTGGCTAAATATTTCACAGTAAAATATGTGAAACACTTTTTACGCAATTGTGATTGAAACAGTATTATTTCTGCCGGAACGATTTGATATTAGTGCATAAATTAGGGAGAAGCTGGTTTTTTCCTTGCTTTTTATATATTAGTGACGAAATTAAATTTAATATTTTTATAGTCACTTGAACTTTTTAATAGTTCCTTTTCCCTTGTATTTATTTCCATTTAGTTGATTTTGCTATTTTAATTATATTACTTTACTATAAAGTTACCATATAAAGGGAAAACATTAAACAAATGGTAACTTAATCAATCAATCCTAATTTTAAAGTGGACAATAAAAGAATTGAGCGATTAAGTTGTGCAATTAGTAGGAAAGCAACAAATGTAATCAAAACAACAGAGTAATTAAATTAATCAAAGAATTAGATATCATATATAAAGATCACCCGGTATTCATGAATTAAAATGTCATGTAACACTGGCCTTTAAGTGAACTTGTGCTATATAGAGCAAAATACATTAAGCAGCTTGACCCCGGATAAAAAAAAATTATAAAATTTAAATAAAGTTAATTAAATTTCAAGGTCAAGGTTAATTAAGTACAAACTAAATCTGTCATATTTTACATAAAATTAACAGTAGACAGGAAACGAAAAAAAGGAAATAAGAAATTCTTTAGAATGGATAAAATGGCGTCCACTTATAATAGGTGCCCAGTGGCTTCCTATAGGAATCGTAAAATAATAAGGAATATTAGTTACTTAGCTAACGAGGCCCTTATACCCTCGGTTATAAATTAAAGAAAGACACATTTACCTGAGAAAAGCACGTGGTGTTCAATTACGGGACTTAGCAGTAATATACAGGGAATATAATGAAATAAAATGCCTTCACTTACCTATTCGGAGCTCCTATAGGGTCCTAATAATTGTTTTTAAGGGTTCACAACGTGGTGGGTGCTTCAAAATGTATTGCCCCTTTAGGTCCTGGTGACCTGACTTGACTAAAATAAAGCCCCAGAAGACACTTTAGAACAAAGATGACGGAATGACATAGGAAAACACCATGGTATAAAAAAACTCACCTTCACAGCGAACAACTCCAACACAAAATCCCCCGTAGTGGTTTTCTGTTGCCCCGGGTCAGCAAACCAAAACTATCACCATAAATCAAAGCAGACTTAAGAGCAACAGAAAATAAAGCCTCTAAACCCAAAATCCTTTAAAAATGACTTGAACAGCCGTGGATTTAGACAGGCTTGTTGCTTTGTCGGCCGCTGGAAGTCAAGTGTGGTGTGAAAAACGATTAGGTTAAGTGTCATTTAGTCTCCGGTACCATATAGAGGTGAGGCGTCGAGGAGATGAAGCACATTTCAGCGAAAACTCCGAAACAGTACTACTCTGTCCAAAAATAGGCCGGATCACATACTAGCGAGTGATAATGAAATACCTCTGATGGGTTCGACTACCCAGTTGCAAGTATTTAAGCGAAGTGAAATGAAACAGGGGTACCCAAATTTAGTTATTCCTATATAATCCATGCAACCTCACTATTGATTTTAATTTATTTATCATATTACTTAAGAATTTAAAAACAATGAATAGCCCTAGTAGCTTCGGCCTTTAACAAACGGCCCCGACTGGTAAGGAAGATACAAGTACCGTACAAAAACTTCGACATCTGGCAACCTGTACAGTAGGCCTTGAAATAATGACGCCTTAACTTTGGAATACCCTGTATAAAGATTTTTTAATGTTATTTATCTACTAAAAATAAATCGTTTTTCACTGGGATCCAATAAAAACATTAAGGGGCGTGTCTGACTCTCCCACTTGAAGGTATGAAAATACGTGGCATCTTAATTTAGTCTCTTAATACAACAGTAGAGCGTCATTCATCAGCCGTTGTAATTGATTCAAGTAAGTAAGTATAAAAATTGAGTTATGAATGAGACGGATGAAGCCACTCCTCGACAATTCCCGGTGGAAATAAGTTGTTTGTGCTAACTCTGGTACTCCATTAAAGAGTTGCTATGGAGACGACGTATGTCAATACCAATAGAGAACGTTAAACGGAGTCTTAATTTTCGATGTATTATACATCTGGGATGCGGATGTATCGCTTCATGGGATGAAATATTGAATATGAAAGCGCTTTTGAAGTTTACTTTATGTCAATATTTAACGAGGCATCTTATATTAAACTATATTGAAAAGATCGAATATTCTACTTTGGCCAAGTAATGCAAGGTTGTTGGTTATTGAGTTTTATACTTCGTTTCCTGCGAGTTTTGTACTTTTTGCCACTAAGTAGAGGTATCAGAATAGTTTTCTTTTATACAAATTTTACTATTAGCCAGCGCAATCGACAAAATTATATCACATAAAATGTCTAGAAATCATTGAATATACCACCCCAATAAACATTTTCTGCAACTTATAGTAATATCTATAGTAGGTCTATAAAGTATCCACAAAAAGTAATTTGTTTGTAGCTTTCAAAAAATGATATAAGATTTATTAAATTACTTGGTTACAGAAATGAGCAATCCTACTTTTATAGTTGTTTCAAGCCTAATTTGATGACATAAAAAAGTATTAAACTCCTGGCCATAGGCGTCGCTTCTACCAAATAATTAAGATACGGATTGTTGTAAATTTTTAATAGCCTTAAATAGTATATATATTACAGCTTGTTCATTATAGTTTATATCGATAAAAAGTTTGTACCCGTATTGTATATTTTTAAAATGGTCTATAGGTAAAAAAAATGCTCATCTTGCAAATTGTCTTTGTCCAGCAAGGACCGCAAGGAGGTATGACTCTTCCTTGCCAAGAAAGGATAGGGACAGGTGCTATGAGTTAGTTGGAATATACAGTTAGTAGTTATAATTCACTATATAGGGCATTCCACACAAAATTTGCAACTCAAAATTTTTTCCCACGAACAATTTTTTTTACGGTTCAGCAGTCAAAAATATTTGACACGTGTTTTTTTATTTTATTGTGATGCACAGATTTTTCGAAAAAAAATTTCTTGAAATTTCAAGTTTGTAAAAAAGCACCTTTTTCCGATCGCTTACAGCAATATCGAATAAAGATATAAAAATGTATCACATACATGAAATGTTCGCCTTTTTCTCAGCTTTCGAATGGAGTACCATAAAACTTAATTTTGTAATTTGTTAAATCACAAAAATTGAAAACTTATAATCAAATGCAATTTTTTCAAATTTGGACGTGACTTTTTTCCTTTTTTTTATTGAAAAAAATCAACTCAAACCTTTTTTAAATTACTGGTAAAGTTTTAGAGTGGAGAGTTAAATACTTACGAGACAATAAATTTTTCAAGCACGGCTTGCACGAGCGAAGCGCGCCGCTGTGCGACTCGCTCGGACTCAGACTGGATTATAAAAGTTTTCCACTCCTACGCGCTAAGTAAAACATATTCTTGTACTTGTACTTTAACTTGAAGTTTCAAAGTCATTTTATTTTGACCACCTTAAATTCACAATAATAGAAAATCTCTTCTTTATTTTTAAAGTATACAATAGTAACATAACTATGTTGCAAGTACAAGATTACGTTTTACTTAGCGCGTAGAGTTGGAGAACTTTTATAATCCAGTCTGAGTCTGAGCGAGTCGCGCTGCGGCGCGCTTCGCGTGTGCAAGCCGTGCTTGAAAAATTTTTTGTCTCGTAAGTATTCAACTCTTCACTCTAAAACTTTAACAGTATTTTAAAAAAGGTGTGAGTTGATTTTTTCAATAAAAAAAAAGGAAAAAAATCATGTCCAAATTTGAAAACATTGCATTTGTTTATAAGTTTTTAATTTTTGTCGTTTAACAAATTACAAAATTGAGTTTTATTATACTCCATTCGAAAGCAAAAAAAAGGCGAACATTTTATGTATGTGATACATTTTTATATCTTTATTCGATATTGCTGTTATAAGCGATCGGAAAAAGGTGGTTTTTTACGAACGTGAAATTTCAAAAAAAATTTTTCGAAAAATCTGTTCATCACATTAAAATAAAAAAAATACGTGTCAAATATTTTTGATTGCTAAACCGTAAAAAAGATTTTTCGTGGGAAAAAAATTTTGAGTTGCAAATTTTGTGTGGAATGCCCCATATATATATTTTAACAACAAGTTGATCGCATCAGCAGAATCACAGTAAACGTTCTGTGTTATAACAAGTTATTACGATACGTGTTAAACGAACATAATTAATTTAAAATTCATAAACAATTTAATGACTGAAATCGTCAGAACTTTCAGAAGTAGAATTGTTTCCAGGTTGTATTAGTACTGGCGCTATAGGTGGTGAAACAGAATATCCATTTTCTGTTTATATAACATGAGCTAAGCATTTTTTTCCATACATCGCTACTCATTTCGTTATTACCTGCCGAATATTATCAAGGACAACTGCGCTTAAAGTTGGTGATGATGATTGAGTGATATTCTTTGCTAATACTATTGCTAATACTATCAGGTATAAAGCCATCTTTACTTCCGGCATGAAGAATAATAACGCGTTTTCCTCCCGAACACGGTGTACCAAAAGTACAATTTGTACTGTCTGCCCAACCATACGTAACAACATCATGAGAATGAAACCCAGTTTCGTCTAAATAAATTATTTTCCTAATTCCGGACTTGTTTTGCTTTCAATGGCCGACTCTGGCACCGACTCATTATATTCCTGCGATAATTCACCTTGACCTTCTGTTTCAAATTGTCGCCAAAAAGCCATACTAAAATAATAAAATGTAGGTACCAAGTAAAAACTTACTTGTCCAAAACCACACAGTTATAGCAGAAAATGAAATATGACGTAAATTACAGTAAATTATACGTGTCGATTCAGAAGTTAGACAAAAGGTTAGTCACTGGGTACCCCCTTTGGGGCTCTTTATCTCCGTTAGGGGGCAATTTAGGATTTTTCCTTAATTGACAAATTAGGATTATTTTGACCTCCTCTATGCGCTCCTGAGAGTATGCCATATACTTACGGAACAATATACGGATATACGGAACAATATTATAACTTTCTTTCCTAATTTATGTGGCTTTTTATCCTATGAACACATACCAAAATTGAAAATATTATCTAAAGTACCTTCGGAGACATTCCAAAAACAATAAACACCATGTAGCAAAAAAGTACGCTGTTGTGGACATATATGCTCATATGAACTTTTCTATATGAATGTCGTGAGGAATCATACCCTTAAAATATTAGTATGTTATTATAGAACAAACTGTATAGAACCTACATAACAAGCACCAGGCCTTACGAAACAGATATTTGTGTTTTCCTCAAAACTCTGTTCAACTAACGTAATATATCCTTTCTGCAATCAACGATTTAACTATTTTATTAACTTTGAATTTAAGAAATTGTAATACCACCCGCATAGAAATTTAATTACAGGTTTCACAATATGGCATCCATAAGCTTAATATACAACATTTTAGTGCAAATTTAATAGGACCTAAACCGATATCTCTCCGGCATTTTGAACAGCCACTCCTCGCATACAAGATGGTTTGTTAATGAAATGCCGTGTGTTGATTGGCCATAACCCGTTGAATAATGGGTTTATTACTACCGTGCGAGCAAAAATTATTATCAACAAGGTGTGCTTTGCATCTAAGGCCGTACTGCTTAGCGGTAGAGCTTAATACCTGTTGGGTGTCAGTAAATGCCAGCATTATTAATCAATCAGTTATAAATTCCGTCATCTTTAACAGTCGATACAAGTAATTTAATTCATCGCTAATTTATCCAATTTCTTAAATAATTGACGCAATGGGTTTTACGGAACAGCACAAAAAATTCATGGTTGAAGCATATTTTCAAAACGGGGTTAGAGTAAATAGCGAGTGGCCGTACAATCAGCGCTTGTGCATGGACGATTTTCTCGGAATTCTTCCTAACGTCGCTTTTACTGCTGGGGCTTTTGATTATTGCCTGAGAAGAACTGTGGCTCTGCGTAGGGAAACAGCGCTGGGATTCCATTCTATGTCGAGTAATTCGATATCGACACGATAACGTATTCGATCGTTTACTACAAGGTGATTCCATTTGGGATCGCCACACGAGGTCTAATTTCCAAAAGGCCTACCGTACGAACGTCTCTTCGGGTGAAATCGGAAATCTAGTTTTGCTGTGATGGCAACCCGCGGGAAGCAGGCGAACAAAGACGGAACATGCATGCTGTCTTTTCTCCTCCAATCGTGTCGTGCTCCGTTGACGTTAAGAAAACTGTTCGGGACAGTTGAGCATTGCTAACCTAACCTAACTTCTTATATTATGTTTTGTGATTTTTGGTACGAACTACTTTAAAATTATACAGTTTTAATTTGTTATTGTGAGTTTTTGAAAGTTAGTGTACGTAATAGATGTCAGAGAAAACGAAAGAGCTTTACAGAATCAGACTGGATGTACCTACGGCAAAACTAAAAATGAAATTTACAGTCCTGAATGTTTGTGGCAAAGCCATTCCAGGGAAGACATAAAAGAATATTCGGGCAGCTGAAAATAAAGCTTTGTCAAATATTAACAAGCAGACTGCTACAAAAGGTAATAAATCGTTTTAAAATGCCTACTTGCAGTAAAGTTTTTTTCTTTGAAAACTCTTCTCAGTGGAACTAAAATGAATTTTTTGTTCTAGAAACTAAGAGAATGCAAAAAAGTATGTGAAGCCAGGCAACAACATCAAATGTCCCTGCAAATTAAGAGAATTTGGCAGCAAGGTTGTAATCAGTAATCAGGTGAGTGGCCTCGATAATATTCCAATAAAATTGTGCCAATGAAATAGAATAGGTATGATCAGGTCCTAATGGATTATTAATTTTTTTAGGTTCTGTACAAATACTGGTGGAGATTGGGCATGAAGAACTGGAACTTTAGGAAATCACAGTTAAAGTTTATTGATGGTACTTTCAGGGCTGTTTTAAGGCGACCACACTTCTTGCAGAACCCTAGCTGCCCGAACACCAACCCATTAACTCCTTATTTACAATTCGTAACGCTTGTACTATTTTTTTTACAAAAGTATAACGACTAATGTTAATATTAAGTTTATTACTTATGTACAGGATATCCTAAAAGGTATGGCTAATAATTAGGGAGCGCTTGGATTCGATGAAAATATAGGGTCACAAGGTCATGACATATTTTGTCCGATGTCCTCTTATTACTGAGAGACAGCCTGCCAAATTATGGCTTTTCTTTTGAAGGCTGTAGCTCTGTATTGGGTGACATATGAAAAGATGTTTCATGATCTTCTGACTATATTTTGATCCAATCCGCTCGATCCTTAATTATTGGTCATACCTTTTATTGGTCGTTGGCTAATTGTATTGAGTATACCTTTGGGATATCTTTTTGTTTGGTTTGTTAATTGAATATACAAGTGAGAGTACTAATATAATTTTATTAATTTGCTCTGGGTGTTCGAATTATTGTATTACCAATATTATTGTATGTAGTACAGTTACCAGTTACTTTTTGTTCGGTTTATCATAATAATAATAATAATAATAATAAATAATAATAATAATAATAATTTAGCAATTTTAGCATTAATTTAAGTAGGTATCTATTTATTACATATTCATATGCAAGATGTTATACGTGGCGACATCTCGTAGCAATCGAGCTATCCACCCAACCAGACCAGCGAGGTCTTAGAGAAGACCAAACGCTGGAATGGATCCCGCATAAGCAGGTATCTAATGTCAGGTGGCGCTGATTAGATACCTGCTTATGCGGGATCCATTCCAGCGTTTGGTCTTCTCTAAGACCTCGCTGGTCTGGTTGGGTGGATAGCTCGATTGCTACGAGATGTCGCCACGTATAACATCTCGCATATATGTATTTATACATTATGTGTTGAAACCACTGTAAGGTCCCTTTCCTTTTCGTTAGACTCTATAGCCTTGCCGATGAGCCGTAATACGGCGAAACGCGTCCAAGGATTGGGTCTGACGGAAAGAAAAGGGACAAACATCTTTCTTTATTATTACATATTCGCCTAAAAAGTATATTACTCTTGGAGGCTTTTTTGTTCTAATGATGTGCAGGTAATATGCTTTTTCCTTTTTTTGAATACTGAAGCACATGCCCCCATTGATAAATTTAAATATATTTTTGTTTGAAATCAATATTTTCGTTATATTTATTCTTCTCATTGTGTTAAGTACCCACTAATATTTTTACACTTTTGGGATACTATTTTCATGCTCTGGAAACTTTATAGCCAAATAAGACTAAGGTAACCTCAAGTAACGTAAATCTGAAAGGTTGAACATGTCAAAAAATCGCACGAGAACCGGAATTTCAAATGAACATTCTTCAGCGTTGAAACGGTCTACCGACATGGTAGACACATCAAACAGGAGTAGAACGTTCTTAAAAATGCATAAATGATGACCAGACTCAATTTCAAAAATCGGCTCAAACAAAAAATGAGTTTCTATAACTTAACCTTTAAATTTTTTTTTATTAGTTATAAATAGCTGCTTCCGACTAAGTATACTGAGGATACTTCTTTTAATTAAAAGGACCATTCAATTAAGGTTTCAACAGTTTAAAGGCCATACATTTCCTAGATTTTCGAAAGTCCTTGGTCGGCTATGATCATAGACATATAAAGAATGGGACAGCGCCTTCCGCATCTTACAACTTTAATTAAGTGGCGAAAAAGTATTTATTTATTTTAAAACACTACAGAAATGAATTCTAAATGGTGCATAACAACATTAATAACACATTGTTTGTATTAATAATAATCTTATTGACTTGTTAAATAAATTTTAATTGTCCTGCGCTGTCCAGTTTCGTACGTCTTTGCTTTTAATGGATGGCTGACAACGTCACCCCGCTTCTTCATACAAAAAATTCTCTGCACGTCAATAATCCCCTGTTCATTCCCCAATGATCTCCAGATCATTTGGTTCGGGACATCTCATTGGACCGCCCCACCGAGCGGAACCGAATACATCGGATTAGGCCCGATGAACATTAGACCCCATGGCGCCATCTCATTCCATTTTATGATCGAGAACTCTGATCGACAATCGTCGGATCTCGATTGAAAAGAAGACAAATGAGGAAGAATGATGGACATAACCTTAAAATTTTGCGTAAACAAATAGAAATGATCAAAATATACCTAGGTATCCACTGTAAACTATATGAGAAATAAGTAAAGATGTTACCAATAATGGGACAAGCCATGCTTATTCTTATACATGATAGACAAAGAAGAAATATAACCCTTATTCGTCGACGCATATAGATAAGATCCTGAAATATATTTACTTTGCCAGATCGACGATTCATAGAATTATTCAGACTAAATAAAATGTAAGAAATATATTTTATGATATTTAGCTTGTAATTTCAAGCTATTATTTTTACATAAATAATATGTTCATTTCTAGGTTGGTTCGAAATTTAATAGAATATGTACGACTATTTTTAGAAGTAAGGATAAGTAGAAAAGGTGTTGATATTGAAACCAAAATGTTTTGTGCCCTAAGATTTTATGCAACAGGCTCATACCAGAGGTGTATTGGTCAAGATTTTAGTTTAGGCTTGTCCCAAAAAACAGTCCATAGATGTATACATGCTATTACTCGAGCATTTGTGAACTTATCGAACAATTATATTAAAATGCCAAGTGGCCTTCAAGAAAGAAATGCTATTAAAATGAATTTTATGAATTGTTGGGGATTTCCTGGAACAATTGGTGCTATTGACAGGTTTCATGTAGCCATTCTAAAGCTTTCACAAAATGAACATAATTTCATAATTTAAGAAGTAGTCCATATTCTGTGGCGAGATTGTAAATAGAAATAAAGGTCTGTCTTTACCCCCAAAAACTTTATTTGCCCCTCTAGGGTAGAAAACAAGGGTTATAAAAATACATAAAATGACGATGAATTAAATTAAATTTCTTAATGCATGTGTTGTACTAGTTTCGACTTTAGAGAAAGTCATCCTCAGCAACTAACCATTTAAGAGATTTTTATATGAAAAGAAGTTAAAACAGTTGGGGGAACAGAGAGGTGATTCAATAATACAATACAATATAATATAATGCAGATTATGCAACCTTTGGAATCGACAGGAGTTTAGTATAAGAACGATGTATCTCCATGTGCAATGGTTAAAGACCATTTAACGACGCCATTTCCTTCGAATAGCATGCTGAGGCTAAGATTAAAATTAATTTCTTCACCTGGCAACAAAATGAAAAACAAAAAGTCAACAATCTAATGTCCTAATAATTTTAATTTAATTTTATTTTTAACAAGTGAATGGTGTGGCCACTTGATGCATTCCCATTTTATTTGAAATGACATAGTCTCATTTTGACAACCCCCCTTTTTTAGAATAATAAGTTCATTTAATTTCATTAACAAATATTCAATCCACCATAACATTAAGCATGTCCCCTCGCTAATTTAGTTTCACTGAAAAGAGAATGAATTGATATGTTACAATTCTTCTTTTTTAACACGTTTTGACTTCAACTTTGCTGATATCACTCGACTATGATTAAGGTCCTTAATTCTACTTGCGTATAAATCAACCCCTACCTTCACATGGAGATACATCGTTCTTATACTAAACTCCTGTCGATTCCAAAGGTTGTATAATCTGCATTATATTATATTGTATTGTATTATTGAATCACCTCTCTGTTCCCCCAACTGTTTTAACTTCTTTTCATATAAAAATCTCTTAAATGGTTAGTTGCTGAGGATGACTTTCTCTAAAGTCGAAACTAGTACAACACATGCATTAAGAAATTTAATTTAATTCATCGTCATTTTATGTATTTTTATAACCCTTGTTTTCTACCCTAGAGGGGCAAATAAAGTTATTTGGTGGTAAAGGCAGACCTTTATTTCTATAATTCCATAAATCGTAAATAAAGGCGTCAAATTCTTCAAATGTTCAGTTAATTTGTGACCCACTCTTACGTATTCGCAGTATCTGGCCAAATTTCTGGGGCTTGTAGCATTCATTTTTGCTATAGATGTATATTTATGGGATGCTACATGGTTTTGTGTAAGATATTTGTTTACATTACCTTTCAATATTTTCTGTGGATTTTAAGTTTAATGCTTTGGTGCAGATGTTCATGTTGCACAGGCCACGGCCCAATATTTTTTTTTTTTTTGTACATCCATCATTCCTTTTCTTATTAATTAACTCGAACGAAGTAGATATCTGAATATTAAAATATTTTTATTGTCAAAATTTGGGGTTATGTCCATTTATGATAACCGGTCAGTAGTTCATTTGGCTTATAGTATGTTCGTTGAGTTGTTCCATTTGAACCTTGGTTAGTTTACGCTAGAACATTGATGATATTGCACTTTTCACCATTCGATAAATTGGTATGCCATTATTTGTTTTTAAATTGCATATTATGCAGGGTAAACTGCTAGTAGTTTTCCAAATGTCAAGTTGGTTTGGTTTTGTCATTTTATCGAACTGAGATCACTTTCATCAATTGTCTAAACGTACCAATTTTTTTGACATGACAGTTAAGGGACACCTGTCATTTGATCTTTACCTTTTTCGAAGAGGTTTTGACTTGATTGGCCGGCTGACGCTTGAAGTGTGAACATCTAGTGAACCCGTTGCGCAATACTAACATTTCCTTTAACCTTCTTGTTATCCTCATTCAATTGGTAAGTGGAGTTAAAAAGTAAGACTTTATTAATATCCTTAAATAAATAGAATAAATATGAACCCAGCACCAGGGGGGGGGGGCGGACCCCCCCTTATTGAATGCAGCGTGTTATTCTCAACAAGAAATTAACGTTGTTGATGCGAACACAATACACAAAAAACCCGTAGTAGATGATAAGGTAAACAAAAAAAAAATCAATCAATACAAACATGCAGATAAAGGACCTTTTATCGTATATATCGAGGGTACTGAAAAAGCTGGTTGTAATGTAGGGAAATATAATCATTTAAAAATTGCCAAAGAGATTTTAGATTTAAAATTAAACGAGGTTAGCAAGACATTATCTAAAGGAAAAAATAGAATTTCTGTTGAATTTAATAATTTTGAAGCGGCTAATAACCTAGTAAATAATGAAATACTTAAAGAAAAAGGGTACAATGGTAATTCCTTATAATTACGTTTTCTGTAAAGGCATACTTAGAGAAATAGATAATAAAATGGATATAAATAAAGTCATAGAAGAAATCAGTTCACCATACAAAATGTGTCCTGAATACAATCAACAGAAAAACATAAAAACAGTAATGGCCTTTGAGAATATCACTTTTATAGACGCAGAACTAAAATACCCAAAAAAACATCTAATGACAATGAATACACTTCCAGTATGCAAGACTTTCCAAACCTACCAACTAGGACAGAACCTAATAAAGTAAATGTAAATCAAAGACATCAAAATTACACTGATAGCAACCAAAATAATAAAAGAACAATTAGACAAGCGGTGGGAACACCCCCCAAAAGAAAATTAATTCAAGAAAATTATGACAGAGCAGCCCATAACAGCCAGCTATTTAACCCAAACTCCAGACCCACCTCTACAGACAACCAAACATATAACCCCTACACAAGACCTAGTACTAGTAGTACTAGTGCCATGCAATATACACAAAATAGTTTAAATGAACTCACCTAAATAAACAACTCGGATACCATACAACAAATTTACTACACATATACCCAATTCTCAGAGACAGAAAAACAAAAATTAAAAAACCTTCTTTTCACCTACGAATTAGGATATAGGGATAGGAATAGGGACAAACCACCACCTCCCAAAAAACAAAATATGTAAATATAAATAATAAAATAACAGAAAAAAAAAACTTGACAAACAACCACATTATAATTCACTAAACAAATATTGAAATTCAAATCTCGCAATGGAGAACTCGATGATTAAGTTGATGCAATGGAACCTACGCAGCTTTTATTCAAACAGGGGTAACCTTATTAACTTCATTAATAACTATGATCCAGACATAATCGTACTAAACGAAACCTGGCTTAAGCAGGCAAGGAAAGCCTATATTAAGCATTACAATTTTTTTAGACAGGATAGGGATGATGGGTATGGTGGCATAGCTACACTAGTTAAAAATAAATTCAACGCAGAGATAATATTGGATTACCAATCGGAGTCTGAGTCCCCAATCCAATGCTTGATTGTTAAGACAGGAAATCTAAATATAATCAATATATACTCCCCGCCAACCTATTACCTAACAAAAGAACTGTTGGAGGACATTTTTAAAGGGCTGGAAGGCCACATAATCATGATGGGCGACCTAAATACGTACCATCCCGTATGAAGCAGCTCCCCAGAAAACAGAAATGGTAAGAACATTATACAGTTCCTAGATAACAACAGCTATGTACTGCTAAATAATGATACACCAACAATGTGGGGAAATCCAAATAGGAATACCGGATCCGTGGATTTGATCATTAGTAGTGACAGTCTGGTAGCGAGAGCCCAATGGGGAGTGATGGATGACTGTGCCAATAGCGATCACTTTCCGACATATTGCAACATCTTCTCAAACACCTCCGCTCCTCTAGAGATAGGAAACAGAACAATAACTCAAAAACGTAACTGTTTAAAAGCTGACTGGCCTAGATATCATGATCTAATGACATTGGGGTGTATTGAAAGTAAAAATAGTGGTACAGATTATCTGACATTTAAAGAGGTCATGCAGTCAGTGGCAGATGAAACGATACCCTTGAGATCAACAAACACACAAAAAAAACCAAATAATCCCTGGTGGGATAAGGAGTGTACAAGCCACCTCCTAATCAGAAAAAGGGCCATGGAAAACTTTAAACAAAATATGGATTTGGAAAATTACTTGCAAACTAAACAGACCATAGCCAGGGTTAACAAATTTTTAAAAGAAAAAAAAAAAAAAACAAATTTAAAGAATTCTGTGAAAGTCTGAATGGAGAAACAGACATCAGTTATATCTGGAGAATAATCAAGAAATTTTCGAATACACCAATGCAGCTAAATGATAAATTCCCATTCCCCCAAATCAGCAGAGAGATATTGGATGATTACGATAAATGCCATATACATCCGGAGTTCCAGCTAGAAAAGAATATTTCAGACATTAAATATTTCACAATTGATGAATTTAGAATAGGAATGAAAGATAAAAAAGATAGAGCCACTAGCATGGATAACATCTCTTATTCCATGATAAATAAATTACCCATACTGGCAAACAAACACTGCTCAACATCTTTAATTTCTGCCTAAAAAGCTCATCATTGCAACAAGACTGGAAAAAACATTGCATCCTACCAATAGTGAAACCTAATAAAAGCAAAAATAACCCAGAAAACTTTAGAGCAATAGCCCTGTCATCTTGTGCAGTCAAGCTCTTTAAAACAATGGTAAAAAATAGAGTGGAATGGATACTCGAAAATAAAAAAAAATATTTACATGGCATCAAGCTGGATTCAGAAAAGATATGGGGACCCAACATAATACAGCATTGGTCACTTCTATTGTGCAATTAGCATATAGTAGAGGCGAAACGGTGATTGCTGTCTTCTTAGATATCAAAGCTGCATACGACAATGTCAATATATATGTACTGTACAACAAGCTAATTAACTTGGACATCCCAGTAGAATTGTGTAATTTAATATTTAGTGTGTTAAATAATAGAAAGATATATGCCCTTGACAATACAGGTGGAATCAATGGACCGGTGGTGACTTCCACAGGCATAGCTCAGGGGTCCCCCCTAAGCCCCCTTCTCTTTAATGCATATATTCAAGACCTTTTTGGGGTGGTGCCGGACGAGGTTATGTTATTGGGCTATGCAGATGATCCAACTTTAATAATCAGGGGGAACGATCCAATACAAATGGCCAATCAAATTAACTTAGCATTGACAGTAATAAATAACTGGTTAGAAAACAACAACCTTAAACTCTCAAAAGCTAAGTGTGAAGCGATTTGGTTCACCAAAGGACATAGAAAAGAAAACCCACCCAACATAAAGATAGATAATGACGTAATCCCATATAAACACAGCATAAAATATCTGGGCATCATTTTTAATAAAAATCTGAAATGGGACGAGCAAATAGAGAACATGGTAAATAAAGCTCGCAAAGGGCTGAACATCCTTAAAATGATAGCCACGGTCTCGTGGGGTGCAGACCCTCGCACACTTCAAATAGCGTTCAATGGCATAGTCAAATCTCATTTGGACTTCGGATCATTTCTGTTCGGGCCCACATCGACAAAAAATTTAAGTAAACTAAATAAAGTTTTCCATCAGGGACTGAGAATAATCACAGGATGTATGAATAGTACACCTATAAATGCACTACTGGCAGAAACCGCTGAACTGGACCTGGAACATAGAGGAATGTGGCTAGGCAGTAAATTTCTAACAAAAATTTATGGTATCAAGAATCATCCACTGATAAGGGTGCTAAACGAACTAAAAAATTACACCGATAATAACACAACCTATTGGAAAAATAAAAGCACCCATGTAGGAGAAACGTTTCCATGCTTTGAGCTTGAGTATGAATTTCAAACCCAGAATTTAAACATTATCGATCTGGAACTGAACAAGGAGGAGGCAAATATCAGGGCTGTGTTTAATGAGGCCATTGACAGATTAAGTAGAAGCACATTCATATACACAGACGCATCAAAAACTAAGACTGCCAGACAATTTAAACATCTGCTCAGCAGAGACGGCAGCAATCAATAAAGCTTGCTCTCTATGTCTTTCAAAAAATATCCCAAAAACTACTATTCTTACCGATTCAAAAAGTGCATTAGAAAAATTATGCCAAACAAAGATTAACTCTAGCAATGATTATATATCCCTACTAACCAAAAGAATGTTGGTGGAAGCTAGGCAAAACCACATTGATATCAAACTTGCTTGGATACCAGGATACTCCGATATCCCTGGAAATGAGTTTGTTGATACCCTAGCTAAAATTGGACGGGATCTGAATGTACCATTGGACATTAAGCTGAATGACTCAGATATCCTGGCGGTCATAAATAGAAACATAAGGGAAAAATATGCAGAAAATTTGAAAGAAACTATTAAAACTAAAGGAACATGGTATGGCAGAATTGAAACAAATTTTCCCACTAAGCCCTGGCATTACAAATACCAATACATCAGTAGAAGGCACTTAACAACAATAATTCGTATGAGAACAGGACACTGTCTCACAAAAAAACACACATACAGATTGGGAATTCAAGACAATTCATATTGTGAGTGTGGACAAGAAGAGGACCTACATCACATATTTTTCACATGTCCAATAAACAATATACCAGGTCGTGATATGTACATAGAAATAATCAAATGCGGAATCACACCTCCATTCAATATGACAATTATACTAGCAAACATAAACATCAAACTGATTAGATTATTGAATGCTTTTTTAACATACAATAAAATAAATTTGTAATGAACTCCTCTTTTCTAGGTAAATTGAAAATTGAACCCCCTTTAAACTCCTGGGCTCTTATATGTGTTTTCCGAGGCGACACTTTGGGAATGTGTAAGTCGCTTTGCCGTCGCTCCGAAGCGTGAAGAGTGCCTTCCTTTGTATTGTGCTATTTGTCTTTACTAACAACCCCAAAGCGTATGTTAAAAAGAGAAAAAAAAATTATAAGATGTCTTACCTTAACAGTAATAATAATAATAAAAAATAAAGTGTCACTACGGTCCAAAAGTAAGAAATTAGAAATGGTCGTATATTCGGGATTGCCGGGAGTCACAAGCTCATAATCCGGTGAATCCTATTGGCTCGGGCTGGCATATCATTCTAAGGAATGAAAGCCATTGACAAGAGAAGAAGCAGAAGGTTTTGACTTTAGGTCACGTCATTTAAGATCACCCGTGAAGGTGGAAGTCGGCGGTTTTTAAAAAGGGCCCACTATTATGTGATTTGAAAAGGTCCGCCGCCCCAACTTTAGTTGGCACCTTAAGGGTAGTAGAGCGTCCTTATCTCTATGATGGTAAGATTTTTTAAATTCTTTTTTTAATGTCTCCTTAATTTTTTTGATAACCTCCAATTTTCTACAACATGTGCAATTTAATTTTTAGATTTGCACATGAGGCCTCATTTCTTTGTATTTTTTTGAGATGGTAGCACCGGACAACCAATGAGGTAGGGTATATTTTCGATTTAATTTAACCAGGTATCTAATTCGCTGTTTCGATTTTAGGGTTTTTATTATATTTTAATTAAAATTTTCCTTTTGCCTCTATCGAAGCGTTTATTGTTGAATACGTAACAGACGCTATATATTCATATTTCTTCTGACCACGTGTTGGGATTGAATCTTCGTTTAAAGACCACATAGCCTATAACCTGTAAATATGTGCTGTCTTGTACTGTTCGGGTCCACCAGACTGGAGGCAGGGTGCCTATTAATTTGAAACAAAGTCACATGGGATTTGGAACATCCGGGAAATAAGGCCAGTGTATTGTGATAATTTTAAATTTCTTTATAACCTTAACACCATAAATTTTACCCTAAAATTAACTTTAATTTGTAATACCACTTTGGTAACATTTAAAAAGAATTAAGGTATTATGACCATACAAGTATGAAGGTTCTAGACCATTCTCTTTTCCCCTTTTCATAAACTATAGGTGATAACCAGTTACCAGGCGAGTAAAAACCCTTCAGGTCTTCCCATGAGTGTATAATAATTTTTTTAACTTTATTATTTAATTTAGTTATTGATTTCAATATTTAATCTCATTGGTGGAATCCAGTTTAGTGATCCAAATAAATTAATTCCCATTGTTATTTTACATATCTGTGTTTTATTGTTACTCACTGTACTGCAAGACGAACTATTACCATCTTTAGAAGCAAGCGGTTTTCCTATTTTAAAACGCTTTGTAAGTATTAAGTTTTTTAATTATTTAAAATAGGTGGCGTCCAAGACATTAAAGGAGTGTACAACTGCTAAAGGCAAGAACTCCGAGCCTCCGACACAAGAGCTGCCGTTCGCACCATGGTACGTAAAGTTGCCTTGTAAAGGTAATTCTACGGCTCAGGCTCAACACACGATTCATATATCTGGAGGGTCTCTAGGGCTCATACATTTATGCAGAGGCTAAATAAGAACAACGAACATAGTTGGTTAATTGGTGATAGTGGCTATCCACTACAAAAATATTTATTAACCCCATTTAGACAACCAGAAACCCAAGCCCAACATGGTTATAATAATGCTCACCTAACTGCTAGAAATTGTGTGGAAAGGTGCCTTGGAGTTCTGAAGCAACAATTCAGGTGCCTTCTCAAGGAAAGATCTGCTAGTAAGTGAGACAAAATGTTGTCAATTTATATTTTTGGTTCTAGGAAGTTTGATTGTTTACCTTAATTGTTTTTTTATGAAGAACTAAACACAGCAATTAATTTTGGAACAAAATTCTTTATTACCCTATACTACTGTTAAAACAGCCATTAACAACATATTAGATATTTAGAAAATTATCCTGGAATATACTGTATTTTAAACAAAACAAACCAAAAACTTAATAATCAACATAAATCATTTGAAAACAAAACACATCTACTAATTAGCATCTTTGATTGGTAATTATTGCATCTTTTAATCCCCGTAGTTCCTCTACGATGTCTTTCAGGCGAGCATCAACAGTATTCTTAATTTCCTTTAATACATTTATAGTATCAGTGTATGACTGTTCAATTGTTACCTCAATTCTTCTTTTCTTACATGTTGGAGAGAAACCATACGAGTGGTCACCTAGTACTTGGGTAGCACTCGAAGCAACAGTACTGCACTGTGATTCACGCTCGCCATGTGGTCTCTTTCTAAATGAGATTACCTCACAAGAAATGTTGTCTTTATTAGGCTAAAACAAATTACCTTAAACTTTACATAGTCTATATACCTACTTTCTTGAACAATATTTTCAAACTAATCCCTAATACTAATACAATAAAATAAAAAAAAACTTACAAGCCCCACTTCTGCTTCTTTAACACCCTGTAAAAAAGAAGGTCTCAAGATGCTTATGCTGTACGCCACCTGTACCTGTAATATTTTCGTTACATCTGAACCCTTCTTCTTTATTAAATACTTTATATAGGTCCATGACTACAAAGTTACAAATAAATGTAAGTGAGAGTAGTTAGTTTTTGAATAATTTATATATCTCATGTACCTAATTACCTTTTGCCACTTGTCTGGGCTGCGTTGTCCGAAATCCAACGAATTAAGCTGAATGCTCAGTTCACTCCACAGCTTCTTTTTCTCTTGCCTGCCATTGGGCCCTGGAATAGTCCCGTTGCTAAAGCAGTATGCTGCTCAAAGAACGATACTAGAACGTCCCAATGTTCTTCCCTCATGCGAAATACCATTTCATTAAAACTATAACCAGCAATCTCTAGAAAATGCTACTGTTTTCGGTGAATTCGTTGGTCGTCGTCTCAGTTTGGACACAAATATTTTGTGGTAATGTGTAATTCGACTGCTTTTTAGCAATCGACTCTTCATATCGACTATCGTATCGAATTTTCTCAATCGGAATCGCGGTTATCGAATTTCAATGGCGTATTCGAGTCGAATCGTGAAACGGAATCCCAGTGCAGGTTCTATACAACCTAAAAAAAGAGCTGAAAGACCATCTTTTTTTTTATGATAAGGCACAGCACTGCAGGATAAATTCTTTATGGCGCTCTGGGAGCGGTGGGTGTGCGCAGGAAACGATTCACGTTGGTCTTGAATCTTTGAAGATTATACTCGTTGGGGAACACGATCTCAGGGAGGTCGTTCCAGAGTGATGACGTTCTCCAGATTAAAGAATTTTGAAACAGTGTCGTTCGAGGAACACTAAGCTGAACCACGTACTGGTGGGCTGCAGTGGCTCGTCGTGTATTTCTACCATGCACCGCTCTGGGTGGTATCAAGCAGGCAACCTCAGTTGAACACTTGCCATGAAAATATTTGTAAAATAGACTCAAGTCGCCAACCTGCCTTCGATGTTCAAGGCTTTCCAGGTTGTTTGTCAGACTATAGTCAGCGGTCAAGCGAATGGCTCTTCTTTGAATGGAATCTAGCAATCTCAGGGTATGTTTAGGAGCAGAGCCCCAAATATGCGAACAGTACGAATACAAGATTGCTTATTGCACACGTTATTGAAATAATGCAAAACATGCCAACAAAATGTGTAGGACACCTTCTTAAGAATAGGAAAGATCTTATGGAACATGCGGAAAAAGAGCTTCAATTTGTTTCCTTATAAAGTGCAAGTATTCCAAGAAATACGAGCTGCAGATTTTGACAGACGCAGAAATTACTGCCAGTGGTCTGCCCAAAATTTATTGGAAATAAATGATTTGTTATACCTGGCATTTTTTTCTGATGAAGCCTGATTATGTGAGTTCTCCGAATACACGCATGTGGAATAATGAAAATCCCCATTGCACCCTCAAAAAAGTGGTGTCTGATTGGCTGTTTTCCGAAGAACAATTGTAGGTCCTATTTTTCTCCATGAGACAGTTACAGCACTGCGGTGTAGGGACAATATTTTGAAACCACTTGTGAGGCAAATACTTGACGGTGAACTACGTTTTGGATATTTTCAACAGAACGGCTGCATCCGCCGAAACTATAAACTACTTTCGCAATTTTTTTGACGACAGATTGATCAGTTTTCAAACAGACATTAAAGTTACAACCAGATCACCTTGTTTGACGGTTATGGATTAGGTAATGAAAATTTAGAACAGTACACGAAAGAATTACCCATGAATGAGGTAATATTTCTCCAGAGATGTTGGTCAAGGCTTTCGAAAATATGAAAATATTTTCTTATTTTAATATTCATCTGTTGGGCATATCATGTCATAATATGAATTTGACACAGTTTTAACCTAGGTTTGGTTAGATATATCGTCCCCTTATAATTGTGATCTAAGCTAAGCCCTACGTTTTTCAGTCCAAGCACTCTGGGGTGAAAATAATTTTTGCTCGTATCGTACATTACTTGTCAGGAAACAGACTCGCACCGATGGATGGTCAATGTTTTTTTAATCTACATCTACTTACTGCTACTTATACTTAAATCCATTTCAGAAAGCTGTATATAATTTAGAGGATATTTTACCAACCAATTACCATGCGATCATCCTTTCGAATTGTTTTCTATCTTAAGTTTATCGATTTTGCTGTCTTTTTTCTATGGAAGTTGAAGATCATTCTTTAGAATTCCTCTCTATCTTTGGTCGTTTGATATTATTTATTAATTTAGTTAACATATTAAAAATTGAAATACGAGAAAAAAATACGATTTTAATTTTTTATGTGTTGCTCTTTCACCGTAAACCTTTCAAGGACTGACAAATTTTTCACAAAGGTATATTATATATTTTAGGGCGTCGCGATGCGTCATAAAAAAATAAAAAAAACAACAAGAAAAATGAATTCGCATAACACTCAACAAATGAAAGACATCAACAAAAGACGTAAATGGGTCATGCCGAGACAGACACGTTTGCTATCTGGGGACAAGAGGGAAACGAAGCGCAAATGTTTTATATTTTTATGTTAGAGGTCCCCAAGTAACAAACTTCACCTTATACAAGCAAGTCATTATACAGTGTGATTTCCAGTTTTTTATTTGTGTACACTTGGTACTAATCCCTGGTCGAAACATAATTTTAAAAACTTCTTCCTTCAAAAAAATCAGAATATTGTTTTTGCAAGACCCTTGAAAGGTTCTGTCTTATCTTGTCCCGTGAGCGTCTTACATATTTCTTGCCTTGTCGAAGGATGTCGTACATTTTGTAATATTTGTTGAAATTTAGTGAGCATAACTAATTTTTTTACTGTTAGATTGTTGGTTTGATGTTGGTCAATGAAACAGCTGAGATTATCAAGTTATTTTATTATTACCGACGTTCCGACCTATATTAGGTCATTCTCAGGAATATAAAAATAGATCTTTTGCATTACAGTCCATACGCCTGTAGTTTTTCTAATGTTATAATTAATTTTTTCAGCTGATCAGCCGACAGGCAGCAAGTAGATGGTAGATGTTGGCTTACCCGACATCGCACGGTGAAATACCAACGCATCGCTCTTTGAGCTAAAGTTTCGTCGCTGTGCCGAGGTCTCCGGTTTCCAGGGTGGGAAATATGTGAAATATATGAAAAATGCTATGATGATAGTTCCAAGATAAAAATGCTCCGGAGCTAAACTCGGTGGGGGCTGGTCCTGGCACCTTATCAAGCGAAGTTATCCAAACATCCACCATTTCCAATAGACAGGCGGGTCCTTTAAACGACATTCAAAATAGAAGTGGTGTAACAACTGAAGTTGTTAAAAGACCCAAAATTGGCAGCTTCCAAATTAACTTCCGCAATATAAAAGAACTGAATTCGAGCATCAATGCGATCCATCAATCCCTGAAATCTGCTAAAGCTCATGTATTCGCACTAACCGAAACAAAGGTCAGATCATCGATTAGTACGATCAGCTATATATAGCTATTTGAGTACGTGTTCTATGGGACTAAACGGTGACAAGTCAACGTTTGGAAATACCAGAATTGAAAAAAAAAACAAAATAAACACAAAATGGAATGTTTTTCTCGATTTACAAATAAATCCTCAGAAATACGGTCTTACTTATTAGTATATATTCAATCGTAATTTATTCACAACTGTTGAGTTTAGGTATAGCACATGCTACATGAAACATACTAAGAATTTGATGCAAAATTCAGAAATGAGATATAAAATATATGTTTTGAATTAAAAAAATGAAGTTGATAGTCGTAACCTCCTTTTGGGCATACATTAATTTACCGTAAAAAAAAAACATTAAGGAATAAAAATGGACGGGCCCGAGCATTTTTCCAAAAACACACCGCTAAATTTTAAATAAATTTAGACCTTTCTTCTGGGACTCACTGTATAACTAAAGAATAGAAATTCTTAAGGTAATCAAATATATTGGAATCTATATAGATGCAGGATTCTTATATAAGGTTTAATATATAATAAATATATAATAAATAAATAGTCATATCCAAAAGAATGTTTTGCAGAGGTTGTTCTTTTGTATACCAAAGCATTGGTCACGCCTATTTTATATATTGTGCAAGTCTCCTTTATATGTTAGATAATGGCAGTAAGGCTGCACTGTAGAAGCTCCAGAACCGCGGAATGAGAATTATACTACGCTGTAATCATTATATACCGATTTCACTGATGCTGCAATGCTTGGACTGGCGATCTGTAGATGAGCCCCTGCGGTATCTTACAATAATATTTATATATAAAATTAAAAACCACTTACTTTCCCCCTTACTTATCCAAATATATAATTTTAAATTCCCAGATACATCGGTATCTTACCAGAACTAGAAAAACTATTCACATCCAATCACCACCACAACAAATTATAAGAAAACCATGAAATCATTATATTTTAAAGGGCTAAATGAATTCAACAGGCTACCCGTTATCGTGAAAGAAAGTAACAAGTAGCTTTTACTTTTATTTCTATTTTATCTTGTTATTTTATTTTAATTTTCCTTTTTACAGTATGTACCGGGTGAGTCAATAAGAAAGGGGGCCAGTTATATCTCGGAAGCCGTTAGTCGCACAGCTTTCTAAATTTTTTTTATGGTAAAATCGCCAACGAGTAATCGCTCGAAATTATTTTTAAGTTCCTACGACCGCCGCTAGGGGGCTTACACCCATGGCCAATTAAAAAAGGTCATTTATTTCTGGAGTTTGACCACTAAACATGAATTGAAACTATTTGTATCTTAATACTGAACAAATTCTACATAATATTTTCTAACAGTTTTTTTGTATCCCCTCAAATAAGGTGGTGGGGAAACATCAATTGTTATTTGTTATTTTGATTGATAACTTCGGTTTGGCTTAACCGAATTTAGCAAACTTAGTCTGGTTGAAAAGACCTTTTTTTGTTCTATCGCTGGCATTGCAAACGATGTCTTAATTATTTTTATAGTGGCTGTGAGAAGGCGCTGTTTGACAACTTAATAGTCATTACGATTTTTATTGGAAATTTTAAATGGTATGGTATGTTTACTTCACACAGTTAAATAGAGGCTGAAAATCCGAAACAGCCAGTGAAAACCTCATTTTTAAACTCTTTTTTAACCGGAGATGCGGCCAAACAAATTATAATTGCTGCAATTTACCGATGTTTTATCGCCTACCAGCCTAAACCCTTTATTAGTAACAATAATAATAATATTAACTGTAATAAAAATAATAACAATAATAATAATAATAATAATACCCGAAGAACAAGAAAATGAACAAGCTGAAATACAACCTGAAGATCGAGACCAGCAAGAAGAGCAGCTGATCGAAAACCCACCAGAAAACTATCAGCTCGTCGAAAATCTGGCCATGGAAATGAGAAGAGCTGAAATGAAATACGCAGGTACAGGGTCTTCCAACAAGGACTGAACAGGGGCTCATTTTTGAGCTTCCTTGTATTTAAAGAAAAATCCAAAATAGCCAATCGATGTACTTTTTCCTGCAGAATTCAAAAATGAAACCAAAAATTTATTTGAACCAGAAACAAAAGAGTTACGCTATGGATAAGGTGTTTTTTAAATGGAACATAGCTTTTTTTATACGATTTTTGGAACGAGTGATTTTTTTTTGTCCGTTCTGATTAAAATATTTAATATTGTGACAGCTATTTTTATTAAATTTTAATGTTTTATCCAGTATAATTTAACTTTCACCTGTTTGAAACATACACTAGGTAGGTAATAAAGGTATAATCACCTTTGAATCCTTCAAAGTCAAAAAAATTGACAAATTTACTATAATATTGTCGAAATGAAATATTCATTAGATGAGAGATTGCAGATTGTTATCTTGTTCTACAAATGCCAAGAAAATGCAAGAGAAGCAAGGAGAAGATTTGCTGCAAATTTTCACAGAAATATATCCGTCAATACTATTCTAAGGATAAAGAACCTATTTGAGGAAAATAAAACATTACTTGACAGAAAAAGAAATCCAACTCTATACTAGTTTAAAAAAAAAAAACATTAATAATTTAATTGTTCAATGTGACCTCCGTTGTTCTCGAAACATGTGCGATAACCTCTTTGTAGCCTTTCCAAACTTGCTGTTATACTGTGATTTTCCTGGTTAAGGCGATTTATTTCATTCACAATTTTCTGCATGATCTCTTCAATATCGTGGTTTCGCTGCTTGTATACCACGTTCTTTAAATGGTCCCAAAGAAATGTGTCTAATATTGACAAATCGGGACTATTGGGTGGCCAAGCATAGGTTCCATTTCTACCAATCCATTCTTCATGGCGTCCGTTTAAATATTGAGTAACCTCACGCACGGCATGCGGAGGAGCCCCGTCATGTTGCCAAATTAAATTTTGATATTCTTCCAATGGTAAATCTTCCAAAAAGTTCTCAATTTCGTTTTCTAAGAAGTAGTATCTCTGTCCATTTAAAGTCCCGTTAAAAAATATTGGTCCCAAAATTCTATTATTTTTTATGCCACACCAAACATGGATTGAAGTCCTTCCTTGAAATTTAATTGTCTGAAATTTTCTTGGATTTCCAACGGCCCAGTGATTATTATTATGTCTATTGAAAACCCTCGATGTTGTGAATGTGGCTTCGTCAGTCCATAAGATATTTCTAAATAAATTAGGGTCTTCGTTTTCTTTCCGAATCACAATTTGGGAAATAAATTGGAAGCGAAGTTCTTTTTGTGCCGGTGTTAGATGTTGAAGTGGAAGGATATGATAGGACTTAAATTTATGATTTCTTAAAGTCCTGTGAACAGTTCCTTGGGTAACTCTTCTGCGTCTTACACCGCCGCCGTTTTGAACGTCCCGAACTGCGTCCGAAATTAATTTGGTTGGATTCAGTCGAAAATAATTCACAATGGCACGGTCTCGATTTCTATTCCTTTCTGGATTTCTTTTTCTGTCATGTAATGTTTTATTTTCCTCAAATAGGTTCTTTATCCTTAGAATAGTATTGACGGATATATTTCTGTGAAAATTTGCAATAAATCTTCTCCTTGCTTCTCTTGCATTTTCTTGGCATTTGTAGAACAAGATAACAATCTGCAATCTCTCAGCTAATGAATAATTCAGTTCGGCAATATTATAGTAAATTTGTCAAATTTTTTGACTTTGAAGGGTTCAAAGGTGATTATACCTTTATTACCTAGTGTATGTTTCAAACAGGTTAAAGTTAAATTATACTGGATAAAACATTAAAATTTAATAAAAATAGCTGTCACAATATTAAATATTTTAATCAGAACGGACAAAAAAAAAATCACTCGTTCCAAAAATCGTATAAAAAAAGCCATGTTCCATTTAAAAAACACCTTATCCATAGCGTAACTCTTTTGTTTCTGGTTCAAATTGGTTTCATTTTTGAATTCTGCAGGAAAAAAGTACATCGATTGGCTATTTTGGATTTTTCTTTAAATACAAGGAAGCTCAAAAATGAGCCCCTGTTCAGTCCTCGTTGGAAGACCCTGTACAGATCCACTGTGTAGACCACCACTACCCAAGCTAAACTCCTCCAAAAAACTAGCAGCCACACTGGAGGTAATGGACAACAGAATCCTACCAGAATATGTTGCAAGAGCAACTTCATTGGAAGCAATACACACGGTAATATACAGGGTGACTCGGATCTAAATGTACATACATCACCAGGAGATAGTGGACATCTTGGGGGTTCTAAATAATCTTTAGTGGGTCCATCTTTCCTCGTTACTTAGATACAGAGTGTTTTATAAGGTTTGGCTCATTTTTGTTTTTGCCATAATTCTTTTAGCACCCGGTATAAAATGTTCATATTTGGTGGAAATATTTTGAGTAGCTATCGCTTTAAAATGCCGTATGAAAATTTTTTGAAGTTCAGGTCCGGACTTTAAAAACAAGACTGATTTCATTTTTTTAAATTCAACACCCTGTATATCATATTTTTGTCAATTTTATTTTTTATTTGAAAAACACATAAAAAACTAATTCTAATGACATACTTATCAAAATCCCCGCACTCGCCGCTCAGCCATAATAAATTGCAAATACAAATACATACAAAATAATAACTGTTTTTATAACGACAATAATACCAATAATAAGAAATAAACCAAAGTAATAAAATAGCGGCGTGTTAAAATCTGAAAATTTTCAATTCAATTTGACTCCATGGCTCGGCACCTCAGAACAACGAAATATTGGGGGGCAACAAAACATAATAAGTCATTGTCAGTTGTAACCTGTCAGATTTCTGGGCATTACGAGGATATTTTTGTTAAACATTTACTTCTCGTTTAAAATGCCCCATCAATATTCAAACCAAGAATACGCTGATATAATATTTGTATATGGATTTTGCGATGGTAACGGGCGAGCCGCTTCTCGAGAGTATGAATTAAGGTTCCCTGGAAAAAGATGTCCAAACCATCAAACATTTTCAAATGTATTTTCTTTTGTTCGTGAACAAGGACATTTTCCGACACAAAATAATATTGATCAGCCCGTAAGACACCCAGTTCAACAGGAAGAAGACATTTTAAATTTGATTGAAGAAAATCCAAAAACATCCACAAGGAAAATTGCTAGACGTCTGCATATAACGCAAAAATTAACCCATTCAACAATAAAAAATAAAGGCTTCTATCCTTATCATATCCAAGAGGTACAAAGGTTGGAACCAGGTGATTATGCTAACCGTTTGGTTTTTTGTCAGTGGATTAGGAGGGATCAAAGAGATATTCACCGGACTTTGTGGACTGATGAAGCCCAGTTTATTAGAGATGGAGTCAACAATTCCAGAAATTGTTATCTATGGTCTCTAGAAAATCCAAATGCTATTAGGCAGTCGCACTAGCAACATAGATGGTAAATTGATTGGCACATCTTTGGAGAAAGATTAGATGGAAACCAATATTTACACTTTTTGGAAAACATTTTGCCAAATCTTCTCCAAAATGAGAATGTTAATTTAAGAGGAATGTATTCCCAACACGATGGAGCCCCTCCACATTATGCAAGAATTGTTTCCGAACTCTTAAACAACAGATATCCCAACAGACGGATAGGTCGTAGGGGGCCCCATTCTTGGCCAGCAAGATCTCCCGACTTTAACCCGCTGGACTTCTTTTTTTGGGGGTATATGAAAAATTTAGTTTACGAGGAAGAAATTAATACACGGGACCAGCTCTTGCAACGCATTATCACTTCATTTCAGGAAATAAAAATTAGACCAGGTGTAATCAGAAGTGCAGTTTAAAATTTAAATATCAGAGGAAGAAAATGTGAAGAAGTTAATGGTGGGCATTTTGAAAATTTTCTTAAATAATTATGTTTTTGTTATTTTTGTTATTATTGGTATTATTGTCATTATAAAAACATTATTTTGTATGTGTTTCAACATCTAAAGAAGAGCAATTTATTATGGCTGAGCGGCGAGTGCGGGGATTTTGATAAGTATGTCATTAGAATTAGTTTTTTATGTGCTTTTCAAATAAAAAATAAAATTGACAAAAATATGATATACAGGGTGTTGAATTTCAAAAAATTTTCATATGGCATTTTGAAGCGATAGCTACTTGAAATATTTCCACCGAATATGAACATTTTATACCGGGTGCTAAAAGAATTATGGCAAAAACAAAAATGAGCCAAACCTTATAAAACACTCTGTATCTAAGTAACGAGGAAAGATGGACCCACTAAAGATAGATTATTTAGAACCCCCAAGATGTCCACTATCTCCTGGTGATGTTTGTACATTTAGATCCGAGTCACCCTGTATTGTGCAGCATTAGCAGTAGCCAAATCAACTGGAAAAAATAAAACAAAATTACCACCAGCCAAGAGTCGAACTCCGAATACCCGCATGGCAGCAAAGGACCCAGAAAAAAATAAAAGCTCTCAAAAAAAGTATTGGACAACTTCAATCTTACATAAGTGGAGTTAGACCAGAAAGAGTAATACGATCTGTTAAAGCTATAATCACTCAATATAGGATCCACTCAAGACAAAATGCAGAAAATGTCTCCCCACAACAAGGCCTTGATACATTAGAACAGAAACTGTCCGTATACGCAGGCCGTTTGAGAAGATACAAAGCCAGTAATGCGCGGAGACAAGACAACGCCCTATTCCAAAGATCGGAAAAAGCTTTCTACAGGAAACCAAATGATGGAGATAAAGAGAAGGGCACCACCTATCCAACAAAAGAAGCAATAGTCCAATTCTGGATGGACCAGCTAGCCAGATTTGCAAACTACAACGTTAACGCTAGTTGGATTCGTGAAGAAAATGTAATCTCCCAGAACTACAACGAAATGCAACACGAACCATTCACAGCGGCAGAAATATCCGCCACCACCATAACTGGAAAGCGCCCGGCCCGGATGGAGTACATAATTACTGGATTAAGAAACTCTGGTGCCCGCATGGGAAACTGGCTGCATTAATTAATGAAACTCTGAAAGACCCCCTAAAGCTGACACCATTTCTCACCCAAGGAACAACGTACCTTCTGCCAAAAGACCGCAAAAATACACACGATCCATCAAAATATCGACCAATCACTTGCCTCTCCACATTATACAAGCTGATAACATCCTGTATTACTAAGAGAATTTCTTTCCACTGTGAAGGATACAACATTATAGCACCACAACAGAAAGGGTGCACCAAAGGAGCCATGGGATGCAAGGAACAATTAATAATTGATTCAGTTATCAGCAATTAAGCTTACCCTAAGCAAGGAAACCTCTATACTGCCTTTGTAGATTACAAGAAGGCCTTTGACTCCATACCGCACGAGTGGCTCCTTTGAATATTGTAGATCTACAAAATCGATCCTTACTTGATAAAATTTCTTCAGCACGCAATGGGGCTGTGGAAGAACAAGATCCATCTTAATGAAGGGACCACCAATATTTCCACCGATATAGTTCCAATAAAACGAGGAATATTACAGGGCGATTTCTTGAGTCCTCTGTGGTTCTGTCTAGCTATAAACACTCTCTCTAACCGACTAAACTCCACAAGATATGGATTCGCTATCAAAAACGGCAACCAAGAAGCAAGTAGGGTTAACCATCTTCTATATATGGATGATCTAAAACTAATGGCCGCTACCAAAAACCAAATGGATCAGATGCTTAAAATAGTTGAGTAATTCTCCAGTGATGTCGGAATGCAGTTTGGCCTGGATAAATGTCGTACTCTTACCATGATAAAGGGAAAAATACAGCAAAACCCGTTCGTTATGCAAGATGGCCAGGAGATTCAGGCAATGGGAGAAGGCGAGAACTACAAATACTTGGGGATGAAGCAGCCTCAACGCATTAGTCATGCAGCGATGAAGACAGATATAAGGGAAGAGTTTTTTAAGAGAACAAAAAGGCTTCTGAGAACGAAACTGAACAGCAAGAACTTGTTCAAAGCAATTAACACCTACGCCTGCTCAGTTCTGTCCTACTCATTCGGCATTGTAGACTGGAGCGTGACTGACATCGAAGGGCTACAGCGCAAAATCAGAACTCAACTTACCAAAACACTCAAGCATCACCCAAGAAGTGCGGTAGAGCGGACCACTCTACCACGACATCAAGGCGGAAGAGGTCTGGCTGATATCGGGAAAATAATGGATCAACAAATAACCAACTTAACGGAGTACTTCCGCAATAAAGCTCAAACTTCAGACCTACACCATGCTATTTGCGAAGCAGACCACTCTACCCCTCTAAGATTGAGGGATCAGAATGTCCCACAACACCACAAGATCAATGAAGAAAAGCTACAGATATGGAAGGAAAAACCTCTGCACGGACGACACCTGAACGAGGCAGTGTCAAACGGCAGAAACGATCCAACACATCACGGGAGGATGCCAGATGTTTTCTGCAGCAGAATACAAGGATAGGCATTATGCAGTGGCCAAGATGCTACACCAGGAGTTAGCGGTGAAACTACAGCTTGTCCAAAACGAGAAGATCCCATATTATAAATATACCCCATAGACAATCTTAGAAAGCAACAACTATAAGATGTACTGGGATAGGACTATTCTTACTGATCAGACGGTGGCCCACAGACAGGACCTTGTAGTGGTAGACAGGAGAGCCAGGAAAACGACTCTGATATATATAGCTATACCAAATAACAACAACCTTCTAGTTAAGCATGCTGGGAAGATAGCGAAGTATCGAGACCTCCAGGAGTAAATAAGAACACAGTGGAATATGGGCAGCATCGAAACCATGACGATTACTGTTTCAACAACAGGAGTAAAGGTGGATTTTCATGCATACGAAATACGACGGTCCGATGATCCGAAAGTGTTCCTATTGGTTGAATTGTTTTCGCGCCTTTCGTCCGACCGTCGGATGAGTTAAAATATTTTTAACTTTGTCTGACAATCGTATCAATTTTAACCTCACTATTTGACGTTTTTTTGTGCGTTTTGTTGTTTCTATTTTAATATTTTAACATAAAACTAATATTAACGAAATAAATCAGTGTCATTAATTATAATATTATAATATCCTATCTGATTATATTAAGAATGAAAAATAAACAAAAAAGAAAAGGACGGGGAGAAAATTAAGGCGCTTATCACAACCTGTTTCAAGAAATGAAATTGATAGATTCTTAAAAGTATTTCAATTGTAAGTCCAAGATTATTAAAAACAATAAACGTACGTGGACAAATATCCGAAAGTGAAAGACTTGCAGTTACACTCAGGTCCTCAGCTCAGGTCACTAAACATAACTTTTTGTTTTGTGCACTCAGGTAAAATTAGGAGTGAATTGGATGACATTAAGCTGATAATGCTCGTCGCTGTCGCACATATTTTGCTTAAAAACGTAATGAAATCAAATGGGTAATTAAACGCTATAATTGAGAATACAAAAAGGACCAAAACAAAATTATAACCTATAACTGAAGCGTCAAATGTATGTTCATTGACAAAATTCGGAAGAACAAAAACGGAGCCATGAAAATTGGCAAGAATTTCGGACGAAATTAAACGTCATTTCGGATATCGGACCATCGTGTTTCGTATGCATGAAAATCCACCTTAAGCCCAAACAAGCTTTTGGAAAACCTTAGAACACTAGACGTACCTCAAGATCTCTACAAGGATATAATGTAGAAAGCAGTGCTACTTTCAACAAGCCGAACAGTCAAAAAATATATGGGTAACCAAAGAAGTACCCCACGGGCCCAATAACACGGAAAGGGCCCCCACAGAGCTCAATCCTTTTGATATTGGTGACATCTGGGATGAGTGAATGTTCCCCGTAGAGGGAGTGCATGACAGGTCTCGCGACCTGTCAGAAAATCATAATAATAATATTATTATTATTACTAATATGATCAAGGACGTTCAATTTCATATTTTAAATAAAATACCATATTTAATGATTAGATAGATGCCTTCAACGATTTTAACTTTCTGATTGATGCTTCCACCCATTGTAGATATATTATAAAAATTCTATAAGAAGATATTATTGCAAAACATCAAATCCACAGCCTGTATTTTTTAATTTAAATAATTGTTTATTATCAATATTGTCATTAATAGATACTTAAACTTGTTACCCTAGAATTTAATTTTTGACAAGCAGGCTTTGAAAACAAAAGATGGGTCTTCAAATAAATTGTTGCTGTCAACATTATTGTAACAAATTTTGTTGTTTGTCTCGTGATTATTTGTATTTTTTCTAAAAATGAGAATTTCAAACCAAGAAGCATTTGATATTCTGGCAATTTATTTGCGAATGACGTAACCTGAACAAAACAAAACTAGCCTGAACCTAAAAAAGCCAGACCTAAGGTACATATATTTCATTTTAGTGCATAAGTCTTAGATATATTTGAAATAAACATTATTATATTCCTACTTAACTGGTTTTTATGTAAGGTAGTGGCTACATGTTTGTGGCTTGTTTTCTACGTAGGCTTTAAGATTCTTTTGTGTAAAAGCTACAAACTAATAATAATAAATACATATTAACGATTCGCTTACCAGTATCGTTTTCTGCCGGGAGTCCTAGACTGTTTGAATTGTCATTAATTAAGGCCTCTGCAGTGTTGGAAAGAGTTTGCGGAGATAACGTTAAATCTTGAGCACTGGAGGAATCAAATAAATCAAAAGATGCTGTGACAGTTTCATTACCTGAAACAAATTTATTAAAATTAATTTAAGGTAAAATTAATTTACAGAAAGACACACAGTAATTAAAAGACTTTATTTCTCTATTTTGTTATTACACAAAGTAGAACCGCCTACTACTATTAGAAATATTATGGCCAACGACCTTTTTTACTATTAGATTACTTCTTTTATTAGTAAATGCCTATCTTGACTTATTTAATATTTTTCAAATTAAGAAATTAATTTATACAGGGTATTTCAGAAGTACGGTACGTAACTTAAAAGGATGATTTCTTATGATATCTGAAGAGAATAAGTACATAAAAACATGTGTCCGGAGTTGCCCCGTTTTTGATATACGGGGGTGTTAAATGTTTTTTTTTTAATCGATTTTTTATAATTTTGTTAAATATCCTTTCCCGATTTTATTGAAACTTGGTACCGTTATTTATAATCATATTAAAAAAAATTATTTTATTTTTAATTTAAATGTTTTAATTAACTTTGAAATACATAGGTATTTTTTTTGTACATGCAATGAAGTGGTTTTTATTTTTTCTCTTAAAAACGAAGCAAGATGCGAAAACAATTCAATTAACAAAAAAGTTGTACTATTAGCTGGTAAATTCGGAAAAAATATCGAAATTAGAAGAAAGTCAGTGGCATAGATTTTTTTGTCAATAAAATTCCCTAAGGTACTCCCTGGGACGCCACTGGGCTTAATAAATTTAATCTAGTTAGGGTTAACTAAGCTCCTTATTATTATGAAAAATGGTACCAAATTTCAATAAAATCGGGAAAAGGATTTTTACAAAAATTATAAAAAACCGATTTTTTCTAAAAAACTTTAATACCATCTATCCTCCTCAGCCCTTTTGTCCAGTCCACTGCACATTTTTCAAATATTTCTAGTATGGCGCCACTGCAACTAATCATCGCTTTCGGCCCGGTGTGCAGCGCGCTGGACCGACTTCTATACGTGCTAAATTATCCCGCTTAAAATATTTCGCGATAGTGATGTTACGTTAGTTTCATCTTGTCGGTGAATATTTTTTGAGGTTAGACATGGCGTTTCCGCACAAATTAGGTAAGTTTGGCAATTTTAGTAAATACTTAGATAAGTTTTAGTGCAAAATCAATAAAATACACGTATTTACTTGTGTTGACCAAAATTGCAGTGAATAGTGGTTGAGCACCAGTTACTTACATGTTTTGTGCAGTATTTTGGACATTGGGGCTTAGTTTAGTTGACTGTATTTTTTCTTTGTAGATCATAAAAAGCGACTTACCGATGCTGAACTTAAGGAAATTTTGAATGATAGCGATTTTTATCTAAGCGATGATGAAGAGGTGGTTGAAGACCCAATGGAAGCTAATTTAGTTGCGTTTGAAGAAGCGGATCCGCAAGAAGGTCAACAGAAAGACGAAATTTTTGAATCTACTGAGGGGGAATCAGATGACGAAGTCCCTTTGTCGGTACTAAGGGAACATTTCCTAAAAATAGTGCTCAAAATTTGGCAAGGGGAGTTTTTGATAATCAAGAGTCTATGTGTCTCGATTCAGAGTGGGAGTTAAAAGATTATCACGAGTTTTGGACAACACTTGATTATTTTCCTCAACATTTTTCTGATGAGTTTTGGGAAAACCTGTCAATGCGAAGTAATTTTCGCGCTATGCAGGCAAATGAGAAAAAACCTCTAAAATCAACAGCACAGGAGTATTGGGTGCTGACCGGAATTCACGTACCTATGGAAATTTTTGGATTGCCCAGATTGAGATTATATTTTGTGAAAGGTATTGAAATACCAATAATTACTCAAATTCCCAGAGATATAATTTTCAAATTAAGAAATTTTCTACATGTTGTTGATAACCTTAGCATTTCAGATGAAGAAAAAAAATTAAACAAGTTATGGAAAGTACAACCGATCATTGACTCCGTGCGCAAAAAATGTAAAACGTTGCAAGGAAGTAAAGAATTATCTGTTGATGAACAGATGAAACCGTTTACAGGCACTACAAATCTACTTCAATATGTCAAAAGTAAACCAAATCCAGTCGGTTTAAAAAAATTTTGTTTTAGCCACACCGTCTGAATTAGTATTAGACTTTTTTGTTTATCAGGGTGCTAAAACTTGGCCAGATGGTATTCCTTATCCAGGTCTAGAAATCGGCGGAACTGTAGTAAAAAAATTGTCAGCCGATTTGTCTTCCGGACATATAATTTTTTTTTACAGATACTTCACTTCTCTTAACTTGCTTGATTATTTACTTACTAAAGGAATATTAGGAGTAGGAACAATCATGAATAATCGGATTCCACAAGCTGTTAGAAGCAATATCAAAAAAGATAAAGAACTTTTATCCGAAGGTCGAAGTTCTTATGATAAATGGGTTAGATCGGACAAAAAATATCTTTGCTAAAATGGGCCGACAGTAGATCCGTTACAATGGCATTGGCATCTGCAGGTTCCGCACCAGTTACGGATGTTCGTAGGTAAGATAAGAAGAACGGAAAATATATTTTAGTTTCGTGTCCTAACTCAGTAGTTATTTATAATCGGTCGATGGGAGGAGTCGATCTGTGCGATCGGCTTATTGCCTATTATCGGATTTGCATGGGAACCAAGAAGTGGTCAGTGAGGGTTTTTTGGCATTTTATCGACTTAGCAATTACCAATGCGTGGATTGAATACTTGCTAGAAGTTACTTTGACAAATCGCTTGCTCTTGGTGGTCGTGTCAAAATTAATTTAGAAAATGCAAATCTGGCTCAGGAAGATGAGGAAGTTATTTCAGCGAAACGAAGCAAGATCACCGCCAAAAAATGTGAGAAATACTGGGAACGAACATTTACTAATATGCACATTGAGAATGTGAACAATAAGAATTCGTACATGCGTTGCCGCAACCAGGGCTGAACAAGAAAAACGAGATTTTACTGTGTAAAATGTTTTCTTGAGTTTCATGTTTAAATAGAAATTATGGAGTTGGGTCCTAATACGCCCAGAAGACAAACAGATTCAGATATAAGAAAATGTTTTAGATATAATGAACCTGAACTTTCTTATTCCATTTTTTAATTGTTGCAACGGCATAACATAATAGAATAGGGCATTCTGGGATCTGCAGTTGCACAAAAGAGTTTTTTCTGATCGATCTCAGAAAAACATAATTATAACCTTTACTTTGATACGTTGACATAATGGTTCATTGACATTTTAATTGTCAAGAACTTCACGGCGGTCGTCACAAGGGTGAAGCCAACATAAGTTCATGAAAAAATACTCATGATAAAGTTTAGATGTATAATACTATATTAAAAAAAAAAGAGAAAAAGGAACCTCTGTATCTTGCTGCATGATTTCTTCAAATATTAAATTTTTTTTAAATATCTCCTATAAAAAGTACGGCTTGTTTAATTCACAAAAGTCTATACTTATTCCAAAAATGTTATTAAATAAAATATAATATATGTACTTGTTTACGTTAGAGAATATTGCGGCATAACAAAAGGATGTATCGCATCCGAAAAATCGCGTTAATTTTAAATAAATGACCACAGAAGATACAATAATAATAGAAAATAAATCTTAAATCCTTTCTCATCGTTATCCCGAAGCGTTACCGAGTGTGCCATCTATATAAATTTCCTCGGCGGTTAAAGGGCAAAACCCGATAAAATTTTTGGCACAGGATATCGTTCCATTTTAGTTCTGTCAAGAAATAAAATTTATGTATCTATTTTGACCTATAAGGGATAATATTTCAGCAGGTGATATAAATTTTAATATTATGACAGTCGTTGTTTTGTATTCCTTATGACGCCATTGTTATTTTGTGGTCTTTCACGGTTACGCTAAAGTAAACACTTTCTGGTCTTCGGGTGTTCATAATTTATAATACTTTTTGATGGTTTTTAGTAGCATTATAAAAATGGGAAAGTATGTGCGACTTTAAATTAAGTTTAGTACAGGTTGGCACATCAATAGCACGCTTCAAAAATTAGTTTGTTTTTTAATAAATGGGCAGTGGGCACACTGCTTTTGACAACGAGGTGATGCCGTCTCGACTTGGTATTTTAACCAGAACACCTTATATATTATGTTTTTGTAATTTCTATTAGTTTCCTAAAACTTTCCTTAATATTTACCTACACCTATCTCGATTTGATTTGATTTCGAGATAATAATTAAGATCTATTTTTTTTTCGAAAAAGATGACCCAATAAATTTAAACCTGATATTTTTGAACTCTGAACTACTAATTAGGCTTGGAATTAGGTAGGCAAAATTTGAGTCATCTAAAAATACTGATATTTTGATTACTTAAAAAAATGCCTAAAATTATATTGAAAATGAAAAACTGATTTGAAAAGCTGCTGATGTTTGTTCTGCATTTATGTATAACATATCTATATATGTTACCTAACTAGTTAAATTTACCTACAAGCATTTATTTTAAAAAGTTTATTCAAAAAATTATTCCCATATGGTTTTTAGTCAGTGTGCTGTGCAGAGTCATGTCTCATGTCACTGTTATTATCGGATTTTGCCTCCGAGATTACTCGATCTTAATCCTTTTTTTTTTCGACGGTCCGTCCAAGTGCCGGATGCACTTCGGCCGCCTATTGTTTTGTTTTTTTATGATAAGGCACAGTACTGCATGACTAACCCTTTATGGCGCTCTGCGACGTTTCACGTTGGTCTTGAATCGTTGGGGAATGATGAGACGTTGAGTAATGACGTTCTCCAGATGAAAGAATTTTTAAACAGTGTCGTTCGAGGAACACTAAGCTGAACCACGTACGGGTGAGCTGCAGTGGCTCATCGTGTATTTCTACCATGCACCTGGTGGAATCAAGCGGGCAACCTCAGTTGAGCACTTGATATGAGAAAATTTGTAAAATAGACTTAAGTCGCCAACCTGTCTTCTATGTTTAAGGCTTTTCAGGTTGTTTGTCAGTTCATGATAACCGATCATGTTAAGGGTATGTTTAGGAGCAGAGCCCCAAATATGCAAACAGTACTCCAGCGAGAGTCGAATTTGGGCTTTAAAGAGCATAAAAAGTTGTTGGGGTGTACAGAGGTTCTTAGTTCGGAAAAGTATTCCAAGCTTCTGCGAGGCTGCCTTAGCAATGGCCGCAACATGACTATGCCAAGACATATGGCTATCCAAATTGACGCCCAATGAATGAGTTGATGAAGCCAAGGGAATCGCGTCTCCCGCCATGACTATATCTGGTTTTTCAACATTAACTTTTTTAGAAAAAACTGCCGCATGGGCTTTTTTAGGGTTAAATTCTAATCGGTTACTGTCACCCCAATACAGAATTTCTTCCAGGTCTTTGTTGAGATGTAAGACACCTCTGGCTGCCTATAGAGATGTGCATTGGCAGCGATGTTCGAGCATCCAAGGTAAAAGATGAAACAAGTGTGCTTTCATCAGCGAAGTTTTTTTCAAAAGATCGTTAATGTATAGTAAAAAAAGGGTGGGCGACAACATAAGGGACTCTGGCGTTGATGTGAAATGTGTCTGAAAGAAATCCGTCCATCGCCAGTCGCAGAGAACGGTCTTTAGGAAAGCTTGACAGCCATGAACAAAATTGAAGCGGCATTCCATATGCTCTCAATTTAGTTGGAAGCCCCTCATGCCCTACTCGGTCAAAGGCCTTAAAAATGTTCAGTGCTACCGCCCGTGACTCCCCATACTGTTCTATTGCGTTGTTCCAAATGTGACTAATATAAGCGAGAAGGTCTCCTGTTGAACTACACTTAGGGAATCCATACTGGCGGTCACTAATAATGTTGAAGCCTTCCAGGTACTTTAATAATTTTTTTGCTGATAGCCTTCTCCATAACTTTTAATATAACCGAAAGCAATGTGACTGGACGATAGTTGTTTGGCAAGGTTTTTTTGCCTGTGTTGGGTATGGGCTGGACTCGCGCAGTTTCCAGCAAGAAGGAAACATTCCTTTTTTATATGATATGTTAAAAAGCCTACGAAGTACCGGTGTCAATTCATCAGCGCATGTCTTAATTACGATGACCGGAATATCGCCAGGAACAGAAGCTTTTTGGTGTCTCGAGTCCTCAAGATTCATTTAATTTGGCGGTGCCGGAAAACAATTTATGGCATTCTCGATTCTACAGGGGGAATGTTCGGTGGAGTTTTTCCCTGACAATCAGCCGTTGAATGTAAAGGAAATAGTTCCGTCAGTATGTTTGCTTTTTCCTGTGCTTTGGTCGCAATGGTGCCATCAGAACGTGTTAGAGGTGGAATGGTTGACTTGGTAAAATTCTTACTCATAGCCTTAGCTACCGACCAAAATGATCTTGAGGCGTTAGGACATTTAAGAAGTTTGTCTTTGATCATCTGGTTGTGTGCTTCATTGCTTTGGTTTATCGCTTGCTTGCATTGGTTTCGAGCGTTAACAAAGATGGTACGATTTTTGGAGGTAGGGTTTTGACGCCATTGTCGGTAGAAATAATTTTTTGATTTAACAGCCCGTTCGCAATTTTTGGTAAACCAAGGCTTGCCGTTAGAAGGGCACTTTTTTGAGAAAAGGATGAAGGCTTCTATGCCAGTAAGGGTAACCTCCGATACTTCTCTAGCACCGATGGATGGATCATCAGAGGTAAAACAAACGTTCCGCCCAGGAAAGGTTCGACAATGGTAATTAAGGTCAGCCCACTTAGCTGATGTATAATGCCAGATCTTGCGTGGTTTAGGAGGCTCTTCGGTACTAATTTGGTCTTATACCCACTTATTGATCCCAGTTCCCTCCAATAGTTTGTGTAGGCCAACTGGGGAGAGTGCTGAGATATCCTCTGGGTTGCCCGAGTATAAGTTGCCTTTTCCGATCCAATGACTCGCAGGGGCAGATTATGCGCTGTACCGTTTCTTCTTCTTGTCCGCATAACCTACAACTTAGGTATGTTGCTCGTACCGTTCCTCTGGTCATTCTTAGCTGATTCCTGCTCATCAGTCTCGTTAGTTATATATACAGGGTCCTGCAACAGTGCGTCGGGCTAACCTGAACACCCTTTATATTTTTGACTAATGTAACGTGGAATTTATAAACAAATATTTTTTGCAATACAAATATGTGGGTTATTTCCAGCCGTTTACGAAATAATTGGAAATTTCGTAAATTCTGTTGTGTAAAAAGAAAGTTTGGTTTATCAATTAAACATATTATATGCCTAAACTAATACCATAAACTACAATAAATGTTCAAAATGTCTTCCTTTTTGATCTGTGCATAAATTAATACGCTCTTAAAAAGATCTATTTACTTTCTTTAACATTTCAGGTGGTATACTAACAAACACGTCTTTAATTCTTTGCTACATATTAATTGCAGTTGTCGGCGGATTATTATAAACAATTTGCTTTAAAGTCAAGCTTTGTTAGATCCGGCGATGTAGCAGGCCAGTGTGCAACGTCTGCCAGTAAACCTGGTAAATCATTTCGTAAAAAGTTTAAATACATGGGCCCATTAAGATGACCATTAAAAAAATATGGACATATCACAGTATCACCAATAATTCCGCCCCACACATTTAAATACCACTGGTGCTGCTGATCGATTTATCTCACATATCGCGGATTTTCTGTGGAATAATAGTGAAAGTTATGCCTATTTACACAACCGGTGTTATGAAATGTAGCCTCATCAGAGAATAAAACATAATTGAAAAACATAGGATCCTCTTGAAATTTCATTCTTGTCCAGGCACAGAATTCGAGTCGATTTTGAAAATCTCTATCGCTAAGAGCTTGATGAAATTGAATGTGGTAGGCATGAAAACGCTGCTTCTTTAAAATTCGTTGTGCAGATCTTTCGCTAATATCTACTGCTTTCCCTATTTTATTTTGGCTTATGTGTCGATCTTCAGTAACTGTTAATAATACTTCTAATCCTTTTTCCTCGCTGGTGACAGATTTTGATCTTTCTTCTTTTGTGTACACGACATTTCCAGTTTCAACAAATCTTAATAGTAATCTTTTGAAACTTTTTTCGGCAGGCTGCCTTCTCTCTGGATAACGTGACGCGTAAACTTTACTTGCTAACAAGCAATTTTTTTCGCTCTCGCCAAGTTCAAAAATCATATCAACTAACTCCTCTTTATTAAATTCATTTTAACATCTTATACTTAAGCGCTAAGTACTATTAGCCTTAAATGACAACTTTTTTGAATTAATTAATCTAGTCAAATTCTAATAAAAATGGAATCCCTATCGTATTTTAAACCAATTATGCGTAACCTTTACTACATTTTTACAAAACAGAATTTACGAAATTTGCGTGTTCCGTTTCAAAAATTTGAGAAAAATGAGTTTTTAATGACTCATTTTGAAACCTTATTTAGAACACCCTGTATAAAATTGATGAAAACTCTTCAATTCATCGTATCCCTGGACTCCTTGTCATTATTTCTGTATAATGAATGCCGTGATTACCAAAAATGTTTTCAGATTTTTTTTTGGTTTTTCTTCAGAGCTGCTAAATTTTCTTATCTCTTTTTTAATTTATTGCTCTTAAACTACCAAAGCAAATTGCATTAAATTATAGATATTTATAAAAGATAATAATAAAAACCAAAATATGCAAGAAAATACAGGGTGTCCCATTTAAAAAAATTCAACATTATGTTCTACCCCACTTTTTTGGGCAACCCTGTATATGCAAAAATATTTTCCTGAAATACACTCTATGATACAGTATAAGCCACTGTTGCAGAACCCTGTATATAGGGTCTAAGTCTCTAATGAAAGATTTGCTATGGTTTAATCCTTGTCTGTTATTCCAGTAGATCTTGTGTTTATTCCTTGGCCATCGTTTTATGACATCTCGTACTGTAAACCTTGTGACTGTATGGGGTGTATTTTAGATTAACCAACTCATGGTTTATAGTTAACTATACATTTAAAAATTCGCCCGTACACCGATACATTGAGACCATACTACCAACAAATTAGTAAAACCATTTTTACAATAAGTTATTGAATAAATGCCAATATGTGTCACGAAAACGTAAAAAAGTTTTAAATTTATTTAACTCACGCTATGCGAATAAGTTTTTTGGGAAAGGATTTAATATTTTAAGCGCTTGCTTGCCAGTGGAATTGAAACCTATAAATATTAAGTAGACACCAACTTTTATTGCCATCTTTTAATGGTAAGTGGCAAAGTTTCCAACTCTTTGGGGGTTTATTTATAATACTTTTAAAACTGGGAATAGTATAGTTGAATCTTTTATTTATTTTAAAAATGTCATGGCAATGTTTTCTCGAAATATACTTTTAAACACGAAACGTCTTAATACTGTCTAAAAAAAAGTAAACATGTCGCACTTTTGAATTTTTTATAGGGGAAACCGATAGATCAAGTGCAAAATCTATTTTAAATCGCTGTTCGCTAAAGCTGAGGACTTTTTCTTTTAACTGTTAGAAGAAAAAATCCTCAGCTTTTTATTAAATACAGATGATTAACACTAGAATTTTATATAAAAAATATAATTGGTTAAAAGTTTTTTAACCTTCACATTAAAACTTTTAAGACTGTTGATGGGTTTTACACTTAATGGTAGCCGGTTAACTATTTTTCTTGGTAATACAAGGGGGCTTTAGCATCTAATGCAGGTTTGTGTTAAGAAAAATGTTCATGTTGCATCTCACGTTATACTAATCATTCTTATCACGCGTCTTTTCAAACATAGGGATTCCATGTAATATAGTTTGCATATTATATTATTATATGTATACATATAATATTATATTGACATCATACAGCGTGTACATAAAGTAAGGAACAAGTTCATTTTTTAATAATTTAAAAATATTTCGTAGAAATCTTCGGACACGTATGTAATAGTTTTTAATTGCGCATATTTTGACTTATAAATTTATTATACAGGGTAACTCATGTAGTAGATATGACATAATCGACGATTTTTTTTAATGGAAACCCCTATATTTTAAAACAATATAGGAATGAAGCACAACGGCGACATCCCATGGTAATCGAGCGTACCACCGAGCGGCCGGTGAGGTTCTATAAAGATCCATACACCAGCACGGAGCCCATAGTAACAGGCATCTAACCTCGGTGGCGCCGAAAACCATTTCTTCGGTTTAGGTTACCGAGACCTTAAGATTACAACAAACTAATGTTTGTCCCTTATCCTTTCCATCAGACCCAATCTCTGGACGCGTTTCGCTGTATAACAGCTCATCAGCAGAGCTATAGGGTCTGACGGAAAGGAAGGGACTGTCTGTGAATTTCATCACTATACATAGAAAACAATATAGGAATGAAGCACAACGGCGACATCCCATGGTAATCGAGCGTACCACCGAGCGAGCCGGTGAGGTTCTATAAAGATCCATACACCAGCACGGAGCCCATAGTAACAGGCATCTAACCTCGGTGGCGCCGAAAACCATTTCTTCGGTTTAGGTTACCGAGACCTTAAGATTACAACAAACTAATGTTTGTCGCCGTTGTGCTTCATTCCTATATTGTTTTCTATGTATAGTGATGAAATTCACAGACAGTCCCTTCCTTTCCGTCAGACCCTATAGCTCTGCTGATGAGCTGTTATACAGCGAAACGCGTCCAGAGATTGGGTCTGATGGAAAGGATAAGGGACAAACATTAGTTTGTTGTAATCTTAAGGTCTCGGTAACCTAAACCGAAGAAATGGTTTTCGGCGCCACCGAGGTTAGATGCCTGTTACTATGGGCTCCGTGCTGGTGTATGGATCTTTATAGAACCTCACCGGCTCGCTCGGTGGTACGCTCGATTACCATGGGATGTCGCCGTTGTGCTTCATTCCTATATTGTTTTCTATGTATAGTGATGAAATTCACAGACAGTCCCTTCCTTTCCGTCAGACCCTATAGCTCTGCTGATGAGCTGTTATACAGCGAAACGCGTCCAGAGATTGGGTCTGATGGAAAGGATAAGGGACAAACATTAGTTTGTTGTAATCTTAAGGTCTCGGTAACCTAAACCGAAGAAATGGTTTTCGGCGCCACCGAGGTTAGATGCCTGTTACTATGGGCTCCGTGCTGGTGTATGGATCTTTATAGAACCTCACCGGCTCGCTCGGTGGTACGCTCGATTACCATGGGATGTCGCCGTTGTGCTTCATTCCTATATTGTTTTCTATGTATAGTGATGAAATTCACAGACAGTCCCTTCCTTTCCGTCAGACCCTATAGCTCTGCTGATGAGCTGTTATACAGCGAAACGCGTCCAGAGATTGGGTCTGATGGAAAGGATAAGGGACAAACATTAGTTTGTTGTAATCTTAAGGTCTCGGTAACCTAAACCGAAGAAATGGTTTTCGGCGCCACCGAGGTTAGATGCCTGTTACTATGGGCTCCGTGCTGGTGTATGGATCTTTATAGAACCTCACCGGCTCGCTCGGTGGTACGCTCGATTACTATGGGATGTCGCCGTTGTGCTTCATTCCTATATTGTTTTCTATGTATAGTGATGAAATTCACAGACAGTCCCTTCCTTTCCGTCAGACCCTATAGCTCTGCTGATGAGCTGTTATACAGCGAAACGCGTCCAGAGATTGGGTCTGATGGAAAGGATAAGGGACAAACATTAGTTTGTTGTAACCCTATATTTTAGTTCAGATCTGTAATCTCCAAGAACAGCTGATTTTAAGAACATAACACACTTAGGGCCTAAAATTGTTAGTTTCATAGCTACAGGGTAAAAAACATATTTTTTTAAAAGTATTTTTAATTTAAAAAAATTAAAGAAATGAAATAAGCTATTTAATTCGATGTTGAAATTTTCCTCCTTCTTGTGCCTGGCAGTACCCCAAGCGATCAATAAACTCTTGTTGGACTTTTATTACCTATGGTTTCTTCTGAAATATTTTTATATATAATTATTTGAAATCGTCAATATTGGCAGGTCTTATTTTATAAACAATATTTTTCAGGTACCCCATAAGAAGAAGTCCAGTGGTGTAAGGTCTGGAGACCTAGGCGGCCATTCAATAGGTCCACGTCTTCCAATCCACCTGTTCGGAAAAACTTGATTGAGATAATGGCGCACTACTGCTGCATAATGTGGAGGTGCGCCGTCTTGTTGGTATACCTGAATTCACGGCTCGTCTCGTCGTTCGACATTTGACAATAGACAGATGACAGTAACTAGCTGGACCAGTAACTTTAAAATATCCCCAACCCATCATAGAGCCGTAATTAGCCCAAAGCCCACTGACACTGACATCAGTGACATCGCCACGTGCTTTTTTTCTCGTTAAGTGTTTTGCTGTGTTTTAATTGTTCTCGTGTGTTTTGTATTTAAATAAGTTTATTAAAGACTTCTATTTTGGACGTACCTACCACCTACGTGTTTTGGTGTTTATTTGTTACGGAACGGTAAGTTAAATACATTAACCGCAAACTACTTTTATACGGTATTTATCTTTTTTAGGCGTAAAATATAACAAGATTTAAAACAGAATGTAAAAAACATATTAGACATAAGATTGTTCCTTAAGTGTTATATTTTCTGAATCTAGGTTATATTAGATTAGTAGTTAACTCTTTGAGTAGATAATAATTTTATATTTATGTTTTTTTATGTAAATTTCTTGAAATTTGCTAGCATTTTGTTCTATTAATAAATACTATTATTATTATTTTGGACTATGTCCATAAAGTCCAATAAATTCCTTTAATAAATAACTGCCTGATGAAATATATAGTGACTATCGCAAACCCACTATTTTCTGTACATGTGCAGTATCAGTATCTATATATACAGCAAAAAAACAACAAAAAATAACTATGTATTATAGCTTATTGGTTGTCCAAATAATTGCTTGATGAATAAAATTGCTTTCCATTTTGAATAACAAAAAACGGTGGTATAGTAACATTGCATAACATTTTTGCATTGGGCTTAAACTCACTGAAGTTCTTTTCTCGCCTTTTTCAAAAAATGCCGACAAAAAGTATAAATCGATTTTATGTTCCAAGAAAAACAATATAGAATGAACTAATATTATTTCCTTATATAAATGAATAGTAATATACTGCACTGAAAATATATATCAGCTCTTAAAATATAACAATTTCTATGCCATTGCAGCCTATATTAATTTAATTTATAAAATTACAAAATAGCCTTGGTAGTACTAGTATTTTTTACTTGTAGATTGTAGATTTTTTATAATTAGAAATAAAAAAGTACTACATACACCTTTTTTCTTTCCCTTTGCTCCTACGCTGATTTCACCAAACTATATATTCCAATCCTCCAAAAAAAATTGCACATTTAATGTGGTTTACGTGCTTAACAAATTTAGCTTAGTCCAATCCTGATAAATCTGAAATTTAGTACAAGTAACCTACCAACTTACAAAAACAAAATAGACTAGAAGTCGACAGGGTGCCATTAGTGGCACGTGACTCGTCCACCATCTTGCGAGACGGTTCAAGAATCCGACTTTACCACAAATTTTTATCTAGAATTGCAGGATTATTGCTACTCGGATATAAGTTAACTAGCGTAGGGATAAGAAAGTTTTGAGGAAACTGAGGGTAATTTAGCCGGTTTACATTGTTGTCAAAAAAATATGGACCAATAATTTTGTTTTTCACTATACCCTGAGATTTTCTTGTCACCTTTATCAACAGTTTTGCCGGTTTACTTCACCATTTAATTTAAAAGTAGATTCATCCGAAAGTAGGATATTTTCAACAAATAAAGGATCTGCGTTACATCTTTCCATTAATATTTGACAAAACTCCATCCTACGATCTGGATCATCTTCATTCAACTAATGAACCAGCCCGATTTTAAACAGGTGCCATTTTTCTACCGTTAATAGGTAATGAACGGTCATAGCAGCCGCCTCGTGATCTATGCCAATCTGGCGGACGCTGTTATGGGGATCTTCTTCTATAGCCAATAACATATTTAATTTTTTATCATCCGGAATAGCTGGACGGCCTATCCTGGGAATATCTTCCACAGAACCCGTTTCTCGAAATTTTGTTTCAAGTTTACTCACAGTTGATCTAGTGATTGGTCTTTCTGGGTACTTAGCGTTAAACAAAATGCAAACTTCTTATTGGGTGCGAATCCTATCACCATATCCGATCATAAGAATTTCTATTCTTTGTGTGGGAGATAAACGCATAGTAACTAAATATTAAAATTAATTTTATTACTTCTACTAAACTTACTATAAAAATTCAATATAATGACAGCATAATATCATTATCTAAATACCATAGTTACATAACAGCAAATAAACCTACTTAAAAAAAAACATAACAGCAAATAAGCCTACTTTTAAAAAAATGTATCTTAAATAACATTATTTGTTCTACCCTGTAGCTACGAACCTATCAATTTTAGGCCCTAAGTGTGTTATATTTTTGAAATCAGCTGTTCTTGGAGATTACAGATCTGAACTTAAATATAGGGGTTTCCATTTAAAAAAATCGTCAATAATGTCATACCTAATACATGAGTTACCCTGTATAATAAGGTTATATGTCAAAATATGCGCAATTAAAAATTATTATATACGTGCCCGAGAATTTTTACGAAATGTTTTTAGATTATTAAGTAATGAATGTGTTCCTTACTTTATGTACACACTGTATAACTATACAGGAGAAGCTTACATAACTGACAGCAAAATCTAAATATAACAACATAACAAATTAATTTTTTAATGGCGTTATTGGTCTTTTTTGGCTATATTTCCAGTATGTCAAAATTTTGTAAAAAACTATTTTTGTATTATCTGGAAAGATATGTTTATTATTATTATTCAATTGGCGTAGGAAAAGTTATTAAATTATAGTTTATCGATTGCAACTGAAATAAGTATTTTCCAAATCCCCGCCAGCGGAGGATATCATGATGTATGTGGGGGCAATTTTAAGTGGACATCGTCGACGATGATCGAGTGCCCTCTTCTGTTTTTCCCTCACGTCTTGCCGAAGAGTCCCTCCCTCTTCGTATTAACCCTCTGGCTCGCCGTTGCAATTTGTAATAACCAGATGTGGGCAAGATAAGAAATATAAAGGGAAATTCGATATTTAAATAATATAGGAGAATCGTACTCTTTTATGTTACGACATTTTAGAGTATGGTTTTAAATCAAGTTTTTCTCTATAACTTTCAATAAAAAACTTATTTTAAACACAACGGATGAGGGAAATTTATTTTGTAACTAATTGCGTATGTATATGATGTATTTAACACAATGCAAAAATTTATATTTTCACCTTGCATGATTGAAATGTTATTATTATAATTAGTAAGGAATTAATGTACAGCTCGACACACGAGTCTGTGGCTACGACGTATCTCTAAGGAGAAGCACAGAATTTTAAAACATGGTGCAGTCATGGGCGTACTACACCGATATCTTTTAAATGCAATAAAAATAGGAAACTGCATTTCGGCATGAAAAAAGACTGCCTTATGATTGCTTTACTAATAGTGATTTTTTACTTTTGGCTGTACTAATGTCAAGGACGCATAAATTAAAGTTTCGCCACACGGAAAACTTTTGCTCGTTGTATCACTACTCCACTGACACACACAATTACCGATCTGATTTTCTTGCAAGCGGCACGTGACCAATGTCGACCAATTAAATTAACAATAGACACCCACTCCCTTTAATCATGCACTATGTTGCCATATTTTCATGCCATTTCAATATCAAAATTAAAAGGATAAGAAGAAACTTCGAATGATGTTCAAGTTATGTTAAAATACGCTTAGTCTCTTAAATATATTACACTTATGTGATGGTTTTTGACCGCATTATTTTGCCAGCTACAGACAAATGTGTTGACCTTTAATCTCTATTGCATAAAAAATAAACTAAATAAGAACATAAATTTGTATATCATATTTGTATATCATCAATAATAGTTAGGGAGTTGGTGGCAATATGCTTTTATGACAAGTTCGTCGCCGGCAGCAATATGAAATTAAAATTTTAATAAAACCGATCTAAGTAGGTTTTGAGCTTGGAGGCCGCTACTTTTTTAAGTAAATGAATTTCATAATTGAAACAAAGTGCTACGACATGATTATAGTCTATCTTTAAATAGGGCGAAGTAATACATCTATTGTTTACAATAAAGGATCCAAATAATGAGCCTTCTTTAGGTAGGTCCACCCTGAATTTATAGCAAGCTATTGTTATATTTGAGGATTTACCAGTATTATTGGGAAAATCTCTTAGCCAGGAGCGTGTATTGCGAAAGTTTTTAAATTAAAAATCTTAGAGATGCCCATTGTCGTAAAATTGTATTATATTATATTCGTAGGAATTTATAACATATGAAAACATTTAAAAAATTGTATTAACTAATAAACAACAATGGGTGGTACTATTTTACATGATATAATTACAAAAACAAGATATAATATAGAATCTTACAAACAAAGCATTTTCAAAAATCGAATAATATTTTGTCGTTATGCCTTAATCATAGTCCAATTCGGAAAATTAATTTTTATTAACATCGTTTATAATAAGCGGTTCAATAATTTCTTCGATTATTATATCTATCTGCCACATTTTGGCTTCTTCTTCTATCACATGATCGATACACTTTTTCTACTTTTCCGCCCTGATTTTACCCATAGCTCCATTAAAGAGTCTTTTTGAATCCACCATTTTATAAGTCGTGTTTTTTTCTGATGATATGAGGCTACCAGCGCTAAAACGGCCTAACCTTAAAAATCCAGTTTTGAGATAATTTAGAAAGAAAATTAATATGAAAAACGTGATTGTATGTCTGTTATCTCAAAAGTTTAAAAAATATTTTTTAGGTTATTTTTTTTTGTATAGCTATATCAATAGATTAGCAACAGAAATACTGCAGAAAGTTTTATTAAAAAAAAGTGGGTTAAGCCGATTTGAGTTAGAAATATATTTTTTAAACTTATTAGGCCAAGGTAAAAAAACGCTAGTTAACCCAATATTTGGGACAGGATAAGTAGAAAAATATATGAAATTGGGTGCGCAAAAAAATTAAAGTTGGTTAATCCGCATCATCTTCGTCCATTTGAATAAAATCTTTAGAGGAATTTCCTGTTGCCTTTAAATCTTTATTAAAATCGTGGTAACGGGGTGGGATATATTCGGAAAGTTCGAAAAGGTTTTTGCTTTTTCCATCTATTTAATGTCCATGAACGCATCTCTCTTCTTTCTAAATTGTGGATACTCAGACTGTATGTTCACAGTTGTCGCTTATAATAAACCACACCTGTAGACAAAATCGGAGTAGCCAATGCTTTCATCAAATCAAAACTGATAGCAGTAGTTTTGTTATCATTTTTTGCTAATTCCTGTACTCTTTTCACTCCTGCTGTCGCCTTCCGGAGGTGTAAGTCTTGTTCACTTATAATTTGCTCTTTTGCAGTTGGATGTGTTGAGGCTTCAATTGTAATTTTAAACGAATCACGTTTCTAGATGTCACAGGTGCATGCAAATGTAAATTAAAATGTTGATTAAAGTTGTTATAAAAAACAAAATTTGAAGCTGCATGGTTCAGGAGTTTCGTCTTTGTAGAGGCCATACATTTTTTCCCAAACTGAGATCGGGCGACAAGTATTTCCTGTGTTTTTTTCTTGTGAATAATGCGAGTAATATGCTACAAAGCTGTGGGTTAAGCCGATTAAGCGCATCACCTGTTTACAAAATTATTTAAAGTAAAATAAAACTAGTGGCACCAGCTCTTAATCAGTGACAGAGGGTGGCTTAGGCCGTTTTGCATTATGTAGATATGCATTTAAAGGACACGTTAGGATGATAATTCTAAAATTACAAATTTCTGGCTTAGGCCGTTTTGACGCTGGTAGCCTCATATATATCTTTATTTGAGCCCATATAAGTTCGATCGGGTTTAATTCGAAAGGGTGAGGAGGGAGTCTGAGCACAGATATTCTTCGTAACTTTGCCACTTCATCGAGTACATATTTTTTAAATGCATTTTTATGTAAGTTGGCTAGTACCAATTGTTCTTTTTTTAAGGAATCTAATTGAAATTCTATTTGTCTTAAACTTAGCCATTCCGTTTTTTCACTTTTACGCTACGCACTTGTCGGTAATCTTTCCGTCAGCCTAGAGTGATAACTTGCATTATCCAATACAACTAATGCATCTTTTGGTATAAGATCAAACATTTGCTCGAACCATTTTTCAAAGACATCGGCATTCATTCATTTCATTCATCGTGTATTTCTAGATTGGAAGATCAGTAGACCACCTTTAACGAAGCCTTCAAAATTTCCAATATGGGTTATGATAAGTCGATGCCCTCCAGATGGCGGTTTTAATCCTGTGGACAATCCTTCCAAAAAAGCTTGCTTTAAACTTTTAATATTTTCATCCTGCCAAAATTTAGTCACAGTGCAGTGTGACCTTCATTTAGCCATGTTTCGTCTAGGTAAAATATTTTTGTGTTTTCTTCTCTAGCTAAAGTATAAACTTTCGCCTTATTCTCTACATTAAACGTCATCCAGCTCAAGTTTTGGTCGGAGAAGTTTTTGGAGGTTTATATATTGTTGTTTTCCCAACGTTAAGCATATCTGCTGTAAATTTCACTGCATTGTCAACACTGAAATCCGCATTCTTACTTTTAATAGAATCGTAACAGTTAAAAATATTTTCTTTTCATTTACTGTACAGGGTGTTCTATTTTTGATAGTTTTATAGGGTATCTCGAAAATCATAAGGAATTTCATAAATCTGATATAGATGTTATGAGTTCTTTTTTTAAGGAAACAATTGCTGCGAAAACAGATCATGGCTACCTTGTTCCCCTGGACAGCTACAGGGTGATTTTCAAATTTTGACGGTTATTAAAATTCCATGTAACTTCTTTGTTATTATAGATACGAAAAAACTGTAAATTGATAAAATATGTAGTTTTTTTCGTAAAGTTCAGTGGCGTAGCCTGTTTTTTTCTATCTTGTTTAATTTTTAAGAAATTGACCCAACTTATATTTTTTCTTATGGGACACCCTGTATATTTTCAATTACGTTTATTCTGCTTACTATTAGCTTTCCAAATATATATACATTTTTGCAGTTTTCTAAAGAAATAGCTGAGTAATTTCCAAATTACTTTAGATAGGCCTATTTTGCACATAGCAAGCCCCGTTAGTAAGAAAAGGACAAAAGAATATGTATGACTAATTATTTTTTTATATGTTTAAAACTCCGAAAATATTTACCTCATCATTTAGTGTCACCAACTTTGGAAATACATCGATTTTGTATTTTTTAAATAAAAGATAAAGCATAGAAATATAGATCTACAAAACCATTTTTATTTTAAATAAACAACAAAAAAATATACATAACAATTACAACAAATGCTCAAATTGGAGCCCATTGGCATCGATACATAGCTGGCATCTTCTACGAACACCATTCAGGGAGTTCCGAATATTCAGGTGTTTTATGCTTCTTAAAGCGGCTTCAAAATTTTCTCTTAGTTCTTCAACCGTATTACTTCTGACGCTGTAAATTTTATTTTTTAAAAATCCCCAAAAATAAAAATCTAATGGGGTGATATCAGGTGAACGGGCTGGCCACCTAATAGGTCCATTATTTGCAAGCCATTTTTCTCCAAAATTGGTGTTTAGGCAATTTACCACAATGGCTGCGTTGTGAGATGGTGCACCGTCATGCTGAAAAAAAAGCTTTTTCCTCTCTTGTAATGGTATATTGTCTAAATAACTGATGATATGTCTTTCCAAAATATTCAAGTAAATCTCGGAATTTAGATTTCCTTCAAATATTTCATAGGCTAGAACTCTATTTCCCAATAGAGCCAGCCACACATTAAATCCAAATCGACCCTGATATACTCTATTTACTTGCTGATGAGGATTATGATCGGCCCACAGATGATTGTTGTGGCGATTAAATATTCCGTCGCTTGTTACTCGTGTTTCGTCGGTCCAGATTATTTTGGTAAAAAATAATTCATCTTCACGCAACATATTTAAATACAAATTGCGAAACTGAAGTCTCCTCTCTGAATCACCAGGATGCAAATGATGAGTTTTTCGAGGTCTGTAACATTTAAATTTGTTAGTTTTCAACAGACGGGATGATTTTGAGGGTACCACGCCAATATCTTTCTCAATATTTCTAAGTGAAGTGGTCGGATCCGCAGCCACGCATGCCAATACATTAATGGTTTCATTTGCTTTATTTTCCTTCTGATAGGTCTTTGGTCTTGCTTTTGAAAACGATCCATAATTAATAAGGTTATTTTCAAGCCTTTGAAAAATTCTTAAATAAGGTTGCTGCCGCTCCGGATATCTTTCAAAATACAAATCAGATGCTGCCCGACTATTTTTTTGACACTCAAGAAAACACTCTAGCATATTATATTTTTCAAAATTTTGGAACTTTTCCATTCTTAACCGCGTATATTAACTTTGCTTTATGACAAATTAAAGACAGACTGACATGTCTATAAATAATTTAAAAAAATGACTTTGTTATCCATGGCTTACTAAGAGATTTTTAAATTATTATCTGGTAAAATGTAAAATTTGCAAATGCAAAGAAATTAGTAGATAAAAAGTCATCATGCATTTATAGAAAATTTAATTTTTAATACAAAAAATATAAAAAGAATTAAATAATTATATGAACAATTAAAAAAATTGTTATTTTTATTTCTTTTAAACATAATTTTGGAAGAAAGCTATTTTAACAAATTACAGAAAATTGGTCGAGCCTTGGGCATAGTGTTGATAATAAAAAATTAATAGTTTTTAGAATTTTGTATTGCATGTACTAAAATTGAGATATGACATTTTAGAAATGGTGAAATAAGACTTACTCTTTTGTTTTGCTCCTACCTGCCATCGCCCGCTACGAAAAATGAGGAAAATTTATGAAAATCGCTTATTATCGAATTATTTTATCAAGAAACTGATTACAAATATATATATTTGAAAAGCTAATGGTAAGCAGAATAAACGTAATTGAAAATATACAGGGTGTCCCATAAGAAAAAATATAAGTTGGGTCAATTTCTTAAAAATTAAACAAAATAAAAAAAAACTGGCTACGCCACTGAACTTTACGGAAAAAACTACATATTTTATCAATTTACAGTTTTTTCGTATCTATAATAACAAAGAAGTTACATGGAATTTTAATAACTGTCAAAATTTGAAAATCACCCTGTAGCTGTCCAGGGGAACAAGGTAGCCATGATCTGTTTTCGCAGCAATTGTTTCCTCAAAAAAAGAACTCATAACATCCATATCAGATTTATGAAATTCCTTATGATTTTCGAGATACCCTATAAAACTATCAAAAATAGAACACCCTGTACATGGACCGGCTCTAGGGCATTTAGGCAATTGTTGAAAATTCTCCATATTTAATTAAAAAACACTGACACGTCACACTTTGACTAGTTTCACTGTTAAACAAAGACCCAAGGAAGGTATGTATAGACATAAAGAGGTGAATTATTCCAACAGAGACACCCGTGAAGGCATAATAGCCACATAATTAGCAAACAGGTAACCAGGAACCGGAATTAGTACCTAGACTCTAATTATTTTTGATAAAATCCCTTTATAAAATTCCAGGTAAATAGTACGGCTGTACATAATTTTAAGCTTAAAAAATCTAATATTAATAGTATATTAAAGTACATGTTTTATAAAGCATCATCTTATAGCACGCGTCCATGTTAAAAAACGAGCCGCTTGCGGCGAGTTTTTTAACGGGACAAGTGCTCTAACTGCTTTATAAAACACGTACTTTATACTATTTTTTCTATTTTGTATTTTTTTCAATAAGAAAATACATATTTAAAAAGAAAATCAACCCTTCAAATTTTGTAAATTTGTGTGTCTAAATTCTATGTTGGTAATACTCTAAATTTCTTTTTATCATAGTAGCCTTGACAATAAATAATATTTTCTTTGTGTCATTGTCACGAAATTTGTGATTTAATATTTCATAGAGTTGTTCATAATTATAATTAAAAAAATATGGAGCATGATAATCTAAGTTTAACTCCCCCTGAGTTAAGGGATATTGCTAATAAAACGATAAATCAACTTTTACCAGAGAAATCCCGAAAACTTTCTTTTCTCATGGATAACAATAACAGGAAACGTCAGACGTCAACAGAATAAAACATTTAAATATAACCAATGCCAACTTTTAAAAAATAAAATTCGGAGTTCGAAATGGATATATTTCGAACTCGCTAGCGCGTTCGAAATATCTATTTTTCGAGACAAAATTAGAAAAAATATATATTTGAAGATAAAACTTAAATTTAATGTTTACTTGTACTAATTCTGCACAAATTTAAAAATCCAGGCCTATTTAAATCTATACATGCCGAAGAATCTGGCACGCCTATGTATAAGACGGTTTTGATTGATTTATCACTTAGCATCATTTAAAGATATATATAGTTCGTGTTTGCAGTTGTTATACGATGTTTATTCATCAATGTGAATAACAAAATTATGATTTGCAGAAGCCTAGGGTATTATACACTCCCCGGCACAAAATTCCGCCACCCAAAAAGTTTGGCTAAGTGTGATGTTTTATAACGTTTTTATTCTTGATCCGACTTTTATAATTTTTTTTACAGTTAGTAAAAACATTTACTGGGATTATTCTGTCTTCTTTCAATAAATAACATATCTTGCTTAAGTCATGTTATGCCGGGATAAATTAAAATGTTGTTCTTTGTATCATTTTCGAAACACCCTATGGACAAATTAAGGCAGATAATTTTGTTTATAATCTTTTTGTTATAATCGTAGATGTATTCTTTACATTTTGTTTTTTAAATTATCTCTTGATCTTATTTCTTGTAAGGGCTACACAATAAATAAACACTGATAAGGCATATATCATATATACTTATATGATTGCTTTTAAAACAGTATTTGACAGTGACAGCATCGAAATAATTTGGTATAATGGTATTAACTACTGCAGACGTGGGTCGAATTGTTGCCTTAATAGAGGATAGCCGTAGCAAAAGATATGTGGCCCTAAATTTGGGATTCCCACGGTCTACAGTTCGAGATGCTTCGCAGAGGTATTTATAGAGACGAGAGATTTTACTAGGTAGCAAGGCTCTGGCAGAAGTAAAAAAACCCGTAAAGAGTCGATGATCTACTGCGATTTCCTTAAAAAATTAATGGCAAATGGTACGTCGAGTTAATGTAAGCCGGGCTTCTTTCATGGAGGCTAGCGACAGGACCACAACTACTTCCTGGGCATCGACAACGACTTGCATTTGCAAAATTGCATATTAACTGGACCGTACAACAGTGGGCTAATGTATTATTCACGGACGAATCAAGGATTTGTTTGAATACGCCGGATGGTCGTCAGCGAATATGCAGACGTCGAAATGAAAAATTTTACCGACTGCACTTTAGCTCTTGCAAAACAATTTCCGATGCACGTCATCAATCAGCTGATAATTGTAAATACGTAAAAAAACATGAAGAAATTAAATTAAGGCAAAAAATATTAAAATTTCATGCGATATTAAATGTTGTACAAACTTAAAGTGTTCGTCTTTGATACGAACCCACTTATAACAAATATTTTGTTTATTTAAGCTTGCTAAAGTTACTATAATTTTAATTCTATTTGCCGACAGTTGTTTTGACGTTTTGTTTACGTTTCGTCAAAGACTAATGTTTGTTGTTCTGTGGTTTCGTGTTGTTGTGCGTCTATTTTTTAACAAAAACTCCAGATCTTTTAATAAATAGCATTAAAAAACTGTTCTTTTAAGAACAACAAAAGTTAAAATACATATCTCTATCGATTTCGTGGTTACTATTTCCGAAAAATGCCGAAGCATTTAAATAGCCGGTGCAAAGAAAGTTAAGGAACAACAGTTAAGGAAAATAAATTATTAGAATCACTTAACAAGAAACGTTCTCATTTAAAGGTAGTTGTAAGTGTGTCAAGATTGGATATAAGTTCTATCCATGACACTAGTTATGGAATGTACGGAACAAGTAAGTTATATTATCCAAGAACTATATTATATTTTATATATTTTACATTGGGAATATGCTTAAGCTGTAACTTTTTTTAGAACATCGTATAACTTTGACAACTTTAATTTTTGGGTGGCGGAATTTTCTGCCTAAGTATGTAAAAAGTGACTTTACAAATGTGCTTCCAGATTTAACAAAGATATTGAGAAATCCAAAAGTTAGAACTGATCTATGAACATTTCAGTTTTTCCAAAATGTGTCGAAATCCAATAGAAACAGAATTTTGTATTAATTTTCTCTATCTCAAGAAATACAATTTTAAAAGGAGTGGAAGATTATAAGGAAAAACTCTATGCTCATGTATAGAAGCACATAAGTTTTATTATAATATAAAACAACATTTTGAGATTCTAATGGCGATAAATCACTAACCCAATTTTACCATATTTAAGCTACACCAAACATTATAATACGTAATACAGTTTTCATTGTGCCGTTATTAAATATTCAAAAATATTTTTGATAAGATCAATATTACAGCGAAAGTCCATTAACGAACGAACGAAACATTTTTCACCAAGAATTTCACTGTCAGGCTTTAAATAACAGTTTCATTATTTTAATATTTCTGAGTCATGGAAATTGGAAATGCAATTTATGAATTTAAAGTTGTATAAGGTTTAGTTCCCGAGAGCTTGACAATCCCATTCATATTATTATTAAACTTTTGAAAATAATTTGTGGATATTAGAAAGATTTTCTTTTGGTAGATAGTTTACAGGGTCTCAGTTTCTGACATACAGGACTAGCCCATATTTTTTCTTGTAAAAAGGGATAATTTTAACATTTTTTGTAAAATTAATCATTTTTGCTATAGATGGTCAATCACGGATAGCCATGACAGAAAACCAAATTCTGTAAATATGCGCCTTTAAGGATTTTTGTCAAATATTACTGGTATTTGTTTGATTTTGAAAGTTTATTTTTTATTCCTGTCAAAAATTGTTCAACATGGCACAAAATAATAAATTTAAATTAAAAGAATACCTATTTCAAAAAATCAAAGCCAATCTCATTGAGCACGGATCTTTTAAAAAACCAAGGCCTAATTTTTACAAGGGAAACAGGGAAGAAGAAGAAATAAATGTTTTGGCCTCTGTCATGGTACAACCATCCATATCATGCAGAAAAGTGTATTATGAAGTTGGGATTAAAAGATCTAGAACGCAGTCAATACTAAAAAGATGTAAATTTGAACCATACAAATACCATCTCGTCCAACATTTGCATCCCGGTGACGCAGAACGTAGGATAGTTTTTGCAACTGGTAGGGTATACCTATAAATGTTGCAGGAAAACGTAAATTTTGAAAGAAGGGTGATGGTCCGACGAGGCTTATTTTACGAGTTCTGGTATCTTAAACCGAAACTCAAGAGAACCAACATGTAATATTTCCACGAGAACGTCAAGGTCGGTTTGGATTTAGCGTGTCATGCTTTATTTTTGGCACTAAAATTAAGTACTTTATCTATGTAGGAACTTTAACTGGAAATAGACACCTAGATCGAATGCGAGATGCACTAATGGAAATACTAGAGGATGTTTCTTTGGCCGATTTATTCGTAATGTTAAGCTTTACGTCAATTTTTGACAATAGCGTCATAGAAATTGTTTGCTGGTGTTTTCTGTATTACCTAAACTATGAAAAAATCGTAATTTTGTCATCACATCTAATTGAATAAGTTAGGATTGACTATAATATCGGCCTCTTCAAAAAATTATAATACAATTTTCCTCTAAAATGTTCAGGGGAGCCAATATTTAGTCACCTCAAAATTTACATGGGATTTCCTGTGATCAACTAAGCCATGCATCACCCGGTATACTGTGTTGTTCCATTTCGGATTATAGTATTAACGGTCTCAACATCAAACGTTTTTCATACTTTTCTCAAAATCATTGTAGATGGACATGTTCTTTTTGAATAATCGCTCCTCAAATAGTTTTGGTCATTCTTATTTGTGCAACCTCCAATAATTTTAAATATTCTAATAACCTCCCCCCCATGCATTTATGCCTTAGCTCAGAATAGACTGTACTAGAGCAAAATTCATAGTACGCATACATCTTATCCTGAAACATGTATAGCAGGGACCGGAGTTTTTTGTGAACGCTCCATATGAGAATTGTATTTTAAATGTTTATCGAACAATGCTCCCAAGTAATTTACACAGTCGGTATTTTTAAGGGTCAATGTTTCACTTTTCTAAATGGTAAATCAAGTAGTAAATAGTAGATGATAGAGATCGTAAAGTCCAATAAGTATCTCTGATAGACCTTTTAGAATCAAGCAGGAAAATGAATAATTAGACTTGAAATAATTAAAGGAGGTGTATCTCCAAGAAATATTCACATTAGCTAATCACATTGTGTTTGGGGTTAAGTTTTCTTAAAATCAAATTCATAAATACTAATCAACGTCAGTCTACATCGGAACGTACTAAGCTAATTTTAAAATCAATGTGCAAATCGGCAACGCTGTAACAAAAGAAAAACATCGTCTGCCATCCTAATTTCAACTGACTTTCTAGCATAGCAACAGCTAAAAAAACTATCCAACCTAAAACAAGAAGTCGAATGTCCAGTTAGGTGGTAATCGACGTCAAAGCGCGTTATACTGGAATAATTCTATTTTTAACTTATATTGCACCCAACCGACCGTTGAAGCGGTACATTTTAAGAAATAAATTAATAATAATATTTACCAATTGGTTGTATAAAACATGCCTTCCGCGGGGGGCCCGGCATCCCGAATGTTAATGATTTTTTATTGGTTCAACCATAGGCCAACCTACAAAGACATATCATCTTACGGGTAATTTTACCGCTCTAAATAGGCAATTAGGGTGCATGCGCTAGGGCAGGAACCTTGAAAATTAAATTATTTTCCATTCATAAGAGACGAGCCATTTCGTCGGACAACCTTACAAAAGTTCTGCCGTTTGGGTGGGACTCGGGGAATTTAGTAAGAAATTGGATGTTGCCGCATTGTGCAAGTTGCCTAAAATAAATAGGAATAGTGTAATTGCCTGTTAACAATTCTGATAATTTTGTTATATTATTTTAATTAAAATGTTTTTTTCTTCGTTCTTGGTTATAATAATATGTATCTACATACCATTGTTTATTTTATAACTTGATATGCTACCATCAGCTACAACCAAATAATAATATGTTACCTTTATCAGGTATTTTTATCTTTTAATCACGTAACAAAAGTTTTGATGTATGCGTCCCATCCAGTTTTCCATGTTCTGTAATTTTTTACCTATTCATTGATAATAGTAGTAATAGTACAAGTAAGATTACATATCATTTTGTGTAAAAAATTCTTATCATTTTGTGCAAAAAAATTCGTCCATATTATAAAATGCACTTGACAATAGCTTGGCCTTTAATTTCTCACGAAACAGTTTAAGGTTATGGCTATTTTATTTTTCCAAGCTCAGGTGGTTATATATTATCCCATTATAACAGTGGCGTGTCCAGACTTTAACATAATGGGAAGCTATAACCAGGGCCGACAAAAGTGGTGCACCGAAGGCGCTGTACCTTGCGCCGCAGGCGAAATTTTTTGGGGTGCCACGCCCTTTTTTGGGTAAATCTTGACAAATTATTACGCATATGAAGTGCATCAATTTAATATATATTTTTAAATATTTTAATAACAAAAATTTTGAAATTTTTTCCCCATCGGGGATGATATTTCGAATTTCCGGGTCCCCTTCAAAAACTCTGGCCCGGGAGGATTCCCCCACCCCCCTCTCGATGGCCCTGACTGTAACGGAAAAATGAGAAATGCGGAGCCACGACTAAATTTTGTCAAAATATTAAATTGGTCATATAAAATTTGTTATCTTTAACTGAGCCTATAACACATTGTGTACTTACCTACACATTTAAAAAAAACCAAAGTCCTTTACTTAAATTGGAGGACCATTCTGCTGCTTTTTGTTGCAAATACATCAATGACCTCGTCGTAAAAGTTTGTTTCGCGTGTATATTTTTGCACTAATTCTTTTTCGATTGAGATTAATCCTAAAGCAGTCTCTCTTGCCCGGTAGAATTTCTGATAAAATTTTTAATTCGTTTGAGTGCGGAAAAACTTCGTTCTGTAGAAGCAATTGTGGCTGGGATAGTCATGGCAAGTTCGCATAATTTAAGAACCTCAGGGAATGCCTGATATAGTCCACAAACTTTAAGAAATTTCCATAGTTCACTAGCACTATTTTTATTTAGTCCTTCGGAGGTATTGTAGATTACCTACTGAAAGTTCAGAACGTAGTGCAGAAAATTCAAAATAGTCTGAGTAATTATGTTTTAATGATTCAAAAGCCTCTTCCGAAACTGTTTTATTTTCAAGAAAATTCGATAATTCAAGAAATTTTAAATTGTTAAAATTTTTAAATCTAGAATCTATATGGGCTGAGATGTTATCAATGATTTCGAAAAACAGTTTTCGGCATCTAGCTTTTTGGTCTGTTCTTTGTTCTTCAGCAACATCAGGACGAATCCTTCTCTTTTGTGGCTCAGCATTAATTTCTAAATCTTTCAATTTTGTCCACAGGCTGTCAAACTGTTGTCTTTTGGACAAAACAACAGATTTAAATTCTTTAATTTTTTTTATGCAGAAATATATGTCACTTGTTTTGTTTTGTAATACTGCAAATAAATGGAAATATTTCTGAGAAAATAATTAATAAAAGATTAAAGTTAATTTCTGTTTCTAGCATATTTAAGTATCCTCTAGAGCATATTGTAGTCTCGTTGTCCCATTTTTCCTGATTATCCATTATGTTTTTAAAAAAATCGATGAGTGGTTGCCGATATTCAAATACAGTCAGTACTAGCCTGCCATTATAGTTCCATCGAGTTGGAGCTACTTTTGGTAATCTTTTATGAACTTCTAAATCTAAAGCGAGCGTTCGTTTTGAAGATTTTGAGAAAAAGGCTGCAAGTCCGCTTAAGGCGGAAAAAAAGGTCTTACATTCTTTTATAATGTTAAGCGACTGCTGTAAGACCAAATTTAACCGATGCGCCATACAATGTACAAAAAGTGCACTTGGGTATGTTTCTCTTACTTTTGCCTGTAATCCTCCTAACTCACCTGACATAACTGAAGCCCCATCATAACTTTGAGCTATTAATTTTGAGCCACAGTTAAGATCATCATCAATTATAGTTTGGACAAGATTGTGTAGAGCAAGTGCTGTTCTTTGGGCCGAAACATTCACAAATCCTAGAAAACGCTCTTTAATTTCACCATTTTTGGTTATATAGCGAACGACTTTTGATAACTGGCTTATATTTGCAACATCGGTAGTTTCATCAAGGATGATAGAAATAAAGTTAGTGTCTTCTATTTTAGATTTTATTTTTTTTAATTTTACTTCTTCCACGCACAAAATAAGATCATTTTGTATCAAATTAGAAGTTCCCTTAGATCTTGTGGAATTATCCAAATGACATTTTAATGTTTCATCATACTTTGCAATCAAATTTATTAAATCTGCGTAATTTCCCTTATTAGAAGAATTTTCAGTTTCACTGTGTCCACGAAAAGCGAGTTTATGTTCGCCGAGAAAACATACGACATCTATCAACCTTTTAAGTATTTCGCGATTTTTTACTACTTCCTGGTTATGTTTTTCAGAAGCAATTTTTAGTTGGTTGTCTAATGCGTGCTCTATTCTTATATTACCAAAAGTTTTTTCTTTAATAATTGCCTGTAAATGCGACTTACTAGACCCGTGTCTTTTAATTAATTTATGTAGATTATTTAAATCCGAAAATCCATTTTTATTCCACAAATTCTTTTCACTAGAAAATAAGAGGCATGGCCAGCAAAACAGAAGAGACTTATTTTCACAACCAGTTAGCCATTCACAAGTTTTATATGATTCTTTTTTAAAATGTCTAATATAAAGTATAGTTTTTTTTTGTTAAATTAGGAATAGATGGAGTGGGACTGCCATTGGAAATAATTTGTTTTTTTTCCTCAAAAATATAAGTGGAAAATCCTTCTACCACTATCTGACACACAATACACTCACACAAAAGTCTATTTTCACTTTCAGCCGAACTTGAACTAGCAACAGGAAACAGGATCCATAATTAAAATAATAATCTGTTTGAAAACGGCGTTTTAAATTTCGCCTACACACGCGTCACTCTAATTTGTTCCATGCAGTAAAACAATATACGGCAATACGCTGCTTTTCCAATAGCTTCTCGCTCGCGATCCGCGGCGCAGCGCGAATGGCGCGTCGGTATGTCTCGAAATCAATCGGGCATCACCGTAAAGAATGGAGTTCTCTGATCAGGGTGCTTTGTGAAAATGCGGTCGGATTCGCCCGATTTACAAATAAAATTTAGAACAATTTTAAAAATTAATTGTAAGTTCTAGTAGGATTGTATTGGATTATTTCTTTTTTTAAGTAAATCGTTTAGGGAAAGCTGTGCTTCCCTAGCTTCCATGGTAAACACGCAACTGCATTATAAATGAAGGAGCCTAAGGAGGCGCAGGCGAGAAATTGGTAGAGGTATATTGTCCGTCTGTCTTGTAAAATGAATCTGCTGGTGATTAGGAAAATGAGTTTTTATGGATAAGGTATTACTATGCAGTTTCTAAGATAAGTAAGCATGCAAGGGTTAGTATATCATTGGAAATGAAAAGTGTCTTGCAATGAGCTCTAGGATGGGCATTGCATCATGTCCGTGTGCTTTATCAATTTTATCCGAATATCTGAGTCTATAGAAAGAACAAGATTTATACGCACCGTGGTAACTATGTAAGTAAGTATCAACTAAAACAATAAAAACAAAACCATTACCGAATACTTTTCCGGTTCGCCCTCTTCTTTTCTTGAACACAGAAGTAGCGTAGTGATTTGTACTATTTTAAACAAAGCGCTTACTTTTAGTTTTTGAGAAGGAAAATTATATTTTTCAAATATATTAATGTTTATTTCTGAAAAAGCGACGATGCAATAAGAAACATTTAACGTTATAAGTGGTAGAATTTCACTAAAAAAAATGCATATATCCATAAACATTAACATAATTATTGTGAAACATAATAATATTATACGTACACCATATTTAAAAAGGGAAATATCTCACAAATCGCTGTTTTTGTATTTAGATTTCTAATCTATACCTTAATCATTAATAAATTTTGAAATATTTTACTTAATAAATACAATAAATACATCTAAATCCCTTAAATATAAACACAACAATGTTTATTCAAAAAGTAACCACGATGCCACAAAGAGAAATTCGATTAAATGCACTTCATAGTATTACCACAAAATTGGCGGCTAAATTAATACAAATTATTTGAAACTCAGGTAAAACTATTAAATTCAGCAAATACACGCGGAATCGACCTTTTTTCGGTTTGCAAGTGCAAGCGAGGCGCGGCAACATCGAATTAAGAAACGCTTGAACACGGTTGTCAAAGCTATTTATAGCAATTTCTGTAATGTTGATTAATATCTTTTTTGAGAATATTTTTTTTCTAGAATCCTTATAACACCCTTAGAAGGGCGAATTTGGCTTTGTACCCAACCTGTTGTAAATTTAAACAATAAAATGTATGCATTTAAAAATATTTTATGAGTATGTTATTCAATTAGAACCATCCGGAATTCAACCACGGTGGGCACAATCTGGCAACTGCCTGCAAACCACGTGCGCTTCATGCTACACTCAGGTGGAATTAATGGACGACAGTAGCGACTTTTTACTACTGATTTTTGCGGTCCAAACTAAATTTACGCATACATGTCTAGAGGTCCATTCGCATGAACGGTAAATTGAAAGCATGACATGATAAGTCTTTGTAGGTTGGTTTATGGTTCAACGAATCACGTGACTGCACTGCACGCTGTTTGGTTTAAAGCTGACAGCGATTTCAATGCGACAGAACCAAAGAGTAAAGAGGACTAGCGTCCAAGACTCGAGGGGGGAAGCTGCTCCACGTGGTCGGTAGTGGGATTTACATGTGTTTCTGACACCTGGTGTTACTCTAGTTCGATCACAGCAAATCGATATTCTTCAAGAGGGTTTTCTTCTGCCAAACAGGACAACTACGTCGTGTGTATTTGGATATGCAACGAGATTGAGACATGAAATGCAATTCACTCGTGTAGTTATGGATGAGGGTTACCATTTAAAACAAATGAAAATGGCATCGTATCTGTCACCTTTTGACATTTGTCGTATTTGAATATAACGTTAATAGCTTGGCAACGGGAAATTATGTTACTGTTCAAAGAATCGGTGTTTTCATCTAAAAATGTCTATTTATTAAAGGGGCGAGACACTTAAAAGACAACATCGATTAAGGCAATTTAGGAACCCCCGTATTTCCGGAACAGTTGAAAACTAAAATATGTTTTTGAAATCGGACCGTGAAATGCAATTTACTCGTGTGGTAATGGATGAGGGTTGCCATTAAAAAAAATCCAAAATGCCGTCATATCTGTCAAATTTGTGAAACTACAAATTTTCTCGTATTAAATTTGACTTCCTTGCGGAAAATTATTGGGAAATGTCTAATTCTCTTTTATTACCTATAATAGTCAACAGGAAAATCGGGTGACACCCTAAAAAAGAATGTCCCTGCAAATGTAATAAATTATTTTAGCTCTGAAGAATATACCAGCTGGGTGTCAAAACGTCGGTGAATACAGAAATCATTTTAAATTATTCTGGTTTTTGTTCTGACTCGAAAATCCACAGTTGTTGATTAAATTATTCAAGGACGCAAATGTCCTTAAACAAATATACCCGGATATTATCTTCAGTAACAAATACAATATTTTTTAAGTTTTTGCCTCTTAATTCAAAAATACTTTGTCGCAGGTGCTTTTTAAAAATAATTAACCAAATTGCATGCGCCATTTTGTCGTTTACTTATTTTAAGCTTTTCAATTAGGCAGCTTTTTATTACAACCGATGTGAAAACTTTTACGGCAGCCATAATTACAGTAAAATGTTTAATTTCGCTAAATGCCGACATAAACATGAGTTATTTGTGCATATTTTTAATAAGAGAAACACTGCAAAGAATAAGTACATTAAATTATATTTCGAATTTTATTAATAAATTGTTCGTTAACGTTAGTTCAGGTTAGTTTTGAATTAAAATGCGAAATAAATTATGACTTCTTTTATTTATAAATTTCGATTTCAACTAATCGGTTACAGTAAACATATAAAGGTTTATTTCTGAACTAAATTGAGGAAAAACACATTTGGTACACAATGGTTAATGTTAAGTAGCTAAGATTGCTCCGCTAGAGTTCGCCCTTTAAGGATTTTCGGTTGATTTACTTATCACTATATTTTTTTTCTATTTGCATTATCTGAATATATTCTCCTAAATTCTTAATTTGAGTCTTTTGTTATTATTATTATTATAATGAGGGTTAAATTTCATTTTATTTTTTCCTCCCTCTGTCTCCTTAAGGACTAACAGTCATACATGTATAGAACAAAACGATTACACGGTAAATAAAAAAGTATTGAGAAAAATATATTTTTTTTTATTTATTGACTACGGTATACAGGGTGGGTCGGGAGGAATGAGCCTAACTCTAAGGATGTAATCTATGCATCAAAATAATAAGAAAAAACTCAAATGTTGTTATCCAATATTCATTTGTTTTCAACTTATAAAGCAAAAACCAAATATTGCATTAATTTAGCTTTCCTGTAATAAATGTTATTATTGTTTGCTTTTAGTTGTTGTGCTGTCAGTATCCTATTAGTGTCAGTAGTATAAAATGTTACATTGATTCACCGTTAACTTTCGGATTTGTATCATTTTAATTTTATAAAATGCCACACATTTATTCAAATCTCGAATACGCCAATATGGTTTTTATTTATAGTTTGTGTAATGGGAATACTACAGCGGCTGCTGAAGAATATCGTCAACGATTTCCACATGAAAGAACATCGAACAGAAAGGCCTTTATCAGAGTTTTCAACAAACTCTGCGAGAACGGAACGCTTCCAAGTGCTAATGTAACATCCGAACGAGCCATTCAACAGGATTTAGAAGAAATAGAAAATGTTCTGGCTTTAGTAGAAGAAGATGCGACGACAAGCTCACGAAGAATTGGAATTCAGTTGGGAATTCCCCAAAAAAGAGTGATCAATATGCTTCACGAGCAAGGCTTATACCCGTACCATGTACAGCGTGTACAGAATCTTCAACCTGTAGACTACGCCAAGCGTATGCAATTTTGTGAGTGGATAATTAATAATCGTCATCTTTTACCGCACATACTTTTTACTGACGAAGCTACATTCACCCGTGACGGCATCAATAATAATCGAGACTCCCATGTATGGTCGGACGAAAATCCTCACGCAATAGTCGAACGTAATTTTCAACACAGGTTTTCAGTAAGCGTGTGGTGCGGCATGATCGATAATAATTTAATTGGCCCTTTTGTTTTGGAAAATCGCCTTACAAGGGATCACTACTTAAGTTTTTTACAAAATGAATTGCAAGGACTACTGGAGGGGATTCCTTTAAACATCAGAATTGAAATGAATTATCAACACGACAGAGCGCCTGCCCATTTCAATCGTCGGATCTTCAAGAAGGTTCAAGCAATATTTAGACCAAAGGTTTCCAGGGGTTTGGATTGGTCGCGGTGGTCTGATTAGTTGGCCTCCTAGATCGCTAGACCTCACGCCATTGGACTAAAATTTATGGGGTTGGTTAAAACCTGAGGTTTACAAAGTAAAAGTAGATACTAGGGATGCTAATTAGACGCATTAGAAATGCTGTACTCAATATTAAAGAAAGGCACGAATCAATTAGAAGATCCACGCGCGCCCCTCGTAAACGAAGCAGGAAATGTTTAGAAGTCAATGGCGGTATTTTTTAAAATTTACTAAACCAATGATTTATTTAAAACAATATTAATGTTGGATATTTTGGTTTAACAATATTATTATTTTATTTAACGCTGTAACTTGAAAACAAATGAATATTGGATAACAACATTTGAGTTTTTTCTTATTATTTTGATGCATAGGTTACACCCTTAGAGTTAGGCCCATTCCTCCTAACTCACCCTATATATCACAATATAATTCAATATACAGTGTGTTTCAAAAGTACGGTACGTGAATTAAGGGGGTTATGATGATATGATATTCTAAAGAAAAAGTTCATATGTCTGGAGTTGCTCCGTTTTCGATATACAGGGTGTTAAGGTTTTAAAAAAAATGGTTTTTATAATTTTTTCAAATATCTTGTTTCCCGATTTTATTGAGATTTAGTACCGTTATTCATAATGATAAGGGGCTTAATTAGCCCTAACTAGATTAAAATTATTAAGTTCAGTGGCGTCCCGGAGAGCACCTTAACGAATATTATTGACAAAAAAATGTAGGTACGCCGCCACTGACTTTTTTCTAACATTGATATTTTTTTCGATTTTACCAACTAATAATACAACTTCTTTGTCCCTTGAATTGTTTTCGTATTCTTGCTTCGTTTTCGAGAGAAAAAATAAAATCGACTTTATTGTAGGTATGTACACAAAAATACGTATGTATTTCAAAGTTAATTAAAATATGAGGTAAAGGTAAGTTTTGATGTCTAATTTACTTGTTTTGTCAATAACAACTCAAAAATGAATAACTTTACTAACGCTGAAATGGCTCAAATGCATTTCAATTATGGCCTAGCAAATGGAAATGCTGAAGAAGCTCGGTGAATTTATCAGGAACGTTATCAAAAAATCGTGCGTTTATCAGAAGGTGGCCATTTTCAACATTTGCTTTGATTCACTGTTGCACGTTTTTTTGCATCATTATTTAAAAAAAATATTTTATTTTTAATTTAAATGTTTTAATTAACTTTAAAATACATAGGTACAAACGAAACAAGATACGAAAAAAATTCCGGGAACAAAAAAAATTGTATAATTAATTGATAAATCTGAAAAAAAATATGAAAATTAGTGAAGGTCAGTGGCGTACATTTTTTGTCAATAATATTTGTTAAGGAGCTCCCCGGGACACCACTGGACTTAATAAATTTAATCTAGTTAAGCCCCTTATCATTGCGAATAGTGGTATCAAGTTTCAATAAAATCGGGAAAAGAATATTTAAAAAAGTTATAACAAAACTATTTTGGTTTTTAAACTTTAACGTAAGTATATCAAAAACGGGGCAACTCCTGACACATTTTCATATGAACATTTTCTCCTAGAATAGTATAAAGAATAACACCCTTAAGTTACGTACCGTACTTCTGATACACCCTGTATACAATATATAGAACTTAATACAGAACATTTTTTACAAACAGTCACTTTTCAAAAGGAGAAGTTCAGATATTCCTTTCTGATATAAAAACACTTTTCAATAATTATCATATTTTTTATTTGACCTTGATTATTGTTTGAATCAAGGGATTTAAGAGTATCTGACAAATGATGATAAAGGTGTAAATCTAGTGACTACCTCATAGACTTATTCAAACTGTAAGGATTTTAAAGCAAGGAGTTGAAGTTCCTGGTATAATAGGAGTGCATAACCGCATGTAACAGAAATTTTGACTTGTCCTCGTGGATGAAGTATAAAAAACAAAAACACTCGACAACGCCATCATGCACAAAATCAGAAGTGCCTATAAGAGTCTCTAGAATTCAGACCCAGAAGCGTTCTTACTTTCAGCACGGAAAGTCCTAAGCGCAAGACTCAAATTTCCCTAAGCGGGTATGCCATATTGAAGCTTCAAATGAAACAGTGCGAAATAAAAATGTTTCAAAATATGTAAATTCAATACCGATTTTTAATTACGCAATAAAAAGCCTCTTACATAAATCATGAACACAGTGGCGGCTCGTGACATTTATTTTAGGGGGTGCGCCGTAGGCAAAAATGCGCCGCAGGCGAAAAATGTTGGAGGTGCCACGCCCCTTTTTACCTTTGTATCGATTTTCTTTGTGCTTTTTATCCCAGAAGAATATAAAAAAAAAAACGCGGTTTTTAAATGGGATTTTTATTTAAATTTTCTTTTGGAAATCGATTGTCGAAAAGTTATTTAGAATGTTCTCAACAGAATTGAGATATTACTTCTTTTTAATTACGAATTCATTAATGTTCCGATATAAGGTCTCACAGTTTATTAAAAGATAAATATTTTTTTTGTGACTTCTCATACCTTCTATTTAAATATAATCAAAAATTACCATTTTAATATTTTCATTCGCGTAAGCTTATTGAAAAAAGATAATAGCGGATGTACCTATTTGAAATTATGTAAATGGATTTTTTAGCCCCAGGCAATGCTTTGTTATTCATAAAAATAAAATGGCAAAAACGAGAGATTTTAATGGATACATTGATCATTTTGAGTGCATAAATAGGCCAGTTATATTACATATTCAGATATCAGTTAGGTATATTACGTTTTCAATTGCAGGTAATTATTGTAAAAGTATATATTTTGGCTCATTTCACTATATAGGGTGAACGAAAATGATAATGACAAATTTTAAAATATTTTGTTTTTTTGTTTATCGTTTTTAAATATTTATTTATTGATTATAGGGGTGTTATAATATATGATATAATACAACATTCATAAATAAATTAAATTAATTATTGTTACTAATAATTATCCTTGTAACGTATCTTTGTAAACCCCGAAGGATTCATCATGTCTAGCATTCGCTAAGTTTAAAACTTGACAGCAGGTAACCAGACATGCTTTACCCCATGTGTTCTTAAAAATAGGGTAATCAGGAAACACTTAAAATAAGAAAACAATTAACCCAGAAAGAAATAGAGGAAAAAAACTAAATAAACAAATTCGACTGTAGTACTGTATAGTATTCCATGTTCTTATACAGGGTGTTTCATTAAGGTCGAAGAGCGGCCATATCTCGGAAACTATTGGGCATAGAAATTCAGGAAAAAAAAATTTATAACTAAAGTGGCCATGGAAAAATCCTGGAAATAATTTTTAAGTTCCGCATTTTGCCGCAAGGGGGCGCAATTGAAAACTAAATTTTTAAATTTTAGATATCTCCGAAAATTGCACGTTAAGGTATATCTTTGATAACACCATTAAAAAGCTTGGACAATTTTGCATAATTTTGGTCCCATGCTTATTGGCGTACCGACTTTAGTAAGCTGTTGAATGTGTAATCATTTAAATCGCTGTAACTTATCAACGACTTATCCGATTTTAGCAAACTAAAACTTGTTTGGAAGAGAAATGTAAGTACTTTTAACTATCGTCTTGAGTGGTCCATGATACTTCTCAATAAAAATACAAGAGGGCGCAATTTGCAATAATAACACATTTCTTAACTTTATTCATTTATTTCAAATCATACGGTATAATTATGATACCATAATCGAAAAGTAGATGAAATTTGCTACAAAAAATGTCAAAACCGCAGTTCGATATCTCCATCCGTTTCAGAGTTATTGCCAATAGAATAATTTTTAAAACTTTAAATGAAGAAGCGGTTGTTTTCATAGTTTTGTGATCAAGCATTCCATGACAAAAAATATTTTTAAACTTTATGGTTAGGTAGGTTTGTTTCTCATTATTCCAATGGCCCAGAAACCACCCTAGAATTAATGGTAATCATGGAAAACGTGTCATTTAGGCGTAACTCTAACAATATGATGTGTTTTAAAAAATAAATCTAGATAGCTGTGAAATAAAATCTGAAAGTTTCCATGGAGATAAGACAAATAATGCAAATAGTTGTCAACTAGTTTCATTTTGAAAGGTGTTGACAAAAGTTTATCCGTAATTCATCTTAAACTTCTTGATAGAAAATTGTGATACGTACCTTTCAAAAATGGCTTATACCAATGCCGAAGCTTACGATATGATGGCCGTATATTTTGAATGTTTTCAAAATGCGCCTATAGCGGAACGCGAATATGCTCTCAGATATCCTGAACGAAGGCACTATGGCAGAGCAGTATTTCAGCGACTGGCAATATGCGTAAGGCAAACGGGAAGTGTACGACGCATTTCAGTTGCTTTTAGAAGACGTCCAGTAAGAAATGAAGTCAACATTACAAACGTTCTTGCGTACGTAGAGGCCGATCCGCATTTAAGCATAAGAGCAATTTCTTTAGACCTAGGTATAAGTTGTACTGCAGTGTTCCGAATTCTAAGGGATTTTAAGCTGCATCCCTATAATATAGTTTTACATCAGGCGCTATCAGAAAGTGATTATGACAGACGGCTCGACTATTGCTATTGGCTAAGAGAGATGTGTAACGAGAATCCTCAATTCCTCTCCCACGTGTTATGGACTGATAAAGCCACTTTCAGTAGCTGTGGCAAAGTTAATTTACACAATATGCACTATTGGTCACAGACAAATCCTCACTGGATGCGCGAAGTGGATCACCAAAACAGATGGAGTGTTAACGTGTGGTGCGGAGTATTAGGACACAGAATTATCGGACCGTTTATTTTTAATGATTATCTAAATGGTGAATCTTATTTAAACTTTTTACAAAATGACTTGCCTATCCTTTTAGAAGATGTTCCTATTGGCCTAAGAACATCCATGTGGTATCAACATGATGGATGCCCGGCACACTTTTCGCATATGGTCCGTGATTTTTTAGATATTGGATACCCAAATCGCTGGATTGGAAGGGGTAGTTTGTTTGCTTGGCCACCTAGATCCCCGGATTTAACTGTGTTAGATTTTTACTTGTGGGGGCGAATAAAAGACATTGTATATAAAACGCGACCAACCACACGAGACAACATGATTGAGCGAATTGAAAATGCACTAAATTCGATTTCACGAGCTGAAATTGAAACAGCTGTCTCTAGTTCTAGAAAAAGAATTAATCGTTGTATTTTGCACAACGGAGGTCATTTTGAACATTTATAAAGTCTCTCAATTGTTTTCCTAAGAAGCTTTCCATGAATATTGTTTCCTTCAATAGTTTCCGATAATTATTTCAATACTGTTTTATGGCCCGTTGGCCTTGAAACACGCTCCAAATTTTGTATTTTACATGATTTGGACTAGTCCTAAGTCTAGATAAAGTGTGAAGGAAGGCACGGAGTTTGACATTGGAATAATGAGAAACAAACCTACCTAACCATAAAGTTTAAAAATATTTTTTGTCATGGAATGCTTGATCACAAAACTATGAAAACAACCGCTTCTTCATTTAAAGTTTTAAAAATTATTCTATTGGCAATAACTCTGAAACGGATGGAGATATCGAACTGCGGTTTTGACATTTTTTGTAGCAAATTTCATCTACTTTTCGATTATGGTATCATAATTATACCGTATGATTTGAAATAAATGAATAAAGTTAAGAAATGTGTTATTATTGCAAATTGCACCCTCTAGCATTTTTATTGAGAAATATCATGGACCACCGAATACGATAGTTAAAAGCACTTGCATTTCTCTTCCAAACAATCTTTAGTTTGCTAAAATCGGATAAGTGGTTTATAAGTTACAGCGATTTAAATGATTACACATTCAACAGCTTCCCCCACTCTTACTAAAGTCGGTACGCCAATAAGCATGCGACCAAAATTATGCAAAATTGACCAAGCTTTTTAATGGTGTTATCAAAAATATACCTTAACGTGCAATTTTCGGAGATATCTAAAATTTAAAAATTTACTTTTCAATTGCGCCCCCTTGCGGCGAAATGCGGAACTTAAAAATTATTTCCAGGATTTTCTCATAGCCACTTTAGTCATTAATTTTTTTTTCCTGAATTTCTATGCCCAATAGTTTCCGAGATATGGCCGCTCTTCGACCTTAATGAAACACCCTGTATAAGAGTTATAAACAAGAGTCCTCGAATGTCCTGTTTTGATAATGGTTTCGTCTTATTTTTTTATTTTTAGTCCTTTTAACTGTCTGCTGTGTTACAATATATTAACGATATTCCGAATAAGCCAGTTATTTAATGTTCTCTTAAAGTTGCAAAAAAAAATATTATTCTGTATCCGATTCTGACAAATGCACGATTACCTATTGTCTTTTTTAGTTTAGGCGATCTCAAGTTTTTACTAGTTTTAAATCTAGTTTCATATGGATGCGCAAGACCTGATGTTACAGTTATTGTCTTTATTTTTACAAGGTGCAAGAGACTATTTTTGTAATATAACTGTCTGATGCTAAGGAGTTTTGTATCCATATATAACCTTTCTGTAATATATAATATTTTCAGTTTATACATGGGTTTAATGATTCTTTTGCGAACCGATTCTAATGATCATAATGTATTTTCATACAGTCCACCCCATTCAATGACATCATACAAGAGCAGGTGCTGTACAAGTCCAGAATAAGCGGTTCTCATATTTGTATTATTAGTTATTTTGGATGGCTGTTTAAAAACGTATATTAAGGATCTAAGTTTTTTGTTAAATTTATTACATGTTGGTTCCACTTTAAGCTAAAGTCTATACAGATTCATAGGTAATCAACGTTATTTTTGCGCTGTATTATCCAGTTTTGATTGTTTCTGAATAGAATTTTAATATCTATGGAGTATTGGGCAATTGTTGTTAGTTTTGTAAGGAGAAAAGGGCAGGTAGAATGTCTTGTTTATATTTATTGTTAGAAGATATTTATCAAACCATTTAATTATTTGTGTTATTCCTTCAAAAATTTTTTGCTCAACATCAACCCAATCTTTTCCTTGCACAAAGAACGCCGTATCATCAGCAAATGATATTATATTACCCGGCAGCTCCAGGTTTAGTATATAAAGGGTTTAAGTAAATTATAAATAGAGTTGGACCTAATGTGCCTTGTATATCTACTCTCTGTGCCCTATGCTTTAAATAGCTTTTAAAAAGAAAATATGTTTAATCACGCATACCAACTGCATGTAGCCTTGACAATAATCACCCATGGTACACCGTGTCAAAGGCCTTTGCCAGATCGATGAAAACGCCTGCACATGGTTTACTTTCATCTATACATTCATCTACCCTACGAGAGAGGCAATTGCATCATTTGTTGACTTACCGGGCATAAAGCCGTATTGTGAGGGAGATATTATTTTGTTTTCGTTAAAAAGTTAAGTAATCTACCTTTTAATGCTTTTTCAAATATTTTTGGGATATTCGATATTAAACTTATTGAACGAGAGTTTTTAAACTAGTTTTTTATCGCCTTTTTTAAAAATTGGTTTAATTATCGCTACTTTAAAGTGTTCTGGACATACTCCTGTAGAAAAGGACAAATTTACTATATTGCACATTTAGTTATTGTTTGGTCGAATCCTGGTGTCAAATTTGGCTTTAGTGACCTAATAATAGATTTTATTTCATTACAGTCCACCGGGCTTAGAAAAATAGAATTTGAGTTATTCGCCTCTTTTGTAGTTTCTGTTTACTGAACTATTTGTTTTATTATGTTTATTAAAGATATCCGCCATATTTTTTAAGTTATCTTCAGTTGCATTTTCGTCATTTTGGATTTCTCTAATTACAGTTACTTCATCTTTTTTATTTAAGCCATTATATTCCTTTATAACTTGCCAAAGCTTCCTTGCATTGTAACGGTTTTCCTCTATTTTGATACTTTAGAATTCTTCTTTTGCTTTTATCAGTAGGTGTATTATTTTATTTCTATATCTTGTATATTGAATTTGAAGAAGTAGTCCATACTTGCAGTGAAGTGTAGGTAATAAATAAAAACAACACTTCTGTCTTCCTCCACAAATAATATATGTTTTGAAAATTTAGTTATTTTTAATGAGCATGGTATGAAATCCATTTTAATGATTAATATATTTATATTTTTTGATATAACATAACAAATTTAAAATAAACTAAAATATGCTGATTTACATATCCACAACTCTGAGTTACCTCAAGTTAGTCTTCAACTAAACAAATTTCACTTCCTAAGATTATCTTAAATGTTGTACTCATTAATTTGAGACAACTATTAGACCCCAATTTACACTCGATATAGGTAAGTCTCTTATGGTACCTGTTTTTATTCTTGTATTTTCACACATTCCTTTTTAGTTCCCCTGAGGATGACTGTATGTATAGTCGAAACATGTAGGGACAATCGTTAAAAAAAATTTTCAAAATATATATTATTATATATAATATGTCGATATTTTCTGTTAATTTATATTTTTTATAAAATTTGTCTCGTATTTTTATAGATTGCACGATCCCCTTGATAATCCAGGGTTTCTTGGCGTTAGTTGTAAAGGCTTTTTTTATAGGTGCACTTTTTTATGTGTTTATTGAGTGTATTCATAAAATTTTGAATCGCAACGTTAACATCTTGGCTAATGTCATTAAAAGTTTCTCCTTTAAGTATATCTCTACTTAGAACAGTTATTGCAGTTAACCAATTCCTTTTGATACTAACCAATTTTTGAGTTACTTATATCTTTGATATTGCTGCAATGCAGAATTATTGGGTAGTGGTCAGATATTTTTGAGTGTAATATGAGTGGTGTTAGGTTGTTTTGTGTGATATGGTTGCTCTTAAAGAAAATGTGGTCAGTACACGTTTGTGAGACATTATCTACTCTTGTATACCCATTTATTTAGCAGTATTTCCACAGGATTTTTATGGGTGTCTTACAAATTCCTTTGGTATGTTTCACGTAACTGGCTCTGAAACATTTAAAACCGGTGCTGGTAGACCAACCGTCCGTACAAACGAAGTTGTAAATGACGTTCATCAATATATAAAACAAGAACTTACATCTTTGGAACATCTGGTTCGAGATGTTAGACTTTCTTATGGAACATGCCCAACCATTGTAAAGAAGAACTTTGACATGCGTCTATAAGATCGTCTAAGATGCAATTCTATCAAGCCCTTTTGCTAGCAAACCACCCCAGACGTCTTTCGTACTGATAATGGTTTGTTAATAATTTAATTAATGAATTGACGTGAAGTAACCTGTTGAACATAATATTTTTTTTTTGACGAATCCTAATTTAATATTCAAAATTGGGAATGTGGGGCAATAACAATCTGCATATTTTTATTGAATCTCTACAACATGCTGAAAAAATTGGTGTTTGACTGTTAGTTTCCCGCAGAGGGTTAACTGGGCCCATGACTTATAAATTGCACCGTCAGTGCATAGAGGTACAGAAACAACATTTTCAGTGAATATGTGCAACTACACGATGATAAACTTCTGCAAGGCTATTTTCAACAGCTTTTCTTAACGAGGTTTTTGAAGACCGACTGCTAAGTTTGCTTTTCTGTCATCCAAAACACGTCTATCATTTATGATTAAAATAACTTTTAAGATAATGTGATAGCGGACGTGGTACACATTACACAGGTTATTATCGAAAATAACCGTTTTTCTCGGGTTTGAAAGAAGACTAAAGTGGTTCTCATTCCAAAACCTAAGCAAGATCAATCACTAGTGACCAGCTACAGACACATAAGCTTTACCGCCAGAGCATTTCGGTTTTCGAACTGCTCATTGCACGATGCGCCACACAACAAGGCTGGCTTCCAACGTACTCAAGGGGTTTAACGGCCGCTAAAGCACAGAAGCGGTTTTTTTTTCGACGTCAGCAAAGCATATGATAAGGTTTGGCATGAGAGACTCATTGTTAACTTAATAAGATCAGGTATGGCAGACTACCGCTAGGGTTTCCCCCTTGCACCGGCCCTATACAATATCTACACCAGCGATATCCCTAAATTCGCTCAGACACAATTGTATATGCTTGCTGATGATACCGCAATCACCGCCACCATCAGACAACCAAGGTTGGTAGTCGAAGAGCTGCAACACCACATAAATCTTATCGAGGCATGGCAGACCTCAAGTCAAAAACAGCAGACTAGACTGGTGTAATAACGTCAATCTGGGTTTATCTTTTGATAAGAGAATAGTTCCTGAACTAACCTGAACTAACCGACAACGTAGACCAACGCTTAAGAAAACCGAATTGTCAACTCAGCGCCATCTAATCGCTCATCAACAGTAGAAGTAGGCTGGACTTACCAACAAAGACGTTGCTGTATAAGACTATTATTAGACCTTTACTTATTTACGGTGTCGCCTTAGGGTTTACTGTAACTACGTCCATATTTAAAGAAGGTCAGGCATTCCAGAACAAAGCATTCAGAATTATTACTAACGCTCCACGCTTCACGCCACATAATTACCTACAAATGCCGATAATTGCTGAACATATTGGCAAACTTACTATCGACTACTACAAACGAACGGACGTTTCCCCAAATAACCTGATAACACATGCACTCAAACCCACTCAAATCATAAACACTTCCGGGAAACTGGCTCACTCCTGTCCAGCCTTCCCTCCACACTTTCCTGCTGCTGTCTACCACACCTCCTACCTTAATTAGTTTTTATTTGAAGATTCAGTATTTAAACTATGCCAAGTCTCACTGAGAAGTTTAGAAATATAAATGAAAAATAACATACTGATTTCAAGAATGAACATGATCATTGTCTCTAACTGTTAAAAAAGCAAAAATGCAGGACTAAAAAACGAAATTTTATTGGTTACAACCTGCCATACGTCAACAGAATAAACCATAATATTGGATAAGTAAAGGGCGGAATGTATATAAAGTGCATATATATATATGCATTATTTGCATATTTTGTCAATTTTATAATAAAATGCATATTTTTCCCAAAATATTATTTTATGAGCATTATCATATTTTTATGTTTTCGGCGTTATCAAAAAATTAAAACGCCCGGTCATGAAAACTCGTAGACTCATAGGTTTAATGTCCAGTCCGGCACTTGTTTCAGGGATTTTCCAATCTGAAGATAATTATATAATAATTAATATTTATATTTTAGTTATACACAAGGTATCTATTGGGGTTTCCGGGGTTTGTAGGTATATTCTTAGAGGTTATTTATTGTCATTTAATAATACCTTAGTGTTACTTGCTTAACAAACTGTATTTATATCGGGTTGTAATACGTACTTCTGTTTTAGTTTATCGAAAGATTTCAGTATTTTTAGTGTGAAACTAGTGATTTAAAATTTGTGTTCAAAATGTCTAAAGTGGCGAAAACGTCTTCGTGGATTAAAAATTTCCCGGAGTTAGAGTTTAGTGGAGAAAAAGTCTTCTGTAAAGCTTGTGCAAAAATTATTGTTTGTAAAAAGAAGTTCCAAATCGATCAACATATGAAAACACCGCTGCACAAATCAAAGTTACAAAAAATGAGATTTGAGCCAGTTCAGCGGAGTGTAAAAAACGCATTTTAACATTTTGGAGAAAAATCGAAATCTGAAAAGGAAATTTTTTAAGAAGACTTATGCAAGGCTTTGGTCGCAGCTAACATACCCTTAAAAAAATTGCAAAATCCGTAATTTAGAGGATTTTGGCCAAAATATTGTCAACAAACCATTCCTGACGAATCCACGCTAGAAGGAAGAATGTCTAATTACTATACGAAACCGTTTTAGAAGAAAATAGAGCTTCACTGGGTGATACATTTTTTTACATTATTGTTGATGAAAGCACAGATGCTTGTGGCAGATATATCGCACATCTTATGATTGGAGCACTTCAAGAAGATATAGCGATAAACCCATATTTAATAGCTTCTAATCACCTAGACAAGACTAATAATGTGACCGTAATCCAATTTATTTAGCAGTCCCTATCGAGCTTTTTCTTACCAAATCCAGTACCAGATGAGAAGTCTTTAGTGTTTTTGTCTGATGCAGCACCGCATATGTTAAAAGTAGGCCAAAACTAAAGAATCTTTTACACCCATGTAACGTATCTTTTACATGGAATAAACCGAGTCGCAGAAACCGCCAGCACTTTTAGTAATTAAATTAATTAAAATGTAAAAAAAGTGATTCTAAAAGCACCTCTAAGAGTGCAGATGTATAAGGAGAGATTACCAGGAGTTAGTTTACCTCCAGAACCTGTAATTATCCAGTGGGGAACATGAATTAAGGCCGACTTTCTACGCAGAACATTTCGAAGCCATTAAACAAATGATTTTGGATTTAGATGACGATTCGCAGTGTGTTGGGCAAAGTAAAGAGTTGCTAAAAAGTGCAAGTGTAGTTGAGGAGCTTGTTTTTATTAAAGTTAATTTCAGTTTTATACCGGATACAATATCCTGGTTAGAGAGTATAAATTTAAGTTTAAGAGACTCAATTAGTATTGTTGAAACTTTTTCCGCTAAATGTAACTACATTCCCGGTAAAGTTGAAGGTCAAGTAAGGAGCAAATCGGATATAACTGTAAAAAAGAATGAAAGATTTAAATACTTAACTGCAGTTAAAAGCATTTATGCAGGTAAACCATCCAACGAAGATGTATCTTGGCCTTATACTTTACTACCTAAGTTGCAGTATTGTCCGATTACATCAGTAGATGTTGAAAGAAGCTTCTCTTTGTATAAACACATTTTCACTGATAGAAGACAATCATTTTTAGTTAAAAATTTTGAAAAATAGTTAGTAATAAATGCCTTTTATATAATTTCAAGTTAAAGAATTGTTTACTTTTATTTTTCTTTGCATTTTTTTTTAAATACACATCTTTTTTAGAACGCAGTGTGTTTCTTTACCCTATTTTACTATAATCAATTAAGGAATATTGCATACCAGTATGTATATAACTGCATATTTTAAAAGCAAAGAAGGCACATATATGCTCATATTTTGGCTGAATTTAAGTGCATATATTCCGCCCTTTATTGATAAGTAATATAATTATTAACTTTTATAACATAATCGGATTCACATTAAGTCGATAACTATATATTCAGTGGAGTTTGGCGACAATTTTCTGACTATCCTACACCAATCGCGCATCTAGAACTTAGTTTCGTAATTTTTCCAGCCACGACACGAGATTTTTCCTTTCTCTGTAGGCCAGAATTAATTTTTCGAAGTTTTGTCATGTTGTCGGTAGGCACTTAAAGTAATTATCGGCTCTCCAACTATAAGAACGCGAAAAAATATAAACTTTTTTTAGTTATTAGAACTGTATTTAGAATGTTACCCTACTCTAAATTATTCCGCAGTAACCAATAAATTTTATGCTCGATGCAACGATATTTCTCCAAAAACGAGTATAAATTGAACATGTACCAAATGCGTCTAACAACTATTGCAGAGATTACTCTAAACGAGATTAAATTGTCTAAGTACAAAAGCACTTATTGTTGAAGTCGAGTTTAGTATCAAAGAAAATTCATAGTTGTTCAGATTTACTAAACTGATAACTTTAATAAGCGTTTCGTATTCATTCCATGTTTCCACTTTGCTTCGTTTCTCCAAACATTTTCTTATGATAAAAATGCATTGCCTCTGATATTTAAAATATGTTTTATTTAAATTTGTTAATAAATACAAAAGTAATTTTTCAATAAGGTGTGTAATTATTTAAATACCGAGCGAATACTTGAATTAAATTTATTTATTTATTTATTCATTACGTATTACAATATCACATTCACTACACTACATGGTACCAATTATAAGGCAGTAAGAAATACTTGAAATAAAAGTTCAGAGGAAAAACATCCGGATTTAAACTGAATTATTTTTAATATATATTTTTGAGCAATAGTGATATTGCTCAAGATATTCTTATGAGCAGAGCCCCAACAGATTATTCCAAAACTGAGACAAGATTCAGCTAAGGATTTATAGACATTTATTATAACCGCTCTGTTTAGAATGTTCCGCAATTCGTAGAATTTATATACAAGCTTTTCTAATTTATTCTTTAATTTCTGCGTGAGCAGACCATTTCAATGACTGATCAAAATAAATACCTAAATATTTCGTACATTCCACTGATCTAATTATATCATTACATGAACATTTCCCAGAGAAGTCACAATTATTTGAGTGTACTATGATTTTCTTTTTATTAGGCAACCCAAACTTGTTCATTGCAAAGCACATAAAATTTGTTTTGTTCACATTAAGAGTTAATCGATTATAATCCATCCAAATTTTTACACAGGTAGCAGCTCCCTCTGCTCTCTCAAAAACATCGTGCCATGTTAACCCCTGAATCAGAAGAACCGTGTCGTCAGCAAAACAAACAGTTTTTACATTAGGTATTGCATTCGCCAGGCTGTTGATATATATAGAAAATAGAATCGGGCCAAACACTGTACCCTGAGGAACACCAAACTGGACCACTTTATGTTCTATTACTTAAATATGACTTAAACAGTTGAAGAACTTTACCCCTTATTCCTATTAATTCCAATTTGTTTAGTAATATAATTATGATGATCAACTGTATCAAAGGCTTTAGATAAATCTAGAAAAATTGCCAGAGGTTTATAGTTATTATTAAAACAATTTACAATATAATTAGTGACTTCATATAGGGCATTATCGGTACCCATTCCCTCCCTAAATCCATATTGCGAAACAGACATTAGCCCATTTGTATTCAGAAAGCAACACAGTCTCCGTCTTATACATTTTTCTATGATTTTACAAACGGGCCTAGTAAGGGCAATAGGTCTATAGTTATTAAAGTTAATTTTTGTTCCTCCCTTATGCAACGATATGATCAAAGTTTTTTTTAAGGTATGAGGAAAAATTCCCGTTTCAAAAATCCGATTAACAACATAAACCATGGGCGCAACTGATATGATACGTTTATTTGGCTCTGGATTTAACCAACTGGCCAGGCAACTGAATATTTATAGTAATCATTTATGATAGTCTTAGACATGCCAAAATCATCAAATGAAGAAGAACTCTTTAAAGAGTATATATATATATATATATATATATGTGCCCAACTATTAACACGAAGCCCAATAGGTAACAAAGATAATTTGAAGCCCACCTTTAAATTATTCCAACGGTTGTAGGGAATGAATATATCGTCAATAAATAAAAATTTACCACAAATTATGGTTAGAGGGGAAACTTTTTCTTACAAACTTATTTTATCATATTTTATGATTTATACGAATCCCAACTATATTTGCCGTATTTTATTAAGCCCTCTTGTATAAAACAAACTTACCACTGTATTTATACGAAACCCTTAGATGTTGCCATATTTACTTATTTTATCATACTAGCATAATTTTTTAAAAACGTTATTCGATAACACAGGATGCAGTTTTATTGCTTGTTTTAAAACCATGATGTCCTCCCAGTAACAAAATGACTTAAAATTTGTATAAGCACCAGGAAAACAAAAGCTACTACTGCAGGATTTAATTTAAGGCGGATTATTTACTATTTTGGGGATAAGCTACCTAGCTAAAATGTTTTGAGGAAAATGCAAATATTATTAATTGTATTAATGAAAAGGAATTAGACCAATATATAAATATGCTACAATGATCAAAAGTTGAAAATGGTGCCACTAATATTAGTTGGGTTTTCTTCCTGACCTTTGTATTCAAATTTTCAAATCTTTCTGGGTTTCTAGCTCATTTATAACAAAAGTTTTGGGCTTAGTTGACATTTGGGTTTATTTTGAATAGTTAAACCATTATCAGTACTTATTTTCACATTCAAAACTAGCACTATTAATATCAATATATGTATTAACCGTCAATACGACGCCAAAATCACCATATTCTAAATGATATGCACGGCCCGATACCAGCATATGAAGCCCGGATCCGGGCTTCGAATTAATAACGTACATATATCTGTGAGCAATGACGTCACTCGTCTGTTATCTAATCTTTGTCGTTCTTCGTAAACATGTCTTTTACCTCAAAATACATGTTTGTTTCTTCATGTTTTTAACAGAACTCTGGTACTTTTGAACTTAAACATCAAAATGCAGTTCTGATAATGGTTTAACTAAATAAACCGAAACGCAACTTATACCAAAACTTCTTTTGTTTTAAATAACCTAGAAATCCAGAAAAATTAAAGAAAAGGTGACCCAACGTTGCATTGAATAGATAGTGATGAGTATAATTGTCCGGAAAGATTAAAAACTTCTCCGAGCCCCTCGTTCCTTTGAAAATACGTTTTATTAATTAAAATTTTTCTTTGATTAGTGGGTAACATAAAATAATTATTATAAAAGGGGATATGATTTTTTATAAGGTTCGACTCATAAGTAAAAATAAATAGGTACAAGATCTAAACAACAGAACGATTTATTTTAAATTTAAAAATAAACTTTTACAAAACTTTGCATTTTAAGAACAAAAAAAATCTTCTACTTCTCTAAAAGTTGGGAAAAAAATGCAATAATATCATATGCTATTATTTTTGCCTAAACTCATTGTAAACAAAGGTTTTGACTTTAACCCAATCTTTATTACTAAAATAAGCTTTGTTTCTTGCTATGAACTCTTCGCATTCATGTTTTCGTGGAGTTATTTTCTTTTTAACATGGGCAGCGAAATGGGCCCTAACCAATCCTTTTTCTTTTGACGACCATCTTTTGCGGCATGCTGTTTTCATTTTCGGAACTAAAAAATCGTCTATTAGTTAAGTAGTACTAAGGATGACTTCGTGTCGTTATACAGGGTGTCACATAACTTATGGGCTATAGAGCAACTGGTGATACTAGACATCAAACTAAACCGATTATGTGATATAAGTTTTTTTGCATTGTTACTCGTTTTGGAGATACAGGGTGTTGAAAGTCAAAGTTTATTTTGGAAAATACGTAATAATATGGAAACGGTTCAATGTATCGTATTTTAAAAGTTTGCATTATTATGTTTTTATGGGTTAGAAATAAGAATTTGTAGAAATTTTTCAGTTTGACACTAGAGGGCGCTAGTTACAGAAATAATTCTATGATTTTTTTCATCATTTCAAAAAAACTTATATGACTTAATCGGTCTAGTTGTATGTATGAATAATTTCTTACTTTATTTTCATTTATAGAATGATTTGAGTTAGCGAAAAAGTCATAAAATATCCACTTCTTTAAACAAATCACTAAAAAGATATTTTTATTATAAAAAACAACAAAATTATAACTTTTTAAAATATCTTAAAAATGCCACAGCGAATTAAATTTACTCAACATCGTAGAAGTAACCGTTTACAACACCATGTTGGTTAAATGAATAATACTAATTATTATATTATTATTGTTATTATTTATTATTTTTATTATTATTATTATTATTATTATTATTATTATTATTATTATTATTATTATTATTATTAGGTATTATTATTATTATTATTATTATTATTATTTTATTTACACTTACTCTTTTGATTCTTTGCGACAGGAGCATCTGTTTCTGTTTCACTTAAATCGTCATTTACGGACACACCCGGGCTTTTGCGGATATCTTCATCTGCTCTGGTTTGGGTTTCGATCTTATCTAGAATCCTTTCGGCCAAAGGCATTTGATCAGTATCGTCAATTTCTGACTCAGAACTGTAGAAAAAATCAGTTTTGAGTTCAATTTCATTGAGACTCTTTCCACGAAACTCGGTTCCTTCTCCCTTTTCCAATAACATTAACACTTTAGCCACTTTAGCCGTCTGGTAGATATCTTGTGGTAGCCTGAAAGGGGAATGTAAGTACCTAGTTTAAAATTCGCACTTTTTTGTCAAAAAAAATGTTTAGAGAATACTCCAATTTTAAACAGTAAAACAGTTAAGTTGTGTTTAGTTTTAGATAGTTTACATAATTTAAAACTTTTTCGGATAAAAAAAATAGTCCAAGAAAAAACATTTTGTAAAAACAAATACATACCGATAAAATTCCGAATGAGTTTTTTTGGTATGCCCCATAAATGTGGCAACTTGCTCCATCTCGTCATCTTCCATAGTCATTAACTGGAGAGTTGTTGCGATGTGTTTTCTAAATCTCGTAGAAGTTAAAAGTTCCGGGTTTGTTGCACCACATTGTTTGGCTAATTTTCGTAACACATTGCCTCCAGACATCCATCTGTTTTCTGACCCAGGATTCGCAAAGAGGTATTCGTTTGTGGCGGGCACAATCTTTTCGTCTGTTCTGATTTGTAGAAGACAATCTATGTATTGTTGCGTTCGTCTTGGAAATAAAATTGGAATTGGTTTTGAGCCTTTCCCTCCAGAAACGACTCTTTTAAATTTCTTACAAATTATTTTTTCCACTGGACTAAGAAGACTTATGAAATTTTCATTATTAAGTGTACTATAGTCTTTCTGATACATGTCAATTTTTAAGTATTGGACGTCTCCAATACGTTTTCTATTAAACATTACCGTTAACGCCAATACACATTCCATCAATATTTTGTAGTTTTGTTTAACGTCAAGGCGGTTAGTTAACATGTTATAAGTCTTATTTGCTCGATTATTAAGATACTCATGGAATTTCTGAATATCGCTTGTTAAGGGAAGTTTTGTTGGCTCTTGCCAGCTGTTTTCTTTTAAGTTCTTTAAGGCTAGACTGGACATTTCGCTGCACCAGTGCGCTGCTATTAATTTTCTAGTATCTTTTATTTCACTTTTTTTTAATTCATGGTTATCCCATTTAATGTTGGGAATGCTTCTTTTTTCCAAGACAAGTTTATATGCTACGTCACATACACTTTTTAGGTTAGTTCCCATATGTAATGCTAATGAGGGCGACCTAAATGTTTTTGTTGTTTCATCGTACCCACTGATATTTTTTGCAGCCAGAACGAGCTGCTGAAACATTTCAGGTTTGAGAGTGTCAAATAAACCGTTCACAGTTGGATTTAATAATTTGACAGCAATGAGCAATCTAGCAAACTCTCTTAATTTATTGGACACCATAGTAGCAACTTGTTGCCTTTTATGTTTTGATATAAGTGCCTCTCCATACATACAAATTAATGGATCATTTTTAGCTACAGCACCTATATCATCAGCTCGCATTATCGAAAATACTTCTTTTTTAATTCGGGAAGACTTTAAAAAATCACTATTTTTAGCATTGACTAATGCCAAAAATGTTTGAGAGTTAGCTAAACACTTTTTGCCTGGTTTATAAACATCATCTGGTCTGCTTTTACAACTCTTAACATGTTTATACAATAAAGCCTTGGTATAATGTCCTAAACAGTAGGTACAAACGAAATATTGAGCATCGGGCTTACTTGAGGATTTAACCGGATTTATGATATTTTTCTCTGTTGCGAGATGAAAATAACCCTGTTTTCTAAAAGTCGCCACAAGTGCTAGTCGTCTTTTGCTTTTTGGTGGTAGACTTTGTATTAATTGAACTTCTTTATTATCTTGGTGATGCCTAAATAGATGTCTTGTGAAGTGTGTAGTGACGTCTTCATAGCAAAGCGGACAAATTACTGGTCTTTCCCTCGCAGATACAGATTTTATGTATTTTTGATTTTTATGCTAAAAAAGATACAAAATGTTAAACGTAAGAGATACTTGGTAAATAAAATAAAAGTAGGTACGTACCAAAACAGGGTTTAACGACAATAACATTTGGTTGTTATTATCATTAGTTTCTATAATGTTATTTTGTTCCTGTAAATCCGGCGTGATAGAACTTTCTATATAATTTGCAATTTTTGAAGTCGATGGTACGGCCTGTAGACTTGCTCTCTAAAATTTAAAATGTACTTAACGCTTAAGGACGTGAGATAAACTAACTAAAGGAAATAAGAAAATTTAAACCAATATAAACTAAAATATTTGCGATTATACAAGCCAAAAGTTCTAAATTACTTTTTAAGTATTTAAAAAGATATATTCGACCAAATGCAATAATTACATGGTAACAATTGTTGAGCGTATAACGAGAACTAAGCTGAATTACATGTGAATGCGCTACAGTATTTTGCCCGTGTAATTGTACTATATACTGCTCTGGGTGAAATCATTCGAGTCATGTCTGCCAAATAATCCCAATAAAGTCTCAAATCCACTCTTAAATGTTCTAAGATCTTATAAAAGGTATATACTTACTCTTTCATTCACAGAAAGTTTGAACGTTAAAGACTTTTCAGATTCAGATTGGACATCCGTGTCGGATGGCAAATATTCGGACCCACTAGTTTTATCTTCATCATCCTATAAAATAATAAATTGTTCATGCATATATCTTACACTATGATCATGGATGGGGAACCCGTGCATGCTTTAATTTTTGCAAACTATGTAAATTAGCTGATGTTATTGAACTTACATTGAAATGGTCGCTAAAGTCGTGTTCAAAATTATCAGAAGCGGGTCCTTTTTCAGATATTGCATTATGATTAAATGGCGGTAAGACCGTTTCCTTTTCTGGACTAAAAGTATTCGATGTACTTTCAAATTCATAAATATCTACAATCTCATTAGTGTGCTTTGAATTGTTTGCCATTTTGGATGTGCCAGGTTGACAATTAATTTTTGTTGTAAAAAATGTATTTAAGTTAGATGTGGAAGGCATCAAATCTTGGTAATAATTTTCATTTACAGAATTGCCTATTTCAATACAGTCTGGAACCTCCACTAAAGCATTAGAATCTTCTACATCGTCTATAACATAGTTCTCTAAATAATCTATTACTTTTGAATTTGGCGATTGTGTCCCATTTGTATTCAGAAAAAGAGTCTAAAAAATTGAACAAAATAAGCTACCTACATGCTTCTAATTCCTAGAATGCAACCTATTTCTTGTTATAAATTGTGACTAAAAATGGACTTTCCTAGTAGCAAATGTCTACTTAAAAAAGAATTGTCGTTAAGTGACGTTAAGCTATTGAGATTAACTGTATTTAACAGAATATCCACCTTTCTTTTTACTACGCACATTATTTACGACCTAGTAAATAATGTGCGTTCCGATATTTCAAGAAGCAATTCCCTAAGACATTTTAAAGAAGAGTTAAGTAGATCTTGAGCAGTTTTTACCCTGAGTGTAGTTATCCCGATATCAGGTATTTATAGGAAATTAATGATCTTTTGATATCCAACTAAAAATACATACAATTATTGTTTTTTTTATCTTTGATTAATCCTGTGAAGCGTTCTGGGAAGAACATTTAAAATATTATCTGGAAAGCAAAACAAAAATTTTGCATACATATCTTAAGATGAATGGAGGACTCGGTAGTCATACGACAAAAAAAATTAAAATTCAAATGTAGTCACTTGTCAAATTTAAAAGATTTTGAAACCATGGAGCAAAATATTCTCCTATATTGATATTGAAAATCTGAAGCATTTCAAGGTACCTATCGATTAAATAGGAACTTTTTTTAAAATGACAGAGAATCGCTAAAATATCATAATAAATTTTGATCGACCCTAAGATTCTTTTAAAAAATACTAAAGATAATATATTTTGCATATCAGTAACTTACTTTATCCGAATTATAAGCCTCATATGTTATTGGAGGAACTACGCCTAATGACACAGATTCGACTTCAGTTTCAGGCTGGTCAAACTCTACTAAGACATTATCATCGCTTTTGAATAAACCATCCTATGAACAAAAATTTATTTTTTATTGACTTGATATGAAGAGTTTCGTTTTGGTGTTGGATGCGTTTGAATTATGCTTTACTCACGTATAAGTTTCGGCTAGATTTGCTCTCAGAATGACTAGTTTCGGAAATTATTTCACCAGAAACCAAACTTTTTTCTGCACAAGATAAAATATCATCCTCAATGGTCTTTTTAGGACGTGTTCCTTTCGTGTTGCATTTGGAATTGACGTTATTACCTTAAACGTGTATTTAAGTAAATTATCTCTTTTATTTTTAGACAAAACAATAAATAAATTTATTATGAGCACTATAGCACATGAATTTTACATCATTATAAAGGGAATTGGAAGACCTTTGAAATAAGGTATCACTCGACCCCCCTTTTCATATAAGATTTTGGGGGTTGCGCCACCCCCGCCTAGGGGACTGCACGTGTTAACGTGATTTTTTGCCAATTTTGTGTCCCCCTCGAAAAAAAAAATCGACGGGTCTGAGCGTTTTTCCAAAAAAGAACTGAGCTGTCAGTAAATGCCTCTGTTTCGTTTTCGATACGCCACCCTGTATAATATATTATTAGTAAATTCATTCTATACCTAACTATTAAATTCCACATCCATTTACAAGTTGTATTCAGTAAAAATTATTAAGTAACTAACACCAGAGCCGTATTTATTTTAAAATAATTATTACATTCCTGATGATGCAATGACGGCATCAAAACGTCTAAATATAATTAAGTGTGATACATGGTGGCATTAAGGGCTTAAAGGGATTTCAAAAAATAAAATAAAAGATGTAGGTCCTTATTTCAGAAATTAAAGTTGAGAATAGTTCTACAAAAACAAAACGTTGTAACGAAATTCAAAGAACACCACAATATAGAGCAAATAAAGTTGCCTTCACAATATTCTGTTTATTTTTCTGTAGCGGATAAAATAAATCTGGCAATTTGAAAAAACAACTGAAATTTTTTTTAAAATATTTAAAAAACTAAAAAAGATAGCTCAGATATCCATCGGCACAAAATTCCGCAACTTTACCACAATTTGATCGATGCTATCTCCTAAAGTTTCTGAGATCCTCACGATGAGGCTCGAATTTGGGACACCCTGTACCTACCTATATTTTTTCATATTAAGATCAAAGCGGTTTCGCTAGGACACCCTGTATAAGAACGTTATTTACCCACTCCACAGTGTCATGCACGGTAAATAATATACTATTTTACCATCACTCTTTACATTAATTTAAATTTATAATTTAAAAATTGCATTTGTTTTTAATTAAAATGTTCTACTTAACCTCCCCAATCAAACTTTTGTTTATCTAAGCCATTAACCAAACACAATATACTATTTACTACTATTTATGCAGAAATTTATTTACTTACCTTTGCGAGCCATCTCTAGAATTAGCTGTGCCCTCTTCATTTTAAATGGTTTGGACCTCTGGCAATAATTCACTTTCACTAAATGCAAATAAATACATTTCAATTGTGGATTTCCCCTAAATGAGCACGCAACCATCAAACGATTGCCGACAACAAGTAAAAGAAACAATGTTGTCAAATTTTTGGGCTGCGAATTAAACGTTTTATATGAACTGGTTTCGTAAAATCGAGAAAACATAATTAACGTATGTATTGGATATACGAAAACGACGGTGGCGCTCTCCAGTGTCGAGCGCTGTGAACTATCACGCGTATATTTTGAGATAAAAAACATGTTTACGAAGCCCGGCAAAAATTTGCTAACAAACGAGTGACGTCATTGCTCACAGATATATGCACGTTATTTATTCGAAGCCCGGTTTCGGGCTTCGTATGTTGGTGTCGGGCTGTGCATATCATTTAGAATATCGATGGTTAAAGTCAAAAACCTCGTAAGTCGATTTTTTCCCATTTTACTTTTATGTGATAAACAGTTACAAAAAATCATAATCTTTAAGCCCACAAAAGCTCGTAAGTCAATTATTAATTTTACGGACCCCTGGCGCCATCTGCCGAAACCTCGTAAAATTTATTTGTAAGGTAGTAATGCAGAAATCTCCTAATTCGACTTACGAGGTTTTGATATTTAAAGTTAGCATTGTTTAGGCAAAGATCTGCTACTTAAGAGGTTTTGATGTCACATGTGGGATTTATTTAACCTTTACATTATAGTGTTTTGATTTCGTATTTCGATGTTTTTTAACGAGTTTTTTTAATGACTAAATTAATGTAAAAATTATAATGTCGTGTGCTCGTGGAAAATTGCTGGTAAGGCTATGCTTAGAAACTAGTCTGGAAACAACCAATATGACCGAAAAAGAGTAAGTTTTTATTTTTATTAAATAACTACAAGGTATAAAATTATATTTAATTTTCGTTTTTGTTTTTGTAATCATTATGTTAATTTTTTAGTAAAACGAGCCCTGGTATTATAAATGATACCATATCTGATACTGATTTAGAAATGCAAGATGACGGTATTCTTATTAGGGATGACCCAAACATAAATAATTATGTTGCTAATGTGGGGCCTGATTTGGAGCCTGATAATTTCTTAACTTTTCCACAAAGAATGCTGGTTGATCCTAACTTTATAGACAAAAAAAGAGGTAAGATAGGAACGTGCGACATTAAAATTTTGGTATAGTATTATTCACGATTGTGCTGAAAAGTCTTACCAAAACCAAGCCTTTTTTAAATCGGTTCATTGTGCATTGTTTATTGATCCTGTTTTTTTTATAGCGACGTCATCCCATTTAATTTATCGCAAGATGAAACTGCTGTAGTTTTGGATAGCTTATCGTTAACATCAGAAGAATGCTCCGATTTTAATCAATCAACCCTGCCAAGCATTAACAAAGTTTTGAATTCAGAAAAAAATAGCAACAGTGATAATGATGCACGAAGTAATAGAAGTGAACCTTTTCAAGATAGTGGATCTGAGTATGTGCCATCAAATCATTCTGAACAGAGAGAATCCGAAGAATCTGCGGAAGAACCTCAAGAAGTTGTACAAGAAAATCTAATAAATGAACAGCTAGAAACATCAAGAGGTCGAAAGAGAATTAGATCAAAAAGAAAATTCGTAAATAATGCTTCAAATAGTGAGAAAAATAAAAATAAAGACAAAAAATGGCTCGCGCTAAAAAGGATTCCCAGAAGGAACAGGCCATAAATGACCCAAGCAAACTTTTTTTTTCAATGGATGTGCAATCAGTATTGACAGCTCCTAGGCTACAGGTATCCGCATCATATTATAAAATGAAGCTAACGGTACATAACTTCACTTTCTTTAATATGATATCGGGCAAGGGAGATTGTTATATTTGGCACGAGGCAGCAGGAGGTGTTACTTCCAACGAATTCGCGTCAGTTATTATAGATTATATTAATAGGTACGCGACAGAAGAAACTAAATCTGTCATTATCTTTAGTGATGGATGTGGGTACCAGAATAGGAACGTGAATTTATCCAACGCCTTATCGGCATTGGTCGAAACAAAACACTTGGAAATATACCAATATTACCTCGAAAAAGGACACACTCAAATGGAGTGCGACTCCATACACGCTTGTATCGAAAGACAATTAAAAAATCGGGAGGTTTATGTGCCCGGGTGTTATGTCCAAATAGCAAAAACTGCTAAGATAAAAAATCAGTATGAAGTTCATTATATTCCTCACACCTTTTTTAAAAAATATTCTGTGTTAAACTCCTATACTTCTATTCGTCCAGGGAATAAGACTCATGATCCAAAAGTGACCGATCTAAGATGCTTAGCATATCGAGTTGATGGCACCATTGAATTTAAAATAAATTATCAAGACGCTTGGACTCAACTTACAAGGCGTAGGAAAAAAAATCAAGACATCGATATCACGGTTCCGTTGTTGTATACTAATCCGCTAAAGATAAAACCGGACAAATTCCAACACCTCCAGGAATTGAAAAAGTTTATTCCAGAGGACTACAGACCATTTTATGACAGCCTTATTAGTCAAGAAAAATAATAACCTATGCTCAGATTCATAAGATTTTTTTTGTAATATCTAAATAAACGGGGTTGGTAAATTTTGTCGTTTTATTTATTTAACCAACATATTATTTAATTATTGTTGTTAAAAAATTAATTTCTGTTTTTAAAACCTCGTAAGTTTTTCCAAAAAGTTTAAATATTAAAAGTCAAAACCTCGTAAGTACATTTTTTTTTCAATCAGCCAAAATTATAAAAAATTATGTATATCATCATAAAATGCCTCAGCATATCACAACAATTTAATAAAAATACTTTTTCAAACTTTTCAATTTAAGAGTTTAACCGTTTTTCGCCCCTCCTGTAAAATTTATAAAAATCGACTTACGAGGTTTTGCACTTTAACCATCGATATGGTGATTTTGGCTTCGTATTGACGGTTAATACATATATATATATATATCGATGCAACAATTTCTTCATCAATAATAGGATACAGAAACATTGAACCTGGAAACTGTGTTTCATTCAACAAAAAATCCGGCACATTAGTTGGCCTACATATTTTATTAGCTAATCTTGCTCCGATAGTGCTAAAGAAATCACAAAGTTCATTTATTTTGCAATAGATGGCTGATCACTCAACTCTTGGTTATTGCTATTCCTCAAGGCAGTAATGCTAGTTCTAGTCTGGATATCGTTAATCACTTGTTTAATTATATTCCAAGTCTTTCTGGGATCATGATTTACATCAATTAATTTCTGTTTAAAATATGTTGATTTAGTTTGTTTAATTATTTTACTTAATTGGTCACGATATTTTTTATAATTTACCCGCGCGATATAATCACCACGCGCGGTTAGCAACACAAATTCTATGTAATCGATCTCTATTTCGTATTGAAATAAGTAGCCCAGGAGTAATCCACGGTTTAAGAAGTACTTTCTTGTTTGATATAGTAGTTGCAGCACTAATATGCTCATGCAAAACACGCAAAAAAGAGTCAGACGCAGTGTTGGGATCACGATTACTCAAAACAGTATGCCAGTTTTCTTTATCTAGGCTCTCTCTTAAACGTTGATAGTTTATTTTCCGAATATTTTTATTTACTTGTTTAATCAAGATTACTCCTGTATTTAGACCTAAATCAACATTGAAAAATAGAGGTTTATGATCCGAGTTAGTGCTGCTCATCATTACAAGATTACTATCAACATAGGTACTTTTTGCTCTTCATAAAAATGTGGCCAATACAAGTGCTACTTAAATTAGTTACTCTTGTGACCCTATTGACTTTAGAGAGATAACCATAAGTATTCAAATAATTTGAATATGCATTTACAATTGGTGACTGAGAATCAAGTAAGTTAATAATAATAATTATAAATAAACTTGACACATTGATATACAAAATTAGGTCAACTTTACTAGCGTTGGTTGCATACTGGAAATATTGTATTGAAGACAAAACCCATTTTTTTTACGTAGATACGCAAATATAAAAATCATACCCACGGAAAACCTCATCAAAGCAACGACGTCAGTTTTTTAGCGTTCAGCGAATATTTTATATTTGAATATCGCTAGATACACGCTTGGCAAAGTTTTTTTTTTAATACCAACTCCTAAAAGAGACAATGTGGGCACTTAAAACCATTAGTTTTTTTCAAAATAAAAACTTAAAATGAATGTGCCAAGGTTTGATGTAAGTGGCTGTAACTCCAGCATCTGCACTATGAGCGGGAGCTCCATCAGGAAAAATGATCCTGCCCTTAGGATTATGTTTCCCCAATGCTGCAATAAGTAGGTAGGGTAAGGTCGCCCATATTAAACCGGCTCCCAAATTAACCCCCCCACCCCCCCAAATTTCGAATTTTTGAGAAACCTAGCGCCACCTACAAGTGCTTAGTTGAATCAACATTCGTAGTGAAGTTTATATTTCTAGGATGTGACTTCAATAGATCTGAACGATCTAATTCCTGTGCTAACAACGACCACCTGATATGTAATTTCTTCCGTCTGTTCCTAAGGAGATAAAGAACCTACAATAAAGGTAAGGTCAACATTGATATTATTAATAAATAACATGATATTTGAGGCATTTGTTTTAATAATTAATACATTTTAAATGTATTTGTTTTTAAATTTAGAGGTATAATTCAAATTTTGTTGTGGGGTGCTCATACACTGAAAAAAAAAGGAACCTTTGCCGCAAGGAAATCTGCCATTCCCTCAAAGGAATGGGGACTTTGGATAGGTCCAAATGAATGAAGGGTTTGAAGCAAATACGTCTTTTCTTTGAGATCATTTCATTGTTTGTCTTTGTTACATAGAAACATGAATTTAGAAGAAGATCTTCATTATATCGCACCTTGAGAACTAAACCGTCACAACTCGAAAAAACGTAATTTTAGAAAAATTAGAAATTAACATTATTTTGTACACAGGTTAATGCATTTCATTCATACAAATCTTTTTAGAAACTGATTTCAAAGATATTTTAGGGGTTACTAATAGACTGTATATTTTTGAATATGTTTGTGTCATATTTTGCCTTATTTTAATTTTTGTCGTATTCAAATCATTTTTTTTTCAACATGTTTTGAGTGGTGATGTTTAATTTTGATTTAATATACAACTAGTTCTTGTCGATAAAATGGCATTACAAAAATACATAATATTCTGTAAAATAATATTTAAAGTTTTATTTAAATACTAAATACTGTAAAAGTTCTTTATAACTAGTTTCAAAGATTACCTAAAACATATATAATCTTAACGCAATTAACCGTTTTATTTTTTTTTTATTAGTAAAATCTATAATATTTTTATAATAAGAAGCATAAAATCCAGAAATAATGTTTTTGTTAACCAAATCTAACAAACTGAAATAGTTTATGTTGTATCTAATAAAGAATGTCTGAATTTTTATAACAAAAATGCTCCTACTATTAATTCTTCTTTATTCCATGATAGGGTATTTACAGCAGATTGGCTATGGTTTTTGTTTTCCTGAAATACAATAATAATGAATTATCAACAATTAGAGCTAAAATTGTATTTCTTGAATTTACCTTGTCATCGCGACAGCTATCTTTGATTGTAGTACCAAGAGTATTCAAAGGTAGTGTGATCTTCGGTCTTTCTGTATTATTGAAAACCAAACTTATCATTTTCCTAGATCTCGAATTTTCCATCTGAAGACAGTCACGCATAAAAGGCATACATACTTTCAAATAAAACGACACAACTCAAAAAATGTCACTTTATAACTCTTAGGAAAAACCTACCACATTTAATTTAATAAGAATAAACCGTCTTTTTTTGAGTTATGTCGGGTTATGGACGGAATTAATCTGTTGGTAAAGCGACCTTATACGAAAAAATTACACTTTGATAATAATTCGAATTTAAAAATACTTACCTTGAGACAAATAAACTGACACTTTTTTAATTAAGACACTTTATAAAACTGCGCTCAACCCATCCACTAGCTGGAAAGGACACAACTGAAATAATGTCGCTTTAGGCATAAGTTTGGACGCAATATTTGGTTTAGCGCTAAAGTGACATCTAGTTGTGTATAAAAAGGCTAATATTTATTTCAACATAATTTATGTTACTATCGATAGATGGCATGATTTTGTGACGTTTTAGAATAGAATCTCAAAATTGAAAAATTTCGAGTTATGACGGTTTAGTTCTCATGGTGCGATATGTCGTTAAATGCCGTGCTTTTACCAATAACTCAGTACTGACTTGGATCAAAGGCTTAAGTAATTTGAAATGAACGAAAGCGGGTTTAAAGCAAAATCTTACGCCTTGTCTCAACAACTTAGGAATTTAACCCAAAGAGTATGTTCTTTTATTCCAAATCTATTGGAATTTGTATGAAAGAATTTAGATGTTTGGAACAAAACCTGGATTCCTTATTTTAAATCCAACAGCGTTTGATTGAAAGAATTTCGTTTTTTATATCAAATCTCGAATTTCTTGTTCTAAATCTATGGGCATTTGAGTCAAAACCCGAATTTCTTCAGCTGAAATTCTTTGATTTTGGAAAAATTACCCACGTAAAATAAAAAATCTAGAATTGTTACTAAAAAACATATATATTATTTATTGATAAGAGACAAAAAACTAAATACCCATATACTGAACAGTATAAATAAAGCTTAGAAGTCACAATCAGTATCTATTTTTTTTTAAATATAGGTACTCAAAAAAGATCTAAAAAATTTGATTAAAAAAAATTGATAAAACGACGAAATATTGAGGGGGCTAAGACTCTTGAGACACCCTGTATAATGAGCCAATTGTATTAAATTCATCTAAAAAAACATTAGTTTGGGCTAAATTTTGACACTTAATTGCATACCTACATTTTGTATAAATAATTCTTTTTATAATTTCAAATTTCAGGAAAAATTATTTTACTGCTAAAAGATAAAAAATTAGTACCTTTCTGTGTGCCAATAAAAAATTGGCTTTATAATATAAAAATAGATAAAAAATAATTATTGTCGATATTATAACATTATGTTAAGATATTAGGTAGGTAGGTATAGGTACTTACATTATTATTTCCTAAGTTATGGTTTTTTTCAAGTGTTTTAATTCTCCTTACAAAAGTCTTAACTTGTCTCCAATATTATCAGCTAGAAAGCCAATCTGTTCGGGAGTTCACAATTTAAGGATTTCGGGATCATCAATTCTTTGTTCTGTTAACGAAATCAAATAATAAAGATTTTACTAGGAATTAGGAATTTTAAAAATCGTGTATTCCTATTAGTTTTTAGGCTAAACCTAACTGCACCGTAGTGCTGATATAGGTAGCGGTAAAGTGAGACTAAAAAAAAGGTAGACACACAGCGGGGTTCAAACTTTGCACCTCTAACCGATAACCCACCCGAAGCTATACACGCTAGGCCAACAAATCACATACCCAAAATTCAAAACAGCAAAATGACATCAAAACAAAATGTACGCGGTCTCACTTTAACGCTTCCTGCTGATATATGTCAAGAAATAAGGAGATTGTGTGGATATGACTTGTTGACATGTAGGTTTTGGCTCAAATACACGGGAAGTTATTCAACATTATGATGCTTTTGTGTTAAAGTCTTAAGACATATTGACAAATTACTTTGTACTTTGAAATAAAGTTATGAAGAAGGATTTAGCCAAAAGAATCGAGAGTTTGCCTCAAATGCATCAGCTATTTTAGTCGAATGCCAAAGAATTTGCAACAAACTATCTTCCTTTAAACTAAAAGAATCATTTCCAAATGAATGGATTCGTTTGCCTAAAATAATCCATGTTTGTCAGTGTACTTTAGCGCAAAACCGTGGAATTATTAGCAATAGCAATAAATTTTGACAGAAAGACATGAATTAAAGATTTCTTTTGCCTAAATGCCTTTACGTTGCCTTAAAGTAATTAAATGTCAAAATAATCGAGTATTACACCTAAATGCCGCAATTATGTGGAGAAAATCATGCATCATGCATGAATAGAGAAATCTGCAACATGTTAAAACTGGAATATAGAGTTGCCTTTCAATTTCCTTTTAACCAAAGCTAAATAAGTTACCAGTTTTCTCAAAATTCGTTCACAGCTGAGCGCAAGAAATCCCATTTAATTTACATTGCTGTAGAGTCGGTTGCGTGCCGGTCAGGGCTTATGGTGATGGACTCTTACACTGATAAAAATACCCGATTAGAGACAAAAGAATAATGCTTTTGGATTTATTTCTCTTCTGACAAAGAAACTGTCTTTCTTTCAAATACTTTGCTCTTAACTGAAAATCATTGATGTTTTTGTAATAAGTTTCCGATTCTTTTGGCTTTATACGCTTTTGAGAGAATATCATCGACTTTTGTCTACAGTCTTGCTTGGTTGACTCTTTCTTAAAATCATAAGTTTTTAACACAAGGTCTTGAAGCGTTGGGTCGAGTTTGACCTACACGTCCGACGCGACAACAGCCATGCCAACAGCTCGAGACCACTCGAAGTCGGTATACAATGTTGCCGAAGCCACGAAATTTCTGCCGGTTTAGGTTAGTTCAGGCAAGGATTCCCGACTTCACCGATTTCGATCTAAAACAAAAAACGTGCATACGATCCAGTTCACTAAATCCGAATTTTGTTGATATTTACAACGCTTCCAAAAGTTTAAACTTCAAAATTCAGTGAAAATATACCTATTGAAATGTAACAATATTTTGTTCTTTTTCCTAAAAAAAAAGGGGCAACAAAGCAACATGTTTTTCTAACATGATTATTTAAACAAAAGTTTTAATACCGGCCGGTAATAGAATATATTTTATACTATTATCCTTATTTTGCCGCGTTATCTACCGATTTGGTATTTCGATGTTCGGCAACACTGTCGTCATAACATCAGATTCGTCATTCACCGCCTGTCGAGTTGTCGACTGTCGATTGTTGGTTTAGAGCCGGCTTCCGGCTTATGCACTTGCAATTTTACTATTCACATCCAGACTGCAGGTTTGCCATTATTTGTGTGTTTGTGTTGGATTACAATTTATCATCATAATGAGTGATGATTTCGTAACGTTACTTAAAACGTGGCGTTTGAGCCATATGTTAGAAACATTTCAAGGTAAGCACCTACTTTATTTCCTGTAGCTTTTTAAGTTTTAGACTAGTATATGTATCCCTTTACAATGTAAGATTAGGCGAGACCACTGAAATGCACAAAACTGGCGTCGAACACAGGTACATGTTTTTTTTTTAGTTTCAGACACTCCGAAACCTTTTGAAAGTCTGACATTTGGCAATTTAATAATGAATAACGTGATAGACATTTTGGCGTTTTTTGTGCTGATTAATGGCGTGCCTTCTCTTTCATCATGAAGCTTCTACATCCGCATGACAAAACCCTTTCTTTTGTCTCAAAGTCGCCGGTTTTAAGGTAAAAATCAAAGACATTAGAACTATAATGTCTTTGGTAAAAATATATTTATTAAGCTGAAAGGCATTAACAATTTAAAAATTAATACTTTTCTTTTGTTTCCAAGTCTGTTGTTATTAAACTAGAAGGGTTTTTGCTTTATTCTTTTTATAGGTACTTAATATAATGGCGCGGTTATAAAAAAAAACAAAAAATTTAAAAGGTTAAGGTTGTGATTTGTTCCTAATGCAGCGTTAACAATTATGGCATTCCGAACTCAGATTTTTTACAAAATTGCCAGCGATCAGCTGGGAACCTAGGTTGAACACATGACCACAGATGAGCTGTATAGATGGACCAGACATATTAGAATACCATTCAAATGAACAAATAAACGATCTAAGCAAAAATATCGGAGGCAAAATTGAAGAGTAAGGAATCTGACTCAGAAAATGAAGTAAGTAAGACAAGAACATGTTTTGTAGTTGGGAAATAAATTGATTTTCTTTTGACTACCTATGTATATATTTGCATAAATAGGTAGGTAATAATAGGAAAATAAGTGAGAATTTTTTTTTCATATTATACTCCATTAAGTAAACATTTTTACCTCTGAGGCTAACTAATTAGGATATTTTTTAGTGTTAAGATTTTTATCTTTGGATGCCAAGGTACAGTGTTACAAAATTTTCTGACCCATTCCCCGTGGTTATCATCAGAATTATGAGATGACGTGCTATGGCATACGATTGTACCTTTGATTTAAAAAAATTAGGTGTTTTCGCTCATTTTTAGAAAATTATGGCTACATCAACACTACCTAGCCCTATGTTATGTACTGTAATTTTTGATATGTTCCTCAAAATTCACCTGTAGCGTAAACACTTCAACTCTCAACTTTTTTCGCAGTATAATAAAACTTTTACCCTTAAGGGCTTACCTATATAGTGAACCATCTTTATTTCGTGAAAACGCTTTTTTTTCTAGAAATGTAGTGCCTCTATATTATAGTATTTTTCAGCTAAGCAAATACTTAGTAGAGGTTAGAATTTAATGACATGTGCCACTTTCTAGATACTTTTATAACTTATAAGAAAGTCATAGCAGTTGATCGACTCCGTCCTTGGATACCAGTCGGAGGAGTGTCATCAGGGGGATCCGATGAAAGCAGCGATGAAGAGGGTGTTGTATTATCCGATCCTGATGAACCGACTGCGCCTCACCTCGAGACGAGTTGAATGCAGGATGGCCGAATATAAGACCCATTTAAATTATTTAATACGTCCTTATTATTTTAAGTCGATAGTAGAAATTGGATATAGCTGCTGACGCCGGGCGCCGCCAAACATGTTAAATTCGTATTTATATCTACTGAGTATTTTCTTAGCTGAAAAATACTATAATATGTGTTATTGATATGCAGGCGCAGGTTATTAGTATTTTGAATAATGAAAACAAAAACGTTAGCCTTACTTACGTATATTTTTTTTTAGTCACCTTCTAAAAAACAAAAAGTCTTTATGGACTATAATACGCTGGATAATACGCCAATAATTATAGTTGCTGAACAACCTCCTGTTGATCTTATCGAGGAATTATTGCAAATAATTCTCCTGTTGTAGTTATAAATGTTTAATAAACCTTTATATTACTAATAGCAATAGTGATTATAGGTGTAAATTCGATTTGTTTTTATATGCTTGTAACTTCTCGGTTTTAAAAACCTAGTTTTGTTGACCAACGGTTCTTCTATTTGTTATCCAATGTTAAAAGTCGTCAATGTATACCTACTTATTTTTTTATAATAAATAAGTTTGTATTAATATATTTGTTTTCTTAAGGCAAGTCTTCCCCCCGAATATATAGAAAGCTGAAACAATTAGTTTTAATTTTCAGTTAGAATTTATCAAATTCAAAGTTTTTTGCCTTAAAACATCAGTATTCTATTTAACATCAACTTATGATTTATCTTAGGTTACGATTTCCACTAGACAAACAAATATAATAGTGCCTTAAATTTAAATTATAATTAATTTATAATTTCAGCTATGTCTATTTCAGAATTTTAAAAGGGACATTCTCTATTAAAAAGGTCCTCGAGGGATTTGTACCAAGACCATTGTTTATTGTGACAAAGTTAAGTTTTCTTGCTTTAAGTTTATATGACTTTGGGCCAAAAAAAAACATTGCACTTACGTTAACGTTTTTTAAAAGCTTAAAATGCAACGATTTTAGGCCAAAATCATTGTATATTACGACAAAGTTAAAGTTTCTTGTCTTAAATTTATATAATCTTGGACTAAAAATAGTTAAGCGGTTGTTCCAAAGTTTTTTAAATATTGAGACAAGATATCCATGCATTTCGCCCATGTCAAATGCTTTGCGCCCTTGAGACAGCGTCAAATTTTTTAAGTCAAGGAATCCTTTTTATCAGTGAAAGATAATGCATTTATGTTTAACAATGTAAATATTGAATTATTGTAAGGGTGGTCAGAAGTAAAAGAATAAAAAGACATAGCAAGATAAGTTGTGTTTAATTGGTCTAGCAAAAATAAAACGAACGAACCTTATACTGTGGGTGATACAGTATCCATGTGAGGCCATAGGTTGAACCTCTGTCTAAACCAATAAAATTATACCTTACAATGACATAATGCCACTGGAGACGACAACATAAGTTTTAACTAGATAGCGCTACAGCATATATAACTAGCAAATTGAAACCAATTATTTGAGCCGCAGATTCGGAGAAAATTTTCTAGGAACAAACGGATCAACCCGGTGGCCGGCAAGGTCCCCTGATCTAACTCCCCATTTCCATTTTAAAATCTTTATTTTCATATAAATCTTATAATATTAAGCCTATGTCAAAGTAGTTTTATCTAGCTAAAACTAACTAAAACTAACATGTTTTGGGCACCTTAACGGGTATTAACGAGTTTTTATTACCCCGCGGGGTGTAATCGTTAAGTTCGCCAAAAAGTTTTGATGAATTGACTTGGAAAACCAATGACAAGCATTCTGGGAAAAGCTAAAAAAAAAACAGTAAAATCTGATCTAACTCCGCTTGATTCCTCCATATGGGCCAACTTAAACAAAAGGTTTATGCTAAATCCTTACAAAACCTAAAGGATTTAGATAATATAATCATGTATGAATTACCATTATTAGGTAGTTGAGCATGCCTAACCTTATCAACTTTATTATAAGTTCATCGTGCCAGACTTGTCGAAAGGTTTGCTAACCTTAGTAAGGAAAAACTAAGTTTCCTTATAAAAAAAAAATACACGGAAAAGTTTGGGGAAGCAATTATTTTTTAACTAAGCACCTTAACATATATAATAAAACACAGGACAAAGAAACCCTTCTTTCGAAAGTCTTGTAAAAAGTTCTTCAACTAGGTAATAAATTGCCGTGTTGTGTTGTGTTTCTTATAGTGTACTTACATTATCAAAATGAAACGAGGTAATAAATCAAATTTCCCTTTTTCTCTTTACAGCCAGCACGCATACCTATATACCGTTGTTTCCAGAGAGCAGTAGATTGTGAATTCGTAGCTGCTCAAGCTTTATTTATTTTAAAAAGTCGAGTGCTTTGAAATTTTAGTCATGGTGTTAAAGTTGACATCCTATAACAAATAAATCATTTGTAAGATATTATTTGTTAACTATGGGTGCTTTACAGATTTCAGCTCTTGTGTTGCCTATAGCGGTGACTGCGTGTGAACTATTATTAGGGTTATTACAAAGGTTTACAGTGCGTTTCTTTTTTAAACCTGGATCATATGAGTCAACGTGTTAATTTTTTACCCCTATACTAAAGCCCGCAGTAGCAGGGCCGTTCCTGGCGAGCGTGCAGGACGTGCATGCACGCAGGCGCAAAATTTTAGGGGCGCAAAATCGACGGTCATTCAGTATTCTTTAGTACAAATTAAAAAAAAAATATCTCTTATTTTATCATTTCAATATGTCTAAAAATTCTACCAAGCGTTTGCCTTAATAATAGCACAAATGTGTTCTCTCCGTAGTTTCCTTGTTGGACACTACACATGCCCCGACTTTTAAATTTATTTGGTCGATTTTAATCTGGCATGATATTTTAGGAAAAATTAATATAGTAAGTAAAATACTACAAGATCCGAATAGAAACTTAAATGACTGCCATAAAGAAATTGAAAATCTAAATCTTTATTTTAATAAAAAACGGTCAGACAAAATTTTTGATTTGCTCATCAGTAAAGCTAAAGGAGAAGCAGAAAAAAACGATGTAGAGCAGATAATCCCAATAGTACGGCAACGAAAAATTAAGCAACAATTTTCATATGAAAGTAGCTAAGTCGATTTTTATTTTCTAATTTTGGATACAACCATTCAGTCTTTACAAAGGCGGTTTAAGGGTATAAACAAATTTCAAAATTTATTTGGGTTCTTATGTAATTTTGAAAATTTAGAATCTGACTTAATTAAAGAATCATGTGTAAATTTAGATACCGCATTGCAAGTTGAGATTAATGGAGTAATATCTAAAGACATTGACGGCTTAGATTTACATAATGAAATTTCAACATATAAAATTCTTAATCCTAAAAATACTACTGATTCATCCTTTCCCATAGACATTTTAAATTATATAACTTAAAAAAATCTACAGTCTCTTTTTCCAAATTTATTTATAGTCTTAAGAATATACCTTACATTACCCATTTCAGTAGCTTCAGGTGAAAGAAGTTTTTCTAAGTTAAAACTAATAAAGAATTATTTAAGGATATCCATGAGTCAAGAACGCCTATCAGATTTGGCCATTATTTCGATTGAAATAGTATATTATTAACCAAGGTTTAGACAGCCATCATTATTGCCCGAGCGGCAAGTTTAAATCACGAGGAGCGAAGCGACGAGCGATTTAAGACGCGAGGGCTATAAGCTGTCTAAACCGTGGTTAATATAATATTTTTTCCACTACTACAAACTTTTATAAGACATTTATCTTTATAGTATTATTAATTATAAAAAATTATAGGTAGGTATAAGCATATTTTTTAATCAAGTTACCTGCGCTTTGGAATTGGAAAAATATTTTGTTGCTTTGTCAGGTGGCTTTGTGAATGTCAATTTTTGTTCATTTATGTCATCAGATTTCACGAGTTTTCCGTTTTTTAAAAAATGAGCCAAGAAAATATTAGTGATATTATTATGTGTACACCTCCAGATTTAAGGATGGAAGCAGAAAAAATGTTAATTGTATCGATATTTTACATAACAAGAATCTCTAATAATCTAATAGGTATGTATTGATAATTATCTGGTTGCCTAACTGTTTAAAATGTTTATGAATTCATGTTGTCAAATCAAAAAATCCAGTTACCTGCGTTCAAATAGATTCTTGAAGATTGGTCAATAATGGATTTCAATGCCTTATTATTGACCATGGTCAATAATAACTTATAAGGTAGAGAAAAACGATTTCTAACGTTAATAATCGGTCAATAATGGCGATGTTATAGGTTAGTAGTGGAAAAATAATATTTCTGAGGCTCTTGATCGTAATCAGATGATCAACGAGCTTGCATCCGTGAAAGCCAGACGTGTTTTGTTTTAGGTATATCATTCCTTTCTTGTTTTGTTTATTACAAAAATAGTATTTTTTCTTTTCTGAAACGTTTATTTTTTTATCATTAAAATATTTCTGTAACCTACCATATAAGTACTAGGTATAATATTGTTTTGTGTTTTTGTTATTGTTTATTTTATTTAGGTTAATTTTATTCTCCTTTAATTTTCTTGTGAATGTACTGCTTTTAGTGCCTACTATTTATTATATTTCATAAACAATCAAGTAAATAATCGTAATGATATATTTATTATAAGTACTCTTTATATCGTTTTTTTTTTGTTTCTTTAGGCTATATTTTTCTTTTGATATACTTACCAAATATTTTTTGTAATTTTGTTTGCTTTGGTAATTTAATAAATAATTTTTCTAATTATTTTTTATCAGTTTTCTTACATTTCAAATCATTGCCAGTTTTTCGCGAAATACTTATATTAAAAAAAAATAGGACCATTTTTTTAACTAGGGGCGCACCAAACAAACCTGCACATAGTATAGCTGAAACAGGTAAAGTATAGGGTCTCGCAAGTTTAGGTTAAATTATAGATGTTGTGCAACCATACTTCATTTCGCATACAAACTGTCTTTATTTCTCTATTGTGCACTGTTGTTGGAAACTTTACCCAAGTATTTAACAAATGATAACTTATCTGTTTTTGTAACAGTAATTATTATAAACTATGATTAGATTCTTTTTGTAGGAATAAATAATGGTTCCATTGAGACGAAAAAGTCAGCCCTGTTTCTTGAAATAATAGTTGACGAGAGTTTATGCTTCCACCTTTCAATTAAAAAAACTACTACTATTACTAATACCTTTTATAACAACACTCCAAATTATGCTGGCTGGTTTTATTACAACTTACTTCCAATAACACTTGTCAGTTCTTTAAATAATTTTAAAAGATTACTTCATAAATTCTTAATTCCTCTTTGTTTTTACTACAGCTAAATCGTATTATGTAGGTACTAGTAACTGTTTAATAATTTGTTGAACATTTCTAGCAGTCCTTAAATTTTATCAAACTAGCATTTGGAAACTCAAATGCAATTCGTTTGCCCCTGAGGATACTTCGTTTTAATCAGATTTCGTTTCTAAAAAGAACACAGCAGGTATAATAAATTCGACTCTAGGTAAATGAGCAGTATGCACAAGTGAATATTTCATAGTATCTTGCAAAGTTTGCTTGCTTGTGGTACCCTATAGTTTTTAGCGCATGATCGGACAAAGTTACTGTAAACAGTCAGAAGAAGAAATTTGATTAAAGGAATTTTGAGAGAATATTATGGTTTTACTGGAGGGAAACACATTTCTGTGTTGCGAGATTGCTTTTCTGTCAAAACGGCAGAAGAACCGTACGTTACTTCTAGAGAGGTGATGAGAGAATCGGAAAATTTGTCGTGAACCGTCAGGAAAAAATCGACTTTCTTCCTTGAGAAGTAATAAGGGAATAATTTTTAATAATAATAATTATTTTTACTTACCGATCAGACATTATTAGAAATGTTAGATATACTAGAGGTATTGTTACTGCGGCTAGGATCTGTTCTAAGTAACCTAATTTGCATATGGTGATTTTCAAAATGTATCTTTTGGTCCACAATTAAGTCTTTTAGACTGTTTTGCGGCCTTTTAGGAATTTAATTTAAGAATCATAAGAGGTAATTTTCTTTGTTAGTTTTGTCGGTTTTGAATTGCGTATAGAAACTAGTTGAGGTTATATTTAATTTAGCACAATATTTTACATCGCAGAAAATAGGATTTTATTTATGGATTTAAATTATATTAAAGCATGCTTCTCAAATAGCGTTCAACAGACCACAACATTTTTTCTTTATATTTTTTTTCCACTACTAACCTATAACATCGCCATTACTGACCGATTATTAACGTTAGATATCGTTTTTCTCTACCTTATAAGTTATTATTGACCATGGTCAATAATAAGGCATTGAAATCCATTATTGACCGATCTTCAAGAATCTATTTGAACGCAGGTAACTTGATTTTTTGATTCTACAACATGAATTTATAAACATGAATAACCTGAAAGGTGATTTCTTATGGTTAGGCAACCAGATAATTATCAATACATATTAGATTATTAGAGATGCTTGATATTGTAAAATATCGATACAATCAATAACAAATATAGGATATAAGAGACAATAATTCGACATATTTATTAGGAGGACAGATTCGGGTCGTAATAAAGCTTAAAATCAGTAATGTCAAAATAAATTAATTAAAAACGTACTTTGTCACTTTAATAAATATTTTAGAAAAATATCGACACTTTGATATATCGACGAATAACTTACCATTCCTAACAGAACCTAACCTAATCTCAGGATCAAAGGAAAATAAAATGAGAACATTAGTAAAGAACACTATAACAACAAACTCGTGAAGTCTGATGACATAAATGAACTAAAATTGACATTAGCAAAGCCACCTGACGAAACAACAAAATATTTTGCCGATTCCAAAGCGCAGGTAACTTGATTAAAAAATATACTTATACCTACCTATAATTTTTTATAATTATTAATACTATAAAGATAAATGTCTTATAAAAGTTTGTAGTAGTGGAAAAAATATTATATTAACCACGGTTTAGACAGCTTATAGCCCTCGCGTCTTAAATCCCTCGTCGCTCCGCTCCTCGTGATTTAAACTTGCCGCTCGGGCAATATTGATGACTGTCTAAACCTTGATTAATAATATACTATTCCACTACTCACAAACAATCATTATTGACCATTTATCAGGTTGAGAGATTGTTTTCCTTTACGTCTTGCTGCATTATTCACCTACTTAGATCTATAACGAAATCAGCTGAACATGGATATAAAGAAAATATATCGCGCCTTGCCTGTTTAACTAATGTTAATATAGTGATGCCAAGATGTCCTTGCCTGGTGAGGGGTATCTTGTCCAGTGCGCATGCGCGAAAAATTCAAGAAGACAATTCAACACGACAGGAAAAAAATGTGCTTCCATCACATTTAGTAACAGCAATTCTTAAACAAACATTAACGTGCTTTATGAGTAGAAATAGAATTACGTGTAATGTTTCATAGTTTAGCGGGATGATAACTACAACAATTTCTTAATCAATCTACGTAATAACCAACATAATTAAATTCAATTCATTATAGAACAAGAAATAAACAACTTAATCAATTTTCTAGACCTCACCATAAAAAATGAAAATGAGCAATTGAACTCTGGAATCTATAGAAAACATACCACAACAGACATCATTATATCAGCGGACTCCAAAAAACCCCGACAAACCAAGCTAGCAGCCTTTCACAGTATGATATTATAGTCTAGTAAACATGCCCCTTGGAACACTAACTTGATTAATATGAAAATAACATAAAAATCTATAAAAGTGAATTTGGTTATTGCAAAAAAACGATGGTGGGGTATACCTATTTTGTTGAATGGCAAAATAATACTTATTATCATTTAATTTGTTTGTGGCCGTTTATTATAAAAGTTTTTCGTGAAAAAGTCGATGGCCGTTTAAATCGTATGGCTATGATTTAATAAAGAACATTAAGTAAGTGAGTATAGTTATTTAAACATTTATGAACTTTGTGCTGATTGATTTTATAGTTTATTTAATTCTACATATCGTCCTTGTTTTACAGCGTGTATTGTTGCCATTTGTTTTGAAACTTTAGTAATCCAGGATCCTGATTTCAACATTAACTAGTAGGTACATTACAAATCATATATTATTCAAGTACCTATAATATAATATGCTTATATGTACTGAGAGATAATTTTCCTCAAATCAGCAGAAATAGTTCATAACAAACTTGAAACCCTTAGAAAGTTCGAAATTCCTAAGTTCTCCGGCTATAAACTTCTTACATTCACATTTAAATTCACTTGTGTTTGTTATTATTCGATGGAATCGTGCCATGAAGGTCCTAAATAAGGCTGTATTCTTTAGATTTATATATGATTATATGATTTTACCGGAATATCTTTTTTTTTTGCTATTGTACAAATGTACATATTATGGTAAATAGTTAACTGTTATTAAATATTTCAAAATTAATTTTTAACGACCAAATTATCAAGTATCAAAATCAATTAGATTTTTAGGATTAGGTCTATTTAAATGAAAATATAAGTGGGATGTATCACATTTAAAACCTAAAAAGTAACTTAATCTCCAATAATAGGAATTTTATATAAAATAAGACATTTTGTTCCCTTAATAGTATATTAAAACATAAGTTTCATAAGACACAATTTTATGTCACGCGTCTGTTTAAGACACGAGCCGCGTAGCGTAATGAGACGAGTGCTCTAAAATGTCTTATGAAACCAATATTTTATAATACTTTTTTTATTTGGGTAATTTTTAAGAAAATTAAAAAAAAAATGTAGTTCATAATTTCCAGTCAAAATTTTTATTTTTTTTTAGGTTGACAACGCTATGTTACAGAAAAAAAAACAATTGGGCACCCCAGCCGCCATTATTTCAAAAGTAATACATATTTTTAATAAATTGTCATTTTTTGCTGTATTGAATCATTAAATATTATTTAATAATTTAGTAGTAAAAACGAATAAAAATGAGCCAAGACGGAAGACATATACCCCACCAGAACTACGAGAAATCGCGGAAAATAATTTAAATAATCTCTTACCAAAGAAATCTCGCAATGTCTATCAAAAAGGATATGCAGATTTTGAGCTATGGTGTGAGCAAAATAATGTAAAAGATATTTCGGAAAATGTCCTGATAGCGTTTTTTAACAAAAAAAGTAAAATTAAAAAGGCTTCATCGATGTGGTCCAAATACTTAATGTTAAGAACTTGTTTAAATATATATAGAAATATTGATATATCGAAATATAAAAAATTACAGGCATATTTAAAAAGGCTTTCGGAGGGTTACACGCCAAAAAAATCAAAAATTTTAGAGATTGAGCGAATTAATCGCTTCATTGGACAAACTGATGATAAAATATATCTAGCAATCAGAGTAAGTATTGCATTAAATAAGAATGTAGTTAACAAGATTGGAATGATTTCTAAAACTTTTGCTTCAAAATAGCGTTCTCAGCATTAGCAACGATATCTTAAACAAAAATACAATAGGTATCGACAAAAAAAACTTACCCGTAATAAATGTAGTTGATCTTGAATATAAATTTTAGGTTATTCTAATAATGGGCTATAATGGTGTCTGCCGCAGAGAAGAAATTACAAATATGTCAGTAGATGATATTGAATTTAGAGACGATATAATCATTGTACATGTGCCCAAAACTAAAAATTACATAACCGGGCAGCTTATAATTACAAATAGTGACTGGGTACAAATGGTAACACATTATATTAGTCTCAGACCAAATCACGTGACAGGTCACAGATTTTTCTTGACTTATAGAAATGGACACTGCATTAACACTCCTCTTGGTCTTAACACAATTTGGCAAAGCTCCTTTTGTTATTGCTTCTTACTTAAAATTACCATATCCCAAGTTATTTACAGGCCATGGTTTTTAACGGTCCAGTGTTACACACTTAGTAAATAGTGGGGATGACTTGAACACTATTAAGAATCATGGTGGCTGGAAGTCTTCAGCACTGGCCAAAGGTTACATTGAAACTTCGATGAAAAGCAAGGTTGAAGTTGCAAATATTTTGTCCACACAATCTTCACACGGTGCCTCTCCGCCTTGCTTATCACGTACATCCCAAAATACCACAGCTACAGCATCTGTAACGTCAAGTGGAACCACTAGACTAATTATAAATGAGTAAGGTCTCACACAAAATATTGTGTCTACCCAGAATATTCCAGGGATAACCATTAACGCCACCGAACATTCAACAGTAACAGTAAATATTTACAACAATCGCACTGATAAAACTGTGCTCCCTTAATCAAATAATCTGATTTATTTGGTGAATAATTATTGGTAATAAATAAATGTGATTTTAATTAACTAAATTTGATTTAACTGAAATAAATGAGAGTATTTCGTTTTATTTGCAAAGTTATTTGACTGTTGGTTGATTTGTGTCAAATCATAGAACCCTTCAAACAAATATCTTACCAAAAAACCACTAAAATAACAAAATCTAAATAACTAATTATTTAATCGAACTAATTTTTATTTAGGAACTAAATCCCGTTAATCGCTAGTTAAATCACCCAATAGAGAACTATTTAAATGTCTAGGTCATTTAAACTAAATAATTATGTATTTACATTAAATCGTTAATATAAAACAACCAAATATTTACAAATAACTATTTATTTAATCGAAGTACATTTCACGTTAAGAACTAAATACCTTTAACTTTAGTTTAAATCATTCATTGCCGAACTTTTCAAATAATTTGGTCATCCAAACTAATAATTAAGTATTTAAATGAACTCCTGTCGCCTACTTTGGGCTTTGAGTAATTTGATTGGTTATACAAAAGTGGCCTGATCATCGCGTTTTGGTCATTGGTGTTCGATTTTGTCTTGTAGAAATTTATGAGTGAGAGTGAAATCTTCTTTGTTAGTGGCACAGAAGTTAGTGGTTCCATCAAAAATTAAAACGAAGATATGGGGAATAAACGTAATATGAATAATTATTTAGAAGATTGGGGTATATCGAGGGGTTTATCCCATATGTTAGATACTTTTCAAGGTAGGAAACTATATTTGAATATTTTAGTTACGCATGAAACGAGTTAAAAAAGTAAGATAAGAGGCAACGAAAAGATACTTGTAATACCTAATTTAAAATTTCGAACACAAAATCTTTTTAGAAAAATGTAGCCAGGTATTTATAAATCATGGCTACCTAAGTTACAAATAAGACAGTTTTTCTCGATTTTCACCGTAATTCAATACCTATCAAACCTCCTAACGTAAAAAATATAATATAATTAATATAATATTAAGCCCTAAGACGTTTATAGAAACACATAACATAACATAAAAATAAGGAATAAAATAAGAGATGGTTATCTTTTAAATTTTATGTTATTTTTATGTAAAAATAGTTGTGCGCGTGCGCGTAATTTGTCATAACCTTTATTTTCGGCAAAAGTGTGTTTTTTCTGTTGGTTTGCCTTATTATTTGAACACTATAAACAATTTGATAAGAGTAAAGTTTTCTTGTTGACCTTATGATTTAAATTTGTTTCTTGTTTATTGGGTTTTTAGGTCATTTATAAATAAATAAAGGTTTGGTTTAGGTTGACGTTTCGGTTTATATTACATTAAACCATCTTCAGAACTCTATATAACTCTTAGCACTATCACTTCTATTAAAATTTTTACATGTTTAACTATGTGGTAACTATGCAAGACTTCAATTTGATAAGGTTTGTGATTATTATGGTATAGGTACTGATTAAACCATATTCGATAGCAACATTTCAATATTTCTTATTTTTATGTGACGTCTGTATAAACACGTACTTGGATAAAATAAGAACTGATTTGAATGAACATTCTAATCTATTGAAAATTAAAAAAAGGTATTTAAACCAAATAAATTTATATTTGATCTAAATAAATATAAAAGACAAGTTAAACAATTATGTACTTGAATAAAAAAACAATCACTTTGATGGAAATTACCGGTTTATTTAAATCAAATCACTTAAATTGTTTAATTAAATAACGTTGTTGTTACGGCAAATACATGTAAAACAAAAGTAAAATAAATATGTACTTGATAAAATATATACAAATATCAATTAAATAAACATTTTGTTAACTTAACTTTTAACCTATTTATCTTAAGTCATTAAAACGGCTTATTTAAGTTAGGTTAGTGTTAAGGAAATAAATATTTGCTTGAATTTTGTATTTAGTGATTAGTTCCAAATAAAAAGTAATTTGTATCAAATCAGATGATCCTAATTGAGGCAAATAATCCCTTGGTATTTTTCAAATACATATTTGTTTGGCTAATAGGAAACAAATATTTATTTGAGTCAACGGTAAATTTTTTTAACTCAAATAATTAATTTTATCAGTGCACTAATCCCTTCCCAAGCCTGTTTCTTTAGAGAAATAAAATTGGGAAAAATACCACAGTATTTATAATTGTAACTAAATAAACTAAATAAGCGCTATTTAACTTTTGCTCACTATTATTTCAATAGTCTAATATTATAGTGTTTTGTGCTTGAAATAAATAAATATGCGTTAACCACAGTCGCATATTTTCTAGGTTATATTGTTCGTGGATGTATGTAAAGCAGCGTGAGCGTGATCCTAGTAAAGATATACCTACGTATATTCTGTATTATACAACCAGTAAAACAACATTTCAAATTAAATAATTTATTTAATTTTTTGTAATTAAAATTTTTTATAAAATATGTCTCACCTATAAAGATAGTCCCATGTATAGGTATAAAACAGATAATTAAAGTTTACCACTACCGAAATATTTCCTAAAACAAAAAGTAGGTGTGCCATAAAATTTCAAAACAGTCAGTTGTGTTGTTACCGTCAGAGAGAATATTAAAATGCGTGTTTAAAATGATTGCTTATGCAACCCAATTGCAACCCATAATGAAGACTTTATGACTCCCAAATAGAAAAAATTGGAATATTCAATATTTAAAATAAACCTGGGGCTCTGCATGTAGAACTAATTTAAAACCATTAAAAAATTACAAAATAAAGTACTTAAATGTATACCCAACTTACACTTTTTAAAACTAACATAAAATTTATATCGACCAAGAAGATATCAAGCATTTGTAAATAAATTAAAAATTATTAGATTAATACAGATAATAAACTGACAAAAAAATTCAAATATAAAATTATTAAGATCAATTAGCGTTCATCAACTTTATACAAGACAAAGTAATGATTTTTAAATTACCCAAATCTTGGTAAACGATCGATTTTACATGAAGGAATTAATATTTAGAATCAACTACCAAGTTACCAAGAAATAAAAAAATTTAAAAATAAAATAGCAAAAACAATTCTGTAAGTAGTTTTTTGAGGTATGTAAGAAAATTTAAAGTTGTGTCCGGCTTTCGCTACGTCGCGTCGTTGAAAACATGTTTATAAATTTAAAGGAAAAGTTTACAGCGCTTTTTAAGGTTAGTTCATGTTAGTTATAGCAATATTGTCAACAAAATGACGTCCCAACATAAATAATTACACTTTCACGCTTCTCGACCACTGTGCGTTGAGATCTGAGACCACTGTACCATCTAAACCATTAAACATTAAACAGCCATCAGCACTATTTGGGTAAAATAACTCTACATCGGATGAACCTGGCACCTTCGTCTTTCCGACTGGTCACCTGCCCTACGATCAGGAGTGCCTATACGTCACCTGATCTTCTCTAGTTCCTCCCAGGACTGCTCTTAAATTACATAAACCCGAAGCCCCCCTTCTTGGTCCTCACCTATCCACCAATCCTCCGAGGCGTGATAAAGTAAGGCCCCTCAGGTTAGTTGTACCATTAAATCCGACGGCGCCGGTGCCTTAACGAGACATGCTGGGTTTTATCCAGGCTACCTGGTAACGAAATTATACATACATACATAGAATATAAGGATCTATGTCTTTTTAGCCAGTGTTCTGTTCATTCCGATTCCCCGTTAGGGAAGCAACCCCAAGTTGTGACAATATTTGATGTTGGATGTATCATGCCAAAGCCTTTGATCGCTGTTATATTCAAAAAAATGAGTTATAGATGCTTCATCTATTCAGTAGAAGAGGTCTCAACATGGAACTGAAAATTTAGCACGCAAAATCCCATGACCCCTCTTAAAAAGGATCATTCAGAATAACAAGGAACATTATTTTGCCTAAATATATTTTTCTCTCCCAACAGTTGTTATAACAGGCCAATAAGAAGGTCGGACAAATATGAAATACTAAACCTCCAAACTAAAATTTTAATTATCTCAAGGTAAAAACAATTTAATAATTAACACGTGTATTGAATTAGCTAACCGAGCAAAAGGGTTTGATGTCAAACAAGCCCTTCCCGAAGTCGCAATCCAAAGTTGGCTGAATAACGACGTTTGTTTATTTAGGATGCCTAGAGATAAGGTATCCTAAGAATATTGTGAATAATATTTAATCAAATTAGTTTTAAAATAATTATGTCTATTTTGAGATAATAATAATATTTTTTTACGTGGACTTTCTGTTAAAGTTGATAAAGATTAACTCCTAAAAAGAAAGATTAATTTCGAATAGCATAAAGCACGAAATTCCGATTTTCGAGCTGGATTTGCAGAATAGATAGGTATTTCTAATTTAAAAATATATTATCGGCAATGCCCTGTCAAGGGTTTTGATATACAAAAAGCAGTTGGCCCTGACAAAATTTCGATCATCGTGACAGGCGCCGATGTTAGTTAATAGTATTCTCTATAACTTTTGATATAGCCGAAAGCAATGCGACTGGTCCATACTTGCTTGGCAGAAATTCTTGACTATTTTGGCAATGGACTGTACTCCCTTTTTCTTTTTCTGTAGGATAAGTTACCGGTGTCAATTTATCGACGCATGTCTTAAACATGATAACTGGAATTTTGTCAGGTCCAGAAGCCTTCTTTGGGATTAAGACAATCTAAGATTAATTTTACTGGATGCTCCCGAAATACAATCTCGCACATTTATTAATCATGAAGTTTCTGGAAATTAGCCCTTGAATGTGAAAATAAAAGTTGTACTAGTAAAATTGCTTTCTCCTCTGCTGTAGTCGCAATACTGTCATCAGTAAACGGCGGAATATATGCAAAGTTCATAGGATATATACATTTTTTTGCATATTTTGCCAATTTTATAATAAAATTCATATTTTTCCCAAATTATTATTTTATGAGCATATTTTTATGTTTTCGGCGTTAAAAATTAAAAACGCCCACTCATGAAAACTCGTTGACTCATAGGATTAATGTCCAGTTCGGCACTTGTTTCAGGGATTTTCCAATCTGAAGATAATTATATAATAATTAATATTTACATTTCGGTTATACACAAGATATTTATTGGGGGTTTCCGGGGTTCGCAGATATATTGTTAGGGGTTATTTATTATCATTTAATAATGCCTTATTATTACCTGCTTAACAATAACTGTAATACGTACGTCTGTTTGAGTTTGTCCAAAGATTTCAGTGTGAAGCAAATGATTTCAAATTTGTGTTCAAAATGTCTTAAGTGGCGAAAACGTTTTCGTGGATTAAAAATTTTCCAGAGTTAGACTTTAGTAGAGAAAAAGTCTTCTGTAAAGCTTGTGCAAAAATTACTGTTGTGTGAAAAGAAGTTCCAATTCGATCAACATTTAAAAACACCGCTGCATAAATCAAAGTTACAAAAAATGAAATTTTAGCCAGTTCAGCTGAGTGTAAAAAACGCATTTCAAAATGTTGGAAAAAAATCGAAATCTGAAAAGGAAATTTTTTAAGAAGACTTATGCAAGGCTTTGGTCGCAGCAAACATACCCTTAAAAAAATTGCAAAATCCGCAATTTAGAGGATTTTTGCAAAGATATTGTCAACATACCATTCGTGACGAATCCACGCTTAGAAAGAACAATGTTCATTCAGTATACGAGACCGTCTCAGAATCACTGGGTGATAAAATTTAAAATAATTTTTTTTTTGCATGATTGTTGATGAAACCACGGATGCTTGTGGCAGATATATCGCACATCTTATGATTGGAGCACATTAAAAAAATAAAGCAACAAACCCATATTTAACAGCTTCTAAGCAGATAGATAAAACTAATAATGTACCCGTAACCAGATTTATTCAGCAGTCCCTATCGAGCTTTTTCTTACCAAATCCAGTTCCAGATGAGAAGCTTTTAGTGCTTTCGTCTGATGCAGCACCGTATATGGTAAAAGTAGGCCAAAACTTAAGAAGATTTTACCCCAATGTGGTACATGTGACTTGTCTTTTACACGGAAAAAACCGAGTCGCAGAAACCGTCAGAACTGAATATCCTTTAGTAAATAAATTAATTTCAAATGTAAAGAAGTGTTTCTAGAAGCACCTGTAAGAGTGCAGATGTATAAGGAGAGATTACCAGGAGTTAGTTTACCTCCAAAACCTGTAATTATCCGGTAAAAACACGGATTAAGGCCGCATTATTCTACGCAGAACATTTCGAATCCATTAAAGAACTAATTTTGGATTTAGATGACGATTCGCAATGTGTTGTGCAAAGTAAAGAGTTGTTAAAAAATGCTAGTGTAGTTAGAAATCTTGTTTTAATTAAGATTAATTTCAGTTTAATACCGGACACAATATCTCCGTTAGAGAGTAGAAATTTAAGTTTAAGAGACACAATTAGTATTGTTGAAACTTTTTCCGCTAAATGTAACAACATTCCCGGTAAAGTAGGAGGTCAAGTAATCAACTCATCAGAAATTTAGAGGTGAAACGGTCGATGAATTAAAGCTCTGATAGCTTAACGACCGACAAAAATGATTGTGATCCGTTAGGAATTTCACGAAGTTTGTCTTTGATCCTCTGGCTCTGTGCTCCTTAACAAACGTTAACGAACATCTTCTCTGTATGGCATTTAATAGAATTATTTCTAAAGGGGAGGATATTCCGATCATAAAAGAATCCCTTATTGTTCCTATTAATAAGCCGGGTAAACCAAATGAGTTTAGGCCAATTGCTTTAGCGTCTTGCATCCTAAAAACCTTAGAGAGAATTCTAAAATCACGTTTGGAATGGTGGGTTGAGTCACAAGGTCTGCTTCCTTCATTACAGTTTGGTTTTCGAAGAGGTAAAGGGACGACGGAATGTTTAGCTCATTTAACAACCGATATTCAAGAAACTTTTACCAACAATGACTATCTGGGAGCGATATTTTTGGATGTATCCAGTGCATACGAAAATGTTAATCTAGATATTCTAATGCAAAAGTTGCAAATATTTAACATTTCACGGGGCCTTGCCTGCAATCTAGTTAACCTGTTCATCAATAGGAAAATATATATACGGAATGCGAATGGTGTTATCGGCCCCAGAACGGTTTCTGATGGACTTCCACAGGGATCTGTTTTGAGCCCATTACTATTTAATCTATATACAGCTGATATTCATGACATTGGTTTCAATGCCACTGTTTTGCAATTTGCTGATGACTTTTGTATATACAGCAGGCAAAGGTCGCTTGAAGCCTCCAAAGCTAACTTGAACCATGTTATGTATATCTGCAACTCCTATTTTCCCAATAATGGCTTTACCTTATCTACTCAAAAATCGGCAGTTTTAATATTTTCTCGTCATAGGGTCGCAAAGGAAGATACAATCAGGCTTAATCGCTGTGTCATACCATGGGTTTACTCTACAAAATATCTTGGAATTATTCTGGATCAAAAATTAAGCTGGGAGGAGCATATTAACTTGTTAATGAAGAAGGCTGAAAAAAGCTTAAATGTTCTTAAGGCGGTAGTTTCAAGATCTTGGGGCTCTGACCCAAAAACTTCTTTAATTTTTTATAAATCCTTCACTCGTTCGATTTTGGATACTGGGTCCATTTTCTATGGTTCAGCTACAAATTCTAGACTTCCTTTACAATCCAATATAAAGCTCTAAGACTAGTTGTAGGGGCGTTTAGGTCATCTCCTACACAAGCATTATTATCCGAATGCAATGAACCCCCACTGTCGCTAAGAAGACAAATGTTGGCAGAAAAATTTGTTATAAAAAATTTACAATACACAAACAGTTCTATTGTCAATAAAATCGGAAAACTAGGCATTGCTAACTTATTATGTCCTTTTTGGATAAATAAAACTAGTCCACCCTTAGCTGATGCTTTTACTAAGACAATGTCCTTTGAAAAATCGGTTGAAAAAAGAGAAAAATATTTTTTATTTGAATTTGCTTACGAAATTTCATATGTTAGAGTGAACGCCACATTCCCGAAGTACACTCCTTTTCCAAGCTTAAATCGCGCTATACTTAACCAGTACCTAAGTAAATTTACAAATTACTACAAGATTTATACGGACGGCTCAAAGAGTCAGATGGGAGTTGGCAGTGCTTTTGCTATACCCGAAGCTAATATTGTGTATAAGTATAAGTGCGATGATAGAGCATCAATATTCACCGCCGAGGCCTTGGCTATTATAAAAGCCCTAGAATATGTAATTGATTCTACGATATGTCAAAGGGTAGTTATTTTGTCAGATTCGCAGTCAGTGCTCCAAGCAGTATATTGTAACAACGGTTGTAATCATCCTCTTATTGCAAGAATTCTAAACCTTATAACCACTCTCTATACCAAAAAGTACCTACAAGTGATTTATTCACGTTACTAAGGGCAGATCTGCTGACATCATGGAAGGCAATGTATCAAAACTATGTACTAAATAATAAAAACCTCTACACCTCCATTCATTCAAAACTTCCAAGCAATCCACTAATAAAAAGAATGCAGATATCTAGACCTTGTTTCACAGCATATTTTCGTTACATCACTGGACATGGCAATTTTAATAAGCATCTATATAGACTAAAAATAAATGAAACACCTCACTGCCCTTGTGATAATCAATCTATCGACGATATAAACCACAAGATTTTTAACTGCAGCCTTAACACGACAGCGACAGAGTTCCTCTGTTCAGAACTCGCCAAGCGTAATTTATTGCCCCTCAATTTTATCTCTCTAATGTCGATGGCTAATGTAAATACAGATATTGAAAGTATATTTATTAATTACATTAAACTATCCAGATTTAAAGTGTAAACTATTTAATCTAAAAAATTCCCTACACAGTCCTTGCTTATCCTTATATGTTTTTTCCTTTTGAAGTGGTCTTTACTGTCCCGTGTAAACCAAAAGTCGCCCTGATAGGCCCCAGTGGCGTGTAGCGAGTGTCCCCGTGCATATTCCTATGTCATGTACCCTGCCTACCTTATTTCAATAGAAGCTTTTGAGTAATCATATTTTAACTTTTATATAATAACAATAATATATTCTGCTGTGGCTAAATGAGCAATGCTCAAGGCCAAAAGAAGAAGAAAAAAAAAAGATCTTGTTGATTCCACAAATCATGTGGTCTCTAAAAAACTACCCTCAAAGTATCTTATTGGTGTGGCAGAAGATTAAAACAAACGCTCTTTTTTATTCTCACTCGCAATTTTTCCAATTGTTATGTGGGTAAAGTGTAAGCAGATATAAATAAAATCTACTTGGAAGCCCGTCATATTATTCCCGATGATCGCCAAAAGTTATAGTTAAGATATTGCCTTGTATGAATAAAGGTGTAAATAGCGCAAATACTTTAATGACACTAATCGCAAACGGGATCTTTACGAGCTACCTACTTCACGACAAACATCATCAGACTTGTGCGCTTTAAGGACTAGCATGTTTCTAGAGGTAGGTACTATACTGCCCGTCAGTAAAAATAATTCGTTGACAACTTTTATTAGACCAAGGCTTGCCGTTGAAAGAAAAATTTTTTGAGATGGGGATAAAAGTTTCCATGTCAGTAAAGATGACGTCCGATGCTTCTTTAGTACAAATGGATGGATCTCAGAGGTAAAACAACCGTTTTGTCGAGAAAAGGTTTAAAAATGGTCCTTTAGGTGATCCCACTTGTTGATGTATAATGCCAGAACTTGCGTAGTTTCGGAGACCTGCTTAGCATTAATTGGTAGTTTGCTCAGTATGTTCTTAACAGAGTCCCTACGGCTGTTGTGTACAAATCGGGGGTTGACGTTAGCTAGCAAAATCACCATCTCGGTCTGAAGTTCAAGTTGGTTCGCCTACTAGTTTAGTGAGGCCAGAGCTGATGACAAAGGATTCAGCTTCGATCCTTGCTCATCGTTGTATTTGAGTATTTGGGTCATTTGACATTATTAATTATGAAGTCGCTAGAGATGACAACTTCGAAATTGGGATAATAGGTTTACAAGAAATCTATAATCGTACCAGCAAGTAAAGAGAACAAGTCTCTGTAATCAGAATTGCTTGTTAGCCGGTAACGGCAGCATATAAACTTGCTGACTCTTTGCGTTAATATTTTAAACGGCATTACATTAAAGCCTTTAGGCTCAGTAACTCCTCTCGTTCACAAGAAATATAACTTTGGACGAAGAGACAAACACCTACGTTATTTAGGTTAGTACATGAGGTTTGGCAGATTGTAAATGTTGATGGTTAAGTAATCCCAGGATTCCGCCTTCATGATTGCTATAATATTTGTACCTTACATTTATGTAAAAATAGTATTTTAAAATAAAATTTTTATTTTATGTTAACTTACGCATAAAAGTCCTTTTTTTAGGTTTGCAGATTCGCTGGAATTCAAACTGGCGGATTTTTATTTTACTCAAATGAAACAGAGAATAAAATTTGATAAAGACATTTCCGATCACCCAATTTTAACAGAACTCGGTTTAGAAATTGTTTTCAAAGTTGCTAATAACGGAATCAACCTACTTACCTAATACAATCCTGCTCATTTTCGACGTTTCTTTACGAAAAAAACTGATAAGGTTTTGGCGGTTAGCGAAATTTTAATAATTTATTGAAAACAATGAAAAATAAATTAAAATTAAACATTGTTTAAAAATTTTACTTTTTCGTAACCATCGAATACCCTTAATGCTTCATTTTTTGTTCTGTGCACGCCGAAATAATTGCGTTGTGTGAGTGATGACTGTATAGCTTTTCAGCCGAATCCCAACAAAAAGAAATTGTTCATCAGTGCGTGTAACAAAGCATTTTCGCATAGAAATAAGAACAGAAACTGTCCTAAAAATGTTCTTTTTTAATGGTTTTAAAAAGTTGTATTGGCGTTATTAGAAGAACTTGAGAAATCGCCATTATTTACTTCATTTCTCTACCCACGTAAATAACGATAATAAATAATCACCTAGATAAATAATGAAAAACTTTGTGGGTAATGAAGTTAAGTTACACACGATTTTAGCATTCTTACTTACCGGCTCTTTACCATGTTATTGGCTTTGAGCCTTGACTAACCATTTTAAATGAAAAAATTCCGGAAAATAGCATCAATGTTTTAATAAATAGGAAATTTCATCATAAATTAGAAGATGTTCAAAAATGTCAACCCGACAACAAATTTTCTATGAACTGACATTTAAAATAGCATTGCTATAGAGACTATATTTAAATAATACGAAGAAATAAATCAATCAAAATCGTCTTCTCCACGGACATGCAACAAACAAAGAAGCATCCGAAAAGCCAGAGAAGAAAACAAAAAAATATTTTACCTGGACGAAACATGGCTAAATGAATAAAATATTAGCAGGTTGAAAATATTAAAAGTTCAAGGCAAGCTTTTTTGAAAGGATTGTCCACAGAATGAAGACCGCCATGTGGAAAAGGACATAGACTTATCATAACCCATATTGGAAGTTCTGAAGGCTTCGTTAAAGGTGGTCTACTGATGTTCCAATCTAAAAATACAGGAGACTACCACGAAGCTATGGTTCGAGCAAATGTTGGATTTTATACCAAAAAATGCAATAATTCTATTGGGTAATGCAAGTTATCACTCCAGTCTGACGGAAAAATTGCCGATACGTGCGTGGCGTAAAAGTAAAATAAAAGAATGGCTAAGTTTAAGACAATAGAATTTCCATTAGATTTCTTAAAATAATCCTTACTATTGGTACTGGCCAATTTAAATAAAAATGCATACAAAAAATATGTAGTCGATGAAATGGCAAAGTTACGAGAAATATCTATGCTCAGACTCCCTCCTTACCACTGCGAATTAAACCTGATCAAACTTATACGGGCCAAAATAAAGACAGATGTCGCCAAAAAAAAAGACGACTTATAAAATGGTGAATTAGTGAATATAATATATTATACTAATAAATCAGATGGCTAGGAAATATTTTCCTAATTAGTATATTATATTTATTCTACTCCATCTGACAAGTGAGGATTTTTAAAGATTTTTAAGTGAATTAGTGGTAGAAAAAAGCCTTTATATACCTCAATTGAGAAAGCTGTTATATGTACAGGCTGTCAATTTGAAAACTTCTCACCCTTACTATCTTTCTTGCAGTTAAAAATATGAAAAATCGGAAAGACACGTTAATTTCATTTATAAGGGGGACACTTTAAATGAATAGTTTTAGCCTTCTTGTTTCAACCCCCTAGGAGGTATATGGTAGATGTCACCCTTAGAATCTTAAATGGGAATGGGGGGGGGATCAAGTGGCACAACGTTTTAAAGGGCGTTCAACTCTCTTTTCAGTGGTGTCCTACTTTGTTGCTTTTTGTCCAGAGGTGTCCGAATAATCGCGTTTCAAAGCTGCAGAAACCATTAAGCTTGCCTGCATTGAGATTTTGGTTTTCAGGTTAGTGTTTACACAAAAATTATTGCATTGGGTCTCCTTGTAGTACAAATAATTAGAAGATTAGGCGGCACCGTTAAAATCGTTGAATAACAGAGAGAAAATCTAGTTTAAACAATTGATTTCTTATTTATTGATTATTTTACTTCGACAAAAATAACTTTTTATTGCGGAAGAGAAATTTCTACACTAAAACACATGGGATCTACATACGCACTTTCTTATAAGTTGTTCAAATTGTTGCCCATTTTCCTGTAAACAATAATAAAGTCTGTTTTCGAACTCCTCCCTAACATTTCGGAAAACTTCACCGGGAATTGACCTGCATTCTGCTGCAATTCGCTTTTTAAGATCTTCAATATCAGCAGGTTGTGTTTTATAAACAATGGATTTAAGATGTCCCCAAAGAAAGAAGTCTAAGGGTGTTAAATCCGGTGATCTTGGAGGCCATTCAATTGGTCCCCTTCTGCCAATCCATCTATCCGGGAATCTCTCGTTTAACTACTGTCGGGCCGAAAGAAAATAATGAGCACCGTCCTGATGGAATGTTATCAAATCCTCCTGTAAAACTGAATTACCCTCTGCATCAATTTGAGTTTCTAGCTCATGGGTGATAAAAGGATCAATAGTTTCTTCAAGCATATTAAGGTACAGATCACCTGTCAAGTTTCCTTTAATAAATATAGGACCAATAATGGCATTTCCAAGAATACCAGCCCAAACATTAACTTTTTGGAGATATTGTGTATGTCCTTCTCGAAAAATATGCGGGTTTTCGTCACTCCAATATCGACAATTTTTTTTGTTAACATTTCCATTTAGAAAAAATGAACATTCATCGCTGATAACAACAACAGATATTCGGCAGAATATTAGGGATGGCGTTGACTTGACCACTCATGAATTCACAAAACTCTATTTTTCTATCAAAATCACCGTCATAGAGTTCTTGAAGTATCTGCATTTTGTATGGATGGAGTTTATGCATTTTCAGTGCTTTTCTTACAGTCTCGTGTGATATTCCTGTCTGCTCTGCTACTGTCCGCAACGAGGTCCGCAAGGAGCTGGTGGGCTCTGCAGCAAATAATCCCAAAACCTCAATTTGAGCTCCTTCATTCATCACTCGTAGGTTATTTATTTTTCTATTACTCACCGAACCAGTTTCGGAGAACTTTGATACCAAGTCCAGCACATATCTGTGACTTACTTCACGATTTCGATTTCTTTCATTGAAAAGCAATGCCGTCCTTCGTGCGCACTTTCCAACCTCTTCATAAATGAAAATAATTTCAGTTCTTTCTTGAAGAGAATAAACCATTCTCACACTTTATGCGCTTAATAAAAGTTATCACTGAAAAGCCCAACAAGCAAAAGCGAATTAACAATATTTTTCCTGTTTTGACTACATCTTTTAAATTTGCTGACCATGTCTTTTTTTTGTTAAAAAACAACTTTAGAATTTGTTGATAGAATAGCAAGGCTTTTGTGGAATTTCAGTGATAAGTCATCGAATGAACGCAAATTAACTAGGTACTAAATAAAGAAATCTTAGTACTTTTATGTATATGTAAATATACCATTTGAGGCATATAGGATCAAAACCCGCTAAATCCACTTTACTAAAATTTTCAGAATGAGCAAGAAACTGTTTCACTAACTTATGGTAACAATTTCAAATTGAGTTTATTTTTCAAATATTCCTTAATACTTTTAGATCATTTTTATGCGAAAGGAAATAAAGTAAATCTAGCTAAAAAGTCAGAAATTGAAACTAAAAAATGGATTTGGTGCAATTTGATACCAACTATTGGACGTGGTGGGTGAAGATAAATAAAATGGACTTAGTGTAGTTTGTTACGAAACTGACTTATTTAAAAAAGTTTTAATGTACAAAAATAAAACGAACAAAACGGAACAATATAATCAAGAAACTTTTAATCAAAAACCTAAACTATTAAATCCGGAACTGCTTCTACTGCTTCACAAAGATCGTTATGCTCATTCTCATCATTTTGAATATTTGGCTCTTGAATATTACCTTCCAGATATTTTTCCAATACCTGCTTATAGTAATCTAATCTTTCTAAATCTTTCCACAGAGCCCCATAATGTTTCAATAATAGTGTTGCCACGTCCTGAAGTTTTCTAATTTTTGGCGGAACTCCGGTTTCCAGTGGCAAGGGATTTAAAGAATCTATTTTTCTTCCTCTTTTAAAAACGGATTTACTTCGATTAAGGTCGGACATATAACTTTGTTCTCCTCTTATGTTGACTGTATTATTCTTCCCTCGACTTAAAATAAACCTTTTGGACATATTGAATTTAAAATGCCACCTAGCTGGTGAATTTAAAACTTCTTGGGATGCAGTTTTCCAGTCCATAACAGGTACATCTTTACCCAGTTCAACTACTGTTCCGTGTTCTTTAAATATATCAAGGTATTCACTAGGCTCCACTATCTGCTCAAGTTTTCTAAAAACTTTTTCAATGTTACCAAATACTCGGTCCGGAGGAATGTACGAGTGCCCAACAACAGGAAAGACGAGCTCCATTTCTTTTACTGGCGAAGTACTTAACCATTTAAAACACATTGCCAACATAATGCTATTTTTATTCTGTCCTCCGCATCCATCAGCGACAAGACGAACTTTCTCGACACCATCAAGATTACTGTGGTTTAAAGTATAAAAAACTGCCGATGCAATCTCATTTGCTCCCTTGTGATGTTTGTCCTCAGTCCATGCAAAAATCCGAACATTTTCTGGTGTGAGTGAAGAATGAGAGTCTCCTGTGACTGTTGTAAAGTTATACATATACAGTTGTCTGCTGTAGTATACACTTTGAAATGGAATTTTAGGTAGTGTTAAGTTCTTTTGACAATCAAAACTTATGATCAGCAACCCATCTTTTCTTTCTCTCAATTTTGCAAAAAACGCTTTTGCTCTCAGTTTGTGTATTCGAAGTTCAGTTATTAACTTGCATCTTTTTCCTCTTTTAGCTTTTCTCCAAACTTCAAACATTTTGAACATACATCGGTTCGGGGAGATCCAAACCCTATGTTGAAATGGGTATTAAAAATTTTTCTAAAATAACTTTCTTTCACTTGAAGCACCAAAGGAGCCTCGCTTTTATAAAATTTCCACAATTGTCAAATATTTTAACCGCTAGGTAAATAAACTCTGCATTCTGTTCTGCCGCGGCAGTAGTGCGACTCAGTAGCTTTAAACTTTTTTATAAAGCTAATTATTGCTTCTCTTTCAGGCTGAAACAATGTTTCTTTTCTGTTTCCACCACGGTTTTCTTTTGCCATAGTACGACTTACAAAATGTCGTTGCAAGACACCTTTGACTCTATCTGGGCTAATGCAGAGCACACCTAAAAAAGCTTCTCGGCAGACTGGTATCATTTTGTTATTTGGAGACTTTCCGATAAAATACTTCCTTGAACATTGTCGACTGGATGATCCTTTTATATTTCGACGCCGACTGGGCACCTCTGTCTGGGAGAACTTCACGATAAAGTTGTCTTGACCTACCTTAGTCTCATTCTTATAAAAAGCATTATGAAACTCTTTAATATCTAGCATGGTCAAAGTACTGCATCTGTAGGATTTGGTGCAATGCTTACATTTTGGGTATTTCGGTAGGGCTGAAGCAGCATACCTAAAAAGCAACATACATACTCAGTTTTCCTTAAGCACAGCACACTACTTTATACCCGAGGTATTTATCTATGTTCCTTAAGATAAAAAAAAAATGTAGATTAGAAATGTTAATTACCTTCTAGCCTTTTCGACATTTCTTTTCCAAAATTTTGGGGCTCGCTCTCGCTTTCTAGCTTTGTTGGAAGCCACAACGTCGACTTCTCTTACGTCATCGCACATTATTTTGTTCTGTTTTTCCTTTTTTTTTAGTAAAAACGTAAAAACCAGTACCTATAGGTAGGTCTACGGCAACTAACTCATGTCAAATAATGACTAGCAAGAACACAGAACCTCAAAAATTAATAATATAATGTAATCATGACGCGCTGTTGACCACGTGATCACCGAAATATTATCTGATTGGTTAAATTGGATTTGGTGCTGTTTGAAAATGAAGCAAGTTGGATTTAGGGGAATTTGAAACTAAACTGACTTTTGAAATGATATTTTATGATGGATTAGATGAGTTTTGCAACTGTATTGCTATTCACATCGGTAGAGATTTTTAAAGTACACAATCTGCTGTATATAACTCATTTTTGGCCAAAAGTGGATTTAGTGGGTTTTGATCCTATATGCCTCATTTAAAAGGTGCTTTAAGTTAAAGTGCATAATAAAATATCAGTTTGAATTATTTTGTTTCCTCAAAAAATAAAATACGGTGTGGCGCAAAAATATTTAATATTTTTATGTTTCAATTTTAAAAGGCCATAATATTGTTAAAACTAATCTGACATACTATTTATGGTCATCTCTAACAAAGTGTACAAAAAATACAATTTGCGTACTGTATGGTTCCAATGTACTTTTTATACAGGGTAATTAAGAAAATACGATTAAATCCTATTTTTTGCCCAAAATAAACGAAATCTGGTATTTAGGTATATCTTTGAAATTAAAACAACATTTCTTAATAAAAATATTTTGTAAAATGAAAAATTAACGTACTTTACTCTTAGCAGAATTTCCAGTTTTTGACTCTCCCTCGTATACAATAAGACCTTTACCGGACTTGATGGGTGTTATTTTGGTTTGAGGACATGCAGAACTTGTATGAAATAAAATAAATTTACTAATTTCATAAATCAATAATTTTTCCATTTTCTGCGCACTTTCTGTCGGTTACTGTATAATGTACTATTATAGCCTCAAATATTCGTGACGTAACTAAAACTTCCCACTCTATTTGCAGTGTATCATTTTACTACCCTTGCAACAATTTACTTTACTGCACTAGTGTCTACGATCTAAAACATGACTCTTACTGATATAATAATTATATTGTCCAAAATTCATAACTAGGTTTATAAATACCACTAAATATTATAAACCGTGTCTGCTATTTAATGAAAGTTTTTTTACTTTTAGAATATTTTTTTATTAGACGAAAATAATAAATTTAAGTAAAAAGTAATAATTCTGTAATCAAAAACTTGTTGACCAATAATCTGGTGACTTTTGCTATTTGTATCACTCTTTCAAGAGTCAGAATACAGAAAATAACACTTACAACGTCGACGTCTTATTACTTATGATTAAAGGACGAAATATATGCAAAGTGCATATATGTATATCCATTTTTTGCATATTTTGCCAATTTTATAATAAAATTCATATTTTTCCCATTTTTTCATATTTCTTTTTTATTATTTTATGAGCATATTTTATGTTTTCGGCGTTATCACAAAGTTAAAAACGCCCGGTCATGAAAACTCGTAGACTCGTTCGTAGGCTTAATGTCCAGTCCGGCACTTGTTTCAGGGATTTTCCAATCTGAAGATAATTATATAATAATTAATATTTACATTTTGGTTATACACAAGGTAGTTTGGTAGTTTCCGGGGTTTGCAGGTATATTGTTAGGGGTTATTTATTGTCATTTAATAATGCCTTATTATTACCTGTTTAACAAACTGTATTTTTTTATATCAGGCTGTAATACGTACGTCTGTTTTAGATTGTCGAAAGATTTCAGTATTTTCAGTGTGAAACTAGTGATTTTAAATTTGTGGCGAAAACGTCTTCGTGGATTAAAAAATTCCAAGAGTTATAGTTTAGTGGAGAAGAAGTCTTCTGTAAAGCTTGTTCAAAAACTATTGTTTGTGGAAAGAAGTTCCAAATCGATCAACATTTGAAAACACCGCTGCATAAATTAAAGTTACAAAATTGAAATATGAGCCAGTTCGACTGAGTGTAAAAAACGCATTTGGAAGTGTTGGAGAAAAATCGAAATCTGAAAAGGAAATTTTTCAAGAAGACTTATGCAAGTCTTTGGTCACAGCAAACATACCCTTAAAAAAGTTGCAAAATCCGCAATTTATTGGATTTTACAAAAATATTGTCAACAAACCATTCCTGACGAATCCACGCTTAGAAAGAAGAATGTCTATTCAGTATATGAAACCGTTTTAGAAGAAAATAGAGCTTCACTGGGTGATAAATTTTTTTAAATTATTGTTGATGAAAGCACAGATGCGTGTGGCAGATATATCGCACATCTTATGATTGGAGCACTTCAAGAAGATATAGCAACAAACCCATATTTAATAGCCTCTAAGCAGCTAGACAAAACTTATAATGTGACCGCAACCCGATTTATTCAGCAGTCGAGCTTTTTATTACCAAATCCAGTCCCAGATGAGAAGTTTTTGGTGTTATTGTCTGATGCAGCACCGTATATGGTAAAAGTAGGCCAAAACTTAAGAATCTTTTACCCCAATACGGTACATGTGACTTGTCTTTTATATAAAGGATAAATAAAGGATATATAAAGGATAAATCGTCGGATGGTAACTCACTTCTGGAGGATCTCGTACATAAGTTTGACTCACTTGTCAAGGATATGGCTCTATTTAAGAGAGGACAGTCTGATTTTGGCGATTCGCTTACGTTTTATGGCAACAAAATCGACGACTTCAACCATCAGATGGAAATACTTACTAAAGTTTCGAAAACTGTTGAGGTCCTAAGCCAAGAACTCTCCTGTGTAAAGAAAGAATGCTCAAGTTTAAGAGCTGAAATCGAGTACATGCATCAACAGGGTCGTTCCAATAACGTTGAGATTTGTGGAGTGCCAGAGAAAAATAGAGAAAATGTACTTACGTTGGTCAAAAGGGTCGGCAGTGAAATCGGTATTACAATTCTGGACGAAGATATTGGCGCGAGTCACCGTGTTTCACATTTCTCTGAGAGCCAACTGCCGAATCGGGCTCGAAAAAATATCATAGTTAAGTTTGTTAACATTTCTAAGCGAAACGCTTTCCTTGATGCGGCAAAAAAACGCAGAAATCCGGGTCTAAATTCATCTAATCTTGGATTTGAGGAAAGCGTAAAAATCTTCGTCAATGAACATCTTTCGCCCTTCTACAAATTGCTCTTTAAAAAATCCAGGGAATTTTGTAAGAACAACAATTATAAGTATTGCTGGGTGAAGGGCATGAAAATATTTGTCAAGAGGACTGACGGGGAGAAAGCGGTTCACATTGTTAACGAAACAGTGTTATCTAGCCTGCCTAATTAAAATGAGTTTATGTTAGTGTGTGTTAAAAGGATAAGTCTACCTCAAAGTGATTGTTAAAAATGATTTTTCGGTTTATTATCAAAATACTAGAGGGTTAAGGTCCAAATGTGCTGAGTTTTTTCAATCGGTTAGTGCGAGCAATTATGACGTCATCTGCATTACGGAATCCTGGCTAAAGGCGGAGGTCTTGTCTTCGGAGTTATTTCCTGTAAATTATAAGGTTTTTCGTTTGGATAGAAACCCAGTGTATAGTGGAAAAAGTGATGGCGGAGGTGTAATAATAGGGGTTTGTGATATTTTTTTGGCTGAGTCGGTTCCGAGGTGGTGTAATGAAAATACAGTAATAGAGGATTTATGGGTGTCTGTCGCGCTGGGGGGAGGTAAGTCCCTGTATATTTGTACAGTATATATTCCACCACACGCGACTTTAAACAATTACATAGCTTTTCTTCAAAAGTTGGAACGTATATTTTCTAAGCATAAGAACCATAGTTTTTTATTTATCGGCGATTTTAACTTGAGTAATATACAGTGGAAATTAAACTTAAATAGTCAGGACTTGCAGCCCCACAGTGTTGCAGATACGCTGAGTCGCTCTTTTTCAGATTTTTTCTTCCTGAGTGGCCTCAAACAATTTAATCACGTAGTAAATCAAAACAATAAAATCCTTGATCTTTTACTAACTAATTTTGGTAATGTTAACGTAAAAAAATGTAGTATTCCGTTTGTTCGGGAGGATAATCACCATTCTTCATTAGATATAATTTTAAATTTGTGCTGCTTCAGAAACTTGACTAGTAATTCTTACGAGAAATTCAAGTTTAACAATATTGATTATTCAGTTATTGATAGATTGATATATAATCACAACTGGGAGGGATCATTTCAGTCTAGTGACATCGATAGAGATGTGGAAAGTTTTTATAATCTTTTAGAGGACATTATTCATACTAATATTCCAAAGGTTAAGATTAAGAAATCTTCTCACCCATTATGGTTCTCAAAAACAACTTTGAAGTATATCTCAGATAAGGATAAAGCTCATAGAAGGTGGAAAACCTTCCACAATGATGGTGACTATACTGCTTTTTCGGACCTCCGAAAAAAGGTAAAAATTTCTGTAAAAAATGACTATAAAAAATATATTCAAATTACTGAAAATAACTTGAAAAACAATACTAAAAGTTTTTGGTCTTTTTTAAATAACAAAAAGAATTGTAAATCCCTACCCAGTAAAATGAATTTTGGTGTTTCTTCCGCTTCAAATGATGTAGAGATTGCTAATTTGTTTCAGGAATATTTTGGTAGTGTGTATGAGAAACCGAATGCTCCATGTTTGGTTAATGTAGCCGAACCACTGGACTCGTTTACAGTAAATTATATTCCGTATTCGATTATCGAAAAAACTCTAAAGGGTCTCGACCCTAAGAAGGGACCCGGCCCTGACGGGATCCCATCGATATTTTTGAAGTCTTGTCCTAGTCTAAGTAAACCATTATACAAGTTATTTAATAAGTGTCTGTCTCTGGGAATTTTTCCAATAAAATGGAAGGTCGCACAGATTGTTCCAATTCATAAAACCGGAAATAAAAATAATGTTGAAAATTATCGGCCAATCTCTCTATTGTGTCACTTTGGAAAAGTTTTCGAGTCTGTTATTTTGGAGCTCCTTTTTTTTCAAATTAAAAGAAATATCGACATTAATCAGCATGGTTTTTACAGGGGTCGGTCCATTCTGACCAACATTGTTCCCTTTATTCAGAGAACCTATGAGGCAATGGAGAAGGGTCGTGATGTCTGCGCTGCTTACACCGACTTTTCCAAGGCCTTCGACAAGGTCCATCACCCCACTTTGGCTGTGAAACTTGGAAACTTCGGTGTGCAGGGCTGGCTACTCGATCTTTTAAAAAATTATTTGCAAAATAGAACTCAGTATGTAGCTATTAATGGAGCTAGGTCGGTCTGCTTGGATGTGACCTCTGGAGTTCCGCAGGGTTCACACTTGGGTCCCCTGCTTTTTGTATTATTTTTGTATGACATAGAGACCTGTTTTCTGGACTCGAATAGTGTGTATTCCTTATATGCTGACGATCTTAAGATTTCAACTATCATTAACTCGCCTTTGGATATAGTAAAATTGCAGGGGGACATTAACAGATTCTTTGAATACTGCACACTGAATCGTCTGCATTTAAATATTGATAAGTGTCACTACATTGTTTTCTCTAAGTTGGACCTCTCAAGAAATCCAAATATAGATTTGAGTTTAGATAACACACAATTAAAACGTGTTAATGTGGTTAAAGATTTGGGGGTCACCTTGGACTCCAGACTGTTGTTCGAGTCTCATATAGAGGCTATTATGTGTAAAGCATTGCGCCTTTTAGGATTTATTCTAAGAACTACTGAAGGCTTTAAAAGCCCTGCATCGTTAATTACTTTATATTACAGCATGGTAAGAAGTGTTCTGGAGTACTCGTCAACAGTCTGGAGTCCGATGTATCACAAATATATTGATCGAATTGAAAGTGTCCAAAAAAAGTTTATCAAAGCTCTTAGTTTTCGTTACAATAGACAACGGCATTTTTACTCGTATAACGAAAATTTGTTATTTTATAGATTGCAATCGCTGAGGTCCAGAAGGCAGTGTTTTGATATTTTCTTTGTTTATAAGATAGTAAATAACCTCATCGACTCTGAATTTTGTGTAAATTATGTACTTTTTAACGCTAACCCATACACACTTCGGAATAGGCTAACTTTTGGTGTCCCTGCTTTTACAACTAATTACCTTTCTAACTCTCCTCTCATACGTTGCATGAAAACATACAACGATCTTGTAACGGGTGATAGAGGCATTGACCTGTTTAACACTAACTTATCTACCTTTAAAAATCTTATCAGAAAAAAAAATATCTATTATCCTTTGATTAGGGAGTGCATTGCTATCACTGGCGTATTTTTCTAGCTTTATAATTTGTTTTGGATTTATTGTTTGATTGTACAAAATAGCCTTTATTCTTTAGTTAAACTTATTGTGTACTTCTACCGAACTTTGTAAATATCTTTTTGTAATCCGTGTCACTCTATAATTGGTCTGCTCAAAGCAGTCTGTTGAGTGACCTTGTTTGTCTAAATAAATAAATAAATAAATAAATAAATAAATATGGAATAAACCAAGTCGCAGAAACCGTCAGAACTAAATATCCTTTAGTACATAAATTAATTTCAAATGTAAAAAAAGTGTTTCTAAAAGCACCTCCAAGAGTGCAGATGCATAAGGAGAGATTACCAGGAGTTAGTTTACGTCCAGAACCTGTAATTACCCGCTGGTAAACATGGATTAAGGCCGCAGTATTCTACGCAGAACATTTCGAAGCCATTAAAGAACTAATTTTGGATTTAGATGACGATTCGCAGTGTGTTGTGCAAAGTAAAGAGTTGTTAAAAAGTGCAAGTGCAGTTAAAGGTCTTGTTTTTATTAAGGTTAATTTCAGTTTTATACCGGACATAATATACTCGTTAGAGAGTAGAAATTTAAGTTTAAGAGACTCAATCAGTATCGTTGAAACTTTTTCCGCTAAATGTAGCAACATTCCCGGTAAAGTAGAAGGTCAACTAAGGAACAAATTGGATATAACTGGAAAAAAGAATGAAGGATTCAAATACTTAACTGTGCAGTAAAAAGCATTTATGAAGGTAAACCATCCAACGAATCCAATTAGGAAATGCCACAAATCTTTTAACCTCACTTGCATCTTTAGGTGCAGGATATCCTTGAACAGTCTTAATTTTCTCTGGGCCAGGTAAAACACCCTCAGAAGAGACTACATGCCCCAAATATAAAAGTTCTCTTTTTAAAAATTTCCATTTGTTTGGGTTTAGTTTCAAACTAACGCCTTTCATTCTTTGTAAAACTTTTACTAAATTTTTATTATGATTAATCGAATTATTTTCAAAAACAATATGATCATCCAGATAAACAAAACAAATTTTATAGTTAAGACCTGACATTGCTATAGTCATTGCTCCAAAAAAACATTAAGACTTATTTTTAAACCCATAGGTAGTCGAGTAATTTGAAATTGTCCTTTACTACATACAGTAAATGCTGTAATAGGTCTAATAGCTTTATCTCCTTGCCTTATGATTTACTACCTAAGTTGTAGTATTATCCGATTGAAAAAAGCTTCTCCTTGTATAAACATATTTTCACTGATAGAAGACAATCCTTTTTAGTCGAAAATTTTGAAATTTATTTAGTAATAAATGTCTTTTATACAATCTCAGGTTAAGAAATTGTTTACTTTTATTTTTCTTTGTTTTCTTTTGCATTTTTTTTAATAAACATCTTATTTAGAACCCAGTGTATTTCTTTGTCCTATTTAACTATAATGAATTAAGAAATATTGCATACCAGTATGCATATTTGGTCAAAAAATGCATATAACTGCATATTTTAAAGGCAACCAAGGCATATGCTATTTTGGCTGAATTTAAATACATATATTCCACCCTTTATTTATGACAAACTTGTTATGAAACAATGACTTTGTTGATTTGAGTTTATTTAAGGTATACCACGTTGCTAGTTACTGAAATGAATACTGTTAATTTAATTGAATATTAAACCATAACACGACAAGAATATCCAAATGATAGCGGTAGTAGAAAAAGGTTTCATTAGCGATTATCGTTAAAACTGCGGTATTCGAGAATGTAGGTTGAAATAAAGACTCCATGGGAATTTTAATATAATGGAAATTACAAGACCCTTGAAAATTCTTTTATTTTAAAATCTCAACTTTTCTGACTAAAATTGTTTATAAATTAGTTTTTATATAAATAATTATTAAAATGTAAACATAATGAATAAGATTAAATTAACTTATCCTGAAAAATATTGCATTTTATCTACTATTGTTAATGTTATTATCATGGCTCCATTTAATTTAAGTTAATAATGCTGTATGAACTGAAGAAAACTTGGGACCAAATTAATTTGTATTTTATGTTGTACTTCGCAATATTTCTTTCATTTCGCCTTCCTTGCAGAATGTTTCAATTCTCGAAAAGAAAAAATTAGGATCACGTTCTTTTGAAAATAACTTTATATAGATTTCAGAATGCTACCCTTAGCACGTGGAATCAAGTTCTTTATCTCGTCAAATCTGTTTCGAATTTATTTCGAGGACATTTTGATCCAATCAATGGACTATTATTTTTTGGCACAGCTTCAGAATTTTTCTTATTTTCTTGAAATTGTTGCATTTAATATAAATTGATTTATTGTGAAAGTGTAGTACATGGCGAAGTTGTCTGACGTAGACGGCTACAAACGAGATGTGGCGCTATTTTGATATAATTGGACAATCGATCAGAACTTACAGCATCTATAATATCGCCATATTTCTTTTGTTCTTTTTTCCTATGGATTGGCATTCATTATAATTGCTTTCTTTTCTCAGTATCTTTTTGTGATGCAGCACTGCAGAAAAATACCTTTATGGCGTTCTGCGAGGTATGCGTATACGAAGGCAGCGATATAGATACAGTGAGCTCAAAAAGGTTGGAATAAATTCGTTTCAAATTCAGGTGATTATTTTCTGGAAAAACGCTTGGACATGTCGATTATTATTTTTAATTGCAAATTTTTTGACATAAGAAATGTGCATACAGGTTGTCTTAAGAAGAACATATTATACCGTCAACATTAATTTTTTTTTAATAGAACACCCTGTATATTATATTATTTTTAAATTCTACGATATATTCTAAACACTTTTTGTATAACGTACCATATCTCCAAAATCAACGGTTTTCGATATATTGACATTTTAATATTTTTCTAAAAAAATGCTGAGATCCGTGGATTTTTAGTTTTAATTGTGCATTTCTTTATTATTATTGTAACCTGTTACCTGAATTAATTTATTTTGACACAGACATTTACTTCTTGTCAAAAATTCTTCAAATTGTGTAGATCTATCTAACTTCAAGTAATTCTGTAAAAATGGCGCGGTTAAGTGAAAAAGATAGGATAGAGATACTAATGATGCTTGGCTATGGAGATAGGATGCGAACCCAAACAGAAGTGTGTGAGTTATTTAACAATAAGTACCCAAACCAAGCACCAATATCTCAATCTGTTGTTAGTAAAATTGTAAAAAAATATAGGGATTTGGGGCATGTTAGAGACAATTATATTCAAGGTCGACCTAGAATTTTAGAAGATGTGCAGTTAAATGTCCTCTTAGCTGTCCAAGAAATCCACCATAGTGTTACTCGCGGTATTGCCACGGAAAATAATATTTGTCAAGCAACCGTATTGAATTATTTACAGAAAAATAAATGGCATCCCTATAGGGTACAGTTGGTTCATGAACTTAATGAAGATGACCCGGATAGAAGAAAATAATTTTGCGAAATAATGATGAACAGATACATTGAAGATCCTCAAATTTTAAAAAGAATTGTGTTCTCTGATGAAGGAACGTTTACTCTAAATGGGCATGTGAATCGCCAAAACTGTCGATATTGGGCTAAGGAAAATCCGCACTGGATCATGGAGTCCCACACACAATACCCGCAAAAAGTGAATGTTTGGGCTGGAATTGTTGATAACCGTATTTCAGGTCCCATCTTTTTTGATGGTACGTTAAATGGCGAACTGTATCTAGAATTCTTAGAATTTGAGTTAATACCGGCACTTGCTGTACTCTATCCAAATCCAGATGAGCCAGACATTCCCAACAATAACTTATAGTACCAGCAAGACGGAGCACCAGCCCATTACACACGCCCGGTGCGTGACGGGGTCCAATAGAATGGCCGGCAAGGTCACCAGATTTGACCCCGCTAGATTTTTTTCTGTGGGGCTATTTAAAATCTAAAGTATACTTTAACAGACCTAACAATATTGATGAACTTAAAGCTCGAATAAGGCATGAGGTTAGATTAATAGAGCCCCAGGGATACGTTCATAAACGTGCGAGCAAAGTAACACTTTAATCTGTAATGGAATTGGTTGACATTTGAAATGGAGCCCATTGTAACCCGCAATTTTTGAACGCTTATGGTATGGTCGTGACGTGACACATCTCTTCGGTGTATAACATAACCTGAAATTCGACTATGATGAACCAAAACCAAAGTAAATTTATAATTATTGGCAACTTCATTAGCTGCAAAATATCATTTATTGGATGATATTGATATATAGTAGGTTATAGGTTATAAAAACTCCGTATCTTAAACTTTTTTGAAGTGCGCAAACTCGGTCAAAATTACCAAGCTCTGGACCGCGGTAAGAAATGTACACTTTGGGAATGTCAAAGTGAGTTTATGAACACTCGGAAAGTAGTCACAGAGTAACAAAAATTGTATTTATGAACGATGCTTGTCACAAAAATGTAAGAAATGTGTACTCTGTAACATTTATGAACGCACCCCAGGTAATCCATAACGTTTTGGAAGAATTCAAAGATCGACTTGCATATTGCCAAGAAGTTGGTGGCGGTCAATTTCAACATTTATTAAAATAAAATTTAATATAGTCTATGTAAATATTATAGACTAAATTGATGTAAAGAGTTCATTTTTAATTGTAGTTTTCGTACCAAAAAAAATGTCAATATATCGAAAACCGTTGATTTAACCGTTGATTTTGGAGAGTTATACAAAAAGTGTTTAGAATGCATCGTAGATTTTAAAAATAATATAATATACAGGGTGTTCTATTTAAAAAAATTAATGTTGACGGGATGATCTTCTTGAGACAACCTATATATACATTTCTTATGTCAAAAATTCGCAATTAAAAATAATAATTGGCATGTCCAAGCGTTCTTCCAGAAAATAATCACCTGACTTTCAAACGAATTTATTCCAACCTTTTTGAGCTCACTGTATATATAGATATACAGGGTGTCCCATAACTTATGGGCCGGAGAGCAACTAGAGATACCTCACATCAAACTAGACCGATTAAATCATATAAGTTTTTTCGAAATGTTACTCGTTCTAGAGATACAGATTGAAAGTGAACGTTTATTTTCGGAAATAAGCCAAAATCTCAAAACGGTTCAATGAATCGAATTGAAAGTTGGCAGTATTATGTTTTTATGAGTGAGAAATAAGAATTTGTAGAAATTTTTAAGTTTCACATTAAAGGGCGTTAGTTACATACACTGGGTTTCATAAATCTATGATTTTTTTTCTTACCTGTGATATTAGGTGTGTTTGAATTAAAGTTTCTCAAAAAAAGGCAATTTCTAAGCTAAAAAGGTATACTCGCTTGATCTTAATATCTTTAACCGTTTTCGAGATGTTTCCGTTTAAACATCACCAAGCATAAAAATAAGCAAAGTAATTAGATTCATATTTTAGTTATCACAACGCAATAAATTAGAAACAATGCAACAATAACAAGAAGCTCACTTTAGTAAATGTTGAAAGTGCCCACCGTTGACTTAGAACGTTATTTAAGTTTCACACTAGAAATAAAAAGTATTAAAGATAATTGTGTATTTATACTTCATCACATGCCATATTTTTGAAAAACACTAATTGACGAGGTTGGCTGTGCACTACAAAATCAATTGAAACAATTAATTATTGGTTGTTACTTTTGCCTAGCAACGAAATAATTTATGTCAAACGAATGTTAGCAAAAGTTAATAAAGAGTTTTATGTTATTTCATATACTAAGTTTATTTTTTTCGAATATGCCGCGGCATTATCAATATGCTAACAGAGAATTGAGAGATATGCTCTACGTCTATCTCAAGAAAAGTATAATGGTGTTGCTGCTGCGAGAAGATATTTAGAGTTATATCCAAACAGAATTCAACCTGATCGAAAAATATGTCAACGTATTTACACTGAGTTAGGCGACATGGGTAGCTTTTATAATAAGAATCCTGGTGACAGACCAAAAACTATAACTGTTGCGCAGGAAGAAGGAATTTTGGTTCGTGTTGCAGACGATCCCTCTTTGAGCACTACACGCTTGAAAGCTGCTACTACAATAAGTAAATCATCTGTGTCACGAATCATCCACACTGAAAAATTGTACCCTTACCATTTTACGCCTGTACAAAATTTACTGGAACATGATTTACCATCCAGAATGGAATTTTGTCAGTTATTATTAAATAAAAAAAAAACGAAAACCCGTCATTTCTAAAAACCATAATATTTACTGATAAGGCGACGTTCACGAGACGTGGAATCTTCAACTATAGAAATACCCATTATTATGCTCTTGAGAATTCACAACTGGTAAGAGAAAGACATTTTCAGCAAGAATTTTCAGTGAATGTTTGGTGCGGTATCATTGGCAATAATTATTTGATAGGCCCATTTGAACTTCCACAAAGACTTGCTGGTAATCCATATTTGCAGTTTTTAGAAAACGACTTATTTAATTTATTAGATGATGTACCTTTAAACCTAAGACTAAATATGTGGTTTATGCAAGATGGGGCACCACCTCACTTTTCACTTATAGTTCGAAATCACCTGAATCAACGCTTTCCACATCGGTGGATTGGTCGCGGTAGTGACTTTCCTTGGCCCCCTCGTAGTCCATATATTAACCCGCTTGATTTATATTTGTGGGGATACATGAAGTCATTAGTTTATAAGGACGAAATTAATACACGCGATGAACTTGTACAAAAATTTGGGGAAGCCGCTAATATGATTAAAAACAAGAAGACACTTTCCCAAAAGTGAGATGTCACTTAGATAAAAGTTTAATAAAGTGTATTGAGGTGAACGGTGGCCACATTCAACATTTACTAAAGTGAGCTTCTTGCTATTGTTGCATTGTTTCTAATTTATTACGTTCTGATAATTAAAATATGAATTTAATTACTTTTTTTTTTATGCTTTGTGATGTTTAAACGGAAATATCTCGAAAACGGTTAGAGATATTAAGATCAAGCAAGTATACCTTTTTAGCTTAGAAATTGCCCTTCTTTGAGAAACTTCGATTCAAAATTCAAACACACCTAATATCACAGGTAAGAAGAAAAATCATAGATTTATCAAACCCAGTGTATGTAACTAACGCCCTCTACTGTGAAACTTAAAAATTTCTACAAATTCTTATTTCTTACTCATAAAAACATAATACTGCCAACTTTCAATTCGATTTATTGAACCGTGTTAAAATTACGGTTTATTATTGAAAATAAACTTTCACTTTCAACGCCCTGTATTTCTAGAACGAGAAACATTTCGAAAAAACTTATATGACTTAATCGGTCTAGTTTGATGTCAGGTATCTCTAGTTGCTCTACGGCCCATAAGTTATGGGACACCCTGTATATAGTATTATACGGAACCTTTTTTTAAAATTATCGCATTTAGAAAGTAATTTTAAAAGTATTTTGATTTTTTAAAATATGTGGTAGTCGCTACTAAACAATCATATTCCGTTACCCAGATTTTATTTGATTCTATCGGTATATACCGAGAAGTGCATATTTTCTATGCGCTGCAAACACCAAATTTCTGAAAAATCATTAATAACTCAAAAACTATTTGATTTAGACAAAGGATAATAAATAATATAATAAAAAATTTCCTTACAATCGATCAAGAAATCCAAGAATCATATAATATACATATTCAATATACAATTTCATTTTTTTGTTATTGTTTTTGGCTGTTTTGTGCCAAACAACTAACTATAACTATTTTTGAAAAATATTAAAAACGTCGGTAGTTTAGGTGCTATGGCATCCAGCGTTGTGAGAAGGCCAAGGGCTGACCTAGCTTTAAGTAAATATATTTTTTTTAATAATACTCTAGGCAACAATGTTTGACAACAATTAAAAACCGGCAAAAATTCCACTAAATGACAATATTTTTAAATTTGAAATTGTTAATTGGATGATCAGACAGGACATTTTATGTACCTGGGTATTTTTCTCTTAACTTTAAAAAACGATGCGCCGGCTTTATTTTGCACCCTCAAGGTTTTTATTTGACTGCCATTGATCTTGACGACAAAGTACACGTTCGTTGCCAATTAGAACAACATTAAGTCATATGTTACTACAAAGGTTGCGGTTTAAATCAAGTGTCAAAAGTTAAATTGTCTTCTGTCCCTTGTTCCCGCTAACTAAAAATTTCTTTCTACCCTATTTTGCCCACTAAAAATGTATGTTTGCCACCGTCGAATTAAGAAAAAAAATAGTTTAAGCAATATCTACCCAGCAAAATAACCATATGCTTGACAAATAAATTGATTATGGATCCACATTTCTGTAAAATTAAGTTGTCCCCAGAGTTTTAATGTCACCTCTGTCTCTTAGTATTTGTCGAGTTGCAGTTCATCTATAAATGACGCTTCTGTGAGATAGACAGGCACAAACTATTTAGTAAACCATCAATTTTCAGTGTGGCATGTCGTTCTTGAGCCATAGTTTTTGTTTTGCTATATAAAAATCTGAAAAACGTAAGTATTTCTATGAACTAAAAAAGATTAAAGAAAGTGCCTAACCGAAAAAGAAAGACAAAAAGAAAAAGATAAGTATGAATAAAAAACGACAAAGGTACCATGAGACGAAAAAACAAAGACAACAGGAGGAAGAAACTTTTCTAAATAATTTGCCCATGGTAGATGAATTACCAGAACAACCGACATCTTTTAAAAATAAATTACCAGTAAGAACAGCAACACCCGAGAAATTAAGTTTAAGGAGAGATCAGATGGACACAGCAAAAAAATCATAACATCAAGCGAATAAAGAAAAGACGAAATATAAGAAAATCACTATTTCTACCGAATAAAAACGCCTAAAAGAATGCGAGAAAAAAAGGAAGCAGCGAGAACTGGGACAAAATAAGGAGAATCATTAAAATTATTGTAGAAAGAAAAGAGAACTTTACCAAGAAAAAAAGCGACTGAAAACATTAAATCTAAAATAGACATGTGTCTACGTAATCAAAAAGAACAAAGAAAAAAAATGGCGTATAAAACAAAGAAAACGTCGAGAAAAACTAAAAGTAATGAAAGAAAATTACCGATTTCATAGTTAGCAATAGTCCACCAGAAAGTAGACCAGACACACCAGCACACAAGAGGGAAGCTACACCAGTTCGAGATCTTTCCAACAACGAAAATCAAGCAAGGGATCCCACACAAGCATCTTGGGAAAAAACTCCTTTAAAATCTGCAGAGGCTGTGAAAAGTCCAGAATAAGATCTGAAGGGGCAAAAAAGAACAACTTTAAAAAAACTTAAATTACATAAAACATAAACTGAGCAAAACAAGTTATGAGCTTTAAAATTAAATTCGATCGTTTTTTCTTCTACAATCATCAGCATTTAAATTTGAAACACTAATGCTCTCTGATACAAATACAGCTAATAATAATAATATTAACGGTCAAAAGACTGAAGATAACTTCGATTATCGCTTTCGTTTTTTAAATGTTCACCGAAACTTTCACACACAGACATGAACCGTTTTTGCCGATAAATGAAAATGAAATAACAACAGAGAACTAGCTATTAGTTAATTTTACATAAGAATTTTCAAAACAAGGTTCCAAGCATCTTTTATATATATGTCAACTATTGTCTGCAGGACAAAAACTTTAAGGAACATTTTTGAGAAGAAAGGTTAGAAAAGATCATCAAGGGTACATTTACGGCCTTTCAGATTTTCTAGATATTTTTGAGTTTAAGTACGAAAATATAAAAGGAAAACTCACTGACCCGGGGAAGTATGGACGCGGTATATTTAAGTTTAACGTTAATACTGATTTGCTTTGAAGTTACATTTACATTCCGTTCATTTACTTTTTTTTTCTGTTTAAATTTATCATCTAAAGGTTTAAGTTTAAAAAAATAAAAAATACAAAGTTCATATACAGGGTGTTACAAATTCGACATACGAGCATTGGAATCTCGGAAACCATAGGAGTTAGAGAAACGGTTAAATAAGGGCAAAGTTGTGCAACTCGGTGCTGATTAATATGCCGCTTTAAAAGTTTTAAAATTCCGAATACTTCCGATATTATTCGTAAAAAACCGAAATTTTGCAAAATCGTTTTTATTTTTTCCTGAGCTCATTTAAATAGCGATTTAAAAATAAATGACACTTTGTTTTTGCAACCTTTTCTTCTTTACAAAATGACGTTATTAAACTAAAGATCCGACGTTTCGTCTCCGAGTGGACAACATCAACTTTATTTTTTTAAATACGGACCTGTAATTTTTTTTACCGATTTTTAAACCCCCCTACCCTCAAAATGTAATGGCGGTATTACTTTCTAATAATGAATTGTTTTTGCTTATTTCCTTTTAAATTCGTATTTTACATTTGTCAGTCCGGTCCTGGCAACGAATCACAATATTAATTAAACACTCTATTTTATTTAAAACATTCATACATAAGTAACAAAATTTATTTTATAAGAATTTTCTAATAATTATAAATTTCTTAATAATTATAAAACCTAATTTTCTAAATGTTCAAAAATATTGCCGTTTTGCCCAATGCAACGATCGATTCTTCTTCCAATTTTGGCGACAGCCCTTTGAACCGATCTTCTCCTTATCCTACCAACTGCAACCTGTATGCGTTCTTCCAGTTCCTCCATGGTATCTAAGTCATTTTTTATAAATAAAATTTTTTAATGCCCCCATAAAAGAAATCCAGAGGCGAAATATCTGGCGACCTCGCTGGCGACTCTATTGCCCCACCATTTCCGATCCACCTATCAGTAAGATCAACTTTAAACAAACTGTGAACAATAATTGAAAGAAAAATACAACATACAGTTCGTAGGCTATAAAGGTCAATTGAAAGGGGGTAGTATAGCCAGGATCATAAGAAACATCGATCTGTGCATAGGTAGGTACCTATGGGTAAAAGGAAATATTATTGAACATTTTGGAAATTAGAGCTTTCCTAATAAACTCAAATTTTCATGAAACCCATTTGTAAAGGTTTTTATAAAAATAACGTTTTTAATTATAATTGTGATTCGTTGCCAGAAATCGGTAAAAAAAATTCCAGGTCTGTATTTAAAAAAATAAAGTTGATGTTGGCCGCTCGGAGACAAAACGTCGGATCTTTAGTTTAATAACGTTATTTTGTAGAGGAGAAAATTGCAACGACAAAATGTCATTTATTTTTAAATAGCTATTCAAATGAGCTCAGAAAAAAATAAAAACGATTTTGCAAAATTACGTTTTTTTTTCGAATAATCTTGGAGGTATTCGGAATTTTAAAACTTTTAAAGCGGCATTTTAATGAGCACCGAATTGCACAACTTTGCCCCCATTTAACCGTTTCTCTATAACTACTATGGTTGCCGAGATTTCAATGCTCGTATGTCGAATTTGTAACACCCTGTATTTATTTGCATCAAAACTATTTTATTCTTAATTTTTAACTATTGAATACTCTTTTTCGATTATTTCCCGGTATAAACTGCACATATAATAAAACTGTAATAGGACTGCATTTATACTGCTTTAATAAAAACAAAAAAAGACTCCATAGATTTTAAAAAACTGAAGAATTGGTTCAATTTACAAATATTACCATACAATTTTTACATGATAAACACTTTTAACAAAATAATATTATTCAATGTGTTTCAGTAGATTGGCATTTAAAATACCTAAACAGAATGTAAAGAGACGCTGGCCATTTGGTTTCACCAGAACCACAAACATACACACATACATACATACAGAATGTAAGGGAACGGAGGTGACATTTTTAGTCTTGCCCATACAAATTTTTAAGCAACCCGATTTCCCTCATTGATTTTAATAATTTTGGAGCAAAATAAAATGTTTAAAGAGTTTACCAAGTACATTTCCCTAAAAAAAAATTTTTTTCAATTATTTTGAGCCTAATTTAAAGTCAAGAAAAAAATACCCACCTACATTATATACGATTGTTCTTAAAATTTAGAAAGGTCCTCATATGATCTTTGGTATCGGATTATTTACAGTGCAAACAAATTAGGAGAAAACGACACAGGCAAAGTGTTCAACGTATAGAGCGATAAACAAGAACAGTTGTTAACTTCTTTTAAATAAAAAAAAAATTAATAAAGAAACGAGATATTAAATAGATGCTTATTTGCTTTAGTCAGATACATTATCTACCATATTGCCTCTAGTTTTGCTTATCTGTAGCATTCAAGGGCCTTAGTTTAGCAGTTCATTATTCCAAAAAAGTTGCACAAAATATCCACTGACCCCTTATAAGACATTTGCGTAGGTACTTATACAAACTTTTTTTCTCATGTTTAGATACCCATGTAAAATTATTATTAAAGTAGAAAAGCGGAATTTCTGGATGCCCTGTATAAAACGTAAAAAGTTCATCAGCTTTAATTTAATACTAGGTAAAATACGTTATACTCAAATACTAAGTGTAATACTTTGTAATTAGTTCGTTTTACTTTTTTCTAGTCTCGTAGAACAACAAAGTTCTAACGTAAACTAATTAAGTTAATATAATGTTTAATGTTACACTCTTGGTAATTATAGGTAAGTACCTATAATAAAATAAAGTTACAAAGAAAAAGTATTTTAATAAAATTTATAGCGATACTTACGAAGAATCATGTTCATCTCCTGCATATCTGAACAAGAAACTGACTTACCTGAAACAGGAAAAATTAAATTTATTTAATATGGATTATTTATTTAACATTAAGTAACTTTGATAAAAAAAAGTTTGCGATTATTACTGACTAATTAATCATTTCCTTTGGGGTATTGGCAAGCCATTTACTTAATAAGCATGATATGTTTATGTCAGTGGCGGCTCGTAATATTAGAACCAGGTAGTGCTGCATACAAAACCAGCCAGAAGTGAACTACATGTTTTTTTACGTTTTTATAGAATGCAGCATTTTAAGTTTTGCAAACACCTATCCTCGAACCAGATGCAATGAAACGGTATTTACTTACCAAACTGCTTAAAATGCGAGAAATTATATTTTTATATAGTATAATAAGTCAACTTTTAATCTTTTACCAAGGTAAATTGACAATTACTATTCTTGCATTTTGCACTTGAATTCGCATGTCATACATAAGACCTAGTAAAAATATTTTTGGGGGTGTATTCTTAAATTAACAAAATTATTCCTGGATAAACTATTTGTACACTCACAGGCAAAATATTCTAATAAATTAAATTGCAAACACCTTTTCATTTGATGTCAGATTGAAACGAATTTCAAAGAATATTGTAGATAAAATCGGTCACATTTTAAAAATTTACTAAAAAGTATACTTACGTACGTTTATAATATATAGCTTTGAACAAAAAGATGTTTTTACCATAGGTTTAAGACACTCTGCGGAGTGGCGCAACAGTATATTGTTCTAAATTAAGTTTTAATGATCAAGTCACATCTATTCTTAACAATTTTGTTTTTGGTTCACCTCGATACCTTTATTTTTGTGGGAAACATGGTTTTTTAAAAAAATCATTGCAATTTCCAATAATTTTTCTGTACGAAGAACTAAGGTTGCGATGGAGAATGACAGTGACAGTTTTTCTTTTTGCCACAAGTACGATTTTTTTAAAAGATACAGTACACTTGTTTAATAAAATTTAATTAATCCCCTATAAAACCATTATATAGCTTTAAACTCAAAGCACAAAAACGGCATGCGCGAATTAAATAAAAACACACTTGGCTTATAAAATAACAATAACAGTAAAAATAACGAATCACCCAGTAACGAGTGTTTCCTCCACGTGCTCGAATGACAGCTTCCATACGCCTTGGCATCCCTTCAATGAAGTTCTGTATACAATGATCTTGACTAATTTGCTGACACTCTTCAATGAGTACTTCACTATGCTCCTGTAAATTGGCTGGACCAGGGACCTCCTATCATACTTTTCTCCCAATGTGTCCCAGGCATGTTCTATCGGGTTTAGCTCGGGCTGCGGGGGGGGGGGCCAATTCATTTTTGGGATTTCCACCTCATCTAAATATTCATTAACTGCTCTCCCAACATGCGGTCGAGCGTTATCATGCATTAGCATGAAATCGTCTCCCATAAATGCAGCAAAGGAAACAACATGTGGTTCTAAAACCTGACGAATATATCTATCCGCTGTCATTGTCCCTCCTCCCCCAAACCACTATTAACAATTCCGTTCTACTGTTGGGATGCACGCCACCCCACACCATAACGGAGCCTCCGCCATAGCTTACCGTAGGCGAAAAAATGTTTTGCTTAAAACGTTCTCCTAGTCTTCTATAAATTCGGTAAAAAGGATATTTTCCCACTAAATTTTGATGTTCCCCCTGTGGTTTCTTAGCAACTCAGTGTAATTCAATGTCAGATAAACTGCTTTTTATCGCTCTCCCGCTTACTTGGACCTACCGGTCGTCCTCCGATCTGTTTTTTCACCTTCACAGAAGTTACTCTTCGGTCACGTAAAACATTTAGTGCAATAAAGCGATCATATTGTTCATTCGTACACCTATTCCTACCACATTGACTCTTTCTACTGTATTATAAAAAGGCTTAAATTCATCGAAAATTTAAATGGATAGATTATTTCGCCTGTGAGTGTATATGGTAAACCATCAAGAATAGTAATCTCGGTTCAAGAATACCTCCACCCGGCGCCAACAGTACAGGACGAATCTCAAGAAATGATTGCACGGATAGGCCAGCTTAAGGCCAAATTTTCATACCGCCGCTAAGTTTAATTAGGGATGACGTTGAAGTTGCGGCTTTGAACGATCATGTAACGCGCATGACGCTGCAGTGACAACGAGGTGTGTGAATTAATATAGCCGACGAGTTCGTACAAAAATATTAAAAATACATATTAATGTAGAATGTTACTTTAGGAAATAGAATAATAATTATTTTAGGCAGTGCTGCAGCTTTGCAGCTCTTATTAAAAAGCCGCTAATGGTTTAGGTTAGTGATGAAACTACTCCCAACTCTGAGACAGAGGAAGGGGAACCTGTACTTGCTAAAGTGTCAAAAATATAAAGCCTATCTGAAACCCGAAGTTTGAGAAACTGTTTTAGAAAACTTTTTTAATATTGTTAACAATTTTGACAAGTCTACAAATATTTCTCAATTCCTATTAAAATGTGAATCTGAATTTTATAAAAATTAAATAAAAAAATGGGAAGCAATCATTAGTTTCTGATTATTTGAAAAAATAAGAATTTTAAAGCAAACATACAGTACACATACATTGTATAATACATATGTTAGTATGTACAATGTACGTGCAATATATACATATTGGTAATATGGCTTCATCTCATTTAATTTTAGTTCTGATAAATTAAAACAAAAATATTTAAAATTATTTACATATATGTGGATACCTGTTAATAAACAAACACTGTTAAATGCAGACCAGCTGTTTTAATTTTTCTTTATTTACCGACCACCCCTAGTGAACCGACCAGCATTTGATTCTCCGGGAGTGGTCACTATTGAGAGATTTTACTGTAATAATCAATACAAATCAATAAAAATTATAAGTCGACGTACGAAATACTTTGAAATTATATGAAATGGATTTAAGTATATTTATCTCCTTTTAAGAATACAATAATTGAAGTCGATTTATGTTGTTGATAGAAATGATATTTTTTAAATCTACCACCTTTTGTGTGTTGAATAGATATTTTCACTGATATACTACGTCTTATGCTCAACGGTTGTTTGCAAAAGCGAGTTAAAATATACTTATAGCCTTTTTAGCGATCATAAAACGCATAAGAAAGTCACATTTATTAAAAATCAACTTATGACCCTCTAAATGTGGACCACAGAATTTAAAAACAACATATTACGATCTATAAAAATGAATGGATTACACTCAGGCTGTTGTGAAGGTTCTTGGGTGTTTGGTATAATAATTAACATGAGGTAATTTAATCTAAGTTTGAATTAATATCATAAAATTTAACATTGCACCGTTAGGCAGGATTGTATATTTGGTGATATTATTGTTATGTATCACATTGTATACAGAGTGTCCTTAAAGGCATGGTCAATAATTAGGGATCTAGTAAATTGATAGATTAACTAGAAGGCCCTTTATTAAGTTCTGCTAAAATAAGCTTGTGTGCATGCGTGCTTAAATGTATAATAATTCAAATTTTCATACTTAATATTTAAGATATTCCTACACGAAACCTAATTTATAAAATAATAGCGCGGATACCCAGCACTTTGTAACCCTATTCAAGACAACAAAAACTCTGTAATTCTTATATATTTTATGAAAAAATTGTTATAACAGAAAAAGCTTCTGGTATGTAAATATTTTTATGTTTGCAATAAAATGAATTTTCCACATCTAAAGTAAAAATGAAGCACTTCAAAATGAAATAAAAGCAGACAATATAGTACATGAACCCATTCCCTTTGAGCAAAAACATTTTACGCATTTTGATAAAAAATATAGAAGCACTTTTAAACTCATTCTAAATGAAAATTTGTTAAATAGAAAAGTGCTAATCGGTTCCATTTTGTTATTCAAATTCAATATTTTTGACATGATTTATTAATAAAATTAAAAAGTATGTACTACGTGCTAAACATTTTAGATGTTTATACGAGAAATTTTGAGAAACATCTACTTGATTGATTTAAAGACAATAAGTACTGGGTGTCCCAATAAGAATGGCTGTCGGCCGTATCTCAGAAAGTGTTAGTCGTATGGCTTGAGTGAAAAAATATATTAGGTAAAGTGGTCATGACAAATTGCTGAAAATTATTTTCAAGTTTCTCAGACTGGCGCTAGAGGGCGCAACAGTAACGGTAAATATGAATCACGAAGTTTCCTCAAAAGTCGCCTAGTTAAGGTATCCCGAAAATAACATTTTTGTATATTTCGAAGATTTATTAATAAAATTCATTCACAGAACGTGTTCGTCACTTCCAAATAAAGTGGTGGGGGAAGGTTGAACATTATTTGTAATAAATGCTGATAACTCCGGTCTGGCTTAACATAATTTAGTAAACTTAGTTTTGTTAAAAAGGGCTTTACTCACTCTATATATCATCTTATAAACTACGGCAATATGTGTTTTACACTAGGCGCTAGGGGGCGCTGTCTTACAACTTCACAATCATTGCGCGTTTTTTTCATAATTGTAAATATAATAGTATGTTCAATTTAACCTGATTACAAGGATGATTAAAAGTCTAAGAAGTCCGCGAAAACCGCAAGTTAATATCTATTTTCAATCCGGAGATATCAACACCAATAATCATAACTACGGAATTGATTTTATTTTAAAGTTGCCATTGTAAAGGTTTTTTTAAGAGTCAAATGGGCCTTGGAAAAACAAAATATGAAGGTACGCATGGTTCAAGCAAATATATCGTTACGACAATAATTCTCAGTGGCGTCCTAAATGTTCAAATTGTCGCCCATCGTTCTGTATACACGACATACATAGGGATACGGCGGCTGCTGATGTCCATTATCCTTTCTATCATGTTTCCCTTGTGGTGGGTCTGGTAACGAAAACAAGATCCTTCAATCTCCTCCATAGATAAAAATCTAGGCATGTTAAATCAGGTGATCTCAAATAGAAATTGCCACTTTCATTAACAGTATTACAATATATCCTATGATAATACTTGGCCGGCCACGGAAATATACTCCCTCTTCCTATCCACCTTGTAGGAAATGTGTCGTCAAGAAATTGACGAACGTTTGCCGCAAAATGTGCAGGACATCCATCGTGTTGGAAAACCATAGTTCTGCAAATATCCAAGGGCACATCTTCGAGAAGAATTGGGAGTTCGTAATTTAAAAAATGTAAATATCTTTGCCCAGTAAGCGACTCATTAAATACAAACGGTCCAATTATTCTGCCACCCAAAATGCCGCATCAGACATTGACACTCCATCTTTCTTGATGCTGCACCTCCCGCATCCAATGGGGATTATCCCGCGACTAATAATGCATATTATGGCGGTTTACTCCTCCATTACTATGGAAAGTAGCTTCATCAGTCCACAAAATTCTGAAGAGGAGATTTCTATCTTCCAATATCATATTGAGCAACCAATAGCAATGATCCAATCTTCTATCATAATCTTGCGGGGTCAAAGTCTGGTGGAGCACAATATGGTAGGGATGTAGCCTAAAGAAAAGCAAAATACTTATTACATTGACTTGAAAACTATTAAGAGAAATATTGGCATTATTCTAAACTATTTAGTTTATTTTTATTACATATAGATATAATTACTTACCTTTCTTCTAATAAAATCCTATGCACAGTAGAGCGAGTAACGCCCAAGTCTCTAACAATTAATCTAATACTAATTTGTGGATTAAATTCCACATATGCCAAAACATTTACAATGCTTTCCTCGGTTCGACCTCGGCGGCGTCTGCGATATACAGGGCGACGAACACTTCCAGTAGTACGAGAACAGCTAGCTAAACGACTAAACATTATACTATCGTATCGGCGCCTTTGAGGGTATCGTACTGCGTAAACCAGTTCAGCAATTGTTGCATTTCCCAAACATTCAAAATACACCGCAATGATGTCAACCGCTTCTTCAAGTAACAGAGGTATTTTCAAAATGAATGTTGAATTGTATAATATGTTCATTTGGTGACCGTGAATTATTTAACTAAGGCCTGATGATGCCCGTGTTGGGCAAAACACGTGTAATTGTTTTTTAAATTAATATATGTTTTACTGAGACCGAGACTTTGTGTCTACCAACCCCATAGATTTAATTAATAAACCCTTAGTTCCTCCTACACTTACAAAAACTTTTGGCAACACCCTGGCGATAGACCATCGAGGCCCACTGGCAATTTAAAGTGCGAACTAATTTTTCCGAGTAGGAAAATTAATAGAGTAGTATATATATACAAATTTATATGCTGTAGACAAGAACAGCAAAAAATTAAAGGTTCTGCTAATTGGGTGATCCCTTATCAGCTTTCAAATCAGTTGATGTTTGAGGTATGCGATATTGGGAATCGGACAGCGGCGCGACTGGTTGAAACGATTTACTATAATTTACATATTTCATTTTTACCTATTACTGTGTGGTTTTAGGCAGGTAAGTTTTTACTTGATACCTACAATTTATTATATAAGTATGGCTTTTTGCCGATAATTTGAAACAGAAGGCCAAGGTGAATTATCGCAGGAATATAATGAGTCGATGCCAGAGTCGGCCATCGAAAGCGAAATAAGTCCGGAAATAAGAAACAAAGATTTACATGTTCAATGTCAAAGCATTAATTTCAAAACGGCTGACAATACTACAAGGGATTTTATTTTGCAAACTATTTACAACATTTACGAGGATAATATAGTGCCAACTTTAGAACTGGTTCGTAATAAATTGCGAGGTTACCCTAATTATAAGTACCAATCTTTAGAAACATTGCGTGGTGGTTTATTAAAATGCGGCTTTAAACATAAAAAATTAGATAATCTAATGGTTCTAATGGAATCCTCGCGTATCATTGAACTACGACAGGACTACTTGCGCAAAATAAAGAAGTACCATAAATCCGATAAAATTATAATTTATTTAGACGAGACCTGGTTTAATACTAATGATGTTGTTAAGTATGGTTGGGAAGACAGTACAAATTGCATTTTTGGTACACCGTGTTCGAGAGGAAAACGCGATATCATGCCGGAAGTAAAGATGGCTTTATATCTAATGGTTGCTCTTGTCAGCAAAGAATATCACTCAATAATCAATCTACAACTTTAAACTCAGTTGTGCTTAATATTATTCCGCAGGTAATAACGAAATGAGTAGCGATGTATGGAAAAATTGCGTAGCTTATGTTATAAAAACAGAAAATGGATATTCTGTTTCACCACCTACGCCAGTAGTAATCCAACTTGCCAACGATTCTACTTCTAGAAGTTCTGATTCCAGTCATTAAATTGTTTATGAATTTTAAATTAATTATGTTCCTTTAATACGTATCTTAAAAACTTGTGATATTACAAACCGTTTACTGTAATTCTGCTGATGCGATCAATTTGTTGTTAAAATATATATAGTGAATTCAAACTACTAACTGTATATTCCAACTAACATAGTAGGTACCTGCCCCTATTCTTTCTTGGCAAGGAACACTCATACCTCCTGGCGGTCCTGGCTGGACAAAGACAATTTTTGTAAATTGTTTTCGGCAAAATGAGCATTTTTTTTACGGAAAGACCATTTTAAAAATATTAAATGCATGTGTCCTTTGCAGGAGAAATCACGGATACAAACCTCTTATCGATATTAACTATATTTTTTAATTTAAAAATTTCAACATTATGTAAGTACAGACATTATTAATTACAAATTTCTTTCTTATTACAGAATTTCTCATAAAACAAATCACAAACAAAAATCTTTCTCTAACAAGATCTAGAATGTCCAAAAGATCCTTTTTATATATCCTGACGTATGATTTTCAAATAGCGAATATCTTCCCTTTTTAAATTCGACCACAGATTGACAGTGTCTTTTCATAAACTTTGATTTAAATATAACATTCCACTTTCAATTCCAATTTTAGCATGCTGATTACATTCAATTATTAATATCTTGTCAAAATATTTTTAAATAAAAAAAGCTCCATCAACGTCATTTTCCACCAACAGTTTTCTCTCTACTGCTAATAATAACTGCAGCACTACTTTGGTCTCCTGAAGATGAAGGTTACTACCTTTGAAACATGTAGAGACAATTTAATTTTAAAATTGAGCCTTTAATAGCTCACTATTAAATTAGTGGAGAAGGACTTTTTGACTTTTTTTCCCTTTTCCCTATATTTTTTAGTTTTTGGCAAGATTAGCACATTTCTTCACAGAAAAACCATTTTAAAAATATTCTCTGCAGGCGAAGTCACGGGTACAACCCTTTTATCGATATAAACTATGATGAACAAGCTGTAATATATACTATTTAATCATATTAAAAATTTACAACAATCCGCATTTTAATTATTTAGTAGAAGCGACGCCTATTGTCAATGATTTTTTATGTCATCAAATTAAGCTTGGAACAACTATACCTTTTCTTTAGTCTAAGGTGCAAGCTACACAGGTGTATTTTTTTTTAAGTCCTTATAATACAGGGTGAAAGTTGTAAAGCGTAGTCCTGCCCTGGTAAACTAAAAAAGTTAAGTATGTTTCAAGGACACTATTTTAAGAGGTGTGAGTGTCCATCACATTAAATTTCTATTAAATTGTATTAGGTACTTTGAAAGTTATTCAAGAAAAACCGATTTCCAGCGGCGTCCTTCAGGGGAACATATATCCGTAGGGAGGGCATGTAAGAAAAAAATTTATAGGAACTTGTCATCCTATTTTTTTATGTTCTGTCTGAATTCGAGAGATTTACCACATTTTCCCGGACACCCTGTACAATTTCAAAATTAACCATTAGGCCAATAACGTTATTCTGTTTTGGTCTTTTTTGTTAGTATCCATAGTACACATGTATAAGTAGATATATTATGACAGTCTAAAAAGTTTGAGAAGACATGTTCAGTGGCGGCTCGTGACGGAAGTTTGTGGAGGTTCACAAGCATCAAGCATGGCAAAAAAAAACGAGAAATTTGCGCATATCTCCGCCCACCACTACCCCTTCCTTTTATTTCACCCCTCCGTTCCAACCACAAGATATTGTGTAGTTAAGCGTCAAATTTACAAGTAAAAATCTTTCCTAATTTTTATGTTCTTTTTGTACGTAGATAATATGTTAATATAGATCCATTGTATATCCATGTGTTTAGGGGATGTTAAAAGTTTAAAAAAGTCCTTTAAAGAAATGTATAGAAACCACTAGAATATGTACCTATATCAAAATTTGTATGAATTTTATTACTACCTATAAGTTTTTATAAATAATTTGAAAATAAAAAAATTATACATTTTCCCCAATTTTTTAAATTAAAATTTGTATTGTATAATGAATAAAATGAAAAAAATTGTAATTTTAGTCTATAAAAGTTTTTGCTTGATAAAATAATTATTTCACAGTTACTAAATTGGGGGTCAAATATTATAGACCGTCTATTATTTAAGAAAATGTGATGTCGCAAAACAAAAAAATTAAGTATTAAATTTGTGAGACAGCCAAATTAAAGAATACCAGCTTGCTACAAGCAAAATATCCTTATATAAAGTATTCCTATAGGTTGAAGAGATTTTGAGAAATAGGTACTTAGTTGAGTATCGTATTTTACGATTATTTTCTTTTCTGGCTTCATCTGTTAATTTCGTAAAACCTATTCGACCCACAAGACAATTCGTAAAGATGTTTTGCTTGTGTTTTGGTACTTACTCTTCAAATTGGCTGTCTCAGAAATTTAATATTCGTTTCTTTTATTTTGTGACATAATAACATTTTCCTAAATTCTAGACACCCTCTATATTTGAGCTCACGTTTATTAACTTTATACCTATTTTTTTAACAAGCAATAACTTTTATTAAGAATAAAATTTTCTGACAAATTAAAAAAAAAGACCATATTATATAGCAAACGTTATTATTTTAATGAATACGTTAGATATCCATTAGATTTCTTTAGGGCATCCATTAGATATCTGTATTATATATCCAATGGATATTCCCTATATCCTGGTTATAGGCGGACATTTGGATATCCATGAGTAGTCTATAGGACATCTACATAATATATCCAGTAGATATACTGGATATCCATGACAGATATCTTTTAGACATCTAATAGATATGTGTGTGTCGTCTGGGAACTAGAAAAGTCAACAACGACAACATAAAAAAACTAAAAATATTTTTAAAAAACAGAACAGATTAAACACAGTGTCTAAACAAAAAATGCATTATTCTGTCTTTTAGTTTAGCAAATTTGTCAGTAACTAAGTCATTAAAGTTAGGAATATCTTGCAACATTTTTTTCTCTCTCGACAACATTGCCAGGGCAGAAAGTCTCTCTTGATTCATAGTACTCCTTAAAAACGTTTTTATTCTTAGTTCTGATAGTTTTGTATACATTTATGGATTATGTAGCTTCATTAGCACAATAGAATTAAAAGAATAACAGGACCGAGGGCAAAAGCAGGAAATCTCCTGTTAAAACAGAAGGTCTGGCAAGACTGCATGACATACACAAGCTATGCCGCGCTTATGGAGGGTTTTACAGCGCTACACGGATCAGCAACACATATAAAACGATCTCTCAAAAACCATCCGAAAACAAGGCGGCGGCATGCAGCACAGCAAAAGCGTGCTCATTTGAGAGGAATGAAAGCCCATTTATAACCGTGCGCTAAAAAGAGATGGGGACGACAAGGTGCATTTATTACGGGAAGCGAACCGTCCATATCAAGTAGCGATAGCCAGGGAGCACATTTTTCCTGCGATAAGCATTCGGGATTAGAGACCTGCTACAAAATATTTAGTTAGCGAAACGATAATTGGTTAGGGAGGTTATAAAATCATGTTAGAATTGCTTTGTAACAGACATTGTATTGTAAACTAAATATGTAATTTATAGTGAATATTTGTCGATGTGGGGCTGAATCTTAGGGAGGCACGTGCTCAAGTGCTCCTATATAAGAGCCGCCACTGGACATGTTTCATTAAATTACTCTCCAAAATGAAGGAAAATAACTTTTCTAACGAAGTTCTAATGAACTTATTTATTTTACATGGCCAATGTGACCAAATTATAGCCAGGCCTTAGAGAAAGTTTAATGTAATGTATCCTGATTTACCGCAAATGAACCGGAGAAAGTTTGTAAGGATACACAAGAATTTCGTAAATTATGGCTCAAAATTAAATTTTACCAAATTCTAAAACTTTGAATTAGGATAATATTATAAATGTCTTGGGATACTTCCATGCCTATCCACAGGCTGCCATTGGAAGTGCAGAAGTAGATTTGGGCATACCATACACATCAGTCCAGAACGAATTTTAGTAAGTCACGACATGCATCCATTGAAATTTAATAAACTTCAAGCTCTAAAACCGGAAGATTATCAACGAAAAGTAAATTTTTGTAAAACACTTTTAGTTCGTATACAGAAAGATACAAATTTTTTTATCAAAAGGTATTTGTACTGACAAGGCAAGAGTTGTAAACGATTTTCTCGAAAATTTAACAATTACTGATAACGTAAAGTAAAACACACAATCTGCTTCACTAGTTTAATGTAACAATAATTGTAAAATTGTCAAACCATACATGTTTCGGAGGCATAAACCTCCATCATCAGTGGGATTAAATTAAGTTAAGTTAAAGAGAAAAGGACCAGAAACATTGTGAGAACTTGTGTCGCAGAAAAAACTTCATCATTTTGTATTAAGTATAGTTATAAAAATAAAATAGAAAATAGAAAAAGTTGTTATTATTTAAAAAAAAAATATTTTTTTTAATAGTTTATAATTAAATAGTGCATTTTTTGTCCAATGAGGAGGAAACAAAATAAGAGATACGAACATCTTGCTAGAGTTGTATGAAATGAAAATTACTGATAAATTTCGAAACACTGGATTTTCATTCATGGGGTACCTTGAAGGAAAGGGTGTACGTGACACTACTTCGCACCAATCTAAAGGCAAATTTAATGTCCTTTTTATTTTTGGAATATTATACAAAATGTACATACTGGGTGATGTATGGCTTAGTTGTAAAATTTAGAGAAAAATTGCATTAACATTTTTTGAAAAGGCCGACTTAATAAATACATGTGCCAAGTTTGAATAAGTTTTAATAAGCTTATTCTAACTTATTCAATTAAATGTGATGGCAAAATTACGAAATTTTCATAGTTTAGGTAATACAGCAAACAGCAGCAAACAATTTCTATGACGCTTTCTTCTAGCTTGGGAACAGTAAGAGACAGGTATAAGATAGTATGTTCCATTTAAAATGCCAATTCAGTAACTATTTTTTAGAAGAAGCGGCAAACTGGAACCTTGGAAATGTTTTAGATATATAGAGCATATTATGGGCTTATGTAAGAAACCAAATTTTCAGAACGATCCTATTACCCGTTTTCCATATACGTACCATCGACCATAAATCACCCTAACGTCTAATACGTTCACTCAAGAACATAATCTAAACTAATTGTGAGAAACCACAAATCTCAGTATCTAAGTCGGGTAAAAATAATAGAGAAAAATCAAACTTTTAAGCTGATATACACAATATCGTTATTCCGCTGGTTGAGAAACTTAGAAATTTAGGAATTGTTTTTGATAACGCGCTTAGTTTTCCATCCTACGTGCAATTAAAAACTAAAGCAGCACACCTTCGTTCAAAACAGTTATACAGGGTGTCCACTTTTCGATGGTTTTACGGTGTATCTCCGTTATTAGTAAAGATAGAAGAATACGGTTTTCGCAGCAGTGTGCTACTTTTTCGGGAAACAAAAAATCGGAATTTTTCTAGTCGTCCTCGTCTTTGATATACGGGATGTTTTTGAAAATTTTAAGTTTTGGGAGCTTATCAAAGAGAAAACAAATGTTCTTTTTGTAGTTTCTTACGTAGAATCCAGTGACGTACTGAGATTGTTCTACGTTCAATAGTTTCCGAGAAAAAACAAGCTTGCCTTTTTTTAAATAGGTCATCCTATATATTTTTTAATAATATAATTTAGTTTATAACAAGCTTCTCAAAAGTATATAATACCTTTATTTTTAATATTAAGCACGAAATTTACGTTTTATTAAAAAATATAGATTTTTTGTTAATAGGCCATGACGGATATTTAGAAAAGAAAGAGAACACAGTCATTTATGTCATATTGAAAACTTCTTTAGTTTCTGTCAGAGTATTGAGGTTCTCTAAGTTGTTTTAAAATATCTAATTAACAGTAGAAGATAAGTTTGTCCTAATTATGGCAGAACATGTAAACTTTGAAAATAATGAAAAATACGGCATGCTCGTTTGTTATGTCCATTGTAATGAAGATGCAGATGAAGTATTAGAAATGTATTTCAATAGGTAAATATACGCCTTTTTGTAGTATCTCTATGAAGATTTATTGAATTTCTTAAATTACCTGTACATATTCCGAAAGAAGACAGTCGGGTAAAAGAATTTTTCTAAAGATGAAATCAAATTTAATTGAACACGGTTCATTTTCTAAACCTCGGCCTAAAATCTACAACATGAAAAACCGCGAGACTGATGAAATAAATGTTTTAGCTTCAATTGAAACAAATCCAATTAGTTCTTGCAGAACGGTTTAAGGTTCGGTCGGAGTAGTTAAATCAAGAGTTCAAACAATCCTAAAAAAACACAATTTTAAACCATATAAATTCCACCAAGTACAAAACTTACATCCTGGTAATGCACAGCGCCGTATAGATTTCTGTAATTGGTATTTACAAAATATCAACAGGAATAATAATTTTGGAAGGACCGTTGTATGGTCCAATGAGGCTCATTTTACCAATGCTGGTATATTTAATCGGCACAATACTAGGTTTTGGTCTTACGAACGACAAGGCAGGTTTGGCTTTAACGTTTCTTGTTTTATACTAGGAAGCAAAATAATTTATGATATATTTAAAGGCAGCCTCAATGCGAATAAACATTTGGAAATTCTGGAAAACGTTGTGCCGGAAATAATAGAAGGCGTGCCCTTAGCGGGTCTCAATAACTTGCATCTGCAACAAGATTTAGCACCCGCTCACAATGCGCTAATTATCAGGGCCTACTAAAACAATAATTTCCCAGGCCACTGGATTGGAACTAATGGACCTGTAAGATGGCCACTAAGTTCACCCGACTTGTTGGTTTTGGATTAAGGAAATAAAATTTATTTTATTCAATACCAAACAATTGCAGATTTAAGAAATGCGACTGAAAGAGCATTTAGGGGGTTCTATAAGAACCATGTGTGAAACATGTCTAAGGTATAATGGAGAACAATTTATGCAATATTTATGAGAAAGTTCAATAAAATTTCAGCTTTTGTTTCTAATGTTTTACGTAGTACAACTTGATTTATACATTGTTATTATTTTTACTCAAATATAACTGCTAACTAGATTAAGGAGTCCAAAATGTATTTCTCCTGCAGTAATTATCATACCAGTAATAGTTTTTTTAAATACCCGTCATGGCCTACTAACAAAAAATGTCTAGTTTTTAATAAAACGTAAATTTCGTGCTCAATATTAAAAATAAAAATAAGGTATTATATATTCCTGAGAAACTTGTTATAAACTAAATTATATTATTAAAAAATATATAGGGTGACCTATAAAAAAAAAGTAAGTTTGTGTTTCTCGGAAACCATGAAACGTAGAACAAATCTGAATACGTCGGTGGATTCTACGTAAATAACTACAAAAAAAAAATATTTGTTTTCTCTTTGATAAGCTACAGGGTAACCTAGAGATGGCGGTAAAATAATGCTTTTATTCTTCTATCTTAATAACGAAAAGCGATAGAATAATGAAATTCTGTGGACGTATTACTATTATGAAAACATACTTTCTGCATATCTTTCACTTTTTTAAAATAAGGGGTTGAAATAGACAACCCGTACCGTTCTTGTTACCTAAATTTAAAGAAAAACGTACATAACGACTTAAAAAAAGTAAAATTGGATAGCCAGGTTTATTTAGAAACTTTTTATCTCTTGCATTTTTTTCATAAAACGTAACAATTTGAAAAAAAAATAAATAAAACGTAAGCATTGCAGATTTTTCTGCTACAAGGTGATTTTGAATACTTTGATTTTTTGAGCACCACTTTCATCTCGACTATGCAGCAGCATAATATTATCGAAATGGTTATAGTAAAGTTAATTTAATTTGTTTGGGGAAATTTTTAGGGGAGCTTTTTCTGCTCATCTGATAGATTATTCCAGTTAGCATTATCTTACGAAAAGGACTTTTAGAAGCTTGTAATTTTGTGAATTGGTGCTTTAAGTAACTGATGGTTTCTTCTTCTTAATGTGCCATCTCCATCAGTGGAGGTTGGATATCACAGTAGCAAATTCTTCTCGATCTTCGGCTGTTCTTATAAGCTCTTCAAAGTTTAGTTCAGTTCATTGGCGTATGTTTCTCAGTCATGATAGTTTCTTACTTCCAAGGCCACGCTTGCCCTCGATCTTTCCCTTAACAATAAGTTGTGCGTAACAATATTTAGGGTTTCTTAGAATGTGTCCCAAATACGCTGTTTTCCGGATCTTTACGAGTTTAAACAGCTCTCGTTCTATCCCCAGCCTGCGTAGAACTTCTTCGTTTGTGGTGTGCGATGTCCATGTTATTTTGAGCATTCTACAGTAGGTCCACATCTCGAAAGCTTCTAATTTATTAATGGTTCGTGCTTTAAGTGTCCATGTTCCGGCTCCATACAAGAGGGTAGACCAAACGCAGCACTTCAAGTGTCTTAAACGCAGACTTAGGCTGAGTTGTGAGTCGCAGAGTAGCTTTCTAAGTAGCACGAAGCATTTTCTGGCTTGTTCTATTCTACATCTTATTTCTACGTCAGGATCCAACTTGCAGTCCATCCAACATCCCAAATACTGAAACCTATCCACCTATTCCAGAACTTCGCCGTTTATTTGAATTGGTTGTGGGACATTTTTTGATGTTTTGATAGCCATAACCTTGGTTTTCTTTATGTATATTTTCATGCCAAATGCTTCGCAAGCCATGTGAACATTACTGAGGAGTCGTTGTAGGCCCAGATCCGAGTCTGCGATCAGGACAGTATCGTCGGCGTATCTGATGCTGTTAATGTTCACGCCATTAACCTTAACTCCGTCTGAAGAGTCCGCCAAAGCCTGCCAAATATTAGTTCTGAGTAAAGGTTGAACAGTAGTGGTGATAAAACGCAGCCCTGTCTAACACCCCTGCGGATTTCAATTTGCTCGGACGACGATTCCTCAATTTTAATTCTGGCGTTCTGGTTCCAGTATAAATTCTGCAACAGTGTAGTGTCTTTCTCGTCCTGACCCATGCCACGAAGAGAGTCCATCAACAGGTCATGTTTCACTCTATCAAATGCTTTTTCAAAATCTATGAAGGTCTCTTTGTTGATCATAGCATTTTTGTGCTAATTCCAGCAAGCTAAACAGGGCCTCTCTCGTATCCATTCTGTCCCTGAAACCAAATTGGTCATCTCCAATATTCGCTGTCGTTTGGTTTCTAGTGATATGTATTATTAAGTATGCTAAGTATGTTATATGTATTCAAACAAGGAGTGATGTGATGTCTAAACGGTATGTTGTTTGCGATTCTCGTGCATGAATTTCGGAGCTTTCGTATTTATTTTGAATATTTAAAGTTTAGCTGTCCACGTAAACAATATCCTCACAGTATAACAGAGGTAAAATTAGAGAACCCATTGCAAAGTGTCTTGTCTTGCTACTTTATGCAGGGTGTTTTAAAACAAATTCGAAAAATTTGAGGGGGCGATTCCTTGCTTAAAGCAGCAAGCAAGGGCAGTTTAATATATAAAATATTCACTATTCTAACAATGAAGTTAATGCTTTTCACAACAATTTGTCGGACAGGTTAAGTTTCTTTAGAAATAGGCATTATAGTATATTAGATAAGAAATTACAGAACTTATCAAAACAGAAATACGAATCTGAGTGTTTAGAACATCGTAAATATTCTGATCATGTTTTTCACCCAAAAATTTTGAATATGACAAATTGCGCCTTTTCAGATGTTGAACTCTCATTTTTAGAAAAGGGATTAAAATATTGCCCTAATTTGGGCATAGGGGAGAAGGATGTGACTTCTTTGTTGGCTGATATAGAAATGGCCCTAAAGTTTTGTGATGTTGATGTGATGAATTCTGTTAGAGGGTTTTGTAGACACATTATTAGGAAACAGAAGGATAATTTTGATAATCAACGATATAATAATAAAATTCATGTACAAAAGAATATTTGCCGAACTTTGAGACAAAAAATAAAATTAAATGACTTAGTATTGGGAAAGGCAGACAAGGGCAATTGTTTGGTAATTATGGAAAAACAACAATATTTCAATAAGGTTCAAAACTTTTTGGATAATAATAATATGATTATCGAGCTTAAGAAAGATCCGAATGCGTCTTACACTACAGAACTTAAAAGATTAATTAATGGCCAAAATTTTTATGATGAACTTAAGATGAATAAACCTGTAATTCCTATGAATTCTAGTACCCCTTTATTATACGGTATGGTCAAAATTCACAAAATTGATATGCCAATTAGACCTGTGGTTAGTTTTGTATCTTCATCGGCATATTTTTTAGCAAAATGGCTAGACAAATGTTTGAGAAGCCTCTTGGACTTTCAAAATAAATACAGTATTAAGAACACCAATGAATTAATTCAAGATTTAAAAAGTATTAACTTGCCAAATGATTGCCTTTTGGTTTCTTTTGATGTGGTCAATCTGTTTCCAAGTATCCCCCGACAACAGGTGGTGAATATCGTGGAACGGTCGCTTGGAGAGAATTTATCTCTGTCTGATAATGTACGGAGGGGTATAACGTCGCTTTTAAATAAATGTCTAGGTTTAGATTTTTTTAGATTTAATGACAAGTTCTTTAAAATGACGGATGGTTTACCCATGGGTTCAGGTCTTTCCCCCTTTTTAGCTGAAATTTTTATGGGTGATTTTGAAAATAAATTGTTTAATTCAAATTTTTACCTTCTAGATAAAATTTTATTATGGCGCAGATATGTTGATGATACTTTTATTGTTTGGACAGGAACAGGGAATGAGTTGGAAATTTTTTTCAAGTTTTTAAATTCTTTAAACAACCACATCAAATTTACAAAAGAAATAGAATCTGATTGTTGTCTGAATTTTTTAGATTTGACAATAAAGAGGGTGAATAACGTTTTTGAGTATGCTATTTATCGGAAAAACACACATACAGACAATGTTATACCTGCTGACTAAAATCATTGTTTAGCTCATAAAATGGCAGCTTTTAACTCTTTAATCCATCGTTTGTTCACTATCCCACTCTTACCTTTAGAATTTGAGAAGGAAAAGAACATCATCTTTCAAATTGCTTATAACAACGGATACAAGATATCACTAATCAATAATTTAATAAGAAAAAAATTTAATGGCATGCTTAAGAGGGTGTTGACTGACCCCTTGGATAAGACCATAACATCTTTTCAACCTCCTAGGTATATAAGGCTTACTTTTTTGGGCACTGTTTCTCTGAGAGTGGGTAATGTATTGAAGTCTTTAAACAACAATTTTAAAATAGCTTACAAATCGGTAAACATAATATATAAACTTTGGGTTAAAGTCAACCATTAGGGAGATATCGCGTTACAAACATGGCGGTAAAATAATGTTTTTATTTTCCATCTTAAAAACGAAAAGCGATAAAACAATAAAATTATATCAAAGTTATTACTATTATGAAAACACACTGCTTGCGTATTTTTCACTTTTTTAAAATATATAAGAGGGGTTGAAATAGACTATCCCTACCGTTCTTGTTAACTAAATTCAAAGAAAAATTTACGCAACGACTCGAAAAAAAATAAATTTGGATAGCCTGGTTTATTTGGAAACTTTTTTATCTGTCGTATTTTTTTCGTAAAACTTGCCGATTTTAAATAAAAAAAATAAAATATAAAGTATGTCGGGACGGGGAAATTTTTTAGGAAAAAAATCTAGCCGCTGTCAAACGCAATTTTGTTCTGAACAGTCACATTTTAAAAATAATTTATTAACAAGCATTTCTAAAATTAACATATCCTCTGTTATATATTATTTAAATATTGCAACTCAAATAAATACACAACATCCCACGTAGAAGCGACTACATTTTTTTATGGCAAGTGTTAAAAATACCTGCCTTACGATGTAATAAGCCTAGTAAATATGCTGTGATGAGGAGGTCTACGATTGGGATACTACGCTTGTGTATAAAGGCGACAAGCTTCCAAGGAATTTCCGTTTGCACGCCCGTACATAACATGCATATCTGCCATTTCTGCATTAGTGTAATTAACCATTATTGTTCTATTAATTTAATGAAAACTCTTCTTATTGCACAATTAAACACATCAGATAACAAATTTCTGATTAAATTAAGCGTAAAATATTGTATTCAAATTAACTCAGCAATGTCAAATAAAGCAACATTAAACGTCCTAAAAAGTGACAGCGGCCAACTAGATTTTTTTTCTAAAAAATTTCCCCGTCCCAACATGCTTTATATGTATTTTTTTTTAATCGGCAAGTTTAATGAAAAAAATATAATAGATAAGAAAGTTTCTAAATACACCAGGCTATCCAAATTTATTTTTGTTTCAAGTCGTTACGTAAGCTTTTCTTTAAATTTAGTTAACAAGAATGGTAGGGGTGGTCTATTTCAACCCATTCCACTTATTTTAAAAAATAAAAAAATATGAAAAAAGTGTGCTTTCATAACAGTAATACCTCCACAGACTTTTATTATTCAATCGCTTTTCGTTTTTAAGATAAAAAATAAAAACATTATTTTACCGCCATGTTTGTACCGCGATATCTCCCTAATGGTTAACTTTTAACCCAAAGTTTATATATCAAACTATCCTTTGTTTTAAGCAAGGAATCACCCCCTTAAGTTTTTCGCATTTGTTTTGGAACAACCTGTGTAAAGTAGCAAGAAAAAACACCTTGCAATGGGTTCTCTAATTTTACCTCTGTTAAACTAAGGGGATATTGCCTACGTGGCAGCTGAACTTCAATTCTTCAAAATAAATACAATCGCCAACAACATACGGTTACTTAAAGCACCAATTCACAAAACTACAAGCTTCCAAATGTCCTGTAGCGCCCACCTTCTATCCTTGAATGGGTATTTACTCTTTTAGGACCTCATTTCTTGAAGGCGGCTACAAAAATACTCAACGGGGTTCGCAGTACCAGGTGTTATACCAAATACTTCCAAATTGTAGTTGAATAGAGGTAGTTTATATTTTCTTTTAAAAGGGAGCAATATTTAATCGTAAATTAAATGAGTTTACTTCTAATTTCTAGCAGTAAGACCACAAAGTCACTATCAGTTTCACTTATTTATTAAAATGTTAAATTTAAATGACAAATAATCCTAACGTCGACACTGACTTTTAGCAATGCGCTTACTTTACGCTTTATTCAATAAAACTTTTCGCGTTACCGTGCCAAGTCAATAAGTAAAGGTTTCTGCTGCCGCGACGATACATTAGTATCTCCGTGTGACTTTCGGTCAACGCACTTTCAACGCACAACAACTAAACTTTTCACGACCACACTTGACTATAACGGCACGGCAACTTTGAACGGACGATGATACTAACTTTGTAGGTATTTGAACATTACGACGGTTAAAAATGAACTAACTTTTCCTCTAGCAATCCCACCTATGTATAGGAGAAAATTAATCAAAACAACACCTGCAAGTGCTCGCAGATGTTTATACAAGTGTTCCAGTTTCTGGAATGCCTTTGTCGGTACGAGAAAAACAAAATATTTCGGCATTTTACAAAGGTAATTATCTTAATTTATTTGACAGTTATTAGAAAACAGTTGCAGCTGGACGCCAGATGTTCTGCAGGTGTTACTTGTTGACACCAACGCGATCCGTCCCCATTTCGCGATTTTTCCAGATAAAACTAGTTTAAGTCAGAGTTTTGATTAATCAGAAATCGTACTAGCCATCTTCTTCGAGGTGGGAGAGAGATTATTTAAACTTTAGCAGCGCCTAATTTCATTAGTTTCTCGCGTACGGTACCTTTTGCTCGGTCAAATAAATAGTCGGAAATAAAAAGTGAAGTGAAAAATAAATTAAAGTTTTATTTCATTTTAATTTATTTAGCTTGAAAATATTTCTGTTAATTTGTGATGTGCTCTGTCACAGCGACCTCCATACCTAGCGGTGAACAGGAAATATGGCAACAGCGCGGTCCAGTTCATTTGTCTTGGCGGCAGGGTTGCCAGACATACCATTTTAATGGTATCTATACCATTTTTTCACCTGCGATACACGCTTTTTTTTAGTATACCATATTCCATTTTTCTACCATTTTTTTACCGTAGATACCATTTTTTACCATTTTTTTAATCTTTCAATATTTTTAATCTATTTTCTCCCATATACCCACCAAGATACCAATATCACTAAAACGAAAAGTTTTCAATCAGTGTGTTCTGCCGGTTATGACATACGGTGCGGGAACTCTAACCATGACCACCGCATCTGCAAAGAAGTTAAGGACAACCCAAAGAAAAATTTAGAGCTCTATGCTTGGGGTGTCGTTGATGGATCATATACGAAACGAAGATCTGCGAAGGAGAACTGGTGTCACTGATGTCATATCACGGATCGCTGGGCTTAAGTGGAACTGGGCTGGGCATGTTGACCGAATAGAGGACGGAAGATGGACGAGGAGTTTGCTCGAATGGAGAAGACCGAGAGCCGATAGGAAAAGTAGAGGAAGACCGCCTATACGATGGACCGACAATATCAAGAGGATCAAATGCAATTGGCTGCGTAACGCTCGCAGGACAGTAGACAGCGGAAAAGAATGGGGCAGGCCTATATCCAGTAGTGGATGCAGAGGGCTGATTGATGATGATGATGCCCCAGTTTTAATCATAATTAATAACACATCTCTAATTGTAAGAATTTATACATCTCTACGAGAACATACTACACTTCTGTACCCAGCGTCCCGGCAGCGCATCGTTAATCAGAACCGAGATTGATTGACAACGAAGGTTTAGGGTGTATTGTAAAAGAGGTAACTCAACTAATTTACTCTTTGCTTAGGCGCAAAAATGGTCCGTAATTTTTATTAGCACTGATTCCGGGACCCATTCATACTCGTGGTGAAAAATGTACTTGACAATATTCAAGTTGTTTCGGAATACCATTTTTTTCCAAGAAAATACCATTGTTTTGAGGTGCCCGATACCATTATTTATTATTTGCATCTGGCAACACTGCTTGGCGGTCAAACGACCTTTAGTATGTTTTCATATGGTAATTAGTATTTTGCCGCTCGAATTCGTATCTAAATCCATTCAAAATTTGTGAATTTAAACTCAATTTTTAGAAAAGAAGTAGTGAGAAGTGTGTATAAAGATATTGCCTAAAACTTACAAGTGTTACACAGTCGAATTAAGTTTATTTAAATTAAATAATGTGATTTATTGTCGCCCGTCACCGATCGTTCGTATGCTAGTTATTTAAATGGCGTCTTGTCTAGTGTATTATTTTAATTTAAATTTTTAATTTTAACTGAAGTGTAAACATTAAACAGTTCTGTATGTGTAACTGTGTAGGTAGTGTCAAAGAGTATTCATAGTGTTTTGTTTCTTGTTTCGTCTCTACTTATAGTGGTTTGTAGGTACCTATATTTATTTTATAATATTGAGGTAGGTACATACCTAGTTTAGGTCGTCTAGAGGGAGTTTCTGGTATCTGGTAAGTTATTTTTATAACATTTTATTATATTATACTATAGCTTTTAAATATGCCTAGTTGTTGTTGTATTCCTGGGTGTAAATCAAATTATAATAGCGTTAATAAACAAGAGCAAGGAGGGAAGCTCATTTCGGTTTTTCAATTCCCCAAAGATCCTAATTTAAGACAAAAATGGATAAGTGCCATTCCGAGGGCAAATTTTAACCCGTCCGATAGAGCCGCCGTTTGCTGTAAACACTTTCCAGAATGTGAAATTATCCGTGAAGATGACTACCTCCAACCTGTTGGAACTTTAAAAAAAATTCCCTGCAGACCAAAGCTAACGTTAAATGCGTTCCCCTGCATTTTTTCAAATTTGCCTAAATATTTGACTAAAGCAGTTTCAGCTCCTAGAAAAACTCCTCAAGAACGACAAAGTGAACAAATTGCTCGTTCAAATAAAGCAAATGAACAATTTGAAAAGTCAGATTTAATTGAAAATTTCGAAGAGTTTATTTTAAATATAAACAATAAAATTAAAGTTTCCGATAACTGGTCTATTAAAATAGTACATAATTCAAAAATTTATTTTTATACTCTAAATTTGACAAACGATTGTTTAAGCGTTAGCAATGAAATTTCGGTGGACAGGAATATATTACTAAACGTTTTTGTTAATACCAATGAATTAAATTTTAGTGATTTAAAATGGGTTTTAACGATATATTTGAAACTGACTAGGTGGTCACAAATTGAAAATTTCTTATGTCGTTTTCAAACAAATTCCAATGATTCGGAATTTAAACCGTCTACTGAAGATTACATAAAAAAAGGATTAGAATATCTAAACAAAGTAGCAGCTGTACATAGACAACAGTCCGATATTGATCAAGATAGCTCAAAGGATAGCACAGTTTCCCTGGAGATATTAGAGATTTTAATTGATCAAATTAATTTACTTACTTTAAAAAAAAAACGATACTCCACCTCAACCATAATAATGTCCTTTATGTTGTTTACGATGTCTCCCAGTGCCTATGATCTTTTAAGAAATTATTTGTTTTTGCCAACTAAAAGGTATTTACAATATCTATCTTCAAGGTTAGACATAGCTCCTTCACCTAATAATACAGATAACAACAAAAGCACAAACAATTTTTATCTTAATATTGTGTCAAGTGCTTTAAAACCTATTGAAAAAGTGGTGGATTTACTAATAGATGAAATCTATGTAAGTAATAGATTAGATTATAGGGGTAAAAACCTAATTGGCGTAGCTGCAAATGATACTTCCATAGCTACCACTATTCTGGCTTTCATGATTTGTTCGGCTTCCGGAAATTTTTGTGAAATAGTAAAATTATTGCCCGTTCATAATATCAAAGGGTCTGAAATGGCTCCAATTACAACAGATGTCATAAACTTTGTACAAAAATGTGACTTTCAAGTATTGGACGTAATTACAGACAATCATAGGATCAATCGATCAATGTTTCAAGCTCTAACCCAAGGTAGCTCGTTTTTCCAAAACCCAGTTTATTCAGATCAACAAATTTTTACAAGTTATGACTTTGTTCACTTATTTAAAAATATAATCAATAATTGGAGAAACCTAAAAAATCTATATCAAACATTTGTTTTCCCTGATTTTGACGACTACACCCGAACTAGACATGCCAAATATCAGGATATAAAAGACGTTTATATTAAAGAAAAGGATGCTGTTATAAAAAAAGCTTACAAATTAAGCCACAAAACAGTTTTTCCTAACAATCTTTAACGCCAAAAAGTTTACATAGCAGACAACATATGTCATTCTACCACCATCTCTGCTTTAAACGAATCAAATTGTCCTGACACTGCACATTTTTTGCAAGTTATTAGAAATATGGGGGAAATAGTAAATAATACAAGTATTTTTAAAGACAACATCAAAAGAAACGAATATTGCAAGCCAATATCAAGTACAGATGACTTTTCCATCAAGTTTTTAAAAAAGTTTCTTTTGTGGTTAGATGCCTGGCACTCGGCCTGGCACAACCTCGATAATAATAACGGACACCTCACAAATGACACTTTTTCTGCTCTACGTCACAGTACCTACTTCGGTTTTGCTGGAAATTGGTAAATATTCTTTTAAAAAATTTTCTATTTCTTATTTACTCCCAGGTAAGTACTACTGAAAAATTGGAGAAGCGTTTTGGTAAATATCGGATTTTGGGTGGGTGTAATTATAATGTTAGTTGCGATGAGATCAACAATGCAGAAAAAAAATTAGACTGAAACACGTATTTAGAAAGGCATCCGGAAATAAGTTTTCACTTCTTGAAATTCAAAATAAAAGCGATAATTGTTGTACTGAGTCTGATTTTAACTGGGATATACCTAAACATATAACGGATTCCGACAAATTTTTGTTTATTTTGGATTCTGATTATTTATCTGAGTGTAAAATTGACGAATCAGCTTAAATTTATATTTGTGGCTACGAGGCACATAAGATTTCAAAAAAATATAAATGTAATATTTGCGTTTCGTTGATTGCCGAAAGTAAAGGAACTTTTACTGAAAATGAATACTTTAATAATTTGCAAAGAGGGGGATTGAGTATTCCTACAGATGTAGTAAAGTCTGTCAGGTTTCACATCTGTGCAGTTTTTGAGAAAATTATTAATGAACCCACAACTGAATATGACTTTTTAAAAACTATTAATCAGAAGATTATTTTGTGCGATTTAACTTATACGAGTATAAAACATGATGAAACTTTACAAGATTTTTTTCACAATGCGTATGTGGTAATGAGTATGAGAATATTCTTAAAGTTCTGCATTCTATTTTTTCGAACGTCTTACTTAATGATTTTGTAAAAATGAAGAACAGTCAACTTGCGACCAACAAAGCCGAGTCTAAAAACAAAAAACGAAAACTGAATACCTTTAATTAGCATAATATAAAGTACGAATGTGTATGTGAAATTTTATTATACTTACACCCTCGCTTACTCCTATGTAAAGATTTATATAAAAATACTTAAACAGTATTTTAAACTTTTTTAAATTTTGTGCTATACCTATATCTAAATAAATACATAAATACAAAAAAGAGGTAAATAATAACTCCTTCAGCAAAATTAAATATGTATTACCCAAAAGAAGTACATACCTACCTAATATTTATTATATTTACTATTATATTATATTTATTTTATTTACCCTTCCAATAAAACTAAAAATCCAAAAATCAAATATTTTGCGCGCCTCGTAAACTTGCAAGCGCGGTCGTTGTGTAATAGACTGTTTGAGTCGGTCGGGTGCGGTGTTGCCAAATGTCTTTTCATCGCTAGGTAGTAAAGACCGCTGTGGCTCTGTTGATAAAACCCTTATTGGATTATTTTATTATATAAACGTGAGTTTTCCAAATAGTTTTAACTTATTTTATATTTTCTTTAATTTTAATCTGATTCATAATACCACTTTTGTTGATGATTATCTTATAAACTTTATTTATTTAATTTATTCGAAAATATTTAAAATATTTTAATTTTTTTTAACTTTATTTTAAGTTATTCTGGTAAAACTTTAAAGTCCAATTTAACTCCAAAAAGGTTTCTTATTTTATTTTGGAATTATTTTAATTTTCAATATTTTTTCCCAAAATTATTTTAAATAAAATAGTTTTCGTTTTCAAAAGACTCCTCGCACTAAATATAAATTTAATAAAATTATTATTTTCTTAATTTGAATGATAACAAAAATAAATTCTTTATTTCTAAAACGATCAGAAGTTTTCCCGAGTTTTATTTAGTTATAATATTTTTAAAGTGTCGTTCACCACAGTTCTTTTCGTAAGATAATGCTAACTGGAATAATCTATCAGATGAGCAGAAAAGCTCTTCTAAAAATTTCCCCAAACAAATTAAATTAATTTTACTGCAACCATGTCATAATATCATGCTGCTGCACAGTTAAGATGCAAGGGGTGCTAAAAAAATTAAAGTATTCAAAATCACCTTGCAGCAGAAAGATCTTTTGACCAGCGGCAAATAAAGCTTAGAGCGCCATGGTATGGCAATCAAATTCATCACCTGGCTGATCTAACAAGAATCAGTAAGAGAGGGAGCAGGAAACTTCTGCAGAGACCAGACAAGCTTGACATCAAATTACAGGGGTCGCCGCGAGGACTGCAGCATTAGAAGCCAATTCGGTTTACGCGCCGAGTACCAGCAATTAGAAATCTAAAGGTCAGTTGTTTCCTTTCGCTGGATAACGGCTCGTCAGTTAGACTATAGAATCCGACGAAGGGAAGCAACCCCGCAGAGTCTACTTGATCCTGAAACGTGGATAATCAACGGCACATGTAGTATATTGTTGCTTGTTTTCGTCGGATTCTACATCTTCATTGACGAGCCGTTATACGGTGAAACGTATCTGGACATGAATCCGCCGAAAAGATGCAACTCACACCTATATATTTACAAAATTCTTTTGTTTATCTAAAAAGTAGCGTACTGGCGTGCAAGCTGCAGCCTTCCATCTTTACTAATAACTGAGATAACCCGACAAATAAAACGAAATCTGGACTACTAGTATTATACTACAGGTAATGCTTACTTCCTACTTTTATAAGCTACGTAAGTACTGTAGCTCTAAGACCTAATATAAAAAATATAATATATAACCCTAATACGTAAGCACCAACGTAGTTGTAACATGTTAAAGTTATGACTTAGCCTTAAAATACAGATATCCGGTTGGTATTAAAGGATCCTGGTAAACTTTTATTTACAAAGTTAGGGCTCAGTTCTGCGTTAATTGGGTTGTAACTTTATAGGGGCGTATGTTGACCTAAATACGATATAAAACGTGCGATAAATAGATGAAATTAGTTTGCTTTCGGGCAAATGCTGTTAAATTTTAGTGTTGTGCTGTCAGAGAAGTCGTGTGACAATATGTAACAGAGAAACCCGACTAATAAAAGTTTATTTGGTTCTCATAGTCAGTGAATATTTTCAGTTGTTTTTGACTTTTCCATATTTTACGGCCTCTATAGTATTAAGTGTTTTTCAATGGTCGGTATGTTTGCTTCTCCTGTACTGACGAGAACTAATGAGTTCGAATGGAAGGTTCCTTCTTTTTCCGGTATTTGCAATTTGTTAGTTAAGTTTGTTCCACAAAATACGGCAAATTTGACATTATTATTCAGAGCACGTTAAATATAGAAATTTAAAATTTTAGTTATTAATATAGTTTAAATTTTTCATCCAAAATATTATATTTTACCCAGAAGTTAGAGAGATAATGGAATAGAGCTCTACATGTCCTTTTCCAATGACATATCGCAAGTTAGGATTTATTTTTAAAATTACAGGGTGAGTTTTTTAAAGTGTTACAAGGCGATATCTCGCAAACGGTTTGAAATATTTTCTTGAAACTTTAACGAGGCAATAGTAAGATGGGGGGACATATTTAAACATATTTTTATCATATACCCCCTGTTCCCATTTTGAGGGGTGGGGGGTAACTTTGAAATTTTGAATGGGATTATGTACTTTTGTTTATTAATTTCGAATCTACGTAAAAAACTACGTACGTGTACAAAAAAAATTTGATTTGCACCACTGGTTACGGAATTATGATTTATTAGGTTATAAAAATTAAAAAATATTATTTACCATTTATCGCCTGTCATGTTTTAGGAGATGTTCGAAATGTCTCCCTTCAACTTCCAAACATTTCCTCACTCTTTTTTTAAATGAATTTCGTACCTGCTCTAGCATTTCAGGTGTCACTAATAAGCAAGCAAAGCGGATTCGGTCTTTCATATCATCTACAGTTGTAGGTGCAGTCGCCATCACTTTGTCTTTTATAAATCCCCAGAAGAAAAAGTCAAGAGGGGTCAAATCCGAGGACCTAGCAGGCAAATTGACCGGACCAGCTCGACTAATCCACCTGTTTTCAAACAATTCGTTCAATTGGTTACGGGCCTGTATTGCATAATGCGGTGGAGCTCCGTCCTGTTGAAACCACATCTCAGGATTTATGCTTTGGTTTAATAATTGGGGTAATTGGTGCCTTAAAAAATCTGTAAACATTTCTCCATTTAAATGGCGTTCAAAGAAATGCGGATCAATAACTCTATCTCCAATTATACCACATCAGACATTAACTGACCAAGGATGTTGATTTGGCACAGTTCTCATCAATATGCATAATGTGTCTATTTACCTTTAAGAAAACAAACAAAAAAAAAACAATTATTTTTTACTGACAAGGGATAACTTAAAATCCTACCTGGTCACAATTATTGAAAGTAGCTTCATCAGAAAAAATAACATTCTTTAGGAACCTGTTATTTCCTTGCATTTGCCCTTTGTACCCAATTGCAAAATGTACCGCGATTTTCAAAGTCTTGCCCATAAAGCTCTTGGTGGAGTGTAATGTGGTATGGATGAAATTTGTTCCTATACATATTCATATGGTCACAACCGATTTTTGGCTCATTTCAGCATCTGCAGCAAGCTGCCTGCAACCTACATGCAGGTTAATAGCTACCACTACTATAACTCCAACTACCCTATCCTCCATCCGTTTTAGATCGCTTCCGAAATCGTGGTTTTGACTTCAGGCTGCCAGGAGTACGATTTCTTGGTTTCAGCCTTTTAAATGCTATGTGAGATTTCGGGTTGTTAGGAAACCTCTCGGTTCACATTAGTGAAACTTGTCTGTAGTTTTTTCTGTACTCCCCCAACATTAATAGCATATCAACTTACACACTAAAATTCAGTTCCATGTTTAATTGACCAAACTGAGAAATAATCGTTGATTTGTAAAAATTCTCAACTGACAGAAGTCAAAACAACGCAATTCCATGTAAACGAATAATAATTCTGAAATAAGTGAACTTGATTTATTGGTGAAATGCAATTATTTTTTAACTCCAATAAAAATTTAATAAATAAGTAGAAATTAAATGGTAAATAATATTTTTTAATTTTTATAACCTAATAAATCATAATTCCGTAACCAGTGGAGCAAATCTATTTTTTTTTTGTACACATACGTAGTTTTTTACGTAGATTCGAAATTAATAAACAAAAGTACATAATCCTATTTAAAATTTTAAAATTACCCCCCACCCCTCAAAAAGGGGACAGGGGGTATATGATAAAAATATGTTTAAATATGTTCCCCCATCTTACTATTGCCTCGTTAAAATTTTAAGAAAATATTTTAAACCGTTTGCGAGATATCGCCTTGTAACACTTTAAAAAACTCACCCTGAATATCCAAGAAACGGAGGTTGTACCATACCAACCATCTTTACACACAAGATATCTGTAATATTCGAACTTTAAATTTCCATAGCATTTGTATACCGGGTGTTGCATCGTCGAGCGGGACATAGGAAATCCCATGTAATTTTAAATGGGGTCAATTATTGGCTTCCCTAATTATTTTAGAGAAAAATTCTATTTAGGTTTATTAAAGAGCACTAAAACCCACATTCAAAAGAATAACTTTAGATATTTTTGATGAGCCCGTTTACGGGTTATCGCCGATTTCTTTTTAACTATTTCTCCTTTTTATGGCCCCGTATTTGCGGGCACCAGTCAAGGTAAAAGATGACTGTCAAATAAAGTTGTCATTTTGAAATGTGTGCTTTATTGCTATAAAAACTCGTACATCGAAAATATTAAAGGTGTATTTATGAGTACAAATTAATCTGAATAAAACTAAAATAAAGTATCCAATTACAAGGTTAATTATGACATTTTACATGTTTCAATATTTTACTAATTAATAGGTAGGTACTATTAAATTGCTAGAACTTTAGGATTTAAGAAGATGTTCAAATATTCCTCAAAATTACAACTTTATTTGACAGTCATCTTTTACCTTGACTGGTGCCCGCAAATACGGGGCCATATAAAGGAGAAATAGTTAAAAAGAAATCGGCGATAACCCGTAAACGGGCTCATCAAAAATATCTAAAGTTATTCTTTTGAATGTGGGTTTTAGTGCTCTTTAATAAACCTAAATAGAATTTTTCTCTAAAATAATTAGGGAAACCAATAATTGACCCCATTTATAATTACATGGGATTTCCTATGTCCCGCTCGACGATGCAACACCCGGTATAGGCATTTAAAGAAACATATAGAAACCAACGATATCTATATACAACACTCGCAGTAAGATTGTTGAGCTTCTGCCCACCCCAAAACTTAATAGATACATGTGTAATATATTCCTGATAAACACCCTGCCAATGACAATCCTAAATATCTTTGCACATAGCTCTAAAAAATTAATTTATGACAATTAGGTATTACGCTACATTTAAAAAAATCTTAGATAACTAATTTAGAACCAACATTGAGAGGAATAATTGTTTCTCACCACTTTCCCATGCCCTGTAAATGCATTAGACAACAGACACTACAATCAATATTCGTTCTCCCTCTGTACTCTTTAATTACGCTTTTGTATAACTTCAGAGTACCTTAGACCAATTTCTTTATTTTTTTATTGTACTGTAACAGTAGTTATACAGGGTGTCTTACGGTCGATGGTAGGTTAGACGTTTACGGAAAACGGGACATAGAAAATTACTGAAAATTTGGCAACTTGGGTAATTGGCTTTGCTCTATCGATCTAAAATATATTCAATAACGCAGCGTTGCCGCTTATACAAAAAAGTAGCAACATATTTGATATTTTAAATGGAACACCCTGTATATAATTGCATTTTCCGCTTCACTATTGATTTCTAATTATTTTTGTATAATACGTTCCTATACCTATCTTTAGCGGTTTTCAAGAAATTAATTAATTTCCATATTTTTAGTTCAAAACAGCTCTAATTAAATGTTTATTACTGCGGTATTTGGATTCGTAGACAGCTGAAATTTTGGATGTAGTTTACCTTGTCCTGTGTATTAGTTATGCATAAAGAAATTTGTTCTGTGTTATACAGGGTCGTTCAAAATTCGTCATTTTACCGCTTGATACAAAAATGGTGAGAAGTGCATTTTTTCAAATAGGACACCCTGTATATTATTATATATCCTGCAAGAAAATTAATGTCCCTTCCAAATGATATATCATATTCCTATACCCAAATAGTTTAGATGTCGAAATAAAAGCAAGTTTTGTAAAAATCGGATTATTTTGGCATATTTGTCTTAGATAGCCATGAAATCCCAAGATGGAACATATCTTTATGAAAATTTGATCAATAATAACAAATTTGCAAGTTTTTAACTTTTAGTAAAGAAAGCGACCTAAAAAGTTTTAAAATGGAGGGAAATAATTATTCAAATTAAATTTTGATATTGTTTATTCTTCATGGACAATGTAACCAAATTATAGCAAGAACATGCAGAAGGTTCAACGAAATGTTTCCCGATCAACAACTAATCAACGAGAGAAAGTTTGTAGGATTACAAAATAATTTTGTTAATTATGGGTCAAAACTGAAAACAAAACTAATTTCAGTAGGGACAAATAACATGAATAGCAAATAACAATACAAGACAAAAGCATATCATAAAAGGGTTCAAGATTTTTTTAATAAATGTTCAAAATGACGACCGTTGACTTCCAAACATTTTTCAATCCGTATACTCGGAGATTCAGTTGTGGCCTTCCTTATTTCACTGATATCAAGCTGTTCAATGTAAGTGATCACTCGTTGGCGAAGGTCTTGTTTGCTCTGTACTGGTGTCCTGTATACTTTTCTTTTCAAATCACCCCACAAGTAGAAATCAAGTGGCGTGAGATCGGGCGATCTAGCAGGCCAATCCCACGGTCCCAAATGTCTTAGCCAACGATCGTCGAAGATTTGAAACAACTTTCTTGTTGTTGTCTCAGTGCAATGGGCTGGTGCCCCGTCCAGTTGAAACCAACAGGTACGATACTCTTCTAATGATAAATTGTCCAGAAACTCGTTCACAACTGATTTTAGAATTTAAAGGTATCTTTCGGAATTTAGAGATTCCTCGTAAATGAGATACTCTATTTTGTCATCTTTTAGGAGGCCAAAAACGTTAAAACTGAACCTTTCCTGAAATCCCATTTCCTTAACAACATGTGGATTTTGGTCAGCCCAGAAATGCTCGTTCCTTATATTGAAAACGCCCTCCCTGGAAAATTTAGCTTCATCCGTCCAAATTATTTTCTTTAGAAAGTTAGGATCTTCTTGGATGCGGATCAGTATTGCTTCACAAAATTGTACTCTACGTTGGTAATCTTCCAGTTTCAGGGCTTGAACTTTTGTGAACTTGTATGGGTGCATGTCATGAGTCATGATTATCAAGGATCCTTTGAACAGAGGGACGAGTTATGCCTAAATCTTCTTCTGCACTTCTAGTGGAAGCTTGAGGAAAAGCGTGAAAATAGGCTAAGACATTTATGATGTTGTCTTCATCAGAAGTTACAGGCTTCGGTAAATGTCTTTCCGATTTCAGTTTTGACCCATTATTAACAAAATTATTTTGTAATCGTACAAACTTTCTCTCGTTGATTGGTTGCTGATCGGGAAACATTTCATTGAACTTTCTGCATGTTCTTGCTATAATTTGGTTACATTGTCCATGAAGAATAAACAATTTCATCAAAATTTCATTTGAATAGTTATTTACCTCCATTTTAATTCTTTTTAGGTCGCTTTCTTTACTAAAAGTTAAAAACTAGCAAGTTTTTTATTATTGATGTACTAACTGTCAAATTTTTACAAAGATATGTTCCATCTTGGGATTTCATGGCTATCTAAGACAAATATGCCAAAATAATCCGATTTTTACAAAAACTTGCTTTTATTTCGACATCTTAACTATTTAGGTATAGGAACATGATATATCATTTGGAAGGGACATTAATTTTCTTGCAGGATATTTAATAATATACAGGGTGTTCTATTTGAAAAAATGCACTTCTCACCATTTTTGTATCGAGCGGTAAAATGACGAATTTTGAACGACCCTGTATAACACAGAACAAATTTCTTTATGCATAACTAATACACAGGACAAGGTAAACTACATCCAAAATTTCGGCTGTCTACAAATCCAAATACCGCAGTAATAAACATTTAATTAGAGCTATGTTTTGAACAAAAAATATGGAAATTAATTAATTTCTTGAAAACCGCTAAAGATAGGTATAGGAACGTATTATACTAAAATAATAAGAAATCAATAATGAAGCGAAAATGCAATTATATATAGGGTGTTCCGAGGGGTGTTCCATTTAAAATATCAAATATGTTGCTACTTTTTTGTATAAGCGGCAACGCTGCATTGTTGAAAATATTTTAGATCGATAGGGCAAAGCCAGTTACCCAAGTTGCCAAATTTTCAGTAATTTTCTATGCCCCGTTTTCCGTAAACGTCTAACCTACCATCGACCGTGAGACACCCTGTATATTTGGTATTTCTCTTTCTCTTTCTTCTTTTAACTAATTTTCTGTAATGCATTTTGTAATTCTATACGTAAAATTATAATATTACGCAAGAACAACACCACTGATTATTCACTTAGGTGCTTTCTTGCCTACGCAACTATTATGAATACCTTCTACAGAGTGGCAAAAAAGTCGCATACAATACCTGTAACCTTTGAATTACCTCGTATACGAAAAAGTTACCTTCATGAAAGTTATTCAGGAAAGATTTCCCCACATTTCTACCTGCATGATTTTTTTCTGTCATTTCTGGTTTGGTTGCCATAGAGACCAACTTACTATTTTTAAATGGGACACCCTGCATATGATTGCATATTTGGATTCTACTGAGAAAATTGTGAATTTCTTCTATTTTAAATTTTCACCTATCTGCAAGCGTTTCCGAGATAATGACAGCTCAAAAATGAAAAACTTCCTAATTATAATTATTCCTACCTAATACCCACCAGTTGAGTCAAGGTGTTTTCATGACAGCGACCTAAAAGGTGTCAATTTTGAGTTCCTGTTTAATTTTCTGTTGTCTCTTTTCTGATTTGCTTACACTATGAATGAGAAACAACGAGTTGAAATTTTAATAATGAGCGGTTACGGAAATATGAAGAGATCGCAAGATCAGGTTTGTCAAATTTTCAATGAATTATATCCAAATAGGACTCCAATAAATCAGTCAACGGTGTGTCGAGTGGTAAAGAAATTTCGAGAAACATGCAGGCAGTGTTAGGGAAGCCGCTAGATCAGGTCGACCTAAAACAGCAACCGGTTATCATGCTCTCAATACATGAAAATCCAACACAATCATCCAATGGTAATGGATTTTAGTGCGTCTCATCAGTCAGTGAAAAAAATTTGTTTAAGCAGGAGAAGTTGCATCCCTACAAGATAAAGTTGGTGCACGAGTTAAACGAGGACGATTTAAATAAAGGAGCTGAATTTTGTGAGGTGATGATGGAAACATGCAATAACGATAATAACTTCGCAACAAATATCATTTTCTCGGATGAAGCTACTTGCCATTTAAGTGGCATTGTTAATATACACAATTATCTTTATTGATCTGCTGAGAATACTCACTGGCTTCAGGAAGGTCATACTGAGAGGCCCGAAAAAGTTAATGTTTGGGCAGGCATAGTTGGTAGACATATTGTGGGACCATTTTTCATAGATGGTAATTTGAATGGCGAAAAATATCTGGACCTCCTCAGGAATCACATAATTCCTTCTTGCAGAATGGTCTTATAGTCCATTTCCCTCGAGAAAAAAAACGCCAAATTGTCATACAAGCATGAAAGTTGGCATAGTTATAGAAAACGATATTTTAAGAGATTTGACCCGATTAGCCACCCTCCTAGACCCGTAGGACACCCCATACCGCCATTTTTTCAAAATGGCGGATAAAAATTTCTTAAATCTTAGGCTTTTTTAATATGGGCGATATTATACTCTATATTATATAATTCGAGGATGGAGAATTTAAAAAAAAATGTTTCAGGTCGATATGACCTTTATTGACCTTGAAAACTGCTATATGATTGGAAAAATGGGCATGTTTGCAGACTTTGCGTAAAGATAATTTTAAACGGCTGAAGCGTGAACAAATTTATAACAAAAATAAGTAATTAACATTAAATAGGTATAAAAACCGTGTTTTCTAAAATTATAGATGTCTACGACGATCATAGGCGGCGCATGGATTTTTTGAAATAATGGTAAAAATTTAGAAAAATGTGTCGAAATCAATTAAATGAAATTGTATGGTCTTCCAAGTGATTTTACGGCAAAAAAATAGAGATACATGATTTCTACTTGATATTGATTGATCTTGAACAATCTCTAATCAAGCCAATTATGATTGAAAAAAAAACAGCTAAATTTTAAGTCTTTATTTAGGTAACCTGTTTATTTTCACATGCCCCTTGACAAATCGTACATGCAGGAGTGCAAGGAAGTCCTGCTTTGCGACAGGAGCATCGCATGCTGTCGCACTGTCCTCTGCACCCACATTTTTCCAACCCTCTTAAAGCAGACCAAATTTGGGGTTCCCCGCTCCATTTGGGCTCCCATCGATCCACTTTTAATGTCCAGCCCCATCCTTCAGGTGAAGGTGGTTTCTCATCGTGAATTAGGGACCGACCCCATATTTGTCCCGCTTGGTAGGCAGCCCTACGACACTGCTCAATAAGGCTTCCTTTCGTTGGTGCACACATTGATATTTGTCTATCACCACTACAAAATTGCACTTTTCTTAACTCATTGACATTTGATAATTGGGTCTTGGCGTCGTATAGCTTCACCGTGAATGCTTCTATTTGACCAATTATATCATCCGGTAATTCTTTTTCAGTATCTTTCGATGATAAATATTGGAAAGCCAAAGTTGACCCCGGGCACTCTTCCCATGTTTTGCAGCATCTAATCTTCGACTTTAGGGCAAAAAAAGATGTGGTATCACACCCTGTAAACGCGTGAAAACCACGAAGAGCTTGTGACTTCTGAGGCCCTAAATTATTTGCTATGATGTGAGCTGCAATATATCTTTGTGTTTTTCCAACCCCGTACAAAAACCATAATTCATGGAGACCCAAGTCTTTCAGTTCGTAAAAAAAGGAAATTCCGATAATTACCACGTCTGTATCGGAGCATCTAACCAAAATAGATTTTAGCCCATTCTGGACCATATCTTTCACATGAAGAAAAATTCGTCCATCGGCCTCCTCTATATTTCCGCAAGGGGTGTTACTCAGGTTGGTTTTGATGTTTTCTAAAAAAAAGGGCAATCGAAGGTAAAAGTGCTCGTTAATGATCGCAACCCTACCAACAACTTACCGTTAGATGCCATCAGATTTTCCCCAACATTTGTCACACAATTAATGTCCAACGAATTTAAGAGACTTTCCGCTAAATACGTAAAAAGTTCTTGTTTATTAGAGGAGTCTTTTAAAAATTTTTCCCAGTTGGTAGGAAGTTTATCTAAAAAGAAAAAAAATATCCATCATATACTTTATTTTGTTCATATACAAAATTACTGGTAGGTAGCCTAAACTGTCACTTTACTCACTCTTTTTTGGCAAATTATTCTGCCTCAAACCAGTTCCTCTATTTTCTCTTGTAGCATTTTTGAGGCTGTTTTCATAGTACAAGTCCCATGCCACATCCAATCTTGTAGCTTTCGTAGTGGCACCAACTTTCTCGATATACAATTTAAATTGTTGAAGGTAATATTGAGAAAACGATTTAAATTCTATTCGTGGTTTCAAAAAGTGAACTAAACCTGCACCATCAAAAACGCATCCATCGCACAACGGAATCAAGTCAGTCGCAGGGGCCAGACCTTCAAGAAGAGGCATAAGAACTGATTTGCTTCCAGGTCTCAGACACCCATTAACCGACAAAGATGGTGGTGATTGTTGATTTTCGTATTGAAAAAATTCATTTAAGTCTAATTCCCTCGCAGTACTTACTATAAATAGCCTGGAAAATAATTGAACGTCCGACTTGAGAATATGAGTGGCTGTTTTAATCGTTTTATTTTTATTTGTCAAAAATATTTTCGACTCAACTCTCGGAATGGAATCGTGAACTGATTTGGTTTTCAACTCCAATCTTTCGGTCGTAAAAGTTTTGTACAAATTAAGGCCATCTTCCTCCAACCTATAAAGAATGTCAATTCCCTTCTTTTCTACAACTGTCCGACTACTTAAGCACAATAATTCCCCACTGGCTATCGTAAAAGGATTTTCACACTCATAAAAAGCATCCTTGAGGGCAACACAGTCTGAAAGAAATTTTCTCTGGTTTGCTGGAGTTTCTTCGTGGTGTAAGAGAGATGTGTTTGTGTCATTTTTCTGAAATTGTTCAATCAATCTTTGTATTTCAGGACCACCAATAGACCACCTTCTCAATGAGCAAGGATCTTGTGTAAGGCCAATCGCTCCACCATTACTTTTTATATCGGCATTGTTCTGTTCGTGGGCATGGTCTACTCCTAAAGCTGAAAATGATCTTGTCGATTTCCTCACTAAAAATTTTCCTAAAACAAATGTTTTGTTTAATTTTTCTTCAAAGAGTGTCAAATAATGTTTACCTAAGCTAAACTGCTCATATACATCGGGCGCTTTTTCCGGAAGTTCTTCTAAATCTTTGATGTGAACAGATAGCCATCTTGAATAGTGATAGTGTCTAAATGAAAAATACCACGGTATCATGTTTTTCAAAGCCTGCTTGAAAAGAACAAAATCTCCACTTCTAACTGATCGGACGAATGTCAGCAATAGAATTTGAAGGTTGAGCACCATAAACCAATATTTAAACATTGGTGAGGATTTGCTTTTCTCATCAATCCAATCATGTAATGGCTTGTCGGTTCCTTCATTCTCATAGGCATCAATTAAAAGGGAATGAAGAACTGCTGCAGAAATTTGATGCATCCTTCTTGCTCTCAGGATATGAGTTACCTAAAACATGATTAGATACGCGTATTAGAAGAATAGTATAGAGAGAATACATAAATATACCTTTGTTACTGCCTCTGCTGATCCTTCAGTTAAAATGTTGGAATTCGCTACTAAGGAGACCCAACCGCTACCTTCTAAAACTTGACCCAAAATACGTAGAAAAGATTGTTCGATATGAAGAGGACCCATTAGAATAACAAATTTATCCTCTCCGTATATTTCTGGCCAGTTCCATTGGATTGTTTTGCATATAGTGTAAAGTGGCTGATCGAAACACATTACCGGGGTTTGATTCTTATTAAGATATTGTATTGTTGTTTTTACTAAATCCATTGAGTGCTTGATCATATTGTGAGTGTTTGATTTTTCATTAAATAGAGGCAACAAAGCTGAGGTGTCTCTATGTCTGTCTCTGACCCGCTGCTCTTGAGCATGATAAGCAGACCAAGAAAAATGTTGAATGTTGTCTTCGTTAGATCCCAAAAGGCCATTATGAATATGGTCCAACCATTTATTTTCCTTTAACCATTCATTTTCAATTGGTTCTAAAAAAATGAATAAATTATAAAATAGGCCTCGGAATAGGCAATCTTAAAGCTTCGAAAACACAACGACTTACGCAAATGAAGGACTTTTTCTTTTAAACTTTCATGCAATATAGGCGAGTTTAATGGGGGGGATGCTTATCCAGTAAAATACATTCCGGCAACTGAGTGTAGAAGTCTGGTAAATTGGGAACCGATTGTAGACCTTGATTTGATACGTGTTGATAATTTACTTGAAACTCTTGATCATTTCCTTTATCGCTAGAATCAATCATCTGGAATAGTGAGATTCCTAAAAAACCAATTTGGTTATGTTCCAACGATAAAGGTATGCTAAATAAACTTACCTGTTCCATGAAAATCGCTCATTGCAGTAGTACTTGACGTTCGGTGGTCAATGTTATCCACTGCAGATACCGTGAACAAGTCATGTTGAAGATTAGACGGACACACAACATTTTTTTCTTTGGATCTTTCAACAACGAGCTGACAAAAGTGAGAAGAAATTTCCAACACTCTTTTGTATGAAGCACCTATTCCCATATTGTGCAATTCATCTATTTTTATTTTGTCTCTTCCACGGGCATATGAAGATAGAGACAAATTAGAGGAAGTGGTGGTTCATTACGTTTACTATGCCTGACAAAATTTCCTTTCGGATTTTTCGAGTGGAAATTGTAAAGAATAAGTTGACATATTGTTAACGCTGGCTTAGTTGCTTGGCAATCCTTAACAATTGAAGAACCGTACAACAAAATATTAACAGCAGCCAGAAGAGGATTTGGAATACTTTTTTGCTGACATTCATCATCAAAAGTACCAGTGAATGACGTTTCACATTCTTCTATAACTTTACGTAGCGATTTGGCAAACTGATAAAAGCCTAATGCATCTTCATCTTGATCTTCTTGGTCGAATGCGTTTATAAGACTAGCCTCTGATTGTAAAAGAATATATTCCCGGCCAGACTTTTTAGCTTCCAACTTTGGAAAACGAGCCAAAATTTTTTGTCTAAGCCTATCAGTTTTTTCGCGTTTAACTCGGTTTTCCGGGATCCCTTGAAGCTCTGCTAACCTTATATGATACATGTGCAATAAATCTGCCATTCTAAACACGTAGTTATTAGAATCGCAAAGCTTCTTTTGCATAAAAATCAGCAGGTCAGCAAAAGCCATACCTTCACACATCAACTCATCACTATCTGATTTAGTTGAGCACTCATTCTGTTTCGCTTTATTATAAAGTTTTGCGAGGCATTTAGGATGATACTGACTGTCTTGTGCTACCAAGTCTCCTTGAGTTAAATAAGCTACCAACTCAAAATCTTTAAGTACTTCAGCACACCTCTTTACATTTTTAGAAATATCTTCTGTGGCGCATTTTCGTAGAGGATTTTTTCGAAAACCTGGGGCTTTACACAAAAAGCACATAACCTGCAAAAGATTCGAAGAGCACGCAGAGCGAGTTTTTTTAACTTCTTGTGACGATGAAGGTTCAGATTCTTGCTCAAGATGCTCGTCTTCTTGGATTTCGCTCTTTTCCTGGAGTTTTTTTAAAAGTCTCCTGAATCGATCTCCAGTATATGAATTGTAACATTCTGGATGCCAAGCAGCATTATGTTTTTGGAAGGTCAACTCTATTCCATCTCCTTCATTTAAAAAATTAGCTGCCTGTCCAGATGGAAGCACATGTCTCAATTCGCTCAGTTGTGACAGATTTGCAGCAATTCTTTCATATCCTGTATTAGATTTAGATTTGACCGGATTATTTAGAGGGTTTCTAAGTAGACCTCCTTTTACTTGGCAAATACAACAATTTTCCCAATTTATAGAAACATTTTGCCCGATTGATGATTTTCCTGCTATAATTGGTTTTGGTTTTGACATTTTCAGTCTTCAAAATCTAAAACCAGCAAAATGTAAATAGGAAGAGGGCCTTATCTTAAGTTAAACGATTTTATTTGAAATCATCAGCTGTACCAAAAATTAAAATCATGTAGGGTAACCTTAAACTCGGTAAAATTTTATTAGACCAAATTTGCTCTAATGAAGAAGTTATGTATGGCTATGTTATCTATAGAGTTTATTCCCGACGTATCATAAACGTGGCAACCGTGCCTCCGTAATAACATGCCGGTCCGGTGCGGTTAGGTTAGGTTAAAAGCGAAGGAAATGCGAGGAAATAATGAAATTTTTTCTAAATGCACGATCATGAAAAACTGTGGCAAGAGTTTTAATATAGAACTTACCTGTATATATCACCTGTAGACTAAATACCTCAAAACAACACAAAAATACTAAATAGTCTCTAAACGGAGTGAAGATCCAGACGATAACACAATAAACAATGCGTATTGGATAATGCGTACAGGGTTGACAGGTCGCCTCGATAAAAATCCCCCGAACGATTGGAAAATATTTGTCCTTTTTTTTATTTATTTGCCGTAAAATCACTGGGAAACCATACAACCTCATTAAATTGATTTCGACACATTTTTCTAAATTTTTACCATTATTTCAAAAAATCCATGCGCCGCCTATGATCGTCGTAGACATCTATAATTTTAGAAAACACGGTTTTTATACCTTTTTAATGTTAATTACTTATTTTTGTTATAAATTTGTTCACGCTTCAGCCGTTTAAAATTATCTTTACGCAAAGTCTGCAAACATGCCCATTTTTCCAATCATATAGCAGTTTTCAAGGTCAATAAAGGTCATATCGACCTGAAACATTTTTTTTTAAATTCTCCATCCTCGAATTATATAATATAGAGTATAATATCGCCCATATTAAAAAAGCCTAAGATTTAAGAAATTTTTATCCGCCATTTTGAAAAAATGGCGGTATGGGGTGTCCTACGGGTCTAGGAGGGTGGCTAATCGGGTCAAATCTCTTAAAATATCGTTTTCTATAACTATGCCAACTTTCATGCTTGTATGACAATTTGGCGTTTTTCGTTGAAAATTTGCTCGAGGGAAATAGACTATTACCGGGTGTAATTAATGGCATAAACGAACAGGTATAGTTCCAGCAAGATGGACCACCTGCGCATTATGCGGCAAATATTAGACAATACATAAGCGAACAATCTCCAGGACGTTAGATAGGCAGAAGAGGTGCTATTGACTGGCCAGTGCAATCTCCGGACTTAACTCCGCTCGACTTCTTTTTGTGGGGACACTTAAAGAACAAAGTCTACGCTAACCGTCCAAATGACTTAGAATCTTTAAAACTCAGAATTAGTGCTGAAATTCGGGTCATTCCAGAGGACCTCCTTTTAAATGTTGCAGACGGGTTCAGGAATCGACTGGCGCTCTGCTTAGTAGAAAAGGGTGGTCATTTTGAACACCTGATGCACTGAAAAAATTTCACTTGTTTATTATTCCGATGTTAAGTTGTTCAATTTTCTAGGCTATTTATTTTGTTAATATAAAGTTTGTTACAATTTTAAATAAATAAAAATATGAAATACAAAAAATTCAGAGTTTTCCCAGTAGAATCCAAATATGCAATTATATGCAGGGTTTTCCATTTAAAAAAAGTAAGTGGATATCTATGGCAACCAAACCAAAAATGACAGAAAAAATTCATTCAGGAAATGTGAGGAATAACTGAACAACTTTCATAAAGGTCAGTTTTTCGTATACGAGGTTTCAAAAGTTACAGGCATTATGCGTAACTTATTTGCCACTCTGTATACCTAGTTGATATATGAAATTGTAGTATTCAGGATTTGATTATTTCACAGCTTTATGTGTATGTGTTGTGTATGTTTAAATACATATTATGTTAGATTTTGGAAATCGAGGACCAGAAGAAATATGACCAACTACATACAGTCTTGCAGAACCAAAATTCCGTGGATAAGGAAGAGGTTCCCTTAGATTGCCCAAAAGTATTGGAAAATCACTCGTCAATCGTTAAGAATTACCCTATTATCCGCCCTTATGATATTTCTACTATTCGTTCATCTTCAGGTGTTCAATCGCAAACTAGGAAAAGAAAGGCCAAAGGAACAAAAGTTCTTACTAGCACCCTTACGATAAAACGCAAAACCAAACTGCTACTTCTGATAATGATGAAAATGATCATCCGTGTTTATATTGCAATAGTTTGTACTTCCGGTCTACGTCAAATGAACTCTGGATAAGATTCCAAAAGTACTTTAAATGGGCTTATTGTGATTCTGCTGGCACTTCCAGATCATGCAAATAATACACTTGTGAGCTGTGCTGATGAAGCACATAAGTTTATGCCATATTATCCAAGCATACTTGGGTAAAATGACACACAGTTACCCACTTGTTTTGTTTTAAAAATCAGTTTATTTTTTAACCTTTTTTACATGTTGGTCGCCTGACTTAACAACATTTTAGATTCAGCAAGCAAATCAGAAAATTTTATTTGGCAATATATATTTTGAAAACGTACAAAAATAGGTATAGAACAGTAATATATCGGTAGAGAATTTAATAAAGATGGTGCCCTATTAACAAACATTAAATTAATATTAAAATGTAATTTTGAGATACGCTATATACTTCCTGTAATATTAATTAATTGTTAGATAATTACCTTGAAACTTTTTTTTATATTGTGTACAGGATAAAAGATATTTCGTGTATTAATAGGGCTTGAACACCCAGTATATAACGATTTTTTAAATTCACACTGTATATTTACATTACTAAGTTATTTTTATTGCCATAACCTCACGCGCCGTGCATACACACATAAAATTTCATCAAAATTAATTGCTAGCTCAGTCCTAATTCCGTCAATGAGCGATTCCCGTGAGGCTTGCACAACCACAGACATCTGGATTCTATGGTTATAAACTTTCTCAAGCTGCGTAAAGTACGCGCGTTTCCCAGGCACTTGTTAAAGCCGCAAGACCATAAAACGGAAAATTCGGAACAGCAGTAAATTTTACGCCAGCCTAGAGGCTTTCATAAACCATATTGATGGCATACGACTTTAATTTGGCTCTCCATTTGTTTTCCGGTTGCTGCTTATTGAGTTTTTGACGATTTGTCTTTTTCATATCCGGACCTTAATGGAAGCGGGTGCTGCGACGCCTCGACGTAGGCTTTGAGATAATTTAGATGTTCATTTGCTTTTTGCTTTGTCCCGCAACAATTGATCATCGTGTTTTGTGTTCGGAAAGCAGAGATAACGTTTTTTTTAACTTTTAAATTCCGCTTTTTTATTGCCACGGACAAGTAACGAGACAGGGGGCAAAGGTATTGATGGCAGGATGTCCATTCTTTGGAAAAACCCGAAAATATCACTGAAGAATTATTGTGTACAAATTTTGTACATATTTTGATAAGTCAGACATGGACAATTCAACTTGATTTTCCTCAAAAATGGTCTTAAAAAAAAAACGAAAGTTTCAGAATCAAGTAATTTTAAAATCAATTTTTTGGGATTTTTTTTCTATTTTTTACAGTAGGCTTGCGAAAATTTTATTTATTTCTGGAAACACGAGAGCTTAATACGTTATAACTAAAAATGCGATTTAGTGAAAATAAGCCGCAAATTGTGTTTATATGACGGATTGGAAAAGGGGTTTTACGATGACATTAAACAGCTGTTTGCCATTGCCAACATAAAAATATCGGATTTGACGTTTAACTTCTAAAGCAAACACTCGGCACTCGGTTGGTAGCACTGAGAGATAATGTGTATTGGCGTTTACACGAAGGTTAAATCCGGAATTAAATCGGATAATCTACATTGTTTGGGAAACAAGTTTTCTATTAATCAAAGTAATAAACATAAATTAATCTATCAACGCCGCACCGACGTCTACTAATCGGCAACGCTGCAATAACGGAAAAAACGCTGCCTCAACCGCTCAAGCGTCCTTCAATCTTCTAACGTAGGGACGAGATATATTTATTCTATTTTACTGGCAAAATCGCCAAATGTCTAGCCTATTGTTAAAAATCATAAGTGTTTTATCCCGCAATATTCTAATTCTCGGAAAACATCAAGTCTTCTGTAAACACAAAGACGTGCTATATTCGAAACTAAATAATATTAAATTCACGTCTACGAAAACCGTTAAACGGTAGCTTTGAAATAGGTTTGCGGCTTTAAGAATATGTAAAAGTAAGTTCTGTGATGTTTTAACCGACAAGCGGCAATATAATTTAATGCTCAACGGATTCTTCAATTTTCTTATTGGCAGTAAACAAGTATGGTCGCTAACATGGGCGGACACGACCTCCGTTGGTGGATCAAGAGTGTCCACGTGACCACATGTCATTGGTGGACCTCCCAGACTGGAGCGCTGTAGCGCTATAAACAACTCAGTAGAGGTGTTATGGAACAGCTCTTTGTTGTATCTAGTTGGACATGTACCTGTTCCAAACACAAACCTGTTAACCTATTCCAGGTTCAAACTATTTCATCTTAGATTTAAACGCGGGCACTATTATACCGATTGCACTACAAAGGGGCGTGTTAATTTGTTATGGTTGCATATACCGTTGCACTCTTTTATAAAAAATTTAGTAGATAATAGATATATTTTGTTAACTATTAAGTATTATAATATTTTTGGAAGTATTTATTATTATTTAGTACCAATTCCCTTCAACTTCTTCTAGTGACATTATTTTTATTTCTTCGAATGGACTTCTAAGGTAATGTAAATAAAAAGACGAGTTTGTCAATGCCAACCTTTAAACTGCCGCTATAATGGTAATAGATAAACATCGTTTTAAGCAAAAACATATTGCCGTTCGATTTGTTATATCGAACATCGTACTTGTACCCGGCAACTTAAATAAGAAATATCACCGAAACTAGAAAATCAAACACGTGACAGTGCCAACGGACCTGGGACAGGTATACCTGGCAATAGGTAATTGGCACATGACACCTGTTCCAAAAGAATAAGTCCAGTTTCACTGTATCAGCTCTATAACTCAGTGTCCTGTTAGACTTCAAAGCAAGACAATAATAGTACGTGTTTTGATCTGATATGTGTGTCAGGCAAAGCGATTTTCTAATGTTACAGTAATTGATATTTTAGGGACGCGTGCCCGGGTAACAGAGGTTACCTTTATTTTAAACGTACTGTAAAAGTACCGCGAATTTCGCAGTTAAATAGACTGCATTCTTTGTGCTTGGTTAAGACGTGCATAAAGTTGCACCACACGTGAAATATTCCGTTCTATTCAGAACATGTCTATCAAATAACCGTCGTGATATTCAGACGGCATGAGGCTAAATATTTGAAACCTCAGAAACTAATTTCTACAATGATACTACTGCATCAAAATCAACTTCCAGTAAAGCCCCATGTTCCTTTTGGGAACCAAACTCGTTCTTGGGTGAGATTTGTCTAGTTAAAAATATATTCTACTAGCTTGATAGACTAACTAAGGCTCATTTTATCAAGCCCTGTTAGGGATATCAGCTACGTAACTTCCATGACATTAATTGTTCCAATAATCGAATCCTCGGAAATTATCTCATTGTAGGAGTTGGCAGTTAACACATTAATGAGAATGTTAAGGAAAATATTGTTGAGACTAAATCTCAAAAATACCGAAAGAAAAATATTCTGTTTCAGCTATTCTATCCTATTACAGGAATAATTTCAAAATAAAGCACTAGAAAAATGAGTTTCTTGCTGGACCTGTGTAAACTCTTGTTTATTTTCTTTCTGATTTTATGTACTTTGCTAAAGCTCTGTGTATACCAGGGCTATTTACCATCCGCCATCCGCATAAATACTCAAAAAGCTTTGCATTCTAAGGATCAACATTTTCAGAATAACCGCATGAGATTTAGGTAATGTATGGGAATATTTTTAATAGCCCTCTAGAGAACACCGAGCAAATGTTAAAAATTTTAGTATGCTGTAGAAAAGGGTTTTGACGTTATTTTTTATGGATAGTGATTTTATAACTTTAAACCTTATATTCTTGCTGTTGACCTTAAGAGGTTTAGTTATCTAGCTAGTGTCGAGAGAATGGGCTTTCATGGAGTCGCATTAAATCTTGTACGGTCATATCTTAAGAATCGGGTGCAGTATGTTAACATTGACGGATTTCTGAGTGATCCTGAATCAGTTAAATGGGGAGTTCCTCAGGGGACAGTCCTCGGTCCACTATTTTTAAACATTTATATAAACAGCCTTCTTAATTTAATTATTAAAGGAACAATTACTTTATTTTCAGATGACACTGTCATTTTCTTTACGGCCCAAACATGGCAAGAGGTAAAAAATATAGCTAAAAGAGACCTTAAAACGGTTAAAATGTGGTTAGATTATAAGATGTTGTCTCTTAATTTTAGTAAGTCCAAATTTATTGCCTTTAGCAGTTATCAAACAAATATAAATTTCAATAATTTAAAAATTAACGTCGATGGCAAGGAATTTGTTATCGAAGAAGTAAACAATATAAGGGCATTGAAATTGATAAATATCTGCGATGGGATGTTCATGTTAACACACTCATTAAAAAGCTCAGAGTTATACTATATAAATTTAAACAATTAAGTAAACTTCTTCATAGACAAGGTCTTAAAATAATTTACCATGCATTAATTGAATCACACTTGCAATATGGACTGGTAGGATGGGGTGGAATATTGAATACCCATCTAAAAAATCTAGAAATATTGCAAAAATATTTTTTGAAAATATATAATAAGCAAATTAGAATGTTTCCCACCAATATTTTAAGCCAGGTCTTTAATATTAGACAACTTTATTTCTATAAAATAGGCATCCTGCAAGACAAAGAAAAAACCAATTTACAAAATATAGATCACAAATATAATACAAGGTATAAAAATCAATCTGAAACCAAAGTAGAAAAGGCTTATAAATCGATAGGGCAAAGATCGTTTTACTTCATTGCTCCTCGGATATATTCACAGTTACCCTTAATTGTCAAAAGTTCTCGAAGTATTTATAGATTTAAAATAGAATTCAAAAAGTGGGTCTATTCCAAGTCTAGACAAGAGATTCATAATCTAATTAACTTAAAATGTAATTGATTAATATTTCTATAAGCTTGTTAACTAGATTTAGTTTTTTTTATTGTTTCTTGATTACCTACAACAAAAAAAAAATAAATAAGGAACACAAAAACAAATCAAAATAATTTGTAATAATTATAATAATAAACTTTTAAAATTACTTATTGTAAAAAACTTTATTAAAGATAAAAATACACATGTACTTATGTACAATGATTTAATACTAAATATACCTAGTCATCATTGCTTTTCAAAAATTACTTTCTATAACGGACTAAACTCACATACAGAGAGCAGTCGCTGTCTCGTGAGTGTCCACCTCCCTTATTTCCAAAATATGAAACAAAAGCTAAATTTAATTTTATTTATTTTTTCAAAAAATCAAATTTTTATTAGATTTATATCAATATAAATTGCATAATATTATTACTAACTGTATTGTATTGTAATTGGCTGTATATTCTTTTTCGGAAATAAAAAGTTCAAGAAAAGCTGTGACCCAATAACAGTACATTATATACATAGGGTGAGAAGTGAACTGTTATAAAGCGAGCGCTTTTATATAATGTGCGAGGTTTATAACAGCTTTCTCAACTGAGGTATATATAAAGTTTTGTGTAATACTAATACTAAAATGTTGCATATTTAGTTCATTTAGCTCTTTATATTGACCATTTCTGCTTAGTTTTTTAAAAATATTTTAAAAATCAAGTAGCTTTTTTATTTAAAATGGTTATAGTCTATTCTTAAATGATGCGAAGTAACGAATCAATCAAAACCGTCTTCTCTATGGGCGAATAAGATTTTTCGGCATGTAGAGATTTAAATAAGCCTGATTTTCAACTTGTGCAAAATTAGTGCAAGTATCGACATTAGATTCAAGTTTTGTCTTTAAATATATATAATTGATTTGTGATGGGCTACATGCTTGGTGAAGTGGATATTCCATGGTAGAGGAAATTAAAGTCGTACTTGTTATATTTCACAATTTAACTCAGTTCAGTCAGTCAGAGTTTTCCACCCTTGTGTAAGAAAAAACAAAATAAAACCGATATATGCTCAATTGCTCAACACAAGGGTAGAAAACTCAACCTATTGGAAACATTAGCAATCAAAAAAGCCTTAAAAAATCGATGTAATGTTGTTAGTAATCAAATTGAAATACCTTCAGGTGCCAATCTAATACTTAATAGCCTAATAACTTAAGATAAATATGCAATAAACACTGTCAATAATTACCAACGAAAAAACCCATAATAACGTACACAATATCATTTTCTTAATTTATTACTTTGATGTAAATACCTCTATAATCACACCTGTAATTTAGTTGTACCTTTGGCCAATACCTGTAAATTAAGGACCAAAATAACTCATCATCTGTCAATTTTTATTCTAATGATATGTAGAATTTAGTATTGTCTTGATAATGATCCGCAAGGCTTGAAACACGTGTCAGGAAACTGAATTAAATTGTGAAATATACCAAGTACGACTTTAATTTTCTCTACTTTTAAACATGTATTTTAATATTAGATTTTTTAAGCTTAAAATTATGTACAGCCGTACCATTTGCCTGGAATTTTAGAAAGCATCGACTTACCTGAACGAACCTGAACTAATTAGAGCTGGATGACGTTTTAATGCAGAGAATAAGGCAAAAAGTTCATAGTTTCTTTAAAAAAAAAAGAAAAAGAAAACAAGATTTTATGTTCAATCCGAGAAGACCAGGACTACCCATTTATGTGCAGAAATACGCTTTTAAAATTATTAAAAGTAATGGGTTTTCGGTGAAAAAACATAATAGGCAATCCATTTTAATAGACAGAAGCAATATCATTGTTGGAGAAGAAATTACTTAAGAAGCATTCGAAAAGCCAGAGAAGAAAACAAAAAAATATTTTACCTAGACGAAATATGACCAAATGAAGGCCACACTGTGACTAAATTTTGGCAGGATAAAAACATTAAAAGTTTAAGTCAAGCTTTTTTGGAAGGATTGTCCACAGGATTAAGACCGCCATCTGAAAAGGACATCGACTTATCATAACCCATATCGGAAATTTTGAAGGCTTCATTAAAGGTGGTCTACTGTTGTTCCAATAAATAGAGAAGACTATCATACTTTAAAAAATGGTTTAAGCAAATGTTGGATCTTATACCAAAAGATGCAATAATTGTATTGGATAATGCAAGTTATCACTCTAGGCTGACGGAAAAATTATCGACAAGTGCGTGGCGTAAAAGTGAAATAACAGAACGGCTCAGTTTAAGACAAATATAATTTCCATTAGATTCCTTACAAAAAGAACTATTGGTACTAGCCAATTTATATAGAAATGCATTAAAAAAATATGTAGTCGATGAAATGGCAAAGTTACGGGGAATATCTGTGCTCAGCCTCCCTCCTTACTACAGTGAATTAAACTCGATCGAACCTATATGGGCTCAAATGAAGACAGATGTCGCCAGAAGAAAACACGATTTATAAAATGGTGGATTTTAAAAGACTATTTAATGTAGCTATAGGTAAAATCAGTGCGAAAAAGTGCATCGATCATGTGATAGAAGAAGAAGCCGAAATGTGGCAGGTAGATATAATAATCGAAGAAATGGTTGAACCGCTTAATATAAACGATGTTAATAAAAGTTCATCTTCCGAATCGGACTATGATTTTATAGCAAATTCCATTGGTAAAAGAAGTGCGGAACGAGTGCAAAGTTTGAAAACCATTGGACATTTCAGTGCAAGTATTTGTAAACCATTAAAGCCGTATTACAGTCACGCAACTCGATGCAAGTCCATGCAAGACGCAATAAGAATTGCCCAAAGGCATGCGCAGTCGACACTCAGCTGATTCCTTCGTGCAACTAAGTTGCACGAAAATTTTATCGGTCCGGCGCGATATTTATTGCATTGCTCGTGCAAGTCTGGGGAGAAATTTAGTTACTTTTGTGTTACCAACAGAGCTGAAAGCTACAGAGCGCAGGCGCATGACATTTTAGTGAGTTTTTATGGTTGTGTCGTTGTGTCATCATCTCTCGCCATTTTCTTTGTTTACCGTCGTCGTTTGTGTGAGTTTAGTGCTATTTTTTCGTGTTACAGATTTACTTATTACGTGTTACAGATTAATTACTTATTACAGACAATTTATTAAGGGTTAGTGTGACCAAAAGACAGTATTTTTACGATCTAAGACTGTGAATAGAAGGATGGCTTGTCGCAAGTAAGTTATTTTGGGGTAAGGGTAGGACTGTTGCTTCTAGGGCAGGAGTCGTTAACAAAGTGTTAACTTGTGCAGATTTGGTCTATATAGGGTCAGGAAAATCTTATGTGTTCCATTATATTGCCAGCCCATTGACCAAATCTGCGGTATTTCACAGGTTTCTACGCCTCCTAGGTACAACAGATCTACCATTGCTGGTCTTGGTAATATCTATTTTGTGGAAGTATGTAATGTTTATACTATTTTAGAGGAGGATATGATTGGCCTAGGGCAGCTACCGCTGTGTTAATTGAGCTATATCAACAGCAGCCCTGTTTATATTTAACCTCTTCTGGCCACTATCATGACCGGAATATGAGGCAGAAAGCCTTAGAACAAATTCAAACCGAGTTTAATAGGAAGCACTTAACCAATGTAACGTTGGAAGAAGTAAAAAAAAAGATCCACGGACTAAGGACGCAGTTCCTGTGTGAAATGCAGAAGATCAAAAAAAGTGAAAGCTCGGGAGCTTCAATGGATGATGTTTACACACCCAAGCTGTGGTGTTTTACCCAACTACAGTTTCTGCAGCAAGGGACAGGGATTGTTGGGCAGGGTGTGTCAAACCTTTCCCAACCGGAAAACACAGAAGAACTTGAGGTCATGCCAGAAAGCGTAAGTAAATAGTAGTAAAAAAGGACATAAATAATCAGTGCATTACTCATAGGCTAGTTGAGAACGCGCGAAAGAAATCGTTTTTCCTATTTGCAGCTAGAACCAGAAATTATTTTTGAAGGCGATGTCTCACAAGTTAGTGAGGTTGAGTTGGACACTTTCTCTCCTGAATCTGCAACACCCTCATCAAGCAGAACACCATCGAGAGGGGAGCAAGTGAGGGAGGAGGCAAAAAGAAATGTGAAGAAAAGAAAGAGGAGCATAGGAGCAAGTGGCGAGGAAAATGTGGCGAATCTTTTAAGTACTGCCGTGCAGACATTAAAAACCATTGCAGGTGAAGAAGTGGTGCAGCCTCCGAAGAGGAAATATGCTGTATTTGGAGAGTAAGTATTGAAGAAGTAATTTCATGGAGGCTTATCGGGACCAGTATGTGTTACATATTATGGTAATGCTATATGGCACATGACCTTACTTTTTCCCTATGGCACATGTTCAGCTGTCATTGAATGTTAACAGAATATCTGAAAACGTACAGTCCTGATAAGCTTCACCTTTACCTTTGTAACATAGTAGTAAGTAAGATCAACTGCAATGGAAAGTGAATTTTTTTTTGTAGAAAAACCAATGGCTTCATGTATAGATCTATTGGTATTTCTTCTACTTACTATAACAGGTATAAAATGAAAGCCAAAAATGTTATTAAAATATATATACTTTTTACAGATTCATTGCTGATGAGATGGAAGTTTTGGAGGATGAAGACTTAGTGGATGATCTAAAACAAGAGATAATTTCTGCAATTTTAAAGGCGAAAAAAACGCAACGAAATAAAAAGTAAATTTGTAATTTATTTTATGTCAACAAATAAAATGTATACATGGAGTTTCTGTTCTGTGTCTCATTAGTGTATTACTATGGTTTTCAAATTCAAATTCAAATTCAAATTGTTTATTGGTGTCAATGTCAACAAAGCTTACACAAGTCAAAATACAATATAGACAGTAAATTCTAATAAAATTTCAATTACAACATCAGCTTTGCAATGGTTTCAGTGTCAAAAATAAATATTGTAGAAAAACGTGAAAAGAACACTTTAGTACAAAAATGTAGTGGCTAGTAGGCAAAATTACATAGGAACTTCAATACCAAAACGAAAATTTAAGTATAGTTTGCATTAAAAAATACTGTTTTTTCTGGATGGCGCATTAACTTACAATAACTTAGTAGTAGGGAAATCATGGCAAGATCAAATCCTCTACTTCTCTGGCTACATGCAATGACTGGTTTATACTGCATGAGAATTAAGTAGTCATGAAAAAAAGATATTTTTAAAACATTTCAATAGTCCAAACACTTATACATGACTGTGCGTTAGGAAAGGAGATGTTTTGAGTTCAGGAAATTAGTTCTCACAACAAACTAGACTTTAAATTTCTGTTTTCCATTAAAGTACCGATTTTTTGCTTAAGAGCCACCTTTGTGAAACCTAGGTATTACATCAGAAATAGACCTTACCTATATCATATAGTATACATGACTTACAATCTACTCTCTCAAACACCAAAAACCTTTAGTGTATACAGAAATGAGGTATCTGAGAAAGCTAGTCGCACCCTTTTAGATACATTTATGCAATACAATCGCAGTTGTAAATGAATATACTTTATTATCTTTAAACTTACCAAATAGAAAGTGTGAAAAAAAAAAACACACAGATGACCAGCACTATGTTGTGAGAAACAAATGGCTTAGTATAGTCTGGAAGTCTTGATTTATACTTTAAGAACCCTTCTTGTAAAATAAATGTTTTGAATGCACACCAGCAATATACCTACCCTATACTAACAACTAAGATGTAACTTCTTTATATTATAAAAAAAAAAACACTACATAATAAAGTGCAAAAATGAAAATAGAAATGCAATATACACTATACTACTAACCAATATTTAATTTCTAAGAGAAAAACACTACATACTAAAACGAAACTAGCTACATGGACAACAAGTCTACACAATATCGTCTTGCCAAGGCACTCTACCGGGTCCATTGAAATAACTTTTAAAGTCTTCTCGAATATTTAGAGCTTTTGTATTAGTTCTTCCATAATTTTGACGCCTTAATCCATAAACAAACTTGTATTCGGGATTGATTTGATCAATATTCTGTGCCAATGAGACCTTGCCAGATTCTAGATTTAAAAAATTATGCAGGGCACAACAAGCTTGAGTGATAAGTCTTGCTTTTTGTGGTCTTAAGGGTATCGTATTCAGTAAAACTCTGAAGCGATTTGCAAGAATTCCAAACGTGTTTTCCACTACACGCCGAGCTCTACTTAACCTGTAGTTAAAAATTCTTTGCTCTCTCGTCATATTTCGCAGAGGATAAGGTTTCAGGATGTGAGTTGATGTAGCAAAAGCAGCATCTGCTACTATGACGTGAGGCACTGGCTTGGCTGTTCCAGGGAGTGGTTTGTCTTCTGGTATATTCAAGGAATTTATTGCAATCGCTTCTGAAAGATCACTTTCCCAAAAGACACCACCATCTGACAATCGTCCATTCATTCCCACATTTATATAAGTGAAACTATAATTTGCATCCACAAGTGCTAACAAAATAATACTGTGTTGTTTCTTATAATTAAAGTATGCTGATCCTTGATCTGTGGGTGCCTTGATGACAATGTGCTTACCATCCAGTGCACCAATAACATTTGGTGCATTCCATACCCTCTCAAACTCTTTTGAAATATTCAACCACTCTGCTGCCGTTGTTGGAACCTACAATATGAACAAATTTCCAATAAATATATACCTGTACTTTTAGATGTACATTTTTACCTTTAAATATTTCTCTTTTAGTGCTTCATAAATGGCTTCACATACAATAGGAATAAAAAGTGATATAGTGGATTCTGCTATTCTATAATTAAACATTAAGCTGCGAAAGCTTTCACCAGTAGCTAAATACCGTAAGGTCACAATCAGCTTCTGCTCAGCTGTAATAGCATCTCTTCTTAATGAACTCTTTGTTATTTGGGGTCTTATTTTGGTTAAAAGTTTCTGGAAGGTGGCTTCATCCATTCTCAGAAAGTTGGAGTATGTCTCCTGGTCTGCCATTAAAAACTCTTCAGTCAAACCTATATTTCCTTTTTTCCGATTTAACCAAGGCCTGACCCACCACCTTCTTTCTGCCCGTTCCTGTCCATTAACGTCTAGCAGCAAGGCAGAAGCAGCAATAATGGTGCATAACGATGCAGCAAGTACTTTTTTCCGCTTTAATTTATTTATTTTGTTTACTTTATTCATTTCAAGCAAAAATTATTACCCAAACACCAGAAAAACACAAAATAAAACAATAACAATAAAAACTTTGAGGTTAGAAGGCTTCATGACATTTCGCACAAAGTTCTAGAGGTTGGTACTCTTGTTGCAATTAAAAAAAAAGTTGCATGGACTTGCACGCTGTTTTACATTGTGCAACTTTCTTTCATGCAATACTTTGACCTTGCAATTAATTGCTGCAATTAGTTGGGTGACTGTAATACGGCTTTTAGAAAACAGGTGCAACAAGTATTGCACCGAGTGCAATCAGTTTCGCACGTGCTCTTGGAGACCGTGCTGCACCGAAACTGGAATTGAGAAAATGTCAAAAAATACAGTGTTTTGATTTTTTCGATCTTTAAAATTCTATTTTGTCTCAAATCTTATCCAGTGGTAAGTAAAATGATTGAGGATTGAGGAGTATTATCATCAACTTTGTTGGAAAAATGCACTTAAGGCCTAACCTGAAAACCATTGGTACTCAAATAGTGCAACACTGACATACCGGTGCCGCACTTCTTTTAGCAATGGAATTCGCTATTAGTGTAACGATAAAGTATTATTCGATTTTTAAAAATGCTTTGTTTGAAAGATTCTATATTATAGCTTGTTTTTGTAATTATATTATGTAAAATAGTACTACCCATTGTTATTTATTAGTTCATACGATTTTTTTAAATGTCTTCATATTTATTTTATAAGTACCTACGAATATAATATAATACAATTATTATTTTAGGAGAATTGGCATGTTTTTTTAATTAATTTTTTTAATTTTAATTCAAAACAAATTCCCAATACACGCTCCTGGCTAAGGGGTTAACATTTGTTTAGTACCCATAACAGAAATTGAAAAAGTAGTCCATACTTGCAGTGGAGTTGATGTAGTGTAAGTAACACAATCAAGCCTTTCTCAACAAATTTAATTATATTATTCAGGCGTTTAGACGTCCAATGACACCACAAGTTTACTTTATTTTCAATTTTGAAATTCCTACTGTTTTGTTATACTAATTTGAGGCAACTCTACAATTTTTTATAGAACTCAATTTTGGGTAAGTCATAATTTACTTTATTTTTAAGTGTATGACAGTGGCAATCTTTTGTCATGGACAACATGTTGTCACTATCTGATGATGTGGAGGCACTAGGTCGTGGTCCGTTATACTTACACCTTCCCCTCGTCGTTGGCTTGCCTTGGGCGCCACCTGGTTTGACAGAAGTCCAAACCAGGAAAAATATACCGAATGTTAGTACTTATTGGAAAGCTACACAATAAATAAAACCAAAGTTTTCCCACACAAAAAAAAAGTTTGTAATATAAAAAAAAGGGGTTACTTGATAACAAAAGGGTTTGTTAGTTTTATATTCCCTAAACTGTATAAAATGTTACTTAGTTAAGTTTAGGAATGATTAAAAGAAAAAAATACAGCCTTTCCGGGAGCAAGGATTTAAAACCAAAAATTGGGCTTAACCTACCAAGATTCTAGAATCCATTTTACTTCAATGAGGTATGGTTATAAAAGTGTTACATTTTGCCAAGATAGCTTTACATTTAAAAATAGTTATTAATTAAATATTAGTTAAATTAAATGTTACAACGAAATAATTGAATTAAAACGGCTAAATGTATTAAATGATGTTCCCTTTATACAAGCCTGCTAATCCCTAGCTTCTGCTGCGACAGCTATAATGAACATGGCCCATGTGGTACCTGAAGGCTACTCATGGTCGGCCAAGTGGAATTTAGTTTATATATAGCTAGCTTATCGTTTAATTACTGAAACTCAGCATGGGCCAACTGGAACTCGGTAGCTCAAGGGCAATCATGTGGCTGTTAAAATCCCATGTGGTTTTTCTAACCTACTCAAATGCCGAACGGCAGCGAAAACGGCAAAATCAGCCGAAACCAAGAAAACCCCTAAAAATAATATAGAAGAAAATTATCCACTGAATCCCAACAAACAACAACCCAACAAAGAAAGGAATAAAGAAAGCTTACCTATAAAAGGGGAGTGAGACCTCGTGATCTTTTGTAAAACAAAATGGCCTAACGGCGACAGGCTTGACCTTCTTGTCTGAAGGATTTGAAGCAAGTAAAGTTAGAGGCCCCGAGAAACCCCCTTCTCCTCCAACAACCAGCTGACACAAAGTTTTGCCAACTTAACCTAACCCCCAAAAAAACAAAAAAAAACAGAGGCACCCTGCAAACGATCAGAACGATGAGAGGGTCTGAACTTCTATCAGAAAATAAATTAAATAACGAAATAAAGAAAATAAATCCAAGCAGTTTTGTTCTTACATAAAATTGCCAAGAGTAAGAAATGGGCGTTTTGCGACTTGACGGAGACTGAAACGGAAATACATGGTCAACCTACTAGCCTTGTGCAATTAACCAACAGAAAAGCGACCGCACTACTTCTAGCCCTACATATTTTGACTGACTTTCTGTAAACAAAGATGACACAATTTAATAAACAATTTTTGAATTCATGAATCCTTTGTCCCCTAAGTTATACTCTCTCTTAAAAATACATAAAATAGGTAATGCAATTCGACCGGTTGTTTCATTTTTTTCAGCACCTTCTTATAAACTTTCTAAACATTTAATCGATATTATTAAAATTAATACTAACTTTTCGGCAAGATACCCTATTAAAAATTCGTATGATTTGGTTGATAAGATCAAAAACGTTATTTTACCTAGTAACGCTAAGTTTGTTTCCTTTGATGTCAGTAACTTATTCCCTAGTATTCCTGTAGTACACTCTGCGAGACTGGTGGAAAAATTGTTATTAATAAATAAAGTTAAACCTGTTAAAAACAGGAAATTTTGAATACTTTAGAGGTTTGTTTACAACAAAACTATTTCGAATTTAATAACGAATTTTATACTAGTAAAAATGGTCTTATTATGGCCAATCCTCTAAGTCCCCTCTAAGCGGAAATCTTTATGGACAATATTGAGTCTATTATTTCGAAACATTTACTGTTTAAAAAATTTCTTTATTGGCATAGATATGTGGACGATGTTCTAGCTTGTTTTATAGGTACTGAAAGGCAATTGGATCAGTTTTTAGAATTCATAAATAATATACACAACAATATAAAATTTACAATAGAAAAAGAAGTCAATAATTCCATTAATTTTTTAGACCTAACGATAACAAAATTCGAAAATAAACATGATTTTTCAATATACCATAAACCTACCCATACTGATACTACTATACATAACACATCTTGCCATCCAGTACAACATAAATTAGCTTCTTTCTTTAGTATGATACATCGACTAGTAACATTACCTTTAAACAAAACTAATTTTCAAACCGAATTAAATATCATTAAGCAAATTGCAGTTAATAGTGGTTATTCCGCGATTACAATAGATAAAACCCTAAATAAAAAATTATACAAAAAGGCTATAAACCTAGTGTTTCCAACAGCAAATAAGAATAATAACAATTATAAAGTTATCTCGTACATAGGTCATATTAGCACAAAGGAAATAAGTCTGGCGTTTATAAATTAAAATATAATGATTGCCCTAAAGTTTATACCGGATAAACAGGTCGAAACTTCGAAAAACGTGTGAATGAACATCATACAAGTTTTATAAAAAACAAAACAGATTCTAATTATTCTAACCATCTGTTAGAAGCAAATCATACATTTAATCCTAACTACGATATCTTGCATATTGAAAACAAAAGCATAAAATTAAATTTGCTTGAATCTTTAGAGATAAATAGGCTTAAATATAACAATACTCTCCTTAATGATCAATTGGATTTAAATGGATCACCTCTTTTAAATCTCTTTAATTAGTTTGTAAATATTATTATTGGTTTTTTCCAACAACCGTACCTAAAAATTACCTGCAATAAAAATTTTACACCTAAGTATATACTTGTTAAAATACCAATTAATAGTACTCTTTTGAAGAAGCAACTGTGTTGCGAAACATATGTCGAGTCAAAATAAAAATATGTGGAAAGTGTAAAATTATATTTTTTTATTTTACCATCTATTTAAATTAACCATGGATTTCCACCAAGCAAAAGCCGAATCAATTCAAGATTTGATTATTTTATTTACACCCATATAAGAGGTTGTAGTGTGCAGCATTTTTTCTTCAAGGTGGGTTTTACTTTCGGATTACGATTTTTTTCATGTCCATTAATGTTGATCTCGGAAAAACTAACAGATACTTAAAAAATAATCTCATGTCTATAACACCTTCACAGTTTATTACAAGGAATTTAATATTCCCGGAATTTTGCATAAAATCCCATGGGTTTTCTCGGCTTGTTCCTCGTATTTCCCAGTTGGCTCGACACCCTGAGATTCGTAGACTATAATAATATGGAAACCTCGTTTACGAAATTCGAGAGTCTCATGTGGGGCGAAGGAGCCACACAAAACCGTCCCATGCACAGGGCCCTGAAGATTGTACCAAAAAGTATCAAGAATACTTTTGTTACTACTATACAGGGTGCGCCAAACTCGATGGCCTATTAGAAGTATCTAGACAACGAAAAAAGTTAGGAATTTGAAATGTGGGTTATGTCCATAGGAGACCATGATCTCCAATTTAAAAATATTTTTAGCACTGCGACGTTGCCAGATCTACTCTTACCAGATACCAACTTGGTTTTTTTAAAATGGAGTGCCCTGTATGTTATATAATTTTTAGATTCTTCTGAACACTCTGAAACTTTTTTGTATAACCTATGATATATCTATCTTGAGTCGTTTAGGAAATAAAAATTATTTTTTTAAGAAATTTAGCAACAAACATTCCTTAACAAAAAAATAGGATTTTTTGCAACCGACATAGATGGAGGTCTGAGTTTCTGGCTGATATTTTTATATGGGTTGCTGTATCATAATATGTCTGCGAATTGAATTATTGCATACTTTGTCTACAAAATCTTATGCATTTGGAAGAACATAAAAATGTCAGTTATGCTGGAATTTTAAATGGAACACCCTGTATTTTAGAGTGGTATCCATAAAATCAACTAATTATCTATTTAAAAGTATTACATGATGTCATATCTATTTTCAGCCGTTTTGGACTTATAAGCTAAAAACTAAAATATTGCAAGTAATGTAAATATAATTTATTTTCTTATTACTACCAGTAGGCCATGACTTCAACCAGTCAAAAAACATTTGCGAAAATGACGCTGTCTATTTGGCAAGTAAATACTGTACTTGCGTAATCTAGGTACATATTATCTGGATATGGCAAATTCTTATAAAAACGAACAAATTTTAAATCTATTCTACATTCATGACGAGTGCCACAAACTTATATCTAGAACATGCAGAAAGTTTAACGAGCATTTTCCAAACTTAGTTCCTATGAACGAAAAGAAATTTAAGAGGATAGAAGGTAATTTTAAGAACAATGGTCAAATACAGCAGCCAAGAGCCCAAATTAAACCTGTAACAGGTAACGAGGACAATGAAATAAATGTCCTGGCATATTTTTCTGCATTTCCTCATGCGTCAATTTGTTCTGCTGAAAAAGACTTAGGAATATGTTATAAATCGATAGAAAGAATTCTGCATACACATCAAATGCATAATTATAAATTTGTGACACTTTAAGCTATCGAGCCTCATGATCCTCCAAAACGAGTTGAATTCTGTGAAATGGTCTTAATTCGTACACAAGAAGATCCAAATTATTTAAGAAAAATTATTTGGACCGATGAAAGCAAATTTACCAGGGAAGGCATATTTAATAGGATAAATGCACATTACTGGGCCGCAGAAAATTCGCACTTTGTTAGAGAGGCAGAATTTCAATACAAATTTGGCTTCAATGTCTTTTGTTTAATGATGAACGACAAAATAAAATATTACATTTACGAAGACAATTTAAAATCTGAAAAATATTTGGAAATATTACGAACCACAGTATCGGACTTCCTCGACGAATTAAATCTTGGAATGCTGCGATATTGTTGGTATCAGTTAGATGGTGCACCAGCTCATTGTTCTAATGAAGTGACGAATGAACTTACCCAGATGTTTGAAGACCGCTGGATCCGTCGAATGGGTCCATGGAATTGGCCCCCGAGATCGCCAGACTTTACCCCACTTGATTTTTATATTTGGGGTAGGATAAAACAACTTGTTTATCATACACCAATTCACACCAAAGAAGAGCTTCAAAATCGAGTACGGGAGGCATTCCTGTCTTTGGAGGCATGTGAGATACAAGCGGCAACAACAGACCATATTCTGACGGAAATCCACCAATGTTTGAGAGTTAACGGAGGACATTTTAAACAACTTAGTTTGTTTTTTTTGTTATTCTTATTTTTGTGTTTTATTTTTTAATGTTAAGGATCTGTTAACTGCGTCATTTTCGCAAATGTTCGTAGTAATAAGAAAATAAATTATATTTACATTAGTTGCATTATTTTTGTTTTTAGCTTTTAAGTCCAAAACGGATGAAAATAGATATGACATCATATAATACTTTTAAATAGAGAATTAGTTGATATTTTGGATACCACTCTAAAATACAGGGTGTCTCATTTAAAATTCCAACATAACTGACATTTTTATGTTCTTCCAAATGCATAAGGTTTTGTAGACACCATGTATGCAATAATTCAATTCGCATCACATATTATGACACAGCAACCCATATAAAAATATCAGCCAGAAACTCAGACCTCCATCTATGTCGGTTGCGAAAAATCATATTCTTTTGTTAAGGGATGTTTGTTGCTAAATTTCTTAAAAAATAATTTTTACTTCCTAAACGACTCAAGATAGATATATCATAGGTTATACAAAAAAGTTTCGGAATGTTCAGGGAAATCTAAAAATGATATAGCATACAGGGCACTCCATTTAAAAAACCAAGTTGTTATCTGGGAAGAGTAGATCTAGCAACGTCGCAGTGCTAAAAATATTTTTAAATTGGAGATCATGGCCTCCTATAGACATAACCAAAATTTCAAATTCCTAACTTTTTTCGTTGTCTAGATACTTCTAATAGGCCATCGAGTTTGGCGTACCCTGTATAGGGTTACTTTTCTTAACCAAGGAATACAAGGTGTCCTAAAAGGTATGGTCAGTAGTTGAGGATTGGATAGATCAGCTGAAACTATGGTTCGAAGGTCATGTAACATTTTTTCCTATATCTCCCCATAGCCGAACTACAGGCTCCTAAAGAGGAAACCCTGAAGATGTTTTTTCTTAATGTTTTCGAAACTAACAAAGATGCAAGCTGGACATTTAGGTATTCTGGTAAGCTTTATACGCCGAATCGATTTATTGTGGTTAAAATGTCAATAATCTAAAAGTGGAATTAGAAATAGGGGAGGACGGGGTCAAAATATACCTGACTTTATCTATATTAATTTTTATATCTGAGAAGCAGCTGATCAAAACGCATTATGTCCTCCAAGAGCCACTTTTTGCTAGAGGCGAAAAACTGGTTTCTGCTACACCTGATGGTATAAACAATGAATTTTGTGTATAGGGATAAAAGGCGTACATGCAAATATCTAAAAAAATTTCTTAATTTACATCACTATCACTTTCAACCCTCTAAAAACAAATAGAAATGATTGGACATAATGCATTTTGTTGTATTTGGTGGGACTTAATTCATTTTGATGCGTTTGGCTTAGGACATAATAGATTTTCCAGCAGTCAGAAAATAGTAGGAATTAAAGAAGAAAATAATTTGAAGCAAACAAGTTTTATTTAAAAAAATATAATACTAAATTTATATACATATAGTTTAGTTCAACCTCTTCGTCAAGGTTAGTTAGTTGCACTGATCTTCTTCGTCGATGGTTTCCTCCACTTCTACGGGCTGTGCAGTATCACCTCATCGTAAGAAAGCTAAGATGTTTAAGGGATGATTGAGTTCCACTCCAACTCATATCTTGCTTGAAGTAGCTGTAGCCCATAATTTTTTTCTTCTTTAATAGTGTTACATAGTGGTTGAAGTGACACTAAATTTATTGTTTTTTAAATTAACGCATCTTAAACAAACAGAACTCTGCTCCTGGCGGCTCACATCAGAAGTACACTCAAGTAATATAGAAAAATACTTTGCTTCTTTAACTTCGTTTAAAATATTATTTCTTATATTGTCACCTATTAATTTATTGGTTTCGTTTTGAATTTTATCTAAAGTAGTAAAGTGGAATATTTTTTTGAGATTCATTAATATGTGCAGACATGACTGAATCAAATTTTGCTATCAATTCTATACATTTTAAAAAATTTCCAATATTTCTTTCAAATAATTTGTTACTAGGACCACGAAAAGCCAAGTTTTGTTCAGCCAAAAATTGAATAGTATAAATTATTCTTTCAATGACACTGCGCCAATGTTTAGTTTTATTTTTTAATAAATTTTGCATTTCCGAATTGACGGTTCAAATAGTTTTTAATCTTTCTAGTAAATCTGACCAGACACGTAAATTTTGAAAATGAGATTTACTTTTTTCGTGGATTTTCAAATGTTCGCTTAAATGATGTCAATCATTGAAACCGTCTTGGTTACTTAATTTAGTGTTTTTAAAAGTGAATAAATTGTTGGGGATGGGGTCATTGAATATTTTTCAACAGAAGCAATAAACTGCATTTTTTTTCAATATAATATAGCAACCAATGACGCCTAACCTTTTCACCATTTAACAAAATTCGAGTAAAAAATATATCGGAAAACTTACGTCCACTTTTGTCTTTAGGATACATAGTTTTATTTTAATAATGTATTGGACCTTTTTCGAAAGTACTTGCACGTGGATTGGAGACAATACACACGGCCAAAGACCTGGATCGTTAGAAAGGGGCGCTTCTTCGGATAATTCGTCTTGCTTACTCGAACAGAATGGTACCGACATTGAATAAAACGTATGTTGTAAGGCAAGTTTGATTTTGTTGAATGTAGAAAATCACTGTTATCAGAAGTAGTGTCTTGTGTGGTCTTTCGAAAAAAGTTACTAATTTTGAAATTGGTTTTCTCAAAGTCTTCCTCGCGTTTTCGGTTGTTAATCAAGTTTTGGTAACAAAACAATTTCTTTTTTTCTTCTCTGACCATGTAAATAAAATAAATAAAAAATTAAACACTAAGCCTTACTTGTTTCATAAACAAAAGTTATTAAAAAGAAAAACAATTATTTGCATTCCTGTTAATTAATTTTATTAATCACTTACTTACCTTATTTGTAATTATTTTTTACAATTGCAGTAGATACGTAATAGCAAATAAGGCACTCTATACGTTTTATGCGCTTATCAAAACAAGAATGAAAAATTATCCTGCCACTCGATTACAAACACGCAAAATTTTGCAAGTTTAAACCAGCGCGCCGAGCGCACGCGGATTTTCGCGTCCCCACAGGAAGAGGAGTAGTAAAATTTTACCACTGGTCCTGATCGCCGACCGACGCGGCGGTCGGTGTTGGTGGAAAATGCATTTTCACCACCGGTATTCATAGATAATTTTTTTTAGTTTTATGTTAATTTGTCTTAAAGGCCTGGCGCCTTTAAGACCTTGTCGCAGTCGTCCGCCGTACTACCTTTCCCTTATGGAGGGCACGTCCCTGCTCCTTTATGATCAAAGAACTACTAAATTCAACGAACTGCACAATTCTCTATATATATTTAAAATTCGATATTTAAAATGCAAGAAACAATGCCATATTATATCAATTCAGAAGTCATATGAAAAAATTTGAAGAAATCAATCAATTTTAGACGTAAAGAACAGAATCCAAGTGAAGACAGCTTAAAAGCAACATAATTATAAATAGAAGTTAAGGACATTGGCCCAATTTAGAGAGCATCGATATTCTCAATAGCCAATCCTAACACACATTCTAAAACTAGTAAGAAAATGTAAACGGCAAAACATTTCAACTAAGAAAATATAATAATGTATCAACAACCAAGCAACATTTCATTTTCCGTTCCTCCTATATAAAGAGAGAATTTTATTACGAAATTCAAATCAGAACTCTAAAGCGAACAAACAGCAGGGTCTCACCTTGCGGCCCAGTAGGCGTTCTGGAGAAAGCGTGTTTTATATTAAAGAAAGTATAATACAGCCTGAACCTCAAGAAATTTAATAACTGTTACAAGTTTAATTTATCTTGTCTCGTGCTGGAGACTTAAAGAGAAAGAAAAGCAATTTATATGACGTAGTGCCAACTCAAAGACCTGTTCAGCTGAAGCTCTAGCTCGAAAATAGAAAGGTAGAGAGTAGAGTCGCTCTATGATTTACAGCGGGAAGCTGACCTACATTTCAGTAATTATGGGCGAAACAATAAATGTGTGAAAATATATATTTGCTTATTATTAATTACTGCAAAGAACAAACATTATAAAGGACAAAACACTTTAATTAATTTTAATATGTTGGCAGTCCGCGAGCGTTGTAGACCTTTGGACTTTGTACCAGATTGGTATTGTTGATAACAAGAAGGCAAGAGGGCTAAGTGACGTTAAGATATTTATGTTATGAATTTTTTATATAATATCTTGCATAACGAGAAAGATAAATAGAATATTTGGCATCAACGGAAAAGTTACAGTTGCATCATATGACAGCCATATTGTTATTTCATGACGTTTTAGACAGGGGTTCGCCCTGGCCTTACATACAGGGTGGCCGTTTAGTGTGGCAAAGTAGAATAGCTCCATTTGTATTTACAATACACAAAAAATATTAATATAAAAGTTGAAGGACAGTAAGTGAGGTATAACGTGAAATTTTTTTTGACTCTAAAGGATGGCGCAACAAAGAGAAACAAGAAATTTTTTTTTTTTTTTTTTAATAGAACACCCTATATCTTACCATATTTTTAGGGGCAAGGGCCTAGCGACACCTAAAGCACCGGTTCCCGTCAGATCACCGAAGTTAAGCGGTGTCGAGCGCGGCTAGTACTTGGATGGGTGACCGCTTGGGAAACACCGCGTGCTCTTGTCTTAGGGAAGAGTGTAAAATGAATCGACATCAAAACCATCCTATTCACGCCGGACAGGCCGGATGAGATCGGATATCTCGTAGGATGAAGGTGCCGTTTCACACTCCCCAGTCGGTAGACCGCACGATTAAAAACCGTACGGTCGATGACCGGTTCTAGATGGCCTCAGATACGCCGACGAACCGTAAAAAAGTAAAAAAAATAAAAAGAAAAAAAAAACCATATTTTTGGTTTCTACATAAAATTACAATTATTTTTCTTTAAGTGCATTATAAGCCTAAACATAATAGTTTTCGAGATATCGACTTTTGAAAAATTACATGGTTGAACTTCGACAGCTTCTAACTGCATAACGGTACGTCTTAGAGCAGAACGGCTTACGTGTCCCTATCTTACTTTTTATTGCCATCCCAAAAGTGTCAGCTTCCGGTCAAACCGAATGTAATTCAAAATCCGAAAATAAAGTACTTCCGGTTAATTATTGATAATAATAATATTAATAATAATAATAATAATAATAATAACAAATGCCTTTATTAATTAAATTGAGCAAGCAGTACAAAAAATAAATCAAATACGGGTGGCGGTATCCAACTAACGCTGCTCATACAACCACCCCCGCTAAAAATGTATAAAGAAAAAGTTGATAATAGAAAACATAGGTAATTACTAAAACTAAAGTACCTGACAAATTAAAATTATACTGTTATAAATTACATATTTATATTGCAAAAATATAATGAAAAATCAAGAGAATTGATAAGAGCCAAACAAAAACGAAAATAAAAATTAAATGTATCTTTATAATATAATATATATACCCATACATCCGACCCTTAGCGGAGGGCACGACCCCCCAATAGATGACCCTTTACAACCCTGCAGAATGTAGCGGAACTAGGAGAATTCCTAATTTCTAATCTTAGCTATGACTTCAAGATCATTATTAATCTTATCAACAGACGTCACAGTTTCAGAAGGAGGGAAAGAAAAATATATTTGTGTATCATCTGCGTACTGATGCGACCTATAATGAACTAAAAATTTTGAAAAATCAGATGTATAGATTAAAAAAATTAAGGGTCCCAAGATACTTCCCTGTGCTACACCTCTGCTGATATGAGAGCGTCCTGAATGGTTTCCACTAAGCAATACGCGCTGTGACCTTCTGGAAAAATATATTTTAAAGAAATTTATAGCTACATCTCCCAAACCAAAATATTTTAGTTTAGCCTGTAAGATATCATGACTTATAGTGTCAAAGGCTTTGCTATAGTCAAGCAAAACAAGGCAGCTGCATCGACCACAATCCCAACCCCTCAAAATATCATCAGTTATATCTAATAAGGCTGTGGCTGTGCTATGGTTTTTACGAAAGCCTGACTGAGTGTGAGGAAGAATATTATTAGAATTTAAGAATGTAGTCAACTGATCCGCCAAAATCCTTTCAAGAATTTTTGATAGGGTAGGTAAAATACTTATAGGTATAATCTGAAAGCTGACCAGGATTTGTAACTTTAGGAACCGGGACAACATTGGCAATTTTCCAACAATTTGGGAAGTAACCGATGGAGAGACACCGATTAATTATAAATAAAATAAAATCTGTTAAGTGAGGAGAGGAGAATTAGAATACTGCGGGATAAAACACTAATGATTTTTAACAGACATTTGACGGCTTTGCCAGTAAAATAGAATAAGAATATCTAGAAGGCTGAAGGACTCTTAAATACAGGCGGCGCTTTTCCTTTATTGCAGCGTTGTCGATTCGCAGACGTCGTTGCTCGTTGATTATTAGAAGACGTGTTTCCCAAACATATGACTTTTAAAACTACAGTTCTATCCTCTACTTTATATTACGACTAGTGTATTATGTTACTATTATTTGTTGCTAAACTAAAAATTTGCAAACTGGGCGAAACATATGAAAGCGGAATTTACACGGTTCCAATTAATAGCTGAGGGGAGTCACTAAAAATTTAGTTTTTCGACGACCATTAAATAATAAATAAAAGAAAAAATTAAATTTATTTATCATACGTAAAACCACAAGAGTTTTTTTTTATCGGATAAACTTTTATTTTTTACGAAAACTAGATTGCTTAGAAATTCAACGAGAACAAACGAATTGATAAAAACGCGACAGCGAAGCTGGAGCGTTTTTATCTATTACCGTCTGTTCGAGTCTAAATTGCTAAAAAGTGATTTAGTTTGAGTTTAAAAAATAAAAGTTTATCCGATCTTAAAAAAAATATCGAGTGATCTTTGACTAGAGAAATTCACGAATTTTGGCATGAATAGATACTAAAAAAAATAATACTTCACTAAAAAGAATGTTTGAGAGCATCAAATTAATTTGTAACAATATGTCAGGTTGCCGAGCAATGAAAAAGAAAAGCTACTCGATTTTGAGCTGGAGAGGTTTTTACCATTTGATTTTAAGCTGGAGAGGGTTTTATTGCGATAAAAAAGGATGCACCTTTTTTATCGATGTCAAAGTGATAAAAATGCAAATGTCAAATGGACATTTTATTGTAGGAGTGAATTTATCAATAACAATAATAATATGTATACCTATATTTCTCTTGGTCTTTCATAACGTTACACATTACAATGTAAAAGAATTTATCCAAAACATGTTTGGCTTAATTAAAGGAAAAGTGAAATTCCTAATTGTATAATATTAGATTTATGTTTCTTCTTATAAACAATTTTCTTGAGACAGACATCAGTCTTTTGCTCTTGTTTTTTGTTGTAGATATCTGGTCGATAACAATTTTGAAAGGTTTTGATTTTGAATTTTGTATTTGATTTTTTTCTCATCTTCTTCTGTTTTAGTCTTACGTGCTTCTCTTATTCCCTTTAATATATATCTGTATTATTTATCAGGGGGGAGAGCCAATCTTTAGGGAATTTGTGTTTCAAGTTTGGTTATGAGTATATGTGTGTGTCTAAAATGAGCCGATTCGTGAATGTACTTGCTCGCGTGTATATTTTTTAATAATAATTTTATTATAAAAATTATTTAGTTTGTCAATTCGTAAGTCCCTGTGCAGTACGTCTGTCAGTACATATCTTTAAGCGTCCGTTATTATGCGTAAAACTCTATTTTGTAATATTTGTAATTTTTTCACTATCGTCTTCTTTAAGGTGCACCACGTAGGTATAGGTATTATTATTGTCTTGTAGATCAACATTTTCGTCTTGATGCTAATTTTGCTACTTTTGTTTAATAATAAATAGACTGCACTTAGTTGGCCTTGTGCCTTTGCAAGTCTTTCTGTCATGTTGTCGTTCCACAATAATTTTCTGTCAAACGTGGGGTCAAGATATTTGATCTTGCTCCTCCAATTAATTTGTGCATTGCCCACTCTTACTCTTGTTTGGGGTAGTTTTGTAATAGCTTTTGAAAAGTAAATTGCTTGGGTCATACCATCATTAAGATAAAGTTTACAAGAGTTCAACCATGTCCGAAGGAGATTGATATGGCGTTGCAGATAAAGGACACAACACAGGGCAACTTCGAGGTTGCAGTAATCGCAGTATCATCAGCGAACAAATACAATTGGGTTCGCGGATCTCGCGGGATTTCACTAGTATAAATATTGTATAGTAAAGAGGCCAGTGGCGACCCCTGTGGAACTCCCGCCTTAATGTTTTTGACGCTTGAAATTGTATTTCCTGATGATATCGCGAATGTCCTCGAGGTATGAAATCAAAACTTTTATCAAATAATTGGGCATACCTAACTTTATCAACTTTAACATGAGACCATTATGCCAAACTTTATCGAATGCTTTAGAAACGTCAAAGAGGACTGCTCCCATTGATTTTCGGTCGTTAAATCCTCTCAGTATGTTAGTCGCTAGTCGCGTTGTTTGGCGCACCCTGCAATGACCAGCTCAAAATCCAAACTGCTCCGGTGGTAAAATATTGTTGTCCAATACAAAATCGGTTATCCGGTTTACGCAGTTTTTCAACAACCTTGCTAAGACACGATAATAAACTTATTGGTCTGTAGTAGCTGACTGCTAACGTTAAATCTTTACCTGTTGTAGATTTATGTTTGATAAATAAACATAACTTTACTCACTAAAGAACTACTTCTTATCGGTGAGATATAATCAATTGAAAATAAATTATTATCTAGGTATTTATAAACAACAAAGTTAACTTTTTTTTTTTAAATAACACAAATAAAGTAAAAATAAAGAAGTGACAAAATTTAACTAATAATAATTTAAGGATATTTTTTGTCGTTTTTGGGATTTTTTCAAATTTAGGATTTTGTCATAATCTGGAGTAATAAATTCATAATACAGAGTTTTGGACACAGTTTGGTTTAAAGTTTTATTCATTGGTGTAGGTTAAAGAGATAATCTAGTTTATTTAATTTAATTTTAATTTTTCTTTATTTATTTAAAACAATATTTCAATCGGGTAATTAATTTTGGTTCTTCCCTCGTTCAGCAGCCATTTTCTCAATCGGGATTTAAATAAGTTTATTGAGTGTAAAGCTTTCATTGCAATTGATAAATCTCTATTACCAACTCTCCACGAACGTTCTAATGCGCATTAACAGAATACGAATTCGGATTAATTTAAAACGCATGAAATATGTAGATTATCCAATTTAAATCTGAATTTAACCTTCGCGTAAACGCAAATACGCATTATCTCTCATGCTACCAACAGGGTGCCAAGTGTTTGCTTTTGAATTTAAACGTCTAGTCCGATATTTTCATGTTGGCAACGGCAAACAGCTGTTTAATGTAATCGTATATACCCTTTTTGGAAACCGTCGCATAAACAGAATTTAAGGCGTGTTTTCACTACTTCTAAACTTGGATTACACTAGAGTCTGTTTCTTAGTGCGAGAGAGTAATAAATCATTATTGAACTATAAATCCCAGTGGCCTTTGCCGTATTCCATAGGTGTAGTCCAATTATTATTTCATATAACATTCGGAGTTGCAAAAATAGTTGAAATGACTGGAGTCAGACAGTCAACAATATACCGACTTGTGCACGAGGATAAACGCGGCCCCATCAGATCACCAAAGAGAAGTACAGGAAGAAAAGAAACTGTAATAAATGAGAATGAAAAGACTGCCATCAGAAGAGTCATACATTCGTTTTACTTAAAAAAAACAAACTTGGAGAAAATAATGTCTGAAATGAAAAAGGATGATTTCATTCCACCTATGGGTAAAAAGAAACTATGGAATACTTTGAAGTAAATGAATTTTTGTTATGAAAAAATTCAAAACAGAACATCACTTTTAATAGAGAAAAACGAAATCATATGCTGGCGACGACGATATTTGAGGGCAGTTAGCAGTCGCGGTTCGTGGGTGTATAAGGGGGCGAGGCTAGAAAATCGCGCCGCAGGCGAAAAATGTTCGCGGTTTCAAGGTCATTGGCTTAAAATGAATAGTTAGGAATTCAACCAGCAATATAATTATTTTGAAATACTAGGTTTCACGAGAAAAATATTCAATTTGCAAGGTCAGGGTCAATTTCTCTCAGTGCATTCGCTATTGTGTCTCTATTTTGCTCTACTCTCGTAAGCGCCACAGAATTCTTAATATGTTCTTTGGAACTTTCGTGTGATTTTACCGCCCGTGAAAATTTTTTTAAATCAGAATACCCACTCCCTGAACTCCAATTGTTTTTTACGCTGCCTAATAAAATACAAGGCCAACAATATAAGCTTTCCTTATAAATACTTCCGCACAGCCACTTATAGGTTTCGTACCAAGTTACCTGAAAAGCTCTTGAATATTGCTTACCCTGCCTCTTATAGTTAAATATTGCCGAAATTTTTGGTCTTGGTCGACTCTTCAAAATTTTTTATCTCAGGTCGTCGCGAGAAAGGGGTTTCAAGCAAAGACCAAACAATATCGTGAGAGGGATTCATAATTTAAATTAAAATAGGCACAAAGCACAAAAAAAATAATTTTATAAAACGAAACCAGCCGAAACCTTGTACCTTGGCTTGGTAATGGCAATACTGTATTAACTATTAAAATAAAAAGCAAATCGGCTTGCTCACCTGATGTAAAGGGCTCTTGCCTTACCTTACCTCCTATCACCAACCACAACCGACTCTAGGAGTCGGTATGTGCACCAACACAACAAGAAAACAAATTAATTAGGTGTTAGTATTTTAACCCGCGGACCCGCCTCGAAAATCTAAAATCACGATAGGTTAACAATAACAAACGAATGGCACGCGTCGTAACTCGTAACCTAACGGCAAAGGGCTTTTCCAACGATCTAATTAAATCTAATAAGCCAACACCTAATTCTACGAGAAGAAAAGATAGATGAGCCTGTTAACAATAAAACATTGCCAAGTTTCAAATATGCACTAGGCACCCACCTGTAATCTTTAATTTTTATCTGTTTTTTGTTATTGGGATTTAATTGCATATTTATTAATAATATCTTATAGAACAATGAAAACATTTATCAATCATTTCTAACTTATTTTTTTATGTTTTTAAAAATAAAACATTTAAATAATAAGTAAATAAGTCAATAAGTGTCCTTCTTCAATAAACATTTGACAACATGCAAGCCATTGCAAGCTACTGTAAAAATAATACGATATAGGCCCAAATAAGTGGGCCTCACTCGTCTGCAAAATTTGGCCATTATTCCTCTTGTGCCCAATTAAAGCGATGGAGGTGCCGGGTTGGAGAGCATAGCGTTTTCTAAGCGATTTGTGACGTAAAGGAAGCTCAAGTTTTTGGGATTACAATTTTCTTTTAATGCGGTCGGGCAACGATTTCAGATTTTAAAATTAATGTTGGATGGGGTGCGCGCTAAATTTAAAAGATAATATGTTGAACTTTGATGGTAATTCAATGTTCTATTGTTTTGATACTTTTAATGATTGGAAATTAGTTAAAAAACGATAATTTAGTAATTTTACATGTGAGGCCCGGCCTCAGTTGCTTTATACGACGAGCCGCCACTGGCAGTTAGACAGTTTCGAAGGGAAAACAGGAGTATTTATTATATGAACGAAACTTGGTTAAATGAAGTATACTTGCAGACCTATGTTAATATGAACTTTTTTCATATTTTTTTTTATTAATATTAAAATGTATCATCATCATTTCTGGACACCCTGTATATTATGAGCGCCATAAAATACAAGTGTTATTATTTTGTTAGTATATGTATCTAGGAAATGTTCCTTATATCGGAAACTTACGCCCGGTTTTGGATTTTACAAGGAAAATATAATTTATGGACAGAAATAAATATTGACTACGCTCAGTCTCCAAACACAGTCTACAACCAGTAACTCATCCACTCCGTTCTTGATACTTAATATACTATAAAATCAAACTTATTTAAGTAATTTTATTGAACTGTAACCAAAAACTTTTCAACACTGTCACGAATATTTCCTCATTACAACTTTAAATTGAAAACAAACTGAAAATTATATTAAGGCATTTTGTTCAGTTTGCAGTAGAAATCTACTAAAGTTTTTATTATTGCAATCTGAAATTTCCAGCTTTAAAACTTTCTCGTTTTTTGAATAGAATAAGGAATAAAATTCCACCTCGGTTCAAGACCTATTGATTTTTGAGTTAGATTAGATTTCTTTCATCGGGTCACAAATTATAGATACGAAAGTTACAGAAATTTCATTTAATTTTCCTACCGGCTCGCATTGGCTTCGGTTCGAAAAAGAACTTTTGACTTATTGCATTTTGTTAGAAAGTCGAGGAATCGCTGGGGTGTTAAATTTTTAAAGAGAATTATTTGCGGAGTCGACATATTGTACCAGTTCGTATAAAATTATACACAGACCCACAAGAAGTTGCCAACATATATAAAACTTTTTTTCCACTACTAAAATATAACATCGCCATTATTGACCGATTATTAACGTTAACAATCATTTTTCTCTGCCTTATAAGTTATTATTGACCATGGTCAATAATAAGGCATTGAAATCCATTATTGACCGATCTTCAAGAATCTATTTGAACGCAGGTAACTTGATTTTTTGATTCTACAACATCAATTCATAAACATAAATAACCTGAAAGGTGATTTCTTGTGGTTAGGCAACCAGATAATTATCAATACATATTAGATTATTAGAGATGCTTGATATTGTAAAATATCGATACAATCAACATTTTTTCTGTTTCCATCCTTAATTCTGGAGGTGTACACATAATAATATAACTAACATTCTCTTCGCTCATTTTTTAAAAAAACGGAAAACTCGTGAAATCTGATGACATAAATGAACAAAAATTGACGTTAACAAAGCCACCTGACAAAACAACAAAATATTTTGCCAATTCCAAAGCGCAGGTAACTTGATTAAAAAATATACTTATACCTACCTATAATTCTTTATAATTATTAATACTATAAACATAAATGTCTTATAAAAGTTTGTAGTAGTGGAAAAAATATTATATTAAGCATGGTTTAAACAGCTTACAGCCCTCGCGTCTTAAATCCCTCGTCGCTCCGCTCCTCGTGATTTAAAGTTGCCGCTCGGGCAATAATGATGGCTGTCTAAACCTTGGTTAATAATATACTATTATTAAAGCATTTTTGCTAATTCTCTTTTCTTGAACAATGATTAAAAGTAGAAATTTTGGTAAATTAGACAACGAAAATATTACTTTTTTGTGTTAATTTGTAGTATAATATCCAACGATGGTTGCGAGCAAATACATTAGAACTAATAGACCAAATTGTTTACATTGTTATGTGGCAAATCGTCATTCCCTCTTTATTATTCATCTCTGTCGTTAAAAATTGGACCTTAGCCAGCTTTATCTGTCTGTAAGAAATATTAGGGAAAACTGTTTTTAAAAGATTGAGTTAGTAATTGCAGTAACGTCCAGAACCTAATATACTTAAAAGTTAAGGTGTGCGTATCAAATTATGCATTTATGCTTGTAATGTTATGCGAATATTTTATTGAAAACTGTTAAAAACCTTAAAAATATTGTGATTATTATTATATATATCAGGCACTACGGCAACATTGTAATACGATTTTACAACCGGAGAGATTCTTTGAATGACGGTAGCGATTGCGATGTTGGCAGTGTGTCATAACAGCTAGCTTGTGTTTTTTGCTCTTATTAAAGTTTATTTTTGATGTCCTTGTGTATTTGCCTAAACATTAGTGTAGAAACAAACAATCATGGTTCATGCCTGTGTTGTGTGTCAAAAAGTGGATCATTTTTAACCAAATTTATCATTTCATCGGTAAGTATGGTTAGGTTATTGTTTTATAGAAAGCATTGGTGTAGCGTATGGGCTCGTTGAACATTGATGAGATGTCATCCTCAATCACTGAAACTGCTTCGGAAGTAGGAGAATTTCAACCTATTAAAAATTATGCAGCTATAGAAAATGCTACATCTAGGAAAAGGTATATCAAATTAGTACTCATACAGGGTGTTCATTTACAACACACTGTTAAAATTAATTTTTTTTTGTTCCAGTAGGTATGAAGTCATTCGGGTCAAGTGAGGTCATTAAGGGGCACATTTAAATTTTTTTTAATTCTCCAGGTGTTCAATAGTTAATAATATGATTTAAGATATCCGGTTTAGTTGCTTGAAGCCCACAAGTCATTTAAATAAACCATAACAGTAATATACAGGATGTTCCATTTAAAATTTTGCAACTTTGGTGTATGTATAACTTTTTTTTGAGAAACCCAGTAGATTTTAAAATAATTTTAAAATGTGCTCCTAATATAAACCTACGTACTACTAGAACAAAAATTTTCATACATTGTTGTTAGGTTTGAACCTCTACACCACTGACGATCAAAACCAGGGGACGGTTTACAATGTTGCCGATCGGGTCTAAGAGATCTGCCGTTCTCTCTCGCACTCGCCAATTATTTTAAAACAATAATAGTCGATACTTTTATGGGAATTATGAATTCCCATAATATGGGGATCATATTATGCGGAATATTGCCTGCATGCATTTAGTTCAAACTTGAGCTTCATTGCAAGAGTGTGTTTTTGGAAAAATCGTATTTAAACATGGCTTCTACAAGTAGGCGTAGTTGCGTAAACCATCCGGACGTTTTTTGCTACATATGTGTATATGAGTACATTTTAAAAGAAAGTAGAAGAGTGATTTGTGACTTTGTGAAAAAAGCTTATTTGGCCTATTTTGGTGTTCACTTAGGAGACCAAAATAAACCCTGGGCTCCGCATGTTGTATGCAAAACCTGTGTCGAACACATGCGACAATGGACAAAAGGACAAAGAAAGTGTTTAGAGTTTGGTGTTCCGATCGTACGGAGGAAACAAAAAAGCACTTTGACGATTGTTATTTTTGTCTTGTGAAGATAAAGGGCATTAATTGTAACAATCGGCATAAGTGGAACTATCGTCACCTGGAGTCAGCAAGAAGACCTGTAATCTGTAGATAGATGGCAACACCAGATATGTCGTATTGTTCTATTTTTCAGGAGAGCCAGATTAAGAAATTTTAAATTGACTAACTTGTCATAAATCATATGCCAAAGATATTGGTATAATTTTTAGTTTGTTCCATTATAACTCTAATGTACTTTCAAGTTGCGCTAACGAGAGTTTTTAATATTTCTTACTATTGAAAAAAAAATTGAATTTATGTTACATATCTGGTATTGCCATCTTGCAATTTTTTATAAAAGTAAAAACTCGTAACATCCTGGTAATGAAAACCTTAAAGTTTATTAATTATAATAATAAAAAAGTAACAAAGGGTATTTTTTAGAAGGTGTTTTAATGAAGCAAGCAATATATAAAATGTTACTCGTCAGAATCTGAGTCATGGTTGTTTAACTCAACAAATTCTGGGGCTTGATCAGTCGTTGGCAAATTTTGATAAAATCCATGGCAATCGCTGTCTATTAGTGTGAGCATTGAAAGTAGGTCTCTCTTTTTTAAAGAATTAATTCCTAATGGTCCAGTATACGACAAGGGAACATTCATATTATTTAAATTTAACTGCCGTCCTCTTGTCTTTCCCCGTTTTAGATCTAAAATTTTGAAGGGCGCTTCTTTATTCAATGTGTACTTAAAGTACATGGTTCCAAACTCCTTTGTAAATCTGATCCACTTAATATTTAGCCAGTTTACCTTTTCGCCATTGGCGTCGGCAGTTCTTTTTACTAAAATATTTTTCAATAGTTTGGAAAATGATAAGAAATCTTCCTGAGTCATATCCACTACATTAAACTTTTTTTTGCCTTTTAACATCCGAATAAACTGAGACCAGTCACGTGGAATCATAATTTTAAAATTATCATCAATTTGTTTTTTCGAACGTTCAATTCTAGCATGATCGCTGTCACATTCCAGACGTGTGTGACCAGGTAGCAAAAATTTCTGATCAATTACTTCAAGTGATGCCTTCTTCTGGATGGTGTAAAAAAACATTGCAGCCATATTTATATTTCTATTCTGCCCACCGCAAGTGTCAGAATATGTTGTAATTTGGTAAACGGTATCGGGTAAACTTAAAATTTTTTTAAATACACAGGAAGCAATTTGTTCGGAACCCCTTCCACCAATCGCCTCATGCCACATGAAGCAGCTTGAAGTATCAGTGGTAGCACCACAGTCCCGAATTGTTAGATTGTATACAGACAACACACGTTTGTAATAAACCACGTTTGTTGCTAAATATGGTGCAGGTAACACCTGTTGTAAGTCAAATACAAGTACCCTTTTGCCATCATCTTCTTTAGCCTCTTCTTTGTCTGTCCTTTTACTCTCGTAAGCTTCGTCTGCTTCTCCTACGTGATCATCATGTAGTTGTTTGAATCTTTCCTTTTCATCATTTGAAGTCGCATTTTTTCTTAATGTTTTGTATTCGTCACACTTTCGACAGGTATCAATATAAGGTGTTTTAAATTTATATCCTGTTGTATTAAAAACTTGTCTAAAAATATCGTAACCAGCAGTCTTTGTAATTCCTGCGGCTAACTTTTCTGTTTTATATTCGGTAAACATTTTCCTTATATTAAGGTGGCTAGGAAGAAAAATTTCTTTGTCATTATCCCTTCTTGAATAATGGCTTTCATGACATGGATACCGTCCTATAAACTCTAGCATTTCCTGTCGTTCATTAATGATCTTGTTTGGGGGGGCATGTTTTCCCCTTAAATCAGTTTCTATCAGTTCATCCTGTGATAACTCTCGTTTTTTAACGAGCAAATTTACTTGGTTTTTTGAGATTCCATGTAGCTTTATAAAAAACTCCTTACATACATCAAATAGCTCAGTACCAACAACAATTTTATAACCAACGGAAATTTGACGATCATAAGGCTTTCCGCCTTTGGTACCTCTACCTTTGCAGTGTATTTTACATTGCGAAATTGTCATTCGATCACAAAGAACTTGCTTTCGTACTTCAGGAGGCTTTGTAATAAAATTAGAAAATATTATTTCCTGTGTATTGGCATCCCACAACTCAAAACACTTCTTTTTACAGCACAGCGTAATTGGATTAAATTGTTTGGCTGGAACTAATATGCCCTTTCTGTTTGTATAGGCTAATCCTAAGTTTCTCTTTTTTCTTTCTTCTTCGCGCTTCCGCACGCCTTTCTTTCTTTTTCTATTCGATATAGTTATATTTACTTCATTTTCAGATTCTGTGTTTTCCCTTGTAGATGTGTTCTCTTCATTTTCAGAATCTGTGTCCTCCCTTGTAGTCGTGTTTTCTTCATTTTCATATTCTGTTTTCTCCCGTGTAGATGTATTCTCTTCATTTTCAGAATTTCTTCTAGTTATGTTTCTTTCTTCTTGCCTAATACCATTTATGTTTAAGTCTGAATCTTTGGTAATGTCTCTTTCCACATCTGCTTCGAACTCATGCTCATTTTCTATTAGATCTAAAAATATATTTAGTAGTGCTAGTATACAGTTGTAAAATTTACCAAAATGCCTACCTTCTCCAAGAAAGTTATCTGTCCCAGAAGACGTCATTTTATTAACTAATCTTTGCGTGCGCATTTTTTCTCTACCCAAGTTGCATTCGTCTTCAGGACACCAAGTAGGGTCCTCATCAGAGTCATCATTTGTTTCGAACTCAATTTCAGAGAGCAAAGGTAAAACCGCATCTTCTTTATCACCATTTACTGTGTTAAGTTCGTCATTGTTAAAGGATAACGTAGATGTATTTATGTTTAGAGCATCAGGATTTGCCTTGCTACCCAAGGAATTATGTTCTCCTTCTAAAAAAGTATATAAGTACGCATATTATAATGCTCCTACTAAGAAGTAAAAAAATATATACACAAGCTTAAGTACCTACCTATTTTAGGACTTGTGTGGATTTCTATAATAATGTGATTTGCTTGCTCTTTGTTTATATTCTACAAAAAGAAAATAAAGTTGAACAGGCAACCTACCAAAACTGGAAAATTAAACTTTTTGTCTTACCAGAGAATTATATCCTTCCAAATCGGAATAAACAGTGGCATATTCAATAACTTCGCAGTTTTCATTGGGCTGCTCTATATCATGTAAAAATTCATCACCAAAATTATCATTAAATTTCTTTGTAGTCTCTGTATAAATAATATGCTTTTCTGGCGTATCTCCAAGCAATTTTTGTCCTTTGCAAAGATGTGCCAATAAATATCCGCGGGAAGGAAAATGTTCACCACACTTTGCACAAAACATATTATTAATTTGCTTGAATTTCAGTCACTTCACTAAACACTTAAACAGTTATCTTTGTCCCAGCCTACCGGTAATAACTAAACAAAACATAAACACAACCTCAAAAAGTAAATTCACAAGTATAATATGCACCGCTTACTTTAGATTTCACTATGGCAAGAGCATATATGTTAACATATTTAATTTTACCGGCATAAGAAATGGATTAAATAATATTTCAGAAGTTGGCAATATACTATATGTTTACATATCTGCATTTGCCATCTAACGAAATAAATATCATGTAGAATATTATGCTGGCAAAACAAAATATTACAACATATATGGGATTGCCAACATTAAATTTAGTGATTTTGGGTAAAAGTTTTTAATACCAAACCAACATAGAACAACATGTATCTTTTTGCCATCTGTCAAAATTAGAATTATTTACAGATTCGTACTAAGTGGTTACATATGCCAAAACATATTTTATTTTGCCCACTTTAAAAAATGACAATTTTAACATATCTCATTATGGCTGCAAGTAATATTACGTTATAAGAAATCGGTGGAGATATCTCAATTTGCCATCTTAAAAAGCACAGAAAACTGAGTCAGTAGGTACAAAAATCTTAAAATGGCCAAATTTTGACATATCTGGTTTTGCCATCTAACTACAGTGTTGATCATTCTGAAGAAATACCAATTTCAACATATAGCAGCCTGCCTACGTTACCAGAGGATACAGTCGAAACGTCATCTGACGAGCTGCAGAGTGGCCGATTTGAAAAAGAGGACAGCGATTTTGCAGGAGGTTTAACAAGTTCCGAATGCTTTACTCAGAAGGAGCTAAGTGACCTTGTCAGAGATTTAAACCTCCCAAAAGCGTCTGCCCAGCTACTTGCCTCTAGACTAAATGAAAAGAATCTTCCTTCTCCAGGTACCAAAATTACGTACTACCGTAACAGAGAAAAGGATCTTTTGCAATTTTTCTCTCAGGAGGATAATATGGTTTTTTGCAATGATATTAAAGGTCTGTTAGAGAAAATGGGTATAACAGAGTACACACCAGACCATTGGCGTCTTTTTATCGACAATTCCAAACAAAGTTTAAAATGTGTCCTTCTACTTAACGGTAATATACAGGGTGTTAATTAAGTAAGTACGGAAACTTTAAGGAATTAATCCTTGATTGATTTTAAGACCGAATGTTCATATACTTATAGGTTTGCTTGTATGCTTTAGTACAAGGAGAAGCTAACGTAATTAATAAAGCGTTAATTGAACGGGAAAAAATCATATTTCCTCCCTTGCATATTAAACTAGGACTAATGAAACAATTTGCAAAAGCCTTAGACCAGAATGGTGCGTGTTTTGAATAATTGTCCAGTAAATTCCCTACACTCAGCAAGGAAAAATTCAAAGCTGGAATATTTGATGGACCTCAGATCAGGGAGCTGATAAAAGATTTACATTTTACAGAATTGATGAACGAAACTGAATTTAATACATGGTGCTCTTTTGTTAAAGTTGAGCAAAATTTTCTCGGAAACAAGAAATCGGAAAATTACCGAGAGATAGTGGAAGATATGCTCAACAACTTTAACCAACACGGGTGTAATATGAGCATTAAGGTTCTTTATCTCCACAGCCACTTGGAACCATTCCCAGAAAATCTTGGCGACCTTAGTGAAGAATAGGGGGAACGATTCCAACAGGATATAAAAACTATGGAAGCGAGATATCAGGGTAGATGGAACATTTACATGATGGCCGATTACTGCTGGAGTCCTCAACGAGACTGTCTTTTTTAATTTCATGCGAGAAAATCTTATAAAAGGAAATAAAAATAAAGGTCTGTCTTTACCACCAAATAACTTTATTTGCCCCTCTAGGGTAGAAAACAAGGGTTATAGAAAATACATGAAATGATGAAGAATTAAAATAAATTTCTTAAAGTTGTTGTACTAGTTTCGACTTTAGGGAAAGTCATCTTCAGCAACTAATCATTTAAGAAATTTTGTAATGAAAAGTAGTTAAAACAGTCGGGAGAACACTGGGTGATTCAACAATAAAATACAATGAAATGCAGTTTATGCAACCATTGGAATAGACAGCAGCTTATTATAAGGACGAAGTATCTCAATGGTAGGAGATGATTAAACGCAAGTAGGATAAAAGACCCTAACCATAATACAGTGATTTAAGAATGTTGAAATTAGAACATGTTGTATAAGAAGAAATTAATTATTAATTTAAAATGAGACTGACTTAGTGAGGGGACATGTATATTGTTGTGGTGGATTAGATTTTATGTAAATTAAATTAAATGAAATTGCTTCTCCTTAGAATTGTCAAAACAAAATTATGTCCTTTCTGGTAAAAAATTTTTTGGGAATACATCAAGTGGTCATTATTCACATGTTATATTATAAAATAAAATTAAATTTTCTTTTAGTTAAATAAACAAAAACATCGTATTAATGAAGGCATTCCAATGGTTGCATAAACTGCATTTCATTGTATTTTATTGTTGAATCACCCATTGTTCTCCCGACTGTTTTAACTACTTTTCATTACAAAATTTCTTAAATGATTAGTTGCTGAAGATGACTTTCCCTAAAGTCGAAACTAGTACAACAACTTTAAGAAATTTATTTTCATTCTTCATCATTTCATGTATTTTCTATAACCCTTGTTTTCTACCCTAGAGGGGCAAATAAAGTTATTTGGTGGTAAAGACAGACCTTTATTTTTATTTACAATCTCGCCACAGAACATGGACTACTTCTTAAATCTTATAAAAGGAAGTTTTTGGGCGATGCAGATTAGCTCATTTTTATTTATAAGTTTAGGTTAATTTAAATTAATAACTTAAGTTAACATTGTTAATGTTATTGACAGATGATTTTTGTATTTTTTGTGGTGTACAATAAACATTTTTCTTTCATTCCTGAGTTTTTTTTTTGGTGGTAGCAGTAATAAATATATAATTATGCGATATAAAATATACTACTGCGTACAAATCGATATTGCACATTGCACTGCAAGAATTTGTTTTAAACAGTGGCGACTCGTGGGTTGGCAGGAGCACCGAAACATTTTGGGAAACCACCTTCAAATTTCGTTTTTCTCTACTATACTAATATTTGAATTGAACAGATGTATGATAAATTATTTAACTTGACGTCCATTTTATTTTAATTTTATGCAAGAAGGTTATTCGGAAAATGTAAATCACATATTTTTTAGTCATGATAATGATATATGCAGTAATTATCACTAATTAACTACCATGAAAAAAATTTGGAGTTTTTCAAACCTGCTAAATTAATTCTATACAACGAATTTAGATGTTGCAAAATGGCGACAAAATGGTACATTACGGCATAAAATTCAGATGTTTAAAATTATTGTTAAAAGCAAAATGCCATTTTGACTTTTTTATTTAAATATTAGATAGACATTAGAATTACAAATAACCGCAGGTGGTAAAATAATAATACACATACTTAAAAAAATGTTATCACATGAGGAATTTGAGTTTGCTGCTACTCCACCAGAAATTCGGGAAGCTTTAACTTCAAATAATCATCAATTAAACGTTTAAAAAAAAGAAATTCACAAAGGTTTGAACATATTAGTGGCTGCCTACAATAATGCCAATATAATAATTAATTTAAAAAGGTAAGCATAAACCATGTTAATTTTTTGTCTTCTATAAATGTCATTATAATTTATTTAAAAAATAAACATTTGTTGTCGTTAACTGTGTGCAATGAGTGTGAGCGTATTACAGTGTCTTTGTTGGTGTGTTCGTATATTATTTCGAGATATCGATTTTTAATAAAATTACAAAGAAATAATAATTTGTCATAAAATAAATGTCAAAAAACGTTAACTATCCACCTTTCAAAGATAGGTGAAATATCATTATTACATGCATGATTGTAAATAAAACCTTGAACGCGCTTAAACACGAAAATCCGCGCTCATTTGATTCAGATGTGGATGACAATCGAGTCGAATAGGTAAAGACTTTGTTGACCAATTAAAATAAATCAATTTTTAGTTGACTGAGGTATATGCTCCTTGGAAATATCATGCTTTTGGAGAGCCCCAAACAGTTCGCACTATTAATTGATTTTGATTTTTTCTTTTTTCATCTGAAAATAAAATGATTGGTTAACAAAACAGTTTAATTCTTGTTTTACCGCAGACCTATATAGCTATACTTCAAGTCCAAATTTTCTGTCAGTGACTCATCATTAGCATATATAGAGCTTCGGGTTATGCGACGTCAATGCCAGTTGCGTGGTCATTTCATAAAATGATAAAATTTTTATATAATTCTTTATAAATTAAATTTGTTTCATTAACCCTTACAACCTGATCATATAATACCTTTTCCACTGGGATTTCTCAGTCCTTACAAAAATCCATCCATAAACGCCTGCCTTAAACTTTTAATATTTAGATCTTGCCATACCTTCTCAACTGTGTGCCATTCATTGAGCCATATCTTGTCGGTGTAATAAAAATTTTTCCCCTTTTCCCGAAACTCCCGTGTTTGTTCAAAATATTTTCGCCGCCATACAATATTTTAATATTTTTAAATTAGTAGGCTTATCCACTCGTTTAATAAACCTAAATTTACTTTCTTTTAAAAAGTTCGTTGGAAAAGTCTTAATGATATTTGAGGTAAAGATGTGTTCTTCTTAATTTCAGTCATCTTCTTTTTTTATTGTGAATATTCCATTTACGAAAAAAATATCGATGGATTTTGCGACGAATTGCGTATTTTGTTGCATTATCCAGGATTATTTCTTTTCGTCATTTTCTTGATGAAGGCCCTTCAAAACCCTGAAGACAGTGCGTGAGGAATGTTTTCGTTGCCACTGTGCCACATATTTTTGCAGCATCCAATGTGGTTAGTTCAGGTTAGTTTTCGTTCACGAATTGCATGGTATACGTGAGTCTACCTGCTTGTATCGTGCCGTCTTATATGACTTCCTAACGTCACTACATTGCTGACTTGCATTCCGCTATGGGCAATTTTCTGAAAAGGTGCCAATTTCTGTAACTTGGCTATTTTAGCCGAATACCTTGTTTAAATTTGGATTTTTCCTAATATTTTTATAGTATGCGAACTAAAGCTTTCGTTTCTAGACAAAAAAACCATTCTGGACTAGGGTTTATAATTTATTATTAATGCCTAAGTTAGTAAATCTCAGGACCGTCACGCGTAACTTCGCCGAGTTATAATATTCAATTAAGTATTAAATGCAGATATGTGAACATAATGGGCACTTTTTAATTTCTAATCAAATAAAAAACTCAAAAGTATTTCAAATATACCAAAATAAAAAGCATATCTTGATTGCTGTTTCTACAAATAACGTATTTATACTTGTAACCAGGGTCTCGCTCAAGACCGTCACAAGTAAAAATTGATTTTAAAAAAGCCCGCGTGACCGACAGCGCTTGTTGGAGTCACTAGTCTGGTGCCGTTTTAAGTAAACAGACTAGTATTAATTCTGCGACGCGGTATGCAACACGTGCAAGGTGAAATTTTGATTTTTTGTGGTGTGATTAAAGGTAAGATGTGTTTTTTGTATACTTACTTTTTTATTGACCGTCACTGTGTTTACTGGAGCAGTTTTTTATAAATATCTTTTCATTTCTTGCGGCTCAGGACGGATTTTGTTGCCGCTTGCTAATTCTAACCTCAAAATGATGAAACCAAAACATGCGTAAATTTAATCGCTTATTTTAACGAATTCTCTCAGAACCGTCACACTCAAGTCCGTCACAATTAGTTGTGACGGTCCTGAGACCAGTTGTGACGGTCCTAAAACCAGTCATGGGATTGACCCCAGAGTTCATTTTAGGTCTTAATTTTACAATGGTTTTATCCTTTAATTCTTAGAAATTAAAATATGAATGAAGAGCCAGGAATGTCAAAACCTTGGTCAACAGAGAAAAAAGAAAAGTTTATTTTAAAATTGCGGCTTGCAAGAGAAGAAAACTATTTAAAAAAACATAAAAAGGAAGAAGAAGCAAAAAAGAAAATAATCTAATCAAGCAAAAAAAGAAAGAAGATGCAAAAAAGGAGAAATTAATTAAATTAGCAGAAAAAAAAGATATGCATTCCGAGAAATCTAAGAAATTTGAAACAGACCAAAATTTAGAATGTGCTGTGAAAAGGTCGGCAGAGACCTCGGCAAAGCCACATAAAAAGAAAAGACAAAAAAAGAAAAATAAAAGTACTGTAAATGATTCGTCTTTGTTAAAGAAGCGACAAAATGCGGCCGAGCGGAAAAGAAAGCAACGAGCTAGGATGAGAGAAAATCAAGAAGCATACGAAAAGGCCAAATAAGCAGAAAAGCAGCGCACTAGAAAGCGACGAGCAGAGGGGAAAATTAAGTGCATATCGGATTTAAGCGACCGTGATAAAAAGAAACAGCGAAAAAGGTGGCGTGGCTACTACTATGCGCATAAGGCTAAGGTTGCAAAGGCCAAAGAAAATGAGCTCTTTTTACAAACAAATACTCCTCCTGAGTCTGATGAAGATGAGCTCGAACCACTAGCTAACTTGAGAAATATAGACGTCCTGGAAACAAATAACAAAAATAAACCAGTGGTAGATTACAAAGCCGCAAGGCGCAAGAAATTATTGAGAAAAACCCGAGAGGGTTTTATGAAAAAACTAGAATTGGTGAGTAAACAAGTAGAAGAATATAAAAAAAATGCTAATCGATGGAAACAAAAGCACTTTCGACTTGTTCAATCCATAAAGGAAAAGGACTCGCCGTCTCCGGGAAAGCAAGCCGATATGACAATTAAAAAAGGTGTTGAAGAAGTAAAAAGAAAACTGATTATGGAAAATATTCTTAGCAGGAGTGTTAAATCGTTAGTACTAAAAAGTCCGAAAGAGACTTCTGTCGTTAAATGTTTCTCAGAGTCAAAGAAGAATATTGAAAAATATAGGTTAAAGTCTCAATTTAGAAAACTAATCGGAAAGTCTTGACAAAATTTGTTTTTTAATAACTCCTTAAGAGGAAAGGGGGCAAAAAATGGTAAAAAACGTTTAATATTGGAACACATCAGACCAAAGATTGTAGCATTTTTAGAAGATGATGAGAACTCATTTCCTGCACCTGGTAAAAGAGACTGCGTCACTAAATACAAAAATAAGAAACAAAAGCACTATCTACGGGATTCGTTATTTAACCTTCATAAAAAATTCATATTGCAAACTAAAATAAAAATATCTTTTGCTACTTTTTATCGATGCAAACCATTTTGGATAACACGCCGCAAGATATCTACTAGAGATACCTGCTTATGTAAAAAACACGCAAACTTTACTTTTTTATTTGAAAAATGCAAACTGTATAAATTCTTGTCACAAAAGTCTCTAACTGAATTTATTGAGTCCTTAACTTGTGACAAAAACAATAAGAATTGTATGTATGGCGACTGTACCTTATGCCAAGATCGTTTACTGTTTGATCAGGGTACTTTAAATAAGTCTGAAAAAATATTTTTTTACGAATGGGTAACCAAACCGGAAGACCGAATTATTAAAGGGAAGGAAGTAAAAGTAAAAGTAACCAAAAAGATAAAAAAGTACTGTACAGTAGAGCAGCTTATGGAGAAGTTAAAATCAAGTCTTCCCGAATTTTTGCAGCACGCGTACAGAGTGTGGCATCAACTCAGCTTTTCAAAGAATCTAAAATCAACAATAAAACTAAACGAAATATTTATGACTATTGATTTTTCAGAAAACGCTGTATTAAAATATGCTGAAGAAACCCAATCTGTGCATTTCGGTGCATCAAAACAGCAATTAACTTTACACACAGGGGGATTTTATTACAAAACAGATGTTGACTCACCTCCTAGTGTTAAAACTTTTTGTTCTATATCGACTTCCCTTAGACATGATCCTTCAGCTATTTGGGCCCACTTGCTACCGATTTTTGAAAAGATTAAAACAGAGTTCCCGCAAGTAAATACCGTTCATATAATGAGTGATGGGCCCACAACACAATACCGGAACAAAAAAAACTTTTTTCTCTTTGAGTATTTTATGAAAAAATATAACTTTTCAAAAGCTACCTATAATTTCAGTGAATGTGGCCACGGTAAAAGTATTGCCGATGGTGTTGGAGGGCTTATAAAACGAACTGCGGATCAGGCTGTTGCCCATGGCAAAGACGTGCATGACATTGAGACGTTTGTGGATACTGTAAAACATACCAAAACCGAGGTTTTTGTCATTCAAGAAGATCAAATCACTGTAATGGATAAACTTTTTCCTGAGCACAATCTTAAGGCTATTCCTCAAACAATGAAGCTTCATCAGTTGGCTTGGAGTATTTATAATGAATATAGATTTAATCTACGTGCACTCAGTTGTTTAAGATGCCGAAATGAATATGAGTGCTGTCATTTTACATCACTACAAAAGAAGTTTTTTAGCTTTCAGCTTCAAGATGATGACTGTATCCTTTTAATTAATTATGTCTGTTTAAGATATCAATTGTTTTTTTTTATTTATAACCTGTAGAAATAAATTGTGTTTTGATACAATGTAAGCACCTTAACTTCAAAATTAGTATTATTAGCTGAGGATCTACCTAAAGATACTGCAGATCAAAATTTACAACTAGAAGTACTGAATGCAGCCGAATTAGAATCTGTAACCACTAGTAAAGGTACATTTTTTAAGATTGTAGTTATTTTAGGCTCTGACAAAAATACCATTTTAGATAAACTTAAAGAACTTACAATCAGTGATCTTCAAATATCAGTTGGCACATGGGTTGGAGTAATCTATGACAATAATTGGTATGCCGGGGAGGTAACAATGAAAACGAAACAAACTATCACCGTTCAGTTTCTACAACGTCAAGCATCTGGACATTTTATATGGCCAGCTAGAAAAGATATACAGCAGCTAAATATTGATGGGGTTTTTTGTACTCTAAATGAACCCTTAAAAGTTTCTTCTAGGACCTATAAGTTTACCAACCTTTCCGACATAGACACAAAGTTTGCCAATTTGAAATGTTCCATTTAAAAAAGACACATTGTTTTACTCTTGAATTTTTTATTAGTTTTTAAGGTTTTTCTTGTTTGGTATCACTGTTTCATAAATATTTGTTTGAATCTCTAAATGTTGTTTACTATATTTCAGGACCTTCACATTTTTGCAGGACCGTCCCTTATTTAAAGGACCGTCACAAGTCACATTTTCCAGTTTTTTAACAAAAAACGAATACCTATATTTGATACTGATTTTTTTTTATGTACTTTTGTCACTTTGGCATCCAAACAAAATACATATTGGCGACTGGTAAGTTTTTTTTTATTAGCTACACTAAAGTTTATCGATCAGTTTTCAAAAAAAGTCTTTACATCAGTATCTTTTACGTCACAATTTAATTGTTAGGCATTCAACTTTATTCTGCTATGTCTTAAATCATTAACTATGATTTGTTTATCTAAAATTACCCTTATGGTTTAAATAAAACTTCCTCTTTTATTTATTTTTTTGCAAAATTTAGTGCGTGACGGTTTTGAAATTAAGGCATGTATTATTGTATTTTAAACGTTGCAGAATTTACAAGGATGGAGATGGTTCAGCCCCCGATTAAAATCGTTTCAATTATACTCTAACCTTTCTAAAAAAGTATTAAACCTACCCATATCGAGAAACTTTAAGAAAAATTTTTTTTTTTTTTATTTTGGACGGTTTTCAGAAAATTGCCCCTATGTCCGTTACTTTTGTCTACTTTCTGACATTTTTATTAGTCACTAAATTACTTTGGCTGGTTATCATTATGGCTTGATACTCTTCCTTACGCAGAATATCTTTATTTGAGGTTTATAGGTTATTGGGATTCCTTATGTATGACCTAACTTACTAAATGAATCTCAAGATAATCTGATGCGCTTTCTGATTTCTTACAATTGATTTTCCTTCCCCAGTTATAAACTGTGTCCTATGCAAACTATTCATGTTTGTTGACTGATTCAAGTGCATGCATATCCAGATTAGGTTATCGATAGGTTTTCACAATTCATGATCTTTTTCTCTGGAATGGTGGAGGTATATTTTAGAAGTTGCTAATCAACCTCATGGCAGAAATATTCAGTTTAACTTAAATTAATAATCAAGGACTGGCATGAGAAAAATGCAGTTTTATTTTGGAACCCTTTGCGAAATTAGACATGCTTTTTAGGTGTTACTCGATCATAACCTCTCTCTTTTATGGGGCGAAGTCAAAAAAATGGCTTGAAGTGAATAATTTTGATAAATACAAATCTGGCAATTTGACTTTTAAAAAATTTAATTTTACATTATTTCGTTGTTCGTAATTAATCGCAACGCGTGATCCCGATTGCTTCCTGCAAACTCACAGTAATGTTGGATGGTGTATGAAACCAGCGTTCTATTCAAGAGAATGGTAGGCCGTGGATAGTAGATTTCTTGTTGCCATAATATTATTAGCATGCCAAATCCACTTAAGTGTGGTTATCTTTTGCATTGCGACATAAACTCGAGATATTTGACAATAATTGATAATCCTTTCAATTATTAATATGCAAAAAATACAGTTATGTATATTTTCCCATTTGGTACACTAAAGCGGGTCAAAAACATTACGAAATAGTAAATCACATGGCCAGAGTTGGCTGGCTAAGAAATTTAAGTTATTCCCCAACTTATTTTTCATCGCGTGTAAAATAAACACATTGAAATCAATTCATACAAAATCACTAAAAAGTAATACGTGCTTAGATCATATTTGTTTAAAAACAACACTGAATATGTGCTTTTACTTTATTATCTCTACTATATACATCCTATTCTACATTTAGCAGTTGACGTTGAGGGACTGAATGGCCAATTGCAGAGTAGGTGTACCTATGTTATGGCAATCTGACGAGTGGTAATATCCGCGAAACAGCCATCAGTCTCTGAGTGGGAGATTGATCATTATTGTAATGCAAAAAAAGAAGACCTGTATACAAATATTACTTTTCGTTCGATTCACCCCAACATTTTCTCTTTTTATAATTTTATTACTATATATTTCGTGAGTAAAATACAATTGAATATTTTATTCCAACATAACATACACAATTTTGAAATGAAAATCGTGGGCCTAAATAATTATATATTTATATAGTACCAACATGAATTATTCAATTTGCCAACACGTTAACTAAAATTAGGAACATTTCGTTCGGTATAGAAACGATAGAAAAAGTATATTTGTTTAAAACTTGTTTTTAAAATAGCACCATCATCAATAGAAATATTTCAATCCTCGCCTAAAAATATAAGTTCCATTTGCTCAGCATCCAAATATTGAAACGTCCCATCATTGACGTTCTCAATTTGATCTTGTATTGCTCTCAACTTCTTCATCTCTTCTTTAATTTTACCAGTTTGCTCACCATACCACAACTTAAGAATGTTCACTGCTTTGTCTTTGGACACGGAATCCATTTTCTCAATAGATTTTACACCGGTAGCTTTCTTAATGTTCTCAAGCTCCTCTGCAGCCTGGGTAGATGTTATAGAAGGTTCTTTTGAAAGCTTTTCGCCAAGCTTGGACACTAAATCAGCATAGGTTTTCGAAAATGGAAACTTTTTCGTAACCACTGTTGTTGAGCCAAACGCTCCGTCGGCAAAGTGCTCGCTTCTATCAATATTGGCCATTTTATCCATTTCCTGAGAGAGACTGGCATACTGTTCTATTAACAAGTCTTCAATGTTTTCGATACAAAGCTCCACATCTTTCGGTCTTTCGCCACTTCGTAAGTAAATCGTTTTCAAAAACGCGAGGGCCCACTGAAGTTGTGCGATACCTAAAGGGGAATCATATTCCTCGGAAGAAAACATCATCCAAATTACTGCTATCGTATGATCCAACAACAAGTGAAATGGCGGACTTCTAGCTACAACGTTCCTAATATGTGTTGGTTTAGGAGATGGAGGTAGACGGAAAGTGTATGGCATAGGAACATAGTCACCTGCTCTCGAGGCAATAGTTGGCAAAGTGGAAAGGCAGTTACCCCAATTGCCTTGTGCTGCTGAATCAACAGGAAATGGTTTTCCCGGTCGGACGTGAATTTTACTTATAGTAAAGGCTGTGCTTTTTTCTGCTGTATCTCCGGTTTTGTTAGTTTGTTGAGCCTCTTCGTTTCCTGCTGGGTCTCCATCAGTATCTTCGTTGTACATGACTTAATTTTAATATTCACAATAAATTTTGATATTACTGACAGTTTGACATTTGGAAGTAGGTATCGGTGGTGTCATTCAGTTGAATAACAAAGGTGAAATTTATTTATACATCTAAATCATGTTAGTTAACCGACTGCATAACCGGTATAATCAAAATCATTATACAGAGCACCATAGCGTTACGTGAATAGATATATTATTCAAATCTAGGATAGGTACTGCGAACTGTTTGAGCGAAATCTCTGATTTCAACGGAAGGACGCCAAGCTTTGATTTTTAAATGACAACCTGTATTTTTTTTTTATTGCATAAGAAAAACTTAATATCGACGCCCCCGCCGACGCCACTGCAAAAGACGGAACTCCACGCAAGAGAGTTTACTTGCAAAGTTGTCTAGTCTACCTAGGAGAGATCTTTATGTGTGACCATCTGGTGTTAAATATGTTCTAAATTAGGCTTCATCAAAGTAAAACAATTTAATTTTATATTTGAATAAGGTGCTTTGTCATGGTAAAGCGTGCTTGTAACATAATTAGGTGAATTAAGCTGGCTTGTCTAGTTTGTGGCACCTCCAAAACTTTAAAGTAGATGACAGTGATGGCTCGTTGCATGCTTAACATTAAATATATAAGGGCAGATATTTCAACTAAGCCATTTAGGCTAACAAAAGCGTTAAAAGGCTGTCAATGGACTACTTACTTTTTACTAAAACGAAATGTCTATATTTTTTGTGTATTATCTAAAAGATCAGAGCACTGAAAACGAAGATACAAAACTAAAGACAATGAAGTGCTGAATGCTCTTTTTCAATGCCAGTCCGAATTAAAAATGAACATCGGAGCACTAAAGAGTTTATCATTGTTAAATATAGAAAATGCCGTTCTTAAAGAAATTGACTTTGAGGAAATAATTATTAATGACTTTGCCATTGAAAACTCTAGAAAACAAGCCACTTGTATTAATAAAAATTAATTATTTGTTTGTAAACGCAGATTTTTCTTTTTTTTTTAATTTGTGAACACACCTGGCTTTATACAGGGTGCCTATCGAAAACGTATCGCAAAGCGTTACAGGCTGGGAAAGGACTTTTTGACAAAAGCCAAAACCACGTCAAGTTGGTTTGTCAGGGGGACAACTTTTGACGCAAAAATCATAGCAAAACCTTCAAACCCCTAAATGAGGGTGTCATCTCCCAAATTTTTTCAAATGAGAAAGGGGTCAAGTGATACCTCATTTAAAAGGGTTCCTAATTCCCTATACATCGCTGCTTACTTTTTGAAAATCGATCGACTCGTTTAGAAAATATGGAGCTTTGAAATACCAACAATACGTTACATGACGCAAAATGCAAAAATGGATTTATTTTACTTAAAAACTTACCGTATTAGTCAAGCAAATGCTTAAACTATTGTCCGCCAACGTGCATACAGTGATACAGGTTATCTTCAAACCGTTGTCGTACATTCTGGAACACTTGTAGTGTCACTTCGCGACATACGTCAATGATTCGTCCTCGCAGATCTTCCAATGTGTCACGTGGAGTGCTGTAAACTTTGCTTTTTATGTGCCCCCACAAAAAAAAATCTAAAAGACTTAAGTCGGGTGACCGAGGGGGCCACTCAATTGCACCCCTTCGGCCTATCCAGCGTCCTGGAAACGTGTCATTTAAATAATTGCGCACATGTAGCGAGTAATGCGGAGGAGCTCCGTCTTGTTGGAAAATCAGTTCCTGTTCATTGTGTGCAGAGTTGTTCTCTATGATATTTGTTAGAGCTAGGTTGATGGCATTTTCTAGTAAATCCAGGTACATATCACCTGTTAAATTTCCAGGAAGGAAAAAAGGGCCTACAATGGAATTTCCAAAAATATCAGCCCATACATTTAACTTCTGGGGGTGTTGTGTGTGTCTCGTGGAAAATCTTTGGATTGGCATTGGCCCAGTAACAATTGTGACGATTTACCAAACCATTTAAGGAAAAGGTGCACTCGTCCGAAAATCACACATTAAATAAGAAATTACCATTATTAATCGCTCGTTCAGTCATAATTTCGCAAAATTGAGAACGACGATCAAAGTCGTCTTCATTTAGTTCTTGCACTAACCGAATCTTATAAGGATGGAACTTGTATTTTTTTAATACTCGTTGGACAAATACTCACGCCCGTCGCAACGGCCAATTGTCTATCCATTGCAACTTGCCCCAATACTGCTATCTCCGTATGTTCATTTAGTACCAGATTTTCAAGCTGTCTCTTTTTGTTATGAACGGAACCTGTTTCGCGAAGTTCGGCCATCAATTCCCGAACAATTTTTCAAGGAACATGTTTGTCATGATGCCGTTGGTTAAACAGCTCCGCGGCCCGATTTCCGATCTCATTATTTTTGAAAAAAAAAACTCAATAATTCCTACTTTTTCTGCAATTGAGTACACCATAATTGATAAATTTAAAAGGTTTAATAATTTGGAAACACTTCAACCACAAGTCACAAGACAACTATCTAGCAACTACCTGGCCCAATGCGAAGCAAAAACCCGTTAACTGTTATCTCACTAACACGGGCCTAAAGAATCTGCAAATACCCAAAAAACAGCGAATTCTTATTGAATTTTCAAAAATATGGTAAGTTTTAAATCGATTTTTGCATTTTGCGTCAAACGTATTGTTGCTATTTCAAAGGTCCATATTTTCTAAACGAGTCGATCGATTTTAAAAAAGTAAGCAGAGATGTATAGGGAACTAAGAGCCCTTTTTAATGAGGTGTCACTTGACTCCCATTCTCATTTGAAAAAATTTGGGGGATGACAGCCCCACGTTGGGGGTTGAAGGTTTTGCTATGGTTTTTGCGTCCAAAGTTGTCCCCCTGACAAACAAACTTGACGTGGTTTTGGCTTTTGTCGAAAAGTCCTTTCCCAGCCTGTAATGCCTTACGGTACGTTTTTGATGGGCCACCCTGTATAGGTCTCTGAACAGAAGCTCTAGTTTCATTACTACACTTTATTAAACGCTAAGGTGTTCGTTGAAGATGGATTTTCATTTGCTGATAGGACAATATCAAGTTTTTTTTTATCTTCAGTTAAGGCGCATGTTTGGCCAATTTTAAAAAAGTCACGTACTATCCCGTTGCGTTCAAATTTGTGAAATACTTTACTCACAATTGACTACGTAATTAGAATCTCAGGATACTTTGCATTAAATAACATGCAAACTTCAATCTGAGCCCTTACCTTGTCTCCACAACCCAACAATAATAAAATTTCAATAAGCTACTTTTCTGAGGGCACCATAATTTAAACTAAACTACCCAAATACTAACATTTGCTTACAATAAAAGATGATAAGGAACAAAACGGTGTAAAAAACGATTTTCTATTTTGTTCACTAATGGCATAAAAAAAAAACATGTTTTACAATAAAATTTTATTGTATGTATCAGTTTTTACCTCTATTTTCTATTACACAATGAATGTGTTTAATTTTTGTGTTTTTCTTAGGTTTCTTTGTTCCTGTTATTTTTAAACTAAAACTAACCCACACAGGTTTACTATAATTTTGCGCAATTTTTTAGTATTCAAAAATCTGTTAAGACCAAAATAGCAAGGGGTCCTCGACATGACAAAAAATGAAGTGAAGTCTCCAATTATAACTGATTTTCTCATCATAAGCATTATTAAACTATTGGCCACACTACTGTCATAAATTATTAGTTATAAAGATAGAATAAGAGGCCATTGAAATTTAGTTGAGCTAGTAGGTTGTGTTTAACACAAGAAAAATATGAGGGGAAGGTAGTCTGAGATGGAGATGGTATACTTCTTGATAAAGAATCATAAATAATTAATTTAGGATTGCCTAATCAATCACATTTAGGGCACAAAAGTCAAATAGACGTCTATTAGTATCAAAGTAAAAACAAAAAAGTGAAATTTAAACAATTCTAATATAAAATAAAAAAAAAGGAAAAGTACTACAAAAGCTATTTCACCCGATACTAGTAGGTGAGATGGCGTATTCACAGAAATGCACAAAAAAGAACAATAAACTAAACACACAATTACAAATAGCATTCTCTTTTGTTTCTGAAACTCAAAACTCATATTGTCTGAAGCTTTTGAACTAAAATTAAGCTAAATGGCTCCAAGCAATAAGTGCAACAGGGATTTTCGTCTTCTTCTATTTCCAAAGGTTCAGTTTCGCTTTCAAAAGATACAACTTTAACTCGCCTTTTTGCTTTACGACCAGTACGCTTGGATTTTCAGCTTCTTTACTTTAGCGGCTTTTATCTCTATGGTCTCTGTGGTTGAGTTTATGAAACCGAATTTTCCTTTTCTACGAATCAATCGCTTTACACTAGTTGCTGTAGGTAAAGCAGAAATATCAGCGACATATAGAGAGGATCGATCCATTTTGTTCTGTAGCAGCATGAGTAGAAGTAAAATCATCCTCTCTGGCAACTAGTGGCCCAAAGAAACTGACGTCAAGTGGTTGAGTTGGTTGGTACAGTAAGGACGAAGACAAGGAATGTTTATGTTGTTTACTTTAGCAAATATTAAGACGTCTAAATTCTTATGGCTTGAATGCCCATCTAAAAACAATATCAGTATGTTTTGTGATGATGGTTTTAAATTCTTAACAAGTATTGAAGCCACTTAGGAAAGGCCTTACCGTTCATCAAGCATTCAAGAGCATTATCCAAATCCTTATCCTTAATATTTTTGCGACGGCAAAAGGTTCCTAAAACAGCCACTCAAACCTTAACAAAATAAAATTTAAAAATGGTAATTTTTCAGTTTACCTGCACAGCTAAAACGGTACACACTGCTGCCTCTTATGGCATAGTTTTGCAAAAAAGATTACTGTGCCATCTCATCCAGACCACTGTGCCATCTCATTCAGACCACTTTGCCATCTCATCCAGACCACTTTCCCCTACTACATACAACTTTGTTATATAACGATGACAATCATTGTTGACAATGGCACATGTGTGTTTGTATTTTTTAAGGTTTTTATCACATTTTTAGCCACTATTTAGCGCGCCTATGGTTTAAGTTATTAATATTCCTAAACTGCTGCTGGATCGGCTTTCGAACGGTTAACCGCAATTATGCACATTGGTTTTGTGCAAAAGTACTTACAGCAAAGACGGATGAGAAGATGAACGTAAATAGTTTCAAAGTTACATTAAATTTGGCATTCCAAAAGCTGGATGATGCAGCGATAAGGACAAGATTTATGAATAAAGTTTACCGTCAATTTTCGGAAATGGGCGCTTAGGGAATACTGTTTCGGTATTTATTTTGCTGTTGGGGAGTAACGGCATTAGGATTATTTTTGCTTCCTTGTCGTATTCAAAAGTTTTGAAAAGGTACGCAATTGTTCCATTGTTCATATTTTATGCAAGATTCTTACGACATAATATTCAGCTATTGACAGCCTGAACGAACATTTGTTTAAATGATATTCCAAAGTTGTAACAATATTGGTTTGCAACAAATAGTTCCCCTAATATCGCACATCACTTTTATATCGATATCATAATATTTTAAATTGACATCTGTAAAAGCAAGTAGCATATTTAAAGCTTAAATAGAATTAAAACCAAGCTAAATAAATTGCTTACATATTAATCCAGTATCTCAATATCGCATAAGTCAAATTAAGGTATATGGCAAACTTGTACAACAGGTTGTTTCATAGTGTAAAGGGCAGCTTATTAAACTATTCAAAATCATTTAACTAGAATAAGAACTATCCTTGGTACGTTGTTACAAACTCGTTAAGTAAAGTCACGTGACACCTAACTGCCGCATCGCTCTAAAACTGAGAACCCCGTATTTTACTAGTAACTATTTTATCCCTTAGGCCCGACTGTTTTTAAACGATTTTGGTACACAGCAGCACTCACATCTTAAAAAATTAAGCTGGGCGATACTAGAATACCGTGCGATATTCGGGTACTTGTCTCTATGACTCTGCGTAGAAATATCTGTAGTAAAACAGGCTTTATCACCAACCTTGTCTTCAATGTTCGAAGGTATCAAGGTTTTTTGTTAGTTCATGGTTATCGATCCAAGCGAATGACTATCCTTGGATGGAGTGTCCAGCAGCCTCAAAATTGATTTGATGAGATTAGGACGTAGTGACTGTTTTCGACCAATTGAGGCTTTTCCAAACTTAAGAATGAAGAGTTTCAAGAGAAATGTTTGCTTTGATGTAAGTTTTTTTTAAAGAATTAATAGGCAATCTAAACTCACAAAATTAATGCTGGATCCTCTTTAAATCACATGAAATTTTATTATAGTGGAATAAATCGGAGAAGTCCCTTTTTACCAGTTTTCGACGCTTCACTTCGACCCCGTTTTCGACCATGCACTATATAGATAGTCGAGAGCAGGTCAGATACTCGCACTTCTTAAGGTATATTAAGTAAATAGTGTAGGTACCTAGGTACAAATATAGGCACGGTATAGAAATCTGGGGGTTGGAAGGTTAGTATGGGAGAATATTTTTTTTTCTGAATAGCACAAAATTACAAGATACAAAATAATGTAATCTTTAGGCTCCTTTATCGTAAAAATGTCCGTCAAATTCGGTACACTCCATATGAGACCTTAAATAGCATTAATCACAAGTAATATTTTTCTTATCTTTATCTTCAGTGTCGCTTATATTAGGTTCTTATCTCCATCTTATGGCACTTGTTTTTTGTTTGATTTTTTGACAACCCCTTTGGTTTCATAAGCTTTTAACTTTTCGTTCTTCTTCTTCTTCTTAGCTTCTTCGCCGCTTTAATTTTTTTGCTTTCATATTTCTTAATGTAATATGCTCTGCATTCTGGAAAATATATTGCACTAGGCAATTTTCCTTTTCGTTTTAAATTTGATTTCTAAATCGGTTCTGGACAATAAAAATGTACTCTCTTCTTTCTCCATCTTATTTGTTATTTTTCCTAGATCTTCCACATCATCGGAATTATCGGGTATAATACCACTAGTGCATCAAAATTACCGATAATTCTGATTGAAAGCGTGTTGTATTGTAACTGAATGAGTTTATTTTCATTTTTGAATAAATCCGAAATATTAAAAAAAAAAACATTATTTTACAATAAATTACGTAATAAGTAACAAATTTATTAAAAATATACTTAAAATTAGGAATAAAATGTGTTTCCGCTAAAAGTACAATTAGAATAATTTACAATGTGATTTTACCTACTGGGGGATTATCGCTTCTACTGAGGAATTATCGCTTCTACTGTGGAATTATCGCTGTAATTCTTGCGAAAGACCACACTTCTTATGAGATTTTTTATATATGAGGGAAATATTCTTGGTTATCTTTATTCAGTGTAAGTGACCATGAGTTAGAACGAGCTTATGGTCCTCATTAAACGATTTTAACTCTATAATTCTCATTCTCATGTTGAACTTCCTGATTTTAATGGGCAACTTGATCTGGGAAGTGGATTGGTTCAGGTGGTATTATTATTACACCTGTTGTTTCCATAAATTGTTATTGCAAAGTCACAAGGGTCAGAGGTTTCTTTATTGGGGGTTAGCAAATTACTCATTCGTTCTTCATTCTCCTGTTCATGTTGAACATTCTAATTTTGATGGGCAGTTTCATTTTTGGAAATGAATGGATTCCATTGGATGGATCTAACCAAAACAAAAATTATAAGAATTATCAAAAATTTAAAATCAAAACCAAATGGTCGACAAAAGGCCGTTTCTCCATTAGCTGTTGTGTTGTCCATGCAGGTTCTTCCGGCTTCAACTCCAAATTGTTTTTCTTCTTCCTGCTCTCTGTATTAAGCCTTCACAAGATAACGAAGTATCTGGCCATGCAGTCGGCTCACTGTTCTGGTTACTGATATTCCTCTATATTTGGTACAGTCCAATTTATTTCCCTTTCTATGAATGGACGAGATATACGCCACTTCCCATTCATTCGGTATAGGGCTGCCATTTAAGTATTGGTTTATACACCAGGTTAGATCATCCATTCTTCAATCCTGATATTGCCTTTTTCACATTTTTTATATCGATCTAAATATTTTTACCCTGAACGAACACATTTACTGGTGACCCTCTCAGATATTCAGGTCTGTTTTCTGCTAGCAGGCTTTTATAGTATTCTTCCCAATTTTGCGCTGGTATTAGTTGCATATTTGTACCTTTTGTTTCTATAGAATTAACCCTATTTATAAATTTCCATGTTTCTGCGCATCTCCTTATAACAATATTGTTTGTTCTCTCATAAAATTGATAGTCTTATTGTAAAAATATAGTTACCTAGTCACGTTATAAATAATACCCCAAAGTAACGTTCTAGTTAGTATTAATTAGAACAGGCCAACTTTTGGCGCTCTAGTGCAATAAAGTAACAATAATTATCACATGGCGCACAATGCGTACAATTTTTGAAAATATAAATTAATTGAAAACTATTTTTTATGTGACTAAAGTAACAATTCTTGCAAGCGAAAGAACAGTTTACAAACCAAGGCGAAGCCAATGTCAATTTGTTCTTCTTCTTGCCAAAAATTATTTCGACGAGTGAAATATCATACTTTTTTACCACCACGTTTCAAAGCATGTCCCAAATAAGTGATAAACAAGCGCCTAAGATTCCAAAAACGAATGATACACTGAGCGAAATATCCGAGTTATCCTAGACCAACGCGTGTTACTAATAGGGGACAGCTCAGACCTCTGAATTACGGTAACTAAATCAAAGAAGTTGCATCAAATCACTGTTCATGAGTTATAATAGCTCTGAGGATGGGTTGTTTAGCTAGCTAGCTTAACTAATCGTAACTGAGTTTGACGAACACATGCGACGTGGGCTGCAGCAATTCATTGTTTAAGCTGCCAGAAACGAATATGGGAATTGTGATGCGTTACTACTCGGGCTAGATTAACTCATGATTTGAGCTATCAAACCTGGACCTTTCAGTTGTTCTAGCTTACTTAACGACTATATATTTAATCTGTCCTAAAGTTGGAGTATCCTCATTTTCACAAGAACAAACTGTCAAAATGCGTCATTAAATAGATTTTTAACCTCTTCGTAAGACCTGACCCTATCGCCATATCCTCTCAGCATAGGAATTGTAATTCTTTCACTTTCAGTTAAAGACATTTTTGCATGTACAAATTACAGCTTTTATGACTTTACATCAAAACTGAACTGGTGTTTTATTTATTAATAAATAAAACACAATTTGTTGATATTTTCAAAACAGTCGTTATTTCGAAAACTACTAATATTAGGAACAAAGTATGTTATACCAAAAGTGTAATAAATTTAAAGTAAAAACTACAAATAAAAAAAAATACAGGGTGTTACATTTAAAAATATAAAATTCGTTCGAATTCCAGACAAACTAAAAAGCTGGCAACAACGCCAATATCGTTATTCGGTGCGTCAGATCCTCTTACATAACTGTACCAAATTTGGTTTAAGTCGGCGAATAAATTGTGATGTTATTAAGCCGTTTCCAGACTTTATACACCCACTGTCAATGTTTATAATGTTAGTTGGATTCATTTGCATTTCAACAATTTGTTAGTATTACGCTTAAGTTAAATTTTCTGCGTATTATACTTGTCATTAGGCTTTACATAGTAAGTAAATAAAACCGAGTTATGATCATTCTGTGTTTCTTTTGAAGTAACTTATCACAACAACAATATTAACAATAAGCCATTAGCTGTCGCGGGCCGGATTTGGCCCGCGGGCCGTAGTTTGGAGACCCCTGGTCTAGTTCACCAAACTTGTTTGTGGGGTTGCAAACAAATGGCTGACACCCAGCAACTAGATATTATGGGACTCCGTTAATATTCTAATGTATATTATAACACTTTTTCTGGTCTTAACGTTTATTAAAATGAAAAAATACATTCTAGTTTCACAGTCCATTGTTATATTTTGTTATTAATAATAATTGCAAGGCAATAAAGTATTATATGAGAGGCACAAAGTATGTAAAATTGTAATTATTTACTTTTGTCACTAGAAACGAAAGTTAACGTTTTGGGATTTTTTGTCACTCGGGACGAAATCGATATCTTAGTAGGTATATACTGTCACCTAAAGACATATTTTCGTATATGGTCTTTGTTATTCCTTTAAAATAAGTTTTTATCAGAACTTAATCGCTAATATCACAATTCTGCTATATCTCAGGTTTTATATTTATTCGGTTCGCTTGCATTTTGCATTATGATGAATGAACATTCATATTCACTTGTCGAAAATAATGTTACTCTCGTGTAACTGACCACAGAATTGATTGCACGTGAAAAACGGTCCTTTTATCAAAAATGTAACACAAAAGGTTTATTCAAAATGTTTCTTTGTCAAAATATTCAATATATTTCGGCACAAATTCGCAATGAATAAAAGTTGGTGGCTGTAAAATATTGTATTTAAAAAAATGGTTTGGAAAAACAATGGAAGTTAATCAAATTTACCATTGTTATACAGGACATCCGCTAATTTATTGATGGTACACAGCAACACCACAGTTTTTTTATACAAATATATTATATTAGTAAGTGGGGTGATTCATGGTGGGCTTATTATAATTTATTTTTATTTATTTATTTATTTTATTTATTTCCTTTAATATTTACAACAGTAAATATAGGATATTGTCATTGATAATAAAAAATATACAATACATATATAAAACAATACACAAGTAATAAAACACACAATGGAGCAATAAAATAAACATAAACAAATTAAAAGTCCTTAAAATTAAAAATGGGAGTTCAGGTACTCCGATACAGAATAATATGCCTTATTGGTCATCAATATTTAAGTTTTTCCTAAAGCGATACTGCTCATTCAACTCACGAGTCTGAACAAATGCATCAATGTTTGACTTAACATAAGTTAGGCAGTTATAAATAAACAAAGAATGAAATGTCAGGACTCCAAGCTGAGGAAACAATTCACGACATGAAAAAGATCGATTCTTAAACATCATCGTTCTAATAATTCTTTTTTGTTGAATAAAAATTTCATTTACTCTGGAACTGCAACCCCAAGCTAAAACTCCGTAATTCAAACAGAATTGAACATATAAAAAATAATACAATTTTAGAAGGTCAAGATCAATTTTATTACGCAGCTGCCAGACAACAAAACAATACGTAGCTAGTTTTCACAGTACAAAGTCTACATGATGATTCCACGATAGTTTTGAATCTATGAAAATTCTGAGAAATTTAACAACATATGCCTATTTAATGGTTTTATTATTTAATTTAACCAATTAACTTTTATTTAGATCACGAAGACAGAAAAAAATTAATTCAGCCTTATCTTCATTCAGAATCAACCCATTTTCCTCGCAGTAGTTCTGCATGGAGGATACCGCATTGCCTGAACCCCTGCTAAGAGCTTTAGCATCTGAACCAGCACACGTGACAGCGGTGTCATCCGCAAAGAGATAAATATAATGGTCTTTAAAGTTATTTGAGTCAATGTCATTTATAAAAACTATAACAACAATGGACCCAGTATACTGCCCTGAGGCACGCCCTTAGTGACAACGCTGTCAGCAGAAAAGTAGGATTCTTGACGGTGTTTTAACACAACTCTCTGAGATCTACCCGACAAAAAGCTACTCAACCAATCAAGTGCATTGCCGCGAACACCATAGCTATAAAGTTTACTTAATAAAAGGTCTATATAATTAACATCAAATGCCCTTTTAAGGTCAAAATAGAAACATGCCGTCTGATTGCTTGAATCCAGGTTTTCTAAGATTTTATTATACAGAGCAACAATTGCATGCTGCGTTGACAAGCCCTTTCGAAATCCGAATTGTTGTGGTGAAAAGAACTTTTCGCGCTCGAGAAATACAATTAGTCGTCGATAAAATGCTCTCTAGAACACTTTTGGGAAAACAAATAAGAGTGCTATTCCGCGGTAATTGCAAATATCATGCACGTCAACCTTTTTAAAAATTCGTTGAACTATGGTATTTTTTAGTATACATGGAAAAGAACCTTCTTCAAAGCAAATGTTAATCAAACAAGTAAGGGGGCCTACGATGCAATATGCAATGTTCTTTAGCAAAGAACAGGGAATCCCATCAACCCCTGCTGAGTTTTTATTAGTTACAGAAAAAATTATTTAATATATTTCATGTTCAGAGTATGGTTCCAAAACCAGAGAGTTGCAAACTTTTTTGGAATTGGTCACTGAGGTGTTTATTTTCATCTTAGATGTCAACTCATTTACAGAATTAATTATTAAATTCCTCAGCGGCCAAGTTCAAATCGTAAATTTTATTATTTGCCGTATTTTTGATAGTGACAAAATGTTTAGGCAGGTCATTGACCTTTTCAATGTTTATCTCATTTTTTATTATTTTCCAAGCTGCACGAGATCGATTGTCAGAGTTTATAAATAATAATACCAATGCTACATTAATTATTTTATTATATTGTGTAGCTTTCAAAAATAACAAAATTTCTGTTCCCCGACTATATTTTATAAAATGCTTATCTACTTAAGTTAACAGTCGTATGACATGATTGGTTTACAGAGGCTGATGATGGGAGTTTATACTCCCGAAAAATGTTTCTATTTTTAAACAATAAAATAAATTTGTGGAGCAGACTAAGATACTGATACAACCACAAACACGTTGGTATCGCGACTCCGTCTCAAACCTAACCTTAAAGGCCCCCACAGACGTGGAGATCGGTATCGCTACATGTATCATGACACGGAGACGCGATACAGATCTCAACAAGTATCGCTTCATATCGCCGTGTGTGTGTATGTATCTTGTATCGGGATTCCAAACTGTAAACAATGGAACAAACAATAGTGTGATGTGCATGCATTTTTTCTGCCATTTCTGGTTTGGTTGTCATAGAGACCAACTTACTTTTTCTTAAATGGAACACCTGTTGCAGGTCAAATTTGCCGCTATTAAAATTATAGTAATTTATTTTTAAATTCACTCCCTTCTTCATAAAATTAATTCTTTTAATGAAAAAAATCAAGACAGACACTTCACACAGAGCCTCCTCGCTCAAATAATAAATCTATAGTTGACAACTTTAGTTTCCTTTTTAACAAATATATTTTTCTTAGTCCTACCGGTTCTTCAGGCTGTTTCTGAGGTATTTATTAGTCCATATGGATCTTCGTACTAAACCTAATCCATTTTAAAGGCATTAGTTTTATGCTTGAAGGCTAAGAACACGAAACTCATGGTAACAGACACTTTGGCTATATGACATATTAAAGGTTAGAGATACTTCTTCAGTCCCTTAAATTCACCCTTATGAAATCAGGAGCGTTGTGTGGAATACTAACTTCCCTCATATTTTCCTAATTAAAAATAATTAATTATCCATTATTAGTTTGTTGTTGTTATTATTGTCATATTATGTCAAGGCTGCCAAGTAAATTCCCTAAAACCCTGTCTGTCAAACTTACCCGCCTCTTTGGAAGGAGAAAAACCTTTTTCTAGAATCACTTTGGTTCCTGCAGTGCAGTGGTGCGATTTGGACTGTTGGCGCTATTTTCGCCATTTTAGTGAGGAATTTCGGGGCCCAAGCATTTTATCGGTGGCCAAATTTATTCAGCGCCGAAAGCTATTTTGCTGTTTTAATTGCTTTGGGTTTCTCCTCAAATTTCAATTTATTTGCTACGAGAAAGGGCAACTCCCACCTCAGGTGAGTTTTAGATCATAACTTCTGCAAGAGATAAGCAGCTTTGCTTTTTATAATGTTAAATAGGTTTCACGTATCAATTATTTCTTACCATTCACGTCATATTGTAGCCAGCCATTGCATGCTTTGCTTTTGTTTCAGGCCTTTTTTTTGCTTCTCACCTTTTTGTTTTCTTCACACCCTTTTGTCTGCCTATTCTTGTCCTGCTGTCCGGCCTGCGTTTGGCATACGTTTATATCGCTTTGGACTGCATGATCCTGCTTTTAACTCTGCTGTTGGTTGCATACTGCTGGTACCTGCAGTCACCTTGCTGAATATCCGAGCTTAGCACCCCTTCATCTGTCGAGGAGTCCTCGAAAGCCTGGCGATACATAGAGGCTAACTTGAGCCAGTCTCTCCAGTTGCAGTGCCGATGGAATGGAGTTTGGAGAGCCTCACATCAGGTTTTTCTATTTGTCTGTGCTGTCTAACTACTTGTAAAGCATTTCCAAAACGTGCTTAGGTCGTGGAAATCCACTCTGGGACTCCACCTTTAACCCGCAATTATCACAATAATGTCATTGACTTTCTAAATTCACTATTTTACATAATATACCGGCTTAATTTAAAATCACATTTGCACTTTTCATTTTAGTTAACCTCAAATTTACTTGCTTTCTATACGACTTTTAAAAGTCACCTGTTTGGAGCAGTACCATAGGTTTTATTTTGGTATTCTTAATCGTTTTCTTCGGTTCGACTTGTAAGTTATGTAAGGAGCATAAATAGTTAAATAGTCCCCTTTTCATTTGTATTTAGTATTACCTCGTATATTCGAATCATGCTTGAGCCTTTTTATTCATTTTATTTATGATCAATTCGATGACTTATTTGGGTTTGTTAGAATACGATATTATTTCTAAATAGATTTTAGAGTTTAGTCTAGTGTTTTCTTGATATTCGTAACGTTTCCTGTTTTATTATTTTAATCTGTGGTGTTGTCTCGACCCGAGGTGGCGCACCCCCTTTAGTTTTACCCACACCACTCGCCGGCCATATGAGCTAGTCACGAATCGGCCGCAGCCCTGAAGACAACAGCACTTGCTCATATAAGAGCCACCTGATCTTACTCTTTTCTCTTTTTTTTTGTTGTTATATTCATAAAAACTTACTAACTAATTAATCAATCAATGCTTTGCTAATTAATAATACCCCCCTTTATTTTTTCTGTTTTAATAACAACTATTTTATTAAACAACCAAAATTGCCTTAACACACCCTGCATAAGATTGCATGGTTGAATTCTACTGGGAAAACTCTGAATTTTCAGATTTCTATGCAAATGGAACAAGAGAGGTTTGGGCTCAAAATTCAGATGAACCAATTCATTTGCTACAAAAAGGTACTCTTGATAAGACCCGATTCCGTAGTACATGGGTTATATGGGATTTTTCTGTTTTTGATTTCTACGCCAATGGAAGATAAAAGGTTTAAGTTTAAAATTTAGATTAAACCAACTAATTTACTACAAAAAACCTCTTGAACAGTTTTCTTATCATTTGCTTATTTTTCGCACGGTATTTTTCAGGTACACGACCTTACACCTCACAAACGATTGTTATTGTTGGTTATTATTAGTTTCATCTGATATATGATTAATATTGTTGCTAACGTTCAAACTATTTATCTGCTTCCATTAATTATTAGAATACTTTAATTGTCGTGAATTATCATGGCGGTGCAATTCACTAATGCAGAATATACCGATATGATATTGGTATTTGGGTATTGCCAAGGAAATGGTAGAGAATGCGTAAGAGTCTATTTCGAAAGGTTTTCAAATCGTCGTATATCAAACCACCCGACCTTTGCTGCTGTTGAAAGACGCCTGCGGGAAAACGGCCAATTTACTCCTAAAGCCATCCATAATGGAATACAGCGTTTTGTAAGGGTTCCTGAAGTCGAGGAAGACATTTTAGAACGTGTTGCAGAAGATCCAGAAAAAAGCACCAGGAGGCTAGTTAGGGAAATAGGAGTGTCCAAAGATATTGTTCATGAAGTACTTCAAGAACAGTTGCTATATCCATACTTTGCCAGTTCAAGATTTCACATAATGATCAAGAAATGCGCCTGCTTTTAAGTCGGCTTGTTCATAGGCAGAGAGAAGAGAATCCCAACTTTGCTAGCAATATTTTGTTTACCGATGAAGCATGTTTTACAAGAAGAGGTATTATAAATTTTCATAAGGAACATGTTTATGCGGATGAAAATTCACATTCTATCAAGGTAAAACATGTTCAAAATGAGTTGAGTATTAATGTGTGGGCTGGAATAATTGGTAATCGCATTGTTGGTCCTGTCATTATTCCTCAAAAATTAACCGGGGAAATTTATTTGCAACATCTACAAAATACGCTGCTAGATTTGCTAGAAGATTTACCTTCACAACTTTGGAGAGATATGTAGTTAATGCACGATGGAGCTCCACCACATTTTGCATTAAATGTTAGAAACTTATTGAATCAGCAGTACCCAAATAAATGGATTGGTAGAGGTAATGCCCCTGTAAATTGGCCACCACGGTCTCCGGACTTACATCCATTGGATTATTTCTTATAGGGGCATCTTAAGACAGTGGTTAACAGGACAAATCCAGATAAGGCAGAACAACTATGGCAACGTATTCAAGATGCAATAAAGGGCGATGAACAAGTTCTGCAAAGAGTGTGTTTTAATTTTCTTCGACGTATAAATCTTTGTATTCATGAAAATGGTGGACATTTTCAGGAATTTTTATGAAATTTCTATTTATTTCTGTTTATGATTTAGTTATTTTATTCTTTTTTTGTAAAAACTACTACGTATTAAGTAATAAATTGCAAATTTCTCAAAAACCGTCAGACGAATCGAGTCGTATTAAGAGTAGCTTTTTTGTAGCAAATGAGTTGGTTTATCTGAATTTTGTACCCAAACCCCTCTTGTTTCATTGGCATAGAAATCTGAAACAAGTAATTAGTAAAAAACCCAGGTTCTACGCCTATGGACTGATATTAATCAGAATTGAGACATGGGTTTTTTTGCCCATAAGGCTATGCCAACGTACCAAATTTCGGCAAAATAGTATGAGCAGTTTTTGAATTAATCCAGAAAAGCGATTTAAAAATTGTCACTTCAGCGCCGTCTAGCGCCCAAAGTAAGCAACTTTGTACTAAGGTAAAATTACTTAAATCGGCTAATTTTGGTCTGAAGAATATGTGGTAGGTTTTTGTAAAGACCTTTTACAGACACCCTGTATATTATTGAAAAATAAAAATGGTGGCACGTTAATCAAATAATACATTGTAGTTGTTCAATAAGGTCTAATTAATTGTCTCGTTAGCCAAGTTTGATTGATACACAGAAGGTCAAAATTTTCAATCTTTAAAACGTGCTAACTTATGCACAGGTCCAAATGAAAGACATTTTCAGCATTTTCTATAACTTACAATCATTAGTGTAACATTTACGTATAATTCATTTGTGAAATGAAAGCTCGTTTTAAACAACATAATTCATGATATCTGCAATTATTTTGAAAACGACTGGAAATAACTAATTTTGCTTCTACTGCAAAATATAATTGTTTATAAATTCTACGTAACATTAAGTAAAAATATATAGGGTCTTTTAAAAAAATTAGTTTAAAATGCGTAATTTTTGAAACTTTATTTGGAACACCCTGCAGAGAATGGATAAATACTATTAGATTCATGGTTAGAAAAATGTTTTTAGGTCCTCATCTTATCACACTTTTTGGGCCACTCTGTAATACATAATACAATATAAGTGAGCATATGAATGAAATTCCTAACTTACTTCGCATAGGAGCTATGGAAACCTGACGCAGTGTTGCAAGGCCCTGTGTATGCAAAAGAATGAATTTGTTGATGGCCTCGTTGATTCATTTGCTACAAGTGTCTAATATGACGTTCACCGTGAATCACCCTGTATGACCAAACTCACTTTAGTTTAAAAGTTCGTAAATAATAGCCGAGAAAAAAGTTTAAAGTTACTCTTCGATTTAATTAAATACCTTCAGAAAACAACAAAGTTTTGCACAAACTTTGGAATTTGGGGATTATTGCAATTGAATAATTATTTAAAATTCATAAAAATTTTGTTTTAGATTATAGAGAGCGCTGTCTGTGACTCAGCTTTATGTTTAAAAGGTTTTACTTCTTTTGAACCTTAGTGTATTTACGTGTTAGATGAAAATTACTTTTTTCAATTTTTATTACAGGTGATATTCAGGTATGAGTACCTACTATTTACTTTGCCCGGAATTGGAGTGTCTATATGGGGATTACGCTTATTATAAAAAAATAGAGGCGGTTAAGTAAAGAAAGGTTTTGGAAATATATTAGTAGTTTATTTCAGCCTTTGGTTTTTTCCTTTTCGTATATTCAAAGAAGACGAAAATACGTTTTTGAAAATATGCCATAACTTCCTTATTTTTGAAATATTGAAACACATTTTCATGGTGAATTTTTATGTAAAATACAATTATTTAGTCATATATTGGCTACAACGTTTCGGTTTCCTGAAATCATCATCAAATTAGTAGTTTCTGATGCGGGCTATCTTACTTTTACGTTGATATGACTCCCTCTTAAATTACCTTTCCATTGGTGTATCATTAATATACAGAGTGGCAAAAAGTCGAGCATAATGCCTGTAACTTTTGAAATATCTCGTATAAGAAAAAGTGAGCTGTATTAAAGTTGTTCAGTAAATTATTCCCCACATTTCTACCGGTATGAATTTTTTCTGCCATTTCTGGTTTAGTCGCCATAGAGACCAACTTACTTTTTTTTAAATGGAACACCCTGCATATTTGAATTCTACTGGGAAAACTCTGAATTTTTTGTATTTCAAATTTTCACCAGCAAGCGTTTCCGAGGTAATGAGAACTCAAAAATAAAAAAACTTCCTAATTATAATTATTCCTACCTAATACCCACTAGTTGAGTCAAGGTGTTTTCATGACAGCGACCTAAGAGGTATCAATTTTCAGTTCCTGTTTAATTTTCTGTTGTCTGATTTCTAATTTGTTTACACTATGGTTCAACTGAATAAGAAACAACGAGTTAAAATTTTAATAATGAGCTGTTACGGAAATATGAAGAGATCGCAAGATCAGGTTTGTCAAGTTTTCAGTGAATTATATCGAAATAGGCCTCCAATAAATCAGTCAACGGTGTGTCGAGTGGTAAAGAAATTTCGTGAAACAGGCAGTGTTAGGGAAGCCGCTAGATCAGGTCGACCTAAAACAGCAACCTGTGGAGACAAAGCTTTGGATATCATGCTCTCAATACATGAAAATCCGACACAATCCAGGCCAATGGCAATGGATTCTAATATGTCTCATCAGTCAGTGAAAAATTTGTTTAAGCAGGAGAAGTTGCATCCCTACAAGATAAAGTTGATGCACGAGTTAAACGAGGATGATTTTGATAGAAGAGCTGAATTTTGTGAGCTGATGACGGAAAGATGCAATAACGATAATAACTTCGCAACAAATATCATTTTCTCGGATGAAGCTACTTTCCATTTAAATGGCGTCGTTAATAGACACAATTATCGTTATTGGTCTGCTGAGTTCCAGGAAGGTCACACTCAGAGGCCCGAAAAAGTTAATGTTTGGGCGGACATAGTTGGTAGACATATTGTGGGACCTTTTTTCATATATGGTAATTTGACTAGCAAAAAATGTCTATATCTTCTCAGGAATCACATAATTCCTTCTTGCAGAATCGTTTTACCGGGCGTAAATAATGGTATAAACGAAAAGATATGGTTTCAGCAAGATGGAGCACCTACGCGTTATGCGGCAAATGTTAGACAATACATAAGCGAACAATTTCCAGGACGTTGGATAGGTAGAAGAGATTCTATTGACTGACCAGCGCGATCCCCGCTCGACTTCTTTTTGTGAGGACACTTTATTTATTTATTTACAAAATTTAGGTTACAACAGAACTGAGTTCCCAAAAAGGCATCGGCTAATTACAACTTAATATTAATATTGGGTTTCTACATTAATATGAATGGAAAAAATAGACATAGAATATTTTTCATACATTAACAAATACATGCGCGAGGAAAAGTTCTTTTAGTTTTGATTTAAATTTCAAAATTGAAGCAGAAAAAACTTCAATGTCATAACAATACTTATTACAAACTATTTGCATTCTAATCAACGGGGTATTACGTCCCAAATTTGTTCTAAGCAATGGTATATTAAACAATTCATGACTTCTTAGTTCCCTTGCAGGAACATTAAAACTCATAAATGATAAAAGAAGTGGTTAATCAATTTGATGGTTTATAAGTTTAAATATTGTGTATATATCCGACATTCGACGCTTCTCGGAAAGCGGTAAAATCTTAAATTTTTTGGCTACATTCTCCGGGGTACAAGCGGCTTTATATGCCAATACTTTGAGAAATTTATTTTGAATTGCTTCGATTCTGTTTATATACATTTTATAATTAGGATTCCATATAACTGAAGCGAAAGAGAGTTTACTGTAAACAAATGCGAAATAAAGTGATAATAGTGTTTTTGGTTCTCTAAAAACCTGACAGTTTCTGACAATGAATCCTAACAATCTGTTAGCTTGAGCCGTAATCATATCAAAGTGAAATCGAAAAGACCACTTAAAGAACAAAGTCTACGTTAACCGTCCAAATGACTTAATATCTTTAAAAGTCAGAATTAGTGCTAAAATTCGGGCCATTCCAGAGGACTTTTAAACGTTGTAGACGGGTTCAGGGATCGACTGGCGCTCTGTTTAGCAGAAAATGGTGGTCATTTTGAACACCTGATCCACTGAAAAGGTTTCACTTGTTTATTATTCCGATGTTAAGTTGTTTAATTTTCAAGGGTACTCCGTTTGTTATTATAAAGTTTTTTACAATTTTAAATAAATAAAAATTTAAAATACAAAAAATTCAGAGTTTTCCCAGTAGAATTCAAATGTGCAATAATATGCAGGGTGTTCCATTTAAAAAAGTAAGTTGGTCTCTATTGCAACTAAACCAGAAATGACAGAAAAGTTTCATGCAGGAAGAAATGTGGGAAATAATTTACTGAAAAACTTTCATAAAGGTCACTTTTTCGTATACGAGGTAATTCAAAAGTTATAGGCATTATGTGCGACTTTTTTGCCACTCTGTATATATATTTTTTTGGTAAAACGTCAAATTTGGCAACACTGTTAACTTTAAATAAATAAAAACAAATTTTCTTCTTTACTAGAGGTCTAAATGGACATGTTTGTAAAAATCGAAATAAAAAGACAGGTCCCTTTCTTAAATGGAGGTGAAATAACCATGAATAACAACTACTATTCGTGCAGTTTTTTAGTAGACCTTCTTATTATGACTATAATACAATAATAATGCTGGTTTTACATTTGTGTATTTTCCACGTATTTATTTATATATTTTGTGAGTGTAAACCTATACACGAAATCAGCTGTTGTACATTTGTGGATTTCTTCACAAAATTTGATTACAAATTTCAGTGCTGCCTAATCTAAAAACTTAAAAATTTCGAATCAAGCGTTATATCTACTTACACTGTTACGGTTAGAAAATTGCATTTTCATAGTTTGGTTATCTATGTTAAGTTTTCGGTTTTAAATTGTTATAGTACTCTCACCTTAAACACTAATTACTAATTTTATTACGTGTTAATAGCTAATGTTTATATTCCATAAATGATTTGTATTTTGTAGGACATAGCCAAGTGTGTGTGATTTCTGTTTCATACTACTTGCAGACAGGTCTTATTTTAAATCCTTGTTTTAATTGATTAGTAATTAGTAATTAGTAAATTTTTCAAGTTATCAATAGAAATAACTTCTTTCTTAACCTTGTATATAAGATGTAGGTCAAATGTTATAGCTGTTGTGAATCAGCTGGTTAAGAATATCGATAATTTAAGACAGGTCAGGTGTCATTGGATAAGATTGACAGTTTTGTGGATTTTCATGACCACGTCTGGTTAATTGATGCGTATTCTTGCAGTTGTGTTAGTTGACGTAGGTTGCCTTACTTTTTTATGATATTAAAGGGGTTAGAGTTTTCATGGAATAGTATAACTAATTTGTCGACAATTTTTGGTAACCATGTTAGAGAGGGAACAATATCCGGCCCTTTCGACAATGGAGTTAAGTTAGTTTAATTAAGTTATCTTAGGCAAGGAAGGCCATGTGGTGCCGATAAAACTTTCACAAATACATTAAAAAGGATATGGCATTGTAGTTTGTCTATTTTTTGCGCGGAATGCCGATTTAAAACACTTTTCAATCAACTTCAACAAGCGGTCCTAGACGCCATTTTGTAGAATGGAACCTTCGTTAGTTATTTCAGATATAGTGCGTTCAGTGAGTGAATGCGCATTTGTCATTAACCGATTATGGTCAAAATTACTCTCGAATAAAATAGACAGCGGTCCTCAAACAATTTCTACTAATTTTAGATATATGGGCCGTAATTAAAATTTCCATTACAATTATTTATTTAATTATTTTTTATTTCATAACTATGTAATAACAATAATAATAATAGCAATAATTAGAAATTTTATTACATAAAATGTACATTTAATCGTCAATTTCACTATCAGCACTGTTGTCACTGTCACTATCAGAAGTTATAATAATTGGCCTTATTTCATCAATGACCTGTTCCGAGTTAAAAGTATCTTAAATCAATTTTTCCACGTGGTCAATATATTTTGACCAAGTCTCTGGTCCAATTTGTTTTAAAGCTTCATTCCATAAATTTAAAATGCTTTCTTCGTTCGTCGTTTGATATGCATGCTTGTCATAGTAGTTTTCGCAAATTCCCCACACTAATTCAATACCACTAAATGCATTATGGTGCCTGTACATTATGCATTTAATTGATATAATAAATTACTCATTGACAAATATTTATTAGAATGAAAATGAGTTCTTCCATTTTCTTAGAAGACAAATCGACAAACAAAATACAAAGAAATCAGTCACTACCTGTACATTAAGCATTTAATTAATATAATAGATAACTTATTAAGGGTTACTGGAATTTACAGGCGCCAGGTAATATTTAATTTATGCATCCTTAATCCGGTATGAGAAATCACTCAATGAACGGACTATAGGAATAAACTTTAGCATATAATTACCCTCAGTGAGTCTCATGAAAGTTTTCTCTTTCATGTTGTACATCTAAGATTCGAGTTTAGGGTTTTCCTGGAAGGGGCTAAGAGTTCAAACTGGAGTACTAGTTTTCCTATTGGAATCGCCTGGAGACTGGTCGTGCCACTTGCCATGTATTATCCAAATTTTTGGAGACTAGCTGTGTAGCAGTATCCACGTTGACTGTTTGAGGGACCATGTGTGTGTGTTTTACTGAAGATCGAGTCTTCATGAACTTTGGGTAGCACATAAAGTTTAAGCTAAGTAACATTTCTCTTGAGTAGTACGGAACCTTGGAAGTGCCCAGTAGGTGACAGGATAGCGTGAAATCAACCTTTGCTATATTATTTCCCGTGGCGTGTATGCTGTGAACAAGATAGGCCTTTTCTGTGAACACCTGAGTGCTGTGGTGCAATCAGGGAAACGAACCTCACTACAAATTATTAAATCATATACACACTGTGATCATTTCTCTTTAAAAACTTAGTCAACTTAAAATCCTAATATTTTGCATTTACAAATAGTTACAACTAATTTCGTTGTAAATATAGTTACAATTTATTATTATAAAGTAAATATTTTTGTTCCCCGGCTAAACGCCATTTGTTCCTTCAAACTTTAATATTTTAACTTATCTACGCCCGAGTGGCTAGTATACTTATCGAGTAACCACGGGTACTCGTAAGATTTTGTATTGTACTTTAACAATGCTCTTATGGTAAATTTAGTTAGTTGAAAGAGGTTCTTGCACAGACCTTGCGGAAATTCCAAGTATTGGGCAATGTCCTGGATGTAGGTCTATGTGGCTGCCAGATCAGACTAAACAGTCGTTTTTAAGGTGTAGGTCTAACAGTTGCCGTCCAGTGCAAGACCCTGTAAGACTCATTCTTTTAATGTTAACTTTGTAATCTGAACCTCCAAATCTTTTATATCAAACCTAATACTACCACTTTGTTGATACATTTCAATTAATTATATTTTAACTTTTAGTATCTATTGTCCACCAAAGTAAGAGGAGCTTGGATTTATAGATCGAAGTAGCCAAACACGACCTAAAAAATAAGCGACTTTGAGGGACTTGAGTGAATGAGAGCTCGTAAGAAGCTATGGTAAACCGATTGTGACATACACTATCGGACAAAAGTAGAGCAACACTTTCGAAAAATGAAAGAAATCTTAATTTTATAATATTAAATGCATGATATCGTATTTAAATACATCGTGTCTTAAATATCAAAGTAGGCTGCTGTTATCGGCGGCAACAGCTTTTTCCAACAATCAAAACAAATGAACTAATATTGACGTAAACTTTCAAATACAGTATTTTAATGCGTCAAAAGTAAAGCAACATTTTAATATTTTCCTAAAAAAGAAAGGTTTTAGTGAAATTAAGGTTAAAATATTTTTGCAGAGTTTATTTTATGTTTAATTAGTATTTCTGTGCTGGGTTAATCATGGCAAGAGGTATTTCAATTTCGAAAGAATTAAAGCAGAGAGTAGTGAATGCACACAAGGAACAGTACAAGCCACATTTTCAAGACGGTTTGTTTCACCAAGATACAGCGTATCCAAAATAATTTCGAGTTACATTCAAAGGGGACATTTAGAGAATCTACCGAAATCGGGAAGGCCGAGAAAAACAACAATTTGGACAGATAGGCGCATTAAAAGAATTTCTCAAAACGGTCCTTGGATGTCTGCACCTAGAATTATTGCTGAAATTTCCGAAATAATGGTTAATCCACGGACGGTTCAAAGAAGGTTGGTAGACGCAAAGTTATTTAGTAGACGCCCGGCAAAAAGCCCGTTATTTCGGCAAGAAATAGAGTGGCTAGGCTTGAATTTGCACGTCGACATTTAAATTGGACAGTAGACCAGTGGAAAAAAGTTTTATTGAGAGATGAATCGCGTTATAAAATTTTCAATTCTGATGGAATGAAGCGTGTAAAACTGCCAATCAACACAAGGTTTAATCCCAAATACGTTACTCCACAGTTAAACATGACAATGGCAGTATTTTTCTATGGGGTTGTTTCTCATGGAATGGGGTAGGTCCTTTAAACTTTATGAATGAGGGATCGATTTGTCTATAGAGATTTTAGAGATATAATGCAAAATGTAATGATGCCTTATGCAGAGTGGGAAATACTGTTGCGTTTTATTTTCCAACAGGATAACGATCCGAAACACTCTTCACGAATTGTTCAAGAGTGGTTTAAAGAAAATAACGTTGGTGTCTTGCAGTGGCCGGCACAATCCCCAGACCTTAACCCCATTGAAAATCTATGGGTAGAAGTTGAACCTGGAATTCGTACACAATTATTTCCAAATAAACAATCATTGGTAAATAAAATCAATGAACTTTGGACAAACCTTCCCGAAAATACTGTTCAAAAATTGATTGCCTCAATGCCGCGACGTTGTCGGCAAGTAATAAAAAATAATGGATATTCTATTAACTATTAACATAATACTTCTAGCTATTGTAATTAATAAATGTGTTTAATGTTTTTTTTTATCGTAATATGTAAAATAAAATACTGTTGACACAATTTGTTGCTTTACTTTTGTCGCACTTCATTTCGTCGATTTTTATAATTATATTTATTTCTCTACCTTCATGTTGTTTAAAGTGTACCAAAATATTGTGAAATATTACTAATATTGTGGGGATAATATTTCATTAAAATTAGCTGGGGATCACAATCATATAACTAATTTTTTAAATTCAAAGAAATAAAAGCACTTTGTTGCTCTACTTTTGTCCAATAGTGTAATTGTTATATTTCCTAGTTTGTTTTTTTTCTGAGGTCAAACACTAGAACATTTAAAGGCCTTTAAGTAAAATAAAACTAAGGATTTGACTTTAACTTACTTACATAAGAGTGCTAAACCTCTCAATCTAGAAGCGAAATTGCGAACCTACCCTGAGTTGACCATCTAAGAGGTGAGTTTTCAGGCAACACAACATAGATAATTTTTGGGGACTGTTCTCTAAAGTACATCCTCGTAGGGTTGTCAGAGTAATGGTGGATAAGTTGCCTTGTTCCAGTATATTTTAAGTTACCCTAAGGTGAATACTGGCACCCAAGAATTATGGTGATTATTTACCTCATCCATTATAAAAGCGGGTCGATTTTCACCTGATTATTCAGCGATAATTTCCCGCTCTCCGGTGAAAATCACCCTTGTCAAAAGTGAAAATCTCACCCGTCAGAAATCCAGCGATAATCTCCCGCTCTCCGGTGAAAATCACCCTTGTCAAAAGTGAAAATCTCACCCGTCAGAAATCGTTAGTTTTTTATTTGGTAAATAATCTTCAAAATACATTTCCGGATTGGGAAATAATCAGAAAATCATTCTCAGATTTTTTGCCATTAGGAAATCGCTCTCGGGCAAGCCCTCGAGCGATTTCCACGGCAAAAAATCTTCGGAATGATTTTCGATAATTTCCCTATCCCTTAATATATTACTACAGATAATATAGCACTGCGGATTTTTGGAAAATATTACAACACACTCAGGAAAAACTTTTTCTTGTGCGAATTAAAACGTTCAATTGTTTTTTTGTAAATTGTGGCAATACAGCATATCGACTCGATGCCTGCAATATGTGCTAACTGTTGCCGACCTAACTCTTCAGGGGATGAATATAATTGTTTGCTGCTTTTATTTTTTGTGCTCTCTTTTGAGTTTATGAAAATTTATTTTTATAATACATATATACCAAATTATCAACAGTAATATTATACCGATAGAGGAGGCGTCTTATCAACAGTAATATACCGATAGAGGAGGCGTCTTATCGGTAATACCGATGTTTTTAACAAGAAATCGATTTTCTGACAAATTTTTACGAAATGTAATTTTTACTTATAATCTGATATGATCCCGAGAGCTTTAGCTCGAGGGTCTTATCTTTGATTATAAGTAAAAATTACATTGAGTGAAAATTTTCTTGGAAAATCGAGTTTCGAGTGAAAAACGAAGGTATGAAGATAAGAAACCGCCTCTAGAGGTGTATTTTATTGGATAATTTACTGAACATAAAAATGAAGGCCGTCTGATAAAGGTAAATATACAAGTTAGAGGTGTTACTAATTTTTTATTTAAGTAAAAAAGCTACAAGCGTCTTTTCGAAAGCGTCTTTTCGAGCTAGCGGTAGTCTTATCGGGTAAGACGACCGTTACCAAGGTGGTTGCTATGAAAATGAGCGTTTTGATTGGTTCAATAAAAGTGAGGTGAATTATCGGTAATACCGATGTTTTTAACAAGAAATCGATTTTCTGACAAATTTTTACGAAATGTAATTTTTACTTATAATCTGATATGATCCCGAGAGCTTTAGCTCGAGGGTCTTATCTTTGATTATAAGTAAAAATTACATTGAGTGAAAATTTTCTTGGAAAATCGAGTTTCGAGTGAAAAACGAAGGTATGAAGATAAGAAACCGCCTCTAGAGGTGTATTTTATTGGATAATTTACTGAACATAAAAATGAAGGCCGTCTGATAAAGGTAAATATACAAGTTAGAGGTGTTACTAATTTTTTATTTAAGTAAAAAAGCTACAAGCGTCTTTTCGAAAGCGTCTTTTCGAGCTAGCGGTAGTCTTATCGGGTAAGACGACCGTTACCAAGGTGGTTGCTATGAAAATGAGCGTTTTGATTGGTTCAATAGAAGTGAGGTGAATTATCAGTTAAATAAAACCAAATATTTTTTATTTTAAACATTTATTGAGAGATATAGGATATTTAGGTTAACGTAGATAGGATATTTTAACTTTTGATTATAATCAATGAAACCAATAAAATAAAGTAAAAATAAACAAATTTATTTTCATATCTTGAAAGTAATAAAATTAAGCTAGTTTTTTGGTTTAAACTAACAATACTAGAGAACACAAAATTATTTAGTAGGTAAATTATCGTAAAAATGGTGGATATCCATTGGTGACTGACTCTAGTTCCTACAGATGCTTCCATTTATTTTGTTTCTTCTTTTTCTCCTGTTCTCCTGATAGATTCATCCATTCAGAATAAAAGTCTAATTTTACTAAATTTTTTTAGTTTCACATTTTATTACTTTTATATCGCTAACCATTGGATCATATTATTGTGTGCCAGGGCAAATAAAAGGATATTTCATATGTTGAGCTAAGGAAAAGTTAAAAAATATGCTATAGTTCAAATCAATAGCTTCATAAGGTTTAGGGTTTTGCCGCGCTTCTCTGGTTAAAAGTAGATAATCGCTCAGTATCTCTCTATTTCTTAAGTTTAAGATCAACTTTTCCACTAATAATGTTTCTGGTACTTGTTTCAAGTGTTCTCGAACAAGATGGCGTCGTTGGCTTAGTAAATTCGTTTTATTTTATTGTCCTTCAACAGCTACAAAAAAGGCTTATTGTATGCTTATTATAAAGGGTGTTGTAAAATAGCTATTTATGCCATCAGTTACGAAATGCCTAATTTTGTGTAACGCGTGAGATTTTTGCGGAACGAACGAAGTGAGTTTCGCAAAAACTCACAAGTTACACAAAATTTCATTTCGTAACGTATTGCATACAAGATTTTTTCTAATTTTGAAGAAAGTAATAAAAAAATAAAATTTAATATAATTGATAAAAATTTGGAAAACATAAATTTAGTTTTTCTAATTTTGACATATAACTGATGGCATAAATAGCTATTGTTGCTGTTACTTCATGTTAGTTGTCAGTTTGACAAGTTCGAGCAATGAAAAAAATATGTCGTCGGGAATTAATTTGAATAATTGCAATAATTGTGTTATCAATATTTATAATAATTAATTAATTTATAATTTATGTTTTTAACTTGTATTATAACAGTTTAATAAATAGAATAATTCTTTTTGTCACTAATTTTGAAATACATTTTTCGTCACCAATTGCATAAAATTTTACTTTATGCAACTAGTTACAAAAAGTAAGACATTTCATAATGTCAATCAGTTTTAAAAAGTGTCACTTTATATGTCAAAATGAGAAAAAATACATTTTAAAATCATTGAAAAAGTAATTTGATACCGCATCGAAAAATCCAAGATAACCGTCATAAGAAAATACTTATTTGGTGATGGCTCCATGAAATATTGTTTCCAAAATCTAATAAAATATTCGCATTGTAGGTAAGTAAAAAGTGCATACAAAAAGTGTTTAAATATTTTCACAAAATATCTCAAAACCCTAAAGAACCAGAACCGCTACAAAACCAGCAATAAACTACAAACATAATTGCCTAGAACTTTCCCTATTGAACCACTTCTTATAATAAACGAATTTCCCATGTTATAGAGACTCCAATTCCACACTGTGTACATACTGTATAGATTAAGCTTCGAGAAGTCGTTTCGAGGTAGTTTAAATTGCTCACTGCGCTAGTTTAAAAGAAATGATGAAAATTCCATATTATTGCGCTGGTAAGTAGGGATTTATTACAGATATTTGGGAATAATACAGACAAGAAAATGTTTGAATTTCTTTTGTTTATATACTACTTAAAATTCGATTTCAAAGAAAAGAGGCAGCAGTTTTATGAACAAAAATATGCTTACTTCCATACAAAAGTATCTTATGTAATTAACTTGCGTTGGGCTACATTCTTGGTAAAACCGTATATTATCCATTATGGGTAAAAATGAAATTGCTTGTTATGTTTCACTATTTAATCAGTAACTTGTCACGCGTGTTTCGACCCTTTCAGGTCATTTTCAAAGAAGTACATTATATTTGAAAGTGTCGAAACACACGTGTCAGGTAACATATATAAAGGTAACGTATAAAGGCTATTGTGCTATAAAGTTTCCACAAAACCCTAAAGGAGTCTTTGTATATGAATATACCTTTAAAAGTCCCAAAAACGTGGAGGGGCGTGGGCCTCCCCAAACACATACGCACCACTGCCGGTAAGCAAGATTAAATAAATCAGATTTTAAGAACATAACAAGCAATTTAATTTTTACCCATAATGGATAAAAGTATCTTAGTTGAGAAATGATAATAACAAAATAATTTAATTAATGAAAAATTATGCCTAATTATATTTATTCAAAGTGATTTTTTTTTAGTTTTAAGCAAAATATTCCATTTGCAAAGCACATTTTAAAAAGGCGCATTGAGCAATTCATACACAAATATCTCGAAGACGGTCACTCAAAGTGATAATGAAAGATGATTAAACTAACGTTTTTTTAAAGGTAGAAAGAAAACAAGGTCTGTCTATACCACCAAAATAAAATATATTTGTCCTTTTAGAGCGAAATAAGGGTTAAAGAGTGTACATAATTTTAATTTGAAATTAGGTTGTACTAGTTTCGACTTTAGACAAAGTCATCTTCAGCAACCAAGTAATTAAGATATATATTTTTTAGGATGTACCTAAATAAACTAAAACAAATTAGAAGAGGGGGAGTAGTGGTTCAACAATATACGGTCATAACAAGTACCTTGTGCAGCCAATGGAATCGACAGCAGATAATTACGAACATGATGCTACTTTAAGCATTCATGGAAATTAAATGTAAATAAGTAATAGAGGCCAAAATTCTTAATGGAATAATTTATGGTTAAGTTATGATATATCCATTAAGAATTTTGGCCTCTATTACTTATTTACATTTAATTTCCATGAATGCTTAAAGTAGCATCATGTTCGTAATTATCTGCTGTCGATTCCATTGGCTGCACAAGGTACTTGTTATGACCGTATATTGTTAAACCACTACTCCCCCTCTTCTAATTTGTTTTAGTTTATTTAGGTACATCCTAAAAAATATATATCTTAATTACTTGGTTGCTGAAGATGACTTTGTCTAAAGTCGAAACTAGTACCGTCAACTCGGGTGACTTGAGACAACCGGGTGACTTGAGACAAAACTCTTGATAAATAATCTAAAATAACTGGCAACGCTGTTTTAACCGCCACGAAGCCGCTGCTGCGTATTGGTGTCGACTACCGATCTAGCCACCCGTTTAGTGCAGTTTCAACATCTGATAGGTATGTAGCTCTCCGCTAGACAAATATTTAGGTTATGCGAAATTTTAAAAATCTTTGTTGTTCGAAAAACTTTATCTACAGCTTGTGTGCCAAGCATTGCTGGTTGTTATAGTTTGGTGTATACATAAAGCATTGTATTACGATTGTGCCGCCAGCCACCAATATATAAAAAGTGTATTTTAATATTTTAATTTTGGCAATACAAATAAATAACATTCTACAAGAGGGTGAGTTGAGACAACGTCTCAAGCTGCCCGCAGTCGTTATAAACGCCATTTCTTAAACATTACCTTAGGTTTTTATTTATTTTCAGAATAACGATGGGAAAATATAAAAGAACTGTTGGCAGCAGAACTTATGCAGACTTTGATAAAAAAAATCTACGATTAGCCATTGAAGAAAGAAGAAGGAATGGAACATCCTACCGAAAACTTTCTGAAAAATATAGAATTCCTGCGGCTACTATTCAGAGAAAAGTAAACAATAAACATATGCAAAACCCTGGAGGTCAAACTATATTTTCGTCGCAGGAAGAGGAAAAGATTGTTGAAAATATTGTACATGCTTGTCGCTGGGGATTTCCTATTACAGGGAATGACTTGAAAGCCTTAGTTAAGTCATATGTAGATAGACAAGGTGTGCTAAAATTTCCAAAGGAAAATTGGCCAGGTAAAGACTGGGTATATGGTTTCTTGAATAGACACAGGCAGATTTTAAGCAGTCGTTGGTGTGAGAACATCAAAAGAGCAAGAGCCGCAGTTAGTTTCACTACAGTAAACTCATATTTTGACGAACTCGAAAAAAGTCTCGAGGGGATCGACCCCTGCGTTATAGTTAACTATGATGAGACAAATATTTCAGATGACCCTGGGAAGACTAAGGTAATTGCACGACGTGGGTCGAAACATGTCCATCGTGTCATAGACTCGTCGAAATCTAGCCACTCTGTAATGTTTGCTGGTAGCGCCGCAGGAGATTTATTACCTGTTTATATAGTATATAAGGCAGAGCATCTATATACCACTTGGACAACAGGAGGGCCACCCGGAGCACGATACAACAGGAGTAAGTCCGGTTGGTTCAATGAAACATTATTTGAAGATTGGTTCTTAAACGTTGCGTTAAAGTATTTTAAAAAATTTCCCGTGGAACAACCAAAGGCCCTCATTGGAGATAATCTTGCTAGCCACTTAAGCATAAATGTTATTCAGACCTGTCTACAATACAATATAAAATTTATTTTGCTTCCCCCCAATGCCACTCATATTTGTTAACCATTGGATGTCGCTTATTTCAAATCACTTAAATCAACTTGGCGCAACTGCCTTTTAAAATGGAAGCTTAAGAATAGGGGAACTATCCCGAAGGATGTTTTTCCAAGGCTGTTACATCAGTGTCTTCAAAAACTTGATGAAAACGATAAAACCCACCAGAATCTTCAGGCTGGTTTTAGGGGAAGTGGAATTTACCCGATTGACCGAAATGTGGTCTTGAAAAGACTTCCATCCGATGGGAACGCTGCACCAGCTCAACCAGACAATGCTATAATTGATAATGCCTTTGAAATATTTTTGAAGAATCTTCATAGCCAAAAAACTGAGACGAAATTCCGAAAAGTCCCAAAACAGAAGCTGAGTGTCAGCGCGGGTGCCAGCGTAACAAACATGGAAGAAACAGAGAAAGTTCAAAACATGGAAGAAACAGAGGAAGTTCAGCCAAAAAAATCAAGAAGAACCGACAGCATCAACGTCAAAAGGTCTACAATCCCAAAGAAAACGAAAAATAAGTATTTCTGACTCCGACTCAGACTCCGATAGTTATTCTACACAAGAGAGCTCAGATACACCAGAAGACTTTAGCGAGAACCATGCCCAAGGAGAAGATGTCGATTTAAAGAATCTTCAGGTGGGAGAATTCATCCTGGCGGAGTTTTCCTACAGCGCTCATGCAAATAAAACCGTAAAAAAAAATTCTTTGGTCAAATTCTGGAGGTCAAGAAAGGTGGTTTATTCGTTTGTAAATTTTTAAGGAAAAGTTCAGGTCTTAAAAATATTTACGTTTTTCCAGAAGTGCCCGATATAGAGGAAATATCGGAAAAAGAAATAATAACGCGACTAAAGCCACTCGCAATCAAACGAGGCAATCATTCATTTTCAGTAGAAATTTAATTTTTTTTATATTTATTACGTTTAGATTTAAGGTTTCTAGTTCTACGTCTTGTTAGCGAAATAACGCATTCCAAAGAAATACTATGTTATTTTTTAAAATAAAAAACATATTTTTTGAATTTTTTTAAATAAAAATACATACTTTTTGCATATTATTGTATTTTTTCTTAACGTATTTTTTAAAAACCTTTGTACTAGTATGTAACAGTATATGTTTTTGGTTGATTTTTGTATTTTTTCATCTGTATATTTTTTGAAAAGCCTTTTACGCGTCTCAAGTCGCCATAACAGTTTCTAACTTGAGTGGATACCGTTAAAATACGAATGTCTCAAGTCACCCGGAATGGAGGGTGACTTGAGACAGTCCAAAAATAGAAAAAAAAAATTGCTATATAGGTTAGGAGTCAAATTTAATGTCATAGATCTACTCTAGACGTCAAGACTCACAACCTCACAGCAATAATTAAAAGATCCGACGAATATTTTTGTAGATATCGTCGACTGAATGTGAAAATTGTCTCAAGTCACCCGAATTGACGGTACAACCTAATTTCAAATTTAAATTATGTACACTCTTTAACCCTTATTTCACACTAAAAGGACAAATATATTTTATTTTGGTGGTATAGACAGACCTTGTTTTCTTTCATAATCTCGCCACAGAAAATGGACTACTTCTTGAATCTTAACGTTTTTTTTTTTCAATCAAAACGTTAGTACTCTAAGACGTAAAAATGTTGTGCCCTTTAAATATAAAACAAAGGCCGTAGAAAACGATCTCAATAATGTTTCCAGGGCCGTTCCTACGGTAGCTGTCGCCAGTGTGCGAGAATAATTTTACCCTTTCCCCTGATACCGTATGGATTAATTGAAATTTCCCTGAAATATTTCTACCTTAAATGAAACAACGAATTACAGAAAATATAATAAATTCAGTTTATTTTTTAATTTTACAACCTAACGCAATAATTATTAATTTATTACTATAATAACCAAATGAATACGTTATATTAAATACATACACACAAATGTATATTAATACATATTCTTAATAAGTCAGTCAAAAAGCTATTTCAAGCAAATTCTGCTAAAATATCTACTACATCTATCCCAATGCTGATCTTAAATAATTTTTTTGTTATTCTAAGTTTTGAAAAGCTTTTTCCCCCGCTTGCTACAGTCACAGGTAATGTTAAATTCGTATGGCAATCACTAAATTTAGAAACAGATAGATGAGGTTATTTGTACATAGGTATTGATCACATGTAACGCGTTCATTTCAGAGAAAATCTAGGGTTCAACGTTGTCAACTTCATTGCATCTCATCAGATCTTCAGCTATAATATCTTTTTCATTTTGTTCTATTTTAAAGAAATTATTTAGGTCGTTAAAAAAATTGATAACTATGTGATGATATTTTATTTGTTTGAACCTGTCTTCTATTTTTGATAATGCAGTGTCCAATATGACAAAGTAAAAAATTAATTTTGAACTGGCCTCTGAATCTGCAACATGGTTAATTTAGCAAATAGAGTTGCCTTTCAATATCCTTTTAACCAAAGCTAAATAATTTACCAGTTTTCTCGAAATTTGTTAACAGCTGAGCGCAAGAAACCCCATCTAATTTACATTGCTGTATGGTCGGTTGCGTGCCGGTCACGGGTTACCGTGATGGGCTCTTAAGGAATGTGGAACATTGTTGCCGTAATATTATTTCCATAAAATATTAGTTTGTATAAAGTCTGGAAACGGCTTAATAACATCACAATTTATCGGCCGATTTTAACCAAATTTGGTACAGTTATGTAAGAGGATCTGACGCACCGAATGACGATATTGGTGTTGTTGCCAGCTTTTTAGTTTGTTTGGAATTCAAACGAGTTTTATATTTTTAAATGTAACACCCTGTATATTTTTCATTTATTGTTTTTATTTTAAGTTTGTTACACTTTTGGTATAGTATACCTTCCCAATATCAGTGGTTCTCGAAATAACGACGTGTTTTGAAAATATCAACAAATTGTGTTTTATTTATTAATAAATAAAACACCAGTTTAGTTTTGATGTAAGGTCATAAAATCTGTCATTTTTACATGCAAAAATGTCTTTAACTGAAAGTGAATGAATTACAATTCTTATGATGAGAGGATATGGCGATAGGGTCAGGTCTTACGAAGATGCTAAAAATCTATTTAATGACGCATTTCCAAACCGAAATCCAATTTCAAAAGCAACTGTTCTAAAAACTGTCCGACGGTTAGAAGAAACTAGAAATTGTAGAGATAGGCGACGATCAGGACGACCAGCAGTAGTAGATGAAGAGAAAAGTTTAGAAATTTTACAACATGTTGTTGAAACACCTGTTTCTTCATTAAGAAAAATTTCTCAAGTAAGTAACGTCTGCCTCAAATCCGTCCATAATGTTTTAATATAACATAAATATCACCCTTTCAAAATACATGTAGTTCAAGAGTTATCAGAAGATGATTATGAGCGAAGAATTGAATTTTGTGATATTATGATTTTAAGGTTTGACCAAAATAACCAGTTTTTCAAATTTATAGTATTTTCGGACGAAGCAACATTTATGTTAAATGGTAAAGTCAGTAGACACAACTGTAGGTTTTGGGCAAATGAAAATCCCCACTGGATGAGAGAAGGTCATACACAACGCCCTGGAAAATTAAATGTGTAGGCTGGGCTTCTGGGTAACCACAAGATCGGTCCATTTTTTATTGATGGAACTTTGACATCACAACTTTACCTTGAGCTCTTGGAAACGCAAATAGTGCCTACTATACGAAATGTGATAGGTCCAAATTATGCAGATACATTCTTCCAACAGGACGAAGCCCCTCCCCATTTTGGTCGAAACGTGCGCGAATTTTTGAACAACACTCTTCCGAATAGGTGGATCAGTAGAGGGGGTACAATCGAGTGACCACCTAGGTCTCCTGATTTGTCGCCTAACGACTACTTCTTATGGGAACTCTTGAAGAACATTTTATATCACAAAACCTCAAGATTTGGCCGATTTGCAGCGTCGAATCTTGGACGAATTTGAATTTATAACGCCAGAAATGATTTACAACACAATTGAAAAATTTTCAATTAGCACACTGTCAAGCTGTACTGGGAAAATAGTTTAAACATTTAATATTAAAAATATATTTTTTTTAAATTGTACTCGTTATTTCTAAAACTACTGATATTAGGAAGAAAGTATGTTATACCAAAAGTAAGTGTAACAAATTTAAAGTAAAAACTATAAATAAAAAAAATATATAGGGTGTTACATTTCCAGACAAACTAAAAATCTGGCAACAACGCCAATATCGTCAGTCGGTGCGTCAGATCCTCTTACACAACTGTACCAAATTTGGTTTAAATCGGCAAATAAATTGTGATGTTATTAAGCCGTCTCCAGACTTTATACACACGCTGTATATTACATAAATCAATTAGGCGCATGCATATCCCTGTAGGGTATATACCCTGTAACATATATCCCGTTTATTTTTCCTCTTACATTGCATATTATAATCATTAGGTATAGCGGCAAAGATAATATTTAAGAAATACTAATCACTGATTCAGCAAAACTTTGTGCCACATTGACTAAGACATCTTGCCGTACTGTTTATAGAACTATTATGGACAATAGGAATACTGAAGGGTCCGATCAAAAGGAAAGAAGAGGACGTAAAAAGATTTTTATTGATCAGCAAACAAAGCCATTAGTCGGAAAGTGAATGCATTTTTTCTTTGAAAGGGGTGAAGATATGCAAAAAATTTTACGAAGGGTTCTAATGCGTACATTACGAGAATTGAATTTTCGATTCGTAAAACGAAATCGCAAAAGTCTTTTGGTGGAAAGGAAGAAATCATATTGTGGCGTAGAAAGTATCTAGAAGAAATAAAAAGAATTTACTTTACGGACGAGACTTGGTTAAATGAAGGACATACTGTGAATTACATTTGACAAGATCTCGACATTAAAGATGCACGTAACGCCTTTATCAATGGACTGTCCACTGGATTGAAAGCTCCTTCAGAAAAAGGGCGTCGGTTAATTATAACCCACATCGGGAGTGATTCTGGTTTTCTTGAAGGTGGGTTAGACGTGTTTGAATCTCCTAAAATCGGTGATTATCATGAGGATATGAACTCGGGAGTGTTTGGAGATTGGTTTAAATCCATCTTACCGCGTATTGAACGTGGGTCGGTAATCGCGATGGATGATACACCATACCACAGCCGTCGGATGGAAGCTTTGCCAACTTCTGCGTGGTGAAAAGGAAAGATTGTTGACTGGCTCGAAGAAAAAAATATTGCATTTTGCGAAAAAATGCTAAAAGTGCAGTTGATCGATCTTTAAAGAGTTCGCAAAAAAAAAATATACGAAATATGTAGTAGATGAAATGGCTCGTGAACAAGGTGTTACAATATAACGTTTACCGCCTTACCATTGTGAACTAAATCCAATCGAGCTTATATGGGCACAGATAAAATGCGATGTTAAAGAACTGTTAAAAACGGCAATAGCGAATGTACAAGCAGCAGATTGGCATAAGTGCGTATTACCTGTCGAGGGCGTAGAAAAAAAAATGTGGGACTTAGATGTACGCGTTGAAGTCATGGTAGAACCTATTATTATAAATCCTGCAGATGACAGCAGTAGCGACAGTAATGAAACTTTTTCATCGTCAGATATTGAATAATCGCTGTAATGGTAATAATGAATTTAAAATTGTAACGTATTGTCATTATAACACTTTTTATTGTCGGCGCGGAATATAATTTGTCAAATTATTATCAATTAGTGTTCATTAGGTAACAATGGTTACTTACAATTTAGGTTTAGGTTTTGCCCTTAATCCACTATTATATGTTTCTATTATTATGTAGCATAATAAAAACATTATGAAAATATCATATACCGTTGCTTTATTATTCTTTTTGAATTTTATACCTGCGTAATTTAGTTTCTCTAATTACTTCATTAGATCACCAAATGTAAAAGCTTAATCTATTTTTCAGTTTAATTTATAATATTATATTCATGATAGTAAATGGACCTGAAAGGAAGTCTGCCTTAAGGTGACAGCCCCCAAGTAGAAATAAACGCTGAAAAAAACTCAGGCGGCAGTTCTTTCTAAAAAAGTTATTGTTGAAGAACCGGATATAGTTATGGCGGGACATTCGATTCCCTTGGCTTCATCAATTCATTCACTCGTCAAATTGGATAGCCATATGTCTTGGCATAGTCACGTGGCGGTAATTGCTAAGACAGCTTCGCAACAGCTTGGAATACTTTTCCGAACTAAGAACCTCTATACACCCCAACAACTTTTGATGCTCTATAAAGCCCAATTTCGACCATCGTTGGAGTACTGTTCGCATATTTACGGCTTTGCACCTAAACATACCCTGAGATCGCTATATTCCATTCAAAGAAGAGTCATTCGCTTGATTGGTGATCATGATCTGCCAAACAACCTGGAAAGTCTTGAACATCGAAGGCAGGTTGGCGACGACGAGTCGATTTTACAAATATTTTCATGGTTAGTACTCAACTGAGGTTGCCTGCTTGATTCCACCCAGAGCGGTGCACGGTAGAAACACACGACAAGCCACTGCAGCCCACCCGTACATGGTTCAGCTTAGTGTCCCTCGAACGACACTGTTTAAAAATTATTTTATCTGGAGAACGTCATTACTAGTTGCCTAATTTAATATACTTAGACAAGAACTAATTCAAAGTATAAGAAGTCCTGTCTATAATTTTTAACTTACCTCCGATGCATAAAAACTACAAATCCGCATGGAAACAAGACAAGACAGTTGAGTTTTAAAACATACAACCAATAACAATTTCGTAGAATACGCCCTCTTCAACGCCAGACTAAACTCCCAGAAAGCAAGCATCTAGCGTCGCTGAAGGCGAAATAAGCCTACGTGATTGAGGCAGGGGTTGAAACAGCATGACAAAATGTTACTGGATGCGAGAAAGAGGGCGATATATCGCAAGTAGGACTTGATGTGTTTGAGTTTTGCGGGCAGTCAGGAGAGATCTGTATCAGTGGTCGTGAGAAGCACACGGGCTTCTCGGGGCATTTTGCGCGGTTTTAGTTGATTTTATGGTATTAATGCCATTTTTGTTTGACGCGAGTATGTAACGGAGCCGTCAACAAGTACGATCTCCAAAGATTCAAAGACCAACGTGAATCATTTCCTGTGTACACGCACCGCTCGCAGAGCGCCATAAAGGATTAATCCTGCAGTGCTGTGCCTTATACATACATAAACTCATCAAAAGAGTGATTTACCACTGAGAGTAGACCCAAAGCCGAAATCAAGACAAAGCATAGCGATGCCAAAAAAAGCTGGCAAACTTAATATCAAGAAAAACAAAAATTCAAGACAAAAAGAATTAATCCTGCATTAATGATAATTTTTTTTTTTTTTTTAAATCAAATATTAGATATTTTTTAAACCATAATTTATATTCATTTAAACTGCAAACAAATTCAGCTTGAATTTTCCTTCTTAAAAATGTGAAAAAAATGTTTACCTATGTCGATAAGCTTCGTTTCGATGATAAAGGGTGTTAAAATTTTATTTTTAATTTTGTTTTTTCTAAATAATTTTTGAAATAATGCCGATATTTGAACTAGAATTACACTCATCAGCAAAAAAAACCGGACAAGGAAAATTATTACCAACTTTGATATTAAATAACTTTTCTGATTTTAAAATATCTTTAATGAAATTTTCGGAAGATGGTAGCCACATGTCTTAAGATTATTACCCGCTTTTCGATTTAAGAAAAATGTTGACATGTGTGATATTATACCGAGGGCAACAAATGATACTTTTTTTGCCTTACGTTCTTAACACCCTGTGGAAAAAGTAGGCGGTGCGATGATATTGCAGTGCATTTCATATGGAAGTCGCATGTTTTCTTAACGTTTTGTTTTTTGATTCGTCCCAATAACTCTTCTTTTTAAAAAGATATAATCTTTTGACATCACAACTTTACCTTGAGCTCTTGGAAACGCAAATAGTGCCTACTATACGAAATGTGATAGGTCCAAATTATGCAGATACATTCTTCCAACAGGACGAAGCCCCTCCCCATTTTGGTCGAAACGTGCGCGAATTTTTGAACAACACTCTTCCGAATAGGTGGATCAGTAGAGGGGGTACAATCGAGTGACCACCTAGGTCTCCTGATTTGTCGCCTAACGACTACTTCTTATGGGAACTCTTGAAGAACATTTTATATCACAAAACCTCAAGATTTGGCCGATTTGCAGCGTCGAATCTTGGACGAATTTGAATTTATAACGCCAGAAATGATTTACAACACAATTGAAAAATTTTCAATTAGCACACTGTCAAGCTGTACTGGGAAAATAGTTTAAACATTTAATATTAAAAATATATTTTTTTTAAATTGTACTCGTTATTTCTAAAACTACTGATATTAGGAAGAAAGTATGTTATACCAAAAGTAAGTGTAACAAATTTAAAGTAAAAACTATAAATAAAAAAAATATATAGGGTGTTACATTTCCAGACAAACTAAAAATCTGGCAACAACGCCAATATCGTCAGTCGGTGCGTCAGATCCTCTTACACAACTGTACCAAATTTGGTTTAAATCGGCAAATAAATTGTGATGTTATTAAGCCGTCTCCAGACTTTATACACACGCTGTATATTACATAAATCAATTAGGCGCATGCATATCCCTGTAGGGTATATACCCTGTAACATATATCCCGTTTATTTTTCCTCTTACATTGCATATTATAATCATTAGGTATAGCGGCAAAGATAATATTTAAGAAATACTAATCACTGATTCAGCAAAACTTTGTGCCACATTGACTAAGACATCTTGCCGTACTGTTTATAGAACTATTATGGACAATAGGAATACTGAAGGGTCCGATCAAAAGGAAAGAAGAGGACGGAAAAAGATTTTTATTGATCAGCAAACAAAGCCATTAGTCGGAAAGTGAATGCATTTTTTCTTTGAAAGGGGTGAAGATATGCAAAAAATTTTACGAAGGGTTCTAATGCGTACATTACGAGAATTGAATTTTCGATTCGTAAAACGAAATCGCAAAAGTCTTTTGGTGGAAAGGAAGAAATCATATTGTGGCGTAGAAAGTATCTAGAAGAAATAAAAAGAATTTACTTTACGGACGAGACTTGGTTAAATGAAGGACATACTGTGAATTACATTTGACAAGATCTCGACATTAAAGATGCACGTAACGCCTTTATCAATGGACTGTCCACTGGATTGAAAGCTCCTTCAGAAAAAGGGCGTCGGTTAATTATAACCCACATCGGGAGTGATTCTGGTTTTCTTGAAGGTGGGTTAGACGTGTTTGAATCTCCTAAAATCGGTGATTATCATGAGGATATGAACTCGGGAGTGTTTGGAGATTGGTTTAAATCCATCTTACCGCGTATTGAACGTGGGTCGGTAATCGCGATGGATGATACACCATACCACAGCCGTCGGATGGAAGCTTTGCCAACTTCTGCGTGGTGAAAAGGAAAGATTGTTGACTGGCTCGAAGAAAAAAATATTGCATTTTGCGAAAAAATGCTAAAAGTGCAGTTGATCGATCTTTAAAGAGTTCGCAAAAAAAAAATATACGAAATATGTAGTAGATGAAATGGCTCGTGAACAAGGTGTTACAATATAACGTTTACCGCCTTACCATTGTGAACTAAATCCAATCGAGCTTATATGGGCACAGATAAAATGCGATGTTAAAGAACTGTTAAAAACGGCAATAGCGAATGTACAAGCAGCAGATTGGCATAAGTGCGTATTACCTGTCGAGGGCGTAGAAAAAAAAATGTGGGACTTAGATGTACGCGTTGAAGTCATGGTAGAACCTATTATTATAAATCCTGCAGATGACAGCAGTAGCGACAGTAATGAAACTTTTTCATCGTCAGATATTGAATAATCGCTGTAATGGTAATAATGAATTTAAAATTGTAACGTATTGTCATTATAACACTTTTTATTGTCGGCGCGGAATATAATTTGTCAAATTATTATCAATTAGTGTTCATTAGGTAACAATGGTTACTTACAATTTAGGTTTAGGTTTTGCCCTTAATCCACTATTATATGTTTCTATTATTATGTAGCATAATAAAAACATTATGAAAATATCATATACCGTTGCTTTATTATTCTTTTTGAATTTTATACCTGCGTAATTTAGTTTCTCTAATTACTTCATTAGATCACCAAATGTAAAAGCTTAATCTATTTTTCAGTTTAATTTATAATATTATATTCATGATAGTAAATGGACCTGAAAGGAAGTCTGCCTTAAGGTGACAGTCCCCAAGTAGAAATAAACGCTGAAAAAAACTCAGGCGGCAGTTCTTTCTAAAAAAGTTATTGTTGAAGAACCGGATATAGTTATGGCGGGACATTCGATTCCCTTGGCTTCATCAATTCATTCACTCGTCAAATTGGATAGCCATATGTCTTGGCATAGTCACGTGGCGGTAATTGCTAAGACAGCTTCGCAACAGCTTGGAATACTTTTCCGAACTAAGAACCTCTATACACCCCAACAACTTTTGATGCTCTATAAAGCCCAATTTCGACCATCGTTGGAGTACTGTTCGCATATTTACGGCTTTGCACCTAAACATACCCTGAGATCGCTATATTCCATTCAAAGAAGAGTCATTCGCTTGATTGGTGATCATGATCTGCCAAACAACCTGGAAAGTCTTGAACATCGAAGGCAGGTTGGCGACGACGAGTCGATTTTACAAATATTTTCATGGTTAGTACTCAACTGAGGTTGCCTGCTTGATTCCACCCAGAGCGGTGCACGGTAGAAACACACGACAAGCCACTGCAGCCCACCCGTACATGGTTCAGCTTAGTGTCCCTCGAACGACACTGTTTAAAAATTATTTTATCTGGAGAACGTCATTACTAGTTGCCTAATTTAATATACTTAGACAAGAACTAATTCAAAGTATAAGAAGTCCTGTCTATAATTTTTAACTTACCTCCGATGCATAAAAACTACAAATCCGCATGGAAACAAGACAAGACAGTTGAGTTTTAAAACATACAACCAATAACAATTTCGTAGAATACGCCCTCTTCAACGCCAGACTAAACTCCCAGAAAGCAAGCATCTAGCGTCGCTGAAGGCGAAATAAGCCTACGTGATTGAGGCAGGGGTTGAAACAGCATGACAAAATGTTACTGGATGCGAGAAAGAGGGCGATATATCGCAAGTAGGACTTGATGTGTTTGAGTTTTGCGGGCAGTCAGGAGAGATCTGTATCAGTGGTCGTGAGAAGCACACGGGCTTCTCGGGGCATTTTGCGCGGTTTTAGTTGATTTTATGGTATTAATGCCATTTTTGTTTGACGCGAGTATGTAACGGAGCCGTCAACAAGTACGATCTCCAAAGATTCAAAGACCAACGTGAATCATTTTCTGTGTACACGCACCGCTCGCAGAGCGCCATAAAGGATTAATCCTGCAGTGCTGTGCCTTATACATACATAAACTCATCAAAAGAGTGATTTACCACTGAGAGTAGACCCAAAGCCGAAATCAAGACAAAGCATAGCGATGCCAAAAAAAGCTGGCAAACTTAATATCAAGAAAAACAAAAATTCAAGACAAAAAGAATTAATCCTGCATTAATGATAATTTTTTTTTTTTTTTTAAATCAAATATTAGATATTTTTTAAACCATAATTTATATTCATTTAAACTGCAAACAAATTCAGCTTGAATTTTCCTTCTTAAAAATGTGAAAAAAATGTTTACCTATGTCGATAAGCTTCGTTTCGATGATAAAGGGTGTTAAAATTTTATTTTTAATTTTGTTTTTTCTAAATAATTTTTGAAATAATGCCGATATTTGAACTAGAATTACACTCATCAGCAAAAAAAACCGGACAAGGAAAATTATTACCAACTTTGATATTAAATAACTTTTCTGATTTTAAAATATCTTTAATGAAATTTTCGGAAGATGGTAGCCACATGTCTTAAGATTATTACCCGCTTTTCGATTTAAGAAAAATGTTGACATGTGTGATATTATACCGAGGGCAACAAATGATACTTTTTTTGCCTTACGTTCTTAACACCCTGTGGAAAAAGTAGGCGGTGCGATGATATTGCAGTGCATTTCATATGGAAGTCGCATGTTTTCTTAACGTTTTGTTTTTTGATTCGTCCCAATAACTCTTCTTTTTAAAAAGATATAATCTTTTTAAAAAATCATTTTAAATTTTCCAATGTTAATGAAAAACCAAAAAATTAACGTGATAAGTTGCCTAGCAACTAGCGTTTTATTTCATTGTCAGTGTCAAGCTTGAAATATTGTCGAAACATGCGCACAGAAGATGTTGTCCGTGCTGTGGCACTAAACGACGATGGCCGAAACATACGATATATCGCTAACGTCTTGGGTGAGGCTAAGAGTACCGTACACGATGCAATCAGCCGCTTTCGACAAACTGGGGAGTATTCTAGGCGTCAAGGATCAGGAAGAAAACGTAAGACAAATATGCATGATGATCGTTTCATGGCGTTAACGGCACTACGCGATCGCGGTTTACCATCTTCAGCCATTAGTCGTCAATTAAGAAATATTCGTGGCACTTATATTTCCTCAGATACCATCCGCCGTAGACTGGGTGAACAAGCATTGAACTCAAGGAGACCAGCTGCATGTCCAGCTCTTTCCCCAGCCCACCGTACTGCCCGTTTGCATTTCGCTCGCGAACATATTAATTGGACAGTCGAACAATGGGGCCGAGTACTGTTTACAGATGAATCCCGTTTTTCCTTACGTTCACCAGACGGACGCGAGCGTGTATGGAGAAGACAAGGGGAACGATTTGCGCAATGCTGCATCTCTCCACGAGTACCATATGGAGGTGGAAGTATAATGGTATGGGCTGGAGTATCATCTAACGAACGTACCGAGCTCGTTCTAATCCTAAATGGTGCTATGACTGCTGACCGCTATATTAATGAGTGTTTAGCAGAACATGTCGTTCCATTTGCTCACTATATTGGAGCCAACTTTTGTCTAATGCATGACAATGCAACACCACATGTGGCACGGGTGGTAAACGAATATCTGAACGAAGTTAACATTCAGCGGTTTCAGTGGCCAGCCCGTAGCCCGGATCTTAATCCCATTGAGCATGTTTGGGATATATTGGGGAGACGAATTCGAAAACGGGAACCAGCTCCCGAAACCATCCCTAGCTTGCAAATTGCTCTTTTGGAAGAATGGAACAATATTTCTCAAGAAAAAATTGCTAACTGTGTTCAAAGTTTACCACGCCGTATGAGAGATGTAATTCGAGCTCGTGGGGGCAATACACGCTATTAATTTCTGTTACTTATTTTGTTAAATTTTGTTTGTGTATTTATTAAAAAAATTATATTTTATTTTCAAGTATTTTTTAAAAAGATTATATCTTTTTAAAAAGAAGAGTTATTGGGACGAATCAAAAAACAAAACGTTAAGAAAACATGCGACTTCCATATGAAATGCACTGCAATATCATCGCACCGCCTACTTTTTCCACAGGGTGTTAAGAACGTAAGGCAAAAAAAGTATCATTTGTTGCCCTCGGTATAATATCACACATGTCAACATTTTTCTTAAATCGAAAAGCGGGTAATAATCTTAAGACATGTGGCTACCATCTTCCGAAAATTTCATTAAAGATATTTTAAAATCAGAAAAGTTATTTAATATCAAAGTTGGTAATAATTTTCCTTGTCCGGTTTTTTTTGCTGATGAGTGTAGTATCCAGAGGTTTCCTGAAATGCGAAATTCGACTTTCATGTTAGTATAGCTCCTACTTGTAAAGGGCGCCACCTATATGTCTTTCTACTCTTTTGAGCAGTCTCAACTTTTTTGTACGTACTTGTATTACGTTTTTAATTAGGGAAACTCATCCTCAATGTCTCGTAATATTAATGAAACATCCCGTATAACAGGTTTTAATAATGAAAATAGGTAATTAATATTAATATCGAGTAAGTTAACGTTAGTTTAACTTTTTCCTTGTGTTATATCGACGATACTAAATTAGGTTTTAGGGTGTGAATATTCCCAAGCACATCCTTTCCTACACCCATGGTGCCTACGCCCGATTTGGCAGTAAGACACAGATTTTATACAAATTAATTTTGTGCACCCCACGCAGTCTCTGCCTACAGCTCAATGTATATTTAATTATTCAAATTTTTATATTTTAAATACAGATTTTTTAAATTCCTGTTTGAAAGCAACGAAGGCAGGAAAAGTAACCCAAATAATCTTTTAAATCCAAGGGAAGGTAAAGTTTCTTACGCAAAAGTTAACCTTTCTCAGTCGGTTATTGTTTTGAAACTTAAGGGAATTACAAATTCCGGCACTTTGCACGACCCATAACCACCTTTTGTTTAACAAAGCTGATTCTGTACGTCGCGCTGCTGGGTTATAACTTAGTCTGTCTTAAAATATTAGGAAAGCAATAAAATTATATTTTATGAAAGGCCCTTAAATTTTCAAAACTGGTTAAGTCTTCGTAGTACAAATAAAGGGGTTCTATTCATAAAATGCTCTATTCCTCTTGAGAAAGTAAAATGCAGTGGTTAGAAGATCAAAAATTGGGTTGTTCGTATATCCTTCGAAATTATATAATTTAATTGAAAGAAAACAAGGTCCGTCTATACCACCAAAATAAAATATAATTGTCCTTTTAGGGTGAAATAAGGGTTAAAGAGTGTACATAATTTAATTTGACATTAGGTTGTACTAGTTTCGACTTTAGTCAAAGTCATCTTCAGCAACCAAGTAATTAAGAATTATGTTTTTTAGGATGTACCTAAATAAACAAACTAAAACTAATTAAAAGAGGGAACGAAGTGGTTCAACAATACATGGTCATAACGTGTACCTTATTGGTGGTATAGACAGACATTGTTTTCTTTCATAATCTCGCCACAGAAAATGGACTACTTCTTGAATCTTATAATTTAATTGTTTTCAGTATAAAATTCATATTTATTTTTGGCATTCCAGATAAGGCGATTTTCGGGCGGAATAAATAGCAAGTTTTCGACTGCGCGTTTCGTTGCACCCAGAATCCCCAGATAAGTATGTAAAAGTACGGGACCTTACAAATAGGACTACCCTAAGTTTTTAGTTTTTGAATACAGTTGTTATATTTTTGTTTTATTTCTGCTGCTAAATTTTTATCACTATATACTGAAACTATAGATATAATTATAATATACAGTATGTCCGCGGATGCGGTTAACAAGAGGACAAATGGACCAAAAATTGAAAGATACGAAAAAAAGTCATTATTGATAAAAAAAATATACAGTCCTTTACAAAGACGCAACCGGGGAGGACATTAAAAATGCCGAAGCAGAGTGCAACGCTTGTGACTATTGTGAGATTTGAGATCTGCGAAGTCCCATAGATTTGAATGTAATATTTAGGTAGTTGATATAAGTTTTATTGATTCATAATATAAAAAATAGTAAAATAAAGGTTATAAACTCTAACGCGCCTCTAACTCTCGACTTGGTCTGATCCCGTCGTCCTTCGTCCCTTCTCCCTTCCCCGTCATCATCGGGCCACCGGCTCGGCGGCGGTGGTTCGCGTAGTTTCGCTTGTGGATAATTTTAATTCGATGTCGTTAGACTCTGTGACGTATGGGACAAATGCAACACAATAATTTCGTTGAATTCCGTAACCATACTAACGTGTCCGTGCGATAATATAAACATTTTCAATGTTAAAATTTGCTTGTCAAAAAAATAGCAATTACAATGAGAAAATTGATTCTTATTATACAGGGCGTCCCAAAAATGCAAATACATAAAATCAAACAAGAACAAACAGTCATTTTTTGGACTTTTAACGTGAAATGATAAATAAAAAACTTGCTCCAAATTTAGTCTTGACCCTGATTCCGAACTTACTGAAGGAGATTGAAATTTATAAAAAAAAAATTAAACATTTTTGCCGCATATTACTACTTCTACTTGATTATTACCTTTACATTACTAGACGTTAATAAAAATAAAATTTACAATGGACGAAACACAATACACAATAGTCGTAGTTCAAAAACCCCTCCCCCATATTCAACACACTTTTCCAACTGCTTCCTACTGTGATCAAAACGGGCTTGAATCTCTTCAACTCATATTGGTTCGACTGCTCGCCTAATTCTTAGTTTTAAAATTCCGACATTACTATCCATTGGTTGCGCAAAAGTAAGCTGCTTTATACGGCCCCAAAGGAAAGAATCGGCTAATGTCAGTTCGGGGCACTTGGGGGCCATAAAACTGGCCAATTTCTTCCTATCCATCTTACACCGAATTTTCTGTTCAGCCATTCTCTGACCTCTCCAGCATAATGTGCAGATTACCTATCGTGTTAAAAAGACATTGCGTTACGATAATCCAGGGGCAGCTCTTCAAGATGATTGCAAAAGAATGTATCTAGTTATTGCAAATAGCTAGCTTTGTTACAAGTACCTTGCAAAAAATAAGGCCCAATGATACCGTAATATGAAATTGCACACCACACATTGACTTTTTTAAAGTACTGACGTCTTGCGGGAATTATAAATTCAGGATTCTCTTTACTCCAATATCTGACATGTTGAGAAGCAACAGTTCCGTTGGTTGAAAATGTTGATTCATCAGAAAACATTATAAGATTGTGAAAATCTCTATTGACATTACAAATCTCATTTCCAACCCATAAACAAAAATCTAGCCTTTGCTGCTTAGCCCTGTTTCTCAAGGAAAGCAATGGATTTTCATTTACAGATTGCAATATCAAAACTGTACAGGCATCTTCCTCATTTTATTGCTTCTTCTCCTTTTTAATGTCAAAAACTGATACAGTCCTTTAAAATTTTTTCACCAGTTTGTGTACACCAACTTTCGAAACATACACGCCAGTAAATTTGCGTTGGAATTTCTCCACTACGTAGCGATAAGAGCACTGACCATTTCCATAGCATTGCACTATAAAAACTCTTTGTTCTACGGTCAGCATTTTCGAGAATATTTATTTGGACACTGACACTAATAACTAGAGGTAATCTACAGGTATAAAAGTCCTAATATGAAAGTAGTAAAATGCGGACTTGCAAAAATGTTTAATTTTTTTTTTTGATTTCATAAATTCCAATTTCCTTTAGTAAGTTTGGAATCAGGGTTAGGACTAAATTTGGAGCAAGTTTTTTATTTATCATTTCACGTTAAAAGTCCAAAGAATGGCTGTTTGCTCTTGTTTGATTTTATGTTTTTGCACTTTTGTGACGCTCTGTATAATAAGAATCAAATTTCTCATCGTAATTCCTATTTTTTCGACAAGCAAATTCTTTTATCCAGAATGACTTTTTTTCGTATCTTTCAATTTTCGGTCCATTTGTCCTCTTGTTAACCGTATCCGCGGACATACTGTATAATATGAATAAACGGATGAGTCAAGAGGAGCATACCAAGCAAACTCCAAGAGTATTGTAAACATAAAAAGAAATTTGAAAAATTCGTACATTGTTATCTTACTATTAATTTTTTTTTAAGTTACAGCGTTATTACAAAATTTTTATTAATAGAACATTTTGTAATGACGATTATTTTTATGTGTACCACAGGTTTCGGATGCGCCCTGTATTTATTTGGTATATTTAGTAATATAATACTAAACATTCAATTAAGTTAAACATATGATATACTTTTCATGCATAAGGTTAGTTAGGTTAAACCCTTTTATTTTTGGATGGACTCTCATGCCTTAAGTATATCTACATTTAATTAAAAAATCATAGGTTTGCTATAAATTTTAATTTAATTTATATTAACTTTAATACACATGTCGTTCCCCTATAGCAAATACATATTTACTTAAGGGAACCTAAAAACTATTTAATAGATAGCTAATAGATTTTTTCTGTATGCATAAAACATACTTTTCAATGGTTTGACCACTACCATTGAAGGGGATCCTAATGTATTCATAGTGTGAAAGATTTTTTTTTTGAAGGTAGCCACCTATTAATTCAATAAATATATGTAGACAAAATACACAGACTCTGCGTTATTTAAACTTATATTGCAGTATTATAGACGGTCGTCTTTTGTTGAAAATGATTGCATTAATAAAGTTCAAGAATGGTCTTATTATGTATGACCCGAAATCACGACCCAGAAACTAAGCTCTTTTAAACAAAAGACCGTTTCGGGTTTTGAAATTCACCGGAATTTAATCCTTTAAAGTTTTGAAACAGTAACTGAGCCTTAACGGTTGCATTGTATAAGAGAAATGGGAAATTTTTCCAATCTAAAAAGATTGTTTGGTTTGCTTCTCCTGCAAACTAAAACTACCCGGTAGTAACTAACGATATTATGTACATTGAAAATAGAAAAAATTCGCTCAAAGTGATATCACTAAAACTGTTAAATTTGGCTATAGGATGTGTAATACAAAAAGTGTTTATTATTTGTAGGAGAATCCAGGAATACGAAAAAAATTATGGGATTCCATTAAAAAAATACAAAATGACATACGTCCAGCTTTTTTGACGCACCCTGTATAAATAAAAATATGATGGAAAATTTACCCCCTTGAAAGAAAAGTTGACATGTTTTGACAATTCGTTTCAAAGTAGTTATTTCTACTTAAAACCGGGGTGGCTACTTTTGAAATGAAAACCCTGTATGCTATACAATTATTTATTTAAGTAAATTCCACTAATTATTTAAACTAGGAATTACTTTAAAGTTTAAAATTAATATACATTTATTCAGTATGCATGTTTGCCTATTATCGATTAACCAGAATACAAACAATTTATTATTTTATTTAAGAACCCCATTTGTTGCCCCAAATAATTATTTAATTCGTTCAAATTTTTTATTTAATAGCCAAAACATAATTTATTGAAATAAATAAACGGTTAATAAAATTCAGTAAATTATATTATTTACTTCAAATAAAGTATATTTAACTTGACAAACTTGTTCCTTTACTTTAAACAATTATATTTATTTCATTAAAATATTCTTCTGCTTAATTCTTTAAAGGAGGACACAAATTGTATCATCTGTAGCAGATAGAGAGTCTTTTGACTGTAAATATTATGGATAGATTTCTAACAAATAAATATTTTCTTGTCCATATCTATGCTTCAACTTCAGTCTCAATATCGATATTTTTGATTAAACTATATCGTATATCTAAACGAATCAGTAAGTAGTAAATACAAATATTTCTTTATTTAATTGAAACTGTCTTCTTACATAATTAATTATTTTTATTTCTATAAAGAAATATAGAAGTCATCCAAACATGAAAAGGCCTCGGATGCCTATACCATTATGCATGAAAAGTATATCATATGTTTGACTTAAATGAATATTTAGTATTATACATATTACCTTATATACCTAAATAAATACAGGGCGAGTACGAAATGTACAGTAGGGTGTGTCGGTTCTTTCCTTTTTTTATGCCTGTAGTATTAAAAGTTGGGTATTGGCCTAACATAAGCAGGGTATTTTTTTTTTTTTTTAATTTTAATATTTAACCCCCCGCCCGACCCGTAAAAAAATAAAAAAATAAAATTGAAAATTACTGAAGCCTGATGCGCCAAAAGCCTAACAATAGCTTCGAATACACCCACAAAAAATCGCATTTATTTTAAACATTGGCAAATTTGCATAGAATGCCCTCTTACCACTCGTCACCTTATGCTACACTGCGTGATTGTCTTGGCTGGCGCAGGTGTCCGTCTGGACTCGCAGGTGGCTGCACCTGCGTTATCCCAAGCCGCCTAGGCTATTACCAAATGCGTTAGGTTAATTTAATTCAGTATTGACTATCATCTTATACAGTTGTGTTCTAACAGTATTTAGGATCTTGTTTCAAGTACATTTTTTCTGTGAAAACGATGGCGACATCTAATAAACGTAAAGCTTTAACGCGGCAGACACTTCGTGATCCTGTGTTTGATGAACCTAAACTTTTATGTTAAACAGTGCTTCCGTGTTATGGTGACGTTATGCGATATTTCCTATATGTCCAAAATGACCTAGCCACCAGTTGCGAAGGTAAAATCACAACAGTTAGTGAAATAATAAAAATTGTTGTAGAAAAAGTTCAACAAATTTGGAGAAAGGCAAGTTTACCTATTATATCAGACCAGCAGTGGAATGCGTTATTAAAAAATATCATAAACAATTTATGAATATTAAAAAGTCTCTAGGAAAAACCAGCGATTTTGCTAAAAATAACCTAAAAATATTTAAGGATGAAGCTAGCACTAAGCTTTTTGATATTTCAAAGTGCAAATGCGCGCATCTTTCCTTGTGTACTTGTGAGAAGTCGACAAAAGTTCCAAAAATGGAACATGAATTTCTTAACGACCAGAGAACTAAAAGATTAATGTTTATAGGAAATGTGGACGTCAAAACCATTACGATTTTGGAGCGCAGGCAAGAAAGAAAGAATACAAACCCTCTGTGTTATGCATCAAAAAAGAATGTTGAAGTGGACGAACTATCAGACATATCAATACAAAGCGAACCCGACTCCGACCTAGACTTTAAACCAAGCTCAACTTCTATGGAAGAAAAAACACTTCATCTTCCTGCATTAGCAAAAGCGATAGACCGAGCTGGATTATCGAGTAGAAAATGAGCAATGATCGCTAGCGCAGTTCTTGAAGATGTTGAATTGATAACCAAACAGGACCAGTCTTATGTAATAGATAAATGCAAATTAGATCGACAAAGAAAAAGGCAACGACTTGATTTACAAAAGGACACGATAAAAGATGGTGCTAATTTACAAGCACTCTATTTTGATGGTCGTAAAGATCGAACCCTTCAAATCGAAAAACAAGGAGATACGTCTTCTAGAAAAACTGTTATAGAAGAACATATAGTGTTATTAAAGGAACCAGGTAGCGATTATATAGGGCATGTAACACCTATAAATGGTACGGCTAAGATAATATCTTCAACCATTTTAAATTTTTTTACAGAAGTTGAGGTGTCAATTACCGAGATTATTGCTGTTGGCTGCGATGGTACAGTCGTAAACACTGGATCTCATGGTGATGTAATACATTTATTAGAACTACATTTTAAACGACCGTTGCAATGGCTAATATGTCTACTACATGCAAACGAATTGCCACTGCGGCATTTGGTTCGATATTTGGACGGAACTACCACAGGACCTTTATCATTTTCAGGTCCTATTGGCAAACTAATGGAATCTTGTGAGCAATTGCCTGTTGTGCGCTATGAAAAAATAGAAGTTGAGTTACCTCCGGTTAATTTGCAAGAACTTAGCACGGACCAAAATTATTTATACCAGATGTGTGCTGCAATATCTACTAGAAACTGTCCATCTAATTTAGCGAATAGATCTCCTGGCAAGTTGTCCCATGCAACGGAAAAACCGTCATCCAGTCTAAAAATTTTGGCGGAGTATATACTTGTAGTATATGCAAAGGTTTGGTTTATTGTCAAAACTGTACCTTTATGCACATCGGGCGCTCTTCATCTTTGGAAACTAATCCAATATTCAAGATATTTAAGTGACGAACTAAAAGCCGTAGTTGATCCCGTTATTCAACGAAACGGCTTTTATGGCCATCCTGAAAATATTATATTAACGATGCTGTTTGACTCGCGTCGGCATATAAGATAACTAGGATATAGAAAAATATTGGGCTGCAGGTCAAAAGAGAAAGATAATATTAATTTAAAGAACACCATAAGAAAATTTGAAATTCCTAAGTTCAATTTTGAAGCGGATTCCTATCTTGATTTAATAAATTGGCAAGAGTGCAGAATTACGGAGCCGCCAATGACAAAACAATTAACTGATGGGGAAATTCAAAAATTAATTGAAACAGGTAGTTTTCCAGAAGGAGATTTATGGAAAATACCTTGCCACACGCAGGCTGTTGAAAGAGGTGTCAAATTAGTGACAGAAGCAGTATGTGGTTTCAGTAACAGAGATGGTTGGATACGTACAACTATAGCATCCAGAAATCATATGCCAAAGTTTAACACAAAATCAGATTACAGAGTAGAAAATTTAAAAAAATGCTAATATGGATGAGTGGCCGGGAACTCAATGGCAGCTATCTCAACGCAGTGAGTCCTAAAATATTTTGTATATTTTAAAAAATAAAATGCTCTTAAATAAATGAGATGTAATAGTTATTTACGATATAAGTGTTGTAAAGATTCATATTACAACACGAGATTTTAAAGTTGTTAAACGAGGCGTCAGCCGAGTTTAATCAAACATCGAGTGTAGTTATATGAATTTACAACAAGAATATTGTACAAAATTTTATCTACTTTCATCTATGAATAAAAATATTTGGCAAAAGGCATTTTTAAAAATAAAAATGCACCTGCTATTAAAAATCGTTTTGTAAGGGCATCTATTACAGCACTAGTGCTGTAATGGCATCTATTACAGCACTAGTGCTGTAATAGATGCCCTTACAAAACGATTTACAGAACTGTAAAATTCATATTACTAAATGAAAGTAGATAAATTATTATATACCTGACTTTTTTTCTAACATTAAGGGTCGGCGGGGGGTCTAAATATGTTAAGAAATTAAAAAAAAAATTTTTGACTAAACAGTGATCCATATTACATGACCTTGTGCTGCAGGCGTGATCATTTTTTTAATTTTAATTTTTAATTTTTTTAAGGGGCATTTTTTTTTTTTGCATTTTCTTGGCATTTGTAGAACAAGATAACAATCTGCAATCTCTCATCTAATGAATATTTCATTTCGGCAATATTATAGTAAATCTGTCAAATTTTTTGACTTTGAAGGATTCAAAGGTGATTATACCTTTATTACCTAGTGTATGTTTCAAACAGGTTAAAGTTAAATTATACTGGATAAAACATTAAAATTTAATAAAAATAGCTGTCACAATATTAAATATTTGAATCAGAACGAACAAAAAAAAATCACTCGTTCCAAAAATCGTATAAAAAAAGCTATGTTCCATTTAAAAAACACCTTATCCATAGCGTAACTTTTTTGTTTCTGGTTCAAATAAATGTTTGGTTTCATTTTTGAATTCTGCAGGAAAAAGTACATCGATTGGCTATTTTGGATTTTTTTTTAAATACAAGGAAGCTCAAAAATGAGCCCCTGTTCAGTCCTCGTTGGAAGACCCTGTACAAAATATCTGTCATTACAAAATGTTCTATTAATAAAAATTTTGTAATGACGCTGTATCTTCAAAAAAATTAAAAGTCGGATAACAATGTGTACGTTTTTTTAAATTATTTTTATGTTTACAATACACTCTTGGAGTTTGCATTGTACGTTCCTCTCGACTCATTTATTAACTCATATTATATATTATAATTATATCTATAGTTTCAGTGTACAGTAATAAAAATTTAGCAGCAGAAATAAAACAAAAATATAACTGTATTCAAAAACTAAAAACTTTACTACAAAAAGTTAAAACTTAACAGTACGTGTGCGAAATGTTCCACGTGGCGACATCTCGCGACAATCGAGCAATCCACCCAACCAGACCAGCGAGGACTCAGAGAAGACCATCGGCTAGAATGGAACCCGCAAAAGCAGGTATCTAAGTCAAGTGGTGAAGAAAGTCAATTTATCGATTTCTACGAACCGAAAACAGATATCTTCTCTAAGTCCTCGCTGTTCTGGTGGAGTGGATTGCTCGATTGCCGCGAGATATCGCCACGTGCAATATCTCGCATACGTACCATTACATTTTGTGTTGAAATGCACCATAAGGTCCCTTTCCTTTTTGTCAGACTCTATAGCCTTGCCGAAGAGCACTAATATGGCGAAACGCGTCCAAGGATTGGGTCTGATGGAAAGAAAAGGGACAAGGTTCTTTAAACCTCGTTAAAACTTAAATTAAGTCAATCTTCATAGAACTTAATCTAATAAAAACATTAAACTAGGCTTATCTGGGATCTGTACTTTCTCTGGCGACTCATTTTGAGAATATTTAGTCTGTAACAAAGTTAAAATCGTAGTCTATATGTATAATAAACTAAAATATTTAACCAAAATGTTTTTACAATCTCCCAAAAATGTTAACGTTTTATTTAAATATCAGTTTGCAATAACACCGACAATACTTACTTCAGATAGCAAATTCGTGATTCCTCTCTTTAATCGGATTTTGTCTCCGATATTATTCACCATATTACCTATTTCTTCTTCTGTTAATACCTTAAAGAGGCCTACCTCAGGTACCTTATTTCTTTACTAACTGATTTATGAACAATTTTTTTACCAAAAATATCACTTTTGAACAACTTTACAACGTCTCTGACAGGGATGTACAGTACAATGTACAGACCGGAGGATAATCGCCGCCATAAAGCAACAAGTTATGCCGCCAGATACCCGAACGATGCAGAACTGTTGTTGTCGGCAAAAAATAAAAAGTGTCCAGGAAACATCGATTGGTACGATGTGAAGGCGATTATCTTCTGGTCTGTACACCGCTTTACCACCTGTTTCATAAAAACAAATTCCTAAGAAGCCCAATAGTGTAATATTACTAACCAGAACTAGCAAACAGTAACTATTACAGGGTTAGGATTGATTAGCATATTGACGTTGATAGTGTATAGTAAGAATCAACTAGAAAAATGCCACTACGTTACATGCGTGAAAAAGTAAAACGTGTTCTATCTCACTTTGACTTTAAAATATTCTTGAAATCGGTAACCAGAGGACCCGGTAGTCTACTCTTAGTTGACTCTTGCTCTAGTGCACTAAGGTAACGCATTCGAGACGTTTGATTTTGAATTGTCGACCATTTAAGACAGAGAAATACAACGTTATCAAAAGCTCCTGTCTTACCTAAGTCTTAAGATTTTGCACAGTCGTAGATTAATTTGGACCTTTTATTACAATTACAATAATAAAAGTCCCAAATGGAAAATAAAATCAATGTTAGTGTCAAAGAACGATAAATATTATATATATATATATAAATAAACTAGTGAATATTGGGGAGTGCAGCAAATGAAAGAGTACTCTTTAAAGTTATTCCAAGCTTTCGGAAATCATATATTTAATTTCCATCCTCAGGGAGACTACAATTATATATAAATTTAGATTAGGAAATTTGCTAAGAACAATAAGTAAATGATTTTACTTACAACTTTTTTGAGATTGTTCATAAGGATGTTCATAGAATTAATATAGGACATGCGAGAAGAAAACGTGTTGAAACCCAAGTCAGTTACAATTAAAATCAAAGTCTGGAGACAATACTAAAAACATTGTATATGGACGTAGAAACACACAAATTAAAATAACATCAAAATTTTGATGTTCACATTTTGAAAATTCGTTACTTAATTTGAAATTATGGAATTATTTAGCGGGAAATCATGACTTGCGTGTCTCCATTTTAAGTGACTAATAGGTTAGGAAATACTGTCATTTTAATATGTCATTGAATTTGTCAAAAATATTTATAATGCGGTTTACAATAAGAATAATATTAACTAGAGAGAATTACGGGTTCAAGTGTTATCATGCAGCAAACCTAAAAAATCGTTAAAATGTATTTATACAAGGTCCGAAGTGTTATCATTACGATTGATTGTACGTAAATTTTTATCTAAGTGGAGCAGATATAAATAAATTACACTTAAATGTTGGATATCTGTTCTTTTGTTCATACTATTGGGTTCTTATGAATTAAATGTCATTTCCAAAAACAGTCTTATTTTATAATTAGTTTGTGAGGTTAGAATCTCAGCTGAATTGAAATTAATGTTATGGTCCATATTATTTGCATGTTCAGCAAGGGCACATCCCTCTGGATGGTGTCTACAGTCACTCTTGTGGTTAGTGATTCTGCTAGACAAGGTCCTAGTAGTTTGACCTATGTATACTTTATTACAGTCTGCACAAGGGATTTTGTAGACAACATCTGATAACTGATTAGACTGTGTTTTGTCTTTGAGTTTAGAGTGAATAGAGTTTATTGTAAGTACAGGCTTGTATGCAATCTTTATATCATTGATTTCTCTGAATAGCCTAGAAAGTTTTGCTCCTGCACTCCCCAATATTCACTAGTTTATTCCTTAACTAGTCAGCAACGACTACCCTCTCGATAAATCTCAGGTTTGGGGTTTCACCAGACCATCTCGGCTACGTATGGAGACAGAGCAGTGAAGGTGTTGAAATTATGGGTCAAGACCAAGATGAAACTGGCTAAAGAATACAATCGCAGATCCTTTCTGTTACAATGCAGACAAAAGGACATCAGGCCACAACATATTACGGCTTCTACAGGCCTAGTGGAGAATCTACTACTTAGACAAGACGCACATAATGCAGTGGAATACAATCGTAGGCTGGGAAATAAATTAATAAATATTGAAATTAATACTAACCATAAAATCATAAACAGACTTGAAACATCGTTAACTTCCTTAAAAAATGACATTATTGATCTAACCAATGAGGCCATTTATAACAACTTTTCAGGTAGACAACATAGCAACTACAATAGACTTTTCTATAAAATTAAAACAAAAAACATAAACAAATTAAATAAACTACATAATAATCAATTCAATAAAATATTAAGCACTAAACCTCAATGGATTAAAAACATTTCAGACATACAAATTCCAAATGATGTACAAAGTTTCCTATCTCTAGGCCCAAAATTTAGCATCGAGCCTACTCTAGGCGAAGATAATATATCAATTAAAAATGTTTTAGCAGATATTGATTACATCACTTCTTCTATTGAAGATACATCCCTTAAGAACATCACAATAGCACGAGCAACTATAATGTCATCACCAATCACATACATTCTAACATAAAACATAATTCATTAATCCATAATTTATATAAAAAATCAAAAAAGTTTCTTAAAGATAACCCTAATATCATCTTAACAAGATCAGACAAAGGCAACATTACAGTACTCATGAACAAAGCACAATATATTGAATTGTCAGATGACATTATCAATAACAATTCTTCTTACACTAAATTACGTAATGACCCTACATCGTCTATTCAAACTAAATGTAACAACTTAATTAAAAAATTACACAATACTAACCAAATAGATGAACCTACAAAAAAGAAACTAACCAACTATAAAGGCAGCTCTCCTAAATTTTATTCACTTCCAAAAATTCATACACCAACCCTTTCAGTAAGACCTATTGTAGCGTCCATGGGCGCCCCCACTGAGTTTATTGCAGGTTTTATTACAGACATTCTCACAAAAGCGCATGATTATAATAATGATTATTACATTAAAGATTCCTTTGAAATAGCCAACACTTACAACAACTTACAATTGCCTATGAATTATGTCCTGGCAAGCTTGGATGTGGTCTCCCTTTTTAGCAACGTTTATCTTGACGCTGCAAAAAAAACTATTCACAAAAATTGGCATCGCATCAGTGATTTTTGTAATATCAACAGAACACCCTTTTTAGAAATAATATCCTTTCTATTCGAAAATACTTACTTTTCTTTTAATAATTCTTTCTACAAACAAACTTTTGGCACGCCTATGGGTGCAATCAATATCATCCATTTTGGCTAACTACGTCATGGACGACCTGTTGGATGTTGTCTTGCCAGTCCTTTCTTTCAAACCCTTCTTTTTAAAAAAATATGTTGATGATATCATCATTGCACTTACTGCAGATGGCATAACTGAAATAGTAGAGACTCTCAATGACTACGATCAATATATACAGTTCACAATAGAAACGGAGGATGACTCACATTCAGTTCCGTTCCTAGATACCAGATTTATACGCAATATAGACAACACAATTGCCATAGACTGGTACCAAAAACCTTGTAGTGCAGGTAGATTTTTAAACTACCATTCCTACCATAAGCATAGTGTTAAAGTAAACCTAATAAAACAAATGAAAACAAGAGTTTCGAAAATTTCACACCCATCTTTCCTAAATAAGAATCTTAACATCCTCCTCAACCTTTTCATTAATAATTCATACCCTGCCACACTGGTAAAAAAGATACTATTCAATACGTCCTCCACTATAACACAAGCACCCAACGTGAACAATGTTAAAAATACAAACAGAAATATAACTGAAGCGATTATAAACTATAAGTTCACTTCATTGCCTTACATAAAAGATATCACTCCAAAACTTTCTAGGCTATTCAGAGAAATCAATGATATAAAGATTGCATACAAGCCTGCACTTACAATAAACTCTATTCACTCTAAACTCAAAGACAAAACACAGTCTAATCAGTTATCAGATGTTGTCTACAAAATCCCTTGTGCAGACTGTAATAAAGTATACATAGGTCAAACTACTAGGCCCTTGTCTAGCAGAATCACTAACCACAAGAGTGACTGTAGACACCATCCAGAGAGATGTGCCCTTGCTGAACATGCAAATAATATGGACCATAACATTAATTTCAATTCAGCTGAGATTCTAACCTCACAAACTAATTATAAAAAAAGACTGTTTTTGGAAATGACATTTATTGCTCAAGAACCCAATAGATTTTTCAGGTTTGCTGCATGATAACACTTGAATCCGTAATTCTCTCTAGTTAATATTATTCTTATTGTAAACCGCATTATAAATATTTTTGACAAATTCAATGACATATTAAAATTACAGTATTTCCTAACCTATTAGTCACTTAAAATGGAGACACGCAAGTCATGATTTCCCGCTAAATAATTTCATAATTTCAAATTAATTAACGAATTTTCAAAATGTGAACATCAAAATTTTGATTTTATTTTAATTTGTGTGTTTCTACGTCCATATACAATGTTTTTAGTATTGTCTCCAGATTTTGATTTTAATTGTTTGGTTTCAACACGTTTTCTTCTCGCATGTCCTATATTAATTCTATGAACATCCTTATGAACAATCCCAAAAAAGTTGTAAGTAAAATCATTTATTTATTGTTCTTAGCAAATTTCCTAATCTAATTTATATACAATTGTAGTCTCCCTGAGGATGGAAATGAAATATATGATTTCCGAAAGCTTGGAATAACTTTAAAGAGTACTCTTTCATTTGCTGCACTCCCCAATATTCACTAGTTTATTCCTTAACTAGTCAGCAACGACTACCCTCTCGATATATAATATATATATATATACAATATACATATATCTTCAAAGGTAATTAAATGACAAACTTCTCTCTACAAAACTCAATTCTATGCTGACAAGCATTATTTTCAAAGTACTTAAAGGAATTGCGGGTCCCTAGAAAACCCGCAATCACCCTTTGTTTAGGAAAACTTACTTCTTTATATGTCCTGATTTTCTTCTAAGCTGTATCTCTTGAATGCTTACGAATGCAATTGTTTTTCATGAAATATATTTAAATCCCTTAAGGCGGTCGACGTCAAAGACAAAAACTTTTAAAGAACTTTATTTTAAATTAAAATATTTGATATTAAATATAAATAATATTAAAATATAAAAGTTAGCTAAATCGATAAACTTATTTTACTAAAAATATTAATTGTTTTACTCGATTTCGTAAGAAAACTACACGAATAAAAATCTTTTACAATAAATGTTTTATTGTCGTTGTTTTTTTATAATTTAGGATTTATTTTTGGATGCCTGCGATTTGTGGCTCACATACAGATATCTCAAAACTGAATTGAGATATTAAACGTAATAGGTTTTACCATCTACATTTTTTTTCAATAAAACTACATTTTTTATTCTAATTTTGGATAAACAGGAGTTTTAATAAACTTGTTCGATGTATCTACTCCCTATTAATTAATCTTTAAACAGTAATATTTTGCATTCTTAAAAACACAATTCTATGAATTTTGAATATAATACGTCAAATTGTATTAATGAAAATAATTTTTATATTTAACACCAATAAAGTTCGCCACACGAATGGTGAGCTATATATCAGTTACTAATGGTTTTGTCTCTTTTATTGTATTTGACATTGGATTAGTGGGGATACAACGCAATTTTACAGGCATTGTCGGAGTTTAAAATTATTATATTTAATTTATAGTTAATCATATTTAAACGTTGATGCTTGTTAAATTAATAAATAAATAAATAAAAGGTAAACTTATTCCTAGTCAAGGTAGGGCAGCAATTGCCAATAAGTAGGTATCTATTTTTATATTTCACGCAATTTAAGACTAAAATAATTAAAGAAAAAAATTATTACGCACGCCTATACTGCCACCGTCATAGCGACTCTTTTAAGGCATTTTACCGCCTTGCCTCTTCAGGCGTTGTAGCTCTAGAACCGTGTGATGAACTACACCTCACTACCTAACAACATTTTACTTGAGCTAGGAGCACATTATATATATAACCAATATATTGCTAATACCGTGTTACAGAAATGTCCCCAGCATGCGGCGTTTTCCGGAACTGCTGGGCCTGCGCAGTTTGCGTGTACATCAGGTCCGGCTTTAAAATTATTTAATTTAATGTGTTGAAACAGGTATTGATTTATAAAAAAAAAGCAAGTATCGTAAATCTTGGGATAATATGAAATTTAAGAAGATGTAAGGCATCAATTTTCTCTAAGAAGCAATACACTGCAAAAAATTATGAAAATTTCAGTACTTGCGTATTTTTGGGCGTAAATACAGAAATTAAAATTTTGAATTATAATTTAGTTTCTGGCATAGTTCCGTAAGAAATATTTACTCTTAACACCATAACAGGTACCCTTTGTCGCCTGGTCTCCTTCTATCATTTTTTATACAACATACGACGAAAGTTGCAAGAAAATTACTTTTTTTTTTAAGATTAAAAGTAAGTTAGAACGAAGGTTTTAAATGTTTATAGTAGACTTAATAAACACGTGCATTTGTCTTGCCTTGGCACTTTGTAGGAGAGAAAATAAATATGTTATCTTATAATTGTGAAAAGCCTTAATGTAGCGCGTTATAGAAACTATAAAACAGTGAAACAAACAATTATGCTATTAATATATTTTTCTACTCCCATCTGCAATTTAGCTATTTCTTGCACAATCTACAGAATGGATAAGTAGGCCATTCCAGTTAACTGAACGGATATAATTTCATATCCATCCTAGTTAGGATATGAAATCGACCAATCACAGTAAAGCATCAGGTACCCAGGTAACTATTCGATTTTAAAATAAGTATTGTATGTCAATGTCCAATTATTGTCAGACGTAAATTCTTGGAAATTTTAAACTTAAAAATATGAGCGATTCCGACGAAGAAACGATAAACAGCACGCCGCCAAATATTCGTTTAGAAGCCAATCAAACCTACGAAGCCCTATTACCTGAAAAGTCCAAAAGTAAATACGAACTATCTTACAAAAAGTTTATGGACTGGATGCTGGAGCATGAAGTCAAAAATATATCAGAAAACGTTTTAACTGCATACCTATATGAAATATTTATCCAAAGACCTAAGACCGTCCACTCTATGGACAACGTATTCTATGTTAAGAACAATGTTAAATATAAAAAAAAACGTTGATATCTCTACATATTGTAAATTGAAGTCATTTTTGAAGTTAAAGAGTAGTGGCTATAAACCAAAAAAGGCAAAAATTTTGACATCCGAAGAAATGAAAACGTTCCTTCTGGAAGCACCAGATGAAGAATATTTGTTTACAAAGGTAAGTTTCAGTAAAGTACCCTTTATATTAATATTATATCAAAAATATCTCATTTTGCACGAAATCCTATCGAATAATTAAATAAACCGTTCTTATATGCGCTAGACATTCTTTCAAGTAAGCGCTGGTTCAGCCTAGTGGTAAAGTCGCCGTACCTAGAAAGGGTCGGATAAAGGCTCCTTGGTTCGAATCCCATAGGGGGATAAATACTTTTTATTTTTTTATCTGATACCTATTTGATTTGTTGTCTTAATAATATAATAATTATTAGGATATTGATTTGATATTTCTAATTTATTTTAGGTGGTATTGATTTTTGGTATTTCTGGCGGATGCCGTAGACAAGAACTAAAAAATTTAAAAATCGATCATATTCGAGACTTGGGAAATGAATTTCAGGTTAGATTAATCGACACCAAAACAAAAACAGATCGTTTATTTGTAATCCCTGGTCTGTTTTACAAGGTTTCAAAAAAATACATGGAGCTTAGACCACTAAACATGGAGCAATTTTTTTTAAATTACCAAAAGGGTAAATGTACCAAGCAAGTAGTTGGCATCAACAAAATTGGTAATCAGCCGAAAATAATTGCTGAATTTTTAAATTTACCGAACTCAGAATTATATACCGGACACTGTTTCCGTCGCTCCGGGGCCACTCTCCTAGCAGATGCAGGTGGCAACACCTTAACCATCAAGAACTACGGTGGCTGGAAATCAACTCCAGTGATGGAAACTTACATCGAAAATTCTTTAAATAAAAAAAAGAAGATTGGTAATACTATTGTTAAATCAGTTCACAATCCGCAAATAGAGAATATTGCATCGACTTCTAAAGAAAATCTTGCTTCAAATATGTTAGCATCTACCTCGTATAATAGTGTTACAGAGAATAACGTTGCAAATTGCAATTTAAAAAAAGAAGCTATTGCATATAACAACTGTACATTTAACAGTTGCACATTTATTGTAGAAAATAAACAGTAATCGTATATTATTATTATATAGATCTAATAGGTTAATAATTATTGTTAAATAAATTTCGTTGTTTATTGTAAATTTAATTTTTTTTTAAGTGTAAAGTTTCTTTAGTCGTAGAAAAAATACACTATACAACTCGAGTGGATTGTCCATATCGCACTCTAACGATTGAGCACTCCGCCTACGGCGTCGTGCTCAAGTTACGTCATCGTGCGATATGGACATCATATCCACTCTTGTTGTACAAACTACTATTATTTATAGTATATAACTACAGTTAAGGTTTTAGTAGAAAAAATGTTAGTATTGAAGCACACTACTGTGGTCAATCTGCAAACATGTCTTTATATATATATATGGGTACATAGGTACATATTATTTAAGTCTACATTGCATTTTAGGCGAAAAATTAAAATGATCTAGCTTGGACAAGCAATAATGTTTAGGAAAGCGGTTTTTACTATAAAAGAATATTCCACGCAAGACTTTATATCCTTTGATCCTCTGAGTAAATCAAATCTCTTACAACATAATCTGAACTGTTAGTCTAGGTTAGTTTACCACTAAAAGCAATGTAACAGATTTGCTACTTTTAATTTGCCAAAAATCAGTAAACAATTAATGTTGGACACAAATAACATATTATTATACCTAGTTTAAACTGTGTCCAGTTTCAAATTGAATATATTTTTGTAAAGTTCTTGAACGTTATGGTAGGTATACCTACGAACAGCTTAAATATTCCATACAAAAACACTTACCTAAATAAATACATGATTGTGTTGAAAGCAAGGTAAATCCTATGCGAGGATACAATTTTAATATTATTTTTTCCACTACTAACCTATAACATCGCCATTATTGACCGATTATTAACGCTAGAAATCGTTTTTCTCTACCTTATAAGTCATTATTGACCATGGTCAATAATAAGCCATTGAAATCCATTATTGACCGATCTTTGACCTTAACCGAATTTTGTTTGAACGCAGGTAACTTGATTTTTTAATTCTACAACATCAATTCATTGTGGTTAGGCAACCAGATAATTATCAATACATATTAGATTACTTGATATTGTAAAATATCGATACAATCAACATTTTTTCTGCTTCCATCCTTAATCCGGGAGGTGTACACATAATATTATCACTAACATTTTCTTCGCTCATTTAAAAAAAAAACGCAAAACTCGTGAAATCTGATGACACAAATGAACACAAATTGACATTGACAAAGCCACCTGACAAAACAACAAAATATTTTGCAAATTCCAAAGCGCAGGTAACTTGATTAAAAAATATACTTATACCTACCTATAATTTTTTATAATTATTAATACTATAAAGATAAATGTCATATAAAAGTTTGTAGTAGTGGGAAAAAATAATATATTAACTACGGTTTAGACAGCTTATTATAGCCCTCGCCTAACTCGCCGCTCGGGCAATACTGATGGCTGTCTAAACCTTGGTTAATAATATACTATTTAGTAGCCTAGGTACTTACCTGAAAAACTGAATTTGGGTCATTGGCTTGCAAAGCAACACCATACACTTGTTTGTCATCACAAACTTACACTAAAAGGTACTACACTATAATCTAAATATAGCTAAACTATTTATAAAAGTCTAATCTAGTGATAAGTTTTTAACGAAAGTTCCACAGAATACAATAAATAACTAAAAATCACTCAAAACAACGCTAAGAAATCTCACAATAAACACGCCAAATACTGTGTAAATAAAGAATTAAGTGACAACCGGCCCTGGACAATATAAACGTTAAATATCAAGAAATCGTAGAAATCCAACGTACTGCGCATGAACTACAGTTCCGAAAAATCACGCATGCCGGGGACATTTTTAGATCGGTCGGCAATTAGCTTTGTTTTTCTACTGGTGGGAGTTCAGTGGCTAGGAGACTAATATATCATTACCGATCACATATTATACTAAAAATTGGTATCCGTTACCGGCCAATACTAGGCTGATGCCATTGTTCATATTAACTAGCGTATCGACGTAAAGTAATCGCTATCTTAAAGTAACAGGGATCTATCCAATGGCGGACTTAAGGGGGGGGGGGGGGGGGTCCTTGAGTACGTACCCCCTTGGGAGTATTAGAACCCGAAATCCTTGTATTAGTTTGCCGACAATTTACAAGGCAATATCTGGAGAACGGTTTTAAATATTTTCATAAAATTTTGGTAAGGTAATTGGGATATGGAGGACATATTATTTCACCATATTTTTTACATTTGTCCCGTTTCTCAATCTTCGGGACGGGGAGCAAGGTTGGAATTTTATATAAGATGATGCATTTTTGTTGCTAATAATCGAATTTGTTTGTATCGGCAAGCCTTTGAGAATCGCGTTACCTTTTGTAATTGGGTCACAAGCAGAGTTTGGTAAGGACGCGTAGAAAATTAATTTTCTACGTACGTGTCGAAAATTGCGTCGAAAAGGTAGAAAATTATTTATTTATTTATTTATTTATTTATTATTAACCAGTATCAACAGCTAAGCCAATTACAGATACTTCTTAAATCTACACTGAAAAAAAAGAAAAAAAGAAAAGGTACAACAAGATACACAGTTCTACAAAATACTAAAATAGGCAAAAAAAACAGATAACAGAAAAATAAAGTAAATGGTATCAAGTACCTACTTAAGCCACTTATCAGGTAAAATTTTCACATATTGAGAAGTTAACACCAATTGTCCAATCCCAACTTAGCCTCAACTATCCTCTTAAATTTACTAAGACTAGTTATATCAATGTCGATGTCCGACGCATACAAATTGAAGTAGTGGCACAACTTATATATTGGTGAGTTTTTATAAAGATTTGTGCGCGGATAAGCAAGATAAAATACACTTGGACAACGGAATCTGATTCTATTAATCGCAAACGGTAGTTTGCTTAGAATGTCAGGACAATCGATACTACCCTTTAGAATTCAAAACATGGTGCACAACAAAATTTTGATTCTTCTTTTGTAAAGAGACAGCCTACCAAATACTCCCAGAAGGTGTTCATTGTCGCAGCCTCTCTGGGGATACACACCAAATTTTCTAAAATACATACACTTCAAGAACCGCCTCTGCACTCTCTCAATGATCGTAACCCAAACATTATACTGAGGAGACCAAATTATACTAGCATATTCTAAAACCGGCAGCACAAGCTATCAAAAAGATGAAGGCTCACTTCAATATTAAATTATTTTTTGTTTCTAATATTAAACCCGGCTATTCTCTGTGCACTTTCTATTTTTGACAAAATATAATTGAAAAAAGACAGAGTTGGGTCAAAGATTACTCCCAAGTCCTTTTGCTGATTTACTCTTGTTAATTTAGTACCATTTATGGTACAATCGTAGCTAATTATGTTTTGATTGAGGGTTAAAGACATGCATGAACATTTCCCTTCATTCAATTTAAAGTCATTTGAGTTACACCAATTGGTCACGTTTGAAAAGTCATCTTGAAGTGATCGAGTTGATTTGAAAGAAATATTTAAATTCATCAGCAAATAGTAGTCCCACCACATTCTCAATATTGCCGATTATATTATTAGTAGCTGCCAGAAACAAAAGAGGCCCCAGATTGGATTCTTGGGGAACCCCTGAGGTGCTCTTGAAAATAGTTGATTTGCAGCCTCTTAACCTCAACAAACTGAAATCTGTGACTCAAGTAGGACTGGATTAATTGACCCTATCAAACGCCTTTTCCATATCGGTATATATGACATTCACCTGGGCTTTACTATTCATGGCTTCGTGGATGTACTGGCAGAAAGTGGTCATATTGGTGAAGGTTGATTTTTTTGGTATAAAGCCGTGTTGGCATAAAGTCAATTTACCCGAATATCTCTTGGAAGAGTCTCTCATAGACTATAGGTTCAAAAACTTTAGATACTAAACTCATAATACTTATTGGACGGTAGTTCCTTATTTGATCTTTGGGACCTGACCTATAAATAGAAATTATCTTGCTTACCTTCCACCCATCTGGATAACTGAGGTCCTAAGTATTAAATTAAACAAACATTAAAGAGGTTTTAGTAGGTAATCACGACAGCCTTTGACTATGTATGCTGGAATTCCATCCGGACCAATTGCTTTGTTTGGCTTGAGCTTATTGACCGCAGCCATTATTTCATTGCTAGAAATGAAGTCTTCGCAGAAAAAGTTCATTGAATATGACGGGTGGCAGTCAATCATCAGTCATATATCAGAAGAATCCCTTAAACTCTTCAAAAAAGACCAGAACACCTTCGAATTAATCCTCAGACTAGTCTCTACGTCATTTGCGTACCTATTATAAGCCAACTTAACTTTATTTTTAATAATGGCCCTAAGGGTAGTATACCTGTGTCACCAATAGGGTGATTTAAGTTTTCTCGATTTTAGAAAGAGATTGTGTTTTTGCCTAAGAAGCTTGATGATCTGTTTATTAAACCACACCGGGTATTTCCTATCTGATTGAATTGACCGCAGGACACACTTCTCAAAGATATTGTTAAGTGTTGTATAGAGAAAATCGGTGGCCATGTTTACATTCGAATAGTTCTCAAAGTACTGCCAGCTTTGCTCAGCAAAGAGTCTGGCCATCAGCCGAAAATCAGCTTTCCTAAAATTAAACTTGGCTACAGATACAACCTTACAATGTTCGATCCGTTCGTTAGTTTTGAGGCTAATGACAAGACAAGGGTGGTTTTTATCAATCGGAAGTAGGGCTTCCACTGATTCATCAACTTGGACACCATCGAAAGAGGAGATGACGAGATCGAGGAGTACACCATTATGGTATTATATTTCATTTGTTTGATATAGATCAGTAAAAGACAGAAATGACCTTAGCGTATTAAGAGACTCATTATGTATGGTCAAATTATGTAGAAAATGTACACCGTAGAATCAGGTTCTAACTTATTATTTTCTGTTAAAATAAACTTATTTTTATTTAATTATAGGTAGGATTTATAACAGAACCTTATATACCTTGGTTGAGTAGTGAGCTATTATATTGTATAATTGTATTGTACATATTTTACAATTTAAAAACCTGGAAGAAATTGACATTGGAATAAGCTATTTATTGTATTTTATCATTATCTGTTTAAATCAAATATTAGAAGTAGACAATAATGAAATTTGAGCGTGGACTCAAAAAATGTGGCATATGTCATAAAAGTTTAACCTCAGGTAACTTATTTCTAATCAGAAAAATACTGTTCTGTACACATTTTCAATAAAGTTACTATTTAGTTTATAAACATATATATTTACTCTAGGTCTTCCAATCGCGAACTGGCCTCAGCGAAAAGGGTCAAAACTGACCATCGCATAAAAAAACTAAAACTATCTATTCTATACAGGTATACTCACTATTTAAACATAAACATTACAAGTACTCCAGCATAAATATATTTCACTGTTTCCAAGTCTTTAGTAATGAGTTATTTAATTTTGACTATATGAAGCACCGCTTCCCCTACTATGCGATACAAAATTCATAATACCTATTTATTTTTAATTTTTTATTTTCAAACTAAATCCGACCCTGAATGCTACCCTAACCAGCGCAACATAAAGCCTCTTACATTAAATACTGATTTGCCGGGCGAAGTCAATCTATCGAGTCTCGAACTGATCATTAGTCTACAGCGCTGGGTTTCGGGTCCGTTCGGCAAACGGCTCTATCACCCGTCTTTTAAATTATAATTAAACTGACGAAATATCTAGTTTACCCTCCATGGATTCGGGAGTATATCACTGTTATTCGGTTTATGAAATACAGTTTCCACGAGAATATCTTGTCTGGTTATTATTTTTGCGTTAGTGAATTTTTGGACTCTGTTTACTTTTGTAATTTATTTTTGAGTTTTTCTTGTAATGGAATGGAGCAACAATATAGTTTGTGCAAATTTACCACATAATTACCAACATAGTTTTCGTGTAAAGAAAATCACACTGGTAATGCATGGTAGAAATGCATATTTTTTGTATTAGTTTCTATCATCTATTATGAAATTTGTCTTTAATGACTCTTAGACAGGGATAGGTCAGTAGAAAAGTGTAGGTAGTCTACCTAGGTAGAAACAGTAGAAAACTCAGGAGAATACTCTCTAGGGGTACACAAAACTCCATCACTTCCCTAGAAACAGCCACTGGGGAGTACACGAAATCTGGAACAGAAACATTTATCGAACTTTTTCAAGTACACTTTCCCAGTTGGAGGATTTTAGACGAATCACCGCAGACCTGGAAGAAAACAGGACTCCTAACTGGGCTCACAGAAAAAATTGGCAGATTGCCAAAAAGTGATGACAATGGAGAAGGTCAGAAGGGCAATGAACTCATTTGAACCCGGAACCAGAAGGAGTCTACATAGCAATGCTTCAGCAGGGAACGGTTTTGCTAATCGATAAGCTTTACTTCATACTAAGAGCCAGTTTGGCTACAGGACACATTCCGAAATCTTGACAAAGGCGATACTTATACCTAAACTTGGACGTAGTGAGACTATTCGGCGGCAAAGGCATTCAGACCAATCAGTCTGATGTTGATCGTACTCAAAACACTTTAAAAACTGGTGGATAGGTATATAAGGGATGACGTCTTGGAACACAGACCATTTCATCAAGACCAGGATCCTACAGAACAGGAAAAGCAACGCAATCTGCCCTTATCCAGGTAGTCAGCAGGGTGGAGAAGACTCTATAAAAACAGTAAAGTTCTACTGGGGACTTTTCTGGACATAGAAGGAGCATTTGACAACACATCCTTCTCATCAAACACTACGGCAACCAGGGCCTTCGGACTGGAGGAAACTTGCTGCAGGTGGACAGAAGGTATGTTTTAAGGCAGAATTGTATATACGGATCTGCTTAGTGAGACTTTGGCAGCGCGGATGACAAGGGTGAGCCTGCAGGGGGGGGGGGGTACTCTCTTTTCTGTTCTGGAACCTTGTTATGGACGGGCTGCTACGCTCACTCAGCAGAGAAGGATATCATGTCGTGGGTTATGCCTACGACCTGGCAATATTGACCCAAGGCTATTACAACACGATAGTAGGAGAGAGAATGCAAAGGGCTCTCAAAATCGTGGAAAGATGGGTAAGGTAGGTCCTGTAATTAATTAACAGAAATAAGCGATCAAAGTTGATATTTATAGTTACGCCAATTGAAATTAGAAGTGGGATACTCTGTATATGTTATATCCTCGTTTTTATAAAATGATTTGTTTATATTTTCAAAATTATATTAATATGTTGAAGTTTACAGTCCGCCGGACAGAAATTTCGTCCTGTTTATAGTTTTTCATAACTGCCTATTTGACTATTTATATCAAACTTTACGTTGCAGTAAAGTTTCATATTCACGCAGATGGAAATTAGGAAGTTATATTCGTATTCGACATTAGTGCTGCTTTAGTAAATGCGGCTTAACTCCCAAATTAGTTTTAAAAGCATTTAGTTTTGCACTAATATTAGCTGAGAGCAATAGCTATATTTCCAAAGCCATACTATGTATTGGTTTGAATTAGTTCAGTTTTGTAGGTAGGTACAAGCGGATTCTGTTTATCTCTTATGATTAATTTGTGTACATAATAGATAAGTGGAATTTTGTTTCACACGCACATAAATTCTTACCGCTTAAAACACTCTATTAAGGATTATGTTAGAAAATACTCAGTTTATTATTTTCTCTAAGCCCATTTCGTCTTAATTCCCTAAGCATTTCCGAAAAGGAAAAGCATCGGGACTTAATTTTAACAGTTTTCATATTAAATGTTTTACGAGTCTTGAGAAAATTGTAATAATATAACATGAATATCAAAATATTATGGAGATGTAAGATAAAATAGAGTTTATAACTAGTTTTCATTATTTAATGGTGCAGAGATTATGTTTTTACATTTATTATTTTAATTGCTAATATTTCAAGAACTGGACAAAAAATTTGGTAGATAATAATTATTAATAATTTAGGAATCATGACAGTTGTTGGACAAAATTCTGAATTAAACTGACTGCTGCAAATATAAAACTATTTCTACTTGCGCATGACGTACATATTATACTAAATAAAAACATATTTTTAAAAACTTAAGAGAATCATACGTTATTAGGTTGTGGAGAAACTAATACTGACTTATCATAAAAGAAAACATTATGTAAACATAAAAATATTAATTTTTGATTTACTTAACACGTTGACTGCCAGAGTCAATTGGGACATTTCACACGCGCGTCAAGATTTAAAACACGTATTTGAAGCGCTGATGTAAAATAACGTCATGGGTTCGCGTAATAATTATTGATTCATATCAGTTTAGTAAAAAGGTGTATTTGACAAATAAAAAATTACATTATATGTATTCAATAATACACACTTTGAATTCAAATCTTATTTGAGAAAATAACATTGAAACTAAACATTTTTACTTCCTATAACAACAACAGTGCCACAAAATGTACCTCAAAATGGCCTCAAAATTTTTTTTTAACATTTAACAAAAATAACATTCCTTTACTAAACTAAAAAAGGAATAAGATTTAGTTGTGTAAAATTATAAAAAATATTTATTGACTTTTATTTCTATGGAAAACTGGAAAGCACAAAATAAGATTCAGTTCAAAAATGTTAAATTGACACAAAAATGATAAAAAAGTATAATGATCTCTAGATTCCAAAAATCTAAAAATATATAGGGTGTCCCATTTCAAAATCCAAAGTTGAGGTTACTTCCGAATAATCCGGAAGTCGCTAAAATGTGACAAGTAGCGAGTGTCTTCTTATTAGCCTCTGACTTCTGCCAAGTTTTATCTTGTTCGACTAAAATGTGAAGAAATGGCAGCCGGAAAATGATACCATGGTCACCCGGTATACAAGACTTGAAGCATGACCCATTTCACTAATATCTAAATCTTGTGCACCTGCATAAATCAACATTTTTCGCACCATGCCATTTGGCTCACAAACCATATAGAGCTTCACACCATATTATTGCCGGACGAGTAATCGGCCTCTCCATAACACCATTGACTCGTTAATATTAAGATTATTCTCAGGATAAAATATTTTCTCCATATGATTATTAAAATAATCCAAAAGTGGAGGTATTTTATGAAGCCGATCTTTCTGCAAGGTTTCTGTGTTATTTCAAGCCAAATCCAAATATCGAAGAAAAATTAGAAATCTGTCTCGGGCCATAAACTGACGAAACACCGGAATAGTAAGACGATAATGTGTTTTCCAATAATCTTCGATGAAAGTCTTATTGTGCCTGTATGATATAACAATCCTAGAAAACTTTAAATTTATGTGCCGAAGCTTCCTTCTGCAAGAGGCTTTCTGTAATTATCAAGTCATTAAACTAATCTGTAGCTACAAGATTAAAATATTCAGAGGGCTCCCAGCAACATTTACAGGAATTGCAGATCCTGTAAAATTAATATTTTTCAGGTCGGATACAAAATCCAACCAGAGATATTGATCTTCAAATTCAACGACTACCACGTTACTATAGGCTCTGGGCCTTCTTCATGTGATTCTGGCACAAAATCTTTGTCAGAATTATCGCAAACATCATCGTCACTCTCAGGCAATGGATTAACTTCCCAGAAAATACAAGCTTCATTGCTTTTTCTGGCGTATACATTTTCTTTCTGACATAGGAGTTATGGAATATACTGATAACAAAATTTCTTAAATATTCTTAATGCAAAATAGGAACCGATGCACGTCATACCCTTCAAGTGACGTCAGTTATCGACAGGTTGCCAGCTTGTAACCAAAATATCCGAGTTAGGGAATTACAGTTTTTTCTTTCATAAAAACAATATAAAAATACAAAAATTTACCATAGTTTGTATATTTGTTTACTGCATAATACCTTTTACCATCAACTTAAGTAAATCTAATAATTTTTTATTTTCATCTTGTCAAGATCGACAAAATAAATAATAATATAATATAATAATATAATAAATATAATCATAATTATATACTGATTTTCTTAAAGTTATGACAGTTTACGATCTTAGTATAATATCCTTGTATTTTTAGACGCATAAACTTTAAGTAAATGCTATTCAAAATCCATTACTCTGTGGCAAAGACAACATTGGCATTCAAAGAATTTATAGAGTTTGTCACACACGTTTTGGATATGACCACAAAATTAAGCATGGCAGAACAGGATCGTGTTTAAAGCTGAACGCTGTGCCTATGTTAAATCTTTACAGCACAATCCTAGGTAAAACTTGCTATGTTATTATATTAATTTATGTAAATATCTAATATTAATAAAGCTTGTCGCCATATTGTAATGGTCTGGAATTTGTTAACTATGTATTATTGCAAGCTTACCTTGTATTTCGGTCATTCCTTACTAAATTTTTCAGGTACTTAATTATGGCTAATTATTCAGATATCCATCGTGATTTCTCTTGCTTCGTAGTTCTTTTTAATCCATCGTAATACATTTGTAAAACCAGATTTGAATTTGTTTACATATGAAATTTGCCAGTCAGCTGTTTGGTTGTTTTTATGGGTACGTCGCTCGGACTGTTTATTCGCTTGGCCGTTTGCATCGACTTATTTTATGCGTCGATACAGTTCGATAGGGTGGGCGTAGGTCTGTTCTCATTCGTACTCTCTTCAAGTAGCCTACTGACCTAGAGTAGAACTGCACTCGAACCTAGTGGACATCTAGAGCTTGATTCTGTGGCGAATTCCCTGTCGATTAATTTTTGACACTTCCTCGTTTTTCTTAAATCCTTCTAGGGTCTCCATTTTACTTTATGTCCAAACGTGAAAGAAGCCAGACCGACGGACGAATTTCTTCGGAAAATTCACGCTGTGTAGCGGATATGTTGGCTGGACTTCAATTTTAATTAATCCTAATTGGCCTTATGTAGGTTTTGTTTTATGGATTAATTAGCGAGTTTCTCGGATTTTACTCACGTTATAGCTACTGAACATCGGCTTTTTTGCGACACGTTTTCTTTGGCCCTCCATGGTATTGAGAGGTAAGTTTGGTTCTTTTTCTTTGCATTTTTCTATGATTAAATTTTTGGTGAAAATTGATACTTTGAGGTGAAATTTACCTTAATTTCATGTAGATATATTGGGTTTGACCATGTGTCGACCTTGAGTTTTTTTTAAAGATTTTTTTTTGAGGTTAAAATAAAATAAAATGGCAGCACATGTCTTTTATTTTAAAGGGAAAATTTTGCCTTCTGAGTTTTCTGGTTTACATTATTTACTAATGGAAACAATGTTTCCTTAGGGTTTTTAGTCTGGGTACATTTTCTGGCTTAAAGCCAACCCAAGGTATTTCGGGACATGTTGGACGTTTACCTTTGAAGTCTCCTAAAACTATGGGATTTTGGACCCGTGATAGATAGTTGGTTTACCAGCCTATAACCGATTAATGCTTTGCTAGCAGATCCAACCTGCTTTTTCCTTGGCCTGGTAGCAGTTGATCGAGTACACTGCCCAGGTAGCAGCATGACGTGAAAATGACGTGAAATACTAGTCATCGAGTGACAGAAATGACGAGATAAATCACGTAAATTTGACGTGAAAATGACCTCCTAATGTCTCAGACGAATGACGTCATATTGGCGACGTCATTTTGACGTGTTATTTATCGTACTATTTCACATGTTATTGACGTGTTATTGACGTCTTATTCACGATATTGTTTATTTTTTTTTATTTTAGTGCTCTGTAACAAAAATGAAACAAACATTTTTGGAAAAGATAAATTTATTGAGAAAAAATAGATATTTACAGAAATATGGTCTAAAATCTCTAAAACCATCAAAATAATCTCTATAACGATATGCCGTAGGTATCTCAACTTTCAAACAACTATCACTAAGTATCACCACCACAAAGTGGTTCCAGGATGATTATGAATACCCGGAAAATATATTTTCTCCATGCAGGAATCCACAAACCAAAAAGTTCTACACAATTTTCACAAAACAAAAACGACAGACCAAACCAAACCGCCAAAGGAAGCCACGAGTTAAGCAAACATAACCTCAATCTCAAATTTGTCACTTTCGTTTCGTTTCGCGCTTGCACATAATCCGAAAATTTTTCTCTGTCTCTCCAACTGCTGCAGTTTTGAAAGAAAAGAGATAGCGCGAAGTGGAGAGTTCGCGAAAAGTGTTCGTAAACGGAAAAGTTTCCTTACTTTCATTTTTATATGTAGGAGAAAGAGGTAGGTAATACCATATAGAGATAAGTGGGGCAGGTAATACTAGGTATTATAGCAAATTACACCACCGAACGGGTAGAGTCACGGCCTACTCTAGCTAGAAATGGCTGTGGTAGAATACGAAGCAAATGGAATAGAGATAAACTATAAAGAACATTTTATATGCGCATTGATGGGATGATCTACTTATTTCTCTTTCTAGTTTGTTTAATACATTATTTAAATGCACGTTAATTGTCTGAGCACAATTTTGATTCTGTAACATAAAGCATAAGTATAAAATTAATTTTTTCTTGCTCCAGCGTATCTATTTTATCACCAGAAAAAGACGTCAATATTACGTAACATATAACACGACATAATGACGTCATTATTCAGACGTCATTATGTCGTTATTTGTTGGTCATTTTAGACCGCTGACGAGTGTTGACGAGTTATCACCATATAATGACGTCAATATGACGAACCCCTGCTACCTGGGTGCCGTCCTAAAATCAGATGCCGTATCTACAAAAAAATGGATATTGAGATTTTTGGCTTAATAGGTTCGTGGCAAGCTAAAGAAGCTTTTTCCTAAGCAGAATCGCCGTATATATTTCCTAAGTATCAAAAATATCACATGATATTTAGACGTATCTGCAACATTGGTCATATTTCCTAAGATAAAATGCAGTACGTGCATAGTACTAATAATAAATGCCGTATCTACTACCGCGCCCGTGTAGATACGGCGTTTCCCGTTAGGACAAGTCAGATGCGGCGTTTATTACTAGAAAACCTGCCTCAATTCACAATTCACCAATCATTGCAATTGGAGCTTAGTAATCAAAGTGCATTGCGAGTGTCAACGTGTTAGTTAGGTGTGCAGTTAAAAGTGTGATTTTTACAATTTTTACACTGTTTAGGGTATGTATAAATTAAATAAAGTTGTATAATAGGTTGGATACCTTTTAATAATGTAAATAAAGCTTACCTTACAGCAACTATGTGAAACAAAGTGAAAAAATGTAAAAATTTTCCGGTACGTTTTAATATGTTTTAAATATTTTTAGGAAAATGTCAAGTAGGACCAAGAAGATTCTTTCTATGGTACCCCAAGTACGCGACATTCCCGATAATACAGTTTTGATAGGTGCCAATAATTATAATACACAAGATATCCCAGTGACCACTGAAGATGGTTTTATGCTTACATCCTTAAATCATCCGGTGGAGGTGAATGAAATACCAAATGAGAATATGGGTGAAATTCTGTATATGGAAAGCCAAGCATGTACTGACGTTACTATTTTTGTACCAGTTGATAACACTTTTGAAGTATTGTGCCAAGAAACAGACATTCTAAGTATTGATCCTAGACAAGGGGCAAAAACAATCGAAACATGCTGCGAATTTATAAAATTTAATGTACCATGTCAAATAGTAAATAATGTAGTAATATTACAAAATTCAGAACAGACAGAGAAAGTTGAAAACATTGAAACCCCTGGTATTGGGTATACAAAAAGTGGAAATCCAAGAAAACGAAGAAAAATAGACAAAAATGTCAAGGAAGACGAAATCAGAATAAAGAGGGAACAACTAATTGATAATCACCAGGTGCTGCCTGCATGTAAAGTGGATAGATGTAAAAAGAAGTGTACGAAATCCATTACTGAAAATGAAAGAAAAGTTTTGAATGCAAACTTTTGGAAGCTGACTAGTCAAGAGAGAAAAGCATTTATTCTAAATACTTGCAGTCGGCTTGATATTAAACGGCGAACTACTGAAAGTGAAAGAAAACAAAATACCTTCAAATATAAGTTACAAGCTGGGAATGGTGAAAAGATTGAAGTATGCAAGTTTTTCTTCCTGACCACACTAGGTTATAAAAAAACTAATGACCGCGTTTTACATGACACCATGACTAAAACTCCCAAAAACCAACTAAAACCTCTACAAGATAGGCGAACACAGTCGGCCAAGACAAAGATAGATTACGATTTAGTAGATGCTCACATTGAGTCCTTTCAACCATCTATTTCGCATTACAGATGAGTTCAGGTTAGTTTTTTGGCAAGCAATTTAATTACAATAATACTTTTCCCTATTTTAGACGAGAGCATGCGCCGAATCGAAGATATCTTCCTAGCGACATTTCCGTTGCTGTAATGTTCGACCTGTTTAAATCTGAAAATCCAAACATGAAAGTAAGCTATGAAGCTTATCGTTTGCGCGTTAAGTCAAAGAACATTTCATTAGCTTCCTTAGGACACGAGGAGTGTGAATCTTGCGAGGAATTTAATATACACGGTCACACAAAAGATGATTTTCAAGAGAACTGCGACAAATGTTCTACTTGGAAAAAACATATTGACCGTGCCAAACAGTCGAGAGAGTCGTATCAAGTACACGCCAAAATTAAGTTTGAAGATGGTACTGTTTGTTTTTCTGCAGACTTGCAAAAAATTATTATGTTACCTAGGGTTGAAACCTTTAAAAAAGTTTTATTTATTAAAAGACTAACAACTTATAATGAAAGCTTTGTTCCAGTAGGACCCAAGACACAACATAAGGCATTTGCAGTTCTGTGGTGGAATGAAGCTATATCTGGTAGGGACAAAGAAGACATTGTAAGCTGTTTTTATGCATTCTTTCTTAAATATAGGGATGCACCTAGAATTATAATTTGGCTTGATAACTGCTCAAGCCAAAATAAAAATTGGTGCCTACTTTCATTTTTGGTTAAGGTAATTAATTCTTCTGAACTATCCGCAAATGAAATATTTTTTAACTTTTTTGAGCCGGGACATACTTTTATGTCGGCAGATAGCTTCCACCATCAGGTGGAGCTGTCACTAATAAAAAAAGGCAAGGTCTACGATTTTGATGATTTTGTCGATGCTGTGCAAAAAGCACAAAAATCAAAAACAGAAGTAAAAGTAATGTCGCATCAAGACTTTTTCAAGTGGAAAGATCTCAAATCAGAGGCAAAGATGAAACAACATTGTAAACGAATTTATTTATCTGACATTGTCCAAATAAAGGCTACTCGTGGAAATTTCTTTTTACAATGTAAAATGTCATTTGACAGTGAATTTGAGAAATTAGATTTTATATGCAAAAAGCCGATGAAAAAAGATGGTATTATGTCCCAAACTGTTCCACACCGTCGTAACCCAACAAACATATTAAGTAATGTAGACCAGAACGGAAGGAAAATAATCCTAAATTGGCAAATATTTGCTTATTTTTGCCTTAAATGTTTTCCTAAAAGTCACAAAAGATTCGAACTCTAAAAGCTAAGTCAAAATTTGGATATCTACAACTTAAATAATTGGTTATAGGGAAGTCTACTTGTAGTTTAATTTCCCTAGTTAAAAATTACAAATAAATTACCTCTCTTAGACATTAAAAATATTTAATCCTAATAAGGAATATGATTAAGTAATAATTTACTTAAATGTTACTTAATATATGTGTTCAAAATTAAGGAATTTTTTGGCTATTACGCTAGGTAAATATTACCTAATTATTGCCTACAAAATGTCCAAATAATTTACTGACCATGTAGTTTTAGAAACAAGTAATATTTTGGATAATTTTGCCATATAAATTGTTCCCAAAGTTATAGATCTTTTGTGATTAAAAATTGAGCTACTTCATAACTTTCTGATTAACCTCAAAGGCTAACATTGCTTGTACAGTTAATAATAAAGAAAAAAATAACTTTAAGGTTAAAAATATAAAGGCGGCCATATTTAATAATTATTAGTTTTCCTGTTTATCGACAACTATAAAAAAACAATAATTAAAATTTTAAGAATTACATAAGGTGAGTGGAAAATCCATTAGACTACGATATCTTTCGTCAACGAAAGTTTTTTTAAAACTTTAGGTACATATAATGTTTATAATGAAGACACTCTGTTTTTAGGTTAATGGTAAAAATATTTTAAATTATCGTAATAATACATAAAAAAAATGCATATTTTAAGGGCGCGTTTAGTTTTTCGAAGTATCATCACCATAATTCACAAACACATTTCTTTCGCATCCAAATTTCGGTCCAGAAAAATGATAAAATTTAATTATATATTTTATTGTTGAAGTTATAATAAGCGGCCATTCCAAATATCTACTTAAGTCGAACTCCATTTTATAATTTATTTTGTCCTGTTGGAAGTGTTGGCATAAGTTGTTGTCTTTTCTTTCTAACACCAGATATAATATGTTTTCTCTGTATTTTTGTCTAGTGTCTTATTGCTCCTATTTAGGTTATATTTAGGTCAAAAGGTTGGTCTCACTTTCCACATTTAGACGTAAAATAGGTCTATATTTATTTCACTTCGTTTCAACTTATTGGACAGAAAAACCCTATCAACCTATTTTCGACCTTAAAATTACTTTAGTTTCTTTCCCCACATTGGGCAATAGGAAAACAAATGTAGGTAAATTATCCCTATATGGTCGTGCAAAATATTTGACCCGTTTAGAGGTCGAATAAAGGTAAATTTAACTTAAAATGTTTGTTGGGAATGGACCTAGAGGATTTCCAAAATCAAAAAAGGCCGCCATTATGAAAGATCTTGGCGGCGTTATGCCGGAGAATAGAAAGAATTTTTGGGTAAATTTGCCAGAAGCTGATGACTAAAAACAATTTGAATAAAATAATTGACTGCCTTATGACAAACCTGTAAACAATATAAACACTTAAATGTATGTCATTGTTGCAAAGTATGTTTATTATATTCCCACTTACATGTTCATATGCCGCATTTTTATTTAGTTTAACTAAGATATAATGATAGTTTAAAATGCCGTATCTAACTTTCTAAATCAAAATGTATGTTTTTTTTTTATTTTTTTTTGTTTAATATTTCTTTAAAACGATGTAAATAAAAAAAGTACATTTGGTTTCTTTAAAATATTGTAAATACTTACAGGCTATTAAGAAAACTTTAGCCTCAATTATCTCCGTTTGGTGCTTTCTGTAGATACGGCATCTGATTTTAGGACGGCAGTACATGGACCTTCATTTCAGCGACAGATAAGTTTTTTTAAAATAATACCAATGATTTCATTTTTTATAGTCTCAGACAGACTAGTCTAAGCGCTTGCCAAGGCCCTGTTACTTTATTAATTTTTTTTACATCTCTTGGTGGAGATACCTTGTAAGCTTTCTTGTGGCTGAAGGCAAGCTTAACCTAGACTGCTGAAACCTCCTTAATTTATTTTATGAATCTCTAAATCGTTAACTTTAGTCATATCTGTGTTTTTACTTAATTATCATGCTTTTATAATGCTGTAAGGTGCCAGCATTTTGTAAGGTAATGTCGACATCACTGCGCTGAGTATACCAGGTTAAACTCATTTATTTTACTAGTTAGTGAAACTTTTCTTGAAATATTGCTCATAGAGCATTTCTGTTACTTTGGAATTGAGAATTCCTAGTTTGTACTTGGCCGTATTAATCTTATGACCATCTAAATCACACCCTATTATTTAAGGGCTTCACCCAATTACAGGGTAGTTTTTTTTATTAATATAAACCAGTCAACCTTATCTTGTATTTGATTTGCCTATTTGTGGTCTTTGGCTATATATTTGATATTCTTTTTGGCAGTTTTGCTTATAGAAAAAACTGTCTGGCGCCCTTTATAGATTGTAACTTGATGTTCCATGGTCTGTAAGAAGTAAGTATGGTAGTAATGCTTTTTAGTGGCATCATGGTATTGGACAGGACCAGATATGAGATCCAGTGAACCCACCCTGATGAGCTAGTTTGGGAAATTAAAAGGGTAAAGTTGGTATATATACTTTAAATTCTCATTTTATCTCACCATCCCTTCAGGATAATACCGACACCCCGTTTCAATTATAACAATATCAGAAACGTTGTTACAACTTCCTTTTATTCTCCCAAAATATATTGACTAAATTTAAAAGATTCGCGCTTCAAACTTTTCCATCAGAGTTAGAAGCGCGAAAATTTGAATTTTCTTCAAACAGACACGAATGGCGCTACTAGGAAACCAATTTAGTATGTTAAGTTGCCTATCTATCCCTACTGTAAGCGCATCTCCCTTGTCTATGATTAGTAGTCATACTTTTAGTGTAGTTAAACCCGCACAATATGAACGATTTGAATTGCATTTTTTTACAGTAACTAGTAATAAACTGCTGAAATTGAAAATTACTTGATATTAAAGACACATTTGATTTCATTATAAACGCCTGTTTACAGTAAGTACAAAAAAGTCATGTGTTGCTTCTGCAAAGAACTGCATTGCGCAACCGTTTAGATATCATGCAAGTAAAGGATGCAAACATTTTAACAACCAGTTGTACCAATAGCACTAAATAACTTTGTATTTATTTATTTCTTCCGTATTAGTACCCTGACAACAAACGTTAAAAAGTGCACTTTTAATAGTATTTGTATATAAAATTATTTTGTAAACTTTGACTAATTCAATAAAGTCTTATAATATGTTCTACCTATTTGTAACATAAATAACTATTTTGTCAGCTTAAAATTAAAATAAATTTTCATTTACTTCGTTCCCTTGAACAACAGTTATTTTTCATACTTTATATTTTCAAGTTATAAATCATCTCGAACATTTCATGTTTCGTGGCCTTCTATTATAATGTAAATTAAGTTTAAATAACAAAGCTAGAATCGGGTCGAACCTAAATCACCAAAACAAACCTTTTATTCATAAATTATATACTTCAAGCTGTCAAAAGGGCAAGCCAGTTACCTTTACAATAGACTAGAGGCTATAACACTTTTAATACCGATGGGATTTAAGCAGCAATTTTAGGTCCAGCGGATCTTGACCTGTGCGGCCCATCGTGCGTTCTTATATCTTTCTTAATACATTTACTTGCAAGATACAACAATAATTCTTGTTATAACGACGTTTAAGCCGACAAAATTTTAATTCTTAGTAAGAACGTAAGTTATTTATTTGGATTTAAAACAATACCCATCCATTGTCTCCAATACATACAGGGTGTCAATTTGAAAACTTTCAACGCAAATATCTCGAAACCTACAAAAGCTAGAAAAACGCGATTTAGTATAAATGTTATTTGGGTAATAGGAAAAGTGGAACCACCATACTTTACTCAAGGGGCTAGTCACCCCCTTGGCGCCCCACACCACAACTCTAAAGTTTCAAATGGCACCACCTCCTTTGTTAAACCTCAAATGGAAGGTCTCACTGAGTAGTATTTAGCTGCACAAAAAAATCGATAAAAAAGGAAATTTGTAATTCGAATTCAATGTTAAAAAAAATCGAACAAAATATCAAAGAATTTTATTATTTTATCATTATAAGGTAAACAATATCATACAATGCAAAGTCAAAAAACCTCAAACCGTGATATAGTGTTTAAAGAAACATAAATTTTAAATAGTAAAAGAATACTACTTGGCAAGTGGTAATCATTATATGACATATAAATATGTATATATGTGAAAACTTTGTTCTCTAGCCTTGATGAGACCTTATACAATAAGGATTAACCAAATTTTGCTAAAACAGCTATTCTCTGGACTATATGCCCCAACGAGCGCTGAATTATACAGCAAAATTTGGCGCATTGTGACTAACACTGTTAGTACTAAAATACAAACTCAGATTGCAGAAACTATCGGAAAAGAAAGGAATAAATCTTTACTATTTATTGTGTTTATAGTACCATACGGTATCTTTCACTACAGATTGTAAGAAACTTCTGGAAGATGGCGCTACCTATATTGTACTGCCTAGGCAGAACAATATTATGGCTATGGTATTTTGATTTTCCATTGGAAGGTATGCTATTAAAAGAGAAATATTATATTAAAGATTCTTTTGAAATAGCTACATACAACAACTTAAAACTGCCTACAAATTATGTCCTACCCAAAAAGCGATTCACAAAAATTGGTATCGCATCAGTAATTTCTGCAACATTAACAGAAAAACCTTTTTAGAAATAATATCTTTTTTATTCGACAATACGGTTTTTTACAATAATTCATACTATGAACAAACCTTTAGCACGCCTATGGGTGCATCAGTATCGCCTATCTTAGCCAACTATGTCATGGACGACCTGCTGGATGTTGTTTTACCAGTCCCCTCATTTAAACCATTATTTTTAAAAAAAATATGTAGATGATATTATCCTGGATGGTATAACTGAAATAGTAGAGACTCTTAATGACTACGATCAATATATCCAGTCTACAATAGAAACGGAGGATGACTCTCATTCAGTTCCGTTCCTAGATACCAGATTTATACGCAATGTAGACAACATAATTGCCATAGACTGGTACCAAAAACCTTGTAGTGCAGGTAGATATTTAAACTACCATTCCTACCATAAACATAGCATTAAAGTGAACTTAACAAAACAAATGTAAACGAGAGTTTCGGAAATTTCACCCCCATCTTTCCTAAAAAAGAACCTTAATATTCTTGTCCAACTTTTCACCGATAACTCATACCCTCTCCCATTGGTAAAAAAGATACTGTTCAGCACGTCTTCCGCTTTAACACAAGTACCCAATGTGGATAATATTAACACTAACAACAATAACAGAAATATAACTGAAGCGACTTTGAACATTAAATTCACCTCATTGCCGTACATAAGGGAGATCACCCCAAAAATATCTGGACTTTTCAGAGAAATAGATAATATAAAGATTTCATACAAACCAGTACTTACAATAAACTCTATACATTCAAAACTCAAAGATAAAACACAACCCAATCAGCGGTCGGACGTTGTCTCCAAAATCCCTTGTACAGACGGCAATAAAGTATACATAGGTCAAACTTCTAGACGCTTGTCTAGTAGAATCACGAACCACAGGATGTGATTGTAGACCATAGACATCCTAACCATTAGACCGAACAATAACAAATAAACGTGATGTCATCATTGTATTTCAGTGTAAAGTAAATCAACATACAAGCTGCTCCCCTCCACTTGGTTTGCCAGACTTACGCCACAGAAAACGTAGTTTTCTGAAAAGTATTAACTTCTATGATTAACTAGATTAACATGATGCGGGAAATATATAACATTATCTAAAACCTTGTAAAAAATCTGTTGTATGGCAACGCAGCAATAACGAATCCGCCCAGATTTCATCATTTTCGTGGCCACCCGCATCGACTCGACAATATTCGGCATAGCGAATGTTGTTTTCCTGGAGTTTTCTCGCATGCATATGTAAAGTCAGCGTAATCCCCACTCTAGGCCCCACCAAGCTCCTCACAGCGTCTCGCCCACAAACGATTTTGGCATCACAATTTTATAGCATTTATGAATGGCTTGTCGGATCTAATAGTTCCGATACCTATGTTGTAGACACCTTCCAGAGAGATGTGCCCTTGCTGAACATGCTAATAATTTTGATCACAACATTAACTTTAATTCAGCTGAGATTCTAACCACACAAACTAACTATCAAAAAAGATTGTTTTTGCAAACGAAATTTATTGCTCCAGAACCCAATTGTATGAACAAAAGAACATATATTCAACATTTCAGTGTAATTTATTCATATCTTCTCCACTTAGATAATAATTTACTTACAATCAATTGCAACGATAACAACACTCGGAACCTCATATAATATGATACGGTATAACGATGTTTCAGGTTTGCTGCATGTTAACACTTAAATCCAAAAGCCTCAGTTTAATACTAGCTTTATTAAAAGTCGCATTAAAATTTCTGACATACTAAATGATAGATAAAAATGACAGTATTTCCTAATCTATTTCAGTCACATAATAGTTATTTACGATATAAGTGTTGTAAAGATTCATATTACAACACGAGATGTTAAAGTTGTTAAACGAGGCGTCAGCCGAGTTTAATCAAACATCGAGTGTAGTTATATGAATTTACAACAAGAATATTGTACAAAATTTTATCTACTTTCATCTATGAATAAAAATATTTGGCAAAAGGCATTTTTAAAAATAAAAATGCACCTGCTATTAAAAATCGTTTTGTAAGGGCATCTATTACAGCACTAGTGCTGTAATGGCATCTATTACAGCACTAGTGCTGTAATAGATGCCCTTACAAAACGATTTACAGAACTGTAAAATTCATATTACTAAATGAAAGGAGATAAAAATAGCTACACGCAGGATATGTTTTCCCGCTTAATATTTCCATCGACTTTGAATTATATGACAGTATTTCAAAATGTAACCAGTTAATATCGATTTTTTTTTAAATTGTGTGTTTCTTCGTCCAAATACAATGGTATAGTATCTCTAGACGTTGGCTTTAATTGCAATTGACTTTGATTTTCAACGCGTTTTCTGCTCACATATCTCTTATTTTATACGAACATTTTTATGAACAATCTCAAGAAAGTTGTAAGTAAACATTTTGATTATTGATCACAACAATTTTCCTTATTTCAATTTATATTAATTTGTAGTCTCCCTGAGGATGGAAATGAAATAAAGATTTCCGAAAGCTTGGAATAACTTTAAAGAGTATTCTTTCATTTGCTGCACTCCTCAATATCCGCAAGTCTATTTCTCAACTAGTCAGCAACTTCTCGATAAATATACATATTTTATATGTCATATTATAAACATTAATTTTTTAATCAAGAACGTTACCTGAAAGAATTTAGATAGTTTTTTTTTAATGGATGTGAGAACCGTTGTGCATTAAGAACTGCTGCAGCATTTAATGAAGTGAATCCCGATAAAAATGTCAGTCATACTTATGTCAGACAACTTATTCTGAAACTCGAAGAAACGGGATCAGTGTCAAACAAAAAAAAAGGTTCAAGGAAGAGAAACAATGAAGCGGCCCCGGTGAAAGTGTTATGACAGTTTGCTATGAATCCTGCAATGTTCCTACGCCAAGCCAAAGCGGTTACAGGAATTTGTCATGAAACTATTCGTCAGGTACTTAAATTAAATCATTTTCACCCGTATAAAATGCATATTCTCCAGGAGTTGCGTAAGGACGATCCCGACCAAAGAAATCAATTCTGTGAAGAAATGACAGAATTGCTGCGTATTAGTCCACAATTATTAAAAATACTTGTTCTAGCGACGAATGCACTTTTTATTTAAATAGGTCTGTGAATAAATATAACTGTAGGTATTGAAGTGCCGAAAATCTACATGCTTACAGGGAAGGGCACACCCAATATCAAGAAAAAATAAATGTCTGGGCGGAAATATTAGGTAGTATTGTTGTTGGGCCATTTTTTATTAATGACAATCTAAATGGCGGCACCTACTTACAAATGCTGCCTCGTATTGTTGAAAAACTAGAATATCAACTGGATATTGCCGGAATAGGAACTTAGATGAAAATTTGCTACATTTTCAACAAGATGGAGCATCACCCCATAATGTTCTACCTGTCCGGCAATTTCTCAATGACGCTTTTTCAGATCATTGTATCAGACGGAGAGGTTCAATGGAATGGCAGCCGAGATCTTCCGATCTAATGCCGCTAGATTTTTTCTTTTGGATCATTTGAAGACTGTCTTTTTAAATCGAAATCTAATTCAATTGACGATCTTCGGCAACGTATTATTACAGAATGCAGAGCTATTCTCAGACATATGTTTCAAAATGTTAACGGAATTTGAAAATACGTTGTACTATTGTTTACAACAAAATGAAATGCATTTAGAGCAGAAATCAAATAAAATAATATTTTTATAACTTACAAATTTTGTTTTCCATCGATTTTTTTTTGTGCAGCCAAACACTACTTAGTGAGACCTTTCATTTGAGGTATAACAAAGCGGGTGGTGCTATTTGAATTTTTAAACTAACCTGAACTAGCCTAAACTTCCTGCTCAATATAATGAATTATTAAATCTTTCTGCTGGGTCGTCAAGTTTGGCATGTTTCAAAAATTAAAACAGTGACATCTAATATTGCTTTTTCTATGATGACACTTTAAATAGGTCATTTGTTGAACAGATATTAGAGATATGTTTTATTATGGTAGAATGAGGTGTAGTAACAAAGATGAAAAAAGTTCTGCCTAAAACCAACTGTACATACTCCTCATTGATTTGAGACGACCATTACAATTAAACTTTTCACTGAACTCGATGTTAGGTAAATCTCTCTTTAACTTTTGCTTTATTTGTACTGGTCGTTTTCTGTCATTGTACTATCCTTTCTAATATCCCCTGAGGATGAGCGTCTAGACGTTTGAAACATATAGGGAACTACATATTTTACATTTATTAAATAGTGGAGGAAGACTCGATTGCTTTTTTAGATTACTATGTATGGACTATTTCTTACTTTTTTATGATTTTAATATATTAGATATGTATATTATAAATATTTGTGGTTTTGTTTGATTTGTAATTGCGTCCTAATTTATTTTACTCCAAAAATTTTACTAGTATTAGTATCTCAGTGTACCAACATGAAGTTTGTTAACACCTTGTGTAGATAACGTAATTGAATAAATAAATAAAAACGCATAACCCAAATATAATTGAAACTTACCGGAGTTGCCTCCTGAACCACCAGCTCCTAGTAAGACATCGATTCCGCCATCAGATAATATGTCGCTATCCTGGGTGTAGATGGAAAATGACGCGTCTTCTTGTAAGCGAGCTAACATAACGGCGAGACTATTTCTAGAAGAAAAAAAATAAATAAACATAAGTATAGAAATGAAAAATCAAAGTACCAAAAAATATATAAAATAGATACCCAAATATGAAACATAAAAATAAGGCGAAACGTTTCTTTTAAGAAAGTAAGAAACATAATCTTTATCAGAGACTTATGAGGCACAGTAAAAAACACAAATTGAGCTGTAGATTTCCACTATATTAAAACTTATATAACATGTTTCGCTAACACTGTAGCTTCGTCAGATGACAATGGTATGGTGATGGTAAAATTAAATAAAAGGTACAATGATGTTCAGATGATTTAAGATATAAATAAACAGTGGGAGGGTTACAATTATGGGAAAATCCAAAGGGTGGTAGTTCCTGACCCTCTTTATCTGTTTCCGTAAAACCGCATCACTCACTTTATTATTATTATTATAATTAGGTTGCGATTTTACAGCACTCCTTAAGTTATTTTGTAGAAGGAAACATTGAATGATCTCATAGAGTTCAGTAGCTTAAACATAAAAAAGTTATCTAAGGGAAGACCTCGCACTTCCATTTCTCCTGAAGTCCTACAACAACTGTATGATTCTCCCAGACCCGTCACTGCAGCAAAGAAGAAAGACATGCTAGAACTTCTTCAGTGAATTCCCCTCCCCCTATTCAGCATCAGTTTATTATTAATTTAGCAACTATCGAGGACGCTGTTGTGACCTTTGTCCGATTATGAAGAAATTGGTTGAGATTAGTATTCGATTTTTTCAAAATTAAAATTGTTTAGTCTTTTAATTTAAATTTGTTCAGATATACAATAAAGTCATTCTTTCATGAAAAGTAATTGTGTTTTCTATTGACATTATTATTATAACAAGATTCTCTTAGAATTAGGCCAACTGATAGGTGGAAAACTCAGTGACTTATACCACTTTGTCGCTGAGCCTTTGCTGAAACCATGGTATTCTGAATTAAATATCTAATGAAACTGGTCCAATGAGGCGTCATCACTACAATTTGGTATGAATTGAAATTTCAACATATCTTTGTAAGCAAGAAGTAAAAATCTTCTGAAAAACAATTACTCTTATTTTTTAGTCCGCTTTTAGTTAGACCACTATTCCTCCGACTGGCTCATTTGAAGTTAGTTTGCAATTCTGATAAACTTTCTTTTATACCAATTTCTGATATCATCAAAAATAAAGGCACCTTCCTCTTGAGCAAAATTCATATTTTTTTGACAAAACTAACCTCGCATACGACTGCAACAATTTGGTAACCAATTATTTCATTATAGGTTTTAGATCACGCAGAACTATCTATGAAGAACAACGTCTTCTTTTAAGATTAATAATAAAAAAGTTTTCTATATTATGGTTCCAACTTAAGTAGACACAGTGTATACCGGGTGTCACACTAAGAATGGCTGTCGTCCGTATCTCAGAAAGTGTTAGTCGTATGGCTTGCGGAAAAAAAATATATTAGGTAAAGTGGTCATGAGAAATTGCTGGAAATTATTTTCAAGTTTCCCAGACTGGCGCTAAAGGGCGCAACAGTAACGGTAAATATGAATCACGAAGTTTCCTCAAAAGTCGCCTATTTAAGGTATCCCGAAAATAACGTTCTTGTATATTTCGAAGATTTATTAATAAAATTCACCTATAGACTGTGTTCGTCACTTTTCAAATAAAGTGGTGGGGGAAGGTTGAACATAATTTGTAATAATAGCTGATAACTCCGGTCTGGCCTAACATAATTTAGTAAACTTAGTATTGTTAAAAGGGCTTTTCTCACTCTATATATTATCCTATGAACTACGGCAATATGTGTTTTACACTAGGCGCTAGTGGGCGCTGCCTTACAACTTCACAAACATTGCGCGTTTTTTCCATAAATGTAAACATAATAGTATATTCAATTTTACCTGATTACAAGGATGATTAAAAGTCCAAGAAATCAGCCAAAAACCGCAAGTTAATATCTATTTTCAATCCGGAGATATCAACAACAATAATCATAATTACGGAACATTATAATTTTATTTTCAAGTTGCCATTGCAAAGGTTTTTTTAAGAGTCAAATAGACCTTGGAAAAACAAAATATGAATTGAGACTGTGCACGCGTGTCACCTTTCAGTATTACGTCAAAATTTTTGTCGTGCCAGCAGCCAGCAGCATTGTGTCGTATTTGATTTTTAAAATGCCTCTGTTACTGGAAGAAGCGGTTGACATCATTGCGGTGTGTTTTGAAAGTTTGGGAAATGCAACAATTGCTGAACGGGTTTACGCAGTACGATACCCTCAAAGGCGCTGATACGACAGTAGAATGTTTAATCGTTTAGCTAGCCGTTTTCGTACTACTGAAAGTATTCGTCGCCCTGTATATCGCAGACGCCGCCAAGGTCGAACCGAGGAAAACATTCTAAATGTTTTGGCATATGTGAAATTTAATCCACAAATTAGTATTAGATTAATTATTAGAAACTTGGGCGTTACTTGCTCTACTGTGCATAGGATTTTATTAGAAGAACGGTAAGTAATTATATCTACACTGCGTCCATAAAATCTTGCACAAATTTATTTAAAATTCAGGGACTTACTTTTTTTAAAAACGCTCGGACACGTCAATTAGTACTTTTGTTTGCGCATTTTTTAACGTAAAATGTTTTTATACAGGGTGTCGCACGTATGAGGTATGAGGTCATCAAGGATTTTTTTTAATGGAACACCCTGTATATTATATCAATTTTGAATTCTATGATGAACACTTAACACCTCTGGAAATCACGGTTTCCGAAATATTGACGTTTGAAAATTTATTTTAAACACATTTATTGATGACCTCATACCTCATACGTGCGACACCCTGTATAAAAACATTTTACGTTAAAAAATGCGCAAACAAAAGTACTAATTGACGTGTCCGAGCGTTTTTAAAAAGTAAATACCTGAATTTTAAATGAATTTGTGCAAGACTTTATGGACGCACTGTATATGTTATAACTCTTAAATAGTTTAGAATAATGCCAATATTTCTCTTAATAGTTTTCAATTCAATGTAATAAGTATTTTGTTTTTCTTTAGGCTACATCCCTACCATATTGTGCTCCAGACTCTCCAGAATTTTGTGGACTGATGAAGCTACTTTCCATAGTAAAGGAAGAGTAAACCGCCATAATATGCATTATTGGTCGCGGAATAATGCCCATTGGATGCGGAAGGTGCAGCATCAAGGAAGATGGAGTTTCAATGTCAGGTGCGTCATTTTGGGTGGCAGAATAATTGGACCGTTTGTATTTAATGAGTCGCTTACTGGGCAAAGATATTTACATTTTTTAAATTACGAACTCCCAATTCTCCTCGAAGATGTGCCCTTGGATATTCGCAGAACTATGGTTTTCCAAGACGATGGATGTCCTGCACATTTTGCGGCAAACGTTCGTCAATTTCTTGAGGACACATTTCCTGCAAGGTGGATAGGAAGAGGGAGTATAGTTCCGTGGCCTGCCAGGTAATATTATAGGATATATTGTGATACTGTTAATGAAAGTGGTAATTTCTATTTTAGATCACCTGACTTAACATGCCTAGCTTTTTATCTATGGGGGAGATTGAAGGATCTTCTTTTCGTTACCAGACCCACCACAAGGGAAAACATGATAGGAAGGATAATTCGTGATTCATATTTACCGTTACTGTTGCGCCCTCTAGCGCCAGTCTGAGAAACTTGAAAATAATTTCCAGCAATTTCTCATGACCACTTTACCTAATATATTTTTTTTCCGCAAGCCATACGACTAACACTTTCTGAGATACGGCCGACAGCCATTCTTAGTGGGACACCCGGTACAGAGAGGCAGTTTAGTGTGGCAAAGTAGAATAGCTCCGTTTGTATTTATAATACACAAAAAATGTTAATATAAAAATTGAAGGACAGTAAGTGAGTTATAACGTAAAATTTTTTCGACTCTATAGGGTGGCTCAACAAAGAGGAACAAGAAAAATAGAACACTCGGTATATTTTTGCACTTCTTAATTCCCCTCGATATTCCGCGTATCGTGGCAAACATAGTTTTCAATTATTTTGCAATGTTGCCAAGTTATTTAAAAATATTCTTTTTGGGAGAAAAAAGTTGGCACATTAAAATTTGGAATATAATTGAATTAACTCAAAACATTCGAAACATTATCGAGGGTATCTAAGATAGAGACTAATTCAAGACTTAAGACCCTCAGAACATTCCATATTTTGTACAGGGTGTGCTCTACAAACGTGTCAACTTTTCACATTTTAAAATTAATTTACTCTTTTTTTTCAAATGGAAGACCCTGCATTTTAATATTTTGTATTGTAGAGTTTTTTACCCTCTACAACTTTTGTTATAAGGTTTATTAGTTATATTTGCTAATTTTGGCGTAATATTTTTTTTTAATAAAAAGTCTCAAAATAATGCTTTTTTTTTATTTTACCTATTTGAGGTGCTTTAATCAGTTTATCTAAGTGCTTACATATTTTAGCTTCTATACACTTCTGGACACGATCTTCAAATTCTTCGCTTAATTTGCGACATATTTCGGGAGCAATCGCTTGGAAACAATTTCTTATGCGAATTTTCATGTCTTCTTTAGTTGTCGGAGACATTTTGTACACCCGATCTTTAACAAATACCCATATAGAAAAATCCATTTTTGTCATATCTGGCGATCTAGCTGGCCATGATACAGATCCTCCTCTTCCAATCCATTGCTGGCCATAAGTTTCATCTAAGAATTCCCTAATGAGCCTTGTGGAGTGTACCGGGGCTCCAACATGAAGAAACCACATGCGTTCTTGAACTATGCTCGGTATATGGGCATTGGGCAATAAGCTGTGGTAAATCATTTTGGAGAAAGTCCAAATAGATCTGTGCCATTAGAGTTCCCTCGAAAAAATGTGGACCAACTACGTAGTCTCCTACAATTCCTCCCCAAACAATTAGGGACTATCTGTTTGGTAAGTGAAATCTAACAAAATGAGGATTTGTAGTGGCATAATAATGAAGATTATGTCTATTGACGTTACCATTTTTATGGAACGTAGGTTCGTCGCAAAAAAAAACTAAATGCGCAAAATTATGCTGCTCTCTTGTTTTATTTTGCGCCCACGCACAAAATTCAAGTCGCCCACCATAGTCCTCACCATTAATCTCTTGCAGCAACTGAACGTGGTAAGGATGTAATTTGTTTGAGTTCATTATTTTTTGAACCGGCGTTCGTCCAATATCTAGTTGTTGTGCAAGAGGACGCTGACCAATATGAGGATTTTCAGTAGTACTTAACAGAACGTTGAATTCATTTTCTTCGGTGCATACCCGTTTTCTTCGGTAATTTTTTTTATAAGCCACACTTCCTGTACTTTCAAATCTCTCCATTAGCTTCTCGAATGTCTTTTTATCAGGGTGTCCTCGCCTTGGGTATCGTTCTCCATAAATTCTTGTAGCTAATAAAGCATTTTTATCACTAGCACCCAAAACATAAATCATATCGATCATTTCTACATTGGAATAATTCATTTGGGTCACAATATAAATTTAACTTGATAAAAAGTAAGAAATCAAATGACAATGACATCTTAATAAAATTTTACTATTACTTTTGCTATTATTTGCTTTTCTCTGTCATGGCTAACTATAAAATAAAATTAAAAAAAAAAACAATTTTCTCAGACTTTTAATTAAAAAAAAATATTACGGCAAAAGGAGCAAAATAACTAATGAAACTTTTAACAAAAGTTGTAGAGGGCAAAAAACTCTACAAGATAAAATATTAAAATACAGTGTGGTCAATTTGAAAAAAAAAACAGTAAATTAATTTTAAAATGTGAAAAGTTGATACGTTTGTAGACCACACCCTGTACAAAATATGGAATGTTCTGAAGGTCCTAAGTCTTAAATTAGTCTTTATCTTTGATACCCTCGAGAATATTTCGAATGTCTTGAGTTAATTCAATTATATTTCAAATTTTAAGGTGCCAAGTGTTTTCTTCCAAAAAAGAATAATTATAAATAACTTGGCAACATTGCAAAATAATTAAAAATATGTTTGCCACGATACGCGGAATATCAAGAGGAATTTAAAAGTGCAAAAATATACAGGGTGTTCCATAAAAAAAATTCCTTGTTCCTTTTTGTTGAGCCACCCTATAGAGTCAAAAATAATTTTACGTTATAACTGACCTACTGCCCTTCAACTTTTATATTAACATTTTTATGTATTATAAATACAAACGGATCTATTCTACTTTGCCACACTAAACGGCCACCCTGTATACCTAGAGGTTATTGATTCGGGAAGACACTATCCAAGCTAGCTATGGCCACAACGTGTAGACAGTACCAACCAAAAAAAATGATTTATGAAATGTACAATATATATATATATACTCGTACATACCTATCGAGATCATCAGGTTCCTTAAGTTGCAATGTCACGTTGCCGTCAGACGCGGTTGAATACATAAAAACAGCATGACTGCCCGAATAAGGCTGAAGGGGGAGACGGACTCCAGAGAATTCATGGATGGCCTGAAATAATAAAATTGTTAAATTAGTTTTACTTTTTAAATTTCATTATTAGTAATAAAGATATACAGGGTGGGGACTTTAACTAAACAAATTCGCCAGAAGATTAGGAAATAATATTTGTGAAATATGCAGAAACCAGTCGATTGAGATACCTATTTTGTGTGACTTTTTTTCAAAACTTTTATTCAATAAACACTTTAAAATGTCAACAGTAATTTTGTTTATTTTTCATCTATTAATTTATTTACTTATAATACCTTAGAAACGGTTGCTATAAACATCATCATATTATCATAGGAAATATTAGCGGGCGATAAAGTTCATAATTCCCGGTGATTTTCGTAATGCCCGGTAATTATTATTAAAGAAAATATAGAACAAAATTTGTATTTATTTTTATTTTTTTTTTAAATATAATTATTCTGTTTTTCCTATGTTAAGTGTACTATTTTTAAATTTTTCTGAGAAAGAAGCTGGATCAACTATGAATATTTGCGACTCGATTGCTGAGTTTCTCGATGTGCATGCAGATTTCTGCTCCATTTCAACATTAATAAACATATTTTCTTTTTCGGTAACAGAGCTAGCTATCATTTTTGCTATACGGTTTTTCGACGTGATGCTTTCCTCTATATAACCCTCCGCTACGCTAGTACTCTTCCACTTTCCGTGTAGCTTAAGGGTTGCAAGGGAAGCACCACCCTCGATAAGAAGTGTGGACGAGGTCCGACGTAGGCAATGTCCTGTATATTCCTTGGCGTTTTCTAAATTAAGAAATTTTGCTATGATTGAAGGAGCACGTTCTAGTGTATTTTTACCCACAGGCATAGCTATGCATTTACCATTTCCATATGTAAGGAGAAATCTGCGTTCCTTAATTCCTTTTAGCCTTGATGCAAGATACTGTCTAACCAATTTTAAGGCATCTGCTTGGTCTCTTTCGATTATAGTAAAAGTTTTTGACGTAGGAGTTTTAGTTTCTGGTACCTTGACAAGCATAACAGGCCCCTTATCCTCAATATCATCAATGGTCATTTGACCATCTCATCCCATGTAGGCCGCCAAAAACTCCCATTACGAGTACCACTTTATGCAGCAGGAAGGTATCATTCGGCGCATTTTTAATAAAAGTTAAAAGTTGTTCACCTTCCAAAACTTTTGACTTTTTAGAAAGATATCACTTTGATTTAACTTTTAAAAATTTTATTAATTGATAAAATCTTAAAATATGAATGTTTTCTTTTACTATAAGTTCAGACTTTACCTGGAAACATTTTGTCCAAAGCCTATTTGGGGTATATTTTTCCGACTAAAATAAAATAAAAATAATTAGAAATTGTTATTACCAATGAGCAAAAGGGTTACATACCAATTCGTGAAAGTAAAGTCAAAAAGTATCGTCATACGAAGAAAAGTGAAGCCAAGAAGACGCTCTATCGCTGCGGAAGGGGTCGATTTAATTGCTCCCGTTATACCTAAGCAAGACTTCCTAGCTTCACTTCAGTATAGAGGTCTTCTGTAGAACTTTTGGCCAACGGACCACGGATGCGTAAGTTATTGAGAGTATCACCACTCTGATGTATATCCAGTGCACCTAGAGCGATAAGCCCCATTTCTTTCCGTACATTCTCCTTGTTACTGCAAGAGTAATTTCAGATTTACGGATAATTTTTTCCCTGTGGCTATTCCAAGCAACTCTGGAGTCAACGATGAATAGTCCAGGGATAATGCCTTTAGTTTTGCCGTATGTTTAATAAACACTATTCAGTATATTGAATATAATTAGTACGTTAAGATTACCTTTCTCGTGAATGTTTCATTCCGCAATGAAAAAAAAAGCTACGACAAACCATCAGTTTAAAGTTGACCACAAGGGTTTCTGTTGCACAGTGATCGTTAAAAATTAATGCTGCTTCTGCATGTAATCCTGGTGATGTGGGCTCACCCACTAGTTTTTGAATAGTGTTCCCCTATCTAATGAATGTCCATAATACAATTGTTCTAAATCATAATAAAAATGTTACCTTTTCTAGCACTGATGTTAATACTCAATTTTCTTAGGTAGACGAAAAAGAAACGCAGTTTTTTCCGACGTTAATGGTCCTGATTAGCACAACAAAAAATTATTGCAATAACACAGTCTGGTTTTAGGGTGCGGCATAGTACAACAGCTCTTCTGAAGGTAACTGATGACATTATTCATGCGTCTGATAAGAGTAATTTATCTACTTGTCGGCTACCCCTAAACGATAGGCTTTTGGTACCCCCATTGGAACCGATATATACTACGTGCTAAATTAAAATACTATTACTATGGATTTGATGTTACCTCTATTGACTTTCTTAATAATTAACTCCGGTATAGACGCGAAAGGGTATTGTTTTATAATGATTTTTCAAAGACATTTGTTATTGCTTTTGTTTTCTTTCATTAATAATTGTCCTATGAAATGGTTTGCTTCTCCCATCATTTGCATTTCTTAAAAGAGCCTCTATTTGCGGTTTCCTGCATCTTCTTAACTCTAACCTATATGTAGGCGATCACAACTACGATCGCGATCGCGATGGCGATGGCGCATGGCGATCAGACGCGTCTCTTGTAAACAAATTTTAAACGGCGTTGGCGATCAAAGCAGGTTACGTTAACCGCGGATCGCGCGAAGTAAAATGGAGAGAAAATGTAAGATTTCATGGAAACATTAATTAAGAATGTTAAAAAACACAATATTTTATTTGATTGATATATTATTATGGGATTAAGAAATACTCTTAGTAGTTAGAGCCGCGTTGACAAAAATGCCTTGGAGTTCCAAGGAAACGGATGAAAAGCACGTTTTTGTATAGTTCGAGTGTCGTTCTCGAAATCCGTGTTGTCGAGTAGGGGTCTGGCGCTCGGCGGTGAGCGGCTATAATATTTTTTCCAAATTTTGACCAGCGGTTTAAAAAAAAACATTTCCCAAACGGATACAAATTACTGGAGGGCATCTAGGCAACCCCCCAATTACCGGAAAAATATTTTCATCCGATTTGATCCTTGCCGTAACCTCCAGTACAATTAAAGGGACCCAAACCCCGAAATTAAAAAAAAATCAGCCACATGCATGCAACGGAACTAAAATGAATCGTTATTATTTATGGTATTAAAAAAAAAGTTTTCATCCTAAATGAGCCTGGCTAAACTATGCCAAATAACAAAAACCTCGCTAGCACGCGTGATTTTTAACCCGGAGTTCTTCGTAAATTTTCTGCGGGATTTAGATGGAAGTTTCGTAAACTTATTTGTCTCTGGTTTAAAATATAAAAAAAAATGATATGCTTCCGAGAGGCGGTCAAATGTTGAGTGACTATTCAATGGTGAGTAAAATTTTTTTTAGATTTTGTAATTGAAAGCACGAAAACGTATATTTTCGTGAAAATTGGCTGATTATCAGCCCGATCCCGCTTTTCTGTCTTCCTCATCGTTCCTGAACCCTGGACAACCTTTATTAATCACCCCAAATATAATGAACCCACGACTCATTTTCCATTACTGGTTAGAAAGTTATGGGCGGTTTTTGATTTTGCAGATCGAATAATTTTTTTAACCTATTTCCATAATATGAGTGTAATAACATTGCCCACTAGTAAGCATACAGTAACCACATATTTTGGGCTGTCAGAGGAAGCTTCTGAACCAGTTTGGTGATAAATAAATCAAAACTCTCCTTCTGACAGCCGAAAAACGACCTGCGCGCACGTATGTCGGCTGCCAGGAGGAGAGTTTTGATTCATTAATCGCCAAATTGGGAGAAAACCTTCCTCTGACATCCCGAAATATTTGTATATACTTTGGTAGCAATCGGAGCAATAGGAAAAACTAGAGGCGCTTGGATGTAAGCGCGACGAGAGCTGAAATTCCAATGAACCTGCAGCCAGAAGCAGAGTTCTCATCGGAATGGCACCAAACAGGCTCATAACCTTCTTCTGACATCCAGAAGCAAGATTCTCAAGGTTGGTGCCAGTTTGAGCAACCAGTTTTCAGTTAGAATCTTTTTTTTTCATCGATTTATGATCGATCAGTTGTGCGCTGAGTAGCGCGTTTTACGGCTGCCGATTTCAGAGTTTCCATCGGAATGGCACCAAACTGGATCAAAACCTTCCTCTGATATCCGAAAATATGTGGCTATATATATACTTTGGTACCAATCGGAGCAACCGGAAAAACGAGACGCTTGGACGATAGCTGAAATTCCAATGATCCTGCTGTCAGAAGCAGATTTTTGCTTGGGGAGTCACCAGGATGGGAAAGAACCCTGTTCTAATATTAATCTAGTCAACATCCGAATCTCTAACACAAAATATAAAGCGACTATAATAACCAAATTTCATCCACGAGCAAAGCGAGTCAAACCCTACTAAAAATATACTAGCTAAAAAGTGGATGAAGTAAGCGCTCGTCGCGTTCATACGGTCTAAAAGCCAGAGTTTTCACTTCATAATCGTCAAATCAGAGGAAAATATTCTCATCAATGTTTAGAACAATAATATGCAATTTGATTGTAATCGGCCCTTCTACTTTAAAGATTGAACATTTGGAACCTGGAGTTTTTCCAGTGATAATGAATATATCGGAGCATGTTCTGGAAGATCTAGTCTTGGCCGCAATAAATTTGGATGAAAATAATTTTTCGATGTTCTGTAGGTGTCAAAGAACCTGTGTGCAAATTTTCATACATGTGGAAATTACTTTATCAAGTTTTGCCTATTTAAATTTTGAAAAACTGTTATAAAGCGATGGCGACACATGGAGCAAAAAAAATTTTTTTACATATTCTCAGACACGAACTCTAGCTCCCTGCCAAATTTCAAGTTTAAATAAGCAAATTTTTTTCCCCCCTTTTTTCCATTTTTTTTTTAGCTCTTGGAAGAGTTCTTTGCAAAGATCAAGTCGGATGAAAATATTTTTCCGGTAATTGGTTGCCTAGATGCCCTCCAGTAATTTTCATCCGTTTGGGGAATGTTTTTTTAAACCGCTGGTCAAAATTTGGAAAAAATATTATAGCCGCTCACCGCCGAGCGCCAGACCCCTACTCGACAACACGGATTCGAGAACGACACTCGAACTATACAAAAACGTGCTTTTCATCCGTTTGGGAGTTCCAAGGCATTTTTGTCACCGCGGCTCTAACTATAAGTAATGAATAACTTTGAAATTTGAAATTCGCCCGCTCCGTTACGTTTCTTGTTAATTTCATGTACCCAAATATTTATTCCCTTTTCTATATCTAATATTAAAAAATTGTTGTAAATAAATTATAAAAACACTTTTTTTATCAAAAAAAAAACTAATTCTCCAATAATATTGCAAAAAGCACTGCCTCTTCTATCAAGCTACACTGCATTTTTGATTCTTTGGTGCAGTTGTATCGCAGTCGCGTATATAGATATGTTCACTTTTTTCTGTGACCGCAATTGCCATCGCGATTGTGGTCGCGATCGCGTATATGTGTTCTCCGCTTAATAGTTTTTTATGTTTCTTTCTTGAGAATCATATAAATTTCTTAGTAACCTTTCGTCCCTCTTTAGTGTCAGGTAAATGACTTAGCCACTTAATGATATTTTCGTCAGTAATTCTATTATTATTATTATTTTCTGACAGGTCGCGAGACCACTCATACACTTCTTCTACGGGGAACATTCACTCGTCCCAGATATCACCGATATCAAAAATATTGAGCTCTGTGGGGGCCCTTGCCATGGTATTGGGCCCGTGAGGTTCTTCTTTGGTTACCCATATTCTTCTTGACCGTTCGACTTGTTGAAAGTAGCATTGCTTTCTGCATATCCTTGTAGAGATCTTGAGGTACGTCTAGTGTTCTAAGGTTTTTCAAAAGCTTGTATGGGATTACTCCTGTTGTTGAAACAATGATCGGCATGATTTTGATGCTGTCTATATTCCAGTGTCTTCTTATTTGTTCCTGGAGGTCTCGATACTTCGCTATTTTCTCAGCATGCTTTACTAGAAGGTTGTTGTTATTTGGTATAGCTACATCTATCAGAGTCGTTTTCTGGCCCTATTGTCTACCACAATAAGGTCCGGTCTGTTGTGTGCCACCGTCTGATCAGTAAGAATAGTCCAATCCCAGTACATCTTATAGCAGTTGTTTTCTAATTTATTATTACTATTATTATCATTATCATTATTATTATTATTATTATTAATATTTAATTAATTTCAGTTCCAACAAAAATGACTACGAACTACCTACCTTTAAAATAAATTAGGTTAATCTTAAAAGGTTTACTTCCGTAGAAAGATTAGCGAAACTTAGCGAGCAAGATTTGCATGGAAAAAAGAGTAAAATAGGAGAAACATGTAACTTTAAAAGCAGCTTAGGACTTTATTCTATTTAGAGGATAGATTCGAGAAAAGTAAACTCCTTATTGGAGCCATTTCTGTCAGGTATTAAGTTTGAATAATTTAATGAAGTTTTAAATTTAAAAAATATTTAATGTTTAACAAACATTTTTCGGAAATTTGAGTCTTATTTATCTTTATAAAGACAGAGTTCAACATTCCATAAAATAGTAATAACTTTAAAACATGTGAATAATTCCTAATAATGGCAAAAACAACCACCCGGTAATTGTTTTAATACTGGTCTATGAGGTGTCACTTAATATTATGCACTTACTTTAATTGATAACTCTCAGGTCAATTTTAGGCAAAAGGATCATATTCTGTTATTTTTTACTATATCATTAGTAAAAATGGGGAAAATAAATAAAAAGAACAATAACTGACACTAATTAATATTTCATCGCTGCTCTCGATGACGGCTTGTAGACGATTTTTTGTAAATTCTGGAGGTATTTCATTATACAGAGTGGCCAAAGCGTCGCGCATAATACCTGTAACTTCTGAATTACCTGGTATACAAAAAAGGGATCTTTATAAGAGTTGTTCAGTAAATAATCCCCACATTTCTACCTGCATGAGTTTTTTTCTGTCATTCCTGGTTTGGTTGCCATAGAGACTAACTTACTTTTTTTAGATGGAACACCCTGCATATGATTGCATATTTGGATTCTACTGGGAAAAACCTGAATTTTTTGTATTTTAAATTTTCACTTATCTGCAAGCGTTTCCGAGATCATGACGACTCAAAAACTTCCTAATTATAATTATTCCTACCTAACACCTGCCAATTGAGTCAAGGCGTTTCATGACAGCGAACTAAGAGGTGTCAATTTTGAGTTCCTGTTTAATTTTCTGTTGTCTGATTTCTAATTTGTTTACACTATGGTTCATCTGAATGAGAAACAGCGAGTTGAAATTATAATAATGAGCGGTTACGGAAATATGAAAAGATCCCAAGATCAGGTTTGTCAACTTTTCAGTCAACGGTGTGTCAAGTGGTAAAGAAATTTCGAGAAACAGGCAGTGTTAGGAAAGCCGCTAGATCAGGTCGACCTAAAGCAGTAACCGGGGGAGACAAAGCTTTGGATATCATGCTCTCAATACATGAAAATCCAATACAATCATCCAGGCCAATGGCGATGGATCTTAATGTGTCTCATCAGTCAGTGAAAAATTTGCTTAAGCAGTAGAAGCTGCATCCCTACAAGATAAAGTTGGTGCACGAGTTAAACGAGGACGATTTTGATAGAAGAGCTGAGTTTTGTGGGCTGATGATGGAAATATACAATAACGATAACAACTTCGCAACAAATATCATTTTCTCGGATGAAGCTACTTTCCATTTAAATGGCATGGTTTATAGACACAATGATCGTTATTGGTCTGCTGAGAATAATCTCAGACATATTGTGAGACCTCTCTTCATAGATGATAATTTGAATGGCCAAAAATATCTGGACCTTCTCAGGAATCACATAATTCCTTCTTGCACAATGGTTTTACTGGGTGTAAATAATGGCATAAACGAATAGGTATGGTTCCAGCAAGATAGAGCACCCGCGCATTATGAGGCAAATGTTAGACAATACATAAGCGAACAATTTCCAGGACATTGGATAGGCAGAAGAGGTGCTATTGACTAGCCAGCACGATCCCTGGACTTAACCCCGCTCGACTTCTTTTAAAGAAGAAAGTCTACCGTCCAAATGACTTAGAATCTTTAAAAGTCACAATTAGTACTGAAATCCGGGCCATTCCAGAGAACTGCCTTTTTAACGTTGTAGACGGGTTCAGGGATTGACTGGCACTTTGCTTAGCAGAAAATCGTGGTCATTTTGAACACCTGATCCACTGAAAAGGTTTCACTTCTTTGTTATTCCGATGTTAAGTTTTTCAATTTTCTAGGCTATTTATCTTGTTATTAGAAGGTTTGTTGCAATTTGAAATAAATAAAAATTTAAAATACAAAAAATTCAGAGTTTTCCCAGTAAAATCTGAATATGCAATCATATGCAGGGTGTTCCATTTAAAAAAAATACGTTAGTCTCTATGGCAACCAAACCAGAAGTGACAAAAAATTCATGCAGGTAGGAATGTGGGAAATAATTTAGTGAACAACTTTCATACAAGTCACTTTTTCTTATACGAGGTAATTCAAGAGTTCCTGGCATTATGCGCGACTTGTTTGCCACTCTAAATGTTTCAAGTATCTTTTGTCGGAGTTCTTCCTGGCTATTCCATATTGAATTATGCGTATACATACAGGGTGTCCCAGAATATGTGAACAATCTCCCGGATTCAGATAGAGCACATAAAAATAATTGGACAAATTGCTATACACTTTTTTTTCTTATGCCCCTACCCCCTTCGGAGATACGGGGCCCATAAAGGACGCCCCTGGAAATCGTTTGTTTTTAAATAACTTTTAAAGTACTAGGTGTAATTTAATAATATTTCAATATGATCGTTATTAGGTAAGTCTCCTTATAATGGGCCCTTCTAGTCACATTCGGTTTATTTAGCTTGCCAGGGACGGACTAGCTGAAACACAGTAGTGCTTATCTTCTTTACACCCTGTACGATAAAGGTACAACAATAATATTTTTGGACAGCTTAAACCTTAAACTAAAAAAAGGTACTCATGGTCGACATCCATGAAATGAACTGTTTATGAAAAAAATATTTTTGTTCAATATGGTTTTTATTGAATAGTTTTGTATGTCGGTGCAACATGAGCTCCTTCCACCCTTATGCATGCCCTAGCTCTAAAAATTGAAGATCGTTGGAACCTCCATAATGCCTTAACATTAGTCCTTACGTCGCGACAATGAAAACTAATCCTTTCCAATAAGTTCTCTCGATTATCTATTTGGTTGGCATATACTAAAGTTTTTAAATAGCTCCACAAAAAAAAATCTAATGGATTTAGGTCAAGGAGGCCAAGCCACTGGTCCTCCTCTTTATATCCAGCGATTTTCGAAGTTCCCCTTTAGGTGTTCCCGAACTACTAGACTAAAATGTGGCGGAACCCATCATGCATCAACCACGTATAACATCGTAATGGCAGAGGTAGATCTTCTTAGAAGTTCTGACAAAATGTTCATCATATTAAAAAATTATTAAATTACACCTAGTAATTCAAAAGTTATTTAAAAACAAACGATTTTCAGAGGCGTCCTTTATGGGCCCGTATCCCTATAGGGGGGGGGGGGGGGGCGTAATCATGTAATATTATAGTACCAGTTATGTACCAGAATACAGACCCTTTAGGTGTTAATATAATCCTATTATCATCTTATAGGACCTTATTGAAACATCAAATATTCGTCCAAAAGTGTCCCTTAGGACCGTCCCACGACGTCCTATCCATTTTGCGGGATTACTATAGGATCTAGGACCTAGGATGATAGAGTATTCCCAGATTTATGTCCCTAGGATATCCCAGATACCAGTGTTAACTGGACAGCAGCCTTTTTTTCCATTTATAGATGACCTGACGAGCAGCGCTTTTCTACCCAGCAAGCCGTCACTGGTAATGTTTCAAGTATAATACTAAGTAATTACCACATATTTGATAATAATTTTTAATTCGTATTCATAGGACACAAAGAAAATACAGCTGCAACATTAAAAACGTGTGTTACAGACTTAAGTGTGATTTATTCGGTGCAAATAAAATTGGATCACGTTTGAACTATCGTAAAATTTTATTCGAGTAATCAAAGGGGCGATTGAGATCGAAAATAAAGCGTAAGGAAAAAAATAACTAACATGCATGGACCAACAAAAGAACTATGTAGTTTACAACTGCACTTTATTATTTTATTTTCAACGCATTAAACTGTTTTTATGAGGTCTACAGATTACACCTTTAAATGGGAAATGGACATAGAGGGTGATACTTTTAAAACCTTATAAGATGGCTGTATTTTCTATTCTAAACAAGATGCCCCAAAATATTAGATATCATTATCTCACTTATGACACTTTTCTGGAAAACTTACCAAAAATGCTTTTTAACGATATCCAAATTAATAAGATCTAGTCAAAATAGAACATCTAATTTTGAAAAATATAACTTTTGCTAATACTAATGGAAGGATTAAGGATCCACCATAATAAACAAATAAATTTTAAAATTACCCAAGTCATCAATCCCTTCATTTATATTTCCCCTCCCTTCAAATTTATGAAATAGTAAATGGGCTTTTTAGATAAATTGTGATCGATTATACGACTTAAAATAAGTTCATGTATAAAGTTGCTCCTTATCCTTTCCGTCAGACACAACTCTTGGATGCGTTTCGCCGTTTGATGGCTCATCAAGATTGGGTCTGATGAAAAGACTAAGGAACAACTCTATACACGAACTTCATTTAAGTTTGTTTCTCATATTCAGCTTTTCGGTACATGGACTTTCAGCGCCACCCAACGTAGTTTGCCGGCAATGGGCCGCCTTGCTAGCGTTTGAACCTCTATTGGATTATTGCTGTTCTAGTTGGGCTGATGCGTATGATTAACACGAGATGCCGCAACTCTCTCGTCTTTGTCAGACCCAGAACCTTGCTGATGTGCCGTCATACGGCGAAACGCGTCCAAAGATTGGGTCTGATGGAAAGGACAGTGGACAACTATACACACAAACTTATTTTAAGTTTGTTTTTAATATTCAGCTTTCGGTATGCTAAACCGATGCATGGGATTTCAGCGCCACCCAACGTTGTTTGTTCGTAATGGGCCGCCTTGTCAGCGTTTGTATACTTTATCCAAAGTCAGTCTGACAACATAAAAAAGCTTCTAACGAGCTTCAAAGGGACCGGAATCGAAATCGGGGTTGTCATTTTTCAAAAGAGAACAGGCCATTCATGAATATTATAAAAACATTTTTAGTACTGAAGAAATATTATTTATACAAAAATAATTGAAATCAAAATTAAAATTAAAAGGGATTCTCACTCTTAAACAAAAAAAAATTAACAACCCCTTACGTTCCTCCTACCATTACGAAAACTTTGTAAAACTCGCAACACCCTGGAGATAGAACGTCAAGGTCCGCTCGCAATTTAAAAAGCGAACTATTTTTTCCGAGTGGGACAATTAATATAGCAGCATATAAATACAAATTTATGAAATAGTAAATACATAGAAATACAAATACATATATACAATATACAATACATATAAATACAAATTTATATGCTGTAGACAAGAACAGCAAATAGTTTAAGTTCTGTCACTTAAGTTATTCCTTATCAGCTTTAAAATCACTTGATGTTTGAGGTGTGCGATATTGTGAATCGAACAGTGGCGTGACTGGTTAAAACGATTTGCTGTAATTTACACGATATTTGATTTTGTGCTAGAACTGTGTGTTTTTGGACAAGTAGGTTTTTACTTGGTACCTATATGTTACTGTATCAGTATGGCTTTTTGGTGACCATTTGAAACAGAAGGTCATGGTGAACTATCGCAGGAATATTATAATGAGTCGGTGCCAGAGTTATTTTTATAAATATGTACGCGTGTTTAAAAAAAAATCGGGGAAAAACTAAAAATGCGCTTTGTGCAATAATTAATGAATTAACACAACTTCGGTTTTATAAGAATTTATAACGTAATTAAATTGGGGACTGTAACCGGTCATTCCATAAAGCGCATTATATAAATCAAAAACTCAAAACGGCTAACAATACTACAAGGGATTTTATTCTGCAAACTATTTACAACTTTTACAATACAAGTTTACGAATGAGAGTTGCAGCACGTGGCTACATCTCGTGGCAACCACACGTATCAACCCAACCAGGACAGCGAGAATCCATATAGGTTCAAACGCTGGCAAGGCGGCCCATTGCGGGCCAACTACGTTGGGTGTCGCTGGAAGCCAATGTATCGGTTCAGCTTACCGAAAGCATGTATTTTGAAAAACACAAACTTAAAATAAGTTTGTGTACAAAGTTGTCCCTTATCCTTTCCGTCAGACCCAATCCTTGGAAGCGTTTCGCCGTTTACGGCTCTTTAGCAAGGCTCCGGCTCTGACAGAAAGGTAAGGGACCTCAAAGTACGTGTAATTGCCACGAGATGTAGCCACGTGCTGCAACTCTCATTCGTAAACTTACATTTCTGTGTTAAAGCACTTTAAGTTTCCTTACCTTTCCGTCAGACGCGGAGCCTTGCTGAAGAGCCGTAAACGGCGAAACGCGTCCAAGGATTGGGTCTGACGGAAAGGATAAGAAACAACTTTGTACACAAACTTATTTTTGGTTTGTGTTTTTCAAAACTTTTACAAGGATTATATATAGTGCCAACTTTAGAACTAGTTCGTGATAAATTGCGAGGTTACCCTAATTATAATTACCAATCTTTCGAAACATTGCGTGGTGTTTTCTTAAGTTGTGGCTTTAAAAATAAAAAAATTAGATAATTTAATGGTTACAATGGAATCCTAGCGTATCATTGAACTACGACAGGACAATTTGCGCAAAATAAAGGAGTACCATGAATCCGATAAATGTATAATTTACTTAGACGAAACTTGGTTTGGTACTCATGATGTTGTTAAGTATGGTTGGGTAGACAGTACAAATTTTACTTTAAGTACACCATGTTCAAGTGAAAAAGAGTACAGGGCATAACTGTACTGCTTGAACGTCGACTTTAATGTGTAATTTTTTTTTCTTTTGCTGCAAGGATGTCTTGGATATATATATATTAACTACAGGCTTTAACATTTTGATGAGAAGTACATGACCACAGGTGGAACACGTAAGACTTTGGTTGCACAAGCTTTGCCCACAATGTTTTCTCAGCGCAAAGCTATTAACGATAGTTTATCAGTGGAACAGTCCATCAAAAATTAGTTGACTTTCAAGTTAGTTTTAATTTAGTCTTTATATCTAGGTACTTACATATGCATTAGATTGATGCAAAAATTATTGTCAAGATCCCTTAGTATAAGACATCAGTCAATTCAGATTAAATAATACTAAGGTATTACATTTATCTGCAATTTTAAGTTTTTTTTTAACTATATTTTAGGTTGCCTGGAGACAAGTATAGTTTATGCAAGTTATCCATTTGTGATGTTGCAGGTGAGTATTATTATATAATATAATAGTTATTTATGTATCTAGGGAATTATAATGGTCTTAATTACCGAGGGCAAAGTTTACGTCCCAAGGGCCTTTGGCCCGAGGGACAGCAATTGCCCGAGGTAATTGAGACCCTTATAATTCCAGTGATACATAGATAATTTTATTTCTGACCGATTTTAGTAACATTTTGTTCATTTTTAAAGTGGAATAAATGTTTCAATAGATGACAATCAAATTGACATTAGATGTCAATCGTTTGATTTTATGTCAAATTTTTCTTAATATCCCAAGGGAGTTATGACCCTTATAATTCCCGCGTAACTAAGACGTTATAAGCTAATAATATACCGGTCAGAAATAAAATATTTAATAGGTAACATTTATTTAACAAGACTTTACCAATACAATACAAAGAAAGAAAATTGGATTTTAGATTAACAAAGTGGCAAACTTCCAGTTGATTCACTCATGAATACAATCAAGTATAGATGCAAAAAATAATGATTCTTGTTATTTTAAAATCATCCAAGACTTTGTGTACAAATTAGAATCCTTTATAGGCAGGGTAGGTTGATATACACTGCGTCCATAAAGTCTTGCACAAATTTATTTAAAATTCAGGGGCTTACTTTTTTTAAAAACGCTCGGACACGTCAATTAGTACTTTTGTTTGCGCATTTTTTAACGTAAAATGTTTTTATACAGGGTGTCGCACGTATGAGGTATGAGGTCATCAAGGATTTTTTTTAATGGAACACCCTGTATATTATATCAATTTTGAATTCTATGATGAACACTTAACACCTCTGGAAATCACGGTTTCCGAAATATTGACGTTTGAAAATTTATTTTAAACACATTTATTGATGACCTCATACCTCATACGTGCGACACCCTGTATAAAAACATTTTACGTTAAAAAATGCGCAAACAAAAGTACTAATTGACGTGTCCGAGCGTTTTTAAAAAGTAAATACCTGAATTTTAAATGAATTTGTGCAAGACTTTATGGACGCACTGTATGTATATACTGGGTAGTGTACCGCCAGACTGGACATAGGACATCCCATGTAGATTTGACTACCCTCAAATATTGGCTTCCCTATAAAGTTTACATCAAAATTGCATTAGACTTTTTTGAAGGTATAATGACCAGGTACATCAAATTTTATTATTTTCTATAAGTCGAATAAAAGTTGCTTACAAAAAACTAATATAATATACGCGATTACTCAAAATTAAATAAATAAAACTTTTGAATTGGCTTTTTAGAAAATAATAAAATTTGGTTGGTGAGTTCATCAAGGGCCTTCAAAAAAGTCTAATACAATTTTGATGTAAAATTAACAAAGGAGCCAATATTTGTGGGTAGCAAAATTTACATAGGATTTCATATGGTCAGTCTGGCGGTGCACCACCCAGTATATAATAAAATTGTCCTAACTAAAATTTAAAATTATTTTTAATCATGAAAGTCCTGACCCTGTAAATTTGGTTTCAAATGAAATTTAAAAACTTTTACTTTTGCTGAAGGCATATCCTGCCTTGACAGGGGCCACCCTGTAAAATTGTTTTCTTTTTAATTTCAGGTTTATCTATGACCCCACAAGTACAGGGTTATCCAACCAAGACTAGACAAGGCGATTTTTTTACTTTTCCTGTACTTTTATAAAAAAACTGAAATAGCCATCTTAAGTCATTTTCTCCCGCGAATTCGAATATCTTCAGCAAAAAACAATTGAACATCAAACAAAAGTACTAGGGGTCACTTTGATATTTTTTTAAATGGGATGCCGTATTTTTAATGAGCTTATCCGATTTCTCATATAAATTTTGATCTAAAATGTAAAAAAAAAAAAAAAAAAAAAAAATCTTACGGTAGACGAACATTTTCCGAATTTAAAACTGAAGAAAAAAGGCGTTTTTGAATTAAAAATCCAACATTTTAGATCAAAATTTATATGAGAAATCGGATAAGCTCATTAAAAATACGGCATCCCATTTAAAAAAAATATCAAAGTGACCCCTAGTACTTTTGTTTGATGTTCAATTGTTTTTTGCTGAAGATATTCGAATTCGCGGAAGAAAATGACTTAAGATGGCTATTTCAGTTTTTTTATAAAAGTACAGGAAAAGTCAAAAAATCGCCTTGTCCAGTCTTGGTTGGATAACCCTGTACAACTGCCAAGTTTAAGTAAAAATTTAGAAGAGCTGACCTTAGAAACTGGAGGCAAGTTTTGGGCTAAAGTCACAATGATGTCGCTAATTAATCATATTTACTAACATACTAACACACTAATTAATGTAATAAACAGATTGTTAAAAAAATTTAAAAGAAATGAAAATATTTTTTATTAGGTAGTGGTTTAATTACTTTTAGGATTTATTTCTTACATTCAAGTTACCATTGTTGGAATAATTGTTACCATTGAAGTTGTGTGGCTGTTATCACTGTCAGCAATATTATAATGGGGCTAATACCCAAATTATAAATGTCCAGTTAGTGACAATAGCTCAAAAGTGACTGTAGTAGGTATATTAGAAATTATTTTAACCCACTGGTCCAAATTATCAATGCCCTGGTAGTGATACCAGCCACATAACTTTCATGGTAAGAACTGCTCCAACAATTGTATTCTTAGAAGTTATCTTGTAGTGAGAAATACCAGGGCATTGATAATTTGGACCTTACAAGCGAAATACACTATTTATTTATAACTTTATATTATATTTTGTTAATTTCTTATACTTATGGATAATTTGCTAGAATATAAAAATGGTCAGTAAAGTTTCTCAGTTTCTGTCTAGAGTGAAACGACGCAGAGTGCTATTTAACACATACATTTATTATAAATCAGAATTTTAATTAATGCTTCACCTGGCAATATCTTTCTGGTGCGCTGCACAATCAAGTTGGGCAGCTTAAAATGTTCAATTATAAGATTACCAAAACAGTGTGAAAATTTTGTCCCGTGTACATAGAGCAAAATAAGAAAAGTATGATATTTTTTACAGTGTAGTAAGTATTATCGAGGTCATAGAATTTGGGGACATGAAGCTTCAAAGAAACCGACAAAGCTTTCGCCTCTTATTAGTTGGGTTACTCTTTGGTTTAGCTTAAATACAAAAATGCGCATCAGCTAAAAACTTGCATGTCTGTTATTCAATAATTTAAACATTTATAAAGAAAACTACTTACTTTTATTATAAGGCGGCACAAATTTAATTAAACACACATAAAAACCGTATTATCGTTATATTTCGGAGACCACAATACCGCATCAAGTACGCCGGGTAGGCTTACGATCTATTGCATTAAATGAAATATTTCTGGCTTACGACTTATTGTACTAAGGTTTTAACTCGCTTGGGGATACGACCTATTAAAATACTATACAATAAAATATTTCTGGTGTATTGTGGCTTACGATTTTTTTCAGAAACACGTATGGAAGGATTTAGAATTTAAATAGATGGTAAAATAAAAAATATAATTATAAAAAACTTTAATAGTACTCTTTTGAAGAAGCAACTGTGTTGCGAAACATATGTCGAGTCAAAATAAAAATCTGTGGAAAGTGTAAAATTATATTTTTTATTTTACCATCTATTTAAATTAACAATGGATTTCAACCAAGTAAAAGCCGAATCAATTCAAGGATTTAGAATTGAATGGCGTAGAAATGTTAAATTAAAAAAATTTTGTGGCTTACGACCTATTGCGCCTGAGCTATCGGATAATAATTTAAGTGTGGAGGGTACACTGATAAAATTAATTATTTGAATTAAAAAAATTTTCCATTGACTCAAATAAATATTTGTTTCCTACTAGCCAAACAAACATGTATTTGAAAAATACCAAGGGATTATTTGCCTCAATTAATATTATCTGATTTAATACAAATTACTTTTTATTTGGAATTACTCACTAAATACAGATATAATATATATAATATATATTTTATCAAGTATATATTTATTTTACTTTAGTTTTACATGGATTTGCCGCAACAACAACGTTAAGTGATTGGATTTAAATAAACCGGTAATTTCCACCAAAGTCGTTTTTTTATTCAAGTACATAATTGTTTAACTTTTAGACCAAGTATAATTTTATTTGGTTTAAATACCTTTTTTTAATTTTCAATAGATCAGAAAGTTCATTCAGTTTTTATTTTATCCAAGTACGTGTTTATACAGACGTCATATAAAAATAAGAAATAAGCAGATTAAATCCCCTGTTGCTATTGAATATGGTTTAATCAGTACCTATACCATAATAATCACAATCCTTATCAAATTGTTTATAGTGTTCAAATAATAAGGCAAACCAACAGAAAAAAACACATTTTTGCCAAAAATAAAGGTTATGACTGACAAATTACGCGCACGCACACAACGATATAGCAAAAATAACACAAAAGTTAAAAGATCTCTTATTTTTTATTTCTTATTTTTATGTTATGTTATGTGGTTCTATGAACGTCTTATATCAGATCTGTATATTCAACTCTTATTTTATTTTTATGTTATGTTATTTTGCTGTATAAGCCCACCATTAGTTGTTGTTCCCCTTAAAATATACGTCAATAAAACATTATAGGGCAGTTAATAACTTAAATAAAAAATTAAATAAGGGCAAATTTGCAAATATCAGGTACAATAATTATTAATATTATAACGATTATATTATACTTTTTACGTGAGAAGGCATTGAAATATGGTGAAAATTGAGAAAGACTGTCTTACATACTGTCTGGCTACATTTTTCTAAAATTATTTTGTGTTCAAAATTTAAAATTAGGTACCTATTACAAGTATCTTTTCTTTGCCTATTATTTAATTTTTTTTAACTCGTTTTGGGCGTAACTAAAATATTCAAATATAGTTTCCTACCTTGAAAAGTATCTAACAGATGGGATATACCCCTCGATATACCCCAATCTTCTAAATAATTATTCATATTACATTTATTCCCCATATCATCGTTTTAATTTTTGCTGAAACTTGCTAACTTCTTTGCCACTAACAAAGAAGATTTCACTCTCACTCGTCAATTTCTACAAGACAAAATCGAACACCAATAACCAAAAACGCGATGATGATTTATGAGGCCACTTTTGCATAACTAATCAAATTACTCAATGCCCAAAGTAGGCGACAGGAGTAAGTTCATTTAAATACTTAATTATTAGTTTGGATGACCAAATTGTTTAAAAAGTTCTGCATTGAATGATTTAAATTAGAGCTAAAGGTATTTAGTTCTTAACTTGAAATGTTCTTCGATTAAATAATTAGTTATTTGTAAATATTTGGTTGTTTTATTTTAAGGATTTAATGTAAATACATAATTATTTAGTTTAAATGACCTAGACATTTAAATAGTTCTCTATTGGGTGATTTAACTAGCGATTAACGAAATTTAGTTAGTTAGTTAGCTAAATAAAAATTAGTTCGATTAAATAATTAGTTATTCAGATTTTGTTATTTCAGTGGTTTTTTGGTAAGACATTTGTTTAAAAGGTTCTATGATTTGACAGAAATCCACCAACAGTCAAATAATTTTACAAATAAAACGAAATACCTACTCTCATTTATTTCAGTTAAATAATACTTAGTGAATTAAAATCACATTTATTTATTACCAATAATTATTCACCAAATAAATCAGATTATTTGATTAGGGGAGCACAGTTTTATCAGTGTAGATCTTGATTGTAATGTTTTTTGTGGTTTCTCTATATTTTAAACTTTCTGACAACGTTTTGGACTTGGTTGATTTTAGCATTAGTCGCTTTGTCTATAATATGTATGATTTCTTGACAGAAAAGCATGTTAAATGAAATAAATAAAAGAAAGGCACCTAGGCGACATATGGTCCAATACTTATATGTGGAACCGTTGATCACATTTTAATGTGTAATAACAAGCTAACAAGGCACTGGAGACAGGGCCGTAGATAAGGGGGGGGTTTAGGGGGTTCAAACCCCCCCCCCCATAACAACGAATGTTCAGTTCTACCTTGTTAACCACCGTAAATTTTAATAATAATTCTAATAAATTGATAGAGTTTTCTTACCTAAACCCCCCCCATGGGTAACGCCTAGCTACGGCCCTGACTGGAGATATAGATGACCGTCGAAATATTAAACAGTTACAGGCAATTCCTAATTTAAAAGTTACTCTTGCGAGAATACTTGTCAGTCTTCTTAATTCCTTGAACTTAAATCCCTATAAAATCAAAAGTAGCCTAACGTTTACACGTTTTAGATTGTAAATATTATAACATCGAATGAGGCCAAGACTGAGTTTTATTTTAGAGTAGGTATGAATATGCGCCTTTCATATAATTTAGTGAATTATGAGATACGACCGAAATAGCATCTGGCTACGAGACAGAAACAGTAATTATTCGTTTTTGCATGTCCGAGCAGCAGACGTGTATCATGTCATAAATCATGCAGTTGAAATTGTGCAGTTGTATAGTTGCTGTGTTAATTATTACTGTTATTTACCAACAAAAACAGTTATGTGTATTTTAGTTGAAGCAATAATACAGACCAATTATTTGGTGTTTACTCTTACCTTGGTCATCATTTATAACATTCAGTTCAGTCAATCAAATATTTACAATGTATAGTTTGCGAAATTATGCATTTGTTTAGGTCTAATTTTATCGACGTAAACCGACTGACAGACAGTGGTGATGAGCATTGAAAATGAATATATTATTATTTACGCATCATTAAAATTATTGTAAAGTTTAGTCCAAAAATTAAAGGTTAAAATAATTCTTTGAACTTTTTAAAATAATGTACAGGGTTATCCAACCAAGACTGGACAAGGCGATTTTTTGACTTTTCCTGTACTTTTATAAAAAAACTGAAATAGCCATCTTAAGTCATTTTCTCCCGCGAATTCGAATATCTTCAGCAAAAAACAATTGAACATCAAAGAAAAGTACTAGGGGTCACTTTGATATTTTTTTAAATGGGATGCCGTATTTTTAATGAGCTTATCCGATTTCTCATATAAATTTTGATCTAAAATGTTGGATTTTTAATTCAAAAACGCCTTTTTTCTTCAGTTTTAAATTCGGAAAATGTTCGTGTACCGTAAGATTAATACCTGATAGATGGATACCCGTTTCACCTGTTCACCCTTTAACCTGCTTTAAAGCGTCCGTCAGTTAGACAAAATAATCAAGTTTCAAATTTCTGTATATTTTTCACGAATTAATTACAAATTTAGTAGTTTTTGCAAATCTATTATTGCTTACGTATAAAAAAAGTATGAAGTGAATAACTTTAATCTCAATAATATAATTGTTCTATGTGTCCTCCATTATTTTCAAAACATGACCGATGCCCCCTTTTCAATCTCTCCAAAGAATCTCTTACAATATTTTGGTCCTTGTTAAGTCTATTAATTTCATTTATAATTTTTTGCTGAATGTCCTCCAGACTTCTGTTGGGTCGTTGATAAACTACATTTTTTAAATGACCCCATAAAAATGTATCCATTGGCGTGATATCGGGGCTATTTGGTGGCCAATGAATTGTTCCGTTACGGCCAATCCACTGATTGTAACGCTCGTTTAGGTATGTTACCACTTCTCGAACTGCATGAGGCGGAGCACCATCCTGCTGCCAAATGATATTGTTGTAGGCTTGCAATGGCAACCTTTCCAAGAAATCCTCGATATCTTTATGAAGAAAATGGAGGTATCTTTGGCCTGTTAAAGAGCCACGATAAAATAGTGGTCCAATAATTCGATTTTCTAACATCCCACACCAAACATTAAGTGAGCTCCAACCTTGAAACTTTATCATTTCATATCTATGAGGGTTAACTGCTGCCCAGTATCTTGTATTTTTCCGATTGTATACCCCCGATGTTGTAAATGACGCTTCGTCACTCCATAGAATTTTATTATATAAATTATAATCTTCGTCTTGCTCTCTCATCAGCATTGAAGCAACAAATCGAAATCGCAGTTCTTTTTGAAGCTGTGTTAAGTATTGAACGGAAAGGATGCAATATGGTTTTAGACCACATTTTTTTAAAGTTCTGTGAACTGTTCCATAGCTTACTCTCCGGAGCCCTGGACCATACCTTACTTCTCGTACCGCTTGCGGAATAGAACTCTTCGGATTTATAGTAAAATATGGAACAATAGCTCGATCCCTTATATTCCGTCTTTTCATCTTTCTTGGCTTATCTTTCAATGTCTTACTTTCTTCAAATAGGGTCTTAATTCTGAGAATTGTATCCACTGAAATGTGTCTCTGGAAACTCTCAAAAAATGTTCTTTGTGTTTGTCGAGCATTCTCTCCACTTTTGTAATATAATTTTATTACATTTAGCCGTTCTTCTAAAGAATATTTCATTATTTGTAATTAATTCGTGAAAAATATATAGAAATTTGAAACTTGATTATTTTGTCTAACTGACGGACGCTTTAAAGCAGGTTAAAGGGTGAACAGGTGAAACGGGTATCCATCTATCAGGTATTAATCTTACGGTAGACGAACATTTTCCGAATTTAAAACTGAAGAAAAAAGGCGTTTTTGAATTAAGAATCCAACATTTTAGATCAAAATTTATATGAGAAATCGGATAAGCTCATTAAAAATACGGCATCCCATTTAAAAAAATATCAAAGTGACCCCTAGTACTTTTGTTTGATGTTCAATTGTTTTTTGCTGAAGATATTCGAATTCGCGGGAGAAAATGACTTAAGATGGCTATTTCAGTTTTTTTATAAAAGTACAGGAAAAGTCAAAAAATCGCCTTGTCTAGTCTTGGTTGGATAACCCTGTACAGGAGGGAATGCTGTAAACAACTGTGTAAAGAACAAAAATATATCTATTATTTTAAGGCCTAATAGTTAATAGTATATTATTACAATACAAGTACGGTAAAGACACCTACCGTAAGTGTATTGTACGATATTTTATCTACAAGCATGTTTTAGGGCACCAATATTAAAAACTCTAAAAGAGCACTGTTTTAATTTACCCCGTAGGTGCCTCGTAAGTCGTTATCAACAATGCATTAACATCAGGTTGCTAGGGAAATAAATTATAGAAATTTAATAGTTGGCTTTTATATGACAGATGTAAAACTTGACAACGGAATAAACGATAATTATTTTCGTAACAATTTCGGGAAAGTGTGTTTTACGTCCATTAAATGGAAGTCAGTAGCAGCAGTGATGATGAAATTCCGAAGGAAGTTCTGTACATCGCTAAAGCAGCTACCCTTAATTTATTGCCGGATAAATCACGGCATAGATATGAGAAGGAATATGGGCCCTTCATGGACTGGTGTTCATCAAAGAAAGTTAAAGCAATTAGTGAAGATGTGATGCTTGTCTATTTTGTGGATACATTTAAGGACAGTAAATCATCCTCTTTATGGAGTTATTACTCAATGCTCAGATCTACTATAAGTATCAAAAATAATGTCGACATAAGCAGGTATGCAAAACTGTTCTCCAAGAATGAGGTTGTAAAATTCCTTGTTACGGCACCAGATGAGGAATTTTTATTAATGAAGGTACTTAATTGCGATTTTTTTAAAATCTACTTTTAAATAACAACTTATTTGCTTGTTTCAGGTGGTACTCATTGTGGGCATCGCTGGGGCATGTCGCCGAGTGGAGTTATGTGAAATGAAAATTGAAGATATTAAGGAATTTGAAACCCACCTTGTTGTAACTGTCCCGGATACAAAGACACATGTAGATCGACAGTTCGTAGTTTACGTGGAAGGATTTTCATCAGAAATTAATAATATTTCAATTTTCAAGAATTATAGAGCTCTTAGATCCGATCATACTGCCCATACATGGTTACTTATTGCATATAAAAAAGGAAGATGCACTATCCAACCACTGGGTATAAATACTTTTGGAAAAATACCTTCTCAAATTGCATCATATTTAAAGTTGTCCAGTCCCAAAGAATATACGGGACATTGTTATCGAAGGACCTCAGCTACATTATTAGTAGATGCTGGCGGGGATATCATGAGTTTAAAAAGACATGGTGGATGGAAGTCCTCCAGTGTTGCGGAGGGCTATATTGAAAATTCGGTGCAAAATAAAATAGGAATTGCAAAGCAAATAAATGATGTAGATAAAAGTGATACTTACCGCACGCTTGTAGATAAAAGTAATTTTGTATTTTATTGTAAGAAACGTTTATATTATACTTCATAATGACGTCTCCTGTTACGGGTTAACCTATTTGGATCAAAACTCGACTTATACTCTTGTGCGTTCACCAGAGCTACTGGTAAAGAAAATCGCGCCTTATAAAAAATTAAATAAGGTGTTCTCTAGTTTTTAAAATGCGCGATTTTCTTTACCAGTAGCTCTGGTGAACGCACAAGAGTATAAGTCGAGTTTTGATCCAAATAGGTTAACCCGTAACAGGAGACGTCCAATTTCTGTTACACAGCCGGTGGCGTGGTGTCTTAGAGACTCCTTTAAAATATCTTGCTTTTATTCAACCACTTTACTTTCCTACTATAGTAGCAATTGTAAATCAATTGTGTAAGTCATTATCAACAAAAATGAATTCATTATCGCCAATAGAAGGAAAACCACAACGGAAACCGAATCATGATCGCTCCTTATTGCATCCGCAATATGGTCTACACCACTATTGTCAGAATCGAGGGAATTATACAATTTAGTAACTGTCTTCTTAAAGTCAGGATCTGTCCAAAAACAGTACGTGACGTACTTACTTGATTATCCATAATCTAGTATAAAATAAATTTACTAAAAGTCAATATGCACAATATGGCCACCGATCAAGCAAATGGCTATTCTTTCAATTAAATCTAGCAATCTCAGGGTATGTTTAGGAGCAGAGCCCCAAATATGTAAACAGTATTTCAGCGATGGTCGAATTTGGACTTTATAAAGCATCAAAAGTTGTTGGGGTGTATACAGGTTTCTAGTTCGAAAAAGTATTCCAAGCTTCTGCAAGGCTGCCTTAGTAATAGCCGCAACGTGACTATGTCAAGACATATGACTGTCCAAATTGACGCCCAATAAATGAATTGATGAGGCCATGAGGCCAAGGGAATCGAGTGTCCCACAATGAATATATCCGGTTCTTCAACATTAACTTTTTTAGAAAATACTGCCGCCTGTGTTCTTTTTAGCGCTTGGTTACTGTCACCCCAAGACAGAATTTCTTCCAGGTCTTTGTTGAGATATGAGACCTCTTGCTGCCTATAAAGATGTGCAATGTGCATTGGCAGCCGATATCCGAGCATTCAAAATAGAAGATGAAACATTGATTGATATGACACGCCTCCTATAATCAGGTAATCTATCAGTTATGGATACCGTTAAATCTAATTACTTGATAAACATTACTCAAACTCACAACAATGTCGCTTTCACGCCTTGGTAAGATCAGCAACGAAATACTCAATTACTGTTCGATTCTTCGTTGTCAATACGGAAATGCAATATACAGTAATTTCGTGAATAAAAATAACACAACCTAATTTAATTAAGTGTTTTTACGATCAAGTAATAATAGATTCCTAGTCCAGATTGACATAATTATGTTCTACCTTCGATTTAAAACAATCATTGGATTGCGGATATTACACTGCGGTATTGTTAACAGATAGGCGACATGCTGTCTGATCGCTGACATATTAATCTGGTCAAACATACACCTAAATTCTGTAATGCCATGTTGTAGAGGATAAACTAAGCTGGGTAAATTGATTAAAGGGATACATTGACTATTTTATAAACCTTATCGTTTATATGACGAATTTGGTTGGTGGGCAAGTACCTACAACTATATGAACATTATTAGCTAACAATTAAATTTTATGATAGGTAGTTAAGGATGTTAGAATATATTTTTCTGAACTACATTTTTTTTGGATAGAGCTTATTATAAAAATATTGAAAACATTAAGAGAAAAGAAATAAATGATAATTGAGCAAATGCGCAAAATTACCGCCATATTGCTGAATACACTTATTAACACACTTTAAAAAAATTTAATTGGATTCAATCTTTTTTTTAGGATTAGTAAAAAGTTGCTGCATTGCAATTCGCGTCACTAATCAATCATTGCGAGTGATTGCCGAATCTTCGGTTTTAAGGGATGATATGGGTGTCACAAATGTTCTCATAAAATATAATTTAGAATACTTTTATGAACCTTCAACTTACGTTATCAGCGGCGGGTCCTGATAGGTAGCTACAGACTTAAAAAACGGGAAAGACGTCAGTTAAAGTTCTCAAGCCAGAGTTATAAATCACAAGAAATTCCCCAAAATACAAACGAGTTATGCATCTGAATCATAGTATCATAGAGCTGTTGCAATTCTCTTAAAACGTAATTCAATTACAATTACCCATTACACGCCGAAAAATGCATTAATTAAAGGTACCAAAGTAATTGATTCCTTGACCGCATTTGAATTACTAAGTTTAATTCAATTACTTTTATAAATAATTCAGTTACTTTTATAAATATTTCAATTACTTTATAAAAATTAAACTACCGTAGAAGTAACTATTGATTCCTTGATCACTTGCCGCATTCGAATTATTGAGTTTAATTAAATTCTTTTTAAAAATATTTCAATTACGTTTTAGCAATTAAATTCCCCTAAAGTAATTGAATTACCTTGATATAAATAAATCAGGCACTATCTGGTAATTAAATTGAGTAATTGAATCACATTTTCATAATTAAATTAGTGTATAAGCAATTGAATTACTCTTTTTTATATCATTATAAAAAAAAAAAAACTTAGGGTTAGTTCATAGTTATTAATGATACTAGTTCGATATGAACACTATAATGAAACGCGTGCAACGTTAAACCACGAGGCGTTAGCCGAGTGGTTTAATTGCACAAGTTTCATTAACAAAGTTCATATCGAACGTGTATCATTCAAAATTTAATCTATGACAGTGCAAATAGATTTTATTCGTCTAAATTTCATTGATATCAGATAACGTTTTCGTAATTTTTAAAATTTTCATGTGTTCATAATAGTCGTTATCATGGTAACCACATTTTTTCTTGTTTCAATTTCGATTTTGACAACGTTATTATTGCCGTCTAATTTTCTATTGTATGCAAAGTGTTGGCCAAAAATAATTTAAATATGGGAGATTCTGAATCCGAAAGTGTCCCTTCGGATGTCGAAAATATCGTGCAAAGCGTAATAGTTTGCACCGACTTTCTTTTTGTTTTTGTATCTTAACATTTGGATGTTATTATGAATTCATAATGGCACTGAGTGCTATTATGAAGGTCATAATGACATCCAAATGATAATGCTAAATACGTCATAATGGCACTGTCGTAGATTAAGTATTTTATTTCTGACCGGTATATTATTAGCTTATAACGTCTTAGTTACGCGGGAATTATAAGGGTCATAACTCCCTTGGGATATTAAGAAAAATTTGACATACAATCAAACGATTGACATCTAATGTCAATTTGATTGTCATCTATTGAAACATTTATTCCACTTTAAAAATGAACAAAATGTTACTAAAATCGGTCAGAAATAAAATTATCTATATGTATCACTGGAATTATAAGGGTCTCAATTACCTCGGGCCAAAGGCCCTCGGGACGTAAACTTTGCCCTCGGTAATTAAGACCATTATAATTCCCTAGATACATAAATAACTATAATAATTTTGCCAGCGTCCTGTTTCCCGCCCTCGAAAAGCGGGGATATATAGCGGTCAATTTTTTTTTGTTCCCGAGGCCCCGCTCTAAAATTCAGAAAATATGGAACCACAAATATATTTATAACCCCTATCAATTGTATTATATTATTTTATAAAATATAATTGATATCCGCCTCTGGTAATTTTCTACATTTTAGCGGGGAGTGCTTCTTAAGGCGCGTACTCACTGAAAAAGCGAGCGAAAGCAAGCAAGAATTCACCCAATCAATTTAGTCAATGTGGACTATTTCGCGAACATGAGCGCACAAGTAAATGATCGCAAAAGCAAACTCGCGTGAATGCTTGTATAGTGTAGACAGATAGTAGAACGTAATTTGCTCTTTTCATTTTATTTTGCAAGCAGAATCCTTAAGTTGTTTCTACTGTGTTCCAGTTTTGACAATGATATTGTACTTAAGTTACTAGAAGGTTATAGAGAAAACCGGTTTTTTGAGGATAGCAAAATCATGATGCACAGTAAAAGCAGCAGTTGCCTAAAGCAACTCATTTGAATGGACCATATTTTGCTTCAAACTTTCGGATCTTTCTGCGAATATAAGATTACGAGCAAAAATTGTCTAGTATGTACAGGGTGTCCGGTTTTCGGGTGTTTCCATATACCAGCTCACTTATTATAGAAAAAAGAAAGATGAGGTTTACGGATTACTGTTATATTACTTTATAAAACTTTCATTGCCGCAAACGAGATTTTCATAGCCCCTTCAGTTTCTGACATACAGGGCGATTTTGAGAATTTATCATTTCTAACGCTCCCCTGTATCTCGATTATTTAATAACTTATCAAGAAGGTACAAATGGGTTATAATAGAGTATTTTATGTAGAATTCAGTGCCGTAGTTAGTTATTTTCTAAAAAGTCTTGTTTTTGAGTTATGACCAAAACTTGTGTTTTTCTAAATGGGACACCCTATATATTATTTCTTTGTCTTATTTCTCCTTTTTGGGCTTTTCAAAGATATATAATAATCCATATTTATTTCTTTTATAAAGGGATAATTTTAACGTTTTTTGTAAAATTAATCATTTTTCGTGTAGAATACTATGCCTTGGTCAATCACGGACAGCCATGACAGAAAACCAAATTCTGTAAATGCGCCGTTGCGGATTGTTGTCAAGTTGGTATTTGTTTAATTCTGTAATGTATTTTTTATTTCTGTGAAAAATTGTTCAACATGGCACAAAAAAATAAATATCAAAATCATGAAAAGCACGATATGTATGTTTGTTTTATCCCAGCTAATGAAGACGCGAACGCAGCCTCGGAGCTGTATTTTATTAGGTAAGCTTTAAAATCATTTGTTAGGTAAAGCCTGTCCAGAGATATAAGAAAGTTACATTTTGCCTTTGAATGGGATTATCGAAGGGTGGCCATAAACAAACAATGAATGAATGAATAAATGCAGGTAACTTATGGTTCGTACTTAAAAATGTCTTAAAGTAAACTGCAAATATGAAAGACGTAATTTCATTATTAAAGTAATAGTTTGGTGATTTTAAACCGATTTTTACCTGATTCAAAATGAGAGGGTTAATCCCATAAAACACATTATATTCTAAAGACTGTACCTATATATAGACACTCTAGTTAGTTTTAAGCTTAGTAATTATTCTTTCTTCGTGTGTAATACAGCGTTTGTTTAATCATGTGTGAGTCATGGAAAATATGTGCGAGCCCAATATGTATCTCAGGAGATAACCCCGTCGAAAAGCAGAAGACACTTTTCTGTGAAAACTAAGGTAGTTATAAACAATGTTTATTCAACTCTCATTGAACGTGCTGTCAGCAAGCAAGCAGCGTTAGAAGTAACGGCCACATTAACAAAAATTCTAACATCAAGTGTATGAAAAATTGTGAATAATCCCATTTTAGCGAAAAAAAAAGAACCGATACTGGCATTTTCTCGAAGGTAGATGGAAGTGATCAAGATATAATACGACGTAAGATTTATTTATTATTTACTTGGATGAAACCTGGTTCGACACATGTCATATGATACCCGGAAAAGGGTTGAGTTGACTCAAGCGGCAAGTATAAAACAAGCGCGCCATCAAAAAGAGGTAAACGAATTACGATTTTGCATGCTGGATCTAAAGACGGATGGATTCCAATTTCAAATATACCTCTAAATAGCGTAATTGTAATGGACAATGCAAGCTACCATAGTAGGCAGTTGACCAAGACTCCCTCCTCAAATGACACAAAAGCAACAATCCAAAACTACATGTATGATAATGACATTTATTTTCAGGAAGATTACACCAAAAGGCAATTAATTGAGGATATACAAAGTTTAAAGCTACAAAAGGAATACTTCTGTGATAATTGTGCAAAAAATCCAGGGCATACAGTTTTAAGGCTTCCACCATACCATTGTATATTTAATCCCATCGAATATGTTTCGCACCAACTGAAATCTGCCATTCGTCGTTACAATATTTGCCCTATTATTAACTTCATTGCACTTGAGCTTATAGAAACTGAACTTTTTAACATCCCTTCACAAAGTTGGGGCAAATTCTGTTACACATGTTGACAAAGTGGAAAAATCCTATATCCATATAAACAATATAGCACAAATAATAATTAGAACAGATGATGATAGCGATAGTGATATTGATATATTAAGTGAATAATTATTATAAGTACCGAATGATTTCTATATTTTTGTAATCATAAATATAATTTTTAATAATAAAATAACTTGTAATTTCACATTTAAACATAAATAAAATAATATTTAATGTCTTAATTATTTTTATTACAAACCATGATTAAATTCTAAGCAAAACACGGACCTTTTCGGCCATATTTCAATTTTACAACTGGCCCGGGTCTTTCCTAATAGGGATCAGTTAGTCACTTTCTTATATCTCTGAACAGACTTTACCATTAATATTCATAATAAGAATAAAAAAGTTTAATCATTATTGTTATCCATTATTAGCTTTTTGTCATTATTTCAATTTTTCGTATCCAGAAATACTAACCTGATAAAACAATATTTCAAAAAATACAAGCCAATCTCATTCAGCACGGATCTTTTAAAAAATCAATGCCTAATTTTTACAACAAGGAAAACAGGGAGGAAGAAGAAATAAATGTTTAGGCCTCTGTCACGGTACAACCATCCATATCATGTAGAAAAGCGTATGGTGAACTTGGGATTAAGAAATCCAGAACGCAGTTAATACTAAAAAATTATTAATTTAAACCATACAAGTACCATCTCGTCCAACATTTGCATTCCAGTGACGTCGAACGTAGGTTACTTTTTGCAACTGATACCAACAAAACGCAAATTTTGAAAAAAAGGGTGGTATGGTCCGACGGGGCTTATTTTACGAGTTCTGGTATCTTAAACCGAAAGAATGCAAGGTACCAACAGGTAATATTAGAAGATATTCCCTTGCCAGATTAAAATATTATTTATTGCCAGCAAGATTGCGCTCCGAGTCACAATTCGCCTACAGTAAGAGAATATTTAGAAACCACATTTCCCGATAATTGGATTGGTATCAATGGACCTGTCAGGTGGCCTTCAAGATCACCTGATCTTTCTGTGCTGGATTTTCTTTTTATGGGGGTATATAGACAATCAGTTATATAAGAGACAATACCACAATATTGATCAACTTCGAGAAGCTTACCCATCAAACCTTTAGGCTTTTGCAGGCAAGGACAATTATTTTATTAAATGCATTACGAAGAATCGAAACGGTGTGTCGAAAGTGTGTAGAACACAACAGAGCCCAATTCGAGCTATTTTTGTAATTTAATAAAATAATGTATTTGTTATATTGTTGGTTTAGAGTTATGTAATAATATAAATGTGTATAATAAAAGTAATGTTTTGATTTGCGTACATAGCGTCCTATACTAAAAATGATTAATCTGACAAAAAATGTTAAATTTATTCGTATTTAAAAAAAAATACATAATATGGACTATTATGTATCTTCGAAAAGTTCTTCAAAAGAGGGATAAGACAAAGAAATACTATATAGGGTTTACAATTTAAACAAATAGAAGTTTGGGTCATAAATTAAAAAACAAAACTTTTTATAAAAAAACTAACTACGCCACTGAATTATACATTAAAAGCTCTATAACAGCCCATTTTTACCTTATTGATAAGTTATCAAATAATCGAGATACAGGGGAGCGTCAAAACTTTAATAACAAGGGAGCTGGTATACGAAAACACACGAGAACTGAACACCCTGTACACTTGGTTGAGCAAGCAATACAAGAAAAGAAAAACATTAACGAACGTTCGATTGGTTGGTCTGTACGCACCAATAGAAATAGCAATAGTAAACTGACTAAATACATTACAATTTACTTTTAAAACGCCGAAAAGTTTCTTTTTATTACTTGTTTTTTGTTACATTGTTATGTTAGGTTTTTTAGTGTTAGTTTCCCATTTTAATTTTTATGCAAGTTCCCTATTACTTAATCCTAATAATTGAAAAACAAACTATACTTAGTATCATTAGATCATAGTGTAGAATATTTAACAAGAAATAAAAATCAAATGATAACAGTTTTTCATAATGTCTCGCTTATGCTTTAAACCTCCACAGTTATCAAAATATGCATAAGCAAACAAGGAAGTTGCAATAAAAAGTTTTAAAAATACATTTTGTAACTTTTCGGCGAAATCGCTCTGCCGAGAACTGCAATCTTTCCCCAAAGACCGTTTTGGCAACGACTAAGCTCAGTTAATTCTATTACGTCATTTACTTTACATGGAGTTCGGCCCTGTTCGTATAAAAGAGCACATTCTGTGCATGCAGAATACAACCATTACTATGCAAAACGGTGTGCCACAGCTGCCGTAGATAACTTCAGCCCAAGTTTTAATTTTAACGCCTATTATCGGACACGGTCGACATATTTTTGGCGTTTTAACGAGAGATTGACTGGATTTGTCAATTTTGGTGAAATGTTAGTGTTTTACAGTTTTCTTTTATTGACCAAATACATTTTAATTATCGTTGTGTCGGTTTAGCTTTTAACCCTCTTAAAACACAGGATGATTCATGGTAGATGGAACATTAGACGTTTATGGTGAATTAGTTAAGTGAGCCCTCTCAAAATTTTGTTGTTCTTAGTTGGTTCCTGCTAAGGTTAAGCAAGTGTTTTGACAATTTAGGACTACTCCCCATAACTCTCTTGCTAGGATTGAGTTCCTGTTTGCTGTTCCAGTAGACTTTGTTTTCATTTCTGGTTCATCGCTTAATAGCTTCTGTTGCTGTGCATTTAGGCACTCCTAGGGCTGGTTCAGGACCAATTTATGGTGTTTTCGTTGCCGAAAATGCCTCTGTGACCCCAGAATAGTTAGTAGTAGTAACAGTATTTCTATCCGCCAAGGTTCTCAGTTCATTCTGACATTCCCAGACTAGCCTTGATATTACCCTCTGGCTTGTGAGAGCCTTGAGGACCGCTTAACTCTCTATTGTTTTCCCCTGCAAGGTTTCTGCCTGGAATACTGTTGAGACTTTTTCCAAGGTGAAGAACAAGTCTTTTCTTGGTCTTAATCCGTGTATCCCAGCCCCTGTACCTTCTACCTTTCTCTTGTTTGGTTAGGCTACTCTTGAGCTTTTCAAAAATATATAATAGTTGATAGTTACTTTTGACAATAAACGCACAAATCAAAAAATTTAGAAACCATTGAAACAAACAAAAGAATATCTATTTGTTAAAATGTTATGGTTAAAATAACGTTTTGTTAAAATACATGTCACCATATCACTCAAGTTTAAAAAAAATGGCGAAAATATAATAGGTATATTGTTATATGAAAATTTTGAAAAATACGTATTAGTTTGCTATACAGCGTGTCCAGAAACCATCTTAACATATGTGAAACTTTTTTATTTTAGACTACGAAAAAAAGTGATTCTTCATAAAAAGTTCTGCATGGTCTAAAACCTATTTGCAACTATCAGATATTAAATTATCCCAGGCGTATACGAGGTAAGTCAAAAAATATGAATTTGGCTTAAAAGTAAAGTACCTTTATTTTTGATAATATCGAAAATTGTTATTAAAAAAAGTTGATCAGAACTAAAAACCACGTTCAAATATGAAATTACGCCCATTTACCTTGAAAAAATTATTTCGTCTTTTTTTGAAACGTATGTCTACAATAACAATGCAAATTTAACTGTAGTTACATGTAATCTAGGATGGTTGTAACATACAAATTAATTGTTGATAGCAAGAAATGTTTGACAGCAACCGCCAAAACGCGTTAAAATTTATAAAACATAAAAATGGTAGCGTTATTAACTTCTGAGGAGAAAATTGAAATTGTTTTGATTGTGGAAGAAAAATTCGTAAAAAATTATAAAACCTAATTTTTCATTGCATTACCTAATTGTAATTTAAACGTGGTTTTTGGTTCTGATCAATTTTTTTTAATGACAATTTTCGATATTGTCAAAAATATAATAAATGGTCTAAAGTTGCCATTCGAAAGGCGACTTAGCTTAAAACCAAGATACTGTGGCGTAATGTTGTTGTTTTTCCTGATTCCATAGTTTCTCTAATTATCTCACAGAATTTTTCAGAAAAGAGCGAGCAAGATTTTAAGAAGCGGTATTCATTCTCGTTTAGTAGGTCTAGCACGCCTTGGAAAACTAAATGAAACCATGACAACTAATTATTTTATTTGTCAAGGCGGACAGTTTTCTTTTAATTAAATATGGTGCTTAAATTTACAATCGAGGAAAAAGTTGAAATAGTGTTAATTGTTGGAGACCACTACAAGACGTACAGAGAGGCTGCTCAAATTTTTAATGCAAGATATCCAAATACAATTATTAGCCATGTAACGGTTGGAGATATTTTTAATAAATTTAAAAATACCGGATCTGTAAGTAATAAATTTTCTGACAAGCATCAGGTTTGGCGTACGGACGAAGATACCCAATTGAATGTTTTGCTAGCTGTCGTGGAAAATCCTAAAATCTCATAAGGAATATTTCACAAACTGTTCCACGACCTGTTACAAAGTCCACTGCCCAAGTTATTTTAAGGAAAAATAAGTTTTACCCATACAAGCCAAAATTTCTTCACAAACTGCAGCCTAGAGATTTTGATTCACGATTTTTGTTTCGCTCTTGGTTTCAAGGTGAGGTAGACGATGACCCACTATTCGCAAGAAAAATATTGTTTTCAGATGAGGCGATGTTCACCACAAATGGAGTAGTGTGTTCTCAAAACTGTAGGTGGTGGAGTGATGAGAATCCCCATTTTGTAATTGAGTGTCGTGACCAGTATTCTTTCAAGACAAATGTTTGGTGCGGCGTTTTTAGGAACCAAATTGTAGGGCCGTACTTTTTTCGAGAAAATATTACCGGTGAAATTTACTTGAACTTTTTGGACACGGAATTATTTGAATTTTTTCATGGACTACCAATGAATATAAGACAAACACTTTGCTTCTAGCATGACGGCGCTCCATGCCACAGCTCTGCAAGAGTGACAGAATTCTTAAACCGGACATTTCCACAGAAATGGATTGGACGAAGATCAGAATTTGCTTGGCCACCAAGGTCACCTGATCTAACAACTCTGGATTTTTTCGTATGGGGAATTTTAAAACAAAAAGTGTATACCCACAGACCTTTCGAGAACATAGACCATTTAGAGAGAATTATCAGAGAATGTGTCCAAGAAATTTCCCCTCAGATGGTTAGAAATGCAGTAATGGAATTTTCACGACGTACAACCGTTTGAATGGAAAAAAACGGTGGTCATGTTGAAGCTTAGTGTAGTATTTCATTATTTTACTTTGTAATTAAAATTATTAAATATAGTTTTCCATTTACGGTATTAATATTATTGACTTTCTGAACACCCCGTATGTGCTGGCTCAAAACTTTTGATTTGAATGTTATTTTATCAACAAGCAGAACATTTTATGAAGAATAACTTTTTTTCCTAAAGTTAAAAATAAAAAAGTTTCCCATATGTTAAGATGGTTTCTGGACACGCTGTATAGAGTGCAATGAAAATAGGTAAAGTAAGTAATTTAATTATCTAACTTATAGAGTTCTTACTTCGATAGATATCCAGAGAGGAGGCTGCCCAATGAAGTAACATTTTTAAGTTTAATCATTACCGTTTTTCTGTTGAATCTTCTAAAGTTTAGAGTGTTGACCAGTTTTGTGAAATTATTGCTGTGCTTTTAATGTTTTGTGATATTTTTAGTTCGAGGCTAATTAAAATGAGTCGCAAGTGTCAAGTACACGACAAATCAAAGGATAATAATTCTGCAGTTACTTTTCGTAGGTGAGTAAACAGAAATTTGGGTTATAGGTTAAGTTTAGCATCATAATCCCCAGTCCCGGCCCCATCTAGTTCCTCACGTCGTCACGCCTACAAAAAATTTTGTCAGCACATTTTTATAGCATTTATGAATGGCTTGTGTCATCTATGGTTAGTAAATCATTGGTCACACTTAGTCCAAATTACAAAGGGAAATGCTCGCCATGTTGTTCAGTGCATGCGTACTATCGGCGAATAAAATTATTTTCCAGACGGCTTATTAGTTGATTTCTAATTATTTGCTGGGAACAATAACGTCATACTCGTCATTTAGTGTATTGTTTTTATTAAAGATGACTTAATTTTCATTAATACAAATTTTTTACTTGGACATTTGAAATCACGATGCGAAAATGCCTTTATTTTAACGTTTAAGATGGTCGTAATTTCTTAAAAAGGTTCTTTTTGAAATTTGTGCACTAGTTATTTTAATGACTTTTTTTATTCTATTATAGGGTGTTGCTACCTGCAGATGAAACATACTATATCATACTCATCCAGTGCAGTGGCGACGCCAGGGGGAGGGGGGGCAGAGAGGGCCCGGGCCCCTCCTGAAATTTAGCCGGCCCCCCCTGTAATATCAAAAGTCGCATGAAAAAAGCCTACAACGTACTGCAATAATTACGAATAGCAGCACCCATTCGACTAATTTACTAAATCACACAAGATTCTAGCGGTATCTATTTTAAGTATTGAAAAAGAACGCATTAAAAATATTAATCTCGACAAAATTGTTGATATTTTTGCTAAGAATCTTAATAACAAAAGAATCTTACTGCTTTAGGTTTCGGTAAAATATTTATTTATTTATTTAATATATTACGGGCTGTAGCCCATTTCTACAAAAAAAATTTTAAGTAACAAGACTTAAAACTAAGTAAAGTTAAAATTACAAGAGTAATAATTTAAAATAGCAAAAATATAACATAAACATATTAGGTACATCTCAACATAAAGTTTTTTTAAAAAAACAAAAATATTATACAATAATTGATAATAATAATTACAAAAATCAAACCATATCACAGAGGAGTAGTAATATTCGGTCTCAGATGTCTTTGAAATTCCGATTATTTTTTTTATTTGGAAATGTCTTGATATACGTTGATGTTTTTATATAATGTTTCAATATAATTTAACTTAAATGTTTATTATTACCTTAACCTATATCTACCTACTTCTCTGCTTCTTATTACCTTAATCAATGAATCTCAATATTACCCTCCATACCTTTTTTGGTACACATTGATTTAAATAGGGTACCAAAGCAAAGCAATAAAGTAAAAACAAGTGCCCCCCTAAATTTTTCTGGCCCAGTCTAGCCCCCTCTAACACAAAACCCTGGCGTCGCCACTGATCCAGTGGCACCTGATCAATTAAATTTATATACGCCAATATACTAATTATGCAACAACCCCTTAATTGAAATGAATCTCAATACAACCACTAATATAGTGACTGTAGGATTTACACCAATTCCTAGATAAGAAAATGATAAAAACGAGCATGTAGAATGTAGCCATATAGCAGATATAATTGGCCCGAGCGTTATCTTTAGTCTCGGCCTGTAATATAGATACTAAAGTTTGAGCATATCTACGTTTAATTAAACCGGAACCTGCATGCTGGGACCATAGAGGGACATAAATCCTCATTTGTGTCCTTATGGCTTGCAAAACTATGTTGTTATTTTTGTCATTTAAATCAAACATTAAAGTCATGGGCCTAAGGCATAATACAAGGTGTGTCTAAATGGCATGTTCAGAACTCTCGCTAATTGATAGTTCTTAACACCAATTATTATAGCCATTGACTAAAATTTCGAGCTAGCTGACCTAAAAAAATTCACAGCGGAAAGGGTAGAGTATTTACATAGTTCTAGTACCAAGGATCACTGATCACTATCCCCCTACCACAATTTTAAACAGTCCTGCTGAAAACAGGCTCTGTTTAGAACAGGCTCTGCTTAAAACAGCACCCAGGTTCTAAACGTCTGTTTTAAGCAGGGCTGTTTTATAGTGGTAGGGAGATAGTGATAAGTGATCCTTGATCCCGGAACTGCGAAAATACTCTACTTGAAGGGTAGTAGTAGTAGTAGTAGTACTAGCGGACAGGGAGGCTTTTGACGCTAAGCAAGTAGGCCAGCTTTGACCTTTTTGCCGCCCCTGTTTTAACGTCTCGGTAATGTCAGCCATATAATAAAATATAATAACTTTTCGCATATGCTTGACAAGAAACTAGAGATTAAAAGAAGTGGACGCCCTAAACCTAAACTAAATATAGAGTGTGCTTCGAAAAATCGAGGCAAAAGGTACACTGCGCGTCATATAAAACTGGTACACTTTGATTTTATCAATGTAAATCGGGTTTTATAATATTCGCTATCAATCATGCTTTGCATAAGAATGACACCTAATACACCTGTCACTATGACAAATAATAGGATATTATGTCAAAAATTTCCATTTTACGTTATAGCGATGCCAAGGCAGTTGAGTAATTTCGAAAAGTTGCAAATAATTTCCAAAATAGAGGCTGATTGGTCTGTAAGAATACTGGCTGAAGAATATAATAGAAGCAAAACTACTATCCAGAATTTAAAAGAAAGACGGGATAATGAACAAACTGTTGAAAGAAGAAGAGGGACAGGAAGATCGTGTATAACTAACGAACAGCAAGATGCAAATCTAGTTAATTTTTTAAGAGACCATCCTTTTGATTGTGCAAGAAAAGCTAAAGTTGAAACAAATTTCCCTGCTTCTGTCACAACTGCGTTAAGAAGGATTCGAAAAACGGAATTAAAAAATTGTGCAGCGGCAAAAAAATATAAACTTTCCCAAGAAAAAAAACAAGGTAGAATTATTTTTGCTCTTAATTACCTGTTAAATGATGTAGTAAATTTTTGGGGGAGAGTTATATTCTCTGACGAGAAAGTGTTTCAATCGTATTATGATGGTCATATTCGAGTATAGACCGCCTCGGTCCAGATACGAAGAAAAGTATATTTCTCCAAGCGATAAATCGGGAAGATTTTCAGTGAACGTTTGGGCTTGGATGTACAGAGGGGGATTAGGAGTATGTTGGGACATTGACGGAAGATTGAATGCGAGGAAATATATAGATATTTTAGATAATGTAATGTTGCCTTCAGTCAGGGAGGTTTTTCCGAACAACAATTTTATTTTTCCACAAGATAATTGTTCAGTTCACACTGCTAACTGTGTGAGGAATTATTTTGATGAACATAATATTCAAGTTCTTCCTTGGCAATCGAAGAGTCCGGATCTTAATCCTATAGAAAATATTTGGGGAATTATGGTAAAAAAAATTCGAAAATTAAATATTGTTCCGCAAAATAGGCAACAGCTGTGGACTCTTATTGAGGATGTTTGGGAAAACCTGTCCGAAGATCCAAATTTAGCATTAAATTTAATAAATTCTGTGCCAATAAGGTTACAAAAAGTGTTAGATAATAATGGAGCTATGACTAGTTATTAACTTAAAATAATGTATAATTTTACTTAGCAGATGAATTTTTTTTTAAATTAAACCGATTTAATTATCTTTTCTATAGTGAAGTTTATTTATTTACTCAGAAGGTTAAAGGAATTTTTGAATAGCTGACAGTACTGTTTCTTAAAGCCATAACCAACAAAATTCATTGTTATACAAACGTCATTATCGACCAAATTACAAAGCTTAAAAAAGCTAATTTTTAGCCTACAACAGTTGTACCAGTTTTATATGATGCGCAGTGTACGTTAGAAAATTGAATATAAATATTTATTTTAAATACAGTTAGATTTGCGGTTGTGACATAAAAAATAAAATATATTGCTTCACCTGTGTCCTGTTTGGTAGTGATTTACACTGGACAAGCAGTGGCGTTAGTGGCTTAACGCATTTAAGTGAGAAAGCTAATGCTCATAAAAAGTCAAAACAGCACATAAGTAATGAAAGGCATCTTGCCTTATATACTTTGCATAATAACCAAAAAATATATATTGTGCAGGACTGTCCGGTTCTAGCATCACGACCCGCCACTGCCTGCCATCGTGTCAAAACAAATAATAGTTTTAACAGTTTATGCATTTTGTGTCGTTGGTACTCATACCTTGTTTGTGCTTGTTATTTTATAAAAAAAATAGTGTACCGTCCAAGGCAAAATTTTGTTTATTTTTACACATTTTGCTATTTTCCGTGGAGTATAGGAAATGCCTAGACACATTATCATTTACCTGAATTTGCTATATGACTACGACCGATATAAAACACATCAGCAAACTCCAAAATTAAATATCACTAATCCTTAGTGTACTGCCTACCCAATTACAATATGAATAAATCCGTTTTTATTTTTTAATTGGTTCTTGTTCTAATTATTTTTTCCTTTCTAGCTTGTTTATTAACAAGCAATTTTTAGCAATTAAAGGATACCACCAACGGCAATAATTATAAAATAAACATTCAACTTAATTACATTTTGGTGTTGTCTGTTTTTGAAATACAAATTACTTCTTAACACAATGGTTTAGTAGGTGCTACAAATTGCTGTTAGTGCAACATTATACAAAAATATGAAAAAAGGTTGTATTTTTATTTAAAAACTGTGGGTATTTCTTAAAGTTAACATGGCTGGTGAGTTACGAAAGGAATCCGAGCAAAAAATTTTGCATTGCTGCCGTACTTCTCTCTTAAAATTTCCATAAAATGTTAATTTGTATGTAATTCAAATATACTACTTAAAACAATTAGGCGTGTGCATATCCCCGTATTGTATACCCTGTAACATATATCCCGTTGATTTTTGCCCCTTCACGCTGCAAATTATAATCGCTTAATATAATTTATTATATTCTTAAAGCAATGAGAGTAACATGTTTTGGTAAATTTGGCAACCCACGCTGAAATCAATCAATCAACGTGGATTTCTGCCTCTATGGTTTTCTCTCTTTTTATTGTATATGATATTGAATTAGTGGGGATACAAAAAACATCTTTACACCTTCAGAAATTTTACAGGCATTGCCGGAGTTATTATATTTAATTTATAATTAATCATATTTAAAAGTTCATGTTTTTAAATTAAATAAATATATAATAGGTAGAGTTATTCATACTCAAGCTAGGGCAGTAATTAGGTGACGGCCTGGTCGCGTGGCAGCAATCTCGCCTTCCATGCCACAGGTACCTGGTTCAAACCCAGGCTGGCCCATTAAAGTTTGCAGGGCCCAGGTCACAATACTACGTAAAATCTGTGCGTTTTAAGAAGTCCGATATCGGATTAAATCACCAAGGGATGTTATTGCTTTTAAAACAGTAAGTCGGTTAAGTTACAATATCTTCGCACCTTCGCTATACTTGATCACACCGAACATCCCACTGGTTTACTGTATTGCATTACTGGGCGAAATAGAATACAGTGAACCAGTGGGATGTTCGGTGTGATCAAGTATAGCGAAGGTGCGAAGATATTGTAACTTAACCGACTTACTGTTTTAAAAGCGATAACATCCCTTGGTGATTTAATCCGATATCGGACTTCTTAAAACGCACAGACTTTAGTGTTGCAGTGTTGCGTATGCAACAAACACCGGCAAATTCTCAATGGCACTCTAGTCTAGTAGGTACCCTAGAAACGGCATGTTGTCAAGGGAGGGACCCTTGAGCCAAATGAAGGATGATCAGTGGTGCGGACTTAATTTATTATTTTATTATTGATCATATTTAGACCTTGACGTTTGAAAAATGAATAAATATATTAATAAATTTATTCATAATCAAGCTAGATATTTGCAGGGTTGAAAAATCATGATTTTTTTAATTTTTTCGATTTTTTTTTCTATTTTAATTTTTATCTATTTTTTCCTATAACTAAGTTGCTATTTTCAACACGTTTCTGATCTTATTCCCACCGTTCTTCAAATTTTAATTAAGATACCTAGTTCCTGTAGAAGGTTTCGTTAAGTCATGGCCCATACTTTCCAAAATTGCTGAAGAGAACAAAAACGAAATTGACAATATTATAAATGGAAAAATTTCCTACATTCACTTAAAAAGATTAGTCGAAGATTACTTAACAAGACTTAAGCATATCTCTATCGCAATAGAAACATTGCCAGTCTTTTAGATGTTGTGGAAGAATTTAAAATATTAGAAACACATGTTGACAAAACGGACATAACTTTAAATCATCTGCAAAAATTTAAGAGGCGTTATGAGCAGTGTATAACCCCATATCATTTGTTGGCGTGTCTTCTTGACTCAACAAAAACTCAGCAAACACTAACAGAGAGTGAAGAAAATGTTGCTTGAAAAGCTGTTAAAGAATTAGATCCAAATAGTGGTTTACTACCACTCATAGTCAAGTTTCTTGCCAGATCAGAACCTTTCATTGATATTATGTTTCATGATGATATTCTTCAGAATGTAAAACCCATAGATTGGTGGAAGTCGCAAGAAAATATACCCAGTATTCAAAAATAGTTCTTCATAATAATTGGACAATTACTTTGTGCTGCTGTTTCTTCCGCATCAGCCGAGAGAATTTTCTCAATATTTGGTTTAGTCCATCCAAACTCAGAAATCGATTAGGAACGGAAAAAGCTGCAAAATTAGTTATATTATACAAGCACTACAATTAACTAAAATAATCATTATTTAGGTACAGTGGTTTTATTTTTTTTGATATAATAAACCGTTAATTAAAACTGAAAGTTTATATTTTCTCTTAATTATAACTTATCAGAAATTTCGATTTTAATCATGATTTTAATCGCGATCAATTGATTTAAATCATTTTAACCTTGGTATTTGTTTTTATATTTTACGTAATCTAAGACGAAAATAATTTTTAAAAAAATTATCACGCACGCCTATACTGCCACCGTCATAGCGACTCTTCTTGTGCGTTTTACCGTCCTGCCTCCTCAGGCGTTGTAGTTCTAGAACCGTGTGGCGAACTATAATTGTATGCAATTCTTGCAACACTTTTTTGACGGTTCATAGCTTTGTCGATAAGATGCCATTTTCAACATTGCCTAGCAAAAACTTTTAAAACATTAAAAAATGTTGAAGACAAAATTTTCTCTCTTATGATATTATACAGGAACTCCCACTAAGCTCGGCAGTGTACGATATTATAGAAGCCATAAACCTTACGGATGCGGGAAAAAAGTTGTATTGACTAAATCGACCAAAATAAATTGCTAGAAAATATTTTCAAGTTTCTAAAATGGCCGAATTTTATCTAATAATTGCTATGTCAAGGTACTGTTTTAATGACGGAAATAAAAAGTCCATTGATTTTTGCGGAAGCTTGCTGCCAAGACTTTTTTTTGTATCTTTAAAAATATGGGTGGGGGAAGCTTGTGAAAAACAGACTTTTTAAATTGCTCTATCTCCCATATGATTTACCTAAATTTAGTCAGCTTACCGATATACCGACCGGCATTCCGATACAAGAGACCGCGACCAGCGACCGAGACCGAGAGACCGCGACGTACCGCTTTAACGGATTTGTATGTGGTGCTTTCCGATGCAAGCGACAGCGACGCGAGACGGTAGGCGTGGCCATCGTGCGACCAACGGTCGCGCGACCACACTGCTCTGGAAGCAGTGATACGCTGCGACCTGCATAGTTTATTTCAATTATTTTATACCTAGAGAGGGTTGAATGGCGACGTTTTCTACTCAGAAAGATGAATTGTTCATCGATTTAGTGTCTAATCACCCACCATTATATGACAGCACTCTCCAGGCTTATAAGGATAGTATTGTAAGAGATAATAAAGCAGTTGGAAGCACCCCTCATTTGATCTTCGTGTGTATATTGAATCAATTTTCTGTCTTTTTTCTTGCGGTAAAGCCAACACAATTATATCTTCGTCCTCGTCTTCCAATAAACGTTTTAGTGAATGTTTTCTTACTTTATGATTGTTAGTCATGGTTTTCTGAAACGTACACAATTACTAAATTAAACAAAATGGACCTAGCCAAAGTCGCTACGTCGCGTCGTCTGTATTTGTATGCTACTGGTCGCCGCAGCGACATGCGACCTTTGGTCGCTTGTCGCGGTCTCCCGTATCGGAATGCACCCTTTAGGCTCGTTTAATACACACTTTTACACTTATTAAAAACCTCTGAATTTAGACATTTCGTTGTAGAGATTCCATATACTAACAACTGTACCAGATTTAAAACAATTATCTCGGAATATGTGGGAGAAAGAAAAAAGAACGAAAAAAAAATAAAATTTTGACGTTTCGTAGGTATATCCGAAAGAACCCTTTTGACCGCATGCTTATAAGTATTTTTGTCCTATTTTGGCTATCTACGTGGCATTTATTGACACCCAATATTCGCAGATTACAATAGAAGTGTACGAAAAAATTGATTTAAGTGATTTACCAAAAAAAAAAAAAAAACTTTTGTCTAAAAACCACGGTTATTTTCAAATTTCTCAATTTCCCAAAAATCACGTTTCAAGTTTATGTTAAATTTTCGGTAGAAAATTGGATACTGATACTGAACAAGCAATAAAATTGCAATTATTATTGATTTAGACAAAAATGTAATTTTTTTCGAACTATTGTTAAAAAAAAAATGAAAATCAAAAATTTATATATCAAACTTCGGATATACAATCTGGAGGTAAATGTAAACAACTTTTACTGGCATTATTGTAAGTAATGTTGTTTTTTGTTAAATAAGTATTTAAAATGACATTTGATAGACCTTACGGATAAAATAATATACCTTGACTTTTTTTTTGGATACCTGCAAAAACTAAATGGGTGAATTTCACATAACTGTTCGATTCTGGTCCCAAGGCGATATTTAGTAAAAAATCAACGAAATAAGAAATTTAAAAGAGGCATATTTAATAAGTGACCATTATTAAGCATAAAAATAAAGCTAATCCACCCAAAACCTGCAGCTTTAGTTTTTTATTCCAGTTCAAACTATGAAAGCGTAATTTCGGTAACTGTCCCAAATCGAGTTATACAACAGTAATCAACAAATAAATCTGAACTAACTTTAGAATATTTCAAAATTTTTCATTGTCAAAGAATATATATGTTCAAGGAATAAAATGTATACCTTAAAATCCATGTTTTTGTACATTTTGTATTATCTATTAATTTTAAGAACTTGTCCCAACATCCAACCGTCATATCGGTAACAGCTATAAAATTTGACAATAGCGCCTCCTACTACCACGAAATGGCAACAGTGTATTTGAATAATTAAGTGGCAGTGTGTGCTTGTTGAATTTATAACGGTAAGTTTGCAATAATTCTTATAAATTTTTAGTAAAAAAAGGTTGAATGTTAGAAATTTAGTGCGTACCTTTATTAAGAATCATTTCGGTAATGCATGTAACATTGTGTTTTACTGATTAATAGTATTTTACGTTACAAGTCCGGTAGGTGACTTATTACAGTACGAGTTGTTTTACGGACGAGGCGACGTAGGAGCCGAGTCTGGAATATAAACGAGTGCTGTAATAACACCTAACGGACGTGTATCGTATGGTATTTTATTTCATCCTGTCATTATATCCCTTTTCAAAAAAATAAATAGGTATATTAAAATTTTAAAAAATACTTCGCAATATTATATCATGCTACCTACCCTAAATGCAATTGAGCCATTGGTTTCCATAGTTAATTATAAATTTTGTTTGCTTGTCACTGTCAAATAGATAAAGTCATAATATTCGTGTGGGCAATTATGGAGGTTTCGGGTATAATTTTAAATAAAATCTACCAATTTTAGTTAAATAAAATATTTAAAGAATTGTAACAGGGAATATATTCTATGGTTGTGTAATATTTTACAATTACTAAAGTTGGTAGAAAAAAATACTATTACAAGTAGAAGCACCCAAACAGTTTTAATTGGTATCACTAAATATAGACCATATAAAATAAAAATTACTAATTTTAGTTAAGCAAAACCTTTAAAACAATGTAATTAAATGCCTATATTATAGTTACATAACATTTTTCATTTACTAAAGTTGGTTAAAGAGTATAATTTATGCTACATGCTACCTACCTATATATAGCAGTGAACGATTCTCTAATAAATACTTGTCGGGTGGCGGAACGCATTTTTATAGTAGGCCATGACTTTTTATTTTCTTTGAATTATGACAGTTACCTACTTTTATTATAACCCTTAAAAAACCTATATAGTTATCATATTCTTAGTGCTGATGAATATGGCAAAAATAGTGTACTCTGCTTGTACATTTTGTACAGAGTTTAAAGATATTAGTAATTGTCATCGTCAGTTAACCTACTTAGTTGATTTACTTCGTAATTGCACTTTAGACGCGGATGATAAAATGTTGTTTCGAAAAATTCAGGAGGCTCTTTTGGACCTTTCTATTAAATTTCGGTTCCTTCCTAACAAGAAGAAAAATCAAATAGTTTCAAAATATTATATATATTATATGAAACATTTGCATTTGCTAGACAATGAATTCCATCCAAGATATTCACCATTAAGAAGAGAAGAATTTCTCAAAGAATTTGAAAAGCATTTGAAAATTGTGGTAATAAATAATAATTGATTTATTTCATTTAAAAAAGTGTTTTTGATGTATTAAATAATTGCTAAATATGTGTATTTAAATATTTTATTTCTTATAATTTTAAGTGACAACTTGTCAAAAATCGAAAGTAAAAAGTCGTAGTTTCCAAAAACAAAGCATGGTTGCTAGGCAACACATTACAGTATCTGATACTGTAATGTTCCATTTACCGGCCGCATATGAGTACAGGGTAAGTAGATTTACTGGACAGGATGAAATAAATTAAATAAACTATGTAACGTATCAATAAAGCCGACGAGAGTAACCTAACCTCAAATTTTGAGATTCCTGGCGGCAAATTTAAACTTACCATTCTAGTTTAATTTAAATCTCGTCATTTCGGTAACAGTCATTTCGGAAACGTATGTGTTTGTTACCGAAATGATGTTTTGTTACCGGAATGATCGTAAATATATTTTTAGGTAAACCACAATGGAACAACGATTTAAAGACCTTAAAGAACGTTTGAAAGTTGATCGCGAAAAAGCCACGTCTGCTCGCGCAGCAAAAAATATTAAAAAACCTAGAAAGGTTGAGCAGAAAAAAAACATATTGGTTAGTCGCGATGTAACACCAGAGGGATAAAATTCGGAAATATTAGAACTACTAAAGCAGAAGGAGGAACTTGAAAAGAAAATAAAATAATGTATGGAAGGTGAAATAAGTAACAGACTGACTATTGGTAAGACCTTAGTCGAAAATGATAATGCAGCACCTAAAAAAGAAGAAAAAAGAGTTAACAGCCTACACACCTTTCGCCCTGTGAATGTATCTAACTCAGACGCTGTAAAGAACATTAATCTTCCAAGGCCCAAGAAATGTGACAAAAACGTTGTTAAAAAAAAACAAAAAACAAGTGTTCACCAAGAAAGGGAAAAAATTAAAGAAAGGGTCAGAAAGCATAGAGCTACTTTTACAAAAGAAAAACTCGAAGAAAAAAGGCTAAAAGACCGTGAGAGATATAGAGAAAAAAAAGAAAAAGGCCTTATAAAAAGTGTGAAAGAGCTAACTAAACGAGAAAAAAATAGAAAAAGAGATATTTGGAAAAAAAATAGCAAACGGTACAGACAAAATAAAGCTCTAAAAGAGAGAACATCTGATTTTCTTGTAAATACTACACCACCAGCATCTCCTCGTTCAGAAGAACATGAAGAACGACTGAACCTTAATGAGGTTTCACATGACAATTACAGGAAAACTAGCGGTAGAAAAAGGGTTAAAGCCAACAGGGCAAAAGTTTATAGGGAACTAGCAAACGCTGAAAGAGATAATAAACAACTTAGACGCTCTGTAGAAAAATATAGGAAGAGATGCTACAGAATTAGCACGCCAAAAAGCTCTACATCACCGATTTCGAGGGTAAAAGAAATAACGAGATGCCTCTCCGTACCACCGCAGGTTAAAAAAAAGCTTCTTTTAGGAGAAACCCTTTTTCAACAAATAAAAGTAAATAAGGAGAAAGTGAAAACACAGCAGGAAAAGCATATGTTCGCTAAAATGATGACCGGAAACTTCTTTCGAAAATACAAACTAGTTTCAGAGGTAAGAGGTTTGGTGCCCCTCCGATTAGAAAAAAAATATTCACAAAACAGTAAATTGACTCAGTATGAGCGAAAAATACGCAATAAAGCAACAAGTATGATAGTGGCAAAAAGAATTAAAGAATTCTTGGAAAGGGATGAAAATTCGAGAATGTGTCCAGGTAAAAAGGATTTTGTGGTGAAAAATAAGTTGAAAAAACAGAAAAGAATTTTATTGGGTTCTCTGAAAAATCTACACAAAAAATTTGTTGACGAAAAAAATGGAGGAATATCATACGTCACATTTTGCCGCTTAAAACCATTTTGGATTGTATATCCTAAGAATCAAGATAGAGAGACGTGTGCTTGTGTAAAACACGCTAATATGTCCTTGATTGTAAAAAAGTTGTACTTTAATAGATGCATTAACTTCGTAACGCCCGATTAAAATATTAAAAATATTGTATGCAATCAGGATTTTAAAGAGTGCATGTTTGGAGCTTGCAAGGAATGTAAAAATAAGAAGAAATTTGAAGACAAGGTAATAAATAATAATGTAAATATGAATCGACCGATATATTTTGAACAATGGACAAATATTAAAGAAGAACGACAAATAGAAAACAAGCAAGTGACAATAAGAAGAACAGTTAAGAAAAGTATGTTTGGCACTGTTGAAAAGCTTATTGACTTACTGCATTCAAAATTAACTGACTATAAGAAGCACGTTTTTGTTATGCGCCATCAACTTAAGGAACTCCGACAAAGAAAGCAATCAATCAAGGCTGATGAACTTATTTTGCACGTGGACTTCGCTGAAAATTATGTAGCAAAGTATGCTACAGAAATTCAAGCAATGCACTTTGGTGCGTCAAAAAGGCAAATATCTCTACATACAGGGGTCTACTATACAAGTGAAGCAACAAAATCATTTTGCTCCGTCAGTGATAGTTTGCATCACAAAGCGTATGCAGTATGGGCACATTTAAATCTACTACTGGAACAAATTTCTTCAGAAATATCAAATATTCGCAGCATTAATTTTTTCTCAGAAGGACCATCTTCACAGTATAAAAACAAGTCAAACATATATTACCTACTAGATATCATACCATCGTTATTTCCAAACGTGCAGAAAATTTCATGGAATTACAGTGAAAGTGGTCATGGAAAGGGGCCAATGGACGGGGTAGGTGGTTCCCTGAAACGATCAGCAGATCGAAAAGTTTTGGAAGGTGCCGATATAACATCTGCAGCAGATTTTGTTAAGTTACAAGACGGTTCATCAGTGATTATTTGGGAGGTGTCAGAAAATGACATGCTTAAATTTAAAAATAAATTACTCAACTCTATACCAAGTATACCACAGATCATGAAGTTACATCAAATAACTTGGACACGAAAACAGCCTGCTTTCATATTTCTAAGACAGTTGTCTTGTTTTTCTTGTGAATTTGGAACCGCTTGCAACCACCAACTAAATTCATCTAGTTTAAAGTTTAAATTTCTTAAAACTTGTATCCTTTTTATACTGGAAACAATATCTTTTGTTGAAAATGTTATTTGTTTGGTCGCCATATACTTCCTTAATCACTTATAGATAATAAGCTTCCACCTTCACCAACAATGAAGGTAGCTGTTGCTGACAAAGTGAATACGTATGCAAGAAAAGATCGTATCCTTTTTATACTGAAAACAATATTTTCTGTCGAAAATTTTCTTTGTTTGGTCGCCAGATACTTCCTTAATCACTTATAGATAATAAGCTTCCACCTTCACCAACAATGAAGGTAGCTGTTGCTGACAAAGTGAATACGTATGCAAGAAAAGATCGTATCCTTTTTATACTGAAAACAATATTTTCTGTCGAAAATTTTCTTTGTTTGGTCGCCAGATACTTCCTTAATCACTTATAGATAATAAGCTTCCACCTTCACCAACAATGAAAGTAGCTGTTCCTGACAAAGTGAATACTTATGCAAGAAAAGATCGTATCCTTTTTTTTTTTTATTATTAAAACACATTTTGTCATGTCATGACGAACTTTTCCTTTTTTAAAAATCAGAAAGTGGACATGATAAAATGGTTCCCGCCAAAATAAACCAAAACAAGCATCATGCGAAATAAAATACTAATTATTTTTTAATTTTTGTGCTTATTTTTCCTTAATACAAATATAGTACCAGAAGTTTCAAAAATAATCATCCTCAGTGACGTTCTACTTCAGCCATCTTCTTCGCAAAATGAAACGTCATCCATTAAAGATTTGCCAAATTTTAAGTGTGACGGAAGCCTCTGTTTCATATGTACTTTCTCTATAAATCATTCCAACTTTGGAATCAAATGCAATTCATGTATAAGGACATTTCATATAAAATGTATTATAAAAAAAAAAATTAGCACTTACTCATCTTTGGCCAGTTTTAGTTGCAGATCATGCTCATTGAAAAAAAAATAGTTTACTAGTTCAGTACTTTTAATAGTTTCAGCAGGAATAGCCGCTACCTTTTTTTATATAATAAATTTTTGGTTTACTTAAGTCTTGTTTTTATTCCCACGTAAAAATAATCATCATTTCGGTAACGTGAGTCATTTCGGAAACTCTACTTTAAATCCAAATTTAAGTTAAAATAAACTAATTATTTTAATTAAAATAATTTTTAAGGTTATGGTATGATGTTATTTTATAATATTAAACATAAATTATCCAACTATCTGTACTTATAAACCATCAGTAATAAATATTGTCCCATTAATGAGAAAAAAAGGTGTTTTTTTTTGCTTTATTCATCGTTTCGCAAATGTTGCGCCTTAACCGGTACGTATTTTAATGTTTTTTTAAACTGCCGTCAAGTCAGACTCCAAATGTTCTCTCTTGAGGAAGGAAATAACAAACTCCAACGATGCTTTATTATCCAAACTTAAGGTTACCGAAATGACGATATTTTAATTAATCTACCACAAAAAGTACCATAACAAACAAACGCATGGTTATCTTGCGCGCCCATAGTACTAACAGTCACACAATTGTTGGTACAAAAGACTGAAAGTAAAATATCTTCAATATAAAAAGTTTTTTTTTGATCAACTTACAAAGTGGAATCAGACAGTTATATGAAATTCACCCAAATCCGAACAGATTTTTAAAAATTTTTCATTTTAAAATTGACTTTCTTATTATGGTATAGACTCTTTCGCGGACACTGTATAATATAAAGCATCATATTAACTTAAAACACATTAGACTTTTTCATTAGGTTTTTTAAATTTTTTACTTTATTAGGTATTACAACTAGTCTCATACCGACCAAAACAACCGGGTCATCAAAAGTCATCAAACTCCCCCATCAGGACTACAATAGGAACCTATTATGTAAACCGGTCAAAACTGTTTTTAAGATAATTTGTGACATCAATCGACCAAAAGCATGTTCTTAGGTAAAACGAAACAATTTGGTAATCACAAAGCAGGCAAGTATTAAAATATGAAACGGGTATTATTTTTAAAAAAGCACTAAACGCATTTTATTAAAGGCACGGACGAAAATTTAATCAACTGAAAAATTCACTTTTAATATAGTCTCGGAGGGTATCTTTTTTATAACTGTATTCTGGACAAAAAAATCGGAATTAAAACAAAATTAATCTGAATATATTTTAATTTAAAAATTTAATGTTGGCAACGACGGAATTTAATTACAATAAACTGGAAACTATGAAATTAAATTAAAATTATGTGTTCTTTTTTTAATAACGCCAGTGTCGGCGGTAACAAATGCAAATTAAAAACAGCCCGTTACGTTAATATTATTGAAACGAAAGTAAACCATATAAAATTGAAATTGAAAAAACCATATAAAATATGAGAAATATCGCTATTGTCTATGTTTGGAAAACACGTTTTCTAATAATCAAGGTATTAAACATAAATTAACTAGCAGCATTCTAATTATCGGAAAACATCAAGTCTTCTGTAAGCATAAAAACGTGCTATATTCTAAACTAAATAATATTAAATTCACGTCTACGAAAATCGTTAATCGGTAGCTTTGCAATAGGTTTGCGGCTTCAAGAATATGTAAATAGGGATGTTTTAACCGGCAAAGAGCAATATCATTTAATGCTTCAACGGGTTCTTCAATTTTTTTACTGGCAGTAAACAAGTTTGGCCGCTAACTTGGGTGGACGCGACCTCCGTTGGTTGGTCCAAGGTGTCCACGTGACCACATGTGAGTGGTGGACCTCCCAGACTAGAGCACTGTAGCGCAATAAACAAACTAGTGTGCTGTTGGACTTCAAAGTAAGCAGATACTCTACGTTGCTAAAAACAATAATAGCGCGTGTTTTGACATGACATGTGTGTCAGGCAAAGTGATTTACTAACGTCAAAGTAATTGATATTTTGGGGAGGCATGCCCTGTAACACAGGTTACTATTCTTTTAAACGTGCAGTAAAAGTACCGTGAATTTCGCATTTAAAATCTGATTCATTCTCTACGGTAAAAACCAATGAAATCCTAACGGTATCTCGGTTAAGTGCTTTAGGTTTGTTAAGATGATGTATCCGTGTTTAACAAAGTAAATAGTGTACAGGGTGTCCACTTTTCGTATGTTTTACGGGTTATCTGCGTTATTAGTAAAGATAGAAGGTTGCGGTTTTTGCGGCACTGTGTTACTTTTTTGAGAAACAAACCATGCCACAAGCCGAATTTTCATAGCCCCCTTAGTTTTCTAGATACGGGGTGATTTTGAAAATTTTGCATTTTGGGACACCCGTATGTGTATCTCGGTTACGCTGCAACTTATCAAAAAGGTAAAAAATGAGCTTGTTAGTCTCTTTCACGTAGAATCCAGTAGCGTAGTCAGATTTTTTTTCTATATTTAATAGTTTTCGAGAAAAAGAGCAAACTTGCATTTTTTTAAATGGGACACTCTATATATTTTTAGCTATTACGATTCAGTTTATCACAAGCTTTTCAAAAATATATAATACTTTATAGCTGTTAATGAGAAGCTCAAAATTTACATTTTTCAACAAATTTAAATTTTTTTTTAGTAGGCCATGACGGGTATTTAAGAAAACAAAAGATGACAGGCTTGTTATCTGAAAAAATCTTTATATACTGTCAGAATAGGTTATCCATTTTCTGTTCTTTATTTCTATTCAGTTTCGATAAATAACAGTTTTTTCTTAATTATGGCTGCGAATGCAAAATTCGAGAATTATGAAAAGTACGATATGTTCGTTTGTTATATTCAGTGTAACGAAAATTCGGATGAAGCATTAGAAGTTTATTTTAACAGGTATGGGCATCTTTTTATATTTTTCATCATATTTTAAAATTTATTAAAACGTAATATTCGCAGATTCCCAGACAGAAGACAGCCGGATAAAAGAATATTTTTAAAAATAAAATCAAACTTAATTGAAGTCGGTTCATTTTCCAAACCACGACCTATTATTTACAATAAGGAAAACCAGCACATTGATGAAGTAAACGTTTTGTCTTTAATTGAAACAAATCAAAGTAGTTCTTGTAGAACAGTGGAAGGTTCTGTCGGTGTTACAAAGTCAAGGGTTCAAACTATTCTAAAAAAACACAAGTTTAAGCCATACAAGTTTTATGTCGTACAAAACTTACATCTCGGCGACGCAGAGCGCCGCGTAGAGTTTTGTAATTGGGATTTACAAAATGTAAATAGAGAAAATCATTTTGAAAGAACGATTATATGGTCTGATGAGAGTCATTTTACCAGTGCCGGTATATTTAATCGGCAAAATACTAGGTTTTGGTGCCAGGAAAATCAACATTTTATATTTCCACGGGAAAGGCAAAGCAGATTTATGTTTAGCGTTTCATGCTTCATACTGGAAAGTAAAATTTTTTATAATATATTTAAAGGCGGTCTAACTGCAAATAAATATTTAGAAATTTAGGAAAACATTGTGCCCGAAATAGTAGAGAATGTGCCCCTAGCTCATCTTAATATCTTATATTTGCAACAGGACGGAGCTGCCGCTCACAATGCTCAAATTGTAAGAGCATATCTTAACAATAATTTTCCTGGCCACTGGATTGGAACACATGGACCTGTCAGATGGCCACCCAGGTCACCCAATTTAACGGTTTTGGATTTTTTTTTGTGGGGCTGCCTAAAAAATAAAATTTATACCGTCCAGTACCAAACGATGGCAGATTTAAGAGAAGCCACTGAAAGAGCCTTTAGGGAGTTACAGGCACGGCCTTTTATTATTTTAAATGCACTGAGGCAAATCAGAACAATGTGTGAAACATGTCTTAGGCATAATGGAGAACAGCTTGAACAATATTTATGAGACAGTTTCCTAAATCATCAAATTTAAAAAGTTATATATAATTTTGAGATTCACATTGAAAACAGCTATAAAGTATTATATATTTTTGAAAAGCTTGTGATAAACTGAATCATAATAGCTAAAAATATATAGGGTGTCCCATTAAAAAAAAATGCAAGTTTGCCCTTTTTCTCGAAAACAATTAAACATAGAAAAAATCTGACCAAGCCACTGGATTCTACGTGAAAAAACTAATAAGTTCATTTTTTACCTTTTTTATAAGTTGCAGGGTAACCGAGACGCGGGTGTCCCAAAATGCAAAATTTTCAAAATGGCCCCGTATCTAAAAAACTAAGGAGTCTATGAAAATTCTGTTTGTGGCATCGTTTGTTTCTCAAAAAAGTTACACAGTGCCGCGAAAGCCGCAACCTTATATCTTTACTAATAACGCAGATAACCCGTAAAACATACGAAAACTGAACACCCTGTACCATTGTAAGAGTGGCCAATAGTGAAAGAATAAAAAGACATAGCAAAATAAGATGTATTTAATTGGTCTAGCAAAAATATAATGAACCAACCACATACTGTGTGTGATGTGAGCCCAGGGCAAACCCCTTGTCTAAAATAGTTAATAAACATTGTACGAGGTCCGTCAGAATGAAGTGTCCATTGTCAGTTATTTCATTTCATAGAAAATATAAATAATTTAAGTCAATTCGCCATGTTTTAATCCACAAGATTCAGTTCCTAGTCGAATAACAATTAAAAAGTAGGTACACAAGTACACTGCCGGACCCTGTATTAAACAAGTCGTCAGATACAAGAGAGAAAAGTATTTTTAAGAATTAAATAAAAAAACATTTAAATATATTCAAAATTTTCGAGCACTTGTGTAGACCGTGGAGAAAAACCGAGTTTTTTTTATGACCAGGCACAGCACTACACGACAAATCCATTATGATACTCTGCAAGCGGTGCATGTGCATGTGGGCTAGATGCGATTCACATTGGTCTTGAATTTTTGGAGATTATACTCGTCAGGTAGGTTGTTCCAGAGTGATGACGTTCTCCAAATTAAATAATTTTTGAACAGACTCAAGTGGGCTTAAGGAGTAGATTTTACGAATTTTTTTGTAGATTGAATGTTCGTTAAAGTTCGGTTGTTTGTCCCCAGTAAAGCACAGGAAAGCTTAAGTGGCTGTAGGCTAAAGCATAATATATATTTAATAATTACTTTCGGTTCATAAAGGTTTTTAAGTATAGTTTTATCTACATGGACTGTCTACCTTAACTGTGAGTATATGTGAAGACCCAGAAACTTGTATTATTCTACTCTTTTAATAGAATTATTATTTAGTTTAGATCAGGGACCTGTCGCTTTTTGTAGAATGCCATGTAATGGGATTTATTTGTGTTAACAACTAGGTGATTTGTATGGCATCAAAATCTAGGCAGAATCGTTGAAGTTATTTTAAGTAGTCGATTAAGTGTAGAAGCAGGTATGACTAATGTTGCCTCACCTGCATATTAGCTTTGCAGAGCTACTATTTGGTCTTAAACAAGTTCTAAATGGGACAATATCAACTACACCCCCTTGGAGATGCGTACAGGCTATACGAAAACGACGTATAATTTCGAAAAATCGTTCAGCATCAACTGCAACCCTGATCTTTTGAACTGTCTAAGGGCCTACTATGGTACTCTGATGTATAAAAATGGCAGATGACGTGGGCGCTGAAATATTTGTGGAGAGTCCAAGAAGGGGCATCAATCTCCCCCTAGAAAACCACGCCACAGTACACCAAGCCGAAATTCAAGCAATACAAGCATGTATCTAACTGAATATTGAACGGGACTACCGCAACCAATATATATATATATATATTCTGTCAGACAACTAAGCTGCCCTAAGAATCTAAACTCCCAATAATTCACATCTAAGATAACGGCGGAGTGACTGCATGACCTTAAAGGTCTATCTACATAGAAATAATAAAATCTTAACACATATGGATTCCTAGTCCCTCGGGGATAGCAGGTAAAGAGAAAGCAGATAGACTAGCCAAGACTCGAGCTACTTAGAACTTCGGGGGTCCTAAGCCCGTCCTAGGCGTGTCCAAACCGGCGGTGAAGTAAGCAAAGGTGGTCTCTACAACAACAGTGAACCACTACCTGTTCGGAGGCACGCAAGGGATAAAATAGGAAATCCCTTAAAGAAATTAACAACTGATATCCTGCATTTAAGACGTACTCAGATAAAACAAGTTATACTTAGGCTTGCTAACAGGCCACAGCACCTTGAGAAAACACCTGCAGAGGATTGGTATTCACGCCATACCCACAGAATGCAGACTATGTGGCAAAGAGGAGAAAACCGCCATGCACATTATTGACAACTGCGATGCAGGTTTGGAGCAATTGAACATGGGGTCACTCTTCCACATGAAAATCTTGGAGGAAAGCCACTGAATCTTACTGAAGGAACTGGAATTTTTAACAGGACAGAAGGGCACAATAAGCCCCAAAGCTACAGTGCCAGTGAGATCAAATTAACCTTACCCCCGCCTTTAACCAACCAACCATACCCTAATTATATAAAAATAATAGAATCAGGGGCGTCATTTCGGATTCAGTTGTTTTTTAATCCAAATGAAATAAAATAGTGCTTAATTGAGAGAACTATAAAAAATTGAGAAAATTAATGTTGTAGTAGTGTTGTGTATAATTTCTTGGACGTTACAAATACGGAGACGGCTGAGCAACAAGGGAAAACGGTTAATATGTTTTTAAAGCTTTAAAAATCTAATTTGAAAAAAGAAGCACGGCATGCGGAAATCTTAATTTTTTCAAATTGAATAATTTTTTCGAGGTCTTTACAGACTTTACGAAATTGCCAAATTAAATAGCTGCTCCAAAGAAATCATATAAAAGATACACACGACACAAGATGTGTCCAATTTCTTGAACTAAAACCACAAACTGACATTTTTTGAGTAATTCCAATATAAGTATTTGTAGACCAGAGTTTAAATGCGAGTCAAATCGTTTTTATGAAAGTTTATTAAAAATATACACCTATAAAAATATTTAGAAAAAATCTGGTTAAATGTCAGATGACTGCATTTCTAGCCACGGAAATTTTAGGCTTCGATAAAAAGTAACATACTTTATCGTAGTGGGCGGTTCTGTAAATTATATTTTACGAGTCCCTCAGATAAAATAAAAGTTCCGATTGTGCGATTCGGCTGATATTTTGTTTTTTGGCTGTTAGATTTTCCAGGTGTTTGGCAATTCTAAAAGTTTTAGTTTTTATAAATGCTGAAGATATCGCTTCCATGATCACAATGCTCTGGTTTGCAGAACACGATACTTAAACTCTGTTTTTAATATTTAAGCGCCAAAGTTGAGCAAACGAAGTTGTATAAAATTTTGCTGCCTGACTGCTAACTTTTCATACAAGGAACGTTAAAACAAGAAACATTGCATAAGAAGATCTTTTAAACCTTTTCGTAGACTACACATAAGAAAATACAATTTTTATGGTTTCTTTTTCTTTAATAGTTAATTTAAAGATAAAGACTATTTTTTTTACATCCGTCCCCAAAAATAACGGTTTTACTAAGGGGTCAACCACAACCCCCCCCCCCCCCCCTAAAAATATACATTGATTGCCACTTTTGTGAATCACTGTCTACACTGATAAAAATTAGGGTAATTTTACTTTAGTTTTTACACAGAGGTTACAGTTTTTATACACGACAATAATATAAAATGTATTTGAACATATCAGTGAGTGTATACTTACACAGTGCATGGTAAAAATACATATTTTTGAGTCTATTTTCACAATGTTTTATGTAATAACTCTCCAATTCCATGTAAATTTACATTAAAAATACACGCAACTATGTAGAAATACAATGTGAAAATCCATAAAAAATGTAAATTTACAGTGTACTTAGTTAACTCTACCAATCAGATAAACGGTTCGGATCACGTGTTTACCAGACCACCGATCATCACGCGATGCAACCGACCAGAGAAAGTGCGTGCGTGCGGCCATTTTGATCGTTCTTTGTTTCGGGTGATGCAACTCCTACAATTTTTCAGTTTTGTGCTAATTTATATGTTCTAAATAATTTATTTGGTTGAAAGAGTACGACAGGTAAGTTTTATAAATATGTCTATTAATAGACTGTATTACTATTATTATGTTATTTTGTTTCTTGTAGTAGTTAATAATACAAGAGAGTTATGTTTTATTTATACAACTTACCAGAAGTAAAGTAACTAAACTTAAGAGTGTACTATTTTTATTTTAATTTCTTTAAAACCGTAAGCCAGTGTCAGTTAGGTTGAAAAGTGATGCTAACTAAAAGTCTGATAAAATAGTAGAGCACATAAAATCGTCAACCAATCCTAGTAAAATTATGTTGGCATATATTTCCTGTTTAAAACCATATTTTTTACGCTTAAGTATGTCATTATTTATCATTATTTCAATTTCTGTTAAATAATAACTTTTGTCTAATTTTTTATTGGTCGCATAATACGTACCTACCTACCATGCCCATGTTAGTGCTGTACTCTTGTTGCAAATTCATATTTTACATACAGTTCTCGAAAGTATTTAAAATATGAATATGTCATTTTATTCACTAAAAGCAATCCAGGTTTTACCAAATAATTTATTTGTTATGTTTGCAATTTGGTCTGCAGTTTATGTTTAATAACATATTTGACTACCTTTTGTTTCTTTTTGTTGAGCTTACGTATGTCAGTTTAAGATAAAAGCCCAAAGAAAGCCATTTAATTTTCTTTTTGTTTAAGGCCCTAATTTGTTACATTTGTTACTGTATTATATTTTTTTTAAGAAGGAAACCTATTTTCTTTAATTTGTTATTAGTTTAAGATATCTATACATCTATTATGCTTAATATATGTTTGTAGAACTTAATTCTTAATATAACTTAAGGTTAATAGAAACTTAATTAAACAGATGGGTTGCTTTTTTATAACCACACCTTTGTAACAAATTTTGCAGTTGATGTTAATATATTTGATGGGTTCAGCTTGGTAACCTTATTTTGTTAAGAATATATTTTTCGGCTGTTATAATGAGGTGTTTATTTGTAAACTTTTTTTGCTGGATATAACGTATTTGTTCTGTCCAAAAATATGTTGCTGGAACGAGAGTAAATTTCCAGCAAAATATTTTTAGATGAAACAAATAGATTATATTTACATCAAGAAGGTTACTCAATAAACAACCTATTAACAGCTATTGACTATATTTTTACTAAATATTATATTATTATGACAGTATAACAATACACCGTAAAAAACATATATTAAATAGTAAAAATTCAGAGGTATTTCACATATACCTAAGTATAATGTGGAAGTACACAATAAAATATTGTAAATATACATGAATTGAAGTCGACTAAGTTGTGTAATTACATATCTACAATACTATATTTAAATTTTATTATGACACACTTACTATAATAATCCATTCTTAGTGGTAGATTTACATTTTAAAATATTACATGAACAATGTATAATTACATGATAAATGTAGAAATTCGGGCAAGATGTAATTTAACAAATATTTGTGCGGCATAAAAGTGACCAATGTTTCAGTGTGTATTTTTACATTTTCTTTTTATCAGTGTATGATTCTCAGGGATTGCCAACTGATTCTCAGGGATTGCCAGCTGATTCCTAACTGATTATGTAGTGATTTATCAGTAGTTCTTGCCAGTGCCGTAGCGACAGGGGGTGCAAGTGGTGCCGCGTGCTAGGGCCCGGCGGGGTCAAACAAAAGTGCGACGACACGGCGCGGTGATTTTTTAAAATTTCGTAGTTATCACGCTGATGTTCAATTTCCCTATAAGAGCACATAGTGATAAAAGATTTAAATAAAGGATCAGATAGTCTTTCCAATGATTTCTGATAGGAATACTTACTTACTTAACGTTTTTTATTAAATCATTATAATACAATTTAAATGGCCATCGACCGGGGTCCTTCAATTAAATTAAACTATACGTTACCTTAAAAGTATTTTCGAATTATTCTTTAAAATAATAATAAATTAAAATAAATGCACATGTAGGTACTAATAAAATAATTGTACTCAAATATGGAAAAACAAAACTATAGAGTCCATCGTCTAATATCGATCGCTCGGGCAAACTATAGCCACACAAAGATAAATTTTTATTTCGATTGCCTGGAATAAGGCTTTAAAGGCACTTTACTTAGGATAATGATTCTTGTAAATTGAAAAAGCTTTTGGAAATAACGATCTTTAAAGTTTTTGTATTTCTAAGAATAGAAGCGGGCTTTGTGCTTTCCGAAAGAAAATAAAAGGCGACCTTTTTGAGAAATTAATAGAGACGAGGTAGTTAAAGTAACTTAAAAAATGTTGTTTGTTTATCCAATAGGATGAATATTTTATCTTATAATCCGGTAAGTCACATAACGTCCAAAACTTATTTTTGCTTATTAACAAAATTACCTAAAACAACTAATACGTTTTTCCGAATAGCGTAAGGATTTCAACCTTTTCTCTCTGGTTCATCTACAATTAAGTCACATAAATCAAACGAAATTTCCCCTTCTTTATAATTGAGTGATCTTGACATTTTAGTTTTTATGTTCGTGAAGTGAGCCCAAATACGTGCCAATAAAATAAAATAAATTAAATTTTATTCCGGATACGTTTAGGTAGCACAGTGAGGTAGGATAAATGCTACAGTTATTGGCGCATATCTCCGTCCACCACTACCCCTTCCTTTTATTTCACCCCTCCGTTCCAACCACAAGATATTGTGTGGTTAAGTCACATATAAGTGTCAAATTTACGAGTAAAAAGCTTTCCTAATTATGTTCTTTTTGTACGTAGATATGTTAATAAAACAAGATATAAATTTAAATTGAAAACTTACCAATATACAGCATCCTTGGGAAGCAGTTACTAGAAAAGTCAACAACGACAACATGAAAAAACTAAAAATATTTTTAAAAAACAGAACTGATTAAACACAGTGTCTAAACAAAAAATGCATTCTTTTGTCTTTAAGTTTAGCAAATTTCTCAATAAGTAAGTCATTAAAGTTAGGAATATCTTGCAACATTTTTTTCTCTATCGACAACATTGCCAGGGCAGAAAGTCTCTCTTGAAAAATGTTTTTATTCTTAGTTCTGATATTTTTGTATACATTTATGCATTATGCAGCTTCATTAGCACAATAGAAGTAAAAGAATAACCGAACTGAGGGCAAAAGCAAAAGTTCTCCTGTTAAAACAGAAGGTCTGGCAACACTGCATGACATACACAAGCTATGCCGCGCTTATGGAGGAGTTTACCGCGCTACACGGATCGCAAAACATATAAAACGATCTCTCAAAAAACATCCGAAAACAAGGCAGCGGCATGCAGCACAGCAAAAGCGTGCTCATTTGAGAGGAATGAAAGCTCATTTAGAGCCGTGCGCTTAAAAGAGATGGGGACGACAAGGTGCATTTATTACTGGAAGCGAACCGTCCATATCAAGTAGCGATAGCCACGGAGCACATTTTTCCTGCGATAAGCATTCCTGCTACAAGATATTTAGTTAGCGAAACGATAATTGATTAGCGAGCTTATAAAATCATGTTAGAATTTCTTTGTAACAGACATTGTATTTTAAACTAAATATGTAATTTATAGTGAATATTTGTCGATGTGGGGCTGAATCTTAGGGAGGCACGTGCTTAAGTGCTCCTATATAAGGGCCGCCACCTGATAGTGATTGGCATTTTCAGTATTTTTTGGGAAAACTAACAGTACGTTGCATCAATAAGTTGGTTAGTAACTTTAAATTTTGACAATATCTCTCCACGTGTCAAAATTAGAAATAATACGGTTGCTTTATTAAGTAATGGCGTCAAGTTGAGTAAACATGTGTTTATTCGTCTGTGTTTTCTATTGAAATTTCGTTATTTTGGCCGGAAGCAGAATCCAAAAAGTAAGTTCTGAAAACCAGATTTATGTTAAAAATTGGTATTGCTATTAGATGCTAATACAATGTGTAATAATCGCTATATTGCTTGTATCACTTTACTACATATCCAAAAAAAAATTCGAAATAGTTACGATACTCTTGACCATTTAATCTCGGTGGGAAAAAATTAGGTCCAATAAGATAATCGCCCACAATACCAACCCAAACATTCACGGAAAACTGTTTGTAATTATTCACTATAACCGCGTGGAGATTTTCTTCAGCCTAGATATGATTTGGTTTGAAAGTTCATAATTGAATTTCGGAAAAAACACGCTTCATCGGTAAACATAATATGGAATAGAAATGTCGAAGATGCTACCTGTTGTTGCAAAAGCCAAGTACAATTAACAACTCGCTGAGAAAAATTCGCAGGCAATAGCGCTTGATCACGCTGTATGTGGTAAGGATATAGTTGATATTCCTTTAAAATCTGCCATACAGTAGAGTGAGAAATATTTAATTGTTGTGCAATTTTGCGTGTACTTGTATCGGGGCTACACTCAACTTCATGTAAAGCTGCTTCCTCCATCTCCACTGTTCTTACTGTTGCAGGTCTCCCAATAAGAGCAGCCGACCTTTGAAAGGTGCCTGATTCGCATAGCGTTACTCTCAAAGCACTGCAGTAATAAATAGGGTTATTTGTTTTATCGAAAACAGTTAATCTGAGCAAAAAAACTTAAAAGATGAATTTCGTTTCATTTTAATTGCTTAGTCATAAATAAAACCCACTTTATTACAACAATAAAAACAGTTTTTAATTATTTATAAAAAACATTTTTTTTTATTAATTGCAATAAAGTGATTTTTTTTCAAAAACGAAGCAAGATACGAAAAAAATGCTTAAAATAAAAAGTTTTAGTTTTAGTTGCCTAATGCGAAAAAAAATACAAAAATTGCAAAAAAGTCAGTGGCGCACATTTTTTTTTGTCAAAAATCTTAGTTCAGGTGCCTTCCGGGACGCCATTACACATAAAAGTTCTAATCTAGTTAGGGCTAAATTAGCTCGCTCCTACCCTAAATAGCACTGCCAAATTTCAACAAATTTTTGCTAAAGGATTTTCAAGATATTTACGAAAAACGATCATTTTAAAAAGTTTGACACCCTTTATCTTGAAAACGAAGCATTACCGAACCTATGTTTATATAAATTTTTCATCTTATAATCACCCAAAGAATAACTCCTTCAAGTTTGCTCACGTACTTAAACAACACGCTGTATATATCCAAGGGATTTCAATTATTGGCATTGCATTTTAATAGTGGCCAATTAAATATAAAACTAAGAATTACCAATAAAATAATTCAAAAAAATAATACAGTAAAACTTTAGAAATAACTAATAACAAATTTATGTGACATAATTTTGCAAAACGTGGTACTGAAAATTATTATCTAATATGCATGAGATGGTTTATAGACATAGGCAACAGATTAGTTTGTAATTCGAATCCATTACATTACTTATTGCAATGAAAAGTTTAACTTCTTTTTATTGAGTTTTTGTTTTATTCATTAAAAATATCCGGAAACCCTTTTTGGAATACTATTTAAAATACCTAGTAATCTGGACAATAAGGACGACTTACTGAATAAAATGAACTTATTTACCTGATAAAAATATCGTTGTGACTGCTAAACCTGATAAAACACTAAATTCTGAAGGAGATTCTTGTGTAAATATAGAAAAGCAGAAAAGGAAAAAAGGTAGAAGAAGAAAGACTGAGAAAAGGACGGATAAATGAAAGCGCCCGAAAGAAAGAAATTTAAAAAAACGAGATAAAGACAAGAAAATAGCGTCAAGGAAAAATAGTAAAACGACTACCAAACCGTTAAATAATTTGGGAACCGCCCTTCCTTCACCAAATCTAAACAAATCTATCAATGGTTTGTACTACCAACCAAATACTGCTGATTCTGTTAAGGTTAGCTTGGATAATGCAAGAAAAAAGGATACTGACAAAATAAAATTAGAATCAGAGATTTCCAAAAAAAGCAACAAACCCAAAGAAATGAAAGTTGCAGATAGGACGTTTTTACTTAGGAGGGCAGTATAATTCGAGGAGTAAACTCTTTTTCCTACTACAGACAGTAGTTATTTGTTTTTATACGACGAGGAGAATCAAATGAATGACGATTTTCATAGTTATGGTAAATTAATATTTTAAAAAACTGCGGTTTTTGTAAGCATAACCAAAAATAAATTTACCCAGAATAAATAAATTTTATACTCTGTTAATAATGTTTATAATATGTTAACTATTTTAACCGTTTCTATTTATATCAGATCACAGGCGCACTTACTATGAGCTTAAGATCAAAATGAACAGGTTCATACCGAGGAAGGTGACGTACAGAGATTTTAGGAACTTTGATTTTGTGAACCTCACTGTTTTGCTGCGATCATTGCCTTGGAATGAAATGTGTTATGAAATTGATATTGATAGGAAGATTGAAATGTTTACTGATATGATATTATTTCTGTTTAATATATTTGCCCCTTTAAATACAGTACGGGTGACTAAGTGAAAAGCTTTATGACTTAGAGTCGGAATAGTCTGTGCTTGTAGACTAATTGCTTCAAATGACCCCACAAGAAAAAATCTAGGGGTGTAATGTCCGGTGACCTAGGTGGCCAGGGTACTTCTGAACGGCGTCCTATCCATCTTTGTGGAAAAGTTCTATCCAAATATTCGTTGACCCTGGCTGCGCTGTGACAAGGAGCTCCATCATGCTGATACCGAACAGCCTGTCGCGCGTTTAATGGCAGGCCGTTAATAAATATAAAAATTCCGGTTCTTAGGAAATTTAAGTAAATCTCACTGTTAATATTTTGATGGAAAAAATATGGACCCACTATTTGATTATTTAAAATACCGCACCAAACATTCGTTTTGAAATACGTTTGGTCACGGCATTCGATTCGATTCGAAATTGGGGTTCGCATCGCTCCACCAACGACAATTCTGGGAACATATGACACCATAAGAAGTAAATGTTGCCTCGTCACTGAATACAATTCTCCTTGAAAAGAAAATGTCTTCAACTTCTTCTTGGAACCAAGAACATAAAACGCGATTCCATATCTCCAGGTTTGAGCGTGTGTACAAATTTTGGCTTATACGGATAAAATTTATTTATTCTAAGTATCTTACTAGCAGAAGCTCTTGACACGTTATCTTGAACTGTATTCTTTATTCCTTCCAATGAAATTTTTGGATTTCCCACAACCGCTTGCAATACTTGTAATTTATTTTCTTCAGTAAGTGTTCGAACTGCATGTTTTTTCTTGAAATTATTTTCGATAGAGCCAGTTTTCTTAAATTTATTGAGGACATTGCCGACAGTAACGTGGCTAATATGTTTATTTGGATGTCTCGTTGTTTAGGCCCATCAATATAAAATTTTATATATTTTTGTTTATGAGCTCTGAGAATCTTCGACACGAACTCTCTGCCTTTAATAATGAAGACAGATGGTAAACACTTGAGATGACCAGTATCTAGTCAGATTTATGATCTAGAAATAAAATTACCCATCGGGGTGAGATATTGGCAGGCTAACAGTAAGTTTTAAATACTCGCTCATTCAATACCTACAGTAAAAGAATGCTCTACAATTTTAACTACGATATTTTTTAAACTGTAAATAGATGTATATATTAAATAATTTAATGCTGTATTAAATTATGATTTTAAAACACGCGTGTTTAATTTCTTAATAAATATGAAACAAAACTACATCTAAAGTAAAACCAAACAAAGAAGTACTTAATCAAGTGTGGTTAAATACGACCGCCTTCAAAACGTTCAACTGAGGAATTAAATTAATTCTTTAAACAAATCACGAACACTCGTATTAAAAATTTCGGCAGCCTCGCGATGCGTCTTATAATTATCGCCAATAATAAGAACTATTTCTATTTTTTCATCAACAGTCAGTTTAATCATCACTATTATTGTTTAAAGCAACTAAGAGACGGGAAAACCTTTTTTTAACAAAAAGTTTACGTTTTGAAACAGATATTATAATTGCCAAACTGTCACTGTCGCTGCTAAAACGCCTATTCAGTTATCAACAACGATCAATTGTTTCAAAGCCTACTTATCCAGAAATACTTATTTCCAAAACTGGGTCATCCACAAAAAGCGCCCTGTGGCCTAGAATTTTTTTACCGCAAATCTTTACGACTATTAGTTTTGGAGATAATATAGCCGACGTCTTTTATAAATTTTAAACCCGGTACTTTTTGAAGCCACTCTGTATGTCCAACATACAAATATTCTTGTGCAAATTTATTTTCTTACCAAGCAGGACTTTTTAAGAAGAGGCACTTTTTTTCGTAGAGTTAGTAATTAAAAAGTTTCCCATTTGGTAAGAACTTCCGAAGACACGCTGTATAGGATTTATTATAGAAGTTGATACATGATATATAGCTTAAATCTTTTTCACTCGCTTAGAGGGTAAGTGTAAGAATAGCCAATTGCTAAACTTCGCCTTTATTGTCAGTGTTATGTTTTCCTCATTCTGAAATATGCTGTTTCTTATGAAGTGAATTAACAATAAAAGACGTTTATTATTATTGTTATTATTTGGCCTCGTTAACGTGCTATAGTTTTTTATTCTCAATAATTTATTTCTTGATAAAAATTATCTGACTTATTAATACTAAATACTATATTAGGTCATTTATAGAGTATTTTGGTCGGAGCTACAATCAAGTAAAAGAAAATCTTAATGATTATTTACCTCATCTATTATAAAAGCGGGTTGATTTTCACCTGATTATTCAGCGATAATCTCCCGCTCTCCGGTGAAAATCACCCTTGTCAAAAGTGAAAATCTCACCCGTCAGAAATCGTTAGTTTTTTATTTGGTAAATAATCTTCAAAATAAATTTCGGGATTGGGAAATAATCAGAAAATCATTCTCAGATTTTTTGCCATTAGGAAATCGCTCTCGGGCAAGCCCTCGAACGATTTCCACGGCAAAAAATCTTCGGAATGATTTTCGATAATTTCCCTATCCCTTAATATATTACTACAGAGTAATATCTTGCTCCAAATGATTATGGTTGCTTGTAAAGAGCAGTGAGTAGTGTGTCCATCTTTAGTACATATCTAGTTACGACAATAATCACTTATATAGTTAAATATAATATATAGAAGTAGAGCCCATAACTTCTACTGAATACCCCTTTAACTATCTAATAAATATAAGTAAAGTCCTATTTCAAAGGTTGAAGGTTCCTGATTTTATCCCCCGTCGCTATCGCTATTATTTTCTTAAGGCGCTACGCACACATAGGCTATAAAAGTGAATTACTATTATATTATGGGATCGTATATTCCATTTATGTTTTCTGATGGAATGCAGAGGGCAGAATTAGATACGTAGTGTTGTGTGACACGACGACATACATAGAAGGGGAAAAATGGGGGAAGACCCATGTCGATGAAAGTTATTAATAGAAATATTTTTTAGTCTTTCTTTTCCTGTTTTTATTTTGTATTTGTGTTAGGTTCCAGTAAGGGTTAAAGCAGAGTTGATTAAATATTAAATTACGTTATATAATCAGCACCTTCACTGCTTGCCATAACATAAGATGCGTCAAACCTAAAGGCGTGTCCAGACTTGCGGCAAATCCCCTTGTCCTAATACCGTCGTGATGCTCGTCGCGTTACATCGCCGCGTTACATCGCCGCGTTACATCGCCGCGTTTACCGCGTGTCATTAGTCCGTTTCATGTGTTGACTACTTTTATTAAAATAAGCGGAACGCATATAAATTCGCGACGATAATACGTAACGATGACACGCGACGAGGTTCGCGACGGTGTCACGACACAGGGTTTTGCCACAAGCCTGGAACCACCTTAAAGCAATTACAGAGTGTCCGAGAAAATGTGGTAAATCTCTCGGATTCAAATAGGACATGAAAAGATGAGATGAAAAGTTCCTATAAAATATTTTCCCATAGGCCCTCTCTACGGAGATATGTGCCCCTAAAGAACACTGCTGGAAAATCGGTTTTTCTTGAATAACTTTCAAAGTTCTTAATATAATTTAATAAAAATGCTTAAATTTTTAACACCCTGTATGATAAAGACTTAAAAAAAAATAAATCTGGGTAGCTTGTACTTTAAAAAAAAAGGTACTATTGTTAATCATATCTCAACGTGGGCTCTGTAAAGTCTGATACACTCGCGGGCATGACGAATTGAGGACTGCTGTACCCGCCAAAATAACCCAGCCTTGGTCATTATCAGATCACCATGAAACGTCATTCTCCATAGAAGTTCCTCTCTAGTGCCGACAAGAGTGGAATACACCAAGTTTTTCAAGTGTCCTTACCGGTAAAAATTGAACGGCGTTAGGTCGGGAGATCGAGGAGGGCAAGCAATAGGTCCTCCTTTACTTATCCAACGGTTTGCTACGAGTTTCAAGTGGTAAGTGCTCTATAAAATCCTCAAAAGCGTTCTGAAAGAACTCCAAATAAAGTTGTCCATTCAAGGGTTCCGGCAATACGATGATGCGAGACAGTAGTAGCATGAGGATTTTCATCAACCCATACACATGTGTTGTGTAAACTGGTGATACCATTTTTGGTAAACCTTGCTTCATCTGTGAAAAGAATAATGCTAATGAAGTTTACATTGTTTCGTTGCTGATCCAATAGCCAGTTTGCAAACTGCATTCTACGAGGAAAATCTTCAGGAACCAGTTTGTGTTCTTTTTGCAAATGATTTTCGAGTGCTCGTTGAGGGAGTGTCATCTACAGCATTTAAAATATTTTCGTCTAATTACGGCGTACGTACGGTTTCTCTCGGACCAGCATCAGTACTATTTTTTCCAAAATTATGAAGAAAGTCAATAACATGTATTAGTTTATTAACTGGAATCGCCCACCATTCTCCCTTAGACGTTGGTCAACTCGTTGAAATGTCTTCTGGTTTGGCATAGTACGATTAGGAAATCTTTCGTGATATAACCTTCTGGTTTCTAAAGCATTGCAAGACGCGAGACCATACATTAGATGCATATCTGCATCCTCAATAAGAGTGTATTCCATAGTTCCAACTAATTCACCACGAAATCCAAAAATCAGTAAATTAATATCGAAGTAAAGGATTAATGTGTTAGCGATGTGAAAGATAACAAGTTCTAAAATGCAGGATATTTTATTTATTTCGTACCTTTGTAACGTTTGCAACAACAATACTTTATTTTGGTGCCGATAAATAAATAAAACGGACATTTTTAGCGAACATAGGTCTTCTACAACTATTCATTTATTACTCTTTTTCTCAAAAACTGTTAATTCCATCGACAATAAAAGGTACATTTTTGTTAGTCTGAGGTGCAAGGCTACCCAAATTTTTTTTTAAGTCTTTATCATAAAGGGTGTTAAAGACTTAAGCATTAAGTTGTAAAGCTTAGTTCGCCCCTGGTAAACTAAAAAAGCTAATTATGTTTCAAGGACACTATTTTAAGAGGTTGATCCTTACTAGTGTCCATCACATTATATTTTTATTAAATTATATAAAGTACTAGTAATACGGGTACAGCAGTCCTCAATTCGTCATGCCCGCGAGTGTATCAGACTTAACGGAGCACATTTTGAGATGATAAACAAGAGCACCTTTTTTTTAGTCTAAGATACAAGCTACCCAGATTAATTTTTTTTAAGTCTTTATCATACAGGGTGTTAAAGACTTAAGCATTAAGTTGTAAAGCTTAGTTCACCCCTGGTAAACTAAAAAAGCTAAATATGTTTCAAGGACACTATTTTAAGAGGTTGATCTTTACTAGTGTCCATCACATTATATTTTTATTAAATTATATAAAGTACTAGTAATACGGGTACAGCAGTCCTCAATTCGTCATGCCCGCGAGTGTATCAGACTTAACGGAGCACATGTTGAGATGATTTATTCCCGTTTCGTCGATTGACCGTTTCGTCGACTGGACAATTTTACCTGTTTTGTTACCGTTTCGTCGATTGAGGAATTGAGGAAGGAATAATTACTAGGTACCTATTAGATATAAATGACACCCATTTATACCTGTAAAGGCCAGTCGACAAAACGGGAAAATTTCTTAAAGTCGACGAAACGGGAATCGACGAAACGGGAATATACCGTTGAGATGATAAACAAGAGTACCTTTTTTTTAGTCTAAGGTACAAGCTACCCAGATTAATTTTTTTTAAGTCTTTATCATACAGGGTGTTAAAAATTTAAGCATTTTTATTAAATTATATTAGGTACTTTGAAAGTTATTCAAGAAAAACCGATTTCCAGCGGCGTCCTTCATGGGCACATATCTCCACAGTAAGAAAAAAAATTATAGGAACTTGTCATCTAATTTTTTCACGTTCTATCTAAATCCGAGAGTTTTCCCGGACACCTTGTATATCATACTAATGACTTTTATGGAATTATGGTAATTTTGTTTTTTGCGTTTTTCTTGGGTCTTGAGAGAAGAAGTGATTAGAAAACCGAACAAGTATTAGTTTAATTTTAAATGTTGCTTTTTATCCCTTTTTAAGGAAATAATTGGATTGTGCCAATTTTGACAAAACATGTAAATTTTAAACCTGATATGAGTGTATAGAGAAGAAAAAAAAACAATCCGTTTTGCTCATTAGTTAGGTAAAATAATAACCTTGTTTTTTTTTTGTAGCCCTGATGATGACACGGAGAGCGTCGAAACGTAGGTCTTGAGTGAGTTATTGAATATAATCCAAAAAAGTGGAAAATCGCCATTTATTTAAATACATTGAGGGGACGAAAACTCAAAAAATAATTGAATTATTTTTCTTCTGTTTTGGTTTATTTTTGGGCAACTCACATTTTTTTAGTGCAATAGTTTAGCTTAGTTCTAAACTTCTTAACTTTTATAGCTGGTATTGTTTGAGAACGAAGACGTTACGTTCTCCACCTTACTCCGTTTTGGCGCGAAATTTTAAGTTCAAATAGTAATTGAATACAAGTGTTACAATTTAGATACACACGTTATTATACAAGGTGTCCGGTAAGTACCTCGTAAGTTCTAGGCAGGTCAAAATAACCATAATTTGTCATAAGGAAAAAAAATCCTAAAGCGTACCTAACGGAGATATTATAGAGCCCCAAAGGGGTATCAAGCGATTTACTTTCTTGGCTGTAACTTTTGAACCGACTAGTATAATTTAATAAAATTTTAATATTTAATAGAGGTCATAAAGGGTCATTAAACCATACTATAGTAGATGTTTTACATCATTACTTTCTAATCATCTTTTACCCTTAAGGTGCCCGCTCACTTGGACGAAGCGTATTTTTTCCGCATGAGAAAGTTACATGTAAGTAAATGTAATTCACCCACTTGCGCGGCGCGAAGCGTCTATTGACGCGGGAGAAGTCTTGAGAGCAACCAGGCGAAGTTTTAGGCGTCGCGACGCTTCGCGCCGCGCTAATGAGCGGTGCGCAGAGAGGAGAAGATCTGACATATTTGTTATTCGTTGCCTATCGTTGTCGATCCTAACCCAACTGTACGGTGTGTTAGTTTACTATTGGGGTGCAATGCGACTCTTCGCTACGCTTCCCGTCGCCTAAAGGTGCCCGCTCACTTGGGCGAAGCGGCGCGTCGCGTCGCGAAGCGTATTTTTTCCGCATAAGAAAGTTACATGTAAGTAAATATATACTTGCACACTTGCGAGGCGCGAAGCGTGGCGAAGCGTCAGTCGACGCGCGAGAAGTCTTGAGAGCAACCAGGCGAATTTTGAGGTGACGCGACGCTTCGCGCTGCGCTAATGAGCGGTGCGGAGAGAAGAGAAGATCCGACATATTTGTTATTCGTTGCCTATCGTTGTCGATCCTAACCCAACTGTACGGTGTGTTTGTTTACTATTGGGGTGCAATGCGACTCTTCGCTACGCTTCTCGTCGCCTAAGTGTGCGGGCAATACCTAAGCGACGCGACGCTTCGCCTAAGTGGGCGCGCACCTTTAGGCTCCGATGAACCCTCTGAAAGGTTTTTTGACTTGACAATGTTCGGGCTGTAAATCTGTCAGAATAAAGTCTTCTTGCCGTCGCAGAATTGGACAGCGGTTCACTATTAATGCAATGCATACCAGCATATTCTGCGTAAGAATATTCTGTTTCTTCTTCTTTTTTTAATTATTTTTATTGAAGGCGATTTTGACCGTCAATAGCCATTCATTGTGTAGGTATTAAAAATAACAACTTGATATTTACCTGTTTGTGTTTAGCATTGGTATTTTACATAAAAGCCGATTTATCCCGAAAACCGACAGTTTTATAGTAATAAATTAAGAGTACCTTCTTAGAAGATAAATGACCAGAGTATTTAAAAAATCAGTTTTCAGCTCTGTCTGTGTGATGGATTACTTCCCTGACGATGTAAACATCAGATATTTTCACGCTTGTTGTCAGTTGCTAGAATGTAATTTTATAACACTAGTGTTAAAAGTGGATTGTTCTTAACACTAGCTCTATAAAGCCCAAATTCGACCATCACTGGAGTACTGTTCGCATATTTGGGGCTCTGCTCCTAAACATACCCTGAGATTGCTAGATTCCATTCAAAGAAGAGCCATTCGCTTGATCGTTGATCATAGTCTGACAAACAACCTGGAAAGCCTTGAACATCGAAGGCAGGTTGGCGACTTGAGTCTATTTTACAAATATTTTCATGGCAAGTGTTCAACTGAGGTTGCCCGCTTGATACCACCCAGAGCGGTGCATGGTAGAAATACACGACGAGCCACTGCAGCCCACCAGTACGTGGTTCAGCTTAGTGTCCCTCGAACGACACTGTTTCAAAATTCTTTCATCTGAAGAACGTCATCACTCTGGAACGACCTCCCTGAAATCGTGTTCCCCAACGAGTATAATCTCCAAAGATTTAAGACCAACGTGAATCGTTTCCTGCGCACTCGCACCGCTCCTAGAGCGCCATAAAGGATTTATCCTGTAGTGCTGTGCCTTATCATAAAAAAAAAAAAAAACTAGCGGTCAAAATAAATACAAGGATCTTTTAAACTTTTATTATTAATGTTAACATTTTTAATAAAGATGTATTTTTGGTATGGATTTTCATCAAGTAAAAGTGGACACAATCAATGATTAACGTTATGCGATTTAAACAACCAGAAACATGAATTCCTTCTGCAGTTCCACTGATCAGGGTTTTGTTGTCATTTTGTTTATTTGTGGAAGGAATGGAAACAATAGTACTCGACCATGATGTCGTAAGAAGGGTTCTGGCAATTCTCTACTCCAGTGAGTTTTTAGTATAACCTTCTGGCAGTGTTGAGGCCCATCCACCGATCTTGTGGTATATTTTAGGCTCGCCCAAAGTCTGCCAATAAAGTAGCCGAAGATAGACGGAGACAGTGATCAGTGTAAAGCTTCGGATCTGGGAGCTTCAAGAATTCTGTTATAACAGCAGACATTTTACCGAAACTATTGATACTAACTGGATTTTTAGCACATTTGATATTCATATAAAACAAATATTTGATAAAAATCTGACGACGTCTGATAACTGCTGCCAGAAGTGATCTGAATTCTCTGTACAAATTCAAATAAAATGACTGAACTACGGTGAAAGTTCGCGGAATCTTAGTTTTTGTATCTGAAATGTTCACCACTAATGTAGTATCAAAATCCTCAATGGTGTCGATTGTCAAATAGCACAACTCTTCTCTACGACAAACGTTAAATTTACCCAATATAGTGACTACCTTCATCATAAGGTACTTATCGTCTGATGAATTTCTCAGGAACTGCTCAATCTGGTCCCTGGTCAAAGTCATAGACTTTTAGCTTGATGCCTTCTCCTTTTCGCTTCAAAGAAGCGATAATGTCTATAATATTTACTAATATCGATACTGCAATTTAATTTTAACATGGCCTTAATCATAAGAGTAGTGAGACCAAAGAGATAAAGACCATACCTTAGATTTCTTTTTGAAATATGCGAGAAACATATATTGATTGTATTTTCGAGGCCGCCTTTCAAATCGGACTACTGCAGAAAATTTCTATAAGCAATGTCGTATAGCCTGTCTCTTTGACGTTCTCCGCAATAACTCAAAGGTAGCTCTACTAACAGCTTTATTTGTTTTCACATTTGGATCGTTTTCTTCCTAATTATTCATCGAAGCTCGCACAAATTCAGAAAGAAAGCTTTTTACAAGTTATTGAGAGCGAGTATTCCGTAACTAACAATAATTCCATTGGTTGCCATGTGACTAACAACAAAGAAATTAGATAAGTCACTTAATTTTCGATTTTTCTGGTTTTAATTCTGAATTTGGTAGAATAGGTATTAATTTCTTGTTCATTTCCGCGTCTGGTTTAATAGTGTTTTTACATAAAATATTGTATGATGCACGTGATATACGTGTTTTCATTTTGTTCGAAGGGTTGGATAACGAGCGTAGCGAATTTCCCTTCCCACAAAATAAAATGACACTTTAACACTAGCATCATAACTAACTGTTAAGCTATTTTAATTCAGAATGCATTTATCGGTTGATCTGTGATATAAATATGCGATCGTTTGTAAAAATGTGAGTATTTAAAGCACCTGAAGCAAAATAATTATATTATGTATTTAAAGCGTCAAAGCATAAACAAATCTGCCGCTTAATTTAGCTTATTGTCAAGGTGTGGTGTTCCAGTTTCCGCTCAACCTAACAAAACGGAAATCACGCAAAGCCATTATTCTCTTTAAGGTGCAATCAGCTCATTAGGTAAGCTCGTGACGGGCGACATCGACGGCCCTTGAGTACGCCACGCGACGATGCGATGGTGCTTTAGCATCCACTTGTTGGGCGACAACTTCCTACGACTTATCTGTTGTTGTTTTTTTTTATATCATATTAGAGAGATGTTCGGGAAACCCTAATTTTTGATTCAGAGCATAAAATTGTATCAAAATGATTATACAGATTAATATTTTTAAATTTAGGTCAGTAATTTATTAACATGCCAGGCCCAAACTGTATTCCTAGGTGCAATTCGAACTAGCAAAGTGTTCTAAAAGCAGGTGCAGAGAATGTGGCAGTTTTTCATCTCCCAAAAAATGAGAATGTGAAAGTTGAAAGGCTTAAAGCCATTCCAAGAGCTGATTGGTCGGCCACACAATATTCTGATATTTTAAAGATATTTTTCTTTTACCTGATAGTGCTACAAAAAAATTCCCGCTAAAGTGAAACCAAATTTAACAGCAGTACCGTGCATTTCTCCCAATTTGCCTGATTACTTACTTATCAAAAACTGTTCTCATTCCTAGAAAATGTCCAACCCAGAGAAACAAAGAGCATCATGAGCGTACCATTCAACTTAATCAAGCTTTCGAACAATCAGGTGATATTTAAGTTTGGTAGAAAGTCCTTAAAGAACTCTACTTTAAATGATAACCAGAATGAATTACTAACTCTGTCGTTACTTGGTGGAATTCCATAACTAAACTATATATGAAATTAAACACACTTTTTACTGTTATTCCACTATATTTGAAACTTAGGAATTTTTTATAAAATTCAACTAGTTTTGCTATCACTGTAGCTTTTTCAAGAATAAATGGTATTAAAGTGACTTTTTAAAAGACGCAAATTGTAGTAGCCAAAAAAATGTGCCCCGAAAAGGTAAATTCATTTAAATCTGTCAGTTTATCAGAAAACACCGTGGCTCGGATGGTAGAAGCCATCGCGGAAAATATATCAACTTCCCTCCCTGACAAGAATGGACATCTCGAGTGGTTTTCTCTGGTCTTGGATGAGTCAATGGATGTGTTAGATACTGCTCAGCTGTTGATTTTTATTCGAGGAAAAACATGTGTGGTAAGAATAAAGGAGTAGTCGCTCTTGTGTCAAAGGCTGTAGAAAATGATGGTGGTTCAAAACCGTTAGTCTTACATTGTATCATTTGTCAACAGTCTCTCTCTGGGAAATGTTTGGATATGTCTGAAGTTCTTAAAGCAGTCACATCAATTATTAATTTCATCAGATCCACTGGTCTGAATCACCGAGAATTTAGCGAGTTTACTGAAGAATTTGGAGAAAATGATTTACCATATCATACGCTGGCTTAGTTGCGGAAAAGTCCTTCAGCGCTTCTTTAAACTTCGAGCAGTGATCAGAATTTTTTTGAATGAAAAACATCGTAATTCATCCGAATTACAAAATAGCGAATGGCTGTGGAAGTTGGTATTCTACGTCGATTTGACAAAACATATGCACCAACTGAATTTGAGGTTGCAAGGAAAAAACCAGCTTCTCCTTGATTTATACACTAATGTTAAATCAATCCGGCAGATATATACAGGGCTGCCTAGCAGTCCGGAATAAAATTAATATAGCCTAAACCTGTAACTTTTGGGGAAAATGCTCGGACACGTCAGTTTAGTCTTATATATGCTCACATTTTGACGTTATTCGTTTGTTTTTTTATAGACATTTGTCAAAGATATGACGACATCGATCTTTTTTTTTTAATGGAAACATACAGCTTGTAATACATCATTTGAAATCTAATATCTCGTACAGTATGCTCATAGTTTTTGACGCGATTCTGTCAAACTATTTGAAAATGGCGACTGTTAAAAGTTTTAAAAAACTCCCTATTGAAATAAGTGAAAATGATAAATCATTGATGTTTTTTTTACCTTTCAAGGTAAGAAATCTTCATTGTTTCACGTTCTGACATTTTGTGACATTATGACTTACAATAGTTATGGTTTATTTGTTATTTATTTTGTCAAAAAAAATAAAAATGTAACGAAGCAAAATAAAACACAACCAAAAGGTGGTTTAACGTGGCAAATGCTGGAATTGTCCTTCACCCTCTACTTGGCATGCTCCCAGACGATGGTAAAATCCGTCGACGGAATTTCGAATGGCTTCAGCCGGTATGTTATATGTCTCCAATCTAATTTTTTTTTTTCAAATCTCCAATATTATTTGGCCTATTTTGGTAAACTTTTTCTTATAAATATACCCAAAAAAAATAGTCTAGAGGCGTTAAGTCTAGGGACCTCGGTGGCCATTTAATTGTATCGCGTCGTCCAATCCAGAAATGGAAAATCAGGAAATATCCGATCTAAATATCTTCTCACATTGACACCAAAATGCGGGAGAACACCATCTTGCTGAAACCAAGTTGTTTTATTAGGTATACCTGGATCTACTTCATTGGGAAAAATTACAGCTAGAGCAGGCCTCAACTCGAAGGTTAAGAAATCCAGGTACCGTTCAGCTGTGAGGTTTCTTTCCAAAAAGGATGGCCCTTAAATTTAGTTATTAATGATACCTGCCCATACATTTACTTTCTGGGGCCGCTGAGTATGCGCTTCAAATATCCATCGTGGATTTTCTTGACTCCAAAAACGATAATTATGTCTGTTAACCACCCCGTTTAAATAGAAAGTAGCTTCATCCGAAAATAATATGTTGTGTGGAAACCTATTATTCTCGTCACACCGTCTGATCATTTCTTCGCAAAATTGCAAACGCCTATCATAGTCATCTTTTAAAAGCTCTTGGATAAGCCATACTTTATAAGGGTGGTATTTTTCTGCTTTAAAAAATCTTCCAATAGTATCTCTAGATGTATCATGATTTTGAGCCAATGAAACTGTTGAAACATGCGGATTATCCTGCAGAGATAATGCAATATCCAATTTTTGATCGTCGCCTAAAAGACGTGGTCATCCGTTCCTAGGCTAGTCCTTTACTATGCCATGCTCATCAAATTTGTAGAATATTTTACCAACAGTACCCTGTGAAATTTGATTTTCCGGATATTTAGCATTAAATAAAGTGCACACTTCACTTTGACTTCCTATTTAATCTCCATATCCTAACAATATCAAGACTTCGATACGCTACCTTTGCGACAAAACCATTTTTGTTTAGAAAATTGTGAAAAAAAACATCAATGATTTATCATTTCCACTTATTTAAATAGGGATTTTTGTAAAACTCTTAACAGTCGCCATTTTGAAATAGCTTGACAGAATCGCGCCAAAATTTATCAGCATACTGTACGAGATATTAGCTTTCAAATGATGTATCACAAGCTGTATGTTTCCATTTAAAAAAAAAATCGATGTCGTCATATCTTTGACAAATATCTATAACAAAACAAACGAATAACGTCAAAATGTGAGCATATATAAACCTAAATTGACGTGTCCAAGCATTTTCCCCTAAAGTTACAGGTTAAGGCTATATTAATTTTATTCCGGACTTCTGGGCAGCCCTGTATATAATATTTGGTACAAGTAAAATTGGTCCACAACTACAAGCTATTGTCAGTGGAAAGTCACAATTGCATAAATCTCATTTATAACGTTAGTTCGATTAATTTCAATTATTTGTTAGTATTATGCTTAAGTTAAATTTTCTGCGTATTATGCTTCTCATTAAGCGTTACCTAGCAAGTGAATAAAATCGAGTTATTATCATTCTGCGTTTTTTTATCCAACTTATCACAACAACAATAAGCCATTAGCTGTCGCGGGCCGGATTGATGACACTGGCGGGCCGGATTTGGCCCGCAGGCCGTAGCTTGGAGACCCCTGGTCTAGATCGAAGAGGTTTTATTGGTGTTTCTTCTATTTTTCTAGAAAGTAATTATTTAGAATAACAATTACTAATAAGAAAAAATTCGGAATGCAGTTTTAGTATAATCAAATATAATTATTCAGTTTTACTCACATTTGGATTTTTCTGAAATAAACCTGGGTAAAAACTAAACTCTTACCACAGGGACAAAAGTTAGCATAAGGATAAAATACCACAAAACAAGTACGCGCGATTATAATTAATTGTGCATGTCTTTTTAAAGCAAAAGCGAGGGGTAAAATAAAAATTTACATAAATCCGTCAATAAAAGTATTCCCATATGGTGCAGACTTTATCGCGCTATGTAAAATCTCATTCAAATATTCCAAATAGTTTTCGAAATATTGCTGACTAGATGAAAGTATTCCTTTAGTATACAGGGTGTAACTAAATAAGTGTAAAACATTTAAGGGGGTGATTCCTCATCGAAAAAAAGATAGGATCTTTCATATAAACAAACTTTATTGGAGCATCCCTTATTAAGATACAGCCCCTTAAAGGGGGTACATAAAATTTGTTTAACAATTTTTTTCACAAGCACTAAAAAAGTTACAATATTGAAATTAACCTGACATTTTCTACTACCAAAAAGACACTTAGCCAGTAATTTATTTGGTTTACCCCATGGTTATAAGGGGTGGAAAACGCAACCCCTAAAATTTATTTCCAATGCAACTTTTTGCCTTATTATTTGTTTACCATTTAAAAATTTATTTCCGATAGCCTGTTTCATTCTAAACAAAAAATGTCTCTTGAATTTTTTGCCCAAAATAAACCAGTTCGCAGCAAAAAATTATTTTACGACCAAGATACATATCGCCATAAAACGAAAATACGAAACTAATTTATCTAGTAGGCCGCTATTAGCGATAGTGACAATTAAATTGGTATCAAGCTGTCAGTTTGTAAATTTTTGAGATTGAAGTAATACTAATTGTGTTTTGTGAAAAAAATTGTTAAACAAATTTTATGTACCCCCTTTAAGGGGCTGTATCTTAATAAGGGATGCTCCAATAAAGTTTGTTTATATGAAAGATCCTATCTTTTTTTCGATGAGGAATCACCCCCTTAAATGTTTTACACTTATTTAGTTACACCCTGTATATTATTTTAGGCTTGATGATTTTCATTGATGTCGACGAACATATTTCAAGAATTATCACAACATGAAAACGCGTAAATAATTCAGCAGAAAAATAGCGCATCGCATTTAATAATGTAAAACAGGAAGACAAAAACAAATAATTTAATATTTTGAAAATAAACAGGCTCCTTTTTAAATACGACAAGAGCAGAACGTCCTCGAGAGAGTAATATCGAAAAGTAATTTAATACTCTCATGTAATATACAACTTTGAAAACGTCTTTTGTATTACATCCTGGATACTCGCAGCAGAGTGTATTACACTTACACCTACATAAAAGCTGAAAGGCACTCCAGTGAAATATATAAGATATTTTACTTGACATTGCGCTCTCATTACGTTTATAGATTTCCTGCTTGTCAACAAGATTTTTTTGAGTTAACAAATGCAGGTACAGGTTGAAGTAATTTGAACTTAAATTTCATACATAACAATATTTCAAATAGTAATACCAATGAGTAACCCATACTTTTTGATAATAGTTCAATCATTCAGTGCTCGATCCAATAATTCATCAGTGGTCCAGATTTCGGGAAATATTGAAAAATCCAATTAAAGTCTATGCGAAGTCAATTGATACAGCATAAAAGATATTACAGAAAAAGTCAGCTTATCGGCGACATCTCATTACGAAGCATGGGCGGCGTGTAACGCGACTGTATACCTAAATTAAAAAAAATCTTTTACTACATTAATTTATTATATTTTTTATCATTCCTACCTACATCATATTAATATGTATATTATATAATTCGTATGAATGTGTTATTATTACCAAACAAAATATAAGGAATGAGTGTTGCAACTGTAATGTAAAAGGCAGTTTTTTGTTAAGTTTTGGTCTCTAAATGCGAAAATGATGGTAAAAACTTCCTAACACGAAAACTTTCTGGGTTATGGTTCTTTTCAGCAAATATTAATGAGTATTTTAATCACATTATTTTAAAAAGTAATTTGTAATATACCGGAGCGCGAAGTTGCCAAATTTACGTTTTCTCTAATTTAGGGAAATTGTGCCGCGTGGGGGTGTCTGGGGATGACACCCGAGAAGCGACAATATGACGTTTGGCGAAATCAATGTAGTGGTAGGTAACCCGGCCAATAGTCATAGGTTTAAGCCGGCCGTGTTTCAGCCGTTAGTCCGGTAGTCGATCAGTTATCGTTTTATCGTTATCGAGTTTAGTTGTCCTTTTTGTTGAAAGAAGTGTATTGTTGAACTGTTTATTTTTGTGAGTGCTGTGCTATTATAAAACTATGCCTGGTAATACCTGTGCGTTCCAAGGGTGTCCCTGAAAAGAAGGTCAAGGAATAAGCATGTTTTCGTTTTCAAAGGATCCTGAACAGTAAGTACATTTGCACCGCTATGATATATTTGTTTATATTTGTTTTGTTGTATTTATCTGCTGTATTTTATTACGTGAAAGGTATGTGGAAATTATAAAAAAAATACCATTATTTATTATGTTATTCAAGTGAAGTTGATACTAAATGTACAAAAACAAGTACCTTTTTAGAGAAAGGCGACGGGAAGAAAAAAATATCAAACTAATCTAAAAGAACATGTTTTTATTTTCCTAACAGATCTTGTGTTTTCTTGGAAAATATTTTTGAAAGCACAAGTACTTATTCTCATTTAGTCGTTTTTATTGAATAGAATCATATTTCTTCGCGTAATTCAGGAAAAATAAGCAAAGAGTAAGCAATAATAGATACATTATAAAAAACATCATAGGGTCTTCCGAAATGTATAACTAATTTTGTTTAAACCAAATAGTTACGTTATATTAGTCTGTATTAACAAGGGCAATTTTCGCTAACGCTGGTACCGTAACTTTCGAATTCGTATGTAATAGGCTTCTTACCACTCTTGATATGTAATATACTATTTCATTTCATTTCTAAAATGTACTATCAGTAAGTAACGCACAATCAATAAAACATTTTAAAAATATTTTTACTCTTTAATTTTTTTTTTTTATTTTACGAAGTTCGCTGGAAAGCCAAGAAACACAGAAGATATTTATGAAAAAAGTACTTTTTACTAAGCACCCACATTTTTTTTATTCAGTGTAAAGCATTTTCTTCATCGTTTTAGTACTTCTTTTAGCGTAATCACCCGGCCAACTCTCGAAATTTCACTGTGAAGGACATATAATTTGGTCCCCATTTAATCAATGCTAAACTCGGGATTTTGTCGCATCTCGTTGTTTGCTCTTCTCGGGATGACACCTCAACCACGAAGTCTCAACCCTCTAGAGCTTAAAATAACGGAAGTACCCATTTAAACCCAATTCCAAATTTCACTCTGCCCCGTAACAGAATCTACTCATAAATGGCCCCTGAATACGAGAATTATGTCGTCACCTCTCGAACTTCCGATACCCGATATTTCTAGAAAACATCACAGGTACGGAACGACTATAAAAGCAGCTGGCCGGCCCTCGGATGATCAGTATTGGTTTAGCACGAGTAGTGGTCATTATTGGATAGAGAAGTGAAGTGCGCCAACAAGCCAATAGTAAGAGTCTTATATTAATGTTATCCTTGTGTTGAATAAAGTTAGTTGACGCCTGTAAACGTAGTACCATATCTGTGAACCGACGTACGCGACAGTACAAAAATATCTAAAGTACAGAAACGTGACTGTGTTAACCCCGCGGATAGTTTCTGCTATATATGAGGTCAGTTTACCCCTAAGTCGCAGAAAAGGACAATTAACAAAATGACCAAAGTAGCTTATCATTAGTATTTTGGATGTGTTGTTGGCGATCAAGATCGGGACTGTGCTCCTCACATATGTTGGCAAACCTGTGCAGCAAATCTTAGTAACTGGTTAAATGGCAAACGCTCTTCTATGCCTTCTGCAGTTCTAATGATTTGGCGAGAACCAATAAATCATCTTAACGACTGTTACTCTTGCATGACAAAAGTGTCTGGTTTTTCAAGAAACAGCAAACATAATATTGAATATCCGGATATTCCCTCAGCAATAAAACTGGTTCTTCATGGAGAAGGTTTACCCAGCCCTTGGGGTATTTATGTAGTTGAATTGTTGCCAAAAGTCATCATGAACAAGAATCAATAAGCCCCCATGAAGAGAGTATTTTCTACAGAAACATGATGCTACGATATAGCAGGGTAAGTTAATAGGTTCGCCCTCCATTAACCAATGTTCAGTCAACAGAACAATGTCGGGATAATTAAAGTCTTTCACAAATACAAATAATTCATTCATCTTTCTACGCAGTGATTGCATGTTAAACAATAGAAGGGATATGATAAAATCATCTAGTCTAAAAAGGCGCAATCGTCCTGTTCTGACAACGGCACTGTACCCAAGGTTGGTGATAAGAGCTCATTTGGATCCGCCTAAATATCTATTGCAGGTTCATTATTTTCCTGCTCAGAATTAGTGGAGGAGTACAAACCCCTGCAACTTGGAAGGAAGATTTAGACATATGATGATAGTGCATCAGACAAAGACGATTCTCATTTTCCCGAAAGTGAAGGAAAAGCACCCCATTTCGACCATCGACCAAGCTGAGTTAAATGATCTAGTTCGGGACCTCCACTTGTCCAAAGAGCACGCTGAAGTATTAGGTTCTAGAATACAACAATGGAATTTACTAGTCACTGGAACCAAAGTTTAGGAACCGTAACCAGGAGCTATCCTCGTTTTTTACTATGCATGATTAAATGTGTGTTTGTGTAGATCCAAATAGTGTTATGGAAAACTTGAGATTTGCACATAACTCGGATGAATGGCGCTCTAGACTCTCTATCCCTCTTACATATGCAGTTGGCATGAAGGAAACATACGAAAGTATGTCACTTATTCTAAATACAATAAGCTATAATACGTATAAGTGGCAAATATGTGGAGACCTAAAAGTCATAGGACTATTACTAGGGTTTCAGGGTGGATTTACGAAGTATTGCTGTTGTCTCAGTAACGTGAACAGTAGAGCAACACAGAACCATTACCAAGTAAAATAATGGATTCCAAGAGATTAATGTATTCCAGGGCAAGCTAACGTAAATATAAGTATACCTCTTGTTGACCCCAAAAAAGTTCTGTTACCTTCTTTACACATTAAACTGGGATTGATGAAAAATTTCGTTAAAGCATAATCCTTAACTAAGTGATGCTAAGCTTAAGGAAGGAATATTTGTTGGACCATAAATTAGAAAAATACTAAGGGATCAACAGTTTGATCAAAAATTAAGTGATGTGGAATTAGCTGCGTGGAGTTCTTTTAAAAGAATTGTTTCGGAGTTATTGGGAAACAAAAAAGTAGAAAACTACGAAAAACTTGTAGAAGAACTACTTAAAAGCTACTGCAAAATGGGCTGTAGCATGTCTCGTATTGCACTCCCATTCAAATTTTTTATCAGAAAATTTGGGTGCGGTTAGTGAGGAGCAAGGAGAAAGGCTCCACCAGGACATACTAACAATGGAGCAATGCTACCAAGGCAGATGGGAACCAGTAATGTTGGGGAATTATTGTTGGTTTCTTGTGAGAGAAAGCGATCAGGAATATAAACGAAAGTCAGCATTTGCAAAAATGTTATGTACAAAATACTATAAATGTATTTTCATGCGTATTTTTGTAAATAAATCCTGTTATCCTTGTATCCTTGGTATCTTGTTGTTTTTCTTGGTTTGAACTTAAGTATAAATATTATATACAAATGTTTGTATTAAATAAAAATATCTGATACATTCTATAGCTCAAAATCTATACGTGGTGGAAAATTTTGGTTGTTGAATTCGCAATCAGGGTGCTTTAAACTCCCCCGTACAGCCATTATAACATCAGTCGAAATTTCTTTTTTGTATTTGTTGACTAGTGTTATGGACGCACTTCTCTTATGAAATAGTGAAGAAGAGAAAATTGGTAGTTTCTTGAATTTAATAAAAGTCACAAATGATGAATTAACGTATATATTATATCTATGAACTATAAATGGCGTTTACTCGTCACTATCGTTGTTTCCAGAACTTGAGTCGCTAAAAACACTAATAATCATGGGAGTAATCGGTGATAAGATACAATATTCACTGTCTTTTTTAATTACATGGGATACACATGAACTCCATATATCCTAATATTATTTAATACAGAATCGCTTAATTCTGGTGATTGATTATTTTTGCGTAACTTGTTTTTAATAGCATCCCAGATCAACTCAATGTGGTTAAAAACGCAATAATATGGAAGCAGACGTAAAATAGAATAACCGTTTGCTCCAACTTTGTCTTTTGTCTTTTTCTCAGTAAATTTTAATACATTGGCATTTCTTGTACTGATGGTGGATGCATTGTTAATAACTACAGTGTAAGCAAAAATTATTATCATCATAGTGTGCTGTGCATCTAAAGCCGTACTGCTTTGCGGTGGAGCTTACTACCTGTTGGGTGTCAGTAAATTAAAGGTCGCATTTATGTAAATCCCTACAACACCAGAATATATGGATATTAGGATATGGGATGCCTGCAGGACAATACCACCCTTTATGCTAAAGAGCGTGCAGGGAAATATAGTAAAAAGATTAAACACGTGTATCCAAGAAGACGGGCATATTTTTAAACATTTATTGCGTCATAAATTAAGTAACTTAGTTAGCAGAAAAAGTATTGTTATTTATTTTATAGCGTTAGTCCCATTAGTGTAATAAAAACAAGGGTAAAAATGCGAAAAATCAAAATGAATCGCAAACTATTAAAAAGGGGTATATGACATACTAATTGAAAGTTAAAGAGTTAAAAAAATGATATTTTTCAATTTTAATTAGTCGAAATGTATAAATTTATTTTGAACGCCCTTGTAAGTAGCATCTAACTCGAATTTCGTTACATGTTTTTTATGTCATCCCATTAGAACATTTTTACCAAAATAAATAGTAAGAGAATACTACTGCCCTGTGCTGACGAGAACCAAAGAGTTCGAAACCGGTCTACAGGTAGCAGCAGCGTAGCAACCTATCATTGGAAATAAAGATTCATTCTTTTCTTTCCCGGTAGTTTCTGCAATCTGAGTCTGTATTTTAGTACTAACAGTGTTAGTCAAAATACGCCAAATTGTGCTATTTAATTCAGCGCTCGTTGGGGCATGTAGCCCAGAGAATAGCTGTTTTAGCATAATTTGGTTAATCCTTATTGTATAAGGTCTCAGCAATTGGCTTGAGAACAAAGTTCTCACATGTATACATATTTATATGTCATATTATGATTACCATTTGCCAAGTAGTATTCTCTTACTATTTATTGTTTTGAGTCTGTATTTTAGTACTAACAGTGTTAGTCAAAATACGCCAAATTGTGCTATTTAATTCAGCGCTCGTTGGGGCATGTAGCCCAGAGAATAGCTGTTTTAGCATAATTTGGTTAATCCTTATTGTATAAGGTCTCAGCCAGTGGCTTGAGAGCAAAGTTCTCACATGTATACAAATTTATATGTCATATTATGATTACCATTTGCCAAGTAGTATTCTCTTACTATTTATTGTGTTATAGTACCATACGGTATTTTTCACATCAGATTGCTAGAAACTGCTGGAGGATGGCGCCACCTGTATTGTACTGCCTAGGCAGAACAATATTGTGGCTATAGGGTGTTTCAATTTTCCAATGGTAGGTGTGCTCGCTTGTCATGCTTGCCCTGTGCTGACGAGAACCAAAGAGTTCGAAACCGGTCTACAGGTAGCAGCAGCGTAGCAACCTATCATTGGAAATAAAGATTCATTCTTTTCTTTCCCGGTAGTTTCTGCAATCTGAGTCTGTATTTTAGTACTAACAGTGTTAGTCAAAATACGCCGAATTGTGCTATTTAATTCAGCGCTCGTTGGGCCATGTAGCCCAGAGAATAGCTGTTTTAGCATAATTTGGTTAATCCTTATTTTATAAGGTCTCAGCCAGTGGCTTGAGAACAAAGTTCTCACATGTATACAAATTTATATGTCATATTTTTACCAAATATGAACAGAAACAATAGGGCAACTGTCAATTTTTTATAAGAATAAATACTAATATTTTTCAAGAAAAATTAAAATATTAGAACAACTACTAGGTTTCGGTGTAACATTATTAACAAAAAAGTTATAGAATGTCATGCAGAATCTAAAAATAAATTCAAAAATTTCCTTTTAAAAAAAATTATTCGCCACACTTTTTGAACCAGCCTGTATACTCAAAAGTAATTTTAAACTGTGCATCCCAACTTCTCTAAAACTTTTGTATTTAACGTTTTTTGGTAATTCCCGAAGCAAATGAGATAATGAACTTTACTTTAAGGTTGACTCACCCTGTAGATAAATAGGAGTATTTCAATATCCAATAAGTAATGTGCATTTTTCAACGGAAGTCCTTTTTTAAAAATATTCAGGATTTCTTAATTTGATACACTTCAATATCAGGAAGATTACTTCCGAAATAGAAGACACTTAAGCCTAACATTTCATGGAAAATTTAATAACGGAAATGCTGAATGTGATTTATTTTCTGCAGTTTTATTTAAAAATAGATAGTGGAAGAGACGTAAATAAAAATACTGAAAAATGGATAATGGACTGTTTAAAATGAATTTAATATAGGCTAAAGCGGGTATCTACGGAAATATTTGCATCTTTGATTTAAAATGCAAATTTGCTTGTTATAAAAAAACTCACTGACGTGAACTATTTACATGATCAGAGCCTAGAACATGCAATGCTTAAAATCGTATATTCGAATTTTATGAAGTACCTAGCTTAACTTTTAATAATGAGTACCATTAGGAGTAATCTGTGACGTTGGCCACTTTTATCCCACTGTTCTGAGTTAATCACAGATATGGCTATCCTATGAATAATGTCTTAAGGGACTTCCCGTTTAAAAATGTTATTTGTTTTAGTTGAAGTTTAGATTAATGGTTTCTAAGCAAACACAAACTTAAAATAAGTTTGTGTAAAAAGTTGTCCCTTATCCTTTCCGTCAGACCCAATCCCTGGACGCGTTTCGCCGTTTGCCGCTCTTCAGCAAGGCTCCGAGTCTGACGAAAAGGAAAGGGACCTCAAAGTGCTTTAACACAGAAATGCAAGCATACAGATTAGAGTTGCAGCACGTGGCTACATCTCGTGGCACATCTCGTGGCAACCACACTGAAGGGCCGTAAACGGCGAAACGTGTCCAGAGATTGGGTCTGACGGAAAGGATAAGGGACAACTTTGTACACAAACTCATTTTAAGTTTGTGTTTGTTTAAATATTTAGCTTTCGGTAGGCTGAACCGATACATTGGCTTCCAGCGACACCCAACGTAGTTTGCCCGCGATGGGCTGCCTTGCCAGCATTTGAACCTATATGGATTCTCGCTGACCTGGTTGAGTTGATATGTGTGGTTGCCACGAGATGTAGCCACGTGCTGCAACTCTAATCTGTATTAATGGTCTTTAATACAAGATAAAATGCACACGTAGGTACCTAGTTTTTCTTTTGCTCAAGATCCAAAAAGTTTTAGATTGATTAAAAGTTCAAAAATGCTCAAACCAGTCGAGTTAGCTGTATTTTTTTTTAATTCCTTGTAGCTTCTGCAAATAGTTCAGTACATAAAAAGAATTTGCGAACATTAAATTTTGATATAATCATTTCCTGACGCTCTCTATAAGCAGTAATAGCTACTAATATCATGTCATCCATATCATATTTTTCTTGAAAAGTCGCATTTGACGGCCCGAAACGAGGCTCAGAGTTGGTAGGGTTCAAGTGAATTGGTGCCAGAAAGTGAAGTATCGGCTGATCTGTTATATTTTGACTACCCACCTATCTTATTTATTTGAAGAAATATTAGAAAACTTTAAGAACTAAAGTTGTAGGGCCTTTCATGAATTTTTAGGAAATAATATAGGAAGAAACAAATCAACATCAAAAATGGCAATCATTTTATAATTTTATGTTTTCTTAAATGAAACACCCTTTTGATGAAAAATTTTATTCTGATTTCAAATACATATGACTTATATGACAGTGGACAAAATAATAATAATGGCGTATTGAATGTGCAATGTGCGGCAATTCTTATTACATCTTTATTTGTCTACTAAATATAAGTTGTCTACAGGCGAACTATTCTTGTTAAAAACAGTATGTAGATACTGATAAAATATAAAAAAAAAATTAATGATTTTAATATGATGAATTTAATATGAATATCAACAAAAGACAAAAACCGACAAACTTTACCTATATCCCCATTAGAAAAAACAAATTTTTGCAGATACAACTAGTGATGATAAACCCATATTTAAAATTTTTTTGTGTAAAACAATGTATTACCTAATAAAAGCAACAAAATAACAATCCGTTTATAATTATTAAATGCTCAAAATGACACCCGTTTCCATCAATACATTTTTGATATCCCGTTTTAAATTCATTAATTGCCGCCGTTATCCAATCGGGATGGTTAGTATTAATATTATTTATTTCGTTGATCACTCGTGCTTGAATTTCTAATATATTATCGCTGTTTTTAAAATATATTTTATTTTTCAAAGTTCCCCAAAGAAACGTGTCAAGTAGTGTTAAATCGGGACTGTTAGGCGGCCAGCATATAACACCATATCTTCCAATCCAAACTTCGAAATTGGCACTTAACCGTTCAGTAACCTGGGCAACGTTATCCATCCTGTTGCCAAATTATGGAGTTAGCCACGTTTAAAGGTAACTCATCTACACGATTTTCTACAGCATATAAAAGTTCCATATATCTTGCTCCTGTCAGATTGCTCTCAAGAAATATTGGACCAACAACCTTGTCACTTAATATACCGCACCATAATGTAAGGAACGCCTTCCAGATCTTTTTGTTTCCAGGATTTTGTGTGGATTAACATCTGCCCAATAATCTAAATTTTTTCTATTGGGTGATCCCAAGGTGCAAAAAGTGGATTCATCAGTCCATAAAATCTTGAAAAATAACTCCCCATCTTGTTCTAGTCTGGCTAAAATATCCCTACAGAAATTAAGCCTTTTTTCTTTGTCGCTTTCACTTTATTTTAGGTGTCTATGAAATTTAAATGGATGCATATTATATTTTTTTAAGTCTTAAAAACTTTCCAATATGATTTCTTTAAATCCGCCATGGCTTCGAGTATAGAATTCAGTGGATTTTCTAGAAACATTGGAATCTGAGTTACACAATCAACTTAGCAACCACAAACGATTTTATGTTACCTTGAAACTAATTGAAAATAATCACAGACTATTACAGACGTACGGACGTATCGACCAATATACTAATAACGGACTAGCATATGATGGCCAGACAAACTCTACATACAAACTGTGAAAAGATTGGCTCCCCGCTGGCATAAACCTATACAGTAGAGAAGTACTACCATGATCGTCTAATAGGCATGTAACAGGTGCCAAGAACTATGCAGCTGTTCAGCGTTCATCAAATAAAGCAACAGCCGAATCAAAATTCAAAACTAAGCGACAAGACCCAAAAAGTTTTCGATGAAACAACAGATGTCAAAGGGTATTCCTGACGTAAAAGCATTTTTAAACAAATATACTAGTTAGATCAGACTAGTATATACAGTGAGAGTAAATTTTTCGCCATTCTAATATGCACTAGAGGGTAAAAGTTACTCAGTAGGGTGTGAAACTAATACACTGTTAACACACTAAAGAGTGTAAAAGTAACTCATTATAGTGTAAAACTACTCTAATGTAGTGTAAAAAAAATATTTCTAGTACACCCGAGAGTGTAAAATGTAATTTGAGAGAGTGTTAAACTAACTTAACGCCGAGTAAAAATATCTTAATAGAGTGTACAAAAAAGTTAATAGCGTGTATATCCAATTCACCCAAGAGTGTAAAACTTAACTAATAGGGTGTAAAAATAATGCAAATAATTTGAAAATACTCCATTTATATTTTAAAAAATACAGCAACAATTCTTGCAAAAGAAAAAACTAAACATATGCATATTTCAATTTCAGCAAAATTATGAAAATAAGAACAACTCAACATAGGTAGGAATATTTTAAATAATTAATCAGTGGCCCTGATTTATCCTATTTTACAGTTTAGTAATATTATATTTTATAATTCTGATTAGTTTACTAATCTATAGGAACTAGATATTGTTGTCTTAGGTATAAACAATAAACATAATCAGCATTGCAAATAATAAAAAAAGAAAAAACACTGAGGAGGATAATGGTTATATATTTTAAGCATTAGAAAAATTAATAGCAAAAAGCTACAACAGCTTTAGCTGATACTTAGGTACAGTTTGTAAAAACATATAGCCACTATTCTGTTTGTACTTAAACTAATAGTAGACATATCATTACACAAAAATATGTTTAGGTACTATATAAGATTCTGTAGAGTCCTGAGCCTGCTTAACCTCATACGGTTCTCGATAAGATATCAACTGAACAGTTAAAACATTTGTCAGTTAAAGGACGGACTAAATATGCATTTAAATATTCACAAAAGAGTATAGTTTTCCATAATTTGACAACAAAAAAAGGGATTTCATCAAATAAAAATATTTGAAAAATTTCATGAAACTCTGGTTTGTTTTGTTCAACACACGTACAAATAAAAAATGATGGTTTATATATGAAACCATATTTAATGAGTTTTGTTTGAGTAACATAAAACTTTTCAGATATCTTACCTAGCTCAACAATATCTGCATAGAAAGGCAGTGTCTTCAACTTTGCAGTATTTGCTTTTATTTTTATATCTTAATTTAAAAATATACATGTTTATTAGCACTAAGGGTTGGGTAGACATAGAGCACAGTGAGCATATCGAACAAGAACGGCAAGAACTACGTCGCACCACGAACTACAAACACTAAAATGGCGCGTCGCTGAATTGGCCGCTGGTCGGTGGTCTCCCTGTCTGGAGGAACGTGAATTCGTGGAACTACTCTGTGCTTCTAGGATCGCGATTCACACTAAATATGTACAATTCTTTAAATATACACTCAGAAAGTGTAAATTTAATTTCGCAAATACTATTTACAATTTACACCCAAAACGTTTCTTTTATTGTAACACAGACATGATTCACACCCGTGGGAATGTTCAAGCACCCAACTAAACGCTTAAAATTGAACCGTACTAACAGTTTGTTCGTGTGTTAAAGAGTGGTAAATAATATTTTGCAAGAGTGTAAAAATATACACTCACAATTTTTACCACTCTGAAATGACTTTTACCTAGTGTTGGCAACTGAAACCAATTTTTCGGTTAACCGGTTTTCGGTTAACCGCAATTTTTATCCAAAATCGGGTAATCGATTTTCGGTTAATCGATTTTTGGTTAACCGGGTTTCGGTTAACCGGTTTTCGGTTAATCGGTTTTTCGGTTAACCGGCTTTCGATTACCTGGTTTTCGGTTAACCGTAAACCGGATACTTACCAGAAGGTGACTGAAGTCGGGAATTAAAAGTATTAAAACAAAACTCCATAAATTAATGAGAAAACTATAAAACAAACACTATCGTTTTTATTTAAAAAACAAAAATAAACTCAACATAAAATGTAGTACAATAGAAACTTAAATAAGATTTAAAATAAAACTTAAACACAAACAAGCTAGCTCTAAGCAAGTGTTTTGTTTATTAATTATTTTATATTTTATAAATATTTAAATATTATTTATACTTATAGAAATATCCGTACTCCAACAGATAGTAAAATAGTAACCTAAACATTAAACCTTAAACCACTTGATCAATCTACCAGAAAGAGTTCGGTTAACCGAAAGCCGATTAATCGAAAATAAATTAACCGAATAATCGGTTTTTGGCGTGTCTAAACCGCGGGTAGCCGATAACCGGTTTTCGGTTTGAGCCAAAAACGCGGTTAACCGAAAACTGGTTAACCGATTTTCGAGTAATCGGTTAACCGGTTTTCGATTAATCGGTTAACCAGTTTTAAAATCGTTGTTTCGGTTGATCGATTTTAACCAAAACCGTTTTCTTTAGAAACCGATTAATCGGTTTTGATCTTTTTCGGTTTTTGCCAGCACTACGTTTACCCGCTTCATATTTTTTACTGTGTATTAGAATATCTCGGCAACTATACAAGATATATTCTTAAAATTTTATGTCTGAATATAAGGGACGTTGATCTTCTCAATGGTTTTCATTACTTTCGGTTATACCGAAAGTTAAACGAAACTGTTATTTTAAATGAATTGCTTTACATATTTCAACATTTTTGGATTTTCTGTAGAACTCCAAGCAACTTTTGATAATAATACCCTAAGCCTATCTTTGCCTGTGTGAAAACAAACATATCTACCATACCATTCAAATGTTTAATAAAAAAACTTAATTACTATTAAGCTGTCAAACAGCGCCCTTTAACGGCCACTGTTAAAATAATTAAGACATATTTTACAATGCAAGTGAGAAAACAAACGAGACTAAGTTTGTTAAATTTAGTTAAGCCAAACCGAAGTTATCAATCCAAATAAAAAAAAAAACAATTGTCGTTTCCCACCACTTTATTTGAGGAGATGATAAAAAAATGCCAGACTAAATATTATGTCAAATTTTCTCAGTATAAGGATGCAAGCATTTTCAATATATTTTTATTATGCGAATACCCGAAATAAATTATCTTTTCTAATTGGCCATGGATGTTATGCCCCCAGCGGCGCACACTGGGACAGAAGTGACGATATACATTAATTAAGACATTAAATCTCCTTTAATATAGCAGTAATTTATGCATTTTTGTAGTCGATATACTGAGGCATACCAGTGCAATTTAGTTGACGTCGAGCGAAGAATCGTTGCGTAGAAACAGCATTTTCCTTTCAATATTTTAAGCAAATTTGTTAGTCAGTTCTCCAGTGCTGGTACTTTTACTACTTACAACATTAACTACAACACTAGTTTAAATCCAATTTGCAGCTGTAATGTTTTTTTTTTTATTTTTTTTTTTTTGGTCTCTAGTTTATAACAATAAAGCACACATTTCAAAATGACAACTTTATTTGACAGTCATCTTTTACCTTGACTGGTGCCCGCAAATACGGGGCCATAAAAAGGAGAAATAGTTAAAAAGAAATCGGCGATAACCCGTAAACGGGCTCATCAAAAATATCTAAAGTTATTCTTTTGAATGTGGGTTTTAGTGCTCTTTAATAAACCTAAATAGAATTTTTCTCTAAAATAATTAGGGAAGCCAATAATTGACCCCATTTAAAATTACATGGGATTTCCTATGTCCCGCTCGACGATGCAACACCCGGTATATTAATTTAAATATAACATTATTCTATATCACGTTCAAAGAGCACAATCAGACTGACTTAAAAGTTTAATTTGCAAGTAGCGTCGGCGTCATCTGTCAATTCCTAGAATTTCACACCACTTGTTGCCGCCTGTCTTTTTGGAAACACGAGTTTAGGTATTTTTACCCGGGGCCGTATAAAAGAACGATTAAAGAATAAGTTTTATACTTAATGTGTTAAAATAACCTTCTATAGAGGTTTATTTACACTCTAATATGGTGTTATTAATGGTCTTTCTACTGAAATGATTTTTACCAGGTGCATGGATATTTTTTACTGTGTAGACTTATAGTGCTCTTATTAAAAAATAATTGTTATATGTTGAATCCAAGTATTGTAAGGCATAGGGTGTTCTATTTAAAAAACAAAAGTTGGTATCAACTCCACCCAAACGAGTTACCCTGTATACATGAAAATATTATAAAATAAAAATTTCTTTACAATACTCTACTAAACTTTTTTTTTCTAACTCTTCCAGTTTCCGAGGAAAGGTAGTGACTAATCTTACGTGGACCACCCTGTACACAAACAACATATTGAGAGAATTTATTTCACAACTATACCATAATGAACTTTAGCATGGCTATTTTCAGCAGGACAGTGTAACAGAATATACGACACGAGACACTATAACTTTTCCTCGTCAGGTCTTTGATGACCGGTTAATAAGTTTGCATACACAAGTAGAATTTCCTCGTAGGTTATCTCGTTAAGATGACGGACTATATTGTGTTTCCCTATTTGAAGAATATAATTTCCGAAACTCCTGTATATAATTTACACGAACTGGAAAAAGGATTGTTGATGAATGTGCAATCATAATGTCACAAATGCTGCTGCAAATATTATAATTGCACGTAATTGATGGTGCCAATATGGCATCGCAACTAACCTTAATTAACAGATATATTTTAAATGAATTACATAAGCTAAGACAGCCGATTTAAAAACTAACTTTGCCCAACGTAGTTTTTGATTTCGCGTAAAATAAGATCCCAAAAATACAAGAAAAATTAGGGTGTGACGTGACCTGATATTGTAGAAAACAAAACATCTTGTAAAAAAGGCACTTTTTCCCTCCTCTCTATAATAAAGCTATATTCATTGTATATTATTATTTTTGACCTACTTATTTAAGAATTTATTCCTTTGAAAATTTATGGCAAACCATAAATTCCAAAGATTTTAGTCCATTAAGAACAAAATTTAATTAAGATATAATGGGAGTCCATTATAAAAACTTTTCCTTTCGGCCATAATATGATAAAAATACTTTCTGACTAATTCTTACTTTTTGCTTATCAGCATTTTTTTTCAGGAACGGAGGGTAAAAAGAGCTCTATTATTTTAATCCTACAAAATATCGTCTTTTGAAAAAGTAAGATAAGTTACTATGGTATAAAATTTCAATATCAGGGTAGGAGTATAGGGTGATTCAAAAGTACTTCGACAAACTTCGGGAGGTAATTGCCGGCAATATTTCAAGATGAAAAGTTCTTATAAACAGTGGTCCCTGGCGACTTCGTTACGGAGATACAGGGTGTTGAAATGTTAGAAGGAATGGTAATAATTTTTAAATAACTCCTTAACGAGTAATTTTTTTTTTATGAAATTTGGTGAGTTAAATAAGCATCTCAGGACACTTATTTTCAAAGTAAAACACATTCGTAAATTTAACCAGTGGCGTCGGTACAAAATGTGGCTATCATATTTTTTGTGGAAACTATGCCTAACCTAACCACACCACTGACTTATTTGATTTTAACTTTTTTTTTATGAATCCCCCATTCAATTACAACAAAAAAGTTCACGTGTGTTATTTTGCTACGAGGGCCAGTTTAATGTCAAATGATTATTTTATTTGACTATACACAAATATTAAAAAATATGTTTTAAATTCAAAGATTTATTATGTAAGGGGTAAGGTATAACATTTAATTTAATTATAATTAAATAAGTGCGTTGCAAAAATTAAATGATTTTTAAATAAATTGTTCAAAATGTCCACCTTCAGCCAAGATGCAGGCATCTAATCTCCTTTGCATGGAATCTCGTACGCGTGCTAAGATATCTGGTCTGTTTCTTATTGCCTCAAAACCATCGATTATTCGGTTTCTTAGCACTTCTGCATTTTCGACTGGCGTCTTGTAAACGATTGACTTCAAATGTCCCCACAAATAAAAATCAAGAGGATTTAAATCTGGGGACCTTGGTGGCCACGGTTGATTTCCTTCCTCAACTCCCCTACCTATCCATCGATTTGGATAAATTTGATTAAGATGGGTCCTGGCCACTATGCTGAAATGGGCGGGAGCTCCGTCATGCATAAACCATATACGTCTTCGAGTTTCTAAGGGCACATCATCCAGTAAGGGAGGAAGTTCATTTTCCAAAAAATGTCGGTACGTCTCGCCATTAAGCCGAAGTGGAAGAAAAAAAGGTCCTATTAAGTAATCGCCAACTATTCCCCCCCACACGTTTAATGAAAATTGGTATTGAAAATTTCGTTCACTAACGGCGTGGGGATTTTCCAAAGACCAGATATGGTTATTGTGAAAGTTTGTAATCGCACTCTGAGAAAAATTTGCCTCGTCCGTAAAAAGTACATAATTTAAAAATTGGGGATTTTCAGCAAATTTTTCCAAAAACCACTGACACAAATTAATGCGCTGAGGAAAGTCCCTGGGTAAAAGAGCTTGTACCCCTGCATCGTGCAGAATTCTCCAAACTGTGGCTTGGGTGGAATTGAGAGCATCAGCAATTATTCGAGTGCTTGTATCTGGATTTTCCACTACAGCATTTAAAACAGCTTCTTCTAATTCTGGAGTTCGGGCTGTTCGCGGTCTTCCAGGAATGTCACGTGACCTCGCAAAACTCCCTGTTTCAGCTAAACGTCGGTGAAGATTTGAAAATGTTTCAGCAGCAGGCAGTACTCTGTTAGGATATCGCTCTTGATAGATTCGTCTAGCTGCTCGTGCATTTCCATCGGCACGGCCATATACAAAATGCATGTCAGCTAAATGCGCATTATTTCTTAAGTAATCCATACCTTTTAAACAATACTATTAATATTCAATGAAAATGACAAAACTGAGAAATAAACCACATAAGCAACTAACTGTCAAATATGTTTTAATTCACGACAAATGCATTTCCAAAGCCGCCTTATCAAAATACAAAATATCAAAAAAGTATTTCCAAAGCCGCCTTGTCAAAATAGAAAATATTAGAAAATAACATACTATTCATACTAATAAATAAATATGCATGTCACTGAGAACATGTTATACTTAAATAGGCATCCTCAGATGCCTTCCTTTGGCATATACCTACATATTTGTTTATTGTAAGTATGTATAGATCTTAGTTAATATACTTAAATTAATATTTGAGTGTTTGATCAATTATTTAAAACATATTTTTTAATATTTGTGTATAGTCAAATAAAATAATCATTTGACATTAAACTGGCCCTCGTAGCAAAATAACACACGTGAACTTTTTTGTTGTAATTGAATGGGGGATTCATAAAAAAAAAAGTTAAAATCAAATAAGTCAGTGGTGTGGTTAGGTTAGGCATAGTTTCCACAAAAAATATGATAGCCACATTTTGTACCGACGCCACTGGTTAAATTTACGAATGTGTTTTACTTTGAAAATAAGTGTCCTGAGATGCTTATTTAATTCACCAAATTTCATAAAAAAAAAATTACTCGTTAAGGAGTTATTTAAAAATTATTACCATTCCTTCTAACATTTCAACACCCTGTATCTCCGTAACGAAGTCGCCAGGGACCACTGTTTATAAGAACTTTTCATCTTGAAATATTGCCGGCAATTACCTCCCGAAGTTTGTCGAAGTACTTTTGAATCACCCTGTATATGGAGCAACATGTAAATCACTTAAAATTACTGAAATTATTTAATTAGCGTGTAAAAAAATGTTCAAAGTCAATCTCAAATAACTTTTTCAGTTTTGCATCGATTTTAATAATTTTTCTCAAGTTTCAGGCGCTGATATCTAGACCAGGGGTCTCCAAACTACGGCCCTAACGCCAAATCCGGCCCGGGGCGGCTAATGGCTTATTGTTGTTATTGCTGCTGTGATAAGTTGGATAAAAAAAAAACACAGAATGATATAAACTCGATTTTATTTACTTGCTAGGTAAAACTTAATGAGAAGTATAATACGCAGAAAATTTAACTTAAGCATAATACTAACAAATAATTCAAATGAATCCAACTAACAATAAAAACATATATAAACAATATAGCATATAAAATAGTTGAAGAAATAGTCCATACTTTCAGTGGAGTTGATGTAATATAAATAAAACAAAGCAGTCCTCCTCCACCGTTTATTAAAAATGATGATAGATGAAAAGGTTCCCTACATGTTTAGAGCGCTTAAGCACTCATCATCAGGGGATACTATAAAGGAAAGTACAAAGTTAAAACGACCAATGAATATAAAAGAAATTTTTTAAGGACTTACCTAACATCGAGTGTTGTAGACAAAACGTTGTCTCAAATTAATGAGTTCAACTCATAGTAACTAGAAAGTTGAATACTTGGTATGTGAGATGTTTAATTATCTTAAGAAATTAATGAATTTCTGGTTAAATGTGAGATTAAGATCTGAGAAAAAACATTGTGAGTGGATAATGGAACAGTTTAAAATTTATGAAGAAAATTTTTTATTTTTTATAATGTTGTGCGTTTAGAATTAAATTTATATTATTATATGTATAAAGTTAGCTGATGTGGTAGTATGGGGCTATGCCCCATATTTTGGAGAAGTTGTAGAGAATAGTCATTTTTATAATCATGATTATTAAAAATAAATTTTATTTTAGAAAATTTTCAGAATTTTTAGTAATTTAAAAAAGTACAACCTGTTCTTCAGACACTACCGCGGAACTGTCGCAACGTGGAGGCTGAAGTGAGGTTACTTTGAAAAAAGAAATGACTTAAACGACATATAACCAAGTGCAATTAAAAGAAATATTAAAATATTAAAATCCAAAATGATTGTTGGAATGAAGGTGTAGGATTTAACTGACTCGATGCTAAGTTACCAAAATCAATACAGGATCGATCAATCAATAGTATTATTTGTCATCACTGGACGTATACAGTACTTAAAAATTGGCAGAAAATAAACATATGTCAACAAATTAAATGATCCAATTTTATGGTTATGGTATGTGGAAAGGGGTTGTAAATGTCTTTTGGGGGGGGGGGGGGCCGATGAAGCGCTGTACTGAACTAAAAATACACTTTTCAGGGATGGTGATAACACTAAACTTCGCTGTCACAGTAACTATGGGAATATTATGGATTTTTTAATTAATTCAACAGAAGAACTTTCAAACTTAAAAATAATAGGTGGATATAATCAAATTTGCAAAAGAGAGCTAGAAAGTATTGAGTAGAAACAGTAAGAGGTATATATTATTTAAGAAAGACTATATTGTGATTATGATCTTTGCAGATACAGAGCATTAAAAAAATTAGTACTGCTACGAATAATTTGGTCATTTACACAATCTATGTTTGGGTTTTTGATTATTTTGTTAATTTCCATTATTTCAAGTAGGTCTAATTTATTGATTTTGTTACAGAAGTGAAGAAATTTAGTGTTTGTATCTGTATTAAAGTTATGTTTATTTGTGGATATATGCCTAGAAAAGTTGGACTTGATTTTAGAAGGAGATAAGTTATGATTAGAAGCTCTTACAGTGTTCATTTATGCAGATTTTGAATTTCCTTCCTGTTTGTCCCACGTAAAAAGTAGAACAACCCTCAGTCGAGCAACTCACCTCGTATACTCCAGATCTATCAGAAGGAGAGATATGGTCTTTGGAGTTGCAAATAAATGAGCCCAGTGTGTGTTTAGTTTTGAAACTTATGTTGAAATTAAACGATTGAAAAATATTTTTTAATTTATATGAAATTTGACCCCAAAAAGAAAGAGAGTAGAACCTCTTATTTGGTGGTCCTTTATGTATAATCTGTTTGTTGATGTGTTTATTTAAATCTTTATAATAAATTTTATTAATTACTCTTTTGGGGTATCCATTGTTTTTACCGATTTGGTTGATTATGTTTAATTCAGAATTGAAGTTAGTTTGGTTGAGTGGTATGGAAAAAAGACGTGAGAACAATGAATGGAATGATGCAAACTTATGAGAATGTGGATGGTTAGATAAGTATGGGATTATACAATCAGTATTAGTAGGTTTACGATATATGCTGAATTCTATTTGATTGTTTAATCTAGTAAATTTTAAATCTAAGAAGGGAAGTGAATTGTTTAATTCCAGTTCAGTGGTGAATGTAATAGAAGGGTGTAGGGAGTTAAGAAAATTGGTAAAGTCGGTAAGGTTTTGTTGAGTACCATTAAAAATGGCAAAAATGTCATCAACATATCTTTTAATAACAACAATGTGTGAAAACAAAGGGTTTTATTTAATTTTGGCTTCAAGGTTAGACATGAAAAGGTCAGCCAAGAGGGGAGAAAAGGCAGATCCCATAGCTAAGCCTGAGTTTTGTTTATAAAATTTGTCATTAAAGAGAAAGAAGTTTTGTTCTGGTACTAGATTGACTAAAAGGCAAATGTTATTTATGTGGATATCTGGTAGAATAGTAGAATCTGTGAGGAGTGTTCTGATGAGAGGGATACACTCATTTGTAGGGATACTGAGAAACAAATTAGTGACATCGAAAGACACAAAGAAAGCAGAATCTGGTATGTAAAGATTTTTCAATTCATTTGCTAATTGTGAAGAGTTATTGACTGTAAAAGTGCTCTGAAAGTTGGTTAGTGAGAGAATAGTGTGGTTGAGCCGATTACTCAATCTATGGCATGGCGCATCACAATATGCGACGACAGGTCTGATAGGTATGTCCAATTTATGGATTTTAGGTAAACCTGGAGTGAGATTAATGAGCTATACGGTAATAGATATACAGATTATGCTACCTAATAAGAACATAAAAAATGAACGTGGATCATTTTTGTTTATTAATAGCCAGAATCACAACATACCTGCATTTTCCTGTATGACCAGCATTTTTTCTTTTAGGAAAAATTACACGCATATGTTGAGATGCAACATTCAGATATTGCGCCAAATTTTTGACAACTATTTACCTATGGTTTTTATAATGCCCACATACCTATTCCTTTATAAGTTTATTTATTACCAAATAAGCGAAGTGACACTTACAACGCATCATTCACGATAATATTAAACGGTTAATTTTCAGGGCAGTACTCCACCGAACATTCCCCCTATAGAATCGAGAATGCCCGAGATTGTTTTCCGCCACCGCCAGGTTAAACGAATCTTGAGGAGTCTTCACAGTAAAAAGGCGTCTGGTCCTGACGATATTCCATTCATTGTAATTATGACTTGCGCTGACGAACGGACACCGGCATATTGTAGGCTTTTTAACTTATACCACAAAAAAGGAATATTTCCTTCTTGCTGGAAAGCCGCGCGTGTCCAGCCCATACCCATAAAACGCTGTCGAGCTTTCTTAAAGACCGTTCTCTGCGAGTGGCGATGGACGGATTTCTTTCAGACATATTTAACATCAACACCGGAGTCCCTCAAGGTTCTATATTGTCGCCTACCCTCTTCTTACTATGCATTAACGATCTTTTAGAAAAAACTAAAAATCCTGTATATAGCTTCGCTGATGGCAGCACACTTGTTTCATTTTTTACTTTGGATGCTCGGACATCGGCTGCCAATGCACATCTCTATAGGCAGCAAGAGGTCTCACATCTCAACAAAGACCTGGACGAAATTCTGTCTTGGGGTGACAGTAGCCAAGTAGAAATTAACGCTAAAAAGACCCAGGCGGCAGTTTTTTCTAAAAATGTTAAAGAACCGGATATAGTTATGGCAGGACACTCGATTCCCTTGGCTTAATCAATTCATTTATCGGGCGCTAATTTGGATAATGATATGTCTTGGCATAGTCATTAGTCACGTTGCGGCCATTGCTAAGGCAGCCTCGCAGAAGCTTGGAGTACTTTTTTGAAATAAGAACCTCTATAGACCCAAACAACTTTTGATACTCTATAAAGCCCAAATTCGACCATCGCCGGAGTACTGTTCGCATATTTGGAGCTCTGCTTCTCAACATACCCTGAGATTGCTAGATTCCATTCAAAGAAGAGTCATTCACTTGATCGGTGACCATAGTCTGACAAACAACCTGAAAAGCCTTGAACATCGAAGGTGGGTAGCCGACTTGAGTCAATTTTACAAATATTTTCATGGCAAGTGCTCAACTTAATACCATCCAGAGCGGTGCATGCATGATGCTGTACGCGTGTCGATATGTGTGGCACATTTTACTCATCACGCACATATACTTATGCACATACTTTGTCAACATCTCGAGTGAGAATGAATTAAATCCATTAGCAAAGGCGCGCGTTTGTTATATAAAAAAATACAACACCAATTAAATAAATGGTTTCGGTCACGAAGGAAATAGGAGAAGGAATGATTTTTGAAGCGGAATGAATATTCTTATATTAATCTAATTAAAGAGCCAATATTAGAACCTGACGATTGGCGACACTATCTTCGGATATATTTTTTTTTTAACTTTATAATAGTAAAACCAAATTTTTTAAAACAAAGAGCACATGTTAAAGTTTTACCTAGTTTTAGGTCCCATGTAGCTGTACCTAAAAAAAATATTTTTTAAGAAGGAAGCGACTTTTTCTTCGTTTTTCAGTTCACTTACACGTGCTTTTAATGGTTTCGTGTTTTATTGTTTGGTGTCGTTTTAATTTAAAACTAAATATAAAATAAAATCATTTCGGCACCAACCACGACCCTAGAAAATTTGTCTATTTATTGGCGAACGTCGACGCGCGTCCCTTCATTGTGACGCCAAAAAACAGATAAGATATGGAACGGAATGATGACACGCGGCGATGTCACGCGTTACGGTTACAGAGTGCAGTCCAGACTACACGCGACGAGGTTCGCGAAGATGTCACGGCACGAGGTTTTGTCACAAGTCTGGGCATACCTTTAGAAGATTGAAATCGCGAAGCTTCTTGACAATTCGATAGCTTTTGTAAATATTCGCAGGTGATTTTAACTTTCCTGAGATGGCAGAATACGCGCTGATTTCAATTATTACTCTTGAAAGGTGACCTTGGTAAGAGGAGGAGGTGAATGAAAAATGGAACTGTCAAGTTCTGGGGTTTGTATTTTTAAGAAAATTGCATTCGTCATTGCCATTGCATAATACAGAATGTTAAATAATATAGAAAAAAAACCTAAAAATATAAAATTAAACTAAATAAAAGACGTGTCCACCTCCTACTTTCAAACACGTTCTCATACTTCTTTTAACATTGGTAAGCACATGGGAAGGTGTGTTTGATCTCCTGAAATATATGTGTAATTCTAAATTTTCATAAGGGGGTTAGAAAATCGAGTTTTTAGTGTGAAGCCATAAAAGAAAGTCGCAAGGTGTGAGGCCGCAGGACCATGATGGCCACCTAATAAATTGAATTGAATAATGGCAGATGTAGCCTTTAAGCGACATCTAGCAACTAACTTTTAGAATTCAAATTGAATTGAATTAAGAATCGTTCAAATACTTTCTTAGCGATATGGCCACCCACACGCCAACTTTTTGAAAATGCACATGTTAAGGAATATGGATTTTCAGAACTTTCATGTTTTCATTTGTTAAAAATTTAAATATCCAGAAAGGGGAAGCCATGCCTCGTCAGTAAAAAAGTGGTTTTGAAAGACGCAAATTACCCATAAATCATTCGGAAAACTGTATTCGCTGCCGATTGTCGCTTGGTAACAATTATTGTTGTACTGAGCTGAGACGATAAGCGTGCATCTGCTGGTTACCGTCAACCGGGGCTTCATTGTCATCCCGGGGTAAGTTTGTCACCTCGGGCGCAACCATTTTGTTTTTTGTTTATTTTTCTTTGGGGGCATTTCTTATTTTATTTTATCGACGATTCTCGTTTGTTACACCTACTAACTAAATTAAAATGATAACAAATTATGGAAAACACCGGGGTCCCGGAATTATCAAAATTATTGTAAAGAGGACCTCTAAAGAACGTTGAAAGCTGTGAAAAATGGCATGTCCAAAAACCGAGCAGCTAAATTCTTCAAAATTTGACGGCCATCTCTTGTAAATGGACGTATTCCAAGATGCGGTCACCCCACTGTTTTGTCTTAGCAAGAGTAGCAGGTGATCGCAGATACGCTTGGGCAAGTGATCAACTAGGGCTTCAGGTTGACTAAGATTGACATTCGCACTGTAGTTAAAAAATATTTAGATAAACAGGGTAGATCAGTGAAGATATTTAAGGATAATAATTATTCAGGTTAAAGTTCTGTTGACAATTCCAAAATGGCCATAAACATAAAGCGGACGCTGTCATCCGTAGACAAAGACGATATACTGATTTTTTTAACACTATAAAAGACGTTAATTTAAATTGTAGTCCAACAAACATTAACAACAACGACGAAATTAACATAGCGGACGACCCTGGTGCCAAAAAAAAGTTATAGTACCGAGGAACTTCAGAAGTCCAAAATTATTCACGTTCCTGCACTAGCATAATGGTTTCAGGAAATGTAGCTGGTCAATTATTGCCACCAATGGTGGTGTACAAGAGCAACAACTTATATTAAAACTGGGTTACGTGAAGTCGTTAAATTAAAGCTTTTTTTGAATAAGTCCTTTACTTTATAGTTGGGCAATGGAAGTCAAGTACTTGGGACGTTTTTGACGAGAGACTAAACTGGAGAAAGAACTCCGAAATGAGATAAAAAAAAGCTGCCAATCACCTTCGTTCTATATATTCTTTGTTAAATAAAAAGGGCAAGATAGGGTATAGAACTAAAGGTAATTTATTTAAAACTTTCGTCAGGCCGCTCCTGACTTATGGAGTGCCAACATCGTGTACCATGAGCAGGGCAGCGCATAACAAGTTCCAGGTGCTACAAAATAGAGCGTTAAAAATAATTGCGGCCGCTCCGAGATGTACTGTCAATAGAGAGACTTTAAAATACCGACACTCACGGAATTCTATGATAAAATATTAGCGGATTACTACAAACGTACGGACGTATCCACCAATCCACTAATTACAAGTTCACATATACAACACCGCCGAATTCTACCTACAATTTTCCTAAGAATTGGTTGCCTCCAGCAATAGTGGAGAGGCACTAACGATGAAAGCCTCGACAAATCAAGCGTTTATTTAAGCTGAAAAGAGAATAAGTCCAAAAAGACGCTCATACCCCCTTTTTAAACGATCCAGGGCTTCGCTCAACTCCATTTCCTTATTTGAAGTTTTGCCAACAAAGGTCTTAATTACTAATAGAAGTTAAAGCCAATGCCTGACTTGAAAGAGAGAGAGAACCAGAAAAAAAAAAGTTGGTCTTCAAAGATACCATGGCAGTTACCATTAAGCGTTTAAAGTTTCGAAAAATTAAAGTTTTTTTTTTGCTGATACCATTGTTTTTTTGCTGTAAACGAAACAGAATAAAATAGTACAATGTAGTATTTTCCATGCCTAATTTTCTAACGGGGCTATTTTGTTACAAAACTAAATAGACCGCGATTTGAATTAAATTTCCATAAGGGGACAAAGTAGCCCCAAACCCCAGATGACATTGTCCCTCTAAAATTTTATTTTTTTCCGAAAATTACTTAAGTTATGGAAATTCTGACTACACCATTCATTCCGTAATAGCCCACTTGGTTTATCAAAATTTATTTGAAACCATTGTTACAATAAATAAGATTGGTATAGTAAAAAATGTCCCAAAAACATGACAAAGTAGCCCCGGTTGACAATACATTTCAGGATTATACAGTGTGTGTATAAAGTCTGGAAACGACTTAATAACATCAGAATTTATTGACCGATTTAAACCAAATTTGGTACAGTTGTGAGGGAGGATCTGACGCACCGAATGACGATATTGGCGTTGTTGCCAGCTTTATAGTTAGTCTGGAATTCGAACAAATTTTATATTTTTAAATGTAACACCCTGTATATTTCTTCATTTATAGTTTTTAATTTTAATTTGTTACATTTTTGGTATAACATACTTTCTTCCTAATAGGCTATCAGTAGTTTTTGAAAATATCAACAAATTTTGATTTATTTATTAATAAATAAAACACCAGTTCAGTTTTGATGTAAAGTCATAAAAGCTGTCATTTTTACATGCAAAAATCTCTTTAACTGAAATTGAAAGAATTACAATTCTTATGATGAGAGGACATGGCGATAGGGTCACGTTAAAAATCTATTTAATGACTCATTTCCACACCGAAATCCAATTTCAAATGCAACAGTTCTAAAACCTGTCCGACGGTTCGAAGAAACTGGAAATTGTAGAGATAGGCGACGACCAGGACGACCAGCAGTAGTAGATGAAGAGAAAAGTTTAGAAATTTTACAACATGTTGTTGAAACCCCTGTTTCTTCATTAATAAAAATTTTTCAAGTAAGTGACGTCTGCTTCAAATCCGTTCATAATATTTTATTAATACATAAATATCACCATTTCAAAATACATGTAGTTCAAGAGTTATCAGATGATGATTATGAGCGAAGAATTAAATTTTGTGATATTATGATGTCAAGGTTTGACCAAAATAACCAGTTTTTCAAATGTATAGTATTTTCGGACGAAGCAACATTTATGTTAAATGGTAAAGTCAATAGACACAACTGTAGGTTTTGGGCAAATGAAAATCCCCACTGGATGATAGAAGGTCATACACAACGCTCTGGAAAATTGAATGTGTGGGCTGGGCTTCTGGATAACCGCAAGATTGATCCATTTTTTATTGATTGAAATTTGACATCACAACTTTACCTTGAGCTCTCGGAAACGCAAATAGTGCCTACTATACGAAATGTGATGAGTTCAAATTATACAAGTATACATTCTTCCAACAGGACGGAGCCCCTCCTCATTATAGTCGAAACGTGCGCGAATTTTTGAACAACACTTTTCCAAATAGGTGGATCGGTAGAGGGGGTACAATCGAGGGACCACCTACGTCCCCTGATTTGTCGCATAACGACTACTTTTAATGGGGACATTCAAGAACAGAGTTTATACCACAAAACCTCAAGATTTGGCCGATTTGCAGCGTCGAATTTTGAACGAATTTGAATTAATAACGCCAGAAATGATTTACAACACAATTGAAAAACTTTATTTTCAATTAGCACACTGTCAAGCTGTACAGGGAAAACAGTTTGAACATTTAATATAAAAAATATATTTTTTCTAAATTGTACTCGTTATTTCGAAAACTACTGATATTAGGAACAAAGTATGTTATACCAAGAATGTAACAAATTTAAAGCAAAAACTATAAATTAGAAAATACACAGGATGTTACATTTAAAAATATAAAATTCGTTCGAATTCCAGACATACTAAAAAGCTGGCAACAACGCCAATACCGTCATTCGGTACGTCAGATCCTCTTACACAACTTTACCAAATTTGGTTTAAATCGGCCAATAAATTGTGATGCTATTAAGCCGTTCCCAGACTTTATACACACACTGTATAATAAATAAAGACACAATAAACATAGTGTGTCTTTATTTATTATATTTATATCAGGTCTCTTTGAGAATGGCGGACTATTTCTTTGAGTTTCAGGATTATATTGTAGGTTCCGTTGAATATATTTACTTGCTGGCTTTTAAACGAGTTTTTGAGCGTTTATTAAAATTTGCCTGAATTCTTTTACTTTTTGTGCGAACTTTGGGTCTCCCACTGCCTCCCTTTTTTTCGTATTTCCTGTTTCTCTAAAATTATCAAAATCCATGGCTATGTGTGGAAATTCAGTTTGAAACTGCTGAATGGCTTCCGGTGTTGGATAAACCCACTGACCATCAACTCTTCTAAAGCCTGTCCAGAGATATAAGAAAGTTACACTTTGCCTTTGAATGGGATTATCCAAGGGTGGCCATAAACAAACAATGAATGAATGAATAAATGCAGGTAAATTATGGTCCGTACTTAAAAATGTCTTAAAGTAAACTGCAAATCTGGAAGACGTAATTTCATTATTAAAGTAGTAGGTTGGTGATTTTAAACCGATTTTTACCCGATTGAAAATGAGAGGGTTAATTCCATAAAACAAATTATGTTCTAAAGACTGTATATATAGCCACTCTAGTTAGTTTTAAGCTTAGTAATTATTCTTACTTCGTGTATAATACAGCGTTCGTTTCATGTGTAAGTCATGGAAAATATGTGCGAGCCCAATGTATCTCAGGAGATAACCCCGTCGAAAAGCAGAAAACACTTTTCTGTGGAAACTAAGGAAGTTATAAACAATGTTTACTCAACTCTCTTTGAACGTGCGCTCAGCAAGCAGGCAGCGTTAGAAGGAACGGCCGCATTAACAAAAATTCCAACATCAACTGTATGGAAAATTGTGAATAGTCCCATTTTAGCGAGGAAAAAAAGAACCGATACTGGCATTTTCTCGAAGATAGATGGAAGTGATCAAGATATAATACGGCGTAAAATTTAGAAGTTATACGAGGAACAAAGCGTGTCCACATTAGATAATTGAATTAAGAGGCTTGAAAAAGATGAAACCAGCGTTAAATGTGGTAGAACAACCTTATGGAAGTGTATCCAACACATCGGTTTTAGATTTAAAAAAATTAACAAAAGACAAGTTTTATGGAATCCAGCAGCATTCGGAAATGGCGATCCGAATATCTACAAAATATTAGGATTTACAGAGATCAGCCATGGCCGATTATTTACTTGCATGAAAAGGGTTGGGTTGACTCAAGCGGCAAGTGTAAAACAAGCGCGCTATCAAAAAGAGGTAAACGAACTACGATTTTGCATGCCGGATCTCAAGGCGGATGGATTCCAAATGGACTTTCTCTGTCTGCAAAAAACATTAAAGATTCTTCTCTGGATTACCATGAGGACACCAGTGCTGATTTATTTGAAGATTGGTTTAAAAACAAGCTAATTCCAAATATACTTCCGAATAGCCTAATTGTAATAGACAATGCGAGCTACCATAGTAGGCAGTTGACCAAGACTACCTCCTCAAATGACACAAGAGCAACAATCCAAAAGTACATGTATGATAATGACATTTATTTTCAGGAAGATTACACCAGAAGGCAATTAATTGAGGTTTTACAAAGTTTAAAACTACAAAAGGAATTCTTTTGTGATAATTATGCAAAAAATCTAGGGCATACAGTTTTAAGGCTTGCACCATACCATTGTATATTTAATCCTATCGAACATGTTTGGCACCAACTAAAATCTGCCATTCGTCGTAACAATATTTGCAATACTATTAACTCCAGTGTACTTGAGCTTATGGAAACTGAAGTTTTTAACATCCCTTCACAAAGTTGGGCTAATTCTGTTACACATGTTGGAAAAGTGGAAAAATCCTATATCCATAAAATATAAACTACATAGCACAAATAATAATTAGAAGAGATGATGATAGCGATAGTGATATTAATATATTAAGTGAATAATTAATATAAGTACCGAATAATTTGTAGGTTTTTGTAATCATAAATATAATTTTTAATAATAAAATAACTTGTAATTTCACATTTAAACATAAATAAATTATTATTTAATGTCTTACTTATATTTATCACAAACCATGATTAAATTCTAAGCAAAATACGGACCGGCTCGGCCATATTTCAATTTTACAGCTGGCCCGGGTCTTTCCTAATAGGGATCAGTTAGTCCCTTTCTTATATCTCTGAACAGACTTTACCATTTCTAAAATAACTTTCAAACATAACTGCTTCCTCTTCTGCCTTAATTACCATATTTGTTTTCTTAAAACTAAAATCTTCAGAACTTGATAGTTTCATTTTTAATTCGACTTTACCTTTTACCGGGGTTACCGTTCAAGAGTAATAATTCATAACATGCATGATTGATTCCACGGCATTTTTTGAGGACATTTTTGAATCTTATGACATCAAGGCAAAATCTCATGCCAACACAGGTGAATTTTAAGAATATATCTGCTTATAATTAGTATACAGTATAATAAGTAGTCTGGGATTTCGACATTTTTTGATATTGTTCATTATTTTAGTCCCGCAATTTAAGACATGGACTCTTTAGTGGCAGATGGAAGTCTACGATTAAAATAAAGTCATAAGTTATCCTAAACGTTTTTATATTAAATTTTTAATATATACGCCACTAAATTGCAGCAAGTTCTAGCGGAAAATTGTCTGTTTAAAATAATATCAAACTTTCATTAGAGAGAAACCAGCTCCCGAGATTCCGATATAAGGGAACACGATTGGCCAAAATGTTCTTAAATAGTTTTAATCAACTAACTTACGTGATCCCTAAAACTATCTGGACACTACGTGACTGGGATTTGTCTGGATACGTACCTGAAACAGAAAAATGAAATTTATTTTATGTAATTTCTCGGTTGTGTATACCTAGTATAGTGTTTTAATTATGATAATGACTCATGTTTATAAATAAAAACTTGTTTGCGGGAAATCTTGTCAAAATTTGGCATGTCATTGTGATTACAGAAAATGTTTTTCCATTCTGCTCTTTGTTTTTAATAAGAGACAGGTGGAATTATTGTTTTTAATATTTCAATATTTGATTATTGGTGGTTTATTTGTTACCATCAAAAGATTAAGAATTAAACAATAGAAACATCATCTAACAGTAAATTTAAGAGCCCTTGATAGATGCGAACTTACCACACTCATACCTTAAGTGAGTAAAAACTCCAAAATTTCAAGACTAATGTGAACAGCTCTCTTTGCACACGTACCGTTCGCAGAGCCTTATAAAAAATTTTTCCTGCGGTAAAATAATAACTTTAGTCAGCCTGTTAAATTTCAGTGCTTTGAAAAAATGACTTCTTTTGCACTTCTGTATGTAATAACACACATACCTAATATTGAGACCAAAACAATAATTAAAAGGTGTAAATACTGTTTAAAGCCATTAATTCTTCTAGAGCAAATGTCAACGTTCCTTAACAGGACAAGAGGATTTCTTTATTAAAATTCAGCCCATTCTTGGTCCGTAGTATTCTTAATGAGTCACGACGCATTAGTCTGTGGTCATGAGCAAGGTAAAAATAATGACTATATCTACAGAGTAGCAGTAGACCACAGGCGTCTATAGTATTTTTTTCTGGGGAACTTTTTATACCTGCTTAATCAAGGCGATATCTAGATATAATTGCGTTGTCAGGTTCTGAGGGAGAACGGGCAGACAGAAGAGTGGTGATAATTCATATCATCAGAATAAAAGAATTAATTAATTAATATGCAAACCGCTTACAAGGTGGTAAAAATAATTACTTATATAATATAATGTATACAGGGTCCTGCAATAGTGCGTCAGGCTTCCATAGCTCCTATACGAATTTAGTTAGGAATTTCATTCATATGCTAACTTATACTGTATCATACGGGGTACTTCAGGAAAATATTTTTTTATATACAGGGTAGCCCAAAAAAGTGTGGACATAAAAAGTTTTGATTTTTTAAATGGGATACCCCATATTTTTTTGCATATTTAGATTTATGCTATTGTCCTTTATAAATGCCTAAAATTTTGTTTGATTTGCTTTTTTAGTTTAAGAGCAATCAATTAAAAACTAAAAAAAAACATATTTTGCAGTCGTGAAAAAATATCAAAAAAACAATCTAAAATTAGTTTTTCAACCACGGTATGAAGTGAGTTTAATGACAAGAGGTTTAAAGATACTATGAATCGAATAGTATTTATCTATTTTATACAGGGTGTTCATAATATGGTTTCAAAAATGACACATTTCAAACCTATTTTTCTCAACTTTTCCAAATGGAACACCCTGTATATTATTTCGGTATTTTATATAAAATACACAAGCAATTTTTTTTTGTAGTTGAAGCATATAAGTTATTTCCAGCCGTTTTCGAAATAAATGCAAATTTCATAAATTATGTTGATTAAACAGAGTTTATTTTTAAAATTAAGCGTAGGCGACTACACCTACTAATAATTATAAAGTATAGCAAATGTTTAAAATATCTTCCATTTTGATCTGTGCAGAAGCCAACATGTTTTTGAAAAGGTCTGTTTACTTTCCTTTTAACATTTCAATTGAAATACCAGCAAAAAGGTTCATTAGTAAGTTTTATCCCTAAAGCCCATAGTAGGCTTTGAAATAAAACATGGATTCTTATACTTAGTTTGACAAGTTCTTTAATTCATTTTAAAAAGGTGTAATATCGGGCGAATAAGTTATAAGAAATTAAAATGAATTTTAATAAAGATGAGTTGGTCGATATGATTTTTGTACTTGGCGAGAGCGAAAAAAATTGCTTGTTAGCAACTAGAATTTATGCGTCATGTTATCCAGAGAGAAGGCGCCCGGAAGAAAAAAGTTTTAAAAGATTATTACTAAGATTTGTTGAAACAGGAAATGTTGTGTATACAAAAGAAGAAAGAACAAAGACGGCTACTAACGAGGAAAATGAACTTGCGGTGTTGTTGACAGTCACAGAAGATCCACACGTAAGCCAAAATAAAATCGGTAACGCAACAGGTATAAGTGAACGATCTGTGCAACGGATTTTAAAAAAGCATCGATTCCATGCCTATCATATTCAATTGCATCAAGCGCTCAGCGATAGAGATTTTCAAAATCGATCCGAATTTTGTGCCTGGGCAAGCACTAAAATACAAGCGGATCCAATGTTTTTCAAGTATGTTTTATTTTCCGACGAAGCAACCTTCCATAACACCGGTAGTGTAAATAGACATAACTTTCATTATTACTCCACGGAAAATCCGCGATATATGAGACAAATCGATCACCAGCATCAGTGGTCATTAAATGTGTGGGGTGGAATTGTTGGTGAAACTATGATAGGTCCTCATATCTTTGAAGGTCATCTTAATGGACCCATGTATTTAAACTTTCTACGAAATAATTTACCAGGTTTATTGGCAAACGTTCCGCAATATACAAGAAATAGGATGTGGTTTCAGCAAGATGGTGCTCCGGCACATTTTTCACGGGAGGTAAGAAATTATCTTGATGATACCTTTCCGAACCAATGGATCGGTAGAAATGGACCCAGGGTCTGGCCAGCTAGATCGCCGGATCTTACAAAACTAGACTTTTTTTTATGGGGACACGTAAAACAAATTGTTTACAAAGATCCACCTACAACTGCTAATAATATGCAGCAAAGGATAAGAGACGTGTTTGCGAGCATTTCCCCTGAAATGTTAAGAGAAGTAAACAGATCTTTTGAAAAGCGTGTTGGCTTGTGCACAGAACAAAATGGAAGACATTTTGAACAATTACTGTAGTTTTTAAATATTAGTCTAGTCGCCTACGCTTAATTTTAAAAATAAACTCTGTTTAATCAACATAATTTATGAAATTTGCATTTATTTCGAAAACGGCTGGAAATAACTTATATGCTTCAACTACAAAAAAAAATTGCTTGTGTATTTTATATAAAATACCGAAATAATATACAGGGTGTTCCATTTGGAAAAGTTGAGAAAAATAGGTTTGAAATGTGTCATTTTTGAAACCATATTATGAACACCCTGTATAAAATAGATAAATACTATTCGATTCATAGTATCTTTAAACCTCTTGTCATTAAACTCACTTCATACCGTGGTTGAAAAACTAATTTTAGATTGTTTTTTTGATATTTTTTTCACGACTACAAAATATGTTTTTTTTTAGTTTTTAATTGATTGCTCTTAAACTAAAAAAGCAAATCAAACAAAATTTTAGGCATTTATAAAGGACAATAGCATAAATCTAAATATGCAAAAAAATATGGGGTATCCCATTTAAAAAGTCAAAACTTTTTATGTCCACACTTTTTTGGGCTACCCTGTATATAAAAAAATATTTTCCTGAAGTACCCCGTATGATACAGTATAAGTTAGCATATGAATGAAATTCCTAACTAAATTCGTATAGGAGCTATGGAAGCCTGACGCACTATTGCAGGACCCTGTATATTATTTTATTGCCAAGGGGCGCTCAGATAAATCACTGTAAGATAATATACTGGGTTATTATATTTAAGAACTACGCTGAGGCACGAAAAATGACTTTAATTGCTAGTACAGTGTATTATTTAATGAAAAGTATCCTGACAACAATTACGCGTCATTTCCGGACCACGACATTCCGGACTGTTTAATAGTATAAAAATATGAACAAGAAGTTTATATCTGTAAGCTCTGGCAAATGTATTATAAGGGAGTTATGCTTACTTTTAAAGTATCAATTAATTTTTATAATGTAGTAAAATTGCTAATTTTATGATACCTAAGCTCACTATGTTCTAATATCCTAATACGGCAATTTATTACCCTGGTCTTCAAAAATAAGGTTCATCTGGGCAGGCACTTAAGGAGCATGCGCAGAATTCGAAATTTCCTTCATTTTTTGTATCTGTTGCTGCTTCAATTTGTTCGAAGTGTAGTCATTTAGTAACTATCAATTATAGTCTGTTTCGTTGCAGTTGATAGCTCATATCGAGGGTTGAAGCCATAAAACAACCGTAAAACCATAGGCGTTGGTAATTAGTATATTATTATTATAATAGTAATTACCTACTATGCCTTATTTAATAGGAAAATTGGCCTCTGTCCAAACTGTCCATTGTTAAATATACATTAGGAATATTAGGGTTAAAGTAGGTACAACAGAAGTAATTAGTAATTACATGTACCTATTTTTGCCTGCTTTAGGATATTATTACGCCATTTGATGTGCGTTTGTCAAACTATGTTTTTTAGTGTATTTAGACACTGAATTATCCCAAAGTTAAATTATTTCCTATACTTGTGACAATGGCTTCAAGTTTTTCGCCAACGTGTCTTCGTCAAATTAGCAAGAGTGCATATTCTCTCCGAGAAAAGACATTAATGTTAAACGTGCATGATGCTCTAGTGCACCAGAAACCTGCAAGTGAAGTTCGTAGCATCATTGCAGAGTGTGCCAATATGGTAGGAGTTGGAGAGGCTACTATATATAGGTTCTTGCGTGAAAGAAAATCTAAGAACCTCAGTGAGCCAAAACCACTCCCAGGAAAGAAACCGTTAGAAATTGACGATTTCATTAAAAATGGTATTAGAAGAAAAGTACATAGTTTTTATTTTGCCAAGGAAATACCAACTATAGACAAAATTTTACAAGCCATTAACTATGATGAGGACTTACCACAGCTATCACGAACGAAACTATGGAAAATACTTCATGATATGAACTTTCGTTGGGAGAAGCAAAACAGAAAATCTTTTCTTATTGATAGAGCAGATATTATTTGCTGGAGACGTCAATACTTAAGGTCCATCCGAAAATACCGCAGCGAAGGCAAAAACATTTTCTATTTGGATGAAACTTGGCTGAACGAAGGGCACACCGTATCTAAAGTCTGGCAAGATGAAAATGTCCTAAGTTCTCGACAAGCTGTCATGGAAGGCTGGTCAACAGGACTTAGACCACCATCTGGAACGGGACGCAGACTTATTATAACTCATATAGGAAGTTAAAATGGCTTTTTGGATCAAGGATTATTAGAATTTCAGTCGAATTCTACAAAAGACTACCATGAAGAAATGACTGCTGATGTTTTCGAGGAATATTTTAAGCAAATGATAGAATACATTCCCGCTAATTCTGTAATAGTGATGGATAATGCCAGCTATCACTCTAGGCTAAAAGAGAATCTTCCCACAACTTCATGGAAAAAGGCGGAAATCGTAAACTGGTTACAACGGAAGGAATTGAGTTACGATAATACCATGGTAAAAAAAGAACTTTTGGGTATTGTTAGGCTACATAAATCGCAGTATAAAAAGTATGTTATTGACGAGATGGCAAGAGATCGAGGTATTATAGTGCTCCGTTTACCACCTTATCATTGTGAGCTAAATCCTATAGAATTAATATGGGCTCAAGTAAAAGGATATGTTGCTAGAAATAACAAAACTTTTAAAATGCAAGAAGTGCGACAACTCTTGCTTAATTCTTTAGCAAATGTGTCATCAGAAAATTGGCAAAACGCCATAAAACATGTTATGGTAGAGGAACAAAAAATGTGGGAACTTGAAAACGTAATTGATACAACTATGGAAATTGAGCCTTTAGTAATAAGCGCAGGACATGATGACTCTTCAGATTTTTCTGAGGACGATTTTATCGAGTTATAATTATTAAAATTGACAATATTTTTTGATCTGTAAATAAATTAGTTTTCTTGTAAAACATTGTATTTATTCTAGAATAAATCAATCAATGGTTATAATTTACCAAAATTCATAAAATCATCAAATCTATTATATTTAAATAAAATAATAAGCGGTTAGATTATATTAAAACCCAACTCTCCGACCATGGTGGGCCGTTTTAACCATTATCCTTTCATTTCATTTTATGGCTCTATTGTTACTTTATCTGTTACCGGGTGGAATAGGTCAAAATTTCTTCATCCTTATGCTAGATGTACGTAAAAAGACCATTCTATAGGTAAAATATTTTAAACCACCCGAGCCTTGTTTTGAATCTTTAATGAGGGTATCGAGCTATCAACGGCAACGAAACGGACTTTAGATAATTATTTAAAAGAAGAGTTTGTCGCCTTTATTTTTGTCAGACTCAATCCTTGGACGCGTCTCGCCGTATTACGGCTCATCAGCAAAGCTATAGCGTCTGACGAAAAGAAAAGGGACCTAACACTACATTTCAGCACATAATATAACGATACATAAGCCAACTGTTACTTTTAGCGCCATCTGACATTAGTTGCCTGTATATTATGCGGATTCCATTCCAGCGATTGGTCTCCTATAAGTCCTCGCTGGTTTGGTTGGGTGGATAGCTCGATTACCACGAAATGTCGCCATGTGCAACATCTCAAATATGCACTGTAAGGTCCCTTTCCTTTTCGTCAGACTCTATAGCCTTGCCGATGAGCCGTAATATGGCGAAACGCGTCCAAGGATTGGATCTGAAGAAAAGAAAAGGCACAAACATCTTTCTTGTACAACGCGTTTTCGGTTCGCAGAAACCGACAATTGGATTTTAGCGCCACCTGACATTAGATACCTGCTTATGCGAGTTCCATTCCAGCGTTTGGTCGTCTCTAAGTCCTCGCTGGTCTGGTTGGATGGATAGCTCGATTTCCGCGAGATGTCGCCACGTACAACATCTCCCATATGTATAGGTAATTATTTGTTTTGATGTTATGTAGGTATAATACCAAAATACTTGCTCCTCAAACTTTGCTAATAAGAATGGTGACCCACTACATACCCTCGAGAAAATGTCCAAGAAAACGCATGCAAAATATGTAAAAATGGCGAACAGGCATTTAGGGCGACCAGTGCCTACCAACTGTGAAGGTTGAACACCTGCTTTGTCCAGGGGAATTCGGGTTCGCCTCCTATTGAGAAACTCTCTTTACATTTATGTGCTTCTACAGCAACGATAAATTGATGAAATGTAGTGAGCGAAAATATTTTTTTTTATGAACAAAGCACGTAATATACCTATGTATTAGGAGAATATTATATGGCGCCTTGCACATTTAACCAATAAAATATAGTGCAGCCGAGATGTCCTTGTCTTGCGAAGGGATATCGCCCAGTGCGCATGTACTCACAGGAACAAAATAGGTTGCTTTCGGCCATCTTAAACAGCAACTTCTAAACAAACATTATTAATCTGTTAACATTTGGTAGGTTCCGATTAATAAAGTAAAGAAATCTACAGGGTATCCGGGAAAATGTGGGAGACCTCTCGGATTCATATCGTACATGAAAAAATAAGATGATAAGTTCCTATAAAATTTTTTCTTACATGCTCTCCCAACGGAGGACGTCGCTGGAGATCGGTTTTCCTTGAATAACTTTGAAAGTACTTTATATAATTTAATAAAAATTTAACGTTACTCTTAAAATAGTGTCCTTGAAACATATTAAGTTTTTTTTAGTTTACCAGGGTGGACTAAGCTTAATAACTTAATGCTTAAATTTTTAACACCCGGTATTAGAATGACCCTTTTTCGAGAAAAGGAATAATAAACAAATTCATGGTTTATTTTTAATAAAGAGGACTATGATTTTGTTTCTTGACAACAAAGCGTAATACGAAAGTCATTCAAACAAAAGAAGTTTCATTTTAAGTTGTTAAATCTGAAAAAATATAAAAATTTAAGAAACGCAGTGATGTAATAGGAGGCACCTTAACGAAATGACTAAAAAACTTCATAAGAGGGTTCAACGTGGGCTCCGTGAAGTCTGATACACTCGAGGGCACGACGAATTGAAGAGTGCTGTACCCGCCACAATAACCCAGCCTTGGCCCTTATCACATTATAATGAATTGTAATTCACTGTAGAAGTTCCTTTCTAGTGCCCACCGTTCCCGCACACCAACGCTAAAATAAGGTGGTAACCCATCGTGAATGAAGTATATGTTTTGGCAGGTTTCAAGTGATAAGTGCTCTAATAAATCCTGAAAAGCGTTCTGAAGGAACTCCAAATAATAAAGTTGTCCGTTCAAGCGTTCCGGCGATACGAATGGCTCAATAAGAAAATTGCCAATGATTCCTGCCCAGATATTAATTGATTGGAACTGATGTTGATGATGCGACCAAAACCAAACCATTCTCGTCTATTTCATATTTTTTGTGATCTGACTAATATAGTTCATTAATTTTGACGGTTCCTGTATAATATCGAAATATCCCAAAAAATAAAATAACCAAGAATTATTTAAAGCCAATAGAACTATATTAGATTTTTGTAGTTTTATCGACGCACAGCGACAAATTCTAGAACGTGCAGTTTGTTTTTGGAAAAAGTACGAAATTGGAACGAACAACTAACAGCACGAAAGTAAAAAAATAGCTTATACTCTTGAACTATACTGTAAAACCAGTTAGCAATCTGATGCTCTTGTCACTGCGTCACTACCGTACTTAATCGTTTATGTTCATGTAATTTACAGTACTTCGCGTATCTTTGACTTCGCACAAGTTAATTGTTTGGTTAAGTGGTATGAAAAGTCTATCCAGTTAAGTTAAACTTTGTGTAGCATTGTTAGTTGGTTGTATGAGTTTTAAATTATAAATATGGGCATGTAAGTTAATTTAAAAGAAATATTTTACTTTTTGAGAAACCAAACAAAGGTAGCGGATTTTTTTAATAAGCAGTAAAAAATGTTTTTTTCTGGAATATAGGCAACGAATCTTCTTGAAAACAATGTCTTGAATTAAAGATAGTTGTTTTACATCAAAGGTATATTCTTAGCGGAAGAAATAATATTGACTTCTTCTTGAAATATATTTTTGAATCAAACATTTATTCTTGGCACAAATAAGTAGCATTCTTCAATATAGAAAATGTCACGGGTTTCATTTTAAATTTAAAACAAGAATATATACTCAAATAAATTATTTTTAAGCCGAAACTAACATTATTATTATTAAATTATATTCTTACCAAAACAGGGAATGCGGTATATTATTAAATCAAACAATTTTAAGAAATAATTCTTGAGGGATCCAGCGACGTTGGCGCCGTAATATGTTTTGGCCCATTAGTATTGCTGATCAATAAAGGGCAGAATATATGCAAAGTGCATTATATGCATTTTTTGCATATTTTGTCAATTTTACAATAAAATGCATATTTTTCTCAAATTATTATTTTATGAGCATATCTTTATGTTTCCGGCGTTATCAAAAATTAAAAACGCCCGGTCATGAAAACTCGTAGATTCATAAGTTTAGTGTCCAGTCCGGCACTTGTTTCAGTGTCTAAATTGGCAAAAACGTCTTCATGGATTAAAAATTTCCCAGAGTTAGAGTTTAGTGGAGAACAAGAAAAGCTTGTGCAAAAATTATTGTTTGTGAAAAGAAGTTCCAAATCGATCAACATTTGAAAACACCGCTGCATAAATGAAAGGTGCAAAAAATGAAACGTGAGTCTCTTCAGCTGAGTGTAAAAAACGCATTTCAAAATGTTAGAGAAAAATCAAAATCTGAAAAGGAAATTTTCAAGAAGACTTATGCATATGCAAGGCTCTGGTCGCAGCAAACATACCCGTGGAATAATTGCAAAATCCGCAATTTAGAGGTTTTTGCAAAAATATTATCAACAAACCATTCTTTAGAATAAATCAGAGCCTCACTGGGTGATAAAATTTTTTATTTACAATATTGTTGATGAAAGCACAGATGCTTGTGGCAGATATATCGCACATCTTACGATTGGAGCACATCAAGAAGATGAAGCAACAAATCCATATTTAATAGCTTCTAAGCAGCTAGACAAAATTAATAATGTGACTGTAACCCCATTTATTCAGCAGTCCCTATCGAGCTTTTTCTTACCAAATCCAGTCCCAGATGAGAAGTTTTTAGTGCTTTTGTCTGATGCAGCATCGTATATTATGGTACAAGTAGAAAGAATGTTTTACCCCAATATGGTACATGTGACTTGTCTTTTACATGGAATAAATGAAGTTACAGAAACAATCAGAACTAAATATCCTTTAGTAAATAAATTAATTTCAAATGTAAAAAAGTGCTTCTAAAAGCACCTCCAAGAGTGCAGATGTATAAGGAGAGATTACTAGGAGTTAGTTTACTTCCAGAACCTGTAGTCAATCGGTGGGGAACATGTATTAAGGCCACAATATTCTACGCAGAACATTTCGAAGCCATTAACTAAATTTGGATTTTACGATACGCAGTGTGTTGGGCAAAGTAAAGAGTTGTTAAAAAGTGCAAGTGTAGTTAAGGATCTTGTTTTTATTAAGGTTAATTTCAGTTTTATACCAGACATAATATCCTTGTTAGAGAATAAAAACTTAAGTTTAAGAGACTTAATTAGTATTGTCCAAACTTCTTGCGCTAAATGTAACAACATTCCCGGTAAAGTAGGAGGTGAAGTAAGGAACAAATTGGATGTAACTATAAAAAATAATAAAGGATTTAAATACCTTTAACTGCAGTAAAAAGCATTTATGAAGGTAAACCGTCCAACGAAGTTGTATCTTGACCTTATACTTTACTACCTAAGTTGCAGTATTGTCCGATTACATCAGTGGATTGTATAAACATATTTTTACTGATAGAAGACAATTTTATACAATTTCAGGTTAAAAAATTGTTTACTTTTATTTTTCTTTGTGTTTTTTTTTTTTGGCATTTCTTTTTAAATAAACATCTTTTTTAGAACCCAGTGTGTTTCTTTACCCTATTTTATTATAAAAAACTAAGAAATATTGCATACCACTATGCATATTTGGTCAAAAAATGCATATAACTGCATATTTTAAAGGCAAGGAAGGCATATATATGCGCATATTTAGGATGAATTTAAGTGCATATATTCCGCCCTTTACTGATCAAGTATGTCCATAAACGTTTTAATCTATACCATCGTTCCCCGGATACACTGCGTGATTTTATGTAGCAAAATAGAGGTAGTAGGTAAGTCAAGTAAAAAAAATTAAAATTTAACTATTTTAAGAGTTACAGTCTGTCAGAGTTCAAATTTCTATCTAACCTGTAATTAGGAAAATATTCAGATTTCGATTTTTTGTTGTTTCATGACTTTCTATCTTTACCTTACTACGTAGAATTATCCCTCCGAGTTTCATCAGGCTTTTTCCGATCACTCTACCTTGAAATCAAGTAAAATACATTTCTTGAATGACGAAAGTGTATATTCAGTCTTAACAGGATAATTCTAACACTTTCCCAAGTTTACTTCCAAGACAATAGTTGCCTTAATGAAACAACGACGACTATCTTAATTGAAAAATTTTGAAATTAAAATATTCTTGACTGAAATTTTTATTTCAAAAAAGAAATCCTTCATTTATGAATAAGAAAATGCCGTGGATGAAACCTGTGGATTTCTTCCGGTGGGTCAAAATAGACAAGAATATAATATGTCATAGTAAAGAATATTATTATTTTCTTAGTTATACAGGGTGTTACTTAATGATAGGCCGTAATTACAAGAGTGCATTTCAAAAGCAAATTCAAGAAGAAAAGTGCATTTGTGCTAAAAAGTCTGGTTTTCAAGATGCAGGGTGTCAAAGTTCAAGGAAAAAATCGGTATTTTATTAATATCTCAAAGATCTTTTTGCCGATCTTGGTGAAACCCGGCAGCATTGTTCATCGTGATAAGACGCTAAATTAACACTAACTAGATGATACTTATGAGTTCCAGTGGCGTTCCAGGGGGAGGGGGGGGGGTCAAGAAAAATGTACGCCACTGACTGGTTTAAAGATTTTATATAGTTTTCGGGTTAAGCAAGTACAACTTTTTTGCCTCTTAATAATTTTGCGTATCTTACTTCGTTTTCGAGAAAAAAAATAAAAGCCACTTTATTGCATTGCAACTTTGACCCTCTGTATCTTGAAAACTAGACTTTTAACATGTTTATATAAACTTTCAACTTTCATTCTTGCATTTGGTTCAGGAATTCGCCCTTGGAATAACGGCCTATCGATAAGTAACACCCTCAATACAAATCACTAAATATCTTGGATTGTTCTACTGAACTCTATGCAATATACATTAAAAAAAAGTTCCTATAAACATAGGTACGAATATGCTTCGTTACAGAAATACAGGGCGTCAAAAGTTTCAGGTTTTTTTTTTATTTTTAAATATTGGGAAAAGGACTTATTAGAGAACTATGAAATTTGTTAGGCGGATTACTGTGGTAAATAGCAGTTACAAGTATATAAAATATAAAATTATTTAAGTCAGTAAGGTAGATACTGGGTTATTGGCAGTTTCTTCATTGCTAAAATTATCTATTTTCACAAAAACGTACCACCAAATTAGTTATTACTCTAAAATTGAAAAAATTCTGCTTACAGAAACTGACAATTGACTGACAGTAACAAACATACTTTCTAAGACAATTTTTTTTTTATCACAGCCTATTGAGGAACTTTAAAAAAGAATCCAACACTCTTGCAATACATTTGGAAATAATACTTATGGGAATATGCACACGGATTCGCCGGATATTAATTAACAAAGAGAGTGAGATTATGCCTAGAATAACTTTATTATTCCCTTCACCACCAGAACAGTTTGCTTTTCGATCTGCTCATGTACGGTGCGCCAAAAGACTAGATTTTTGTCCAATGTCCTTAAGGGTTTTAATGACCGCTTAAGCACGGGAGCAGTGCTTTTCGACGTGAGAAACTCTGGCACGATGGACTTATTCTAAAGCTAATAATATTGGGTTTGCAAAATTACCTAATAAAGGTTATTCACTCTTTTTTGGAGGACAGAATTTTCGCGGTTTAGTCAGAAAATGCAATATCGACAGTGAGACACGTCAGAGCCGGAGTACCACAAGGCTCCCCCCTGGCGCCGGCTCTGTACAATATCTATACCTACGATATACCAAAATTTGGTCAAACACAGTTATGCCTGTTTGCTGACGATATACCGCGATCACTGCCACCGCCAAACAGCCAGTCTAGTCTCGAAGTTGCAATGACATATAAAACTTTTAGACCCACTTGGCAAGAAAACGTGAATTTCATGTATAATTTTACGTCAGACTGAAAAACGTTAGAATACGAATAAACGTGTTTTCAATGTGTAAAACACGCTTAATGTTACGGTGTTCTGACGTTGGTAAAAATAACGTTACTAATTTTAACGTTTTTATAACGTATTATATTATGATACAATTCTGCGTTTTTGTAACATATTTTTAACTTATAAAACTAAATTTTTCCTTAGGAAAGTAGCGTATTATTTCATACTTTATTATTTGGATACTTATAAATAAACAATAAAACATTCAAGTTATGAACTTTTATTTTTTCAGGTTGCTCTAGGTTACCGTATACAATTTACAAATTTTAACTTATTTTAATTTAAAATCTAGTAGCTATATAGTATAAGTTTTCATTTTTTTTGTTTCTTCAAACGGTTCGCGGCATACCTGAAGTGGTCCATTATTATTTTTTCCATCGAGTACTCATTAGTTTCTCCAAACTGAACTTGCGCTATTTCTAAATTAAAAACGAAACATTTTTTAAATATTGTTCCAACAATAACCTAATTACACGAGATATTACATTACATAAGAAACATTTTCAAGGGTCTACAATAGTAAAGAACTACAATAATCATTTTTTGTAGAGGTTATATATAAGGTGTAGAATCTAGAGAATAACTATTCCAAATTAATTAAAGGAAAAAATAGAGTGGCGTATCTTGTTCTATATTTGGAATTAACTTCAAAAGGCTGGTATTTTTGTTACATTAAAGGGATTCTTTTAGCATTTTTTTTATAATGACAATAAAATTCACGAGACGCCATTTTGCCCTTCAAGCGTTTGTGGTAAAGAACAAAAGAACTCGTGAAATATATAAAGAATAAACAACAGTTATTTCATAAAGACTAAACCATAAAATTAAGAACAACTTACGCTTAAAATAAACGAAAACTCACAAAACTTAAAAGAGATTCGATGCTATCCAAAATTTTCACCAACTGCTCCTTGCCTTCCACTATACACTCACAACACAACGAAACAACGTCAAACGTCTATGACAGACGCGACAATCGCTGATTGCTGGGTTTTAGGCGCGAAATTTAAAAATGTTAAGATAAAGTGAAAAATAGGTTACTTATTTCGACGTTATAAAACATAACGCAAATTGAATGTTTTATAAGTAACGTTACTTTTATTTACATAAAATTAATGTAAAAATGTAACACAAATTACAACGTGAACAAAAATTACATTAAAATAACAGTATTAAAAAAAAATCACGTTTTTAAAACGAAGTTTTTGGTAAAGGGAAATAACATTACCATTTTCACGTAAAAATAACGTTTTTTCTCAAAATATGTCAAGTGGGGAGTTATGGTTGGATAGGTGGAAAATTCGGTTAAATGACGCGAAAACCCAAGCCATCTACTTCTCAAAGTCCAGAGTTAAATTTCCTGGAACCCCTTTGTTGGTCAAAAAATCTAAGATAACTTGAAGTGATAATATTAAATACCTGGGTCTCTGCTTCGACAAGCGGATGGCTTGGAATAAAAATGCTGATCAGCGCTTCAAAAAGGCAGACGGTCAACTCGGTGCCATTTTATCACTCCTTAACAAACGAAGCAGAATCGACTTACGTACAAAGACTAACATATATAAGGCTATTGTTCGACCAGTACTGACCTACGGAATCCCTACCTGGTGTACTCTTAACAAGACACACTTCAAGAAACTACAGACATTCCAAAACAAAGTACTTAAGATTATCGCGGATGCACCACGGTACACGATTACACAACGATCTACAAATGCCGACTCAGGCAGAACATTTTCACAAAGTGATTAAGGATTACTACAGAAGGCCGGACGTTTCGCAAAACGCACTCATTACACAATCTTCTATGCAAACAGTAAATCACTCCTATATTGCGAGAAATAACCTTAATAGCCATCTTATTATACCACAAAGTAATTCCGATATTAATTTGAGATTTTTGAACTACTTAGCCCCTAAATCATATAATCTTCTACCTGCTATCATCAGAAGGATTCATAAAAAAAACGCCTTTAAAAAAGAATGTCTAAAATTTATATTTCAAAATCTGGATTTGTTCTTAGTGTTTCTATAGACTGTTTATGTCTATACCATGATTTATATATTTACAATAATTTTTGATTATGGTTTATGTACGACAGTATACTGCTCTCTAATCTTAGCAGCAAATACAGATATTTATGTCTAGGTGCTGAATAAACCTCATTAGAACATAATAAAAACTAACATAACATAAATTAAATGTATTTCTAACTGTTTCAGTAATATACTTATTTATTTATTTATTTAATCAGATATACATTCAATTCCGAACAAACCATATAAACTACCTAGGAACTGGCTGCTACCTGGACCTTAATGATTAAATATTATCAAATAATTGAATAATTAAAGTAGCTACTTTTCCCGAACTTCTTCAGATAAATAAGAATTACTTCCAAATCAAACCCTTCTAAAGAAGATCTGCTTAAGATGTAGTACTGAGAAAAATAGAAGTAATAGACGCAGGTCCCACTTAAAGAACAAACATGATCCAAAAAGTATTCCCTCTACCAAATATCATAGTTTTCTATCAAGCCCTTTGTCTGATATTTAAAAATAAAACAAAAAACCTGAAACTTTTAACACCCTGTATTTCTGTAACGATGCATATTCGTACCTATGTTTATAGAATCTTTTTTTTTTAATTTTTGATTAAAGAATCGCCCCTTAAAGTTTGTCATAAGTGTTTCTCGACACCCTGCATAATATAGCTTATTTAAAATTGTTGATTTTTACAAATCTCGTTTTTTAACTGTATGGAAATATTTAATCAATATCTACTTTAATTTCTCTGATATTACAAATAAGTTTAGGTATTTATTTTGATGTAATTTCTTTTATTAAGCAGATTTTGAAAAGAATAGGTATTTTATTTAATTTTTTATTATTATTGAATAAAATAACTTTTAATATTTATTTTGCTCTCTCTTATTTATTTTGTAGGTTAATATTTATCCTCTATATAACATATTGCGGACTGAATTTTGTTCAACCTGCACATATCATTTCCACTTCATCTTGTAAATGCTGGCAAGATTACCAACCAGAAATAAGCGACTCTAGTTTACAGTGTGCTGCATTAGGTAAAGTAATAGTGTATTAGATATGATATAGAATGATGTAGATAAAGAAACTAAAATATTGTTAATGTAAACTATATTTTAAAATTTTAACACAAAAAGTCTCTTCAGATAAGTCACTATTAACACAATAGATATTCGAATTTCCCGCATGACTTTTCCTAAAACACAAGTAAACCAAAACCTTATAGAAAAATACTAACTACGCTACTGAATTCTACATAAAGAATTCTATGATAACCCATTTTTACCTTATTGATAAGTTATCAAATAATCGAGATACAGGGGAGCGTCAAAAATGACAAATTTTCAAAATGGCCCTGTATGTCAGAAACTGAGAGGGCTATGAAAATTTCAAAAATAATAGAAACAGTAAGCCGCAACCCCCATATTTCCATCTTTTATAATAAGGGAGCTGGTATATGAAAACACACGAAAACTGGACACCCTGTACTTTGCGCTCTATTGCAGGAAAAATTATTTATTTTTTAAATCGCAACCGCAAATCCAACTGTATTTAGAACAAATATTAATATTAAATTCTAACGTAGTTTTTAGCGCGACGACTTCTCGAAGCACACTTTATATCTATTTAGTTCAGGTTTAGGGCGTCCATTTATTTTAATCTTTAGTTTCTCGTTCAGAAACATACGCCTTATATCTTATTAAAATGTCTATTTGTACTAGTTTAACAAGCTAAAATTACTAGTCTTGCATTTTGCATTTTAATTCGCAACTCATCCATAGACCTACTCAAAATATTTTTGGTGGTGTATTCTTAAATTGACAAAATTATTCCTGAATTAACTATTTTTATAAGGTATACCATAAAATATATTAATATCGGTTCAAGAACACATCCACCCAGCGCGAAAAAGTGTAGTACGAATCTCAAGAAATTATGGCACTCTGATTGGCCACTTCAAGGCCAAAGTTTCACACCGTTGCCGACTTTTATTAGAGATGACGTTAAAGTTGCAATGGATCGTGTGACGCGCATGACCGTGCTTTTTAACAGCGACACCGTGATGTGCTAATTAACATAGTCGACGAGTTCGTACGTACAGAAGTATAAATATTTGGAGAAAAAAACGTATTTAACTTTGATGCGTCAAAGCTTAATATTTCGGAAACCATAAACTTTTGCACTAGATCGTCACATTTTAGCATTAGGAAGTTGTAATCGAATATTGTACAGATCTTTTAGAGATGGCAATCCATCGACTAAAATTAAGCAGTAATAATTTAAGAACTAAACTAGTAAACATTCATGGTAATTAATAGATGTTTCAACAAAATTTAGATATTTTTTAACAAGTCATTAAATAAAAAACTGGTTCCATAGCCCGAGATTTCAGAAAAAGCCCTTTAATATCATGAAACATAAAAACTAAATATTAACAAATTTACACTTAAGTTTTTTATCTTTAATAATGAAGTATTTTTTATAGCCTCTCTAGGTATATATATTAAATTGTATAATCGGTTAAAAAGAGTGATTGCCATTGAATCTAGAAAAAAATGAATCGAAAAACTAACCTGAACTAAAAATGATCGTAAACAATCATTTTATAGGATAATTATGCGTAATTAATTGGTTTCCTATCTTAATATGAGCACACTCAGTGCGAACAACAAAGTAGTCAGGAACCACCAGTGGACCAAAACAGTCGGCAATCCCAAAAATGATCAAAGAGCGGTATAACTACTGGCTGCTAGTGTCTGTTTTTTTTTGTGTTAGAATTAATTAGGATTCTACAAAAGAAGACAAATACAAAACTCATAATATGTTAGTGAAAATAATGCACCTAAACACAAATAAAAACAGAATAATAAGTTAGTTCAGGTTAGTTATATTTCTTTAGTGAACCGTTTTTTAAACACGTAGGTTACTCCTTTTCCAAATTTGAAACTCTGCACAAATAGTTTTTCCTTCATTCTTCGGGTAATATTTCACGTATTGGTTAGTTTATGATAATTGAGGTTAGTATTTCCTTCATGTCAATATACAGGGTGACCATTTTAAAACGAAACAAAGCCAATTCTGGGCACCTTAGGTTTAAAAAAAACGCGCGGACTCGTCGATTTTTGATTATAGGGAGAAACATTCTTTTGGAATTTTCGCTCCCTGAAAGTCAACCCCCTAGCGGGGGCGACAACGACCCCCAAAATTTTAAATAGAATGGGGGGGTCGAGTGATAATTTGTTTTAAAAGTATATTTATGTAGAGTATCATCCCAGAGTTTAGCATCGCTACTATCTACCTAGTCTGTACAGGGTTATTGGCCACATTTTGACCAATAGGTAACTTTTTTATTTAAAGTTTTTGATATATGGTTTAAATATAACATTAATAGGGCCTTTTGAGAAGCACCAGTAAAAGTTGGTTTCGGATGTACAGGGTTTCCCATTACGAAATATCAGAACAATGTTACTTTTTTTAAACTGAACTACCTGTATATTATTGAATTTTTAGATTTAGATATTCATAATTGAAAATCGGATTTTCTTTTATTATTTATTTCAATTTAATTAAATTAAACAACGGAGCCTACTAAAACAATGAATAAAAAGTTAAACGAATCCGCGAAATAAAATAATTGAAAAGTAAAGAAATTAATTAATTCGTTAATAAATGCTCAAAATGGCCTCCATTTTCTTGAACGCAAAGTCGGTAACATTTTTCTAAGTTCTTTACTGCATCGCTTACCATAAGTGGATCGTTTTTTATAGCATTAATTGAGATCATAAGTGCGTCCTGCAAGACTTCAATGTTTGGAAATGTAGGATTGTTGTCATAGAGACTGCCCTTAATCGTACCCCAAAAAAACCTGTCCATTAAAGTAAGGTCTGGACTGTTTGGCGGCCATTTGATGTTTCCATATCTTCCTATCCATCTAGGATATTTACGGTTCAAATAATTCGTTACATTTCGAATGTTATGTGGAGGAGCCCCATTCTGTTGCCAAATCAACCTGTTCATGTGAACTAAAGGGATCTCTTCCAGATATTCTTCAATTTCGTTGTTTAGGAATTGAAGGTATCTTTCTCCCGTTAAGCCCTCTTCATATAGTAAAGACCCCAAAATAATATTATTTGTAATACCACACCAAACGTTAATGGATCTTCGACACGACGACTTTATAATTTTTGTTTGATGCGGATTCGTTTGGGACCAATAGTGGTAATTTCTTCTGTTAAACATCCCACTTGTTGATAAATTCGATTCATCGGTCCACACAATTTCGAGAAAAAAATTTGGATTTCGTTCCAGCTCCCGCAGCATAATTTGGCAAAATTGTAGTCTTTCCCGTTTATTATCTTCGCTCAAAAACTGAACCTTGTTGAATTTAAAAGGTCTAAATTTATATTTTTTCAGCGTATTTTGTATTTTCCAGTATTTTATATCCAAAGTTTTAACAGCAGTGGGAATGGAATGTGTTGGATTTTCTAAAAAATAATAAATAATAACAAAGAAAAATAAAGATATCAAGTTAAAATTTTACCTTGGAAATATAATAAGACATTAAGCTCTGCATTTTCATCCACACCACGATAAGCCTTCTTCCTCTGCAATGTTTTAAAGTCTTGTAGCTGCTTAAATACATTAAGAAAAGTGTTTTCAGTTGGTGTTTGACGGTTTTTGTATCCTCTTTTGTATCTTTGTTTTGCCAATTTTCAATCATGAATATCTCGGAAACTGTTAATAGGTAAAGGATATTATACACGAAATATACTTAGAATTGTCTGGAGAATCTAAAAATTCTATAATATACAGGGTGTTCCGTTTAAAAAAAGTAACATTGTTCTGACATTTCGTAATGGGGAACCCTGTATATCCGAAACCAACTTTTACTGGCGCTTTTCAAAAGGACCTATATGTTATATTTAAACCATATATCAAAATCTTTAAATAAAAAAGTTACCTATTGGTCAAAATGTGGCCAATAACCCTGTACAGTGGATTATCAAAAGTACAAAAACCGGTTGTTTTTACCTTTTATATTACAAAAAAGATTCTTACAAGTCAGTCCAGTAAATGCTGGAAATGCTGCCCCTGGGCCTCCATGCAATAGTAAAGATTTTATTCACAACGCTCTCGTACATATTGAAGCATCTGTGGGTGATTTGACGATATTCATCAATTATCCGTTGTTGTAGGTGTTCCAAGGATGTTGGGTGGCATAAATTTTAGTCTTTAAGTGGCTTCATAAAAATAAATCTAACGGACTTAGATCGGGAGAACATGGGGGCCACTCAATACTTCCTCTCCTTCCAATCCATTGTCCTGGAAACATTTGGTTTAAATAGTGACGAACAGTGAGTGAAAAGTGGGATGGCGAACCCTCTTGCTGGAATATTAAGGAGTTTTCTATGTAGGTACTGATCGTCATTCTCAATCATTTCTACTAACGCTGGATATATGGCGTTTTGTAATAATTCCAGATACATTTCGCCTGTTAGATTGCCAGGTGAAAAAAGGGACCTATTATACAGTTACCAAAAATGCCAGCCCAAAGATTCAGTTTTTCCGGATGTTGAGTATGCACCTCACGAAATATTCTAGGATTTGAATCAGACCAATAACGACAGTTGTTACGACGATTTACCGTACTCTTTAGGAAAAACATACGTTGAAAAGAAAGTTCTGATCATTTATTGCCCCTTCACTCATAATTTCACAAAATTGCAATCGCCTATCAAAGTCGCCTTTGTTAAGTTCTTGTACCAGATGTGTTGTGTAAGGATGAAACTCGTGTTTTTTTAATATCGTTTGAATGCTGCTTCTTTTAACACCAGATGCTGTCGCCAGTTTTCTTGTACTCAGTGTGGGATGGTGAAAAACATGCCCTAAAATCGCCACCTCTGTACCTTCATTTACTACTGGATTTTCCACTTTACGTTTTTTGTTAGCTACTGACCCGAAATTTTTGCACCAATTCCCAAATGTACTTTTGATGGACTTGTCGATTTTGATGTTGACGGTTAAACAGTTGGGCAGTTCTATTAGCACATTCATTGATCGCAAGAAATAATAAAATGATTTGCACAGTTTTAGCAACTGAGTAAACCATTATTTACTTATTAAGTTAACTAAACCCTAATACTTTACCGCGACCGAAGGATATGACCTGCAACAATAATTGAAGGCCACAGGAAAAAAACTAGAATTGTCAAAAAAGCAAAGTTTTACACCAGCAAATGATATTTATCGTTGTCATTTTTCGTAATAAGAAAGGTAAAAACAACCTGTTTCTGTACTCTTGGTGGCCCACTGTACAGGCTACCAAAAAAAAAAAATGTTTCCCACTGAAATTAAAAATTGAGGGGTTCGAGCGCTTTTTTTTTAATAACCTGGGGTGCCCAACATTGGCTTTGTTTCGTTTTCAAATAGCCACCCTGTATAATTATTAGAAAGAAAAAAAAACATTTTAATATTTACCACAAATTAATGTATTTTTTTGTTCGTATTGACTTTGTCTATAATATACAGTAGGTGTGTTTTATTATAGGCCAGTTTCACGTTATGCCTTGCAACATGCCAATATTGCCCAAGTGTGAATGCTCCGGAGGCGTCAGCAATATCCTTAAGGATGAAACTGGCACTTGGTGCACCAGATACAGCAAAGGGGAGGAACTGATGAGATGGCCGTGTGAAAACACTAAAGACTGGGACGAGTTTTTCAAGAGGAATCCCAATCTCGTGTAAATGTAAAGTGTTTTTACAGTAAAGCTAATTTTTATCCTTGCGTTTATTTCCTATTCTAATTTAAATAACTATGTGTTTGGTTTATATTACGTACTTTAAACTTGTTATCACAAAACTAGTTTAATATTTTAATTTATGCGATTTTGCACAAATGAAGGTAACAGCACCAGTAATCGATATTATAACCATGTCATCTTAAATAAAAAATCCCTAAAATTTTAGTTGAATGACATTCATCCAGATAATAATGAACTATTATACTGAGATCACAATTAATTAAAATAAATTACGTGAAGAACTCAATTGTATTTTCTATAGATCACTACTGATGACTTTATGCTTTAGATTTTGAAAGTTACATTATTTTGGAAATATGCTCGGACACAGGTACTGATATCTTAAGTTGTGGTCTCTTTTATTTGATAAATATTGATACAGTGTGTCCTAGATTAGAGATATGACGTCGTCGAGAATTTTTTTAAATGGCAACTTCAGTTTTTTATTCACTATTTCTAAACAGCATATTAAGTTACATATAACTGCCAAATTTTTAATTTTTGTTTCTTGTCATTTATAAGATCTGAAACAAAAATTAATTTTATTTACTTCAAAATCAAAATGTTGTCCATTCATTATTTGGCAATATCCTATATGCAATAAAATCTCGTTCTGAACGTTTCTAATAACTTCGGGATAAATTTATCTACACCCATATCTTATTTGTGCTTTCGCCTCTTCAACATTTGCCGTTTTGTCTTAAAAACTTTGCTTTTCCAGTACCCCAATAAAAAGTAGTCTATGTAGTAAGGACTGCAGACCTGGGTGGCCATTTATTGGGTCCCCTTCTACAAATTCATCTGCCTGTAAATTCTACATCCAGATATTCAAGGACAGCTCTTGCAATATGGGAAGGCACATCATCTGGTTGAAAGCAGATGTTTCTGTTCGGGACCTCAAAGTCGACAGGATCAGGAAACGGAAAAGCCAAATTCGGAACTAGTTTTTTCCCAATAATTCCAATATAATATGCACCATTGCTCAATGACGTCACATTTCCAATATAGGATAAACTGTATCAATACTTTTTAAATAAAAAAGACCACACCTTAGGATATCAATAGCCGTGTCCGAGCATTTTCCCCGAAAAAAAAATGGACTTACTGAGTTTATTCCAAGCTAAAGTAAATGCCACAAATATAACACTATATTACATTTAAATATCTAAGGAAGGAGAGTCGTTCTTTTTTTTTTTGTATTAAGTGTATAATCTTGAAATATATAAAATTTGCAGAGCGCTTTCGGCCTTAGGCCATCTTCAGTGCTTCTTTGTCAGGAAACAGGAAACTTCATTAACAAAATTAAACAAGTGGGCCCTCATCAGCACAATGTAAAACTAATTGGTAAAACAAATAACATGTAAATTTGTAAAAGGACGAACTACTGGGACGAACCACTTTTGAATTTAATTAATTAACCATCGTTTTTTATTTAATTTCCATAATTAGATTTTTATTACACGTGAAACGTGTTCTTGAGTCAAAGTTTGATGGTTATCTAAATTGTAAGACTAAAACTTTGACTCAAGAACACGTTCCACGTGTAATAAAAATCTAATTATGGAAATTAAATAAAAAACGATGGTTAATTAATTAAATTCAAAAGTGGTTCGTCCCAGTAGTTCGTCCTTTTACAAATTTACATGTTATTTGTTTTACCAATTAGTTTTACATTGTGCTGATGAGGGCCCACTTGTTTAATTTTGTTAATGAAGTTTCCTGTTTCCTGACAAAGAAGCACTGAAGATGGCCTAAGGCCGAAAGCGCTCTGCAAATTTTATATATTTCAAGATTATACACTTAATACAAAAAAAAAAAAAACGACTCTCCTTCCTTATCTTTTCAAAAAGTGTACACAGCCCTACCTGATCAATTTAAATATCTGTATAAAAACTCCAAAAAATATATCAAAGGAAGCCACAATACCCCCGGTTAATCTGTAAGAGTCAACGTGGACGCTAAGAAATTTCTATCTAATTTCCTCTTATTAATATTCTATTGGCCTTCAAAGCCATCTTCCTCTTCTCATTGGCTGAATCAGTTAGAAATTATCACCATGTAAAACTTCATCTATTGTCAGTATTTTTGACCGCTGGTAGCGAAGCGCCGATACGGCTTCGCTCTGTTCTTTTCTATACTACGTTGAAAAGAGATAGATGCGGGAGGGCTCATGTCTGCAGGAAATCGTACTCGGCGGCATCTGGCTTTTAAGTTTCAAGTAATGCACTCGCCGAAACCTCACATTTTAAGTCGCAATGCTTGCCGCGCAGAGGCGGCATTTTTTGCTGGAGTTTTTATAGAAGATTATATTTATTTCTTATTTTTTGTAAGAACTTTAGAATGTAAATAAGTACGTCGTCTTAAGAGTCTCTGAGAAACTATCCTAAAATTATCATATTGTTATTTTTAAAGTAATTGCAAAGTTACACAATGTTTAAGGCACCACGGGATCGATCGACAAAAAAACAACTGTTCGGTAAACTACCTACGTAATTAATTAGAAAATGCAGGGTGATACGACGAGGTAATTTAATGGTAAACGGCTGAATTTTAAAATTTTGGTAGATGTAGTTTGAAAAATGACATTTTTGAACTTTAACACCTTCTAGCTTTCTAACGAACGGTACGTTTTAGAGCAAAACGTCTTACATGTGCCTATCTTACTTTTTTATTGTCTTACCAAAAATATTAACTTCCGATTAAACCGAAAGTACTACAATTCCGTGTTTCGAGTTACATCCAGTTTAACCGGAATTTTAATATTTTTGGGAAGATAATCAACAAATAAGATAGGGGCATGTAGGCCGCTTTGCTCTAAGATGTACAGTTAGAGAGCTAGAAGTTGTCGAAGTTTAAAAATGTGATTTTCAAAACTCAATATTTCAGAAACTATTAAGTTTAGACTAATAATGCACTTAATAAAAAACAATTCTTCTGGATCTCTCTCTCTTCCAAGTCAGGTATCGCCTTTAACTTCTATTAGTCATTGGGACCTATGTTCGCCAAACTTCAAATAAGAAAATGGAGTTGAGCGAAGCCCTGGATTATCTAAAATGGGGACATGAGCGTCTTTTTGGACTTATTCTTCTCTCAGCTTAAAAAACGCTTGATTTGTCGAAGCTTCCATCGTTAGTGCCTGTCCACTCTTGCTGGAGACAGCCAATTCTTAGGGAACTTGTAGGTGGAATTCGGCGGTGATTGTATATGTGAACTTATAATTAGTGGATTGGTGGATACGTCCGTACGTTTATAGTAATACGCTAATATTTTGTCATAAAACTCCGTCAGTGTCGGTATTTCAAAGTCTCTGTGTAGTACTCTATTTGCAGTATATCTCGGAGCGTCCGCAATTATTTTTAACGCTCTATTTTGTAGCACTTGGAAGTTGTTATGCGCTCTCCTTCTTATGGTGCACTATGTTGGCACCTCATAAGTCAGGACCGGCCTGATAAAAGTCTTGAATAAATTATCTTTAGTTCTATAATCTATCTTGCTCTCTTTATTTAACAAGCATTATAAAACGAAGCTGATGGGCAGCTTTTTTGAATCTTATTTCGGAGTTTTTTCTCCAGTTTAGTCTCTCATCAGAAACAAGTCCCAAGTATTTGACTTTTTTGACCCAGTTTATCCAAATGCCGTTAATCAAGAGCGTAGTCTCGGGTCTTCTTACTCTGCTCTTCGAGAAGAAAACGGCTTTCGTTTTGACAGGATTCAGGCAAATCCTCCGCCTCGAAAGCCGCTTTTCTAAAACTCGAATGTGCCTCTGCAATCTAGCCACTACCAGGCGCGGTAGATCTGAAACTGAAGTAATTGCAGTGTCGTCAGCAAATAAGAAGAGCTTGTTAAATCTGTCCCTCGGGATATCATGAACGTATACATTGTACAGCACAGGAGCGAGAGAAGATCTATGTGGGAATCCCGCCCTGATGTGTTTGGTCTCAGAAAGCACGCCTTCTAACGAGACTGAAAAACTTTTTCTTTTTAAAAAGGAAGCAACAATCTTAACAAGATAATTGGGAGCCCCCAGTCTTATCAATTTTGAGGCCAGGCCGCAGTGCCAGACCTTACCAAAAGCTTTTGAGACGTCGAAGAAAACCACTCCCGTGTGTGCTCTTCTATTGAATCCTTCCAAAATTCTGGTCGCCAGTGTCTTCATCTACCTCACTGTAGAGTGTTCTTTCCTAAAGCCAAATTGCTCATTAGGAAGAACATCACGCTCGATGACAAAGTCAACTAGACAACTGAGTATTATTTTTTTAATAATTTTCGCTAGACTCGACAACAGATTTATTGGCCTATAACTTACCACCTGTGTCGAGTCTTCGTTTTATTTTAGGATCAGTATAACTCTTGCATTTTTCCACACACACACGGATATCCTTCTTCGATTATTACCTGTGAAAGGTTTTCTATATCGCTGATGATGTTGTTTGGCAGATTCCGCAATGCTGCATTTTTAATACAATCGAAATATGGGGCCTTCTTGACACTTAAGTTTGCAATAATGCCTTTTACCTCATCTGTCGTAACGTTTAAGGCATTTTGAGCAGGATGATTCATACCATGAAATATCTGTACCGTCCTGGAGATCCTGTCATCTCTCTCTGGGTCGGCGGCTAGGTTTTCACTGAACTGTTCGCAGAGCCTTTCCGCGAACAGTTCAACCTTTTGCTTTTAATCCATTATTATCTCGTTGTCCTGGGTTCTGACAAAAGAAACCGGGCTACCGTCTTCTATATTGAGCTCCCTTATCCTGCATTCCCATAGAGAGGATTCACGTTCACCTAGTCGCTGTTCAATGATTTCGTTTAGTCTGTTGGCTTCAGCTTTTATTCGCGATCTCCAGTCCGGTACGCTCTGTTTAAAAAAAAAGAAAAACGACAATTACTATTTTATGTAGAATCCAAAAATATTGTAAGATATTGGGTGTTCCATTTACAAAATATAACGTTGATATGGATCTTTTTTTTTGGGACATCCGGTATATTTATAATTTTAAATTGTGTCCACAAACATCCTGCATTGACCTAAATAAAAAGAAAATTTGAAAATTCAGCCGTTTCCATTAAATTATCGTGTCGTATAGGGTGCGCCACCCTGTATAAATAAACTGTTTTGGCGTTTATAAGAATAGTTTTGCCCAAAATTACAGTTTAATAAAAAAAAAAAAGATTTGGTATTTTTGAAGTCTATAGGTACACAATTAAAAATAAACACAATTGAGAAACTACGCTGTATGTGTTAGCGATACCGTTTGAAATATGTCACGGTAACCAGATACCTACATACAATTGTCTCGTAATACTTATGAGACACACCAACCAAGGCTTTCTATATTTTAACACGAGACGTGACGAGATTTTCATTTTTCCACTTGTCTGTCTACGTGTACGTGCAAATAAAACAAGACAAAATAACGCGTCATTTTTATGTTCATTCGTTTGACTTCAAGATAAAACTACAAAATATATTTTCAGTCTGTAGTAAGTCGAAAAATATATAAATATTGTTTTAGTATTAACAATGTATCTTAAGAGCTAGATAACTCTAAAAGCACATTTTTATATATCTGCTTTCTAGTCTGTCGCAATGTGGTGCTTCAACACTTCTATAAAATCTTTTACAGTGTTTGATGACGTCTAAAAATTCATACCGTGTCATAAACAGGTTTATGGTCGTCATAACATTACCATTTTTAGACTAGACCAATATGCACTATCCGCAAAATACGAAATGTTTGATTCTTGGTTGGTGAGCTGCATAACAAAGTATTTTCCAATGCATAATATAAGTAATAATATTCTGCACTGGAAAAAATATTCAACATCAAAAATATTGGCGTGCACTTATTTCAATAATACATTCAGGGATGAATTTTGATATTTAGGTGTTAAATATACAAAACCCTAGAATGTGTATTATTTACTAAATAAACTCTTAATATAAACATAAGTATACAATCTTAGTTCCAATATATAGATTGATCTAAAAATGCAAAATTTTTGCGGGCTTAAAGTAATTTTTTCTGTTTTCAACGGAAAATTTAGAAAATGTCAACTATTTTACTTACAACCATGCATGTAATAGTGACATTTTACCTATCTTTGAAAATCGAAATAATATACGAACACACCAACATAGACACTGTAATATGTTCACACTCATTACACAAATTTAACGACAATAAATGTTTATTTTTTAAATGAATTTTGATGACATGTATAAAAATCAAAAAATTAACAATATGGTTTATGTTTTACTTATTTAAATTAATTATTATATTGGCATTATTGTAGGCATCCACTGATATGTTCAAACTTTGCTGAATTTATTTTTAAAAAAGGATTAATTCATGACTATTTGAAATTAAAGCAGTGTTAGTAAAATTTGAACTTGGCTTTGAAGACAATTTTGCTGTATTAGCTTGAGTAGCGGCAGAACTATCTATGTATCCCTGAGTTACTTTGCTAGATTTCTAGCCTCCCAACCGCTTAATTTGCTGTTAGTAGCAAAGTAGTCGCTCTTCTTCTGAAACAGTGGCCAATAAAACTTTCAATATTCAGCTTCAGAAAAGCTGTAATTTTTTTGGAAACTGACTTAAAGTGTCGTGCCCAATATATTGTTTAGTAATTTTTCCATATCTGATTTGCATGAAAAGCTTTCCATCCTGTATATTTTTCCGAAAAGTTATGTACTCCTTAAGTAGTGTAATCCATTTCTTATTAGTTATCATAAATGATCGTTGCTGGTACGTTTTGTTATTCTGTATTTCAATCAATTTTCTTCTAAAAAGTGAACGTCTGTTGTTTTCATTTTGTATATTTAATCTGATCGGCAGGCGCCTGAGACACCAATAACCAATGCGACCTACAAATGTATAAAATAACCAGTTAATATAGAAATGGTCCACCTTTTGACCTAAAATTCCTTTTGAACAAGAAATTCCATGGGTGCTTGTTCCAAAAAAGTTTCAATATTGTCCATATTTTCGGCTTGTATCTTTTGTTTTGCTTTTTTAAAGATGCCAATAGCTTTGCGTGTTTAGATATGTCTACTCTTTCCCTAATCGATAGAGTGGTCTTCAGCATTGGATATACTGACGAAAGCATTGATATCTTCTTTATCTTGGCATTTTCGCTAAAATCAGCTAGTAGCGTCGATTCAGAACCAGGATTTTAAACTCTGTTTTTCGTACACCATTCTTCAAAACTGTTATATGCCTTGTCACATCTCCGGCGGCTTTTAGTTGGCAGAAGGTCTTCTTCTACTATTCTTGCTGCTTCCCGAATTTCTGGTGAAGTAGCAGCAAACTCAAGTTCCTCATCGGATATTTTTTGATGTTTTGCGAAACTTTTGACACTGCATAAGGGGTCCATGATACTATACATACACAAGAAGTTGAAACTTTTAGTTTTTTTTTCTAAAAGCACACATTTTTAGTAGTTGTTTTCAACCAAAAAATTTGCGGGATACACAGTAGTTTTTAAGAAATTAATTAATAAAAGTAGCGATTTTATGGTGTTGACAAGAAAAATGTTTGCGATGTTGCCAGATTTTCGATCTTTTAACAGAAAAGAAGTAAAACAACAGCTAGGGTTTTTAATAAAATATACATAGTAAGAATACTAGCCATATATTGACTGAATTAGGGCTAACTCGCTTCCAATTCACCATTTTCTTTGCAATTCCCCTATATTTAAAGAAAAAAGTATTCTTTCAAAAATACCTATTAATTACATTGGCTGAATTAGCACTAACCAGCTTCCAATCCACCTTTTTGTCTACAATTCGCCTATATTTTTAGAAAAAAGTCTTCCAAAGAGACTACAAAAGTAAGGAAAAATAATACTAGCGTAAACACCGCCTAAGTATTTAATATTTTCAAAACACCTACGCGCCTCTGTAGTTTCTGTAACGAGATTGGTCATGCCAAAAATCCATAGCCGAACTCGCGACCAATCAACGTCCAGACGCGGGTTAAAAAGTAGTCATCAGTTAGCCCAGATATTATAAGAATATTGGCAATCAAATTCGAAAATCTAAATATTATATCAACATAAGAAAATAAAATAACATTAAGAATGTATTATTACAGCACACCTTTCTATGTGACAACTGGCAACACTGTTAAAATCTATCATTGTGCAAACAAACATGTTCAGGCGTAAATTTAACGAACCAAATCATTTTTTACATTTAAACAAATTTTTTATGGATTAATATGTGTTTTCCGCATGTAAGTGTACACACAACCAAACTTATATGGAATCACCTAATATTTTTTATTATGTATGGAATATATGAAAATTATTTATTTAGAAATAAAAGTCATTCTTTACCCAATATTTTAATCAAAAAATTTTCACATATGAATTAAAGAATTAATTATAATTGACAAAAGAAACATGAAGTGCTTTTTTTTAGGTTTCTGAAAATTAATAATAGTAAAATTAACCAGTAAAAAACGATAAAAAATATAAAATTATTAATTTTAATAATCCGTATTGCCACCTCTAGCCCTTATGCAAGATTCAATTCGCGCTGGCACGCTTCTGATTCAATTGGCAACATTTTCTTGTGGTATGTTTTCCCATTCTCCTAACGCTGCTTGAATGAGCTGTCCGATATTTCCTGGATTGTCCCGACGAGCTCTAATCCTTCTTTTAAGCTGGTCCCACAAGTTTTCAATTGGATTTAAGTCCGGTGAACATGCAGGCCAGTCTGAAATTGTGACACCTTCCGTTTCCAGAAATTCTCGAGCCACTCTGCTAGTATGAGGAGGTGCATTATCTTGCATAAAGATAAAATTATCCCCAACTGCACCTCGCCAAGGCCTAACTACCGGCTCTAACACCAAATCAACATACCTCCGACCGGTTAAAGTTTGTTCGAGTGGTAGTAAAGGAGTTTTTGCTCCCATCATAATACCTCCCCAAAACATTACGGTCTTCCTGGAGCTCTGAGAACCCGAATTCGACGATCATCTGACCTAAGGCCAATTCTGCTCTCATCTGAAAAGAGAACATTTTGCCAATTTTCAATTGTCCAGTTTTGATGTTGAAGGCACCAATTTAGCCGGTCAGTTTTGTTTTGCCTGGACAACTCTGGAACCCGTAACTGTCTCCTGCTGTACAACCCTCGAGCACGAAGTCTTTTTCGTATAGTTTCAACTGAAACATTTACACCTATAGCTTCCAGAAGTTGTCTTTTCAGCTCTGGATGAGAAACATTTGGATTTCTTCTAGCAATTTGGCACACAAAGCGGTCCTGTTGTTCAGTTGTAACTGTTGGACGACTTTGCCTAGGCCTATTCTTGAGAGTTCCTAATTCCAGATACCTTGCATACGTTTTTGATACAAGACCCTGGGTAACGCCTACCACCTCTGCTACGTCTCTTTGGGGCATTCCTTGTTTAACGAGAGCAACAATTTTTCCTCTCTGCACATCTGTTAGTCCAACATAAGGCATTATTATCTTCTTTGGACCGAAACAAAATTACCGGATTAAAGTGATTTTACTACTGAATACAAAATTTAAAAGATTATTATAATATGCAGTCGTTTATTTTTTGTTATCATGTTTATTTTTACAGCAAAAACCTTTATCTTCGACAAGCGTACCAAGTTTTTTCCCTACAAAATATTTTAGTCACAAATCCTGAGTGATTCCATATAAGTTTGGTTGTGTGTATATTAATATGAAACAAAAACAAACGCAAAAATGTAAATACTTAGCGTTAACGCTAACCCGCGACCAATCCACCCTTTTGTTTAAAATTCGCTTGCAACTATAGCTTGTATACATATTTTTTACATTTAAAAATAATTTTAATGGACAAATATGTGTTTTCGGCATCTAATTGTATTTAAAAATATTAATATTACAATATTAAACAAAAACCAATCCAAAATGTAAGTGATTCTTGTGTATGGATAGTGTAACGAAACCCTACATACGTTTTCAAAAAATAATATATAGTTTAATGACATGGAAACAATATTCAAAAAATGATATTTGCAATCTTGATGTGTATTATTATTTTACCACCTGCGGTTATTCGAAATTCTAATGTCTGCCTAATTTTTAAATGACAATTCGTTTTTAAAAATAATTTTAATAATTTTAATTCAAAATAATAAGAAATAGATGAAGTGGTTGTAAGCAGAATAGTATGCAAACCTCGGTGTAAAGTTTCATTACCGTGTCTCTCGACAGTAGGTAATGAAACACTCTCCATCTCGGTACGTAATATACTATTTATTAGGCTTTATTTTGAAGTATTAACCATAATAATAATTTGGCCTTTTGTTTAGAAAATTGTATGAAAGCTTTAATTGATGGAAATATATTAAAACTCGTCGAATATTGCGAAACTGGTTTTTGGAATATGATATGAAAAATTCAACTCTCCAAATTTTCAATTACTGCTGACTTATGGTATTAAGCAAGTTTAAATTGATATTGAAAAACGGCTGATTTTATGCTTATGCTGCCCCTTAAAAAACTACAACTTTGGCTGCGGGCCTCGTTTAGGAGGTAAACGCAATTTTTTCGAACTATGTTGTTGGCAAATAATTGTCATTTATTTTTTTAATCAAAAACCGGTGGCCACACGAAGAAAAGTGTAGTGACTGTTTTGATGAAAATAAAGCGCAATCTTGAAACGAATATTAATTTTGAAGAAAAACAGTTACACATCAATTTTTTCGTTAAAAATATCAAAATACATGTTAACGCGCTGCCACTGGTTAAAGTAGAGCGAATCATTTTTATGAAAAAATTTGTTCATGCTTAGTTAGTACGTTCTAAAATCCGAAATGATATCTAAAACGGTTTCAAAAATATTAAGAAAAAAACTCTATATTGATATTAATTTTTTGCCTTAAAAACATCCAAAGATTAGGACCCTAAAGGGATCAGCATTCAATTATGAAACACCCCCTATATAATAATATTGGATCATAAACCATTGTTTTTAGAATTGGGCGGTACGAACTATGCAAAAAGGCCAATCCCCCAAAATGTCTATGTTCCGGTGAGCTGAGCAGCATAGTAAAAGATCGTTCCGGAGCATGGTGTATAAAATATAATTCAAAACTGGAAGAAAAACGATGGCCATGTGAAAATCACGAAGAATGGATAATATTTTGGAACAGATATCCATATTACGCATTTTGTTAATTAAAAAAATTAATTAATATTATTGAAATGTAATAAACTATTGTTTAATTTTAGTTCTCTAAATTCACATTAAATTAGGCCTTAGAATTTATTTTTTATTAATAGTAATTCCTAATATTTTACGGATTTAGCGTTTTCTTTTCATATAACATTTGTGTGGTTTATCAAAAAAAGTCAACCTAATCCAAATTATCCTATATTTTTTATATTAATGGCTATAATAATATACAAATTGGAAATATTTCGTCTGAAATTTCACATTCATTCGTTTTTTTATTTGTATTTGTGTACACAGTGTACCATTTTCTACACTTTCGCGGGTATTGAGTTTGTTATCCAATATAAGTTCTGAGGTTTTCATTTTAGTATCCTGGTTGTGGCAAACCAAAGATTTCGGTGTCAAAATTGTCAAGGTTTTCTTGGTTTATAATCTGCAGGGTTATTTTGGAAACATTTGCGTTACCTTCTATAATTACCAAATCGGTAAAAATTGATCTTAACTAAAAATTAAACGTTTGAAAATGCTGCAGCGCAGTTATTGTCTATAAAAATTAATTTTTGGGATATTAACCAAGCTTACGATTTCTTAAATAGATCGCCGAATTTGGACACATATTATAGTTGTTAATATACAGGATGACCCATTTAACTTGAGACAGCCATATTATACACGTTTAATCACGTTTAACTGGTCTTCCATGGTAGCTCCGAGAAAAGTAGGGTTGCCACTTCAATGCATCGGTGAATTTCGGCAACGACTCGCTAACAACATCTTGATGAGAGAAGTTCGCTCCGCGACCGGGTTTTACGTAATCAATTCTATTTTAAAGGCACAGAAAATGTGTTGTTTCTCCGCTTTGTAATCAATATTCTCTTTAGTGCTATTCAGCAAGTGTGGGTTTCATTGTTTTTTGTCGTAATAAATAAATAAATCACACAGATACATTAAGTGCGGTGTATCTGACGTTAAAGCAGGAGCGGATCCAGAAATAAATTTTAGGTGGGGGGATCAATGAGTGCTGAAGATGTAAAATGACGCCGCAGGTGAAAATTTTTGGAGACTACGTCCAAACTTTATTTTTGTCTACTATTCTAATATTTACGAATGTATGATGAATTATTTAATTTCACGTCTTTTGTTTATTTCTATGCAAGAGGTCGGTGTAAGGAAGTTACCTACAAATGATAAAAATAATATTCCCTGGATCCGCGCCTGGTTAAAACATTTTTATTCATTAAGTGTAGTATATTCACAATTTAAGAAGTTAAAAGGGTTGTAAAATCCTGTCAATAAGTGCAAATTTAAAAACAGTAACTAGAGGTCATTCTTTGTTAAACGGAGTTTCAATTGAATGTATGCATATTTCAAATATTTGATCGACGTCTTATTTGCTCTACCTGAATCGTTCCCGATACTGACTAAAAATGTTTATTTCGCGAAATAAAGGGTAGGTATAGCTTAGTAAATCATTGATGCTTGAATAAGGGAATCCTTCGTTTAAACCCACAACCTGGTTTAGATTCATAATACCTAAATAAAAAAGTTTCTGTATTTCTAAAATGTGCACAGTTTTCAACCATAATTATGGCACAAACAGTTTGTTCGTATCTATTGTAGAAAAAAGGTTTTCAATAATTTATAGTGATATTTTTATTTAAACATACGTTGAGTTAATTTTTCCTAAGAATATTTAATTTATTTTAATAAAAAAATAAAGTTTGTTCTTCGTGTGTGACGTTAAAACAAAATACTTAAAGACCGCTTACTAAAAATGAACTAAAACCTAATGTTTAAAATCCATTGCTGTCCTACTTCTGCAAATTTTCTTTTACCACCGTTATACTCCACTAATAAATATACTTCTTAAAGTTAGGAAAAAAGCTTCTCAGGTTTTCATCCTTCTTTACTTCCAGAAAGGAAACCAGAATATATCTCTAAGTAAATATCTTATTTAGTTTTCCTTTGAAGGCATTCGGCATTACCAGTCGAAGAAAAAGTAATAGGCAACGACTATTTTTAATACAAATATTTACGTTTGCGGTGGTTAATCGGCTTTCAAAACTAGTTATTTCAAAGGATTTTTATAAAATGGTGGAGAGTGTTTGGCACCCATAAATATCTTGGGAATATTCTGATTTTAACGAAGTACTAGCGCTTATATTTGGTTTGAAAAAAACGTTGACTAATGACATTTGACAATCAACTTGTCCACTATGTAGGATTTCGTCGTTTTACTTTAAACACCTGCCCAAGTTCGAATTTTGTGATTTTCGAGGTTTTGTTGGTTTTTGTTGGGCCCAGATTTAAAACCTTCCAAGTCTAGAACGACGGTTGAATCATCAATGGGGCTTCTCGTAAACTACAAAACCTAGGATCAACCCCGGCTTTTAGCCTTTAAAGAGATTTGTCAGTTTTGAAAAATTACCTTATAAATATAACTAAAATGCTTTTATATAATTTATTATTTCATGCCAGTCGAAGGAGCAAGAAGTTCATCCTCACGATCCCTAACAGGGAACAGCGAGTGGCAGAGCAGGTAGTACTCTCTGATAACTCTAAAGTGCTACACCGATGGGTCGTGCATGGTCGAAATCATCAGGGGCAGCAGTATACTTGTATCAACATTCATAGAAGCTACCCACTGGGAAGGTTCACGACGATATATGCTATCCTCTAGGTGGCAAGCATGACAAGGGTCATCGACTGTCACGAGCAGACTATACAGGGTCGTTGGTATGTATGGAAACTGTCGATTATTTCTTAAAGTAAAACAGTCAGCAAAAAATATTTTAGATAAAAGTTTTAGGGTTTTTTTAAGGTGTATTAGAATTAATAAAAGATAAGTATACAGGTTGCGTCAGAAAGCCGTAGAGAAGCTAAGTTACTTTTTTTTTTAAATGGAACACCCTATATCTTCGAATATTTTTGAATTTTACATAAATTAACAATTATTTTTCAATACGTACATTACAAGTCTAAACTTAATAGTTTTCGAGATATCGACTTTTGAAATATGACATTTTTGAACTTTGACAGCTAGCTTCTAGCTTTCTAACGGTACCTTTTAGAATAAAACGGCTTACATGTCCCTATCTTACTTTTTTATTATCTTCCCAAAAACATCAACTTACGGTTTAACCGGAATAGGGGCAAGCCGTTTTACTCTAAAGCATACCGTTAGAAAGCTAGAAGCTGTCAAAGTTGAAAAATGTCATTTTTCAAAAGTCGATATCTCGGAAACTATTAGGTTTAGACTTATAATGCACCTATTAAAAAATAGTTGCTATTTCATGTTAAATCCAAAAATATTCGAAGATATAGGGTGTCCCATTTAAAAAAAGGTAACTTTGCTTCCCTACGGTTTTCTGACTCATCCTGTATACTTATTATTTTAAAATTCTAATACATCTTAAAAAAACCCTAAAACTTTCATCTAAAATATTTTTTGCTAACTGTTATACTTTAAGAAATAATCGACCGTTTCCATATATACCAACGACCCTGTATATTGTATATGCCAACCTAGGAGCAGCTCGGCCCTCGTACAGTAGTGTGCGGAGGCAGTTGAAAGGCGTGCAGAATAAAGAAACATTTTCCTAGTCTGGTTCCCATACATCGCGGAGTGCATAGTAACGAGGCGGCCGAGTTGCCCAGACTCCTTACCTACAACCCGAACCAGCAATAGGCATATCCAAACAGCGGGCAGGGGCAGCATTGAGGGAATGTGCTGCCAACATCTTCAAGGAGGAATAGCAGCAGACCCTGGGCTACAGACAGGCTAAGGATTTCATACCTTGGCTCGATAAAGCTAAGTTGGAGTGGATTCTGAAAGTAGACGTGCCCTGAATCTTCTGGTAGGACTTTTAACAGGACACGGCAAGTTCAGGAAGCACAAACATAGTATGGAGGAGGACCCGATTTGTCCGTGATGCTTGAAGGACAATGAGACACCGCTGCACTTTCGGTGCGCCTATAGAAGCCCTGGGAACAAGTTTGTGTGAGAAGTGGTGGTTGAACCAGAGGAAGTGAGGACTCTTGCCTGACGTGACGTCCTGACGTTCATGAGCAGATTGGGCAGATTTGGCGAGAGTGGCTGTTTGAGTGGATTAAGGAAGAGTCAGGGGTGGGCAAAAAAAATCGCTTTTGGTCTATGTGCCTCCCCTCACCTACTACTATAACTCTACTACTTGCCTCCTAAACCTGTTGATAAAGCATCATACCATGATATTCAAGCTACCCCAGCACGGGGTTAATGTCTATCTAAAAGTATTCAAAAATATTATTTAAATTACCTACACCGCTGATAGGAAATCTCGGGCGGTATAACGATACCTATCACGATAACAACGGTTAACGCCTACCTGCGCCAATGGGCCAATAAAATCATACCGCAGTTATACAACCGTCCAACGATCCACCTGGCAGACTTTTTTTTTGTAATTTTGTTAGAAAGATAACGCTTTCTCTAAGTATTTAACCTATTTCCTGCAAACCCAACAAATAATAAATTAAATGGAATTTAAGCAGCTTTAATTAAAAAAGCCAAATTAAGCGTAATAGCTTTTTAATGGTGGGGTTGGTTTTTCACGTGTTGTACAAAAAGGGTGTTTAAAATTGATTGCTGCTTATTTAAACACCAGTTCGTTTTGTTTCTAACTAAAAATCTACATTATTCGTCTACGTTTCTTTTAATTTGGCGATATAAACAAATAAATAAGGTGTGTAAATATAATAACTTATATTGAAGAAAAGTCCACGACATACGATATTTTAAAGGATACGTCCGTTGTAGTTTAAAATAAACTACGTCATGGATGCCCAATTCTTTATTTTATTAATCTTACGTCACTACAAGCCGCAAAATAAAGTTTTGATAAATTAGACAATATTTAATTAACTTTATAAATGAAAAGTTTCTCTTGGTTTGGCGTGCATGGACACAATGCGGCGCCCAGGCCACTCTATTAAAAAGATGAGCACGTTTATAAATATGGTTAAGGAATAAAGAGTTGTTTTAGGGAAAACAATAAACATATACAGGGTGTTATGGAAATGACTTATTATATTTTAAGGGGCCACTCCTGAGGTGGTCTAGAGTTACACTTGATAGTTTTTTTTTCTAAAATCGGAAGTATTTTGAATTTTGTAAAATACCTTAAAACCGGACTATGTGCGCCTTCCATGATAGTTCAATGCCCCTGAACACATGTGTTTTTGACAAGACAAACTGCTGGAATGGTAATTGTTTAGTTTAGTGCAATTAATGTTGAATTTTGTGCTAAAATTTCGTATATAGACTAATTGAGGGTAGCTGATCACAATTTTCCTTTTGCGTTTTTACGGCAAATGCACTGGTTTTGAGAAAAAAAAATGTTAAAGTTTTTCACTTACAGGTTAGGGTATTTTTGTTTATTTCGATATCTTTGGGTGTCGCGTTTCACTTTCCTTTCAATTTCCTAGATTTTATGGTTTTTCCTTCAAAATATGTGATAAAACTTTCACCAAACTATCTGTTCATAAAATAAGAACAACATTTTAGCAAAAAAACAATGGAAAAGGCACAAATTTAATTAAATTCGTTGTTAATACGCCGACAAAGTAGAAGCGTCTCTTTTCAGATTCATTGCACTCACGTTGCCAGATTGTTCTTCTTTTTCTTGTAATTATTAATGGCTTCCATCCAGGAGAATGATATGCTAGCTCGAGCCAATAGGATTCATTCAATTAATAAAAATGAATTGAAAAGTATAGGCAATTTATAATACACTAACAATCTGACAACATGGGTGCAGTGAACCTGCAAACAGGCTCCTTGTACCGTGCAGTTTGCTTCTGCTTTTTTGGCCAGCTGTCAGTGAGCTGTCTCCCGTCTTTTTCCAGATAACGTAGAGTTTTCTGTTCGCTTACAAGTTATCCCGTTTTTCAGAGTTTCCTTGTGGCATATTTCGTTTATTTCAACTCGGAAGTGTATACTATGACTCCGACAAGTAATATTTTATTGGAAATAGCAACATTTTAGGATTACATGCAAAATAACATACCGGTGAGTTAGAAAAACTTTAACATTTTTTTTCTCAAAACCAGTGCATTTGCCGCCTAAACGCAAAAGGAAAATTGTGATCAGCTACCCTTAATTAGCCTATATACGAAATTTTAGCGAAAAATTCAACATTTGCACTAAAGTAAACAATTACCCAAATCAGCTGTTTGGGTCATTGGCGCGTAGGTGTTTTGGACCTAAATTTTTGAAGGCATTTTTCTCGAATTTCTAGCTTCGAGCGCCATTTATAGCAATTTTTCCCCAATTCGTCTCGACCTATATATTTACGGGTTAAAAAATCATAAGTCATTTCCATAACACCCTGTATATACAGGGTGGCTCATCGAAAACGAAACAGGGACATTCACTGGCAGCTCAGTTCTTTTTTGGAAAAACGCTCAGACCCGTTGATTTAGTTTTCGAGGGGGACACAAAATTGGCAAAAAATCATGTTTACACGTGCAGCGGGGGTGGCACCACCCCTAAAATCTTAAATGGAAATGGGGGTCTAGTGATACCTTATTTTAAAGGTCTTTCAATTCCCTTTATAATGATGTAAAATTCATGTACTTCAGTTCAGTGGTTTTGGAGATGTATTGATTTAAAGCTTAAAGTAGACTTTAATAGGTACATCAGATTAGTTTGTACGACTTTCAGAAGAAATTTGTAAAAGCATTTACCTAATAAGTAAATGCTTTTCTTCACTACGCCCATAGTTTGTTTATAATTTTGGCGTTGAAAATAGCGATTGGAGCGTTTTTTTGTGGCAAAAAAAGTTGTTTATTGAAAAAAGATAAGAAGGGAATGTCTCGTACTTATTTTAAATAGGAATTTAGTACATAGTTTGCGATTGATTCGACCAAACTTCGTTGTTAAAATACCTTTTAACGCTCTATACACAAATTAACCATGGTATATTCCACGGCAGAAAGGGTTGAAATTATCGAAATATTTTTCGGAAATAATCAGTGCGCTAATAGAGCAGCACAAATATTTAATGAGCGACGTGAGAACAGTAACGTGCATCGAAAATATGTTCCAGAACTTGTAGCTAAATTTCGGGAAACTGGATCAGTCGCCAATAAAAAACGCAACATTGAAAATCCCATAAGGAACGAAGCAATGGAAGTGGGGGTTTTAGGGCAAGTTTATGTAGATCCTACGTTAAGTACCCGCAAATTGGATACTGTCTGTGGTGTTAGTCGACGTAGTATCCAACGGATTCTAAAGGCCCATAGTTTTCATCCGTATAAAATTTACCTTGTACAAGAACTTAATGAAGAAGATTTTGATCGGCGATTACAATTTTGTGAAGATATGAGTGAACGAATTATAAACGATGAACATTTTCTATTCGACAGTTGCTTTTCCGACGAATGTTCCTTTTTCTTAAATGGCGTAGTAAATCGTCATAACTGCCGATATTGGTCCGATTCTAATCCCAGAATTTATCGTGAGGTACCCACACAGCAGCCACAAAAATTAAATGTTTGGGCTGGTATTTTTGGCGATCATTTAGTTGGTCCTTTTTTCTTACCTGGAAATTTGACCGGTTAAATGTATTTGGAATTACTGCAAGACGCCATAGATCCTGCATTAACAGCCATAATTGAAAATCAGAATGATCGGCGGTACATTGCGAATAGGTTGATGTTCCAACAGGATGGTGCCCCACCACATTACGCATTACGTGTTCGACAATATTTAGATAAGACGTTTCCAAGTCGATGGATTGGTAGAAGAGGTGCTATTGAATGGCCCCCAAGATCGCTAGATTTATCACGTTTAGATTTCTTTCTGTGGGGTCACTTAAAAAGCAAAATCTATGCTACTCCGCCAACACCGTTAGAAGATTTGCGACAAAGAATTGTGAATGAGTGCCTTCAAATTACTCCTCAAATATTGCAAAATGTGCGGCAACGCTTTGACCAAAATGTTTATTACTGCATGGAGAGTCATGGTGGTCATTTCCAACATTTACTTGGCTGACGGGTCAGTTCATTTTTCATTTTTACACTACTTTGCTGCCAAATGTATTGATCTCCACTAATGATGATGTATTAGAGTTTTATTTAAACTTTAAATCAATACATCTCCAGAACTACTGAGCTGAACTATATGAATTTTACATTATTATAAAGGGAATTGAAAGACCTTTAAAACAAGGTATCACTAGACCCTCATTTCTTTTTAAGATTTTAGGGGTGGTGCCACCCCCGCCCAGGGGGCTGCACGTGTTAACGTGATTTTTTGCCAGTTTTATGTCCCCCTCGAAATAAAAATCGACGGGTCTGAGCGTTTTCCCAAAAAAGAACTGAGTTGCCAGTAAATGGCTCTGTTTCGTTCTCGATGCGCCACCCTGTATATATACACAGGGTGTTAATGTCATCATGTTACAAACTTCTAGGGTAGATGGAACATAGGAAAAAAAAATAAAGTTCATATGAACATGCGTCCGGAAACGCTTCCTCAGGGAGCTAGAGCCCTTTGAAGATGGTATTCATAAACTAATTCTCGTTTTGTAGCTCCGGAACTACTTCAGCTACCGCAACCAATTTTGGGACATAAATTACTGTTGGTAAGTTCATCGATTTGAGCCTATTCTATAATAATATCTTTCTTTTTCAACGAGAACCGTATTTTTTCAGCAAGCAAAAATTTTTATAAAGAATGACTTTTCCTCGAAAAATGAAATTTTTGGTCCGTTTGCCCTCTTGTCTATCACATCGCCGGGCATACATTTGTATCTAATACGGGAGTATTGTTGTACACCTCTTGAAAATCACTAAGAATTAGGTGTGCTTCTTTTTCCAATTCGTGGATTACCAGTAATAATAATAATAATAACCTAACTAGGGGGGTATTATGGTCAACTTGACTCCGTTCCCCTAAGGCTTCAATTTCTTGCCGTTCTGACATCAGATTATGATTCTCCTATGCCTTTTACATAAAAAGCATACTCTCTGTTCGCCGCTAAATGTCACAGTTTCTTTGGAAATTGACTAAAAACAAGTTAAGATATTGAAATCAACTATTGTAATCTTAAAGAAATTAGGTTAAAAGAACCATGAGGTTCAGTACAGATATCAAGAGATATCAGCGTTATTATTATGGTAGGTAGTACAAAAAGAAACTTAAAATAGTAGTTGCTGAAAATGTCTGCCACCACGCTCGATACATTTATTGCACCTGCGCAGCATATTTAAGTTGACGTGGTTAAAAACTTCAGGCATTGTTCGGATTACTTCAGCCGCAGTGGAGATTCTAGCATCCAAATCTTCTTCTGACTCCATTGGAGTTTCACAAATGAGATTTTTCATATACCTTACCCCAAATGAAAAGATACTTGTCAAAAGTAACGAAGTTCTAGTCACTTCTGGCATAATTTAAAAAATAACTTAGTTACTAACTATCTAGATACTAAAAAGTTATACTTCCACTGAAGATTTCTTGAATATTGAAGTTTTCATTAATTTCTCCCAATCTCTGTCACTGTCAATAAAGCGATGACAAGTTAATTTTTTTTCAGTTAAAAGTCTCTTTCGGTTTGTTGATACTTAATACCTAATGGACGCTCAAATCGAGATTTTAACCACTTAATCCTATTTTCTGAGAGTGTCTTCTTCCTTGAAGATTGTGGGCAGTTCCTATGACTCTCCCAAAATATAAACCATATTTATTAATTCATATAGTTTAAGTGGAATTATTATACAAAGCAGTAACAACAAAAAAAAACAATAATTGTGTTTTCCTGTTATAGTTTAAAACAATGATTGCTGTTAATTTTCTATGGCTTCCAAGTCTTAAATGTCCAGAATTAAATTAAATTTTACAAGTTGAAAAACACATCAATTTAATGACAACTGAGTAAAATGATACACTAATAAAAATTGGGGTAATTTTACATTATTTTTTACACAAACTTTACATTTTTTATACACAAAAATAATAATAAATGTAATTGAACATATCAGTGAGTGTATATTTACACAGTACATGGTAAAAATACATGTTGAGTCTATTTTACAAAGTTTTATGTAATAACTCTCCAATTCCATGTAAATTTACATTAAAACTACACGCAACTATGTAAAAATACCAAATACAATGTGAAAATTCATAAAAAATGTAAATTTTTAATGTACTTAGTTAACTCTACCAATCAGGTTAACGGTTTGGGTCACGCGTTTACCAGACCACCGATCATCACGCGATGCAGCCGACCAGAGAACATGCGTGCATGCGGCCATTTCAATCGTTCTTAGTTTTGGCTGATGCAACTCCTGCAATTTTTCAGTTTTGTGCTAAATTATATATTCTAAATTATTTATCTAGTTAAAAAAGTGCGACAGGTAAGTTTTATAAATATGTTTGAGTGCAATGTCATATATTTAATTGCTTCATTTTTTTGGTCGCATATTATGTACCTACCATGCTCATGTTAGTGCTGTACTCTTGTTGCAAATTCATATTTTACATACAGTACTCGAGAGTATTTAAAATATGAATATGTCATTTTATTCACTAAAAGCAATCCAGGTTTTAGCAAATAATTTATATATTATGTTTGCAATTTGATTTGTAGTTTATGTTTACTAACATATTTGACTACCTTTTGTTCTCTTTTTGTTGAGTTTACGCATGTCAGTTTAAAATAAAAGTCCAAAGAAAGCCATTTAATTTTCTTTTTGTTTAAGACCCTTATTTGTTACATTTGTTATTGTATTATATTTTTGTTAAAAAGGAAACCTGTTTTCTTTAATTTGTTATTTGTTTAAGATATCTATACATGTATTATAATTAACTATTAATGTAGGTTTGTAGAACTTAATTCTTAATATAACTTGAGGTTAATAGAAACTCAACTGAACGGATGGGTTTTCTTAATAACCATAATTATAAATTTTGCCAGTTTTTATTTATATATTTTATGGGTTTAGCTTGGTAACCTTTTTTTGTTAAAAATATATTTTTTGGCTGTTGTAATGGGGTGTTTATTGGTAAACTTTTTTTGCTGGATATAATGTATTTGTTCTGTCCAAAAATATTTTGCTGGAAAGGGAGTAAATTTCCAGCAATATATTTTTAGATGAAGCAAAAAGATTATATACATCAAAAAAGGTTTGCCAATATACAACCCAATAACAGCTATAGAATATATTTTTAATAAATAATATTACAGTATAATAAAACACCACCGTAAAAAAACACATATTAAATAGTAATGATTCAGAGGTATTTTACATATACCTACGTATACTGGGGAAGTAGGTACACACTAAAATATTGTAAATATGCATGAATTGAAGTCGACTAAGTTGTGTAATTGCATATCTACAATACTATATTTACATTTTAATATTACACACTTACTAAAATAATCCATTCTTAGTGGTAGATTTACATTTTAAAATTTTACATGAACAATGTATAATTACATGATTAATGTAGAATTTCGGGCAAGATGTAATTTAACACATATTTGTGTGGCATAAAAGTGGCCAATATTTCAGTATGTATTTTTACATTTTTTTTATCAGTGTAGAGTTGGTATAAGATTAAATATGTTTTTATTAAGCATAAAAGATGTACAACGAAATATAAGCAATTACAATATTCTAGATCATCTAAACTTAAGGTACCTATAAAAAAAATTTATAAAAATACATAGCTTAACTTTTAGGAAAATATTCTTGATTTGAAAAGGCCGTAGACAATAATAAAAATATTTAAAGTTATATAGGAGACTTAGTCAAAATTTCAATTTTTGACAAAACATAATTTCATTTAGGAAAACTAAATTGAATCTAATCTTCTAAATTCGAGACTAAATTAGAGCACCCTGTATAAAAACATCTCGTAAAATGATATAAATGATACTGCTATAATTCCGATGTAACTGTCTTTAAACAATAGTTATTAAATTAAAATCGATAAATAAACTGTGGCATATTTATACGACTATAAAAGAGAAAAAAGAAATAAGGAATACAGGAAAAACAAACTGTTGATTACATAAATAATAAAGAGGGACGCTACTTTCGGCTTAAAAATATAGGGTGTCTTCTGTCATGTGCATCTTTTTTAAGTACTGACTAACACCAAATTTCTAAAAAATCGTAAACAACTCAAAACAATTTAATTTAGACGTAGGGAACCATTCTTATACAAAAGTTTCATAGAATTGAGCAAGAAATCTTAGCATACAGGGCACAGGGTGTTCCATTTAGAAAATACTATGTTTGATAAACCAACACTATTTGGTTTTCCGGCGAGTAAGTTTTATTTGGGCTTATTAGAGGTAGAATGTGGCGTCCTTGGAATTGTGCTGATAGGGGGGCATCTTCAAGTGTCATTTTTAAAAGAAAGCATTTATCTACCGATGCCAAACTAATAATTAAAAATGTGTATCAACCTTTGTTGAGTAGAAATGTTAATTCGATGGATGCTTTAGCAGAGACGTCTACTTTGACAAAAACTCCTTTATCTTCGGTAAGAGACATAGTACTTAAACCTGTTAATCCTAGAAAAAATCGGAGTGATTTTGGCACATTTAGAAGCATTGACGAAAATGACATGGATTTATTAAGAAGAAAGATTTACCGAATGTATGAGGCACAAACTGTACCCACTTTGATTTCCCTCAAAGAGCGGCTGATTAAAGACGAAACAAATATCTCTTGTAGCCTTTCAAGTCTTAGGAAAATATTGCATAAAATGGGTTTTAAATACCGAAGCATTAATAAAAGACAAACATTAATGGAATCTCAACGTTTACGGGAATGGAGACTTAAATATTTAACAGCTGTTAAACAATTTAGAGAAAAAAATCCTCGAATTATTTACCTTGACGAAACATGGTTCGATACCCATGACACTCCAAGAAAAGGTTGGGATGATTCTTCCAAAAATTGTCAAACCAAGGCACCATCAAATAAAGGCAAAAGAATCACAATATTACAAGCTGGTTCAGAGAACGGTTTTGTTCCAAATTGTCTGTTGCTTTCAGCTAAAAACATAGCAGATTCTTCTTTAGATTACCATCAAGATACCGACGCACAACTTTTTGAAGATTGGTTTAAACATAAACTCCTTAAAAATATACCTGAAAATAGCGTCATTGTAATGGACAATGCTAGTTATCATAGTCGGCAAGCAAAAATCATTCCCAATTCTAATAATACAAAAGCAGAAATTCAAAATTTTATTATTGAAAATTATTTATATTTTGAAGAAATTTACAAAAAACGAGAACTGCTAGAAGTATTAAAAGCTTTTAAAATAAATAAGGAATACGAGTGTGACAAACTTGCAGCAGAAAATGGACATACAGTGTTGCGTCTTCCTCCATACTATTGTATATATTCAATCCTATTGAGCTAATATGGCACCAATTAAAATCCAATATTAGGAGAAATAATATTTCTCCTACATTAAATGCATCTGTAGTAGAATTAATTAAATACGAAGTAAGAAAATTTTCTGCAGACAGCTGGAAAAAATGTGTACAGCATGTACTTAAGGTGGAAAATTCTTACAATTTTATGATTACAAATGTTCAACCCTTAATTATAAGTTTAGGCTTAGATGAAGATAGTGATAGTGATACAGAGTTAAATTTTTAAAAAATTGTCAATAGTTTTTAAGATTTTAATTAATTTTTATTGTACTTGTTATCCTAATAGTTATACTTTGAAATTATATTATTTTCAATTATCATTAATTGTTATCATTATTTTACATTATTTATTATAGGTACCTAAAACTAAAAATACCTGTCTATTTATTTAAATTATAAAAATAAATCATGTGGTGTAGGTACATTTTCAAGCCGACCCTGATCCCATTTATTCAGCTTTGAAGAGGTCGAGGCGTATACAATAGGATTTAATCAGGTAGATTATTTATGGCAGTAAGAGTCAATGGTATAATTCTGCAAATATTATAATTTCGAATTCTCTAACATCGTAACTTTTAACTTGAAAATGCGGTATAAAGCATCTATTTTGAAACTAATAGTTGTAATGTAAAAGTTGTTAAATACAGATTGTGGGGAAAAAGGGCCCTTTACTCGTACTTATTTCCATAACCTAAAAAAAGCTCGAAGAAAGTTCGATTTTATACGATTTGTATGAAAGTCAAAAAACTTGACATTCACTTTGGCATCTCGTCTGCTAGGTGTTTAATACATATCAGATGCACCCTGCATTGAAAAATACTTTTGATCAAAAAATTATTGTACTTTTTAGTTTATATCCGTAGAGATATTGAGATAGTTACTGAGCTAGCGTAATTGAGGAACCCGGAACCTTAGCTCTTTTAAGTTTTAGCTGTGTCGCAGTTGAACGCAAACTTCTATGACCCGAGTTAAATATAAACGCAATGTAAAGAGCGTCTTCATTAAAAGTCATACTTAATAACATACTCTTCGAAACTGAACAAGACTAGGGAACATTTTTTAGTTGCTTATATTTGGCGTTTTTTCTGGGCTGAGCTGACAGAAACTGACTAAGCCATTTTATTTGATCAAGTAAATCCCAAGTTATCTCAGTCAAATTTCTCCCCCCCCTACCTACGCTAAGAATTTGCAACTAAGATCAATCCAGTCAAGATATTTCCTCAAGTTAGCTTAGCTCAGATAAGTGGCCAAATAAAAAGCGAATATTAAGCTACTACTGTCATACTCAAAGAATGTAAAACAATGCCACATTTGACCGTCTTAAAATTTGTTATGGGGTTTCTTTAAAAAAAAAACAAGTTGTATGTGGTGTGTTGTTGGTGGGCCGAAAATCAAGGAAAAAATTTTTTTTTGGAAATATAAATTGCGGTAGTAAAAAAAAGTTGTCTTAGATGAAATAAAAAGCAGAGAAAAAAATTGGATGATATTGACGAATATCTAGCCGCGCCCCTGGGGGTTGAAAGGTTTTTTTTTTTAAAAAACGTTTCGCTCTTTTGGCAAAAAAAAATTAGCCCTAAACATTACAGTTTAACCGCGACCCTATTACTTTAAAATTATTTATTCAGTATAAATAAGTAACATAATATACCTATTTTATTTTAGCTGTGCGATGTGCAGCTCTTCGCCTAGTTAAATATTCAATTTTTAATGACAGTTTTTTTAGTAGGATTTATATTTGAATATTTAACCAGCCCAGAACTCAACACGGGGAGTTGGCCGCACCTCGAGTTTCACCCTCGCACCCTTCCCTTCTTATATGCATTAGTTGAGATTTGCGCTGTAGTATTGCCCTTTATTTTCGAAACTTGGCAAGTCTGCTCTAACTAGAAGCTTTGCCTTTATAAATTCGTCGCGAGATTGAGCGCCGTAGACTGTAGAAGAAGCCTCCGTTATTAACTTTACAGCTCTTTTAACTGCCTGGGTATGACAGGGGATTTTTTTTTAGTCGGAACTTCTTCGCGAATCATCAGCTGAAGATCATCGTTTGCAATATGCATCGTTAATGGAGGTTCTGTTATATTTTGAGTCCAGTCAATAAGATTCATGTAATCAGCAGCGTCAAAGTTTATCTTTGGTATTCTAAAAATTCTAATGCCACTTTTTGCTTTATTTAGTCTTGCCTTTAAAATTCTTTTCTCGGCAAGTTCTCTGATATGTGGCCGTTCATCTGCCAACATGGCTATCATCTATATATTTTCTGCATCACTGCATGGGCAAAGTACGCGTTACCTGTTATAACCTTATTAATAATTACCTGAATATTGTCAGGAAAATGTCTAGAGGCCCGTATTGTGTCCCATAAGTGCTTTGATTTAATCTTAAACCACATAAGGTACATAAACTTTTAAGATGAATTTAACTATCAGAAGAAATGTATTCCATTGGTTCCTCAGTGGAAATATACAGTCGTAGTATTCGATTCGCAGTAGTTAACCGTTAACCATCTTGTGTGACTCATTTTCCCAGGATTTCGGGAGGCAAGATTTTCTGAACAAGAACCACAATTTATTGATTGCGAAATTAAATCTAAATATTGTTGGTCTGTACTAAGATCTTTTTTGTCTATTTCAGGCAAATCAACCTTCCGCTTTGCTGCTGGTATTTTCGTTTCCCTGCAACATTTGCAAATTAGGGGACTGAAACATTTGCAAGAACAAATATCAAATAATTTTTGCGCATCGGACTAGAATTTTTCCAGCTTTGCTGATAAAAAAAAGGTGTATCACGGTTTTTAATAGGTTTAATGATTTTTCTGTACTTGCCATAACATGCTAAAATCATTTCTACTATACGTTTATTAGTTATAGGGTTGAAAGTGATGCACGTTGCCATATAATTTCAAGTTTTTGTGCCACAATGGTTGCAATTTCATTACTAAGAGGTTCCTTGCTTCCGTCTCCTTTCAGTTCAAGACGAACATTTCGAAAACATTTAACAATCTGTTCATATGTGGGAAGAAAAAGCACATAGTCTGAACCAAGATCCTCTGCATTGCCAAACAAACAAAGTCTATTACAAGCACGAGTATTTAAAGTTTTTCTAGGCATAATCACATAAATCACTATGTTTTTAGATAAGATTTAATAAAAAATAAACGACTAAATATTGCTCAGAAAATACGTCCAAACCAAATGAGCTTAGGTATTAAACTAATCCGCGCGTCGCACGTGCTCACTGCTCAGCGCTCAGTGGCGGGAAGCGCAGCGATAAAGCAAAATAAGATACAGGGGCGCGGCTAAACATTAATATTAAATGCGCAAAATTTTTATACGTAATGAGAGAATAATAATAAATATTTTTATGACTACCCCTCCCTTAAAATATATATGTACAAAATCATCTCCTTTTACCCCCCGCGGGGCGCCGCTGAACGTTAATAGAAAAATCCTATTTTTTGTGTGCGTAATTTAGTAATTCTAAGACAACTTTTTTTTACTACCGCTTTTAGAAATTCCAAAAAAAATTTTTTCGGCCCACCCTAATGGGTAAGCCACTATTTTGTGGCATTCGGTAGAAAATAGCACCAGTTACCAGAAGATTCAATCAATTCCTACTTCCAGTAAGGTAAAGATAATTCTTACGGTTTCAAATTAACACAGGTTTATATAAAAAAAAAATGCTATAAACCAAGTTTCCTTTGTCCTGATATCTTATCTGCTAAAAACCTTATCATAAAAGCATATCATGCGATGTTTTCATTTGAAATCTTATCTGGAAATCAAAAAGTTTTTGGTTTCTGTGTAAAACGTAATTTTCCGGAAGACTGCCGACTGACCGATAGAAATCCGATAAAAATATATTTTATGTAGGTTTACTCACTTATACTTTTGAATTATAGTTTTGTTTTTACATAAATAATAAAAGTTAAATTTCCAAAAATTTTATAATTTTATAAACGAAATAAAAAATTCGGATTTCCATTTAAAAAATCAAACATAAATCCCGTTATGCCTTTCTTTCTCTACGGCAATAACCATGCCATATAATAATAATAACAATAATAATAATTTATTCACAAAATTACACAAAAATACTTACAGCAGCAATAATTGTAAATAAATGAAAGATAGTAAAGTAAGTCTTAAATGGACTTGTACACGTTAATTTGCAAAATTAGTAGTAAAGCAATGTGACCCTCAGCTCAAAATCCCATAAGAAATAACATTGCGCTGAAATCTGCATTTTTGGTGCCATTTTAGGGCGTGGCACTTTTCCTGGAAGCCACCATCCTCTCTTAACCTAAGTGGAACCCAGCTACTATCGCCACCTAGTGAGTGACGTCATAACTGCTCGATGTCGGTAATATAGGGCCCTATTGGCCTGGCAGGTCAGCGACCCCGAGCGGTGGTCACCCGATGGTTACCCGATGATCGCCCGAGGGTATCCGATGTCGGTAATATAGGACCCGTCTTAGTCTAAGTGGCGCCCCCTGGTATTATCAACCCTCATTATTTCAAGATTCTAACCCAACTTTATGACCCATGGTCACGTGTTATTACATTTATAGCGGAGGAGAGATGACGTAGCACGTTCTCAATAGTACCCAAACCCAAGTACCTAACCTGAACATCTATCTAAATAATCAATATTGAACAACATTATGAATAAATAATAACAGAAAAAAAGTTTGTGCAGTCTGCGGGAATTAAACCATAATCCTCTGGGGCCGAACCTCAAAGCCTTGCAAAATACGCTACGAGAGCATATAGATTAAAACTGCTAAACAATGTTTGACAACGTGAAACCACGGGGGCACATCTGATTAGATTGCTGGAACAAAAGGTCCTTAAGTGGGGTTATGGTGGTGTTTTATAATGTACAAAATTAGGGTAAACCAGGCTGGGCCCTCCAATGTTAATTTTCGGAGGGATTTTTATGACTCATATCTCCGGAACCAATGGGCCTAGGATATTGCGCATGCGTAGTTGGGGTCAATGAAATGGGTTCTTGCGCATGACTCGAAAACGACACCTGTCACCTGTCAATTAAGAACTGTCACCTGTCAGATGTCACTTGTCAAATGTCAAAATCGACAGCTGATGTATGTCACATGTTTAGGGTGACGTCATGAGTCGTTTAAAAAAAGAACCGGGTTGATCGGGCCAATAGGGCCAAAGTTGATATAGCTAATGCCCTAACGGCAGGAGGGCGAAAGATTGCAGATACATATCGCGTGTTTAGGGTGATGTAATAAGTTGTTTAAAAAAAGGACGGGGTTGATCGGGCCAAATCACAAAAGTATTTTGAGGATCCCCCCTGTATTTCAAATTTTATTATATCCTTCAAGCTTTTAATTGAATTTTAATAACCGATTGTCAGTTCAAAGGATGGAAAATAACCTTGACGAGTGCGATGCGAATGTAGTATCATTATGCAAAACACTAATTATACACGAGGCTTGTCTAGATAATGATTTATTTATGCTAATTGACTACAAGTAATTTACAACAACAAATATTGGGTCATTTATATGCAAAAATGCATTTCTTAAACAGATAATTACTTGCATAATTTTATACAAAAATCTATACAGGGAAGATATAAAGTAAGTATACAAAGACCTCCCAGATCCCCCACAAATTCCCTAAAATATATATTCCCGACGAAATTGTGACCTTAGTATAGCTAATACATGTCGTGTGTTTAGGGTGACGTCATAAGTTGTTTAGAAAAGGAACGGGGTTAATTGAGTAAATAGAACCAAATTTAACAGTCCGCATGTACGAGAAAAAAAATTGTTTCGCGGATATGAGTTATATATTAAATAAAAGAAAAGACATCAAAATTATAGAAAATTATTTATTTATCTATACCTTCTTAATAAAGGTATGCAATAGATTAATTAGTAAAATGGTACAAGATACGCATATAAATACAATTAAACTAAGCACACCATGTGTTCCAGCATATCCATCCACTATTGGAGAATTGTGAGAAGCATTTTGGTTTATTAGCGTCCTCCACTCGGTTTCGCCAAAAGTCAGGTCTCTAAACTGAAACCTAACCTTATATCGTAAATCACCAACTGTTGGAGCGTTTGATTTAAAAACAGCCGTATGTCTATTATCAATTTGTTCATATGTCATTTGAAGCCATGTGTTGTTTGCAGAAAAGGGCGGAGTTCCCAACATTACCGATGCATTCAATACATTATACGGAGCGTAAACGTAAAACACATTTTGTACTAAGGCAGTCAAGAGAATATAGGATGAACTTAACGCCGCCATGACTGTAGGCAGAATGATCTAAACTCCATTCCCTAAAACCTTTATTACTTCACGAGATTGGTACCAGACGCTCATAAAAATTATAAATATTACTAGCATACAAATGGCGTCGGTATATGAGAAACTCTTGTTTTTCTTCTCTTTTGTACACTTTATCGGTTTATTTTTTCTCAATTGGCGGCATCTCCATAAGACTTTAGCTAGCTCACAATGCTTGACATTCTTATAATGATCTTTCAAAGGATCATCTCCCACATACCAACTATCAAACTCACAATGACAAAATGAACACCTGACAATATCCAATCTCTCAGTGTAATAAAACCCCGCACTTGCCAACTCTTCAGGATTGAGCTTGCTAGGCCAATTAGCGAACGTAATTAGCCTATCTTCAAAATTACGAAGCAAACTATAACCATCATCTCCACACATTTTAGGAGATGTTGCTATCTAAAGTGTTGTAAGAATACTATAAAATAAAACCAATAAAACGGGTTAATATACATTTATTATCATCAAATATTACACATTTGTATTCTATCAAAGTCATCTAGTACCTTCTTGGGATTAAAGTGTATTAGTTCCAACATGTAAATAGCTTGTTCAGACATGTTTAAACTACACATATTTTTAATAATCTTAAAAAAGTTTCCTTGGATGTCTTCACTAATGTTTATATAATTTAAAAAGTTATCATAAAATGCCATAAAATCTAAATTTTTTATCAGGTTCAATCTATAATTAATAATGTGACTTATATTAACAAATGAGGTTATGTCATGAGAACAGAAACATAACGTTGTATTATTACACACAAGATTTATTATTTTTTCACTCAACAATGTAACGGGCGACACTGTAAAATTTTCAGTTTCAGAATCAATTCTTAATAATGTATCATCTTCAACCATTTTGGACGCGATTTCGAGAAACTCATGCCACTCGAAATTGGCTAGTGATGCTGCAACTTTTTCCTCAGGTAAATTTAAAACAGTATTTATTAACTTCACACTCGGCACCATTCCTCTAGCTACACTAAGGCCAACGATTATCTTATAATTTCCAGCGGAATAATGCACCTCGTTCAACAGCTTTTTCTCATTCTTAATGTCTTCTCTACTTCTTAATATCATACTATCAAGATATCTCCAAGGAGACAAACTTCTTGAATCTTCTTCAACAACGTATTCGCCCATGACTAAATAAGTACTGAAACCGTCTAAGCAAATTATCGACTACACTCTGACTACCTCACTCCTGAATATTTATTAATATTAAGTTCTAGGAATAAAAGTTGCGACAAGGCCCACCCGCTACCCATCTCGGTAAATTCTAAAGCTTTTTTAAGTAGGTTATTTTTATATAGTTCAAACACATGGTCTAACTTAGTACCTGGATGAATCACGCTATATCTCGAATTAAATGATTTAATTTCTTGTTCCTGCGTTGATGGTTGTAGATATACACCATAAAGTTCCATATTCATTGATATAGCTCGATGAAGACTCAACTGCTCCGCTAACACCGTTAGAACCTTATGTTTCAAGTCTTTCAGGAACAGCTTAACATCAGTCAAATTATTATTTGTCGATATGTGATAGGTATTCACTCTATTCTTAAAAGCTGTTTGAATAAGTTTAATACCAGAGCCTACAATCTCCCCACAGTTTTCCTTATGTTTCGTTGTACGATTATGACCTTTAATCACCTCACAGTGGCACTGTTTGCAGTATATCTTATACTATAATACTAGCTGATTATTACGAAATATGACGTATTTATCCAAATGAGTCTGCATAACACTCAATTCTAGCAAACTAAACAACATCTTTTATCATGTCCACCCAGCTGTTGTGTGAATTATCAAAGCCAAGCCACTTGACAAACATTTTCTTCCCCTTTTTCCGTATAATTCTTTCAATAAGAAATACATCGGGCTGTTTAGTTTTCTGTAATTCCGCTTCATAAAATCCTCCACTGATTGGTCGTCCCTGCATATCCTCCAATATATAGGTTGTAGGATTTGTTATATTAACCTTGGAAATTTTGAAAAGCTCGGTTGTCCAATTAGGTACATAACCCTTTTCAAAGACATGCTTGGATTTACTTATACGAACAATATCCCCAACCCCAAATTTTCGTTTCCCCACAACCTTTAGATGCGTATATACAGAGTTTAATAACTTATCCGCGTTACTCTTATTAACATCCGACGGCTTCATGCCAATCGTGTGATGTTTAGTAGCATTGTATGTATTCACGATTTCCTCCAACAAATCAATCCATCGATGATTTCCATTTAAAGTAAACAATCTAAAAACTTTTCTTTAATTGTTCGAATTACTCGCTCCGCAATTGAAGCCTTCAAGATACTGAAAGTGCTATAATGATGTATTTTATGCGTCTTCATAAGATTTTGAAAACTAGTATTGTGGTATTCCTTTCCATTATCTGTAACTAACTTTTTCGGGATTCGCTTGGAGTGTATAAAAATATTTTCCATCGCTTTGGTTACTTCTTGAGCAGTTTTCGTCTTTATGGGTCTTGCCCAGAGAAATTTCGAAAACGAATCGATAACAACAAGTATGTATTTATACCCCCTATTTTCGCGCGCATATTGATCGAGTTGCGCAAGATCGGATGCAAATGTATCATCTAAACCATATTGGATAAATCTACGACGTTTAAATTTCGAACGAGCTGGGGCGTGTAACTCTTTAACAACCTGTTCACGCGCCTTAGTGATGACACCCTTGGGCATTTTGTTAATAAAGTGAAATATTTGAAACATGTTAGGCAATTTATATGCCCCTATCAACTGTATCTGCTAATTTAGTTACTTTTTCATCAAGTTTCTTCAAGTCTGCAGCTAAAGGTGCAAAAGAATTTTCGATTTTTACATGCATGTAACTATGTAAGAGGTCCTTGAGTTTATCGAACTCTGGTTGCACTATTTTCATAGCTTCTTGCTGGTAATTGTCAACTAATTTCAATTTAACATCAATTGCATTAAAACGATCATTAATTGTTGAAATATCTCTTGTTATTCTTGAAATACTGGTAGAAGACTTTAGCAAACGATCATTTAAATCGCGTAATTCTGCAGATACAGCCTTCATGCGACCTTCGATGCTATTGGTAGTATCGTTAACCAGCTTAACACACTCGTTTGAAGAAGCAATAATTTTCATGTAAAGAACAGAAATTGCATCATCTAAAAATTTTTTATTAACACCATCTGTATCATCTGTTGGGGGACTGACGTTACAAAGCTTATGTTCCCTAAAATTGTAATCACCATCCCTAGTGAAGGAAAGTATGGTGGGTGCTGGTAAAACTTTCGGAACCCTGTAGGGGGAAGGTAAAGAACGTCCAAACTTATTCATGATAAATACTTTAATGATGCTTTTAAGGAATTACATGTTTATTTATAGAATTCAATAATTCCAAGTCTCTGCAATTCCTGTAAAATATTCTGAATCTCGTTCCAATTATTATTATTACCAACATGTTCGGAGGCTTCAAGCTTCTTCATTCGCTCAACTAGTTCATTTACATCGTCGTAATATACAAATTCCTTTGGTCTTTCGTTGTACTCCATTAATGCATTCCCAGATTTCAGTTTAGATCTTGTTACAGGCATTCTACTAATAGGCGGTGTTTTGTTCGAAGAACTTCTAAGATTTCTAGCATGAGAAGATGCTGATGATTGCAACAAGGACGTTGATCCTTGTGTTGAAGATGTTAGTAGCGGTCTAATAATATTTTTATATTTTTCCGATTTGGTACCTTTTAGTTGACCATTACTTAACCGCCTATATGCATTAGTGCGCACTAATATGTCTTTATAATGCACCTCATCATCTTTCTTACGATTGATGGGATTCTTTAAAAACAATAACTCATATAGACCCTGACTTCCTGGATAAGCGACATCGCCTACTTTAATATCTCCATTTTGCAAAAAGTCCACCGACAGAGAACCCATTGTCCATTTACCATTTTCAGAATTGTATGTTAGACCTTGTGAGTCATCCAAATCAGGGGAACTTGTCCAATACATTTTTAAATATTCGTGAGAAATTGGAGGATATTGACTGGTAAATTCCTCGAAAATTGCCGGATTCGTTCTCATAGTAGTTTCAAATACCTCCTTTAAATCTTGTGGGGTATTCTCTTCAAACACATCATCCTCGATTTCCTCATTATCAACCAAATCTCCATACCTAACTTCCGCTTCTCTGGGCAAAAATTGAACTTCTTCTGGTTTTGTTTTTACAATCGTCTCTGTCGGTTCAGTTTTAATCTTTGGCTTCTTGGCTCTCTTTTCCATAAGCGGTACAAGCATATTTAGCGGGGTAGTAACTGGTGTTAAAAACTTGTTAAGCGCAGCATCTTCTTCGTTTCTTTCCAGCTTTAAAGCCAAGTATTTCCTTCTTATTGTATTAGAGGCATCAATTATGCGACGTTTAACATTCTTATCATAGCTGTTAAATTGTCGAGACATTGCGACTAAATGGTCTATACTTTACAATGATGACGGTGATACTAACTACATATGATGACGTTATAGTATTATATAGGTATCGAATTTATTACGATATCTGCCTTTATTAATGTCGTTGTCTTTAACCATGACTAAAAACCCATATTTATCATTCCAACATTCAGAGCAAATGCGTTTAAACGAATCGAAAGACATGTCCGTGTTTACATGATCGCTATAAATATGTTTCAAGTTTAGCTCGTCTTGTTTAAACAAAACTAACACGTTGGCATTATCGCGAATCAACTGTTTGGGTACTTTTGAATATGTTTGCGAGAGATAGAATGAGTCGATATCATTATGACGGCCCATACAGAAATAATTTCTAATTTTATCCTGTTTCTCGCAAGCCACATCGTCAAAGATGAATACAGAGTCGGGTTGAGCAGTTGACGGGTCTATTACATCATCATTCTCACCATATGTGAAATACCCCAAACGACAATGTTTCAATGTTTCTCGGAGGAAATCATATTTTTCCTGTTGTAAAGATTTCGAATAAACGTACACATTTTGAAATTTTAAACCATTGACGTCAGTTAATAGACTCATCATTACATTGGTTTTTCCACAATTACTCGGTCCACATATTAACGCCCTAATGGTGTTTGGAAAAAGCTGCCCGTGTTTGTTTGTTTGTTTCTGTTTGGGCATATCGAAATTTTGAATATTTAGGTGGTGTTTTTGTTTCTGCTTCCGCATTACTATAAATACACTCTTTTCTCTTCAAGAACTTTATTTGTAATGACAACGTTGCAGGGTGCAGGTGTCTTAAATAGTACCATAAATCGACTCCCGTTTGAACTTCATTTACCTGGTTATTCATATTGTGGTCCCGGCACTCGATTAAAAGAACGTTTAGCACGAGGTGATCCCCCAAAAAATAAATTGGACAGTTTTTGTCGAGATCACGACATTGCATACTCTCAGTCTCAAGACTTGAAACAAAGACATCAGGCAGATAAAATACTTGAAAATAGAGCGTGGGAGCGCGTGAAAGCCAACGACTCCAGTTTTGGCGAAAAACATCAGCTTGGCTAGTTACTAACGCTATGAAGGTTAAACGTAAGTTGGGGGCGGGGTGCAAAAGCTTGACTTCGATTGTGAATAAGCTTAGTAAACACGGTGCTGGTGATATAACCAAGAAAAAGACCTTGAGTAACTTACTAAAAGCAGCACGCATGTCGATAAAGAAAGCCGGTGGACGTAGAAAAATTAGTATACCGAGGGTTATACCACTCCCTAAGACTGGCGGGATCCTTCCTTTGATACCAATATTTGCCGAGCTTAGTGCTTTGGGTGCTCTCAGCGGCGGGGTGGCCGGTATTGCAAAAACCGTCAATGATGTTCAAAGTGGGAGAGACAAGCTACAAGAAGCTAAACGCCACAATGAAACGATGGAAGCCATTGCTTTAGGGAAAAAGGGTAGCGGTCTATATTTAAAGAAGTATAAATCGGGGTATGGATTATATCTAAGAAAAATGCCAAAAAACTACCACTGAAGCTGCCCAAACGCCCGTTAACCGATGAAGACATCAAAAACTATACATCTCAATTAAAGATACCCAACTTTAGGGGGGTCTTTATGCGAGATACTCTTCCAAAATCACCTAACCATACTGAGTGTGGTGTTGTCAATTTAGATCGAAACGTCGGATTCGGAACACATTGGGTAGCTTATAAGAAACGCGGTGATAAAGTTGTTTATTTCGATAGTTTTGGCAATTTGAAACCACCCAAGGAATTTATAAAATATATGAAAAATTGTAAAATTTGCTTTAATTACGATCAGTATCAGGACTTTGGATCATCCAATTGTGGACATCTAGCATTGGCTTTTCTCTACAATAAATCTCTATAAAACATATCATTCAAAGTCCCTTACAACAGTCATGTCTCAGACGTTTACGCTAAAAGGTCGTTCTCACCAGCTTGAAGCACACTTTGTTCCTCCAATAGAACTTGACCCAAACTACGAATACTCTCTTGCACTTATATCGCTGAATACTTGGAATACTATTCCAAACATTGAATCAGGAAAAAACAAGATTTACTATACTGAAAATAACGTGGAAAAGATATTGAAGATACCTACGGGGTCGTACGAACTGCAGGATATCGAAACGTTTGTTCAGAATCGCATTCTTGATTCACACGCTACTTTAGACGAGCGCAATCACGTCTTTTCGTTGAAACCTAATAATAATACGCTAAGGTGCGAGTTGAGAAGCCAATACGACCTAAATTTTCAGCCAGAAGATAGTATAGCAAGATTATTAGGTTTTTCTCAACGTAAACTAACAGCAGGTGTTGTGCATGAATCAGATCTACCTGTAGAAATAATACAAGTTGTTACTATACGCATAGAGTGCAATATTATTTCCGGTTCGTATTATATAAATAATCCTTC